>JAQOWZ010000010.1:15000000-20000000 GCA_035578165.1 Stenolophus ochropezus | reverse complement strand
ATTTACTTTTATTTATTTAATTTTAACAACCAATTTCTAACTGTGTATAATTGTCAAATTGTCAACATGGTATAAGAATAAAATTATATTGAATTGAACAAAAATACATTCACCGTAAGTAATATTATTTTACATATTTTATCTACTTATATGAAAAATAAATTACAATATTTATTACTTATAGATCAGCAGATCAACATGCTTGTAAATACCCCAGCGGGAATAAAAGGAGAGTGAACGTGAGAGGCCCACAAAATAAACATTTTTACAAATTTACAATCAAAGATTTGCCGAATTGTGAGATTTGAAAAAATCTGCAAAATTAATTCAAGTGAAAATTTATCATTTACTTTTTTTGTAAGGATCATTTTGATATTAATTTTTTTATAACGCATCAAATCACCGATTATTAAAAAGTGGAGTGCCAACAATTCATTCTGGTTCTCAGACACACTCCGTTACAAATGTGGATATTTAATTGAATTTTCAAGAGTCGAATTTCGAATTAGAATCTAGATGTACAAATTTTGACCAAAGAACTGTGCCACGAATGTCACCGAGAAAACATCTTATACATTTCTTCGAGAGAACATCCCTGCTACAAATTTCGACCAAACAAAACTACCACGAATATTATCGAGAAAACATCTTACAAATTTCGTGGAGAGGACATCTCTTCTACAAATTTCGCGGAGAAGACATTTCTTCCACAAATTTCGGCGAAAGAACATTCTTCCACGGATGGTTCCGAGAGAACATCTTTCTTATAAGTTTTTCTGAAAGAACATCACAAATTTCTTTAAGAGAATATCAGTTCTACAAAATTTGCCGACAGAACATATTTTCCACAAGTGGCACTGAGAGAATATCTTATAAATTTCATCCCGCTGAGAGAACATCTCTGCTACAAATTTCGCCGACAGAACATCTCTTCCGGTTTCCGCACTAATCGTATTAATTTATTTTAAATGATTTGAATAATTTTGTAATACCTATGCAGGCAATAAATTTCATGAAAATTAATTTATATCTTTTATTTAAAATTAAAATATCTAGTAGTAAACAAACAAATGAATATTGACAGCTACATTTGACGTTTATGTGACATATACCAAATTTAATGATCAAGAAGGCTGTGAATAACTCTACCCTTTACACTTAAGATGGCAGCAACTCCGTGCTGCCCACTTGATCCATTGAGTTTCGCTTCTCGTTATGTTAATGTTTTGTGGAAATATGTAGCAACAAGTCTTCTTTGAAAGATTTTGAGAGATAAAAATAATTTTGTGTAGTGCAATTAGAAACAGACATAAAATATTACAAAATATAAACCATTAGGAAGGGAAGTTTGAAGAAATGAAACGAATGGAAGTAGAAGTGTTGAAACATCGCGCTAAAAGTTTTATTTGTGATATACAGCAAATCTGAACAGAAGTAACAGATCTACCTCAGCGAGTGATTCAGTCAAATGAAATGAAAAATAAGTGATCCGGATTCAGAAGTGTAAGTTGGATCAGTTCAAAGTGGTAAATGAAATACGCCTGTACACTCACATCACCAGAAATCAAAATCGGAGGAGCGGTTAGACTATTTAACTTATAAAATAAAAATGTAATATTAACGTTTAAATAAATTTTGAATTAAAATTAAGTATTTGTTTTTCAAATTATTTTTCATAATATAAATTGAACTAAGTATCCATAATAAATTATTTGAAAGCATAAATGGTTGCCTATAACATGTATTGCTCGATTGCCTATGTAACAATTAGGTCGGGGAGCAAACACCGAGTGGCGCTGAAAGCAGTCCCAATAGTAGACAAAAATATTATATATAATCTATGGTGTACAGCAATAAAAAGTATAAGACGAATATTTATAATTTATTTTTGTAAATGTCATTGAATTATGCGTTTAAACGAAGTAATCTGTATTAAATAAGATATAGAAAAATATGTAGTATTAACCTGTTGATAGTGACTTAGTTGTTAGCCGAACACTTTTTATATAACAATAGCTATTTTTAGTACAAGTGAGCAAAATATGTCTTTTTCTCACGGGTCCAGAAATTGGCCACACGAGCGAAGCGAGTGTGCCAACTCCACAAGTGAGAAAAAGACATGCTCACGTGTGCTAAACATAATTTCTTCCACAATCTTAAAATATAATTTAAAAAAAAAAACAAAACATTTTACTTTTTTATTTATTAATGAAAATCTCAACAGTACAATTATGTTTATAAATTATTATTAAATTTAATGTAATTTAATGTAAAATGTATTATAATGTCTGTAATCCCATGAAAACATTGTGCTCAGAGTTAGTGTATTTTGCTTACTAATGTTATTTACTTTGCTCACTTGTGAAGAAATTTATTTACTTTGCTCACTTGTGATTCAATATGCTACTTTGCTCACTGTTTTAAGTTGAATAATGATGTATTTTGCTAACGATTTTGGAAAAAAACTGTTTTCCCATCTTATATACCTGTGACAATACTTTTTTGGAATACACGATATACAGCGTGTGCAACGAAATGCGGAACATAGGTCTTTAAAATTGCGAATACTCTCTCTCTCTCCTGATAAATTTAGAACAAAACTACAAGAGTACAAAGTTGTTTAAAATTTAATTCTACGTCAGCTAAGATAATAAATGTTGCAACAGCACATCTGCAGTACGAGATATATTAAATATAAAATTTAATATTTTCGCTAAAAATTATACAGCCATGGAAATAAAAGAAAATATCTATCTGTCAGTTAATAACATACCAATATTACAAAAACACTACAAATATTACTTAAAAAAATTATTAAATAAAATGTAAGACAAGTACATAAAAAGAAAACAAATTTTTAATATATTTACGCACGACACATCAATTTTAAATTATTTTTAGACTATAACATAATTTTATATATCACCGTGGGATAAGTTATACCATATCGCACTCATTTTAGTTATGTAATGGACTTGTTAGCCCAATGAGTGCTTTAATGAAATTATTACCACACTAGTGCGGTAATGAAATTGACAACTCACAAATTCAAGAAAAGATATTATTTATTGTTTATAAATATTAACAACACAATTTGAACAATTATACAAATTAACACCTTCGTTAACACTGGCCGTTTTTACTTGTGTGCTTGTACAACTGGAATTAGTTACCGAGACGGTGGCATCAGATTTTTCGGATGATACTGCTCCATTCTTCCCCAAAATTTGGACTGCGATTTTCTTCTTATTCTCAGCAGAAGTCTGTATATAGCCTTCCGCAACGGAATCAGAACGCCATCCACCGTGCCTTTTTATGTCGCGGAGATCTGCTCCTGCATTTGCCAACATTGTAGTGGAGGTGCGCCGGAAACAATGACCAGTAAATTCCTTTGCATCAGGCAACCCCAAAAACTCTGCAATTATTTTCGGCATGCTTCCTATTGTATTTATCCCAATAGGTTGATTCGTGCATCGACCATTTCTGTATGCCAGAAAAAAACGATCATTGGAACAAATTTTAGGACGAAGTTTCACGTAATTTCTGACAGTCTGAACTAAATTAATACCATCAATATTTCCAACCGTTATAAAAAATTCTCTACTTGTATTAGTTTTGGTATCCGGAATTACGACTCTAAAACATGATCCTTCATCTATGACGTTGCTTATCCTCAGAAATGTAAGCTCCTCTCTTCTGCATCCACCCGCCAAACCAAAAATCAGAACAACCTGAAAATTATTATATGTTATAACCAATAAAATACATGATTCACTGTGTATATGACTAACCTTCATGCATAAATATTTCTCGTTCCCTGCTGTCTGCAAGAATCTAACAGTATCTTCTCTGTTTAGAACTTTAGACTTTTTAGGTTTATAACCTTTTGCTATATTTTTCAGCAAAGCTGTGAGATTGACATATTTTTTTATATCAATGCGCTTCTTGATCGATATTTCCGTCTTCAGCATCGAGTAGTAACACCAAAGAGATGATGGCTTCTGGCTGTTACTTAGTTCTTTAAAATATACTAGTAATGCCTTTTCGCTGGTAATGTTTTCTATGTTTTTCAAATTGCACCATTGCTCATATTTTTTAAATGCCAATTCATATTTGGCTCCAGATTTTGATGGGACAAGTCCGGATATTACATTATTTGCTTCTTCCTCAATACTTACGGGCACATCGGACGTTTTTTCTTCAGAAGAACAGCCTGGCAAACTCATTTTCGAAGAAAATCACAACAAAACGGTTTGACATCAGAAAAATTTATTTAGAATAACAGTTTGTTGTTATTCGGTAACTAAGACACGATCATAGACTACTAACGCTTTTCTGTGATTTTCAAACAAAATAGATCCTATCGTCTTCTTGATTAATTTATTTTTTATCAAAGTGAAGCTATTTTGAACCAATTTTAACGGTGATATATAAAACTTTGTACGATATTCGTGGGGTACTACATTATTAACGCACTATGTGATTACCCTAACTCGCCCTACGGGCTCGTAGGGCAATTCACAATACGTGCGTTAATAATGTCTATACCCCACTTATATCGTAAATAACTATAATGACATCACATTAACTGTCATAATTGACACATAGATATTTTCTTTTATTTCCATTGCTACCTGATTTTGAACGAAAATGTTAAATTTTATATTTAATAAATCACGTGCTTCAAACATGTTATTGCATCAATTATGGTCTTATCTGAAGAATTTAATTTCGCACAACTTTGTACTCTTGTAGTTTTGTTCTAAATCTATCAGGAGAGAGAGTATCTGCAATTTTTTGAAATCCTGTGTTAAACTCCTATGTACCGCATTTCGTTGCACACACTGTATATAATTATTTTAAGTAAAAAAACTTAAAATAGCAGTTGTAGAGCATACATTTTTCATCTGAATCAATAAGCAAAAATAATTTTACGTGTCTTGTAAGCTCAGAAATTAGGTATGAACACACAAAAATAGCATTATCCATGAAATTGGGACCAAAATGAATAAATGTTTAACGGTTTATCTGTCTGTGTTATTTCTATTATTATTTAAAATTACTTGTGAAGTGAACAATATTACATAACTTAATTTAATCGTAGATGGTTTTATAAGTAAAACTCCAAAACGTCTTATTCACACTGTTCACTTTAAGAGTTTGAACAGTGTGAATAAGACGTTTTGGAGTTTTACTTATAAAACCATCTACCATTCCTATTCATCTCTTCACACTTGGGCATTCATCATTTCCGTTATAAATAAAATATAACTTTTTTCCCATTAGTTATTAATATTAATTAATATTCTTTTAAATTAAAATTTTAGTCTTTATTATATTATTAATGGTTCAGTAAAATTGAAATTAAAAGAATATTTTAGTGTGTATACATGGGAAGAATTTTTAGATGCTAGCCATATTTTATTATGTGTTATTTTAAATAATAAGAATACAAAAAGACATTTTCGTACTCATGCATTGAAATGTGTTGTTTCGCGTTGCCTAAGCAACGCCTGGAACGTCAATTTCCCATGTCTCCACCAAATAGGTGACCGGGAAATTTTGGAAAAAACACTCCTACTTCTACAGCATTTATTAAAAAACTATATTTATAATAAAATAGTATAATGTTTTAAACATTCTTTTACCTAATAATATTAAAAGAAAATAGGGAATTATTGAACGAAATTTAATGTAGAAAAAGTAAATTTAGTGCATTTGATATACAATGTTGGCAACAACTGCTGTCATGTTGACAGATTGACAGCACTTGTTAGTACTGAAACACATAACCACAAATCATGTATAATTTGTAATAAATAATTTTATTTGTTCAAAAATAACTAATTATTAGTTGTATAAATTCGTACGAAAAATATTGTACAAACCTCTTGCGTGAACTGGGTTTCCGGAATCGTTCTATGGCAGCGCTCGCGAGCTCGCGCCGCCAAACACTACTCCGGAAACCAGTCGTTCCCGCATTTGGTATGTAAATAACTATTTTAACATTTTTTTGTCAACATACTATTTATTTTTATTTAGTTTCGTTATCTTTTTATGTTGTTTCAGAAAATCTTTAAAGTAATTAGTAATATTCAGTGGCATACCCTCCATGGATGCGTTGGATGCGGCGCATCCCTTGTATTTTTCTGTAGCGATCCCAAGGTCACGTTTTGGGCGACGACCGCTAACAGATTTGTCTAGACTTCCCTGCCCTTCTATTCTGCTAACGCTTGAAGATACGAGAATATTTTAGAACTTAATTGCTCTACTATTCAAGCCTGAGCAGAAGAGACGGCAAGAGCAGAACGCATTGTTAAGTTATGTAAAGGTCATATATAACTATATGTATATAATGATTTATTTAAATACAATGTAATGACAAATATCTCTTGTGACAGTTTCCTCAGTTCTGAAAACAAACTCTATGACCTTCGCTATCTCGATCTCGAAATACAATATATATTATCCCCCGTTTTTAGCCTGGTGTTACATATTGTAAAACTGTAGGAATTTCCAATGTTTTGGAAGCGAAGAAGTCCTGTGTGAGGCTAGGGAACTGCTTTCTGCTGGATACTCTTTCGACGAATGTGGCGGCAGTTGCGTACCCAAGTTCTTCCGGTCGGATCTCAGTTGACTAGGTAGTTGCGGCCGACGTAGTCAAGTATGATGCCGTTGTCACTCCACTCCTTCGTGATGGGGTCTTGAATCCAAACATCCGTTCCTTGAATAAGAGATAGAAGGATCTTACCGAGTGATTCTTGGTGACTGCGGAGTTGTTGAAACTTTTCATCACAACGGCTAACGGGTTGAGCTACTAGGTCAGGTACATAGGATCGAATTAGAGAACCAAACAGCATTTCTGCCGAAGACTTGTCGCCATATCTTGAAGTGTTGCGAAGTTCCAGCAGAGCTTTTGCGAAATTATCGGTGTCCATTCCCCCCTTCCCGGTCGCGGATGCGCGAATGATGTGCTTTGCTACACGTACAGCAGCTTCAGAAATTCAATTGGAAGAAGGAAAATGAGGGGCAGAGAACACCTGATTGATTCCCCACGAACGAAGAAAATTTCGCATAGCGAGAGATGAGAACTGAGGTCCGCCATCTGACCGAAATTTCAGTGGGATACCGTAGATCGTGAAGTAACGAAGAAGAACAGGAATGGTGTTGTGAGTAGTAGGTGTCTTCTCGAATTTGTGGATTTCTAACCATCCAGAGTAGCGACAGGTATAGAGGAGGTAATTTTGTCCTCCAAATTGGAAGTAATCGGCGCATACTTCCTGAAATGGCTTTGATGGAGCCGGGTCTACTAGATAATGTTCAGGTGGTAATGAGGGGCGATCACGTTGGCATTCCGTGTATTGGCTATATCAGTCCAAATGCCTGGCCAAAATACAGTACCGTGTGCTCGATTACGCATGCGTGTTATCCCTTGGTGCGCGGCGTTTCAGCAATGTTGTGTAATGCCATATTACACAACATTTGGTTTTATTAGATGTAAAATTAAGTAATCTAACTAACGATACCATATATACCCGATTTTATTTAGCGGGACATATGGAAACAGCAAAAAACTGTTTTCCCATGTTATTTCCCTATGTCAAGGTTTTCAGTAATCACCATGTATAATGATTTATTTAAATACAATGTGATGACAACTATCTCATGTAACAGTTTTCTCAATTACGAAAACAAACTCTATGTCCTTCACTATCCCGATCTCGAAGTACAATATACAGGAAACTCTATGTCCTTCACTATCTAGATCTCGAAGTACAATATACAGAATGTTCCATTTAAGTGTACCACCATTGCTATCTCAAGAACTATAAGAGCTACGAGGTTGGTTAAATTAGCAAAGAACCACCATTTTACAAGACTAATACAATAAACAAAAAAAAAATTCGACCAGTGGTTCTCAAAATACGGGACACAACTTTCTTATTTTAAATGGGAACATATGTTTATTTTTAGGTTATTCGATAGAGTATTTTTTTCGGAGTTCAACGATATAAACGTATCATGTACTAATATAACAAAATAATTGAGAAAAATGCATGTTAGATTTATATGTATTTTATTTATATCTGGCTGAAACAAGAGTGCTATAGATAGAAAACATAGACATATTTTTCTGTCTAACATTGTTTCATTATTTGTTGATAAATTTTATTTTCTTCAACTGTCAGTTTTAAGAAGAAAATGAATTGTTTTCTATCCAAAACACTCTTGTTTCAGCCAGAATTCTGTTGGCGACATTTATTTTTAATTTTGTGAATTTATTTATGTGGAAACTGCTTCACTATGCGAAAAATTCAAAAAAACCCTTCAAGTAAAATACCCTTTGACACTGCTAATTGTAATAGAAAAGGGAGGTGCTCAACTGACAGTAATCACTACGGCTAATCATTTTTGAATTATACTAAATACATACATACGTACAACCGTCACGCCGAAACTAATCAAAATGGGTTCAGGAATGGCCAAAACGTATATTACAGTTGAAATCTTCATAGAGTAATACAGTATTTAAATAATTAGACTTAGAAATGAAAATAGCAAATAATCCTAATGGCTAATTTGTCTTAATATATCATATTTTATGCTTAGCAAAGTCAAAATGTCGAGTTTGTCTTCTAACATGTAGGTTCGAAGTTATCAATTATTAGTTGCCCTATCCACTGAAGAATTTAACCGAATTATGACCGAATTAGCCCACATACAATAACTTCGTCGAACTTTGACGTCTACATTATCTATTAAAACAGACATTTTTAATTTTAGGGTATTCAAAATTTTGGGATGCGGGTCCATAGGCTGCAGCCTAGGTAGCCTGTGCATAAATGCGGCCCTAAATACAGGGTGCGGCAGCATAACTTCCTTTTTTCAAAACTCAATAAAAACTATTGTGTGCATCGGAAAATATTTATTTATTTTTTATAATGTAGGTACATGTCTAAAGTTTTTATTTACATTGTTTTGAAGATCAAATCTGTTAGGTGACGTCCCTCATTCTCCATACATTGCGTAAACCGATATCTGGCGTTTGTCATGACTCTTGTTAGCATAGCTGGTGTTATGTTGGCAATTTCTTCTTCGATGTTGGTCTTCAAATCTTGTAGGGTTCTTGGACGGTTCACATAAACAAGGGATTTCAAAAAACCCCATAGATAAAAATCACAAGGGGACAGATCGGGAGAGCGTGCCGGCCATTCCAAATCGCCTCTAATTGAGATAAGGCGCTTTGGAAAGTATTCCCTCAAAACAGCCATCGATGCTCTTGAAGTGTGTGCTGTTGCACCGTCTTGTTGGAACCAAGTGTCCCCCAAATCCAACTCTTCTAGCCGTGGGAAAAAAAAATTCTGTAGCATGTTTACATACCGGTCCGAATTCACTGTCACTGTAACCTCATTTTCCTCAAAAAACCAGGGACCAATAATTCCAGCTGAGGAAATTGCACACCACACTGTGACTTTGGGTGAATGCAAAGGCCTTTGATGCAATTCTCGAGGGTTGGTGTCAGCCCAGTAGCGCATGTTTTGTTTGTTAACCGACCCACACAAATGAAAATGGGCTTCATCGCTAAAAAAAACAATAGCACCCTCGGGAACGACATCAAGAAGAAGCTCACACGCGTTCATCCGAGAATTGAAGTCACGTTCTGTCCAGTTCTTCGTTTTGTCGCACTTGCAGTTTGTCTGAATGTAGTGACCCATGTAACAATTGATTTGCGGTCTGGGACGGGAGCCAACGGGGCTAAATTAAAGCGATTCCGAAATGCACGCTGTGTTGCAATAACCGAACATCCGCTTGAAAAGTAGGCCTCAACGGCAAAGGCACGCTCCTCACTATTCCAACGCATGATGGAGACTGAACCGTGTCGGGACAAAACTTTACAGTACCCCCTCTTGAACGAGACCACTAGCGCTCCGCTATGACATCAACTAACTGAATGGCGCGCATTTTAAAAAAGGAAGTTATGCTGCCGCACCCTGTATATGTACTTTTTGTAATTCAGTATTTTTTTCATTAAATTTCTACCGTGTACCCCAATGCAAATTAGGTCAAACTTCAATTTGATCACGTGAATGATTAAGATGAAGTAGGGGTACAGTACGCGTTAAAAGCTAACTTAATATACATTTTGAAAACAACATGAATATAACTACTATAATTTTGAAAAAACTCAACATATCTAACAGTATTTATTTACTTGTAATAAAGTATGTAAAATAAATTCGTAAACCATATCTGTATCATTTCAAATTTTCAATCACGTGCACTATTATGAGCACGAGCTCTTTTTTTATGAACAATTGACTAAAAATTTAAACTTATAATTTCTAATGTATAACAAGGCAGTCGGTAAATGTAGATACTGTATATAATTAAGAAATATCATAAATTTTAAAAACAAGAATTATTTAACTTTGTCCTTATAAGATAGATAAGTATGTAGAATGTTGCTGAATGTATAATACAAGAAAAAACAACACATCATTATGTGCTAAATGCTGATAACGTAAAACATGGTATCGCTGAATAGTTATATATTCTGTGGAACTAATTGTTATTCTGTATATTTTTGTAATATAAATTAAGAAAAAAATTTTATTTACAAAACAGGATTAGCTCTTAAACCGATTTAAGTATGTCAAATGTGAGGCATAGTCGACATATAACCGAAATAAAAAATAATCCTTTGAATCTGCCTATTTGAGTTTAGTTTTATTATTTGGGTCACAATATATTTATTATTATACATAAATCATAATATTATACCTGATATGCGAATGGGTTCCTTTAATTTTATCAGAGCAATATCATTTTGTACATTTTTCTCAGTGTATTGTGGGTGATGTAAAACCCAATCAAATTCGGCATCCTGATAATCTGCAGTACATAGGTCATATTGCTGGAGTCCGTCGAAAGTTTTACGACAGTCTATTTCCGTTTTTAAATCATGGTCTCCTAAACGTACACGGAATCTAAAACAAAAAAAACTTTATACTTCTTCAAAAGCTACAAATAAGAAAATTGTAAATGGTTTGACAGGAGTTACGCAGAAATCTCCCGAAAACAAAAAAAATCATCAATTACAGGCAAGATCAATCTACACAAACACAAACATCGAAATATCAATCAACACTTCAACTCTTGCTGGCCCGTTTTAGCAAAGATATTGTACATATATTTATCTAATAGTATATTAAGTATTAAAAACGGTAAAGCATGGACGGATCTATAAAATGGCCAAGGAAGGGACGAACTAAGAAACTTAATTTTTCGTTTATATTAACAATAAATACGATTTGTTAATGACAAGTTGGAAATTAGGTAATGGAAAATTTTAAAATTTAAAAAAAAAATCACATTTTGAAATCACGAAATGTCATAATTTTCAGAAATTCGTCCGAAGTTGAAAAATATCGAATTCCACTAGTCGATAGAAGTACCTTCGGAAATTGGAAGTTCAGAATTGAAACCCTTTTAATGGAAATGGAATTAATAAATTATATAACGAGAAACACATAGAAATGATTAAGCTTCAAGAAAATTATAACAAAGAGGTACGAGCGAAGAAGATGCAGCAACAAGCTCTTCATGCAAAAGCTGACCGAAAATGCAAATCGCAATTATCCAAAGGATTGCTGACAGCCACCTTGAGTATGCGAAAGACAAGGAAACTACGTTTGACTTGTAGAATACTTTATGCAATGTATTTGAAAGAAAAGGTTTGGCCAGTCAACTATTACTGCGTAAGTCACTCCTTACTATGAAACATAATATTTCAAATGAATCACTATTAGACCATTACTTAAAATTTGATAAAATGATAAGAGATCTAAAAATCACAGGAGCAACCCTGGTAAAATCTGACGTGATATGTCCTTTATTACTAACAATGCCCAGAGAAAGTAGTAACTGCTCTTGAAACATTATTGGTTGATGATCTTTCGTTATGTTTACTTAAAAATAGACTACTTGACGAATCTAAACGAAAACAATACAGCAAAAATAAAACTAAAAATTATGATATACCTTCTTCTTATGCATTTTCATCCTAAGCTACTAGTTCCGGTGTAAACAGAAACTTTAGGAAGACTGGTTACAATGAAGCAAATGCAAATACAAAGAAAAACTCCCAATTTAATTTTCAGTCACAATTGTTGAAAATTTGGTCACAAAAGAAATGAGTGTCGAAAGAACAAACGTCCAAATAAGCAAAATAGAAACTCCGTTCACGTGGCAACTGACGCTGACGAACATGATGATCCCAACATGCCATATTTCTGCTTCGCAAGTGACACAAGTAATTCGACAGGAATAAGCACCAACTGGTTGCTAGACTCAGGAGCAACGGAACACCTAGTGAGCTCTGAGTCACTCGTTATAAATTTAAAGAAACTACAAGCCCCGATAAAAATAAAAATTGCTAAGTAAGGATCATTTTTGGAATCAAATGTCAAAAGTGATATCGGCGGATATGTTCATGTTGGAGGTAAAATTCATTGTATATCCATTAAAGATGTCTTAGTGGTTCCAGGACTTCAATAAAATTTGCTATCAGTACGCAAATTGGAGCTAAATGAAGTGGAAATCATTTTCAAGGAAGGCATGAGTATTATTTCTAAAAATAAAAACACTACTGCTGTCGCCAATAGAAAAAGAAGTCAATTATAGGTGTTAAAATTGACAACTAATTAAGAAGAGGCGTAAATTTGTGAATCAGAAGGAAGTTTGGAATTATGGCATAGAAGATTAGGACACTTAAACTACAACAGTATTGACAAACTTCAATCTCCGGCAAGCGGAATGAAGATTCACATAAACGAAAACTATGAATAAATGTAATACATTTATTGAAGGGAAGCAGACCAAAGAACCTCACGATCAACATCGGAAAAGAGCACAAAGGCCATTAGAACTAATTCATAGCGACCTGTGTGGACCTATCAGCCCCATCTCGCATAACGGAAAAAGATATGTTCTCACCTTTATCGATGATTACACTCACTTCACAGCGGCATACACCTTGGAATCGAAAACCGAAGTTCTACACTATTTCAAGATATACGAAGCAATGGCAAATGCTCGTTGAAATTTGAAAATTAATCGATTTAGATGCAACCATGGACGCGAATATATTTCAAAAGAAATAAAAGAATTCTTTGATTTGAAAGGTATTTAATTCGAATTTACAATTATACACCGGAACAAAATGGTGTAGCAGAAAGAATGAACAGGACCATTGTAGAACGCGCAAGATGCATGCTACTAAATTCAAAACTTGGAAAAGGTTTTTGGACAGAGGCAGTAATGTGTGTTATCTATATTGTAAACCGAAGCCCTACTATGGCTCTAGGTTTTGGATGCATTGCTTTTCTACGTGTACCTAAGGAGTTGATTAGAGACAAATTTCAATCCAGAACTCTTAGGTGCTATATGGTAGGTTACTGTCCTAACGGATATGTGTTATGGTGTCCGGAGAAATGAAAACTTATAACGGGAAAAGATGTTATTTTTGAAGAGACTACATTTACATTTGAAGGTGCGTCTAGCGAAAATTGGATGCATCAAACCGAATCAGAAAATATCAACCAAGAAATTCAAAATAATGGAACGGACGAGACACCGGAAGAAGAGAAACAAAAGGAAGATGAAAAACATGAGGAAGAATTATCAGAACAAACCAACCCCCTGGACTACTTCGAACCTCGCAGAAGCACAAAATTAAGAGAAGACCTCACTGTCTACAAATTTATGCTGTCATCGCATTACATGCAGAATCTTTTGTATATGAGGTTCCAAGTTCATTCGAAGACATTAAAAATTTTGAAGATAAAGATCAGTGGATGAAAGTAGTTCAGAAGGAACTTGACGCATTGGAGAAAAATAAGACGTGGAAATTGGTGAAGGTACCAACTGGAAAAAATATTATTAACTCAAAATGGATTTTCAGATCAAACGTGACGGGGATAGAAATATAGATATATACAAAGCTCGCCTGGTAACAAAAGGGTGTGCTCTACGAGAAGGCTACGATTACAATGAAACTTACGCTCCAGTAGCAAGGCTAACGACACTTCGCACACTTTTATTAATTATTAACGAAGAAAACCTTATAGCTGACCAAATGGACATAAAAAACGCTTTCCCTCATGGCGAACTAAAAGAAGAAATCTACATAAAACCGCCCTCTGGATACAAGCATGAAGACGGTTTTGTTTGTAAATTGCAAAAGACATTATACGGATTAATCCAATCCCCCTAGAATGGAATGTCACATTCGACGAATTTGTAATCAAGATAGGCCTACAAAAATCAAAAACCGACACATGTTTTTATATGAAATACTTCCAAGGCTCAAAATTATTTTTATTGTTATATGTAGACGACCTTATTATTGCGTGAAAATCGAGGAACCAAATCGATAATTAAAAAAAATCACTAAAAAGAAGAATCGATTTGAAAGATTTGGGAGAATTTCACGCATTCTTAGGAATAAAAATAAAGAAGACTACCGAAGAACTTAAAAAAATCAACTAATTTATCTACGAAATCTTTTGAAAAGATTTGATATGGAAAACTGCAAGGCAGTTAAAACGCCAATTGAACTAAAACCACTATTAACCAACGAACACGAAGAGCCAATGATAAACGTACCATACCGAGAACTCATTGGATGTCTTCTGTACACAACACTGACAATGAGACCAGACTTAAACGTTGCTATCCACTATTACAGTCGACATCAAGAAAAGCCAACCAGCTCACTTTGGAAGGGACTGAAGAGAATTCTTCGGTACATATAAGGAACTCTGGACTACGGTACCTGTTACCGCAAAAATGCAGAAGAAATAGTAAAATGTTTTGCTGACGCTGATTGGGGAAGCGATCTCGATAGCAAATCAACATAAGAAAAAAATTCTTCGGTATATATAAGGAACTCTGCACTACGATACCTGTTACCGCAAAAATGCAGAAGAAATAGTAAAATGTTTTGCTGACGCTGATTGGGGAAGCGATCTCGATAGCAAATCAACATAAGAAAAAAATTCTTCGGTATATATAAGGAACTCTGCACTACGATACCTGTTACCGCAAAAATGCAGAAGAAATAGTAAAATGTTTTGCTGATGCTGATTGGGCAAGCGATCTCGATAGCAAATCAACATAAGGATTTCTGCTACAAGTCTTCGGAAACGCAGTCAGCTGGACCATCAAACGGCAGATATGCGTAGCTCTTTCTTCCACGCAGGCGGAATACGTATCACTTTCTTCAGCAGCAGCAGAATTGATGTGACTAAAACAATTGCTCGTTGATCTACAGGTGAAATTCAAATTACCACTTAAGATCTTCAAAGACAATCAAACTTGTATCCTTTTAATTAGTAAATGGGAACATAAAAGATTAAAACATATAGACGTTAAATATAACTTTGTTAAAGATTTATTTGAAAAAGGGTTAATAAAGTTAATTTATGTCAATACAAAAAAATCAAACAGCAGATATTTTAACTAACCATTATTTTATGACATTTTTTGTTAAACTTCGTTATAATTTAGGAATCTGCGAGCTCAAATAAAAGTGTTTGTAATTTATTCTTCTTTATACTCGTAGTATTAATATTTGAACATAAAATTAAGGAGGAATGTTGAAAGATCAATTCTATGTTGATTAATGATGGTAGCAAGCTTATTATGTAATTAATTTCTTTCAGGATCTAAGTAGTAGTGGTAGTAGTAAACAACAAGTAATTGTAACTGTGTATATATTTTTGTATATTAAAAATAAAGTATTTATTTACGTTTAAAACCATATCTATTAATTGGACCACGTCACATTACGAATCGCAACACTAACAGTACATGCCCCGATGTATTTTTAACTTAAAATATACGTCATACTTTACGTTTACTTTGACTGGAAAACATATTTTCCTCGAATGTGTTTTATTCCATTAGGAAGGAAGAAATGCACTGATTAGACAAACGCTTAACTTTCTTAAAGGGCGCAAGTCAAAGACAGCATATATACTACTTGTTATTTCTAGATTCGGAAGACAATGATGTAAAAATGAACTATATTTAAAATTTTAGATTTCAAATGGAGAAATGAAATTGGAACGTAACACAAGATTTATATAAAGAAGTTGAAGCAACAGCAAAAACAGTTGGGTTTACTATAAATTTGAAAAGGAAAGACAGATACATGATCTACAAGTGGGAAATATAGTATTTGAAGGAGAGGCTAGTTTCTCGTATCTAGGCATAAAAATTACTAATAACAATAATAACAAAGCTACCATACGGGAAAGAATAATGACTGAAAATAGAGCTTAATACATGAATAAAAACTGCTAACTAGTCAACACAAATCTAGAAAAACGAGAAAGAAAATCTACTTATCCTCAATAAGTACTGTAGCTACCTACGGAAGCGAAGCCTGGACATTAACTACAAACGATATAATGAGCCTTAGAACGTTTGAAAGGAGAATATTAAGAAAAATCAATGGACCAGTGTTTGACGAAGACGAAGGTTTATGGCGCATAAGGCTTAATGCAGAACTGTATGGACAAAAAGGATGCAATATAGTACATTTTATCAAGCCACAGCATATTAGATGGTACGGTTATGTATTAACAATGGACCAAGAAAGTGTGCCACAGAAATACTCCGTGCAAATATTTTTAGCTGCACGAAACAAGAATGAATATTAAAGGCTGGAAGAAGAAAGCAGAAAAAGAGAAGTTAGGAGGAAGATTGTAGAGGAAGCCAAAGCATACCCCGGGCTGTAGAGCTGAAGATGATGATGATGATGATTTGTAAATATGTCAGATATATTAAATAAAAAGATAATAATTACGGTTGTCCCAGTGAATACAAAATTCTTCCAGTTACACAATGCGCTGCAGTTAGTAAATACTGATCACTGATTAAAGCGGCGGTACACGCGTAACCTCTACTGATTCCGGTTTTATTCCTGTATTCAATGGCAGCCATCCACGGAAACTCATCCATTTGTGCCTCGACCCCTCCCGGGATTCGTTCATCCACAAGTTGAATTCCGCAGTTCGTCGGTAGGAGGTGGAAGTTCCGATGCTTCCTGGGATCAGCAGTTGGTGGAGTAGCGTTCGAATAATAAGTGACATTCCCACAACACACTAATAGTTCATCTTTAAACTCGCACCTTGATTCACGCATAAACTGTATACCAGAGGAGGGCAGTCTAGTACTTCTTTTCAAAGCATCCATAAATATTTTGCATTCTTCAACTGGAATACAAGTAGCCCTCTCGCCATTAGGGGTAGTGCATGTTTCTTCTAGAAATAAATTTAGCAGTAATAACAGAATACTTGCAAAAACTCAGCCACGCTAAGTATTCTCTAGGCTGTCGGTGTCAGTGGGTTATAAAATTCGATGGTATGAGATATACAGAAATTAGGTTTGTTTATCCGGAAAATAAAATATAAAAACAAAAGCCGATCGACTTGTGAAATTGTGAAAATTTATGTATACCAGCATTTATTGAGAGCTTCCATATGATACCAAGCTAGGGCTTGTAAAACCCTTTCATTTGATACCAAACTCGATATCTTTCCAATATATTTTTGAAAATACAAAACTCGATCGACCTTTTAATTTCTATTATTTCTTCAAGCCAGAACCTTTTTGATTGATTTCATTTAATATATACTAAACACATCATACTAGTGCCAAATTTTTGCAAAAAAAGGCCGATTGGATAGCAACTTTTTGTTATTTCTGTAAGCCAGATCTTTTCAAATGCTTGAATTCGATACTCTAACACGGTCTTTTGGCGACTGAATTTTTGGTACTGTAACACTCCAGAAGTTACGAAATTGGCAGATTTCTTGCGAAGGACGCATCTTTTGTGTCTTGAAGCTTGTTTTCGAAGAAATAACTGTCTGTGTCCGGTACTTGGTGATTGGTGCCCTCGGTGAACGTCAATAGTTGAGTTATTTTTATCATAGTTCATACTTGAGGGATGAGACAAGCCGGGTAAATAAAGATTGAGAACTTCTGGATTTTTACCATTAAATGCTTTCATTTTCAGAATTCGAAAACTCACTATCTTGTTGTAGACTGTCTTGTGGACAATTTTGTTATTATCTTCGGCTGTTGTGATGTCTTGACTGAATGTCAGACACATCCTGGTATTTCTTAGTGAAATTACCGAAGAATTTTACTGTGTGCATAGGCTCTTTCATTGTGGTGTACATTTGTAAGTAGTATTAATTATTGTATTCTTTGTAAATCCAAAGTATTGTAGATCGATGTAAAAGGTTTTACAAAATTCTTTGTAAATTAGGTAAATTAGAATTTTGAGTATATATGTATATTGTGTTAAATTATATTATGTAGTATATATAAATTATATAAATGTTTTTGATCGTGGTTGATTATTAAAATTTATATAATTTGGTTATTGTTAGAATATCGTGTTTAATTCAGCCCATCGTATTCCAACAAAATTTGTAATGTGGTAGCACAAAGCGTAGGTACGTAAAACTCTATTGTTTTAATATCATTGCCCTGCACTAATTTGACCATAGAGTAAACCGCGCCTGTTATCATTATTAAAATTACACTGCCTGCTTCTATCACGGCAGACTTTTAATTAAAGTGATCGTGGTGTCAACGATCGCTACCCTTGTCAGGTATAAGAGTTGTTCATTAATATAATTCGCGGATTACTTTTGAGGCACATTTGTAAAAAAAAATGTTATTTGCATAAAAATAGGAATTTTTCTTATATCTGCAAAGCAGGTCATGTCGAGTGCTTTCATTTAATACCAAATAAGGCATATTTCTTACAACTTTTCGCAGAAAACAAAATCGACAATTTTTTGGCATTTTTGCAAGCCAATTCTTGTTGAGTGTATTCTTTTGATACCAGACACGACATATTTCTGATAGCATTTTACCAATAACAAAAGCCATTTGCCCTTCCTAGTAATATTAAAATTAAACGATTTTTGATAATTTCTTCCTACGTAAATATATTTTAAATTTACAATTTATAATAAGTATTCATTAATTTCTGTAATATGTTTAGATTGAGTAAGAATACTTGCTTATGGGTATGTTCCGCTTGCGGCCTACAACGCTTGCGACCACGACCGCGAATTTTCCGTTCCACTAGCTGCTACTGCTATTCTAATAGCTTATCGAGATCTGATGAAGCTTTGATAGAGAAAGGAAAACGAATTTTGAGCTACCTCCGCATCTTATACTGTAAACGTTTAGGATAAACTTCTACTAATATATCCTTTGTTATAAAAATATATGTAAACTTTTATACCATCTGTAAAATTTAGAAATTAAATACAAAATTGATATTTTTGATGAATAATTGTTAGTTATATATGTTCTTGAATATAACAAACAAAGTATAAACGAATTCGATCGACGTTAATTATTTAGCATATTTACAAAGACACCATCATTAGAAATAATCTCTTGGTTAGGTATTTGATCTGATTCGGCGTGTTCAACTGAAACAGTTAAAAAAATCGGTATTTGGTAATATCTTGGGGAATTGCTGCGCCTTTGCTATTTTAATTTAACTCAAAAAATATATTTATCCTACAATGACATAAATATGTACATCATAATAATTATATTATAGTCAATAACAATTTTCGAACAAAGTATATTACACATTTTTATTTTCTATGTAAAGAGGAAAATTTTTGTACATAGTGTAATTTCTATATGGGTGTCTGTTTCTGGATTATAGAAAGAAACTTTTTCAATCGGCATTTATACACTTTTAAATCAACCACTTGATGAGCGTTACGGTCGCGGCGCGAAAGCACTTCAGAAGGGCTGACATGCAGAAATGATGCCTTCTGAAGTGCTTTCATTAATTACAATGCACGACATATTTTTGACATTATATCTGGAAAACAAAATACACACGTCTTATCTCCGATTTCCATCAACAAAGGTTACAAGCATCAAAACATTAACTGGAAAGAAATATCAAAAGCTCAACTGGTTAACAAAGGATTAATAGATCTATTGCAAACTAAACACACAAATTTACAAATCGTTATAAATACGTTCGCCAATGAAAACAATATAAACAAGATTGATAAATGGGTATGTGAACCAAATTGGCTTTATCATAGCTGTAGTCGATTTTTTTAGCAGGGCTGTGGGGTTAAAGTCTCACGGCCTACGTGATATCTAAGAAAGTGAATATGTTGTCCAAAGTTATGTTTCCTAGCCCCACGACCCTATACAATTAATATTTAAACTCCTACCGAATCAAGGAGAGAGAATTCTGTCCAAATTAGGTCCCGGGTTCACGTCGCGTGTCATAGCAATAATTAATTGCATAATTTTAGTTATAATTTAGACTTATAAATTTATTGTATTGTTTAATCTTTTCTTAAATATTTTCATCGTTTTAATATTTTTAAAACTCTACGCTATTAAATTTATATTTAATTTAAAGTGCCTTTTCATTCAAAACCTTTCTAAACTAATTTCGCACCTTTGCCCCATATTTATCCCACCAATAGTACAACAAACTACTATAATCCAAAACTATACCCTCAGTAGGTAATGAATCCGTATTCACTATCAGCAGTGGGATATTGACACCCAACTTATCCTATGCCGAACTATATTCCAGGTTATGTCCTTCCAAATATGCAAACACCCACTCCGACACCTCCAGTTGGTACTTCTCCTAAATACAATCCTTTATAAGCTCAAGTAAATCCTATGCCCACAGTCCCACCAATACAGACTCCACCGGTGGATAATCTTAGTAATTTTTCCTATACTCCGGGAGTAGTACGTGAAATAGAAGCCGAACAACCCATATTTACCAATCCAAGCGCTATCAATGCTTTAACAACCTATTCGGGTGGTTTGGATTTAAAAGGGTTTTTAGATCTTTTAAATGTAGTAGTGAGTTGTAATAATTGGAATGATAAACAAAAAACTATGTCTGCAACGTTAAAACTATCGGGAAATGCAAGAGACCTATTTTACGCACTACCGTTACACAAGAGACCAGACAATTTTGCAAAATTAATTAATTTGTTAACGGTTATATATATAGTGGTTTAACCCTCCGTTGTAGAGTTGCACCGCTTTTACTTAAGCTTTCTAGATCCTTTTTTGGAGGGGATCGGACTCCGTTTCAGTTATTTATTAAATATTCTTCGCTATGATGTTCCATTTCTTCCTATCTCTTGTTTTATTTTTCCAGTTGTTAATTCCCGCTCTTCTTAAATCTTCTTCTACTTCTGCTAACCATGTTGATCTGGGTCTTCCTCTTCTTTTCTTACTTCCAGGGCTCCATTGCATTATTACTTTTATTGGTTCTTTTTCGTCAGCTCTGCTTACGTGTCCTAGCCATTTTACTCTTTGTTTCTTGATTATTTTTATTATATCTTCTCCTTTTAATTCTTTGTCAATCTCATGGTTCATTCTTACTCTGTATTCATTATCGGATATCTTCTTAGGTCCCAGTATCGTTCTTATTACTTTCCTTTCTATTATTCTTAATTTTTCTTCGTCCTTCTTTGTAAATGTCGTTGTTTCAGCTGCAAATAATGCTATTGGTCTTATTATTGTTCTATATACTCTCATTTTTGTTGCCTTGCTTAAAATTCCGTTTCGTAGTAATTTTTTGTTGGCTTGGAAAGCCCTATTTGTAGCAGCTATTTTTTCTTTTATTTCTTCTTCTCTTCCGCCTCTATTTGTTAATATTATACCTAAGTATTTGAATTTGTTTACTTGTTCAAACTCTGATTCTCCTATTTTAATAGTCTTGTCTTGCACTTCTTTTCCCATTACCATTATTTTAGTCTTTTTTTGGTTGATTTCTAGTCCTATTTTCTTTCCTTCCTTTACTATCTCCTCTAGCATTTTTCTCATTACATTTCTGTTTTTCGTTATTTATACTATGTCGTCTGCATATGCTATTATTTGACTTCCCCCTGTTCTGAGGGTTCCTTTCTTTAATTTTCTCATGATATATTCCAGTGCTAAATTATATAATGTGGCAGATAGGGCATCACCTTGTTTTACACCTTTATTTGTTAATATATCTTCCGTTTCTCCTTTTTGTGTTTTAATTCGTATTTTTGATGTTTTCATAGTCATTACTATCAATCTTCTTAATTTGCTTGGTATTTGTAGTTCTTTTAAAGCTTTCATTAGTTGCTGTCTTTTAATTGAGTCAAAGGCTTGTCTGAAGTCAATGAACAGAATCTCGGTGTTTATGTTATACTCAAGTGTTTTTTCCATTATCTGTTTAATAATATGTATTACGTCCGTGGTAAATTTTCCTTTCATAAAACCACATTGATAATTTCCGATAATTCTTGCTGATTCATTTGTTATTCTTCTTTGTATTATTGTTGACATTATTTTATAGGTAGTGTTCAGTAATGTGATTCCTCTGTAGTTTTCGCATATTTGTTGGCTTCCTTTCTTATGTATTGTTACAAC
Source organism: Stenolophus ochropezus (assembly GCA_035578165.1). Taxonomy (NCBI): domain Eukaryota; kingdom Metazoa; phylum Arthropoda; class Insecta; order Coleoptera; family Carabidae; genus Stenolophus; species Stenolophus ochropezus. The sequence goes on along the minus strand of JAQOWZ010000010.1, from coordinate 19,977,494 downwards.
TTGTCCTGTTTCCCATTCTTTCGGCATTTCTTCCTCCCTCCATATTTTTACTATAAGTTCATGGATCTGTTTTTGTATTGCTTCGCCTCCGTACTTTAATAATTCCATATTAATATTGTCGCTTTCAAGTGTTTTACCGTTGTGACTGTTTTTTATAATTTCTTTTACTTCCTCTAGAGTTGGTTCTGCTATGTGTTTTTCGTTTTCTTCTGGTAATTTACTATTTATTTCCTGTTCCTCTTCTGTGGTAGTTCCTTAAAATAATCTGTTCATACCTTTTTGTATTGTTCTTCAGATTCTGCTAGTTGCCCATTTTTATCCTTTATTCTATTTGTCTTGGTCTTATATATTTTAGTTTGTTCTTTTATTTCCTTATAAAATCTTTTTGTGTTTCTGTTTGCTCTTTCATTCTCAATATTTTTTATTGTATTTTCTATTGATATTCTTTTGTTTTTCCTAATAATTTTATTACATTCCTTTCTTTTTTTCTCATACTTCTCCTTGTCCTCTTTTTTATTTGTTCTTAAATATGTTAATCTTGCGTTTCTCTTTTCATCTAGTATTATTTTAATTTCTTCATTAAACCAGGCTTTTTTATTTTTTGCATTCTTGTTTTCATGTCATATCCATTTTTGAGCAGCGTTGTTAATACATCTTTGTATCCAGCACCATTTTTTTCCTATATCTTCCATTTTACGTTCTTCCTTTTTTATGTTTTTTTCTACCTCCTCTTCGTATTTCTCTCTCGAGCTTTCATTGTTTATATTTTTTATATTCCATTTAATTCTCGTTATATCTTTTCTATCACTTGTTTTAACTTTGTTTCGTATCTTTGTTGTTACCATGTAGTGATCCGAGTCGGCACATGCTCCTCTGTATGTCCTTACGTTTAGTATCGAAGATTGCCTCCTTTTCGTTACTAGTACGTGGTCTATTTATGTTTGAGTCTTATTGTCTGGTGCTGTCCATGTTACTTTATGTTTTTTGGGGTGTTTATACTTCGTGCTACTTATTATCATGTTAGTCTTTATTGCTAATTCACATAACCTTTGCCCATTATCATTTGTTCTTTCATGTATTGTGTGTGTACCTGCGACTTGTTGTATGTAGTTCTCTCTTCTTATCTGTGCATTAAAGTCGCCCATTATAATGCTTAGGTCTTCCTTCGGTATTTTTTCAATTTTCTCTTCCAAATTCTCATAAAAATCTTCTTTCCTTTCATTTGTTGCATTCTCCGTAGGTGCATACACATTTAATATTGATATGTTGGCAGGTGATCCTTCTATTCTAATGTATGCCAACCTTTCATTAATTGCTTTAAATTCTATTATTTTTTCTTTTATTTTTTTTAAAACTATGAATGCTACCCCATATTTCCCCTGTTTATCTCCGGAATATAATGTTGTATAGTAATTCTTCTTAATTATACCTTCACCGCCCCATCTTGTTTCCTGAATCGCTGCCAGATTAATATCTTTTCAATTCTTGCGCTACTTCTTCCATCTTACCTGGCTGGAGCAACGTTCTTATATTCCATGTACTAAATTTTAACATTTTATTCTTTTTTCTATTTACTTTTTTTGTTTTAATTGTATTTATTGCCTTTCCCTTATCTTTATATCCTTTTCCTCGCTTTCCGTATTCAATATTGCCATCCTCATTCTCCATTGTTAGTTGTTTAAGTTTTTTGGAGCTTTATCTTCCTGTTTTTCTATATTCATCTTCTTTTCATCCCATATATACCAAGTCTCATTTATTTTCAGTTTTTTATATCCTATTCTTATTCTATTTCCTTTATTTTTCTCATCTTTCGCCAATTTTAAGATTTCTTTTTGTATTTGCATCTCTTTATTAGTCATTTCACTTTCTATGTAAATTTTTGTCCCTGTAAGTTTGTTTTTATTTTTTAATGTTTTTATTTTATCTTCTCAATTCTCTATTTTGACAATGGTAACTTTTTTATCCTCTTTTCCTTTCTTATGGGTTTCTTTAACTCTGATATCTATTCCTAATTTGTTTTTTATAAGTTTTTCAACATCTTGATTTTTGTTTATATTCTGTTCTCCCTTAATTACGATATTGTTACGTTTTTCAATTTTTTCTTTCTTCTCTTCCATTGTTTCTAAAGTTGTTATTTTCCCTTTTAAAACCTTTATTTCCTCTGTCATCAATTTTTCTTTTGTTTTTAAATCTTTGACTTCTTGTTTTAGTGTATTTATTACTTCATGAAAACCTTTATGTAATTCCTGCATTTCCTTTCGTATTTCTGTCCGTAATTCTTGAGTTTCTTCTCTGTGTTGTTTGTTTTCCTTCTTCATCGATTTTATCTCCTCGTTTATTGTTATTAGCATATTTACTATTTCATTTTCTTCTGAGTCCATGACTTTTCGTTTAGCAACTGGTGATCTCGATGTCTTCCTACTTTTACTGAAGACCATATCATCACTTATGCTGCTGACACTGGCACTTCTATTAAATTTACGTTCGTCATCTCCCATCTTTGTACGCCTAGTTGGAAACTTCTGCGGTCCTTAGGTGTTTTCGTGGTTGCAGTTTTACTTTCTCCTCTCTGCCAGTAGATGTCTCTAGTTGTCCGTGACTCGATGTAAAATTTGTTAAGGTTTGCTTGTTATTATTTTTAGATTATATTATGCTTAAAATTTTCAAAGAGTACTTTTAAAAAGGATACGGCTTCTTCTGCACAGATAACACTTCCTGCTCTTTATCTGACCTTTAACTACCACTTCCTTAGCAGATTATTTTTTTCAGCTTTAGTTTTTAATACAAATTTGTTTTTATATTGCGGATTCTCAAACTATCAACTGTCAATACACAATCTATCATATTATTAATTTGTTAACGGTTATGTTTGGAAAAAGACCAACAAAGACAGGCGACGAGACAAATTTCAAAAAAATTGTACACATACAGAAAGAGTCACTTAGCGAATTCGTGATAAGATTAGAAACTGAAGCAGAAAAAGTATAGCCGACTTCGTTAGTTTTCGGTGAACAGGGCGCGAGACTACAATTTCGTAGAGACCATATGATGACCCAATTTTTAAATGGGATTAATACACGACTTGCTAATGAAATTTGTCAGTACAAGCAATTTGACACGTTGGACGAAGCACTTCCATATGCAGAACTATGCGAACAGACTCTATCACGTATGGTTAGACAGATTTACGCAGACTCTTTAAAATACCCTGTGCTTATGATAGGAAATAAAAAACATTGGGACGGACAGAATCGAAAACCCCAAGTACCAACGAAGATTACTACACAAGTACTATTAGAGAGTACCCTTAAATGTTTCAATAGTGGCGGTAACTACCATATATCGAAAGAATGTAGGAAACGGAAGCAAGATTTTTGCTTCAGTTATTTAAAACCGGCACATCGAGAAAAGACTGAAAATTGTCCTTTAAACAAGGAAACTGCCTCAACGTCGACCCAAAGCGAGGCAGTGTAAATAAAATTCACGTAATTCTGTGGGTCGCCGAATTAAAGAATGAGAAAGCTAAATTCTTTAATTTGGAAATAAATAACCATAGTTATAAATTTCTTTTAGATTCCGGATCAGCTGTTTCAATTATCAAAAAATAGGCTAAATTTAAAACTAAATAAACAAATTCAGGAAACAAGTGTACAATTAGTAGATATTTCTGGAATTAGTTTAGATTGTAAAGGAATAATAGATTTGAAATTAGTAAGTGGTAATCTGAAACTGAAACATAATTTATTTGTGTGTTCCGAAGATTTATGTTACGAGGCGGACGGCCTCATAGGCGTAGATTTTCTGGATCACCATGGTGGTTTATTAGATTTCAAGAATCAAAATTTAATTATTGAAAATTTAAAAATTACTTGTTTAAACAGTAAAATTCAGGAAAATAAAATATTTCTAATAGAAAACAAAGTGTCAGTAGAAACAGTTGATAAAAGTCATCTCGAATTCGTAGGAATAAAGGACAATGATTCGAACACGGTTAACGATTTTGAAAATACAGCGGGAATGGTAGTTAACGACAAGAAAATATTGCACATTAGTAAGTAAATCATACGTTAGGCTGACTGAAGATATTAAAATACCTTCACGTCATGCGGTGTTGTGTTTAGGTAAAGTAGCAAAATCTTTACCTACAGGAGATTTTGTTCTCGAGCCATTAGATGTCGGTACTCATGAGTTATTAGTAGCTAGAAGTTTAGTACGGAAAAATCAACACTAATCCACAATTCAGATGAAACTGGTTAATGTGAGTTCGCAAGATATTCAAGCATGTGCGCGCACGCCGTTAACTACAGCAATTCAGACCTGTAAACTGCCAGATTCAAATAGAGGAGCAAAATGTATATATAGCTCAAATTTTGGTGGTAGATATGATTCATCCGTTGTAGATTCAATTGACATTAGTCATTTGGAAGGCTCGGAACAAACTAAATTTAGAGAATTTCTAGAGTCGTATAAAGATATTTTTGCGAACAAAAATAAGAAACTTAGTGCAACGACTTTGGTAAAATACTGCATAGACGGGCGATACCGTTGCAGTGACGCGTGTCCCGTATAAAGTACCGTTCGCAATGTGGTAGGTAGTTAAATAATAATTAGAGGAGATGATGAAAGACAGCATTATTTCACCTTCTTGATTGAGAAAAAAGCCGCCGAACGCGAAAGTAAAATTCGATTTTGTATAGACTACCGGAAACTCAACCAGTTGACAAAGCACGATTTCTTTCCAGTACCTAATTTACAGGAAACTCTGTCTCAATTGTGTAATGCGAAGAGATTTATGACACACTAGACTTGACAAAAGGGTATTGGCAGGTCGAAATAGAACCTCGCGATCGCGAAAAGACAGCTTTTCGGTTCCGTGGGATCATGTACGTAGTTTTGTTTGGATTAACGGAAACTGACTGCTTTGAATATTTGGATGATATCATCTGTTTTAGTAGCAATAGTTATGATCAACATGTTTCCAAATTAATTAAATATTTGACAGACTCATGGCCATTTGCACCATTCTTATTAAGCTTTAGTTAACTGCTAAGCTACGTTTAAAATTTAAGCGATACTTATTTTTGTTGCACCATTCCTTAAACTACCCTTATATATCTTAAGGGATGTTTAATTTTAAGTACCCAAAACTGACGGGTTAGTGCTCACTTAACTTCAAAGTTCAAATTAAACAAAAATAAATATATTGTTCTTCGTTTCAGTAAGTAAAATTTGATTATTATGAAGTACAAAGAAATATTAATGTTTATCATGTATTTTCATAAAAAAAAGTATAAAAAAACATTAAATAATATATTTTTACTTTATGAACAATGGATATTGACATTATGAACGATTTGAATGATTTGGAAGAATATGAGATTTTTGATTATATTAAAAATAGGAACATTAGAAGAATATATGAAAGAAATAACTACTTTTACAGACTGACTGACCAGGACGTTTTTATTCGTTTTAGCCTCAGTAAAGAAAGTGTTCACGACATAATTGTTCGAATAGAAAACCAGCTGGAATACAAAAATAATTTGTAATTATATTATTAAATAGCTATATTTTATTTCAAAATATTCATACATTTTATTTTTAGGACCAATAGTGTTTCTCCTATGAACCAGCTTCTTGTGTGTCTCAGAACTTTTGCAACAATTATGTCTGGAATATATGTAAATAATTACAGATTTATAGGTTACTTGCTTACCATGCTTATCCTGTACAATAATTCAACATTTCTGTAACTTCTTTATTAGTTATTTGTATGTATGTCATTATTGGTAGCTTTGCTCTACTAAATATATTCTGCATATTTTGTTTAAATTTAACTTAGAAAGTTCATATTGCTTGCACAACTGTCACATCCTTCTCAAAAATATTTTCTCCCTTTATACCATATATAAAATTAATTAAAATTAAATATCCCGTGTAGTTCGCACCCCGTTCTTTTCTGTGGTACTGGTACTTGTTTATGACTCATTTTACCTATTTATTTTTTTACTTTTACTTCACTCGTACACCTTGTTGTTTACAAACAACTTTCATCTATTTTGGCATAAATGTAACTAAACTAAACATAGCAACTCAAAAAGTAACTAGAATGATGTACTTTTTTGTCATCACTCCGTGAGTAACACGCCTTGAAATCTGTATTGTAATCAAGTGAAATTTTTGGTCGATAAATATTTTCATTGTTTGTTTTCTCTTAAAACTAGGCCAGCTAACGTGGGGATATCATCTTTTATTTCTTCTTCCACTGTTCTACCATGGAAACTTTCAACCAATTTCGTAAACTAGATGTAATTATTATATGTATGATTTTTTTTATTATACAGGATGGCCCAGTGAAAATTATCGGTGCAATTTTTGGCCACTTAACATTAATTTTGAAAAAAACGCTCGAACACGTCAATTTTAGTATAAAGGGGGACACCTGAATGGATTAGTATCAATGGCATAACTTCAACCCTAAAATGGGGGTGGACTGCACCTCAAAAATTTTAAATGGAAAAGGGTGTCAAACATGACAGATCGAAAGGCCTTTCAATTTTCTTTTCAACAGTTTTTTATTTTTCAAATCCGATCATTAGTTCCAGAGAAATACAGGTTAAAACAAATTTTATCAGGTGTTCAAAATTGCAATCAAGTAGGCTTAAACAAATGACATAACATCGGTTACTATCATTTAGACTTGTTATATCAATTGCAAATATTATCTAGAAATTTTGTTTGCTATTCTAGGAAAATAATTGTTATTTATGGTTGATACGTAGCTACACATATAAAGAACACTCTATCTACTTTTCAACACTAATGTGAGAATGTCTTAAATTCATTGTAAATTTGAATTTCTGCCAAGGTGACATTTAACGTTTGTAATGGATATTTTAACAAGGATAGTTGTTATTTGTAGTTGTTACAAGTTATAGAATACCACCGCAGGAAGATAAAATTAAAGACAAATTCTATAAGTAATCTTCGTAAAGATTGATTTTTAGATAAGGTTTAGGTTAGAATTTTTGTAAAAATATGGAGAAAATCCAGAAAGAAAAGGAATAATGGGAAAATTATGATAGTAAACGGATATTAAAAAAATTAATTTCAACGGTAGAAGTATAAAAAGATAATAGCTAGGTCCTAGCTGCTAGGACAATAATTATGAAGACTACGATATACAAAGCGGTAAAAACACTATACGACTATGCGGCTATTAGCTGACGAGTACTACTTTGCTGGTTTAATAATTTAATGAAACAAATAATTATAAACTGAGGTTACTAGGTTATTGCAAGAAAAATATAATAGAACATTGACATCAAAGATTTGAACACAATTTTACGAATGATAGTCTTGAGCAAAGGTTTTCAAATATTTTAAGTTTATAACACATTATATTTAGTTATTGTAATTTTGATGTTTCAATTTACATAAGTCAATGAAGTTAACAGGTTAGCGCTAGCCGAACATTTGTTATACTCGTATGTCATGTTTGTTTTTTATTAATTCACCATCGCAGATCTATTGGCGATTCAAATTAATTTCCTTACATATAAAATCCGCAACACAATGACGTTACGAGAGAGATACATGCATTTACAAATCATTGAATTATAGAAGTTTTACGTTCTATCGTTGATTGAGAAATATGTAGATAGGCAAGGTTATGAGAAAATTCATTTCACCTACATAAGTGTGTCTGATTGCATTTGGGTTAATATCAGGCGGTTCTGTCAAATATTATAAAAAAAAAGAGCAAACGTCAAATAATTAATAATACAAATTAGTTCTATTTTAAAATATATCAGTGAATTATTGTATGATCCATATTAATAGATACCAAAAAAATTAGTAAATATGTAAAACATCTTAATTTATTTGAAATTTTTGTCTTTTTAATTCCGCAGAGTAGTTCATGGAATCATGAACGAGATGGCTTGGAATATTTGTATTGGTATATATTACATATACTTGTTTAGAAATATTGTTTTCAAGTTTTGTGAAGATCACGAAGTATAATACTATAAGACAAGTTTAACGAAGCAGCGGAAAGCGACAAACATTCTTATCGTCGAGCGATGAATGAGACGGAAACCACAGGTCGACGCACGGCCAGCGTTTTTGTAGAATATCTGTATATCGTACATTATTTCTCAAATAAACTTAATTTTAACTTATGCAAGCGTATGTTTTATTGATTATTATATAATGAACAATTTATAATTAATTTTAAAACTTTACATTTCAGTTACATAAGTATAGTAAGATATTTTGTTTTTCAATATTAATATTTATATTGTAACGTTTATTTATTTAGGTGAAGTGTAAAAATAATTGAAACAATATTATTTGTATAACTACGAAAACTTAAATAATAACATAATTTTTTTAACATTTAACACTACGCCCTATTTGTTTACTATTTATTTATATCACAGACTATTTATTTATAACACAACGCTTCAAAAAGTTGATTGATTCGGCTGTCACTTCTCGTTGAAACATATTAAACATTATTTAAAAGAAATATAAAATAAAATACTTGGTCGGTTTCAAAATCTTTAATCTCGAAAGATACAATACGTATTTCGAGATTAAAGATTTTGAAACCGACCAAGTATTTTATTTTATACAACTCTTCATGTTCACTACACGTATTAATATGAAAGTGTCCCCGCGGTCTCTTCTACTCGACTTGAATAATAGAGCAATTAAGTCCGAGAATGTTCTCGAATCTTAGAGCGTTAGCGTAATATAAGCGCGGCGAGCTAGTCCTGACAGGTCTGCTAGCGGATGTCGTCCGCGACCTGAACTTGGGTACGCTACATTACCCCCTTCTTAAGACTATTTCGTCCCGGAACAGTTCGTGATGACGAAATCTACACACATCACCTTTTATATATCTGAAGGCCTTGAAGAAGTAACAGTCGACGGTCCGTTTGAGCTCTTCTTGTCCGTTAAGGTTGAAGCTGTAGATTAGAATTTCCACTTCGGTAAAGAAGAAGAGAGTCTCTAACATACTTCTAACAATGTCCTCCACCAGATCCGTCGTGGATCTCTTCCAATATTCCGGTACTCTATTCCTAGGAATTATCAGCTGGGTCTTACTCTCTCAGTACCATCTGTATTTTCTACGATACATTTCAGGACACCCTCTTCAACTACAATAGAGTCCCACTGCATCCAATACGATTTTACGCTTTGTGAGTGTCGTGCAACATCTTCCCAAACCGGTCTTCTATCGCTATGTTTTCAATCCAATATGATCTTCAAATCCGGATCATTCTTTTGGTCCTTGCGAAGGTCTTCCATTTGCCAACTATCATTGACTACTGTTGTTCTGGTGACAGTTTATAGTATTTCTTCTAGTCGATTGTAGTGCTTGCATTCGTCTTGGCAAGGTCTTCTGGATAATTCGTCTGCATTACGATGATTGGTACCTGTCCGATACTCGATAACAAAGTTATATTCTTGCAATCATTCAATTCATCTAGCCGCATGACCTTTAGGATTCTAAAATTGTAGCAGCCATTTAAGAGCGGCATGGTCAGTTCTTATGAGAAATCCTCTGTGGTTTTGACAAGATCTTACTACAATAGGCAATCATGTCCTTCTTGTGTCTGGAAAAGAACGCCACTAATTCCAATGTTGCTGATATCTGTATCTAGAATGAATTCTCCTTCTAGTAAAGGATAACTTAGGATAGGTGCGTTTGTAAAAAAATATTTCAGTTGTTTTAACGCTACTTGAAAGTTTATCTCCCAGATAAATCTTCTTCCTTCTTCAGTAAGCCTTGTCAATGGCTTTGTTATGTTGGAAAATTCAGGTACATAACGTCGGTAGTATGTACCAGGCCAAGAAAACTTCTCAATTCATGTTTATCTTACGGTACTAGCCAATCACTCACAGCCCTTATCTTCTCAGGGTCAACTGCAATACCCTTACCAGAAACCACTTGTCCAATTGTAACAAGTCTAAGTCAGCACATTCTAGTGGCACCAATAATAGTATATTATTTAACAAGCATAATATGTAGACTATATTACATGAGGATGTAATTAAAAATACGAGCGGTAGCAAGTATATTTAATCATCCGAGTTTAATGTAGCCATATTATGCGAGTCAAATACTACCTATACTTTATCTACAACTAAAAGCCATATAAAAAATCTGATAATATTTGTTAAAATATTCAGTTAAGTGTGAGTAGTTCATATATAGCTTAACAGATGGCGCCACGGTAGCACTTAAATGTCAAAATAACTATTCAAATTGTATTTATTATACTTTTATAATCATTTATATGGATATTTATAATAAAAAATATATTATTAATAACTTAACAGTTTATTAAAATGTTATGTGTTAAATTATATGCTCTATTTATTACAGAAAAGTGTAGCGTGTAATATAACGTTTCATATTACACTAGTGTAATATGAGTAGTACATTATAAAGCAACAGACTAAACATAACTGAAAACTTAGAAATCTTTAAAGAAAAAATAAATAAACCAATCATAAACATCCAAATAAATAGCCAATCAGACATAATCTTCCAACCATTAAAATTAATCCACGGACCATCTAATACTATAAAATCCAGAACCTAACTACCATTCCACAGTTACTTGATGATGATCGAAAGATCGAAACGCGTCGTATCTCATAAAGTGCCGAGTTTTGCTATCCGCGCAGTGTCATATTTAGTTTATTGCATTGTATCTTATACTATAACGATCTTTGCTCTAAACTCCATATCGTACATTGTACCGGATACAACACTCATTGACGAGTTCTTGAAAGGAACAATTACGTTTTTTAACATTATATGTAGTATCACACGTATAATGTACCCATATTTCAATAGTTGTAGATAAAGTATATAGAAAGGAATTTGTAACACCACTTTCTAAGGAGCATGGCGCCATCAAACTGTAGCACATCCTTTCAATAATTTCCTTTACTACAAACTTGTAACATTCTTACAGGACCACTGCTACCAGTTTGTGACCCTCTCCTTAAAAGAGTAGGTATTACAAAATATATATAAATGGGTTTTTTGTCAGACCGGATACGGAGCAAGTATTAGGAGATGGATATTGAATTAAACAGAATACTCACATTTGTATAAAAGTATAAATAATATAATAAATAATTTTTTACATTTGGTTTCTTCTCCAATGACACTTTTGTCCACCACCGCCGTCTACCACTGACTATACCACTCTACTTCTGGCTTCTCTCTTTCTCTTCTCTATCCATTTACAACCATTACCTTGCACTATATACAGGGTGTTCCATTTAAAAGTGCCACCATTGCTATCTCGAGAACTATAAGAGCTACGAGGTTGGTTAAATTAGCAAAGAACCACCATTTTACAAGACTAATACAATGAGCAAAAAAAATTTTTTTTTCAACCAGTGGTTCTTAAAATAGGGGACACAACTTTCTTATTTTAAATGGGAACGTATGTTTATTTTTAGGTTATTCGATAGAGTATTTTTTTCTGCATTCAACGATATGTACATATCATATACTAATATAACAAAATAATTGAGAAAAATGCATGTTAAATTTATATGTATTTTATTTATATCCGGCTGAAATAAGAGTGCTTTGGATAGAAAACAATTCATTTTCTTCTTAAAACTGACAGTTTAAGAAAATAAAATTTAACAAAAAATAATCAAACAATGTTAGACAGAACATTATGTCTATGTTTTCTAACCATAGCACTCTTATTTCAGCCAGATATAAATAAAATACATATAAATTTAACATGCATTTTTCTCAATTATTTTGTTATATTAGTATATGATATGTACATATCGCTGAATTCAGAAAAAAATACTCTATCGAATAACCTAAAAATAAACATACGTTCCCATTTAAAATAAGAAAGTTGTGTCACGTATTTTGAGAATCACTGGTTGAAAAAAAAATTTTTTTTGCTCATTGTATTAGTCTTGTAAAATGGTGGTTCTTTGCTAATTTAACCAACCTCGTAGCTCTTATAGTTCTCGAGATAGCAATGGTGGCACTTTTAAATGGAACACCCTGTATACTATGAACAAGTTCTAAGTCAGCAAATATTAGTTTTACCTTTACACAACACTATTTATGAATTACATCAATTGACCTATTAATATAATTTATTGGTGCCACTAGAATGTGCTGACTTAGACTTGTTACACAATATAATGAACTTCTGTCTGAAACAAGTGACACTATTTTGGAATGAGTTTCAGGTTAGCATTCCTCAAGCTTTGAAAAATCTTCTCCAAGTTCTTCATGTGGTACTTAAATGTTTTTCCTACCACAATTATAGCGTCGAGGTAAACAAACATGTTTTCTATGACAGTCCTGCCAACATTGTTTCCATGAGGCATTCAAATGTTGCAGGGGCATTGCAGAGCCCGAATTGCATAACAGTAAATTGCTAAAGTCCGGTACCGATGGTGACGGCTGTCTTTTCCTTGTCTTTTGAATCTAAATACATTTACTAGTATCCGCTCTTTAGATCAAGAGTCGAGAAAATTTTTAATCCAGGCAAAGTGTCCGGTATAACATCTATTCGATGTAGCGGATACCTATCCTTTTTCGTCACATTGTTCAGTTGACGATAATCGACGCAAAATCTTTTTGAACCATCCTTATTCTTTATTAGCACCACTGGTGAGGTCCATGGAATGTTTGAAGGTTCGATCACACTTTCCGACCTCATGCCTTTAATAATTCCTTCCGCTTCTTCCCGCTTAGCCAGTGGTAGTCTTCTTGCTGTTTGGCGGATGGGTCTTGTGTTTTTGGTGTCTATTTTATAATGGACTACTTTGGTTCTTCCTTTGTCTGTATTGTAGAGTTGGAACACAACTTAAAAGTTTTCAATTAAGCTCCTAGCCTTGGTTTTCTGGTCGGCGGTCAATTCCTAGAACGATGTTGTTTCTTTTGTACAACGGAATAAAAATTGATGTTCATTACTCGAACTGGGATTATCTTGTCGGTTTTGAGCAAAGATTTTTTAATTACAATTCCAGTGTCAGTTTTGGTCTCATCATTTTTTGGCTGGAGCATGAAAAGATGCCCTCCAACTGCGGTTCAATACTCGCATAGCATTGTCGTCTCATGGATTTAGTACCAGTTTTTCATCATTGATCTTCATAACTCCATTCTTCAGGTCAAATTTAAATAAATGCTTTTTCATTATGTCCATGCCGAGAATGAATTCATCTTCTACATCAGCTACCAGCACACGATGTTTAATGCACGTGTTTCCAATAGTGATAGTCAAATCCATTTCTCCAGATGCGGTAGTTTGTTCTTCTGTGGCTGTGCGTATCTGCCAAGTCGGGTCTGGTTGTTGTTTTTCTCGCACCCGTATCCAGCAACATTTCAAGCGGCCTTCTGTTGATAGAGCCCTCTACATAGATGCTATTAGCTTGATGATGAAGAAATGCGACATAACTAATTGATTCTGGGGCTACTGGATTACGGGTCAACGATTGCCCCTTCGCATCAACCAGACTTAATTTCCCAACTCCTTTTTCTTCCTTTGTTGCTGCTGGTTTCCTGTGTTGTTTTCTGCAGAGCCTTGACGAGTGACCTAATTCACCGCAATTTCAACAGCGGAGTTTCTTTCTTCCAGCAGAATGAATTTCAGACGTAATTCTTCTTATATTGTCTTCTAGATATTCAGTATCTTCAGTCCTTTCAACATCAATATTTCGCATTCCCGATTAGTTACGTGAAGCTTGTTTCGCAGCTTTATGGTCTTAGGCATATGAAAGTGCGTCAACCAAAGTTTTTGATCTACCCAATCGTAATGATTGCTGAGTTTCATTGACACGGACCCCGTAAATAAATTCTTGTCTAGGGATTCCAAAACGCTGTCAGGAGCTGTAGGGTGTGCGAGACGAACCAGACGATCGATGTCGGCTTCAAATTTTTGAAAGTTTTCTTTAAAACTCTGATACCGGGTCCGTAGTTGCCTCTGGTGCACCTGCCCCTGATGCGCATTGTCATATCGCATATTCAGTCGCTTAAAAAGTTGTTCGTAGTCTTCCTGTTCATCTTCTATTAGCGAAGCGAAGCTGTCAGTACTGTAGCCTTCTCCTTGAAAGTCCAGCCACATGCTTTACCAGCGGTTTCGAATTGTTTTACATAATCTGGCCACGTTGAATTGTCCTCGAATTTTGGTGTTTTAATGTGTATTTTTACCAAACTTATTAAACCATCCGTAATTTCGAATAGAAAATCATTAGGATATTCACCAGCTTTTTTTAAGACTTGCCGTAGACGAAGTTGTAGAACAGACTTGGTTTCTGATGCCTCCAATCTCGGTCTTTCAGCTCCCTCTTGAGATCGGTAGCTTTTAATTCACTTAATTTTACTTATTTAATCGCCATTTTATTTATTTTTATTTACACTTCATTGTTTATTAACCCCTACTTGACACCAATTGTAACGTTTATTCATTTAAGTGAAGTGTAAAAATAATTAAAACACTTAACTAAGTTAAATGAACGAAATATGAATATAAACGCTACTAAGACAATTTTTTGAGCATTCAACACCACGCACTACATGTATCAATATCAGACTGTTTTCGCGGTCTCCCCTGCTCAGGCTTAAATAGTAGAGCATTTCAGTTCGGGAATATTCTTGCACCCTCGAGACAACAGAATAATAGAAGCGCGGCGAGCGAGTCACGACAAGTCTGCTACCGGCCATCGCCCGCGACGCGTCCTTGGGTTCGCTACAATATAATTTTGTATATAAATAGCTAATTCTTTTCATTTATAGGTGTTATTGTAACCTACATATACTGAGACTGAATTTTGAACAATAGGATTTTATAATACCTATATTATAATTAATAATAGTTATTTATGATATAAGTGTTAAAAGTAACATTTTATGAGTGAGTGGAGAAGTTTGTGAAACAAGGCGAAGCCGAGTGTAACAAACTCCACGAACGAAATAAAATCACTTTTAACACAAATATCATACACTATTTTTCCTACGACCCTAGTTATGAATTAGTAAATAATAAGTATTATAGAATCACATTTATGACAGGTCATGATGTATTTGTTATGAACAACTGAAAATAAGTGTTAAAAGTAAATTTCTTTTTACTTTTAATTCGTTGTGAATGACAACGATTTATAAGTATTTACTGTGTTATAAACTGTTATTTTTAACTTGCTAAGCAACCGTTAAAAAGACTATTTTTAACAGTGGTCGTAGGAAAAATTGATTATTGTATTTAATTCTGTGTTATTTTTTGGCAAGATTCTTTTAGATCTGGGACAAATGTGAAAAAATATCATATCATTTATATTCCATCACGCTAAAAAATTTCAATATCATATTTGGTGGTGAAATGTCAATTTGACTAATAATTATTTGTTTTTTTGTATATACATTTATATCCAAGTAGGTATGATTTTATGATTATTAAAACATTTTTTTTTAATATTTATTTTAATGAGATGATATTTTATAGACATGATGTATTTTATTATTATTTATATGATTGTAGATAAAATATTATATATTTGCATATTAATATGGCAGATGAATTGAAGTTGCTGCAGCTCTGCAAATTCTTTACTAGTTTTATTTGCTCCATCCATGCTATTTAAATTATTCCCCAAGACATTCCATAATTTCATTTGGTCTTTTGATGTGAATGTTGAATCAAAATTATTCTTAGTAATTTTTGGATGAGCACAAATATATTCTGTGAGAAATTTTGTTTGTTAGTTACATATTTTTTCCTGTGCACCTGATTAGTTTCCATTATAGAATGAGGTATTTGACGTGTATTTACAACGTTGACAATTATTGTAGATGACAACGACGGGAATGACATAATTTTTGTAAAATAAAAATGAAAAATTATAATAATAATAAAAAATATTAGCACAAATGTATATTTGGTTGCTTACATTACTAGAAAATTATAATCGCTGTCTATAAACTTATTTTGTACAGACGTCTTTAAAAATGATGACGTCCAACTGTTCCTATGGTGGCTATGTAATTGATTAAAATACAGTTGATACACGGAAAAAGGTAGCATAGAAAAAATAGTTTTATATTAAATTTTTGACATTTATAGAGACAATGAGTGACAACTGTAAGAAATTTCCAAAAATGTGCGAAAGTAATCTCTTGCAAGTGGGAACTCCTCAATCATTTAATTACGCGCCATTCTAAATTTCGTGTGTGTGCAACTGACTTCGTTCGACGCGACATCTACTCTAATCTTACGTGAACAGAGTATGGTTAGTTATCCTTATTTAAGATTCATAATTATCTTTCCCTAATTTACTAAATGTCGTCTTTTTATCGCAAAACTACCTACGTGATAATTATAATATCGCATATTTAGAGTACCGATTTAGCGTTTACGATAGTTCCTTCATGACGGATATGAAGAGGAAGGATTTGATAGCGAAATATTATCGGAGAGCGATTTTAGCGTAGTCATAGGATTCTACCTCAAACAAAAAATAAACACCTGTTGTGAAGGAAACATTTACTTTATAACTTTATAAAATAAATCGATTTCCCATTATAAAATTTTATGGGACTTGCGGTAATGGTTCCTTCGGTAGATTCTTTTTTGAAAACTTTTGTGTAGCGATATTTTTTTTGTTATTATTTATTTCTTATGTTTTACTTTTTGTATTTGTTTTGATATCAAATAGCGTTTATAATTAAAATTAGTTTTTTAAATATATTTTATATTTTGCAATTATTTAGTAGTTGGTAGATTCGTTGTAAAATGACGTTGTATAAAGATTATTGTGACTTACTGTACATACGTACATACGTACATATAGTCGTCACATCGAATAGAGGGTAGCCCTGAGATTCTGTAGTAATTGAAATATGTAAATTGACTTGGGTTTTCCACTAATATTGATTATTAATTCATTGAATTGTCATATGATGTCCGAAGCGATCGTTACAAATAAACAATATTAATGGAAAAACCAAGAGAATTATTAATTGCAATTATTGCCGACTGCAAATTTATGTTTGTATTGTATAATGTTCCGCTAGGTAACCTTGCATACATATATACATATATATATATATATATATATATATATATATATATATATATATATATATATATATATATATATATACAGGGTGAGTCTGGGAAGACACCCCCCCCTTTAACTTTTTTATTATAAGTAATAGAAAAAAACGGCTCTTATAAAAGTTTTATTATTTTACATATACTAGTTGATGACAGATGTAGATATTTTTTTTAAAGTCAGGTTTACAAGATACGATTATCAACTTTTATTTTTCAAATGGCAACCTATAATTATTTTAATAAAATAGAAACCGCCATTTTTTTCTCTTTTCAACGATGTATTAACTTTTATTAATGTATTTGAAAAATTTCGAGAAAAATGAGATATTTAAAAATATTTGAAATAATTATTAAATAAATATTATAGGTGGCTATATGAAAATAAACAAAACGTAACAATGTAAAACAATTAAATTAATGTCAAAAATGTATACATTTGTTTGTTACTTACTGAGAAGGATGTTTACCCGATTTCGAGAAACATAGCCACCTATGATATTTGTTTAAAAATTATTTCTGACATTTCTAAATGATCTCATTTTTCTCGAAATTTTTCAAATACATTAATAAAAGTTAATACATCGTTGAAAAGAGAAAAAAATGGCGGTTTCTATTTTATTAAAATAATTATAGGTTGTCATTTGAAAAATAAAAGTTGATAGTCGTATCTTGTAAACCCGACTTTATAAAAAATATCTACATCTGCCATCAAATAGTATATGTAAAATTATAAAACTTTTATATGAGCCATTTTTTTCTATTACTTATAATAAAAAAGTTAAGGGGGGGGGCGTCTTCCCAGACTCACCCTGTATATATATACAGGGTGTTCGAAAAATAGGGGACCAAATTTGGAAAATATATTAATCAAACCAAAACAAGAAAATAATCCTAATATACCCATGTCCGGAAACGAACCATTTCGGAATAAAACACTTTTTTGTTTGAATTTTATTTTTAGTAATGCTTTCACTCTCAAAATTACAATAGTTGTTCAAAATGTCCTCCTTGAAGTTGCATAGTCTTCTCATTGAATGTCGGACACGTTCGAATATTCCTGGTTTTAGTCTTATACTATTGAAACAGTCTATGATTCTTTGCACCAAATTCTCTACGTTATTAATGGGCGTCGAATAAACTAAGCTCTTTAAATGAACCCAAAAATAAAAATCAAACGGATTCAAGTCTATTGAACGTGGAGGCCACGTAATTGAACCACCTCTGCCTATCCATCGATCAAGAAATAAATTTAGAAGATATTGTCTTACTTGGAAACTAAAATGTGGAGGCGTGCATAAACCTCATATGATGCCGTGTGAATAGTGAAACATTCTCCAATAAATTTGGTAAATTATTTTTCAGATAATGTAGGTACAAATTTCCCGTTAATCTGTTATGCAAAAAATAAAACCCTATCAACTTATCTCCAACAATACAATATTAATATAAAAGCTTCAAAACAATATCAAAATAATTTAATTACGGTGACAACAAATTTTGACGGTTATTAAGGAAACGTGAATAAACAAAATACAAGTATTAACGTAACTATTGTAATTTTGACAGTAAAAAACATTACTAAAAATAAAATTCAAAATTCAAACAAAAGAGTGTTTTATTCCGAAATGGTTCGTTTCCGGACATGGGTATATTAGGATTATTTTCTTGTTTTGGGTTGATTAATATATTTTTCAAATTTGGTCCCCTATTTTTCAAACACCCTGTACATATATATATATATATATATATATATATATATATATATATATATATATATATATATATAAACTGATGGGTAGGATAGGGTAGAGCGTGGTGGAGCCTTTTTTAGCATATTTTTAAATAGTAATTGTGTATTGCACGTTCTTAATTTTATTCTTTATTGATGCATTTTTAAACATTATAATCAAGTAAATATTATTACTATTTGCGATTTAATTTGAAAGGGCGTCAAAAATTCTTGCTCAGAGCGCCAAAATTTGATGAAATCGGCACTGGTTGTTGTCATTTAACATGGGAAAACAGTTTTGCTAAATAAAACCTCTCCGTCTAAAAACAAGTCACCATATTGCATAACACAATAGCACATGTATTCCTACATTTTATTTTATAGAGATTAACTCTTTTTATTAAAATTGAACTAAAGATCTCCGATTCTGTAGATCGTTATCATACTTACCATGAATAATTGACAGCTGTCATTTCGCGCGTAGAGCAATAAAAACATGAGACGAGTACAAACTCCAAACATATTTAAACATTTCAAGAATCACTAAGGAAAGAGTCTATGGTTCTATGGAAAGAAAGCAAATTTCTTGATTAACGTTTGTTTTTGTTGATAACGAATCAGAAAAATAATATATTTAATAATTACATTATCAATATATTTGTAATGCATTTTTTGTGAGATATTATAGTATGCTAACTACTTTATTTCCTTTATGCACCGTTGAATTAATTATTGTACTAAAGTATTACATTTTTGTAATTCACTAAAATGTAAAGAGGAGGTGAGGAGGTTTACGGTGTGTACATCTACATAGTATTGAGAGGGTAGAAGATTTTATTTTCGAAAGTATACTTTGGGGACAGGGGGTCATAATATGACGATTTTTGTGAACGACCCCCTATTAATTATTGATTTACCGCAAGTAATTTTTTTCCAAATATTGTTATTAAATTATATGAAAATAATAAAATTTTCTATTTATGTTTTATACAATTGCTTGCAGACTTAATCGATTATTATATATACAATTATCTCTCTATTGCATCATTTAATTTCGGTCTTTGATTTTTATCTGCGTTTAACATCATTTGATATTTCAAAACAACCAGTACATACAACTCTGTAAAATGATTTATATTCGGTTTCAATGTCATTACTGCCACGTATTTCACTTATTACACCTTAATCAAGCAACATAAACATTTTTCCTTAGTTACATTAGTTGTCAGAGGCAGGCACGAACTTCGTACTGGTCCACCCGGCTATCCAGCGATCGGAAATAGATTTTTAGAAAATATTAATAATACTGTTATATTCGATCTCAGGAAAGCTTCGAAGAAAAGATCTGTATGTGAAAAAATGTAATGCAAAGTATTTCGTTAATCGTTTAATTCAAAGCGAATAAAAAAAAACAAATATTTAAATTTTTATTATAGCGAGAATTATATTAGATTTTGATTAAAATTGGTTAACTGGATGTAGCACTTCACTTGAAACTCAAAATTTTAATTTTAAAAATAAAAATATGGGTTATTATATATATTATATATGTAGTATAATTACCGAAACAATTCACAGAGGGAGGTCATTCATTGCAGCATATTTTTTTTGTTGACATTAAATACATATTTTCTGGTCATAAAAGCATGCGATTTTTCACGAAGTATTTATTGTTTTAATTATTTTTGTTGTATCTTTATATGACATAAATCGTTATTATACATTGTTAATATTAAATTATTAAATACAATATATAAGTATATAAAATAATACTTACGAGAAAGTACAGTATCCATGAAAAATAATGTAATGAAAAGTATTGGTATCATTTTATCACTATTTACACAGCATAAATTAAATATAAATAAACTAAAATTAATAAACACGCAGTGAGAAAACAATGTTGTACATGTACAGAATATTTTTATCTGCGGTCAAGCGTTTGTGACGGTCATCTGGTATAGTTTGGCGCATGCGTTCTATACGACTCACCTGTGACATCGCAATACCGGCAAATAAGTAAAAGGTACCAAATGAAAAATTGTATATCAAATTAAAATTAACAAATAAGTAGAGTATAAATTCAGTGGAATCAAAGAAGGAATAAAAAGGATAATAAGTATACGAGTACAAGGGTGTTAATTCTTAAAATGTGAAAAAATCTGATAAGTAATAAAATAAGTCACTTGCGTGAGAAATGACAAATGACATAGAAATTTGAATTCTTAAATTTTTGTATCATCCATATCGTATCATTTTTATCTTATCGCGCCAAAAAAATTGACTATCGTATTATTAGGTGGTAAAAAGTCATTTCAGTGGAAATTATTTATATTGTGTAGGTAGATTTGATTTTTTGATTTTCTATTAAGAATTCCCTATGTTCAGGCGTTACATATTTTTTTCTAGACACCTGATTATTTCTATTAAAAAATATATGTATTTCAACGTGTATTGCAGCGTTGACATTGTCATCAACAAAATTCTATTTTTTGTATAGTATCCCTAGTGATATGTTATAATTTCTTACTTGTAGAAACACATCTCAATAGGTAGATGATAAATATTTCATATTAAGTCAAGAATTGCTACTTGTGATATATGTGAAATGAGATGAAAATTTTTTATCTCATTCTCATATTATTTTCATTTTTTTAAGAATTGATCTCATGCCGAATACCATTCGTAACTAGAATTTTATTTGTAATTTTCGCCTAACTTTTCCTTGTTGCTAGAGAAAATTGGCACTCGTTCTGCGGACTCGTTTGATTTTATATATGACAATACTACTTCATAGTCGGCATCCAATGAAATAAAATTATTTCAGGCGAACTGAACCAATCACATTCGATTTATACAATTTTCACTAGTGTCTAGCTCACTTCTACTTGTTGTTTTAGAAAATCGTCACTTATGCTGTCGAACTCGTTTCGCTTTTCATCGCAAGAAGTAATCGTGATTATAACATGACGGCAAAATTTGCCGGTAAAGTTCTAGTCACGAATAGTATTATTTATGAAAGTTTAATGGTAAAATGTAAACGGTTATTTTTTTCTTTAATAAAAAAATGCGGGTCCTTGTATTGGCATCCCGGACCAATCAAATAACTTCCAGGCCGTCACTGTTCTACCATCAAGCTTACTAGATTTTTAACAGTAACTCTCTGCACTATCCAATTATTGCATCTGAAAAAGTGTTTCGCATCGTCTGCTTCTTGGGTGCAGTGTTTTCATTTGTCGATCTTCACTATTCTTCTCAGGTAAACTTGAAAACAGCCACGCCCAGTGAGTATTTGGGTTTTTGTTGGTGATATGCATATACACATTTGCGGTTGCGCTCATATCTCTCATATAAACCACTAATTGTAACTGCTTGACCTTCCATTATTTGATAAATATGAACCAAATCAATCATACCACATACATAAATTTGAAAAATACTAAAAAAAAATATGGAATTTATTAGACTACCTACCTTGTATTTAAGCCCAATAGAGAAATATTTTTTAGAACAAGCGTTGCAGATTTTATACTAATATTGGAAATCCTTACAATGATTCAAAAGTTTTCAGTTGTAAATACATTCAAATAAAAATGTAAAAATAAATATTTGCGAAATGATAGTATTTCATTCGAGAATGAATTTTTTTTGTGAGCATATCTCCCAAAAAAAGTTATAGAAGGATTTTCAAATATAATATTATTGAATTCAGAATAAAATGTTCTATGAAATAAGGAACTAAAGATATATGTAGTCCCATTTAAAATAACATAGTTGATTCCGATATTTTGAGAACCACTTTAAAAAAAAAAATATATGCTTATTAATATAGTCTTGTAAAATAGAAATTATTCGCTAATTTAACCGAAGTTCCTGAGATAAAAATTGTGTTTCTTCTAAAATGAACATCTGCGAATCAATTCTTGAAAAAATGAAAATAATATGAGAATGAGATGAAAATTTTTCATCTCATTTCACATATATCACAAGTAGCAATTCTTGACTTATTATGAAATATTTATCATCTACCTATTGAGATGTGTTTCTACAATTAAGAAATTATAACATATCACTAGGGTTTCTATACAAAAAATAGAATTTTGTTGATGACAATGTCAACGCTGCAATACACGTTAAAATACATATTTTTTTAATAGAAATAATCAGGTGTCTAGAAAAAAATTTGTAACGCCTGAACATAGGGAATTCTTAATAGAAAATAAAAAAATCAAATCTACCTACACAATATAAATAATTTCTACGGAAATGACATTTTACCACCTAATAATACGATAGTCAATTTTTTTAGCGCGATAAGATAAAATGATATGATATGGATGATACAAAAATTTAAGAATTCAAATTTCTATCTCATTTGTCATTTCTCACGCGTGACTTATTTTATAACTTTCACATTTTAAGAATTGACACCCTTGTACTCGTGTACTTCTATTATCCTTTTTATTTCTTCTTTGATTCCACTGAATTTGTACTTTGCTTATTTGTTAATTTTACTTAGATGTACAATTTTTTTATTTGGTAACTTTTACTTATTTATATATAAGTCTGGTTAGTTCAATTCATGAAAATACTGTGATTCAATTATATAGAAGATTTTATTAAATTATAAAATTTTACCATACACATTTATTTATTGTTTGTTAAAATTTATATTTCATATATTACTTTAAATAAAAAGGCCCGATTAGTATTTGATGAGAGAAATGGTATACTATCCGAGACCGAATCGCAATGAAATGCAACATAGTTTTGTCCGCAATGAGGACCCCAATAATAAAAAGTACGAATTCTGCTAATTAGGCAAAAATTGCGCCATCAGGAAGCTATTTTAATGTATTACCGTTATTTGGAAAAAAAACATAGATCATTACATGCATAATTAGTTAAAAAATAAACACTTTTCTTGATTTTCCACAAAATTTAATTTAAACTTAAACGTTACAATTGTTTCGACTTTACAGTCATCATGAGACATGAATGTACGTTTAAGTTTAAATTAAATTTTGTGGAAAATCAAGAAAAGTATTTATTTTTTAACTAATTATTTGATATCATGTTCCATCAAGAACCGACTACACATACTCTCTCAATCATTACATGCATGTATATGATCACTATCTTGTAAATAACCTACGCTAAATAAATAAATAAATAGAGGTGAAAATGTAAAATTTTTACAAATAACTTCCAAGTATTTAAGCGCACTTTGTCCACGCTTACCTTACTTACTATATAGAACTGGCTTTAAACAAATTTATTAGAATACTGGACGTTTTTCATTGATATTTTGGGCATGATTAGAATGAGAAATCATTAACTAATTTTTCTATTGATTCTATTTCTGCCTGGGGTTCATTTTCCATCTCATCTTCTAATTCATTATTATAATTTTGTCTATTAATTTGTTGTGTAGACATTGGTGTGGAAAATATTTTCTTGTTTGTGTTGACGTAGTTGGGGTTTAAAATTTCTATCCGTTTGTATAGCATTGAAAATATTTAGTTTTTCAAAATTATTTCTATTTTTTGTAGTGTGTGGTTGTTGTGTTGGTTGTGACAGTGAGGGTTTGTGTTTTAATTTTATAGGATTACTAGCAAAATTGGTGTCCTGGAAATTTTGCACGAGGTGGAATGAGTTTAAAATTTTGATTTGTTACCGTTATCATTGGAGATACATGTAGTGAATAATTGAATTCATTGTTTAATAATGATGAGAGTAGTGGAGCCTGCGTTTAAAATTATTCTTTATTGTATATTGGGTGTAGTTCAATAAAATGGTGTACCTATTACTTATTTTTTGTTTCTATTTATACTTTATATTTTCCAAAACTAGCCATATGTAGGAGTCCGTGAAGTTAGCGACCACTATAAAGCACAAACAAAAAATCATGTATCAAAGGTTTGTGCTTTGTTTGTGCCGATTTGTGACCTACAAAAAAACCCAGCGACCCTTCGCGTTAATAAGTTATTAACAATTTAAAAGTGGCCGCCCACTTCACGCCTAGCGACCCCACATAAAGCACAAACGACGAGTTATATGTCAAACGTTTGTGCTTCGTTTGTGCTATAAGAATATGTTAATAAAAAACCAGCGACCCCAAGAATACAATAGTTATAATGAAATCAAAAGTGGCCGCCCACTTCACGCCTAGCGACCCCATATAAAGCACAAATGACGAGTTATATGTCAAACGTTTGTGCTTAGTTTGTGCTATAAGAATATGTTAATAAAAAACCAGCGACCCCAAGAATACAATAGTTATAAACAAATCAAAAGTGGTCGCCCATTTCACGCCTAGCGACCCCATATAAAGCACAAACGACGAGTTATATGTCAAACGTTTATGCTTCGTTTGTGCTATAAGAAAAAAACCAGCGACCCCAAGAATACTTTATATATATATATATATATATATATATATATATATATATATACCGGGTGTCCCAGCTCGACCGACACATGGGAGTTTTACATGGGAAATCAGTTAATTATGAATAGTATCTCCCCAGTGCAAGATATTAACTTGAAATTTTTTATACTTATCGGAGAATATTAATTCTATGGATCACACTTATTTGAAATATGCAATTTCGTCTGAAGGGCGAGATTTATTAAATTTAAAATATAATATTTTCAGATCAGACAGACAGCCGTGGAAATAAAAGAAAATAGTTATCTGACAGTATAGTGAAGTATCACTGATTTTAATTCTTATTCCCTGTATTTTTATATTATTTAAGTTAAATTTAGTTTCTTTTTGTTAAATAATATACCAATATTACAAAAATATAAATATCTACAATGGCATGTCATTAACTGTCAGAACTGTCACATAGATATTTTCTTTTATTTCCATGGCTGACTGATTTTGAACAAAAATGTTAGATTTTATAATTTAATAAATCTCGTCTTGTAGACGAAATTACATATTTCAAATAACTGCAATCCATAGAAATAATATTCCTCAATAAGCATACAAAATTTCAAGTTAATATCTTGCACTGGGGAGATACTATTCATAATTAACTGATTTCCCATGTAAAACTCCCATGTGTCGGTCGAGCTGGGACACCCGGTATATATATATATATATATATATATATACAGGATGCCTCAATCTGAATGGGTCACCATTGGGATCTCGGAAACTATAAGAGCGTAGCGTAGGTCAGTTAAATGAGCAAGGTTGTGCAGTTTTTAGTGCTAATTTAAATTCCGCTGAAAAATATTTAAAATTCCGAACAGTTTGAAAGTTAATAAAAAAAAAATGCCGTTATTATAAAAGATACAAAAAAATGTTTCTTATAAAAGTTACATGAGTTAATGCGAGAAACTCAAAAATGATG
Organism: Stenolophus ochropezus; assembly: GCA_035578165.1. Taxonomy (NCBI): domain Eukaryota; kingdom Metazoa; phylum Arthropoda; class Insecta; order Coleoptera; family Carabidae; genus Stenolophus; species Stenolophus ochropezus. Next base: position 19,951,272 of record JAQOWZ010000010.1, on the reverse strand, counting down.
TCTGAACAAAATTCAAGATGGTGGTTTCCAAGATAATAATAGTAACTTTTTTATTTTAAATAGGCGCCATATTGGATTTTTACATGGTTTCATAGATTATTTTTTTCTCTTTTCAACGATGTGTTACAACGTATGTTTAAATTAAAATTTATTAAAGATATTCAATATTTTAATTTTAAATCAAATGAAGGAGGCTCAAAAACAAATGCAGGTGAATAATCAGGTAACAATAAAACAAATTTTATTTTAACAGCGAACTGTTATAATAAAATTAGTTCAGGTGTTAAGACTATTAGTTACTATTGTTTGTTTGTTGAATTCAAGTAATGAAGTTTGCTACTTATTTATTATTATTTAAATTTAGAAAATGCCGAATTTTCCATTACTACAACAATATGATATGTTTTGTACATACATAAAATTTTACAAAAACTCCCGTCTTGCTGCACAAACTTATGCAACAATATGGAAGTTTAAGACAACCCAATCGTAACAATTTGATAGCGATAGATGATGAAGATGAAGTTAGGGATGAAGAGTTGACTTTGGCATGTGTGGCAGCTAATCCTAATATTTCAACTTGCAAAGTAGAAAGGCAAGTAAATGTATCAAAAACAAAAGCATCAAAAATACTAAAAAAACACAAGTTTCGTCCGTACAAATTACATCTTGCTCAGGTTTTACGACCCAATGATAATATGCGGAGATCAGTATTTTGTAGATGGTTTATTAATCAAACCACACAAAACTGTTATAAGTAGTGCTGATTAATTAATGTTAAACTGATTTTATTGTGTTCACATGTTTCTGTCATTTTATTTTTAACTCTAATGTAACGGAAATTAAGAAGGCTATTTCGTTTTGACAGACAGAAAAAAAATGTTGTTGTTGATATATTAGTATTATAAAAGTAGGCAGTGTAAAAAATTTAGTAACGTCAAAAAAAGCAATAAAAACTGATTAAAAGAAATTTGGATTGTATTATTGAACCCCTTTTACCAGATTAACGCGAGGAGCAGTTAATTATTAGTAAAAGCTTCGACAAGAACAACTAGGTAATTCTAACATCTGGTGGCCCATGAGGGGAACATAGCGTGGTCATCAGAAGATGAAGAAGTGATTGTGATCAGCCATTGGGGGATCGTTTCACTTGAAAACGATAAAAAAGATTCGTGCTCATTATTGAAAAGATATTACTGACAGTAGAGTGAATCGTAGCTGTTGCAGCTGATGCGAAAAGAATAATAATACAGAATACTGCCGTTGTATGCCTGACGGGGTATAAATTGGGCATCATATTTGGTAAGCAAGCCAACTAGTCTATTTCTGAACTTTTTTGTTCAAATTAATTTACACTCTTTTATTGAACTGAGGTTACTGTGACTTGAGAACGATGGATGAGTTGAAGAAACTAAAAGCTGAGAGACGTCCAGTGAGAGTCGTAGTATCAAGAATGGTGAACGAGTGCAACATACTGCTACAGCAGAAGCCGCTGGACAAAGTTACTTTGTCAGCGAAGGTAAATGTTCTGCAGGAATATAAAGCAAAGATGACTGATTTGGATGAAAGAATCATGGTGCTTATGGTAGACGTGGCGGTGCAGGGAGCCGCAGATGAAGAAGAAGAAGCAAATGAGCAGTTCGTGGATGAAGCAATCAAATCAGGCGAGTATAAGGAGAAAATTGCTCAAGTTATTGCTGGTTCTGATGCAGCAATTACACCAGAATTCATAGTTCAGAGTTCACCGTCTATACATGGTGAAGATGAGGATTATCGTAAGTTCCGTCTTCCGAAAATTCAGATGCGACAGTTTTCTGGGGAAATCCTGGACTGGCTTCCGTTCTGGTCGCAGTTCAAATCCATTCATGACGACCAAAAATTGAAAAAGATTGATAAGTTTACTTACCTGCTTCAATCGTCGATAAAAGGAAGTAAGGTATAAGAGACAGTGTCCAAATACAATGTCACGGAGAAGAACTATGATACCGTTATCAATGTGTTGAGATCCAGTTACGGTGACGAGGATACTTTGGTGCAGGTGTACGTAAGAGAATTATTACATTTGCAGTCAAACAATCATCATACAAAAGAAAAACAGACATTCGAGCATATTTGGGAAAGGCTTTTGTCCAAAATTTAAAGAGTCTCAACCAAAATAAGTTGAGTCCAGATTTGTGGATTTATTTGATTTTAGAGTCGAACGTCCCAAAAGATATTCGACTACGCTGGCAGCTACACCAACCAGTAAAAACGGAAGAAAAGAAAACAGAGTTGGAAAGTTTTACAGAGTTCGTTGACTCTCAGTTAAAAGCCATGAAGAAAGTCGAGTTAGCGCAGCATCCTGTCAACGAGAAGCAAGATATGAGTTCAGAGACGAAGTCAAAGGATAAAAGGGCACCTTATAGAGAAAAGAGAAACAATAAATTTTTATTTGTAAATACAGAAGTGCCAACCGCTATGGGACTTGTATCACTGGAACAAAAAGGTGAATGCGCATTATGTTCGAAGAATCATTCAACGCAAGATTGTTACTCTTCAAAGCAGATGTCATATGAAGAGATAAAAGAGAAGCTAAAAAGGAGTAGAAGATGCCTTATTTGTTTAAAAAAAGGTCATTATGCCAGGGGATGTACGAGTTCAATAACATGCAAATTGTGTGGCGGAAAACATTTTGCTATTCTTTGTTTACCAGGAAAGAAGAAGAATGTTGAAATAAAACAAAACATATCTTCATCTACTCCAAGTGTGGAAGCGTCTTGTGCAAACATGGCTTGCACTGAAAACGTCATACTACCCACTATCACTATTGAATTAAATGGAGCTAATGGGAAGAGGAAAAGAGTGCGAGTTGGTATCGATTGTTTTTCTCAGCACTCATATATAAGAAAGAGCTTAGCTAAGGAGATGGGGTACAGTTCTATAGGAAGAACTTTTTTCAAACATGCTGTGTTTGGAGGCGGCGTTGAACTGAAACCTCATCTAATGTATCAAATACACTTGAGTAGTACGATTTCAACGTGTTCCTGTAAATTAATGGTGTTTGACGATGACGAAATAACCGCAGGTATTCCAGCTGAAATCCCTAAAGAAGCACTACAGGAATTATTGCAGTTTGGAGTAGCTAGATCCGAAGTAAGTAATAATAATGAAAGAATTGAATTACTTCTTGGAAGCAACTACATGTGTAGGATCTTAAAAGGAAGGATTCTACAACTAAAATGTGGAGTTACTGCATTTGAGACGTATTTTGGTTGGTTTATGACTGGAGAAACTTCATCGTTGGAAAAACACAACTCTGATTTTACATTTACTTCACTAGTAAATGTTCTTAGTCCTGCTTCATTGTGGGAGCTAGAGTCTATTGGAATACGGGATGCAACTGAAAAGAAAAGCAGGGCAGAACAGGATGAGGAAGCGTTGAAACATTTTAAAAGTACAGTTTGCAGAAAGGAAGATGGTAGATACGAAGTAGCACTTCCATGGTTAGATGGACACCCACCATTACCCAGTTATAAGATAATTGCTGAGAAAAGACTACAGTCAATCTCTAAGAAATTAGTGAAAGAGAACAATTTGAAGGAATATCATGCTGTTTTTGAAGAATGGAAGGACCTCGAAATTATTGAAGAAGTTCCTTTGGCAGAAGAAGAGAAGGGATTAATTCACTATCTTCCACATAGACCGGTAATAAAACTAAAAAGCACTACGACCAAAATACGTCCTGTATTGGAAGTAGAGACATTCAGGTATTAGCCTCAATGCATGTCTAGTTTAAGGGCCAAACCTATCGGAGATGATACCAGATCTATTGTTAAGATTTAGGGAGCAACCAGTAGCTGCTACAGCGGATATAAGAAAAGCTTTCCTTATGGTAAGTGTAAAACCAGAGGACAGGAACGCTCTCAGGTTTCTATGGTGGAAAGATGAAGAGTAGTATTTGAGGTGAACTGTAGCCCTTTTCTATTAGGTGCAGGTTTGGAACAACATGTTAAAACTACGACTGAATCTGCATTTGCCGAGAAATTTCTCCGGTCACTCTATGTGGACAATGTGGTAGCTACATTCTCTAGTGAGAAAGATTACCTACAATTCAAAGACAAGGCGATAGGGGCTTTGGCTAATGCCAAGTTTGATTTGAGGATGTGGGAATCAAACGTCGACGAAGAATTTGGTTCACCTGTGTCCAATCTTCTGGGAATGAAGGGGAATCGAGAACAAGATACCATATTTTATGTTGTCAGAAAGAAGGAACCACACTCCTTAACCCCTTTTAGTAAAGGCATCATCACAAAGAGGGATATATTATCAGCAATTGCTCGCCTTTACGATCCTTTAGGTATCATGGCTCCTGTATCATTATTAGCGAAGAGAATGATGCAGTAATGTTGGGAATTGAAACTTGGATGGAACGATCCAGTGACTCACGAAATCAAAAGAGAATTTGAAAACTGGAATGAAGAGTTACCTCTGGCCACATATTACCAACTGAAGAGACACATGGGAGTTCCAAGTAAACATGATTCTGTTCATTTATTTTGTGATGCCTGTGAGTATGGATATGCAGCAGTAGAATATCTCCGAAAAGAGGGTGAAGATGGAATCCAACTATCCTTTATCATGGCCAAATCTAGAGTTGCTCCACTTGAAAAAGTAACAATAAATAGGCTAGAGTTGATTGCGTGTGAGATAACTACTCGCTTAGCGAGAACGATCAAGGACGCTTTAGGGTGGAATAACATCAAGGTTGTGTACTGGGCAGATTCTAGTACAGCTAGAGCATGGATCCGAAGAAATGATCAGTTGGGAACTTTTGTTGGATATAGAGTAAAGAAAATCTTAGAACAAAGTGAACCTGATGATTGGAAACATGTTCCTGGTGTTAATAATCCCGACGAATTACCTTCAAGAGGATGCAAGGTTAAGTCTTTACTCATGTCAAACTGCTTGGAAAGGAGAAGAAAACGAAGAAGAAATTAAGAAAGAAGGAATGAAATTAGCGCTTTCAACATTAGTTGATGTGGTTACTGAGCCTTGGTACAAAAGATATTCTAGTTACAATCGTATAGTGAGAATAATAGCTTGGATTCAGAGATTTTACAATAATTTCAAAAAAAATGGTAAAACAACAGGCGAGCTGTCACTACTAGAAATAAAAGCAGCAGAAAATAATCTTTTTCTCTACATTCAACAAGAAACGAACCAGAAAAAGATCTCTGTTGATGTAATCTAGGACGAAAGAGGATTGTTAAAGGCCAGAACTAAACTTACTCATGGACACTTTGAAGAAGATTTTAGACAACCTATTGTGCTACCCGGTAAACATTACTTGACAGAATTGATGATAAGGAAATATCATCTTCTTAATCATCATGCAGGAGTTCAATACTTAATGGGAACTTTACGTGAAAAGGTCTGGATTACCGGTTGTCGACGGGCCGTAGAAAAAGTAATTAGACATTGCGTGGTATGCAAGCGATATAAGTATAAAAACTGGAAAGAAAGCTTGAATTGCCTTGTACACCTGTGCTTTGTATAGAGCCATTCACCTAGAACTGGTAAATAGTCTTAGCACAGAATGTTTTTTGTTGAGCTTTCGCCGATTTATTGCGCGTAGAGGTAGGCCAGCTACTGTATACACAGACAATGGTACTAATTTTATTGGAGCCTCACGACTTTTAAAGGATGTAGACTGGAACAAGGTTAAGGACGACGGAGAAAAAAGGGAAATCCAGTGGATTTTTAAGGAAAAGAGTTTTATATCAAGAAGAAATGATGACTGTTTTATGTGACGTGGAAGCTGTTGTGAACGATAGACCTCTTACTTATGTCTGTGAAGGAGATACTGTTATCCCATTAAAGCCATCGATGTTCTTAACTGGCGTCAGATCTTGTGGTGTACCGGATATAGATCAGCTAGATCAAAGGAAATTTAAAAACCGCTATCAGTTTAGACTGCATTTGATGCGGACACTTCGCGAACGTTTCAATAAGGAATATTTAGGTTACTTGATGCAGCGTAGAAAAGAAACAAGGAATATTAATCTGAAAGTAGGAGAGGCAGTTCTAATTGGAAATGACATTCAGAAACGAGTAACGTGGCCGATGGGTATTATCATAGAAATTTTCCCAGGAAGAGATGGACAGATAAGAGTGGCGAAAGTAAAAACAGCGAAAGGGATTTTTCTACGTCCAGTTCAACGTCTTTACCCCCTAGAGATCGTAGAAGGAAATGCGGAAAAGGGAAAATCAGAGAGAATAGAAAGAGAAAACACCGAGAGTGATAATATAAATTTGTACGGAACACGTTATGGTAGGATAATTAAAAAACCTATAATTTTTCAATCAAATTAAAAATATAATCTAATTTCAATTATTGATTAATGTATTGTGTTGTAGAAAATTAGCTATAATTTTCTAGGTGGGAGGATGTTATAAGTAGTGCTGATTAATTAATGTTAAACTGATTTTATTGTGTTTACATGTTTCTGTCATTTTATTTTTAACTCTAATGTAACGGAAATTAAGAAGGCTATTTCGTTTTGACAGACAGAAAAAAAATGTTGTTGATATATTATTATTATACAAGTAGGCAGTGTAAAAAATTTAGTAACGTCAAAAAAGGCAATAAAAACTGATTGAAAGAAATTTGGATTGTATTATTGAACCCCTTTTACCAGATTAACGCGAGAAGCAGTTAATTATTAGTAAAAGCTTCGACAAGAACAACTAGGTAATTTCAACAAAACAATAATTTTATTAATTGCATTCTATGGACTGACGAAACTTATTTTTCAAATTGTGGCATATTCAATTGAAAAAACGAACACTATTGGGTACAGGAAAATCCACATGTGGCTATTCAACGGCGAAACCAAGTTCGATTTGGTTTTAATGTTTTTGTGGCATACTGGGAAATCGGTTAGTTGGACCCATAATATTTTATGGTAATTTAACCGCACAGAGGTATTTGGAAATGCTTCAAACATCGTTAGAAGATTTGCTTGATGATATACCTTTGGCACAAAATATTAGAATATGTTACCAGCAAGATGGCTCTCCAGCACATAATGCTCGAAATGTTGTCAATTATTTAAATCAACGTTTCAACAATAGAATTATATCTACTAATACTCCCGTTTCATGGCCAGCAAGATCACCAGACTTAACACCACTTGATTTTATTTATGGGGAACTGTAAAAGATAAAGTATACGGAAGCAATAATATTTACAATAATGTAGAAGAGCTACGTGAAGCAGTTGTAAATACGTTTAACAGTATTAATAGAAATACATTGCGAGCAGTAAATGGCAGTATGGGGTCATTTCACATTTTCTGTTTTATTTTTTTCCTGAAAGTCTACCGTCTACAATATATGTAAATAATATTTTCATGTCATTTGGGTACATTGTTCTGTAGATATAATTTTTTGAAAATGAACTTCGATTTCAAATCTCAACAGGACGCCATTTGCCAATACGACACGAATCAGAATGATCAGCTCACTCTTGCGGACGAAATGTAAACTTCGTTCACCATACTTTACCTAAATTTATAAACATATTGCACTGTGATGTAATTTCAATTATATTTCACGCTTACAAACCTGTAGTTGTACACTAATATAACCAAAACAAAAAACTGCGTACATTTCCTCTGACAACTATGTAAATTTTAGGTTACCTTACATCACGAAGAATAAAATTATACTTCGTGCTTTACACTGACGTTCAACTTGTAGCGCCTCGGTGTACGGGCATGTGTGAGATGTATCTTTGTGTGAGTTTTTGATTCGTGACGTCACGAAATTCGAAGCGCGAATATCGTATAACAAAGTTATGAATAAAAAGTATTATATTTCGGCGTACATTATATTGCAATATGCTTAGTAAGTGTCGCAAATTTCATATATGTAAAAAAAATCTTTTTTTTGAAATGACCCCATTGTTAAACGCTGTCGGTTATGTTTAGCTAATAATGGCCAGTATTTTGAGCATTTATTATAATTTATTGTTTTAGTTTTAGAAGTTTTGTTTCTGTTTATTTATTTGCAAAATAAAATTCACCTGCATTTGTTTTTGAGCCTCCTTGATTTGATTTTAAATTAAAATATTGAATATCTTGAATAAATTTTAATTCAAACAAACGTTGTAAAACATCGTCGAAAAGAGAAAAAAATTATCTATTAAACCATATAAAAATCCAATATGGCGCCCATTTAAAATAAGAAAGGTACTATTATTATCTTAGAAACCACCATCTTGAATATTGTATTCTTCTTCTTAACATATTCTTATAGCACAAAAGAAGCACAAACGTTTGACATATAACTCGTCGTTTGTGCTTTATGTGGGGTCGCTAGGCGTGAAGTGTGCGGCCACTTTTGATTTGTTTATAACTATTGTATTCTTGGGGTCGCTGGTTTTTTATTAACATATTCTTATAGCACAAACGAAGCACAAACGTTTGACATATAACTCGTCGTTTGTGCTTTATATGGGGTCGCTAGGCGTGAAGTGGGCGGCCACTTTTGATTTGTTTATAACTATTGTATTCTTGGGGTCGCTGGTTTTTTATTAACATATTCTTATAGCACAAAAGAAGCACAAACGTTTGACATATAACTCGTCGTTTGTGCTTTATGTGGGGTCGCTAGGCGTGAAGTGTGCGGCCACTTTTGATTTGTTTATAACTATTGTATTCTTGGGGTCGCTGGTTTTTTATTAACATATTCTTATAGCACAAACGAAGCACAAACGTTTGACATATAACTCGTCGTTTGTGCTTTATATGGGGTCGCTAGGCGTGAAGTGGGCGGCCACTTTTGATTTGTTTATAACTATTGTATTCTTGGGGTCGCTGGTTTTTTATTAACATATTCTTATAGCACAAACTAACCACAAATGTTTGACATATAACTCGTCGTTTGTGCTTCATATGGGGTCGCTTTGCGTGAAGTGGGCGGCCACTTTTGATTTGTTTATAACTATTGTATTCTTGGGGTCGCTGGTTTTTTATTAACATATTCTTATAGCACAAACGAAGCACAAACGTTTGACATATAACTCGACATTTGTGCTTTATATGGGGTCGCTAGGCGTGAAGTGGGCGGCCACTTTTAAATTGTTAATAACTTATTAACGTGAAGGGTCGCTGGGTTTTTTTGTAGGTCACAAATCGGCACAAACAAAGCACAAACCTTTGATATATGATTTTTTGTTTGTGCTTTATAGTGGTCGCTAACTTCACGGACCCCATATGTAGGTATATATATATATTGAAACGATTTCGATATCGTTGCGCGGTTTTTATTTCAAATTTAAAATTTTTGTTAATAATTTTTTCTTCCCGACATCTCTTGCGGCAAGTACCAGCTAGCGCTGCGGAACTGGGAGACGGAGTTCAGACTCGTAGCAGAGCACAAGTGATTTTTCAGTGATCTCAAAATTTTGTTTTAAAATTTTTATCTGCTATAATCCTTGGTTTGTTATACTTTTATTATTTGGTAATAGTGTAGTAATTTTATTCTTCTCAGTCTAGGTTTGATTTTTTTGTTACATTTTGAAAATGTTTTGTTCATAAAAAAGTTTTCCTGTATCATATTTCTAAATTTAATGTAGTTTTTCTCTAAATTTTTAGTTTGTTTAGACACTCTACCGGATAGAGTTTTGGCTTAGCGTTCGCTGATTTAATAGTCAGAGTAAAACGCGTTTATCTTATTTTTGGGTGTTTGAATTATCTTTATTTTTTTTGATTCCCGAAACCGTCGTGTTTTACTAGATTCTATCTCTGAAACGTTGTTTCGCAATCTAAACCAACTCGTATCATTCTTTATTACTTTGTCTGCTTTTTTCTTTACTTTTTCTAGCTTGGCCAGCTATTTTCTAGCTTTCTTTCATTTTGTTAATATTGTTGTACCTAAAATTGTTAGAATAATTTGTAATTTCTTTATTGTAAACATTTTTTTTTTTAATAATTACATCCATCTCTATCATACAATTTATTTAAACGAGTGTAATTAGTAATCGGGGTATAAATACGGCCTCCGGGGCTGAGAATGATCATTTGTTTACGAGCTTCTGAGAGCGACCTAAACTGAGTTTACTAGCGACAACTGCGATTTATCTCCGAGACACACAGATCTACCGACCGACTTTTTGTAGGTAAGACCGTATTACCGTCCTGACCGCTAACCCCGACGAGTAGAACTTTAAGCTGGCGTTCAGTTTGGTGATACTCGTCGTCCTGACTCCGACCGTTGACCGCCACGACGATACCACCTGAAGCTGACATCCAGTTTGGTAGTATTCCTCTTCCTGACACGACCGCGACCCATTCCTACAGTACAGCCTCAAGCTGGTATCTGGTTTGGCTGTACTTCCTTTCAGACCGTGATAAATTCAGACCGCGACTACGACCGTGACTTCCCAGCGTTAACGTCGTATGGAACTGAAGGATCTGCAATAAAAACTTGTTTTTTTTAGTAATTCTGGGTTTTAGTGTTATCACCCTGGCCTAACCGACCTAGAGCTTCCGTGGCACATTATTTTTCTTCCAGGATCCGCTGATTGGCGCCCGAGAAAAACCCGACGTCCTGGAGGAAAACCACGACATCACGGTCCGACAACTAGCAGCGGCCCAAGTGGTCGTCGCAAATTGGCATCCGAGAGCAGGGACACGTCACAATATGTATGAGTATGTATGTAAGTATATATCAACCATAAATAACCTTTACTGTTCTAGAATTGCAAGTATACTTTGTACTTGTTATTGCAATTGATATCATAATAACTCCAAATAATACCAACCGAAGTTGCCTAAGTTATAGAATCCCACACCTACAAAACATTAACATAACAAGAAGCGTAACTCAATGGATCAAGTGGGCAGCACGAAACTTCTGCCATATAAGGTTCCCGGGGTAGAGTTATTCTCAGCCTACTTGATTATTAAATCTCCTATATGTCACATAAACCTCAAATATATCTGTCAATATTCTTTTTTCATATATTACTACTATATATTTTTATTAAAAAAAAGATACATTTTTTATTGTAACAAGTACGGCCGTCTAAGACGAAATCTAGTCCCAACATACAAGGGTTATAATTTATGAGTTTTACTTACCTTAAAAGTATTGCACGAATTTTATTAATGAACAATTTTTACACGAGACAAGGGTAACGATAGTCGCTGCTACCACTATCACTATATTAAAAGTCTGCCGTGATAGAAACAGACAAGGGAATGTTAATAATGATAACAGACGCTGTTTAATATATGGTAGGGTAGTAATATTAAAACAATAGAATTTTACCTACGCGTTGTGCTACCACGTCACAAAGACAGGGGTTGGAATAGGATGGGCTGAATCAAACACAATATTCCAACAATAACAAAATTATATAAATTTTAATAATCAACCGCGATCAAAAACATTTATATAATTCAAATAAACTACAACGCGTAACGTGATTCTATATAAACTGTAAATTGTTACTTTTTTAATTTACAACAATTTTGAAAACCTTTTTACATCGACCTACAAATCCATATTAATCCACACAGAATGTAATAAAAACTACTTACAAATTTACACCACGATGAGAGAGCCTTTACACAGTAAAACATCTAATTGGTTATTTCACTAAGAAATACCAAGGTATGTCTGACGATTCAGTCAAGACATCCACAACAGTCGAAGATTACAACAAGAGAGCGAGATTTTAAACTTTGGAGCACTATTTCATGGTAAAAATCCAGAAGTTTTAACTTATGTTTATCCGACTCTTCTCATCCCCTAAGTATGAACTATGCTAAAAATAACCCAACTATTGATGTCCACCGAGGGCATCACGTACCGGACACGGACAGTCTTTCACCATAAATCTGTCCATTTCGTAATATCTGGAGTACTACAATACCAAAAATTTACAAAAATAAACAGCCGCCAAGCGACCGTGTTACATTATCATTATATTTATTGCTTATATAGGTACTACAAAATTATTCAAATAAATAATTTAAAATTAATACAATTAGTGTAGAAGAGATGTTCTTTCGGAGAAATTTGTGAAAGAGATGTTGTTTCGGTGAAATTAGAAAGATATTCTCTCGGTGCTATCCGTGGAACACATGTACTTCCGGCGAAATTTGTAGAAAAGATGTTTTCTCTCGGAGTAATTTTTAGAAGGTATGTTCTCTTGGCGAAATTGGTAGAAGATATGTTCCCTCGGAGAAATTTGTGAAAGAGATGTTCTTTCGGCGAAATTCGTAGAAGAGAAGTTCTCTCGGCGATTTTTTTTCTTTCGTTGTTACTTGTGGAAGACATGTTCTTTCGGCGAAATTTGTAGAAGAAATGTTTTCTCGCGATGAAATTTGTACTATTATAATTCCAAAGTGACACAAGACTAGAATGAGAGAGATGAGCGCCCTACTTTATATAATACTGTAACAGTACGTACCACCTCTCCCGTACATACAATTATATTTTAGCCAAAGATCATCTAGTGGAAGGTTTAACTTACCCTACGTTGTGTTTATTTAAATAAGTAACCCTTCATCGTCGTAATACAGAGTAGCTGTTAAAAGTGAAAGATTTTGGACAGGTACTTAAAAATAAATAAAAGAATGATATTCACTCCAAAAGACAGACAAAATACCTGCTCTTATGCATTTATTATGATTTAATTAAATCGGAAAGTGTTGTGGAATATTACGCTCTCTATTATTCACCTTGTGAACCTGAGGGAACCATAGCCAAAACCTCAGGTAGGGAGACAATTATGAAAATTTAACAATCATATAAAATATTGCATTCAATTCATAAAAAGTAGTCCCAATAATTTATTATAACCATTTATGGTAAAATTGAGTGTTTGTGACCAAACCAATATTGAAAGTCATTGAAAATTGTAAGGGTGTGGGTATTAGTTTGCTTAAGTCTTTTTAATTGGTTTAGAGTCGTGAAAACGTTGCTCTAAGATATTTTGTTTCTTGGGGCGCTAGCCATTGCCGGAGGGCCGTTGTGTTGGGGTAGGTACCCAGCTAAGCTGGCGAATTTGAAGCAATTACCACTGAATGGTCGTACGCACCTCGTACTGCCGATGCCTCACCACGGTTGTATATTGTTTATTTATACCCAAGTGAACGTGGATAAACCATGTTCGAGCTGATACGGCACCAGAGCACAAAGTCTTGCAAATTAAAATTATTAGACAACCAACACTAGATTAGTCATGTTTAGAAAAAAAAATCATTTTAACAGCCATAAATAAAATCTGTATATAAACAAACGATAGTAAACACATACCTAGCCTATCTGAGCAGCGTCGGAATATAATAGGAATTGGGTAATAAATACGGAACGGTTTCAGAGGCTGCACTAGGTCGTCTAGGTACCAGGCATCTACAACCCGCTCCTGGCACGGCTACAGCGCAGAGTGTTAGGAGGATGATAAGGTGATGATACACTCGCTCCTGGCATGGCCACAGCGGAGAGTGCTGAGAGGATGATATGGTGATGATACACTTGCTTCTGGAATGGCCACAGCGCAGAGTGTTGGAAGGATGATATGGTGATGATACAGTCGCTCCTGGTATGGTCATAGCGCAGAGTATTATGAGGATGATATGGAGATGATATACTCGCTCCTGGCATAGCCACAGCGCGGAGTGCTGGGAGGTTGATTTGGTGATGATATACTTGCTCCTGGCATGGCCATAGCGCAGAGTGTTAGGAGGATGATAGAGTGATGATAAACTCGCTCCTGGCATAGTCATAGCGCAGATTGTTAGGAGGATGATATGGTGGTAATACACTCCCTCCTGGCATGGTCACAGCGCAGAGTATTGAGAGGATGAGAGTGTTGGAAAGCGGAGAGACCAGGAGGACTCACCTTGAACAAGCCAAGCATAAGTGGAATCATGGATCCGACTCCTCGAGTACAGATTGGGACTCGGGTTATATACCAAAATATCCTTCTTTACTCCTTCAGAACTATAGTGTTTCGGGGGTAGCGTTTTCCCTCTCAGTCACGAGCCAGACGCGTGATAGTGGAATCTTCTAGAATCTGGATATCAACCAAGCAGGTACATGCTCGGCGTCTCGCAGTCTATCCCTTTCAAGTGGTTTGGCCATCTGGCTTTAGCGCCAGGACGTGGAGTCCATGGGCGTGCGGATGATTCCTTTAGTACTTTTGTGCTGTGACGGTCGCGCTCGCGTCTGGAAGCGCTCGGTCACCTAGTTCCTGAAACTTAATCAGGGATCCGGACAGCTTTTTGGAGAAGGGTAGAGTTCTCGGTGTTTGAAATGATAAACATAATTTTATCCACAGTTTTTATAAAAAAAAAAATAATAATAAAGAAATTTAAATCTACCATGTCGGAGTGATTTCGCTCACAGATTGCCGCGGTTTTTGCCGGCGGGGATCTGATTGCGAACTGATCAAAAGATTCTACAGCACAGAGCGTGCTTTCTGGGACAGGTTGCTGCGGTGTTTGCCGGCGGGGATCTGAATTAGAGCCTCTGTAATTTTGTCGATCTGTCAACTTTTACGGACGTACAAGTCCCGTCTCGATCCAGTCAACGACTTCCAAGTCACAGAGTACTGCAGAAAATACGACAAAATAATTCTAGTCCCAAGAATAAACTATGAAAAAATAATTCTAAGTCCCAAACAAAATAAACTATGACAAGAGCCAGGAGCCAACAATTATTGACAATGACAGTAGTAAGATTTCACTCACCAGAATTTTCGTTGCCGCAGACGGGAGACTTTAGTGGAGAAAGACACACCCAAGTCTCTTGCAGACGGTAGACTTTAGTGGAGAAGCGCACACCAAGTCTCGGGTTCCACGGGCCGACGAGCAGAGGCGACGGACTGTGCTGGAGGTGCGGCTAACTAGGGCACTTTCGACCAGGTTGTCGAAACGCACCGAAGCTCTTCTGCTGGATCTGTAAGAAGGAGAGGGTGTTAATCCGATACTGCGATTGCCGGCGTCAAAAACCGTCGGGAAACGAGGCTTGAGCTGGACCAACCCAGGGCGACGCCAGCTCAAGGATAGGCCCATCAACTCACCGCCACACTCTTTACCTTCTGCCGGACCGACTGCCACCGAAGATGGCAGGCTGTTCGTGGACATCACCATCAGGGATCACCAGATCCAGGCCTTGGTGGACACGGGGGCGGTCCTATCCTACATCAATGCCGAGGTGGCCGCCACTCTCACTGATGCCAGGACACGCATACACTTCACACGATGCCACGAAGTGATGATGGCCGACGGCACCGTCACCTCCACCAACGGGGCACTAGACGTAGGGTGCATGCTCGGCAGCATATGGAAGCGTATATCACTACAGTGTTTGCCCGGACTCGCCCACCCCGTTATCTTGGGACTAGATACACTGCATACTTAGGGCGCGCGCAGCGACGTGGCAAAACAACGGATCACGCTTCATCCGTATCTCGCGACGGTCGCGCTCCTAGGTAAGACCCACGCAGTTCACGAGAACCCTCTCCAGCGGTTCTTGGCAACCGAGCTCCCTAAGCTCGACAAGTTGCAAGGGGTGACACTCCCATAAAACAACTGTACTTACCGAGAAACCCCCGGACCCAATAAATCTTTAACGAGGAGGTTGAGAAGATGTTGGCAGACGGCATCATTGAGCGCTCGCAGAGCCCATGGAGCTCACCCGCCGCCGTCGTCAAGAAGAAGGACGGCCGCGCCCAGTTCTGTATCGACTTCAGCCAGTTGAACCAATTCACGGAGAAGGATGCATACCCGTTCCCGTACATCACCGCGAATCTAGATAAGTTGCGGGGGGGGCAAGTACTTCTCCATGATTGACCTCAAGAACGGCTACTGGCAGGTGGTACTCAGCGAAGAGAGCAAACCACTCACCGCCTTCACAGTCCCCGGAAAAGGGCTGTTCCAGTTCCGGTTACTGCCCTTCCGCTTGCACGCGGCCCCAGTCACCTTCCAGCGACGAGTCGACACCGTCATCGGTCCTGAACTCGAGCCGTATGCCTTCGCCTACCTCGATGACATCGTGGTCGCCAGCGGCAGCCCGAGGAGTACATCCAACACCTGAGGGAGGTATTCAAGCGGCTCTGGGAAGGCAATCTGCGGATCCACCCTGAAAAATGCCATTTCGGCCTACGATCCATCCGATACCTAGGGTACATCGTCAGCGAAAAGGGGATAGAGACGGACCCCGAGAAAGTCGCAGCTATCACCGAGATGCCGCCGCCCACCAGCGTACAGGAGGTACGTCAATTTCTAGGCGCGGCGTCATGGTATCGGCGGTTTATCCCGCATTTCTCCACCATGATAGCACTCCTGACGACGCTGCTTCGGAAGAAGCAGACCTGGAGGTGGGGACCAGACCAGGAGGCGGCTTATAGACACCTGCAGCGAGCCCTCACCTCAGCACTAGCCCTGGCCTGCCCCGACTATTCGGAACAAATGACACTGCAGACCGACGCCTCCGACGTCGGCTTTAGAGCCGCCCTTATCCAAGGTAGCTAGGACGAGCCCAGAGTCATAGCCTATATTAGTCGGACCCTCTTTCCAGCTGAGAGAAATTACACGGTTTAGGAAAGAGAGTTCCTCGCCATCGTCTAGGCCTTCAAGAATCTCCGGGGGTATCTGGAAGGATATCAGTTTTCTATCGCCACTGATCATCAGGGACTGAAATGAAACCGCAAGGGCACATTGCACCAGTTGGCAGACCTACTGAGCCGCAAACCACTTCCGGCTCTCAATAGCGTAGCTCCAATATGTACCTGGTACAGTCGGATGTGTCAAACCGTCCAGGACAACCCCAATCTACACCCGGAATACCAGATGCGGGACGGACGTCTTCACCGGCGGTTCTAGGACTCCGTCGACCTATCAGACACCGAGCAGACAGGTACTCGCCGAGAACCATGACCACCCGACGGCTGGACACCTGGGTATAGCCAAAACTAATGCTCGACTCGCACTCCGCTACTACTGGCCGGGCATGTTCAGGGAGGCCACCGCCTACGTGAGAAGTTGCCGCAGCTGCCAGCAATTTAAGGTTGACCAGCAGGGACCAGCAGGCCACATGGGGCCACCGAAGGTCGGGCAGCCCTGGGAAACGGTGGCAGCCGACATCATCAGGCCCCTGCCCCGGTCACTAAGGGGGTTCCAACACGTGATCGTCTTCCAAGACTGCCTCACCAAGTGGGTGGAATGATGCCCCCTCCGCCAAGCCACCGCCGCCGCTGTCGTCCAGGCCTTCCGGGAGCTGGTGTTATGCAGGTATGGGTACCCAAAGAAAATTATCACCGACAATGGCACCGAGTTCGATAACCGCCTGGTCCGGAGCTTCACTACATCCACCAACAGCTGGTTCTTGATAGTCATTAATTCCAGCCAGCACAGCTCCACGGGGTACTCGGCAGCATACCTTAACTTTGGGAGGGAGCTATGTCTGCTAATCGCCCTGGAAAACGAGTCACTGCGCGACGCAGAGCCAGAAATTTCGGCCGACCACCTCGACCGGCTGAAAGCGATCCGAGATGCCCAAGAGCTCCCCAAGATTCATATTGCTCGAGCTGCGACTGTCCAGGCTGGGCACTATAATCTACGGCGGCGGGCCGTACAGTACCGTCCCGGCGATCTGGTAATGCGGCGCGAACATGCCTTATCTTCAGCCATCAAAGGCGTCGTCGCCAAGTTATGTACACGGTATTCGGCACCATGGACGGTTCAAAAACGTAGAACCCCGCTAACCTACAACCTAACAAATCAGGCCGGCCAACCGTTGACCAATATCCACGTGAAAGATCTAAAAAAGTGTGTTACAGACATACCTAAACATGCCAGCCTCTCCGAGACCAGTAAGCCGCCGGTTCCGGCCATGGAAGCTCCTCGGTCACGACGCCGTTGCCGACCTCCAGATGCGGAGCACCGCCATCCGCCCACGGCTGGTAACCTCCCACTGCTCCATTCTCCGCCGCAGAGGCTGTCGCCGGCGAAAGAGGCGCAGAGGACAAGGCCATCCCCAGACCCGTCGCAGCCAGAGCCAACCCCGACCACCTCCAGGAACGTGTCCTGCCTGGAGCTCATCCCCAGGGCAAGAGGAAAAGAGGACACTCCCAGGGCGACCACCACTCTGGACGAGCTGGTAGAGGAGCTCTTCGGGATGTGTTCGCTGAAGCGCTCCTCGACACCATCGCCAGCGCGATTAGCAGCCGCCCGACAGGCCGCCGTCCATCCTGTGGTCCTGTCACCGCTGCCACCGACGCCGACACGTCCACCCAGGCATACGACCCCGCCACCGTCTCCGGGTAGAGACTGCCTGCTGCCACGTCGCCGATCCTGGCCACACCACCACGCGCCCGGACCCCACGGACGCCCCAGGTCCTTCAGCCGGCAGGTAGCCGGCCGGCTCACCGCTTGTCCACAGCGTCACCGTTGTAGGGTATAGACGCTTTGTCGCCGCCGCCAGCGGGGCTCCCACGGACTCCAAGCTCGTCGCCGCTGGCTGCGATACGGGTCCCCGCGGTGACATCCCGGCAGGGGCAGCCGCCCCCGGCACCGCCTACATCCGAAGGACGTCCGGCGTCGTCCACCGTCCATCCCGTGGTCATGACGTCCACTATGTACCGGCGGGTGAGGTTCCGGGTTCTGCAACCTGACGGCCCGACGCGGTGGACCACCGTCAACAACCCCGATGCTCCGCACCGACCCCGCCACCGTAACCGCAAGAGACCCCGGTAATCTCCGCCGTGGACGAGTATTTAGTTTTACTTTCTATTTTCTTACCTATTATTTTTTTCAATTGCACTTCGCTTCAGTTTATTAGCTTCTTGGTTTAGTTAAAAGAAAAATCATTCGGGTTAATTTTAATTTTTTACCGAAGTACGGGGAGGTTGTGATGATTCGCCTTAATCCAGGGCTTTTTACGAAGCGAATGTTCTATTATTGCAATGCATGTTAACTTCAATTCTTACTGCCTCCAGTTTCACTCGACCTGTAACCAGTCAAAATGTAAACAGATGTATTCAGACAGGATGTCAACTTACCGTATTGTTATGATTATTATTTCCTTATCAGACAATGTAATAGTTTGGATTGTAAGCACATGTATTTTTGTTTGGACCTGAAATGTCAAACTGTAACAACTGAAGTATTGTAAATATGTTAAGCTCACCTGTGATTTAATTTAAATAGGTATTTCGCACTGTACATTTGACATTGTTTATCATGTAGGTAACCTTCAGAGTTTGTGATACTGACAGCTAATCGCGACTTTTCCGCCATCTGCGGGAATGTTGACAGTTCATTTATGTAGTTTAAATTCAAATTCTAGATCTGTGACCTAATTTAGGATGTATTTAGATCGGCATTCACGGTTATAAAAATTGTTATTTTTTTAATGCAGGAATCTCATGTTGAGAAAAAGATAGAATGATATCGTTTTAGAACACCGAATGCTCCTTGTCACACAAGAAACAGTTTAGAACCGATTCATTAGATTTCTTGGTATAAATAGGGGTCTTCTGCCGCTGTAAAGACAGACTTGATGTGCGCTTCTCCACTAAAGTCTACCGTCTGCGAGAGACTTGGGTGTGTCTTTCTCCACTAAAGTCTCCCGTCTGCGGCAACGAAAATTCTGGTGAGTGAAATCTTACTACTGTCATTGTCAATAATTGTTGGCTCCTGGCTCTTGTCATAGTTTATTTTGTTTGGGACTTAGAATTATTTTGTCATAGTTTATTCTTGGGACTAGAATTATTTTGTCGTATTTTCTGCAGTACTCTGTGACTTGGAAGTCGTTGACTGGATTGAGACGGGACTTGTACGTCCGTAAAAGTTGACAGATCGACAAAATTACAGAGGCTCTAGTTCAGATCCCCGCCGGCAAACACCGCGGCAATCTGTCCAAGAAAGCACGCTCTGTGCTGCAGAATCTTTTGATCAGTTCGCAATCAGATCCCCGCCTGCAAATACCGCGGCAATCTGTGAGCGAAATCACTCCGACACGGCAGATTTAAATTTCATTATTATTATTTTTTGTAATAAAAACTGTGGATAAAATTTTGTTTATCATTTCAAACACCGAGAACCCTACTCTTCTCCAAAAAGCTGTCCGGATCCCTGATTAAGTTTCAGGAACTAGGTGACCGAGCGCTTCCAGACGCGAGCGCAACCCTCACAGTGCATTTCAAAATATCTATCAAAAACATATTCTCTGTTATATTACATATTTATTTAAATTAACAGTACCATCTGCAAATATTATATTGTGTCACTTGTCGTAACATGACATAGCTAAATTTATATTACTTAAAATCCAATATCTTAATATATGTAGGGCTTATTTTAGTAGGGAATATTTAAACTGATGTGTTGTAATAATACATCATTTTAGAGACTTTAAGAATAATTCAAATACATAATACATAAAAAGACATGGTTTTCACCAATGTCATATTGAAATACATATTTCTGTTATTTAAAATACTTGATTGGCACATCCGAACATATTTAAACAACGACATAATTTTATATAATAATTTACGGAAGTATGTATACCGTATAGAAATTTGTGAAATCTACGCCTATGCATCAAATACCAATAGTGGAGTGCTTACAATATTTCCGTATGTGACACGTGTTTTCATAAAGAAAAGAATATACCTTTTCACATGGAATTTTCCCAAACGCATCTCATAATCTTTTATTGGAAAACTAAAAGAATATATATTTTGTGTGCAGCGGACATTTACACATCTTTTATTCGAGCAGTTGGGGTATTTACAAGCAAATTTATAAAATGCTGAACTGTAAATAATAAATACATTAAAATATTTTTAATGTAAATAGAAAAATAATTTTTAAAAATATTATCTTCGATATCTGCTTTATTAAAATCAGAATTTATTCTTTGGTTTTTGCTATTTATTTTTATTCGTTTTATTATTGACAAGATGGCAATTATGTTTAACAATGTTTGCTCAGTTTACTTTATTTTAATTTGAAAAAAAAAAATTAAAGTTAATAATTTTTCCCCCAGTAATGGAAGTACTAGTAATGCCATTTAAACTTCGCGGGGTAGAGTTACTCCCAGCCTACTTTATGCTGCCAATTTCTCTATACTAGTTTCATCCTGATAATTAAGAGCACAAAATTTAAACATGAATATCACCAGATCAACAAACGCAGACAAAAATAGACCATATACTTATAACAAGAAGAAAACAATTATCAGGAAGGGATGTAAGAACCTACAGAGAAGCATGTGCAGACCCAGACCACTTTATGGGGACAGCAGCTCTAAGACAAAAAGTGAAAAGAACCACTAAAAATAAAAGTAAAAAATAAAATGGAATACAGAAAATCTAAATAATGAAATAATTATACAGAAATATATAAAAGAATTAGATAAAAATTTAAACAAAATAATAAATGATGAAGATGACATTGAGAAACAATGGAATGGTATAAAGAAATGAATATTTAAAACAACTCAAAATTAGGATAATGCTAGGAAAAATCAAAGAAATATTTAAAAAAATCACTATGGAGAAACACCAGGTAAAGATGGAATAAATATTGAATTAAAAAAATGTGGAGCAGAAGTTCTGCAACAACAAATATATGAATTCATACAGAAAATATAGAGAGAAGAAAAAATTCTAAAAATATGAGAATCTGGAGAAATAGTGATAATTTATAAAAATGTGATCAACAAGTATGCAAGGACTATAAAAATATTACTCCGATGAACGCGACTTACGAAATACATACTATCCGGATTACTTCAAAGGAAATTAGTAAATGAAGAAAATAACATAATTCGACAATATCTTCACCAATACTTAGTTGACATTTCCTATAAGCAATAATTGTTGTTTTAGTAGAGAATTTCGTTCGGTAATAATATACCCACAATCGCTGCCAATTTCGGCAATACCAATTTGCAACGCACTTTTCACACAACTGTATCCATTATTTCTTTCTCTCTCTAGTGATTTTGATGTCATTTAATTTTCTCTCTAATATTAATTTGTTGTCTGTAACAAATTCAATAGTTTTTTGTTCAAGAGAAAAATTTTTCTTCTCTTTTACCGGTTTTATCTAAAACATATGTGTTATTAACCTTATTATATTATAGGGTAGTATTGAGACTAATTTGTATCTCGTATCTCCTTGATGGCGGATGACGTATACAACGTTGCTACGATTATTTTTTAACTTTTCGCACTTTTAATAAAATCAGTGATGAAATGAATTGATAATATGGAGCACAATAAAAGTGACAATGAAAGTAGTAATAAAATTATTAAAAAGAAAGCATATTACCATAAACAGAACAAGCTTCTTAGGTATATCAATGAATTTAAAGCCCTTAGATCTAAAATAAAAACTAACATTTCTATGTCCCGTAAACAATATTTTGCTAATATTGAGATTAATTTGTTTCATAATTCTCAATAGCACTGGTCTTGTATTAATTCTAAAAAAAGACAAACTCGAATTCTTGTTTCTATGTATTTAATGTCACCACTTACTACAGTACTTCACAGATTGTAGATGCATCTGCAGATTACTTTTCCTGTGTTTGTAGTAATGATACGAATCTTTCGATACTGCAAATGAAACACTCATTTCTCACGGTAATATAAAGCTTGGTACTATGATGTCCTCGCAAATTAAAACCTTCACAAAATCCAGACCTTGATAATATTCCTGCATATATTGTATGTAGTGACATACTTGTTGAAACACTATTAATATTATTCAATCCCTCAATTTTCCAGAACACATTCCCTGAAAAATGAAAAATTACTAAAACTTGTCCCATCCTAAAATCTGGTGTCACTTCCAATTTATCCAACTACCGACATATTGCAATCTTATCAAACGAATTCTTTACTGGCAGCTCTATTGCTTCAAATCTTATGAATTTTTCTTACATAGAGTTTGCAAAAGCCTTCGGACAAAGTCAGTTATATAATCTTATTAGGCAAACTTAGATGCTATTTAAATTTTTCTGATAATTTAGTGCAGTTCATGGTTTCATACCTAACACTCGCAAACTCTGTGTTCATTACAATAATTACTCTTCTCAACAATATATCGCCAGCTCAGAAATTCCACAGGGAACGAACTTAGGTTCTTTGTTATTTCTTCTTTTTATTAATGAGATTGTTAATCATATCCGGGACTCTAATATCTTAATTCAGATCAAACTTTCCCGGACAATAAATTCAATACATACCTGTACGAAGCTTCAAATACACATAAATACAATTCTAGCTTGGTTTTCTACTTCAAAATTTTTGTTTTAATTATAATAAATGTAAGATTATGACTTATTCCGTAAAAAAGGATCCTTTGCACTACTAAAATCGTATGTGTAATAACTGTGCCGTCTGCCTACGCCTGGACCTCGTAGATATGTCGGTGTTATCGGTGAATGCTCGGGCGCCTTTCAGTACGGTCGGATGCTAGAGGTCCTAAAGTGTCTTGACAACTCGATGGAGAAGGGTAGAGTTGTTCGAAAAATAAAACAATCAGGATAACTGTTACAAATTTAATTATTAATGATTTCGGAACGAAACTGAAACATGATAGAAGGAACAGTATAAACAAAATTTCAATTAATGCCAAAGAAATAATGAATTTAACTAAAAAAGATCCAATTTTAAACCGTGTACATCACTGGATATTGCATGGATGGCCAGCAGGTAAAGGTGATGATACATTTGTTCTTTATTTTAGACAAAAAATGAACTGTCAATTCAAAATAATTGTGTGTTACGGGGAAGCAGAGTAATAATTCCATATATAGTACGAAAAAAATTGATAAATTTACTTCATGCAAATCATCCTGGAATTGGAGCTATGAAAGGAATTGCAAGAAGTTATGTGTGGTGGCCAAAATTAGATAAAAATATTGAGGAATGTGTTAAAAGCTCTACAAATTGTCAAGAAATAAGAAATATCCCTACCAAAGCTCCAAGACAAATAATGTAAATTAACAGAAATCCATGGAAAAGACTTCATTTAGATTTTGCAGGTCCATTTAAAGGAAATACATTTTTAATTATTGTAGATGCGGGTTCAAAGTGGCTAGAAGTAGAAAGAATAAATAAAATGTCATCAGCACAAGTAATAAAAAGTTTAAGAAGATTATTTGCTACTTTTGGTATTCCGGATAAAATAAAAAAACAATAGCACAACGTTTGTTTCAGAAGAAATCAAACAATTTTATAATTTAAACGCCATTAACATTTTACATCTGCACCTTTTCATCCATCAAGTAATAGGCAAGCTGAAATTATAGTACAATTTATAAAAAAAATCACTGTCATCTTTGACAGAAGGATTTATAATTTAAAATTATCACGAATGCTATTGAAACAACATAATACATAACAGTAACTTTAAAACGATTTATTCCTGGTGATTAAACAGTGCAGATGGCTAATTTGCGGGGCGGCTAGCTAGTGGAAACTTTTATCAGTTGGGGTTTCGACTGTTTGGAATTCTACGTTAGCCGGGATACCACGGCAAACGTCAAAACTACGTTGTGGCACGTAGTATTGAACCGGTACGCTTCTAACAGGGTAATGGTGGAAGGAAAATGTGCGGGAATAGTTGCAATGATGTCCGGAACCGGTAATTTTACCGGTTGGAGTTTTTGACCGGTATGGTATCTACGATTGTCAGGGATACCACGGGCTGAGGATGTTAGTGCGCGAAGAAACCAGAACAGGTAATTTTATCGGTTGGAGGTGCTAACTCGGTACTTGTCAGAGAAACCATGGCAGAGACAGAGATCGAAAAGAAACGGTAACGATATGGTTACGAACTCCGTATTCGCAAAGTAAACCACGACAAAGATAGAAACTGGGGAAAACGGTATTGACACGGATACGGATTCCGTGTTCGCCAGGAAAACTACGACTAAACAAAGACCGGGAAAAACGATAACGGTGCGGATACGAACTCCGTGTTTGACAGGGAAACCACGGCAAAGACAGAGACGAAAAGGAAAAATTCACCACTTAACGCTAATCGCCGGTCGGAAAACACTACTCGTCGCTCGGAAGGCACTATTCACAGTTAATCCAGGAAAACCACGGCCTATCTGCTTCGAGCTCACTGATTTTCTGAGCGCCGTGGCCTTGCTTATATCTCCGTTAGTCGCGGAAGAGATTACGCATGACTTGCGGTGGGGGGTGTGCGCGTGAGAGATACACAGTTACTCATGACATAAAAAGAGCCGATCGCCGCGCAGTAAGCTTGAACTTCCGACCTTCCATTCCTTAGCGCGGGTACGTATCTACTACACTCGCATACGGTGAGGATTATTTTTGGTTGCCGTGACGGAGGGCAGAATCTCGATTGGTAAGTTGCTGTCTGCCGGCTGCTCTGTCCCGTTATTGCTGATCCCTTCGAGAAGTTTCCTCTCTGGGTGTGGCCGGAGGTGGTGGAGACACGGCTGTCGCGGGGGATAGAAGGGACCCTAAAGGCGAAGCGTACAGTCGGAGATAGTAGCTGTCACTCCCTTGAGATACTGGCGGCGGTGGCTTTGGCAGAATGTTCGCGGAAGCCGCAAAGAATTACACGATAGTCCTGGCAGTTGTTTGCGCGACGCGGATGTAATTCCTGCTGGCAGCGGTAGAGAGGTACGTGCCCCTACTGTACTCCAGTAAAGCAACGGCGTGGACTTCGAGGTGGAGGAGCCTTCCCCGATTAATGGTCCTTGAGACTCATTCAGCGGGGATGGTATAAATGGTAGAGGGGTCCAAAGCAGAGCACGGTGATTTTTCCTGCCGATGGTGCGGGGGGTTTCGGCTACCTGCGGCAGAGGCGACATGTCTTCAGGCAGACCCCGTGCACCGACGGACCTTTGTCGGTCACCTGGAGTGTGGGCAGTAGGGTAATGACCGCTGGAGTGGGGCTCCAGTGAACCACTGGAATGTGGTCCGGTAGCGGACGAAGTATGAGGGAGAGGTCTTCTTCGCTGTTGGCGACATGGTAGACCCAAACAGGGTCGCAAATAACGCCGCCAATGCCCCCTTGGGTGTACCTGTTGTCTTGGGAATTTCGAATTTTCTGCGGCAGTGGCGACGTAGCAGAAGTAATTCTGCGTGGTCTCCCCGTCGGTTTTACGCAATACCAGAGTACCGGTCCAGGGTGTTCGCGGATTTCTGGAGCTTCTCACCTTGATGGGCATTGATGTTTTGGCCTGGTATGGTGACCTCTACAGCTGGGACCAGCTCGAACTCTTCTCCATCTGTACAAGCGGGTTGAGGTCTTTTATATGTATCCAAAATAGCATCTTTCCGCGGTCGCCACGTAAAATATAAACGTTTGAAAAGACGCGTTTGTGTACGGTTCACGGTCCCGAGTACTTCGGTCTGTTTCTTGGCAGTTGTCTACAGGTATAAATACTAAAATAATTGCAAACCACAGCCGGATCACATAATTTTATTTTGTACATTATTAAGCATAAATTAATGGCAAACCTCCACTTGTTTTACATAATTGTAAAGAGAAATTGATGTAGAATCTTATTGTGTAAAAATATACAGGGTGTTCCATTTAAAAAACCAAAGTTAAATATATTTCCGCCAAATCAGTAGACCATGGAAAACATCTGTTAACGCTATTTTATAGACCAGGTCTTATTATACAAGTTTCCTATTTAGCTTTTTCTTGTATATTTAATATTTCAGGAAATATGGCCTGGACAATGAAAAATCAGCCACCCTGTATAAAGAAACAATACACAACAATAATCGTAAATTAAATTTGAATCTGGTCTTAAAAGTAATTACTATAATAAAAATGTGATGGTAATGTTTTTGTACATTCTAAGGAAGGTATTCTTGTAGCTTGTGCAATTATCTGGGTCCCTCTGGTAGGGGTGAGATGAATACCTGGTAGCAAGTGTTGAGATAACCTAAAATTGTAGCCGTGGATCTGTTAAGAGTGTTTCTCAGCAGCGAATGGGAGTGGAGATCGTAAACAATGCTTCGAACAACAAGATTCCCCATGGTGTCCGTTAAAGAGTCGATAATAGCTCATATGAATAAACATCTGCTGGGCTACTGTTTAATCAGTTGGCGTGTAAGATGCCAATTAAGAATATTAAAATCTTAAAAGTTGTGAAACGTATACAGTTTGATTGTACTAATGTGAAATTCAAAATAACACAGCAGTATTATTTTGAAGAAATTTACTTCATACAGGCTTACAAATAATATTGGTTCACAATTCATATTGATTCTCCTATTTAAATTATTTATGAAACGAAATTAAGAATATATACTGAGTTAATGGATTTTGTTAGCACAGTTATTTGTATTCTCAAGTAGGATGTTTTTGTTATTCTTATATTTGTATAACACGATTACGATTACTATGTGTATTATTAATCATTAGTGGATTATTAGTTGCATATGCTTCGGTTGTTATGAATTGCAGGTAAAATATACAATATTTGCTTTTCTGTGCGTATTATTTACTGCATCGAAAATTTTATTAGCAACTTCAGTTTTATTGCTAATATATTCTTATATGCACCCGTCAGCAACTGTTCTAAATTTTCACCTATCATGTCTTTTTAAACATATCAAATTACTTATTTTCTACATTTACCAGTTACAAAGTTGAAAAAAAAACTGGTATTGTTGTAATCTTTCGGACGACAAGCAGTATATTTTTATATACAAGATGCTCCAAATAACTTGTTAAGCGTGGGGATCTCGAGAACGGTAACAAATATGAGGTCGGTTAAATTATACCAATGTTGCCACATTGAGGGACTATTTTAACGATGTCTTTGCTTTCATAACAATGCATAGGTTGCTAGATATTAATGAAAATGTATATTTTACGGTTTTTAATTTTTGTTCATAATTTCCAAAATTACAAGATTAAGTAATTTTGGTGTGCACTTTCTTCAGACACTTTTATATAACAAATTTTATAATAGTATTTTAATAAATACTATGAAAAATTCAGAAAAACTTTTTTTCTATCAAAATAATGACTGTATCATCTGCCGTGCAGACATTTACCTCACACAAAATGTGCACAACCTGTATTACAAATTGAAGATGTTTACTGTCCTTTCTTCAGAACTGATCTAAAAGAAAGTTATGCTACTGTGCGGGATAACAGGGATGGATACCCAGGATATCGAGTATGGATGATGGTAACAATGGTGAGGTCGTAAATCTCACTTTCACACAACCACGCGAAAAACACTTATTTATTTACACACAGCACAACCAAAAACTATACAAAATAACAGATATAACAAATGTAAATACTTTACTGGAGCAGTACAACAATGGATTGTTGCGGAGCGATACAAAACAACTTTGGCGCAACAAAGCAGGAACCGAACAGAACTTGTCCTTCTACGAATTTTTAAACCAACAAAAATTCGCTAGCGACAG
The DNA here is from genome assembly GCA_035578165.1 of Stenolophus ochropezus. Classification (NCBI taxonomy): domain Eukaryota; kingdom Metazoa; phylum Arthropoda; class Insecta; order Coleoptera; family Carabidae; genus Stenolophus; species Stenolophus ochropezus. The sequence goes on along the minus strand of JAQOWZ010000010.1, from coordinate 19,922,810 downwards.
CGCCACTAACTATAAACTACAAAAAAATACAGAGAAGCGTATATGGCGTTGACATTGGCAAATATGCGGTGTACCTTTCACAATAAACGGAGCTGACAACATTAAAATCTCAAACATACTGCCCACCTAGTCGAGAAGCGACTAAACTAAACAATTAACATGGAATAACAATAAAACTTAAGTAAGCAAGATCGTGTGGACATCAGGCCGACTGGGAATGACCTGGACTGCCCACCGTAGAACAACGCAGCGGTGGCGACGGCGGCGCGGCGAGTCTCTGCTTGGCTGAAGGGATGACGTCCGTCTCGATCGGCAGAGGGCTTAGCCGGGAGATTGGTCGGCGAAGCTCTGAAGTGGCAGTCTTGACGGTGACTACCCTGACGAGGCCGTCTGCTCCTGGATGCAGCTCAGTCACTCGGCCCAGTGCCCATCTACCTGGAGGCAGCTGCGGGTGGTGAACCAGCACTAACTGGCCCACACTGAAGTTGGATCTTTCCCCGCGCCAGCGGGAACGTTGTTGCAGCTGGTGCAGGTACTGCGTTGACCACTTCTTCCAGAAGTGCTGTGTGAGTCGTTGAACGAGCCGCCAGCGGGTCACCAGGTCGCTGGGCTCGTCATGGGAACCTGGTTCTGGAACGGTCAGCAATGATGAACCAACCAGGAAGTGCGCTGGGGTCAGCGCGGACAGGTCCGCAGTGTCCGACGAGGACGGCGTCAGCGGACGGGAATTCAGGCAGGCCTCTACCTGAGCCAGTACTGTAGATAGCTCCTCGTACGTGAGGGTCGTCTCACCAATGGTTTTGCGGAGGAGACTCTTTACTGATTTGACTCCGGCCTCCCACAGGCCGCCGAAGTGCGGTGCAGACGGTGGAATAAAGCTCCAACGTGTACCGGAATCGGACAGGGTAGAAGCTACTTCGTGGTAGAACAGCGACGCCTGATGGAACATGGAGCGCAGCTCTGCGCTGGCACCGACGAACGTCGTGCCGTTGTCGGAAAGCAGCTCGCTGCACACTCCTCGGCGTGCAACGAACCGACGGAAGGCCGCCAGGAAGGCCTTGGTCGTCAAGTCGCTTACGACCTCCAGGTGAAGCGCCTTGGTTGAAAGACAGACGAAGAGGGCGATGTAGGCCTTGGTGGAGTGTCGCCCACGACCTGGAGACGGGCGGCACTGGATGGGTCCTGCGTAATCTACTCCTGAACGCAGGAAAGGGCGGCTGGGAGTCACTCTGGCAGCTGGCAGGTTTCCCATGAGTTGTTTGCCCATCAGCGGACGACGGCGCCTGCAAGGGATGCAAGTTCGGAGCAGCTTCTTTGTTAGGGCTCGCCCTTGGAGGATCCAGACGTGCTTCTGGAGGAGTGAGTGAGTTAATGCTAAGCCAGCGTGGAGGGCTAATGCGTGCCAATGTAGGACATGTAGCTGGCTTAGCGGAGATGACTTTGGAAGGATAGGCGGGTGTCTTTCGGAATCGGGAAGTCCGGAATTCTCGAGTCTACCGCCCACGCATAGCATGCCGTGAGCGTTGAGAAATGGATTTAGACTCACGAGAGGCGAAGTCCTTGGAATGGGTCTAGCGCTTTTCAGTTGCGCTATTTCAGTGGCAAACTTCTCTCTCTGGACATTGCGGATCAGACGGACTCTCGCAGCAGTTAGTTCGAATGTGGTTAGGAAGCCGGTGCATGTCTCTTGCTCTCGATCTTCCAGACCTGCAAGTCTGGAAATTCTTCCTCTCTTGTCGCAGCGGCGGGCGAATCGCATGCACTGGGCTGTTACACGGAGCGTGCGTGACAGGGAGGAATACCGCGCTAACAGAGCGAACTCTTCTTCAACTTGGACCGGCATGGAGCGGGTTTTCTGGACAGCTTCCTCACCTGGTGAATCGGGTAGCTCTTGTGTTGCGGTCGGCCAATTCTGAGTCGCGTCAGAAAGCCATGGAGGACCGTTCCACCACAGGCTCGAGGTGGGAGTCTCCTCAGCCCTACGCATATGACCAAGAAACTCGTATTCGTGCATGGACTTACTGTAGCTGTCATGAACAGCTGGATCTCGTGCCAGACGTCGCTCTATAGACACAAGCGAACGGACTGCTTGCTCGCGATTGCCGCCTGTGGGAACTCTGGAACGACGTGGCAGCCGCACCACAAAGCGACCACTGGCGTCTCTCTGGTAGGTGGAGGTGAAGAATTCTTCGCAGGCACTCTCTTCTGGGGAGAGCGAGGAAGGAGCGGCGGGAATTTCTTCAAGTTCCCAGAACCGGCGGAGGTTGTGATCCAGGTCCTCCTCTACATGGCAATGTAGAGAGGACACGGGAGATGCACCGTCCTCGTCGACGGCTCCGGACAGGACCCAACCTAGAGCTGTGTTGATGGTTACCACCTTGGAGCCTGGGACTGGATACACTCCTGGACGGAGTAGAGGGCCGAAAACGTCGGCTCCAAGCAGTAGGCCAACCTTCTGGTCTCGGTGATAGCATGGATCGGCCAGCTCGAGGTGCAGCAGCAGCTGCGGATCTAAGGGACGGACTCTCCGTTGTGGAACGTGAGACGTCAGACGTGGAAGCACGTAGGCGGATACCTGGTGCTCGGCACCAGGTTCTGCTCTGGATCGGAAGACGACTTCCACTTGTGAGGAGGCCGTGGCAGAGTGCGAGGCCCCGACGCCGACGACCTTGACGTGGGAGCGCCACCTGGCTAGACCAAGACATTGCACAATGTCTTCAGAGATGAAAGACACCTCGGACTCGGTGTCGAGGAGCGCGCGTGTCTGTACGCGCTGTCCGCTGGGCGAACAGATGGTGACCAGCGCTGTGGTCAGGAGAACCATGGCACGGGATGTGCCCTGGTGCGTGGAGTGACTAGAGACCGTGGAGGTATGGAGAGCAGCAGCTCTTTCTGGAGGACTGGCCGAACCTGTAACAGAACTGGATGGGAAAGCGTCGTGCAGCAGCGTGTTGTGCGTCTGGCTGCACTTGGAGCACGTCTTCGTGGATCTGCATGCGTTACGCTGGTGAGAACCCAGGCAGTTGAAGCAGAGCCGAAGTCGCTTGACCTCGGACAGGCGCTCTTGTGGAGACTTCCCCCGGAACGATGAGCAGGAGAAGTTGGAGTGCGAGTCTCCGCAGAACACGCAGTTCGTGTTCTTGACGCTTGCAGAGACCTGGTGTGAGCGAAGTGGCGCAGCCTTCGCGTTGGAGGCCGTTATGGAGCGGGCAGGTGGGCTCAGCGGGGCCGACATCTCTAATGCGCGGATACGCATCTCGAAGAAGGCCTCGAGCTGCTTGAGTGTCGGCTGTTCCAACTTGTAGTCGGGGTTCACCAACGTTTGAGTCGCATCTATGGAAGCGAGATGCAACTCCCATGCTCGGCGGGATGCGGAGTCCAGGCGACGGATGAGTAAGAACACGATGACGTCGTCCCACTTGTCTACAGGTCGCCCTAGCTGCTCGAGTGATCTTATCTCTTCCCGTGCTCGGTCGATCAGGGCCCGCAGGTCGCGTGCGGACTCTTTCGATACCTGGGGCAGGTCGAACAGTGCCGACAGGTGAGCACTTACCAGAAGCCGACTGTTCCGGTACCTGGCGCAGACGGCGTCCCAGGCTCCCTGGAAGTTCGCTGCCGTGGTGGCCATGGTACGCACTAGGAGTGCGGCTTCACCTTTCAGTGCTGCCTTGAGGAGGAGCAGCTTCTGGACGTCGGGAACATCGTCACGGTCTATCACGAGATCCTGAAAGGCGTCGTGGAATGCCTCCCATTCCAAGTATGACCCGGAGAACTCCGGCAGGTTTACCTTAGGTAGAGGCGGAAGGGAAGCCTTTGGCGGTTGAACTGGAGCGACAACTGGAGCTGGCGGAGATGGCGAAGGACGGAGGGCCTCCAGGATAGCGACACCCGTCAAGTACAAGAGCTCTGTGGCGGAGAAGTGATCTTCAACGAAGTACACCGTCACTTCTGAGCCCTTCTCTGCTCTAAAAGAGTGGTGGTTAGTCAGAAAGTCATCCCAATGTCTCTGTAGGTTGGCGAGCGCGCTGTCGATCAGCTTGCTTGTCGGTGTTATTTCTTCTTTCGACAGCTGCGTATGGAGTGCCAGCGGTAACTTCCGGATCTGTTCCGTCAACTCTTTCTGGTGGCGCAACACTTCAGCCATTGTTGAACCTGGTGAAGGTTACGGACGCGAAAACGGAACGGTTTGGCGATGACTTCGAAGTTATCGTGATTCTACACGCAGGTTTGCGAGGTTAGAATTAACAAAGGATGGGTGGATGACACTGGATTAGGATTTGACAGGCTATGCGCATGGACAAGGATTTGACAGGTTTTGCACGTGGTTTTAAGGGTGGAAAAACTCGGATAATCCGGATAGAATCCGGCTCGAAGGACCAAAAAATGTGCGGGATAACAGGGATGGATACCCAGGATATCGAGTATGGATGATGGTAACAATGGTGAGGTCGTAAATCTCACTTTCACACAACCACGCGAAAAACACTTATTTATTTACACACAGCACAACCAAAAACTATACAAAATAACAGATATAACAAATGTAAATACTTTACTGGAGCAGTACAACAATGGATTGTTGCGGAGCGATACAAAACAACTTTGGCGCAACAAAGCAGGAACCGAACAGAACTTGTCCTTCTACGAATTTTTAAACCAACAAAAATTCGCTAGCGACAGCGCCACTAACTATAAACTACAAAAAAATACAGAGAAGCGTATATGGCGTTGACATTGGCAAATATGCGGTGTACCTTTCACAATAAACGGAGCTGACAACATTAAAATCTCAAACAGCTACAATTAGGCAACAATATAAGAAACATCCGTTGCAAGACCGGGAAAGAATATTTGCTTGTGCCAACAGGGGTAACAACTGGGTACTTTCAGCCAAAACATTGGCTATTAAATATAAGACGATATTCTACTGGATCAGATCTTGGCGCGACGTAATGTTGCAAAAAGGAAGCGTCAAACTGGATAAAGAGGGATTGTAGTTACATTCTCAAACTGTTAAAAAAAATATACACCGCGATTTTCGTCAAGTGGTATCTGTATCAACCAAAGGGACCTATCAAGAAGGTAGACTGTTTACCGCGAAAAAACTGCATAATGGACTAATCACCATGAATTCCACTGAGAATAAAAGAAAACGAGCTGAATATTTTCAATCACTGAATGAATATATACAACGGGGAAAGCAAATTGTTTGGATAGATGAAACAAACTTCAATTTATTTTGCCGCAGAACAAGGAGTCGTACTAGTACTTTATTTGGAACAAACACTGCATTGTTGCGCTCAGGACCATACTCACCTACGTTAAATCCAATTGAGAATATTTGGCCAAAGATTAAAACATATCTTAAAACTCATCTTCAAGTTTCTAATGTAGAACATCCAGGTGGTATGGAACAGAGACTGTTATACACGGAAGGAATTATAGACCACGCACAAGACAATATAGCTGGAGGTGATTGTACACGTGCTGTACAACATACTACAGTTCATCATCCTATAGCGTTAATTTTGGATGATATTCCAGTTGGAAGATAAATTGCCATGTTTATTTATTTATAGGTATGTAAATCTAAATACCGATTCTTATCTGAGTTATCTGAATTACATTTGATTTTTTTTAATTACAATTGATACTTTCTGAATTACACTTAATCCTTTCTGAATTACAAATGTCTAATCTGAATTACAACTAATTATTCTGAATGGCAATTGACGCTTTCTGAATTACAATTGACTAATATTAATTATAATTCGCACATTCTGAATTACTGGAAAAGTTGTAGAACCTTGGAAGAAGAAATCATGGAAAATGCTCGAACTTTAGAATTAAAATTCTAGAAAAGTAACGAAAATTTTAACTTTAGAAGACAAATTAACAAAACAAAAACTCCCGAAGTTTAGAACATAAGTTAGAAAAATTTTTTAGAAGATAAATAGGCAGAAAAAAATATAGGAGAAAAAAGGTGTTTGACCCTTGGAGGCTTTAAGTTAATATTCATTGAAAAGAGTCACTAGTAACATACATATATCTAAGTGTCATTTTTGATTAAGGTGTTAAGGTTATAAAGTATATATACAGGGTGTTCCATTTAAAAGTGCCACCATTGCTATCTCGAGAACTATAAGAGCTACGAGGTTGGTTAAATTAGCAAAGAACCACCATTTTACAAGACTAATACAATGAGCAAAAAAAATTTTTTTTCAACCAGTGGTTCTCAAAATACAGGACACAACTTTCTTATTTTAAATGGGAACGTATGTTTATTTTTAGGTTATTCGATAGAGTATTTTTTTCTGAATTCAACGATATAAATATATCATATACTAATATAACAAAATAACTGAGAAAAATGCATGGTAGATTTATTTGTATTTTATTTATATCTGGCAATCAGTTGTTTTAAATTATTTGTACCAAAGCTTACTTTAAAAATGCCATTAGAAAGAAGTGTTTTATGATTTATATACATAAAATAATAATTTTAAAAATGAATGATATAAAAATACATACTGTTGAAAAGAGATAAAAATACTACTTTTAACGATGCCATAGCCACCTATGATTACCATTTAAAAAAATATTTTTTCTTGCCATATCTCGCAAACAGTTGGCTAAAATTTTTTTATTATTATTTCTCTTTATGGCGCACTTTATCTTCTAAAAGTTTTATCTGGAACATTTTTCTCTATTTGTCATCGTTTAAGAATAAAAACGATTTATTAATTTTCACTAATTTCATATTTTTTCTTCTGTCTAGTGACCTATGCATATTTTTGGAAAAACAAATACATCACAGGAATAGCCCCCTGATAAGGCAACTTTTGTCTAATTTAACCGAAGTCGTACCTCTTCTAGTTTAGGAATTCCCTTAAGTGGCCCAAGTTCAGTAGACAGTCTGTATATTTTAAATAATCAAGAGCATCGGCGAATTTTTACCTCGGTGCAACAGGTTAAAGCATTTATGTAATCATTTTAAATTTTTTTTCAAGTTGTAGGGTCTAATGTGCTGAAGTGCCTTTTGGGGGTCTCATATTTTTACTGTGAGTGGTTTTCGTGTAAAAAAATAAAACTTTGCACAAATGCAATCTGATAACATTTTGCAAAAAACAAATTCTAATCTACATAGAACATTTTTGTCATTCGTGCACACCAGTCTACATTGTGTCGTATCCTTAAAACCCAAGGACAACCTACGTCTTACAACTTTTTACGAAAAGCAAATGCAGATCGACATGACACATTTTTTTTGTCAGTTCAAAACCGGCCATTATGGTTTTCTTTCTTTTGATATCAAATGTTTGATTTTTATTTAGTTACTTTATAATTTGGCAACACTGTTTGTATTAAAAAATAGTAGTTAATTTTTAAATTTATAAATTAATATTGTCAATCCTAATACAACTGCCACCGTATTCAGTGAAGTTAGTGTAGGAATATTTGGTTTTAATCTAGTTACTTCATCATACATTTGGCAACATTGTCTTTTGACACTGGAAACGTCAAAATTTATATTAATTAAATACGTTATGTTTTATACTTAAATTAGTTGTAACACCTTTGCTCAAGTCTATTATTCATGAAACTGTTTTTAAATCTTTGATATCAATACTCTATAAGAAGATATAATCGTTAAAAGTTCATAGTCTGATTGTCAAAAGTGACGGATGACGGCGTGATTCTTCTTACATTTAGACATGGCCTCTGGGATCCATTGTTTCTAGGCAGCATTTGTGCACAGTTTTTATTTTTTACACGAAAACTACTCACAGTAAAAATATGAGATACCCAAAAGGCACCAGACCTCATTAGCCCCCACATATTAAAAAAATATATATAACAATCACTTGCATGGTTCAGGCTGTAGGCCTTTACAAATGTTATTTGATGCTCGTGATGAATCTATAGAGAGTGATATGAAAGAAAGTGAATCTAGCCTTTTAGTATAGGAGACTAGCGAAGGCTCAGCTACGCTGAGCTTCACTAGGCCTCCGGCATCAATTAAGTATTTACAGTTGAAGTCTAATTTCATTCCTGTACACCAGCTCTCGACGAGACCTTTCATATGATACCAAACACGACATACTTCTGACAAATTTTGCAAAAGAACAAAAACCGATCGATAGCGAATTTTTGTTATTGCAATATGGCTGCCCTACTCGAGTGCTTTCATTTGATACCAAAGACGGTATACTTCTGACAACTTTTCGCTAAAAACAAAAGCCGATTGACAAGAACTATTTTATCATGTTTGCAAGCTACACCCTTGTTAAGTGCTTTCAATTAATAACAAACACGGTATACCTCCGACAAAATTTTCATTGCTATAATCAAATTTTTACTGTGTAAACCTTAATTACAAATTCATTTGTGTTGAAAACAGGACTAATTAAAATACGCCTTGTGTTTCATATAATCAAAGTTAAAATTTTTTAAAATTTGACTACATTTTCTTCTATTATCTTAATCGAAATTTTCACTTCGTTATAGACTATTGCACTTAACGAACAAACATTTTGAATGGATAATTTTGAGGAACAAATTACTATAATTTGAAGAAGAATTTGTAATATTAACCGACATACCGTCTTAATAAAACAGTTTTTATTCAACAAAGTACATTACTTGCTTCACTTGAATGTCAATTTGGTTACATTTGAGGAAGTTACTACAAGTTTTTAGTTGATATAATCAAATGTGTTGTTTGTAAACCTTAATGGGATATATGACCTAATTTATTTTCTTCCATTTTATGGTTCTGTAAAAAATATATAAAATACCCGTATTTTTTTAAATCGCTTTATTATTGATAATTCCGGAGAAAATCAATAATAAAGTTTTGGAGAGAGGATATGTGACGTCACGTAAGAAACATGGAGGATTTGAATTTATTCGATAAAAATCATTTATCATAGAATAATGTACATTTGGCAAATTACCCATGTTCCATTTTCAAAACGATGTACATATGTACACACTAAACAGCTTTTGAAAATCATACGACATTGACAATGTTGACAGATGAGTACAGACATTTCAATGTGAACCAAATTTGATTCCATGTTTTCTAGCTGTTATAAATAAAAGTTGAATCATGGTAATGTTAACTATAAAATATTTTTATTATTGTAATCAAAATTCGATCTTAATCTAATCTCTAATCGTGGTTGTATTTTTTAAATACAATCGTTATTTGTAATCAAGTACTTGCAAAAAGGCAGTTATACTTAATTTTAAATACTTTTATAATTTAATAAAGAATATTTTACAATATGTAAATGTGCTATACCTAGAAACATTTGTTGTAATGTATATTATTTATTATTATATTTTAGCATAATTTGTATTTTCATACAATACATTAAGTTTGACAGCGTAACTGTCATTACTTGACACAATAAGTATGAAGTTAGTTAAAGAAAGAATAAAAATGTATTATTTTGAAAATAATTATTTATTTTATAAATATAAATAATGTGAAATAACATACTGAAATTTATAAACTGATACATTTTTATATTGCCAAAAAACATGATTATATTCATGTTTTTCTGTTGCTATGTTCATTTATATCTTTATGAAGCTGAATTATATATGTATTTATCTAAAACTATTGTTATTGTTATTAATAATATATTTTTTATTATAAATGTCAATATATATTATTATAAAAGTATAATAAATACAATTTGAATAGTTATTTTGAAATTTAAGTGCTACTGTGGCGCCATCTGTTAAGCTATATATGAAAATTTATCAAATAATATCAGATTTTTTATATGCCTGTTAGTTGCAGATAAAGTAACCAATTTTTATACTTTCTTTTGCATTATTTTATAATGAAAATATGAATTTACTTGCAGTTTCTCGTGATAGTTATTTGTTGTTGTCGATTTTAACAATAAATAAAATAACAAACTCAACAACAATAACAAAATCAACAAAAAGAAATACTGACACGAGAAACACTAAAAGGGCGCAATGGATAAACCACACATAGAGATCGCAGGGGCAGATTGGAATGAATACAAAACTCGCCATTGCCGTCGATTTAAATTTCCGCCACTTCTTCTCTTCCGCTTGGAATAGTGTGAACTGAGACAATCATAGAATGATGTGAAATGAGCTGAGAGGCTTGGGCACAGGTCGACAGTGCTGCTCTCGTGCCCTATTTATTTTTTATGTTTAAATAATGACACATCGTCAACATATAAATATAAAGATTTTTAAATTTTCTACCGATCTGTATAATTACGTTTATAGTCTTTTTCACGAAAATGTGATCGTACGTCATACCTAGTAATAAAATTGTAGCCAAAACAGCAATGGTACTGTCCCTAGCATATACACGGAACTTAGTGTCTTTTATTAATAAAGGCTTGGTAATCCTGCACAACGTTGCCATTCTCGAAATGTCAAAAAATAATATTTTTTTGAAAAATGTCAACAAAAAATTTAGGAAGTTGTGCACAGAATATGGTGAACTCTGTAATAAGGTATTTCGAACAAGAACGTGACAAACGAAGATACAGAGAGGGATGCTGAATAAATTTATATTTATTTTATGTAAATAATTCACAATATTTGATATATACACACATGTACTATGTTCCGTAAATAAATCAGACTAATCGTATTTGGTGATTTCGGTGAGTACTTGGTTACTGAAAGTGGTGAGTATTTTCGGAACAGTTTGACATTCAAGTTCTGTCAAATAAAAGAGATATGGAAGAAGTTGAAGAAATAATGCTTTTTAACAACATTGTTCTTTTTTTTGTTCACAGTTTTAAAAGCATTCATGGTCTCCTACACTGTTCAAATTTATAATTTCATCGCAGTGTGCACAATTGTATTCACTCTTATAAAAAGAAAAATATATTATTAATTTTTATTTCAATAATTAAATATAATTACCATTATCCCGAATTTTTGATATCATAACCTCACTAAACAAACTTCAAATCTTCAAATAGCGCCAATACCTTATGTCAAACTGATACAATTAACCGGCGTCAACGTGCTCTGAGCGCGGTGAGTGTGGTGACTAACCAGACTCACCAATTTCAGTTCACCGCGTTCCATAAATCAACTATTTTCAGGAATTGTATATTTACGGAACGGAAAATCACAATTTGGTGACTTTCGGGTATTTACGGAACATAGTAATTATTATGCAACCATCAACACTTGAATGTACCCTACAAATACTTGGCAACGTTGCATCACGGAACATTATGAAGTACGATCACATTTTCGTGAAAAAGACTATATATATGTAACTTCTAGCTAAACAGAATATAGTTATTTGTATATTGTAACAGGGGGGTGAAATTGATGAAGCTATGATAACTTACGATGACTTTCGAATGACGATGATCGCAACACAACACTAAAACTCGATTGGAGAACGAACTTGAACGGACACACACAAACTTTTACTTAAGATATAATTTTATTTACATTTTAACAAACTAAAACTAAACATTGCAAATAAAATGGTTACATTTTCCAGACTAAATATTGTATGAACAATCCGTTTGATTGTTCATACCGCGATCAGAGCGAAGTGCTCCGATATACGTGCGTCTTCACCAGACGTAAGTACTCGACTTCTCTCTCTACAAAATCTGTTGAGTTATCGAGGGCTGAGAGGAAGTCATCCCTTTGCCCTCCTCACCATATCTTGTAGAAAAACTAATCTTTAAATATACAGTTCTCACGCATTCAGAATGACAGCGAAACGATAAATTTTCAACTTTATTACCAAAAACTAACATATGTCGATTCTGAATGCAAGAGATCAAATTTCCTTACGCTCAGGTTTTCAGTAACATATGGAAAACATTCCATATTGTTACATCATCCTCCCCTTAAGACATAAATATATTGTGCAACCACTATATATTTATTCTCAAAAGGAGTACATACAAACCTGAACGTACCTGAAATAAAAATACAAAACAAAAATAATAAACAAGCGAACGAATACAAGGATAATACAAAAAAATATCCTAAGAACATAATACAAGTAAAAATTGAGCAGTACAAATAACAAATACAGTGTACAGATAAATGACACAAACAATAAAGATATGCGAACGAATACAAATGACAGAGTAAAAACAATGACATATGTATAAAAACATATAGCCAATTACAAATGACAAATTATTAACATAAAACAATACATTCAATAAACAGTATAAAAAAATTAATATTATGAACTAAAGGAAGGGTGTCTTTATTTGTCTTAATAATAACATGCACAAATAAACAAATAAAGAAAATGACAAATTTAATATTTAAAATAGCATGCAAATTCTTTTTTTTACGTAAACACTAATAATCTGTGGCGTATCAATGACAACGAAACCAATAGGGACACTTGTCTCTCAGCAGGGGGTGGCGGTTCTTCACACAACAAGGGCCTTAGTCCAGGTACCGCAAAGAGTTTGGGTACGGCACGTTTCACTATGACACAAAACACAGGGCTGGGGTCAATGCACTTTAAAACTGACACTACACTGAACTTTGAAGAAGTTGCTGTGTCCTCTTCGAAGTCGCTGCCCTGGTCGTCGTCGTTTTCCTCGTCAACCGATCTCTTGTCCGTTTTCGTAGCGATGTTTATATCTTTTCCTATGGTGTGTTCGTCCTGTTGATTATTTTGAATGTCTATCCATGTCTTTTCCTCGAACTTTTCGAACTCTTCCTTTACCTGTATGCCGTTTATGCTACTGGTGGCATCAATTGCCACTTCTTCTTGTAGGCGCGGGATGCCTACCACCACAGGACGCCGCTCGGCTGCCAGCAGCGCCTCAAAATCAGCCGCACTGATTGCTGCTGACGGATTTTGCACTCCATCATCCTTGCAAAGCGCGGTATGGCCGTGTGCCATCAAAGGGTGCAAAGGATGCAATGGAGGCAACGCTATTTGCGTCTGTGGTGCGTATACAGGTAGATGTGCACAACCTTGCAAGTAAAATTTGGGCATACAGGGCGGGAAAAATGACGCTGGCAGCAAGGTGTACCGACCAAAGGTTGATCTCAACCAATACACCAAGCCATGCCCAGTGGTAGGCCGTTTCCAACTTGGAAGTCCCCAATAAAAATCTTTTGCCTTACCACTGAGTCGTATTCGAATTGCCTGTCCGAGAAAGACGTCGTCCCAGCCGTAAGCATTTCCAGTAAAGATCATCTGCTGGATGAAGTTCTCCACGAGTCCAGCATCATCACCAGAGCACGGAGTAATAGACATTATGGCGGAGAATGCCTCTGGTGATGCACTTGGCTTGGACTGCTTCTGTTGTTGCGTCGCCATCATCGTCGGTGCCGTAGTGGTGAGCGGATTCATCCTCCCGTCACAAACGTTTTAAATTTATGAAAAACTTGTTTAAAGTTTGAACATAGGATCTTTTCGGATCGTCATTGGGTGTGTAATTAATTTTTTAAATTAATTTACCCTCAGATCCTACCGACTGCGCCAATGTAACAGGGGGGTGAAATTGATGAAGCTATGATAACTTACGATGACTTTCGAATGACGATGATCACAACACAACACTAAAACTCGATTGGAGAACGAACTTGAACGGACACACACAAACTTTTACTTAAGATATAATTTTATTTACATTTTAACAAACTAAAACTAAACATTGCAAATAAAATGGTTACATTTTCCAGACTAAATATTGTATGAACAATCCGTTTGATTGTTCATACCGCGATCAGAGCGAAGTGCTCCGATATACGTGCGTCTTCACCAGACGTAAGTACTCGACTTCTCTCTCTACAAAATCTGTTGAGTTATCGAGGGCTGAGAGGAAGTCATCCCTTTGCCCTCCTCACCATATCTTGTAGAAAAACTAATCTTTAAATATACAGTTCTCACGCATTCAGAATGACAGCGAAACGATAAATTTTCAACTTTATTACCAAAAACTAACATATGTCGATTCTGAATGCAAGAGATCAAATTTCCTTACGCTCAGGTTTTCAGTAACATATGGAAAACATTCCATATTGTTACAATATCAAGTGCTGAAAGTCTATCTTTGTCGAACCAAAACGAAAGTTGCAGCCTGAGCGAAGCGAAGGTTGCAATCGTTTGTGTTCGACAAAAGACTTTCAACACGTGTTATACACACTATTTTTTCTACTCCTGCAAGATAAAAAATAAGGAAATAAAAAATTATTTTTTAAACATAAATTGACATTTATTGCAAATTTTGTTATTGTGATGCCAAGTGATGCGTATGCATGGCAGCAACAATGTAATAAACATTTATTAGTGCTGCAAAGTTTTGCAGCACGCAGTGCTGCAAAAAGTCACTTTCAACATGAAAAACAAACCAGAAAATTGTATTTTCAAAGCAGGAGTAGAAAAAATATATAAGTTATAATAATTTTACATATCGTTTAGGCTGAGAAATTTCGATAAAACAGATGAGTTCATAAAATTTGACATATGATGTCAAATTTGCTGTAAGTTTAAAAGATAAAATAAGTAAATATAAAGTATTTTTCCTGTAAAGTTAAAACAGGTGGAAGAAATATATAAGGAATATATTTGCATGCATCAAGGTTAAGTTCGATTCCGGTTTTAGTAACGCCAAAAATAATTGTTTTTTGGTCATACAAATTTTATGAAGGAAATTTGAGGTATGAAACGAATTAAATATATTCTGAACTGCAATACCTAATTTTAAAACTACAAATTGAATGTACTGAAAAACGTAGAATTTATTATTAGAGGCGGGAGGTTATGTGTTGGACACATACCAATAATTCTACCCTTGCCATTATTTTTTTTATGTGAACGCTACTTCGAGTCTTTACTAAAAAAAATTAAGTCTTTTTGAAATGACAAATCGCTACCAAAGACATTTTTAGTCTCGTTTTGGCTAAACTAATATCACTGGTAATCAAATAACTTAAGCTAATATTATTGATACGTTCAGCTTGATGTATAGACAGAGGGTATATAGATTTAAAAAAATCTACCTTTAAACTAACCTGACTTAACTGTGTGTAATACAGACCGAGGATTTATATTTTTAATGAATTGTCACAAAATGACAAAATTGTTTTGCCATCTACCAAAGTAATTAAAAATAAAAAGGTATTTTTACCAAAAAAATGTATGTTTAAATAAATTGTAGTTAATATTTGCACTTTTATAGTTTTATGAATATCAAAACCTTATTTCTCAAATTCATGCAACAGTCACAATGGCTTGGAACATAACACATTAAAACCCCCAATGGTACTTGAAATTTTTACCATACTTGGCGGTTTTGTAGTATAATGCCAAAAACATAAGTACAAATTAGTATTCTGTTGCTTGAGTTTTGAGATACAATGGTAGAATGGCCTGCTTGTCTGTTATCATTTATTATATACTTTTGTATATTAAATGTTTTTAAATTTTACGTTCATTCATTAATTATTAAATGGATTGCAATTTTTTATATATTTTTATATGTATTTGCTAGATTTATTTAGTTTTAGTAAATTTTATTTCACTGTCTTTGACTTCAACCATTAAATATTTTTTTTATATAGTTTTAAAATTAATTATAATGAAATTTATATATTATTGATATTTTGTTCTTAATTTTGCAATAAGTTACGAAATGACTATGACATTGTAAATATAACAATTTTTTATCATGATATCTACTTGTTCAATTTAAATTTTTTCTAAATACTCCAATTTGTTCTCAATTCAAATCTTTATTTTTAATATTTTAATCTGATAATTTTATCTTTAAGGTTTTTAATAACCTGGATACGATATTGCATAATGTTCATCATGTGAAAAGATTGGTTTAATACTTGCACTTCAACTTAATTTTTTTGAAAATTTGTTTATGAAGTGATCTATATAATGTTTTTAAATTTTGAAATAATGTTTATAAATATGTACTTCATATAATATTGTTATCTTATATAATTTTTATACTGATTAAAATTTAATTGAAATTATTTCATCATGATTTTAATATCTTGTTTAGTTTAAAATTTCTTTAAACACCACATTCGTCGTTATTCCTTCTTTAGAATTTTCGTTAATATTTGATTCCGGTAATTTAATTTTTAAGTTTTTAGATGACCGTACTCTCGACATTGCAACATATAATTGGCCGTAATCTAAATTAATTCCAACAAAATTAAACGTTTGACCTTGTGATTTATTAATTGCCATTGAAAATGCAAATCGGATTGGAAATTGGCGACGTTTTAAACTGAATGGTAAATTTGTATCGGTAATTAAATCAAATCTTGGTAGATAGAGTCTGGTACCTGCACTTTGCCCGGTTAATACTTCTACATCAAGGTAATTAGTTTTCATATCTTTTATAATAAATCTTGTACCGTTACATAGCCCACGTTTTGGATTCATGTTTCCTAGTAACATTACTATTGCCCCCACTTTTAACGTTAATTTATAAGGAGGCATTCCGGTTGGTGTTAACTCATTTAATAATTCGGTTGGATAACTAATTTTATTTTTATCATCGCCTTCACAAAAATCAGCACTGTAATATATTTTTGATTCTCCTACGATTTTATTTAATACTTGTTCGTTTATTACCATTGTATCGTCATTTGTTGGTGCTAAAATGGCGCGATCTGTAAATTTGTGTATATCATTTGGCTCTATTTCATTATCTCCAAATATATCATTAGCTAATGACGTTTGTGATACACAGTGTGCAGGAATTTTGACAACTTCAGTTAAACCATTGCCGATTTTTAGTAAATACTCAGAAAAATCTTTTTCGTCCCTATTTACACGCATGTTTTGTTTTAAAGAAAATTTTTGAAAGAGTTGCCATAAGTGACTTGTTATTACACAAGTTTCTATTATTGTGGTACGATGATTTGTATATTTACTACCGGTAAACATTGTCTGAAATCACCACCTAATACTATAACCTTCCCGCCAAATGGTACCGTATTGTTCATTAAATCTTTTAAAACTAAATCTATTGCATTTAACGCGTGTTTCGGTATCATTGTTACTTCGTCACAGATGATTACACTTGCATCTTTTATTAGTTTGCCTGCATTACTATTCGCTTTAACTTTACATACGCAGCCGTCATTTACAGGTACTGGTAACTTGAAAACCGAATGTACAGTTTGTCCACCTTTTAATAAAGTAGCCGCTATTCCTGTCCACGCCACGGCTATTACCTTAATATTTTGACTTCTTAAAATACTGATGAGGGTATTATATAAAAATGTCTTTCCTGTACCACCAGGACCGTCTACAAAGAAATATCTATTTTTGCTATTACTATCTGATACGGCATTTAAAATTAAATCTAAAATTTCTCTTTGATCATTATTAAATAACGCTACATTTTGTTCTCCCTCTAATTTCTCTGCTGCAGTATCAATCAAATCGTTTTCATTTTCATCTACGTCATCTGGCAGCGGTAAACCAAAATCGCTTAATGTGAATCTATGTATTTCTAATATTTCTTTAATTTTTCTTAAACATTTATTTTGCGCTACTTTTTCGGAATTGTGCAATAAATAATCCTCCATCAAATACTCTTTAAATTTTTCCCACAAAGCTACGGCATTGGTGGACGTGTGGAAACAAATTAAATATGCAAATAATTCTCTTAATTGTCTCGGAAATTTATTTATCACTGCCTCACCTAAACAATTTTCGCATTCTTTATTATTTGCTAACAGACCTAATGCGCGGGCAGCTTCTTGGTATGTGTTATACAACTTACCATCTACGGTACGCAAGTCTTCGAAACTTGTAGCCCCTTTCGCGTGTACTAATATTAAACGTAGATGGAACCTTTCTATATCTCTGGGACTGACGGAAATCATTCGGCCTATTGGTGGTTTTGACTCGCGTTGCCTAGCCTTCCAAACGTTATTAACAAATACATAATATTTTGGAATTTGCATATAAACATACTGCCGAGCATTTACATCTGTGCTATTTAGAATAAACCACGCAGATAAAGTTGTATTTTTTTTCGCTGCCCGTTCTACTGCTTTTTTCTCTTGACCATTAACGAAAAATACCGCCTGTTGGTATTTCAAATGAACAGCTAACTCATATATTGTATGTGATTTATCGTGTAAGGGATATTCCAGTAGCCTCCAACAACATTCTGGAACAGAAACATAACTCGCATCTAAATAACCGTTGATTTCATACCATTGAATTACTTTATCTTTATCTGGTTGACCTAATTTAATACTTGCGCAGTCATGACCCTTACACAGATAATCGTAAATATATTTAACACTTTTAACCGAAGAGCATATTTCGATGTTAATATGAGCTTTATACTTTTTTAGCAAATATGGATTGTAAGGTACTATCCATCTGTTATCTATTGTATATTTTACTAAACCGTTTTTCCAGAGAATATATATCTTTGCATTATTATCTGGCCTTTTGTAAAGAGGATAACCGTTAATATTTTCGTGTGTTTCGTTTCGAAATTCTTTAGGGTATCTTTTTGTGCATTTATTTTCATTCATGCAAGGTGAATATTTATTTAATATACCGCAGGGACCGTGGATCATGTGCGTTCGAAGTAATTGATACAACTCTGGTTCATCGTCTTCATCTGGAATTTCGGCGCTTACAATTTCGTTTATTTGATCTTTGTTACGGATTTTACTTTCGCTATCTAATATCAACAACAAATGCATATGTGGTAATCCACGTTTTTGGAATTCTATTACAAAAATAAAGGCTACGACTTTTCCAAAAATATCATCGTGAAGAATTTCATTCATCATACTTTTAATTTTTCCGTTGAAAACTCGCGCTACTATATCTGGCCGATCTGCAGAACTTTGACCTTCGCGTAACTGTTCAACTATTTCTGGCCATTTTGCATTACACGTTACTGTTATGAACAAATCAGGTCGGCCGAATTCTCTAACAATTGACATAGCGTTCTGATACATTTTTAACATAAAACGACTGCCACCTTGGAATGTGGATGGTAAAATAACCATTGTGCCAGCCTTACCGCCCTCATTATCTGCTAAATTATTTACATGGTCCATTAACCCATTATACAGCTCTACTCTGAGGGTAGGCTGATTTAATCTAATATAAGTCAATCTTTCAGCCTCGACTTTCACGTATGCATCTACAATGTACTGCTGAGTTAGCTTTCCGGCTTCTAAACACGGATTAAATGTATCTCTAACTGCTAATCTATTCATGTAAAATTGTAGCATGCTTTGTTTTTTAATACCGTCGGCATGCTTTAGGTTCATGTTCCAGCCACATTCACCGCGAGGAAAAAGTATGGGATATGTCATGGGGTCGCAGTTTTCGCTGAATTGATTAATTCTAACAGAACCGCCTGCTCTTGGGTGAACACAAATGTCTCTATCTATTGATGGCTCTCCGTCATTTGATGTAAAAACTACGGCCACTTCATTACATGTTGGTACATTATACCTACGCTTATCTTTTCGTCTGTCACTAACTATCCACAAATTAATTTCTGGCACTGACTGATTATTAATATTTGCTCTAGCTATTTCTCTTTGCTCTACTTCTTTTAACATCATGTACGCTTGAGAATACGGATTAATTTCTCTAATAATATCATCTAACTGCCCCATTATATTTGGTTTACACTGTTTATTGTATTCTACATTCATTCTTTTCTCTAACGCCTCCGCAGAATTTATAATGTATAACTGCGCATATTTTTCAACATTATTATTAGTTGGATATAAAGAACTGGCTGAATTATGATAAATTTGACCATTTATTCGGAAACAATATTGTCCTCTACCCGGAGGCATTGAAATTTTAGCCCCAAAGGAAGCAAAAGCTAACGCACTATTGTACTGTCTAATATTATCTTTAAAATTTCTGCTGTCCGCGTTATTATTGATCATTAGACTTTTTATGTATTCCGGAAACTCGCCTAATTGATCTGCGTTTAACTTGCCTTTACGGCAGCAGTGTGTGAATTTGCCGTCCGAGGGATTTTCACACGCAAAGTTTTTGGATGAACAGTAAGTGCACAGTGCAGACATTGGACCCAACGAATGCGGTTCAATTTGCATTCCTATACCTTTGCTAGCTAATCTAACTTTATCATTAACTTTATTTTTGCGTGCCTTTATTTTATTTTTATTTATTATATTATTTTTTAACAAACGCTCTTCTTTCTGTTCCGGTGTTTCTGTTTCAACTACTTTTTTAAAATTATCTTTTAACATATTTAAACGCCGTTCTTTATGTTCAGGTGTTTCTATTTCTATAGATTTTTTTAAATTAGTTTTTAACTTATTTAAACGATTTTCTCTTTGTTCCGGTGTTTCTGTTTCAATTGTATTTTTAAAATTATTTTTTAACCTATTTAAACGATTTTCTCTCTGTTCGGGTGTTTCTGTTTCTATTGAAATTTTAAAATTATTTTTTAACCTATTTAAACGATTTTCTCTCTGTTCGGGTGTTTATGTTTTTATTGATGTTTTAAAATTATTTTTTAATCTATTTAAACGACTTTCTCTCTGTTCGGGTGTTTCTGTTTCTATTGAAGTTTCAAAATTATTTTTTAACCTATTTAAACGATTTTATCTCTGTTCGGGTTTCTCTGTTTCAATTGTATTTCTAAAATTATTTTTTAACCTATTTAAACGTTCTTCTTTTTGTTCATGTGTTTCTATTTGAATCATATTTTGAAAATTATCTTTTAATCTATTTAAGCGATTTGCTTTTTGTTCAGGTGTTTCATTTTTAATGTATTCTTTGAAATTAAATTTTAATTTATTTAACCTATTTGTTTGTTGACAAGTGTTTCATTAGCTAAAATTTTTAATTTATTTTCTGTATTTAATTTTAGACGTTTGGGCCGTTTTTCAGCTGTTTCATTCTATTTACGCTTTAAATGATTTTCTCTTAATTTCTGCTGTCGTGTTATCGGAAATAATATTAAATTACGTGTTCGAAACATATTTAAAGTATGTGACCTAAGCTTATTGATATCATAATTTTCCTGTTCCGGATTTCGGTTAAATATGATACTCGTACAAAACGCAATTGCAAACAACCCACAATCAAAAGTGTTGGTCTGCTGTTGAACCCGGACAAATCTAACTGTTGGTCTAAAAGGAAACAGTCTTTCTAAATATAAACTGGCATTTGAATTTAAACATTGAGAATTCATGCTGTCATAAATAATAATCTCTGAACCGTCATAGTACGCGGTGAACCAATGACCAATACTACCAATATTTGCACCTGGTACGAATAAAATTTGTAAGTGTTTAGTTCCTTGTTGAACTGGAATGATACGGTCCGGAGCATTTACATATACTGTAGGCTGAGGGTTGAACTCAGTCATAGAACAGACTAAAGAAAAGAAAAGGTCTATGTGTACGTCTTCTAAGTACCCTGCAGGATTTAGCAACGTGTTAATATCCTGGTCTATTAACTGAATCTGATAGTTTACGGTTCTAATTCCTACATTACCCGTTTGATTACTTGTATGTACATTATTGATATTATTGTCCGCTACTGAAATGACAGATATACCTGATTGAACCTGACTATTAATAAATTTTTCTTCTATATTTCCCGTATTATAATTTTTATTATTTTTTGCCGCATTTTTCTCGTTGTTTTGCTTGCGCTTAAGACGTTTAATTCTATCTTTACTTGGCATTTTGTTATGTACTTAAAAATTATACAAAACTTACAATTTTTGAGTGCGTTGTTCTTTTCAATATTTATAATTACCAATAATTACGTCAGGCCTTCGAATATAAGTCGATCAGGTTCTTTTCTGTTAGGATAATGGAATTTTGCACTCTTTCTCTTACTCTGCTGCAGTCAAGATGTAAACCTACAGTAAAATTAATATTTAAAATATATGCATAGCATTATAAAAAATTAATACGAAATAAATTGGTATTTGTATTATTAGATTGCTAAATTACTAAATACTGTAAACTATGTACAATGTTTAGGCCGTGAAACTGCTCTCGTCATAATCGAGCGGCAATTACACAATGTGAAATATATATTATAATAGTGTAATGATTATAAATTTAAAGTAAATTACTTATACTTAAATAGAAGATCAACTCTCAAAAATTGTAGGTTGGTCCAACTTGCAATTAGCTATAACACGCGGCCCGCCAGAGACGATGAAATACCCACCTAAATATTTTTTTAATTAGTGCAATAAATAATTTAGCATATTTTGGAGTATACTTCAGCTAAATAAAAATAATGGAGACACATCTTTTGTAGGTTTACGAAAAACAGGTTAAAAACTACTGGCGCCGGGTAAACAGGAAAACATAAGAATTTAATAAGAAATAAAATAATATAAAAAAAATAATGAAATCACAAATTAAAATTTCTATTAGCTTGGTTACAAATGACATTTTTCTACTTGTAAATTGCGAACATGCAAGTTGATTTTTCGAGAGTTGTAAAAGATATAAAATATTTCTCACCTTAGATTTAAATCTAGCGGCACACTAAACGGGATTTATTTTATTGTGACTACTGCAGCTCAGATCAAAGATAATGAATATTAATTCGCAATATAAATATAATGTAACAAAGCACAATAAATGAAATTACACATTGGTGAAGAAGCAATATTCTTGTTAAACAAATTTTGTTTTCTATGCTGTCCCTGATCTCAAATTAGTATTTCCGAAATGTTGGTTAATGAGAAATTATTAATACCGACGGCGTACAATACCGATAAATACAAAAATTAAATTATTAAAAATTCAAAAATAATAAATTTTAAATAATAATTTATTCATAATGTTATAATACAAATATACTTTTAATTTAAATGAGAATTTACCTTTAAAACGAAATGAACGTTTTATATACAATAACGAAATAATTATAATACTTACTTTTAGCGTGTGTCACAGATGCAAGGTTTGTTGTTCGAATCTTTAACTTCCATTTTAATTGATCATAAGATAAGGGCGAACTTTTGAGCGAAAACTTATACTCTGGCATTAGGTGCTTATATTCCAAATACAAAAGTTTTCAAATGGTTGCAACATAAACTTCTTCACTGATTCATACTAATAACGTAATAACATAATAACTGTTAATAAAATATAACGTATTGGTATAGATTAATTGCACTAAAATGTATACTTACATGAAATACATTCAAAATTTGTGTATAATCATTCATATTGTATTTTTGTTAAAATAAACTGCAACTATTGTTCAGTGTACCTACATTATTATTATTTTTTTTCGCATTCATAGCTGTAAAATGAAAATTACAAATTAAAAAAAACATAAGAGGAAGGTCTTTATTGCAGTTACTGTAATTTAATAAAATCCACTAATATGTGTATTAGTGGATTTTATTAGATGATTGCAACTCCAATAAAGACTTTATTTTAAATTCTACGTGGTTCGTTTGATTGTAATTATTTTTTAATAAAAATAAAAATAGTACATCCCCGCCAGCTTGTATTATTTTTTTCATAATAAAGATGTTTTAGGACAACACAGTCTGATATGTACATACATTCATTAGGAGTTAAAATATATCTTCTGCTACTTACAGGTTTTGTTAACAGATTGCAGGAAATTAATAACACGTTTTGTTTGTCTAGTATTGTGAACGATTTTAGCTCAGAATTTAAAATTTCCGATAATCAGTTATCCCACTTAATTGTTGACTTTAAGTAAGAATCTTCTAATGATATTATGTAGTTTTTTATTATCATTAGTTAATTTTTTATCGCGTCTCTAATTTAAAATGAAGTACAGTACTCAGGACAGTACTAAAAAACACCTATAATAAATAACTTGTTATTCAATATAATAGGAATTTATTTGTAACTTACTATTTCTAATACGTATGCAAAGTATATCCCGGCTTATAATTATAGGTGTACTTGTCATTTTGTAAATACAATAAACAACAATGTGCTGGCAAGACTTTTAAGTAAATTATGAAGGACTGACACATAACATGTTTTGACAAATGATTTAATTTCTTCGAACTTGTCATTCACTTAATAAAATAGAGTGGTGAAACGTATATGAATCAAAATAAGAATACCTGCTCAAAAAATGCGCGTTATTTGAATTATTCCTATAACTCTCTTGTATATAAAGAACAGAATATCAATTAATTGAATTATTTTCTAAAAAATAATGTTTCTGCTTTTGCAGGAATAATAAATTGTACTCTTTCGTCTTTCATATTCTTAAGTAGTACTTATTTCCAATCTTTTGTATATTTCTTTCCTTTTTATATCTTTCTCTACATTTCTTATACATACACATTTTATTTTATACTTATTTAAATAATAAATAATAAATACAAACCAACATATGTTCTGAGTATTTGTATCAAACGTTAAATGTCAGAAAATTTTAATTATACCATATACAATTTCTACAATAATAATATATATTTTGCTCAATATTATAAAGTACGAATGCATAGTTCATTTAATTATATCTTTGTCCATTTTCAAAATTATTGTACTTCAATATTCGTACTTATACTTGTCAAAGTTACTTCATCACACATTTGACAACATTGACTTTTGACTTTGGAAACGTCAAAATTTATATTAATTAAATACGTTATGTTTTAAACTTAAATTAGTTGTAACACCTTTAGTCAAGTCTATTATTCATGAAATTGTTTTTAAATCTTTGATATCAATGTCCAATTAAAAGATATAATCATTTAAAGTTCATAGACAGATTGTCAAAAGTGACGGATGACGGCGTGATTCTTCTTAAATTTAGACATGGCCTCTGGGATCCATTGTTTCCAAGCATCATTTGTGCACAGTTTAAATTTTTTACACGAAAACTACTAACGGTAAAAATATGAGACACCCAAAGGGCACCAGATCTCATTAGCCCCCACATATTAAAAAAAAATTATAACAATCACTTGCATGGTTCAGGCTGTAGGCGATTACAAAAGTTACTCGATGCTCGTGATGAATCTATAGATAGATATATAGATAGATATATAGATAGTGAATCTAATCGTTTAGTATATAGGACTAGCGAATTCTCGGCTACGCCAAGCATTCCCTAGAGCTCCGCTGTCAGTGCGAAAAACAAATGCCGATCGACATGAAACAATTATTTCATATTTCCACGTCAGGCCTCACCGAGACCTTTCATTAGATTGCAAACACGATATACTTCTAATAATTATTTACAAAAAACAAAAGCAGGTCGACATGAAACATTTTTATAATTTATGTACCCCAGCCCTCACCGAGACCTTTCATTTGATACCAAACACGACATACTTCTTACAACTTTCTGCTTAAAACAAAAGTCGATCAACATGATACATTTTTATCATATCTACACGCTAGTCCACATCGAGACTTTTCATTTGATACCAAACACTATATACTTGTGACAACCTTTTGCAAAAAACAAAAGCCGATCGACATTGACCATTTTCGTCAATTCTGCACACCAGCCTTTATTGAAACCTTTCATTTCATACCAAACACCACACACTTCTGACAACTTTTTGCAAAAAACAAATACCGATCGACATGGCACATTTTTGTCAATTCTCCACGCTAGCTCTCATCAAGACGTTTCATTTGAGACTAAACTTGACATACTTTTGAGACCTTTTTGCAGAAAACAAAAGCCGATCGAAATGGAACATTTTTGTCAATTTAGTACGCGAGCCCTCGCCAAGACCTTTCATTCGATACCAAACACGGCATATTTCTGACAACTTGTTGCAAAACACAAAAGCCGATCGACATGGAACATTTTTGACAATTTTGCATTTCAGCCCTTAACCAGACCTTTCATTAGATACAAAACACGATATACTTCTATTAACTTTTTGCATAAAACAAAAGCCAAATAACATAGAAAATTTTTAATTCTGCACACCGGTCCTTCCCGAGTCTTTTCATTTGATACCAAACACGACATATTTCTGACAACATTTTGCAAAAAAAACAAATTTTAATCGACGTAGAACATTTTTGTCATTCGTGCACACCAGTCCACATTGTGT
This sequence comes from Stenolophus ochropezus, assembly GCA_035578165.1. Taxonomy (NCBI): domain Eukaryota; kingdom Metazoa; phylum Arthropoda; class Insecta; order Coleoptera; family Carabidae; genus Stenolophus; species Stenolophus ochropezus. The sequence goes on along the minus strand of JAQOWZ010000010.1, from coordinate 19,896,744 downwards.
CGTTTCATTAAAACTCAAGAACGACCTACTTCTAAAAACTTTTTGCGAAAAACAAATGCAGGTCGACATGACACATTTTTTTTGTCATTTCAAAACCGGCTCTTATGGTTTTCTTTTGATATCATATATTTGATTTTTATTTCGTTACTTTATAATTTGGCAACACTGTTTGTATTAAAAAATAGTAGTTAATTTTTAAATATATAAATTAATATTGTCAATCCTAATACAACTGCCACCGTCTTAAGTGAAGTTAGATAAGGAATATTTGGTTTTAATTTAGTTACTTCATCACACATTTGGCAACATTGACTTTTGACATTGGAAACGTCAAAATTTATATTAATTAAATACATTATGTCTTAAACTTAAATTAGTTGTAACACATTTGCTCAAGTCTATTATTCATGATACTGTTTTTAAATCTTTGATATCAATGTTCTATTAAAAGATATAATCATTTAAAGTTCATAGGCAGATTGTCAAAAGTGACGGATGACGGCGTGATTCTTCTTAAAGTTAGACATGGCCTCTGGGATCCATTGTTTCAAGGCAGCATTTGTGCAAAGTTTTAATTTTTTACACGAAAACTACTAATAGTAAAAATATGAGACACCCAAAAGGCACCAGATCTCATTAGCCCCCACATATTAAAAAAATAATATAACAATCACTAACATGGTTCAGGCTGTAGGCGATTACAAAAGTTACTCGATGCTCGTGATGAATCTATAGATAGATATATAGATAGATATATAGTGAATCTAATCTAATCCGCTGTTCGTGCAGAAAACAAATGCCAATCGACATAAAACAGTTTTTTCATATCTGCACTTCAGTCCTCACCGAGACCTTTCATTAGATTCCAAACACGATATACTTCTATTAACTTTTGCAAAAAACAAAAGCCAGTCGACATGAAACATTTTTGTCAATTATGCACGCCAGTCCTTACCGAGACCTTTTATTTGACACCAAACACAACATACTTCTGACATTTTTTTACATAAAACAAAAGTCGATCAACATGGAACATTGTTGCAATTTCTACAGGCTAGCCCACGCCGAGAACTTTCATTTGATACCAAACACTACATACTTCTGACAACTATTTGCGAAAACAAAAGCCGATCAACATAGAACATTTTTGTCAATTCTGCACTCTAGCCCTCAACGAAACCTTTCATTTGAAACCAAACACCACACATTTCTGACAACTATTTTCAAAAAACAAAAGCCGATCGCCATGGAACATTTTTGTTAATTCTGCACGCTAGCTCTCAACCAGACGTTTTGTTTGATACTAAACTCGACATACTTTTGAGAACTTCTTGCAGAAAACAAAAGCCGAGCGGAATGGAACATTTTTGTCAATTTTGCACGTTAGCCCTCAACGAGACCTTTTATTTGAGACTAAACTCGACATACTTCTAAAAACTTTTTGCAAAGAACAAAAGCCGATCAACATTAACCATTTTTGATAATTCTGTACACCAGTTCTTATCGAAACCTTTCATTTGATACCAAACACCACACACTTCTGACAACTTTTTGCAAAAAATAAAAACCGATCGACGCTGTACATTTTTGTCAATTCTGCACGCTAGCCCTCAACGAGACCTTTCATTTGAGACCAAACTCGACGTACCTTGAGAAAGTTTTGCAAAAAACAAAAGCCGATCAACATTGATAATTTTTGTTAATTTTATACGCCAGCCCTTATCGAGCCCTTTCATTTAATACTAAACACCACATACTTCTTACAACTTTTTTTAAACACGACATTTTTTGACAACATTTTGCAAAAACCAAATTCTAATCTACGTAGAACATTTTTGTCATTTATGCACACCCGGACACATTGTGTCGTTTCCTTAAAACCCAAGGACGACCTACTTCTAAGAACTTTTTACGAAAACAAATACCGATCGGCATGACACATTTTTTTTGTCATTTCAAAACTGGCCCTTATGGTTTTCTTTCTTTTGATATCAAACAAAACAAAGTGTTTAATTTAATTGCGATCATTTGGTTTTTATTTAGTTACTTAATAATTTGGCAACACTGTATTAAAATATTGTAGTTAATTTATAAATTTATAAATTACCATCGGTAATCCTAATATAATAGCCACTGTCTTCAGTAAAGTTCATATAGGAATATTTGTTTTTTGTTTAGTAATTTCATCACACATTTGGCAACATTGACTTATGTCATTCGAAACGTCAAAATTTAAAATAATTAAATGTGTTGTGTAATAAACTTATAATATTGGTAAAACCTTTGCTCAGGACTATTATTCATGATACTGTTTTCAAATCTTTGATATCAATGTTCTATTAAAAGATACAATCATTGAAAGTTCATAGACAGATTGTCAAAAGTGACGGATAACTGCGTGATTCTTCTTAAAGTTAGACATGGCCTCTAAAATCCATTCTTGATTGAAACCTTTCATTTGATACCAAACACCACACACTTCTGACAACTTTTTGCAAAAGACAAATACCGATCGACATAGCACATTTTTTGTCAATTCTTTACGCTAGCCCTCTCCGAGACCTTTCATTTGATACCAAACACGACATACTTCTGACAACTTTTTGCATAAAACAAAAGCCTATCGACATGGAACATTTTTGTCATCTCTGCACGCTAGCCCTCAACCAGACGTTTTGTTTGTGACTAAACTCAACATACTTTTGAAAACTTGTTGCAGAAAACAAAAGCCGATCGGAATGGAACATTATTGTCAATTCCGCACGCTAGCCCTCAACGAGACCTTTAATTTGAGACCAAACTCGACATACCTTTGAGAAGTTTTTGCAAAAAACAAAAGCCGATCAACATTGAGCTTTTTTGTTAATTCTACACGCCAGCCCTTATCGAGCCTTTTCATTTGATACCAAACACCACATACTTCTCACAACTTCTTGTAATAAACAAAACCCGATCGATATAACACATTTTTGTCAATTCTGCACGCTAGCCCTCAACGAGACGTTTTATTTGATACCAAACTCGACATACATTTGAGAACTTTTTGCAGAAAACAAAAGCCGATCAGAATGGAACATTTTTGTCAATTCTGGTCGCTAGCCCTCAACGAGACCTTTCATTTGAGATCAAACTCGACATACTTCTAAAAACTTTTCGGAAAAAACAAAAGCTGATCAACATTAACTATTTTTGTTAATCCTGCACACCAGCCTTTATTGAAACCTTTTATTTGATACCAAACACCACACAATTCTGACAACTTTTTGCAAAAAACAAAAACCGATCGACATAGCACGATCAACATTGACCATTTTTGTTAATTCTACACGCCAGCCATTATCGAGCCCTTTCATTTGATACTAAACACCACATACTTCCCAAAACTTTTTCCAAACACGACATTTTTCTGACATTTTGCAAAAATAAATTGTAATTTACGTAGAACATTTTTGTCATTCGTGCACAACCGTCCACATTGTGTCGTTTCCTTAAAACCTACGACGACCTACTTCTAACAACTTTTTCCGAAAAACGAATGCAGATCGACATGACACATTTTTTTTTGTCATTTTAAAACCGGCCCTTATGGTTTCCTTCTTTTGATATCAAACACAGCAAAGTCTTCAATTTAATTAATTGATTTCTATTTACTTACTTTATAATTTGGCAACACTGTTTGTATTAAAAAATAGTAGTTAATTTTTTAATTTATAAATTAATATTGTAAACCCTACTACAACTGTCACCGTCTTCATTGAAGTTAGTTTAGGAATATTTGGTTTTAGTTTAGTTACTTCATCACACATTTGGCAACATTGACTTTTGACATTGGAAACGTCAAAATTTGTATTAATTAAATACTTTATGTCTTAAATTTCAATTAGTTGTAACACCTTTGCTCAAGTCTATTATTCATGAAATTGTTTATAAATCTTTGATATCAATGTTCTATTAAAAGATATAATCATTTAAAGTTCATAGACAGATTGTCAAAAGTGACGGATGACCACACACTTCTGACAACTTTTTGCAAAAGACAAATACCGATCGACATAGCACATTTTTTGTCAATTCTTTACGCTAGCCCTCTCCGAGACCTTTCATTTGATACCAAACACGACATACATCTGACAACTTTTTGCATAAAACAAAAGCCGATCGACGTGGAACATTTTTGTCAATTCTGCACGCTAGCTCTCTCCGAGACCTTTCATTTGATATCAAACACGACATACTTCTGACAACTTTTTGCAAAAAACAAAAGCCGATCGACATGGAACATTTTTGTCAATTCTGCAGGCTAGCCCTCTCCGAGACCTTTCATTTGATACCAAACACGACATACTTCTGACAACTTTTTGCACAAAACAAAAGCCGATCGACATGGAACATTTTTGTCAATTCTGCACGCTAGCCCTCAACGAGACCTTTCATTTGAGACCAAACTCGACATATCTTTGAGAAATTTTTGCAAAAACAAAAGCCGATCAACACTGACCTTTTTTTTTAATTCTACACGCCAGCCCTTATCGAGCCTTTTCATTTGATACCAAACACCACATACTTCTCACAACATTTTCCAAAAAACAAAAGCCGTTCGATATAGAACATTTTTGTTCATTCTGCACGCTAGCCATCATCGTGACCTAGCCTAATATAACAAATTTATGTCATTCGCGCACACCAGTCCGTATTGTGTCGTTTCCTTAAAACCCAAGGACGACCTACTTCTAACAACTTTTTACGATAAACAAATGTAGATCGACATGACTCATTTTTTTTTTCATTTTAAAACTGGCCCTTATGGTTTTCTTTCTTTTGAAAACAAACACAGCAAAGTATTCAATTTATTTTATTTAGGAATATTTGACTTTTATTTAGTTACTTTATAATTTGGCAACACTGTTTGTATTAAAAAATAGTAGTTAATTTTTAAATTTATATATTAATATTGGCAACCCTAATACAACTGCCACCGTCTTCAGTGAAGTTAGTTTAGGAATATTTGGTTTTAATTTAGTTACTTCATCACACATTTGGCAACATTGACTTTTGACATTGGAAACGTCAAAATTTATATTAATTAAATACGTTATGTTTTAAACTTAAATTAGTTGTAACACATCTGCTCAAGTCTATTATTCATGATACTGTTTTTAAATCTTTGATATCAATGTTCTATTAAAAGATATAATCATTTAAAGTTCATAGACAGATTGTCAAAAGTGACGGATGACGGCGTGATTCTTCTTAAAGTTAAACATGGCCTCTGGGATCCATTGTTTCAAGGCAGCATTTGTGCAAAGTTTTAATTTTTTACACGAAAACTACTAATAGTAAAAATATGAGACACCCAAAAGGCACCAGATCTCATTAGCCCCCACATATTAAAAAAAAATTCATAACAATCACTTGCATGGTTCAGGCTGTAGGCGATTACAAAAGTTACTCGATGCTCGTGATGAATCTATAGATAGATATATAGATAGATATATAGATATATAGTGAATCTAATCGTTTAGTATAGTGACTAGCGAATTCTCGGCTACGTCGAGCATTCCCTAGAGCTCCGCTGTCAGTGCAAAAAACAAATGCCGATCGACATGAAACAATTATTTCATATTTGCACATCAGGCCTCACCGAGACCGTTCATTAGATTGCAAACACGATATACTTCTAATAATATTTTGCAAAAAACAAAAGCCGATCGACATAGCACATTTTTTGTCAATTCTGCACGCTAGCCCTCTCTAAAATCTTTCATTTGATACCAAACACGACATACTTCTGACAACTTTTTGCATAAAACAAAAGCCGATCGACATGGAACATTTTTGTCAATTCTGCACGCTAGCCCTCAACGAGACTTTTCATTTGATACCAAACACCACACACTTCTGACAACTTTTTGCAAAAAACAAATACCGATCGACATAGCACATTTTTATCAATTCTGCACGCTAGCCCTCTCCGAGACCTTTCATTTGATATCAAACACGATATACTTCTGACAACTTTTTGCAAAAAACAAAAACCGATCGACATAGTACATTTTTGTCAATTCTGCAGGCTAGCCCACTACGAGACCTTTCATTTGATATCAAACACGATATACTTCTGACAACTTTTTGCAAAAACAAAAACCGATCGACATAGTACATTTTTGTCAATTCTGCAGGCTAGCCCACTACGAGACCTTTCATTTGATATCAAACACGATATACTTCTGACAACTTTTTGCAAAAACAAAAACCGATCGACATAGTACATTTTTGTCAATTCTGCAGGCTAGCCCTCTTTGAGACCTTTCATTTGATACCAAACACGACATACTTCTGACAACTTTTTGCATAAAACAAAAGTCGATCGACATGGAACATTTTTGTCAATTCTGCACGCTAGCCCTCAACGAGACCTTTCATTTGAGACCAAACTCGACATATCTTTGAGAAATTTTTGCAAAAACAAAAGCCGATCAACATTGACCTTTTTTCTTAATTTTACACGCCAGCCCTTATCGAGCCTTTTCATTTGATACCAAACACCACATACCACAACATTTTCCAAAAAACAAAAGCCGTTCGATATAGAACATTTTTGTTCATTCTGCACGCTAGCCCTCATCGTGACGTAGCATAATATAACATTCACTGTCTTCAGTAACCTTTCATTTGGGAATATTTGTTCTTTGTTTAGTTAAAACAAATTCTAATCTACATGGAACATTTTTGTCATTCGTGCACACCAGTCCGTATTGTGTCGTTTCCTTAAAACCTAAGGACGACCTACTTCTAACATCTTTTTACGGAAAACAAATGCAGATCGACATGACACATTTTTTTTGTCATTTTAAAACTGGCCCTTATGGTTTCCTTTCTTTTGATAACAAACACAGCAAAGTATTCAATTTATTTTATTTAGGAATATTTTATTTTTATTTAGTTACTTTATAATTTGGCAACACTGTGTGCATTAAAAAATAATAGTTAATTTTTAAATTTATAAATTAATATTGTCAACCCTAATACAACTGCCACCGTCTTCAGTGAAGTTAGTTTAGGAATATTTGGTTTTAATTTAGTTACTTCATCACACATTTGGCAACATTGACTTTTGACATTGGAAACGTCAAAATTTATATTAATTAAATACGTTATGTTTTAAACTTAAATTAGTTGTAACACATTTGCTCAAGTCTATTATTCATGATACTGTTTTTAAATCTTCGATATCAATGTTCTATTAAAAGATATAATCATTTAAAGTTCATAGGCAGATTGTCAAAAGTGACGGATGACGGCGTGATTCTTCTTAAAGTTAGACATGGCCTCTGGGATCCATTGTTTCAAGGCAGCATTTGTGCAAAGTTTTAATTTTTTACACGAAAACTACTAATAGTAAAAATATGAGACACCCAAAAGGCACCAGATCTCATTAGCCCCCACATATTAAAAAAAAAAATTATAACAATCACTTGCATGGTTCAGGCTGTAGGCGATTACAAAAGTTACTCGATGCTCGTGATGAATCTATAGATAGATATACCGGGTGTCCCAGCTCGACCGACACATGAGAGATTTACATAGTAAATCAGTTAATTATGAATAGTATCTCCCCAATGCAATATATTAACTTGAGATTTTGTTTGCTTATTGGGGAATATTATTTCTACGGATTAGAATTATTTAAAATATGTAATTTCGTCTGCAAGACGAGATTTATTAAATTATAAAATCTAACATTTTCGTTGAAAATCAGTCAGCCTTTTAAATAAAAGAAAATATCTATGTGACAGTTCTGACAGTTAATGACATACCATTGTAGATATTTATATTTTTGTAATATTGGTATATTATTTAACAAAAATAAACTAAATTCAACTTAAATAATATTAAAATACAGGGAATAAAAATTAAAATCAGTGATACTTCACTAAACTGTCAGATAAATATTTTCTTTTATTTCCATGGCTGTCTGATTTTGAACGAAAATATTAGATTTTAAATTTAATAAATCTCGCCCTGCAGACGAAATTGCATATTTCAAATTAGTGTGATCCATAGAATTAATATTCTCCGATAAGTATACAAAATTTCAAGTTAATATCTTGCACTGGGGAGATACTATTCATAGTTAACTGATTTCCCATGTAAAACTCCCATGTGTCGGTCGAGCTGGGACACCCGGTATAGATAGATATATAGATAGATATATAGATAGTGAATCTAATCGTTTAGTATAGTGACTAGCGAATTCTCGGCTACGCCGAGCATTCCCTAGAGCTCCGCTGTCAGTGCAAAAAACAAATGCCGATCGACATGAAACAATTATTTCATATTTGCACGTCAAGCCTCACCGAGACCTTTCATTAGATTGCAAACACGATATACTTCTAATAATATTTTGCAAAAAACAAAAGCCGATCGACATGAAACATTTTTGTCATTTATGTACCCCAACTCTCACCGAGACCTTTCATTTGATACCATACACGACATACTTCTGACAACTTTCTGCATTAAACAAAAGTCGATCGACATGAAACATTTTTATCATATCTACACGCTAGCCCACACCCAGACTTTTCATTTGATACCAAACACTATATACTTGTGACAACCTTTTGCAAAAAACAAAAGCCGATCGACATAGCACATTTTTTGTCAATTCTGCACGCTAGCCCTCTTCGAGACCTTTCATTTGATACCAAACACGACATACTTCTGACAACTTTTTGCATAAAACAAAAGCCGATCGACATGGAACATTTTTGTCAATTGTGCACGCTAGCCCTCAACGAGACTTTTCATTTGATACCAAACACCACACATTTCTGACAACTTTTTGCAAAAAACAAATACCGATCGACATGGCACATTTTTATCAATTCTGCACGCTAGCCCTCTCCGAGACCTTTCATTTGATATCAAACACGATATACTTCTGACAACTTTTTGCAGAAAACAAAAACCGATCGATATAGTACATTTTTGTCAATTCTGCAGGCTAGCCCTCAACGAGACCTTTCATTTGATACCAAACACGACATACATCTGACAACTTTTTGCATAAAACAAAAGCCGATCGACGTGGAACATTTTTGTCAATTCTGCAGGCTAGCCCTCTCCGAGACCTTTCTTTTGATATCAAACACGACATACTTCTGACAACTTTTTGCAAAAAACAAAAGCCGATCGACATGGAACATTTTTGTCAATTCTGCAGGCTAGCCCTCTCCGAGACCTTTCATTTGATACCAAACACGACATACTTCTTACAACTTTTTGCACAAAACAAAAGCCGATCGACATGGAACATTTTTGTCAATTCTGCACGCTAGCCCTCAACGAGACCTTTCATTTGAGACCAAACTCGACATATCTTTGAGAAATTTTTGCAAAAACAAAAGCCGATCAACATTGACCTTTTTTTTTAATTCTACACGCCTGCCCTTATCGAGCCTTTTCATTTGATACCAAACACCACATACTTCTCACAACATTTTCCAAAAAACAAAAGCCGTTCGATATAGAACATTTTTGTTCATTCTGCACGCTAGCCATCATCGTGACCTAGCCTAATATAACAAATTTATGTCATTCGCGCACACCAGTCCGTATTGTGTCGTTTCCTTAAAACCCAAGGACGACCTACTTCTAACAACTTTTTACGAAAAACAAATGTAGATCGACATGACTAATTTTTTTTTTTCATTCTAAAACTGGCCCTTATGGTTTTCTTTCTTTTGAAAACAAACACAGCAAAGTATTCAATTTATTTTATTTAGGAATATTTGACTTTTATTTAGTTACTTTATAATTTGGCAACACTGTTTGTATTAAAAAATAGTAGTTAATTTTTAAATTTATAAATTAATATTGGCAACCCTAATACAACTGCCACCGTCTTCAGTGAAGTTAGTTTAGAAATATTTGGTTTTAATTTAGTTACTTCATCACACATTTGGCAACATTGACTTTTGACATTGGAAACGTCAAAATTTATATTAATTAAATACGTTATGTTTTAAACTTAAATTAGTTGTAACACATCTGCTCAAGTCTATTATTCATGATACTGTTTTTAAATCTTTGATATCAATGTTCTATTAAAAGATATAATCATTTAAAGTTCATAGGCAGATTGTCAAAAGTGACGGATGACGGCGTGATTCTTCTTAAAGTTAAACATGGCCTCTGGGATCCATTGTTTCAAGGCAGCATTTGTGCAAAGTTTTAATTTTTTACACGAAAACTACTAATAGTAAAAATATGAGACACCCAAAAGGCACCAGATCTCATTAGCCCCCACATATTAAAAAAAAATTCATAACAATCACTTGCATGGTTCAGGCTGTAGGCGATTACAAAAGTTACTCGATGCTCGTGATGAATCTATAGATAGATATATAGATAGATATATAGATATATAGTGAATCTAATCGTTTAGTATAGTGACTAGCGAATTCTCGGCTACGCCGAGCATTCCCTAGAGCTCCGCTGTCAGTGCAAAAAACAAATGCCGATCGACATGAAACAATTATTTCATATTTGCACGTCAGGCCTCACCGAGACCTTTCATTAGATTGCAAACACGATATACTTCTAATAATATTTTGCAAAAAACAAAAGCCGATCGACATGAAACATTTTTGTCATTTATGTACCCCAACTCTCACCGAGACCTTTCATTTGATACCATACACGACATACTTCTGACAACTTTCTGCATTAAACAAAAGTCGATCGACATGAAACATTTTTATCATATCTACACGCTAGCCCACACCCAGACTTTTCATTTGATACCAAACACTATATACTTGTGACAACCTTTTGCAAAAAACAAAAGCCGATCGACATAGCACATTTTTTGTCAATTCTGCACGCTAGCCCTCTTCGAGACCTTTCATTTGATACCAAACACGACATACTTCTGACAACTTTTTGCATAAAACAAAAGCCGATCGACATGGAACATTTTTGTCAATTGTGCACGCTAGCCCTCAACGAGACTTTTCATTTGATACCAAACACCACACATTTCTGACAACTTTTTGCAAAAAACAAATACCGATCGACATGGCACATTTTTATCAATTCTGCACGCTAGCCCTCTCCGAGACCTTTCATTTGATATCAAATACGATATACTTCTGACAACTTTTTGCAAAAAACAAAAACCGATCGATATAGTACATTTTTGTCAATTCTGCAGGCTAGCCCTCAACGAGACCTTTCATTTGACACCAAACACGACATACATCTGACAACTTTTTGCATAAAACAAAAGCCGATCAACATGGAACATTGTTGCAATTTCTACAGGCTAGCCCACGCCGAGAACTTTCATTTGATACCAAACACTACATACTTCTGACAACTATTTGCGAAAACAAAAGCCGATCAACATAGAAAAGGTAAAAATTCGCCGATGCTCTTGATTATTTAAAATATATATAATGGGTGCGTTCAATGAGCTTAGCAAACTAGCGAAATCGGGCAGCAAACCGGATATGACGTCATAACTGACGTCATCGTTCATGCTATGCTGTCATTTGATAACCTAGCACAACAGCGTACATTTTCTCGCTGTTGCTGTTTAAACAAGTTGGTTGCAGTAAGGAAGCAAAGGAATTTTAAATATCTTTTATCTCTTCTCAACATCTTTTATAATGTCAGACATTAGAAGTGAGTAATAACAGTTATTTATTTTAAAGGTAATTAAGATGAAGTGAAATTATTTTATTTTAATTAGGCAGTCCAGAACAAATGAAATTGGCAGAGGGCAGCTGTCAAAATATTATTTCAAGTTTATTAAAAATTTACTGGTAATAGAATAAAACAATTCTATACATGTGTATCGATATTTCGCATTGTAAAGATATTGTTTAAATTATATATTCACTCAAACTGTCAAAAACTTTGTCAAATATATATAATAGTGAAGTCTGACCTCACTATTAGATATATTTGACAAACTTTAAATAGTTTGAGTGAAAATATAATTTAAACAATATCTCTATAATGCGAAATATCAATACAGATGTATAAAATTATTTTATTGTATTACCAGTAAACTTTTAATAAATTTGAAATAATATTTTGACAGCTGCCCTCTGCCAATTTCATTTGTTCTGGACTGCCTAATATTATAGATGAAGAATTAATAATTATAGACGATGATGAAATACAAATATCACCAGTACAAGAAGAAGAAATATCCAATGCAGAAGAGAAAATTAATTTTGATTACAAGAAGACTTTATTGTTGTTAACAAAAATTTTAGATAATAAAGTAAAATTAAGAGACAAAAGTAAGCAGAGCAAATTATTTGCAACAATAGCGAAAGAATTCTGTTCTACGGGGTTCAAAGTTAGAAGTTCTGAATTAGACAGGAAATTCAGAAACTTGAAGGGGACATATTTGAATATAAAAGATCATAACGGAAAAACTGGAAGAGATAGGAAGAAACTCTGGCCATATTATACCATAATGGAAGAAATATTTGCACAAGATGTGGCTGTAAACGCTACTTCATGTCTAAATTTAATCTCCACGGTTAGTATTTAATTCTAACTATAAATAGTTACAATGATCTATATTATTCTTTTTCATATCAGAGCTCAAATCCGTCACTGACCAATAGTAGTACAAGATGTGCAAAAAACCCTCATACCAATGGTAAGAGCGCAGGATCCTCAGAAAACATAGATGCAAATTATGAAGAAGCAGGATCGTCAAAAAATTCTAATAAAAATAGTCATACAGCAGTATATTCAGAAAATTATATAAATTACGCAACATTAGATTCTCTAAAAGATCGTCACACAGACTGTGATGCAACACCAGTGAAAAAGCGAAGAATTCGCCATGAGGATAAACCAGACTGGGTTAAGGAACTTTTATATCTCCAAGAGAAACAAATCTCGAAAATAGCTGACCTGCAACAACACTTTCTAGAATCTAATAAAATTCAATCTCAGAGAAATGATTTACTTAACAAATTTTTACAAAAGCAATAGTGTCACATTTATCTTTCAGTTTTTTTTTTATTAATCTCTCAGTACATAAAATTAATTTTTATATCAGTAGATTGCTGCATATAAATATATAAAAGGATGCATATACATTTTATCCTCCACACATTATATTACTCGTTGCGCACATTTTATCTACCACACATTTTATCTTCACTAAAGTTTCATCTTTAAAACATTGTAATTGTACCTTTCATTCATTTTGTTGCCCATGCAATTAATATAATTAGATAAAATATTCAGTGTTAACTGTTAAATGTTTCTGAAGATAAAATGCGTTAAAGATAAAATGTATGGAACATAAAATGAGTGGAAGATAAAATGTGTGGGTGATAAAATGTGCGTAAGATAAAATGTGTGTAAGATAACTTGTTTTCGCGGATTAAAAGTGTGCACGATAGGAAGTGTGCAAGATTGAAAGTAAGAAAGATACAATGTTGAGCAATGTATAACATGTGTGAAAGATAAAATGTATACGCCTCTATAAAAGAAGTTGAATTTAGGCAATATCAGCAAAATGTTGTATTTATTCTATTTATTTGTTAAGTAGTAATGTTCAAACTTATGGTTCAAATTAAGTTAAATTATTAAATTTAAATATAAATATTTGTAGCTTTTCTTATTGTAATGTAATTATATAATAATAGTCTTAATAAATAAAATTGGAAATCATATCTCTTTTCTGATCAGCTGCAACGTTCATTAAGTTATGAACATTTTCATTTTCATTTTCCTCAATATTTTCATTATGATCGTTCTCTTCGATATCATCATCTAAACTCTCATTTGTTAATATTATATTTAGTAGCACGCAACAAGCAGATACGACAACAGGTACTTGTTCTAGCAATTCCATATCCAAGTATCTTAATCTACGAAATTTTCCTTTTAAAATTCCAAATGTTCTTTCAATACTTGATCTTGCAGCGGCGTGTTTTTTATTGTAATTTCTTTTAATAGCATTCAAATAACCATCATCCCTAAATGGTGTCATTACATTTACATATAAAGGATAAGCACTGTCTCCTAACAAATGTTGATTTTTTGGAATTAATCCTTGATTTATTCGCTGGTATAGTGGACTATTTCTAAACACCCGTGCATCATGCACCCTACCAGGCATACCCACAAAAATGTCAATAAACTGTAATTTAAAATTACATGTCCCTTGTAGTATTACAGAATGGAATTGTTTGCTATTGTAAAAGTCTATTGGATTATTTTTTGGTGCTTTAATAGGAATATGACATCCATCAATACATCCAACGACGCTTGGAAATCCGTATTTATCTTCCACTTCTTTTTCATTTTTTAAATTTTGTTGTCCTGTTGGCCATTGGATGTATTTATTTCTTAATTGAGAAATTACGTTACACATTTCTATAAATATGAAATGTCCTGTATCTTTACTAAGACCAAAAAGATCTGTTGCACTTCTAAATGATACCGCGTGATTTCCTAACATCCATAATGTGAAATGAAGCTTCTTCTCAAGACATACGGTCATGTTTTGTACTTTATTGGAATCTATTAATTGAGCAACATCTTCAACAAGAGACTATCAGTGGTATTCTACTGTCACTGTTAAACTTAGAGATCGTCTCTAACTGAATTTAGAGGTGGTCTCTAAGAAAAACGTATTCTACAGTCAAATTTTACCGCTGTTAGCGCTAACATTGCTCGGTAACCATAGATGTGGCTAGGGGTACCTTTAAGCGTTTAGCAGAGCTCTGTTAAAGTTTCCAATATGGCGGAACATCGTGACTTGCAAGAAAATCGGGATTTGAGAGATGTATTAGATATGAATAGAGGACAAATTAGAGTTGTACGGGAAAGAATAAACCCATTTGAATGCTATAATGACGAAGAATTCAGAAGAAGATATCGACTGAGGAAAGAAACTGTGAATTTTGTCACTGATTTGATTAGATTAGAAATAGAACCAATTTCGCAGCAAGAAAAAAATATTAGCGCAGAACTGCAAGTGCTATTAACATTGCGGTACTTTGCGAAAGGCTGCTATCAAGTAGAATCAGGTAGGGAAATATAAAAAAATATTAATATTACCTAACCTTAAAATATCACTTCGGTGTTTGTAGTGCTCGTGTTATAATGTTAATAGTTTATTTAATTTAAGGAGATTTGCATGGTGTCAGTCAAGCCACTGTATTAAGAATTGTAGCAAGAGTGTCGCGGGCATTGGCATCAAGAGTGAAAGATTTTATAAAGTTTCCAGATCGTCTGGACGACCTAAAGACGGAATTTTATAACATTGGTGGTTTTCCCATGCTAGTCGGTTGTGTTGATTGTACACATGTGCGAATTAAAAATCCGGATAAGGAAAACCCCATGTTATATTGTAATCGAAAAGGATTTCACTCATTAAATGTGCAAGTGGTTTGCGACGCGAAATGCCGAATCATTGATATAGTGGCGAGATGGCGAGGAAGTGTACACGATGCACGTATATGGGAACATTGCACGCTGAAGGAAAAGTTTGAGGTAAACACAAACAATTCAAAATACAAATATTTGTATTTCTAACAAAATATTCTAATAGGATTCCAGTATTAACGGAATTATTTTGGGTGATGGTGGTTATCCCTGTCGAAATTATTTATTAACCCCCGTTTTAAATCCTCGAACTCCAGCCGAAGAAGCATACAATCGTTCCCATATACGTACTCGGAACACGGTGGAACGAACCTTTGGCCAATGGAAAGGTATGTTCCGAGCTCTTCGGAACAATATGCAGATCTCGCTTCAGACTGTTAAAGCAGCTATAGCAGCAATGGCAGTACTTTACAACATTAGAAAAACAATGGAGAATGAGCAAGATGATAATGACTCCGATGAAAACGACAAAGAAAGTGATGATTCTGATCAGCCAGAACAACAGCATCCTTTGCATCCGAACGACGGAAATTTATTCCGGAGAAATTTCATTGAAAACTATTTTGGAAGAATATATTTTTTTTTTTTCTGCAAAACTGGTTCTATTTCTAATCTAATGAAATCAGTAACGAAACTCACTTTCTTTTCTCAGTCAATATTTTATTCTGAATTCTCTATCATTATAAAATTCAAATGGGTTTATTCTTTCCCGTACAACTGTAATTTGTCCACTATTTACATCTGAAACATCCCTCAAATCCCGAATTTCTAGTATTATATGTGTATTGTAGTTATGTAGTTAATTCCTTCTCGTAGAACTCTAGTTTTTATTCTAGTTAGACCTGGAATTTCTAGTATTATAGTTACATAGTTATTTACTTTTCGTAGAATTCTAATTCCTACTCTATTTAAAATTGTATCATTCTATTTATGTTTTGTTGGTTACATTGAATTTAATAAACTTAATAACTAACATTAAAAAATAATATGCATGATGTGTGTTATTTAACAAAAACTATACTTTATTTTCTTTACTTTAACTATTTTAAATAAATTAATTATTATAGGTATTTTGTTTCTTTAATTCTATTAGTTCTATTTTTTTAATTAATTTTTGTTTTTTTAATTTTAAAATTTCCATTTGTTCCATATGCTCTTCATTTTCATTTTTTAATCGTTGTTCTAATACAGCGCGATGTAATTTGAGCAACTCTTCTTCGTAAGTGGATATTTCACGTTTTCTTTTTTTGTTTTTTTTTTCTAGGACCACATTAATTTCCGGTTGAGGTGTGGAAACGGAAGGAATAATTGAAGGAACGGGAGGGACACTAGTTTAAAAAAATGTTTAAAAGACAATATAATAGATCATTATTGATTAATCTTACATTTCTTGTTCAGTTACTTCGTTGATAGGTACAACTGGCTGTATTAAAATTGGAGTTTCACTAGGAAGGTTAATGGAACTAGCGTAATTACTACTAAATACTTCTGAAACTTCAGGGTGGGTCTTCTCATGCTATTATTAAAAACATATGTAAATTAAATGTAATTTTTACTTTGGTACTGTTAAAAATAGGTACTTGGGCATCTGAATCAAACGAACTTTCATCCATTTTAAAATCTTCCGGGCATATATCATAAATTGCCCAATCTAAATCTGAGGGATCCTTGGATTTTGGGCCGCCGCCAGTTCCTGAAGAGTATTTTTTGAAGTTACATATAACCGTTTTGGCTTGAACTTTTAATCTCTGATAAAGTTCTTTAATCGCTGGTACTGTTCTTATGCAGCCAGTGACATGTAGTTTTTTTTGCAACTCTAGCCACAGTAATTTTTTTTTTAAATGAACGCGGGGATCGTTTCCTTTATTTTCCAATATTGAAGAATTTTTTTTAACAAACTCTACAATTAATAATTTCTCCATGTCTGAGAAATTTTTCGCTCTGCTACGTTTTTCTTTATTCATTTTATTTCTAAATGTTAAATTAAGAATAAATAAATCATTAATATAAGTTCATGTAATATTATAATTAGTACATTTTTTAATTTTTATATAATACCTGTAATGGGTTAATTCTGTACTCTATTATATAATATAAAACCGATTTATTCTTTGTAGTCAAAGTTATTTTATAAAATAAAATTATTTAATTAGTTATTATTACTGATTATTTCAAACACAAAGCATAAACACAGATTACAATGGTTAAATTTCAATTTGACAGGTAATACAGTGTTGCCACATATTATTTTGCTTAGAGAGCATCTTTTGTTAGCAGCGCTCTGTTACTGACAGTAGAATAACATCACCTATAAAAACTAACAGTCACCTTTAGCTAGAGATCGTCTCTAAGCAACTTTAGCAGTGACTGTAGAATACCACTGTATATATTTAATAAAGAATATTGTAAACATATTGGTCGTGCATTTATAACAGTATTAGTAGTTACTTACTTTCATTGTTTCTCGACGCATTCGAAAATGTTTCTTGTACGTTTCATCAGAGTACATTGGCACAACCAATTCAAAAAAAATTTCCTACGTATACATCTTCTTGTTTCAAGTTTTGATTTATTATTGCATTTATTGTTGTACATGACATATTTACAGCTTTTTCTGTTAATATTAAAATTGTCTGCAATTCTGTGTGTGACGAATCATTCATAAGTTCACATAATAATATTTTTTTTATATTATCCATAATCACGAAAAATTGTTGCCTTAAAAATTTTACTATTGTAAACATAAATAACTTTTTGTACATTCAATAAATTTACTTCTCAAAGGCTGAAAACTTTTAAAAAGTTAGAATTATGTAACACTTTATATATAAATGTGGAAAACAAAATTTTTAGACAAATGTCAAATAAAATTTCAATATTTGAAACTCGCGCTGTAGATGCCGTTCAGTATACATTTTGCTAGTGCTGCTGTGCTGTTCTGCTAGCGCTAACCTGCTAACTTCATTGAACCTATTGAGTGAATCTATCAAAATAGTATATGACTAGCGAATTCTCGGCTACGCCGAGCATTCCCTAGAGCTCCGCTGTCAGTGCAAAAAACAAATGCCGATCGACATGAAACAATTATTTTATATATCCACGTCAGGCCTCACCGAGACCTTTCATTAGATTGCAAACACGATATACTTTCAATAATTTTTTGCAAAAAACAAATGCCGGTCGGTATGAAACATTTTTGTCATTTATGTACCCCAGCCCTCACCGAGACCTTTCATTTCATACCAAACATGACATACTTCTGACAACTTTCTACATAAAACAAAAGTCGATCGACATGAAACATTTTTATCATATCTGTACGCTAGCCCACACCAAGACTTTTCATTCGATACCAAACACTATATACTTGTGACAACCTTTTGCAAAAAACAAAATCCGATCAACATTGACAATTTTTGTTAATTCTGCCCACAAGCCCTCATTGAAACCTTTCATTTGATACCAAACACCATACACTTCTGACAACTTTTTGCAAAAAACAAAAGCTTTTTGCAGAAAACAAAAGCTAATCGGAATGGAACATTTCTGTCAATTCTGCACGCTAGCCCTCAACGAGACCTTTTATTCGATACCAAACACGACATATTTCTGACAACTTGTTGCATAAAACAAACGCCAATCGGCATAGACCATTTTTGTCAATTCTCTACGCGAGCCCTTATCGAGCCCTTTCATTTGAGACCAAACATAACATATTTCTGATATCTTTTTGCATAAAACAAAAGTCAATCGACATAAAATATTTTTGAAATTTCTACAGGCTAGCCCACCCCGAGAACTATCATTTAATACCAAACACTATAAACTTCAGAAAACTTTTTGTAAAAAGAAAAGCAGATCGTAATGGATTATTTTTGTCAATTCTGCATGCTAGCCCTCAACGAGACCTTTCTTTTGACACTATACTCGACATATTTCTGAGATCTTTTCGCAATAAACAAAAGCCGATCAAGATTGAGCAATTTTGTTAATTTTTCACGCAAACCCTTATTGAGACCTTTATTTTGATACTAACCACCACATACTTCTGACAACTATTGACGAAAAACAAAAGCCGATTGGCATGGAACATTTTTGTCAATTCTGCACGCTAGCCCTCAACGAAACCTTTCATTTGAGATCAAACACCACACACTTCTGACAACTTTTTGCAAAAAACAAAAGGCGATTGACATGGCACATTTTTGTCAACTCTGCACGCTAGCACTCAACGAGACCTTTCTTTTGAGACCAAACTCAGCATACCTTTGAGAACTTTTTGCAGAAAACAAAAGCCGATCGGAATGGAACATTTTTGTCAATTCTGCTCGCTAGCCCTCAACGAGACCTTTTATTTGAAATCAAACTCGACGTACCTTTGAGAAAGTTTTGCAAAATACAAAAGCCGATCAACATTGATCATTTTTGTTAATTCTAAACGCCAGCCCTTATCGAGCCCTTTCATTTGATACTAAACACCACATACTTCTCACAACTTTTTCCAAACAACATTTTTCTGACAACATTTTGCAAAAAACAAATTCTAATTTACGTAGAACATTTTTGTTATTCGTGCACACTCGTCCACATTGTGTAGTTTCCTTAAAACCCAAAGACAACCTACTTCTAACAACTTTTTCCGAAAAACAAATGCAGATCGACATGACACATTTTTTTTGTCATTTCAAAACCGGCCATTATGGTTTTCTTTCTTTTGATATCAAACACAGCAAAGTGTTCCATATAATTAGGTACATTTGATTTTTATTTAGTTACTTCATAATTTGGCAACACTGTTTGTATTAAAAAATAGTAGTTAATTTTTAAATTTATAAATTAATATTGTCAACCCTAATACAACTGCCACCGTCTTCAGTAAAGTTAGGTTAGGAATATTTGGTTTTCATTTAGTTACTTCATCACACATTTGGCAACATTGACTTTTGACAATGGAAACGTCGCAAATTTATATTAATTAAATACGTTATGTTTTAAACTTAAATTAATTGTAACACCTTTGCTCGAGACTATTATACATGATACTGTATTTACTTCTTTAATATCAATGTTCTATAAAAAGTTATAATCGTTTAAAGTTCATAGACAGATTGTCAAAAGTGACAGATGACCTCGTGACTCTTTTTAAATTTAGACATGGCTACTAGGATCCATTGTTTCAAGTTATTAGTTTTGCACAGTTTTTATATTTTTACACAAGAACCACTCACAGTAAAAATATGAGACCCCCAAAAGGCACAACTACACATTATTCCCTGCAATCTAAAAAAAAATTTACAACAATCCCTTTCATGGTTAAGGTAGTTAGGCTGTCCACAAAATTTGGCGATCGTCGTGATGAAAATAAATAAACATCACCGACACATGCCTTT
The DNA here is from genome assembly GCA_035578165.1 of Stenolophus ochropezus. Classification (NCBI taxonomy): domain Eukaryota; kingdom Metazoa; phylum Arthropoda; class Insecta; order Coleoptera; family Carabidae; genus Stenolophus; species Stenolophus ochropezus. The sequence continues at coordinate 19,875,919 of JAQOWZ010000010.1, read as the reverse complement.
TTAGTATATAGGACTAGCGAATTCTCGGCTACGCCGAGCATTCCCTAGAGCTCCGCTGTCAGTGCAAAAAACAAATGCCGATCGACATGAAACAATTATTTCATATTTGCACGTCAGGCCTCACCGAGACCTTTCATTACATTGCAAACACGATATACTTCTAATAATATTTTGCAAAAAACAAAAGCCGGTCGACATGAAACATTTTTGTCATTTATGTATGTACCCCAACTCTCACCGAGACCTTTCATTTGATACCATACACGACATACTTCTGACAACTTTCTGCATTAAACAAAAGTCGATCGACATGAAACATTTTTATCATATCTACACGTTAGCCCACACCCAGACTTTTCATTTGATACCAAACACTATATACTTGTGACAACCTTTTGCAAGAAACAAAAGCCGATCGACATGGCACATTTTTTGTCAATTCTGCAGGCTAGCCCTCTCCGAGACCTTTCACTTGATACCAAACACGACATACTTCTGACAACTTTTTGCATAAAACAAAAGCCGATCGACATGGAACATTTTTGACAATTCTGCACGCTAGCTCTCAACGAGACCTTTCATTTGATACCAAACACCACACACTTCTGACAACTTTCTGCAAATAACAAATACCGATCGACACAGCACATTTTTATCAATTCTGCACGTTAGCCCTCTCCGAGACCTTTCATTTGATATCAAACACGACATACTTCTGACAACTTTTTGCAAAAAACAAAAACCGATCGACATAGTACATTTTTCTCAATTCTGCACGCTAGCCCTCTCCGAGAACTTTCATTTGATACCAAACACGACATACTTCGGACAACTTTTTGCATAAAACAAAAGCCGATCGACATGGAACATTTTTGTCAATTCTGCCCGCTAGCCATCAACGAGACCTTTCATTTGAGACCAAACTCGACATACCTTTCAGAATTTTTTGCAAAAACAAAAGCCGATCAACATTGACCTTTTTTGTTAATTCTACACGCCAGCCCTTATCGAGCCTTTTCATTTGATACCAAACACCACATACTTCTCACAACTTTTTCAAAAAAACAAAAGCCGTTCGATATAGAACATTTTTGTTCATCCTGCACGCTAGCCCTCATCGTGACCTAGCCTAATATAACATTCACTGTCTTCGGTAACCTTTCATTTGGGTATATTTGTTCTTTGTTTAGTTACTTTATTAAACATTTGGCAACATTGACTTTTGTAATTCGAAAATACCCAAACACGACATTTTTCGGACAACATTATGCAAAAAACAAATTCTAATCTACACAGAACATTTTTGTTATTCGTGCACACCAGTCCGTATTGTGTCGTTTCCTTAAAACCCAAGGACGACCTACTTTTAACAACTTTTTACGGAAAACAAATGCAGATCGACATGATACATTTTTTTGTCATTTTAAAACTGGCCCTTATGGTTTCCTTTCTTTTGATAACAAACACGGCAAAGTATTCAATTTATTTTATTTAGGAATATTTGATTTTTATTTAGTTACATTATAATTTGGCAACACTGTTTGCATTAAAAAATAGTAGTTAATTTTTAAATTTATAAATTAATATTGTCAACCCTAATACAACTGCCACCGTCTTCAGTGAAGTTAGTTTAGGAATATTTGGTTTTAATTTAGTTACTTCATCACACATTTGGCAACATTGACTTTTGACATTGGAAACGTCAAAATTTATATTAATTAAATACGTTATGTTTTAAACTTAAATTAGTTGTAACACATTTGCTCAAGTCTATTATTCATGATACTGTTTTTAAATCTTTGATATCAATGTTCTATTAAAAGATATAATCATTTAAAGTTCATAGGCAGATTGTCAAAAGTGACGGATGACGGCGTGATTCTTCTTAAAGTTAGACATGGCCTCTGGGATCCATTGTTTCAAGACAGCATTTGTGCAAAATTTTAATTTTTTACCCGAAAACTACTAACAGTAAAAATATGAGACACCCAAAAGGCACCAGATCTCATTAGCCCCCACATATTAAAAAAAAAATTATAACAATCACTTGCATGGTTCAGGCTGTAGGCGATTACAAAAGTTACTCGATGCTCGTGATGAATCTATAGATAGATAGATATATAGTGAATGTAATCGTTTAGTATATAGGACTAGCGAAGGCTCAGCTACGCTGAGCTTCCCTAGGCCTCCGGCATCAATGAAATATTTACAGTTGACGGCTAATTTCATTCCTGTACACCAGCTCTCGACGAGACCTTTCATATGATACCAAACACGACATACTTCTGACAAATTTTGCAAAAAAACAAAAGCTGATCGACCTGGCAAATTTTTGTTATTTCAATATGGCTGCCCTACTTGAGTGCTTTCATTTGATACCAAACACGGCATACTTCTGACAACTTTGTGCATAAAACAAAAGTCGATCGACATGGAACATTTTTGTCATTTCTGCACGCTAGCCCACAACGAGACCTTTCATTCGATACGAAACATGACATATTTCTAACAATTTTTTGAAAAATACAAAAGCCGGTGGACGTAAAATATATTTCTCATTTAGAGCCTTTTCATACACCGACGGCCGGCAGCCGGGTATTTATTCCAAGTAGCACTGCGATTGCCTATTTACTCCGGTCAAGAAAATTCATTTACATTTTGTCTTACGACAATGCCGCGTGAACGCATTAATGCTTTGTGGATTTTATACAGACGACTTTGCCGTCGAAAAATAATTGTCCTTCAATTCATTAAAATGTTGCCTCAAATGAGTGCATATTTCTGCTCACGCTTTTGTTTTTGTATATTCCTTCTGTCTTATCCCATAGTACTGGTCTAGCCAGCCTGATACCATTAAATAAAAAAAAAACAGGGTCGAGGTGGTCTCGAACCAGGTCTTGTAGATTATTTATATTATGAATCCGCCCTCTTATCCACTCGGCTATGAAGCATTTTGTTTTAGACGTTTCTTATTCGAAAATATGAAGGATAACCTTCAAAATACAATTTATTTTATCAAATATTTCAGTTAGAAAAGGCCATATTACACAACATTTGGTTTTATTAGATGCAAAATTAACTAATCTAACTAACGATACCATATACACCCGATTTTATTTAGCGGGACAGATGGAAACAGCAAAAAACTGTTTTCCCATGTTATTTCCCTATGTCAAGGTTTTCAGTATTCACCCTGTACTCCTGTACACATAATTTTTATAGGTTTAACAATACCGTTTACACCAGTCTTTGTAAAATTTGTTTCTATGTATATCAGAAAAAAGAACAATATTTTTAACAGTTTAAAAAAATCACATAGATGGCACTAATTATGAAATTTATTGCATCTGCTAAAGAAGGAATCGATATAATTACTTAACAATTAAATATTTTTATATTTAATTATGTATATATTTTAAAATAATATTTTTAGGCATAAATGAAATTTATTATTCTAAGCGAAAACAAGAACATAATAATATTTTGAATACGTGACATACCAAACTAACTGGTGGTGCCAGTGTTTTATTTATTTCCAAATAACCTGTATGATGTGAAAAGAAAAAAACTTGAATCCCCAGAGTAAATCTTAAGGGCTTTTATAATATTTAATATTGAAAATAATGTTATGAAATATTTGATCAAAATGCATAAAAATTGATTACATTATAATTAAAACTTATTTAGAACAATCTGTATGAAATATTTTAAAATAAAGTCGCTAATCCTTGGAATTATTGTAGATAGAAACTTCTCATCTTTAGTAATATAGTAGTAATATAAAGTATGTGCTTTGAAAAGTGGACTTGTGTGTAATATTTGTCGGACTTCTTGAGTTTAACGTTACTATTTTAATGGAATTCTAAATCATTTACAGCTGATTTTTTATTTTGTAAATCTACAATGAATTAGTTTTGACAGGAATAAGGACATTTTATTTCCAAAAGTTCAAATCCGTTTTCTGTTTTGATAAAACCATCATCACTACATGCTAAGTATGGTTGGTTAGATAATATTACAACACTACAAGTCCAATTTCTTGTATAATATATTAGTTGAAGCTTGAAATACTGATTTCGCTTCAGTTTTGGTTTCCAAGCCATAACGCATAGCTTGATTACAATAAAAATTGTAGCCATTGATTCTTAATAACAACATTTTCATTATAATAATCACTGTCATATTTTCTCTGTACCAATCTAATTCTATTGGTACATATGTACATCTACAATGAAAGAGTTCATTGCAGAATATGTAGTTTTATGGGGATTTTTTAATCTGCATTTAATTTCCCTATAGGTATAATACTTTATGCACTCGTTTCAGACAAAATTTCTTTGCTTATGTTCTGAAAATGTAAAAAGAATATCAAGAAAATTTCCAGTCGTGTTTTTGTAGAATGGTTTTATTGAAACTTTGTGATATTTTTCAACCTGCGTTTATAAAGTCTTGTTCCAAATGATAGACTGATCAGTTTTGGACTGTATTTTAGAATTCTTATTTAAATGTGACTTCACTAGACAGATACAATTGAAGGTAAAGTTATAGAAATAACACATATGTATATGTAAACAAATACTTTGTTTCTTGCAGTAGTTTCATTTGTACAAGTTGTGATACACAATACATTGCTAACTTCTTTACATTTCTTAATAAAATAAATTCTCTTTATGATAATACAGCAAAATGAATTCTGGATTCCGCAAAAATCGCTCCTGTGTAGATAACTCCTAATAGCCATGTCTAAATTTAAGAAAAATCACGCTGTCATCCGTCACTTTGACAATCAGACTATGAACGATTATATCTTCTTATAGAGTATTGATATCAAAGATTTAAATACAATTTCATGAATAATAGACTTGAGCAAAGGTGCTACAACTAATTTAAGTTTAAAACATAACGTATTTAATTAATATAAATTTTGACGTATCCAATGTCAACAGTCAATATTGCCAAATGTATGACGAAGTAACTAAATTAAAACCAAATATTCCTAGACTAACTTCACTGAAGACGCTGGCAGTTGTATTAGGATTGACAATATTAATTTATAAATTTAAAAATTAACTACTATTTAATTTTATTTCGTGTTTGATTTAAAATGAAATATAAATATAGTAGTAATAAAATTTCCTTGAATAAATGTGTATTTTTATAGTTAGTTATTTGAAATTCCACTGTTTGAGAACCGATTTTTTATTCAGTTTAACGTTTAAAAATTCAAATATTATTTGGAAACAATAGCACTATTTACAGTTAAAAGTAAGCAATTCTTAATTACAATATATTATACTGGAGTTTTTCTCAGTTCTCTACTTACATTTTTATTCCAAAGAAAAAATATGAACAAAAATTGTATAAAATGAAACTGTCAACTTTCGGAATGTCGGTAACATAGGTATCATAATTAAAACATGACTACTGATTTTATTCTGTGGAAGCTAATTTTTTTTCATTGTAATACTGCAGTCTTTTCATTAACGATATTTAATTTTATTTCGTGTTTGATTAAAAATGAAATATAAATCTAGTAGTAATAAAATGTCCTTGAATAAATGTGTAATTTTATAGTTATATGAAACTCCACTGTTTGAGAACCGATTTGCTTCAAAATTTACTTCACACAACATTTATAAAAATAAATTTACAAATAACAATTAAAACTTTTTAAAACGACACATCGCTATTAAACATTTCTTTGTACTATAATTGTTATTATAAAAACGTTTCAGAACTGCTGTGCTTACAAAAGAAATTTTTATAATGAAACGAATTGCAAGTGTAAATAATGTCATTTTAAAATTAGGTTTTACTTTTATATTTGTTAGATAATAAAGTTAAAATTTACCTCATGAAGATGATTATTTCATTATTTTTACTTACTTGAGTTTCGCCGATATGCCACCATTTTTCTCGGGCGGGAAAATTAAATTATGCAGTACTGACCCAAGATGAATTTTTTGTTTATCGATAATACGAATAAATACGAAATATATTTTTTAAGAAAATTGTATTAAAAGAAAGAAATTTGAAGCATTTAAAATCAGTTTTCATCAACAGATGTATAATTATAACTTAGATACACAAAATAGGAAAGTTATATATTATTAAAATATTACAATAAATAATAATGACAATAAACTATGTAGTAAAAATCTTCTGGGCGGAACGAATTAGTCTTCAGGATTCCCTGTAAATGCTAACGGAAAACCGCCAAAAACGTTAGCAAGAGACGATAACTAAACAAAAAGAATAATGTGAAAGAATGAATCGAACGAAATAACACTTACATTATTTAAATATATTGGAATTGCCATAAAGAAAGAGCGTTTTCCAAAGAAGCAGTGGGCAAAACGACCAATTCAGATTTAACCTTTTCAAATTTTCTTTTAGTTTCAGAGAAAAACGAAAATAGGTCGACTTATTTGAAAATAACTGGAATTATTTATTTAATTTCATTGACTGTCAATTAGGAAAATCTGTTGTAATCGTTAAAAATGTTGTCAAAAAACAACGATTTTACCTAATTCAATGCTATGGCAATCGGTCTCATGTTTATCTTTGGGGCCGTTGGAAACAAATAGTTTATGCAAATTATCTTCGACCGAATGTAGAGAATTTAAAGGAGAGAATTAGAGACGCTGTGACGTCTTTAACTCTGCGGAAGAAATTCAAAGAAGTTAAATAATTGCATCGAAGACTACAATTGTGCGCTCAACAAACCGTGAATCGATTGAGTAGAATAGTTACTGTTTATATTATTTTTGTTGTTAAATTTATGAAACTAAAGTTAAAGTCATGTTAACAATAATTTCTATGATAACGCAAACTTGTTTTTTGGGGCTTACAATTAGAAAAATTCTAAGTCGAACTATGTTCGACTTTTGTCTGAGACTAAAAGAAAATTTGAAAAGGTTAAAACTGAATTGTCAGTATTGAAACATGTAAAATCTTTTATTAAGAATACATGTTTCTCGTAAAATAAAAAATAAAAATGTTTTCCTTCTTTCTAACTCGATCCGATGACATACTGTATATCAAGGCCACAGAGAATGTTAATATGAATTTTGACTTACTTTATTTGGACATTGCAAAGTTTTCTCGTAGAATTTGTCACGCAAAATTTGAAGAATGTTTCTTTCATTTCATGTAGTAATTTAAATGTTTACTTTCTGAAAATACGACGAAATTTTCCTCCAGTCATCAAACAGATATGCGTTCTGTTAAATAAAAAATAGTAATTAATTAATATATTTTTTTCTTTAAATATGAATGTATTTACCATTCTTGTACAACTTCGTCAATAATAATATAGTTTTTCCGATGGTAACAGAATCGTCAGCGAATAGAGTGGTTTCCATTTTAAGTTCCAAAATATTCAATATCGCTTTCCAAAGGAGGTTATTCTTGACAAGTTTTCCAAAAATATATTTTTTGTGAAACTGCTACCCTATAAACAATGAAAACTTATATAATAAAGGAAGATAATTTTTATTCAAATGATGCCTTCGTTTTAAAATGGATTCATTTTCCAAATATTGTTTAACATCAACGTAGTATATATTTGATTTGGACTAATAGTCCATATGCTTCCATTGAAATTTAATCCTTTTCTTGTAATATTGAATGAAGGAAATTTCCATCTCAGGATTTGATCCATTGTTCTGTATTTAGAAGGAAATATTACTAATTAATAAAAAATATGTAAACATTGAACACTTTTTTATAAAAAAAGTTTCGCCTCAGATGAAAGAACTTCTATATTAATTGCAATAGTCCAAATAAGGATATAACTCGTATTTAAAATCTTCGATGTACTTCACAGGAACAATGCAATGTATACTTCAGTTTCCAATATCTATAAATATAAAATTCACAAATGATATTTTTTAGAACATAAGAAAAACATACCATTCCATATTGTTGTGAATCATGAAGATTTTTGGTATTTGTGTATCTTTATTATATAGTATGAATTTAACTTTTAATTAGTTACAAAAGTTTATCAAATCATTCTACATTTTTTTTAAGAAATATATAATTTTGAAAAAGTTTTCTGACATTATATTTTAATTTTTATTAGAAATTATTTGAGTTGCCAGATAATTTTTAATACAAATAAGTTAAATAATTTAAAAATATGAATGTATAATAATATTAATAAAAATTTCATTTACATTTTAGATAATTTATAGAAATATTTTACTCAACTCAACAAAATATTAAAAAAATACGATTTGTTTACTAATTGCAGTTATTATTGTTAAAATTGTAGAATCTTTCATATAAAATAAAAAACAAATTTTGATAACCTGGCAACTCGATTTCATACAAACATTCACACAAACATTCATACTTTTGCGATTTATTACTCTCTTATTTTTCTTTTATTGATCGCTTTGTGGTTTTTTTTTTATTATAATGTTGTAATATGCTTCATTAGCTTCATACCCGCCAGCCGGTTTGTGACGAGTAATTATTATGAAGCTTATTTTTTCTTATTTATTGTTTTAATTTTTTTAACCACGGGCTATTATAATATTGAAGCAAAGTACAGCAAAAATCCCAAATACCACTGGTATAGGGTTTTAAAGTATTATGTAACAAGTCATTGTCTTGCCAAGTCTACCAAGGAATTATAGATAATATGGTACACATTATGTACATAAAAATGTAATTTAAAACAAAAAATATAAATTGAATGTACTCTTACCAAATAAATTGCAGTTAATATTTGTACTTTTGTAGTTTTTTAAAAATGAAAATATTGTTACTCAAAATCATACAACAGTGACAATGACTTGCTTACATAATACTTCAAAACCCACCAGCAGTAATTGGAATTTTTACCATACTTTGCGGTTTTGTAGTAGTATGTAGTATATTGCCAAAAAATGTGTATTTATATTCTGTTGCATGAATTTTGAGGTACAATGGTAGACTGGCCTGCCCACATGTTGCGATTTATTATATACTTTTGTTTAACGTCACATTTCTAATACATATTGTAGAGAGACGCAACATGTTTTAACTTAAGCCTGGTATTAGATAGTTTTCGTATAACGTCTTTATTTTTTGATGGTATTAATTAAAAAATATTGACAGCAGTATTGTTTAAGCGCTATTACATTTTTTATTGACAATGAAAAATGTTAATGTTAACTAATGACTGTTGTATTATATTAAAATAAAAAAGTTGCTTAACCAATCTTTTAGTAGTAGTAAAAGGTAAAATATGCATTTAAATATAATTTTATTATAATTGTATTTTAATGTAAAAAATTAAAATTATTTTTTTATACTTACATATAAAATAGGTTTTCATTTAACTATTAAATGTAGGGACCCTTTTATCATTAAATAAAATTTTTAATGTATATTATTGAAAATATTGGTAAAACATACAATATACCAGGATGTAGACGCTATAGAAAATTTTTCTAATACTTAACCATTGCTTTATACTATTTATTTATGTTTTTCATTGTTAATATTATTTTATTAACTTTTATGTAAAGAATAGTTTTTTTTATAATTGGCTTTTATAATTCTTTTTATTGTATTTTCATTTTGGCAAGGTCCGTAAAATTTGTAAAAGGAGCAATGGTATTATCAGACTTAAGTTCTTTTTTATTACCTTTTACAATATTTTACGAACCACTTTTCATGTTGGAATAATATTTAATACTTATATCAATTACATTTATTAAATATATTGCATATATTATTTAACAAATCAAATTTTACATTTTTTATTGTTTATATTTTAAATTCTTTCTTATTCCTTTTTATATTATTAAGTATTTCTAAATCACATTTTTAAATCATAATTATTGCTTCAACATGCTTTTATTTTATATTTTAAATTTATTATTATTGCTTTCTTATATTTTTATTTTATATTTCATATATACCATCAATAATCCTTTTTATAATATTACATGTTTTTCCGATATTCTAAAAATTTTAAATTTAAAAATTTAAGGTTTTAATGAGCTTCATATGCCTAATTTCAACCAGCCATTATGTGGCGAATAATTTTGATAAAGTTTATTTTTTAATGTATTTAATTTCTCTTATATTTATTTATTTAATCACGGGCTATAATACTAAATCAAAGTACAGCAAAAATTTAAATACCACTGGTATTGGGTTTAATGCATTATGTCCAAGCCATTGTTTTGCCATCTACCAAAGTAATTAAAAATAAAAAGGTATTTTTACCAAAAAATGTATGTTTAAATAAATTGTAGTTAATATTTGTACTTTTATAGTTTTATGAATATCAAAACCTTATTTCTCAAATTCATGCAACAGTCACAATGACATGGAACATAACACATTAAAACCCCAAATGGTTCTTGAAATTTTTACCATACTTGGCGGTTTTGTAGTATAATGCCAAAAACATAAGTACAAATTAGTATTCTGTTGCATGAATTTTGAGATACAATGGTAGAATGGCCTGGTTGTCTGTTATCATTTATTATATACTTTTGTATATTAAATGTTTTTAAATTTTACGTTCATTCATTAATTATTAAATGGATTGCAATTTTTTATATATTTTTATATGTATTTGCTAGATTTATTTAGTTTTAGTAAATTTTATTTCAATGTCTTTGACTTCAAACATTAAATATTTTTTCTTATATAGTTTTAAAATTAATTATAATGAAATTTATGTATTATTGATATTTTGTTCATAATTTTGCAATAAGTTACGAAATGACTATGACATTGTAAATATAACAATTTTTTATCATGATATCTACTTGTTCAATTTAATTTTTTTTCTAAATACTCCATTTGTTCACAATTCAAATCTTTATTTTTAATATTTGAATCTGATAATTTTATCTTTAAGGTTTTTAATAACCTGGCTAAGATACTGCATAATGTTCATCATGTGAAAAGATTGGTTTAATACTTGCACTTTAACTTAAATTTTTTGAAAATTTGTTTATGAAATCCTCTATATAATGTTTTTAAATTTTGAAATAATGTTTACAAATATGTACTTCATATAATAATGTTATATAATTTTTTTATTGATTAAAATTTAATTGAAATTATTTCATTATGATTTTAATATCTTGTTTAGTTTAAAATTTCTTTAAATACCACATTCGTCGTTATTCCTTCTTTAGAATTTTCGTTAATATTTGAGTCTGGTAATTTTATTTTTAAGTTTTTAGATGACCGTACTCTCGACATTGCAACATATAATTGGCCATGAGTGAAAACTGGATTTTCTAAATTAATTCCAACAAAATTAAACGTTTGACCTTGTGATTTATTAATTGTCATTGAAAATGCTAATCGAATTGGAAATTGGCGACGTTTTAAACTGAATGGTAAATTTGTATCGGTAATTAAATCAAATCTTGGTAGATAGAGTCGGGTACCTGCACTTTGCCCGGTTAATACTTCTACATCAAGGTAATTAGTTTTCATATCTTTTATAATAAATCTTGTACCGTTACATAGCCCACGTTTCGGATTCATGTTTCTTAGTAACATTACTATTGCCCCCACTTTTAACGTTAATTTGTGAGGGGGCATTCCGGTTGGTGTTAACGCATTTAATAATTCGGTTGGATAACTAATTTTATTTTTATCATCGCCTTCACAAAAATCAGCACTGTAATATATTTTTGATTGTCCTACGATTTTATTTAATACTTGTTCGTTTATTACCATTGTATCGTCATTTGTTGGTGCTAAAATGGCGCGGTCTGTAAATTTGTGTATATTATTTGGCTCTATATCATTATCTCCAAATATATCATTAGCTAATGACGTTTGTGATACACAGTGTGCAGGAATTTTGACAACTTCAGTTAAACCATTGCCGATTTTTAGTAAATACTCAGAAAAATCTTTTTCGTCCCTATTTACACGCATGTTTTGTTTTAAAGAAAATTTTTGAAAGAGTTGCCATAAGTGACTTGTTATTACACAAGTTTCTATTATTGTGGTACGATGATTTGTATAATTTACTACCGGTAAACATTGTCTGAAATCACCACCTAATACTATAACTTTCCCGCCAAATGATACCGTATTGTTCATTAAATCTTTTAAAAGTAAATCTATTGCATTTAACGCGTGTTTCGGTATCATTGTTACTTCGTCACAGATGATTACACTTGCATCTTTTATTAGTTTGCCTGCATTACTATTCGCTTTAACTTTACATACGCAGCCGTCATTTACAGGTACTGGTAACTTGAAAACCGAATGTACAGTTTGTCCACCTTTTAATAAAGTAGCCGCTATTCCTGTCCACGCCACGGCTATTACCTTAATATTTTGACTTCTTAAAATACTGATGAGGCTATTATATAAAATGTAACGGATGTGAGTTCAATTAGCAAAAATTGTTAGCGTAGGTGGTTGATTGAACTCGCTATCCGCTGCAGAGTGCTGGCACGTGGCTGGGTGGCTTCCGCCGTTCGATGACATTCGATAAGTTGGCAAAAACGGTGGAATACTCCCAAGCGATATGTCAGCAGTTTGATTCGACTTGGTAGAAGACCAAAAATTTGCGAGCATTCTCACATCGGGTGTCGCAAATCACGGTCGTGGTTAGGATAATTAATAGTAATTTAATTTCAGTAGATTTGTTCATTTAGTTTACTTTAAAATTTATTGTTAGTATTTAAGTTATTGCAAATCGGACTTTATAATTTTTAATTTTTAATAAAAATTATTAAACGTCGAAGCTTAAAGAGTAGTGTCTTTTGAAGTGTCCATTTTCACCTTCCACCCGCACCTACCCAGAGTACAGCATCAACGAAGGACAGCAGTGAACAGGTAAGTATAAACTTACATTCTTTGAACCGTCCTGCATAATTCAGTACGTCAACGAGGGCTTGTACTTCACTGCACAACCCCTCTGTTACAACTGGCGCTGCGGACAGGATCTAGTTAAATAGAACTAGATTATTACAGACCGACTGAATTATATTAATTTAACGCTTAATTAACGAAAATGGGCCAGAACGATATTGTACCGGTAACAACCACTATAACCACGACAGTAGCACCCTCGACCGTTTCAGCGAGTACAAGTATAACCACCATCGTTTCACCGATTGAGAATCCGACCGCTCCCCCTCACACGTCCATCGCAATGCCATTTGCCCACCAATTCTATCAGTATCCCCCGCCTAACGTTCAACGATTTTCGGCAGGTCCAAGCTACCAACCGTTCTCTTACCATATGCCAAATTATTTCAATAATGTCAAAGAAATGCCCATTCCATCCGCAGATCACCCTTCACACGCTAGTTCACCACCTGTCACTACAGTATTTAATGATCCTTCTTCAATGTCCGCTCTTAAAACCATTGAAACGTATTCCGGTGGCCCAGAGTTAGAAGCATTCTTAGATAACGTAGCAACAGTTGCAGAGTGTTACCAATGGAACAACAATCAAATTGTAACCGCAATCAAACTGAAACTTAGAGGTGACGCGCAACACTGTTTTTACTCCTTGCCGGGTGACAAGCGTCCGAGTACGATCTCAGAAATGCGCGAATGGTTAATTAGTTTATTTGGGAAAAAGGTAGATCACGCTGTAGCCGAAAGAGAATTTTCAAAATTATACCGCCAAAAAGACGAATCGTTAAGGAAATTCGCATTAAGGTTAGAGATTGCAGCAGCAAAATTGTATCCAAATTCTGGGGGTAATAATATGCTAAGTTTGCGGAACAGAATAAAACGCGAAACTCTAATGATGAGACAATTTCTTGAGGGCCTTGATACACGACTAGCAAATGAAGTATGTCGCATACAGCATTGCGAAACAGTAGAAGAAGCTCTGCCCATTGCTGAGCATTGTGAGGAAGGACTCGCTCGTTTGTTTCGGGAAACGAAAGCAGACGCCCATAAATCGCACATTCGTACGTTGGCTAAAAATTCGGACACTCCTTCTGCGACAAGTAGTCCCAGAAATACCGTAACTGTACGTAATAATAAGAAAAGTTCAAAATCAGGAACTTTACGCACAGACCAGCGTTATTTAGCTATGAAAGGTCGTTGCTTTAACTGCGGCAGTGTAGATCACATTTCAAAGAAATGTCCGAAGCAAAAACAGACATTATGCTATAACTGTGTCGTGGTAGGGCATCGTGCCGATTCTTCAGCGTGTCCTTTAAACTTAAAGGCTGTCTCGACGACGACCCAACGTCAGACAGATTAAGTAGAAAAGTATGCATAGTTCCACGGGTCGCCGATTATGACCGAGATAGAACAAAGTTAGTAATTTTAAAGGTAGCTGATCGAAATTACACATTTTTAGTTGATTCAGGAGCCGCTGTTTCATTACTAAAACGCAAAGTAGTCGCTGAAAATAAATGGTCAATATTACCATCAAAGGATGTTTTAGTAGATGTTTCAGGTAATCAGTTGAGTAGTGACGGAGTCGTCAATGTTGAAATTGATACTGATTCTGAAAAAATAAGGCATCGCTTTGTAGTATGTCCGGACGATCTCTTTTTACCATCAGATGGACTGATCGGAGTAGACTTTTTAATTCAGCGTAACGTAGTTATCGATTTTGGTAAGAACATTTTTAAAATTAATAGTAAAGTTCTATCTATGTCAGAAATCGATAGGAACAATAAAAATGCAGACGATAGCATAATTACAATTTATGCTAATGTAGAAGGCAGCGAGTGTGCCAATAGTAGGGACAACTGTTCGAATCAGTTAGAAAATGTTACAGGCGTAGATATCACGAATTCTAAAATTCAAAGTAGTAGTACGGATTGTGTAACGGAGCACAATCAAATAAACATTTGTAGTGATTTGGTATCGATAGATTCTGTGATCGCCCAGACCGAAAAAGATAACATACCTATTGAACCACATTTGACCGAACCCATTATAATTAATAATAATACGCGCGTTAACATTCAGAAATTTAAATGTAGTAATTTGAAAAGATTTGTCGCACGTTCAAAGTATCATGTAACAATACCAGCGCGGCACACAGCTGTGAGTGAAATAATGCTGAACACGCGAATTCCAGACGCGACGTACGTACTTGAACCCACAGAGGTTGATATACCGGGTGTTTTAGTAGCACGTACTGTCTTTCGTAAAGAACAAAATTCAAATTTATTTGTAAATATTATAAACACAGGTCCTACCGAAGTTAAGTTGTCAGCCCGAATACCATTAGGTATAGCAGTAGTGGCAGTAGAAGAAGAAGAGAATGATGTCGAAAATTATCGAAGCGTAAATGTTGTGAGCGGAGGTCAGCCTCATAAGTTTAATTTAGACCATTTACCGATCGGCGAACGAAATAAATTCCAATCCTTTTTAAATGAATATGCTGATATCTTTAAATTAAAAGACACACCATTAAGTAAGACATCTCTGGTGACACACCGTATACTCACGAGCACTGAGATACCGGTCACTAGAGCTCCTTATCGTGTACCATTCAGTCGTCGCCAAGTCATGAAAGATTTAATTGATGAAATGTTAGAAAATAAAATCATACAACCTTCTATTAGTCCATATTCCGCCCCTGTAGTTTTAGTAGAAAAGAAATCAATTGAGGGTGAAAGTTCATTTAGATTTTGTATTGATTACCGCGAATTAAATAAAATAACTAAACGAGATTATTTCCCTATTCCAAATTTACAAGATACTTTGGATCAATTAGGTAAAGCTGCTCGTTTCACCACCCTCGATTTAACTAAAGGCTATTGGCAAGTAGAAATGGATCCGAGAGATAGAGAAAAAACCGCATTCTCTGTTCCTTGGGGCCATTACGAATGTAACAGAATGCCTTTCGGTTTGATAAATAGCCCGAGTACATGGCAGCGACTGATGTACACAGTGTTATCAGGTTTGACGGTGACCCAATGCTTTGTCTATTTGGATGATATCATTTGCTTTAGCGCAGATAATTTAGATGAACATATCGAGAGATTAAAATTAATTTTTGATCGGCTACGAGAAGCAAATTTAACTTTGAATCCAGCAAAATGCAAATTTATGCTCGATGAAACCAAGTACCTGGGTCACATAGTGAGTAAAGACGGCGTGAAACCTGATACGGAAAAGATAAGAGTAGTGAAGGACTTCCCAGTACCTCGTGACGTCACGGAAGTCAGAGCATTTCTTGGCTTAGTGGGTTTTTACCGTCGATTTATTCCAAATTTCGCGAGAGTAGCCTTTCCACTCACAACTTTGACGAAAAAGAATGCTAGATTTGTATGGTCTGATGAGGCGGAAGGGGCGTTTATCCACCTTAGAAATTTATTAACTCAGTCACCGATATTAAAATATCCTGACTTTAACAAACCTTTTATCTTATGTCCGGATGCATCTGCTTTTGCAATTGGAGTAGTTTTAAGCCAAGAGCATGATGGACATGAAATGCCGGTTGCGTATGCGAGTCGTCAACTTAAGCCCGCCGAGCGAAATTATTGCACAACGGAAAGAGAGTGTTTAGCGTTAGTATGGGGAATAAAACATTTCCGATGTTATTTGTATGGTCAAAAATTCATTGTTTATACCGATCATCAACCTCTGAAATGGTTGATGAAAACATCAGAGCCAACAAATCGTTTAATTAGATGGTCATTATTACTTTCGGAACATGACTTTGAAATTCATTATCGTCCGGGAGATAAACATACTAACGCCGACGCACTTTCACGCATTAAGCCTGTACAAATCTTATTTCGCACTAATTATGAACCCATGATATGGGATAGAGACGCTATCAAAATGGCCCAACGGGAAGATAATCAAATAAAAGGTATCACTGACGAAATAAATTCAGAAGGAAATTGTGAATTTTACTTTGATGATGACGGGTTGATTTATAAAAAATCGTACGATGATCGTTTCGAAGACAAGTTAGTTATTCCTTTAAAGTTTCGAAATAATATTTTGAAAGCGTGTCATGATTCTCCATTATCGGGTCATGGTGGCACAGAGAAAACGTTCGAAAAAGTTAATTCGCGATTTTTCTGGCCTCACTTGCGTCGCGATGTAAAAGAATACGTGCGCAAATGCGTATCATGTTAGCAAAGGAAAACGTCACCGCATTTACGACCTGCCCCACTGAAAAAGTTTCAGTCGGTAACACGACCGTTTGAGCGGATAGCAATGGATATTGTTGGTCCTCTTGTAACCACTAGCGCTGGAAATAAATATATTCTAACGGTACAAGATGCAGCTACACGTTATCTAGAAACATTTCCCCTAAAAGACCAGACCTCTATAACGGTGGCGAAAACGTTTGTCAAGGGTACTATCTTAAGACATGGTACGCCCAGACAATTACTGACCGACTTAGGGACCAATTTCGTCTCAAAACTGATGAAAGAAATTTGTACCGTACTAAAAATCGAACGTTTGCATACTACCGCTTTCCACCCGCAAACAAACGCAAGTCTCGAGAGAAGTCATCGAACGTTAAAAGATATGCTCTCACACTATATCAATGAGCAGCATACGGATTGGGATGAATGGCTACCATTCGTTGTATCAGCTTTTTGTAGTAGTACACATGCAATGCTTGGTGATAGTCCATTTTTCTTAATGTATGGAAGGGATATCGAACTACCTTTCGATGACCTCTTGAGACCTCTTCGCACTAGATACGATACGGACTCTAATTATGCAGCAGAATTCTTACAACGTTTAAAGTTAGCTCACTCTAAAGCGAGAGAACAGCTGGACAAGAACATTGACCGTGTCCACCGTAACTTTAATAAGCGAGCGGCTAGTGTCAAGTTTCAAATGGGAGACCGTGTATATCTGTTTACACCAACAGTCAAGGTCGGCACTAGCGCTAAGTTAGCTAAGAAATGGTCAGGTCCGTATCGTATCATTGAAATGCGAGAAGTGAATGCGGTAATTAAAGAAATTTTCGGACGAAAACAAATGACGGTGCATGTGAACCGATTAAAACCTTGTTATTTAACGACCGATGACTTAAAACTTGACGATACGTCAGAGCCAATTGAGTTGACCACTGAAAATGCAGATACGGATGGTATTAACCCTATTATCCCTTGGTCCTCTCAACCGATTTTCCCGCAGGATTCCTTAGAATCAACCTGCAGTAGTACTAATGAAAGTTTATTTACAGAGAGTAGAGCCAATACAACTTTACAGTCTTCCAGTGGTAGCCATAATCAATCACAGAACAGAAGTCGTTTGTCGGACACCAGTACCACTAACTCGAGTACTGACACCGTCGTGGAAACAGCGTCCCGGCCCCGATACGCAACTAGAAGCCACGGAGCTGTCGCTGACCATTCGTGGATCCGCAACACACGGATCTAATTACAAAAGGACTATCACATTAGAGTAGTTATTCATCAGAATGCTAAAGTTATATGTAGTTTTTGTTGTAGTTTTAAGATTATTTGTAATAGACTCATGGGCTGAACTGATTGCTTTCGATTGCGCAGACCCAGAAGTGGAAGTATCCAAGATCTCGCTGTTAGATATTAAACCTTGTCGTGACCCGAAGAATAGCTCAGAAGAGATCCCAACGAAAATCCAGTTACTGCAAGAACGACGGTACACAGAAGTGCATGTATATAGCTGCTTAGTGATTGTGCAGCAGTTGATCGAGCATTGCGGCATGCACTCACACACCAGCGCAGTAGCAGGCGGATTAGCCCGATACGTCCATTACATAAAGGCCGACAGCTGTTCCGAAGCACACCAATTTCAACGCTTAGATCTCTCAGGGTTAGGAGCTGGAATTATCTCTAGTTTGACTTTAAACGGAACTACTGAAGTGTCAACGACGCTGGAGGGACGCCTAGAACCCAGCGGGAAATGCTCCGGCGTTCGATACACCCTTAATGGCATTACGTACGAAGACGTGATCGTTAGCGCCGCTATCACCATCAAATTATTCGACTATCTCGCCATTGCCGACGTCGAAGAAAATGCCGTTCGACTGCGTACAGGCACAGTATGTATGTACTCCAAAAATTATTGTTTTGACGATGTAACACGTGAAGTGACCTGGGAAGCCGACCAGTTGGACCAATGCTCTGAGCGAGGTATGGACGTACTCTACGAAGGTCCAGCCACAATTCTAAAGATCAACAGTACCGGCACTAAGTACATCATGGTAGAGGCCCATGATACGGTTTTCGCCTTGAGGTTATTGTCCGCTGAATTGTTATGCCATCAGCGGGCATGGCGTACAGAGCAGAATAGATTGATAGTTATCTTTGAATCCTCGCTTGGCTTCTATTTTCAGAAATCAAGAAGAGTGACCCACAATACCGACATCATGGCACAGGTTCTCAGTAAGTTGCTGTTCCTAGAGATCGCTTTCAAGCAACAGGCTAGAGAGCTCGTGTACGACGCCATTATGAAGAGATGCCATCTACGTGAAAACATCCTCAAAAACCGTATCATGCTAGCGTTAGAAAAGCCGGATATTGTCAGCGGCCTCGTGAAGGAAGCAGCCGGGCATATGGGTCGAGTGATGGGCGAAGTTTTATACATAATTCGTTGCAGTGCTAAAGTAGTAGACTTCAGAAAAACGGACTTCTGCTATCAAGAGCTGCCAATAGTTTACAAGAATGAGAGCAAGTTCATGGCCCCTCTCACTCGTATAATTCAGGACCATGGTACGCAGGTCGACTGCAGAACTAAATTGCCAGTTATGTTCCACCTGGAAGGCAAATGGTTCGAAATTGACCCCGAACTTAGAAGAACGCAGCCCGATCCTATGGTCCTCGACGCTAACGATCCCAGCGACGTAATGCCAATGACGAAGATAGCCCCGATCAGCGCCAATGGAGTGTACAGTAAGCAGGACATGGAAGAATTCCAACGCACACTCTTGTTCCCACAGGAGCGACGCGCCGTAACTAACGTAATCACGAGAAGGGTCACGGGAGTTCAAGTAGATAGCCAGGATTACCACTTGCCCAATGTATTCAGCCAAAGCGAGTTCGCCAAGATGGCATGGAGTGCTGCAGCGGAAGTGTGGGGTTTCTTATCATATATGGGAAACCTTTTCTCGGTTCTGATGCTTCTGTACACTCTGTACGCGCTGATAAGGTACGTAGCAAACGTAGTGTTAAACCTACTGAGTTTAAGGAAGGCGGTCACTCCCGATCAACCCCCTCGGAGATGGTTCCTGTTCGCCAGTTTGTGGAATGCCTTAACTACGCGATACCTAATTAACTTGGCACGACAACAAACCCCCAACCAGGTCGCGGAGACCGAGCCTCCACCAATCTACCCGGGTCTCCCAATAGCCGTAGCTCAGCAACCCAGTGGTTCTTCCGCTAACCTCGACATTCTGCGCCAGCCCATAGTCTAGTTTGTTTTTGTATACCACTACCAAGTTGAATGAAATTCAGCTAGACTCGACTTTGAATTCCACTCACAGTCGAGTTTAGAGGGGAAGATAGTGTAACGGATGTGAGTTCAATTAGCAAAAATTGTTAGCGTAGGTGGTTGATTGAACTCGCTATCCGCTGCAGAGTGCTGGCACGTGGCTGGGTGGCTTCCGCCGTTCGATGACATTCGATAAGTTGGCAAAAACGGTGGAATACTCCCAAGCGATATGTCAGCAGTTTGATTCGACTTGGTAGAAGACCAAAAATTTGCGAGCATTCTCACATCGGGTGTCGCAAATCACGGTCGTGGTTAGGATAATTAATAGTAATTTAATTTCAGTAGATTTGTTCATTTAGTTTACTTTAAAATTTATTGTTAGTATTTAAGTTATTGCAAATCGGACTTTATAATTTTTAATTTTTAATAAAAATTATTAAACGTCGAAGCTTAAAGAGTAGTGTCTTTTGAAGTGTCCATTTTCACCTTCCACCCGCACCTACCCAGAGTACAGCATCAACGAAGGACAGCAGTGAACAGGTAAGTATAAACTTACATTCTTTGAACCGTCCTGCATAATTCAGTACGTCAACGAGGGCTTGTACTTCACTGCACAACCCCTCTGTTACAAAAAATGTCTTTCCTGTACCACCAGGACCGTCTACAAAGAAATATCTATTTTTGCTATTACTATCTGATACGGCATTCAAAATTAAATCTAAAATTTCTCTTTGATCATTATTAAACAACGCTACATTTTGTTCTCCCTCTAATTTCTCTGCTGCAGTATCAATCAAATCGTTTTCATTTTCGTCTACGTCATCTGGCAGCGGTAAACCGAAATCGCTTAATGTGAATCTATGTATTTCTAATATTTCTTGAATTTTTCTTAAACATTTATTTTGCGCTACTTTTTCGGAATTGTGCAATAAATAATCCTCTATCAAATACTCTTTAAATTTTTCCCACAAAGCTACGGCATTGGTGGACGTGTGGAAACAAATTAAATATGCAAATAATTCTCTTAATTGTCTCGGAAATTTATTTATCACTGCCTCACCTAAACAATTTTCGCATTCTTTATCATTTGCTAAAAGACCTAATGCGCGGGCAGCTTCTTGGTATGTGTTATACAACTTACCATCTACGGTACGCAAGTCTTCGAAACTTGTAGCCCCTTTCGCGTGTACTAATATTAAACGTAGATGGAACCTTTCTATATCTCTGGGACTGACGGAAATCATTCGGCCTATTGGTGGTTTTGACTCGCGTTGCCTAGCCTTCCAAACGTTATTAACAAATACATAATATTTTGGAATTTGCATATAAACATACTGCCGAGCATTTACATCTGTGCTATTTAGAATAAACCACGCAGATAAAGTTGTATTTTTTTTCGCTGCCCGTTCTACTGCTTTTTTCTCTTGACCATTAACGAAAAATACCGCCTGTTGGTATTTCAAATGAACAGCTAACTCATATATTGTATGTGATTTATCGTGTAAGGGATATTCCAGTAGCCTCCAACAACATTCTGGAACAGAAACATAACTCGCATCTAAATAACCGTTGATTTCATACCATTGAATTACTTTATCTTTATCTGGTTGACCTAATTTAATACTTGCGCAGTCATGACCCTTACACAGATAATCGTAAATATATTTAACACTTTTAACCGAAGAGCATATTTCGATGTTAATATGAGCTTTATACTTTTTTAGCAAATATGGATTGTAAGGTACTATCCATCTGTTATCTATTGTATATTTTACTAAACCGTTTTTCCAGAGAATATATATCTTTGCATTATTATCTGGCCTTTTGTAAAGAGGATAACCGTTAATATTTTCGTGTGTTTCGTTTCGAAATTCTTTAGGGTATCTTTTTGTGCATTTATTTTCATTCATGCAAGGTGAATATTTATTTAATATACCGCAGGGACCGTGGATCATGTGCGTTCGAACTAATTGATACAACTCTGGTTCATCGTCTTCATCTGGAATTTCGGCGCTTACAATTTCGTCTATTTCATCTTTGTTACGGATTTTATTATCGCTATCTAATGTCAACAACAAATGCATATGTGGTAACCCACGTTTTTGGAATTCTATTACAAAAATAAAGGCTACGACTTTTCCAAAAATATCATCGTGAAGAATTTCATTCATCAAACTTTTAATTTTTCCGTTGAAAACTCGCGCTACTATATCTGGCCGATCTGCAGAACTTTGACCTTCGCGTAACTGTTCAATTATTTCAGGCCATTTTGGATTACACGTTACTGTTATGAACAAATCAGGTCGGCCGAATTCTCTAACAATTGACATAGCGTTCTGATACATTTTTAACATAAAACGACTGCCACCTTGGAATGTGGATGGTAAAATAACCATTGTGCCCGCCTTACCGCCCTCATTATCTGCTAAATTATTTACATGGTCCATTAACCCATTATACAGCTCTACTCTGAGGGTAGGCTGATTTAATCTAATATAAGTCAATCTTTCAGCCTCGACTTTCACATATGCATCTACAATGTACTGCTGAGTTAGCTTTCCGGCTTCTAAACACGGATTAAATGTATCTCTAATTGCTAATCTATTCATGTAAAATTGTAGCATGCTTTGTTTTTTAATACCGTCGGCATGCTTTAGGTTCATGTTCCAGCCACATTCACCGCGAGGAAAAAGTATGGGATATGTCATGGGGTCGCAGTTTTCGCTGAATTGATTAATTCTAACAGAACCGCCTGCTCTTGGGTGAACACAAATGTCTCTATCTATTGGTGGCTCTCCGTCATTTGATGTAAAAACTACAGCCACTTCATTACATGTTGGTACATTATACCTACGCTTATCTTTTCGTCTGTCACTAACTATCCACAAATTAATTTCTGGCACTGACTGATTATTAATATTTGCCCTAGCTATTTCTCTTTGCTCTACTTCTTTTAACATCATGTACGCTTGAGAATACGGATTAATTTCTCTAATAATATCATCTAACTGCCCCATTATATTTGGTTTACACTGTTTATTGTATTCTACATTCATTCTTTTCTCTAACGCTTCCGCAGAATTTATAATGTATAACTGCGCATATTTTTCAACATTATTATTAGTTGGATATAAGGAACTGGCTGAATCATGATAAATTTGACCATGTATTCGGAAACAATATGGTCCTCTGCCCGGAGGCATTGAAATTTTAGCCCCAAAGGAAGCAAAAGCTAACGCACTATTGTACTGTCTAATATTATCTTTAAAATTTCTACTGTCCGCGTTATTATTGATCATTAGACTTTTTATGTATTCCGGAAACTCGCCTAATTGATCTGCGTTTAACTTGCCTTTACGGCAGCAGTGTGTGAATTTGCCATCCGAGGGCTTCTCATACGCGAAGTTTTTGGATGAACAGTAAGTGCACAGTGCAGACATTGGACCCAACGAATGCGGTTCAATTTGCATTCCTATACCTTTGCTAGCTTTATCATTAACTTTATTTTTGCGTGTCTTTATTTTATTTTTATTTATTACATTATTTTTTAACAAACGCTCTTCTTTCTGTTCCGGTGTTTCTGTTTCAACTACTTTTTTAAAATTATCTTTTAACATATTTAAACGCCGTACTTTATGTTCAGGGCTTTCTATTTCTATAGATTTTTTAAAATTAGTTTTTAACTTATTTAAACGATTTTCTCTTTGTTCCGGTGTTTCTGTTTCAATTGTATTTTTAAAATTATTTTTTAACCTATTTAAACGATTTTCTCTTTGTTCCGGTGTTTCTGTTTCAATTATATTTTTAAAATTATTTTTTAACCTATTTAAACGATTTTCTCTCTGTTCGGGTGTTTCTGTTTCTATTGAAATTTTAAAATTATTTTTTAAAGTATTTAAACGATTTTCTCTCTGTTCGGGAGTTTCTGTTTCTATTGAAGTTTTTAAATTATTTTTTAACCTATTTAAACGATTTTCTCTTTGTTCCGGTGTTTCTGTTTCAATTGTATTTTTAAAATTATTATTTAACCTATTTAAACGATTTTCTCTCTGTTCGGGTGTTTCTGTTTCTATTGAAATTTTAAAATTATTTTTTAAAGTATTTAAACGATTTTCTCTCTGTTCGGGAGTTTCTGTTTCTATTGAAGTTTTTAAATTATTTTTTAACCTATTTAAACGTTTTTCTTTTTGTTCATGTGTTTCTATTTGAATCATATTTTGAAAGTTATCTTTTAATCTATTTAAGCGATTTGTTTTTTGTTCAGGTGTTTCATTTTTAATGTATTCTTTGAAATTAAATTTTAATTTATTTAACCTATTTGTTTGTTGATCAAGTGTTTCATTAGCTAAAATTTTTAATTTATTTTCTGTATTTAATTTTAGACGTTTGGACCGTTCTTCAGCTGTTTCATTCTCTTTACGCTTTAAATGATTTTCTCTTAATTTCTGCTGTCGTGTTATCGGAAATAATACTAAATTACGTGTTCGAAACAAATTTAAAGTATGTGACCTAAGCTTATTGATATTATAATTTTCCTGTTCCGGATTGCGGTTAAATATGATACTCGTACAAAACGCAATTGCAAACAACCCACAATCAAAAGTGTTGGTCTGCTGCTGAACCCGGACAAATCTAACTGTTGGTCTATAAGGAAACAGTCTTTCTAAATATAAACTGGCATTTGAATTTAAACATTGAGAATTCATGCTGTCGTAAATAATTATCTCTGAACCGTCATAGTACGCGGTAAGCCAATGACCAATACTACCGGTATTTGCACCTGGTACGAATAAAATTTGTAAGTGTTTAGTTCCTTGTTGAACTGGAATGATACGGTCCGGAGCATTTACATACACTGTAGGCTGAGGGTTGAACTCAGTCATAGAACGGACTAAAGAAAAGAAAAAGTCTATATGTACGTCTTCTAAGTACCCTGCAGGATTTAGCAACGTGTTAATATCCTGGTCTATTAACTGAATCTGATAGTTTACTGTCCTAATTCCTACATTAGCCGTTTGATTACGTGTATGTACATTATTGATATTATTGTCCGCTACTGAAATGACAGATATACTCCTACAACCTGATTGAACCTGACTATTAATAAAGTTTTCTTCTATATTTCCCGTATTATCATTTTTATTATTTTTTGCCGCATTTTTTCGTTGTTTTGCTTGCGCTTAAGACGTTTAATTCTATCTTTACTTGGCATTTTGTTATGTACTTAAAAATTATACAAAACTTACAATTTTTGAGTGTGTTGTTCTTTTCAATATTTATAATTACCAATAATTACGTCAGGCCTTCGATTATAAGTCGATCAGGTTCTTTTCTGTTAGGATAATGAAATCTTGCACTCTTTCTCTTACTCTGCTGCAGTCAAGTTGTAAACCTACAGTAAAATTAATATTTAAAATATATGTATAGCATTATAAAAAATTAATACGAAATAAATGTGTATTTGTATTATTAGATTGCTAAATTACTAAATACTGCAAACTATGTACAATGTCTAGGCCGTGAATCTGCTCTCGTCATAATCGAGCGGCAATTACACAACGTGAAATATAATAATATATTTGAGATTGTCCATGTAGTGAACAAACTATAACCGCGCAATTTAAACAACTGTCATCTGTTGTGTTCTTATGTGTAGTTTGTAAGATAATGATATATTTCCCGTTAATTATTAATTAAATGCATATTCATATAAAAATATGTTTATAATTTAATAGTGGATGTATTTAAGACATGGTATCATGGTTGGACTACAAGAAATTTGCGGATAGTTTACATTGTGTGTTTTATTTGTAAATAAATAAAATTTAAATAAAAATGTTGTTTTCGGTAAATATAGGGTGTTCCAGTTAAGTGTGCCACCATTGCTATCTCGAGAACTATAAGAGCTACGAGGTTGTTTAAATTAGCGAGAACCACCATTTTACAAGAACAACATAATGGGCAAAAAAAACCACTCCATATCTTGAGAACCATTGGTTTAAAAAAATATTTGTTTGGCTTATGTTAATAGACTTGTAAAATGGTGATTCCTTGCTAAGTTAACCAACCTGGTAGTTCTTATAGTTTTTAAGATAGCAATGGTGGCACGCTTAAATGGAACAGCCTGTATATTTTAAAGATTTTCACAAAAAATACATTCATAGATTTCTAATTATATATAACAATAAAATAGTCAACTTTTCGCAATTTTAATTTTTTTTTGGATGTAACAGAAACGTCTGCTACATTTTAAAATTCTCAGAATAAAAAATTTGCGAGATAAAAGTACTGTTACTAAGACCCAAGAATCAACCACTTAATAAATTTATTTTTTAAATAATTTTGTACCTTTCCTACCCTATATGTTAATAAAAAAAACATGCATTCTTGCATATTAAGCTAAAATAGATTTTATACGGACATATACATAACGAAACATAAGTACACAACAGATGAAAGTTATTTAAATTGAACGGTTATGTGATTTGTTCCCCATTACCAAAATTTCAAACCGAAAAATAAATATGTAATTCCCGCTCCATTTTGACGTCACGCTTTCACGGCCTATTAGAGATAGTGTAATGATTATAAATTTAAAGTAAATTACTTATACTTAAATAGAAGATGAACTCTCAAAAACTGTAGGTTGGACTAACTCGCAATTAGTTATAACACGCGGCCCACCAGAGACGATGAAATACCCGCCTAAATATTTTTTTAATTTGTGCAATAAATAATTTAGCATATTTTGGAGCATACTTCAGCTAAATAAAAATAATGGAGACACATCTTTTGTAGGTTTACGGAAAACCGGTTAAAAACTACTGGCGCCGGGTAAACCAGAAAAATATAGAATTTAATAAGAAATAAAATAATATAAAAAAAATCTGGTGTGTCCAACACAATACCTCCCGCCAATTTAGTAATATATTCTATATAAGTTTTTCAATACATTTAATTTGTAGTTTTAAAATTAGTTGGTTATTGCAGTTCAGAATATTTTTAATTTATTTCATACCTAAAATTTCCTTCATAAATTTTGTATCACCAATATGACAGCTATTTTTGACGTTACTAAAACCGAAACTGAACTTACTTTGATTCACGCATGCAAATACATTCCTAATATATTTCTTCCATCTTTTTAAATTTTAAAATAAAATTACTTCATTTTTTACTTATTTTATCTTTTACACTTACTTACATCAAATTTGACATCATATGTCAAATTTTGTGAACATATGAATAACTCATCTGTTTTATCGAAATTCCTCAGCCTAAACGATATGTAAAATTATTATAATTTATATATTTTTTTTCTATCTAGCTAGAAGTTATATATAAACGTAATTATGCAGATCGGTAAAAAATTTAAAAATCTTTGAATTTATAATAACGAAATTTGCGAAAATATGGTATTTAGAGGTATTTTTTAGGAAAAACGGTTTAAAGCTCCAAGTAAAGTACTACTGCCGGTTAACCAATTGTAGTCAAAATCTAATCAGTTCATCATATTAGAACAGAACTCTTAAATACCAAATATTATATTTTTTACATGTATCGTATTGGAGTTATCGTGGACGAAAAATCGTCACAGACACACACACACACACATACAGACATCACGCTAAAAATAGTAAAATCGTATTCTAGGGACCCTAATTCGTGCTCATATGTTGAAAACTCACACTCGAGAAATCTGACCAAAAACAATACCTCCCTTATCTATATATTGATAGGCGGGAGGTAAAAAATAATGAAATCACAAATTAAAATTTCTATTAGCTTGGTTGTAAATGACATTTTTCTAATTGTAAATTGCGAACTTGCAAGTTGATTTTTCGAGGGTTGTAAAAGATATAAAATATTTCTCACCTTAGATTTGAATTTAGCGGCACACTAAACGGGATTTATTTTATTGTGACTACTGCAGC
Organism: Stenolophus ochropezus; assembly: GCA_035578165.1. Taxonomy (NCBI): domain Eukaryota; kingdom Metazoa; phylum Arthropoda; class Insecta; order Coleoptera; family Carabidae; genus Stenolophus; species Stenolophus ochropezus. Next base: position 19,847,627 of record JAQOWZ010000010.1, on the reverse strand, counting down.
TCTGATCAAAGATAATGAATATTAATTCGCAATATAAATATATTGTAACAAAGCACAATAAATGAAATTACTCTACACACAGGTGAAGAAGCAATATTCTTGATAAACAAATTTTGTTTTCTATGGTGTCCCTGATCTCAAATTAGTATTTCCGAAATGTCGGTAAATGTGAAATTATTAATACCGACACCGTACATACCGATAAATACAAAATTAAATTATTAAAAATTCAAAAATAATAAATTTTAAATAATAATTTATTGATAATGTTATAACACAAATATACTTTTAATTTAAATGAGAATTTTACTTTAAAACGAAATGAACGTGTTATATACAATAACGAAATAATTATAATACTTACTTTTAGCGTCACAGATGCAAGGTTTGTTGTTCGAATCTTTAACTTCCATTCTAATTGATCATAAGATAAGGGCGAACTTTTGAGCAAAAACTGATACTCTGGCATTAGTGCTTATATTCCAAATGCAACCGTTTTCAAATGGTTGCAACATGAACTTCTTCACTGATTCATACTAATAACGTAATAACATAATAACTGTTAATAAAATACAACGTATTGGTAGAGATTAATTGCACTAAAATGTATACTTACATGAAATACATTCAAAATTTGTGTATAATCATTCATATTGTATTTTTGTTAAAATAAACTGCAACTATTGTTCAGTGTACCTACATTATTATTAATTTTCACATTCATAGCTGTAAAATGAAAATTACAAATTAAAAAAAACATTAGAGGAAGGTCTTTATTGCAGTTACTGTAACTCCAATAAAGACTTTCTTCATATTAACAACCAGTCGATAAACCAATCCTGCATTAAAAACATATTTATCATAAAACGTATTTTATTAAATTTATTTTAAATTCTACTTCGTTCGTTTGATTGTAATTATTTTTTAATAAAAATAAAAATAGTACATCCCCTCCAGCTTGTATTATTTTTTTCATAATAAAGATGTTTTAGGACAACACAATCTGTTATGTACATACATTCATTCGGAGTTAAAACATATCTTCTGCTACTTACAGGTTTTGTTAACAGATTGCAGGAAATTAATACCACGTATTGTTTGTCTAGTATTGTGAAAGATTTTAGCTCAGAATTTAAAATTTCCGATAGTCAGTTATCCCACTTACTTGTTGATTTTAAGTCAAAATCTTCTAATGATATCATGTACTTTTTTATTATAATTATTTAATTTTTTATGGCCTGTCTAATTTAAAATGAAGTACAGTACTCAGGATAGTACTACAAAACACCTATAATAAATAACTTGTTATTCAATATAATAGGAATTTATTTGTAACTTACTATTTCTAATACGTTTGCAAAGTATATTCCGGCTTACAATTATAGGTGTACTTGTCATTTTGCAAATACAATAAACAACAATGTGCTGGCAAGACTTTTAAGTAAATTATGAAGGTCTGACACATAACATGTTTTGACAAATGATTTAATTTCTTCGAACTTGTCGTTCACTAAATAAAATAGAGGGTTGAAACGCATATGAATCAAAAGAAGAACACCGGCTCAAAAAATGCGCGTTATTTGAATTATTCTTATAACTCTCTTGTATATAAAGAACAGAATGTCAATTAATTGAATTATTTTCTGAAAAATAATGTTTCTGCTTTTGCAGGAATAATAAATTGTACTCTTTCGTCTTTCATATTCTTTAGTACTGCTTATTTCTAATCTTTTGTATATTTCTTTCCTTTTTATATATTTCTCTACATTTCTAAATCATACATATATCATTTTATATTTATTTCAATAATAAATAATAAGTACAAACCAACATATGTTCAGAGTATTGTATCAAGTTGCAAAATTTCTAGTATAAATTTATGTTATAACCAATTATAACAAACGTTAAATGTCAGAAAATTTTAATTGTGCCATATACAATTTCTACAATAATAATACATATTTTGCTCAATATTATAAAGTACGGATACATAGTTCAGTTAATAATATCTTTGTCCATTTTCAAAATTATTGTACTTTAATATTCGTACTTTACACTTGTCAAAATTACCTACTTCATCACACATTTGGCAACATCGACTTTTGACATTGGAAACGTCAAAATTTATATTAATTAAATACGTTATGTTTTAAACTTAAATTAGTTGTAACACATTTGCTCAAGTCTATTATTCATGAAATTGTTTTTAAATCTTTGATATCAATGTTCTATTAAAAGATATAATCATTTAAAATTCATAGGCAGATTGTCAAAAGTGACGGATGACAGCGTGATTCTTCTTAAAGTTAGACATGGCCTCTGAGATCCATTGTTTCAAGGCAGCATTTGTGCAAAGTTTTAATTTTTTACACGAAAACTACTAATAGTAAAAATATAAGACACCCAAAAGGCACCAGATCTCATTAGCCCCCACATATTAAAAAAAAATTTATAACAATCACTTGCATGGTTCAGGCTGTAGGCGATTACAAAAGTTACTCGATGCTCGTGATGAATCTATAGATAGATATATAGATAGATATATAGATAGTGAATCTAATCGTTTAGTATATGGACTAGCGAATTCTCGGCTACGCCGAGCATTCCCTAGAGCTCCGCTGTCAGTGCAAAAAACAAATGCCGATCGATATGAAACAATTATTTCATATTTGCACGTCAGGCCTCACCGAGACCTTTCATTAGATTGCAAACACGATATACTTCTAATAATATTTTGCAAAAAACAAAAGCCGGTCGACATGAAACATTTTTGTTATTTATGTACCCCAATTCACACCGAGACCTTTCATTTGATACCATACACGACATACTTCTGACAACTTTCTGCATTAAACAAAAGTCGATCGACATGAAACATTTTTATCATATCTACACGCTAGCCCACACCCAGACTTTTCATTTGATACCAAACACTATATACTTGTGACAACCTTTTGCAAAAAACAAAAGCCGATCGACATAGCACATTTTTTGTCAATTCTGCACACTAGCCCTCTTCGAGACCTTTCATTTGATACCAAACACGACATACTTCTGACAACTTTTTGCATAAAACAAAAGCCGATCGACATGGAACATTTTTGTCAATTATGCACGCTAGCCCTCTCCGAGACCTTTCATTTGATATCAAACACGATATACTTCTGACAACTTTTTGCAAAAAACAAAAACCGATCGATATAGTACATTTTTGTCAATTCTGCAGGCTAGCCCTCAACGAGACCTTTCATTTGATACCAAACACGACATACATCTGACAACTTTTTGCATAAAACAAAAGCCGATCGACATGGAACATTTTTGTCAATTCTGCACGCTAGCCCTCTCCCTCTCCGAGACCTTTCATTTGATATCAAACACGACATACTTCTGACAACTTTTTGCAAAAAACAAAAGCCGATCGACATGGAACATTTTTGTAAATTCTGCAGGCTAGCCCTCTCCGAGACCTTTCATTTGATACCAAACACGGGTCCGTGAAGTTAGCAACCACCGGAAAGCACAAACGATGAAATTTATGCCAAACGTTTGTGCTTCGTTTGTGCTCAATTGTGCCCCTAAATAAAACTCAGCAACCCTTACCGTTCGTAAGTAATAAACAATTTAAATGTGGTTGCCAACTTCACGCCTAGCAACCACCTGTGAAGCACAAACGATGAAACATATACCAAACGTTTGTGCTTCGTTTGTGCTCAATTGTGCCCCTAAATAAAACTCAGCAACCCTTACCGTTCGTAAATAATAAACAATTTATATGTGGTTGCCAACTTCACGCCTAGCAACCACTTGTGAAGCACAAACGATGAAACATATACCAAACGTTTGTGCTTCGTTTGTGCTCAATTGTGCCCCTATATAAAACTCAGCAACCCTTACCGTTCGTAAGTAATAAACAATTTAAATGTGGTTGCCAACTTCACGCCTAGCAACCACCTGTGAAGCACAAACGATGAAACATATACCAAACGTTTGTGCTTCGTTTGTGCTCAATTGTGCCCCTATATAAAACTCAGCAACCCTTACCGTTCGTAAGTAATAAACAATTTAAATGTGGTTGCCAACTTCACGCCTAGCAACCACCTGTGAAGCACAAACGATGAAACATATACCAAACGTTTGTGCTTCGTTTGTGCTCAATTGTGCTCCTAAATAAAACTCAGCAACCCTTACCGTTCGTAAGTAATAAACAATTTAAATGTGGTTGCCAACTTCACACCTAGCAACCACTTGTGAAGCACAAACGATGAAACATATACCAAACGTTTGTGCTTCGTTTGTGCTCAATTGTGCCCCTATATAAAACTCAGCAACCCTTACCGTTCGTAAGTAATAAACAATTTAAATGTGGTTGCCAACTTCACGCCTAGCAACCACCTGTGAAGCACAAACGATGAAACATATACCAAACGTTTGTGCTTCGTTTGTGCTCAATTGTGCCCCTAAATAAAACTCAGCAACCCTTACCGTTCGTAAGTAATAAACAATTTAAATGTGGTTGCCACCTTTCTGCACAGCGAACACTTATGAATTACAAATTTAGAAATATGTGCGAAACGTTTGTACTATCCAAAATGTGCATAAAGAACTCAACCATCCCTATTGTTCGTAAGGAATGTAATATTAAAACTCTGATGTAGCCATCACATTACTAATCAAGATAACCTTTTTACAAGTAGCCTAGTTAATAGAGGCAAAAAAGGCTTTGCCATGTAAAAAGTCGGGAAGAATTTATATTTGGCAATTTTGTTCATTTTGAGCCCTAATAAAATTCTGAAATTTGTAAAAATGGGAAAAGTCCACCAGCGCTGCAATCTTGAATAAAGGCGATAAAAATCTAGTTATTTGATAATATCTCGTTTCCACAACTTTGCAAAGTAATAATATATTATACAAAATGGCTGAGAATAAAATATCCTCCAAGTTTTGTATTTTTGTTTAGATTAACTGTTAACGAGTTCTGGCAGAGGACAATTGAGCGTATATTTGTAATTTGCAACAATCCCTGAATTCTCATTACTATTTACTGTTCGTTATTGTTATTATATATTATTATTTATGTAAAAATAGTAATAATATATGTCAGCCAGTAACCAATACAGTTGTGTGGTCGTGTCGTGTCTTGTCTGATCGAGTAGATAAGCAACATCAAAATAACAAAATTTAAAATTTTGAATATTATAATATTCTATATTTCTAATTTTTCGTGCATTTTTCAGATTTTCTTTCTATTTCTAAAAATTTGTTGCCTAAAATAGATATAAAAATAGCCATTTTGCCTACCCATTTTTAATAATTTTAGAGCCTAAAATTCCGGTCTCTAGTAATAATAAATAAAAAATACATTGTATAATATAGTCATATACACAGTGTTCATTTTAAGTAGAACACCATTTCTATCTTAAGAACTATAAGAAATACGATATTAAAGTACCTAGGAAACAATTCCTATATCACAAGACTATTAAAATGAGCTCAATAATTTTTTATCAAACTAATGGTTCCAATATATGTGAAACAATATTACTACCTAAATTAATGTATGTAGTTATAACTAAAGTAAGTAAACCTAGAAATTTAATATTTTTATAAAATGCAATTATTTAAAATTTAACATGGTAACCGCCTATGTCACCTTTTCGTAGGACACCCGGTATGTTATATTACGTAAAATTAAGTGTTTTTAATTCAATTTTTAAGTTCTTTGTATTGTAATTCTGAAAATAAAATACACGCAAACGCATACAGACAAACAATGTTCATGTGTTTCTCTCCTTGCCTATCTTATACATTAAAAATCTGTTAAACTATTTCTTTTTCCTCTTCTTTAGATGTTAGTTGTTATTTCTCTCCAAAAGCCTTAATTTTCGTAATTTTCCCCTGCCAGACCTTTGTCAATTCTCATTCATTGCTTCGGTTATATACATATGTATTGTAGCGAACCCAGGGTAGCGGCGAGGGCGGCGGCGCGGGCGGCAGCCGCTAGCGAGCAGGTCAGAACACGTCCGTTCGCTCCCCATTGTTCTGATTTCCAAGGAATCAGAGAATACTCTAGAATAAACTGTTTTAATATAAATACCCCAAGCAAAAGATCGCGAGAACAGTCTTGTATCGATACGTGTAGTGAACAGATCGTGATATAAATAGACAGTGAAATAAATAAATAGTGATATAAATATTGTTGAAATAAATATTGCGTAGTTCTAATTGTTTAAATAAATTATCTTAGTTTTTAAGTCTTTATTGATATATGTTAGTCGTAAATTAGTATTTATATTTGTTAATTCTTAGTGTTAGTTATTTTTCATTATTCTTCATAATTCATATTTCTTTAATTAAACTTAATTATATAAATATTAGCGTTTTAATCAATTTTACACTTCACCTAAATAAATAAAACATTACAGTATATTCAATGGCAATAGTGGTCTTCCTGTACTTATTATTCTTGGTTTTTATTTTAATTTTAAACTTTAAAGCAACAATTTTTATATAACAATTACATACATCGGTTTAGCTATATCTGTTTGCTATCGAAATTTACTAGTATTTTTTCTCTTTTGACTGTACCATTTGAAATTTCTATGTACGCATGCGCACGTGAAAATAAATAAGCGAATGTTTGGGACATGTACACTCTCCGTAAAAGCATATTCTAAACTTGTGTGACTCGCTGCTAAGTTCGTTGTCAAGATTTATAAATGACCCATGGATGTCAATATAGTATTTGTATATTAGGACAGTACACAGTAAAAGACAAAGCTTAAGGCAGTTAATGTTAATAGTATGCATTTTGTGTTCACAAAATTACATTAGATGTAATAATAAAAACATAATAAGTAACATGGACATAAACATAGGATAGAACATAAATGAGGAGCCTTAGCGCAATTTAGTTCTCGATAGAGGCATTGCTGTGTTAAAAATTGTGACGGTAAAAATAAACATCATTTTAGAATTTTCACTGGAAGAAAGATACTTGTGGATGAATGATTTTAGCACAAATAATATTTATTTAATAAAGAGGATGTTATTTTGATTTTTTTTTCGTATTTCAATAATTTATCTACATACATTAATCAAAATAAAAATTAACTAGGACATACTCTGCATAAATTTTGAATTTAATTGTTTTTTGTCCTTTATGAATTGCACTCGTTCTCTTTTTAAGTTTATTACTTTTCATTTTCGTATTCAAACACAATTAAATTTACTAAATATTGTTACGAGCCAGAATAAAAAAGAATAATGTTTCATATTTCAATATTTTCAAATGTTTTGCCGCAAAACCTTATACACACTGCGTAAAATTGCGTGTACTTCTTCTTTTTCTTCATAAAATTTTCATCGTGTGAGACGTACTTAAGCAACTCGCTCGGTTATGCCATCTACTTTTAGCTTTGCGCTAAGTTCCCATTAAAGTGCCGAGTATGTCATAGCAATGTATTTAGTTTAGAACATGCTTGGACAAGTAGTGAACCACTTCAAAATATTTGCTCATTGCCCTACTATGCGTGCACAGGTATTTCAAATGGTACAGTTAAAAAGAAAATTACAACAAATACCCCACTAAACCCTCTTCCTCAGTCCTACACTAGGGACCTTTAATTCTTGTATATTTTAAACTAAAAATTATCCTTATTTTGCTTACGTGACATTTTATAATGAAACGAAAATATTTCATATGGTAATTTTTTTCTTTTGACTGTACCATTTGAAATTTCTGTGCGCGCATGCGAACTTTGTAGGTAAATGACCGAGGATCTTATGAATACGTATAATGAATAATCATGCAAATTATTATTCGCAAATTTATAATTTTAGTTAAAAATTAATATTTGATTGTTCGGTATTATAATAATTTGCTACATCTATTAGTTGCAATAGGTCATGAAAGTGAACCCTGAAATATAATATCCGGTTTGAAATTTTGGCTATAGTGAACAAACCATAAGCGCGCAATTTAAATAACTGTCATCTGTTGTGCACTTATGTGTAGTTTGTACTCATATGATAATGACGGACATTTTATTATTATTTTTACGATGGAAACAGTAAAACAATAACACAAAATATATTCTATATTATAATATAAAAATTATATACTATAACATATATACATAAACAAAATAACAAAAAATATACTCTATATTAGAATATATAAGATGTTTTTTGACATTAAACATACTCGTAGGAATAGGATAGAACATTAAAATAAAGTGCCAAGTATAGGTAACATTGCAAATTATAATACTTATTACAAGTTAACTTCGATAATTTTTCACGTTTTATTTCTAAATACTTTACCAAACTTAAAAAGAATCCTGATTTATTTTCGATTTCTATAATTTGCAATGTTACCTATACTTGGCACTTTATTTTAATGTTCTATCCTATTCCTACGAGTATAATTTTTATATTATAATAAAGAATATATTTTGTGTTATTGTTTTACTGTTTCGATCGTAAAAATAATAATAAAATGTCCGTCATTATCATATGAGTACAAACTACACATAAGTGCACAACAGATGACAGTTATTTAAATTGCGCGCTTATGGTTTGTTCACTATAGCCAAAATTTCAAACCGGATATTATATTTCAGGGTTCACTTTCATGACCTATTGCAACTAATAGATGTAGCAAATTATTATAATACCGAACAATCAAATATTAATTTTTAACTAAAATTATAAATTTGCGAATAATAATTTGCATGATTATTCATTATACGTATTCATAAGATCCTCGGTCATTTACCTACAAAGTTCGCATGCGCGCACAGAAATTTCAAATGGTACAGTCAAAAGAAAAAAATTACCATATGAAATATTTTCGTTTCATTATAAAATGTCACGTAAGCAAAATAAGGATAATTTTTAGTTTAAAATATACAAGAATTAAAGGTCCCTAGTGTAGGACTGAGGAAGAGGGTTTAGTGGGGTATTTGTTGTAATTTTCTTTTTAACTGTACCATTTGAAATACCTGTGCACGCATAGTAGGGCAATGAGCAAATATTTTGAAGTGGTTCACTACTTGTCCAAGCATGTTCTAAACTAAATACATTGCTATGACATACTCGGCACTTTAATGGGAACTTAGCGCAAAGCTAAAAGTAGATGGCATAACCGAGCGAGTTGCTTAAGTACGTCTCACACGATGAAAATTTTATGAAGAAAAAGAAGAAGTACACGCAATTTTACGCAGTGTGTATAAGGTTTTGCGGCAAAACATTTGAAAATATTGAAATATGAAACATTATTCTTTTTTATTCTGGCTCGTAACAATATTTAGTAAATTTAATTGTGTTTGAATACGAAAATGAAAAGTAATAAACTTAAAAAGAGAACGAGTGCAATTCATAAAGGACAAAAAACAATTAAATTCAAAATTTATGCAGAGTATGTCCTAGTTAATTTTTATTTTGATTAATGTATGTAGATAAATTATTGAAATACGAAAAAAAAATCAAAATAACATCCTCTTTATTAAATAAATATTATTTGTGCTAAAATCATTCATCCACAAGTATCTTTCTTCCAGTGAAAATTCTAAAATGATGTTTATTTTTACCGTCACAATTTTTAACACAGCAATGCCTCTATCGAGAACTAAATTGCGCTAAGGCTCCTCATTTATGTTCTATCCTATGTTTATGTCCATGTTACTTATTATGTTTTTATTATTACATCTAATGTAATTTTGTGAACACAAAATGCATACTATTAACATTAACTGCCTTAAGCTTTGTCTTTTACTGTGTACTGTCCTAATATACAAATACTATATTGACATCCATGGGTCATTTATAAATCTTGACAACGAACTTAGCAGCGAGTCACACAAGTTTAGAATATGCTTTTACGGAGAGTGTACATGTCCCAAATATTCGCTTATTTATTTTCACGTGCGCATGCGTACATAGAAATTTCAGATGGTACAGTCAAAAGAGAAAAAATACTAGTAAATTTCGATAGCAAACAGATATAGCTAAACCGATGTATGTAATTGTTATATAAAAATTGTTGCTTTAAAGTTTAAAATTAAAATAAAAACCAAGAATAATAAGTACAGGAAGACCACTATTGCCATTGAATATATTGTAATGTTTTATTTATTTAGGTGAAGTGTAAAATTGATTAAAACGCTAATATTTATATAATTAAGTTTAATTAAAGAAATATGAATTATGAAGAATAATGAAAAATAACTAACACTAAGAATTAACAAATATATATACTAATTTACGACTAACATATATCAATAAAGACTTAAAAACTAAGATAATTTATTTAAACAATTAGAACTACGCAATATTTATTTCAACAATATTTATATCACTATTTATTTATTTCACTGTCTATTTATATCACGATCTGTTCACTACACGTATCGATACAAGACTGTCCTCGCGATCTTTTGCTTGGGGTATTTATATTAAAACAGTTTATTATAGAGTATTCTCTGATTCCTTGGAAATCAGAACAATGGGGAGCGAACGGACGTGTTCTGACCTGCTCGCTAGCGGCTGCCGCCCGCGCCGCCGCCCTCGCCGCTACCCTGGGTTCGCTACAATACATATGTATATAACCGAAGCAATGAATGAGAATTGACAAAGGTCTGGCAGGGGAAAATTACGAAAATTAAGGCTTTTGGAGAGAAATAACAACTAACATCTAAAGAAGAGGAAAAAGAAATAGTTTAACAGATTTTTAATGTATAAGATAGGCAAGGAGAGAAACACATGAACATTGTTTGTCTGTATGCGTTTGCGTGTATTTTATTTTCAGAATTACAATACAAAGAACTTAAAAATTGAATTAAAAACACTTAATTTTACGTAATATAACATACCGGGTGTCCTACGAAAAGGTGACATAGGCGGTTACCATGTTAAATTTTAAATAATTGCATTTTATAAAAATATTAAATTTCTAGGTTTACTTACTTTAGTTATAACTACATACATTAATTTAGGTAGTAATATTGTTTCACATATATTGGAACCATTAGTTTGATAAAAAATTATTGAGCTCATTTTAATAGTCTTGTGATATAGGAATTGTTTCCTAGGTACTTTAATATCGTATTTCTTATAGTTCTTAAGATAGAAATGGTGTTCTACTTAAAATGAACACTGTGTATATGACTATATTATACAATGTATTTTTTATTTATTATTACTAGAGACCGGAATTTTAGGCTCTAAAATTATTAAAAATGGGTAGGCAAAATGGCTATTTTTATATCTATTTTAGGCAACAAATTTTTAGAAATAGAAAGAAAATCTGAAAAATGCACGAAAAATTAGAAATATAGAATATTATAATATTCAAAATTTTAAATTTTGTTATTTTGATGTTGCTTATCTACTCGATCAGACAAGACACGACACGACCACACAACTGTATTGGTTATTGGCTGACATATATTATTACTATTTTTACATAAATAATAATATATAATAACAATAACGAACAGTAAATAGTAATGAGAATTCAGGGATTGTTGCAAATTACAAATATACGCTCAATTGTCCTCTGCCAGAACTCGTTAACAGTTAATCTAAACAAAAATACAAAACTTGGAGAATATTTTATTCTCAGCCATTTTGTATAATATATTATTACTTTGCAAAGTTGTGGAAACGAGATATTATCAAATAACTAGATTTTTATCGCCTTTATTCAAGATTGCAGCGCTGGTGGACTTTTCCCATTTTTACAAATTTCAGAATTTTATTAGGGCTCAAAATGAACAAAATTGCCAAATATAAATTCTTCCCGACTTTTTACATGGCAAAGCCTTTTTTGCCTCTATTAACTAGGCTACTTGTAAAAAGGTTATCTTGATTAGTAATGTGATGGCTACATCAGAGTTTTAATATTACATTCCTTACGAACAATAGGGATGGTTGAGTTCTTTATGCACATTTTGGATAGTACAAACGTTTCGCACATATTTCTAAATTTGTAATTCATAAGTGTTCGCTGTGCAGAAAGGTGGCAACCACATTTAAATTGTTTATTACTTACGAACGGTAAGGGTTGCTGAGTTTTATTTAGGGGCACAATTGAGCACAAACGAAGCACAAACGTTTGGTATATGTTTCATCGTTTGTGCTTCACAGGTGGTTGCTAGGCGTGAAGTTGGCAACCACATTTAAATTGTTTATTACTTACGAACGGTAAGGGTTGCTGAGTTTTATATAGGGGCACAATTGAGCACAAACGAAGCACAAACGTTTGGTATATGTTTCATCGTTTGTGCTTTCCGGTGGTTGCTAACTTCACGGACCCACCAAACACGACATACTTCTGACAACTTTTTGCACAAAACAAAAGCCGATCGACATGGAACATTTTTGTCAATTCTGCACGCTAGCCCTCAACGAGACCTTTCATTTGAGACCAAACTCGACATATCTTTGAGAAATTTTTGCAAAAACAAAAGCCGATCAACATTGACCTTTTTTTTAATTCTACACGCCAGCCCTTATCGAGCCTTTTCATTTGATACCAAACACCACATACTTCTCACAACATTTTCCAAAAAACAAAAGCCGTTCGATATAGAACATTTTTGTTCATTCTGCACGCTAGCCCTCATCGTGACCTAGCCTAATATAACAAATTTATGTCATTCGCGCACACCAGTCTGTATTGTGTCGTTTTCTTAAAACCCAAGGACAACCTACTTCTAACAACTTTTTACGAAAAACAAATGTAGATCGACATGACTCATTTTTTTTTTCATTTTAAAACTGGCCCTTATGGTTTTCTATCTTTTGAAAACAAACAGCAAAGTATTCAATTTATTTTATTTAGGAATATTTGACTTTTATTTAGTTACTACTATAATTTGGCAACACTGTTTGTATTAAAAAATAATAGTTAATTTTTAAATTTATAAATTAATATTGGCAACCCTAATACAACTGCCACCGTCTTCAGTGAAGTTAGTTTAGGAATATTTGGTTTTAATTTAGTTACTTCATCACACATTTGGCAACATTGACTTTTGACATTGGAAACGTCAAAATTTATATTAATTAAATACGTTATGTTTTAAACTTAAATTAGTTGTAACACATTTGCTCAAGTCTATTATTCATGAAATTGTTTTTAAATCTTTGATATCAATGTTCTATTAAAAGATATAATCATTTAAAATTCATAGGCAGATTGTCAAAAGTGACGGATGACGGCGTGATTCTTCTTAAAATTAGACATGGCCTCTGGGATCCATTGTTTCAAGGCAGCATTTGTGCAAAGTTTTAATTTTTTACACGAAAACTACTAATAGTAAAAATATAAGACACCCAAAAGGCACCAGATCTTATTAGCCCCCACATATTAAAAAAAAAATTATAACAATCACTTGCATGGTTCAGGCTGTAGGCGATTACAAAAGTTACTCGATGCTCGTGATGAATCTATAGATAGATATATAGATAGATATATAGATAGATAGATTGGATTACTCAATGAACTGCCGTCCGCACTAGACGTGTTTTGTGTTCTGGCAAGAGTTGTTGCAATTTTTTTGATTTCATTTTTATAAAATAAAAAATCGCTTCTATATTTTCAATATGTTGACGCGCGACGATCAAAATACAATTTCGACCATGATTAGTGAATCATTAAGTAAACTGGGTGAAAATAAATCCTTTGTGGAGCTAATTGTGAAACAAGTGACCAGTGCCATGCAAAATGTTCTTCAGCAAAAGTTGAAAGTTCTACAAGAGGAAATCACTTCACTCAAGCAAGTAAACTCTAATTTGTCTCAATCATGCATGTCATGTGAAAACAAACTAGATGACTTGGAGCAATACTCGCGTCGAAATAATATTCGAATTTTCGGTGTTTCTGAAACAAAAAACGAAAAATGTGATGACAAAGTTATTAATCTATTTCAAGATAAGTTAAATATAACTGTTACACCGCAAGAAATAGATCGTTGTCATAGGGTTGGCAAATTAATCCCAAATAAAACGAGGCCAATTATAATCAAATTTGTGAGTTACCGTTCCCGTCAAAAAATTTTCAACTCCAAAAAACTTCTCAAGGGTTCGGGTATAACCATCAGGGAAGATCTAACAGCATCTAGGGCGTCTCTCGTGAAAGCAGCGGTGGCTAAATACTCTAACAAAAATGTGTGGACTTTTGATGGTCGAGTCTTTGTGAGTGTCACCGGGAAAGAAAGTGAAAGACCTAAAAAACTTCATATTACTAATCATAAAGATTTAACAGACTAATAATTTTCACTTCATATAATCGATTTAGTTTTTTATTTAACTTGGGTTTTGCTAACATTTTGTGTACCACTGCGTTTTTTTATTGTTAATTATTCTTTGCCAGAACACGCACAAGTCAATGAACTCTAGTGATTTGGCCTTGTCTTCTGGCACTTTCTTGTATTTAAATTTTTATAATTTTTTGCATATCTCTTTTTAATGTTGAATTTTGTTGACTGCAGCCAACAAACCATAGATGTATATGATAAGAACTTCACAATTTGTCAGATAAATATCAGATCAATCAATTCATGTTTTTTAAGATTTTCGGAATTCATTAGTGACCATAACTTTGATATTATAGCAGTTACGGAAACGTGGATTAACGAAAACACTCCAAGTTGTTTATTTAATATTACAAATTACAATTTATTTTGTGTAAATAGAACTCATGCTGTTGGTGGAGGAGTAGCATTTTATGTACGTAATGGTATTAATTTCAAAGTATTAGACACTACTTTCGTTCCCAGAAATAACATTGAACATGCATGGATCTTATGTACCATTCAAAATATAAAATTATGTTTAGGCGTTGTATATAATCCTAACAATCAATATTACCATGAACTCGCAATTCTTGATACAGTTTTTACAGAATTTAGTTTACTGTGTGATTACTTGATTTGCACCGGTGATATAAATATTAATTTATTATCTATGGATTATAAATCACAATATTTCTCTGATCTTTTATCTGCTAACCACATGAATCAAATAATTACTAAACCAACGAGACCATCTTCAAAATCATTGTTAGATGTTATATGTTTATCTGATACAAATATTTGCGTAAGTTCAGGTAATATTGATTGTCAGGAAATGACTGATCATGACTGTGTTTATTGTGTACTAAATTTACCTAAAACCTCTATGTGTCTAAAAAAATTTATATACAGAGATTATACTAACTTTAACTTCGACCATTTTTACTCTGATTGTGAATCAATTAACTGGGAGCACATTCTTTTCTTGAATGATGTCAATGACAAGGTTCGATTTCTTAATGATAATATCATTCTTTTATTTAATAAGCATGCACCCATTAAAGAAGTCACTACTAAAAAACAGTTTAGTCCTTGGATAACTCCAGTTATTAAATTAATGCAGAGTAAGCGTAACAAAGCCCTGGCTGACTATAAAAAATATAAAACAGATGGTAAATTAGAATACTATAAACAGCTTCGCAACCTGACCACTGCTGCAATTAGGCGAGAAAAACAAGCATACCTTCACCATAGTATTTCTAACAATATTAATGACAGTGGTAAATTGTGGACTAATTTAAAAAAAATAGGAATTAATAATACCTCAGTGTATAATCTTTCTGATGAACTATTTAAACCATACGAATATGGTAATTACTTACTAAGTCAAACTGACACAACATACCCCAACCCTAATACTAAAGCATATTATTATACTAACTGTTATTCTAATTTACCTACCGATTCATTTGATTTTACGTGCGTGAATAATGAAAAAATTGAATTTATATTTAAAAACTTGAAGTCCAACGCAATTGGAATTGACGGTATATCTAAAAAAATGTTAGAACTAATCTTCCCAGTCATTATTAAGTACATCACACTCATAGTCAATACCTGTTTGCTAATGGGAACAATACCTGACTTATGGAAAACAGCCATTGTAAAACCTCTCCCGAAAAATGATAAACCCTCATCATTCAATGACCTGCGACCTATAAGCATTCTGCCAACATTGTCAAAAGTTTTAGAGAAAATACTAGCGAATTCTCGGCTACGCCGAGCATTCCCTAGAGCTCCGCTGTCAGTGCAAAAAACAAATGCCGATCGACATGAAACAATTATTTCATATTTGCACTTCAGGCCTCTCCAAGACCTTTCATTAGATTGCAAACACGATATACTTCCAATAATTTTTTGCAAAAAACAAAAGCCGGTCGGCATGAAACATTTTTGTCATTTATGTACCCCAGCCCTCACCGAGACCTTTTATTTGATACCAAAAACGACATACTTCTGACAACTTTCTACATAAAACAAAAGTCGATCGACAGGAAACATTTTTATCATATCTGTACGCTAGCCCACACCAAGACTTTTCATTTGATACCAAACACTATATACTTGTGACAACCTTTTGCAAAAAACAAAAGCCGATCGACATTGACAATTTTTGTTAATTCTGCACACCAGCCCTCATTGAAACCTTTCATTTGATACCAAATACCATACACTTCTGACAACTTTTTGCAAAAAACAAAAGCCGATCGACATGGAACATTTTTGTCAATTCTGCACGCTATCCCTCAACAAGACGTTTCATTTGAGACCAAACTCGACATACTTTTAAGAACTTTTCGCAGAAAACAAAAGCCGATCGAAATGGAACATTTCTGTCCATTCTGCACGCTAGCCCTCAACGAGACCTTTCATTTGAAACCAAACTCGACATACTTTTGAAATTTTTTTGCATAAAACAAAAGCAGGTCGACATAGATCATTTTTATGAATTCTCTACGCGAGCCCTCGCCAAGACCTTTCATTCGATACCAAACACGACATATTTCTGACAACTTTTTGCAAAAAACAAAAGCCGATCGACATAGAACATTTTTGTCAATTTTTCATTTCAGCCCTCAACGAGACCTTTCATTAGATACCAAACACGACATACTTCTATTAACTTTTTGCATAAAACAAAAGCCAATCAACATAGATCGTTTTTGTCAGTTCTGCACGCGAGCCCTCAACAAGACCTTTTATTTGAGACCAAACATGATATACTTTATACTACTTTTTGCAAAAAACAAAAGCCGATCGACATAGATCATTTTTGTCAAATCTCTACGCGAGCCCTCGCCGAGACCTTTCATTAGATACCAAACACGACATACCGTCTATTAACTTTTTGCATTAAACAAAAGCCGATCAACATGGAAAATTTTCTTTTTTGTACACCAGCCCTCACCGAGACTTTTCATTCGATACAAAACACATATTTCTGATAACATTTTGCAAAAAACAAATTCTAATCGACGTAGAATATTTTTGTCATTCGTGCACTCCAATCCACATTGTGTCGTTTCATTAAAATCCAAGGACGACCTACTTGTAACAACTTTTTGCGCAAAGATCGACGTGACATATTTTTTTTTGTCATTTCAAAACCGGCCCTTATGGTTTTTTTTCTTTTGATATCAAACACAGCAAAGTGTTTAGGAATATTCGGTTTTAATTTAGTTACTTTATCACACATCTGGCAACATTGACTTTTGACATTGGAAACGTCAAAATTTATATTAATTAAATACGTTATGTTTTAAACTTAAATTAGTTGTAACACCTTTGCTCAAGACTAATATACTTGATACTGTATTTACTTCTTTAATATCAATGTTCTAAAAAAAGTTATATTCGTTTAAAGTTCATAGACAGATTGTCAAAAGTGACGGATGACAGCGTGACTCTTCTTAAATTTAGACATGGCTACTGGGATCCATTGTTTCAAGTTATAAGTTTTGCACAGTTTTTATTCTTTTACACAAGAACCACTCACAGTAAAAATATGAGACCTCCAAAAGGCATAACTACAAATTATTCCCTGCAACCTAAAAAAAAATTACAACAATACCTTTCATAGTTAATGTAGTTAGGCTTGTGACAAAAGTTTGGCGATCGTCATGATGAAAATAAATAAACATCACCGACATGTTTTAAACTTAAATTAGTTGTAAAACCTTTGCTCAAGATTATTAATCATGATACTGTATTCACTTCTTTAATATCAATGTTCTTATTTGAAAATACAATCCTTTAAAGTTCATAGACTGATTGTCATAAGTGACAGATGAAAGGTTGTTTCTTTTTTAATTTAGACATGGCTACTAGGATCCTTCTAAAAATTTTTGTTTCAAAATGAAAAAAGTGTGTAGTTTTTATTAATTTACGCAAAAACTGCTCGACGTAAAAATATGAAACACCAAAAAGGCACACCTACGCATCAATCTCTACAATTTGATATTATTATACATATCAATTTCATAAATGGTTAAGGCTGTAGGTTTGTCCGAAAATTTGGCGATCGTCGTGATGAAAATAAATATAGATTGGGACACATGCCTTTTAGTATATAGGACTAGCGAATTCTCGGCTACGCCGAGCATTCCCTAGAGCTCCGCTGTCAGTGCAAAAAACAAATGCCGATCGACATGAAACAATTATTTCATATTTACACGTCAGGCCTCACCGAGACCTTTCATTAGATTGCAAACACGATATACTTCTAATAATATTTTGCAAAAAACAAAAGCCGGTCGACATGAAACATTTTTGTCATTTATGTACCCCAACTCTCACCGAAACCTTTCATTTGATACCATACACGACATACTTCTGACAACTTTCTGCATTAAACAAAAGTCGATCGACATGAAACATTTTTATCATATCTACACGCTAGCCCACATTAAGACTTTTCATTTGATACCAAACACGATATACTTCTGACAACTTTTTGCAAGAAACAAAAACCGATCGACATAGTACATTTTTGTTAATTCTGCAGGCTAGCCCTCTCCGAGACCTTTCATTTGATACCATACACGACATACTTCTGACAACTTTTTGCATAAAACAAAAGCCGATCGACATGGAACATTTTTGTCAATTCTGCACGCCAGCCCTCAACGAGACTTTTTATTTGATACCAAACACCACACACTTCTGACAACTTTTTGCAAAAAACAAATACCGATCGAGATAGCACATTTTTATCAATTCTGCACGCTAGCCCTCTCCGAGACCTTTCATTTGATATCAAACACGATATACTTCTGACAACTTTTTGCAAAAAACAAAAACCGATCGACATGGTACATTTTTGTCAATTCTGCAAGCTAGCCCTCTCCGAAACCTTTCATTTGATACCAAACACGACATACTTCTGACAACTTTTTGCATAAAACAAAAGCCGATCGACATGGAACATTTTTGTCAATTCTGCACGCTAGCCCTCAACGAGACCTTTCATTTGAGACCAAACTCGACATATCTTTGAGAAATTTTTGCAAAAACAAAAGCCGATCAACATTGACCATTTTCCTTAATTCTACACGCCAGCCCTTATCGAGCCTTTTCATTTGACACCAAACACCACATACTTCTCACAACATTTTCCAAAAAACAAAAGCCGTTCGATATAGAACATTTTTGTTCATTCTGCACGCTAGCCCTCATCGTGACCTAGCCTTATATAACATTCACTGTCTTCAGTAACCTTTCATTTCGGTATATTTGTTCTTCGTTTAGTTACTTTATTAAACATTTGGCAACATTGACAATTGTAATATGAAAATACCCAAACACGACATTTTTCTGACAACATTATGCAAATAACAACTTTTTACGGAAAACAAATGCAGATCGACATGACACATTTTTTTTGTCATTTTAAAACTGACCTTTATGGTTTCCTTTCTTTTGTTAACAAACACAGCAAAGTATTCTATTTATTTTATTTAGGAATATTTGATTTTTATTTAGTTACTTTAGAATTTGGCAACACTGTTTGTATTAAAAAATAGTAGTTAATTTTTAAATTTATAAATCAATATTGTCAACCCTAATACAACTGCCACCGTCTTCAGTGAAGTTAGTTTAGGAATATTTGGTTTTAATTTAGTTACTTCATCACACATTTGGCAACATTGACTTTTGACATTGGAAACGTCAAAATTTATATTAATTAAATACGTTATGTTTTAAACTTAAATTAGTTGTAACACATTTGCTCAAGTCTATTATTCATGATACTGTTTTTAAATCTTTGATATCAATGTTCTATTAAAAGATATAATCATTTAAAGTTCATAGGCAGATTGTCAAAAGTGACGGATGACGGCGTGATTCTTCTTAAAGTTAGATATGGCCTCTGGGATCCATTGTTTCAAGGCAGCATTTGCGCAAAGTTTTAATTTTTTACACGAAAACTACTAATAGTATAAATATGAGACACCCAAAAGGCACCAGATCTCATTAGCCCCCACATATTAAAAAAAAAATTATAACAATCACTTGCATGGTTCAGGCTGTAGGCCTTTACAAAAGTTACTCGATGCTCGTGATGAATCTATAGATAGATAGATAGTGAATCTAATCGTTTAGTATATAGGACTAGCGAATTCTCGGCTACGCCGAGCATTCCCTAGAGCTCCGCTGTCAGTGCAAAAAACAAATGCCTATCAACTTGAAACAATTATTTCATATTTCCACGTCACGCCTCACCGAGACCTTTCATTAGATTGCAAACACGATATACTTCTAATAATTTTTTGCAGAAAACAAAAGCCGGTCGACATGAAACATTTTTGTCATTTGTGTACCCCAACTCTCATCGAAACCTTTTATTTGATACCATACACGACATACTTCTGACAACTTTTTGCATTAAACAAAAGTCGATCGACATGAAACATTTTTATCATATCTACACGCTAGCCCACACCCAGACTTTTCATTTGATACCAAACACTATATACTTGTGACAACCTTTTGCAAAAAACAAAAGCCGATCGTCATAGCACATTTTTTGTCAATTCTGCACGCTAGCCCTCACCGAGACCTTTCATTTGATACCAAACACGACATACTTCTGACAACTTTTTGCATAAAACAAAAGCCGATCGACATGAAACATTTTTGTTAATTTTGCATGCTAGCTCTTAACGAGACCTTTCATTTGATACCAAACACGACATATTTCTGACAACTTTTTGTATAAAACAAAAGCCGATCGACATGGAACATTTTTGTCAATTCTGCACGCTAGCCCTCAACGAGACTTTTCATTTGATACCAAACACCACACACTTCTGACAACTTTTTGCAAAAAACAAATACCGATCGACATAGCACATTTTTATCAATTCTGCACGCTAGTTCTCTCCGAGACCTTTCATTTGATATCAAACTCGATATACTTCTGACAACTTTTTGCAAAAAACAAAAACCGATCGACATAGTACATTTTTGTCAATTCTGCAGGCTAGCCCTCTCCGAGACCTTTCATTTGATATCAAACACGACATACTTCTGACAACTTTTTGCATAAACAAAAGCCGATCGACATGGAACTTTTTTGTCAATTCTGCACGCTAGCCCTCAACGAGACCTTTCATTTGAGACCAAACTCGACATATCTTTGAGAAATTTTTGCAAAAACAAAAGCCGATCAACATTGTCCTTTTTTTTTTAATTCTACACGCCAGCCCTTATCGAGCCTTTTCATTTGATACCAAACACCACATACTTCTCACAACATTTTCCAAAAAACAAAAGCCGTTCGATATAGAACATTTTTGTTCATTCTGCACGCTAGCCCTCATCTTGACCTAGCCTAATATAACATTCACTGTCTTCAGTAACCTTTCATTTGGGAATATTTGTTCTTTGTTTAGTTACTTTATTAAACATTTGGCAACATTGACTTTTGTAATTTGAAAATACCCAAACACGACATTTTTCTGACAACAGTATGCAAAAAACAAATTCTAATCTACATGGAACATTTTTGTCATTCGTGCACACCAGTCCGTATTGTGTCGTTTCCTTAAAACCCAAGGACGACCTACTTCTAACAACTTTTTACGGAAAACAAATGCAGATCGACATGACACATTTTTTTTTGTCATTTTAAAACTGGCCCTTATGGTTTCCTTTCTTTTGATAACAAACACAGCAAAGTATTCAATTTATTTTATTTAGGAATATTTGATTTTTATTTAGTTACTTTATAATTTGGCAACACTGTTTGCATTAAAAAATAGTAGTTAATTTTTAAATTTATATATTATTATTGTCAACCCTAATACAACTGCCACCGTTTTCAGTGAAGTTATATTAGGAATATTTGGTTTTAATTTAGTTACTTCATCACTCATTTGGCAACATTGACTTTTGACATTGTAAACGTCAAAATTTATATTAATTAAATACGTTATGTTTTAAACTTAAATTAGTTGTAACACATTTGCTCAAGTCTATTATTCATGATACTGTTTTTAAATCTTTGATATCATTGTTCTATTAAAAGATATAATCATTTAAAGTTCATAGGCAGATTGTCAAAAGTGACTGATGACGGCGTAATTCTTTTTAAAGCTAGACATGGCCTCTGGGATCCATTGTTTCAAGGCAGTATTTATGCAAAGTTTTAATTTTTTACACGAAAACTACTAATAGTAAAAATATGAGACACCCAAAAGGCACCAGATCTCATTAGCCCCCACATATTAAAAAAAAAATTATAACAATCACTTGCATGGTTCAGGCTGTAGGAGATTACAAAAGTTACTCGATGCTCGTGATGAATCTATAGATATATAGTGAATCTAATCGTTTAGTATATAGGACTAGCGAATTCTCGGCTACGCCGAGCATTCCCTAGAGCTCCGCTATCAGTGCAAAAAACAAATGCCGATCGACATGAAACAATTATTTCATATTTGCACGTCAGGCCTCACCGAGACCTTTCATTAGATTGCAAACACGATATACTTCCAATATTTTTTTGCAAAAAACAAAAGCCGGTCGGCATGAATCATTTTTGTCATTTATGTACCCCAGCCCTCACCGAGACCTTTCATTTGATACTAAACACGATATACTTCTGACAACTTTCTACATAAAACAAAAGTCGATCGACGTGAAACATTTTTATCATATTTGTACGCTGGCCCACACCAAGACTTTTCATTTGATACCAAACACTATATACTTGTGTCAACCTTTTGCAAAAAACAAAAGCCGATCGACATTGACATTTTTTGTTAATTCTGCAGACCAGCCCTCATTGAAACCTTTCATTTGATACCGTACACCATACACTTCTGACAACTTTTTGCAAAAAACAAAAACCGATCGACATAGCACATTTTTGTCAATTCTGCAAGCTAGCCCTCTCCGAGACCTTTTATTTGATACTAAACACGACATACTTCTGACAACTTTTTGCATAAAACAAAATCCGATCGACATGGAACATTTTTGTTAATTCTGCACGCTAGCTCTCAACGAGACCTTTCATTTGATACCAAACACGACATACTTCTGACAACTTTTAGCATAAAACAAAAGCCGATCAACATTGAACTTTTTTGTTAATTCTACACGCCAGCCCTTATCGAGCCTTTTCATTTGATACTAAACACCATATACTTCTCACAACTTTTTGCAAAAAACAAAAACCGATCGACATACCACATTTTTGTCAATTCTGCACGCTAGCCCTCAACAAGACGTTTCATTTGAGACCAAACTCGACATACCTTTGAGAACTTTTTGCAGAAAACAAAAGCCGATCGGAATGGAACATTTTTGTCAATTCTGCACGCTAGCCCTCAACGAGACCTTTTATTAGAGACCAAACTCGACATACTTTTGAGAAATTTTTGCAAAAAACAAAATCCGGTCGACATGAAACATTTTTGTCATTTATGTACCCCAACTCTCACCGAGACCTTTCATTTGATTCCAAACACGACATACTTCTGACAACTTTCTGCATAAAACAAAAGTCGATCAACATGAAACATTTTTATCATATCTACACGCTAGCCCACACCTAGACTTTTCATTTGATACCAAACACTATATATTTGCGACAACCTTTTGCAAAAAACAAAAGCCGATGGACATTGACCATTTTCGTTAATTCTGCACACCAGCCTTCATTGAAACCTTTGATTTGATACCAAACACAACACACTTATGACAACTTTTTGCAAAAAACAAATACCGATAGACATAGCACATTTTTGTCAATTCTGCACGCTAGCCCTCTCCTAGACCTTTTATTTGATACCAATCACGACATACTTCTGACAACTTTTTGCATAAAACAAAAGCCGATCGACATGGAACATTTTTGTCAATTCTGCACGCTAGCCCTCAACGAGACCTTTCATTTGAGACCAAACTCGACATACCTTAGTAAAATTTTTGCAAAAAACAAAAGCCGATCAACATTGAACTTTTTTGTTAATTCTACACGCTAGCCCTTATCGAGCCTTTTCATTTGATACCAAACACCACATACGTCTCACAACTTTTTCCAAAAAACAAAAGCCGTTTGATACAGAACATTTTTGTTCATTTTGCACCCTAGCCCTCATCGTGACCTAGCCTAATATAACATTCACTGACTTCAGTAACGTTCATTTGGGAATATTTGTTCTTTGTTTAGTTACTTTATTAAACATTTGGCAATATTGACATGTAATTCGAAAATACCCAAACACGACATTTTTCTGACAACATTTTGCAAAAAACAAATTCTAATCTACGTAGAACATTTTTGTCATTCGTGCACACCAGTCCGTATTGTGTCGTTTTCTTCAAACCCAATTACGACCTACTTCTAACAACTTTTTACGAAAAACAAAAGCAGATCGACATGACACATTTTTTTTGTCATTTTAAAACTGGCCCTTACGGTTTCCTTTCTTTTGATAACAAACACAGCAAAGTATTCAATTTATTTTATTTAATAATATTTGATTTTTATTTAGTTACTTTATAATTTGGCAACACTGTTTGTATTAAAAAATAGTAGTTCATTTTTTAATTTATAAATTAATATTGTCAACCCTACTAAAACTGTCACCGTCTTCATTGAAGTTAGTTTAGGAATATTTGGTTTTAATTTAGTTACTTCATCACACATTTGGCAACATTGACTTTTGACATTGGAAACGTCAAAATTTATATTAATTAAATACGTTGTTTTAAACTTCAATTAGTTGTAACACCTTTGCTCAAGTCTATTATTCATGAAATTGTTTTTAAATCTTTGATATCAATGTTCTATTAAAAGATATAATCATTTAAAGTTCATAGACAGATTGTCAAAAGTGACGGATGACGGCGTGATTCTTCTTAAATGTAGACATGGCCTCTGGGATCTATTGTTTCAGTGTACCAATTTTACGCAGTTTTTATTTTTTTAAACAAAAACCACTCACAGTAAAAATATGAGACCCCCAAAAGGCACTCCGGCACAATAGACACTACAACTTGAGAAAAAAATTACAGCAATTACTTAAATGGACCAGGAGTTTAAGCTGGACACAGGATCGGTGATCGTCGAGATGAATCCAAATATATATATATAGATAGTGAATCTATCAAAATAGTATATGATGTTGCGAGCAAATTATGGATTATGTGACACAAAATGGAATTATTCCTCAAAACCAATCCGGGTTTAGATATGGTCATAGTACTAACACATGTCTAATTAATATTTTAGATACCTTAATTAAAAATTACGATGAATCAAAAATATCCTTCCTGATTCAAATAGATTTCTCTAAGGCTTTTGACATGGTGGACCATGCTCTTTTATTGGCTAAACTAAAATACTATAAATTCTCTGAGAGTGCATTGAAGTTGTGTAAAAATTACTTTAGTAACAGGAAATTTCATGTTAATATGACAAAAAACAGTTTAACGTCAGATTCTACCTCATTTCAGTTAATACGCGGGGTACCCCAAGGTTCCATTCTGGGGCCACTGTTCTTTTTACTATATGTCGCGGATTTACCTGCCAGGTTAAGACACTGTGAATTTCACTCGTATGCTGATGACGTTCAAATCTTAGCATCATGTGTTCCCTCGGATATGTCTGTTGTTGTTGAAAATATTAACTCGGATCTTAATCATCTAGTTCAATGGGTTATGGATAATGGTCTTAGTATTAATCCTAAGAAATCTACAATGTTAGTTATAGGTAATTGTGAAATTCCTATAATAAAGCTGGATGGAACCCAACTTCTACCTGATAAGTTCTGTAAAAGTCTGGGTGTATATTTTGATTCAGATCTGAACTTCAAGTTCCATTTACAGGCTAAATTGAAGTCAGCAATGATTAAAATGAAACACCTGTATCAGTTTCGTGACATCCTATCACCCGATGTAAAATTACGTTTAATTAACACGCTTGTTCTTCCAATTTTTGATTATTGTGCATGTGTGTATGTACCTAATTTATCACAAGAAGATAAGCACAGAATTCAAGTTTTTCAGAATTCATGTTTACGGTTTGTCTACAAGGTGCGTAAATTTGATCACATATCAAGTTTTAGACAGTTAGCAAAAATGGATAATATTGAGACTCGTATGAGAAAAATATATTTAGTTCTAATTCATAAAATTTTAACTACTAGCACGCCTCGCTATCTGTACGATAAACTCATTCCAAAATTTTATAATTATAGTTTACGTATTAAGAATTTATACATTGTGCCATCATTTAAAAAACAAAAATTTAAGTGCTCATTCTCCTATTTAGCCCCTACATTATACAACACTTTACCAGACAATATGAAATCTCTTTCTATAAATTCTTTTAAACACCATGTAAAGAAAATGTGATGATCTATGTGTTCAATAATTCAGTATGTATACTTCTGTGATTTTATCTGCGAATTTTTATTGCTTAAAATTATTTTCTATGCATTCAACATTAACTACTAAGGTATTCTTTTTCTTCTATGTATTTTTGATAGTTTTATGTTATATGTATTATTATCGGCGTTCCTTATTGGTTTATTTGTATATTCTTTGTATTGGTTGGGTTGAAAAGCAGCCTTTGGCTGAACCCCGCCATTGACTGATGTCAATAAAGTCTATATTATTATTATTATTATTATTATTATTATATATAGTGAATCTAATCGTTTAGTATAGGGACTAGCGAATTCTCGGCTACGCCGAGCATTCCCTAGAGCTCTGCTGTCAGTGAAAAAAACAAATGCCGATCGACATGAAACAATTATTTCATATTTGCACGTCAGGCCTCACCGAGACCTTTCATTAGATTGCAAACACGATATACTTCTAATAATATTTTGCAAAAAACAAAAGCCGGTCGACATGAAACATTTTTGTCATTTATGTACCTCAACTCTCACCGAGACCTTTCATTTGATACCATACACGACATACTTCTGACAACTTTCTGCATTAAACAAAAGTCGATCGACATGAAACATTTTTATCATATCTACACGCTAGCCCACACCCAGACTTTTCATTTGATACCAAACACTATATACTTGTGACAACCTTTTGCAAAAAACAAAAGCCGATCGACATAGCACATTTTTTGTCAATTCTGCACGCCAGCCCTCTCCGAGACCTTTCATTTAATACCAAACACGACATACTTCTGACAACTTTTTGCATAAAACAAAAGCCGATCGACATGGAACATTTTTGTCAATTCTGCACGCTAGCCCTCAACGAGACTTTTCATTTGATACCAAACACCATACACTTCTGACAACTTTTTGCAAAAAACAAATACCGATCGTCATAGCACATTTTTATTAATTCTGCACGCTAGCCCTCTCCGAGACCTTTCATTTGATATCAAACACGATATACTTCTGACAACTTTTTGCAAAAAACAAAAACCGATCGACATAATACATTTTTGTCAATTCTGCAGGCTAGCCCTTTCCGAGACCTTTCATTTGATACCAAACACGACATACTTCTGACAACTTTTTGCATAAAACAAAAGCCGATCGACATGAAACA
This sequence comes from Stenolophus ochropezus, assembly GCA_035578165.1. Classification (NCBI taxonomy): domain Eukaryota; kingdom Metazoa; phylum Arthropoda; class Insecta; order Coleoptera; family Carabidae; genus Stenolophus; species Stenolophus ochropezus. Next base: position 19,819,728 of record JAQOWZ010000010.1, on the reverse strand, counting down.
TTTTTATCATATCTGCACGCTAGCCCACACCGAGACTTTTCATTTGATGCCAAACAATATATACTTGTGACAACCTTTTGCAAAAAACAAAAGCCGATCGACATTGACAATTTTTGTTAGTTCTGCACATCAGCCCTCATTGAAACCTTTCATTTCATATCAAACACGATATACTTCTGACAACTTTTTGCAAAAAACAAAAACCGATCGACATAATACATTTTTGTCAATTCTGCAGGCTAGCCCTTTCCGAGACCTTTCATTTGATACCAAACACGACATACTTCTGACAACTTTTTGCATAAAACAAAAGCCGATCGACATGAAACATTTTTATCATATCTGCACGCTAGCCCACACCGAGACTTTTCATTTGATGCCAAACAATATATACTTGTGACAACCTTTTGCAAAAAACAAAAGCCGATCGACATTGACAATTTTTGTTAGTTCTGCACATCAGCCCTCATTGAAACCTTTCATTTGATACCAAACACAATACACTTCTGACAAGTTTTTGCAAAAAACAAAAACAGATCGACATAGCACATTTTTGTCAATTCTGCACGCTAGCCCTCTCCGAGACCTTTCATTTTATACCAAACACGACATACTTCTGATAACTTTTTGCATAAAACAAAAACCGATCGACATAACACATTTTTGTTAATTCTGCACGCTAGCCCTCAATGATACCTTTCATTTGAAACCAAACTCAACATACCTTTGAAAATTTTTTGCAAAAAACAAAAGCCGATCAACATTGACCTTTTTGTTAATTCTACACGCCAGCCCTTATCGAGCCTTTTTATTTGATACCAAACACTACATACTTCTCACAACTTTTTCTAATAAACAAAAGTAGTTCGATATAGAACATTTTTGTTCATTTTGCACGCTAGCCCTCATCGTGACCTAGCCGAATATAAGATTCACTGTTTTCAGTAACCTTACGTAGAACATTTTTGTCATTCGTGCACACCAGTCCGTATTGTGTCGTTTCCTTAAAACTCAATTACGACCTACTTCTAACAATTTTTACGAAAAACAAAAGCAGGTCGACATTTTAAAACTAGCTTTTACTGTTTCCTTTCTATTGATAACAAACACAGCAAAGTATTCAATTTATTTTATTTAATAATATTTGATTTTTATTTAGTTACTTTATAATTTGGCAACACTGTTTGTATTAAAAAATAGTAGTTAATTTTTAAATTTATAAATTAATATTGTCAACCATAACTGTCACCGTCTTCATTGAAGTTAGTTTAGGAATATTTGGTTTTAATTTAGTTACTTCATCACACATTTGGCAACCTTGACTTTTGACATTAGAAACGTCAAAATTTATATTAATTAAATACGTTATGTTTTAAACTTAAATTAGTTGTAACACATTTGCTCAAGTCTATTATTCATGATGCTGTTTTTAAATCTTTGATATCAATGTTCTATTAAAAGATATAATCATTTAAAGTTCATAGGCAGATTGTCAAAAGTGACGGATGACAGCGTGATTCTTCTTAAAGTTAGACATGGCCTCTGGGATCCATTGTTTCAAGGCAGCATTTGTGCAAAGTTTTAATTTTTTACACGAAAACTACTAATAGTAAAAATATAAGACACCCAAAAGGCACCAGATTTCATTAGCCCCCACATATTAAAAAAAAAATTATAACAATCACTTGCATGGTTCAGGCTGTAGGCGATTACAAAAGTTACTCGATGCTCGTGATGAATCTATAGATAGATATATAGATAGATATATAGATAGATATATAGATAGATATATAGATAGATATATATATATATATAGTGAATGTAATCGTTTAGTATAGTGACTAGCGAATTCTCGGCTACGCCGAGCATTCCCTAGAGCTCCGCTGTCAGTACAAAAAACAAATGCCAATCGACATGAAAAAAATTTTTCATATCTGCTCGTTAGTCCTTACTGAGACCTTTCATTAGATTCTAAACACGATATATTTTCAATAACTTTTTGCAAAAAACAAAAGCCGATCGACATGAAACATTTTTGTCATTTATGCACACCAGCCTTAACCGAGACCTTTCATTTGATATCAAACACGACATACTTCTGACAACTTTTTGCACAAAACAAAAGTCGATCGACATGTATCATTTTTTTATTTCTGCACGCTATCCCACAACGAGATTTTTCATTTGATACCAAACATGACATATTTCTAACAATTTTTTGAAAAGAACAAAAGCCGGTCGACGTAAAATATATTTGTCATTTATTCAAGACAGAAAACATTTACATAGAAAACAATCAATTTTAAGATAATTTTAGACTTCAACAAAAATTAATAATTAATATCAATTATAACATTTACTAGAATGATATAATAACAATAATAAACTCTCAGATAACTGTCTGATTTTTAGCGAAAAAGTTACATTTTATATTTAATATATTTCATACAATAGACGTGCGGTACAGTCGATTATGATTTTATCTGATGGACATTTGAAATTTGAACAACTTTGTACTTTTATAGTTTTGCTCTAAATATATCAGGAGAGAAAGTATTCAAAAATTTTTGAAATCGCATTTTTAAGTCCTATGTTCTTTATTTTATTGCACAGCTGTATACTGAGTGTAGATTTTAATGTTACTTTTTTCATACTTCTGTATCTCTTTACCTATTCATTTTAGCGCTAAAAGCCTAGGAATATAAGTTGTTCAAAAATTAAAAAGGCATCCTATAAAGTCAAATTACTTTTATAGTTATTCATATTTAATGATATATTAATGAAATAAAATTTAAGGTTTTTTAGAACATGAATTAAGATTGCCTTGATAAATGAAACAAATTTTTGAATAAATTTTCTGTTTACACTTTCCGCTCATTGATAATTTATTATTTTATTTAAAATTATTGCATTCTTATATTAAAAATAACTATAACTTTGTTTATAAATTTAATTACTATACAATAATATTTTTGAATTAATAAATCTATATTTTTAAATAATATATACACATAATTTTTATAGGTTTAACAATACCGTTTAAACCAGTCTTTGTAAAATTTGTTTCTGTGTATATCAGAAAAAATCAATATTTTAATAGTTAACAAAAATCACATAGATGTCACTATTTATGAATTTCATTGCATCTGCTAAAGAAGGAATCGATATAATTATTCAACAATTTAATATGTTTATATTTAATTTTATATGTATATGAATAAAAATATTATTTTTAGGCATAAATGAAATTTATTATTCTAAGCAAAAACAAGAACATAATAATATTTTGAATACTTTGTGACATATCAAACTAACTGGTGGCGCTAGTGTTGTTTTATTTATTTACAAATCACCAGTATGATGTGAAAAGAAGCAAATTATTTACAGCTGACTTCTTATTTTGTAAATCTAAAATGATTTTTTTTTGACAGGAATAAGGACATTTTATTTCCAAAAGTTTAAATCCGTTTTCGATTTTGATAAAAATATCATCACTACATGCTAAGTATGGTTGGTTAGATAATATTACAAAGTTCAATTTCATGTATAATATAATTAGTTGAAGCTTGAAATACTGATTTCGCTTTACTTTCGGTTTCCAAGCCATAACGCATAGCTTGATTACAATAAAAATTGTAGCCATTAATTCTTATCAACAACATTTTCATTATAATAATCATTGTCATATTTTCTCTGTACCAATCTAATTCTATTGGTACATATGTACATCTACAATGAAAGAGTTCATTACAGAATATATAGTATTATTGCGAATTTGTCTATCGTATGAAATATTTATGACGGTTTTTATTTTTTGATTTCTTCTTTCTACTGATTTTATTTTTGCACTTCCAGCCCTATTTAATGTGCTTTCAATTTCAATTTTTCTAAACTGCACTTGTAAAGGCTTGTTCCAAATCATAGACTGATTAGTTTTGGACTGTATTTTAGAATTTTTATTTAAATGTGACTTCACTACACAGTTATAGTTAAAGATAAAATTATAGAAATAACACCTATGATAAACAACAACTTAGTTTCTTCCAGTAGTTTCATTTGTACAAGTTGTGATACACATACATTGCTAACTTCTTTACATTTCTTAATAACATGAAGTCTCTATGATAATACAGCAAAATGAATATCTAGTCTTATTGATTTTAAACGCATAATAAAGTCTAATACTTATATTTTCAGCAATGTCAAAATGACAAGATAATTTGACAACTATATTTTGGATGCGTTCAAATATGTGTTACACAGTCGGATTACTGAATGTAACCATTAAGGGTGAATATTAAAATTTAAAGACACTAATAAATTTAATTAGAACACAATATTTTTTTAATAAAAATATTATAAATATATCTTAACAATTAACAATGGGCTTTTAGGATCCCGAAAATTTACAAATTAGCAGCTAACAATCAAAGCCGTCCATTTTCTTTTAAATTTTCGGTAACCTAAAGGCTCATTGTTAAATTTTAAATATTTTTTGTGTCTAAATAAATCTCTTTAAAATATATCTTATAATTTAAATAGGGACACTTCGTTCGACAAATTTTAATTGAATAAAATATATGAAATAATAATGTTCATAAAGTAATTTTCATTTACTATCCAATGAATATAAAAGAATAATAATATATTTTAAAATGATATATGTTTATAACTACAGAATAATAATTAAAACTAACTGTGAGAACTTGCAAATCCTGCTCGCAAATTTCATCATCCAAAATTAACCTTAAACTAATTTTCATGCAATTCATTCACAGTCACATTCGACTGAGAGCGTATGTCATCAAACTTATTTCTCGATTAATATTTGGTTTCAGAAAGTGTTAATTGTTTGCAATATCAATTAAAATGAATAATTGGATAGATACTTTATTTTTTTAAACGTTTTCATTTAAAAAATCATCTCACTACATAACAAAATATAATAGAATTTTTAAAAATCTAATCTTTGTTGTAATCAATTTCATCATTTCAATTTGATGAAATGCATAAATAATGTATAAAATGCAGTTACTTACAGTTTAATATAATCCAGATACAAAATTCAAAATAATTATTGTACAATAAATTGTTAAACATTTCTTTCAAAAGGGTATGAAGGAAAGGTTTGTCAGTATTTTTAAATAAATGAGTTTATGACTGAATGCGACGCACCTTGTTTGATTTCCAGAATTTAGTTTTATGTGAATAGTGTTATTATCCGTATTTTTATGATATTTCTTTTCTATAAATATAATCTTGTTTGGATAACTTACCAATTAAAAACTATAACTGAAATAAAAACACATCTAAATCCAGCCAAGAAAATATAATTATAATAAAGTGTAATTTTACTTTTAAACTAATTTTACTATATATTTCTCCAAGCAAATACAAGACTTGCATTATGATTGCTTGATTAGAACTGACGCTTTGACAAACGTCATAAGTCATGAAAATTTAAATATTGTAAATAAGGTTTGCTGTAAATTATTATGTACAATGCACTTTTATGATAATCAGTTACATTTCAGTTGTGATATTATCAGTAATTTTATGTTATTTCTCTTCTATAAATGTACTCTTGTTTGGGTAACCAATTAAAAATTGTAACTGAAATGAAAATACATATTTAACTACAGTGAAACAAATTTAAAATGATATACTTACATCACAAAGTGTATTGTACATATTCTTTTAAACATAGATTACTTTTATTTCTGTATATTTGTCTTTGAAAATATAAAACTTGTACCACGAATTTTTGACGGCTCTAACATATGATAAACGTGAAATGTCAAAAAAGAAATATTTTAAATACACCACATTTACCATTCAGTATATTTGTATATATTTCGCTCACTATTATAATATATGAAAACATAATTCAATTCATAATATCTCTTCACATTTTCCAAAAAAATCAAATAAAAGTTTCATATTGAATTGTCAAATTTGACGGATGAGAACCGTGATTCTTCTTAAATGTAGACATGGCCTCTGGGATCCATTGTTTCAGTGTACCAATTTTACGCAGTTTTTATTTTTTTAAACAAAAACCACTCACAGTAAAAATATGAGACCCCCAAAAGGCACTCCGGCACAATAGACACTACAACTTGGAAAAAAAATTACAGCAATTACTCGAATGGTCTAGGAGTTTGAGCTGGACAAACGATGCCTGATCGTCGTGATGAATCCAAATATAGATAGATAGATAGATAGATAGATAGATAGATAGATATATAGATAGTGAATCAATCAAAATAGTATATGACTAGCGAATTCTCGGCTTCGCCGAGCATTCCCTAGAGCTCCGCTGTCAGTGCAAAAAACAAATGCCGATCGACATGAAACAATTATTTCATATTTGCACGTCAGGCCTCACCGAGACCTTTCATTAGATTGCAAACACGATATACTTCTAATAATATTTTGCAAAAAACAAAAGCCGGTCGACATGAAACATTTTTGTCATTTATGTACCTCAACTCTCACCGAGACCTTTCATTTGATACCATACACGACATACTTCTGACAACTGTCAGTGTAGAAAGGAAATGCCGATCAACATGAAACAGTTTTGTCAATTATGCACGTCAATCCTTACCGAGACCAATTATTTGACACCAAACACAACATACTTCTGATATTTTCTTTACATAAAAAAAAAACTCTGATCAACATGGAACATTTTTGCAATTCCTACAGGCTAGCCTACACCGAGAACTTTCATTTGATATCAAACACCACATACTTCTGACAACTATTTGCGAAAAACAAAAGCCGATCGGCATGGAACATTTTTGTCAATTCTGCACGCTAGCCCTCAACCAGGCGTTTTGTTTGATACCAAACTCGACATACTTTTGGGAATTTCTTTGCAAAAAACAAAAACCGATTGACGTAGTACATTTTTGTCAATTCTGCACGCTAGACCTCAACGCGACCTTTCATTTGAGACTAAACTCGACATACTTCTAAAAACTTTTTGCAAAAAACAAAAGCCGATCAACATTAACCATTTTTGTTAATTCTGCACACCAGCCCTTATCGAAACCTTTCATTTGATACCAAACACCACACACTTGTGACAACTTTTTGCAAAAAACAAAAGCCGATTGACATAGCACATTTTTGTCAATTCTGCACGCTAGCCCTCAACCAGACGTTCTGTTTGATACTATACTCGACATATTTTTGAAAACTTTTTGCAGAAATCAAAAGCCGATCGGAATGGAACATTTTTGTCAATTTTGCACGCTAGCCCACAACGAGACCTTTCATTTGAGATCAAACTCGACATACGTCTGAAAACTTTTTGCAAAGAACAAAAGCCGATCAACATTAACCTTTTTTGTTAATTCTGTACACCAGCCCTTATCGAAACCTTTCATTTGATACCAAACACCACACTCTTCTGACAACTTTTTGCAAAAAACAAAAACCGATCGACGTAGTACATTTTTTTTAATTCTGCTCGCTAGCCCTCAACGAGACCTTTCATTTGAGACCAAACTCGACATACTTCTAAAAACTTTTTGCAAAAAACAAAAGGCGATCAACATTAATCATTTTTGTTAATTCTGCACACCAGCCCTTATCGAAACCTTTCATTTGATACCAAACACCACACACTTGTCACAACTTTTTGCAAAAAACAAAAGCCGATTGACATGGCACATTTTTGTCAATTTTGCTCGTTAGCCCTCAACCAGACGTTTTGTTTGATACCAAACTCGACATACTTTTGAGAACTTGTTGCAGAAAACAAAAGCCGATCGGATTGGAACATTTTTATCATTTTTGAACGCTTGCCCTCAGCGAGATCTTTCATTTAAGAGCAAACTCGACATACTTCTAAAAACTTTTTGCAAAGATCAAAAGCCGATCAACATTAACAACTTTTGTTAATTCTGTACACCAGCCCTTATCGAAACCTTTCATTTGATACCAAACACCACACACTTCTGACAACTTATTGCAAAAAACAAAAACTGATCGATATAGCACATTTTTGTCAATTCTGCACGCTAGCCCTTAACGAGACGTTTCATTTGAGACCAAACACCACACACTTGTGACAACATTTTGCAAAAAAACAAAAACCAATCTACATAGCATATTTTTGTCAATTTTGCACGCTAGCCCTCAACGAGACGTTTCATTTGAGACCAAACTCGACATACCTTTGAGAACTTCTTGCAGAAAACAAAAGCCGATCGACGTAGTACATTTTTGTCAATTCTGCACGCTAGCCCTCAACGAGACCTTTCATTTGAGACCAAACTCGACATACTTCTAAAAACTTTTTGCAAAAAACAAAAGCCGATCAACATTAACCATTTTTGTTAATTTTACACGCCATCCCTTATCGAGCCCTTTCATTTGATACTAAACACCACATACATCTCACAACTTTTTCCAAACACAAAATATTTCTGACAACATTTTGCAAAAAACAAATTCTAATCTACGTAGAACATTTTTGTCATTTATGCACACCCGTCTATATTGTGTCGTTTCCTTAAAACCATAGGACGACCTACTTCTAAGAACTTTTTACGAAAAACAAATGCAGATCGACATGACACATTTTTTTTTTGTCATTTCAAAACCGGCCCGTATGGTTTTCTTTCTTTTGATATCAAACAAAGCAAAGTGTTTAATTTAATGACGAACATTTGATTTTTATTTAGTTACTTAATAATTTGGCAACACTGTTTGTATTAAAATATTGTAGTTAATTTTTAAATTTATAATTTACCATCGGCAATCCTAATATAATAGCCACTGTCTTCAGTGAAGTTCATTTAGGAATATTTGTTTTTTGTTTAGTAATTTCATCACACATTTGGCAACATTGACTTTTGTAATTCGAAACGTCAAAATATAAAATAATTAAATGTGTTATGTAATAAACTTAAAATATTAGTAAAACCTTTGCTCAGGACTATTATTCATGACATTGTTTTCAAATCTTTTATATCAATGTTCTATTAAAAGATACAATCATTTAAAGTTCATAGACAGATTGTCAAAAGTGACGGATAACTGCGTGATTCTTCTTAAAGATAGACATGGCCTCTAGGATCCATTGTTTCAAGGTACCAATTATGCACAGTTTTTGATTTTTTACACGAAAACCACTCACAGTAAAAATATGAGACCCCAAAAAGGCCCTATTCCACTTTTAATCACAACTAATAAAATAATATTAAAATTATTCAATGAATGGTTTGACCTGTACCCGTGAGCAAAATTTTTGCGATGCTCGAGATGAATCCAAATATAGATAGATATATAGATAGTGAATCTATCAAAATAGTATATGACTAGCGAATTCTCGGCTACGCCGAGCATTCCCTAGAGCTCCGCTGTCAGTGCGAAAAACAAATGCCGATCGACATAAAACAATTATTTCATATTTGCACTTCAGGCCTCTCCAAGACCTTTCATTAGATTGCAAACACGATATACTTCCAATAATTTTTTGCAAAAAACAAAAGCCGGTCGGCATGAAACATTTTTGTCATTTATGTACTCCAGCCCTCACCGAGACCTTTTATTTGATACCAAACACGACATACTTCTGACAACTTTCTACATAAAACAAAAGTCGATCGACATTTTTATCATATCTGCACGCTAGCCCACACCAAGACTTTTCATTTGATACCAAACTCTATATACTTGTGACAACCTTTTGCAAAAAACAAAAGCCGATCGACATTGACAATTTTTGTTAATTCTGCACGCCAGCCCTCATTGAAACCTTTCATTTGATACCAAACACCATACACTTCTGACAACTTTTTGCAAAAAACAAAAACCCGATCGACATAGCACATTTTTGTCAATTCTGCACGATAGCTCTCAACAAGACGTTTCATTTGAGACCAAACTCGACATACTTTGGAGAACTTTTTGCAGAAAACAAAAGCCAATCGGAATGGAACATTTCTGTCAATTCTTCACGCTAGCCCTCAATGAGAGCTTTCATTCGACACCAAACACGACATATTTCTGATAACTTTTTGCAAAAAACAAAAGCCGGTCGATATGAAACATTTTTCTTAATTATGCACGCCAGCCCTCAACGAGACCTTTTATTTGAAACCATAATCGACATATTTCTGAGAACTTTTCGCAAAAAACAAAAACCTGATCAACATTGCGCAATTTTGTTAATTTTTCACGCAAACCCTCATCGAAACCTTTATTTTGATACCAAACACCACATTCTTCTAACAATTATTTGCGAAAAACAAAAGCCGATCGGCAAAGAACATTTTTGTTAATTCTGCACGCTAGCCCTAAACGAAACCTTTCATTTGATACCAGACACCACATACTTCTGACAACTTTTTGCAAAAAACAAAAGCCGATTACATGGCACATTTTTGTCAATTCTGCACGCTAACCGTCAACCAGACGTTTTGTTTGAGATAAAACTCGACATACTTTTGAGTACTTCTTGCAGAACACAAAAGCCGATCAGAATGGTACATTTTTGTCAATTTTGTACGCTAGCCCTCAACGAGACCTCTCATTTAAGACCTAACTCGACATACTTGTGACAACTTTTTGCAAAAAACAAAAACCAATCGACATAAAACATTTTTGTCAATTCTACACGTTAGCCCTCAACCAGACGTTTCATTTGAGACCAAACTCGACATACCTTGGAGAAGTTCTTGCAGAAAACAAAAGCCGATCGGAATGGAATATTTTTGTCAATTTTGCACGCTAGCCCTCAACGAGACCTTTCATTTGAGACCAAACTCGACATACTTTTAAAAACTTTTTGCAAAAAACAAAAGCCGATCAACATTAACCATTTTTGTTAATTCTGCACACCAGCCCTCATCGAAACCTTTTATTTGATACCAAACACCACATACTTGTAACAACTTTTTGCAAAAAACAAAAACCAATCGACATAGCACATTTTTGTCAATTCTGCACGTTAGCCTTCAACGAGACGTTTCATTTGAGCCCAAACTCGACATACCTTTGAGAACTTTTTGCAGAAAACAAAAGCCGATCGGAATGGAACATTTTTGTTAATTCTGTTCGGTAGCCCTCAACGAGACCTTTCATTTGAGACCAAACTCGACTTACCTTTGAGAAATTTTTGCAAAAAAACAAAAGCCGATCAACATTAACCATTTTTGTTAATTCTGCACACCAGCCCTTATCGAAACCTTTCATTTGATACCAAACACCACAGAATTGTAACAACTTTTTGCAAAAAACAAAAACCAATCGACATAGCACATTTTTGTCAATTCTGCACGCTAGCCCTCAACGAGACGTTTCATTTGAGTCTAAACTCGACATACCTTTGAGAACTTTTTGCAGAAAACAAAAGGCGATCGGAATGGAACATTTTTGTCAATTCTGTTCTGTAGCCCTCAACGAGACCTTTCATTTGAGACCAAACTCGACTTACCTTTGAGAAATTTTTGCAAAAAACAAAAGCCGATCGGAATGGTACATTTTTGTCAATTTTGCACGCTAGCCCTCAACGAGACCTGTCATTTAAGACCTAACTCGACATACTTGTGACAACTTTTTGCAAAAAACAAAAACCAATCGACATAAAACATTTTTGTCAATTCTACACGTTAGCCCTCAACCAGACGTTTCATTTGAGACCAAACTCGACATACCTTGGAGAAGTTCTTGCAGAAAACAAAAGCCGATCGGAATGGAATATTTTTGTCAATTTTGCACGCTAGCCCTCAACGAGACCTTTCATTTGAGACCAAACTCGACATACTTTTAAAAACTTTTTGCAAAAAACAAAAGCCGATCAACATTAACCATTTTTGTTAATTCTGCACACCAGCCCTCATCGAAACCTTTTATTTGATACCAAACACCACATACTTGTAACAACTTTTTGCAAAAAACAAAAACCAATCGACATAGCACATTTTTGTCAATTCTGCACGTTAGCCTTCAACGAGACGTTTCATTTGAGCCCAAACTCGACATACCTTTGAGAACTTTTTGCAGAAAACAAAAGCCGATCGGAATGGAACATTTTTGTCAATTCTGTTCGGTAGCCCTCAACGAGACCTTTCATTTGAGACCAAACTCGACTTACCTTTGAGAAATTTCTGCAAAAAACAAAAGCCGATCAACATTGATAATTTTTGTTAATTTTACACGCCAGGCCTTATCGAGCCCTTTCATTTGATACTAAACACCACATATTACACAAAATATTTCTGACAACATTTTGCAAAAAACAAATTCTAATCTACCTAGAACATTTTTATCATTCATGCACACCCCTCCGTATTGTGTCGTTTCCTTAAAACCCAAGGACGACCTACTTCTAAGAACTTTTTACGAAAAACAAATGCAGATCGACATGACACATTTTTTTTGTCATTTCAAAACCGGCCCTAATGGTTTTCTTTGATATCAAACAAAGCAAAGGGTTTAATTTAATGACGAACATTTGATTTTTATTTAGTTACTTAATAATTTGGCAACACTGTTTGTATTAAAATATTGTAGTTAATTTTTAAATTTATAATTTACCATCGGCAATCCTAATATAATAGCCACCGTCTTCAGTGAAGTTCATTTAGGAATATTTGTTTTTTGTTTAGTAATTTCATCACACATTTGGCAACATTGACTTTTGTAATTCGAAACGTCAAAATATAAAATAATTAAATGTGTTATGTAATAAACTTAAAATATTAGTAAAACCTTTGCTCAGGACTATTATTCATGACATTGTTTTCAAATCTTTTATATCAATGCTCTATTAAAAGATACAATCATTTAAAGTTCATAGACAGATTGTCAAAAGTGACGGATAACTGCGTGATTCTTCTTAAAGATAGACATGGCCTCTAGGATCCATTGTTTCAAGGTACCAATTATGCACAGTTTTTGATTTTTTACACGAAAACCACTCACAGTAAAAATATGAGACCCCAAAAAGGCCCTATTCCACTTTTAATCACAACTAATAAAATAATATTAAAATTATTCAATGAATGGTTTGACCTGTACCCGTGAGCAAAATTTTTGCGATGCTCGAGATGAATCCAAATATAGATAGATATATAGATAGTGAATCTATCAAAATAGTATATGACTAGCGAATTCTCGGCTACGCCGAGCATTCCCTAGAGCTCCGCTGTCAGTGCGAAAAACAAATGCCGATCGACATAAAACAATTATTTCATATTTGCACTTCAGGCCTCTCCAAGACCTTTCATTAGATTGCAAACACGATATACTTCCAATAATTTTTTGCAAAAAACAAAAGCCGGTCGGCATGAAACATTTTTGTCATTTATGTACTCCAGCCCTCACCGAGACCTTTTATTTGATACCAAACACGACATACTTCTGACAACTTTCTACATAAAACAAAAGTCGATCGACATTTTTATCATATCTGCACGCTAGCCCACACCAAGACTTTTCATTTGATACCAAACTCTATATACTTGTGACAACCTTTTGCAAAAAACAAAAGCCGATCGACATTGACAATTTTTGTTAATTCTGCACACCAGCCCTCATTGAAACCTTTCATTTGATACCAAACACCATACACTTCTGACAACTTTTTGCAAAAAACAAAAACCCGATCGACATAGCACATTTTTGTCAATTCTGCACGATAGCTCTCAACAAGACGTTTCATTTGAGACCAAACTCGACATACTTTGGAGAACTTTTTGCAGAAAACAAAAGCCAATCGGAATGGAACATTTCTGTCAATTCTTCACGCTAGCCCTCAATGAGAGCTTTCATTCGACACCAAACACGACATATTTCTGATAACTTTTTGCAAAAAACAAAAGCCGGTCGATATGAAACATTTTTCTTAATTATGCACGCCAGCCCTCAACGAGACCTTTTATTTGAAACCATAATCGACATATTTCTGAGAACTTTTCGCAAAAAACAAAAACCTGATCAACATTGCGCAATTTTGTTAATTTTTCACGCAAACCCTCATCGAAACCTTTATTTTGATACCAAACACCACATTCTTCTAACAATTATTTGCGAAAAACAAAAGCCGATCGGCAAAGAACATTTTTGTTAATTCTGCACGCTAGTCCTAAACGAAACCTTTCATTTGATACCAGACACCACATACTTCTGACAACTTTTTGCAAAAAACAAAAGCCGATTACATGGCACATTTTTGTCAATTCTGCACGCTAACCGTCAACCAGACGTTTTGTTTGAGATAAAACTCGACATACTTTTGAGTACTTCTTGCAGAAAACAAAAGCCGATCGGAATGGTACATTTTTGTCAATTTTGTACGCTAGCCCTCAACGAGACCTCTCATTTAAGACCTAACTCGACATACTTGTGACAACTTTTTGCAAAAAACAAAAACCAATCGACATAAAACATTTTTGTCAATTCTACACGTTAGCCCTCAACCAGACGTTTCATTTGAGACCAAACTCGACATACCTTGGAGAAGTTCTTGCAGAAAACAAAAGCCGATCGGAATGGAATATTTTTGTCAATTTTGCACGCTAGCCCTCAACGAGACCTTTCATTTGAGACCAAACTCGACATACTTTAAAAAACTTTTTGCAAAAAACAAAAGCCGATCAACATTAACCATTTTTGTTAATTCTGCACACCAGCCCTCATCGAAACCTTTTATTTGATACCAAACACCACATACTTGTAACAACTTTTTGCAAAAAACAAAAACCAATCGACATAGCACATTTTTGTCAATTCTGCACGTTAGCCTTCAACGAGACGTTTCATTTGAGCCCAAACTCGACATACCTTTGAGAACTTTTTGCAGAAAACAAAAGCCGATCGGAATGGAACATTTTTGTTAATTCTGTTCGGTAGCCCTCAACGAGACCTTTCATTTGAGACCAAACTCGACTTACCTTTGAGAAATTTTTGCAAAAAAACAAAAGCCGATCAACATTAACCATTTTTGTTAATTCTGCACACCAGCCCTTATCGAAACCTTTCATTTGATACCAAACACCACAGAATTGTAACAACTTTTTGCAAAAAACAAAAACCAATCGACATAGCACATTTTTGTCAATTCTGCACGCTAGCCCTCAACGAGACGTTTCATTTGAGTCTAAACTCGACATACCTTTGAGAACTTTTTGCAGAAAACAAAAGGCGATCGGAATGGAACATTTTTGTCAATTCTGTTCTGTAGCCCTCAACGAGACCTTTCATTTGAGACCAAACTCGACTTACCTTTGAGAAATTTTTGCAAAAAACAAAAGCCGATCGGAATGGTACATTTTTGTCAATTTTGCACGCTAGCCCTCAACGAGACCTGTCATTTAAGACCTAACTCGACATACTTGTGACAACTTTTTGCAAAAAACAAAAACCAATCGACATAAAACATTTTTGTCAATTCTACACGTTAGCCCTCAACCAGACGTTTCATTTGAGACCAAACTCGACATACCTTGGAGAAGTTCTTGCAGAAAACAAAAGCCGATCGGAATGGAATATTTTTGTCAATTTTGCACGCTAGCCCTCAACGAGACCTTTCATTTGAGACCAAACTCGACATACTTTTAAAAACTTTTTGCAAAAAACAAAAGCCGATCAACATTAACCATTTTTGTTAATTCTGCACACCAGCCCTCATCGAAACCTTTTATTTGATACCAAACACCACATACTTGTAACAACTTTTTGCAAAAAACAAAAACCAATCGACATAGCACATTTTTGTCAATTCTGCACGTTAGCCTTCAACGAGACGTTTCATTTGAGCCCAAACTCGACATACCTTTGAGAACTTTTTGCAGAAAACAAAAGCCGATCGGAATGGAACATTTTTGTCAATTCTGTTCGGTAGCCCTCAACGAGACCTTTCATTTGAGACCAAACTCGACTTACCTTTGAGAAATTTCTGCAAAAAACAAAAGCCGATCAACATTGATAATTTTTGTTAATTTTACACGCCAGGCCTTATCGAGCCCTTTCATTTGATACTAAACACCACATATTACACAAAATATTTCTGACAACATTTTGCAAAAAACAAATTCTAATCTACCTAGAACATTTTTATCATTCATGCACACCCCTCCGTATTGTGTCGTTTCCTTAAAACCCAAGGACGACCTACTTCTAAGAACTTTTTACGAAAAACAAATGCAGATCGACATGACACATTTTTTTTGTCATTTCAAAACCGGCCCTAATGGTTTTCTTTGATATCAAACAAAGCAAAGTGTTTAATTTAATGACGAACATTTGATTTTTATTTAGTTACTTAATAATTTGGCAACACTGTTTGTATTAAAATATTGTAGTTAATTTTTAAATTTATAATTTACCATCGGCAATCCTAATATAATAGCCACTGTCTTCAGTGAAGTTCATTTAGGAATATTTGTTTTTTGTTTAGTAATTTCATCACACATTTGGCAACATTGACTTTTGTAATTCGAAACGTCAAAATATAAAATAATTAAATGTGTTATGTAATAAACTTAAAATATTAGTAAAACCTTTGCTCAGGACTATTATTCATGACATTGTTTTCAAATCTTTTATATCAATGCTCTATTAAAAGATACAATCATTTAAAGTTCATAGACAGATTGTCAAAAGTGACGGATAACTGCGTGATTCTTCTTAAAGATAGACATGGCCTCTAGGATCCATTGTTTCAAGGTACCAATTATGCACAGTTTTTGATTTTTTACACGAAAACCACTCACAGTAAAAATATGAGACCCCAAAAAGGCCCTATTCCACTTTTAATCACAACTAATAAAATAATATTAAAATTATTCAATGAATGGTTTGACCTGTACCCGTGAGCAAAATTTTTGCGATGCTCGAGATGAATCCAAATATAGATAGATATATAGATAGTGAATCTATCAAAATAGTATATGACTAGCGAATTCTCGGCTACGCCGAGCATTCCCTAGAGCTCCGCTGTCAGTGCGAAAAACAAATGCCGATCGACATAAAACAATTATTTCATATTTGCACTTCAGGCCTCTCCAAGACCTTTCATTAGATTGCAAACACGATATACTTCCAATAATTTTTTGCAAAAAACAAAAGCCGGTCGGCATGAAACATTTTTGTCATTTATGTACTCCAGCCCTCACCGAGACCTTTTATTTGATACCAAACACGACATACTTCTGACAACTTTCTACATAAAACAAAAGTCGATCGACATTTTTATCATATCTGCACGCTAGCCCACACCAAGACTTTTCATTTGATACCAAACTCTATATACTTGTGACAACCTTTTGCAAAAAACAAAAGCCGATCGACATTGACAATTTTTGTTAATTCTGCACGCCAGCCCTCATTGAAACCTTTCATTTGATACCAAACACCATACACTTCTGACAACTTTTTGCAAAAAACAAAAACCCGATCGACATAGCACATTTTTGTCAATTCTGCACGATAGCTCTCAACAAGACGTTTCATTTGAGACCAAACTCGACATACTTTGGAGAACTTTTTGCAGAAAACAAAAGCCAATCGGAATGGAACATTTCTGTCAATTCTTCACGCTAGCCCTCAATGAGAGCTTTCATTCGACACCAAACACGACATATTTCTGATAACTTTTTGCAAAAAACAAAAGCCGGTCGATATGAAACATTTTTCTTAATTATGCACGCCAGCCCTCAACGAGACCTTTTATTTGAAACCATAATCGACATATTTCTGAGAACTTTTCGCAAAAAACAAAAACCTGATCAACATTGCGCAATTTTGTTAATTTTTCACGCAAACCCTCATCGAAACCTTTATTTTGATACCAAACACCACATTCTTCTAACAATTATTTGCGAAAAACAAAAGCCGATCGGCAAAGAACATTTTTGTTAATTCTGCACGCTAGCCCTAAACGAAACCTTTCATTTGATACCAGACACCACATACTTCTGACAACTTTTTGCAAAAAACAAAAGCCGATTACATGGCACATTTTTGTCAATTCTGCACGCTAACCGTCAACCAGACGTTTTGTTTGAGATAAAACTCGACATACTTTTGAGTACTTCTTGCAGAAAACAAAAGCCAATCGGAATGGTACATTTTTGTCAATTTTGTACGCTAGCCCTCAACGAGACCTCTCATTTAAGACCTAACTCGACATACTTGTGACAACTTTTTGCAAAAAACAAAAACCAATCGACATAAAACATTTTTGTCAATTCTACACGTTAGCCCTCAACCAGACGTTTCATTTGAGACCAAACTCGACATACCTTGGAGAAGTTCTTGCAGAAAACAAAAGCCGATCGGAATGGAATATTTTTGTCAATTTTGCACGGTAGCCCTCAACGAGACCTTTCATTTGAGACCAAACTCGACATACTTTTAAAAGCTTTTTGCAAAAAACAAAAGCCGATCAACATTAACCATTTTTGTTAATTCTGCACACCAGCCCTCATCGAAACCTTTTATTTGATACCAAACACCACATACTTGTAACAACTTTTTGCAAAAAACAAAAACCAATCGACATAGCACATTTTTGTCAATTCTGCACGTTAGCCTTCAACGAGACGTTTCATTTGAGCCCAAACTCGACATACCTTTGAGAACTTTTTGCAGAAAACAAAAGCCGATCGGAATGGAACATTTTTGTTAATTCTGTTCGGTAGCCCTCAACGAGACCTTTCATTTGAGACCAAACTCGACTTACCTTTGAGAAATTTTTGCAAAAAAACAAAAGCCGATCAACATTAACCATTTTTGTTAATTCTGCACACCAGCCCTTATCGAAACCTTTCATTTGATACCAAACACCACAGAATTGTAACAACTTTTTGCAAAAAACAAAAACCAATCGACATAGCACATTTTTGTCAATTCTGCACGCTAGCCCTCAACGAGACGTTTCATTTGAGTCTAAACTCGACATACCTTTGAGAACTTTTTGCAGAAAACAAAAGGCGATCGGAATGGAACATTTTTGTCAATTCTGTTCTGTAGCCCTCAACGAGACCTTTCATTTGAGACCAAACTCGACTTACCTTTGAGAAATTTTTGCAAAAAACAAAAGCCGATCGGAATGGTACATTTTTGTCAATTTTGCACGCTAGCCCTCAACGAGACCTGTCATTTAAGACCTAACTCGACATACTTGTGACAACTTTTTGCAAAAAACAAAAACCAATCGACATAAAACATTTTTGTCAATTCTACACGTTAGCCCTCAACCAGACGTTTCATTTGAGACCAAACTCGACATACCTTGGAGAAGTTCTTGCAGAAAACAAAAGCCGATCGGAATGGAATATTTTTGTCAATTTTGCACGCTAGCCCTCAACGAGACCTTTCATTTGAGACCAAACTCGACATACTTTTAAAAACTTTTTGCAAAAAACAAAAGCCGATCAACATTAACCATTTTTGTTAATTCTGCACACCAGCCCTCATCGAAACCTTTTATTTGATACCAAACACCACATACTTGTAACAACTTTTTGCAAAAAACAAAAACCAATCGACATAGCACATTTTTGTCAATTCTGCACGTTAGCCTTCAACGAGACGTTTCATTTGAGCCCAAACTCGACATACCTTTGAGAACTTTTTGCAGAAAACAAAAGCCGATCGGAATGGAACATTTTTGTCAATTCTGTTCGGTAGCCCTCAACGAGACCTTTCATTTGAGACCAAACTCGACTTACCTTTGAGAAATTTCTGCAAAAAACAAAAGCCGATCAACATTGATAATTTTTGTTAATTTTACACGCCAGGCCTTATCGAGCCCTTTCATTTGATACTAAACACCACATATTACACAAAATATTTCTGACAACATTTTGCAAAAAACAAATTCTAATCTACCTAGAACATTTTTATCATTCATGCACACCCCTCCGTATTGTGTCGTTTCCTTAAAACCCAAGGACGACCTACTTCTAAGAACTTTTTACGAAAAACAAATGCAGATCGACATGACACATTTTTTTTGTCATTTCAAAACCGGCCCTAATGGTTTTCTTTGATATCAAACAAAGCAAAGTGTTTAATTTAATGACGAACATTTGATTTTTATTTAGTTACTTAATAATTTGGCAACACTGTTTGTATTAAAATATTGTAGTTAATTTTTAAATTTATAATTTACCATCGGCAATCCTAATATAATAGCCACTGTCTTCAGTGAAGTTCATTTAGGAATATTTGTTTTTTGTTTAGTAATTTCATCACACATTTGGCAACATTGACTTTTGTAATTCGAAACGTCAAAATATAAAATAATTAAATGTGTTATGTAATAAACTTAAAATATTAGTAAAACCTTTGCTCAGGACTATTATTCATGACATTGTTTTCAAATCTTTTATATCAATGCTCTATTAAAAGATACAATCATTTAAAGTTCATAGACAGATTGTCAAAAGTGACGGATAACTGCGTGATTCTTCTTAAAGATAGACATGGCCTCTAGGATCCATTGTTTCAAGGTACCAATTATGCACAGTTTTTGATTTTTTACACGAAAACCACTCACAGTAAAAATATGAGACCCCAAAAAGGCCCTATTCCACTTTTAATCACAACTAATAAAATAATATTAAAATTATTCAATGAATGGTTTGACCTGTACCCGTGAGCAAAATTTTTGCGATGCTCGAGATGAATCCAAATATAGATAGATATATAGATAGTGAATCTATCAAAATAGTATATGACTAGCGAATTCTCGGCTACGCCGAGCATTCCCTAGAGCTCCGCTGTCAGTACAAAAAAAATAAATGCCAATCGACATAAAACGGTTTTTTCATATCTGCATGTCAGCCCTCACCAATACCTTTCATTAGATTCCAAACATGATATGCATGTAATAACTTTTTGAAAAAACAAAAGCCGGTCGACCTGAAACATTT
Source organism: Stenolophus ochropezus (assembly GCA_035578165.1). Lineage (NCBI taxonomy): Eukaryota > Metazoa > Arthropoda > Insecta > Coleoptera > Carabidae > Stenolophus > Stenolophus ochropezus. The sequence goes on along the minus strand of JAQOWZ010000010.1, from coordinate 19,798,825 downwards.
TTCTCAATTATGCACGCCAGCCATCACCGAGACCATTCATTTGATACCAAACACAACATACTTCTGACATTTTTTTTTTGCATAAAACAAAAGTCAATCGACATGGAACATATTTGCAATTTCTATAGGCTAGCCCACACCACTGAGAACTTTCATTTGATACCAAACACTATAAACTTCTGACAACTTTTTGTAAAAAGAAAAGCAGATCGAAATGGAACACTTTTATCTATTCTGCATGCTAGCCCTCAACGAGACCTTTCATTTGAGTCCAAACTCGACATATTTCTGAAAATTTTTCACAAAAAACAAAAGCCGGTCAACAATAAGCAATTTTGTTAATTTTTCACGAAACCCTTATTAAATCCTTTATTTTGATACCAAACACCACATACTTCTGACAACTATTTGCGAAAAACAAAAGCCGATCGGCATGGAATATTTTTGTCAATTCTGCACGCTAGCCCTCAATGAAACCTTTCATTTGAGACCAAATACCACATACTTCTGACAACTATTTGCGAAAAACAAAAGCCGATCGGCATGGAATATTTTTGTCAATTCTGTAAACTAACCCTCAATGAAACCTTTTATTTGAGATCAAACACCACACACTTCTGACAACTTTTTGCAAAAAAACAAAAGGCGATTGACATGGCGCATTTTTGTCAATTCTGCAGGCTAGCCCTCAGCTAGACGTTTTGTTTGATACCAAACTCGACATACTTATGAGAAATTTTTGCAGAAAACAAAAGCCGATCTAAATGGATCATTTTTGTCAATTCTGCACGCTAGCCCTCAACGCGACGTTTCATTTGAGACCAAACTCGACATACCTTTGAGAACGTTTTGCACAAAACAAAAGCCGATCGGAAAGGAACAGTTTTGTCAATTCTCCTCGCTAGCTCTCAATGAGACCTTTCATTTGAGACCAAACTCGACGTACATTTGAGAAAGTTTTGCAAAAAGCAAAAGCCCTTATCGAGCCTTTTCATTTGATACTAAACACTACATACTTCTCACAACTTTTTCCAAATACAAAATATTTCTGACAACATTTTGTAAAAAACAAATTCTAATCGACGTAGAATATTTTTGTCATTCGTGCACACCAGTCCACATTATGTCGTTTCATTAAAACCCAAGGACAATATACTTCTAACAACTTTTTGCGCAAAACAAATGCAGATCGACATGACACATTTTTTTGTTATTTTAAAACCGGCCCTTATGGTTTTCTTTCTTTTGATATCACAGCAAAGTGTTCAATTTATTTTATTTAGAAATATTTGATTTTTATTTTGTTACCTACTTCATAATTTGGCAACACTGTTTGTATTAAAAAATAGTAGTTAATTATTAAATTTATAAATTAATATTGTCAATCCTAATAAAACTGTCACCGTCTTCAGAGAAGTTACTTTAGGAATATTTGGTTTTAATTTAGTTACTTCATCACACATTTGGCAACATTGACTTTTGACATTGGAAACGTCAAAATTTATATTAACTAAATACGTTATGTTTTAAACTTAAATTAGTTGTAACACCTTTGCTCAAGACTATTATATATGATACTGTATTTACTTCTTTAATATCAATGTTCTATAAGAAGTTACAATCGTTTAAAGTTCATAGACAGATTGTCAAAAGTGACAGATAACAGCGTGACTCTTCTTAAATTTAGACATGGCTACTAGGATCCATTGTTTCAAGTTATTAATTTTGCACAGTTTTTATTTTTTTACACAAGAACCACTCACAGTAAAAATATGAGACCCCCAAAAGGCACAACTACACATTATTCCCTGCAACTTAAAAAAAAAATTACAACAATCTCTTTAATGGTTCAGGCAGTTAGGCTGTCCACAAAATTTGGCGATCGTCGTGATGAAAATAAATGAACATCACGGACACATGCCTTTTAGTATATAGGACTAGCGAATTCTCGGCTACGCCGAGCATTCCCTAGAGCTCCGCTGTCAGTGCAAAAAACAAATGCCGAAAGACATAAAACAATTATTTCATATTTCCACGTCAGGCCTCACCGAGACCTTTTATTAGATTGCAAACACGATATACTTCTAATAATTTTTTGCAAAAAACAAAAGCCCGGCGACATGAAACATTTTTATGATTTATGTATCCCAGCCCTCACCGAGACCTTTCATTTGATACCAAACACGACATACTTCTTACAACTTTCTGCATGAAACAAAAGTCGATCGACATGATACATTTTTATCATATCTACACGCTAGCCCACATCGAGACTTTTAATTTGATACCAAACACTATATACTCGTGACAACCTTTTGCAAAAAACAAAAGCCGATCTACATTAACCATTTTTGTTAATTCTGCACATCAGCCCTTATCGAAATCTTTCATTTGATACCAAACACCACACACTTCTGACAACTCTTTGCAAAAAACAAAAACCGATCGACATGACACATTTTTGTTAATTCTGCACGCTAGCCCTCAACAAGACGTTTAATTTAAGACCAAACTCGACATACCTTTAAGAACTTTTTGCAAAAAACAAAAACCGATCTACATAGCATATTTTTGTCAATTCTGCACGCTAGCCCTCAACGACACCTTTCATTTGAGACCAAACACTACACATTTCTGACAACTTTTTGCAAAAAAACAAAAGCCGATTGACATGGCACATTTTTGTCAATTCTGCACGCTAGCCCTCAACCAGACGTTTTGTTTGAGACCAAACTCGACATACTTTTGAGAACTTCTTGCAGAAAACAAAAGCCGATCGGAATGGAACATTTTTGTCAATTCTGCACGCTAGGCCTCAACGAGACCTTTCATACGAGACTAAACTCGACATACTTCTAAAAAATTTTTGCAAAACACAAAAGCCGATCTAAATTAACCATTTTTGTTAATTCTGCACATCAGCCCTTATCGAAATCTTTCATTTGATACCAAACACCACACACTTCTGACAACTCTTTGCAAAAAACAAAAACTGATCGACATTGACCATTTTTGTTAATTCTACACGCCAGCTTTTATCGAGCTCTTTCATTTGATACCAAACACCACATACTTCTAACAACTTTTTCCAAAAAACAAAAGCCGTTCGATATGGAACATTTTTGTTCATTCTGCACGCTAACCCTCATCAAGACCTAGCCTAATACAATGTACACTGTCTGCAGTACAGTTCATTTGGGCATATTTGTTCTTTGTTTAGTTACTTCATTACACATTTGCCAACATTGACTTATGTAATTCGAAAATACCCAAACACGACATTTTTCTGACAACATTTTGCAAGAAACAAGTTATAATGTACCTAGAACATTTTTGTCTTTCGTGCACACCAGTCCACATTGTGTCATTTTCTTAAAACCCAAGGACGACCATCTTCTAACAACTTTTTACGAAAAACAAATGCAGATCGACATGACACATTTTTTTTGTCATTTCAAAATCGGCCATGATGGTTTTCTTTCTTTTGATATCAAACACAGCAAAGTGTTTAATTTAATTAGAAACATTTGTTTTTTATTTAGTTACTTCATAATTTGGCAACAATGTTTGTATTAAAATATTGTAGTTAATTTTTAAATTTATTAGTTACCATCGGCAATCCTAATATAACAGCCACTGCCTTCAGTGAAGTTCATTTAGGAATATTTGTTATTTGTTTAGTTATTTCATCACACATTTGGCAACATTGATTTATGTAATTTGAAACGTCAAAATTTAAAATAAATAAATGTGTTGTGTTATAAACTTAAAATATTGGTAAAACCTTTGCTCAGGACTATTATTCATGACACTGTTTTCAGATCTTTGATATCAATGTTCTATTAAAAGATACAATCGATTAAAGATCATAGACAGATTGTCAAAAGTGACGGATGACTGCGTGATTCTTCTTAAATTTATACATGGCATCTAGGATATTTTTTTCAGTTTTGTTCCAGTTATACTTTTTAGCTTAGTTTTCGATTTTTTACACAAAAACTATGCACGGTAAAAATATGAGACACCCAAAAGCACTTGGTCCTCATTAAACCACATCTAATAAAATAATATTACAATTATTACATGAATGGTTTGACCTGTACCCGTGAGCAAAGTTTTTGCGATGCTCGAGATGAATCCAAATATATATAGTGAATCTATCGTTTTAGTATATAAGACTAGCGAATTCTCGGCTACGCCGAGCATTCCCTAGAGCTCCGCTATCAGTGCAAAAAACAAATGCCGATCGACATGAAACAATTATTTCATATTTGCACGTCAGGCCTCACCGAGACCTTTCATTAGATTGCAAACACGATATACTTCCAATATTTTTTTGCAAAAAACAAAAGCCGGTCGGCATGAATCATTTTTGTCTTTTATGTACCCCAGCCCTCACCGAGACCTTTCATTTGATACTAAACACGATATACTTCTGACAACTTTCTACATAAAACAAAAGTCGATCGACGTGAAACATTTTTATCATATTTGTACGCTGGCCCACACCAAGACTTTTCATTTGATACCAAACACTATATACTTGTGTCAACCTTTTGCAAAAAACAAAAGCCGATCGACATTGACATTTTTTGTTAATTCTGCAGACCAGCCCTCATTGAAACCTTTCATTTGATACCATACACCATACACTTCTGACAACTTTTTGCAAAAAACAAAAACCGATCGACATAGCACATTTTTGTCAATTCTGCAAGCTAGCCCTCTCCGAGACCTTTTATTTGATACTAAACACGACATACTTCTGACAACTTTTTGCATAAAACAAAATCCGATCGACATGGAACATTTTTGTTAATTCTGCACGCTAGCTCTCAACGAGACCTTTCATTTGATACTAAACACGACATACTTCTGACAACTTTTAGCATAAAACAAAAGCCGATCAACATTGAACTTTTTTGTTAATTCTACACGCCAGCCCTTATCGAGCCTTTTCATTTGATACTAAACACCATATACTTCTCACAACTTTTTGCAAAAAACAAAAACCGATCGACATACCACATTTTTGTCAATTCTGCACGCTAGCCCTCAACAAGACGTTTCATTTGAGACCAAACTCGACATACCTTTGAGAACTTTTTGCAGAAAACAAAAGCCGATCGGAATGGAACATTTTTGTCAATTCTGCACGCTAGCCCTCAACGAGACCTTTCATTAGAGACCAAACTCGACATACTTTTGAGAAATTTTTGCAAAAAACAAAAGCCGGTCGACATGAAACATTTTTGTCATTTATGTACCCCAACTCTCACCGAGACCTTTCATTTGATTCCAAACACGACATACTTCTGACAACTTTCTGCATAAAACAAAAGTCGATCAACATGAAACATTTTTATCATATCTACACGCTAGCCCACACCTAGACTTTTCATTTGATACCAAACACTATATATTTGCGACAACCTTTTGCAAAAAACAAAAGCCGATGGACATTGACCATTTTCGTTAATTCTGCACACCAGCCTTCATTGAAACCTTTGATTTGATACCAAACACAACACACTTATGACAACTTTTTGCAAAAAACAAATACCGATAGACATAGCACATTTTTGTCAATTCTGCACGCTAGCCCTCTCCTAGACCTTTTATTTGATACCAATCACGACATACTTCTGACAACTTTTTGCATAAAACAAAAGCCGATCGACATGGAACATTTTTGTCAATTCTGCACGCTAGCCCTCAACGAGACCTTTCATTTGAGACCAAACTCGACATACCTTAGTAAAATTTTTGCAAAAAACAAAAGCCGATCAACATTGAACTTTTTTGTTAATTCTACACGCTAGCCCTTATCGAGCCTTTTCATTTGATACCAAACACCACATACGTCTCACAACTTTTTCCAAAAAACAAAAGCCGTTTGATACAGAACATTTTTGTTCATTTTGCACCCTAGCCCTCATCGTGACCTAGCCTAATATAACATTCACTGACTTCAGTAACGTTCATTTGGGAATATTTGTTCTTTGTTTAGTTACTTTATTAAACATTTGGCAATATTGACATGTAATTCGAAAATACCCAAACACGACATTTTTCTGACAACATTTTGCAAAAAACAAATTCTAATCTACGTAGAACATTTTTGTCATTCGTGCACACCAGTCCGTATTGTGTCGTTTTCTTCAAACCCAATTACGACCTACTTCTAACAACTTTTTACGAAAAACAAAAGCAGATCGACATGACACATTTTTTTTGTCATTTTAAAACTGGCCCTTACGGTTTCCTTTCTTTTGATAACAAACACAGCAAAGTATTCAATTTATTTTATTTAATAATATTTGATTTTTATTTAGTTACTTTATAATTTGGCAACACTGTTTGTATTAAAAAATAGTAGTTCATTTTTTAATTTATAAATTAATATTGTCAACCCTACTAAAACTGTCACCGTCTTCATTGAAGTTAGTTTAGGAATATTTGGTTTTAATTTAGTTACTTCATCACACATTTGGCAACATTGACTTTTGACATTGGAAACGTCAAAATTTATATTAATTAAATACGTTGTTTTAAACTTCAATTAGTTGTAACACCTTTGCTCAAGTCTATTATTCATGAAATTGTTTTTAAATCTTTGATATCAATGTTCTATTAAAAGATATAATCATTTAAAGTTCATAGACAGATTGTCAAAAGTGACGGATGACGGCGTGATTCTTCTTAAATGTAGACATGGCCTCTGGGATCTATTGTTTCAGTGTACCAATTTTACGCAGTTTTTATTTTTTTAAACAAAAACCACTCACAGTAAAAATATGAGACCCCCAAAAGGCACTCCGGCACAATAGACACTACAACTTGAGAAAAAAATTACAGCAATTACTTAAATGGACCAGGAGTTTAAGCTGGACACAGGATCGGTGATCGTCGAGATGAATCCAAATATATATATATATATAGATAGTGAATCTATCAAAATAGTATATGATGTTTATATCGCTGAATTCAGAAAAAAATGCTCTGTCGAATAACCTAAAAATAAACATATGTTCCCATCTAAAAAGAGAATGTTGTGTCCCGTATTTTGAGAACCACAGCTCAAAAAAAAGTTTTTTTTGCTCTTTGTATTAGTCTTGTAAAATGGTGGTTCTTTGCTAATTTAACCAACCTCGTAGCTCTTATAGTTCTCTAGATAGAAATGGTGGCACGCTTAAATGGAACAGCCTGTATATGAACTACTCACACATAACTTATCAAATAATATCATATATTTAATATTCCAACTTTGGAAATTGATGAATTTTTTCACACCCTTCTACGGGGGGTGCTACTATGTGTTAGACCTAGAAACATTTGTTGTAATGTATATTATTTATTTATAACACGTTCAAAGCGGCACGCGAGACCGTTTAGGAAATAAATAAAAATACATGTTGATAAATAAATGAAATTATAGAGATTTTAAATTTCCCGCGCTTAGGGATTTTGAGATACAACGGTTTAATCATCAAAATACATAAGAAGAAAAGATTTAAATAATACGTTTAACCCAATTTTATGTATTTTTATTATATCTTAACAATATTTGTATTTTCATAAAATACATTCAGTTTGACAGTACTTAAATGTCATAACTTGACACAATAAGTATGAAGTTAGTTAAAGAATATATAAAAATGTATTATTTTGAAAATAATTATCTATTTTATAAATATAAATAATGTGAAATAACATACCAAAATTTATAAACTGATACATTTTTATATTGCCAAAAAAAACATGATTATATTCATGTTTTTGTGTTGCTATGTTCATTTATATATTTATGAAGCTGAATTATATATGTATTTATCTACAACTATTGTTATTGTTATTAATAATTTATTTTTTATTATAAATATCAATATAAATGATTATAAAAGTATAATAAATACAATTTGAATAGTTATTTTGGAATTTAAGTGATCCTGTGGCGCCATCTGTTGAGGTATATATGAACTACTCGCACATAACTGAAAATTTATATGCCTGTTAGTTGTAGATAAAGTAACCAATTTTTATACGTTCTTTTGCATTATTTCTTAATGAAAACATGAATTTTCGTGCAGTACAATCACAGTCAAGTTCGACTAAGAGAATATAAATATTTGGTTTGAAAAGATGTTTATTGTTTCATACATCAGTTACAAATGGATAAATGGATAGATAATTTGTTTATGTAAACGTTTACATCTGAGAAATCATCTCATTTCATTATAAAATACTACAGAATTTTGAAAAATGTAATCTCTATTGTAATCAAATGTTTTCATCAGAAATGTTAAGAAATGCGTATAAAGAAAGAGTAAATTGCAATTAATAAAAGTTTAATAAAGTCCAGATACATCATTTATTTATATACTAATTATTTTACAATAAATTGTTAAACAATTCCCTCCAAAACTGTATGAAATAAAGGCTTGTCAATTTTGTCCACGTAATCAGACAAAATCTATAGTCTAACTATCTAAAATATTTATAAATTAGATTTAAAAAGTATTTATATATAAGGGAAGAATACTGTACAGTATGAATTTACCTTTGGAAGTGTTTGAATAGTAATCAAATATAGTTTTTTAAACGTCAGAGTGTAAATCAATTTTGAAATGCAGTTTTCTTGATTAAATAATCCATTCTGGAATATTCTTTAGTTTGCATTTAATAAAGAATATGTTTTACTATTACTTATTTTTATAATTATTGCCCAATAGATTGTTTTAGTTTATTAAAAAATCCATGTTAGTGTATTTGAGTACGTGTAGGTTAGAGTCTCATCTAAAAAATAAAATATTTAACTATTAATATATAAATATTTATATTCTATATAAGTACCTGTATTGGAGATGATTTCTTATTAAATTTCGTACAATACAATTTACTTTTAAACTAATTTTACTATATATTTCTCCAAGCAAATACAAGACTTGCATTATGATTGTTTGATTATATTGTAAATAAGGTTTGCCGTAAATTATTATGTACAATGCACTTTTATGATAATCAGTTACATTTCAGTAGTGTTATTGTCAGTAATTTTATGTTATTTCTCTTCTATAAAGGTACTCTTGTTTGGGTAACCAATTAAAAATTGTAACTGAAATGAAAATACATATTTAAATACAGTGAAACAAATTTAAAATGATATACTTACATCACAAAGTGTATTGTACATATTCTTTTAAACATAGATTACTTTTATTTCTGTATATTTGTCTTTGAAAATATGAAACTTGTACCACGAATTTTTGACGGCTCTAACATATGATAAACGTGAAATGTCAAAAAAGAAATATTTTAAATACACCACATTTAACATTCAGTATATTTGTATATATTTCGCTCACTATTATAGTATATGAAAACATAATTCAATTCATAATATCTCTTCACATTTTCCAAAAAAATCAAATAAAAGTTTCATATTGAATTGTCAAATTTGACGGATGAGAACCGTGATTCTTCTCACATTTGACATGGCTTCTGGGATCCATTGTTTCAGTGTACCAATTTTGCACAGTTTTTATTTTTTTAAACAAAAACCACTCACAGTAAAAATATGAGACCCCCAAAAGGCACTCCGGCACAATAGACACTACAACTTGGAAAAAAAATTACAGCAATTACTCGAATGGTCTAGGAGTTTGAGCTGGACAAACGATGCCTGATCGTCGTGATGAATCCAAATATAGATAGATAGATAGATAGATAGATAGATAGATAGATAGATATATAGATAGTGAATCTATCAAAATAGTATATGACTAGCGAATTCTCGGCTACGCCGAGCATTCCCTAGAGCTCCGCTGTCAGTGCAAAAAACTAATGCCAATCGACATAGAACGGTTTTTTCATATCTGCATGTCAGCCCTCACCAAAACCTTTCATTAGATTCCAAACACAATATGCATGTAATAACTTTTTGCAAAAAACAAAAGCCGGTCGACATGAAACATTTATGACATTTATGTACCCCAGCTCCCATCGAGACCTTTCATTTGATACCATACACGACATTCTTCTTACAACTTTCTGCATAAAACAAAAGTCGATCGACATGAAACATTTTTATCATATCTACACGCTAGCCCACACTGTGACTTTTCATTTGATACCAAATACTATATACTTGTGACAACCTTTTGCAAAAAACAAAAGCCGATCGACATTGACCATTTTCGTTAATTCTGCACACCAGCCTTCATTGAAACATTTCATTTGATACCAAACACCACACACTTCTGACAATTTTTTGCAAAAAAAAATACCGATCGACATACTTCTGACAACTTTTTGCATAAAACAAAAGCCGATCGACATGGAACATTTTTGTCAATTCTGCATGCTAGCTCTCAACGAGACCTTTCATTTGAGACCAAACTCGACATATCTTTGAGAATTTTTTGCAAAAAACAAAAGCCGATTAACATTGACCTTTTTTGTTAATTCTACATGCCAGCCCTTATCGAGACTTTTCATTTGATACCAAACACCACATACGTCTCACAACTTTTTCAAAAAAACAAAAACAGATCGACATAGCACATTTTTGTCAATTCTGCCCGCTAGCCCTCTCCGAGACCTTTCATTTGATACCAAACACGACATACTTCTGACAACTTTTTGCATGAAACAAAAGCCGATCGACATGGAACATTTTTGTCAATTCTGCACGCTAGCTCTCAACTAGACCTTTCATTTGAGACCAAACTCGACATACCTTTGAGAATTTTTTGCAAAAAACAAAAGCCGATCAACATTGACCTTTTTTATTAATTCTACACGCCAGCCCTTATCGAGCCTTTTCATTTGATACCAAACACCACACACTTTTCACATTTTTTTGCAAGAAACAAAAACCAATCGACATAGCACATTTTTGTCATTTCTGCACGCTAGCCCTCAACATGACGTTTCATTTGAGATTAAACTCGATATACCTTTGAAAACTTTTTGCAGAAAACAAAAGCCGATCGGAATGGAACATTTTTGTCAATTCTGCACGCTAGCCCTCAACGAGACCTTTCATTTGAGACCAAACTCGATACACTTTTGAGAAATTTTTGCAAGAAATGAAAGCCGGTCGACATGAAACTTTTTTGTCATTTATGTACCCTAGCCCTCACCGAGACCTTTCATTTGATACCAAACACTATATACTTGTGACAACCTTTCCCAAAAAACAAAAGCCGTTCGACTTACAACATTTTTGTTCATTTTGCACGCTAGCCCTCATCGTGACCTAGCCTAATATAACATTCACTGTCTTCAGTAACGTTCATTTGGGAATATTTGTTCTTTGTTTAGTTACTTTATTAAACATTTGGCAATATTGACTTATGTAATTCGAAAATACCCAAACACGACATTTTTCTGTCAACATTTTGCAAAAAACAAATTCTAATCTACGTAGAACATTTTTGTCATTCGTGCACACCAGTCCGTATTGTGTCGTTTCCTTGAAACCCAATTACGACCTACTTCTAACAACTTTTTACGAAAAACAAAAGCAGATCGACATGACACATTTTTTTTTGTCATTTTAAAACTGGCCCTTACGGTTTCCTTTCTTTTGATAACAAACACAGCAAAGTATTCAATTTATTTTATTTAATAATATTTGATTTTTATTTAGTTACTTTATAATTTGGCAACACTGTTTGTATTAAAAAATAGTAGTTCATTTTTACATTTATAAATTAATATTGTCAACCCTACTACAACTGTCACCGTCTTCATTGAAGTTAGTTTAGGAATATTTGGTTTTAATTTAGTTACTTCATCACACATTTGGCAACATTGACTTTTGACATTGGAAACGTCAAAATTTATATTAATTAAATACGTTATGTTTTAAACTTCAATTAGTTGTAACACCTTTGCTCAAGTCTATTATTCATGAAATTGTTTTTAAATCTTTGATATCAATGTTCTATTAAAAGATATAATCATTTAAAGTTCATAGACAGATTGTCAAAAGTGACGGATGACGGCGTGATTCTTCTTAAATGTAGACATGGCCTCTGGGATCCATTGTTTTAATGTACCAATTTTACGCAGTTTTTATTTTTTTAAACAAAAACCACTCACAGTAAAAATATGAGACCCCTAAAAGGCACTCCGGCACAATAGACACTACAACTTGGAAAAAAAATTACAGCAATTACTTGAATGGGCCAGGAGTTTAAGCTGGACACAGGATCGGTGATCGTCGAGATGAATCCAAATATATATATATAGATAGTGAATCTATCGTTTTAGTATATAAGATGTTTATATCGCTGAATTCAGAAAAAAATGCTCTGTCGAATAACCTAAAAATAAACATATGTTCCCATCTAAAAAGAGAATGTTGTGTCCCGTATTTTGAGAACCACAGCTCAAAAAAAAGTTTTTTTTGCTCTTTGTATTAGTCTTGTAAAATGGTGGTTCTTTGCTAATTTAACCAACCTCGTAGCTCTTATAGTTCTCGAGATAGAAATGGTGGCACGCTTAAATGGAACAGCCTGTATATGAACTACTCACACATAACTTATCAAATAATATCATATATTTAATATTCCAACTTTGGAAATTGATGAATTTTTTCACACCCTTCTACGGGGGGTGCTACTATGTGTTAGACCTAGAAACATTTGTTGTAATGTATATTATTTATTTATAACACGTTCAAAGCGGCACGCGAGACCGTTTAGGAAATAAATAAAAATACATGTTGATAAATAAATGAAATTATAGAGATTTTAAATTTCCCGCGCTTAGGGATTTTGAGATACAACGGTTTAATCATCAAAATACATAAGAAGAAAAGATTTAAATAATACGTTTAACCCAATTTTATGTATTTTTATTATATCTTAACAATATTTGTATTTTCATACAATACATTCAGTTTGACAGTACTTAAATGTCATAACTTGACACAATAAGTATGAAGTTAGTTAAAGAATATATAAAAATGTATTATTTTGAAAATAATTATCTATTTTATAAATATAAATAATGTGAAATAACACCAAAATTTATAAACTGATACATTTTTATATTGCCAAAAAAAACATGATTATATTAATGTTTTTGTGTTGCTATGTTCATTTATATATTTATGAAGCTGAATTATATATGTATTTATCTACAACTATTGTTATTGTTATTAATAATTTATTTTTTATTATAAATATCAATATAAATGATTATAAAAGTATAATAAATACAATTTGAATAGTTATTTTGGAATTTAAGTGATCCTGTGGCGCCATCTGTTGAGGTATATATGAACTACTCGCACATAACTGAAAATTTATATGCCTGTTAGTTGTAGATAAAGTAACCAATTTTTATACGTTCTTTTGCATTATTTCTTAATGAAAACATGAATTTTCGTGCAGTACAATCACAGTCAAGTTCGACTAAGAGAATATAAATATTTGGTTTGAAAAGATGTTTATTGTTTCATACATCAGTTACAAATGGATAAATGGATAGATAATTTGTTTATGTAAACGTTTACATCTGAGAAATCATCTCATTTCATTATAAAATACTACAGAATTTTGAAAAATGTAATCTCTATTGTAATCAAATGTTTTCATCAGAAATGTTAAGAAATGCGTATAAAGAAAGAGTAAATTGCAATTAATAAAAGTTTAATAAAGTCCAGATACATCATTTATTTATATACTAATTATTTTACAATAAATTGTTAAACAATTCCCTCCAAAACTGTATGAAATAAAGGCTTGTCAATTTTGTCCACGTAATCAGACAAAATCTATAGTCTAACTATCTAAAATATTTATAAATTAGATTTAAAAAGTATTTATATATAAGGGAAGAATACTGTACAGTATGAATTTACCTTTGGAAGTGTTTGAATAGTAATCAAATATAGTTTTTTAAACGTCAGAGTGTAAATCAATTTTGAAATGCAGTTTTCTTGATTAAATAATCCATTCTGGAATATTCTTTAGTTTGCATTTAATAAAGAATATGTTTTACTATTACTTATTTTTATAATTATTGCCCAATAGATTGTTTTAGTTTATTAAAAAATCCATGTTAGTGTATTTGAGTACGTGTAGGTTAGAGTCTCATCTAAAAAATAAAATATTTAACTATTAATATATAAATATTTATATTCTATATAAGTACCTGTATTGGAGATGATTTCTTATTAAATTTCGTACAATACAATTTACTTTTAAACTAATTTTACTATATATTTCTCCAAGCAAATACAAGACTTGCATTATGATTGTTTGATTATATTGTAAATAAGGTTTGCCGTAAATTATTATGTACAATGCACTTTTATGATAATCAGTTACATTTCAGTAGTGTTATTGTCAGTAATTTTATGTTATTTCTCTTCTATAAAGGTACTCTTGTTTGGGTAACCAATTAAAAATTGTAACTGAAATGAAAATACATATTTAAATACAGTGAAACAAATTTAAAATGATATACTTACATCACAAAGTGTATTGTACATATTCTTTTAAACATAGATTACTTTTATTTCTGTATATTTGTCTTTGAAAATATAAAACTTGTACCACGAATTTTTGACGGCTCTAACATATGATAAACGTGAAATGTCAAAAAAGAAATATTTTAAATACACCACATTTAACATTCAGTATATTTGTATATATTTCGCTCACTATTATAGTATATGAAAACATAATTCAATTCATAATATCTCTTCACATTTTCCAAAAAAATCAAATAAAAGTTTCATATTGAATTGTCAAATTTGACGGATGAGAACCGTGATTCTTCTCACATTTGACATGGCTTCTGGGATCCATTGTTTCAGTGTACCAATTTTGCACAGTTTTTATTTTTTTAAACAAAAACCACTCACAGTAAAAATATGAGACCCCCAAAAGGCACTCCGGCACAATAGACACTACAACTTGGAAAAAAAATTACAGCAATTACTCGAATGGTCTAGGAGTTTGAGCTGGACAAACGATGCCTGATCGTCGTGATGAATCCAAATATAGATAGATAGATAGATAGATAGATAGATAGATAGATATATAGATAGTGAATCTATCAAAATAGTATATGACTAGCGAATTCTCGGCTAGGCCGAGCATTCCCTAGAGCTCCGCTGTCAGTGCAAAAAACAAATGCCGATCGACATGAAACAATTATTTCATATTTGCACGTCAGGCCTCACCGAGACCTTTCATTAGATTGCAAACACGATATACTTCTAATAATTTTTTGCAAAAAACAAAAGCCGGTCGACATGAAACATTTTTGTCATTTATGTACCCCAACTCTCACCGAGACCTTTCATTTGATACCATACACGACATACTTCTGACAACTTTCTGCATTAAACAAAAGTCGATCGACATGAAACATTTTTATCATATCTACACGCTAGCCCACACCCAGACTTTTCATTTGATACCAAACACTATATACTTGTGACAACCTTTTGCAAAAAACAAAGCCGATCGACATTGACCATTTTCGTTAATTCTGCACATCAGCAGCCCTCTCCGAGACCTTTCATTTGATACCAAACACGACATACTTCTGACAACTTTTTGCAAAAAACAAAAGCCGATCGACATGGAACATTTTTGTCAATTCTGCAGGCTAACCCTCTCCGAGACCTTTCATTTGATACCAAACACGACATACTTCTGACAACTTTTTGCACAAAACAAAAGCCGATCGACATGGCACATTTTTATCAATTCTGCACGCTAGCCCTCTCCGAGACCTTTCATTTGATATCAAACACGATATACTTCTGACAACTTTCTGCATTAAACAAAAGCCGATCGACATGAAACATTTTTATCATATCTACACGCTAGCCCACACCCAGACTTTTCATTTGATACCAAACACTATATACTTGTGACAACCTTTTGCAAAAAAACAAAGCCGATCGACATTGACCATTTTTTGTCAATTCTGCACGCTAGCCCTCTCCAAAACCTTTTGTTTGATACCAAACACGACATACTTCTGACAACTTTTTGCATAAAACAAAAGCCGATCGACATGGAACATTTTTGTCAATTCTGCACGCTAGCCCTCAACGAGACTTTTCATTTGATACCAAACACCACACACTTCTGACAACTTTTTGCAAAAAACAAATACCGATCGACATAGCACATTTTTATCAATTCTGCACGCTAGCCATCTCCGAGATCTTTTATTTGATATCAAACACGATATACTTCTGGCAACTTTTTGCGAAAAACAAAAACTGATCGACTTAGTACATTTTTGTCAATTCTGCGCGCCAGCCCTCAACGAGACCTCTCATTTGAGACCAAACTCGACATATCTTTGAGAAATTTTTGCAAAAACAAAAGCCGATCAACATTGACCTTTTTTTTAATTCTACACGCCAGCCCTTATCGAGCCTTTTCATTTGATACCAAACACCACATACTTCTCACAACATTTTCCAAAAAACAAAAGCCGTTCGATATAGAACATTTTTGTTCATTCTGCACGCTAGCCCTCATCGTGACCTAGCCTAATATAACATTCACTGTCTTCAGTAACCTTTCATTTGGGAATATTTGTTCTTTGTTTAGTTACTTTATTAAACATTTGGCAACATTGACTTTTGTAATTTGAAAATACCCAAACACGACATTCTTCTGACAACATTATGCAAAAACCAAATTCTAATCTACATGGAACATTTTTGTCATTCGTGCACACCAGTCCGTATTGTGTCGTTTCCTTAAAACCCAAGGACGACCTACTTCTAACAACTTTTTACGGAAAACAAATGCAGATCGACATGACACATTTTTTTTGTCATTTTAAAACTGGCCCTTATGGTTTCCTTTCTTTTGATAACAAACACAGCAAAGTATTCAATTTATTTTATTTAGAAATATTTGATTTTTATTTAGTTACTTTATAATTTTGCAACACTGTTTGCATTAAAAAATAGTAGTTAATTTTTAAATTTATAAATTAATATTGTCAACCATAATACAACTGTCACCGTCTGCATTGAAGTTAGTTTAGGAATGTTTGGTTTTAATTTAGTTACTTCATCACACATTTGGCAACATTGACTTTTGACATTGGAAACGTCAAAATTTATATTAATTAAATACATTATGTTTTAAACTTAAATTAGTTGTAACACCTTTGCTAAAGTCTATTATTCATGAAATTGTTTTTAAATCTTTGATATCAATGTTCTATTAAAAGATATAATCATTTGAAGTTCATAGACAGATTGTCAAAAGTGAAGGATGACGGCGTGATTCTTCTTAAATGTAGACATGGCCTCTGGGATCCATTGTTTCAATGTTCCAATTTTACGCAGTTTTTATTTTTTTAAACAAAAACCACTCACAGTAAAAATATGAGACCCCCAAAAGGCACTCCGGCACAATAGACACTACAACTTGGGAAAAAAATTACAGCAATTACTTAAATGGGCCAGGAGTTTAAGCTGGACACAGGATCGGTGATCGTCGAGATGAATCCAAATATATATATATAGATAGTGAATCTATCGTTTTAGTATATAAGACTAGCGAATTCTCGGCTTCGCCGAGCATTCCCTAGAGCTCCGCTGTCAGTGCAAAAAACAAATGCCGATCGACATGAAACAATTATTTCATATTTGCACGTCAGGCCTCACCGAGACCTTTCATTAGATTGCAAACACGATATACTTCTAATAATATTTTGCAAAAAACAAAAGCCGGTCGACATGAAACATTTTTGTCATTTATGTACCTCAACTCTCACCGAGACCTTTCATTTGATACCATACACGACATACTTCTGACAACTGTCAGTGTAGAAAGGAAATGCCGATCAACATGAAACAGTTTTGTCAATTATGCACGTCAATCCTTACCGAGACCAATTATTTGACACCAAACACAACATACTTCTGATATTTTCTTTACATAAAAAAAAAACTCTGATCAACATGGAACATTTTTGCAATTCCTACAGGCTAGCCTACACCGAGAACTTTCATTTGATATCAAACACCACATACTTCTGACAACTATTTGCGAAAAACAAAAGCCGATCGGCATGGAACATTTTTGTCAATTCTGCACGCTAGCCCTCAACCAGGCGTTTTGTTTGATACCAAACTCGACATACTTTTGGGAATTTCTTTGCAAAAAACAAAAACCGATTGACGTAGTACATTTTTGTCAATTCTGCACGCTAGACCTCAACGCGACCTTTCATTTGAGACTAAACTCGACATACTTCTAAAAACTTTTTGCAAAAAACAAAAGCCGATCAACATTAACCATTTTTGTTAATTCTGCACACCAGCCCTTATCGAAACCTTTCATTTGATACCAAACACCACACACTTGTGACAACTTTTTGCAAAAAACAAAAGCCGATTGACATAGCACATTTTTGTCAATTCTGCACGCTAGCCCTCAACCAGACGTTCTGTTTGATACCATACTCGACATATTTTTGAAAACTTTTTGCAGAAATCAAAAGCCGATCGGAATGGAACATTTTTGTCAATTTTGCACGCTAGCCCACAACGAGACCTTTCATTTGAGATCAAACTCGACATACGTCTGAAAACTTTTTGCAAAGAACAAAAGCCGATCAACATTAACCTTTTTTGTTAATTCTGTACACCAGCCCTTATCGAAACCTTTCATTTGATACCAAACACCACACTCTTCTGACAACTTTTTGCAAAAAACAAAAACCGATCGACGTAGTACATTTTTTTTAATTCTGCTCGCTAGCCCTCAACGAGACCTTTCATTTGAGACCAAACTCGACATACTTCTAAAAACTTTTTGCAAAAAACAAAAGGCGATCAACATTAATCATTTTTGTTAATTCTGCACACCAGCCCTTATCGAAACCTTTCATTTGATACCAAACACCACACACTTGTCACAACTTTTTGCAAAAAACAAAAGCCGATTGACATGGCACATTTTTGTCAATTTTGCTCGTTAGCCCTCAACCAGACGTTTTGTTTGATACCAAACTCGACATACTTTTGAGAACTTGTTGCAGAAAACAAAAGCCGATCGGATTGGAACATTTTTATCATTTTTGAACGCTTGCCCTCAGCGAGATCTTTCATTTAAGAGCAAACTCGACATACTTCTAAAAACTTTTTGCAAAGATCAAAAGCCGATCAACATTAACAACTTTTGTTAATTCTGTACACCAGCCCTTATCGAAACCTTTCATTTGATACCAAACACCACACACTTCTGACAACTTATTGCAAAAAACAAAAACTGATCGATATAGCACATTTTTGTCAATTCTGCACGCTAGCCCTTAACGAGACGTTTCATTTGAGACCAAACACCACACACTTGTGACAACATTTTGCAAAAAAACAAAAACCAATCTACATAGCATATTTTTGTCAATTTTGCACGCTAGCCCTCAACGAGACGTTTCATTTGAGACCAAACTCGACATACCTTTGAGAACTTCTTGCAGAAAACAAAAGCCGATCGACGTAGTACATTTTTGTCAATTCTGCACGCTAGCCCTCAACGAGACCTTTCATTTGAGACCAAACTCGACATACTTCTAAAAACTTTTTGCAAAAAACAAAAGCCGATCAACATTAACCATTTTTGTTAATTTTACACGCCATCCCTTATCGAGCCCTTTCATTTGATACTAAACACCACATACATCTCACAACTTTTTCCAAACACAAAATATTTCTGACAACATTTTGCAAAAAACAAATTCTAATCTACGTAGAACATTTTTGTCATTTATGCACACCCGTCTATATTGTGTCGTTTCCTTAAAACCATAGGACGACCTACTTCTAAGAACTTTTTACGAAAAACAAATGCAGATCGACATGACACATTTTTTTTTTGTCATTTCAAAACCGGCCCGTATGGTTTTCTTTCTTTTGATATCAAACAAAGCAAAGTGTTTAATTTAATGACGAACATTTGATTTTTATTTAGTTACTTAATAATTTGGCAACACTGTTTGTATTAAAATATTGTAGTTAATTTTTAAATTTATAATTTACCATCGGCAATCCTAATATAATAGCCACTGTCTTCAGTGAAGTTCATTTAGGAATATTTGTTTTTTGTTTAGTAATTTCATCACACATTTGGCAACATTGACTTTTGTAATTCGAAACGTCAAAATATAAAATAATTAAATGTGTTATGTAATAAACTTAAAATATTAGTAAAACCTTTGCTCAGGACTATTATTCATGACATTGTTTTCAAATCTTTTATATCAATGTTCTATTAAAAGATACAATCATTTAAAGTTCATAGACAGATTGTCAAAAGTGACGGATAACTGCGTGATTCTTCTTAAAGATAGACATGGCCTCTAGGATCCATTGTTTCAAGGTACCAATTATGCACAGTTTTTGATTTTTTACACGAAAACCACTCACAGTAAAAATATGAGACCCCAAAAAGGCCCTATTCCACTTTTAATCACAACTAATAAAATAATATTAAAATTATTCAATGAATGGTTTGACCTGTACCCGTGAGCAAAATTTTTGCGATGCTCGAGATGAATCCAAATATAGATAGATATATAGATAGTGAATCTATCAAAATAGTATATGATGTTTATATCGCTGAATTCAGAAAAAAATGCTCTGTCGAATAACCTAAAAATAAACATATGTTCCCATCTAAAAAGAGAATGTTGTGTCCCGTATTTTGAGAACCACAGCTCAAAAAAAAGTTTTTTTTGCTCTTTGTATTAGTCTTGTAAAATGGTGGTTCTTTGCTAATTTAACCAACCTCGTAGCTCTTATAGTTCTCGAGATAGAAATGGTGGCACGCTTAAATGGAACAGCCTGTATATGAACTACTCACACATAACTTATCAAATAATATCATATATTTAATATTCCAACTTTGGAAATTGATGAATTTTTTCACACCCTTCTACGGGGGGTGCTACTATGTGTTAGACCTAGAAACATTTGTTGTAATGTATATTATTTATTTATAACACGTTCAAAGCGGCACGCGAGACCGTTTAGGAAATAAATAAAAATACATGTTGATAAATAAATGAAATTATAGAGATTTTAAATTTCCCGCGCTTAGGGATTTTGAGATACAACGGTTTAATCATCAAAATACATAAGAAGAAAAGATTTAAATAATACGTTTAACCCAATTTTATGTATTTTTATTATATCTTAACAATATTTGTATTTTCATAAAATACATTCAGTTTGACAGTAATTAAATGTCATAACTTGACACAATAAGTATGAAGTTAGTTAAAGAATATATAAAAATGTATTATTTTGAAAATAATTATCTATTTTATAAATATAAATAATGTGAAATAACATACCAAAATTTATAAACTGATACATTTTTATATTGCCAAAAAAAACATGATTATATTCATGTTTTTGTGTTGCTATGTTCATTTATATATTTATGAAGCTGAATTATATATGTATTTATCTACAACTATTGTTATTGTTATTAATAATTTATTTTTTATTATAAATATCAATATAAATGATTATAAAAGTATAATAAATACAATTTGAATAGTTATTTTGGAATTTAAGTGATCCTGTGGCGCCATCTGTTGAGGTATATATGAACTACTCGCACATAACTGAAAATTTATATGCCTGTTAGTTGTAGATAAAGTAACCAATTTTTATACGTTCTTTTGCATTATTTCTTAATGAAAACATGAATTTTCGTGCAGTACAATCACAGTCAAGTTCGACTAAGAGAATATAAATATTTGGTTTGAAAAGATGTTTATTGTTTCATACATCAGTTACAAATGGATAAATGGATAGATAATTTGTTTATGTAAACGTTTACATCTGAGAAATCATCTCATTTCATTATAAAATACTACAGAATTTTGAAAAATGTAATCTCTATTGTAATCAAATGTTTTCATCAGAAATGTTAAGAAATGCGTATAAAGAAAGAGTAAATTGCAATTAATAAAAGTTTAATAAAGTCCAGATACATCATTTATTTATATACTAATTATTTTACAATAAATTGTTAAACAATTCCCTCCAAAACTGTATGAAATAAAGGCTTGTCAATTTTGTCCACGTAATCAGACAAAATCTATAGTCTAACTATCTAAAATATTTATAAATTAGATTTAAAAAGTATTTATATATAAGGGAAGAATACTGTACAGTATGAATTTACCTTTGGAAGTGTTTGAATAGTAATCAAATATAGTTTTTTAAACGTCAGAGTGTAAATCAATTTTGAAATGCAGTTTTCTTGATTAAATAATCCATTCTGGAATATTCTTTAGTTTGCATTTAATAAAGAATATGTTTTACTATTACTTATTTTTATAATTATTGCCCAATAGATTGTTTTAGTTTATTAAAAAATCCATGTTAGTGTATTTGAGTACGTGTAGGTTAGAGTCTCATCTAAAAAATAAAATATTTAACTATTAATATATAAATATTTATATTCTATATAAGTACCTGTATTGGAGATGATTTCTTATTAAATTTCGTAGAATACAATTTACTTTTAAACTAATTTTACTATATATTTCTCCAAGCAAATACAAGACTTGCATTATGATTGTTTGATTATATTGTAAATAAGGTTTGCCGTAAATTATTATGTACAATGCACTTTTATGATAATCAGTTACATTTCAGTAGTGTTATTGTCAGTAATTTTATGTTATTTCTCTTCTATAAAGGTACTCTTGTTTGGGTAACCAATTAAAAATTGTAACTGAAATGAAAATACATATTTAAATACAATGAAACAAATTTAAAATGATATACTTACATCACAAAGTGTATTGTACATATTCTTTTAAACATAGATTACTTTTATTTCTGTATATTTGTCTTTGAAAATATAAAACTTGTACCACGAATTTTTGACGGCTCTAACATATGATAAACGTGAAATGTCAAAAAAGAAATATTTTAAATACACCACATTTAACATTCAGTATATTTGTATATATTTCGCTCACTATTATAGTATATGAAAACATAATTCAATTCATAATATCTCTTCACATTTTCCAAAAAAATCAAATAAAAGTTTCATATTGAATTGTCAAATTTGACGGATGAGAACCGTGATTCTTCTTACATTTGACATGGCTTCTGGGATCCATTGTTTCAGTGTACCAATTTTGCACAGTTTTTATTTTTTTAAACAAAAACCACTCACAGTAAAAATATGAGACCCCCAAAAGGCACTCCGGCACAATAGACACTACAACTTGGAAAAAAAATTACAGCAATTACTCGAATGGTCTAGGAGTTTGAGCTGGACAAACGATGCCTGATCGTCGTGATGAATCCAAATATAGATAGATAGATAGATAGATAGATAGATAGATAGATATATAGATAGTGAATCTATCAAAATAGTATATGACTAGCGAATTCTCGGCTAGGCCGAGCATTCCCTAGAGCTCCGCTGTCAGTACAAAAAACAAATGCCAATCGACATGAAATTTTTTTTTTCATATCTGCTCGTTAGCCCTTACTGTGACCTTTCATTAGATTCCAAACACGATATATTTTCAATAACTTTTTGCAAAAAACAAAAGCCGATCGACATGAAACATTTTTGTCATTTATGCACACCAGCCTTAACCGAGACCTTTCATTTGATATCAAACACGACATACTTCTGACAACTTTTTGCACAAAACAAAAGTCGATCGACATGTATCATTTTTTCATTGCTGCACGCTAGCCCACAACGTGATTTTTCATTTGATACTAAACATGACATATTTCTAACAATTTTTTGAAAAGAACAAAAGCCGGTCGACATAAAATATATTTGTCATTTATTCAAGACAGAAAACATTTACATAGAAAACAATCAATTTTAAGATAATTTTAGACTTCAACAAAAATTAATAATTAATATCAATTATAACATTTACTAGAATGATATAATAACAATAATAAACTCTCAGATAACTGTCTGATTTTTAGCGAAAAAGTTTCATTTTATATTTAATATATTTCATACAATAGACGTGCGGTACAATCGATTATGATATTATCTGATGGACAATTGAAATTTGAACAACTTTGTACTTTTATAGTTTTGCTCTAAATATATCAGGAGAGAAAGTATTCAAAATTTTTTGAAATCGCATTTTTAAGTCCTATGTTCTTTGTTTTATTGCACAGCTGTATAATGAGTGTAGATTTTAATGTTACTTTTTTCATACTTCTGTATCTCTTTGCCTATTCATTTTAGCGCTAAAAGCCTAGGAATATAAGTTGTTCAAAAATTAAAAAGGCATCCTATAAAGTCAACTTACTTTTATAGTTATTCATATTTAATGATATATTAATGAAATAAAATTTAAGGTTTTTTAGAAAATGAATTAAGATTGCCTTGATAAATGAAACAAATTTTTGAATAAATTTTCTGTTTACACTTTCCGCTCATTGATAATTTATTATTTTATTTAAAATTATTGCATTCTTATATTAAAAATAACTATAACTTTGTTTATAAATTTAATAACTATACAATAATATTTTTGAATTAATAAATCTATATTTTTAAATAATATATACACATAATTTTTATAGGTTTAACAATACCGTTTAAACCAGTCTTTGTAAAATTTGTTTCTGTGTATATCAGAAAAAATCAATATTTTAATAGTTAATAAAAATCACATAGATGTCACTATGAATTTCATTGCATCTGCTAAAGAAGGAATCGATATAATTATTCAACAATTAAATATGTTTATATTTAATTTTATATGTATATGAATAAAAATATTATTTTTAGGCATAAATGAAATTTATTATTCTAAGCAAAAACAAGAACATAATAATATTTTGAATACTTTGTGACATATCAAACTAACTGGTGGCGCTAGTGTTGTTTTATTTATTTACAAATCACCAGTATGATGTGAAAAGAAGCAAATTATTTACAGCTGACTTCTTATTTTGTAAATCTAAAATGAAATTTTTTTGACAGGAATAAGGACATTTTATTTCCAGAAGTTCAAACCCGTTTTCTGTTTTGATAAAACTATCATCACTACATGCTAAGTATGGTTGGTTAGATAATATTACAACACAACAAGTCCAATTTCATGTATAATATAATTAGTTGAAGCTTGAAATACTGATTTCGCTTTACTTTCGGTTTCCAAGCCATAACGCATAGCTTGATTACAATAAAAATTGTAGCCATTAATTCTTATCAACAACATTTTCATTATAATAATCATTGTCATATTTTCTCTGTACCAATCTAATTCTATTGGTACATATGTACATCTACAATGAAAGAGTTCATTACAGAATATATAGTATTATTGCGAATTTGTCTATCGTATGAAATATTTATGACGGTTTTTATTTTTTGATTTCTTCTTTCTACTGATTTTATTTTTGCACTTCCAGCCCTATTTAATGTGCTTTCAATTTCGCTATAAGTATAATACTTTACGCACTCGTTTCAGACAAAATTTGTTTGCTTATGTTCTGAAAATGTAAAAAGAATATCAAGACAATTTCCAGATATAGAATGATTTTATTGAAACTTTATGATATTTTTCTAAACTGCACTTATAAAGGCTTGTTCCAAATCATAGACTGATTAGTTTTGGACTGTATTTTAGAATTTTTATTTAAATGTGGCTTCACTACACAGTTATAGTTAAAGATAAAATTATAGAAATAACACCTATGATAAACAACAACTTTGTTTCTTCTAGTAGTTTCATTTGTACAAGTTGTGATACACATACATTGCTAACTTCTTTACATTTCTTAATAACATGAAGTCTCGTTATGATAATATAGCAAAATGAATATCTAGTCTTATTGATTTTAAACGCATAATAAAGTCTAATACTTATATTTTCAGTAATGTCAAAATGACAAGATAATTTGACAACTATATTTTGGATGCGTTCAAACATGTGTTACACAGTTGGATTACTGAATGTAACCATTAAGGGTGAATTTTAAAATTTAAAGACACTAATAAATTTAATTAGAACACAATCTATTTTTAATAAAAATATTATAAATATATCTTAACAATTAACAATGGGCTTTTAGGATCCCGAAAATTTACAAAATAGCAGCTAACAATCAAAACTGTCCGTTTTCTTTTAAATTTTCGGTAACCTAAAGGCTCATTGTTAAATTTTAAATATTTTTTGTTTCTAGATAAATCTCTTTAAAATATATTTAATAATTTAAATAGGGACACTTCGTTCGACAAATTTTAATTGAATAAAATATATGAAATAATAATGTTCATAAAATAATTTTCATTTACTATCTAATGAATATAAAAGAATAATAATATATTTTAAAATGATATATGTTTATAACTACAGAATAATAATTAAAACTAACTGTGAGAACTTGCAAACCCTGCTCGAAACTTTCATCATCCAAAATTAACCTTAAACTAATTTTCATGCAATTCATTCACAGTCACATTCGACTGAGAGCGTATGTCATCAAACTTATTTCTCGATTAATATTTGGTTTCAGAAAGTGTTTATTGTTTGAAATATCATTTAAAATGAATAATTGGATAGATACTTTATTTTTTAAACGTTTTCATTTAAAAAATCATCCCACTCCATAACAAAATATAATAGAATTTTTAAAAATCTAATCTTTGTTGTAATCAATTTCATCATTTCAATTTGATGAAATGCATAAAGAATGTATAAAATGCAGTTACTTACAGTTTAATATAATCCAGATACAAAATTCAAAATAATTATTGTACAATAAATTGTTAAACATTTCTTTCAAAAGGGTATGAAGGAAAGGTTTGTCAGTATTTTTAAATAAATGAGTTTATGACTGAATGCGACGCACCTTGTTTGATTTCCAGAATTTAGTTTTATGTGAATAGTGTTATTATCCGTAATTTTATGATATTTCTTTTCTATAAATATAATCTTGTTTGGATAACTTACCAATTAACAACTATAACTGAAATAAAAACACATCTAAATACAGCCAAGAAAATATAAAATTACACACTTACATTACAAAATGTAGTGTAATTTTACTTTTAAACTAATTTTACTATATATTTCTCCAAGAATATACAAGACTTGCATTATGATTGCTTGATTAGAACTGACGTTTTGACAAACGTCATAAGTCATGAAAATTTAAATATTGTAAATAAGGTTTGCCGTAAATTATTATGTACAATGCACTTTTATGATAATCAGTTACATTTCAGTAGTGTTATTATCAGTAATTTTATGTTATTTCTCTTCTATAAATATACTCTTGTTTGGGTAACCAATTAAAAATTGTAACTGAACTGAAAATACATATATAAATACAGTGAAACAAATTTAAAAAGATATACTTACATCACAAAGTGTATTGTACATATTCTTTTAAACATAGATTACTTTTATTTCTGTATATTTGTCTTTGAAAATATAAAACTTGTACCACGAATTTTTGACGGCTCTAACGTATGATAAACGTGAAATGTCAAAAAAGAAATATTTTAAATACACCACATTTAACATTCAGTATATTTGTATATATTTCGCTCACTATTATAATATATGAAAACATAATTCAATTCATAATATCTCTTTACATTTTCCAAAAAAATCAAATAAAAGTTTCGTATTGAATTGTCAAATTTGACGGATGAGAACCGTGATTCTTCTTAAATGTAGACATGGCCTCTGGGATCCATTGTTTCAGTGTACCAATTTTACGCAGTTTTTATTTTTTTAAACAAAAATCACACACAATAAAAAATGAGATCCCCAAAAGGCACTCCGGCACAATAGACACTACAACTTGGAAAAAAAATTACAGCAATTACTTGAATGGTCTAGGAGTTTGAGCTGGACAAACGATGCCTGATCGTCGTGATGAATCCAAATATAGATAGATAGATAGATATATAGATAGTGAATCAATCAAAATAGTATATGACTAGCGAATTCTCGGCTTCGCCGAGCATTCCCTAGGGTTCCGCTGTCAGTGCAAAAAACAAATGCCGATCGACATGAAACAATTATTTCATATCTGCACGTCCGGCCTCACCGAGACCTTTCATTAGATTGCAAACACGATATACTTCTAATATTTTTTTGCAAAAAACAAAAGCCGGTCGACATGAAATATTTTTGTCAATTATGCACGCCAACCCTCACCGAGACCTTTCATTTGATACCAAACACCACACACTTCTGACAACTTTTTGCAAAAAACAAAAGCCGATTGACATGGCACATTTTTGTCAATTCTGCACGCTAGCCCTCAACCAGACGTTTTGTTTGAGACCAAACTCGACATACTTTTGATAACTTCTTGCAGAAAACAAAAGCCGATCGGAATGGAACATTTTTGTCAATTCTGCACGCTAGCACCCAACGAGACCTTTCATTTGAGACCAAAGTCGACATACTTCTAAAAACTTTTTGCAAAAAACAAAAGCCGATCAACATAGCATATTTTTGTCAATTCTGCACGCTAGCCCTCAACGAGACCTTTCATTTCAGACCAAACTCGACATACTTCTAAAAACTTTTTGCAAAAAAACAAAAGCCGATCAACATTAACCATTTTTGTTAATTCTGCACATCAGCCCTTATCGAAACCTTTCATTTGATACCAATCACCACACACTTCTGACAACTTTTTGCAGAAAACAAAAGCCGATCGGAATGGAAAATTTTTGTCAATTCTGCACGCTAGCACTCAACGAGACCTTTCATTTGAGACCAAACTCGACATACTTCTAAAAACTTTTTGCAAAAAACAAAAGCCGATCAACATAGCACATTTTTGTCAATTCTGCACGCTAGCCCTCAACGAGACCTTTCATTTGAGACCAAACACCACACACTTATGACAACTTTTTGCAAAAAAACAAAAGCCGATTGACTTGATCAAAAGCAAGTGATAATCACGGGACCACCAATTTTCTTTAAAAATAACAAAACTATATGTCTAGGAAGAAAATTTTAAATTTATGTTCGTGGACTTGCGAATTTTTATTATACCGTATTTTTATTTTAGTAATTTGATTAAATTCAAAACCAAGCAGATAATGAAGAAGATAATAATAAATAATGAATGTAAGGTATATTTGAAGTATAGACATCAAATTGATTGTACAAAAAAATAATAACAATAAACGCCTATGGAAACAAATGTTAATATTTATTTCCAGGAAATAAAATTTAAGAACTTCACAGTTTTGCTATAACCAATCATACTATTAAGACTACTTTTAATAATATATAATGACGATGATGAAATTAATAAAAATTTGTTGTAATGTATATTATTTATTTATAACAATTTCAAAGCGGCACGCGAGACCGTTTAGGAAATAAATAAAAATATATGTTGAATTTGTCAAGTTTTGAACTTGAGGAATTTTTTTCACACCCTCTTACGGCAGGCGCTACTATGTGTTATACCTAGAAACATTTGTTGTAATGTATATTATTTATTTATAACAAATTTCAAAGCGGCACGCGAGACCGTTTAGAAAATAAATAATAATAACTTACCACTTGCTCTGGTTTGAGACCACCTCGATCCTAATTTTTTTTTTATTATTTATATTTATTATTTATATCATACCTTGAAAAAAATTATTCAAAGATGAATTTAACTAATTTTCATACATTCTTTTTTATTATATTTTAGCAAAATTTGTATTTTCATACAATACATTAAGTTTGACAGCATAACTGTCATCACTTGACACAATAAGTATGAAGTTAGTTAAAGAATGTAAAAAAAATATATTATTTTGAAAATAATTATCTATTTTATAAATATAAATAATGTGAAATAGCATACCGAAATTTATAAACTGATACATTTTTATATTACCAAAAAACATGATTGTTTTTCTGTTCCTATGTTCATTTATATCTTTATGAACCTGAATTATATATGTATTTATCTACAACTATTTATAAATAATATATTTTTGATTATAAATATCAATACAAATGATTATGAAAGTATAATAAATACAATTTGAATAGTTATTTGGAATTTAAGTGCTACTGTCGCGCCATCTGTTGTGGTATATATGAACTACTCACACATAACTGAAAATTTATCAAATATCAGATTTTTTATATGCCTGTTAGTTGTAGATAATGTAACTAATTTTTATACGTTCTCTTGCATTATTTCTTAATGAAAACATGAATTTTCGTGCAGTACAATCACATTCAAGTTCGACTAAGAGCAAATGCCATCAGCTGGTAATCAGACGCACTACTCGGTGAATATTTGGTTTGAAAAGGTGTTTATTGTATCATACATCAGTTATAAATAGATAAATGGATAGATACTTTGTTTATATAAACGTTTACATCTGAGAAATCATCTCATTTCATTATAAAATACTACAGAATTTTGAAAAATGTAATCTCTATTGTAATCAAATGTTTTCTTCAGAAATGTTAAGAAATGCGTAAAGAAAGAGTAAATTGCAACTAATAAAAGTTTAATAAGGTCCAGATACATCATTTATTTATATACTAATTATTGTACATTAAATTGTTAAACAATTCCCTCCAAAACTGTATGAAATAAAGGCTTGTCAGTTTTTCCACGTAATCAGACAAAATCTATAGTCTAACTATTTAAAATATGTATAAATTATATTTAAAAAGTATTTTTATATAAGGGAAGAATACTGTACAGTATGAATTTACCTTTGGAAGTGTTTGAATAGTAATCAAATTTAGTTTTTTAAAGGTCAGATTGTAAATCAATTTTGAAATGCAGTTTTCTTGATTTAATAATCCATTCGGTTATATTCTTTAGTTTGTATTTAATAAAGAATATGTGTTACTATGACTTATTTTTATAATTATTGCCCAATAGATTGTTTTACTTTATTAAAAATTCCATGTTAGAGTATCTGAGTACGTGTAGGTTATAGTCTCATCTAAAAAATAAAATATTTAACTATTAATATATAAATATTTATATTCTATATAAAAGTACCTGTATTAGAGATGATTTCTTATTAAATTTCGTACAATATTTCATTATACATTTTAGTAAATATGACATTTTTCACTTAGTTGTCTCCAACTCAAGTGTCCAATGAACCATTTTTGTTAAATTTTATAATATCGTGCAATTTTTCTGGCTAAATTTTCAAGGATACATTATAATAATGATTTTCATCCAACGAATTGCCTTATTATAGAAAACACATTTCTCGATTAATATTTGGTTTCAGAAAGTGTTTATTGTTTGAAATATCAATGATAAATTAATAATTGAATAGATACGTTGTTTTTATAAACGTTTTTATCTAAAAAATCATTTCATTCCATAACAAAATTCAATAGAATTTTTAAAAATCAAATCTTTGTTGTAATCAACTGCTTTCATCTGAAATTTGATGAAAGAATACATAAAGAATGTATAAAATGCAGTTACTTACAGTTTATTATAATCCAGATACATAATTCAAAGTAATTATTGTACAATAAATTATTAAACATTTCTTCCAAGTGAATACGAAGGAAAGGTTTGTCAGTATTTTTAAATAAATGTGTTTATGACTGAATACGACGCGCCTTGATTAATTTTCCAGAATTTATTTTCTTGTCAATAGTGTTATTATCCGTAATATTATGTTATTTCTTTTCTACAAATATATTCTTGTTTGGATATCTTAACCAATTAAAAACTATAACTGAAATGAAAACACATATCTAAATACAGCCAAGAATATATAAAATTACATACTTACATTACAGAACGTAGTGTAATATTACTTTTAAACTAATTTTGCTATATATTTCTCCAAGCAATTACAAGACTTGAATTATGATTGTTTGGTTATATTGTAAATAAGGTTTGCCGTAAATTATTATGTACAATGCACTTTTATGATAATCAGTTACACTTCAGTAGTGTTATTATCAGTAATTTTATGTTATTTCTCTTCTATAAATGTACTCTGGTTTGGATAACCAATTAAAAATTATAACTGAAATGGAAATACATATTTAAATACAACGAAACAAATTTAAAATGATATACTTACATCACAAAGTGTATTGTACATATTCTTTTAAATATAGTTTACTTAATATTTTTGTATATTTCTTTATAAAAATATAAAACTTGTGCCACGAATTTTTTGATTGACTGACCAAACGTCAAATGTCATAAAATTAAATATTTTAAATACACCACACTTAATATTCAATGTATTTGTATATATTTCGCTCACTATTATAATGTGTAAAAATATAATTACATTTACAATATCTCTTTTCATTTTCAAAATAAATCAATTAAAAGTTTCATATTGAATTGTCAAAAATGACGGATGGCACAGTAATTCTTTTTAAATTTAAACCTGGCATCTAGGATATTTTTTTCAGTTTTGTTCCAGTTTTCCTTTTTCGCTTAGTTTTCGATTTTTTACACGAAAACCACTCACAGTAAAAATATGAGACCCCAAAAAGGCCCTATTCCACTTTAAACCACATCTAATAAAATAATATTAAAATTATTCCATGAATGGTTTGACCTGTACCCGTGAGCAAAATTTTTGCGATGCTCGAGATGAATCCAAATATAGATATATAGTGAATCAATCAAAATAGTATATGACTAGCGAATTCTCGGCTTCGCCGAGCATTCCCTAGGGTTCCGCTGTCAGTGCAAAAAACAAATGCCGATCGACATGAAACAATTATTTCATATCTGCACGTCCGGCCTCACCGAGACCTTTCATTAGATTGCAAACACGATATACTTCTAATATTTTTTTGCAAAAAACAAAAGCCGGTCGACATGAAATATTTTTGTCAATTATGCACGCCAACCCTCACCGAGACCTTTCATTTGATACCAAACACCACACACTTCTGACAACTTTTTGCAAAAAACAAAAGCCGATTGACATGGCACATTTTTGTCAATTCTGCACGCTAGCCCTCAACCAGACGTTTTGTTTGAGACCAAACTCGACATACTTTTGATAACTTCTTGCAGAAAACAAAAGCCGATCGGAATGGAACATTTTTGTCAATTCTGCACGCTAGCACCCAACGAGACCTTTCATTTGAGACCAAAGTCGACATACTTCTAAAAACTTTTTGCAAAAAACAAAAGCCGATCAACATAGCATATTTTTGTCAATTCTGCACGCTAGCCCTCAACGAGACCTTTCATTTCAGACCAAACTCGACATACTTCTAAAAACTTTTTGCAAAAAAACAAAAGCCGATCAACATTAACCATTTTTGTTAATTCTGCACATCAGCCCTTATCGAAACCTTTCATTTGATACCAATCACCACACACTTCTGACAACTTTTTGCAGAAAACAAAAGCCGATCGGAATGGAAAATTTTTGTCAATTCTGCACGCTAGCACTCAACGAGACCTTTCATTTGAGACCAAACTCGACATACTTCTAAAAACTTTTTGCAAAAAACAAAAGCCGATCAACATAGCACATTTTTGTCAATTCTGCACGCTAGCCCTCAACGAGACCTTTCATTTGAGACCAAACACCACACACTTATGACAACTTTTTGCAAAAAAACAAAAGCCGATTGACTTGATCAAAAGCAAGTGATAATCACGGGACCACCAATTTTCTTTAAAAATAACAAAACTATATGTCTAGGAAGAAAATTTTAAATTTATGTTCGTGGACTTGCGAATTTTTATTATACCGTATTTTTATTTTAGTAATTTGATTAAATTCAAAACCAAGCAGATAATGAAGAAGATAATAATAAATAATGAATGTAAGGTATATTTGAAGTATAGACATCAAATTGATTGTACAAAAAAATAATAACAATAAACGCCTATGGAAACAAATGTTAATATTTATTTCCAGGAAATAAAATTTAAGAACTTCACAGTTTTGCTATAACCAATCATACTATTAAGACTACTTTTAATAATATATAATGACGATGATGAAATTAATAAAAATTTGTTGTAATGTATATTATTTATTTATAACAATTTCAAAGCGGCACGCGAGACCGTTTAGGAAATAAATAAAAATATATGTTGAATTTGTCAAGTTTTGAACTTGAGGAATTTTTTTCACACCCTCTTACGGCAGGCGCTACTATGTGTTATACCTAGAAACATTTGTTGTAATGTATATTATTTATTTATAACAAATTTCAAAGCGGCACGCGAGACCGTTTAGAAAATAAATAATAATAACTTACCACTTGCTCTGGTTTGAGACCACCTCGATCCTAATTTTTTTTTTATTATTTATATTTATTATTTATATCATACCTTGAAAAAAATTATTCAAAGATGAATTTAACTAATTTTCATACATTCTTTTTTATTATATTTTAGCAAAATTTGTATTTTCATACAATACATTAAGTTTGACAGCATAACTGTCATCACTTGACACAATAAGTATGAAGTTAGTTAAAGAATGTAAAAAAAATATATTATTTTGAAAATAATTATCTATTTTATAAATATAAATAATGTGAAATAGCATACCGAAATTTATAAACTGATACATTTTTATATTACCAAAAAACATGATTGTTTTTCTGTTCCTATGTTCATTTATATCTTTATGAACCTGAATTATATATGTATTTATCTACAACTATTTATAAATAATATATTTTTGATTATAAATATCAATACAAATGATTATGAAAGTATAATAAATACAATTTGAATAGTTATTTGGAATTTAAGTGCTACTGTCGCGCCATCTGTTGTGGTATATATGAACTACTCACACATAACTGAAAATTTATCAAATATCAGATTTTTTATATGCCTGTTAGTTGTAGATAATGTAACTAATTTTTATACGTTCTCTTGCATTATTTCTTAATGAAAACATGAATTTTCGTGCAGTACAATCACATTCAAGTTCGACTAAGAGCAAATGCCATCAGCTGGTAATCAGACGCACTACTCGGTGAATATTTGGTTTGAAAAGGTGTTTATTGTATCATACATCAGTTATAAATAGATAAATGGATAGATACTTTGTTTATATAAACGTTTACATCTGAGAAATCATCTCATTTCATTATAAAATACTACAGAATTTTGAAAAATGTAATCTCTATTGTAATCAAATGTTTTCTTCAGAAATGTTAAGAAATGCGTAAAGAAAGAGTAAATTGCAACTAATAAAAGTTTAATAAGGTCCAGATACATCATTTATTTATATACTAATTATTGTACATTAAATTGTTAAACAATTCCCTCCAAAACTGTATGAAATAAAGGCTTGTCAGTTTTTCCACGTAATCAGACAAAATCTATAGTCTAACTATTTAAAATATGTATAAATTATATTTAAAAAGTATTTTTATATAAGGGAAGAATACTGTACAGTATGAATTTACCTTTGGAAGTGTTTGAATAGTAATCAAATTTAGTTTTTTAAAGGTCAGATTGTAAATCAATTTTGAAATGCAGTTTTCTTGATTTAATAATCCATTCGGTTATATTCTTTAGTTTGTATTTAATAAAGAATATGTGTTACTATGACTTATTTTTATAATTATTGCCCAATAGATTGTTTTACTTTATTAAAAATTCCATGTTAGAGTATCTGAGTACGTGTAGGTTATAGTCTCATCTAAAAAATAAAATATTTAACTATTAATATATAAATATTTATATTCTATATAAAAGTACCTGTATTAGAGATGATTTCTTATTAAATTTCGTACAATATTTCATTATACATTTTAGTAAATATGACATTTTTCACTTAGTTGTCTCCAACTCAAGTGTCCAATGAACCATTTTTGTTAAATTTTATAATATCGTGCAATTTTTCTGGCTAAATTTTCAAGGATACATTATAATAATGATTTTCATCCAACGAATTGCCTTATTATAGAAAACACATTTCTCGATTAATATTTGGTTTCAGAAAGTGTTTATTGTTTGAAATATCAATGATAAATTAATAATTGAATAGATACGTTGTTTTTATAAACGTTTTTATCTAAAAAATCATTTCATTCCATAACAAAATTCAATAGAATTTTTAAAAATCAAATCTTTGTTGTAATCAACTGCTTTCATCTGAAATTTGATGAAAGAATACATAAAGAATGTATAAAATGCAGTTACTTACAGTTTATTATAATCCAGATACATAATTCAAAGTAATTATTGTACAATAAATTATTAAACATTTCTTCCAAGTGAATACGAAGGAAAGGTTTGTCAGTATTTTTAAATAAATGTGTTTATGACTGAATACGACGCGCCTTGATTAATTTTCCAGAATTTATTTTCTTGTCAATAGTGTTATTATCCGTAATATTATGTTATTTCTTTTCTACAAATATATTCTTGTTTGGATATCTTAACCAATTAAAAACTATAACTGAAATGAAAACACATATCTAAATACAGCCAAGAATATATAAAATTACATACTTACATTACAGAACGTAGTGTAATATTACTTTTAAACTAATTTTGCTATATATTTCTCCAAGCAATTACAAGACTTGAATTATGATTGTTTGGTTATATTGTAAATAAGGTTTGCCGTAAATTATTATGTACAATGCACTGTTATGATAATCAGTTACACTTCAGTAGTGTTATTATCAGTAATTTTATGTTATTTCTCTTCTATAAATGTACTCTGGTTTGGATAACCAATTAAAAATTATAACTGAAATGGAAATACATATTTAAATACAACGAAACAAATTTAAAATGATATACTTACATCACAAAGTGTATTGTACATATTCTTTTAAATATAGTTTACTTAATATTTTTGTATATTTCTTTATAAAAATATAAAACTTGTGCCACGAATTTTTTGATTGACTGACCAAACGTCAAATGTCATAAAATTAAATATTTTAAATACACCACACTTAATATTCAATGTATTTGTATATATTTCGCTCACTATTATAATGTGTAAAAATATAATTACATTTACAATATCTCTTTTCATTTTCAAAATAAATCAATTAAAAGTTTCATATTGAATTGTCAAAAATGACGGATGGCACAGTAATTCTTTTTAAATTTAAACCTGGCATCTAGGATATTTTTTTCAGTTTTGTTCCAGTTTTCCTTTTTCGCTTAGTTTTCGATTTTTTACACGAAAACCACTCACAGTAAAAATATGAGACCCCAAAAAGGCCCTATTCCACTTTAAACCACATCTAATAAAATAATATTAAAATTATTCCATGAATGGTTTGACCTGTACCCGTGAGCAAAATTTTTGCGATGCTCGAGATGAATCCAAATATAGATATATAGTGAATCAATCAAAATAGTATATGACTAGCGAATTCTCGGCTACGCCGAGCATTCCCTAGAGCTCCGCTGTCAGTGCAAAAAACAAATGCCGTTCGACATGAAACAATTATTTAAATTTGCACGTCAGGCCTCACCGAGACCTTTCATTAGATTGCAAACACGATATACTTCTAATAATTTTTTGCAAAAAACAAAAGCCGGTCGACATGAAACATTTTTGTCATTTATGTACCCCAACTCTCACCGAGACCTTTCATTTGATACCATACACGACATACTTCTGACAACTTTCTGCATTAAACAAAAGTCGATCGACATGAAATATTTTTATCATATCTACACGCTAGCCCACACCGAGACTTTTCATTTGATACCAAACACTATATACTTGTGACAACCTTTTGCAAAAAAACAAAAGCCGATCGACATAGCACATTTTTTGTCAATTCTGCACGCTAGCCCTCTCCGAGACCTTTCATTTGATGCCAAACACGACATACTTCTGACAACTTTTTGCATAAAACAAAAGCCGATCGACATGGAACATTTTTGTCAGTTCTGCACGCTAGCCCTCAACGAGACCTTTCATTTGAGACCAAATACCACACACTTCTGACAACTTTTTGCAAAAAACAAATACCGATCGACATAGCACATTTTTATCAATTCTGCACGCTAGCCCTCTCCGAGACCTTTCATTTGATATCAAACACGACATACTTCTGACAACTTTTTGCAAAAAACAAAAACCGATCGACATAGTACATTTTTTCAATTCTGCAGGCTAGCCCTCTCCGAGACCTTTCATTTGATACCAAACACGACATACTTCTGACAACTTTTTGCATAAAACAAAAGCCGATCGACATGGAACATTTTTGTCAGTTCTGCACGCTAGCCCTCAACGAGACCTTTCATTTGAGACCAAACACGACATACTTCTGACAACTTTTTGCAAAAAACAAAAACCGATCGACATAGTACATTTTTGTCAATTCTGCAGGCTAGCCCTCTCCGAGACCTTTCATTTGATACCAAACACGACATACTTCTGACAACTTTTTGCATAAAACAAAAGCCGATCGACATGGAACATTTTTGTCAATTCTGCACGCTAGCCCTCAACGAGACCTTTCATTTGAGACCAAACTCGACATATCTTTGAGAAATTTTTGCAATAACAAAAGCCGATCAACATTGACTTTTTTTCTTAATTCTACACGCCAGCCATTATCGAGCCTTTTCATTTGATACCAAACACCACATACTTCTCACAACATTTTCCAAAAAACAAAAGCCGTTCGATATAGAACATTTTTGTTCATTCTGCACGCTAGCCCTCATCGTGACCTAGCCTAATATAACATTCACTGTCTTCAGTAACCTTTCATTTGGGAATATTTGTTCTTTGTTTAGTTACTTTATTAAACATTTGGCAACATTGACTTTTGTAATTTGAAAATACCCAAACACGACATTTTTCTGACAACATTATGCAAAAAACAAATTCTAATCTACATGGAACATTTTTGTCATTCGTGCACACCAGTCCGTATTGTGTCGTTTCCTTAAAACCCAAGGACGAACTACTTGTAACAACTTTTTACGGAAAACAAATGCAGATCGACATGACACATTTTTTTTGTCATTTTAATACTGGCCCTTATGGTTTCCTTTCTTTTGATAACAAACAGAGCAAAGTATTCAATTTATTTTATTTAGGAATATTTGATTTTTATTTAGTTACTTTATAATTTGGCAACACTGTTTGCATTAAAAAATAGTAGTTAATTTTTAAATTTATAAATTAATATTGTCAACCCTAATACAACTGCCACCGTCTTCAGTGAAGTTAGTTTAGAAATATTTGGTTTTAATTTAGTTACTTCATCACACATTTGACAACATTGACTTTTGACATTGGAAACGTCAAAATTTATATTAATTAAATATGTTATGTTTTAAACATAAATTAGTTGTAACACATTTGCTCAAGTCTATTATTCATGATACTGTTTTTAAATCTTTGATATCAATGTTCTATTAAAAGATATAATCATTTAAAGTTCATAGGCAGATTGTCAAAAGTGACGGATGACGGCGTGATTCTTCTTAAAGTTAGACATGGCCTCTGGGATCCATTGTTTCAAGGTACCAATTTTGCACAGTTTTAATTTTTTAAAACAAAAACCACTCACAGTAAAAATATGAGACCCCCAAAAGGCACTCCAGCACATTAAACTCTACAACTTGAAAATAAAATTAAAATGATTACATAAATGCTTTAACCTGTTGCCCCGAGGTAAAAATTTGTCGATGCTCTTGATTATTTAAAATATATATAGATATATAGATAGTGAATCTACCAAAATAGTATATGATGTTTATATCGCTGAATTCAGAAAAAAATGCTCTATCGAATAACCTAAAAATAAACATATGTTCCCATCTAAAAAGAGAAAGTTGTGTCCCGTATTTTGAGAACCACAGGTCAAAAAAAAGTTTTTTTGCTCTTTGTATTAGTCTTGTAAAATGGTGGTTCTTTGCTAATTTAACCAACCTCGTAGCTCTTATAGTTCTCGAGATAGAAATGGTGGCACGCTTAAATGGAACACCCTGTATATGAACTACTCACACATAACTTATCAAATAATATCATATATTTAATATTCCAACTTTGGAAATTGATGAATTTTTTTCACACCCTACTACGGGGGGTGCTACTATGTGTTAGACCTAGAAACATTTGTTGTAATGTATATTATTTATTTATAACACGTTCAAAGCGGCACGCGAGACCGTTTAGGAAATAAATAAAAATACATGTTGATAAATAAATGAAATTATAGAGATTTTAAATTTCCCGCGCTTAGGGATTTTGAGATACAACGGTTTAATCATCAAAATACATAAGAAGAAAAGATTTAAATAATACGTTTAACCCAATTTTATGTATTTTTATTATATCTTAATAATATTTGTATTTTCATACAATACATTCAGTTTGACAGAACTTAAATGTCATAACTTGACACAATAAGTATGAAGTTAGTTAAAGAATATATAAAAATGTATTATTTTGAAAATAATTATCTATTTTATAAATATAAATAATGTGAAATAACATACCAAAATTTATAAACTGATACATTTTTATATTGCCAAAAAAAACAAGATTATATTCATGTTTTTGTGTTGCTATGTTCATTTATATATTTATGAAGCTGAATTATATATGTATTTATCTACAACTATTGTTATTGTTATTAATAATTTATTTTTTATTATAAATATCAATTTAAATGATTATAAAAGTATAATAAATACAATTTGAAGTTATTTTGAAATTTAAGTGCTGCTCTAGCGCCATCTGTTGAGGTATATATGAACTACTCACACATAACTGAAAATTTATATGCCTGTTAGTTGTAGATAAAGTGACCAATTTTTATACGTTCTTTTGCATTATTTCTTAATGAAAACATGAATTTTCGTGGAGTACAATCACATACAAGTTCGACTAAGAGCAGATGCCATCAGCTGATAATCAGACGAACTACTCGGTGAATATTTGGTTTGAAAAGGTGTTTATTGTTTCATACATCAGTTACAAATGGATAAATGGATAGATACTTTGTTTATGTAAACGTTTACATCTGAGAAATCATCTCATTTCATTATAAAATACTACAGAATTTTGAAAAATGTAATTTCTATTGTAATCAAATGTTTTCCTCAGAAATGTTAAAAAATGCGTAAAGAAATAGTAAATTGCAATTAAAAAAAGTCTAATAAAGTCCAGACACATTATTTATTTATATACTAATTATTGTACATTAAATTGTTAAACAATTTCCTCCAAAACTGTATGAAATAAAGGCTTGTCAGTTTTTCCACGTAATCAGACAAACTCTATAGTCTAACTATCTAAAATATGTATAAATCAGATTTAAAAGTATTTATATATAAGGGAAGAATACTGTACAGTATGAATTTACCTTTGGAAGTGTTTCAATAGTAATCAAATATAGTTTTTTAAACGTCAAATTGTAAATCAATTTTGAAATGTAGTTTTCTTGATTAAATAATCCATTCTGGAATATTCTTTAGTTTGCATTTAATAAAGAATATGTTTTACTATTACTTATTTTTATAATTATTGCCCAATAGATTGTTTGAGTTTATAAAAAATTCCATGTTAGAGTATCTGAGTACGTGTAGGTTATAGTCTCATCTAAAAAATAAAATATTTAACTATTAATATATAAACGTTTTTATCTAACAAATCATTTCATTCCATAACAAAATTCAATAGAATTTTTAAAAATCAAATCTTTGTTGTAATCAACTATTTTCATCTGAAATTTGATGAAAGAATACATAAAGAATGTATAAAATGCAGTTACTTACAATTTATTATAATCCAGATACATAATTTAAAATAATTATTGTACAATAAATTATTAAACATTTCTTCCAAGTGGGTATGAAGGAAAGGTTTGTCAGTATTTTTAAATAAATGTGTTTATGACTGAATACGACGCGGCTTGATTGATTTCCAGAATTTATTTTTTTGTCAATAGTATTATTATCCGTAATATTATCTTATTTCTTTTCTATAAATATATTCTTGTTTGGATATCTTAACCAATTAAAAACTATAACTGAAAAGAAAACATATAGATAAATTAAGTTTTATAGTAATACACATAATTATATAAATATTACCTTGTAATTCGCCGTATTTCTCAAGATTTCTCGTTCTAAAATATACCTGTAATGGCTGAATGCAGTTCTCAAACAACTGTCAAAATGGAATTAATTTATTTATTTAAAAAACGTTTTTATTGAATTAGATATATACAAATCATTAAAATATACCTAGTTATAACAAAATATATTACATTTACATTTTATTATAGTCTATTTAAAGAGATATTTATATAAAAGTCTCCACCGGTTGTGTGCCACTGGTTCATTTTCAAACTAAATTTCAATGTGAACAACAAAAATTTAGTAATTTTTGTTAGTCCAAAGTCAATCAACATTTTCAAATGAAAATTACACAAAAACTCGACGATGTTGGGCAAAACGCTCAAGACATATTTGATTCATGATTTTTTCTCAACTTTTTAACTATATATATGAGAATATGGGAGTTTCATTACACTTAAATGTAAAATAAAATAATAAATGTAGATAAATATTTTTTGTAGCATAATTTTGTATGAATACAATAATGAAATAAAAAAATAAATTCCAAATATTATTAGATCTGATATAAATTCAAATTTACCTTTTATATAATAAATATAACCATACAAAGTTGAGTAGCATGTGCAAGTCGATGGCTGATTTCAAAATGGCAAAATCCAAAAAAGATTGCAGCTTAAATCTCTTCATTCTCGGCTTATTATCCATAACTAGGTGTGTCGTAGGAAGCTTTTACTACATGTCATCTCCTAGGGAGTTGAGCTGGGGTGGAGATTGCACCATACGGGCTATTTTTATATGGGAACCCGTAGTTTCGAACCATAGCTGATCAACCTAGACTTTAATGTTAATAAATTATGGGTTCAAATAAAATAAATTATATCTTACCTTTACATGGACTTTAAAAATACACATTCCCCATATATTGTTCACAGATTTTTTATTTATTTATTGAATGAATATGCATTGTTGATACAATGTTCTGCAAATCCTGAATTAATATTTTATTTGGGAATAAAAATTAAAGAACATATAAATTCAATAAACAAAAAAATATGAATTCAGAATTGTAGAACATTGTATCAACAATGCACATTCATCCGGTAGGGAATTTTCTGTATCATATCTAGCTGACAAAGGATTACGAATGAACTGACTGGAAGAGATTAGAAGAGCCGTTAATTCTAAGATAAACATTGCGAATGATCACATTGAACAAACCACTTCAATCCTACTTAACTTTTAATTGTATATAGTAATTATTGTGTAATAACTATGTGTTTTTTTTATCTATATTCAAAAATGTTCTACCAAGTGCCCACTACAATATCCATTTCAAGTAACTATAAGTATGTTTCGTTGCTGATTTATGGTATAGTTATAGTTAAGTTAACGTTAAATTAACAAAATTGCTGTCAATGGCATGTTACTCAGTTTTGAAAAACAACTACAAAATTGATATTTACTTGAATTGATTTTATATAAATATCTTTACTTCTTACTCTGAAAAGAAATTTTATAATATAACAGATAATTATTTGTTTGTTTTCCAAATTTTTCGGTACTTGTCTTTTATGGACCGTTTCTCATCAAATATGTTTTGTCAGCCATTTTAATAAATAGCTTTATGACTGGCGGCTGGAGTAGGGGTAAAAATAGACATATGCGCTGTGTGATATGACGCGCCTTGTTCAAATTCCAGATTTAAGTTTCTTCGCTGTATTTTCTTTATTATTGTTATTTATTACATTGTTTATTTTATTATAAATCTTACAAATTTTATTTAATTATTTAACTATTTGTGCTTTTGCTGGCATAACTGTTCGTACTCCACTGTT
Source organism: Stenolophus ochropezus (assembly GCA_035578165.1). NCBI lineage: Eukaryota > Metazoa > Arthropoda > Insecta > Coleoptera > Carabidae > Stenolophus > Stenolophus ochropezus. Next base: position 19,754,947 of record JAQOWZ010000010.1, on the reverse strand, counting down.
CTTTGGAAACGACTTTCATTGCTACTTATATTTCTTCTGTATTGATTTGTTATTGTCCATTCCTTGTTAATTGTATATTCCAAAAGGGTTGCTCATTTTTCGTTAATGTTTATGTTCAAAGATCTCTGTATTTCCAAATTTCATCTTGGAATTACTTTTAACCAATTCAATGATTTCAGCTAAAATTTAAATATATGTATAAATACAGCAAAAACATAATAAAAAACATACTTACGTTCCAGAATGCACTGTATCTTTCCTTTAAAATATATGTTAATTTATTAATTCTTTTCCTTTCTTCTACAAAATATAAAACTTGTACCACGAATTTTTGACGGCTCTAACATATGATAAACATGAAATGTCAAAAAAGAAATATTTTAAATACACCACATTTAACATTCAGTATATTTGTATATATTTCGCTCACTATTATAATATATTAAAACATAATTCAATTCATAATATCTCTTCACATTTTCCAAAAAAATCAAATAAAAGTTTCATATTGAATTGTCAAATTTGACGGATGAGAACCGTGATTCTTCTTAAATGTAGACATGGCCTCTGGGATCCATTGTTTCAATGTACCAATTTTACTCAGTTTTTATTTTTTTAAACAAAAACCACTCACAGTAAAAATATGAGACCCCCAAAAGGCACTCCGGTACAATAGACACTACAACTTGAGAAAAAAATTACAGCAATTACTTAAATGGACCAGGAGTTTAAGCTGGACACAGGATCGGTGATCGTCGAGATGAATCCAAATATATATAGATAGTGAATCTACCAAAATAGTATATGACTAGCGAATTCTCGGCTACGCCGAGCATTCCCTAGAGCTCCGCTGTCAGTGCAAAAAACAAATGCCGTTCGACATGAAACAATTATTTAAATTTGCACGTCAGGCCTCACCGAGACCTTTCATTAGATTGCAAACACGATATACTTCTAATAATTTTTTGCAAAAAACAAAAGCCGGTCGACATGAAACATTTTTGTCATTTATGTACCCCAACTCTCACCGAGACCTTTCATTTGATACCATACACGACATACTTCTGACAACTTTCTGCATTAAACAAAAGTCGATCGACATGAAATATTTTTATCATATCTACACGCTAGCCCACACCGAGACTTTTCATTTGATACCAAACACTATATACTTGTGACAACCTTTTGCAAAAAAACAAAAGCCGATCGACATAGCACATTTTTTGTCAATTCTGCACGCTAGCCCTCTCCGAGACCTTTCATTTGATGCCAAACACGACATACTTCTGACAACTTTTTGCATAAAACAAAAGCCGATCGACATGGAACATTTTTGTCAGTTCTGCACGCTAGCCCTCAACGAGACCTTTCATTTGAGACCAAATACCACACACTTCTGACAACTTTTTGCAAAAAACAAATACCGATCGACATAGCACATTTTTATCAATTCTGCACGCTAGCCCTCTCCGAGACCTTTCATTTGATATCAAACACGACATACTTCTGACAACTTTTTGCAAAAAACAAAAACCGATCGACATAGTACATTTTTTCAATTCTGCAGGCTAGCCCTCTCCGAGACCTTTCATTTGATACCAAACACGACATACTTCTGACAACTTTTTGCATAAAACAAAAGCCGATCGACATGGAACATTTTTGTCAGTTCTGCACGCTAGCCCTCAACGAGACCTTTCATTTGAGACCAAACACGACATACTTCTGACAACTTTTTGCAAAAAACAAAAACCGATCGACATAGTACATTTTTGTCAATTCTGCAGGCTAGCCCTCTCCGAGACCTTTCATTTGATACCAAACACGACATACTTCTGACAACTTTTTGCATAAAACAAAAGCCGATCGACATGGAACATTTTTGTCAATTCTGCACGCTAGCCCTCAACGAGACCTTTCATTTGAGACCAAACTCGACATATCTTTGAGAAATTTTTGCAATAACAAAAGCCGATCAACATTGACTTTTTTTCTTAATTCTACACGCCAGCCATTATCGAGCCTTTTCATTTGATACCAAACACCACATACTTCTCACAACATTTTCCAAAAAACAAAAGCCGTTCGATATAGAACATTTTTGTTCATTCTGCACGCTAGCCCTCATCGTGACCTAGCCTAATATAACATTCACTGTCTTCAGTAACCTTTCATTTGGGAATATTTGTTCTTTGTTTAGTTACTTTATTAAACATTTGGCAACATTGACTTTTGTAATTTGAAAATACCCAAACACGACATTTTTCTGACAACATTATGCAAAAAACAAATTCTAATCTACATGGAACATTTTTGTCATTCGTGCACACCAGTCCGTATTGTGTCGTTTCCTTAAAACCCAAGGACGAACTACTTGTAACAACTTTTTACGGAAAACAAATGCAGATCGACATGACACATTTTTTTTGTCATTTTAATACTGGCCCTTATGGTTTCCTTTCTTTTGATAACAAACAGAGCAAAGTATTCAATTTATTTTATTTAGGAATATTTGATTTTTATTTAGTTACTTTATAATTTGGCAACACTGTTTGCATTAAAAAATAGTAGTTAATTTTTAAATTTATAAATTAATATTGTCAACCCTAATACAACTGCCACCGTCTTCAGTGAAGTTAGTTTAGAAATATTTGGTTTTAATTTAGTTACTTCATCACACATTTGACAACATTGACTTTTGACATTGGAAACGTCAAAATTTATATTAATTAAATATGTTATGTTTTAAACATAAATTAGTTGTAACACATTTGCTCAAGTCTATTATTCATGATACTGTTTTTAAATCTTTGATATCAATGTTCTATTAAAAGATATAATCATTTAAAGTTCATAGGCAGATTGTCAAAAGTGACGGATGACGGCGTGATTCTTCTTAAAGTTAGACATGGCCTCTGGGATCCATTGTTTCAAGGTACCAATTTTGCACAGTTTTAATTTTTTAAAACAAAAACCACTCACAGTAAAAATATGAGACCCCCAAAAGGCACTCCAGCACATTAAACTCTACAACTTGAAAATAAAATTAAAATGATTACATAAATGCTTTAACCTGTTGCCCCGAGGTAAAAATTTGTCGATGCTCTTGATTATTTAAAATATATATAGATATATAGATAGTGAATCTACCAAAATAGTATATGATTTTGGAAGAAAATCTTAAAAACTATTAATAATTTATCTAAGTATCTACAACTGGCAGAAATTGATTTTTATATTGCCAGTAAACTGGTAGATGTATGTTTTTGGCTACAAAAAGAGATATGGTTAATAGCATTAATTTAGAAAACGTTATGCAACGTTTTAGCAGATTTAAGATCACGTAAATTAAAAATTTAATTTATTTATTCTTTGTACATATGTATATACAAAATCCATATTTTACATTTTTTTAGTGTAAAAATAAACACAAGAACTTTTTTTATTTTTTAAATCATATATCACTAGCGCCTTTTCTATTATTTCTTGCCCCCTAGCAACCAATATACTAGCTACGTCACTGTACAGTGAAGAGATAAATTCACCTGATAAAGCTACAAGAACAATATGGACCTTCATGTTTACTACTCCACAAAGTGTATTTAAGGAGCAACAAATTAAAAAACTTGGTCAATCAAACGATGTTGTTACGTTCTCGGTAGAAGAGATTATAGTGACTCTTCATTGGGATGTAAGAGAAGAAAAAAATACTATTACAACATATTTTGAAATCCTACAAAACCTTCTGCATATCAGTAAAATTAAAAGACGCAGATTTCTGATATACTTTTATAATACCACTCGCGGCCACATGCACATTCAGCGATGGTAAACATCAAAAATTTGAAGCTTGAGTAGCTTAAGGGTGCGTTTTGAAAGTAATACCACGATGGTAGTAGTAGTAAATACTTTATTTGTTACCTTTCGGTGTTCAAATTTCTACATTATCTATATTTTACATTTCATGTGGTATTTACATTATTATAACTTACTATTTAATCTACTTATATATACTTTCTTCATCCAATCTGTGTCTGGGTTTTCGTCATGTAGTATCTGTTGTGTAGATTTGTCATTTCCCAGGTTTTCGCTGCAGTCTCTTCTTAAGTGATTTATTGTCTCAAAGTTTCTCACACATATTCTGCATTGTCTGTTTTCGTCTCCTATCCAGTATTTATTTCTATTTTCTTCATTTCCTGTTCTAAATCTTGCGATTATTTTTAAATTTTTGTTTTCTGTTGTGAAGTATAGTGGCTTGCTTATAGTCAATAAGTATTTATATCCTGGATTATAAGTTGATTTATATATCTTTTCTCTTCTTATCTGAGCTTGTATATCTTGTTCCGTCCGTGTAATTTCATCTACCATGTTTTGGCCTGTATTTCTTCGTCTTTCTATGTCTGTTGTTGAATGTCCGTTGCTTTCATAGAATTTTGCCCGTTTTGCTTCCCATTGGTTCTTTTCCTGTTTTCTTTCTTCTTTTTTAGTTATTTCTACCCAACAATCAAATGCTAGACTTTTCCATGGTGTCCCTCTTAATTTCTCTTCATACTTCATTGCTCTCCTTCCTGCTTCAGTCTTCATTTTAAACCGTTTTGTTTCTTTCTCTATTATATACACCGGTGTTTGTTTATCTAGTTTTGTTCTTTCCAACCCCAAATTTCGGCTCCATGCATTATAATGCTCGCTATCAATTTATCAAACAGTAACATTCTTAATGTAATATTGTTTTGGAATTTCCTTTGTCTTATGCCCCAGATTTGTGGAAGAGCTATGTTTGTTTTTTTGTTGTTTGCTTTATATGTTCATTCTCTTCACCATTCTTGTGAAATGTATACCCCAAGTATTTGAAAGTTTCTACTTTTTCTATTTCTTTCCATTCCCATGTCTACGTTTCTTTTGTTTCCCTGCCTCTTCCTTTATTGAAAACAACAATCTTGGTATTTTCTGTGTTTTTTACCTCCCGCCTATCAATATATAGATAAGGGAGGTATTGTTTTTGGTTAGATTTCTCGAGTGTAAGTTTTCAACATATGAGCACGAATTAGGGTCTCTAGAATAATGTGTGTGTGTGTGTGTGTGTGTGTTTGTGTGTCTGTGACGATTTTTCGTCCACGATAACTCCAACATGATACATGTAAAAAATATAATATTTGGTATGTAAGACTTATATTCAAATATGATGAACTGATTAGATTCTGACTACAATTGGTTAACCGGAAGCAGTACTTTACTTGAAGCTTTAAACAGTTTTTCTTAAAAAAAAACCTGTAAATACCATTTTTTCGCAATTTAAGTTATTATTCAATATAAAGATTTTTTAATTTTCTACCGATCTGTATAATTACGTTTATATGTGTAACTTCTAGCTAAACAGAATAAATATATAAATTATAACAATTTTGCATATCGTTTAGGCTGAGAAATTTCGATAAAACAGATGACTTATTCATATGTTCACAAAATTTGACATATGATGTCAAATTTGATGTAAGTAAGTTTAAAAGATAAAATAAGTAAATATGAAGTAGTTTTATTGTAAAATTAAAAATGGTGGAAGAAATATATAAGGAATGTATTTGCATGCATGAATCAAAATAAAATCGGTTCTGTTAGAGGTCAGTGTAGGTACGAGCCGATGAAAATGAACACAACAGAATACGTTAACTATAAAATATATATTTGAACAAGAACATTTATTAATTAACTGTCAGATTCAACAACAATAATTACAATAACAAATATATGAATCAGTAGATAGCTAGATCGTAAAAACGTAGACTCGCAGGATAATATATGCATTCCTAACACTTTCCCTCGAGTGTAGTGTGACTTGATCTACTTTCTTCTATTGTTGATAAACCAGCAGACTTCATACACCACTCATGTTTTTGTCTAGGCAGCCCTTTTGTTAGAAAATCTGCTAATTGATCTTCTGTCTTCGTGTACTTCAAAATAAATAATTTCTTCTTCAGCATATCTCGAACAAAGTGATGCCTAATGTCAATGTGCTTGCTTCTGTTGTGAAAAACTTGATTTTCAGCCAATTTAATAGCACTTTGGTTGTCGCAAAATATAATAATATTTCCCAAATTAATGAAACCTAATTCGTGCATAAATCTTTGTAAATATATGGCTTCTTTTGTACATTCGGCCATAGCCATATATTCTGCTTCGGTAGTGCTTAGAGCGACTGTTCTTTATTTACGAGAATCCCATGATATGGGACATGTACCAAGTAGAAACAGGTAACCAGTATAAGACTTCCTGTCTTGTATACATCCTCCCCAATCAGTATCAACATATCCCTTGATTGGTTCAGAATCGAAATTGAAAACCAATCCCATGTTAATGGTTCCCTTTAAATAACGTAGTACTCTCTTCGCTGCTCGCCAATGTTCCATCTCGTAACAATTGTTAAATTGTCCTAAACTGCTGACCGCAAAAGAAATATCTGGACGAGTGGATACAGACAAGTATGTGAGAGCCCCTACAAGTTCGCGGTAAGGGAGTTTTTTCTCGTCTTCAGTTTACTTTTCTTTCTTTGTTAATTTAATTCCGAGATCTAGCGGAGTGACTACTGGTTTGCATTCGTTCATGTTAAAACGTTCCAGTAATTCCTTCACATATCCCTGTTGATACATACCAACCATGCCGTTGCGCTGAATAAATTCAATACCCAAACAATAGCTTGCATATCCCAGATCCTTCAGTTCAAATTCAGAAGCCAACTTCTTACTCAGTTCGTCAATTACCTTTTGATCCCGAGATGCTACCAAAATGTCATCTACGTAGATGGTAATTAAGGTTACATCTTCTCCAGATCCAATTCTGAAGACACAAGGGTCCAAACCGGTAGGAATGGCACCGCATTTTTTTAATGTTAAATTCAATTTATTGTACCAGCTTCTTCGAGCCTGTCGCAAACCATAAATTGATTTTTTTAGAAGACATACTTTATTGCCATTGCGAAAATCTTTCAGCATATTTTCTGCTTTCTTCCTAATTTCTATTGCATTTTTCGAATCAATAATATCTTGTAAGATTTTCTCAAAGTTTCTAGGTGGTTTCATGAAGATTTTTTCTTTCAAATCACCATTGAGGTATGCTGTGGCAATATCGAACTGACGTATTTTCATATTGTACATAGCCGCTAAAGAAGCTATTAATCGAATTGAGCCTATACGAGCTACAGGCGCAAATGTTTCTATGTAATGAATTACATATTCTTGGGTGAATCCTTGAGCTACAAGTCAAGCTTTTCTCCTTTCGAGTGTTCCATCAGACTTTAATTTACTTCTTAGCACCAAACGGGATCCAATGACCTTATCTTCACCAGGTCTGTCCACTAAAACCCATGTATCATTTTTTAGTATTGATGACATTTCAGCGACAATTGCTTCATTCCATTGATTTGCATCTGGACCGGACATTGCTTTGTTGAAAGGAGTTTCCGAAAGAAAAACTTCTTCATTCATTTTGGCTTCATTTGAAGTGGTAGAATGAACTAACTTTCTCGGTCTGCCCCTTATTCCCGTTTTAATTGTTGTTGGTCGATCACGACCACTTGTGTGTGGAATGTCAGAATTTTCAAAACCTAAAAATGGTTCTTCTTCAACTGAAGAATCGTTGTCAATTGGTTTTTCTTTATCTTTTTCGATGACAATAGACTTTTTAACTTCTTTTTCATTTGACCAAGTTTTCGTAAATTCCACGAACTTCTCCTCTTGGTCTTCTATAGAAAAGTCGTTCACCTTGCCATTGAAGTTATCGTTCTCGAAGAACTTCACGTCTCGACTTATTAAGACTTTTTGTTTTTTAGGTGACCATATACGAAAACCTTTTGACTCTTTCGAGTATCCCAAGAAAAAGCCTTCTTGTCCTCGTTGATCGAATTTGCTTCTTCCCGGCTCTCTATCCAGGAAGAATACACGACTACCAAATACTCTCAAGTACGATATATTAGGTCTTTTTCCCGTCCATAGCTCGAAGGGTGTCTTTCCATTGATGCTCTTTGAAGGCAAGCGATTTCTAATATAATTAGCAGTGTTTATCGCTTCTGCCCAGAATGATTCAGGTAAACCTGACTCGATCAAAAGACATCTAGCTGAGTCAAGTAGAGTTCTGTTCATTCTCTCAGCTTTCCCGTTCTGCTCCGGGTTATAAGGAACAGTCAATCTTCGAGTTATTCCTCTTTGCTTGAGAAATTCATCTAATTCTAGGTTCGTGTATTCTCGACCATTATCGGATTGTATAGCCTTAATGGATTTACCTTTTTGTTTCTCGACAAGAGAAATGTATTCCACCGTTGTCTTGTAAACTTCTGCCTTTGACTTCAGAAACCGAACTTCACACCATTTTGAATAGTCATCGACGAATTCAATAAAATATTTTGCCCCTCCCAAGGAATTTGTTCTAATTGGACCACATACATCAGTGTGAATTAGATCCAATAATTCAGATTTCCGCTCAGATTTCTTAGGAAACTTAGTTCTGGACATCTTCCCGTTAAGACATATATCGCAGTCCATCTTGTCAGCTGGATCTACCAGTTGTACTCCTGCCACAATGTGTTTTTTTACAGCTTCTGAGATGTCTGTCATATTTGCATGTCCAAGTCGTCAGTGTAATAACTCCAAAGTAATCTTGTTCGATTTTGGATTAGACTTCGCAGCACATGCAGTTTCTTCGATATCGCGTATATAGTAGAGATCGCCTAGCCTATCCGCTGATAATAATATCTTACCATTTTTATTACGTATATCGGCGCCCTCTTTTCTGAAGATGACGTCACATCCACGATCAGTAATTTTTCCAACGGATAGTAAATTCGTCCTCAAGTCCGGAACATGAGAAACATCAGACAGTGAAATGTTTCTTTTATTACCTGAAATATTTGACAATAAACGGATTGTCCCCTTACCTCTGATTTCTGTAGTTGAATTGTTGGCAAGATTTAATGTTCCTGATTTTAAATTGTCTATATTAATAAAATCTCGTTCGTTACAGCATAAGTGCGAAGTAGCGCCACTATCCAAGCACCATTTACTGTTTTTATCAATTGATTGTAACGCCAATGTCAAACACACATCTTCAGAATATTTTGCGGATGGTTTTACACTGTTCATATTGTTTTTGTTAAACCAGCACTGCGATTTTTTATGTCCTACTTTTTTACATTTAAAACATCTCAATTCCGCACTTTGTCTATTCTCCGGGTTAGTAACGTTCCCGGTCGATTTTAGTTTATTCTTCTTTTCATTTTTCTGCACGTAGATGGCGCCCGACGCCTCATCGTGTGTTTCACCTCTGCGTGCGTCGTTCTCTTCAATAATTCTTGCACGAAGAGCTTCAGGGGTCGGCAACGTATCTCTAGACTCGATGGCGCATCGGAAATTTTCGAATCGTGATGGCAGACTGTACACAACAACATCACTGTTAACAATTCCTCATTTATGAAAATTTCCATATCACCTAGCTTATCGACAGTATCAAAAAAATCATTTAGGTGGTCGCGCACGTCTTCATGTTCCTTCATTTTATGAAGTGTTAATCTCTTCAGAAGTGTCGCTTTTCTCGCCGGTCCTTTCGACTGATACGTCTCCTTTAACTTATTCCACGTTTGAAGAGCAGTGTTGCAATTCTTTATTTGTTTCAATTCAGTTGGAGAAATAGATAAAATAATTAACGATCTTGCCTTTTGATCATTTTTCTGCCATGCTGCGGTTCCTTCATGATCTGACGGTTTCGGTTTCAAAACTGTTCCACGTATTCCCAAAGATCATTTGTAATTAATATAGCCTGCATTTGCTGACTCCACGTATCAAAATTGTTTTTTTAAGCAACTCTATCCTGCATCCACCTGTAGCTTGCATCTTGCCCTTTTTTTTTAATTGACACGTATATCACGATGTATATATATATATATATATATATATATATATATATATATATATATATATATATATATATATATTTTACACTTGCGCACGTTCTGGGCCCATAACCTGTTAGAGGTCAGTGTAGGTACGAGCCGATGAAAAAGAACACAACAGAATATGTTAACTAGAAAATATATATTTGAACAAGAACATTTATTAATTAACTGTCAGATTCAACAACAATAATTACAATAACAAATATATGAATCAGTAGATAGCTAGATCGTAAAAACGTAGACTCGCAGGATGATATATGCATTCCTAACAGGTTCCGGTTTTAGTAACGTCAAAAATAGCTGTCATATTGGTCACACAACTTTTATGACGGAAATTTTAGGTATGAAATGAATTAAAAGTATTTTTAACTGCAATAACAAACTAATTTTAAAACTACAAATTAAATGTATTGAAAAACTTATATTGAAAATATTACTACAGTAGCGGAAGGTATTTTGTTGGACACATCAGATTTTTTCTTTAAGTATATCATTAATCTCTTCATTATGGAATCCATTTCTTATTTTCTTTTCGCAATTATTGCCAGGTCGTTGGCATACGATAATGTTCAAAACTTTTTACTCCCAATTACAATGCTTCTTGTCTGTCCTTTAGTAAAGTGAACTTCAATGTCTGACATGTAAATTGAGAAAAGGATAGGGCTTAATGGGCACCCTTGTCTAACTCCCCACGTTGTCCAAAAATCATCTCCTTCTTCTTCGTCTATTTTCACCGAACTTATGGTTTCAAAGTATATTTCTGCTATTTTTTCTACTAGCTGTTCTTCGGTGCCAGATTTCGTCAATATGTCAATCTTCTTTTTCCTATTTACAATATCGAATGCTGCCTTCAAATCTGCAAATAGTACATATAATTTTCCTTTTTTTTTGCTTATTCCCTTCTGTATTGCATAATTTAATATATAGATGTTATCAATTGTACTTCTTCCTTTCCTAAATCCTGCTTGGTTATCTTGTAGTATATTTTTCTCTTCTGCTTCTTTACTTAATTTCTCCTCTAAGATCATGGTGTATATTTTGTATGCCGTGTCTAACAGTGTTATGCCTCTGTAGTTTTTAGTTTCTTCCCTGTCTCCGTTTTATTGGACTGATATGCCTTTTCTCCACCTTTGTGGAAAGCCTTTTCCTTTTCAAACATTATTTATTATTTTTGTAAGTCTATCGACTGCTTCGTTTGTTCCGTATATCCAAGCTTCGTTCTGTATTCCGTCTTCACCTGCGGCTTTTCGTTTTCTTAGTTTCTGTATTTGTCGTCTTACATCACTTTCTGTTATATCTGGCTTTATACTATGTGTGGTTTGTGTTTCTAATGATATAGTATTTTTTTCATCAGTTCCGTTTAACTGAGTCATGAAGTATTTTCTCCAAGTGCTCATTGGTTCTCTTTTTTGTTCTAGTTTCTGCTTTGTTTTACATAATTCTCTATATTCTTTTCGCTCCTTTAAAAAATCTTCTTTTCTTCCCGTGCCTTTTCTCCAGTTCTTCAGTAAGTTTCGTATTAAATTTCTTTTGGTTCTACATTCGCAGTCCCATCAATTACTTTTTCTTATATTATCTTTTTTCTTCCAAATTTTCATTGTTAATGAGCTGTGTATATTTTCTATCAGTTCGTCTAGAGCTTTGTTACAGTCGTCTTCTTCAAATATTTTTTCTTTTAATTTTTCTTGATACTTTTTCTTGTCTTCTTCAGACCAATCTATTCTTATTTTTTCTTTTAATGTTTTTGTTTTTTCACTAAGGTTATATAACTATAACTGATTTTCTTCCACGAATTCTAGGAGTTTTTCTCCTTCGCTGTTAATTATTTTGTCTTTTGATGTCCTGTTTTTTTCAGTTCCATCTCTAGTATCAATAATTTTTTCTTCTTTCCCTATTCTGGCGTTGAAGTCTCCTCCTAATAATAAATTGTATTCATGTCTGTCCTCTGTTTCTTCTATTTCCTCTTGTATGTATGTATTTTTCCCCTTCTATTAGTAATGTTCGTTCTTGCATTTGGTCCGTACTTCTTCCCTCTGGTAGTTCCTCTAATGTGTTTCTGACGCCAGTTATTATTCCTCCTTTAGCTCTTCCCTTTTTATGTTCTCTATTTGCATATACACATTTCCATTTAAATTTATTCTGAAATTTAGTTTCTCAGTTCGTCCAGTCTTTCTCTTCTATCCATGTTTCTACTAGCCCGATAAAATCAAATTCTTCTATAAAATTCCAAAAATCATTGTCCTTATTCTTTAAGCTAGCAATGTTCCAAAATCCTATTTTAGTCCGATATGTGTTATTCAGCGCGCTTCTTTTGAGTCGTTTTTTTGGATCTGTAAATCCTGTTGCGCTGCCTTTAATTGGTCTTTCATCATATCTACTATAGCTGCTTGACCTTTGACGGTCCGTATAATCAGGAGTGTGTGTTACATATGAGGTTATTGGTTTCTGTCTCTTCATTTCTTGTCTTTCATTGTTTGTTACATTTTTTTGAGGTCCGCCTTCCTTTGTTTCTTCTTCAACTTTTTCTTCTGATAGTTGTCTTTTCTTTTCGTTTTTTTCTTGCAAAGTTGTTATTGCCTCTTCTTTTTTAATTGGCTTACCGTCAACATACAGCTTGTTGTATTTTATTATTGTGTGTTTGCCCTCTTTACGCATCTCTTTCGTTAATGGTAATAACCGCTTTCTTTCTTCTGCAACTTCTTTTGGGAAGTCTTCTGAGATTACGATGTTTGTTCCTTTCAGTAACTTTGTATTTGTTAAAATATCTATAACCTTCCTTCTTGAAGTGAATCTTATTAAAACTGGTCTTTTCTTGCGGTCCTTTTTCACTCCAATTCTGTATATGTTGTCTATCTCAAAGATGGATATATCTACTTTTAATTTTGAGGTAATTAAGTCTAGGCATTCCTTCTCGAGTTCATGTCTACTTGTCTCTCTTTCCATTAATTCGAATACAACAATATTTTTTTGTCTTTTATTGCGCTCTAAATAGGCCCACCGTTCTTCGTGGTCGATTAATATTTTCTTATGATCATCAAGGGCGTCTGCTGTTAATGTAAACCTGTCTTGCATTGTCTTTTTTATAATTGCTAAGTCAGTTTTTAAATCTGCTATCGCTTCTAATATTTTTGTTTCCATGTTGTGCTACTAGCTCTATATGTGCGTTCTAAATAGTAGCTTAGCGTCGGTAATTCAGTTATTGTCACTGCCCTATAGTGAGCATTTAATGAACTAAAATGAAATTTCTTGAATGCTTCGTTATAAAAGTAACACCACGATGGTACAGTGACCATTTCCTAACTAAAATGAAATTTCTTTGAGTCTCTACCATATACCTATTAGTAATAAACCGCTGATCCTCCGCGATCCACACGTTCAACAAAGCGTAATAGAGATATATCTTGCATCGCACACAGCCGTTACAGTGTACTTGGTGCGCATGTTCATCACGCAAGAAAATAGTGTTTCAAAGTCACATTTAAAGTTTAAAATAAAATAAATAAATATAGAAATTTGAAGAAAGTAATGAATTATGGTACATAATACTGTAATAACCATTTAATATTGTTTATTGATAATAAAATTACTTCATCGCGAAATTTAAAATATTTTAAGCTATGTTTTGTATACTATGCACGATATGATAAAGCGAAATTTATTTTCCCAGTTAATAATATGTAACCCTTCAATTGACAATCGAAATTTTGATGGCAATATAATTTGTGTCATTAATAAAATATGTTTGAATTTGTTCATTTAAAATAAATTTACTGGGAAACTAAATATAACTGACCGGACTGACCCAGCATAAGAATTTATTATATACTTGTTATTTTAACTTGTCATTATAAAATAAAATAAATTAGCACAAATTAAAAATTACTATGTATATAAATTTCGGTTTTTACAGAAAGTGAGAAATACGAGAAGTGAGAAAACTACAGTTGAATTGGGAACACTGTGAAGGAAAGGAAGAAAGAAGGAAAAAGTAAAAATATGTACTATTATTATTGATTTTTATTTATAATTAATATATAATCAATAATCTTGTTTCATGATGTACTCTTATTTGCAATAAAGTTTTTACAATAATGTTCACAATCTGAAATTTCTGATTGTCAATAATTGTTTGCTCCTTTAAATGCTGAACAAAAGTCTCACTATTAAAACCATTTGCAGAAACATCGGCTACAGTTTTGTTCTGCATTATTTTCAACAAATTTTTAATATTTAATATTTTGTGTAGATTTTATCTAAAGGTTCTTTCTGTTTTCTTACAAATTGTATATAACTTGTTTGTGAAAACTTATTTGCAGAGTACATCATGAAACAAGATTGCCAAACATATTTTATTAATGACACAAATTATATTGCTATCGAAATTTCGATTGTCAATTGAAAGGTTACATATTATTAAATAGAGAAATAAATTTCATTTTACCATATCGTGCATAGTATACAAAACACAGCTTAAAATATTATAAATTTCGCGCTGTAGTAATTTTATTATCAATAAACAACATTAAATGAGTATTACACTATTATGTACAATAATTCATTACTTTCTACAAATTTCCATATTTATTTATTATATTTTAAATATTAAATGTGACTTTGAAACACTAACCCCTTGCGTGATGAGCATGCGCACCAAGTGCACTGTAACAGCTGTGTGCGATGCAAGATATATCTGTATTACGCTTTGTTGAAAGTGTTTCCAGTACATTGGAGAGATACAGGATCAGCGGTATATTACTAATAGGTATATGATTCTATGAATGCCCGAAGTCCGAGAGGTAACATCTAGATATACCTTACAACCTGTATTCTATTAAAATATCAATACCAAAATTTACAATCAAAGATTAGCCTGTCTCTCTAATAGCCCATTACATCAATACTACCTAAATTTTAAGTTTCACTTGAATGGACAATATCACATCGGAATAAAATGACAAATGAATTATTCAATTTTGCTGTCAAAATTTCGATTATCATTTTTTTAAATTGTTACGTACAATTTAATCCTTGTTAATGCTACTATGTAAGGTGCTTTAAATATATTTCTTAATAGAAATATATTAAAGACCAATTATATTAAATATTTAAAAAAAAGAGTAATAAATACTTACATAAAGTATTATTACCTTCCTAATAATTTATTATATAAAAAGACAGAAGAATATAAGGATTAAAAGGTTTTGGGAGGTTTGAGAGGATTTGGGTTCGTAGCCCTCGTAGGTAAATAATGGATTTTCTTAGCTCTACACACTAATTTATTCTTACAAACTACAATATTGTAAAATAATAAAAGTTTATACTTACAATTTAGTTCAGGGAGTTGTAGGAGAGACACTTGAGGTTGGTTGATTTTAATTTAATAGGAATTTAGAATTATTTTTAAAACCGAACGATAGATAAAAATTAACCAATTACTGCTTGCGAATGAATCTGCATGAATTCTGATCTCCGAGAGCAAGAAGATTGAAAAAAACTGACTTGCTCAGCATTTTTGTCCCTCTAATAATGAATGTCTATATCAGCTAATTATTTAAATTTTGGCGGTTTGTTACAACTGGGTATTAGCAATGTGTAATTATAAGATGAATTTAATGAATAAATAAAATACAACTTGAAATTGATTATTAATAATTCCCATAAAATATTTGTTTGGTAATAAAAATGTCAATTATTTATAAATAACTTTAAAGTGAAGTGAAAACTATGCTATAAGAACATAATAATTAATTAAATTTAAAATAATATTATAATATAAATAATAAATTTGAAACTCAAATTTAAGTTTTTAAAAAATTTATTTTAAACACAATGAAATCTTACATTAGCATTAGCTAAACAAGGAATGTCTTATCTTACTAACTATGGGCGCCCATAAAGTATTTTTTAGGGAGGGGCAAAATAAAAAAAAAACGGAAATATAATCATTATACATATTTATAAAAAAAATATTTTAACACCCTCAGGATACTATGAGGAATCGACTATATGTATTATAAAATAAATATATATTATAGAGATAAACTGCAAACATATACTTATTAGTAAAAAAATAAAATTGTTTTAAAAATGAAAATAAACAAACATAAAGAAAAAGTACCTATTTTTTTATTGATTTGTGAAAGCAATTCCTTCCAGTTTAAATAATTTACCATAAACATTAATGGAATAATTTGTGCCACACTTAAAAAACCCAAATGCAAACTTAAACAAACATGAATTAATTTCTTATAGAACATAACGGTAGTGAAAAAATTAAGTAATATGCCGTCTTTTTAAAATTTGCAAAAAGTTAGGGGAGGGCAAATGCCCCCTCTTGCCCCACCTTATGGGCGCCTATGAAGGATCGTCTTCTTTTAAGAGATCTCAAGTTAAAAGTGCTGAATTTATGAGAAAGAGAATGATGTAATTTATAGTTACATTACGCAAATAAGGGTGGTGTCTCTATATAATTTATATGCACAACTATTTATTTTTGAAGTATTTTACCTGCAAACACAATCACAACTATGTTTTTATATAATTAAGTCACTCAAATGTATTTTGAATAGTAGTGACTACAGTTCTTTATGCTAATATATTTTTTATTTAATTTATAATATGAAATAAGCTAATTCGCAACATTTTATTTTTACTACTTTCGATTATTTCACTACTCACTAATATACGGTTGTACCCAGGGCCGGCCCGAGACTTTTTAGCGCCACAGACGATAATTTTATATTGCGTCCCTTTTTATATATTTTTAGAAAGTTGTCATCATCCATGTTAATAAATTAAAGAAATATTTTTTTTACATTTTTTTTATTTCAACATTATTTTATTTATCTATGACAGTGTTCTAATATGTAATTAGCATATTAATTTGCGTGTCATTATGAGTTTCAAAATGGTACTGATATCCACTTGGACCAACAAAATATATTATTATTGTTCATTTATAGAAAACTTAAAAATTGGTGCAACCGGCCTTGAGTGTCATTGTGAATTATTTATTTCGTAAGATAAATAACAATAGAAATACAAATTCGAACAAAACATATATTATATGGGACAGTATCTGATACAGACACACTCATTTTATATTGAAAACTCAAGTAAAATAGTATATTTTTTTAACAATTTGACACAACTAAAAGATTTTTTTCTTCAAACAAACAAACTTAGTAACCAAAACAATAAATAAAATGTACATTTTACTATTTCTCGTTATGTCAAAAATTATATAAAGGAAGGATTTCACGATCAAATAAAATATTGATGGTGAGACATAAATAATTGATTAATATATCAAGATTCCAAGTATATAAATAAAATGATGAATTATTATATGTTTTCAAAATAATTTTCTTATCATGGTATTGTGTATGCAATAATAATAATATTATATTAAATTAATACCTATTTATGCGTATTTAAATATGCAACTGGCGTACTTGATATGATAAATAATCTAAAATTATTTTAAACATGAAAGACGGGCACAATTTTTAAAATTTTATTCCAAGATTATAGGAATAAATACATGTGTTTCATGTATACTGATTTATTTATCTTTGGATTTAAATAATTTTTAATCTAATTTCAAATTTCTTTTTTAATTCTTCGTAAGTATTTTTTCTTTTGTATATTGTTTTTGTAAATAAAAACCCGTTTAATACTTCTACATTTCCATTAAACGCAGTTTTGTTTAATGAGAATAATTGAGTGAATGTAGTTAAAATAATTCTCATTTCCGAATAAGATTAAATATCATTACTTGATGAAGTACAGTAGAATTGCCAAAACAAATAGGTGTGTTGTATTTGTAGCCTTGGTATAAAATTTTAAATTACCTCTAATAATTGTTTGAATACTTAGTGACCTAGGTTATTATTACTGATGTGACGAATAGCAGTTCAGCCGAATAACCCAAGTGACAAATATTCGGCTAAACTTTCACTGAATATATTCGTCTGACTATTCGGAATTACCGAATAATATATTCTTATGCAATCTGAAGACGTCATTGGTGGTCCCATTTGCGGAGAAGGGTGTATTTATTCTAAAATGCTCGCCCAATTTTTTGTTATGGTAATTTCTTGTTTTATTAGTATTAAATTTAATTATTTCAGTTCAAAAAATTTACCGCCAAACAATGTAATTAGATGTATTATATACTTTTATAGTAAGTATATTGTTAATAACTAAACAAATGTATATGTTTGGGTTAAAATTAATTATCTATAAATTTATATATTTTAACATAAGAAATCAGCGTTGTACTTCACTTATTTCTTGTAACTGAATATCCGGTATTAAAATATGCCGAATAACGAATAGTGAAAATATGGCCGAATAGATCGAATAACGAATAATTATTCGGCTTCGGTCCCATCTCCTAGTTATTATCATAAACTTTCCGAAAAATTGATTATTTTGCCGATAAACTTATGACATTTTCTAATTTTACCTTTACTTTATAACTATTAAAATATCCCAAAGAACAATTTGTTTTAAAAACCGTAATATTTATTTACTTTACCCCTACTTACAGTATTACAGTCGATAGAAAAGTATTTGCATATTCGGTTTTATTGGTAATTGTTACAAAAAATTTTATTTATTATATTAATATATATTTTTATTATATATTGCCTTTTAAATTGAATTATGAAGAACGTTTTAATTGTCTAAGAACTAACTTCTTTACCAGATCTGAGACTAGACGTTATTGAAATATTTCTGCTAATATATTAGTACCTATCATTTAAATTCGATCCCAATTTGACGACTCTCTCCGCCGTTAAAACTTTTAGACAACCTGATCTCTTGTAAACTTTCGAAATGCTTGTTCTTTTTTTATTTTTTGCAGTTCCGTAATCTTTTAGTGATATAAGTTGTATATTACTGAATGAATGTAGGTATGTATGTATATGAAAATAAAGACTTTGTAAATACTTCTTGTACTACTTGGTTTTCGTTATTCGTTAAATATTTATTTATTTTTTTTATTGAAATTCAGATTTATACCATTGTATTGTCGTCCAACAATAAATTAAACATATTTTTTTACTCATATGAATTGAATTACGTAGGTGTAATAAATACATATTTTGCTACCAATTCTATATGTTATATAATTTGTTATATATAGATAAGTATTTGCTTGTATCATGCTGAATTTCCATTTAATTGTTAATTTCTTAGTATAAAAGGAATAATATTGTAACAGTACGTACCCACCTCCTCCGTACATACAATTATATTTTAGCCAAAGATCATCTAGTGGAAGGTTTAACTTACCCTACGCTGTGTTTATTTTAAATAAGTAACCCTTCATCGTCGTAATACAGAGTAGCTGTTAAGAGTGGAGGAATCGGGACAGGTATTTGATAAAATAAAAGAATGATATTCACTCCAAAAGATAGATAAAATATCTAACTTGTGCATTTATTTATAATTAAGAAAATCGTAGAGTGCTGTGGAATACTACACTCTCTGGTATTCACCTTGTGAACCTGAGGGAAACCACAGCCAAAACCCCAGGTAGAGAGACAATTTGACAATATAACAATTATATAAAAATGTTGTATTCAATTCAGAAAGAGTTGTCCCAATAATTTATTATAACTATTTATGGTAGAATTGAGTTATTGTGACCAAACTTATATTGGCAGTCATTGACAGTTGTAAGTGTGTACGTGTTGGTTTGCGTAAGTTTTATTGTTTATTGCAGAGCCGGAATACCGTTGCTTTGATATTTTTTGTTTCTGGGGGCGCTCGACATTGCCTGAGGGCCGTTGTTTTGGGGTAAACAACCAGCTGAGCTGGCGAGTCTAAAGCGATTACCACTGAGTGGTCGCACGCTCCTCGTAGTGCCGGTGCCGCACCACGGTTGTGTATTGTTTATTTATACCCAAGTGAACGTGGATAAACCAACGTTCGTGCTGATACGATACATTCTTGAGCCTGAGAGTTTGTGCAAAGCACAAAGTCTCGCAAATTACAATTGTTAGACAACCAATATTAGATCAGTCATATTTAGTGAAAATATTATATCATTGTGACAACCATAATTAACATTTATATAAAAATATAGCAAACACATGCCTAGCTTCTCCGAGTCGCAACGGAATGGTTGGGAATTTAATAGTATTAGATATACATTCGGAGACGGTTTTAGAGTATGCACTAGGTCGTCTTGGTGCCGTGACAGAGCCACAGCTGCGTCAGAGACGATATAGTGTGAAGGAATGCTTGTCATGGTGCCGTGACAGTGCCACAGCTGCGTCATGACAGCGGTTTCGAGGATGCACTAGGTCGTCTTGGTGCCGTGACAGAGCCACAGCTGCGTCAGAGACGATATAGTGTGAAAGAATGCTTATCATGGTGCCGTGACAGTGCCACAGCTGCGTCATGACAGCGGTATCAAAGAGTATAAGGGGTGGTCTCACCTCGGACAAACCAAGCATGAGTGGAGCCCTGGATGCGACTCCCCGAGCTCAACTTTTGACTCGAGTTTTATACGAAAATATCCCTCTTCACGTCTTCAGGACTATGGTGTGTCAGGGGTAGTCCACGATCCAAGCTCGTGATCCTAGAGTCTTCTAGAATATTTCGAATATTCCATCTCACTTGGCTGCACGCTAACTTCTTTGTCTCAATCCCTATGTGAATGAAAGAATGTATAAGATAAACAGATCGCACGTGCTACGGGATTCCACCTCATGAGTGTTGTTTTTTTCAGGTGGCTGCGTACCCTACACTAATATTTACTATCTTGGCCTGCATAGAAACGTAAACAAATAATCAAAGACTCGTGTATAATAAAGAGGTCATTAATACTTTGGTTACACTGTTCAGGTTAAAAGTATAAATGAATCTCACAAAAATTCCTGTGTGAAATTATTATTAAATTGTTTATATTATAATAAGGGTTATTTCTAATATTATTAATATCAAAATTATACATGCGAGAAGTACTGCTTCAATATTATAGAATTATTAATTACCATTTCTGATAGACAACAGTTAATTCTTAAACATTGGAATATAAATAAAATATTGTTTAAAATTTTGTTTGTAAAATTGTCTTTACGAACTGATATTTTTTAACAAATGAACACAATTTATTTTATAATTATTAACAATATAAATTTTATTTAATACTTCATTCATGATAAATAAAATTAATCTTTACTTAAATTTCCTGGCTCAGTTATTTTACTTTAATTTTACGAGAAGTAGAAATTTATTATATCTTTTATTTTATTACCGTCAATATTTTAATAGTTAAGGAAGTAAATTAGAAATAAATTTTAGTATTTCCTAAGAATTATAATTATTAAACATTTACTTATTCTAGTGTTATTAAATTTAACGACATGTTAACAGATCAGTGCAAGTTCAAATTGTTTTGAATTTTGGTAATTGACATTTTGATAAAATTATGATTATTTATAGTTCAATATTTCACTAAGTATTATTCCCAGTTACTGTTTTAATTTTATGCTTTATTTACAAGAAAAATAAAGCATATTACGTATTTGTATGTAATCATTCCCTGCATATGTTTTAGTTTTCATTTTAATTGTAGTTTGATTTTTTACTATCCAAAACTACAAATTTAAACTTATCCTAAAATCTGAAACAAAACTAAAGTCAAATTTATGTTTCTGAAAGTATAAAGACAATTTATATTGTATATCATTAAAAAAATATTACTAATATCCAAAATATAATTTAAAATGGATTGTAATGATCTGTACCTAAAAACTGTGAAAAAACAAGTTTTATGCTATTACTGCAACTCTAATTTTAATAAAATATAAACAAAATAAAAGAAACAGATGACGATGGTGCACCATGGGTTTACCCAATAAACAAACATCTTGTTCAAAAGGTATGTTACAATAACTTCTTTCAAAAAATGAAATAAAATAGAAATTAAAAATTAAAACATAGCAAGGAAAATCACATTTGTACTGCAATTAAAACTAAAATTTATTGAAATACTTTTTGCCTTAATATACTTAATACCTAAAGTTATAGTTAAATATGATGTATACATATATTTATAAATACAAAAGAATGTTTAAAAATAGAAATATTTGGTAATTACTATTAATAATATTTTAGAAATTTGAAGATGTTACACTGATGTCGCGCACTATACTGCACTCGATTCCGAATGAACTCCATGTTCTTCGCGCGCTCGCCTATTTATGCCACGGGTGAATAGGTCGCTGTTTTTTTGCAAATCACTCCCAGGACTGTCCAATTATATCATTATTTATGTAGTAATGAACAATAATCAAATCTTTATTTTTAACCTGCGGACGTAACTAGTTGAACTTGTCACTTATTCACTGAAACCAGTGTTGTTAACCTCGAAACTAGAGGTAGATGATCAGTCCTCAAATTTTATTTATCCAAATTTGTACTTTTATTACTGGACCGCTGTCAGCTGTGGCCAACACCGACTATATGTGTTTTCTTTTCGCACAATTCAACAGACCACTTTAATTTAAAGTGATGTGACGGGAACTAAAAGCTTTTAGAAGTGTAAAGAATAACAACTATAGTCAACCACAGAATTATTTTTAAAAATATGTACTATTTCATCAATCTAGAGATAAATAAGAAAAAAAACATGCGTATCAGTTATATATGTTCGTTTAATAAAGAAATCTAATACAATAACTTCAAATATTATTGCTAACTTTATTGTTTCCTCACTATTTGTCAACAAGAGAGGAACGTATCTTTTTACCACTCGAATGAGAGAGGAAAAGTGCTCAAGATTTATTTCATACCAGGTTTCAAAAATCGATTTATTCAAACGAAAAGGTGCAGCAACATAATGTATAAAATTAGGTTATGTACACTTTGTCGTTTAGCAGTTTTGATTAAAGAATATATGTTTATTCTTTATTAAAAGTTTAGCAGTACAATAGTTCAGTATTGCCATTTTGTCAATTCAAGTTCAAGTTGTCTAAATGTAAAATAATGTGAAAAAAGAAAAGAACAAGATATAATTGCCATATTTTTCTAACCTAAAATCTGTAACAAAACCATTGAAATATAATAATACTGGAACGTATACTACCGGTGTTTCTGTTCTTGTCGTACAATCTGTTCAAAAAGTTCCTAATGTCATAAAACGTCAACCATGCGAAATATTATGAAGACAGTAGAAAATTGTATTATGCAGAAATGATCACTATGGACAACGATACGAAACTTGTGCTATACACGCGTTAAAATACGCATGCGAGCAAGTGTTAGACAATGACTGATATACCTTACATAACCTGTTTCTCTCCGCTCGCTTTTTATATAAAGTATAAAGGGAACATAGTGCAGTGCACGTTCCAGTATTACTGTATTTCTGTTAACAAAACAAATGTCACATTTACGTTTCCGAAAATGTAAGATTTGTAATATAATAATCAATTTTGCCAATATTCATGTTGTACTGTATATTTTCCTCTCTAGAGAGGGAAAAGTAATTTTCCTCACTTTTTGGCGAGTAGAATGAGGAGCTTTCTATGCATGTCGTGAAAAAACAATGTTGTTGGCCGATAGCAAAACATAACTCTATTTTTTAAGTAATAACTGAAACATCAGCAAGCAGAACCTCTCTAGGTCGTGCGGGATCCGTAATGGGAAGAAGATATTTCATCAGCACGTCACAGTTGATTTGGGATGTAAAGAAGGGACACGATAAGGACGTAAAAACTAGTTTTACAGTAAATAGATAAACAAGCAGTAGCGACAATATGTGGCACCATTCACTTTTTATATCTTCTTCAACACCTGCATATTGAGCGCGTTTGAAATCTATCGCTCCCAATAATTAGAAGATTGTCACTTCTGGGATACTACTTTCATAAAAGTAATGACAATGGGACATGTGACCTTAGTCTAAATTCTTTAAATACGTCATATATTATATAAACTAACCACTTTGCAATAATATAGTCATTAGCAACTTAATGTTTCGGAGAAAGGACATGTGACGTCAATATGTTAGGATCGTAGAAAAAGGCAGGTAGATTGTCTTTTACGTTTTAAATCTATCTCTTTTTTCACCATTCTACTATGCTGACGTTAAAATATCTGTTTCCATATTTTTAAAATTATTTTCTTGTAAACTACGTATAATGAATCCTATTATAAACTAGAGGCATTTTATTTTTTGCCTCTACTGTGATTGCAACTACCACTGAGCGATCTTTCAGGATATGTAAAATAATTAAAAATCAAATATTTAGTGTGTCCAACATTTGATTTGAAAGTGTTAATTGCTGTTTTTGTGAATTTGAAGGCACGAAAGAATAAAACTCAAGTTAAATTTTCATAAAAATGGTATTAGCAATGTCACAAACTATTTAATTATTAAATACAAATCTGCTTTAAACTTTTATAAAATTTCATATCAGGATTATGTTTTTTTTCGCACAGAGGGGGGGAGGGCTCAAGTATATTCTTGCGGGGGGACCAATGAATTCTAGTTACGTTGCTCTAGTTACTGTAATGTTTACTCAGCGGCGGATCCAAGGGGGGGGGGGGGTGATGGGGGTGATCACCCCTCCCAAGAACCAAGCACCCGAGTGTTTTCTATGATAACTAACTATAATATTAAATGAAATAATATTTCTTAGTATAGTAGTAAGTAGATAGTAATTTATAAATAAAAATGAAATCTAAAGATACTCTTTCGTGGCTTACGGTGCCGGCGCCATCATGCTATATTTTGAAGCCTTTTAGTACATGTGATAAAGTATGTCACCTGGCCGGCCTGCCAGCCGGTATCGTCACCTATATTTTTGCCACACGCTCGCTCGCTCGCTACAACACAAAATGTACTACGTTGCATCTCTCACAGTAACCACTATTTGTAGTTTTTTGTAATTGTAAGTAAAGATTATTATTATTAGGAACAATTGATTACAAAGTATAGTGTTCTGATCTATGTTTTGCAGTGCGAATCAGTCTTCTGTATTTTAGTTAAGTCACAAGAGATACACGGCAGGTAATGAAAAATATATTAGTTTTAATTACATAAATTATTAAATCAATACTTATATCGTAGATAATTTGATAAATGTATACTTCATTACTATACATCAAAAATCAACTATGAGTAAACGACAAAACAAAAATATAACAGATTTTTATAAACCAAAACATCATCGAATAGAAAAGGATGGCGTAAGTATAAATCCTGTGCAGACACCATCGTGTTCATATACCAGTAAGACTACATTAGCAACGATTACGCCTGTTTCAAATCAATCCACGAATTTGGATAATACAAGAAATTATGATAGTACATCTGAAAATTTGCGTACAAATATCGAAGAACGTGATATAGGAATTCTTATAACTAAAAGAACATTTACTGATTATGAAAAACATGATATATTAACGAGTAATTTATTCCCGCCAGCAGATTTCACCTATCCATTTTCTTCACATATAAAGCAAGGGAAAATCATTTCATTAATTTCCCTTGGCTGGTATATTCCCCGCAATTAAATGGAATTTTATGCAAATATTGTGCACTTTTTGCTAGAACTGGGGGTAAATGGAAGAATACCGAATTAAAAAAAATTGTAACCACACCACCAAATCAATATTCTAAATTACTTGGTAAGGATGGTGATTTAACTAAACACGATAACGATACTTATCATAAGGAGGCTATTGTAAGTGCAAAAAAATTTGTAACTGTTTTTTCGAATCCTGAAAAAGATGTAAGAAATAGATTGTCTGAAGAAAGAAACAAACAAATTATAGAAAACAGACAAAAACTTGTACCTATAATAAAAACAATAATTTTAATGGGACGACAAAATATACCCTTGAGAGGTCACCGTGATAACAGTAATTTACTAACGGACACTGATATAAATTTAAACGAAGGGAATTTTAGAGAGTTACTTCGCATGCGGATACATAGTGGCGATAAAGTACTGAAATCACATTTACAAAATGCGGCTAACAATGCGACGTACATAAGTAAAACTATTCAAAATGAAATAATAAATTGTTGCAGAATGGAAATGATAGATGTTATCATAAAGTGTATAAAGTGTGCTAGGTTTTATAGCATTATTTTTGATGAAACTACCGATATTTCACATATTTCACAGATGTGTTTAATTATTAGATATGTATATGAAAATTCCATCAGAGAAGACTTCATTGGATTCATAGACTGTCACGCAGAAAACTACAATGATTTCACTCAAGAGCCTATAATAACTGGCAAAATATTAGCGAAAACTGTTTTAAAATATATGAAAGAGGTGGGATTAGACTTCAAGAATTGTATTGACATCTCTACGGATGGTTGCGCCGTAATGACATCTGAACAACGAGGTGCCGTAGCTGAATTGAAAAAAGAATTAATGAATGCAATCAGATGCCCATGTTTTAATCATGCATTGAATTTGTCCATTTCAAAATCTTCAAATATTCAAGAAGTGCGTAACTTAATAGGAACTATAAAAGAAATAGTTGCTTTTTTCAATGCATCTGCAAAACGCAATAATGTTTTTAAACATGTAAATCGTGAAAAATTACATAGACTTTGTGAAACAAGATGGATAGAAAGGCATGAGTCTGTTTTACAGTTTAAAAATTCTTTAGTAAATATAATCAATACTTTAAATTTGATATCCCAATGGAAAGAACGAGAATCATCTGACAAAGCTGCTAAATTAATAGCTGCTATGGAGACTACTTCTTTTATAATTCTATTTACATTATCTTATGATTTAAGCATTACTTTACCATTAAGTAGAATATTGCAAAAAGTAAATATTGATAACAAACAAGCTGAAGACATATTGCAATGTGTGATTTCGACTATAGATGATACAAGAAAAAACTGTGAAACGTATTTCAGTGGAATTTTTGCAGAAGCGGCTAATTGATGAATACATTGGATGTAGAAATAACTATGCCTAGAATATGTAAACGACAAACAAATCGTGCCAATGTGACAGCATCATCGGCCGAACAGTACTACAGAATTGTAATTTTTATTCCCATGTGGGAACATATATTAGAAGATTTAAAGATGAGATTTCATAATGACATATTTGATGCTTATAATTTAAATATTTGTATTCTAAGTACAGTTATATCATCATCATCAGAATATTTTTCAACCGCATTATCTACCGCTAAAAATATTTAGAAAAATTAGAGTTCAACTCAAACATATTTTTAGGAGAATTAAATTTGTGGAGAAATAAGTGGAAAAAGCAAGATCAAGGAAATCAAATTCCTAACTCTGCTTTAGCCGCTTTACAAATATGCGACAGAGATATATTTCCAAATATTCATAATATATTAGTCCTATTATGTTCGTTACCAATCAGTGTAGCAAGTGGTGAAAGAAGCTTTTCAGCTATTAAACGGTTAAAAACATGGCTAAGATCCACGATTGGCCAGGAAAGGTAATGTGGATTAGCGATGTTATACATCAATAGAGGTGAAACTTTAGATATTGATATTATTAATAGATTTGCAATGAAATTAAGGAAAGTTAATTTTGTTTTATAATTTTAATGAATTTTTTATATTTTAATGTATTTTTTTTACTTACCTATGCAAGTTACCATTATGTTATTTTTATGAGAAATGTGTAAATACATCTTTTTTTTCAATATACATACATGTCACGGAATTTTAACCTGTGAGACGGATGCTCACTGTACTCTAATCTAGTGTTTCTCATCATTTTTTGTAAGACGGATCGGTAAAATTACGGAAAAATATACCTGGATCGATAATAAAAAAATTGAGAAACAGTACGTCTTTGCCCTAATGCAGTGCCTGCCAAACTGTGTGCCGCGACACAGAAGTGCTCTGCAAGAGAATCTAGGTGTGCCGGGAAAGAGTGTGGCAGAAACTGCTGTAAAATAATTGAATCAAAATTGCCTTTCGTAAAAACTAGTTACTGTAGTATTTACTACATGCGAGAGGTACTCATTTAGCAAAGTACTCTAATTCCTGCCCTAATGTTATGAGCTCAAAATCTCCCTCTGTAAAAACAATTTCATTTATTGAGATTTTCTCAAAAAATCATGTATTATATACAATAATATATTAGTACTTCGAAAATTGAAACGTGAAATATGATATATTATCATAAGTTGATATATATTTTGTAAATTAGTGAGTGAAAATAATGAAAAACACTCTTTATACTTACACATTTTGTATAAATTCTGTTTTTTTGTACTAAATTTATATTTTTGCTATTAATTTAAAATAATATTAATTGTCTGTACCTGATCTGAATCAGTCTTAAATCTAATAAATAGTACATGGTGTGAAGGTTGATAATACATATTATGAGAATGATATACATACTTCTTTTCTCTTTCCAATAATTCAATGAAGAAATATATTAAATTTATATTTTTTCAATTAATTTTAAATAATATTAATTGTCTGTAGCTGACCCCAATGAGCCTAAACTAATAAATAGTTTTCGTTGTGAAGGTTTATAATATAATAAGAGAACGACATATTTTCCTTTCCTGTTTCCAGTAAAGAAATATATTAAAAATTAACAATAAACTAGCTATTTTTTTATAATATCTTCTTTATTCAATTATGTATGTAGGTAGTTTTAAACTGATTTACTTTGTATATAAGTTAAAAATTATAATGTTACACAATATCCCAAGTGACAAAATATTATCAAAAAATGGCATTTATACTTCGGATCGACAAGCTATCAGTAAGAATATGTATTTGTTCCGATTACTTCTTAGCACGTTATTTTCACCCGCGTAATCTATCAGTAGTATTTAAAATAAATATAAATTGCTACAACCTCATTGATTTCAATTCGACTCAAACACATAAACAAATATCATAGTAATAATGATATCTTTTGTTGTAAACAATAAATATATTAATCTGTTTATACGTAATAAAACTACAACAATATGTTTGCATTTACCTCGCAATCCTGCTCTACAACTGCATTTTGCTTTCAATTTCTATATATTCTTGTTTAATAAAATTTCAATCATATGAGATATTTAACTCTACTTAAATGACGGGTTTGTAAACACTACTGAGTAGTGTACCTAATTCATCATATTTTATTCTAAAAAGCAAATACATGCCCTGTCTTAAAAACTGCATTCCCTTCCTTTATAAAACGTGCAGTAGCAATGAATTCAAAAATATTATTTAACTCTATCTTAATTATCTCCTTATTTAAGAGTTTGCACTTTAAAATGTTTATAGCCAGCAATGAAGAATGGCTGTATTCTCTTTCATATACCTATTAGTATTACTAATAGGTATATGTTCTCTTTATTCTTCCGCCATTTTACTACTCTCCAGCCTTCCATCTATAATTCTTTTTTTTGCCAATACTAACTAGTCGCAATTTGAGCTAAATTTCATTTTTTGTTTACGTATGACTCCATTAAGTATTTATACAATAAAGAAATTATACATTTTTTATTTTTTTATATTAAGACTCCATTATTGAATTTCCAATAAAATTGTTGAAATCCCGCCACTGATTCCGAGAACCAACTAGTTTTTATTTGCGGAAAATTTGAACATAAAACATTGAAGATACTTTGAATTTCAATACAATTTAAATTAATTGGACACGATTACTGGTTTTTCAAATGAAAGCTTTTTCAATAAACATATATATGTTTGTATGGAAACGATGGATTATTCCTGGTTGTACTTTAAACTGGTCATTTTTTTTATTTATTTATCTAAATATCTAATGACCAAATGACCTTACAAATTTAATTAGCAACTTATAATATTCAAACAACTTGAAGAATCAATTCTTCTGCAGATTTTTTTTTTTCATATATTGTTTTTTTTTAATATGGTAATTTTAACAAAGGAAATTATAATAAATATTTGATATTATTAAAATATTACTTACCTGTTAAAATATCTTCTTTAAAACCTCGCATCATAAAATGGCTGTTAATTATACACAACATATAACAGCACTTATTTCACCATTTTTATAAATATATATATATATATATATATATATATATAGATATATATATATATATATATATATATATATATATATATTTTTATATATATATATATATATATATATATATATATATATTCATACATATTCATAATGTAGCAATAATAAATAAAGGCTTTGGCCCTGACCTCATTCATCCACATTTTAAAAAAAAAATTGTGCATATTACCTAGTCTACCCTTTGTTTTTAAGTTTTAATAAATCATTAAGAAACGGAATTTTCCCTGACATGTGGAAAAGTTCATTTTTTATTCCTATACACAAATCTGGTAATAAAAGAGATGTATGCAACTACAGGTCTATTTCGATCCTTCCAATGTTTGGTAAAATTTTTAAAGCCTCATTGTTAACAAAATTAAATTTGAATTAAATAGCACAATAATACAGCAGCAATCAGACTTCTGCGTTGGTAAATCAGTACTAAACAACCTAAACCCTTTCACTGAAAAAATTAGCAGTCATTTAGATAACAGAACACAAGTCGACGTAGTGTACACAGATTTCAGTAAAGCCTTTGATCGAGTAAATCATTCTAATTTGTTAGCTGCATTATTATCATATGGTATTCATGGCTCTCTGTTAAGATGGATAGAGTCTTACATTAAAAATCGTTCACAGATTGTCTCATGCAATGGATTCAAATCACACAAAATTATGGTGTCATCGGGTGTTCCTCAGGGATTACATTTGAAACCAATTTTATTTAATTTATATATTAACTCCATTGGTAACTGCTTCTCAAATAGTGATTTCTTTCTTTATGCTGATGATTTGAAATTTTTCAAAAAAATTAAACCCATACTGATTGTAATCTATTGCAAGAAGGCTTAATTCGATTGCAAAACTTCTGTGCTGCGAACGATATTTTCCTAAACATCGAAAAATGTCATGTAGATAGTTTCACCAGATGTTCAAATACAATAACTTACCCTTACAATATTGACGGATATATTTTGGAACATAAATCTTCTACTAAAGATTTAGGTATCCTTTATGATTCTAAATTACTTTTCAACGATCATATTATGTATATTGTTAAAAAGGCTTATAGAATTCTGGGTTTCATATTTCGAGTAGCAAAATCTTATGTACATAAAGAATCACTATTACTGCTCTATAATACTTTGGTTCATCCCATTGTCGAATACGCCTCCCAAGTATGGAATCCTATGTACACCAAAAACATTATCTTCTAGAATCTATCCAAAAGAAATTCATGTACTTGTTATAACACAAATTCTCAAAAAAGCACTTAACTTACCACGAATCTTTAATAGAATACAACTTGCTGACCCTTGAACACAGGAGATCCCACGCTGACATGATATTTTTACACAAATTTTTAAATAATCACATTGATAATCAATGCATTATAGGTTATGTTTACATACATGTGCCAGCTATACAAAAACGAAATTGTAATCTGTTTTATTTAAAAAAGTGTAACACTAACAATTTCAAAAATGCACCTTTCAATAGAATGTTGTCTCATTACAATAATAATTTCCAACATCTTGATCTCTTCAATTTAACACTACTCCAATTCAAATGCGCATTAAAAGTACAGTCACTGTAAAAAAATGTTTCTCTTTCTCTGTGCTAATTAATTTCTTAATTGTAATTGTACTTTATTTTGTTATTTTGTATATAAGTCACTGTTAAATATGATTATGTATATGTTCTTCTCTTGATATAATTTAATTTGTAAATGTTTGTTAAATTTGTTATACTTGTAATCTTGTACAATTGTATATTGTTTATTGTGGAAGCCTTTAATTGGGTTACTGTTGGCTTCCCAAACATCCCATAAATAAATAAATAAATAAATAATAAGATTATACCTACTGTTTTCTTTGTATATCTGCGATATAATTTTATTATATGGCAATCAAGCAATGTCAAGTAATATTACATTCACACAAAATTACTTGTTACCTCAAATTACAAAACTACTTATTACAATTAGTCTCAAAAAAGTAGGTATTAATACCAAACTAAACAAAATGTCACCTGAAGATCTTTGTAACCCAACAAAATACGGTGAATACATGCATAACAAAATTGGAACGGCTTCCATTAATTCAGATACCCGGGAATTTTATTTAAACAACTCTTTCATAAATCATGGTGGTGCTTTTTTCGAATTTTCTTGTGTTGATGAATCTGTGGTCGAGTCTATACTGCGAAAAGTTAAATCGAATGCAGTTGGTGCTGATGGAATTTCTATAAAAATGTTACTTCCTGTTTTTCCATCAATAATCAAGCCGATTACGCACATTGTAAACTGCTGTTTGATTGAAGGAGTAATCCCCGATATATGGAAATCCGCCATAGTGAAACCCATAGTCAAGCAAGACAATCCCATTTCATTTTACCATCTAAGACCAATAAATATATTGCCAATTTTATCAAAAGTTCTTGAAAAAGTTTGTTTTGACCAAATTATGTCGTCTGCTACTTATACACAAATTTTACCTCCTAATCAGGTTTTAGCACTCAAACATGTTTATTAAATTTGATAGACAATCTTATTTCAAATTTTGATAAATCCGAAGTCAGTGTAATCGCGCAAATTGATTTGTCCAAGTCTTTTGATCTAGTTGATCACGATTTATTGTTGGCTAAATTGCGTTAGTATGGTTTTTCAGACGATGCAATTAAACTATACAGCAATTATTTTTGCAACAGGGCATTTTATGTTCACATGACCTCTGTTGAAAACACCCACATTTTCACTTCTTTTCCTCTTAATCGTGGAGTAGTACAAGGGTCTATTTTAGGATCGTTGTTTTTTATTATTTTTGTTGCATTTTTTGTTCCTTTGCTATTTCTTATGCAGATGACAAACAGATTTTAACATCTTTCAAACCAAATGAAATGGTGGAAAAAATGTTTATTTTCAATGCAGATTTACAAAATTTAATTGTCTGGGTCAAAAATAATGGTTTATTAATTAACACTGAGAAAACCAAATTACTATCTGTTGGAAAGTATACCATCAAACCAACTATTAATGTCGAAAACAAAGTCATAAACATCAGGCCAGCTATTGATGTATTAGGATTATCTTTAGATAAAGATTTGAAATTTAAATCTCACATTAATAAGAAATTAACAGCTACTAGATTAAATCTTAAATTTCTTTTCCTACGACCACTGTTAAAAATAGTATTTTTAACGGTTGCTTAGCAAGTTAAAAATAACAGTTTATAACATAGTAAATACTTTTAAAACGTTGCCATTGACTACGTGTTAAAAGTAAAAAACAAATTTACTTTTAACACGTCTTATGTTCAGTTGTTCATAACAAATACATCATAACCTGTCATAAATGTCATTCTAATGCTTAGTTTTTATTTACTAATAGGTACATAACTGTGGTCGTAGGAAAAATAGTATATGATATTTGTGTTAAAAGTGATTTTATTTCGTTCGTGGGGTTTGTTAAACTCGGCTTCGCCTCGTTTCCAACTTCCCCACTCACTCATAAAATGTCACTTTTAACACTTATATCATAAATAACTATTATCAGTTCCGATCATTTTTATCATCTGAACTTAAATTACGTTTAATCAACACACTTATTACGCCCTTGTCCGATTACTGCGCTTGTGTTTATGTACCTAATCTCACACAGGAGGATATTGGCAGGATTACTCTTTTTCAGAACTCCAGAATTTGTGCCAACATGAATTATATTGATGAACGTATGAAGTATCTGTATCTATGTGTAGTGCATAAAATAATCCTTACGGAAACCCCATCATACTTACGGGAAAAACTTACGAAAAAAAGACATACTTACAGTCTACGTGATAAAGATGCATTTGATATTCCTGGTTTTAATAAGTCTAAATTAAAAGGATGTTTCTCATACATTGCTCCTTCACTCTATAACGATATCCCAAATTATTTAAAATCACTGTCACTGCCAACATTTAAGAAGCATATTAGGAATATGTTCAATTTAGTACATTAATATTTATTTCATATTGTACTAATTGTAACTACAGTAACTATGTTCTCTTTTATAGACAATTATGTAACAGTCAGTGCGTTTGGGTAGTGAACCGCACTGTCGTTGACATATTGAACTATTACCCGGACAACCACAGAAAAAATCATGAATTTGTACTTACCTGCGTCACTACGCTGCCTGGGTAGACACACTGCTGCATAAATGGATAATGGGTGCACACACGAAAGAACGAAACAAGTTGAAAAAAATATAAATGTAATTAAAGATTAATAAATAACAAATTCTAAAATATGAGTACAATTTGGAAAGGCGCGATTGTTCGCTTCCACGACCGAATCGTGAATACTCGCTGCTGGAAACGCACAGTCTTTGCAAGCTGGTTCATTTGACAACGTTAACAATTTTCGACCGGTAAGTTTCCGCGGTTCTACTAGAATTAACATGTGCGGAAACTCGCCAGCCACGAGTCAGCGAGTGCAACGGACACGGTGGACCATAGACAGAAAATATATCACATTTCCGAAGGTACACACGTGGCTGTTACACTGCCTCCCCCTTTGAACTCAACTGTATAAAATCAATCCAGTTGAGCACAAAGAAGCAAATGAACCAACTTACAATCTACTTAACTACTCTAAAGTAACAATGGCTACATTTCAATTCTCTACAACTAAACTTAATGTCCCTACTGAACTACACTTGATAGCTGACTGAACTAAGGCACTACATGCTGACAGAGCGGACTGACATCGGCTGGCGGATCGGTGGCGTAAGCAGAAGGGTGAGTCGCTATCTGTTGGAGGCTCAAGTACATGGTTAACGTGGATCCGATGTTGGTCGTGTCCGTCGCCGGGGTGGCACGGTCTGTCGTCTCGGCGCTCTGTTGTTGGATGAGGTTGACAAAATAACGCGTCGTCATTGCATCCCATAGGCTCGCCAACAGGAACCATCTGCGTTGGGGCTGGTTGTTTACTGCCCTCCTCAAACTAAACATGTTTAGTATGACTTAACATACGTATCGTATTACATTGTATAGAGTGTATAGGAGCATAAATATACTGAACAGATTCCCGGTATATGACAGGAATCCCCAAACTTCTGCTGCGGCACCCCAAGCCATCTTCACGAACTCCTTTTGGCTGAAGACGTTGGGGATGTGGAGATCTTGTTCATCAGTTTCTGCTCCTATCACTCGACGCGTCATGATGTTCGTTACGGCACGCCGCTCGTTCGGGAAGAACAGTGTTTGTTGAAACGCAGCCATATCCTGTTGGGTGTAAACACCGTGTGCGCTTGTGGGTGCAATCTTGGTCATAGGGATCGCTTCGCTAGCGTCATTAACATCCAGTGTCGTTGGGTCAAGTTGTGTCCTGCGTAGGTTCGGATCCAACTCCAACCACTTGCCCTC
Source organism: Stenolophus ochropezus (assembly GCA_035578165.1). Classification (NCBI taxonomy): domain Eukaryota; kingdom Metazoa; phylum Arthropoda; class Insecta; order Coleoptera; family Carabidae; genus Stenolophus; species Stenolophus ochropezus. The sequence continues at coordinate 19,719,546 of JAQOWZ010000010.1, read as the reverse complement.
TAAGTAGAACATAACTGGAAGTTGGTTCCCGCAGTCGACTTGCGTGTCATGGTCCATGTGTGTAATGGGTGCCATGAACTTGCTTATGTTCTTGTACGTGATCAGCAGTTCTTGGTAACACAAAGTCGTTTCCGATAGTCTAATACTTTCGGGCTACATTTTATCACGTACAAGACCTCGCCCATTACTCGCCCCATATGTGTCCTGATGCTTCTTTCACTAAGCCGCTTACCACTTCTGGGTTTTCTAGGGCTAGCATGATACGGTTCCGCATGATCTGTTCTCTTAGATGACACCGTTTCAATATAGCATCATACACTAAATCCTTAGCCTAGCCCCTGATAAATAGAAGTCGATTCTGCTCAGTCCGTCAAGCTGTTTGGTGGCAGAGCAGCTCCTGTCGAGCTAATCGGAGAACGAAAACCGTATCTTGAGCCTCTAAGACGACATACTTTGTGGTGTTGTTAATGGTTAGCACCACAGAGGCTCCTTCATACAGGACGTTGATCCCCTCAGCCGAACATCGGTCATTGACTTGAGTTTTCCAGGTTACTTTACCCGCCAGATCGTCGAAACAGTAAGTATCGGTATCGGAGCCGTACAGTATTCTCTTCGACATATGCGATGGTGACGTAATCCGACAATTTTATAGTAATCGCCGCGCTGACGATGACGTCTTTGTAGGTGCTGCCTTGCTGCGTATATTGTACCCCAGAACAATGACCACTAGGTTCCAAGTGACCGGCTATCGTTGTTGATACTTCTGTGGTCCCGTTTACTAGTAATCCAGACACAATTCCGGCTCCCAGGCCGGTGAGATCGATTCTTTGGAAACGGTAGGCCTCTAGACATCGTTCTCCCTTTACTAAATGCACATACCGTGCCAGACTCCCTGAGACTGCACTGGTGTGGGAATGCATACCACAGTGTTCAATTAGTTGTCGAACTGTCACAAGACAGTTAAACACGTGTATTTCCGATTAGCGTCGTTCTTGTACTAACTGGATCTTGGTGGTAGTCTCGGTCGAATCTTTCATGGGGTCTCGACAAGGTTGTACGTTCAGCAAGGATATCCTTGATATCTCCGAGTCGGTGCCTGTACAGTCATATGCTATTAGTTCAACCCATAGTCCAGTATAACTTACAACTAATATAATACTAAGTATTCTAACGATAAACATGATTCAGATTCTATTCGACCGGATCCATGAGTGGTCTGGGACAGCTCCGCGACTCCTTGTGGCGTCTTCGTCCATAAATTTCTTTTATGACAGCGTTCACTTCACGCAACTCAATTATGCGATACGGTCCTGACCATTTCTTTGTCCATTTCGCACTAGTGCCCACTTTAACTGTTGGAGTAAATAGGAGCACCCTGTCACCTACTTTAAATTTAACATCGCCACTTTTTTCGTTAAAAATTCGATGTACACGATCTATGTTTTATCCAACTGTTCTCGGGCCTTGGCGTGTGCGATCTTCAACCGTTGTATCATTTCGCTCGCATAATTGAGATCTGTGTCGTAACGCGTCTTTAAGGGGCGAAATATTTCGTCAAATGGTAACTCTATGTCTCGTCCATACATAAGGAAAAATGAAGTCTCTCTAGTTATAGAATGGACAGTACTGCAGAAGGCAGACACGGCAAACGGTAACCACTCATCCCAGGCAGTATGGCTCGAATTTACATAGAGCGACAATATATCCTTAAATGTCCTGTGACTACGTTCTATAATACCATTAGTCTGTAGTCGAAATGCGGTCGTGTGTAATCGTTCTATTTGTAATATTTGACAAATTTCTTTCATAAGTTTAGAAAGGAAATTTGTACCAAGGTAGGTCAGTAACTATCGAGGTGTCCCATGACGTAAGATTGTGCCCTTTACAAAAGTTTTGGCGACAGTATAAGCGGTTTGATCCTTCAAAGGAAATGCCTCTAGATAACGAGTTGCGGCATCCTGTACTGTCAGGATGTATTTATTACCTGAGTCAGTAGTAACTAACGGACGAACTACGAGTACATCCATGGCAATGCGTTCGAACGTTCGAGTGACGGGATTAAACTTTTTAAAGGGGCCGGTTTCAGATGAGGAGACGTTTTCCGTTGTGCGCACGACATACATTTCTTTACATAATCCTAAACGTCGGAACGGAGATTTGGCCAAAAGAATCTAGAATTTACTTTTTCGAATGTTTTCTCCGTTCCACAATGACCTGATAAAGGTGAGTCATGGCACGCTTTCAAAATTGGTTTCCGAAATTAAGCAGGCACTACTAGGCGATTTTCATAGCGTTCATCGTCCGACTTACGATAGACAAGTCTGTCGTCATCAAAATAAAAGTCACAGTGGGGTTGGTCACGGATTCTATCTAAGTAGGTCGCAACTTGAGCATCTATTCTTTGTTCGGCCTTCATGACATCGCGATCCCATATCACTGGCTCGTAATGTTTCTGATGAAACAAAAGCCGTACGGGCTTCATACGCGAGAGAGCGTCTGCATTAGTATGCTTCTTACCAGGACGATAATTAATTTCGAAATCGTACTCTGATAAGAGCAATGACCAGTGGCGTAAGCAAGGGGGGGGTTTACGGGTCCGGACCCCCTCCTTGACGAATTTAAAATAAAATATTCATATATATATCCTGACGAAGTACTGAGTAGTTTAACAAAAAACACCAGACGACTTAAATTTAAAATATATTTTTTTTATAACATAATTATTTGCTATTTATTTAAAACTATGAAAATTATTGATTTAAGAATTGTTTTTGTTTTTGTATAGATAAGAGGACTAAATTATTTTATTTGTAAAAATGTTTTCTTAATAAATAAATAGATATAATTTTGAACCCCCTCCTTCCAAAATTCCTGGCTACGCCACTGGAAATGACCATCTGATCAGTCTACTTGATGGCTCCGATGTTTTCATTAACCATTTAAGTGGCTGATGATCGGTATACAGTATGAACTTATGGCCATACAAGTAAATTCTGAAAAGTTTAATACTCCATCCTAATGCAAGACACTCTCTTTGCGTAGTATCGTAGTTACGTTCAGCCGAACTGAGTTGTCTACTCGCATATGCCACGGGAAACTCATGACCCTCGTACACCTGACACTACACAGCACCTATCGCGTGAGCGAAAGCATCGGTACAAAGTATAAAAGATTTTTTGGTATCTGGATATTTCAAAATGGGCGATTTTGTCAAAATACTTCGTAGCGTATTAAACGTTTCACTTGCTTCCACTGTCCAGGAGAATTTACAATTTTTCTTAGTTAGAACGGTCAATGGTAAAGCTACATTCGCAAAATTTAGAATAAACCGTCTATAAAAGCCAATTAACCCTAAAAATGATCTAATTTCGGTAACGTTACGTGGGACTGGAAATTCTTCTACTACTTTTATTTTGTCCGGATCAGGTTTCACGACGTCTTTACTGACAATGTGTCCGAGATATTTTGTTTCGCTTATCATGTATTTACATATTTCAGGATTTAATGAGAGGTTAGCTTCTCTAAGGTGATCAAAAATTAATTTAAATTTTTCAGTATGTTCATCCAAACTATCAGAGCTGAAAGATATAATATCGTCCAGGTACACAAAACAGTGTGAATCCGTTAATCCAGCCAAAACGGTTATTAATTAGTCCAAATGGCATCCGGTTACATTCATAGTGACCCCAAGGTACGGAAAAAGCGGTCTTTTCTTTATCTCGCGGGTCCATCTCTACTTGCCAGTAACCTTTCGCCAAATCTAAAGTGCTAAAACGAACGGCTTTTCCAAATTGATCTAACGTGTCTTGTAAATTTGGAATGGGAAAGTAGTCGCGTTTAGTAATTTTGTTCAATTCGCGATAATCTATACAAAATCGAAATGAACTTTTCCCATTGCTTAATTTTTTCTCTACTACAACTACTGGAGCGGAATAAGGAGTAATCGATGGCTGAATGATGTTATTTTGTAACATCTCATCTACAATTTCTTTCAATACTTGTTGGCGACTAAAAGGTACACGATAAGGAGCGCCGTGCCACTGGGACGTCACTGCTTGTGTGTATCCGGTGTGTCGTCTTACTGAGCGGTGCGGTCTTTACTTTGAATATGTCAGCATATTTATTTAAAAAAATTTCAAATTTATATTGTTCGTTGTCTGGCAAATGATCTAAATTAAATTTATGAGGGCTGATCATATTCAAGGTATTGATACTGTTGCTATGATTCTCGTCGGCTTCTAATTGCACTCCGGCTTCTACTGCCAAACCTACAGGTGTACGTTTAGGAATGACTACTTCTTCATTATTAACATTTACTATATTAATAAATGAAGGGCTACTTGTTTTTTGAAACAGCTTTCGTGCTATTAGAATGCCGGGCGAGTTTACATCATGCGGCTCTGTTACATATGTCTTATCAGGCATCCTGTTATCAAGAGATAACTCGACAACAGCAATGTGCCTCGCGGGAATTTTTAAATTTTCTTTCAAACGCACTACAAAATTTTGATGAAGAGTGTTCGAAATCGCCGGACTAATAATTTTACGAGTATTTACAGGGTGCGACTCAATTTTCGTTAAACACTCTTCGGTCAATGCTCTCGAATTTTGATTTGACGGTACAGGATCCGAACAAGGTTGATCACAGCCTCGTTCATCAACATTACTGCGATCTATAGTACTATTAATTTGATCCTGGGATTCAAACAAATTTGTCGAGCATACTTTACTGCTTATCTCCATTGCTTCGTCAGCAGAGATAGCACGTACGTTCTCGCCTGAGCTGTAATTGTTCCGTGTTATATAATCTAACATAGATAAAACCTCATTATAAATCTTAAATCGATTTTTCCCAAAGTCAATGGTTACTTTATGGCGGATTAAAAAATCTATTCCGATCAGTCCGTCAGCTGATAAATGCTCATCGGGACAAACTACAAAACGATTGTAACAATGGGAACACGAGAATTAAACTATTGAATTTTGGGGTTTAATTTAATAAAAAGTTATTTATAAATTTGAAATTAAAATGTCGAAATTGGTAGAATTTAAACTGCTGCCACCAGATTATTTTTAATTAGAATAATCAAACTAATTTTAGGAATATTGAAATAATTGGGAATAAACAAAGCGATAATTAGAAAACTTAACAATAAATTATATTAAAATGAATTAAAATTAGTTAAAAAACTACTAATAAATAATTATAAGTTACATGTGAGGATAAAACTTAAAGTTACTTACAAATAAATATTTACAAAGCGAGTCATGCTTGATTTTTCTGGTTATTCGCTGACTCTCTGTCTGTGACTCCTAACTTGTTAATTTCCAAAAGTTTACCTCAAACGGCCCACCCACTTCAAATTGCAGAATTCATCCCCGTTTTCTGATTCTCGCAATTTCACTGGTCATCTTCTCCATGGGCGCGTAAATAAGTTACACTCCATAGCCTCCAACAGGGTGCATTCTCAATACCCTGAGACCCACAAAAAATTAGAAACTTGGCATCTTCCAAGAATCAGAAAACGGTTCCGTTCAGGTTGATGGTTTATGGCCGTCCGAAGAAAACCTTTAAAAGCTATATAACAATAAACTTAAAAGCCAAACGAAATTTCGGAAATCTTTACACATCTTTGAACTATTTATTACCAGAACGAATTTTGAAACTAGTCAACAGTAAGATAAATAACAAAATGAGTATTTGTTTAACTGGATCAGACGTTTTGTTACACGATGTATTAGATTACTGGAACCCACGGTCAATTCCACATTAGTAACCCCGTGGCTACTCATTTGGTTTCCAGAAACGTCTACTAATATATTGTTCGAGGGTGTGTTAGATAAATTTAACTCGTTAACTACACTTCGTTTTAATAGCGATACGGCGGCACCAGAATCTATTAAAACGTACGTTCTGTTTGATTTATTTCCAAAATGAGAAATTTAGTCTTATCTGTGTTAGAATCTGCGATCCGTGGAACAATAAAGCGGCGTTCTTCTAAACTGTCTGACGTTGGGTCGCGGTCGAGACAGGTTTGGTGTTTAAAGGACTACTACTACCACAGTTAAAGCAACACCCCTCATATTGTGGTATCGCTAATCCGTGCGTAACACTGTGTTCTTCTTTGGTGTTATTTTACGGTGGGATTCCGAAGGTATAACTACTGATGCAACCCGTGTGCCTTTATTATTTTGAGACGAACTCAACGCGCGGACATGTGCTTTATGTGCGTCGGCTTTCGTTTCACGATAAACACGCGCTAAGACCTCCTCGCAATGCTCCGCGTACAGTAATGCCTCTTCAACAGTTTTGCCGAATTCTACTAACTTCATTTGCTAATTTAGTATCCAGGCCCTCGAAAAATTGTTTACTCATCATCGTCTCGCGTTTTTATTCGATTTCGCAAGCTCGTCAAATCGCTGCCATCTGACACAGGAAACAGTTTTGCGGCTGCAATTTCCAAACGTAATGCGAATTTTTGCAGTGGTTCATCTTTTCAACGGAAAATTTTGAAGAATTCCTTTTCGGCTATTGCAAAATCGATTTTGTTTCCAAATAATTTAACTAGCCATTCACGAATACTAATAATTGAATTTGGCTGTTTATCTACTGGAAGTGAATAAAAGAAATTTTGAGGTTCCCCTTTTAATTTTAATTTTATGGCCGTAACCACCTGACTATCGGTCCATCTATAACATTCGGCTACCGTCGCTACATTATCTAGAATAGATATGAGAATAACTCAATAAAGAAATTATAATTATTATTATTATTATAGTATGTGGATAATGAATAGTCATTTATGTCCTTACAGTAATCATTCGGTTCTTTCCTTGTTGACTGAGATGTTCAACATCTTCTATAGTTTCCGGAAGTTTTTTATTCAACGTTTCGGGTAACCTAATGCAGGACACAGCAGCAACTATAGCAACAATTCCCAGAACAGTAGGTGGTAGCCAGGGATACTGGTCTTTTAAGTCCAAGAAAAAGGGAACTATAGTTGATCCTAGTTTTCCAAACATTTCTGCTATCCCCATTCCAAAACTTCGGATTATAGTGGGGAATAACTCCCCAATGTATATGTATCTATTTGTCATTGACATCCCTGCGAACATGATTCCTGCAGCTCCACATATTAATACAACACAATCTACACCTGCAGGAATTGCTATTATGAGAAGACAGCACACACCACTCATGAGATTTGACATGATGAGAGGATATTTTCGTCCAAATTTATTCATAATTAATACACAAGCAATATTAGCAGGAATTTGCAACATTCCCGATATTACTACGTTTGAAAACACATTTTCTCCTGCTATTTCTCCTAAATATTGGGACGCACCGAAGTAAACTGCAAATATACCAAATGATGCTATGGATATACAAATCGTTCTCATTCTCATTTCACTAGTTCGAACCAAATCACAATAGTTTCCAGCTTTGTTATTATAAGCTTGTAAGAGTTTTTGATGGACTAATACTTTATCTCTAATGTTATACGTCGATAATTTGTTATATTTTGCTGCATTTTGTAAAATCTCAATAGCTTCATCCGTGCGACCAACCAATAGAAGCCATCTTGGTGATTCAGGAATAACCCAGATGTAGATAATGAATATAAAGTTTGTTACTGATACAGCCATTTGAAAAGTTTTCCAGTCTCTAATTAAATAGCCAATTAGTCCCATACAAGCATAACCAATAAAATAAGGAAGATGGATAAGTGTTCCTATATATATAGTTCGATGAGACTTTCCTGAAAAAAAAAATCACTTCAATAAAGATCATACAAATATAAAAACATTTGTGAAAATCCTAATTTTGATTTATATATATATATATATATATATATATATATATATATATATATATATATATCAATTTGGAGAAGGATGGTCTCACATTATATGGTAAAATTGTACAAGAAGAGGGATAGACTGAGAGTGTAAGAAACAGTCTACTTACCTATTTCCACGATTCTACCATATTGACGTCACACTTTTAGTGGCGGCTCGTGAATTATAATTTTGGTGAGGCAGGCAACAGGAATTGAATAAAAATTTATTGAAATTACATTTATTCATCAGAAAATTAACAATATCATCAGTCATTTATTATCTGCATACTAGAAGAAACTAGTTCATTTTTTAAATAAATCCAAACATATCCGGTTTCCACATCTACTTATATTAGATTTGAATAAATGCAATACTGCAAATGCAACGACTAAAATTTCAAAAGCATTCAGTTCGGTCGTATGTTCGTTTCACCCACGTGCAAACCGACCAATCAGAAAACACTTGAGGCATGCCTCAAGCCTCCCTTTCCTGAAGCAGTTAGTGCAGCGAAAGAAAAATAGATAAAACGCTGTGAGCGTTGTAAATACAGCACAGTCGTACAGACATATTGTTGAAATTTGAGGCAGGAGAATTTTTGCCTCTGTACTTCTGTATTTGGCCTTGCGGGACGTATAAATGCTTTATTCATTATAAGGATAGAAAAACACTAAGAATTTGAAAACTAGATCTTGTAGACATATTGTGCGCAAAATTTCTAGAAACTTGATATTTAAATATACAGTTCAAAATCCTCCTCTCCTCATTTTGGCACTGCCTCCTCTGACGAGTCGCCACAGCCTTCTTTAAATACATATTATTGCAAACTAAGGTTTAGTTTTTATTATTACAATGAGAAGCTACAGTGGTTAGTGAGTAAGATGCCAGTTCAATGAAAATATATTAGGTATATATATATATATATATATATATATATATATATATATATATATATATATATATATATATATATGTTCATTTTTCGATCCCAACCATTACGATACGAAGTAGAGTAAATTTTTTCAAAAAAATGCATAGGTAGGCCACTACGCTAGATTTGACTAGTGACCTATACAGTTTTTTTAATAAAAGTTATTGTTAGGTATTTAACTCTAATCAAGATTCCGTTAAGTATTTCTTTTGTTTTTAATATTAGATAATGAATGAAGATGATATTTAAATTATAAAAAAATGTTCTTCATGAGATAAGATGAAAATTAATACAGCTGTGTGAATATTATCTTATCTAGTTGTCTATTTGTTTTTGATTATTTTTTGAGAGAAAGTGATTTGACAGAGAAAATAAACTAATGTGGATAAATATTTCTAAAACTATTTCAAGTTTTATCCTCATCACAATTAACTGATTTCTACATTTAATTCTTCATAGTCTAGTTAACAATTGTATTTTTAATTATATATATATATATATATATATATATATATATATATATATATATATATGCACTATCTATCAATGTAATAACCATGAAATATGAGATGAGATGTGAGGGAAGGGAAAATGTTGACAATTTTTGCATCCATAATTGATTGGTCAACTATAATTCTACTCTATTCCGTAAATCAGTAAAGAGCAGAGGTAAAATATTGATTTAGGTTTAACAAAATTGTCTAGTGTTTCATAGTAATTGTGATTAAATCTACTTTCTTGCGATAGCTCATCATTTATTTCGCTTAAACCGGTTTATTTTTTCGGTTAACTGTTACCGGTATTTACGGCCATGAAAATATCTGTTAAAATTACAATTAAAGTTCGCAAATTTTGTTCAAAATATCGGTTACCGGTTTTTATTAACCGGGTTTTTTTAAATATAGTAAATCGCGTCTTTATCATTATTAACATTCAATGGTCTGCTTCTATCACAGGCAGACTTTTAAACAAAGTGATAGTGGAAGCGACCTTGGCTACCCTTGGTCATTAATAAATCTTGCATTAATATATTTTACGGATTACTTGGGGTCAAGCAAATTTTTTAAACAATCCTTGTAAGTCAGGTACTAGAGTTCGGCTTCGGCATTACAAATAGTTAAAAACTACATTTTAAGATTTAAAACATTGTATTAACTTTATAGTTTATTAAACGAAGATAAAAGATAGGGACCTTTTTTTTATATTTATATCTACTTAGAAGAAGTGTACAGATTCTTAGAAATAGTTCTGAAGTTGACCACAATCGTCATTCTTTCCACTTCCAAAAACTATTATTTCCATTTATTTTACTTTAAACATGACTGAAGGGAAACGGATTACGAAAAAAATAATGAAATGATAATAAAAAATGAAAAATGTACGTACCTATTAATTCCACAGCCAAAATAATACTTATAAGAAAAATGGCTCCAATAAAGATAGCACTTATAAACTTTAAAGTAATAAACAACTCCAACCACGGTACATAAGCCGCGCCAACACCAGCAGCAGCTTCAAGGAACGCTGATATTATTAACGGATACTTTCTTCCAAATCTAATCACAGAATCGTATTTAATTTTCTATAAACAATTAGCACTTTTACACTACCTGTTCGAAATATATCCAAATACGAGACTTCCTATAAAATTACCAGCCATAACCACAGGCTGTAGCACATTGTTAATGTAGAATTTTCTGTCACAAACCAAGTCCCATTCGGTGATAATGGTTTCTGTGAATACAGATCTGTCGTACTCGTATGAAGGGCAATCAGGAGAACATTTGTCTGTTATATTCCTGTCTGAACAGTGAAAATCTGGTTCTGGTGCAAGGAATAAAACACCTAGTTGATGCCAGGATATATGTACTCGCATTAATGATATCAGGAATACCATTACGTATTGCCAACGACCTACAGCTCCAATAGTGTCTTCTATAAGGTTCATTTCCTTGCTACTCATTTCTTTATTTGATGTCATATTGAAACTAAAATATACATATACTGGTATTAAAAAAGGTTCCCAAATTTTGAGGACATATATGTAGGATGGTACACCATTGCTATCTCTAGAACTATAAGAGCTACGAAGTTGGTTAAGGCAGAGTTAGGGAGAGAACTTGGAGGTGCTAAGCACCTTCAAATTTTGAATTAACAGTCCCAAATAAAATTTCTGAATTTTTTTCTAAATTTTAATAAAGGTTATTTTTATTATTATTATTATCTTAATTTTTTTCCTGCAAACCTAAAATTAACTTATAACGCTAGATTGTAAATTGTATTAAGATTAATTCCTAATTAATATTTACTATTTACCACCGTACAATGAATTGTAAATCTAAAAATTCGATAAGCAGTCAAAAAGAAATAATATTAGAAGTGTATTTAATTAAGGTACATTTGGTAATTTTATATATTTTATAAAGTTAGGGCTCTCAAACGTCCCGGAAAACCGGGATTGTCCTGATTTTGAAGTGCATGTTTTGGTGTTTCGAAACAAAGTCTCGGGACATTTATTTGTCCCGAATTTGTATCTTTTCATTACTCACTACTTAATTGAGTTTTAATTAGATCTTTATCAATAGAGACATTTTGTGATTTATTCCGTCTGCGCGCAGTACTCGATTTATGACGAAAATGGGAAAATAATTTCTCTTCCGGCATGCAATAATAAATATGAAACCTTTCTTTCTTTAATAGAAATTTGGAGGACAGAGGAGCGTAACTTATTTATCTTGTAGTATGATGGAGTTATTTTACAAAATATTGTCAATTTTAGTTTAACTGTACTCGTAGAGTTATGTATAATTATATTTGAACACAGAAAAGAGTTATTAAAAACTGCCAAACCTTTGAAAAGTATGTAGAATGAAAAAAATGTACATAAATTATCATTTTATGATTTTTGCATGGGCTCTAAATCAACTATACACTAGCACACATAACACTCTCGTTTCCCCGTAAAACGGTTCTTTCTGAGAGTCTATATAAAGCTGAATTTATACCTACTGCATATAAACGCAGCAACTTATGAAAGATCTTTCTGTGCTAGGGCTGGTAGACTTTGAAAACTGAAAGTCGATTTTCAACTTTTTAAAAAATCGATTATTATTGACTAATCGAAAATCGTCAACTATTTAAAAAAAGTTAAAAAAATTGAAAAGTCGACAAAGTCGAAACAATAAATAAATCGAAATAATAAGTAGCGAAAATATCAGAAAAGTCGACAAATTTGAAATATTAAAAAAGTTAAAATATCATAACTTTTAAAAATGTAAATACAAACTTCAATGGAACTTTTGTTAAAATCCTTTAAGTAAGTAGAATTTTCTATCGTTTAATAAATAAACTGTACACCCAAAATTTGTGTTCAAGATGTTTCTTAATTATATTTTAAATCTGGATTAAAGTATTCGTATAATTATGCATTTTAAATTTACTTTGTTTAACTTCATTTCTTACCATTCCGTTAATCACAGACTAAGTATATACTTAGTCTGTGCTTTAAGTTCGAATAATTTATGACATCTGGCTACCCAACCCTACAAAAAAGGTTGTAAACTCCGTATAACACAGTTTCAAATATAGTTTAAAATTAATATAAATGCTATAAATTATTTAATCCCTGTATATAATCATTGTTGCAATCAGTGATTTATTCTTGTAATAATTTTTTCCCACTACGAAACTGAAAATACATTTTGTATGAGTCTAAATATAAAGAAATATTCTGCAACCTATTGAAAATGCTCTAATATTATAAAAGTTTCAGGTAGCGAAAGTCGAAGTAGAAGTCGAAGTCTAAAAGTCCAGATAGTTATTTGAAATGCATGTTAAAGTTTTTACTATTCATCGTATCAAATATGGTTAAAATAAATATATTAAATATTAGAATGAGAATCCAATTATGAAATTTATTTGAATGTTTATCGCGATTATATAAAAATCATTTGATTATACCCATCACTATCGTATATATTTTAATCACGACTTCGAACCAGAACTGAACCAAAAAAAGTCACAAAATGTTAGTATTGACAAACATATAAGTAAAAATCAATTGAATAGTGAAGTATGAAAAATATATAAACCCGGGACAGTAGATGCTCCGAGACCTTGTTTCGAGACACCGGAATGTACACTTCACAATCAAGACGTCAGAAAGTTGTATGCATAATCAACACTTTGTTTTTGTATTTTTAATTAAAATAAAAACATTTAAAATTTATAAAAAATATAGTCACTTACATTGGCAAGTCAACCGAAAACTATAATAAAAAAAAATTTTGGACAAACAAAATTCGGGACCAAATTTATTTTTTTCAGTAGTTTATTTACGGAATGTAGATTGGTACCATACGTTTTAAATATTTCTTTATTTTAAATAATTAAATTTATGTGTTTTGCAATATTGCTGTAATAACATACGTCCTATATGGACAGTATTAAATCGAAATAAAATGACAAATGAACTATTTATAATTGCGGTCAAAATTTAGTTTTGAAATTGTTTGTTTACGGGTTACTTAAAATTTAAGATTTGTTCCAACTGGGCATTACAATGTGAAGTATTAAAATATATTTACTACAAAAATATTAGAATCAAATATTCTTTTTGATACAGATTCAAAATATGTTAGCCTTTCTTAATGTATTTTATACTCGTGTGTTACTATACAAATGTGTAAAGTGTAAATACTCATGTAATAAAAAAAAACACTTGTTTCTTTAAAACTTTATTTATAAAAAATACATTTGTAACAATTATATAAAGTATACTATGTACTATCAAATTCAAAATGAGAGGAATAAATACGAAACGACATTTTACAATAGATACAAAAATAATCTTTTCATTGGATAACCACCTCATCCAATCGTTCTAAATGCTCTTCAAAATTTTGACTAAAAACAATGATGTCGTCTAAATATACAAGGTACTTTTCTCCAGTTATTCCCGACATAATAGAATACATAAGTCTTTGAAACGTACTCAGGGCATTCGCTAAGCCGAATGGCATTCTTACACATTCATAGTGTCCGTCAGGTGTCGAAAATGCTGTTTTTTCTATGTCTTCTGGATTAACTTCTACTTGCCAATAACCACTTGCTAAGTCAAGAGTCGTGAATAATTTAGCATTCCCTAATTGATCTATTGTTTCTTGCAGATTTGGTAAAGGAAAGTAATCTCTTTTTGTTATTGAATTTAGAGCTCGATAGTCTATACATACACGAATATTATTTTCATTTTCTGCTGCTTTCTTTGTTACCATTATAACAGGGGCTGACCACGGGGACGACGATTCTTGTATTACTCCTTGTTCCAACATTTCATTAATCTGATTTTTTAATTCTTCCTGTTGACTGTATGGTATTCGGTATGGGGGTTTCGTTATAGGAGGAACATTTTCAGTAATAATTTCATGTTTAACTTTATGTGTGCATCCCAATTTACTTCCTTTTTCCATTAAAATTCCTTTATATTTTTCTAACAACTTTTCCAGTTCTAATTGTTCATTTTCTTGAAGATGGTGTAGATTTATTTGAGAAATTACATTTTTATTTTCTTCAATATTAAGTACGTTTATTTGTTGATTGGTGTTAATATTTTCTGACATATCAATGACCTCACTATATGCAACTATTGTATTTTTGGGAATTTTAACTGCTTGATTAGATACGTTTAATATACAAATATTAATTTCAGTTGTTGCTTTACTGACAGATCTTGCAACTAGCACACCATAAGTCAATATTTCAACAGGCTCTATTAGAATATCATTATCAGGATTTTCAAATTCCTGAATTGCTGTACAGATAAACTGACATCGTGGAGGGATATCAACTTGCTCTTTCATTCGAACAGGGAAGCGGTCAACAATCCTATTCTTATCATCATACACTATTGACTGTAGTGAAGACGAAGGTTGATTATTCTTTTCACAAGGTGTTTCCTTGTTATTAAATTTTTTGTTTCTTGTTGTAATTTCATTGTAATTGATTTCTTTCTTTTTTCTCTTCATTTTTGTCTTCAGGTTTCTTTTCGATCTTCTTTGCAATTTTATCTTCACGTTTCTTTTCGAATTCCTCTTCAATTTTATATTCGATCTTCTTTGTAATTTTATTTTCACGTTTCTCTTCAATTTTAATTTTGATCTGCGCAGATTTCGTATTAGTATTATTTTCAATGTTTTCTTTTAATTTATATACTGCAATTTCTATCTCAGCAGATATCTTTAAATATTCTTTGTATTAAATTCTTTACTTATGTAAACTATCTAACACTGAACCAATCCGAGGCATTACTAGCTTTAAAATATTGTTTTGTAAACAGTGTTTTCGTAGTTCGTGCAATGACCTTTCAAGATCACTCAATTTGGGTTTATGATAATGTCACTCCTTAGTTACTATATACCAAATATACTAAATTTCCAACTCTTGAATTTTTAGATTTCAATAAGTTTACGTTATTAAACTTTTTCTTAAACATTACCGTTATTCCTCGGCTCATTTTTAAATTTTGTGAAAGTCAATGAACGAGAGAATAATCACGTGGCGTAGAAAACAAATCTCCGTGTATTTCTTTTATCTTACATGACTGGCTTTTCTTTTCATCTTGATTTTTCAAGAGATTTATTTCATATTTTTCCGTTTCGTTATTGTTTCTGTATGTTTCTTTACAATTTTTCTTTTCTAGTTGCGTCAATATGTTATCTTCATTCCTTTTCTTTCTTGGCTCTTTTCTTTTAATAATTTTGCGGTTTACGTAACAAGTTTCACCGATCATTTTCAAAATCTAAGTCTTCTTCTGAACCTTCTGAGTCTTCAAATTCATTTTGAATTTTAATTTTTAAACCATGTAGGTGGACATACGCTTCAGAGAAATTTATAATATATAATAATCCATTAGTTTGATGTGGTAATGTGTTGTCATAAACCATACATTCAAATGGAAATTTTTGATACTGTAGTTCAAACGGTATTGTCGCTTTTCCTAATATTTCTATATGTCCACTAATTCCTCTTAGTGTAATATCTTTGTCTACATTTACTTTGATTCCCCTTAATTTTTGAATAATTTTTTGTTTTACTATCGTTACTGCTGCACCCGTGTCAATTAACATTTTAAAATTTTGATTATTTATTTTTACGTTTATAAAAAATAATATATTACCATTACAATTAATATTTGGCAAAGTGAAGTTTTTTATTTTGATTTGTTTGGCGTTATTTGCCCGCCGCTTCGGGGAACAAACGACGGAGCTTCTGAGTGTAAATTTGGCCTTGAATAATTATTTTGAGAGGTACTAGGTCTTCTAGGGTCTGTTAGTTGTTGATCGTCGGATACTGCTGAACAGTTTCTACTAATATGTCCAGGTTTGTTGCATTTATAACAAATAATTGGTTTTTTATAATATTTTTTCTAGTGATGGGATAATTCGAATTAAAAATAACCTGTCATCCGATTATTGAAATAACCTGTATAATTCGATTATAAAATTCGGTAATTCGAATTAAAAATAATCGGCAATTACCTAAAATATTTCCAAACAACAGAATTTTTTTAGAACCTGGAGGACTCATTTTAATATAAATTTTAGTTAAAATAAAATAATGACAAGACTGACATAATCATCCTGTGACTTGAACGTGCAAGTTATCTCTTATTCATTCTTTGTCGATTATACCCGAATGCAGCCGATTCAAAACTAGTGATATTTAGCTCGGCTGCTCGGCTGCGCCTGACCGAATGAAAAATAATTCGAATTGTCATCCGATTATTCACTCGTCAACGCTTAACTTGAGCTCGAGCGGTTTCGGGAAGACCGAGTGAAAAATAATTCGAATTGTCATCCGATTATTCACTCGGCAACGCTAAACTTGAGCTCGAGCGGTTTCGGGAAGACCGAGTGAAAAATAATTCGAATTATCATCCGATTATTAACTCGGCAACGCTTAACTTGAGCTCGAGCGGTTTCGGGAAGACCGAGTGAAAAATAATTCGAATTATCATCCGATTATTGAGATAATCGAATCGGTAGAATTCGATTATTCAAATAATCCGATTATGCCCATCACTAATTTTTTCCCAAAATTTGAGTAATGTTTATTTCTTATTGGAGGTTCTCTACTATTTTGCACAGTATATGTGTCGTTAGACCTGGAATTCCGTAATATATACTAAGATTAATTTCTGCTTTCATTGCCAATTCCATAATTTCATCAAATTTAGAACTACGGTTTTTTGATATGTCCATGATAATTAATTTTGAAATATCTTCTGATATTCCTTTTTGAAATTGATGACTAAGATCTCGATCATGTCTTTTTTCAATTATTTCTTTTTCTTTTTCGTTTTTATCTTCATTATAACTTAAATTTTCTTCCAACTACTTTTAATCTTGTTGCATATTGAACCACGCTTTCTTTTGGTCTTTGGTAACATTTACTTAAATTTACTTGACCCTGACCTGGGATAATTTTGCGAGTATATTTTTTTATTAATGTATTTTTGAAAATTGTAAAGGGAACATCATCGCTACTTAAATGTGCATCGCAGTGGCGGACTGGGCCGCCGGGAGTCCGGGAACTTTCCCGGTAGGCCGGAGGTACAGAGGCCGGTCAATATTATCAGATATTTTTATTATGATAATAAATGAATTTTTTTATGTGTAAATTTTAACAAATAGATTTATGTATGAGTGAATAAAAATACGAAATATTATCGTCGTATTAAGACGAATATGATGTGTCTTATGTACATGCTTGTACGATAGAGTGCCTGTGATAAATAATTATTTTATTCTGAATATACATTGATTCGAAAAATTAACACACCCGGTATTAAATTTAAAAATTCTCGATAATTTTCATTGATATTTCAGGCACTTAAATTTTTTTTGAATGAAACTTGCATTTGGTATTCTTAACAGGTTATATGGAATCTCATTTGCCTTCATTTTACTTTGTTAATCTTTACTAAAAGATAAGAAATATATTTTTCCGTATCCATGGTATGTAATTGACAAATTGTTTACTTCATTTGAGGTTAACAATTGCAGGTAAATATTAAAAGCGGGATGATATGAACAGCTGTGGGTTTTAACGGTGCAAGCATATGATGTGCCATCTACCGATAAAATTTAAAATTATAATAATTTGATTACAACAAAATACTTTTCAAGTTAATTCTAAATTACATGATAATTTTAATTATTTTTCAATTTTCGCATAAATTTATTATAGAAATTATCATTTAAACAAAAATTACACATTTATAATTTGAGGTTTGTATGTCAAAAAATCTTTTGAAATGACGTTTACATTAGGTTTTTGTTATATGTTACCATGGTTTCAGTAAAAAATAGGAAAGCGTCAAGCGACACATGTTTTCGTGTTTTACATTAAAAAATTAACTATTTTTGAGACTATTTTATTTAAAAGTTTTCGTGTTTTACAATAAAAAATTAACTATTTTCGAGACTATTTTATTTAAAAGATTCTTCTCAAGGATATGGAAAAATAGCTTGTGCCCTACGTTCGCTCGTGTATCAAAAATCTTCAGTATGTAATATGCCTATATCTTGCCTTATGACGCAATATACTATAGTTGAAATTTTGATTTAATGCGTTGATTGCGGTCTAAATTTTTCTACGCCCTACTGATAGAAGTCAAGCCGAACTGTACTTCAAACACAAATCAAATGCGAAATTAGAAAATTAAAAAAAAAATGTACGCTAGCAGCACTTGAAAATGGTTGAAATTACCGCATAAGGATAGAAGTTTGGCGTATCCTATATACCGGTTCTTCAAATGATTCAGAGGTATAGAGAGTCTAATGGTTATTCCAGAAAACCTGGACAAAGCCAAAATTGTGCAAAAACCCTTAGCCAATACCGTTTCTTAAAAATTTCTGCCTTAAGGCTATGTGCTACATTCCGAATGCAACATTAAGAAAATAACATCATCATAATTTAATTTGTTAGCTTTATATTTTTCAATGATATTTTAGTTATATATTTGTCTTTATTATCCAGTAGATGACCGAAAGAAAGGTTGAACAATATCCGATTTGCAAAAAGAGCGTTCACAAATTAATTTAAAAAATAGATTATAGAAATATTTGATCTAAAACCATACAAATAATTAAAATTTTGCGCCCATAAGAATATTGCGCCCGTGGCGTGCGCCATCTTTGCCACGCCCTAGTTACGGTACTAAATTTATGATATATAAATACATATATAAGAGAACGATAATTTAATTTTTGTGATATAAATATCAATTTTATCCCGTATTAAATGAATATTATAATGTTGTTAATATATTCATATAGAATTTTTGTTGTAGCTATGTAATATCGCTATTTATATTAATTATGTTATATTGTTTATTTATTTAAAATTTCTCCTTATTCTGTAACTCAGTGGTTAATTTTTAACCAATTGCTAAATGTTTCCTCCATTGAAAATAGATAGCACTGGAGAAAATATCAAAACATCACTTGTAATGTTTATTTTTTTTGTCAATAATTTTAAAAACTGCGGAAAAAAAACTATTAAGTTACAAAATAGGCCCTTTTATTTTTTCATATTAATATGTTACAAGTTATTTGTTTCCTAAATAATAAAAAAAAATATACACATATACGATTAGTAAAATGTTTACTGTGTAATATTATTCCATCATTTGATTTATTTTGTAATATTTTGCCATAGTAACTAAAAGTGAGATTAGCTTTTAAGAGGCCGGTCACTGTTAAATTTCCCGGGCTGACTAAATTTCCCAGTCCGCCACTGTGTGCATGTTTCCAAATAGCGGAATGCATCTTCCGTTAAATGATATTTGGCAATAGCTACTGTCTAGTCTTCAGTCCATAAATCAATATTCGCTCTTTGTGAAATTTTTGAAAAAAATTCTTTGATATTTTCACGTGATTTCCCGGAAAAGTGCGGAATTCCTACTAAGGATTGACCAATTTTTCTTGCTGGAATAAATGTAACCGTCGATGTAGGCCTCGTTGGGCTCTTTGTCATAGTAGTAGTCGTGGTTGTCTGAACGTCTGTCGTGGTCTGAGTATCGCTCGGCATTTTTTTTTTAATTTAATTTAATTTAGGAAAATAATGAAAGTATAAATATTTTGAATAGTAATTTTAGAATATAATATTAAATTACGCGCAATAATTCTATATTACTGTGTGAACACCCGGTATAAACAACCTCAGCAATTCTTAAATTTTATTATCTCCAAAGACAACAAACAACTCTTCTCAACACTTCAGTGTAGCCGAAGAGTCATGCTTGATATGCGTATTAATATGTAATATTGCGCAACAATTATAATTAATTAATTTTTCTTATATAAATTTTCTTTTGTTATACGGAAACGGGCAATTCAAATGTCAAAATATGAAAATAATATCCCAAATAGCTGGCACTAAATGTAACCGCCTTAAACCATCTCTGTTATAATAATAAAATATCTATTCTATTTAAAACCATAAATTTACCTACCTTGGTAGCAGGGGTAAGATTTTATTTCCAATTTTGACCGAGCGGTGTCAAAATTTATAAGGAAAATAAATAAAAGTTTTAATTTAAAAATAGTAAAACTGAGTATATAAACAGTTAAATTAGATAATAAAATACAATAATAAAAATATTAATTCAATTGTTATGCGTGTTACGAGTATTACTGAGTATTACATGTGTTACGAGTTACGCAATATTACATTAACAATAAAAATGATAAAAAAATATACAAAATATGAAAACCTACCTTGAGTAGATTCTAGCAGTGACAGAAGTCTACCTGGGACGATTCTTATTCACAGAGATTCGGTTTCACTTGAAAGTAATTCCTTTCTACAAAATTTTGACCCATCTTCTTCGAAAGAACCATGAAGACTAGCCGCGCCCGAATTCTTCATATGATGCGTCGCGCTTTGATTAGATAAAGTACGTCATATTCATATACCTATTAGTAATATACCGATGATCCCATATCTCCCCAATGTACTGGAAACACGTTCAACATAGCGTAATAGAGATATATCTTGCATCGCACACAACCGTTACAGTGCACTTGGTGCGCATGCTCATCACGGAAGAAGATAGTGTTTCAAAGTCACATTTAATATTTAAAATAAAATAAATAAATATAGAAATTTGAAGGAAGTACATAATACTGCAATAATCTTTTAATATTGCTTATTCATAATAAAATTACTACAGCGCGGAATTTCAAATATTTTAAGCTATGTTTTGTATACTATGCACGATATGATACAACGAAATTTATCTCCCCAGTTAATAATATGTAACCCTTCAATAGGGGTTTCCAATACAACGCCTTTTTGAAATATATATTCTGCATATCAATTTTGGTCGTGAGTATATTGTAATAAAACTAAAATAATATGTAATTGTTGAATACTTTATTTAAAAATTGAAATTAAAATATTATTTAAATGACCTTGTGACGTCATTCTCCTGATCAGTGTTGCCAACTATAAGTATATAAATTTTAATTTCACCGGTTCGCAACACTGCCCCCGATAGCTAGCTTCATGTGATAAAATGACAGTGCAAGCTCGATTTCATTTGGCGCGTATTTACTTGTTTGACGCCTGTTGAATCACGTACGTTGTAACTGGAAAAAATACCATTTAACAATCTGATTTATAATATATCATTATTTATCGGCTTACGAATAAGGTAAAATCATACCAGATTGCGCGTGTGTTTTTATCATCAGGAACCAATAAATATATCTTCTTCGGATTATTGTTTGAATTGTTTTTGCAAACAGGTATAAAACAATACTTAACAATAATAGCCACAAGGAAAATTGCAAGTATAAAAACAGCGATAGCAAGAAAATCTAAATAATATTCATTCATAACAAAAATAAAATACTTTATGTATAAGTACATTCTTTTTTCATTAAATATTATTATAAATTCAGTACCTGATATTTATATCCTGCCTGGATTTCAAAATATATGAGAACACACACACGTGGTAACTGGTAAATGCATTTATCGAAAGCATGAATCACGAAAGCAGGTTATGTTTATATTCAATGTTTGAATTTACGCGGTACTCGTAGCCTAACTTCACTTCAGTTTTTTAGCTACTTATAGTTCTATCTCATAGCGCACATGGACTATCTTTTTCTAGTCAAGGGAATGACGTCACACCCATTGTTCGTAAACTTTATTAATTTTTTTCTCGAATACTATCAACTTTTTGGAAAAATAAAAAAATATGGGTCCAATATTTTGTTTTAAAGTTTATCATATAAAAAAATCAAAAAATCTTGGAAACCCCTATTGACAATCGAAATTTTGATAGCAATATAATTTGTGTTATTAATAAAATATGTTTCAATTTGTTTATTTAAAATAAATTTAGTAGGAAACTAAATATAACTGACCCGGCATAAGAATTTATTTTATTAAACTTGTTATTTTAACCTGTCATTATAAAATTAAAGAAATTAGCACAAATTAAAAATTATTATGTACATAAATTACGGTTCTTAACAGAAACTGAGAAAACTCCAGTTGAATTGGAAACATTATGAAGAAAAGGAAGAAAGAAGGAAAAAGGAAAAAGTTGTACTATTATTATTGATTTTAATTTATAATTAATCTATGAAATTACAAGTACATAATCAGTTTTTTTAGACAATAATCTTGTTTCATGATGAACTCTTATTTGCAAATAAGTTTTCACAATAATGTTCACAATCTGAAATTTCTGGTTGTCAATAATTGTTTACTCCTTAAAATGCTGAACAAAAGTCTCACTATTAAAAACATTTGGAAAAATACCGGGAGACCTATTCTGTGGCACATATCACTAGTGATAAGTGATAAGTTTTAGGTAAAAGACGTGCTGCCATCTGTGAGAATTGCTGTGAAATCTCGGTATGACGTCATGTTAAGTGCTAGACTTATCACCACCAAAGCAGGTAGTGTTAGATAAACTTATTTTTAAATTTATAAGATAATGATTCACTTTGATTTAAAACGAATTTATTTTGAACGTGCATTATCTTTATTTCAGTAGTATCAGATCACCTGATGACGACAGCAGATTCTTTAGCTGTCGAAACGTTGTGTATTTTTATAAGTTTTTTACAAAATAAAGATAATGCAAGTTCAAAATAAATTCGTTTTAAATCATAATGTTAGATACTTATCACTAATGATACAGAGTGGGCCTGTGATACAGTGCATTTTTCTTGGTTTCATTTTGTGGAGTTTTTGAAATTTTAGTTTAGTTTACTTGTGTTTAGGTGAACGTACTATTATTTGCTTATAGGTAAGTGAAAAATAAATCAAATTTTCAAAAGTATAATACTTTTTATTTTTATATTCAAGGAAGTATGACATTTTTGCACGGGCAGATTGCAGTGATTGGAAGAGTTGGATAATGAAGAAAGAAGAGAAGAAGACCGGTTGTTTAGAAGGCATATGAGAGATATGCAAGATCCGTTCAGTATCTCAGAGCGAGAATTTAAATCTAATTTTCGACTGAATAAGGAAGCGTGCCTGTATTTGATAAATACTTTGGTTTCGCACATGGATGCTGGCCAAGGCGCGCCTTCTACAATACCGAACAACATGCGAGTGAGTAATCATATCAATAATAATATTTTAAAATAGTATTGTTATATTGTCATACTTTGTTTGTTTCAGATTCTAATTGGATTGAACTTCCTTGCGCTTGGGAGCTACCAACGAAGCGTTGGCAATAATTTGTTGGCATGTGTCAGTCAGCCGATGGTGAACCGCAGCTTGAAGGAATTTACCAATGTGTTAATAAATGTATGCGGCAGTGGATACAATTTCCGAGAAATAATATCCAAAGACAGGATTTGAAGCATGGGTATTTATTTGTATGCGTATATTTTACGTTCCATTTAATATTATATCTTATTTTTTCAGTTTTAATGTGATCCAGGATTGTATTAGCGTGTACCATTTTGCACAATATCGCCCAACACTACAATGTCGAGGAGCCAGAACCAAGATACGATGAAATTGATTTAGAAGTTCCACCAGTTGCTGACAACGCCCAGGATGATGTTTTGTATTTACATATATAATATATGTATTTCTGTGTTTTGTATTTGTGTAATTGTTGTATTTTTTATTTTTGTATGTTATGTATTGAATTTTTATAATTTTTGTATTCTATATTTTGCATAATGTATTTTTGTCTTCTGTATTTTGTGTAATGTATTTTTGTAATTTTTGTATTTTTATAATGTATTTTTGTAATTTTTGTATTATGTATTTTTGTATTCTGTATTTTTGTATAATGTATTTTTATAATTTTTGCATTATATATTTTCGTAATTTTTGTATTCAGTACTTTGTATAATGTATTTTTGTATTATGTATTTTTGCAAATATAGAAAATATTTTCAAAAACGTAGAAAATATTAACAATATATACATTAAATAAATAATTAGTAAAATTTGTGGATATACAGAGATCCCAGAATGGCCGCTTGTTATTATGTGATTCATATTTTGAATATTTGAATGTATTGCCAACGTAAACATGTATTGGAATAAACCTAACCATTCAAAAGACACTAAAGTATCACCCGCAAACTATCACGAGCTGACGTCATCAACTTATCACTAGTGACAAGTGATATGTGCCAGAGAATAGGTCTCCAGCGGTATATTATAGTTGGACAAGAGATCTCGAGTTGACGTTTAAATTATTTTATGGTTGTGGTATCTATTCAAAGTTTTTCCCTGAGTGAAAGAATTGAAAGAAATGTGACCTTTATGCGTTCTGCTATAGGGTATAGAATTGTACGAAATCCATTAGAATACACTGTTTGTTCCAGGTACCCAGCTAAGCACTGGATTTGGAAATCCCAAAGTAATATTAGCATACCTTAATTAATATAGATGGATTACTGTACAACCTGGAAATAACTAGACAGGGATGTATTTAAAATTTTAATACCATGTTTTATGAAAAATACTCTAATAATTGTCACAAGTTGTAGTAACGTTGATGTACTCTTGGTAATAAGAACATTATGTTATAGCAGTTTCGTTTTTATGCAAAAATTGTTTGCAATTCCACGAAGATAATGATTATTGCTTAGAAATTAACGGTATTAAAATTTTAAATACATCCCTGTCTAGTTATTTCCATGTCGTACAGTAATCCATCTATATTAAGTTAGGCATGCTAATATTACTTTGGGATTTCCAAATCCAATGCTTAGCTGGGTACCTGGAGCAAAACTTTGAATAGATACCACAACCATAAAATAATTTAAACGTCAACTTGAGATCTTTTGTCGTACTATACTAATAGGTATATGGTCTCTAGTTATAATAGATAGTAGCACATGCAAGGTAATCTCGCACTACCTGCAAAAAGGTCGACTGTAAGGGTAATAAATATGCAATGCTTATGTAAATAAAAATGAATTTGGACCCAGCCGAGCGACAATTCATTCTGTATTCCAAATATTTTCCTCAGTCCCTAGCGAAGAACCTACCCGCCAATATTTCCATCTGTCCCGCTAAATAAAATCGGGTGTATATGGTATTGTTAGTTAGATTACTTAATTTTGCATCTAATAAAACCAAATGTTGTGTAATATGGCCTTTTCTAACTGAAATATTTGATAAAATAAATTGTATTTTGAAGGTTATCCTTCATATTTTCGAATAAGAAACGTCAAAAACAAAATGCTCCATAGCCGAGTGGATACGAGGTCGGACTCATAATATAAATAATCTACAAGACCTGGTTCGAGACCACCTCGGCCCTATTTTTTTTTAATTAAATTACACTTAAAATATTTTTATTATATCAGAATGCTCAAATTTTGATACTAGGTTACGAATACCAGCAAAAATATTTTGAATATCTCTTAAACTTTTGCCCTAATAATAAAGTTTTATAATATTTATTATATCTTCTTATACCTACAAAATCCATTTTGAAACATGAAATACAAAATTATGCACCAAAAACTAAATTCGAATTAATTTTAAAGTTTGACAGACAGCAAATAATAATTCTATTAAATATTTAGATTTTTTTTATTTATAAAAATATGAATATTGCTATTTTATTAAAATAGTCTGATACAATAAAAATATTTTAAGTATAATTTAATTTAAAAAAAATAGGGCCGAGGTGGTCTCGAACCAGGTCTTGTAGATTATTTATATTATGAATCCGACCTCGTATCCACTCGGCTATGGAGCATTTTGTTTTAGACGTTTCTTATTCGAAAATATGAAGGATAACCTTCAAAATACAATTTATTTTATCAAATATTTCAGTTAGAAAAGGCCGTATTACACAACATTTGGTTTTATTAGATGCAAAATTAAGTAATCTAACTAACGATACCATATACACCCGATTTTATTTAGCGGGACAGATGGAAACAGCAAAAACTGTTTTCCCATGTTATTTCCCTATGGCAAGGTTTTCAGTATTCACCCTGTATATATATATATATATATATATATATATATATATATATATATATATATATATATATATATATATACATATATATATATATATATATATATATATATATATATATATATATATATATATTGAAACGATTTCATTCGTTTCGCGGCTTTTTATTTAAAACTTTTATATTTTAATTAAACATACGACATCTCTAGTGCTGCTGACTGCTTGAGAGGCGAGCGCGGTCGGTACAGGGAGTTGAGTTTCTGCAAGCTGAGACAACGGACGTATGTTGATAGCATTTTGTTTGTTCTAAAATTTTTTATCTAAAGTTATTTTAAAAATCTTCAAGATTTTATTTAAAATATTCTTACTCCGGATTTTTTATTTCACTGATTTTGGTGAGTGAAGTGATATTTTTTTATTTTATTCGAACCTTTTGTTTTAAAGAAATATTTAGATAACCACGTGTTGTCAAAGCTTGCGAGGAAACCTCCTCAACTTTTTTCTTTTTTTGTTATTATTATTTTCCAAATTTCTCGTGTATCTTTCATAGGAAAGATTCATTTTTTTATTAGTTTGCTTAATATTTTTTTTGAATACGATTTAGGTTATTTTTTTATACTGTGGGATTTAGACAGAGCTCACGCTGATTTACTGTCGTAAGTAGAATTTTTATCGTTCCATTTTTATTTTTCTCTTTATTTTTGGATGCCCTTAGTTATCTTTTTATCGTTAATTATTTTTTTTGGCAGCCAAAAAGTAAGTAAAAACTTTACAAGTCCCGCAGTAAAAACGTTAGTTTTTGAAAACCTTTCGAGTCTTGTTATATTCTTTCTTTCTCTATTTTCTAGTCTTTTACAGCCTGGCCAGCTGATATTTTTTTTGTAAAATTATTTGGAGTATTTTTTGTACACAAATTTTTGTGAATAATAATTTTTGCATTTATTTATTGTTAAATAAATTATTTGTTCATTTTTATTATAAAGATTTTTTTGTATTTTTTTGCCACGGCAAGTTATTTTTTGGGATCAATTATCTGCTCAAATTTTTTATGTTTTATATTTCCTCCTGGTCCTGGATGGTCGAGGTTTGTTGGTAGTGGAATGTGGAGTTCCAATCCCAGCTGAATAGTACTGCGACACGTGCACACGTACACAGTACCAACTTACACACAGTACTCAGGCATCACGCACAAAAACAGCAGTTTGCACTTACACACGAACAACTCACGCAACCGCCAGACACGCTTAGTCCGGTGACACCACGCATTATCCTGCTATCCTGCTTTACGCTACTACACTGCTTGTGTCCGACATCCTGCGGTGCTGCTTAATACTAACACGAACAGTACATATTCCGTCGACAAGCCGAACCTCGGTACCAAGACGTCCAGGGACTCACTCCAACGACCTAGCCATTCCAGACCCATCGATATTTTGTTACCCCACAAAAGGTATTTTTCTTATTTTTTGTAATAGGCAATAATTGTCCCAGTTAACTTCCTTATTGTATTTACTTGCTGTAAATAAAATTAGTTTTATTTTCAATTTGTTATTTTCGGTGTTGTTGTGTCCACCATTTTTCCTTTCGGCACAACTGGCGCCCTTCCCTATTATTGTTATTACAAAGATCTTAGTGACCCACGACCTAGCGATACCACGACCAATTCTGAGCTGTCGAGGTAAGTGTGTGACGCGTGATTTCTCTTTGAGAAATCACGGTAATTTTTTGAACATTATTTTTAAATTTCTGGCACACGTCACAATATATATATATATATATATATATATATATATATATATATATATATATATATATATATATATATAAGTAAACTTGGTTTAATTGTACGAATTAACGCTGATTTCAGGGCCGTGCAAATGGGGGGTGCGACGGGTGCATTGCACCGGGGCCCCGCATTCTTGGGGGGCCCGTAATTATGGGGGCGGCTAATGGCGGATAAACTACTATTTACTGGCATAAATTTCACACACTTTTTTGTCTATATTGTATTCTCACTTTTCATTGTACATTTAGTAATTTTAGTTAAAAAAACGTAAGAGTACAATTATTGATGATTTTTTACTGAGGTTTTTGAACTATGTAGGTAAAACCAATAATGAAGTGATTTAACTCATAATTACAGAACGCCGAATTGCGGTAACCTTTGCCTTTGCACCCGTGCGCACAATTATTAGATACTACTAGAAAGTATAAACAGGCGGCCGCCAACCTAAAGGTAACGGCTAATACAAATGTTTTATATTCCACGAATCATTCCTTATTGCAATGTAAACTTGTGGAATTATTTTGTTTCTTTCATGTTTGAATTTTTCTTGCTTATTATAAATTTGAATTTGTGTCGTTCGGTTGCTCCGTTCTAGGTTGGATTACGATTATTGCATTATTTTTATATTGTTGACTAGTGTGGTTTGTGGATTGTGGTGCAAATATCTACAATTTACTCTTAATTTTTAACAAATCAAATTTTCATCTCAGGTATTTTTTATTTTAATGTTGCCATCACTCTATTTTTAATTACCTATTTATATTACTCCAGATTCAGATATTTTTACTGAAACAAAATGTCTACAAAAAGAAATTATAAATCAGGATCAGAAAAACGAAAAGAGAAAAAAAAAGAATGAAGAGGTCAGATCTAAATATCGAGACAGTATGTCTCAATGGTTGCAAAGGGAAACTTATCCGGATCCTAAACAAGACAACAGTAAACCTGGTTTATCTCTAGAAGAAGAGAAAAAAAATCCCAGTCTCGGCGGCGAAAATAATATAAATCAAGATGCAGTAAGAGTGCAAAGTGAAATGAAAATGAAGAAAAATATGATGAAAACAACATCCAGTTATGTGATAACGAAAAAGACGACGATAAACTTAAATCATCTTCTAAAGAAGAGAATACCGATCACGACGAAAAACAGGTGGAAAATGAAAACGAGTCAATGTCTACTGAAACTGAACAAAACAAAATTAATTTCGATGATCCAGCTACCTGGCCAAAAATAATTACTGATAAATTAAGAATAAAACTTGTAAAGTATGGTCCAAAGCAGGTAAAAGATATAAATTTCCCAACGGATATATTGAATCGAAAATTTTCAAATTATTATTATCACACAATATTAAAAAATGGGGAGAAATATGATCGAAGTTGGTTAATTTATTCTATAAATTCAAATAGCGTATATTGTTTTTGTTGTGTGCTCTTTGATAAATCAAATATTCAAAGTAGATTTACTGGTAATGGATATAACAACTGGCGAAAAATTAGTACTCATTTAAAGGAGCACGAACAGGGTAACATTCATATACTTTGTTTTTATCAATGGAAAGAATTATGTTGGAGACTGGAAAAAGAACAAACAATAGATAGAGCAGCACAAATATTATTAAATGAAGAAAAAAGAAAATTAAAAATGCTCTATGAACGAATAGTGTCCGTAATTTTATTTCTATGTAGCCGGAATTTGCCATTACGGGGAAATACGGAAATATTTGGTGTACAAGATAATGGAAATTTTCTTGGCTTAATCGAATTGTTGTCAATATATGACATATTTTTGTCTGATTATGTTAGTAATATAAATGCAAATAGAAGCATGAAAAAAAAATTAACCAACATTCGTCAAACCGATCACAAAATAAATTCTTAAATGATATAAGTGCTGAAGTTTTGAAAAACATCCTAATTGGAGTGAAGGAAGCTAAATATTTTAGCATTCAAATGGATTGTACGCCAGATATTGCACACATTGAATAAACTTCTGTTATTTTGCGTTATGTGAATATAAATTCAAAGGAATTTCATATAAAAGAGAGTTTTATTGGATTTTTTGAAGCACAATATCATACTGGAGAGGGCTTAACTAATCTGTTATTACATATTTTGGAAAAGTATAATTTGGACTGTTGGACATAACTAATTGTAGAGGCCAATGTTACGATAACGGGGCTAACATGAAGGGCCAATATAAAGGAGTCCAGGCTCGAATTTCCGGTATCGTGCCAAGTGCAGTATATATTCCCTGTGCTGCAAACTCCTTAAATTTAGTTGTCTGCAATAGACTGCATTAGTGTAACGGTCATTTTATGGCGCCAAATTCAAACTGAAACCCTAACTCGTCTCTGCCTATTTATACGCCCATGTTATTCTTGTGGGAATAAAAATGTGCTATCTTTAAACTTCTAGAAAGTATTATAAAATGCAAATCTTAACTAATAAACCTTATAAATACTAATCTCTAATGTATCTTCTAATGTAATATACACACCCAAAAAACACAGTATTATTTAATAAACTTCAATTTAAACAGTAGGTGCAAATTTCTGAAAACGTATGTCGTAGCGTCTTAGTATTCAGTTGAACCCGGAGCATTCCGCGCCGTGCAATCCCACGCCGTGAAATAGTCATTTTACTGAAATCCCAGCCGTCGTAAATCCCACGCCGTGTAAAAATACCCCCACTCCCAGTGCCGTTCTGTGGAAATCATGCAATCCCACGCCTTGTAAAAATGTTGAAATTGGACAGGTCGAACTGATTTTCGAATCCCAGCCGCCGTAAATCCCACCCCGTGTAAAAATACCCCCACTCCCAGTGCCGTTCTGTGGAAATCATGCAATCCCACGCCGTGTAAAAATGTTGAAATGGGACAGGTCGAACTGATTTTCGAATCCCAGCCGCCATAAATCCCACCCCGTGTAAAAATACCCCCACTCCCAGTGCCGTTCTGTGGAAAACATACAATCCCACGCCGTGTAAAAATGTTGAAATGGGACAGGTCGAATTAATTTCCAAGTATACAAATCAGATAAAAAAGCAACCTAACTGCCTCATATTGTGCTACTATAATATAGATGGCGTAGTTGTACAATATTCAAATAAATAATTTAAAATGAAGTATCTTAAAGCAGGCATTATTTAAAAATCTATCATTTACTTAAATTATTTATTCATATCTACCGGGTAGCTTTATCCAAGAAGATGTGACATTGTTTAATATTATTCGAATTTTGGATATACTGAATAAATATATACATAAAAATTACCTATATCTGAAAACACTGTGCATTTACTTATGAGTTGGATAATAATAAAATAAATTACTATATATATATATATATATATACAGGGTGTTCCATTTAAAAGTGCCACCATTGCTATCTCGAGAACTATAAGAGCTACGAGGTTGGTTAAATTAGCAAAGAACCACCATTTTACAAGACTAATACAATGACAAAAAAAAATTTTTTTCAACGAGTGGTTCTCAAAATACGGGACACAACTTTCTTATTTTAAATGGGAACGTATGTTTATTTTTAGGTTATTCGATAGAGTATTTTTTTCTGAATTCAACGATATAATCATATCATATACTAACATAACCAAATAACTGAGAGAAATGCACGTTAGACTTATGTGTATTTTATTTATATCTGGCTAATTTATAAATAACATCAATGTTTGTTTAATTTTTTGTATAAATTCTCTGTTTGTCATATTAGGGCGAGCGAAGCGAACAGGTTAGCTTAGGTATTTTTTAAATTTTAATAAATTTTTAGTACCACTCAATAGTTAATTAAACTACTGGCCCTAAACTATGATTTTATTTCGTTCTCTTTTGTACGTCTTAATGGGAAGTTTATACTTAGTACAACACCAAATTTTAATTTTTTAAATATATAACTGTATTAAATAGTTTTAAACAATAAATAAACTGAACCAGAGTGATACTAGCAGCCACTTCCCGAGCATAGTATGTTGTGAACAAACATAGCCTTGCGTATAACTAAGGCCAAGTAGATCAATGAAATAAAAATAAATTAAGAAATTAGCTTAATACGGCAATAAAATGTAAAATAAACAATTGAAACCAGAGTGATTCTAGCAGCCACTTCCCGAGCATAGTATGTTGTGAACAAACATAGCCTTGCGTAAGACCAAGGCCAAGTAGATCCATGAAATAGAATTAAATTAAGAAATTGGCTTAATACGGCAATAAAATGTAAAATAAACAATTGGATATATTAAAATAATATATATAGAAATTATCAGATGCAGGTAAGTAATACATTTATCTATTTTAAAGGTTCTAACATTAACCTAACATTTTTTTATAGGTTATGTTAGCAATAAATTTATTTATTTCCTGTACAACTTCGAGTGCCGCTTCCAAATTATTATAAATAAATTGTATACATAATGACAAATGTTTTCATGTATAAAACATAGTAGCACCCCCCGTAGGGGTACGACAAAAAAATAAAGATTGCCCGTTCTAACCTGCCTATACATATTTTTATTTATTTCCTAAACAGGTTCGCGTGCCGCTTTGAAATTGTTATAAATAAATAATATACATTACAACAAATGTTTCTAGGTATAACACATAGTAGCACCCCCCGTAAGAGGGTTTGAAAAAAATTCCTCAAGTTCCAAAGTTCGCAAATTCCACATTTATTATTATTTATTTCCTAAACGGCCTCGCGTGCCGCTTTGAAATTATTATAAATAAATAAAATACATTGCAACAAATGTTTCCAGGTATGACACATTGTAGCACCCCCCCGTAGAAGGGAGTGAAAAAAATTCCTCAATTCCCAAAGTTCCCAAATTCAACACATATTCTTATATATTTCCTAAACGGCCTCGCGTGCCGGTTTGAAATTGTTATAAATTAATAATATACATTACAACAAATATTTCCAGGTATAATACATAGTAGCGCCCCCCGTAGAAAGGTGAAAAAAAAATCATAAAGTCCCAGACATGAAGTATTCATTTATTCTTATTTATTTTCCAAACTGGTTCGAGTGCCGCTTTGGATATTCTTTAAATAAATAATATAAATAATAACAAATGTTTTCTTGCATAACAAACAATACAGTCACCCGCAGGAGGAGGTATAAAAAATTATAAACTTCCAGACAACATATTTTACATTTATTCCTATTTATTTCTCAAATTGGTTCGAATACCGCTTTGGAAATATTATTAATAAGTTGTATACAGGCTGGCTGATTTTTCATTGTCCAGGGCATATCTCCTGTAATATTAAATATACAAGAAAAAGCTAAATAGGAAACTTGTGTAACAAAACCTCGCCTATAAAATAGCGTTAACAGATGTTTTCCATGGCCTACTGATTTGGCGATAATGTATTTAACTTTGGTTTTTTTAATGAAACACCCTGTATGTTTTTACGGAATAAGATTCTATATCAATTTCTCTTTACAATGGGGGTTTCCAAGATTTTTTGATTTTTTTATATGATAAACTTTAAAACAAAATATTGGACCCATATTTTTTTATTTTTCCAAAAAGTTGATAGTATCCGAGAAAAAAATTAATAAAGTTTACGGACAATGGGCTTGACGTCATTCCCCTGACTAGAAAAAGATAGTCCATGTGCGCGATGAGATAGAACTATAAGTAGCTAAAAATCTGAAGTGAAGTTAGGCTACGAGTACCGCGTAAATTCAAGCATTGAATATCAACATAACCTGCTTTCGTGATTCATGCTTTCGATAGATGCATTAACCAGTTACCACGTGTGTGTGTTCTCATATATTTTAAAATTAAATGAAATCGAGCTTGCACTGTCATTTTATCACATGAAGCTAGCTATCGGAGGCAGTGTTGCGAACCGGTGAAATTAAAACTTATGTACTTATAGTTGGCAACATTGATCAGGGGAATGACGTCACAAGGTCATTTAAATAAAACTTTAATTTCAATTTTTAAATAAAGTATTCGACAATTATATATTATTTTAGTTTTATTACAATATACTAACGACCAAAATTGATATGCAGAATATATATTTTAAAAAGGCGTTGTCTTGGAAACCCCCATTATGTAAAACAACTGGAGGTTTGCCTTTAATTTATGCTTAATAATGTAAAAAATAAAATTATGTGAGACGGCTGTGATTTAAAATTATTTTATTATTTATACCTGTAGACAACTGCCAAGAAACAGACAGAAGTATTTATCAGTTGAAAAGGTGTTGTAGTTCGTAATTACAAAAGAAAGATGAATTTCACAAATAGTGAAAAGGTTGATAGGCTCTGCTGTTTTCAGAAATCAAATAAATAAATAAAAAAAATTTAATAAAAACCATAAACCACTTCTAATAAACACTTGTATGAGATTTATAAAAAAAATAGTGATTAACAATAAGAAAACACAGCCGACTTATATAATTTTATTTTTTGCATTATTAAGCATAAATTAAAGGCAAACCCCTACTTGTTATACATAATTGTAAAGAGAAATTGATGAAGAACCTTATTCCCCAAAAACATATAGGGTGTTCCATTTAAAAAACCAAAGTTAAATATTTTTTCGCCAAATCAGTAGGCCATGGAAAACATATGTTAACGCTATTTTATAGAGTAGGTCTTGTTACATAAGTTTCCTATTTAGCTTTTTCTTATATATTTAATATTTCAGGAGATATTGCCTGAACAATGAAAAATCAGCCAGCCTGTATAAAATAACAATTATTTTCATCTATAACAAATAATAGCGTCACCTGTAGAAGGGGATATAAAAAATTATAAACTTTCAGACATGACGTATTCTACATTTATTCCTATTAATATCCCAAACTGGTTCTAGTGCCGCTTTGAAAATATTTTTTCCGCCCACCGGTTATTAATAGGTTATATTACGTGCCTCGAACGTACCAAAAATTGGTCATTAATAACATCCATTAATGCCCTGATTTTTATTAATGACCAATATTTGGTGCGTTCGATACACGGGATCTAGTTTCCGAAAATGCTAGATAAAATTAAAAGATATGATTTTTACAATTACTAGCTAGGTATATTCACGTAACATACATTTAAAATTAATTTGAACCCATAATACTTGTCAAATAAAATTAAAAAAGTATTTGTGCTACGTAGCGTTCAGTAAACTCAACGCATTCACTGAAAACAATTAACAAATTTGTTGATTTTTGACGTATCAAGGTAGGTCAGTCAAATGTCAAATGTGTTACTTACCCTAACCTAAAAAAATTATCAATGAATAAAATTGGAATTTAACAAGAAACGCTGGACGGAAAAGTATTGTAATTACCTCGGATGTTAATAAACGATTAATGATCTCAAGTATTAACGCCCTCGCTTCGCTCGAGCGTTAAAATATCTCAATCATTAATCGCTTGCATTAATATCCTTGGTCATTAAATAACTATAAATAACTAACAAATGTTTTCATGTACAACGAACAATAGCGTCACCGTCACCCATATGACAGGGTGAAAAATCATTTAAATTTACGAAGTTTAAACTTCCTATACTTTAGTTTTTTTTCTCACCCACCACTAGATGTCACCTTGTTTAGAGATTTTATTTTTTTTATTATTTATTTTATAAAATATCCCGCATGCCACTTTGAAAATATTATAAATAATTTATATGTATATTATAACCAGGGCATGTAACCGAAAAAAATACGGGTTAACGGTTAACCCTTATAGAGAACGTTATAATAATAACGGTTTTAGTTCGAAAACCGGTTTTTGAAAATTGGAAACCGGTTTAAACCGGTTAATATATCGGTTAAAAAAATAATTAAAATTAATTAAAACAAATTAATTATAAAAATTTGATTAATAAAAATTACAGAATAATTAATTAAAAATAATAATAAAAAATTACCATCTGAGAAAAATATAACAATTAAAAAAAAGCAATTTAATTAATGAATACTAACAAAAATTCCCGTAATATCTTCAGAAAAACGCAGGTCACTTTTCAATTTTAAACTTGCCTGTGTTTACAAATAGTCCAGGCGCTAGAGGTAGTTGAGTATGCAAATTCCGAGTGACGGCAACTATGACCGGATTCTTATACTTGAGACCCTAAATAATAACAAAACACATCTTGCCGCCGAGTGTGGTGGTCCCTTCCCGCCCCCTTCACATCCCCTCTTCATCCCATACAGTAAACATAGCGCGCGTACGCGTTTAGTGTTCCTACATCTATTAACGTAAAGAAATTGCTTTGTTACGTCGTGTTTTTGTATATACATATAAAATAATAGTATTTTCGTAAATACTTAGTGTCTGTTTAAAGTGTACTGTATTCAAAAACGTTAGAAATGTCGTTAGAAGTGGTTAATTTGAAAAGAAGGCTCTATTAACTACATACGAAAATGAAAGATTTTTCCAGAAAACTAAGAAATTATCGGACCCTATACAAAAAACTAAATTTTACAACTTTAAAGACACTCCTTCGAAATCAAACAAAAATGGTTCCAACAAAAAATTGCAAGACGTAACAGACATAACAATTTTCCAAAAATCATTCATGACGGCTTCTCAACGTGGACTTAATACGAGGATGTTAGAATCGTATGAAGTATTGAATTACTGTAAGTATCTATTTGACAGTGACGGATTTTACAGGAAGTCACCAAAATCACAACTCCTCGTTGAAATAAAAAAAAATTATAATTGTGGTACAAGCTCTCAGCAAGATTTAATAAATTTAAATACTTTCAAAGTTTATATTATTGATGGTATGGCACTTGTTCACAAAATTCAGTTAAATAAGTTCAATACTTTCGGTGATTTTGCCGAAGCTTTCTTCAAAAAAATTATAGAATTTTTTACTTTGCCTGGCGTTAAAAGAATAGATGTAATATTTGATAGATACGACGATATTTCTATAAAATTTTTGGAGACAAAATTACGGAGTAAAGAGCAGATCATTAAAAATACCTTAATTACCAACCATTCAACAAATATTCCTGCTGATTGTAAAGCTTTTCTTACTAACGCTCATAATAAATTGCAACTCGTCCGATTTCTTTGCGCTAATGCTCCAAAATATGCACAAGTAAATGAAGACTGCGAGATGTATATTTGTGGAGGATTCGATGATCCAACTAAATGTTTCAAGTTGCAAGGATCTTTAATTTGTGAAGTACTTGAATTACAATCAAACCATTTAGAAGCTGATTCAAGAATGTTCGTCCACATATTTCACGCAGTAAGGAATCAACCTGCTCATATTATCATAATGAGCACTGATACAGATGTATTCGTCTTGGCAGTTTATTTCTGGAAATACTTAGTAAATATTGGGTGTCTCGGTTTATGGTTTGACGGTTCTCACACAAACAAATGTTTTCTAGGATGCCATTTGGCTACTGAATCCCTGGGTGAAAACATATGCAATATTTTGCCAGCATTACATGCTATAAGTGGTTGCGACACTACTAGTAGATTTGGTAGTAAAATGCAATGGTTGAAAGCTGCGCCTGAAGATTTTGTACAAACAGCTCTCATGCATTTGGGAAACCTCGACCTAAATAATGAGCAATTCAAACAGTTAGAAGTAGTTTGCACATATTTATTTTCAAAGAAAAAAGTATCTGCTGATGAACTCAGATTTATACTGATATCTCAAAATATAGGTTTCAATTTCAATTTGATGAGAGTGATATGCACTTCAGATGCTTTGCATTTGCATTTATTAAGGGCTACAGTACAAACATTTATATGGAAAAATGCTCATCAAACACAATTACCACCCATTGATTATTGTTCATTTGGTTACGAAAAGCTCAACGATGACTTACGTCCACGACAAATGACGAAGCCGTCTTTACCAGAGTCATTAATTCCACCATGTAAATGTACTGCAAATTGTCGCACAATGTCTTGTAATTGCAAAAAATCAGAATTGTTTTGTATTTCATTATGTAAATGCATCAATAACAAATGTCAAAATAAAAAAGAGTAATTTTTTACCTACTTTAAGTACATTTATGCTTGAATTCGCTGGTTTTTCATATATAAATTTTATTTTTTTATTAATAAAAAAAATTATTACTTTCATTACTGTTTTTTTTTATTATTTAAGAATTCATCCTCACTTTTACTATTAGAAAAACTGTAAATTATTACGGAAATAATCATTAAAATCATTTTATATCATGTACTCAATACATTCCCTTTACGAATAAGAGAAGAGGGGGTAAAAGGAAATGGACCATAAAATTGACCGGCAAGATCCACATTATTATTTTTTGACCTTTTCTTCACTTAAATCCGTTGGCGAAATTCGGTATTCACATTATGCATACTCACTTACCTCTAGCGCCCGGTCTAAAAGGCCGTATTTATTTGGGACTTTTTAAGTAACCTTAACGGCCAAAGAGACTACCTACATTTATGACTCCAATAAATTGTTAATTGTAAAAACTGTCATGACTTATGTTCAAATACAAATAGAAAACATATAGATATAAAAAAAATATTAAAATTTTTTTCTCGCTAAATGATATTAAAATAAAGGTTAATGTTCGCTAAAACCGGTTTATTTATTTTTTGGTTAACGGTTACCGGTATTTTCGGCCTAAAAAATATCGGTTAAAATTACGGTTAAAGTTCGCCATTTTCGTTGAAAATATCGGTTACCGGTTTTTATTAACCGGTTTTTTTAACCGGTTACATGCCCTGATTATAACATATATAATCATACAAAAGTTATAATATTGTCACACTGTTATAAAAAAACGTGTAGCATGACTCTCTAATTTGGGTAAGAAAATGAATAAAAAAGATTTGTAATATAATAAATTAATTAATGCATTTATATTTATGCTATAGGATAAATAAATAAATAAAAAAACGTCCTAATCTTTTTAGTGTGCTTGCGCATATTGAGTGAAGTTCGCGCGTATTATGACAGTTTTATTTAGTTTATGAAACTCAAATTTTATAAAATAATGGAAGAAATGCGTTCCCCATATAAATTATTTATTATATTTTCAAAGTGGCATGCCGGATATTTTATAAAATAAATAATAAAAAAATAAAATCTCCAAACAAGGTGACATCTAGTGGTGGGTGAGAAAAAACTAAAGTATGGGAAGTTTAAACTTCGTAAATTTAAATGATTTCTCACCTTGTCATATGGGTGACGGTGACGCTATTGTTTGTTGTACATGAAAACATTTGTTAGTTATTTAAAATATTTCCAAAGCGGCACTCGAACCAGTATGAGATATTAATAGGAATAAATGTAGAATACGTCATGTCTGGAAGTTTATAATTTTGTACATCACCTCCTGCGGGTGACGCTATTGTTTGTTATACAAGAAAACATTTGTTATTATTTATATTATTTGTTTAAAGAATATCCAAAGCGGCACTCTATCCAGTTTGGAAACAAATGTTTTCATGTACAACAAACAATAGCGTCACCGTCACCCATATGACAGGGTGAGAAATCATTTAAATTTACGAAGTTTATACTTCCAAACAAGAAGACCTTCCCTTAAATACAGGGTGTTAATACTAAGTTGTACCATCCGAAAACGGCAGTTAGAACTCATTGAGATAAACAACTTTTCTTAGTTCAAATTTTTGATTTGGTGCCCCAGTTCATAGTTATTGGCGTTCTTTTGTTTTTCGAAAAATCGTCATTACTCCCTTATTTTAAGAGATATTGAAAAAATACAAAAACTTTCAGCATTTGCTTTTAGTTCTCTAAAACTTTTGTATTTACAATTATTTTCCATTTTATCAAATAACAAAATGGCGGCCGATCAAAAATTTCAAAACAAGATATTTTGAAAACCACTCAATCGATTTTTGAAAATAAAACATTTATAAAATCCTTATATTATCTACTAACATATGCCTAAAACATTTTTTTTCGATCTGTCGAAAAAAAATTTTATTCATACTTAATTACAAGATAAATTTTAACAAACTGCAACAATAATTTAAAACAAAGTAGGCTTGCTTCTTTTAAACAAATAAACAAAAACCGAATAATAAACGCATACTTCAAACTTGAAAATTATTTATTGCTTCATCTTGAAAAGTTATTTACTTAATTTCTGTATAAGAATGCTTAGTTATCAAAACGCTGAACTTCTTCACATGCTTTTGGTTTT
Source organism: Stenolophus ochropezus (assembly GCA_035578165.1). NCBI lineage: Eukaryota > Metazoa > Arthropoda > Insecta > Coleoptera > Carabidae > Stenolophus > Stenolophus ochropezus. Next base: position 19,679,337 of record JAQOWZ010000010.1, on the reverse strand, counting down.
TGGAGAGGCAAGGCGTAATGCACCAGAAGCTCTAAGAATTTATCGGAGAAGATATCCGAACCGTCAGCAACCAAGCTGCCGCATTTTTAGAAGAATATGTAGACGATTGTCAGAAACTGGAAGTTTTCATCCTACAATTGGTGGGAATTCCAATATATTTCGTCGAACCCTTGCATTTGAAGAAGCGGTTCTTAATATTATTGAAGATGAGTCATCGTCGAGCACAAGTTTGGCAAGTTCTGAAGGAACAAAGTATCCATTCATTTTCAAGACAAAAAGTGCGAGCTTGCGTTGCTGCGAATGTTGGCCATTTTGAAAATCAAATTTAGTACCTCCCTTGCAGTTTCATTGTTAATTGTATTTTTTCTTATTTGTTTCTTGTTTATTTTTTTGTTTAATGGCAGCAAGCCTACTTTGTTTTAAATTATTATTGCAGTTTGTTAAAATTTATCATGTAATTAAATTTGAATAAATTTTTTTTTCGACAGATGTCGAAATGTTTCAGCCATTTGGTAGTAGATAGTATAAGGATTTTATAAAGTTTTATTTTCAAAAATCGATCGAGTGGTTTTCAAAATATCTTGTTTTGAAATTTTTGATCGGTCGACATTTTCTCATTTGATAAAATACAAAATAATTGTAAATACAAAAGTTTTAGAGAACTAAACGCAAATGCTGAAAGTTTTTGTATTTTTTTAATATCTCTTAAAATAAGGGCGTAATAACGATTTTTCAAAAAACAAAAGAACGCCAATAACTATGAACTGGGGCTGCAAATTAAAAATTTGAACTAAGAAAAGTTGTTTATCTCAATGAGTTCTAACTGCCGTTTTCGGATGGTACAACTTAGTATTAACACCCTGTATACGTATTTGAAAACTAAACAATAATGATATTGTAATTCTCATTAATGAAATTTTAGGTGTATATATAGTAATTTATTTATATATAGGTAATTTTTATGCATATATTTATTCAGTATATCCAAAATTCGAATAATATTAAACAATGTCACATCTTCTTGGATAAAGCTACTCGGTAGATATGAATAAATAATTTAAGTAAATGATAGATTTTTAAATAATGCCTGCTTTAAGATTGTGGGTATCACAAGTATTTGAACAGGTGGTACACCACAATAAATGTAAATAAATAAATAAATAAAACAACACAGTATAATAAATCAAGAAATTAAGGGAACACTAAACAGAATGACTTTATTCAAAATTGAATGGAATAATAATTAATGTTTTTGTACATAGATACTTTATATCTTTTCTTTTCATGGCCACCACTCAAAATCCTTTTCCATGGCCACTACAAGATTTTTATTTGAATATTGTACAACTACGCCATCTATATTATAGTAGCACAACATGAGGCAGTTAGGTTGCTTTTTTATCTGGTTTGTATACTTGGAAATTAATTCGACCTGTCCCATTTCAACATTTTTACACGGCGTGGGATTGCATGTTTTCCACAGAACGGCACTGGGAGTGGGGGTATTTTTACACGGGGTGTGATTTATGGCGGCTGGGATTCGAAAATCAGTTCGACCTGTCCCATTTCAACATTTTTACACGGCGTGGGATTGCATGATTTCCACAGAACGGCACTGGGAGTGGGGGTATTTTTACACGGGGTGGGATTTACGGCGGCTGGGATTCGAAAATCAGTTCGACCTGTCCCATTTCAACATTTTTACAAGGCGTGGGATTGCATGATTTCCACAGAACGGCACTGGGAGTGGGGGTATTTTTACACGGCGTGGGATTTACGACGGCTGGGATTTCAGTAAAATGACTATTTCACGGCGTGGGATTGCACGGCGTGGTACGTACTCGTTGAACCTGTCACTTTATCGCGGCGTTTTTAACCTGCTGCACCAAGTAACGACATATGCTACTATTTGCGATACTACTTGCTTTAAAATCAAATTTTTCGTAATTTATTTGTATTTTTTCTGTATGGAAAGCAAAGTGTAATGTTTTGAAATATAAAAAAACCCTATGTTATAATTAAGAATCGTGAAAATGCTTGAATATCGTGAAATGAAAATGTACTCCCATAAGAAATGCATACACTCAAATCTGAATTAGGGTTTCGCGCCAAATGTAAATCTTAACCTCACTAACGTGGTCTATACAACTTCATTCATTCATTAGTAAATTATTTTTTGGAACAGTCCAAAGATTGTACACCATATTTGCATCATCTACAATTCGTTGGAATATTTTATGCAGACACTTAAATCTAACATTAAAACCATTGAGTGACACAAGATGGGAGGCAAGAATTGTCTCAATAAAAACAATTAGATTTCAATTAAAAGAAGTTATTGCAGCTCTAGAAGAATTGCAAATTTCTGTCACAGACAATGGTGTTGCTGCAGAAGTAAATAGCACTCTTCACCAAATTAAAAAATTTCCATTTTTAATTGGATTGATTATATGGTACGGCTTATTGAAAGATATAAATAAAATAAGTAAATATTTGCAGTCTAAGAAAAGCACTATTGATTGTGTAGGGATGATGATAGATGCACAAAAAGAAATTTTAAAAGAAACAAGAGGAAAATTTAAAGATATTTTAAATCAAGCGAAAGAAGAAGCTCAAAAATTAGACATCGACGAAAACATAACTGACTTCGAAGAAAATTTTAAAGTTAACTTCTTTTACAATATTATTGATACAATATTAGTACAAATGGATGACAGATTTAAATTAGTGTCAAAAAATACAGAAAAATTTAATTTCATATTAAATATTAAAAATATATCTGAAGAAGATTTAAATAAAAAAATTAATGATTTCTACAAGGATTATTCTGAAGATGTATCAACCGATATTTTATCTGAAGTGAATTTTTTATAAAAGATGTTTCAAAATAATGAAAATATATCGAACTATCACCACATTTTAAATTTTATAATTGAAAAGCAACTAAAGGAAATATTTCCTAACATAATGATTACGTTGCGAATTTATTTCACTTTACCGGTTACGGTGGCATCGGCTGAAAGATCTTTCAGCAAGTTGAAATTGATCAAAAATTATTTACGATCAACTATGCTTCAAGATCGATTAAATGCTTGTGCCATTTTGTCAATTGAGTGGGAAGAGGCAAAATTATGTTGTTTTGACGAGGTTACTAACAAATGGGTAGAGGGCAGATAGTACGTAAATATGTAGGTACTTAATGAGAAATTATAATTATATGTATATTATATGTATATGTATTTATTCTACATTAAAAATATAATACATAGAAATTATGTCTATTGTGACGAAGTGTCACTAACCTGCATTCTTTTTGCAACCACGTGCACTCCCGCTTACTCAACCAACATCGTTCCGTCATCTGTTTCATCCGATCATCATATCAAGCCTTCCAAACCACGGGGAAGCTGTTCAAAGCCGTTTTTTCACCAAGCACATTATAACCTAACTTCGAGACCACGTGCCCGGACAAGTGACAGTTCCAGATTCACCTACAAAACCATGCTCATAAAAACATCACCCTGTTACCAATAATTATACTCACATTAAACATCTCTGCAAAAATGTATATTTTCACAGTTATACCACTCTACAGAACGCTGTCAAAGACACCACCAAGACGCCACTGCGCAGATGCGGCAAATATCCGTACTTCCGACCGAAGCCGAGATTCAAATGTTCAAAGAATTCAAATATAATTTTTGAAATATTCTAAAATAACATAAAATGTAATATAATAATTTGTAAAACGCAGGGAAGTCAAACAACGACATTTAGAATAAAATTTATTTTATTAAACAGAAATAACACTACTGTAGAACTCTCCATCTCTGTCGTACAATTTGTTTAAACGAGTTTAATTAGTAATCGGGGTATAAATACGGCCTCCGGGGCTGAGCATGATCATTTGTTTACTAGCTTCTGATAGCGACCTAAACTGAGTTCTCTAGCGAAATTTGCGATTTATCTCCGAGACACACCGATCCACCGACCGACCTTTTGTAGGTAAGACCGTATTACCGTCCTGACCGCTAACCCCGACGAGTAGAACTTTAAGCTGGTGTCCAGTTTAGCGATACTCGTCGTCCTGACTCCGACCGTTGACCACCAAGACGATACCACCTGAAGCTGGCGTCCAGCTTGGTAGTATTCTTCTTCCTGACACGACCGCGACCCATTCCTACAGTACAGCCTCAAGCTGGTATCCGGTTTGGCTGTACTTCCCTCCAGACCGTGATAGATTCAGACTGCGACCGCGACGTCGTATGGAACTGAAGGATCTACAATAAAGATTTGTTTTTAGTAATTCTGGGTTTTAGTGTTATCACCCTGGCCTAACCGACCTAGAGCTCCCGTGGCATACTTTTTTTCTTCCACAGGGCTCGCTGATTGGCGCTCGAAAAAAACCCGACGTCCTGGGGAAGAACCACGACATCACGGACCGATAAAGTCGCAGCGGCCCAAGTGATCGTCACACTATATATTATTAATTTTTCACTTGTACTCGTAAATTCCTTATTGTATATATATATATATATATATATATATATATATATATATATATATATATATATATATAAATTGACATAAGGGCCCCATGCACATTCTTGCACCCGGGCTCCTGAATGTACTTGCACGGCCCTGGCTGATTTCTCTGTCGATAATTATTATTTTGCATATAGCAATACTGTGTAGCATCTTAGAGAATTTTTCAACACAATTTGAAACACTGGGTCTAATATCTATATAAGTACAACCAAGGGGTACAAATGTAAGTGTTATCGTTTTCCTATAAAAAAAAATCGCAATGTTTTTGAAAATATTGTTATTTTTGTACGGTGCTAAACTTCTATGTGTACAAGTAATACTGGGTTGTTTAACAATAATTAGCACTTTATAATTTAGCCTTTATAATCCTCAAAATTTTTAGATAAACTTGGCAGATCAAAATATTATAAATTATTATTAAAAAAAAAATAGTTAATAAATAAATAAATAATTAATAAATATGTGTGTAAATATTTAAATTCATAATACGGAATGTTATTTTTCATTTTTGCTATAAATTAAGTTTTCGGTCAGTAAATAAAATGTGATTGATACTATTTTTCATGTTAATCTTTTCAGCACGAACCTCAATATTTAAATCTCTGTTCCTATAACCATAGCAGGTAGTAAATTTAAATTTCAATCCCCTTACGTCCCTAACCCTGCAAACAGTGCTGCCCTAACCGTTCTACCACAATAACGCCTAGAAATGTAAGCGGACATAAGCTGAACTATTTCGTGCTAAATTGAACACTGAAACATATTTTTTTATTTCCACATACATTCAAAAACTACGTAATATTTTTGAACGAAATTTTATATACACAATATATATAATATAATATAGTGAAATAAATGTTTGACTACTTAATTTTAACTGTAGAAAATATAATTTGTTATTATGGTTGTTATTGTAACACGTAACTATTTAGAAAATAAGTAATCAAGTAACAGAATTGTCATTCATATAAATAAAAATTTATTCATCCTCGGTGTATTTGATTTGGAAGTATATTCGTAGAGCATTATTAAATATTTTGGTTCACGTCCAATACATTTAGAGAAACAACAGATTATGGGCCCAGTAATTTGGTAATAAACTATCTTTGAATGTATATTGTGATTGAATAAAAATAAAAATATCATCTATGGATTCAAGGCACTTCCAAATTCAAAAGTTTAACGGTAACAATTTCCAGTTATGGATGTGTCCGATGGAAATTATTTTTAAATCTGAATCTGATTTGTTTGAGGTAATAAATGGAAAAAAATATCGTTCAGAAGATATAGCTGAAAAATGGGATAAGCTGAATGTTAAGGCAATGCTTATAATTTCATCATGTATGAAATATGAACAGCTGCAAACCGTCATAAGTTGTTATACAGCCAAAGATATGTAGAGTCGTATAAAAGCAATACACGAACATAAGTCCTCAATTAATAAAATTCAACTTAAACAGGAATTTTTCAGTTACAAAATGTCTCCAAATGCTAGTATTGCTCAACATTTAAGCAATATAGACTCACTGGCACGAGCTCTTTCAGATATAGCTTTAGGAAGCTTACCACTAAAATTTAACAATTTTGTCACTGCTTGGGATTCGTATGACGAGCAGAAACAAACATAAGATAATTTGATAGCACGATTACTTAAAGAGGAGCAACGCTTGACACAATCCGAAGAAATAGAAACTGCATTTTCAGCGTTGAAAATTAAAATTAACAAAATGTACAATAATGAAAAGTCATTTCGAAATAAGAAAAATATGGAATGTTTCTATTGCAAAAAGAAAAAACATTTCAAGTCTGAATGTTGGAAAAGGCAAACAAAGCAAAATATGATAAATAATAATCGAACTGAAAGCAAACCAAATCATTCGGCATTACGTGTGGAACTTAAAAATATTAATTTGACATTAAGCGAAGACGACTGGTTAGCGGACAGTGATGCGTCTAGACATATTGTCTTATCGTAAAGAATTGTTTACAGCATTTTCGGAATGTGAAAATAATGCAACTATGGTTCAAATAGGTGACAATACACAAATCAAAGTTGACGGTATTGGTTCAATCGATGTTTTTGCTTATGTAAGAGGAAACTGGGAGTCAAGAACAATTGAAAATGTTCTATATGTCCCGAATTTGCGAAAGAATTTATTTTCAGTGGGAGCAATGACAAGCAGGAATTATAAAGTAGCATTCCTCGAAAATAGTATGGAAGTCTATAGCAATAAATTATTAGCTACAGGGGTAAAACTAGAAAATCATTGCTATAAAATGTTATTCAAGACTGTGATAAACGATCAAAATCAAGCTAATGTGTCAATGTTAAATTCAATTATGTCATGGCATGAAAAATTAGGACATGTCAATTATCAAACACTGAAAGAAATGACAGATAAAGAAATGATCCCTGGACTCAAAATAAAAACCACAGAAAATTTGTTTTGTGACTTCTGTCAGCAAGGTAAATTCCATCGACTTCCCTTTCATAATAATCAAAACCGGGCTCAAAATCCAGGTGAGTTTATTCATATGGATCTATGTCGTAAAATGTCCTGTCCATCGCTTGGTGGAGCTTATTATTTTTTATTAATTAAAGATGACTGTACATCTTACAAGATGGTATATTTTATTAAACATAAGTCAGATGTGTTTTCAAAATTTCTTCAGGTTCGCAGATTAATATAAAATCAAACTAAAAACAAGATCAAAAGAATGAAGAGTGACAATGGCACGGATTTTTAAAATAAAAAATTTAGAAAATACTTCGAGGAAAAAGTTATTATACATGAATTTACAGTACCATATACAGCAGAACAAAATGGAAGAATTGAACGAGAGAACAGGTCAGTAGTTGAAGGGGCTAGAACAATGTTTCTTTCAGCAAAAGTTTCTGAAAAATATTGGGCTGAAACTGTAAATACATGTGTATATATATTAAATAGGAGACCTCGTGTATTTGTTAAGAAAATTCCAAATGAGCTGTGGACAGGAAAACAATCGTCAGTAAAGCATCTAAAGATATTTGGTACAGAAGTTTATGCACACATACCAAAGCAACAAAGATCAAAATTTCAGAGGAAGTCATAGAAATTTATATTCGTAGGCTATGATGTAGACAGTGATAATTATTGATTGATTCATCGAAAAACGTCAAAAGTGACAATAACTAGGGATGTAATTTTTATTGAGAATAAGCAATTAAAAACCCAAATCGATAATGATTACACAATTTTATCTGTTGAAGAAGAGAATGAAGATAAACAGAGAACACAAAGTGAAGAATAATTAAAAATCAATGAAGAGCCACAAGAAAGAATACTTAGAGATCGTAGTCAAATTTGGAAACCACTGAGGTATGATTAAGAATTTATATTAGCTTGTGCATCTCCAATTTCAGAAGATCCTGCAACATTTGAAGATGCCATGACAATAAAGATTCTGACATATGGATAGAAGAAATGAAAGAAGAAATAAAATCCCTAAAGGATAATAATACTTGGATTCTACAAGAACTTCCTGAAGGGAGAACTGCCCTTGAATGCAAGTGGGTTTATAAGACAAAATTTAAAACAGATGGAACTTATTGATCGTTATAAAGCACGTCTGTGCGCAAAAGGATTTTTACAAGAAAAAGGTATTGACTTTAGTGAAACTTTCTCACTAGTAGTACGTTCTTGCATGGTGAGTTAAAAGACGAAATATACATTAAGCAGCCACAAGGATTTGAAGATAAAGATCATATACTTGTATGTAAATTACATAAAAGCCTCTATGGACTAAAACAAGCACCACGCTGCTGGAATAAAAAAATTGTTGACTTTCTTTAATCATTTAATTTCTAACAACTAGAAGCGGATAAATGTTTATTTAAAAGAGAAATTGAAAATTAAGTCTTTTTTGTAGCATTATATGTTGATGATGGTCTTGTGGTAAGTAAAAATTTAAAAACAATTAATATTTTACTTACAAAATTAAAACATAAATTCGAAATTAAAGTCAGCGAACCCGAAATTTATATTGGACTTCAAATTAGAAGAGATAGAAAACTCAAGACCATAATTATTCATCAAAGTAATTACATGTCCAACCTATTAAATAAATTTAACATGAAATATTGTAAATCAAATGTTACACCTACTGATCCAAATATAGATTTAACTGCTAAACAATGTCCAGTTTCAAAATTTGAAAAAGATGAAATGAAAAATATACCTTTTCGTGAAGCAATTGGAAGTCTTATGTTTGCGGCAATTGTATCAAGGCCAGATATACTATATGCTGTTAGTCAAGTCAGTAGATTTTTAAATGATCCTGGAATGGAACATTGGAAAGCTGTAAAACGTATTTTTCGTTATCTTCAAGGAACGAAATATAATGGAATAAAATACAGTTTTTAAAATTTTAATCTGAGAGATTACTCAGAGGCAGATTTTACTGGGAACATTGATACACGACGATCAACAACCGGATACATAAGTATTTTGGCAAATGGACCAATTTTCTGGTCTTCTAAACTACAGAAATGCGTAGCACGTTCATCAACAGAGGCTGAATATGTGGCAGCTTCGAATTCATTATATGGCTACGTTTTTTGTTTCAGGAATTGCAAGGACCAATGCCTCAACCAACTACACTGTACATGGACAATCAGAGTGCCCTCAAGTTAATTCACAATGCAGAACATCACAAATTAACCAAGCACATCGATGTGAGATATCATTATGTAAGGGAATGTATTTTCAACAATGTTATAAAGCCACTGTATGTCCCTTCTGACAAACAGTTGACAGTTTTCGTAAGGAAAGCACTTTCCTGTATTAAATTTAAAGAAAATTGTATATCAATATCTACAGGTAATTTTGAAAGCTAAAATCAAAGTATTCAAAAGTGGGAGTATTGAAATAAATGTTTGAATACTTGATTTTAACTGTAGAAAATATAATTTGTTATTATGGTTGGTATTGTATAAAAATTTATTCATCCTCAGTATATTTAATTTGGAAATATATTCGTAGAGCATATTAAATATTTTGGTTTACGTCCACTACATTTAGACCAACAACATAATCAGCCCAATTCTCTAACGAAAATTGTTAAAATTAACAACTGGCTTGAGTGGTTAATTTCAAGGCAGTTGTAAATAACGAAATTCTAATTCACTAAAACTTAAAATTGTTAGGATTTAGCAGCTAGTAGATAACTTGAATTGTTAATCTAACAACTGGGTTTTAAGCAATTCTTAAGGAGTTTTTAACAAATTGTTATAGCTTTTCTTGACATCCTTTTGATCGGAGATCAATTTTTGAATGAATTTGACGAAGAAGAGCGCAGGTAAGTAACATATCTTTTTTTAAATTACTATTAATGACACTTTAATCATTTATGTCAATTAATTTAGGCGTAACCTAAAAATAATGCATAGAAATATAAGAGATGTGAGCGATCTCTTTACAATACCTGAAAATCGATTTCGGAAAGTATTTCGATTAGGTAGGGAATTAGCTTTTAATTTATACATAGAACTAAAAGACGTTATACCTACGTCAATAAGAGCTACATACATTCCAAATCATTTGAAAGTAAATTATAATTTTTCGAAAGATATAAAAAGAATATATGAATACTTGTTCCTGTAGGTTCTACTGACTTTAAATTTCTACGGGTATGGATCTTATCAAGGTATTGTTGGCGAGGATTTCAATTATACGACTTTTGTTACCTAATAAAATTAAATTTCCTACAACTCCAGAAGATATTGAAACACGAAATTGGGGTAATTGTAAGCTATAAGAGACGAGTTTGATAAAAAAATTATGGTTTCTAGTTTTTTGAACAAATTTCGATTTCCTAACGTAATTGGTTGCATTGACGGAATGCACGTGGCAATTATCAGTCCACCAGCAGAACATGAATTATATCCAGCTGCGGCGTACTATAATAGAAAGGGCTATACTAGTGTTAATATGTTAATTGTAATCAGGCTTTATATATCCCTTTTAACAAACTTATTTCAAATAAATATTAATTTTAGATTTGTGATGCATATTTGAAAATTAATGCAATTAATGCTCGTTTTCCGGGTGCAACACATGATTCCGCTATTTGGCAAATGAGTACAATCTCACAGCATTTAAGAAGAAAATATTTTACTGGAGAATCAAATGGTTGGTTACTGGGTGATTCATGATATCCGCTGCAACCTTGGTTGTTGACACCCATTGAAAATGCACCACATGATACATCAGAGAGTCGCTATACAGAACGACATACATCAACCCGAAATGTTGTAGAAAGATTGAATAGTGTAATGAAAAGTCGATTTCGCTGTCTTTTAAGGCATCGAACTGTACATTATTTACCACCAAAAGCCGGAAAAATTATATACGCCTGCGCTGTTCTACATAACATGTGCCTGGAACATAATGAACCAGAATTTGAAGTTGATGAAGAATTGGAAGAGCATGATGATGTGAATGATGACGAAATTGAATATCTGGGCGACATGAATAACATTTTAGCTGCAGGACGAAGAATTAGAAATAATTTAATATTACAATACTTTTAATTATTATTATTATTTAATATTTCTATAACCTAAAAATATATTATTAATACTATGGATATTAGCTTATTTTAATAGTCATATACAGTCTGAGTTTGCATTTCGACTTTTCCCTAAGTGTAGAATTGCTGTTGCAAGATTTTCATTTGAAATTGCAAGTGCATTTAGAGAATTCGATAGACTGTTTAAAGAATCACATAAATTTTTAGAATTATTTTCGTACATTTTTGCAGTCATTTCCATTCTATTTATTGGTCTTGTTACTGGAAATGTAATTGAATATACATACAAAGTGAGCAGAATATCAACTAATTTACCTACCGTCTTTATTAACACTAGATTTCTTGTTTGGTACTGTAATTCTCTTAGTTTTATGTGTTACTCGTTTAGACCGAGAAAATACGGATTCCTTTGGAATAGACATTTCATCTATTTCTTTATTTATTTCATCTGAATTCAAATTAGGTATTTCGATTGGCAATGAATCTTCTGTTATAAGAAAATCCGCAAGTACAATATCATCTGTATTGCTCAAATTCATATTCATTTCTAAATATTAATTTTCAAAACAAGGACTTAGATGATTAAATAATAATTATTGAAATATTTTGTATATAATGTAAGTGATCTTACCTATTGGTAAATCTCTAGTATTTGTCGAAGTTTGTGATACATTAAAATTATCGTTTGGTACATCTAATCCTACTTCCATAAAATCTGGATCACCTTCACTTGAAACTCTACCTATTATATTCATTAATTTCTCTTCAACATCATTCAAGGGTTTCACTGTAGTTTTACCTCCTCCGGTTAAACGTTGTGAAACTGTGTAGTCTCTTGCAATTTTTTTTTGTTTTGCATTTATACTCAATAAATGTCTGTAATTATTTTCGTAGGAAATGTACTTTACATCATATTAAATTACACAATAATATTTCATACCCGTTTCCAATTACACCATGTTTTTCTGCTCCTTTTTTATCATTTAAAAGACATGATAACTCTTTCCAATATGTTTCGACTTCTTTACTTTCCGCGGGACTTAACTTTTCTTTATTCATTAGTCGATGATTTACTACGAAGTCCACCATTAAATTAAATTGCTCATTTGTGCACCTTGTACTTCGTATTTTTTTCTTTTCCATCTTTTCGCTCATTTTTTTTCAATGAAGCAATAGGTAAACGAATTTTGACACTTTGATGTTAATCACACATAACCTCACAATTGTCTGCAGCTTGGTCCGAAGTACGTAACGACATACGTCTATTTCTGCAAAATGTATAATTACCACTAACTTCATGAATAATTTTAACGACGATTGCTAACAGAAAATCTGTTAACAATATAGGTAAAATATTTTTTAAAGAATAACATTTTACGATGAGTTGTTATCAGAATTGTTAAAATGAGTTGTTAAATTCAAATTGCTTCGTAGCTACTTACTTAACAACTACCTTAGAGAATTGGGCTGAATATTTAGTCAAATGACTATTTTTGATGAAATTATTAGTTCAAATACTTTCTAAAAATACTGTAGTAAATAATGGTCAATTAATTATGAAAAATAGTCATTTGACTATATATATAATTAATAAATTCAAATATATCAATAAACCAGTATAAAATTATTTAGTCTTTGAGTGAATGTGGAACAAAATTCCTTATATTTTTATGCAACCCGTCATGCATTCAACGGCACCCTTAACTTCTATATGTCTTACCGAACTGATCTGTATACACGGTGGTTGTAGTATATCTAGAATATAATATGTATTATGAATAAATAGTAGGCGGGATGAGAAAAACAATATGTAAGAGAGTATGTCAAAAATAAATAAATTGTGTTCAATCACGTGTCTATTTTATTAAAATACAGATATATATTACATTTGGCGACGAGTATAAAAACAAATAGGAAGAAAAGGAAATGGCATCAAATGATGTATTTAAAGCGTTTGATCCCAATGAAGATCAAAGTAGTATTTCTCCACGTTGGGAAAGATGGATACGAGCTCTAGAACTACTATTGCTGAGTAAAGATATCAGGGGAAGTGAAAGAAAGAAGGCAATGTTGCTGCATTATGGTGGTCTTGAGTTGCAGGATATATATTATGCCATACCAGATGCTGACGAAGTACCGGAGGGAGAAGACGCATACGAAAGAACAAAGAAAATATTGACTGATTATTTTCGACCTCGGGTGAACAAGACTTATGAGCGACACATTTTCCGGTCTTTGGCACAAAGAAATGATGAAACAATTGGACAGTACGTAACTCGTTTAAGACAACAAGCAAGGAATTGTGATTTTGCAAATGTCAATGAAGAAATTAAAGATCAAATTGTTGAACGATGTGTTTCAGCAGAATTGAGGAAACGAATATTAGAAAAATGTGAAGATACTACTCTTGTTCAAGTTTTAGAAATTGCTCAAGCATTAGAAGTTACGTCGTTACAACTGAAAAAGATGGATACAGTATCGGTAGATAAACTGTCAATAAAGAAGAAATTTGACTATAAGAAACAAGAAGATAAACGAAAAAGTATGGTGTGTTTTAGATGCGGCTATGAAGGACATCAAAGCAACGATTTAAAATGTCCAGCCAGAGGAAAAACGTGCTCAAAGTGCAAAAAAGTAAATCATTTTGCTAACGTCTGCAAGACGAAGACGAGCAATAATAGCGGTCAGTGGAACAAACAGAGCAGGCAGCGAGTCAGCCAGGTAAACGAATCATCATCAAAGGACTACGCATTTGGTTTGGAAGTAGAGGATCGAGTCGACGCCATCTGCGAAAGAGATGTGAAAGGCAAAGTCGGAGGTATTGAAATTAATTTATTAATTGATTCTGGGGCGGCTTGTAATGTTATTGATGAACAAACATGGGAGGTTTGTAAAGTTCAGCAAATAGATTGCAATTCTCGTAAACTGTCAAATAAAAACATATACGCATATGGGCAGGAAAAACCTCTCGATGTACTCGGGGAATTTGATTGTTTAATTGAAATAGGAACGGAGAAAACACATGCGAAATTTATTGTAATTAAAGGAAAAGGAAAACCAATACTTGGTTATGAAACAGCTAGCGAATTAAAAATTTTAAAAATTGGTACTGATTTGCAAATTAATGAATTAAAACCGGAAATATTAAATCGAGAACTATTTAACGGAACGGGTAAACTTAAGGATTATAAATTAACAATACCCATTGACAAATCATATACACCAGTTGCACAACCATTGCGAAGGGTTCCTTATCACATTAGGGATCAAGTACAAAAGGAGATTGATAAGCTAATTCAGCAAGATATTATAGAACGAGTAGAAGGCCCTACGCCATGGGTGTCACCAGTCGTACCAATACTAAAGAAGAATGGGGATGTACGTCTATGTGTAGACATGAGGCAGGCAAATGAGGCTATAATACGGGAAAGACATCCGCTTCCAGGATTAGAAGAAATATTAACAAAAATATCCGGTAGTAAGTGGTTCAGTACACTTGATATAAGAGAAGTCTTGTGAATTTTTGTGCAGCATTTATTCCTAACATGGCAACCATAAGTGAACCATTGAGAAAATTAACTCGAAAGGAAGTACCATTTAGATGGAATAAAGAACAGCAAGAAGCTTTTGAAGAATTAAAAAGGAGATTAGTAAGCGCAAATACTTTTAATTTGTACAAAAACGACGTGCAAATTAGAGTCATTGCAGATGCCAGTCCGGTAGGTTTGGGAGGAGTATTAACACAGAAAATAAAAGGAATTTGGAGGATCGTAAGTTATGCTAGTAGGAGCTTAACAGCATGCGAACGTAAATATTCCCAAACGGAAAAAGAAGCACTTGCGTTAATTTTTGCATGTGAACGTTTTCACAATTTCTTATACGGCGTAGAATTCGACCTAATAACCGATCATAAAGCTCTCGAATACTTGTTTACTCCAAAATCGAAACCCAATGCGAGATTGGAACGGTGGGTGTTACGACTTCAACCTTATAAATACAAAGTCGTATATGAAAAAGGAAAAACTAACATTGCAGATCCTTTATCGCGACTTTTGAAAATAGACGGAAATGAAAATACGAACAAAGAACCAGACAAGCAATATATTAATTGGGTTACGAATGCAGCAGTACCAAAAGCTATTAAACTATCAGAGATAGATCGAGAATCCCAAAATGATGAATTGTTAAGAGGGGTCCGTGAGGCATTAAAAACAGAAAATTGGAACGCAATGTCTAGCTCAAAATTCCGGATGATTAAAGACGAACTTTGTGTGAATAACAGTATTGTACTACGTGGGACGAGGTTGGTAATACCTGAAAATTTAAAGAAGCGTGTATTACAAATCGCACATGAAGGACATCCAGGCATAGTTGCTATGAAAAACAGATTGAGAAGCAAAGTTTGGTGGTCTGGGAATGACAAAGACGCTGAAAATTTCGTCAGGAAATGTGATAGTTGTCAAATGGTCCAGAAAACTGTTTTAACGGCTCCTTTGAATCGGAATAAGTTACCAGATAAACCATGGAATATTTTAGCAATGGATTTATTAGGACCACTACCATCAGGTGAAAGTTTTCTAATTATCGTAGACTATTACAATCGATTTTATGAAGTACAAATCTTAAGAAGCACGACGTCTGATGTAATTATTCATAGACTCGACGAAATTTTTGCGAGACACGGAATACCAAATACAATTGTATGTGACAATGGGACAAATTTAGCCAATGCGAAAATATATAATTGGGCAAATTTAAATGGTATTAAAATAGCACACGTTGCACCAGCTTGGCCAAGAGCAAACGGAGAAATTGAGCGTCAGAACAGAACTATAATGAAAAGACTAAAAATTGCTCAAATTGAGAAACTCAATTGGAAAGAAGAATTATATAGGTATCTTTTGATGTATCGTGCGACACCACAGAGTACGACGGGACTTTCACCTGCGGAAATGTTATTTGGAAGAAAAATTAAAACGAAATTACCTGAAATTAACGAGGAATGTAAACTAGACGAAGCTGTACGAGAAACAGACGAATGGCATAAACTACGAGGTAAAGATTATTATGACAAAATACACAAGGCTACTGAAACCAATATCAAGGTAGGTGACACAGTTTTGATACCACAGAAAAAATCAAACAAACTCAGTTCAGATTATGCACCAGGAAGATTTAAAGTCACATACAAAAATAGAAATACAATTACAGTACAATCACCAGACCGAGTTACTTACAAGCGAAACGCACAAGATGTAAAGAAAATACCCGTTAAAGAAGAAGTGACAGAAACTATAGACTTAACAGACGATGGAGTTGAGGATGGTACTGATACGGTAGCAGATCAAGTAAATCAAGAACTTCCAGTACAAAACGCCGAGAGACCGATACGTGAGAGAAATTTACCTCGACGTTTTGAGGATTTCGTACTGAATTAATTTTTTGAATAGTTTCATTTAACTTTTTTTAAAAAAAAAAATTGTACCTTAACCAAAATAATATTTAAATTTTATTGGAGGAAGGAGAATGTAGTATATCTAGAATATAATATGTATTATGAATAAATAGTAGGCGGGATGAGAAAAACAATATGTAAGAGAGTATGTCAAAAATAAATAAATTGTGTTCAATCACGTGTCTATTTTATTAAAATACAGATATATATTACAGTGGTATTGAAAGTTGGACGCATGGCTTTACTTGGAAGTTATTACAGATATAAAAATATACTAAATAACAAAGTTGTATGAGACCAAGCGAGCCATTTTATTATAGAATAAAATTCACGAAAAATACTCAATCGGATAGGCATAAAAATATGTGTAATCCCATTAAAAAAAACTTAGTGCTGTAAGTTTATAACCACTGGTTTAAAAAAAATATTTTTTATAACCAAATGGCCTCTTTGTCTCCTACTTAGTATATTTTATATCTACAATAACTTCCGAATATAATCATGTGCCCATCTTTTAATTTCACCCAATATAGTATGAACTATGAAATAACAATTATGATGTGAACACCACATGACTTCCTTGTAAGCTAAATTATACACATTTCTTGCTGCATTTCATTTAAAATTATTTCACTTGAAAGTGAGATCATTCTATGGCTAAACATTTTTTAACTTCCATTCGTTTCATATCTTTAAACTTACCTTCAAAATGGATCATCTTTTGAAAATTTTTAAAAATGTTTATCACTATTATTTATTGCGTTACACAAAATTAAAATTAATTTAATCGCTCAAAAACTTGCAAAGAAAGAGATATGGTTTTAATTTATTTCGTACATATTTCTCACGAAATTATAGTCTGACAGTTGTCAAAGTCAAATTATTATCAAATGTTTCTGTTATTACTAGGGTATATTGTTAAAGAATCATCACAACAGTTTTCAAGAACGAAATAGTTATTTGTGTATCAAGAGTGTAAAGTGCTCGTAAATTGAAACGCGAGCGTAGCGAGCGCTACAATCGAGCTAGAGCAATAAAGATACTTTACGCTAGAGATGCACACATAATGTTTTCTACGACTTTACTAACGAAATAAAAAAATAATTATACCTATTTAGTAAGTTCAATTCAATCTTAACCAATTTCCTGTTTTGTGTTGCTGTAACCATGACGATATGAGTAAATAAATAATCTAAGCGAGCAAATTAAGTACTTTACCGCTCGTTGCTTATGGAGACGCGCGGTAAAGTATTTATTTGCTCGTTCTTCAGTAATCATTGACATTACGATGACAAAAGAGAGCATAAATATCAACTTTTCATGGTGGTCGTAGAAAAAATATATTATGACATTTAACACAAATACATAAAATCTAAAAACTGTCAATCAAAATCAATTATTTCTGAAAACAAGAAATTCATGGTTAACATAATTTATATTATAAAATGCATATTATTTAATTTATTTTCAACACTTCCTCCTGCATTTTATTCTTTATTCTTCTGCCATGTCGTTAGTCCAATTAGGTTCCTCAATGTCGTGAATCTAACTTTATGCAAAGATTTGGTGAATATGTCAGCCAGCTGCTGTTCAGTAGATACATGCTCAATATCAATTTCTCCATTTAGGTATTTTTCACGCACAAAATGAAATCGCACTTCTATGTGTTTAGTGCGTCGATGAAATTCAGGATTTCTTGTTAATTTTATCGTGCTAGCATTGTCTACTCGCATCACTGAAACATGTTCTATGTCACTAATTTCTGAGTATAATCGCTTCATCCAAATAATTTCCTTCGCTCCTTCACACGCTGCTACATATTCTGCTTCTGTAGTCGAAACAGCTACAGACCGCTGTCTTTCACTTCGCCATGAAATTGCTCCTCCCGCATACTTGCAAATATATCCAGACGTAGATCTTCGTGTTTCAGTGCATCCTGCATAATCCGCATCAGTGTAAACTTCCAATACATTATGTTTAGAACTTGAATGATATTCAATTCCAATATTTGTTGTACCACGCAGATATCGCATAATACGTTTCACCCTTGTCCAATCATTTTTTGTTGGTGAACTCATTGCTCGTGCTGCAATGCCTACAACATATGCAATGTCTGGTCTCGTCACAGTCATTAAATGCATGAGACTACCAACTGCTTCACGGTAAGGTATTTCATTGTGTAGTTTCTCATTTGTTACATCAATGTTGCCTTCTGCAGATGTCGATACACGTTTTTATTCTGTCATTCCAAACTTCTCTAGTAATTTTGATACATAAGAACTTTGATTTACTAATATGGAACCTTCTTCCCTTCTCATAATCTGCATACCAAGATAACTCTCCAACGAACCTGTTGTAATTGTAAATTCCTTTAATAATACAGTTTTAAATTCTTCTATTTCTATTTTATCAGTCCCCATTACCAACCCATCATCAACGTAAATGGCACATAATAATTTCTTTCCATTTCTTCTCCTTACAAATAAACATGGATCTGATTAACTTATGCTAAGTCCTTGTCTTTTCATAAAATTTACAAAACGTGCGTTCCAGCATCTGGGGGCTTGTTTCAGTCCATATAATGATTTTTCTAATTTTCATATCCGACCAGAATTATCATCGTATCCTTCTGGTTGATACATGTAAATTTGCTCTTGAAGATTCCCATACAAAAACACAAATTGAAACATTTCAAGTCTTTCTGTAGCTGCAATATTTAACATAGCACGTAACGTATCGTAGCGAACTACAGAACTAAATAATTCTTCATAATCAATTCCTTTCTTCTGAGCGTAACCTCTCGCTACCAGTCTTGCCTTATACTTATTCAGTAAACCATCTGAATTTAGTTTTGTACTAACACCCATTTACATGTTAATACTCGTACATTTACCGGCTTTTCTACAAGTTTCCAAGTTTTGTTTTCTTCATGTGACTTTATTTCATCGTCCATTGCTAATTTCAACTGCTTCGCATCATCTCTGCTCATCGCTTCTTTGTACGATTGCGGAAATTGCAATATATCATGTTCACACTGTTCAGCAAGCATGATAAAGTCTCCACTTCGTAGATATGCTGACAGACGTCTTTCTCGTTTACTCTCATTAATTTCTGGCTTCAATGTATCATTTTCTATTTCTTCAATTTCCTCAAATCCATTATTATTTGTCTCTATCTCATTCTCTTCCTCCTGAACCAAATCTTCTTCATTTTCAAGATTTATATTCATTTCAGTTTCTTCATTTGAAGTTGGTGTAAGTGATACCATTAGCTCTATGTTCTGTAGTAGATATATAATTTCTGGTTTAAAAATTATATCTCGGTTAACAATTACTCTTCTCTTCTGCGGTATCCATACACGATAACCTTCATGTTCACCATGATAACCAACAAATTTTCCATTTAAGTTGCGTCAATTTTTTTCCATTGTTGCTTTGGTAAATGTACGTAACAATCTGTACCAATCACCTTCAGATGTTTAATGTTTGTGATGTTCTTACCAAACCATAATTCATACGGTGATTTGTCTTTCACTGCTGTTTATCCAGTTAGATTCAATAAATACACAGCTGTATTACACAATTCTGCCCACAAATATTTTGGCATTTGATGTGCATATAGCATTGTTTTTGCCATTTCCACTATCGTTCTATTTTCGCGCTCTGCAGCACCATTTTGCTCAGGAGTATATGGAGTCGATGTTCTCATTCGCACTCCAAACTCTTTTAGAGTCTTTCCAACTTCAAGGCAAGTAAATTCACAGCCGTTATCACATAAAAGTTCTTTTACTGTATGTCCAGTTGTTTCCGTTTCATTTAAGAAATCTCGTGAACACCCGTTAACTTCGCTTTTATTTGTTACAAAGTACGCTCGGCGGTATTTACTGTAATCGTCTTTGAATAATATGAAATAACGATTTCCAGCAATTGACTTGCACTCAATAGGTCCACATACATCTGCATTAATTAATTCACCTATTAAATTTGGTCGATTAGGTCGGGAATTGAAGCTTTTCCTATGTGCTTTTCCTAGAGCACATTCATCACAGAATTGCTCATCTGTCTTCACTTCTATTCCATATCGCTTTAGTATATTCTTCACATGTTGTTTATTCTAGTGTCCCAGACGTTCATGCCATAGTTGAAGAGTATTATTTGTATTTGCATAATATATTACTGTCTTCTTTTGTTTCTCAACTACCATGTTTAACTCATATTGTTCATTATTCAGAGTACCGCTTAATAGTATTTTACCATCTCTGATAAATCTACAACTTTTTGCATCTGCTTCAAAAATGTAGCCTTTTGCAGTTGCTCGACTCACGGAAAATAATCTTCGAGTTGCATCGGGTACATATCTTACATCTTCAAGATATTTACGAACCCAACATGATTTTTGTTTAACAAGAACGGTGACAGTACCATGTCCCAGGGCAAAAGATTCGCTTTCACCATTAAAACCACTCATTGGTTGTGCAAATGGTTTATAATGTGTAAATTCAAATTGATATGGTGTAATGTGTGAGGTAGTCCACTGTCTGCTAACCATTTTTCACATTTATTCACACCATCATGGTACATGAACGATTGCTCATTCGTCTTATTTTTCTTCAATGGACAATCTCGTTACAAATGCCCAACATTGTTACATTTCTAACACCTCATGTTAAATGTGTTCTTCTTTCCATCTTCATTTCTTCTATTATTGTAACTTGATGTTTCAGTTTTATTTAAATTTTTCATTTTACAGAAGGTCTTGTTTGCGTCCAAACTGCTGTCGCTCGAAGTACCTCTAAATTTAGTTTGATTAAATTTTCTTGGATCAGCTCGATTGTAGAATGCTGTCGATTTCATTCCATCCATATTATCTCGCTGCTCGTACATACGTAGACGTTCTAACAAAGTCTGCATCGAACGATCTGAAGTCGGTACTGCGTCCCATATATCTCTAAAATTTCGAAAACCAGTACACAGAGTAGACAGTACAAGCTGAATTAGAATGCACTCACCCATTTTAGCTTCGTTAGATGCAACTAATGCGTCATTCATGTCATGAAAGTGTTTCTGTAATTTAGCAACATGACCTATAATATCATCTGTCATTGTCGGCCAATTGAAGAATTCTGTAAGTAATCTGTCTCGTCTTTGCTCGTTACTTTGCTCAAATACACTTAATAGTATTTTCCAAACTTCATTTTCGGAATTACAGGAGAGTATCAGTTGACGTGGTTCTTCTCTAAGAGAGCTTACAATATAAAACATTGCATCAGCATCTTTTTTTCGACCACAATGATAATTTCTGTTCATATTCTGCCTTCGCAGTTTCGTCCACATTAGAATTCGGATCTTCAGGTCTTTTGGATACATCTGTTACTACATCCAAAAGTGAATGTTTACGAAGTAACAATGACATTAATAATTTCCAACTCGACCAATTTGAAGAATCAACAAGTTTTTCAAACTTAATAATTGGATCGTCAGACATTTTGGCTTGGCAAACTTCAATTACTGGGTACAGAACAAGTTTCTCTTACAATATTCTTTTGATATTTAGGCGATAATTGGGCTCATAACCTGTTATGACTAGTGTATATTGTAAAAGAATCAGCACAACAGTTTTCAAGAACGAAAAATATATTATGACATTTAACATAAATACATAAAATCCAAAAACTGTCAATCAATATCAATTATTTCTAATAACAAGAAATTCATGGCTAACATAATTTATATTATAAAATGCATATTATTTAATTTATTTTCAACAGTTTCCTACAAAAAAATAAAAGCCAACTAAATTATTATTCTCATTAATTTTCTGCCAAAAGTAAACTGCCCTTGGAAAAGGTCAAATGGAACCAAAAATGCATAACTAAAAGTTAAGTAACTACATAAATAAAATTCTACGGCTAATCGTTTTTAAGTTATGAGAAAAAATCAAAAAACACTACGAGAATAGTGCCCTTTTGGCGGTGCTGATTGGAATGAAAAAGGAAGGTGTACAACTAGATTTTATAGCAGTCCCATATACAAAATTTAAAAACTTTACGACTAATAATTTTTGAGTTATGCAAGATAAATACGTACGTACAGACGTAACGCCGAAGCTAGTCAAAACTTGATTACAATACTTCCTTTCCTTCATATACGGAAGTAAAAATGTGTGTAATTGGGTGCGAAATTATTTGATCACAAATATTTAATAGATGCAGTTCCGTTTCTAATGAATAACGTCTATTGCCTTAGTACTTTCTACTTTAAAATAACTGTTTTCCGTTAACTTCATAAAAAACTATACTTTTTGAATTACCTACTTGAATAATATCAATACAACGGGGTTAAAATTAGATAATTCAACTCCAATATAAAATAAATAGCTATTTTTAATACTAGTGAGCAAAGTAGTGCATTTAATTGCGAGTCTGGATGAGTGATTAATGCACGTTTGCTCACGAGTGTAAAATCTAATTTTTTCCACAATCAATATACAAAATATTATCAAACACAAAATATTTATTTCAAAAATTTACACTTAAACGTTTTTATTTGGGTGGATATAAATTAATTGTACAGTTATTGAGAGTATCAAAATGTCCTTGAGGAATATTTCTAGTAATATGCTTCCTTGTTTGCATAATTATTTCGCAAATAGCAGTATCACTACGTTGCAATCCGTTCGTTTGCTCACTCTTTTGAGTGATTAAAATTTTTTTAATCATTAGTGATTAAATAGCTTACTTTGTTCACTCTTTTGAGTGATTAAAATTTTTTTAATCCCTAGTGATTAAATAGCCTACAAACATCGAAATTAAACGATTGTAGAAAAAATAATTTTCTTTGTTTTCACATTGGCTAAAAAAGAAGGTATACTTTTTACAAGTTATAAAACGTTATTTACGTTTCTCAAATCGAAATACTAACTACATTAATGTCATTTACATCATTTGTCGTTAAATTATTTTGTCAAATTACGCTAGCATTTTATTTTCTTAGAATAAATTTCAGTTTGACAACTCGACCTGTTTAAAAAATAGAATCTTTTGACATACGATGACGTGATTTTATTAAAAGAGTTTTCTTGTCAAATTACTAGGTAACAAGAATTCGTAATGAACAGAAATTTATCCGGCAAAAAAAGCTCTTGTATAATTACAGTTGACAATAGAATTCCTATAGATATCATTCTGTATACATTGTTACTAAAGTTGAAAATATTTATGTAATTATATCATACTTATACATATTACCTCTAATTTTATCAACAATAATAGAGTGTGTAGGTTGTTTAAATAAAACTTTAAAATTTCTATATATTTTTTTACGATTTTATAAAAAATGTTATGTGGCAAGCAAATCATAAAAAAATGTAAATCTTCAGTTTTATTAAACAACCTACTACTCCCTCATCGAACAAAAATAAAATTTTAAAAATTGTTACATTCGACTGAACTTATATGTTGATAATATTATTAAAATGTTGATAATGCTGCATAAATATAAATATATAAGAAGGATGGATAAATAAGTAAGTAGTTCTAGTATAATTAGTTACAAAAGTAATAATAATATCCAAATGATACAATAAATCAAATGCATTATATTTTAGCTAATTTATTAAGTTATTACAGATCATTATAATTACTAATTAGCAGTTTTTACGAAATTAACATTATTTATTTATATATTATTGGGCAAGCTTCTTCAATATTTTTTATCAAATGCAATTCTCTTCGAAGACCTCTATAAAAGAATCCTTGAAACGATCCTTTAGGATACCACATTATTGTAGGAAATGATTTAACTGCCTGTGTACTACACATTAATTTATTATTCTTTGGGTCTGTACAGTCTACTTCAGCAAATGTTACATCAGCGAGTCCGTTTGTGTGTACTTGATAAGCAATATTTCTCCATATTGGACGAAAATTCCGACAATGTTTACACCTAGAATTATAAAATGAAATATAAAATTTTCTGTATGTGACAGTTTCATTTTAAATGTAATAGGCTCCTGAACCATAGTGAAAATATTACCATTTTGCAGAAGAATATGAAAATTTACAACAATTAAGGTAATGAGTATTAGTGAAAATAATTAATTTAAATATTATTTCGTTCGCGAGTTATAAAAGATTATATTTTGTTGTTCTATGATGTCATCCGTCTTTAGCAATTTCATTGATTGCTTGATTTTAAAAACACAATCGTGCGTACGCATTTCTTAGAACTTGGGAATGGGAGATATACCTACGGCCTGGCAGTTCCAAATTGTTATTGCATGTTCTTGTTTTTGTTTAGAAAAATAAATTTAATTTATGCCTAATAATATTTTTTTATTCATCACTGGCAAAGACAAATGACATCAGAAGCCAAAAATTTATCTCGTTTACTACGACATTTTTTTTCTGTCGCGTTATCACTTCTATGCTAATTTCACTGTGCTCTTTCAGATAAATAAGTTCAAGTAAAAAGAAAATTATTACTTGAGTAAAAAAAAAATTATTAAAGAAATATTTTTGCACGGCAATAAACGCACGACGAAAAATACATACATATTTTAAACGGTGACATGTTTTGACAGGTAAGAGTTACACCCATTGTAAGAAGAGCGAAGCGAGCACACTAGGCAGGATTTTTAAATATTTAATCAGTGCTCAAATTTAACTACAAAATATATGAGATAAATCTGAAGTTAAAGAATGGCAAAAGTTCTTTCAAAAATTCATGCAGGCAGCTGTCAGTAAATTAAAGTATTTTGTTAAAAATTAGTTTTTATGTTAATTTTGTTAGTAAATATATTATTTCTTCTCTCATATAGCTTCATTATAAACCTAAAATTCTAATGAATGTGGTTTACATGTTTCCAAACGTATCTAGATATCTGAAAGTTTATTAAATATCAGACATTTTATTGAATAATGTAATTTTATTTAAATGTATTCATATTTATTTTAATTCATTAATTTATTCGTAAAAAGCAAATATTAATACACTGACACACTTGTATTTCCAAAATTTCGAAATTCCCTCCGTTCCATAAAAATATTGGCTACGGGATAGATTTATAATAAATCACTGAATTTGAATTTAATAGCAAAGGCAAATAATTAGGTAGACAAGTCGCAATTTTACAGTCGATTCCAACATTAAGAAAATTTGTTATTTATTACTAACTCTCCTTTGAAGCACACAAGTATAAAGATGAATTATCAAGTAGATTTGGAAGCGAAAAGTGTTTAATTCTATATATGTATGTTTATTTTAAGACCGGTCAACATTTTTTCACCATGTTACTTATTAAATAGTGGTTATATATTTTTAAAGTAATAAAAAAAACACATACCATGGAACATAATATAATACAAAATGGCATCTTTCTGGAATATGTTTCCTTAATTCATTAAAATTATACTGCTTTACTAACATATCATTTTCACAAAAAGCCACATGAAGAAATATGAATAATATCCAATTAAATGAAACCATTTTAGAGATTCTGCATCGATAAATAATATAATACTGTTATTTTTAAATGCAGTGCATAATTTTGTTATCAATTTTATGTCTTAAGTGAATTATGTAAATAAACTAAGTATAATTTATTACTATTGGCTTAGTAATAGTATTCAAAATATTGATAAATATTAATACAATACTAAATATTAATACAATACAATGAAGTAGTGTTTCTTTACAAGTATTTTTGTTTAGGTTTTTACCTCCCGCCTATCAATATATGTATAGGTAAGGGAGGTATTGTTTTTGGTCAGATTTCTCGAGTGTGGGTTTTCAACATATGAGCACGAATTAGGGTCCCTAGAATACGATTTTACTATTTTTAGCGTGATGTCTGTATGTCCGTGTGTCTGTGTGTGTATCTGTGACGATTTTTCGTCCACGATAACTCCAATACGAGACATGTAAAAAATATAATATTTGGTATTTAAGAGTTCTGTTCTAATATGATGAACTGATTAGATTTTGATTACAATTGGTTAACCGGAAGTAGTACTTTACTTGAAGCTTTAAACCGTTTTTCCTAAAAAATACCTCTAAATACCATATTTTCGCAAATTTCGATATTATAAATACGAAGATTTTTTAATTTTCTACCGATCTGCATAATTAGGTTTATATACGACTTCTAGCTAGATAGAAAAAAAATATATAAATTATAATAATTTTACATATCGTTTAGGCTGAGAAATTTCGATAAAACAGATGAGTTATTCATATGTTCATAAAATTTGACATATGATGTCAAATTTGATGTAAATAAGTGTAAACGATAAAATAAGTAAAAATGAAGTAATTTTATTGTGAAATTTAAAAAGATGGAAGAAATATATTAGGAATGTATTTGCATGCGTGAATCAAAGTAAGTTCAATTCCGGTTTTAGTAACGACAAAAATAGTTGTCTTATTGGTCATACAAAATTTATGAAGGAAATTTTAGGTATGAAATGAATTAATAATATTCTGAACTGCATATAATATTCTGAACTGCAATAACAAACTAATTTTAAAACTACAAATTAAATGTATTGAAAAACATATAGAATATATTACTACAGTGGCGGGAGGTATTGTGTTGGACACACCAGATTTTTTTTGGTCAGATTTCTCGAGTGTGGGTTTTTAACATATGAGCACGAATTAGGGTCCCTAGAATACGATTTTACTATTTTTAGCGTGATGTCTGTATGTCTGTGTTTGTGTCTGTGTGTGTGTGTGTGTCTGTGACGATTTTTCATCCACGATAACTCCAATACGATACATGTAAAAAATATAATATTTGGTATTTAAGAGTTCTATTCTAATATGATGAACTGATTAGATTTTTACTACAATTGGTTAACCGGAAGTAGTACTTTACTTGAAGCTTTAAACCGTTTTTCCTAAAAAATACCTCTAAATATATATATAAAAAATATATAAATTATAATAATTTTACATATCGTTTAGGCTGAGGGATTTCGATAAAACATATGAGTTATTCATATGTTCACAAAATTTGACATATGATGTCAAATTTAATGTAAGTAAGTGTAAAAGATAAAATAAGTAAAAAATGAAGTAAATTTATTGTAAAATTTAAAAAGATGGAAGAAATATATTAGGAATGTATTTTGCATGCGTGAATCAAAGTAAGTTCAGTTCCGGTTTTAGTAACGTCAAAAATAGCTGTCATATTGGTCATACAAAATTTATGAAGGAAATTTTATTTATGAAATTAAAAATATTCTGAACTGCAATAACAAACTAATTTTAAAACTACAAATTAAATGTATTGAAAAAATTATATAGAATATATTACTACAGTGGCGGGAGGTATTGTGTTCGACACACCAGATTTTTTCTTTTTATTATAGCCGCCACATTGTACTTCTTTAACAAACAAAAAACATGCGAATACGTTATATTAAAACATGCCGTACTAAGCAACATCAATAGTAGTAGTATATAATAGATCGTAGAAAATTTGCCACATCTCCTTACCGTTCGTAATGCTTACATAATTTTTGCATGATCATATCTAATTTTCCGTCAATATCAGTAAAATAAAGTTTAATAAAAATATAAATGTATGTAGGTGAATATGTTATTTCATCAACATCTATAAAAAAGGTTTAGCCGGTCCCGGTTTATGTTGCCTGACGAGAATTTGTTGGGGACGGCACTACTTCTTTTTACCTCCCGCCTGAGACGATTTTTCGTCCACGATAACTCAAATACGATACATGTGAAAAATATAATATTTGGTATTTAAGACATATATTCAAATATGATGAACTGATTAGATTTTGACTATAATTGGTTAACCAGAAGTAGTACTTTACTTAAAGCTGTAAGCCGTTTTTCCTAAAAAAATGCCTCTAAATAACATTTTTTCACAAATTACGTTATTATTAAATATAAAGATTTTATAATTTTCTACCGATCTGCATAATTATGTTTATATATAACTTCTAGCTAGATAGAAAAAAATATATAAATTATAATAATTTTATGTATCATTTAGGCTGAGGAATTTTTATAAAACAGATGAGTTATTCATATGTTCACAAAATTTGACATATAATGTCAAATATAATGTAAATGAGATTAGAAGATAAAATAAGTATATATGAAGCAGTTTTGTTCTAAAAATAAAAATGGTGGAAGAAATATATAAGAAATGTATTTGTATGCATGAATCAAGGTAAGATCGGTTCCGGTTTTAGTAACGTCAAAAATAGATGTCATATTGGTCATACAAATTTTATGAAGGAAATTTTAGGTATAAAATGAATTAAACGTATTCTCAACTACAATAACAAATTAATTTTAAAACTACATATTAAATGTACTGAAAAACTTATGTAGAATATGTTTCTACAGTGAGGGCAGGAAATGTGTTGGACACATCAGATTTTTTAAAGTATTGTAAAGTTTATTTATTTAGGTGAAGTGTAAAAATGATTAAAACACGAATATTTATATAACTAGATTTAATAAACAACTAATAAATTATAAAAAATAAATAAAAGTAAGTAACAATATAAATAAATATACATTAACACTAATCTAGAAGTAATCATTATTAATAAAGACTTAAGCACTACGAACATTTATTTTAACACTTAAAACTACGCAATATTTATTTACACAATATATTTACATCACTAACTACTTAAGTATATCATCTACTATTTATTTATTTCTACTTTACATGTCGCTGTGACTCTCTGCACACTCTGACCGATACTAACTTACTGACCTCCATAAATTGCCCGATGCGACCCTTATATACCTGCCGCCAATTAATCTCTAGAATATTCTAGGGCATTCGAGACTCCATAAAATTCTCGAACAATTTTTCTAGGGTTTACGAAATAGTTATACATACCTATTTCTCATAGTTAATACTGCAAAAAATATGAATTTAGTTATACAGGGTGTTCCATTTAAAAGTGCCACCATTGCTATCTCGAGAACTATAAGAGCTACGAGGTTGGTTAAATTAGCAAAGAACCACCATTTTACAACACTAATACAATGAGCAAAAAAAATATTTTTTTCGACCAGTGGTTCTCAAAATACGGGACACAACTTTCTTATTTTAAATGGGAACATATGTTTATTTTTAGGTTATTCGATAGAGTATTTTTTTCCGAATTCAACGATATGAACATATTATATACTAATATAACAAAATAATTGAGAAAAATGCATTTTAATTTTATATGTATTTTATTTATATTTGGCTGAAACAAGAGTGCTATGGTTAGAAAACATAGACTATAATGTTCTGTCTAACATTGTTTGATTATTTTTTGTTAAATTTTATTTTCTTAAACTGTCAGTTTTAAGAAGAAAATGAATTGTTTTCTATCCAAAGCACTCTTATTTCAGCCAGATATAAATAAAATACATATAAATCTAACATGCATTTTTCTCAATTATTTTGTTATATTAGTATACGATATGTTCATATCGTTGAATTCAGAAAAAAATACTCTATCGAATAACCTAAAAATAAACATATGTTCCCATTTAAAATAAGAAAGTTGTGTCCCGTATTTTGAGAACCACTGGTGGAAAAAAATATTTTTTTTGCTCATTGTAATAGTCTTGTAAAATGGTGGTTCTTTGCTAATTTAACCAACCTCGTAGCTCTTATAGTTCTCGAGATAGCAATGGTGGCACTTTTAAATGGAACACCCTGTATATTAGATCGTATGGGAGATTCTAGCTAAATCGAATTTAGAGAAATTAGTTTAAAAAATAGTTTGACGTCGTTATGTCGCCTGTTCTTATCGTTCTCGAAAACGTGTGACGGACTACGGCGTTACCTTCACGTCGCAGAATATAAAATACGTCGTCATAGCCTATAAAACTAACTCATACAAAAACAATAATTAGTCGACAAGCACGGTATAATAAAATATACAAACGCTGTCGCACTATTCATTGCAAATCTCGGGCGCCACTCTACGTAGCGGTAGAGACGTCTAACTCGCAGGTTTCCAGTGACGACGGCCACGGATATCTCAATGGAGAAAAATGGCCAAGGTACGGATTCCAAGATTGGTTGTGGTCGCTCGCTTGAACACAACATCACGGAACGACTTTCCAAAAAAAGACAGTAAAAAGACGTAAATAAATGCATAAATAAAGTTCGGATAAAAATTGGTTATTCTTACAACCTGCGTTGCTCGCTCACTCACGTGCACGCAATGCGAGGGTGAGGTAAAAACAAACGCAAAACCAAATTCAGCAGCACTATCCTTGATTAGTCCTGGCGGTGGCCGATGGACAAGCTGAATCCTGTTCCGCGGCTCACGAAGCAAAATGACGGATTCGAGGATTCTTTCCAAGCCGAAATTCATCCAAAATTATCTCGATAGTGGTAGCGCAATCACTAGTTCTTCTCCGCCCCTAGTAATCGGAATCCACAAACTATCGCAACTTACGCACAACTCGTACACGGGATGAAAATGTACGATTTTTTCACACACGTTTTGCTCACATAAGGGTGTGAAAAACGGCAAAACACTATTCCAATTTTCACATAAATACTTCCACCTACCTTACGTTCAGCAGTGGAAGGATAGGAAAACAAATGAAAATAATATAAAAAAAAATCTCTGCTTCACAACTTTTGATAATCCCGCAAACTACAGACCCATAGCCGTATTACCCGTTTTCTCAAAAATATTGGAAAAAGTAATATTTACGCGAATATCGAAATTCATAAATAATTATATAACAAAAGAACAGTTTGGATTTCGCGAAGGCAAAGCAACTACTGATGCTCTATTGACTTTAATATGTAATATAACGAATTCCTGGAATATTAAAAACATTTGTAGAGCCACTTTCATAGATCTAAGCAAAGCGTTTGATACTATATCACATGACATATTACTCGGAAAATTAGAATTCTATGGCATTAGAGGTATCCCATTGAAACTAATGGAGTCATACTTGAAAAATAGAGAACAAAGAGTTTCAATAAATAACGAAGTTAGCAACTTTAAAAATATAGATAAAGGTGTTCCTCAGGGTAGCATATTGGGACCGCTGTTATTCACAATTTATGTCAATGATCTGCCTATTAATATAAATTGTGAAACAATCCAATTTGCGGATGACACAACCTTTATTTGCTGCAGCAACAATATAGAAACTCTAAACGATAAATCAGAATGTATTTTAAAAGAAGCTATTGATTGGTTTAAAACTAATAAATTAATTTTAAACAATCAAAAAACAAATACAATAGATTTTAAAAATACAATAATACCAAATGATTTCGTCATAAAATATTTAGGTGTGCTTATAACCCCCAATCTGAACTGGAAATGCCATATTGATTTGCTGAGTAAAAAATTATCTAAATGCTTATACGCTCTGCGAAAAATATACTATACTGTTGGTCGCGTAGCTACAACAATAGCCTACTTTGCTCTTTTCAATTCAGTCATGGTGTATGGGTTGATTATTTGGGGACAATCACCACATACTGAAAGAATATTTCTACTTCAAAAACAAGCTATTAGAATCATATCTGGGGCTAGCCGGAATGATTCATGTAGAGAACTTTTCAAAGAAAATAACATACTTACAATATACTCTCAATACATACTGCAATGTTTAATATATATAAAGAAAAATTTACATACTTATAAAACTCATGCAGATAATCATCAGTATAATACTAGAAATAACAACAATTTAGTCACTACAAAGTATTCTTCAAAAACTATTAAAATAAACACTCTAAATTTACATTTTTATAATAAAATCCCTAGCGATATTCGAAAATTAGATAATAAAAAATTCAAATCTATAGTAAGACAAAAATTAATGGGAAAATCTTATTACAGTATCGAAGAATACATGCAAGATGAAAATTTTTGACCTCGTAAAATAGTTTGACATGAGTAATTCAAAGCTATTTCTTGTAATACAATGTGTTTGTCTTGATTGTAATTATTAAAAGACGTACTGTGCATGTATTTTGCTCTACAGTCAATAAATTATTATTATTATTATTATTATTGTTACGTCTTTATTTGGCCAAAAACTTAATAAAAAGCCACGAGTCGATCAACGATCGCGCTTTTATAAATGTTCACCCCCTTCCCTCCGTAACTATCATTTGAGGTGAACATAGTCACAAAACAATTACAAACATCATATATAAATATAAATAAATAACATTTAACATTACAAACTGAAATAAAAACACTTACTATTGCCTTAAATCACTAAACGAGTTAATTTCGCCGCATGAAATTAACTGAATCGAGCAAATTGACTAGAACCCAAACACATGTTCGATGGTTATGTTTTTCAAAACTCCACTTTCACAAAAACCACTGCGATGTGTTTGGCACTACACTACGTAGAACATTGTCTTACATCTCATGGTGTTCGAATCAAGAAAATCGGAGTAATGGTTTGCAGAACAAGAGAACAACTTCAAAAAACACAATATAGACAAATAAAACTCCATGTTGTTCTGTCATTACTAGAATTGCGCGCGCTGGCTTTGCGCGGTTTCTTGCAATATCTAGGCAATAGTTTTAAAATATTTGGAAGGTAGAGCTTCGGTAAATTTGATAACAAATTTACGTTCAAAAATACTGTTCAAATAAAACTGCTTCGTGACGCTTCGTCACAAGCAGCGTCACTCATATCCAACTTGACCTTTAACGCGACTACCTTCCCAGACAGGTCAGGTGTGATGACTCATCCGCAGTGAGTCTCGCTCGTTACAATATTTTATTTTTGATATACTATGTAGCTAATAATTTATTATTAGTACCAAGAAGAGCGCTTAAGATGTTCGTAATTTGGTTAGTACACCTAGTCGTCGAAAGTCAACTACAAGTCCGGCATGACATAAACGCTCTTTTTATGTCACGTATGAAAAACTTGAATAGTAAATTACTTATTATTCAGACACTTATAAATTAAGTTTCATTACAACTGCTTCGTTCAATATAATTTCTTAACCTAGTTACGGGCCCAGGAGGCTAAAACTAAAAGCAAAATTGAATTTACAAGTAAAAAAGGTGATAAAGTAAAAGGAAAAACGGTGTCAAAACAAATATTTCACTGCTGAACGAAGGTAATTTTGTTTACTGGAAGACAAAAATAAAGACAGTAATAATGAGTTTTGGGACGTAATAAATGATCCGAAACCAGAAGACGTAGATAAGAAGAAGAAAAAAATAATAATATAACTATGGCGTACATAAATTGAAGTGTACAAGACAATCAGCTGATAAATATACAGCACAAAGATGAAGCAAACGTGGCGCTAAAGAAATACGAACAGTTCACATTTGGCAACAAACTGTTCTTGAGAAGAAAACTGTACGGAATACATTATAAAGGTGGTTCCATGAACGATCAGACTGATTCTATAATGCATGTGGTCGGATTACTGCGAGGATCAAGGAAACCGCTGGAAGACGAAGAATAGTCGCAATTCTATTAGTCAAATTATCAGAAGCTTAACAAGATTTGGTTACAGCGATGGAAAGTCGTGGTGAAAATGACTTAATAGTAAAAAAAAATTTTTTGGAGAGAGACAATTTTGACATCAACCTATCTGCAAAATAGGATGGTAAGTAAGATTATTAAAAATGCAATTTGGACGATAAATTCGAAGAAGGGGTTTTAGTTGGATACCACGGCAGTACAGCAGGATATCGTATTTTAAATCCAACAAATTTGGATAAAGAGATCGGTGAAGATAATAGAAAGAAAATCAAAGGATAAACAATAAAAAAAATCTTAGTTTTACTATTACCACCACGATATGCGGCACCGATAATATGATGGACAAAGACTATCAAATGCTCCCACGAACACCACATGTACTCTAAAGGTGTGTGTCGACGCGATCAAATGAAAATGTATCCCAGTTATGATTAATGTACTAAATAAATGCAAACTACACAAGGAAACCAAATAATTAAAACGAGATGACCCAGATATCATCACGAGAGTAAAAATTTAGGCTAAATTAGATATAGATGCTGTTACAGTGGAAAGGGGTATTGAGATAATCGCTTACGGTATTCGTAATTCCGTTAGAGTTAGAGTCGTCGAGGGATGACACTAACTGTAGATTTACAAAAGAAAGGGATAAATTAGATATAGATGCTGGCCGATATACTCACAAAGTTGTTGTACAGGGAACATTTTGAGAGAACATACTACAGTGGAAAGGGGTGTTGACATAATCGCTTAAGGTATTAGTAAATCGGTTAGAACAACTAGTCGTCGAGAGATGACACTAACTTTAGATTTACAAGAGAAAGGGATAAATTAGAAATAGATGCTGGCCGATGTACTCACGAAGCCGTTGGACACGGAGCATTTTGAAAGAATGTACTACAGTGGAAAGTGGTGTTGAGCTAATCGCTTAAATCATGCATAATTCGGTTAGAACAACTAGTCGTCGAGAG
Organism: Stenolophus ochropezus; assembly: GCA_035578165.1. Classification (NCBI taxonomy): domain Eukaryota; kingdom Metazoa; phylum Arthropoda; class Insecta; order Coleoptera; family Carabidae; genus Stenolophus; species Stenolophus ochropezus. Next base: position 19,644,295 of record JAQOWZ010000010.1, on the reverse strand, counting down.
ATGACACTAACTGTAAAGAGTCAACTACAAGTTGCATAAAAACGTTTATGTCACGTAGCATTTCCAGAATTAACTATTGATTCATGACAATTTTATTACTCAATTGATCGATTTCAATTCGTATAAAGAAAAAAATATAAAGTCTGATATAAAATATTTATTATTATATTGTAACAAATTTTTACGTTTCTTGAATTTAAAAATATGTAATTATTCGTGACATCCTTGGGCGAAGCCATGCACTAACCGTCACCGAGTTGACGCGAACGCTACCTTATCGTCATTTTGTTGCAACGATAGTGCTACGATCGTTCAGCGACATTGCCTGTTGACCAGGAAGAACGTGACTTCTCCTTCTGGCCGAAACAGTGACGCGGCGTGCACATGTTTTTGTGATTAAGATGTTTTTGCCATCTTCCATGTGCAAATATTTGCATCTTTGCTTCGATTAATAATTCAAAATTTCGTGAGTCCTACGAGCTGCATGAGATATAACTACAGCTGGTTAGTTCTTTATTACTAATATTTTACTTTGAAAGAGTTGTATAGACTCCTTCGTTTTTTTTTTTTGTTTTACTACGTGTTACTGTCCTGGGCCCCCTCATCATCATCATCATCAATCCTTTCATTATTACTAGCGCAGGTTGTGTCAGAGGTCAGATGTGACCATTTTTTGAGTAAACTCGCCCGTACGCGAATTTAACTCGCCACTATTTTTTGTAAAAATAGTTTTCAGTTGGAGTGGGCTTGTTTGCCGAATTTAGTTCCTTTAGCTAACTAATATTGTAGCACGTTGTAAGTTTTTCTTGTTGAAATATCGCTCATTTTGAATTTTTGTTGCCCGAGTGAGTAGAGCTGATATTTCCTTTGAGTTTCTATTTAGTAGTTGATAGTGAAGTGTAGTTAAGTAAATTATTGAGGCAGACTTATATTTCTCTGTTCCTTTACACTTTATTGAAAATAAGTCCAGCTTCACCACATGGCTACAATATCAGGGCATTGGAACTAGCGGTTTTGATTCTTGTCTCCTACATTTTTATTTAGGGTTGTGCTAGTGAGATCATTTCATTTCAGTCATTTCATCATCATTCTCTCTCTCTCTCTCTCTCTCTCTCTATCCACTATTGCCTTCACTATATTGCTCAATTGTTTTATAACTTGTTTAGATGCTTTGTACTCACTAACTGAATTGTTTTTGTTGTGGACCACTTCCGATTCCTCTCCCGTGCTCTGGGTTAGTCCAGCTATAACTTCCTCTGAGCTCTGGCTAGGAAGTTTGCAAGTACGAAGAAGGTACTGGTGTTCTGTGTGTATTGTAGGGACCTAGGGAAGTTGTGGGACCTCCTTCGCAAGCCCGAGAGGTCACCACCCCGATACCGATCCGTACGAGGGAGCCGGATCGATGCTGTAAAGAATATTTGCAGCGACACGAACAGCTCTCCCACCAGCTTTAGAGCGCAGCTCCAGAGTGCTAACTCGTCAAACAGTATGGCAGGTTCCTGCACCTAAAATCCGCCCTAAATCACCGGACCTACTCAACTCGTCTTGGGTACTATGGGGGATACTTGGTCACCAGCATCCTCTCGGTGCTTGCAGAGGTTTCTACGACGACCAGAAGAGCTGCAGCTAGTATTCCGTACTCACTTTCTTTGTATAGTTGGTCTGACAGAATCGGGATAAGATCCCCGGAATTTAAAGATAAGTATTGTTTTCTTGTTTATAATTTTGAAGAGTTGTCATTTTGACAGTCCAATTAGTGATATAACATTTTTTTTGACAATACTCTGCCTTCAGCACTGTAGTAATAACTGTCATACATACTAGGTTATGGTATCAACATTTTTTGTGTATTTTGCGTATTGCTGTTCAGTTGTCATATTACAAATAGAAAATTGAAAATACCTATTATAAATTTTAAATGTTTTAATATTAAGTTTTTTTTTTTTTAATAAAGTTTTTGACGTATTTTGTCATATTGAAATATAAAATATACTTGTCAAAAAAGATTTGGCAATATTGCGTTGTATCAATTCCCAGGCAGAGAAATTTAATTTCCCTGTCGATTTAGCAGCAGTAATTTGATATATTTCCGAATGATTTAGTTTAGTTACATTAAATTTAACTAGCTTTGTTGGTGTTTTCCTAATTGGAAACAGATTAGAATCGATACCAGAGCATAGTTTGGAGCACCTACCAACACCAAAGCTATCACGGTGGCAGCATGTCGAGCTGCTCGAGCAGCATTTTTGGAAGAGGTGGTTCAACGAATACCTTACTCACTTGCAGAAAAAGAGCAAGTGGTTAAAGCTAGGTCCCGCAAAGCTACGACCAGGTCAGCTGGTGCTACTCAAGGAGAACAACGCATCATCACAACGTTGGCATCACGGGAGGATCTACCAGGTCCACTCCGGCATCGATGGCATCATCCGAGCCATAACAATACGGCTACCCAACGGTTCCACCACCAGGCGTGCAGTCGCGAAACTAGCACCCTTGCCCTTGGAAGGAGACAATGAAGTGTAGTGTGGTGCAATTCAGTGCAATTTGTAGTTTGAAAGTCAGTCTTTCAAGGTGGCCGGTATGTTGGTGTTTGTATGAAAGCCAGGTACCTACTTCGTGGACCAGTTTATTATAGAAACAAGTAAAAAAGACATTTTAGAATTGTAAGCTGTTTGAGTTAAGACCGAACTGGACATTTTACAACTTAAGCCGGATCAACTTGGCGCCAAGTACCTTCAGATGTCTTCCTGATGTACTTGGATTTCCAATTTTCGGGGATTTCACATTCGAAATAGTATCATTCTCAGCCAATAGGATTGTTTGTCAGATTTGAACGGCCAATGATATTTTTGCTACCCCCGACATTTCTCAAAATTTTCACTTCATTTCTAGAGTTTATTCTTGTATTCAATCCCGTATACCTATGAAATTGTGTTTACATGTGCTCTATTTTTAACTAGTGCTTACCGTGGAAAAAGTGTTTTCTAAATCTGAAAAAGTGTTTTAATACGTGTATAAAGTGTGTCTGTGCCAGTATTGTGTGAAAATTATTCCGAAAATAGTGAAATAAATGTGAAAAGTGTTTTTTCCAAAATCACGTGTTCCTGCTGTCAAAGCCGTGAAAAAGTGTATTAAGTGCTCAAAAAGCTAAAAATTCTAAATAAATCCGCATAAAACCAATATAAAAACCATTCTATATAGTGACATAATAATATAATACAGTAAAAAGTAAAATTAAAATAATAAAACACGTTTTTCAAAAATTCCACTCTAACAACAAGTAAACACTCAAATACAGTTAATATAAATTTTAAAAACATATATTTTTTTTACAAAACTCATCATAAATATATAATATAATATAACAAGATAAATGTAAAAAATTAAATGAAAAAAAAGAAAAAAAATTAAAATTGTGTTGGCTGCGACTTGAACCAGTGACCGTTGGCTTCGTGCTCGGGTGTTCTGCCAACTAAGCTAGGTTGACTCATATTGTAGCACAGGTTCTTAAAGTATACAAAGTAAATTTTCAGGAAAAGATGACACCAGAGAAATATATTTAACTACAAAATAAATAAAAATTCCGTTTCAGTAAATGTACTATTTATTCTTTTAACTGTGTCGTCCAAAAATTTAAAATAATAATAATACTAATTACAAACTAAATAATCCAAAACTTCTAAAACTACATATTAAAAATAAAGAAATACATATATAATTATTAAACTACAAAATATTTTAACCATAAAAAAAATGTTTTATTATAATAAATAAAAATACATATATTAAAAATAGAAAAAAAGAAAAATTGACATAAACGTACTGACGAAATTACTGACTTTTGATCATTCTAAATTGTGCTGTAAATTTTTGTTTGTGTTGTATAATCTTAAAGTATCAAACCAGCAAAAAATCAATTGTATTATCAACATGCCTGTGGAACGAACGCCACCACAAGACGATGCAGATGGGTTTGTGCTCTATGCCAGAAGGAAGAAGAGGAAGACTGTAAAAGATACACCCTACAGGATGCCAACTTCGCCAGTCCCTACACACAGTTCTGGACCTTCTGTCTCCCCTCTTAACTCACCTCCTAAAATATTCACGGCTCGCATCACAAATCTGCCATCATATTTACACACATATAGGGCGCTCTATCCGTATTTGTGCAAGGTAGATGCCAACACTATCGAAGTTACGATACTACGTTTAGGCGTTATACTGGTGCGCAGCAACGACCCTGCATCACCATCAAGTTAAGGGCGCTCAAAGACTACATGAAAGACCCTGCAGTCATGGTGACACCATTGGAAAAAGTCGCATCTCCTCGTTGTACTCCACAGCCCCGTTCCTGTGCACCTACCTTTTCCTGTGTGTTTGTCAGCATTCAACTGGATGTACCTATGGAGGAAATTGAGGAGCAGCTCTAACAACTTAACCTCCAGTTTACAAAGGCTGTACGCATTATAAGCCGACAGTATAATAAGCCAACTCATCTCGTTCGTATCATCTCTGCCGACAAGAACACCATTGATTACCTCCTTCATCACAGATTCCTATTTCAATATCACACTTTCCATGTTGAACCCTCTCACGCTAATACTTCCCAACCTATGCAGTGCCGCAAGTGCCAGGCTTTTCACCTTACAATTTCCCCTTGTAAAACCCGTCCCAAATGTGGGCATTGTAGAGAAAACCATGCCACCGACAAATGCGACTTCAAGGCTGGCCCGAAGTGCGCCAACTGCAGCCAAGACCACCACGCCTTTAGCCTCAGATGTCCTGAGCGTCCCAAGGCGCCAATCAGCACCGCCACTACAGCCCCCTTACGCTGTGTAGACAAGTCTGAGCTCGACTTGTCAAGCCCAGCGCTCATCAACAACATAATCAGATTCACAAGTGCAGTGATTCTGAATGCCGTACCTGACCAGCAGCCGAGGATGTAGGACATCATAATGCGGATGGCGCAACAACTCCTGGGAACCAAAGTCACCTTCAGCTATGCTGGTCAGGGTGTCCACATTGGGTGCAAACCTAAAACATATGGTGAGGTAGTGTACACGCCGATTAAAATCAATTAAACTACCCACAAAGTCTACGTTTACGTCCTGTCATGTCTGCGTTGACGAGGATTGGAACATGCAACGTCCAGGGCTGAAGGAGGAAGAAGCCCTTGGTGGAAAACCTTATGTCTCTGGAATGCATACAGATCCTCGCAGTCACTGAGACTATCACCGATCATCCTATCACTATCAAAAGCTGTCATGCGGTATATAAACCTAAAGTTGGCCACCAGGGCGGTGTGGCCATTATCTATAGTAATAAGTTGTGCTGCCAAGAGATTGATATACTACAAGCAGAGGACCTCCACGCCTGCGGGATCCAGGTCCGAACGGAAGCGGGTGTCTTCAATGTCATCTGCGTCTACGTACCACCGCTAGACGAGCTCCCTGTCGAGTTGTTCCGCTTCGTTGCAGCCCAACTCAACACCATAATAATGAGAGATCTGAACGCGCACCATATTGCTTTTGGAGACAAAGCGACCAACGCCAAAGGCACCGCACTGCTGCGACTCCTAGATTCCCTCGGGCTGCACAGGCAAGAAAACACCAAACCAACGTTTGTGGGACATTAGGGCATCTCCATCAACCTTAACCCCTTAACGGCGGATTGCGTGGCGTACTTAGACATTGAAGGCTACATAGGACAATGTGCCACCAGCGACCATGTGCCCCTCCTACACTCACATCTCCTTCCTACCACAACAAGCTTCCCCACCCACTTCTAAGACAATCTCTGACTTTCCTAACGCCAATTGGCAGTACTTTCAAGACTCCCTCACAGCCTCCTTACCCGAAAACCTACCCAAATTCCAAACGCCTAAGGAAGTCGACACCGCAGTGGAACTCATCACGACTTCCCTCCAGAATGCCATCGACGTCGCTGTCCCTATGAAAACCATCCGCATAGACCGCCAACCCATCCCACGCTACATTCGGAGCATGATTAGCAACAAGCGCAAACTATATCGCGCAATCCGCTCATCCGACAATCCACACCTTCGGACTGAGTGGAACTACTGGAATGCCAGAATCCGTAGAGAGCTAATCATGTTCCCCGAACAAAAGTGGAGCACCACGTATGCGACTCTGGACTACAGGGATGGAGGAAGTTTAAGCTCCTTACTGGCCAATGCACTTCCGGCAACGTTCCACTGCGAGTCAACGACGACGTATCAACGAGCTCCAAGACAAGGCGTCAATGTTTGCTAATGAGATGGAAGCCGTTTGTCAAGACACCAACGATGCCCGCTTCTATAACGTCTTCAAACGTGATGACATGCGCGACCTGTCTATCCAAGACTTGGACCCACTTGCCGACACTTCCAGTTGGACCGATGGTGATCCTGAGCATGTGGCTGCTCCAGAGGTGTCCCAGGATGAGGTGCGAACGCTCATTAGCACTGCCAGGAACAAAAGCCCAGTAGAGGACTCTTTACCTTACAGAGTTCTCAAAAAAGTTCCACCAGCTGCTTGCAGTTTCATGGCGGCATTGTTCACGGCGTGCCTCACCCTGGGTTACTACCCCACATCTTGGATATCTGCAGTAGTAGTGATGATACCGAAGCACGGCAAAAACTGCTTCAATTCAGCATCATACCTACCGATATCTCTTCTAAACACGATGGCCAAGCTGCTCGACGCCCTCATATACCGGAAACTGCTGGCCTTTTGCGAGGCCTTCAACATCCTGCCCGTCATCCAGGCTGGCTTCCGCAAGGGAAGTTCTACTAATCACTGCATCTTCAAGCTGATTACTGATGCAGTTACAGCGCTTAACAATGGGGCCTGTCTTCTGGGCCTCTTCTTGGACTTTGACCGGGCATACGATCGTGTTTGGTATGATGGCCTAGTCTACAAGCTGTGCCGGATGGACGTACCAACAGCACTCGTCCGCATCACTCGTAGCTTCCTACAGGGCCTACGGGCTCGTATACGAGTTGGGACCAGCTTCTTAAGGCACTTCACACTCCAGGCCGGGATCCCTCAGGGCGCCGTTCTTTCACCTCTGCTATAGATAATGTTCTACGACGACTTGCCGCAACCACTCGATCTAACTGTCGCCCTGCACCAGTTTGCCGACGACACGGCCTACACTGTGGACAGGCAAAGATGTCGGCCGCACATCAGCCACCCTGCAACACCAACTCCAGGTGCTAGACAGTTGGATGCGTCCTTGGAGGTTGCGACTCAACCCACTCAAATCGCAGCTTGTACTGTTCCGCCACCAGCACATCAGCAGACATCGTGAAGCAGAGGTGAACATCACCGCCTAGTAGACTTATATTGTACTGTAATATTAATTTATTTTTTATAAAAATAATGTAAAAACCGCATATACTTGAAGAACATTTTGGTCCACGAAGAAAATAGTTTGCAAAAAAATCCATATTTCTGATGTTACACTGATTATTGCATATTTTGGAAGTCTGTAACTCTTTTATGAATATAAACATCTTCATCGCATTTTCACCAATAGTCTTAGTGTCCCTCATTGTTTAAAATGAAATTTAAAAAAATGATAGAAACGTTTCGTGGGTTCAACCAATTTTTTTTATTTAATTAGCTACATTTAATCAATATTCTAAGAAGGCAAGCTAGTACCTGCTACAAAATTCTCCGAATAATACCGTACAGTCGCAGTGGAAGCGGGGCTGCGCGCATTGGCACCTCACTGCAATGCTTGCTACTTAGTTGATTATTACGTTCCTGTTGTGTTAGTAAATTCTTCTTAGTTGTATTAAGATACTCAATTAACTGACTACTACACATTTAAAATGGCTAGACGTGACAGTGACCAACGTTCTTTCTTAGATTTTATATTGAAACGTCGAAAACCTTCGACTTCTTCTAATGAAACAAATTGCAGTAAAATTCCAAAGATATCAGATGAGAGCAAAGAAGAAAACAATGATTCAAATGAACTAAAAGACCAAAGCATCGATAATAACACGTTGGCAATACAAAAATTAGATATAGGGTTATATATAAATGAAATCGTAAGCGATTCTATGAAATATAAGTTACTTAGAGAAGCATGGATACCGGATGAATTTTTTAAGTTTCCTGTATCAAGTGGAAGAAATCTAAAATTTCAAATAAATTGGTTCAAACGTTTTCCTTGGTTAGTTTACACACAAATTGGGGAACAATGAGTGCTTTGTAAATATTGCACTTTATTTTATAAAGAATGTGCAGGTAAAGGAGAGCATCAAAAATTAGGGAACTTAATAACAAAATCTTTTAATAAATGGAAAAATGCAATAGAAGTGTTCGAAAGGCACTTTAAAACTAATTATCACCAAAAAAATGCATTATATGCACACAATTTTACAAAAACTTGGAAGAAATCAAAACCGGGTATACAAGTACAATTAAATTCTGGGCGACAACCGACAAAGGCAGATTTTTGAAATTAGGAAGAAGTTGAGACCTATAATAGAAATAATAATATTATGCGGTCGTCAAGAGATATCACTGCGTGAATCCTCTGATTCTGGACCACTTGGAAAAACTGAACCAGAAATAAATGATGGAAATTATCGATCATTATTAAGAATGCGATTGTCATGTGGTGATCAAAATTTAAAAACTCATTGCGGAAATTTATCATTCAATGCAATCTATATGAGCCCACGTATTCAAAATAATATTATAAATATATGCGGTAAAAGAATACAAGACAAATTACTAGAAAAAATAAATAAATAAAAAGCTTTTTCCATATTAGTACACGAAACCACTGATATTTCCCGAATTGAACAGTTTTCGCTTTGTGTGCGTTATACAATTGAAAACAGTTAATCAACATTTACATTAAAAGAAGATTTTTAGAATCTGTTGCAGTTCAAAGTACGACCGGAAAATTTTTGCAAATGTAGTTATAGAAGCATTAACCGATCTTGGAGTAAATTGTACTTATTTATTTGGACAGGGTTATGATGGCGCTGCCGCAATGAATGGTAGTTTTAATAAGCAATAATAAAAGAGACATATATTCATTGCAGCGCTCATTCATTAAATTTGGCTCTTGCTCATTCTTGTGATGTGCAATATATAAGAAATTGTATTTGAACGATTAAGGCTATTGGTAATTTCATAAAATTATCTGCTAAACGAATAGAAGTATTAAAAAATGTATTACTACTGGTGAATTTGTAATAAGTTTAACAGTAGCATCAACGCTTTTTTCATTTACTTTGCCACTCTGTAAAAATCTGCGATCATCTACATGTGATCTTACAAGTGCATTCCAACATACCAATTTTATTTTGTGTGAAATAAAGAGCATGGGAGAAAATATGGAAATAACTTTTGCAGATATTTTTTAAAAAACTGAGTGTCATCTAGAATCAGTTGGGGAAACAGTGCAAATTTTAAGAATAGTTTTACGTCATAAAAATAGAAATAACCCTAATGCTGCCAGTGCAGAGCAATATTTCAGAGTTGCTATTACTATATTCTTCGATGATTTTATAGACCAATTACAAAAAAGATTTGCCCTTCACAAAGATTGTATATCTTCTTTACACAAACTAGTACCAAGCATTTGTGTTGATTCAAATTTTGAAAATATTTTTTTTTAATTTTACTCTGATTTTTTTTAGACAACGATACTATTTTTTGGCATAAATAAAATTATAGAAGAGAAAGTGGAGCGATATAACAGTTGAAGAACGACCAGGTGTAGCACTCGCAGCTTTGTCACATTGCAATAAAACTCTTTTTCCAAATATACATTTTTTGTTAAAAGTATTAACTATGCTTCCTGTTTCAACGTGTACACCAGAACGTTCATTTTCCTCTCTTAGACGTTTAAAAACGTATTTAAGGAATTCTACAGGACAAGAGAGATTATTCGGTTTGGCTCTTATGAGCATCCATAAAGACATCTACTTAGATCCTGAAGATATAATTGATCGATTTGCAGTTGAAAAAGATCGAAGAATAAATTTTGTACTAAGTTAAATGTTCAATAAAATATAATATAAGTAACACATTTTTTTTAATTTAAAAACCCCCCGACAATACAGCAGTTAGAATCTTTGTATACAAAAATTTATTTCATATTCAAAGGTTAGAACTGCGGCTCGATGAATTCGTTTGCCCTTTGCTCCGCTTAAGAGATACAGGCATACATTAAATACTATTATGAAAATGGGAAAGGGTAGTTAAAATATCATACAAAAATACATAAAAAGACTTAACAGATATTAGTATATTTCCGTACCTACTTATTGTACATTAACGTTAAAAATTTTTACAGTATCTTACATATCTACCACGATGATCTACTTTAAGAAATATGAAACGTGTGATGCCTACATTGTAGACAAAAATTTCTTGAAGTTACATTCCACATTTAAATCAACATTAAAATAAATGTTCCTAATCATAAAAAAATCGTATATTGTATTAAATGTTACTTTGCCAATATTCTGATGTAAATGGTCACATTTTTCGGAAAGAATAAATTAAAATATTTGTTTTTAAAGAAACTGAAAAAAACATTTTTTATTAAAGGTTTATAATTTTCTCACATTTTCAGATGTCTACGAATTGGTCTATTTATGAATTCCCGTCCGACAGGCTGTAGGAGGATACTTTAGGTTAAATATGATTTTTAATGAAGCTTCATATTAATAATAAATAAATTACAAAAATAATGTAATTAATTCCTACTGAAACAAATAAACGTCGTAAATATGTGTATTCGATTGTCTACTTTACTATTATAATCACATTTTCCTTATTAGTTCAAGAATATATTTATCAAAGTTTAATTTAAAATATTACTTATTTTTTGTGAAAAAATTACGGTGTATATATTTAAACTCTAATAAAATACAAAAATAGAACATTTCCCACTTGAATCATTGGCAAAGTCACATTTATTACGAATTTAACAAATGTTCAACATAATTACAGTTAAAAATAACATACATATGTACTTTTCTTTTAACAAAAACTAATTTTGCAACCCTAACAATTATTTTTTAATTTTGAATTGATGTGAAGATAACAACATACATATGTATCTAGAGAGTCTAATAATTATTTAATTAAATCCAGTCTTGATATTTATTATCGTAGATTCTAAGATTCATACAATGTTCGTGAGTTAGAGATTTGAGTCTTTCTACGAAAGAAAACAATTAGACAAACAAAAAAATTTCAATTAAAAAACAATGTATGTATTTGGCACATATTATCAATTTCTTATTTTGAAAATAATTTTTCTTAAATAATGATTTTAATTATATAAAGCATTGTCACACTGAAATTGTCTTAATTATTTTTTGGTACTCAGGTTATAAACCTTATCACTAAATTTTTTTTCTATATTATACAAAGTTTGAAGTTCCGCATTTCCCGCAATCATTGAGAAACCATTTCCATCAAGTCGGCTGTAAAGAGCGGGATTTTTTTTTGTCAAATTACTTTTGTATTGGTATACACGTTCTGTAACATTTAACAATGTGGTAGAAGAAGTAAAGTGTGGTTCTAGCATTCGATTTCATTTTGTGCCAAAACTTTTACACCTTATGGATAATAAATTTCTGCATTTGTAGCACAATATATACTTTACTTTTTGGAATATATATGTTTTAAAGACGAACTCTCCACAATAATGTTTTCAACTAAAATATGAGTAAGAGTCCATAACCCATTTTTCAAATAAACATATCAATTCTCTAGTAATTCATATTTTTATTATTTGTCACTGTAAATCACTATTTTTTTTTATCAAATGTCAGAAAATTTCAAAAGCATTTTGAACCATTTAGTTAAGACGTGTTAGAGAAAATTTTGTATGGCACAAATTTATTAATTCCACATGAGAAAAGTACCCCACTTGTTATAGAGATGTTTTGGACTAATATTTTTCTCACTTGTGCTTATTATAATTGTAGATTTAGATAAATTTATTATTATTAGCTAAATAATTATACAAAAACCCTACTATATTGTGCATATAGAAATCATTGCAATATATTTCTAAATAAATAAAAACTGATATCAACTAAATCAATTTATGTAGTGAACGCAATATAATTTTTGTAGAACTATTCTAAATAAATAAAAATTATTTTCTTCATACATACAATTTCTAAAAATAAAAAATTTGAATTGAAAACATACACAATCTTAAATTTAAAATTTAAATTTAATGTGTATTGAACACACATTTACTACCAATTTCATAGTATTTTTTATTTAAAAAAATCACATGAAAAAAACACAAACATTAGAAATTTTTGTGTTTATGTTAATAATATACGAAGCTGAATTTTGTGAATATCTTTTGAATTTTCTCATACAAAACAATTGATAACTATGTGCCACATAATATACATACTTAAATAATTATAATTGATCCATTTTGCATTAGACTTACCACTAAAAATATATTGACAAAAAATAGACAGTGTGCGCCTAACTTTACATGATTTTTTTTGTTTAAAATTTAGTAGTGAACTGAGAAATAAATGTAATATTTAACATTAATATCACAATGAATTGGTAGGGGATTGTTATCGTACACGCGGTACGAATACGAGTACGAGTGCGATGTAACCGCGCCGAGACAGATACTGGAGTACATAAAATAAATAGAGGGAGTATCAAACGCACTTGTCATTGATGATGTGAACTATTGATAATAATATAAGAAATAATTATTTCAATTCAAAAATACAGGATAATTTAGAACTTCCTCCCTGTGGCACAGTATTCCTGTAAGGAACAGGCCTTCAAATTAATGAGGAACTTGTTTTGTGACAAATTTTACTTTATTTTTAGTGGAGTAGGTTGTCAGCCTACAGCCTCTGTAAAGCCAGAACACATCGGGCTGGTGTGTGGTGACCCGTTTAAATAGATGTCCAGATTGCTTACCTACGTTGTGTAGACTCTTGCCTGAACGACATAACCCTAGCGGCTGACATTCAGCGATAATGTAACAAGGTACAGCATTTATTCCACAGATTATTGTCAGGAAAAATTTACAAATATTTCTATCATAAAACAAGTCAAAAATCGAAGAAAATAAAATATGTACAATAATGCCGCATAAAATAATGAAAATTGTATGAGTTACATAAATGAATTTAATATAATCTTTTCACTAACTTTTGAATGTAAAATATACAATTCGACTACCACGCAGTCTTCGTCAGTTACTTTACTGATGAAATGAAATGTATACTTTCCATACAATTTTTTAATTTTTGTAGTTTGTTGACTAATGGCCATTTGCACTACTGTAAGTTAGAAATGAAACTTAGTTAATCTTCAATTTAAGCTAACTGTAAATTAATTGCACCACTTGAGGTACAAATTACGTTAAACTTCTGATTTATGTTTCACCATAGAGAAATTTAGAAATTTTAACGCACTTCAAGTTGAGCTGTCAAGCTAAATAAATATATGTAATATTTTTATATTTAGGAATAATTGACAACACATTACTTAAAATATGATGAGCTATAATATAATATAATTATATAATCTTTATATTTGAAGAATCTCTTCCGGAGTTATATATATATATATATATATATATATATATATATATATATATATTCCAGGTCCAAGCAATTTATTACTCTACCTACATATTCTACAATTCTAAAAATAGTTAAAATATGACCGAAATCAATTATTGACAATAAAAATATTTTGTAAATAAGCATAAAATTCACATACATATAGAAATTTCAAATGCTGTTTAATTTGTACCAATAAATTCAAAACGTCGCTTTTCTTAAACGGAATTTCATGAAAAAAATCATGTTCCTGGAATGGGTTATCTTGTTCATAAATTCTTCTCGAAATTGTATCAAAAAGAAACAATTCATCATCTTTGTTTGTCATATACCATATTAACTTGAATTACGTCTATAGTTTAATATCTGTTTATAATACCAATATATAAAATTTTAAAAATTCAGCACATACTTTTTTCAGAAAAATACTATTAAAATACTTCTTAAACTGTAGAAGGGGTAGGGTTTAAGTTAAACTTCACAAATGTCATCTTAACCTTTCATTAAGAATCCGTGCAAGGAACAAAAAAAATTAAACAGAATTTAATTTACAGATTAGCGTTAAACTGTAATGGTGCAAATGGCCATAAAAGAAATGAAGTGTATAAGATATTTTTTTTCCAAATGATCTGAAGAATAATCGTTGAAACTTTATTACATATCACCTGTATGTGGCTGAGTGTCCAACAAATCAAAGCAACCAAAATCATCACAATTTCAACTACTCTTAGAAGAGTAGTCATATCTTACAACCAAATAGTTTTCAGATAGGTAAAATATGTACAAAGTAGAGCGAAAAAGTCATACTTAAGTAAGTTATAAAATATAGACCACGCGTATTTTGTTATTTTCTATATTAGAATATCATTATCATAAGTTCCGCAACCCCAGAGAGTTTGGCCGCAAGTGAAAATATGAAATTAATTTAACTTGTTTCGGATTTTATTAGTGAGTAATTGGTGACGCTGAGTTTGAACCCATGATCTCACACTCCACTCAGTTGAATTGAGTAAAAGCTGCCTTTTATATTAAGGTATATAATTATTAATTATTTTAATAAAAGTTTATGCAAATTGCTCAAAGTTTTTATAATATTAATCTCTTTATTTTTTTTATGTTCAAAAGTTAAATTATATCATTTGATAACAATGCTCGATAATATATTTGATATTTCAATAGCGAAAATATATTACTTGTCTGTTTATCTCAAAGCAATTTTTACTGATTCTAAAAGGTATGTAAGGGCGTATATTATATTAAAAATCGAAACATAATGCAAAATAATTTCATATTTTCACCTGTGCGGACATGAATAGATCAAATTTACTTGACGAATTTTAATGAAATTTTCCATTTAAGCTTTTGACATTACTAACACCAGTTGATCAACCTTTTTTTAAAAAATCATACGTATTTTACAAGCAAAAAACTATTTTTTTAAAAGCTGTGAAATATACACGTCATCAGTAATGGTGGTCGGTTTTGTGGTAGCAATAGCTGATTTTTGGTAGTTCCAATTGTAGTTGCTTTGATATTTTGAGCACCTGGTTTTCATTTTTCAATTACCTTGTAAATTTTAAACTCAAATAAAATGAAAATTTTAAAAAACTTAATTTACTTGACGATATTGGTAGAACTGACGGTGGAACTGAAACAGAATGAAGTAACGCAGAATGAAGATATGTAGAAGGTAGTTGATATCGGTAAGAATTAGACGGCAGAGAAGAATGTACGAGCTCTCTCTCTAGTTAGTTTACATACGGTGGACTAGATGTGGTTGACGTCGAGGTGGTCTGGGTCCGGTCATCTCACGCGGCCGGACGGCGACCGCAGGTGCGAGCGGATGTAGCCTGTGCGGTAGTCCACCACGTCGCGCCGGTGGTTACCCTGCACCCCATGCCTGTGCCGCCTGCCCCATCTGAAATACCACGCGCATCCTCGCTTAACCAACACACAGTCTCCACTACGTGCCACAAGGTCGATTCCCATCATCAAATTCCCGCCACTTAATTTCCACAGCCGAACAAGCCACGGCATTACGATTGTTTTGCATCGAATTGGTGTCGGTAACATTTAAAACAGTATAGAAAATAGCGGGAAACTTTAAATAGACGTCAGGAGATGCGAAATGTTAACAGTGGCGCTAAAGTTAAAAAAATACATCGGCAATGTTACAGCGAATTTAAACACTTGGTGTGCTGTTAACAATAAATCATTATATTTACATTGAATGATGAACATGTCTGCTTATTTTAAAATATAAAAAAAAAATCGCTATTTGGATCTTTTAATTAAAGTTTTTTATAGATCCTTATACGTATGCAGCGGAATCAGCCACTACAAAATTGTAATAAGACGGAAATGTAATTGTAAATAAATAAAATTAATAATACAACAAGAATAATATAGAAGCTTATCTAAACATGGAATTAATTTATTGGTACATTTAGTAACATGTACACTATAATACTTGAATGACAATTGTTAGAATATTAACCACTTGATTCTATTAATATGGCAATTTTGATTACTGTGGCACATGACTCATATGACTAACCTGTAGTGACAAATGTATTGTCCCTATTATTAGGCAAATATATATATATATATATATATATATATATATATATATATATATATATATATATCACCACAATACCACCCCCACTCCCCCTAGACAGACCAATATTAAATATATAAATAAATAATACTATATAAAATAGTAACATAGATGTAAATCCTTTATTTCTAAAAAGTAGATAAATCAACTCCGGTTAAAGCATCGAATAACGTAAATAACGTATATTAACCGATGGTTAAGGTAACCGACATTCTAATCGGAGGTGAAAAAAACGACCCTTACATTTTCAATTAAACAATCCAAATAACAATTTGTCCTCTTGGTATTTAAACTTTTAAAATAAGATGACATGTAATTAAGTTTATAAATAATCAATGTTAACGATACAACACTAACTAAATAAGTATTTAAATACGACGTAATATTAACTATTTTTAATCTAACATTTTATTAGTTCTCACTTTTGACGTTTATTTAAAGCTTTTGGGAATTTTATTCACTGTTGTTAATATTGCGGGTTTCGTAATGATGCGAAATAATTACAGTCAAATTTTGTCCCTACTGCAGTGAAGACTCGTCAGGTGACGCAGTGGAAGCATTGGTTTACCAACCTCAAAAATAAGCTGTTAATTTTGTTTACTAAATTAAATTAAAAATTATTGTACTACATTTTGCTTTAACAGTAATTAATTTTTAAAAACTTAATTTCTCTAATAACTAGGTGATCCTCGGTAAAGTATAATACTCAAGTGAAGCAGTTTCGGCGCACCGCTCCGCTGCATCAGTCTAAACAACGCAAGCTTGGGCGATCGCCATGACAAAGAAAGGTCAAGTAAGTGGTAGTAGGGTTCTTTCTGCTTCAACTGTATTTATTCTGTGATTAGATCCACTATTGTGTATTATCAAAAAACAATAGAATTTTTTAATTGCGAAAAAGATATGCCTACATTAAATATCAACAAAGTGCACAAATAATATAAGTTTGTATTCGCCTAATACAAAGACACAAAAGAGACATACAAATTTATAAAAAAAAAGATTTACTGAATGAATTAATAAATTCACAACCTTTTTATGATGATATAATTGGTTTTGTAAATATGAAAGAGAGAAGAACTGATCTCATATATGTATAAAATAAAATTGATTAATTGTTCATATTTTACAAGAGATAAATATTTTTAGTATTTGATATTTCATATTTTTATTTGTAAACCTGTGCTTCACCCACGTTCGAAACCACGAGCCACCACTGCCCTAGTAGTACTACATTTTAATATTCGGTCGAACTTCATTGCAACAATCCTTGTCCTGACAAAAAAAAATAATCAAATGTTTAATAATTTTATGTACAATTAATTAATTGTCCATTTACATTTTTTCGGAAACAATTCTTTTACGTAAACAGAGGAGGAAATCTATATTTTCTACAAGACATATACTCCAGTCGCTTATATGACAAATGCGACTATGGTAGGATATCGCGATGTACTATTGGCTGCTTGCAAGACAGGATTACAAATAATAAAATGCTATTGCTTATAATTTTTGGTTATTTTTGTTTTTCAACTTCATATTGTGTTATTGTTCAAGTTTGTCTATATAGTCTTGTGAAAATTCTTATTTGATTTTCATATATATTTTTCTCTTGTGCAAAGAAATCGATTTACTTTGCATTCTTGATTTTTATTATTTTTACTTTAGAATTGGGCATCACATTTAAAAAATAAACTTATGTAGTTTAAATGACCCTTTATTAATCTTTATCATGTGTCCAAATTTATCAAGGTTTCTTTTGTTTTCTAAAGAAGAAAGTTGTGAATGAACAATTTAATAGTTTATAATGAATTTCAAACAAGATTATATGGTAAAAAATCTTAATGTTTAATAATATGTATGACCTCTCCTTGCGTTATAATATCCTGCTTACGAGGGCATAGACCTAATTAAGCTTTAAATTCTGGCTGGGGTTAGTTAAGTCGGAGTTGCAAGTTGGTCAATCCGAATCCCGGTAATCGTTTTCTGAACTTTTAGACAATTCTCGCAATGCACGGTTTTACGTTGCCTAGCATGAATATAAAATTATCTTTAGTAAATTTGACTTAAGGCATCCCATGTTCTGCTAGAATTTGATGTGCAGATTAATACAGAAAAGCAGAAACATTTATAAACTGTTAAAAGTTTATGTAACGCATGTGATAGCAACCAAGTAAATGTACGTTGTTTTTGTTATCAGTTTCTGTACTTGAGAAACAATAAGCAAAGTTAATAATTTTGGACTCATGTTAAAGGTATAATATATGGTATTGTTTTTACACATAATTATTTTTAAAATCTGATGTCGTATTCTAAAGTAAAACATAATCAAAATGAAGAAAGTCGGTTTCTTTGCACGTAAGTGTATTCTACTGTTGTTAAATTAATACTAATATTTTGAATTTTTCGCCAATATACAAGTATGTTACAACTAATATGAAAATGTTTTCTTGTGAAACCGGTGCGTAAACTACTTCTATTTTAACGGAAAAATTTCTCACGTCTCGGCGAATGGAATATAGTTGGTAAATACTTACGCATATTGTTACGTAATTACTAACTTTCGTATTTGAATAAACTCATTTATAAGTTGTAAAATATAATTTTATGTTACTTGTAAACAGTCATTTATTTGAACTGTTTATTCATCAGGAAACTAACCTGTAAAACTAACTGCTACCTTGTAAAAATTTTACAATGAAGTAGTTGCATTGTTTACAATAGCGACAGTTGTGTAACTACCATACAAATTTTTGACACAGCATTAGTAACTGATAGAATGAGCTTATAATTTTCATGTTAATTTGATGATAATTTCTGGAATTCAATCAACTTTATTCTCTCAACCTCGACAGTTTCGAATTGAAACTGTGGAAGTTGGGAGAATAATCATAATTGGTTAACTACCCAACCAATAAAATTCCTAATATCTAATTTTAATGTTATTTATTATTAACCAATAAACTATTGTTCAATATTTGCAAGGTCACCTCATTTACCTTGCTAATACCGTACGATACTAGAGAATTGATATAAACTATTTCATATTTATAATAATTCAAAGTATCCAGTGGTTATCAAGTGACTATGACAAAGATTGTTAGAACGAAATTCAATTCAATGGAAATAGTACAGTGAGAGTAATGGGGGTAAAATTCCAAAAGTTATATTTGGTGATGTGGAAACTAAGTATTCTGAGGTAATTCTGACACAAGAGATTCGACCGCGTGGCATGATACGCACAACTTTTAAGCCTTGCAGCGAAAACAACATTACAGTTTTAAAATACCCAACATCATTTTTTTTCATCTTCATAACATATTAATGTTAAACATTTTTTTTTTCAGCAGAATAATTAATATTTGATTATTTTATATATGATCATTATTAATTTTGTATCTATTTAAAAAAAAAAACAGTATTTACCTCGAAACTACTCGTATGTAGGTAGATATGTTTTTTACTTTCAATGTAAATAAATAATATATATGTACACTTTTTGTTTAAAACTTATTAAATAACAAGTGAAAAATCATATTTTATTAAATTAATTTTGCATAGTAATGGTTAATATATTTTATTTATAAAATAATAACAGGGCATAACATGGTCAAATACCGAATTCGGCTTTGATTATATCGCTCAAAAATAATTGCAACAACTTTGATAAACGCCATTTAGTCACGGGCAAATCGAATGAAATCAAGTGTATACAAAATGAATAGCTATATTTGGTCTACATTAAGACCAAAAATGTATTGAAATCTTCTTTTCGCATTGTATGCATTGGTACCATCTATGGATGATACAATGAAAACTGCAACTAACTAAAAGCGTACTTCATGAAACAACTGTATCGGTAGCTCATGTATGCCATGTTTAGTATGTTCAAATCCACAGCTTGTGGAGTTGTGATTAGACGCGGATTTAAGGAAACGGGTCATTTATCGTTAATATTTATTTGTTGATAATGTCTTAATATAAATACACTGTACATATTATAAAAAAGATAAATAAAATAATAATTCAACACTTATATAACTGTTGCTTCTAAAGAAATTAAATACTAATAAAAAGTTGAAACATTCTTGGCTACAAGTTTCTCTCTTTGAAAATAATACAAAATCATGGTATAGCTTAAGGGAAAAAGGGAAGCTATGAGAATGGTACCTGCTAGATATCAAATTAGAATTGATATCAAAACGAGAAAAATCAACATTCAACCAATGTAAACATTTAGCTGAAGAACTGAATATAATATAAAAATAACTCGTGTTACAAATATACAGTAAATGTAAACATTTTTATGAAACAAAATGTCTGTATTTTTCAAATTCATCAATAAGTAAAATTTTCTATTTCTTTCTTTTTGATTAGATTTAAAATTCATATTACCATATTTCATAACGCATAATATTCTGAGTCTTACATATAATTTTCTTAATAATCAAATGAAGAATTTCACGAGTTGAATCTAACTCTTAGGTATAAACAATATCCTACACCTTTAATTAATTCAACTTAATTTCAATATTTTTATAAAAAAGTATTTTCTAAACAAAATATGTAATTATAAAAATATTCGTGTGTTTTTTTGAAATTTACAAACTCAGAATTCTCCAAATTATAAATTTTGTAATGTATAAATATGTTGTCTAATTCGAAATTTCGTTGAAAAAACCTCTCACGAGCTTCACATTTGTGTATTTTTAAACAATTATACAACTTTAAACCAGCCAGTATCATCGTATATATGGACGTCGGCAAAATGTGGAAAGCTGATACAGCGTTTCCACTTTGGAATATGTGACATATAATTTCTTTTTGATAATTATTTTTCCTAACTTTTATCAAAGTGATAACATATTTATTGCGTCTTAGAAATCCATGTCTGTATTTTTATATTTTTATTATTTCCTCCTTATTGAAAATATTGTTGCATTGTAAGCGCGTTAATGATTGATACAAAGAGAAACTCGAGGCACGAAGATGTGACGAAACTTCCGATTTTAAACGATGCGACCTTTAAATTTGTTGGCATTTCCCATTTCTCTCTAATTTTCATTTCTCTTTCTTATTGTCGCTTCTGTATATAACTATTCTGTGCTTAAGGCCCGCACAAAATAGGTCGGCGGTAGAATTTTCATTTTTAATATTTTTTCTAATTCAGTGATTCAATTCAATTTTGTATTTAACATTATTATATACTTTATTGTGTATGATTACCTAAAAAAAATCTCATCTGACCCTTTAGGGATGTTTCTGAATCCGCCATTGCATCGTACCAGAAAAATAAACATTTTCTATTATGACCAAAGGATTACTTAATATTTATCTGTGCTACATATAAATGTATATGAAGGTGTTAATCTGAAGAAGTTCTGAATATATTTGCTAAAAAACTTCAAGTATATTGGAATTAAAAGATATTTAAACAGAATATATTTGTTCGTTTTTTGAATTTTAAATTAAATTCGTTATTCTAATCTAATTGCAACATTGCAACTTGCAAGTGATTATAAAAAGAATATTTCATATAATTTATTTTCTTATAACATATCTTCAGCTACAATTATTACTTATCTTTGTTGAAAATTATAACTGAAATAAGATTTTAAAAAGATATGCATTTAATTTAAAATTGGAATTAAGTTTTTATGGAATTAAATAATATTTAATATTCAAATAGTCAAAATATGGAGAAGAAAAATAATTGAATAAATAAATATTGTTAAAATTCTTTGCTCCACGATTTAATCCTAGATAAAATTTAATTGATATTGTAACTATAAATATATACAATATAACATTCTTATGTTATGACTATGATCGTTGGGTATTTTATCTGAAATTAAACTCATAAAATAAAAAAAAATTAATTTCATATAATTAAATCTAATTTATGTTTATCGTAATTGCGTTATTTAAAAAGTAAAATATGGTTGTTTTCTCTACAATGTAATAAAGAATAAAATGACTTTTATGTTTTTTATAACATAACTAAAATATTTGTTGTTTAAAAGTATAATACATCAAACAGCATCTGGTAAACATTTAGTAAAGGATGAAATTTAATCATTCATGTTTCTTCTATCTACCATGCTAGAACAAGAATATTAGTTTTAGAGACTGGTAAAAGAACAATAATGAAGAAATGATGCAAACATAATTATTTATTAAAAGATAAATTCTTGTAAATTAAATAAAATTTATTTGTTATTTTCATGAATATATCACAGTAATAAAAACAGAGGAAAGCGGTAATACGGTATGCCAAAATACAACGGAGCTGACTTGACCTACTATATCGCTACTTTTCACAGCAGGCAAATAGGTACCCGAATATTAAGGATAGGATGAATGAAATTTAACTAATGTTAGGGATCGTAATGAAATTTCACATTTTACAAAGAAGCAGTATTTTATAACATATTACCTGTAAATTGCATGTTGTTATGTAAATGATAATATGTTTTATCTGGAACGATACGGTGCTAACTATAATTACTCCGTAGTAATGACTAATAAAAGATTAGACGATGTTGCATGCTAGCTTAGTATCAGTTAATTAATTAATTTGTGTGAGAAATTTCTTCTGTCAACAGTTGACTGTTAATAATATGCTTGAAGAAAATATGTTTTTTTTGCGACAAAAGTTTATTTACATTCATATGTGTATATAGCCAGTTATTTTTCTACCCTGAGAAAAAATTACCCAACTTCTAAATATTATAACCAAATTTGTATCGTAAAATATCAATAGGTATTAAATTTAACAATTATAACAAGTAATTGTAAACTCAGTATCGTAACCACTTCCACTACTTAATGTATTCGAGTAGCACTTTTAGTTTGAACAATATTATCTTTTATTTTATTCTTTGTGATATAATTATTGTTTACTTTATAAATAAATAATTATGTTATTATTATCAATCAGATTTGCTTTTAATAACTGTCATAATTTTACCAGTCTATAATAACTGATGAAGGCATAGTAATGTACAATAATACTAGTTCGTGGTTTAATTCACCAAAACTCAAAGGATCGAAATAAAACTATCAAAAACCCAAATATTACAAATTTTGCAAATTGACAGTTGTTGTTTTTTCAGATATGTATGTAACTCATTCCACAGAAATTCTATTAATATTTATGTATATACATATTATTAACACGTTCACCAAATATATACAAAAACGGTTACAAAATTCTTTTATCGGATTCAAAAATAATAAACAGTGAAAATCATTTACAACATCGTCGCTTAAAACAAAATATCGCTTATAACGACAAAAATGTAAAGTAATAGTATGTCTTCCGTATGAAATAACTGTAAAATTCGGAATTTTGCATCGCCGGTTTTAGCGACAAAATCACCTGTAACGTCTGGATTTATGCATCTTTTATCATTAATGGTAGATCTCGGGGCAGATATTGTGTCGGTCATCGGTTCACAGACCGCTTCCCCCTGAGTTTTATCTAAAAATATATGTATATATATATATATATATATATATATATATATATATATATATATATATATATATATATATCTACATGAACATAATGTATGTTAATTTTTTTTTTTACAAATAAATGTTTGTTTTATGTTTTTATTAATTTTTGTAGTTATAATTAATATTAAATTTGTTGCCGCCATATAAACCATCCAGTCTCTGGTAAAGTCTGTATCTACGAGCAAATAGAAACTGAAGAGAACATATCATAATAATAACCTAGGCGCCGGAAGTACAATGAAAGTGAATTATTGAAGTGGGGAGAACTGTCGTTTAAATAAATATCTTCAAACTAAACACTTTTCTACAGAGATCTCAATACACACAATCACGTTAAAACTATATCAACAGACCTAACATGTACAGTACTGGTTTATATCATGGTCGATTTCCATATTCCGTCGCGTCTTGTTGCTATTCTTACCTATGATGCATTCTCTCCTGTTCCTATTTGCTCGTAGGTATACAGTAGTTTAGAAAAACAATGTTATTTAGAAGACATGTTCAGGACAAAGGCGATATTTTTTTTACGAATAAAATTATTAAATCAGTTGTTCTCAAGCATTAACACAATGGTATATTTTTGTAAATGGTAACTTATTATTTTTTATTAAATGGAAATAGATGTTCTTTTTATTTCAATCATGTAAGGAAAATATAATCGAACAAATTTATTTCTCCGGAACGCATGGCACAGATGAGATATTTATAGCGGAAGACATCCGACTTTGTCAATATTTTAACTCTTGATTTGAAGGGGGTGGGGAAAGGTAAAGGTAATTTTGAAATCTAAAATGAGAACCCCTATTTTAATTAAAGATTCGGTTAGATTATCAAAAACTAAGTAAATTTTGTCACAAGAGCCATTAAGTTATTGAAAAATTTACGTATGATTTTGCGAGTGTCAAAAACGTCATTCGGATCACAACGAAGAAGCGAATCTGGTGTGATTTAAAATTAATTTTTGACTCGAGATGTCGTTACGTTATGAGTGAATTTTAATTATTAAATTCAAAGCTCAAAATATATTTGCTTGGCTATTTTACGAATGACATCATTTCAAAAATAATTATAGATATAATAATAAAATAACTTGATAGAAGAATTAAATATAGCATTCTGATTGAGTGAAAATTATACGTGTGGAATAATCAGAAAAGTTTTTTTTTTGTATTTAATGACTTTTTTTAGAGCTGCCGTATTCACTTTAATGTAATGTAAAATTTAATGTAAAATTATAAGTTGTATTGTGCGGTTTCTCTAAAAAGAGGCGCCACTATAGATGCGTCTATTTCTGTCGTAGTAATTTAACAAAAACTTGTATCCACGTTTAATCAAGCTCCTAACCATAATACTTATTTTATCGCCACCTTTGTACGGTTAAGGTGATTTTATTTCATAGTCTAAGTCCGTGTTTTACTTATAAATCATACATTTCAGAACCCGTATTTAAAATTTTAACTGGTTGCTTTCGTCATAATATTTTTCATGTACATATGTTCAATAACCATACTATGAGGGTTGCACTGTGATTACGTGTCAAAGGCCCTATTCACAATGGACATAATGCATAATACTGACATAAAAATAGCATAATGCGTAAAGTAAAGTTGAATTGCAGGTTCAATTTTATAATTATATTATGTGTAAAAAACAGTGACATTTGAATGTTGCGATTAAATCAAATAAAATTAAAAAAAAGTATATGTGACGATTAACATCAACATATATATAATTATTTTCTGATATATTTTTTCATATTATGTTTACGACCAGTGTGAACAAAATTTCATCTTAAAAATACAATAATAATCACTCAATTGTTATATCATAATATTGCTAAACTGATTTTGGTAATGTCAAATTGATAATTTATACTATTTGAAATTATTATAAATAAAAAAACAACTAAACAAAGCTAATTTAAAAGAATATTAAAATTGTGTAAGACAACGTACAGATCTGAATTTATTTTTACAATATCATATATAAATTATGACAATTATAAATGTCCAAATTCATTTTATAGGTTTATAATATTTTAGATAAATTCCTAGATATAAAAAACATGTATAAAAAATAGAATATTACTCTCGTTTTACACGACGTATTCCATTTGTGTTTTCACAGCACTCCTCAGTACGCTCATCGTACCCCAAATAATCATCATCATAGAACAATGTACCGTCTTAAGACTAACGTACAGATATGAATATTTTTTTACAATATTTTATATAAATTATGGCAGTTATAAATGTCTAACTTCATTCAACAGGGTTATCATTTTAAATAAATTCCTAGATATAAAAAAGTATAAAAGATAGTATATTACACTCGTTTTACACTACGTATTGTTCCATTCGTGTTTTGGAGCACTTCTCACTACTCTCATCGTACTCCAAACAACTTATGGAACAATGTACGTCGTATAAAACTCGTGTAATAATATACCATTGTGCTAATATTTTATGCACGTTTTCTGCTTACGCTCATTGTGAACGAACACTAAATCCTTTGCTTAGGAAGGTATTTGATTTGTGGACAAGTTATTATTTTCAATCTGAATCTTAGAATTTTGGTGAAATAAACATTTTATGTCGTAGTTGTGTTAGAATTGAATGGCAAGTCTCTAGTAGAACGGAAGGAGAGTAACATGTAACATGACACAACGTAACTTACTGTTCTCAGTTTGGTTGTGATAAGCCTTGATTGACAGGGTGGGAGTCAGTAATGAGTGGACACCGGCAGGGGGCATCTCTCCTGCGCAAGGACCTAGCGTACAGGGCAGTGGGGCACAGCCACAGACAGCCATTCCACAAACACACACACCAATGCACATATTTAGGACAAATATTCTTCACTTATTATAACAAACGGACACTCACGTGATCTACTGCGTTTAACCAATTCAATTTTGCTGTTTTTATGTCAAAATAAAGCTTGCAAAATAAATAAGGTATCTTAATAATATTATACTCCAGTTCATATTTTAACAAATCAGTGCTTATATTCTTTATTTTGACAGATAAACATCAAACCTGAATTCGTTAAAACATAAAGTCAAGTCAGTGCCCGAAATTCATACACACACAAACATATTTCTTACATCACATACTTTCTTTTAATTTTGAATAACTAAAAATAAATTAATATTTTATCTTAATGATACAAAATGTTTGATATAAGAAATTTACTAATTAAATGAACAAGTGAAGTGATGATGTATAAAATATGAATGTGTTTAATATACTGTTAATTGATATTTATTGTGTAATATTTTGTGCAAAATTATAAATAAACGTGGCTTGTAAAGTAATGTGAGAAGCCAATATTTAAATTTTGTTCATTTTTATCCTAAAATATGTACATTAATCTGAAGCTGGAAGTGAAATTACATGCATGAAATGCTACATCCAGAAACTGCAGAGGAAACGATAGAATTATAGTAAGCATTAAAATTATTTTAAATACATTTCTTATTACACTTAAATTATAATTTTAATAATGTTTTGACTCAGAATAGTGAATATTGCATTTCATTCAGAACAAAGTAATTTCAATGAATTTATTGTACAATACAATGAAACTTGTTTATTGAAAATGTGTAAAACAAAAAATATATTTAATAATATTAATTACCTGCATATATTTGTATGAAAACTTTCTGCTATTTAACACTATAAATTTGAAAGTAATAAATTAAAAATATTAAAAGACAAATAATTAAAATCAATAAATTACGTATAAATCAAACTAACTTGTCTGATTATTGTTAAAATTTAGTCATTGTGGTCACAATATATGATAATATTTAAGAATTATTATATTATTTATTTTAATTTGAAATTACAACATACGAATATTAAAAACATTTACGAAACTTACATGGTTCTGAATGGCAATTTGAAATGAAACGTGAATGAATAAAAAGTAAAGAATAATAATAAATGAGTGGTCGTGACACTACCATAGATACTGCGTGGTTTAATCCTGATTGCGCCTGGTCAAAAAATACACACACGTAAGTGAAATTTCACAGAAACAATGATCTCAAATGTGTAATAGTTTATATTGTTCATGTATTTAGAAGTTATTTAATACTAAATGACTCGATTAACATGAAAGAGAAATAGAGAACATGCACAAATACTTAGTAAAGGAAAAATCAAGATACGAACATGCTGAGTTAACAGCAATTTTGAACTCACCTCGTACTGTGACTCAACAAGATGATATTTCTGTAACAATTAAAACAGATTCGGGAAGATAGTATTGTCTGATTTTCTACCTTAGGAGATAAAATTTATGCAGAATCCAACCATTTTATGTATGCTTTACGGATATGATTGAGTGATCTCTTTTCATTTACAATAGCAAGGGCATAATGCAAAGTATTCAATTATTTTCAGCATCATCACTGTGCACTTTTAAAATGCACTTATAATTACAACGTTTTAAGCCTATCAACCTAATATTCATACTTACAGGAAATGATAAATGAAATAAAATGACATGTAATTATATTTCTATAGGTAAACTAGTAATAGTTAGGTTTTCGGATAACTATCTGAACAATAGTCGAGATATTTTTGGCCTTAGTATATTTTAATTCGTATCGATTCTATAAATATATTATTTCTACCTATAAATGAGACTTCGTTTATATGTACATTATCTTGATTTTTTTTAAAATTATGTTTGTCAAAATGAAATCAGAAATCTTAAATGCTTAAATTGACGAATTCGAGATTGCATATAAGGACTCTCGTCTGATCTTTTTTCCTATCTTTGCTTTCTATTTGCCATTTTGATGCTTCCTATCAAAGTTCAAATGAAAGGTAATACTACAACATCTTGTTTTATAAAAATTTCGACATCTGTATTAAAAACAGCAGTTTACTTTAAACCTCCCTGCATTATGATTTGCAGCATAAACTGAAGGCGAATGCTACAAATTGTCATAGTCGTATGAAATGAGCAGGGTCGGATATAAATCAAATTCGGCTCAATGAATTTAATAAAATGCCTTATTTAAGTTAACTGATTTATTCCAACTAACCTTAGAATCAGTTTGAAACTACGTTACGCATGCACAATATAATAAGGACGTTCCAACAAATTCCAAACTTGAAATCCGACTTTGACTTTTGACCTTCGACTTATATAAGCCGATGCCTCTGACTAATTCGAAACAAGATGGTGATGTGATCTTTGTATTCTTCAGCTATTGAAATTAAAGGATCCATGTAAAGGCCTTAATATTTTTTTCAAAATTAGCATTAAGTACTTATTAAATTTAATTCATTACAACATTCCTCACATATGTATATGGATCTCATACTGTTGTTAGGCTTGTCCACACCAAATAATGATTTACTGAAATTAATTGAATACTTTTAACTGTGCTATTTGAATGTGCTTAGGACGTGCATCTTAAATTTATCGAAAAAAATGGATATTTATCTTCTACATTTTATAATAAATTCATGTGCGAAGGAACAATTTATTTATCTACAATAAATTCTTTGATGCCAAATCATACTAAAAAATACATTTTTGACTAAGGGCAGATAGAATATGATTTAATCTAGCATGTATTGAGAAAATAATTATGTTGAGCTTATTTTTATATGATTTACCGTATATACATGATTAAGCTATTGAAAAAAATTAAAGAAGTCAATAAAATTAGCATGTTACCTTAATTTTATTGTCTTCTTTGGCAAATGTACAATGCTTAAATAATATTTTAGCATAATATTAAAGCTTTCGTGTGATGTTCCTAAAAACCTAAAATATTAGGTTTGAAAAATTTTAAAATTTATTTATTACATTTAATTAATTTTAAAGACAATAGCAAGCAATTTTTCAAACCGTAATAAAATTAAATTAAATAAAAATTAGTAATGATTTTAAATATGCTAAATTTAACATATTTCTTTTATGAAAAAGGTAGCAATAAATCAGTGCAAAAGTCTCTATAAAATCAAACAAAGGGAAAATATTTGTTAATAATACTACCTACTACGTTAAACAAATGCAAATTCGGAAAATTTTTCTAGCAATGAAAAACAAACCTTCCCGTTGAGAACTCTGCCCGTTTTTCTGGAAATTAACCATATGCTAAATAATGTGGCTAGTCGATCAAGAATGCTTAGAGATCGAAATAAAAGTGTAGTCGTTACCATTATTACTCGTGTTTCACAAATCATTCATTTTTACGTGTAAATTTGAACGAACATGATTGTCAAGTGTATGAAGATGAAATAGATCAATTAACATGAGCTAATACAATATTTGCTTTGCTACAAACCTTAGAAGTTTGGTGATGTAGTCTGGCCAGTTGTCAGGGAACATGACAAGGAAGAAACCCACTGCGATCAAGATCATTCCAGCGAGTTTCATACCGTAAAAATGCGTCCCGTAGAGGACCACGTCTAGAGCTGCAACAAGTACGCTGTAGCATTACACGGTATTCACGCTACGCTGCCTCTTACCCGCTGACACTGGCACGGCTGTGATTAAACCTAGAGTGATGAATAAATCGTATGTCAGGGCCACGCTGAAATTGCCCAGCAAATTCGCCACTATGGATAAATGTCACATATTAATCATTTTATTTTACCAAAACAACTCATTATTTCAATTCATCTTGTTCTCATAAAACTACACCAAATATATATTCATTGTAACTACAAAAATTATAGGTGTTATATGTTAAATGGCAATGCTGTTAGTAAGAATACAAAATAATATTACAACTTATGAATAACAAACAAAAAACTATCTATTGATATTCACTTTCTACTTCACTCAAATTTTTTTACATTTTTTGTATTCTTTTACTATGCGTTACGAAAAGTACAAATATTCGTAATAATAAAAGACAGCACTGTAGCCTGAGTAAGAAGATGTAAACAGAGCTGAACACTACCCAATTAAAAATACTCGATATAGACTTATCCAGTTTAGTAAACAAAATGTTTAAAATTTATTGAAAAATATATGGTAATACTTAAAAAATACAAAAAAAATCTTATTCAATCAGATGTAATGGGGCTAGTTCTGAATGTACTTATTTTGTGTTACGGGATTGTTTGATTGCTGTTCATTACTTCTTATCTTTGATATTGTGAACTGACAGAGCACTTTCGAAATTAATATTAGATACTCGAAGTTGTATTTGAAAAGTAAGTGTACGATATCATGTGTTTAGTTTTAGGCGTCGACTACATGGAGATATCGGGACTTATGCCCCCAAGGAAAAATTTCTCAGCGCAGATTTTTTTTAGTAAGTGACTATTACCCCAAAATGGGTGTGAGTTACACCCTTAGAAATATAAACAGTGAATTCCTCGCATGAAAGTACCTATGTATAGAAAATTTCATTTTTAAATTTCAATTAGTACACCCACAATTACAGATTAAATACCAGACAATAGGAATACATATTACCGCTAATAATACGCGACTTAGGATAAACCGGGTATCTTAAGACGCTAGCACATAGTCTCAGTCCCAGGGCGTCGGGGAGGCTGTAGGCTTCTGGGCCTCTTCTCCGTCTGGTGATCTGACTAGACCGCCTTCCAGGGCATTTGATGCCCTGAAGGTGATCTAGTTCAACCGGCCGGGAATTGAAGCACTCTTCAAAGTGTGCTCTAATTCTTGGTCTGGTGAAACCAGAACACATTCTGCAGCAGATCCGATCTGGATTGAGCTCTGGTTTCAGTGGGCCAGGAATTAGAGCACTCAGAAATGTATACCACAGCACATTGTAAAGCAGATTTAGGTGCTTTGGATTGTGTTCTGTTTTCAGTGGGTCAGGAATTAAACACTCAGAAGTGTGTGCTCTAATTTCGAGTCTGCTGCAACTAAAGCACATTCTGTGGCAAATTTGGTTGCTCTGGATTGTGCTCTGATTTTAGTGGGTCAAGAATTACAGCATTTTAAAGCGTATAATCTAATTCTTGCCCTATTGAAAACAGAGCACATTTTGGGGCCAACTTGGCTTCTCTGGACTGTGCTCGGGTTTCAGTGGGTCAAGAATTAGAACATTCTAACGTGTTTCCTCTAATTCTTGATTTGCTAAAACCATAGTACATTCTGGAACAATACAGCTCTGTATTGCGTTCTGGTTTCAATGGACCAAAAATCTCAGTAAGTATTCAGAATGCTCCGATTCTTGATCTGCTTATACCAGAGCGCATTCTAAAGCACTGATATTTTGAATTTTGCTGTGGTTTCAGTAGTTTAGACCAAGTACGTTAGAGTGTTCTAATTCTAGACCTACTGAAACCAAAGAATATTCTAAAGCCATGAATTATGTTAATTTTGTCAAGAATATTATTCACTTAAAGTTACACTAATCATGCCCTTAAGAAGACATTTCCCCTAGCGTAGCATTATTTGACATCAATAATAAAGCCCTGGATTGTTCTTATTTTAAAGATGAGTTCACATCATCGGCGCCCATGGTGTTTAGTACTTTTGTGTATAAAAATATACCAAAGAATATATTTATTATAGTACTACTTCACTAGGATCAACAATAAAGTGTAAGATATTCAAAATTGTTCTGGAATATTAATAATAGCTTTTAATAAGCAAATGTATATATACATCTGTAACGAGCGAGACTCGCTGTCGATGAATCTTGGCGGCGGGCCCGTTTGATCAGGGTCCGAAAAAGTCTAGAAGGTTCGGATTAAATATGGGCAAGTATAAAGGGTCGCGACGGGAAGCTCTAGTTAGTCAGTCGGAAGAGTCTAGAAGGTTCAGAGTTAAATACCGGCAGGTAAAAAGTGTTTCCGCAAATCCGATTACCACTAATTGTGAATCACTGATAAAAGGGCCTATTCTGTAACTCAGTGGTTAATTTTTAACCAGTTGCTAAAATTTTTTACAAATGAAAACAAACATTATAAGTGATGTTTTGGTATTTTACCCAGTGTTATATTTATTCATTGGAGAAAAAATTTAGCAACTGGTTAAAAATTAACCATTGAGTTACAGAATTGGGGGGAATATCTCCTACATTTACAGGAATAGTTAATTCGTGGAAAAGCCTATTGATATTTGAATAATTAAAATATTCGATAAGAAGTATTCATGGATAATTTCTCAATTTTAGGGTACTCATTACTCAGAATTCGTTCGAGACGAGTATGCTCGTTACTCAGTATTTAAAAATTTATGAGATCTACCTTGTTAACATCGATCGGGATGATGTTTTTGGGAATTTGAATTGTAACAAATTTGTTGATAGCGTTCTTGAGCTTGTGTCTGTTAAGATGAATTAACGTACAAAAAGTATCATTACACTATCTATTTTCAAAGTATTTTTAGTAATATGGTTAATTTTAATAGCGAAACAGAAAGAGATTCGTATCAGACCTATGAGGATTCCAATTATATACCTTCAGTTTCGAACATAGACAACAAGCTATAAATAGAATGGGAATATTTCACAGAAACGCATTTTTTTCAAAATTTATATCCTTGTAATATCTAATTTATATTATATTCTATTATTGTCCTGAAAATATTTTTTCATATATATTACAAGTTAAATTTTTTGCATACCTCATAGTAGTTACTAAATTTTTAAACTTCTAAAAATGGGCATTAAAGTGGTATACTATTACTATTTCGAGAACTATAACAGCTGCGATACGAAATCGGTTAAATTAGAAAAAAATTTATATTTTACATTTAAATAAGCATAATTTTTTATTTAATGAGTGGGTCTCGAACTGAGGGGACCAACTTTGTTATTTCAAATGACTCAATTTTTAATTTGTTAAATAAATTATTTTAATCTGAATTCAGTGATCTATATGGATGTAGTATTTTTCTCAAAATGCAAATAATATATCAATGAATTCAGAATATAATTTTCCACCGAATAAACTAATAAAAAATACACGATCTCACTTAAAGTAACAAAATTGGTCCACACATTTTAAAAATCATTGATCGAAAAATTACAATTTTATGCTCATTGAAATAGTTTTGTAAAATAAATGATTTTTGCTAATTTAATCGGCTTGTAGCTCATCTAGTTCCCAAAATAGCAATATTGTATCACTTAAAATGATCAAGCCTCTAAAAAATATACTGAGTTCCATTCATTTCTATTTCAGTTTATATTTATTACAAAATTACATTTAAGACACAAACGTTTCCAAAAGTTTGGAACTATACACGTTTTCTTTTTACACTGCATTTAAGCTAGATTGACAATATCTTGGGTGTGTATATCTGTAAATTAGGACTGTCAAAAGAAACCAGTTTAATTTTTTCTTATGTCCGATTTCCGATTAAAATTTTATGGCCGATTATTCAATTTTTCAGTTAACGTTTCTAGCCGGTTACCTGGTTACCTAATTTTGACAGCCTTAATCTAAATACTAGTCAAAGTGAAATTTGTTTTTTTAAATTTGGAGATTAGAGACAGTAGTTTTGAGGAAAGATCTTTTTATAAGTCAATATTGAGGCGAATCTGTGTTTTCAAAATAATTTCATAGGTCATTAAATAAGGGTTGATTTTATTCGATTGTTATTTATTTTGACTTTTTAACTAAAAAAAATATACCTAATGCTTATTCCAACTCAACAACTTCTGTAAATGCGTGGTATTTAAAATTGTTTGTAGATTTTCTTGAAAATTGCTACGCAATTGTTATTAGCATTATTCTCTTGTTTTGTAAGAATTATTAGAAATATAAAAAAGTTACCAACCAAGTGATAGAATGCTGGCGGCAAGAAGTGCGGGCCAGGGCAGCTGTTCCCAGTAGAGCGTCTCGACGCCTGTGAAGTACAGCGTGAGACTGAGCGGCCACAACATGGCAGCGTTGAACAGCCCGATAAGCGAGAAGAACATGGCCACTTGTCCGTACGTTGCATCGCCGATCACCTTCTTGAACAGCACCTACGTCAAATCACCGCTACTCACTCTAGATTGTCTTTCAAATTAAACCACAGCATACATAAAAGCTATAATTAATAATGACATTTGTACAGTTTCAGGAAATAGTTATTTACATACCAAATGCGGGAACGACTGGTTTCCGGAGGAGTGTTTGGCGGCGCGAGCTCGCGAGCGCTGCCATAGAACGATTCCGGAAACCCAGTTCACGCAAGAGGTTTGTACAATATTTTTCGTACGAAAATCATAAAATCAATAATTAATTTTCTATTTGTACAAATATTTTAATTTATTGTATACACAAAATGATTTGTGGTTATGTGTTTCAGTACTAACAAGTGCTGTCAATCTGTCAACATGACAGCAGTTGTTGCCAACATTGTATATCAAATGCACTAAATTTACTTTTTCTACATTAAATTTCGTTCAATAATCCCCTATTTTCTTTTAATATTATTAGGTAAAAGAATGTTTAAAACATTATACTATTTTATTATAAATATAGTTTTTTAATAAATGCTGTAGAAGTAGGAGTGTTTTTTCCAAAATTTCCCGGTCACCTATCTGGTGGAGACCTGGGAAATTGACGTTCCAGGCGTTGCTTAGGCAACGCGAAACAACATATTTCAATGCATGAGTACGAAAAATTTCTTTCAAAACTGCTTGTAGTTCAGGAAGGCGTACGCATAATGTTTTTTTTTTTCCTGAGCGTTACAAACATACATATGTATAATACAATCATACTGATTTTGACATTTAGACATTTGAACGGGGTTTAAAAATAAATTAAGATCTTTACATTTCGTTTTGGGTTTTGATTTGACTATGTTTAGAGCACTTTTGTAGGTATGCATGCAGTAACATGTTAAGACATCTCGAGCCCCTTAGGTACAGAATTAGTTGGTGTCCCTTTTAAAATGAAGGAAAAAGAGAAAATAAGTAAGTAAAAAAATATGATGTGAGCAACACACGAGATGTCTTCAATATGCGTCTATTAAATTATACACATATTTTGCTGCACTGTACATTAACTTATTTCATTTGAAAATGAAATCATACTAATTATACTAATCGTTTTTGAGTTAAGCGAAAAATTAAAACAATCCGCCGAACATAGTGCCCATTTGGCACTGCCGATTGCAATAAAAAGAGAGTTGCATAACTAGATGTTACGGCTAATCGTTTTTAATTATAAGAAAAAAGGTGGACGCTACGAGACGCCAGAAGCCCTTTACGAAGAGTTCCTTTCTATAATCAACGAAAAACCCATGCCAGTAATACTGAAGTACGAGGGGAGACAAAGAGGCAAGACACCCAACACTGTTGGATCGAACAATATTCTCCGGAAACCCCACGATTCTCGTTCAAAATCTCAAAATTTAAAATGCTACAATGCAGCGATGATCACCTATCAAAAAAAAATGCACTAAACCTCGTATAGTATGTAAACGATGCAACTGGCTAGGTCACGAAGAGAAAGACTGTAAACGTACACTACGCAAAAATCGCATCAAGAATTGCATCAAGAGAGTTACTTTATTAACTGCATAGTTAATTGCGTCAAAACCCGTGGATATATCGACACCGGAAGAGCTGCAATTTTGATAAATGAATCGACTTCTTCAAAATTAAATCTTCCAATACGCAAATGCAATGTCATGGTAAGTGGGATTGCAGGTGGATCGATTGCAGTTACTGGAGAATGCGACGTCCGGTTGGAGTTCGACCTAATCTCGATGTAATCATAGGTCAACCATTCATTAACCACCCCAATATCGTAATGAATATCAAGACGTGTATTTCACAAAGAGGTAGCGGATCTCCCGCAAATCGAGCAGTTACCAGCGAAGCGAGTCACTATAAGAGTAACGGAACATACAGTCATACCACCTAATCGCATGGCGCACATCGCAGTTAAAACCGACTGCGAAACCAAGAAGTCAGTATACGTGGAAATGCGGAATCGGATATGAGAAAACCGTGTTCACTACATCCCCAGTTGCGTCTTTGTTACTCAAAAAGGTGCCGCGCTACCCTTAATAAATGCGAGCAACGAGAAGCTTAAGCTGGAACCTGATGGGTGTTAGCAAGAGGACAAATATGTTTCGAAGGAGAAAAAGACCACTGCAATGCAATTGTAAGTAACCTCTATTAATTATCATTTGCTTACAGGGCTTGACGTCAACATTAACGTTGCTACGCCACCTCCTATCGCTGAAAAACTTCTAGATTTATTAAATGTCTACCGAAAATGTTTCTTCACTAATCTGGCAGAACTAGGTTCAACTAATCTGGTCGATATGAACACTCATTTGTCTTTCCAAAAAATCATAACATACGCACTGTACAGACTTTCATATAGCGAACACGAGGTCGTACGTGATTTGGCAGACGAAATGTTAGCAAACAAAATTATACGTGAATCTGTATCACTTTTTTCAAGTCCGGTTCTGTTAGTAAAGAAGAATCGGGTGAACAGAGAGTATGTGTCGATTACCGTGCGCTAAAAAAATTGACTATAAAAGATAAATAACCCCTACCCCGTATCGATGATTTGTTAGATAGACTAAAAGGAAACTCGTATTTTACCAATCTTGATTTAGCTTCAGGGTACTATCAGGTACTAATAGCTGAACAAGATGTCCATAAAACTGCCTTCGTAACACATGGATACATGGATGACATACTCATACCATCATCAAATTACGAGCAAGGCCTTCGTAGGCTCACCAATGTCACTTCTTCAAGGAAGAAATCGAATATCTAGGACATGAAATTAACGAACAAGGTATTCGTCCAAAAAAACAAAAAACCTTGGCGGTCGAAAAGTTCCCCACGCCGCGAAATATTCACGAGGCGCGTCAATTTATCGGATTATCAAGTTATTTTAGAAAATTTATAGAAAACTTTGCAAATATCGCGCATCCTATCACGAACCTTTTTCGAAATGACAATAAATTCATTTGGGGCGATGCTCAGAAACAATCATTTAGTAAACTAAAAGCAGCACTAACTTCAAGACCAGTTCTTGGCATTTTTGATTCTACAAGTGACACAGAATTACATACCGATATGTCTAAAGAGGCATAGGTGTTGTACTGCTACAAATGAATAACGGAGGGCTAAAACCAATTACGTATTTCAGCCGACAAACTAGCAAACATGAACAACAATATCATTCATACAAACTAGAGATGTGAGCCGTAATTAATTCATTGTAAAAGTTTTCGCATCTATCTGATCGGGCTAGAATTTAAAATCGTCATGGACTGTACCTAGGCGAAATATATGCGATAGAGGAACTGCGTTCACTAGCAAGACATTCCCTTTATTTTGCACTAAAATCGCAGTAAAAAGAATTTTAAATGCTACGTCGACACCACGAGCCAATGGGCAAGTAGAACGCGTTAATAAATCGGTAACAACATATATCGCAAGTTCGTCAATGAATGAAAAACTTTGGGACGAGAATATTCGTGAAGTACCGTTTGGTAGTAATAATACGACACACAAAACTACAAACACTACCGCGTTCAAACTTATGTTCGGTTATAATCCTCGTGGCGTTAACAATGCCTTTATATTAAACGAATTAGTAACCGATAACGTAATAAATAAAAACGTGGGCAACATACGAAATGAAGCTAGCAGATGCATAGCTCTTGCGCAACAAAAACAAAAGGTGTCATACGATTCGAAACGCATGAAAGGTACGACGTTCGTAGACGGTGACCATGTTCTAGTGCGAAGAAACAGGACCAGCAACGATGGTGCCGTATGAGATCATACGAATCCTCTCTCACGACAGATATTTAATTCGAGATCTTAAGAGGAGTTATCGGTCCAATAGCTGTACGTAGGCGTTTGTGCTGTAGACCAAATGAAATACTCTACGATCGTTGACGACAAACCAGTGTCACATTCATCCTCAATGAAGGAAGACATTACGCCCAACGCGGGCAACGAAATTTATAGTGAATCAGTTGTTGACGCTGATAACTGTTTTGTTAACGATCACTTTAAATGTCAAGAGATAAGTGACGAATCCGCTACTACGACGCGGACCGTGGCATGTCCAACTGATAACCGGTCGATCGAACCAATGATAGCCGCTGTACCTAGTGAAGCAACTAGGAACAGAAGGCGAAGAAGTAGACGTAAATGCTTCCAATTTACTCCATAGCAGCATGCTGTGACAAAAAAGAGAACGTTAACAAATTAAAGTAGGGGACGCTGATAACCGTCGCGAGGGCGCGATGGACCGCAGGGTGGCCGAATGTAAGCAGATACCGTGGATGGATTTACGTAGTCACACTACGATTAGTTATTAAATTATTGTTATTAATTAGAGAATTACCTAAAAGGTATGGTTATGGAGTATAAGTTTACATGAATTTATATAAAAAAAAGTAATACTAATTCAAACATTTTTTTAAAACAATAATATAATTTCTTTCATTCAACACCGTGTTATTATAAATCTGTAACTGTGGTGTTTTTTGATAAATAAAATACGTCATAAAATACATGTGGATTAGAAGTTATAACTCCCTGTTTATTGAACCAACAACTACGTTATAAAACCTTCTCTACTCTATTTTTTCATTAAATGTCATTTTAAAATATCAAATGTCAAAAAAACTTTTCTATATTTTACATCATTGATTAAAGGTATTGGATAAAATGTACGGCACAAGTGAGTTAATTACTTAAGTCACTTGAAAAAAATACCCAACTCGGTCTGATATCTCACGTGATTAAATAGGAAGATCGAAAGATACGCAGAAAATAGTCAAACATGTGGATTCTTATGGATTCCATTTAAATCTGGAAATATCAAAACCAGTATGATACAATCTATTTCCATATTATAACAACAAGACCACGTAATCTATATTTAGTGAAAAATGTAACATAATTATAAGTAATGAATTTTAAAGTTCAACGTTATACATATTTTTACTCCTATTTATTAATTATTTATGTTAAGAGTAAATAATATATCTCTCTATACAGTTTGGAGTTTTTGTTGAAACTGAAATAAATAAATTCTATAAAAATTAAATATAAATTACCCGAGTATTTGATTGAAATTTGACCGAATATTTGTCTAATCTACTTACAACAATAAATTTTTACAGCAAGATTTTGTTGAAAAAGTTTTAAATGCTTTTGTTGTCTTATGCAAAGCGGGTGAAGTGAGGCGGATACCTTGTAAACAGCCGAGCCAGCGGCTGCGGAGGCTGCTAGCACTACGCCGCCCAACGTGGGGCTCTTCGTGATGCCGTCCATGTAGGCCAGCAGCGCAATCCCCGTGTCGCACAGGATGACCGCCACAATCTACACATAAATACAACATCAATTAAATCAATCAAATATATTACTAGGTACTGGCAGGTAAATAAAAACACTGGATAAAAAATGATGCCATACAATTGGACAAATCATTTTGAATAAAACAAGTTAGATGCAGTAGAATTTGTTGATAGCATTTTGTTAGTAACAATATAAAGAAGAAATATGCAAAGTTTGAGACAACTTTAAAAAATTATTTTTTTAATGTATATCATATAAGCCCAACACACAGTAATTAATTTAAAGTTTTGTCTACGGGTGTTGAATAGAAACGAAAACGATAAACGAAATAAGCGAGTTGTTGGTTTGCCGAAGGAGCAGCGAGCAGCTTTGGGCTGTAGTGTGCCGTGGCTCGGCCGCCGACGGAGCAGCGAGCGGCTGTAGGCCGTAGTGACCCTAGCCAGGTTGCCAACGAGAGGTTGAAGCAGATTTGTGCTGTAGTGGCCCTGACCAGGCTGCCCACGAGATACGATTGTGTGTAAGAGAGTGCGATTGTTTGGGTAATTCCTCACTGAGCTTTGTGGTTAGTTAATTTACATCTTCTAGAATCAAGGACGAGTAAGAATTAGGAGCAATCAGGACCCTAGCTGCATTATAGTTTGTAATTGATTATATTGTAATATTTACGGGTTTAATTAAATAGGTTCAAAATAACTACAATCTACTATTTTTTCAATCAACAGTTTTCCATCATTTTTTATCGTTTATAACACGATAAAAAATTCGGAACATACAAGCTTTATTTTTAAAGAATTTATATATTATATATTTCATGTCGGTAGAGATTTATTGAATTACTAAATCTACACATAGAGTGTTGCCAATGAAGGATATTGGATATTTTTTTCTTTTACTCTTCCATGATAACGTATTGTTTTCAATAATTTTGATATGTCAAATAAGATAATTTTCATTTCAGTTTAATACTTGAAGAAGAAATGGATTCTTGATTTGAACATATTTCTAAAGATAAAATTTTAACTCAAATAGAAAATATGATTCTTTCAAATACTAGGAAAATCAAAAATTCTATTTGGAATCAATTTACAGATTTTTGTAAGGTAGGAAATTTTTATTTAAATTTTGCACAATCGGTTCAAACGCTATTTAATATTGGAGTTATCTTGACAAATACCACTAGAGGTTTGATTTTTAGCGCGGAATATTTTTTCATTTACAAATTTTCACACTTAGTTCCTGGAAGGGAATTTGATTTAAACATTTGTCCTGTCAAAATCACTCGAGTTAAGCTCTCGAGATTTTGTAATAGAATTCTTTACAGCAAATAGCCAAATACCAAGGTTCATACAAAAATAAAAACATATCCGGCCAAATCACACAACTTGGGCATTTGTACGATGTACTAATGTAACAATACTATCGATAATATGCCTATGCGACATTATTACAATAGTTAAAAACAGTCAAAAACTTATAATCCGGATTTGTAATAGGTAGCAATAATAGTTATTGCTGTTCCAATTACTGAAGTCTCAGTTAATTCAGCATTTTCAACCCTTATAATTATTTTATGCCCTAATAGAGCTAATATTACCGCAATAATGTTAGAAGATACATAGTGCATGCAACTAAATGAGGAACATAGGACTTTAACAAAGAATTTTTAAAAATTGATACTCTCACTCCTGATAGATGTAGGGCAAAATTACACAGTTCAAAGTTGTTCAAAATGAAGTTCTACATCATAATTGATTTAATAGCATGTCTGTAATACTAGATTTATTAACTATAAAATGTAACACTTTCATTAAAAATCGGACAGCCATGGAAATAAAAAAATATCTATGTGACAGTTAAGAAAAGTATCACTGATTATAATTCTTATTGTGTATTTTGTATTCTAATTTAGATTCTTTTTCTGAAATAATAAAACAATATTACACAAATATAAAATTATTTATAATGGTATGTCATAATTGTCAGAACTGTCCCATAGATATTTTTTTTATTTACATGGCGGTCTGATTTTTAACAAAAATGTTACATTTTATATTTTTATAAATTATTTGATATATAATTTAATTTTCTACAGCTTTGTACTCTTGTAGTTTTGCTCTAAATGTGTCAGGAGAGGGAGTATATAGCATTTTATTGAAATCCCATGTTAAAGTCCTATTTACCGCGTTTCGTTGCACACACTATATAATATTTACGTTATAATTACAGATAATATTCTAATCCTATAAACATTATATTTTTTTATTTTTTGTGAAGGTTACAATTGATAAGTTTTGAACTATGTTGTTGAAGCTAGTAGTAATTAAATTAATATGTATTAAATCATAAACATAAATTTCGAAGATGAGAAAAAAAAATAAAGAAGACGTTTAGATATCGTAAACCTATCTCCAAAAAAACTAACTTTTGTAAGTACATGAGTGCACTCATACCTTCAATAACATGAAAAATGAATCCATATTATTTTGACACATGAAGGGAAAGAAATCATGTCGTAAATACGAAAAAGTTCCGACTCCTAAGCCATCAAAGTTGGAAAAGTAAAGCCATTGAAAATAAATTGGCTTCATTTCCAGACACATGAAGTTTGCACGATAAATTGTTTTCACTCACAGAGATAAAACTATTACAGAAGTAAACATTCGATTTTAACCAGCCACACCACCAATTTAGTCTCAAATTTTCATGAAAGAAAATTCGCCGATCAAATGAAATTTGTTACATTTTAACACGAAGGTTTTCACATTTGTGTATTAGAATAGCTGAGACTACATACAAAAATAAAATGAGGTATTTTTGTATCCATTTAAATAATAAATTATTTAAACATAGAATATATATAAATTTGAAGATAATACGACAAATGAAACAATACTAGTAATTTGAAATTATAATATAAGACGTCACTTTAAATAAATTTATTATTTTCCTTTTCGATGAGTTGTTTTATTAGATATTACTTATATTGCCAAGAAACAGGACTTCATATTACTATCATGTTGGACTCGATTGGTCTCGATTAATGTAAACTCATCTCGGCGTCGACACTGAAAAATATTAACGTCTGAAATAAAATGTATTAGAATAAATAACCGGAAAGCATTAAAATGTCTAACTATAACAGAATAAAAAAAAATTAAAATTGTACGCTTTATTTAACTATATTAGTAGAAAAAAATAAACATCTAATTTGCATCAAACTTATTCTATTTCTTATTACTGATACTTAATATTATATTGTAAGTTCTTCTGCTAGTAGGAACCTATGAACGTGTGCGTATCGAGAGGGGTAGAGGGAGGCACGGGGCTTCAAAAGCGTAAAGACAAGCAAATAAACCGTAGTTATGTGCCTATCAATGAAATACTATAGAAATTAAAGTTATTTCATGTGTGGAAGAAAAATATATATTTACAATCAACTGTTAACGATTGCTCAGCAAATTGAAAGTATATACGAGTACATTTTAATAAATAATTCGTTTGAAATACATAATTGAGGTGAAACTCTTAAGTTTGGAAGATCCCATTTATAGTAATTGAAAATAAAACACACAGTATAAAGTAAACTTTTTTGATATGGTTTGCTCACCCTAATGCCGACGAACTGTTCGTGCAGGATGACCCAGGACAGCAGGTACACGCAGGACACGTTGGTGGCGAAGAGGGCCATGACGTCAGTAGCCAGCAGGATCCGCAGCGAGTGGATATACATGTAGTTGGTGGCCACCCACAGGATGCAGAAGAAGCCGCAACGCGTCAGGAACCGGGCTGCAACCAGTTCAAACGGTCTGCAAACGCCGCACTCACCCATATATTGATTCACGTCAACAGCATCTGGTCTCTCCACACTTTCCCAAAAATTCTTATTTTCAACATTAAACATCATTTTACTCTTACATTTTTTCATTTTTTTTTTAATATTAGAATTAGAATTTATTTGGTCAATTTAAATTCAACTAAATATTAGTAAAAAATACTTCTCTGATGTAACGAATTTTTTTCATTATTTTGGTTGCCATATAGTATTTTAAAGAACTACAACACAATAACATAGTAACATGAAAGGTATTATTTCTATATATATATCGTACAGAAACTTATTTTTAGAAATGATGAAGATGCATTTTTTTCAGGAATAACAAATTGATGCAATGAGGTTTTGCACGATTTTTCATTTTTAGCTTCAATCAATAGAATAATGAAAAATATTAGACAAGTATTTTTTATTTTTCCCTAAATTGACTTTTAATAAAAAAGTCTGCTATTAAAAATTATATCCTTCAAAACGAGGCTGAATTTCACTTCATTTCAAACGTCAAATTATATAAGTTCCAAACTGTCAAATTGAATAATCTTCTGCAAATATAATGGCTTACAAATACCTTACAATGCTTTAAATCACAGAGTGTCCACTTTACCAACTTTCAAATGCGCGAAATCAGAATATTTGGAATCTGGTATCCACACGTGGATAACTTTACACAAGAACCTACGGACATCACAATTTTTGCGACTTAGTATGTTACTTTAAAATGATATTATATAACATAGGTATAAGACATATTAGATCACAAGCTGTAACATTTTCTAATTTAAATACATGTATTTTTCTATTTTGCGCGCCCCT
This sequence comes from Stenolophus ochropezus, assembly GCA_035578165.1. Taxonomy (NCBI): domain Eukaryota; kingdom Metazoa; phylum Arthropoda; class Insecta; order Coleoptera; family Carabidae; genus Stenolophus; species Stenolophus ochropezus. The sequence goes on along the minus strand of JAQOWZ010000010.1, from coordinate 19,599,663 downwards.
TTAGACTAAAACAAAATAATGTTACTACTTCACATTAAAATACTATAAAAACTTATAAAAATATAAATTTGATCCTATCATTAAATTTTGTACATTGTATTTCCCGTAATTAATTCTAACGTCATCAATAGTAACCATGTGATTCAAATCGTTGGGGGGAAGGGAGATTGATGACATGATGACATCATCTTGTCGGGTGCAATGTGCAATCGTGTGATTTCTGAAGTAAATAAATGTCAAAACTGACAGTGTTATATACAAATATAATAATGATTGTAATATACGAAAGGAGTAGTAGAGTAAAATAACGAAACTACCAATAAACAATGGACAAATTGTCGACGCCAAAATCACTTTAATAAATGACATGACTGACACAATGACATTCATATTTTTTTTAATATTTGAATATATCCGTTAACGCAGTTACACTACTGTTTTTATTTAATTTTTGTAATTGGTTAGACGCAGATAGCATATATATCCCTCTGTAACAAATACGATAATGAGACAGATTAAAAGTCTTATCTATGTCATGGGTATACGACAAAGATACAAGATAAAAGTTTAATAAATCTTGCGGCAGAAATTCATGACGTGAGAATCAACTGCGGGAAATATAGTGTACCTACTTTGCTTGTGAACTGTTTAAATTGAAATTAACGCTGCAACGCTCAACAGCGCAATGAAATATGCATCAAATTCTGGTAGTGAAGGCGAGTCTCCGCCAGACAAGGATCATAGCATTATACTTTACGGTACGTTTCAAACACAAGTGAGAACTACATGACTGTATAAGAGAGACAGCGCTATGTACATATGTCAAATCACGCTGCATACAGCGGAGGCTAGCCCCCTGACCCATCTTAAACGATGTTGAACTTGCTGTTATGATAAATATAGAGATAAACAGAATCAATTTTTAAAAAACAATAACATTGAATATATAATATAACTTGCATTCAAAGATAATAAATTATTAAGTTAACTTGATATAACAAAACAAAAATAATCCATACTGTGTTTTCAAATTTTATTTGAGAATTAAAAGAAAAATAAATATATGAATACTCGTAAAAGAATCATTGAAGGGTTTTTAATAAAAAAATATATTTTAATTTTGTAAGAAATAGTTTGCTTATTTTGTAAATTCATTAAGTGTTGAGCCAAAGAAAACAAGCCTAAGTTGGGATTCGGATACAATCGGACAAGTTTGGTGAACTAGATTATTTTTCAGTTTATATAATTTGTGGTAGTATACAGGATGTTTCCATACCTCTACGGTTATCATAGAAAATGGTTAAATCGTTTAGTTTTTGGAAACCCAATTCTGCAAGAAACAGTTTGAAAAAAAATCTACTTTGGCTTACTCCCATAAGGCCATGTACTCGGATTCCAGAGTAGACAATGCGACCGTCCGTTGCTTTCTAGAGTCCCAGGATATTGATCTTCCATTCAGCATGAACACATGACCAGAATAGGACCTCCTGCCTTCAGTACAATTGCCCAAATCAGCATCAGTATAACTCTTCAACGAACCTAGTTGCGAACTGTATTTCACTGCCATGTTCGTCGTACCCTTCAAATAGTGCAGAACACGTTTTGCGGCCTACAGTGATCTATTCCGAAGCAGTTATTAAAATACCCCAGATAACTCGCACCGAAGGCTATGTCTGGACGCGTCGTGGACGCCAAATAGGTAAGAGCTTCAATAAGCTCGCGATATGGAAGTTTCAAATAATCCTGAGACTGTGATTCCTTCTTCATTAGCTAGAAACTCGGTCCAATGGATTAGATATCCCAAAACGCAAGGGCAGATCTTAAATTTACCCCCGCTGATGTAAAGTTATTACTCCGTTTGACTTGACTCTTTTATCTATCAAAATAGGCAGCTAGTCGTGTTTTGATGGAACAGCGCCCACATTTTTCATTGTTTCATCCAGTTTTTTGTACCAGCTCCTTTCACGTTGTCGCAAGCCGTACAATGATTTAGTCAAGCGGCATACCTTATCACCTTTGTGAAGATCGTCAAGCATCCCTTTTCTTTAACTCCGAGAGACTTATCGCCTTCAAAATTTACAATATCCCGCAGGTTTTCGGGTGGTTTAATGTGTACCTCTACTTCGAGAAATCTATTTAAATAAGCGGTCTCCACATCGAGCTGTCGTATCTTCTTTCCGTAGCTGGCTGCAATCGATACAATGAGTCCAATGGTACTTTTCCGTGCTACTGGCGCGACCGACTCAGTAAAGTGAATGCCCGGCTACTGGCTGAAACCCTAGACGACCAGGCGCGTTTTCCTCTTCTCAAGCGCTCCATCAGTATGAAAAACATAAACCTCAGTATAATTCGACTGCCTACGACCTTTATGCTTCTTAGACAATCAACGACCAAGAGTCATTCTTTAGAATAAACTTTATTTCATTTCATATGGTCTGACGCCACTTACCCATTTCTGGACCATTTAGCACCTCTTCCATAGGCACTTCAGAAAGTAGTATTTGTTCCGCATCATATAATTCTTCAGTCTGGTCCGAAACAGTGTTTCCATGAATTGTTGAGTCTACGTTGTCTTCGCATTCATCGTTAGCCTCAGAATCAACTTGGACACCAGTCTTCCTGTTGTAAAATTAATCTTCTGAGAATTTCACGTCACGGGTTATGAACACCTGACGCTTCTCTGGAGACCAAACGCGATATGCTTTCGACTCATCTGTATATCCCAAAAAAAGTAGTACACCTTAGTCCCGAATACTCTGAAGCTGGTGATGTCATTCAAACTTTTCGTTGACAATCGGTTTCGCAGATAGTCCGCAGTATTGACTGCTTCTGCCCAAAAACATTTGGGTAAGTGCTACTCTGCTACCCTGGACGAGTGGCCACTGATATTAATTTATTTATCATTCAGTATGCTGCATCACTGCATTTCTACGAGCAAATGTATAATTGGTAACGTAGCATATGATAGCGTGAGTGTGTGTGTTTAGATCTTTGTAGTAAAATGTTTAATTAGAAAATGTTAATTTAAGCTATTGGGTGTGAGAGACAATATTTTTTTCAATGGTGTACTGCATTTGTATGACAGTTCGTCACTATTGATTCTTGATTTGTTAATATTTGATTTACTTATTTAAATTAGACGGCAAATTTAAATTGTAACTGCATAGTAATTTTCTTGAGTTTAATGAGTTAAATAATAATTACATTTGGAAGCTTGAATTTGTATAAAAATTGACAGTTTGCATTAGTGACGTAGGTTACGAAGGTTACAGATCCAGACTAATAACGTGGATTTCGGATTCGGCGGCCTCCCTCTATCAAATAAATTGTCCTAAACAAAAAAAACCGGTATTTGTTTGTTGGTGTACAAAACATAGATATAAACAAGTATTGATTACAAACAAACACATTTAATAGCTGTATTAATACAGAAATATCATAAACACATAGTTTTTTAATTTATTCAGAAGCGTAATATTCTATTATACATCTTGTAGGTATCTCAAGAAAAATCAAACAAAATTAAAGTTTTTGATTGTTTTAATAAAGAAAACTATGATATAAAATATAATTCATAATTCATTTCATAAAAATAAAATTTAAATAATAATAAAATACGTTACATTTGTAAGACTTGGTTTAAAACATTTTCCTTCTATGTTTCCGGACTGCAAAATCTCTGATTACTTCTTCGAAACTAATTTTTCGCAAGATATGTGTTTCCATGCCGCGGTGTTTGGCATTATACTGATCTATTGGTGCGGTAAACTTGAATCAACCAATGATTTTTCAAAGATATATTTTGAAAATTAATAGTTTTTTATAATTTGTTTTAATTATTTTGATGCGATTACATTACAAAATAGCAATCTATTTGTTAAGATAATCTAACAAAAAAAATTGTTTACATCTACGGAAAAAAATATTTCATAAGAATTCTCGGGGGCCCTATTTACCGTACGTGCTTAGTTTGCTTACGCATAAATCCAGCCCTGCTTGGTTATCAAGTTATCAGTAGTGAAAAACGTTTTCTTATATCAAATAAATGTAAATAATGGTGGATATCAAGGCTAGTAGTGAAAAATAATAGAAGTATATTATTCAATGGGCATGTAATGCGTGTTATTACACATTCGAGTAAGTAATAGCCATTATAAGTAAATATAATACTATAATGAAATAAATATCTTGTATTGTATTGTAATAGTAAGCTATTTATGTAATAAGTAAGGAAACAAAGGTAGTTATTTAACGCATGCGAACATTACAAGATGAAACGCGTGTATAAATAAGTTTTATTATATCAAATGCTTAATAACTACCTAATTTTCCTTATATTTTGATATTTTGATCACATTTATAATATAAACAACTCATTTATTTTTAAGTTACTAAGTTACTATAAAAAAAATTCTGGTCATAAATAGAAATATGAGTCATTGTGAATCTAATAAATGTAATAAGTTTGTTAAGGGAATAGAAACTAAATATTCTACTTTCCATTTTGATTTCGAGTGAAATAATCAGACTATTTTGCTAGTGAAGTAATGAAATTAATAACATGAAATTAGTAACACAAAGAATCTATTATTAAACGCAAGTAGAAAAATGAAGTTGTGAACTTAAAACAAGGCAATTATATTTAGTGGTATCTACGTAATGAAAATTACGAAATGTAATTGGCTGTGATAGTGTTGAATAATGTAAATTCAGATATGTGATTGGCTGCGAAGTATTCAGTAATAATCTATGCAGTAATGTAATACTGTAAAGTAACCGATTACAGCATGATTTTGCGGGTATAAATATGGTATTCATAAATAATTGGGCAAAATGCAGAAATATTATTTACAAAAATTCTTCAACTAAATTTTTCAACAGCTTTCAATATTATCATTCAGTCTCATGCATACGCATTACGAACAATGACGTTCAAAAGCGTCACACAGTATTGCAGACTATATTTTTATTCTGAAGTGAAATAATGAGTTTCGGAGATTTGACAGGAATGAGTGATAATGAACAGAACATAGACACGACACGGGACACCAGCAATGATTCAGCTATCTTACCCTTACCAGCAGTGAAGCCCTTGTCCCGGTAGTTGCGGATGCTCTCGGTGAAGATCTCCCCCGGCGTCTGGCAACGGTTGGACGCCACGCGGCACAGGAAGTACAGCGGGAAGAACAGGATGGTCCAGTTCGTGCAGAACCACGTGGTAAAGAATGGCGCATTATATGGGACCTACACAACATACATATCATTCATATCTTAATCGGTCTGTTCCACCTACAGTTATAAACCTAATGTTATTTAAATAAATCTTGAAATAAGTTCTCTCAGTTCAAGCTAGGAGCCAGGACCTATATTCTGCAGAGAATTTACTAATCTATGAAAGTCACAATAGTGATATTTTCTAACGTAATTGAAAAACATCTACTTTCTAAGTTATATACATATAAATTGCCCTACATTTTTCAGTAAACTATAATTCTCTTACCGGACAATAATTACGGTTTTTAAGACTAAAATTTGAAATTTATGGGTCACAGATGCCGATACTTGTAGGATTTTAGTTCCGAGATATTTTTTTATATAGATAAAGATAGCAGGGAGAAAGATTATGTCTCTCTAAATGTTTAAAAATTTTCAGTCAACTTAAATGAGTCTTGGGTAGAGCTTTGGGTTCTGAAGGGATAACCTTCATAAGCTAATATACTTTCTGAAATGTTATATGTTTAATTTAGTATTTAACGATATAATTTATATATACTTGTAATATAAATACGTACTCGGCAAAATCGCATATCGGCGACCACGAGGCCGCCTAACCTCAAAAAGGTGGTCGCTCGAAGAAAAACTCCACGCCAGCTCGCGTCGCGTTCCGTGAAACGAGACAAGTCTCACCATTCACAAAAATTCGCAACCGCGCAACGAGGCAGCCGACACACTATGCCGAAGATGTTTGCAGCAAACTCAACATGCCTGGAACCTCTCTCCAAGGACAACTTCGACACATGGCGCATTCACGCTAGCGCCCTAATAATTAAAAACGACATATGGGGTTACGTTTCGGGCGACATCAAAAACCAAAACTCCCAGCGGAGCCAACGTCAGCCCAAACTGCAGCACACGCGGAGTGGACTCCTCAGGATCTCAAGTCCAGATCAGATATTCTTTTGTCGATCAGTGCGTCAGAGCTTAAACACGTCCGGGGCTGTGTGACATCCAAACATCATGCTGCTCCAGAGCCTACTAAACAACTACGACATGTTCAAACGGGCCATCGACTCTCGCGACGCGCTTCTAGACCTCAAGACCCTCTAGACGAAGATCATCGAGACAGGTGAGTCGATCAACCAGCAGTTCAAGGACAGCAACCACGGCGCGCTCTTCACCAGGTACGGTAAACCAAAACCAATTCAAAACCGGACGAAAAGCCTGCGGTCAACCTGGTGACTCGCAATCAGGTAAGCTCTTTTGTAAATATTGCAAGAAATGGGGCACCTGATCAACGACTGCTACTCAAAGAAGAGGGCGGACAAAAAGAAGTCCGACAAACAGGAGGCAAACGCGACAGAGGAAAATTACCTCGTCAAGGAAGCGGGTTACCTCACCAGCTGCTCCGAAAATATAAGGATATGATGCATCTACTCCAGGTGCACCTCCCACTTCTGCAACGACGAGCAGCTGGTCTCCAACGCATCCCGAGTCTCTAGCAAACTGAAGATGGCGGACGGCATCCGTACCGAGATCACCGCCAGGGGCGACGTGAGGATCAACTCTTCCAGTGGCAGCCAAGAAAAGACCATCAGGCTCGAGAACGCGCTCTGCGTCCCCGACTTGAAGATCAACCTCTTCTCCGTCGCATGGTGACCTTCACCAAGTCTGAGGCGACCGTCAGGGACCCGGAAGGCCCAGTCACGCTGATCGCCGACCGGACCGACGTTCTCTTCTACGTCCGGGAGCAGCGAGCGCGGTCCAGTTTTGCTACCATACCGGCAACAGACCACCAATCGACATCTGGCACGAGCGCTTGGGCCACATCAACAAAAAGGACCTCGTAGCCATGAGCCAAAAGCAGCTGGTCGTCTCGCTCAACATCGATCCAAAGTCCGAGCTGGCGCCATACAAGGTATGCATTTCAGGCAAATTAATCTCTCCTCCATCCCAGTCTCGTGAGCTCAAGTCGGCGTCTGTCTTGGAAGTCGTGCATACAGACGTCTGCAGCCCGATGCGCACCAAATCCGGGGGCGGCGCGAAATTCTTCGTCACCAAGATTGACGACCATAGCAACTGGTGCGAGGTGCCCGAGAAACTTGCAGAGGTCGTGAAAATGACCGAAACACAGACCGGTAATCGCGTAAAATCAGTCCAGTCCGATAACGGGACTGAATACTGCAACTTTATCTTAGACCAGTTTCTCAAGAAGTAGAGCATACGCCGTCAGCGTAACCACGCCTCATACTCCACAACAAAATGGCATCGCGGAGCGCCGCAACCACACACTCGTCGAGGCCGCCAGGTGCGTGCTCCTACAGTCCGGCCTTTCCCCGACCTTCTGGGCCGAGGTCGTAGCCACGGCGAACTCCGTGCGAAATCGTAGCATCTCCAAAGGCTCCGACAACAGGACTCCATTCGAGCTGCGGACCAAGCGCAAGCCTGTCATTCGCATTTCCGCTATTCGGGTCAGCAGCGTTCGTCCTGGACAAGTCTTCGAACCTGGGGAAGTTCGAGCCCAAGGCCAAGGAGGGCACATTAGTCGGGTACTCCAGCAAGGCGAAAGCCTACAAGGTGCGAGATTCCACGACCAGTTCGGTCTTGGAAGCTAGCACGAGGACTTCAACTCCGACTCCAACAAAGAGAAGGATCTAATCGATAAGTCAGAAAATCTCCCAAGTAAAGATTCTCTCTCAAGATGACACCCCCCCCCCCCCCCCCCCGCAACCATCGCCAAACCGCTACAGCAGAAACGCGGACCAAGCTGTCCGAAGAAGGTTCGAACCGGACAACCTGGGCGCCATCGTCTCCAATACAACACTCAAAGTGCCACACCTACTTCAGACGACGCCGACGTCACCAAAGTTCCCTTCGAACGAGCAACCAGCGGCCCCGACGCCGAGGAGTGGCGAAGCGCCATCTACGCCGAGATGAAAAGTCTCGTGAGCAACGACACCTGGGACATCGTGGATCGACCGGACACAAAGGTCATTGATTCTTGAATTGTCTTGCGTAATAAATACAAGGCCGACGGCACCATGGACAAAAGAAAGCTCGAGCAAGGATTCTCCCAGCGCGTAACGACCGCCTACCTCAACGGCGCAATCGACACCGACATCTTCATGGAGAAATCAAAACTCCTCGAAGAGACGTTGCATCGGATGCTCGAGGTGTAGAGGGACCAGTCACTTCACCAGAGGGCCCGCGCAATGCTCGAGTCTCTCTCGTGGCGGTCTGCAAACTGAAGCGGTCCCTGTACGGACTGAAACAGTCCGGGAGACAGTGGCACATTCGACTCGACGGCGTACTTCGGGACTCCGAACAGACGCCGACTACCGCCGACCCATATATTTACACTGACCGCGACCAGGATATTTTCGTGCTCATCTACGTGGATGACATCCTCGTCACCTACAAGGATCCTGAAACGAGAAATCCAAATAAAGGATCTCTGCGAGGCCAGCTCCTGTCTTGGGATAGAGATCTGCCAGAAATCGACCCCGGACGGCACAAAAATATTTTGCAGAAGGAGTACATTCGTGAGCTTCTGGAGAGATTTTCCATGACGGACAGCAACCCGACGCAGACACCACTGGCTCCAGGGACCACGTGCACCGACCCGCCAGACCCCGACAAAGATGTCAGCCACCTTCCTTACCGCGAGCTGATCGGGAGGCTGATGTATCTGGCAATCGGCACCTGTCCCGAAATCGCTCACGCTGTGAGCTACCTGAACCAGTTCAACTCCAAACACAACCGGTCCCACTGGACTTCCGCAAAACGCGTACTTTGGTACCTTAATGGCACAATTCACATTTCCTTATGTTAAAGGAAGACAAGTAAAGCCCCTATTGGTTTCGTTGATGCGGCTACGTACTCTGCCTCGCCGGCGCCGCCGTCTCGTGGGAGAGTCGGAAACAGCGGACCGTTGCGCTCTCCTCAACCGAGACAGAGTACATGACCCTATCTGCCGCCTTCAAGGAAGCAATCCACCTACACTCGTTCCTCGAAGAACTCGGCTTCACAGACCTGGGGCGCACGAAGCTGTTCCACGACAACTAGGGTGCAGGGAAACTCGCCCGGAATCCAGTACACCATAGTCGGTCGAAGCACATCGATTTCAGGTACCATTTCATCCGGCAGTCGCTGAGTAACCACCCCATCGACCTGGAGTATCTGCCGACCGAGGACATGGTAGACGACGCCCTCACCAAGACCACACCTAAACTCAAACTGCACAGCTGTACCAAGGGCATGGGCCTGGAGAGGAGTCAATGCCAGAGGTGTTGTAAAGTTAGTTCCATTGCTGGAAATATAGTACTAAAGTGTTTGTGTACGTGTTTTAATCGCTCTGCCCCATAAAACCTAACAAGTGATAATTAAAAACTGACTATGTTAATACTGTGGGTCCCTAATATAAATTTTAAATTTCAAATCGACAGTTCAAAAGGCAAAATAGAAAATTTTGTTATATGTGCTCATTAGAGATTTCGTTGTCAAAAAAAAAATCATTTAACCTAAACCTGAAAAAATATTGCGACGTACTTACAAATATTTAATATTCATAGAATATGGTGGTGCCACTTAATAAAAAGTTTAATTTTTCTATATAACCGACATGACTTCAGCCGAAAAAATAATATGTGGACACAAGAGAGTGAACATACAACTTTTTAAACAATTATACTTTTAATTTAAAGTTGTTTGACCATGAACTTCAAAAAACATTTCGTCTGCGGCACATTTTGGTTAATATGCAATAGATTTTATAAGAAAGAAATGTTTATGTTGATGGAATCTACATACGGATATTTAAATTTTATTTATAAATCAGTGCAATATCTTAAAAATTCATCTTTTATATTATTAATATGAGTGCCGTTACTGTCCGTATCTATAATATGACTATGCTACGGTTCTAATGTTACTATATTTACGAGTACTCACACGTCTTTAGGCTTCAATTGTATTGTGTTGTAAATTTAAACTAACTAAAGTTATGAGTTGTTACACTGTACATATTTGTAGTAAATTTTGAATTGTTGTAAACAAATTTTTTATAAGGATAGATATGTTTGCAGTGAGTCAAATCATTTTTTAAAAGAATAAAGATTTATTAATATGTTCATTTAATAAATTGTTCAAAAAATGCTAAATAAATCATTTCTCTTTTATAAAAAGATAAGACAGTTTTGCCGCCCCTGTATTTGGCCGCCTTTGTTCTGGGAACAAAATTAACACCCGCTAGGATCGGACCGCTACATCTTGAACCTACAGATGCATTTAAATTTATAAAACGTAATCATCTAAAATACCTATAAGATTTTGTAAATATTATGAAACAATGTAGATATTTCTAATATATATTTCCCTAATATAGATTAAAAAAAGTTTTTTATGAATATCTATTAAAAATAATAAAAAAACAAACAATATTATAAAAAATCCCACAAAGAAAATAACAGCTTTTTCTAAAAATTCTTTCTTTTAGATTTAAGATGTGAAAGAATTGCGACGTTTGATGCATCTATTCTGGTATTTTTCTTCTAAACAATATTAGAGCAACTGGGATAGCTCCTGATATATTTATATAAATTCATCGACATAAAACGGAGCATTAGATAAAACATTTTGAAATAAGTCGCAAAATGTTGTATAAAGTTCATATAATCCAAGATTTTTGTACAGTGTTGAACTTTAAGAATATCCAATGTTTTGAAATATATATTGATTTTAAATCAGTCTTCGTTCGACTCCACTTGAAAATGATTGAATAGCCGATGTCGGCTCGTCCTATTGTCACATACTTCATGGTCCATAGGGCCACATACATCAATTAAAAGGCAGCGCGTCGAGTCGGCCGCCACTTGAGATTGGGAAATTCGCTTGATTTTATAAGCGGTAAGTTGTATGGCTCTTTGCAGCGTCTCGGCAGCCTATAGTACGTAATTAAATTGCACAGAAGTTTGCAAAGGGGCTGCATTTTGTTACATGAACATCCATGGTTTTCACACAAGAAAAATTAATTGTCAATACTCAAGACCATAGTGTGTTTTAAGGAAAAATAACGAATATTTTTTGGACGTGTGGCAAGATTAAATAATGTTCGGCCGACCCCTTGAGTCACCGGTAGTAACGCCACTGGGCTACAATGACAATGTGGTACGTAGACTAACCCCAAACCCCCGCCCCCCCACTCTCCTTCTTCTCTATCAAATTGTGATGGTTTGGTTTAATGGACACTTATAATTTTGACATACGCTTCAGATATCTCCGCCTTCCATAATAAAGGACAACAAACTAGTAGAGAGAGTTAGTTGAAAAGCTAAGGCCCATTAAATCAATTCTTGTCTTAATTGTCTTGGTATACTGCCCCTTCACTGCACTACGACCCGCAGTTCCCGAGATGTTCGTTTGTCAGATGTCAGTTATTTGGTTAGTTGTTAAAAAATCTCTTTCGTGTTATTTGTTGCTTCGGCAGTATGACTTTAAAAATTGAGTTCAGGTGAAAACGCTGTTCCAGGGTTACTATCAGTGTTATATTAAATATAATATAAATTCCAGAAGGCATTATTTATTATGCTGTCGCTGATATTGGTTTTTGTTTATAATTTTTGCTTTATAAAAACAACGAAATTTATACACACATAGATATATGTAATAAAGTGGTAAATTATTTCTTAATAAGGCATCTAAATTCAAAGAACAGCAATATACAGAAAACAAAATTGAGTGTCTGGAGACGAGGAAATGGAAGAGAAACAAGTTTACGTCATTTTAGTTTGACGCAAGATAATCAACACAGCAGTTGGCAAGACTGCAGCATTACTTTTCTCCCACAAAAATAATACTAGATGATTTAATTCAGTTGTTATGTTTCCAGAACTCTTACTTTATATTCCATGGCAAAATGAATTACGAATTACATTTACACAAGGCCAGTAATTATATTTTCATTGCAATACTCCACATTGTACAAACTTTCAATAATACGAGTATATTTTATTTACATATATTTGTATTGTACAATTCGAATTAATACTATATAATAAAAATATATCTAACATAGCCAACAATTAATAACCCGTCTTACAGTCTATTTATATCATAATCAAAATAAAATATTCCTACTTACACATTATTCAGTTTATCAAATTACGTGAACATTTATCCAGGTTTACATTTACAATTATACAAATTAAAACAATTTCAACAATTGTATTTTATTTATTACAGTTAAATATTACATTCGTCACAATCATGACACTTGTCACTCATATATATTAAAATCTCAAATGGTTTTTCAGTTATGTACCTCAATTCAAATTCAAAACAAGTTATTTTTCTTACAGTTAGAGTTTCAGTGAAACTGGAGACCAGTTCCAGTCTCGTCTCATTTCGAAACATCGAGATGAAACCATTGTTCCAGTCTCGGAATTAAAGAATCTAAGATGAGACGGTACCACGTCTCGTCTGCAATATTATTATTAATTATTAATATAAATTTACAATGTTAACCAATAAAAAAGAAGTTTAAGTATTTATTATAAAATACGGTATATTTCATGTGACAGCAGATTTATTTTGTGGTAAGTACTAGTATTTTCAAAATAATATTAGTTATATCACATTTTCAAAGATTGTACTATTTGTATATGTTCCTCATTTAAATACTACAATTTTTGAACTGGCGCAGTATTTTAAAGAAAATTTTGCCAAATTACACGATGGTTTCTGGAATTCAGCCAAGTTTATTCTTTCAACCTCTCGCCCCGCTCCACCCATTAGACAGGCCGTTTTGGAATTTCGAAAATAATAATAAGTAAATCTAGAGCGCAGAGGCTTCTTATATACACAGACTAAAGTTTTTTATGATTTTTATTAAGTTTCTACTCAAATTAAAGTGCCCTTTTGACAAGGCCGATTGCAACCAACAATTGAGGTGTATAACTAAATGTTGCAGCAATTCCATAAATAAAAATTAAACATCCTACGACTTAGTTTTTGATTTATGCGAAAAAAAAATTTAAAAAACCACTACGAGCAAAGTGCCCTTTTGGCACTGCCGACTGCAATACAAAACGGAAATGCACAATTTGGTAGACTCATATTCAACATTTCAACATTCTACGACTAATCATTTTTGAGTTATGCGAGATACCTACGTACATTGAGCATACGTAAGTACAAACGTCACACCGAAACTAGTCAAAATGAATTCAGAGATGCAATACATCCTTTACTTTGTACAAGAAAGTAAAAAAGAATGATTTTATATCTTTATAAAATAAAATCATGATTTTTTCAATTCTTCTCTTAATAAAAGAAATACAATCAATTGAGTTAAGTGCCGGTTTAAATTGAAATCTTAAGCATAAAGGTTCTTTATTGAATTTTTATCTTTTGATGACGCTGACAGAATATTACAAAAAAGTTAAAAAATTCGTATTCTAAAATAAATTAAAATTACCTTAAGGCAAAAACAAACACTTGTTTGATAAGAAAAATGGAACCCTTCATAAACGAATTATTAAAATGAAATGAATTTTTTTATATACGAGTAAGTGCGACCAGTTTTCCTTTCCCAAGAAAAATATTAAAATGAAAATGCGCGTCGTATGAAATTTCTTATTTAGATACTCTCTCTCTTCTTATGAATCTAATTCATAATTCATATCTGGGTCATAGGCTTTCATTTCTACGATATTGTTCCCAAATATTTATAAACTTCGGCTGAGATAACTTTGGACATATAGCGGAAGCGGAATATCAAACAGAATACCCTATTACACTTCTTGCAGTTTGACCTTTGCTGTTATAAATTTGTATATAAGATATTTCAGTATGTATTTGGTATGGGAATAATTTAATACTTTATTTATATTATCCTTTTTGTTATACTGTAAATTTAATAAGACGTAATTATATTAAATAGGTAGAAAAGTATATCGTGCAACAAGAGTGGATATGGTGCTCAAAGCCCTTGAGGATGAAGTTTGGGACACGACACCATAAGCGGAGTTCCATTTTACGTTTAATAAATCTGGTACTACAAACGTGCTAAAAATTAATTATGATATGTAGTGTAGAATTCAATTATGAACATCTTTATACCCTTATAGCTTTGCTCTAAATCTACCAGGAGAGATAGTATCTGCAATTTTTTGAAATGACATTTTCATTGCGCACACTATATATCGAACAGAAGATTGATTCATATAAGTATACGAGTAGAAACATCCTGTAGAAATATAAGAATATGTCAATATGAAAGGGAATAAATATTATTATTACATCAATATTTAGACAATTTTATTAGCATTTTATTGGTGTAGATTGACAAACAACAGCCTCTGTATCTGTAAGAGAACTACAGCTTGTACAGGGGGCCGAAACACTCAAGTATCGCGGTATTTTTATTTGGTTTAAATTGGCGACGATGAAATTTGTATCCCAGATATCTATTTGTTTAGTTACGTCGGAGCGCGCTAATAAAATTATTAATAATTATTAAAAAAATATCTGTAACCTTAAAATAATATTTATACACATATTCATATTCTCCCCATAACTTTACTTTCGTTCTGATAGTAATATTTATTATTAATTTGAAATAAAAAAATCGGTTGCCTGTAAAGTCGGTTTTACGGGCGAAGATTTTACGTGACAATGTCTTTTTCTCGGTAGAATATTTGACACAAGCACGCACCGATTCAACGCGCCTAATTCTGTAGTGCTGCGCGCGCAGCGGACCGATCATGTTTGAGTGGGAGAGAGACGCAAGGCATTCGCCGGTCCGGCGGGCCTCTCTCTCGTTCGGTGACTCATCGTAACAGACGTGAGCGGGCGTTACACTTTTTCATGAGTGACTCCGAGCCACAACCTAATTTTAAGACGTTGTCACGTCAAAAAAAAAAATTCGAGATTGCTACAGTTGGAAATAAACTTAAAGAAACCAAAATTTCATTTTCATCCGAAGTAATGTCTTTAATTTTGTCAATAAATTGTAAAGAAATTTGTACTAAGAAGGTTTGCGATTGATTAGGTAGACTACTGAATTAATTAACAAACCATTTTGAAAGTACATAAGTCGGTTATTTAAATTATTATTAGTATGAATTTTACAAGCATTCCTTATGTAATCTATTAATTATGCCTGTATGATAAACGCGCACCGTTCAGATTTTTAAACATTTCATAAGCGCACTAGTAAAATTTAGGAATTTAATTTGTATGTATATGTGTGCATCTCATTAGATCAAAATACGAGTTAATTCGATCTGCTCGTGGATAATACTTTTTAAATAGATACTCGCAGAGGTATGCTACCAAGTCTTTTTCATTCGTACCGAATCTAACCTGACTAAATCTAACCTAACCTAATCTACTCAAACCTAGCCTAATCTAACCAAACCTAATCTAACCTGACCTGCCCTAACCTAACCTAATCTCACCAAACCTAAACTAATCTAAACTAACCTAACTTAATCTAACCAAACCATAGTTATCTAAATTAACCTAACTTAACCTTACCTAACCTTATTTTATTCCATCATCAAATAAATAGTTACATGAAATGTAATTCAATTAAACAGACACTGATGTGCTTAAGTAACAAACTTTGGTGCGCTTTTGCAAGTTTATTTCGTGCGCTTTTGTCATACGTCGGAATTAATATTATTAAAATTTTAAACCTCTGTCTAATAAGTTAAGTTCTTCTTTAGAAAATTTTTGGACCATTGATTTACTAGATTTTCTTTTATAGAACTTTTTTGTTTTGTTTTGTTCGGTATTAAAAGTTTTAATTTATGATAATTTTCATAATAAATTTGTGATTAATTATTTCGCGTATTTTATTCTAGTTTTTGCTTAACTTTAAATAGAAGTTATAGGCTTTATTTTCGAGTTTATTTCTGTTAGAGTAATAATATTTTATATCCGAATCTAACCATTTGTTTTAAGTAAATCTTATTATGTTTTCAAAATTTTTACAATTTACAATGTAACTTTCATAAATTTTGGATAAACTGATTTTTCTTTACATTTTTTAAGAAATTTAGTGTTTTATATAAGTTTAAGGTTAAAGGGTAATATTATTAGTATTTATTTATAATTTAACCTTAGACTCCTTTTATTATGAATAATAAACAAAGAATCATTCCACAAACACTATAATATCTGTTATTGATGAAAATTTCCAGTTGATTCTGCATAGTTGATATTATGCTATTGTGTAGAGTGGGAATGCAGAAATGAAAAAACACTATTTAATAAAATAGTATATTTTATAGTATTCGTATCAGCGCGATCGATTTCGGTCTGAGACCATCTTCTGGCGCGATGCTGAAAAAATACATTGTGTTTATTTTACATTGTTTTATATAATATAATAATGTTTTTTAAATTTAACATATTGGAATATATATAAAGATATAAATTAGGATTTTTATTAATTGGTTTTTTTAAAAAATATTTTAAATATTTGTGTATTAAATAGGTTTTGTTCTAACAAGCATTTAACAAAAACCTATTTAATACACAAATATTTAAAATATTTTTTAAAAAAACCAATTAATAAAAATCCTAATTTATATCTTTATATATATTCCAATATGTTAAATTTAAAAAACATTATTATATTATATAAAACAATGTAAAATAAACACAATGTATTTTTTCAGCATCGCGCCAGAAGATGGTCTCAGACCGAAATCGATCGCGCTGAGAAGAATACTATAAAATATACTATTTTATTAAATAGTGTTTTTTCATTTCTGCATTCCCACTCTACACAATAGCATACTATAATATCTCTTTATTTACAGAATAGTTAAAATTACTTCACATATAAATCTGCCTAGACAGTGATCTCAACAATTCGATAGACAACATATGACAGATAGGATTTTATGGGCTTGGCTTGGAGTTTGAAACCTTGACTTGAAAATCAAGTCAAGCCTTAAATTTTTCAAGCCAAGCTTTCAAAATATCAAGCCAAGCCGTGCGTATATTTTAGTTCGAAATTTCAAGCCAAGCCTTAAAATGTCAAATAGCTTGATTTTATCAAATAATTGAATAATATTTAGAATTTTTCTTATTACTACTATTTATTTGATTTTTTTTTGTACGTACTCATAAAAAGCGGAAAGGAAAATATTTTCGTCAAATTTCGATATAGGTATATTTTCTTGACTTTTCCACAATCAAGGATATTTGAAGCTTCAGCTCGAAATTTGTTCATATACCCCTACATATTCAAAACGTGTTGCTATTGAAAGATATTTTCTTAAATAAACTCAATAAATCTATGTCGTATTATATATTATATATTTCCTTAAAATAGTTATGTTTACAAATCTCTTCACTGCTTCCGTTTATACATTATGCCCCCCAACTAGTTGCGGAAAATGTTTCCATTTTGTGTCTTAGATCCAGTATTGACCCAATGCAGTAAATACAATTCCAATCCACATAGGTACGGATTTGTGTATCTTTTATTTCATGTTAGCATCCACAATCCACTGCACTCGGCCCCGATTACATAAGAATTGGTTCTAACAAATGATTTATACTACTTTATTTGTATGTGTACGTGTATATTAAAATAAAAAACTAAGAAACTACATGTCAATACTGTTTTAAGTATACAACCACATAAATAATTCAATAATGAAACACTTGATTATTCCACTATTTATTGATTCACGTAACGATCATTTCATACTTTCGAACATTTTCAAGTAAACTGTAAAAATTGTGTAACATTTTGTGTTTATATTGTAAATTTTATTTATTTGGGTGAAGTGTAAAAATAATTGAAATACGAATATTTATATAACTTTTAATGAACGAATAATAAATTCACAAAAGATATTAAAATAAGTAACACTTTGAATAAACAAATATAAATACAAATTTAAGAGTAATAAACATTAATAAAGACTTAAACACTGAGAATATTTACTTAGACACTTAATATTGAGCATTTACACGAATTGAGCTAGTGATCATAGAAGAAGAACATTTACAAAGTTGTAAACTTTAATATTTACACAATCTAACTAAAGTTATCAAATTTATTGCAATAGAATTACGATAATTTGTAACTCAGATGAAAGATACGTGTAATACATTACCATTAAATTTTATTTATGTCTTCCGTTCATAAATTTTAATCCTTACTCGCCTTTTTCGATACAGTGCTTTCTCATAAATAATGTGTAAGGCACATATTTTGTAAATTTTTCTTCTAATCGATTATATTGTGAGGTGGAAAGAAACATCGGGCCGAGACGATTTAAGGCTGCGAATTGAAACTTGCGAATCGAGCGCAGACATAACTCACGCCGGCACTAAGCGGCCTGTAATTCGCACGAACCGTCTACCGGAACTTGAAGGTATTTATTTACACCTCTTAACGTCACTTTCAAAATATTACGAAAATTCGCACTAAGCAAATTCAACTCGTTTAATGTTTATTTCTTGCTGACTTTCCAAATTATTAATTTAGTTTTGCACAAGTCTGATAAATGACGGGATATTATACAATATATTTTCGTTTGTATATATTTTAGTCTGCATATATTTTTATGTTTCATATAATTCAACAATGTTACAAACGTGTCATAATGATCGTATTTATGCACAGGCTAGCTAGGCTGCAGCCTATGGGCCTGCACCACAAAACAAACTTTTTTTTAAAATTTTTAATATACCAAAATTAAATATGTGGTGCGGACCCTCCATACAAGACGTCGACGTTGGACGCATTTAATTTATGTGGGCTAATTCGGTCACAATTCGATGGAATATTAGTGGATAGGACAGCTGATAACTGATAACTTTGAACCTCCATGTTATAAGACAGGCTCAATGTTTTGTATTTGCTCAGCATAGATAATGAATTTTTAAGACAAATAAGATAAGAATATATTATCATTAGCATCATTACTATCAAGTGTAGGCGCAAATCAATTAGCCACTAAGATATTTTCATTTCTACGTATGATTGAAATACTGTGTTACTCATTACTGTTTTACATATTTCAGCGGAACTATACGATTTGACCATCCCTGAATCCATTTTGATTAGTTTCAGCGCTATGTCTGTACGAACGTATGTATGTATCTCGCATAACTCAAAAATTATTAGATGTAGAATGTTAATTTTGTAAATGAAATTGCTATAACATCTAGTTGTGCGTCTCCATTATTATTGCGATCAGCAGTGTCAAAGAGGCACTTTACTCGAAGGGTTTTTTAATTTTTCGAGTAACTCAAAAACGATTAGCCGTAGAATGATGTAATTTTGATTATGGGACTGCTATAATATCTAATTGTGCATCCCTCCTTTTTATTGCAATCGGCAGTCCTAAAAGGAAAATATGTTCGAAGGGTTTTTTTTTAATTTTTTTGCATAAATTAAAAACGAATTGACGTAGAATGATCTTACTTTCAAATGAAATAAAAAATGGAGCAAAAAAATGTAAATAATTTAATAGGAAGCCATGTGAATTTTTTTATCTTGCATTTTCCTGACATATCACTTAAAGTTATAAAATCACTAATTTTTTTTTTTCATGTACAATAATTACACCATATAACCTACACTAGATAAGCTGCCACCTGGATTTGATCTTTTCTTTATCTTGTGCAATTTTCTATAAAATTTTATTATTATTAAATATATCAATAATAATTTCTCTATTTGCTCCTATAGGTCGTTTATTTTAAGTGGTATACAGGTGGCCCAGTGAAAATTATCAGCGCACTTTTTGGCCACTTAACATTAATTTTGCAAAAAACGCTCGAACACGTCAATCTTAGTATAAAGGGGAACACCTAATGGATTAGTACCAATAGCATAACTTCAACCCTAAAATGGGGGTGGACTGCACCTCAAAAATTTTAAATGGAAAAGGGTGTCACACATGACACAGTTCGAAAGGCCTTTCAATTCTCTATCCAACAGTTTTTTTTTTTTCAAATCCGATCATTAGTTCCAGATATATATCGTATAAAAAAAATTAACAGGTGTTTAATATTGCAATCAAGTAGGCTTAAACAAATGACAGAAACTAAATAAACAATTTTTTCGACAAGTTGTTTGTAATAAACAAGTAATTTGTAACTTAGATTTCTTTTTGTGGAGTTATTTGAAGTCTAAAGTGTATGCCACGTCACCCGAATCTTTAAAGATTAAAGTATTCCAAAATTTTGAGTAAAATCTTTCTTATGGTATGGAAGTTGGAAATAGTCATTTTGAACACCTAATAAACTGATACTTGAGTTTCTGTCATTTGTTTAAGCCTACTTGATTGCAGTTTTGCACACCTGATAAAATTTGTTTTAAACGATATTTCTCTCGAACTAATGATCGGATTTGAAAAATAAAAAAACTGTTGAAAAGAGAATTGAAAGGCCTTTCGAACTGTGTCATGTTTGACACCCTTTTCCATTTAAAATTTTTGAGGTGCAGTCCATCCCCATTTTAGGGTTGAAGTTATGCCATTGGTACTAATCCATTCAGGTGTCCCCTTTTATACTAAAATTGACGTGTTCGAGCGTTTTTTGAAAAATTAATGTTAAATGGCCAAAAAGAGCGTTGATAATTTTCACTGGGCCATCCTGTATACACTATTTCTTACTCGAGAACTGTAAGTGATGCAGACTTTGTTAAATTAACAAAAAAATTCTGTTAAGAGGCTATTTCAATGAACCAAACAAAATTCTTTTTATCAAAAAAAGGACTAAATCAATGTTTCGACAGCTCAGGGCTGCCTTCGTCAGGTAAATAACTAAAACCCAAATATTGTCTATTTATTAATAATGAGTTCTGAAAGCTTCTTTCAATGACTAAATCAATGTTTTAATAAAAATCAATAATTTTTATCAAAGATAAAAAAATATAAATTATAATAAAAATTTAATTATTTGCTACAAAACTATTAATAATAAGCCAAATATGTTCTATGTATAATAATATATTAAATTAAATGAAATTTTATCATTTTTATAGAAGAAAATGTGAGTATTTAATGGCCGTTTGCACAAACATAACTTAAATTTGCCTTAAATAGAAAGTATCGAATCGAAATAAAATGTCAACTGCATGATTTAACATTGCTGTCAAAAATTCGATTAGATTCTTTTTGTTTAAGTGTGGCTTAAAATTTAAGCCTTGTTGGTTCAAATGGGCATAAATGTGTAACTAAAAGTTACTCTTCCTAGTTTTATTTAGATGAATCGCTTTGGTTTTATTACAGATTTCATTTTCGTTTATTAAGTAAAATATTTGTATTTCTTTTAATTCAATTAAAAAAGTGCAGTATCTCTTGGATATCGTTAAAATTTTAAAAAATCATAAATCGTGGTTTATTTGATATTTTTTTAAAAATCAATGATTTTGATTTTTTTAAGGAAATCATGATTTTTGCCAACTCTGATCCAAAGAGAAAATAATTATTTTATTATTATTTAAAACATTGGCAATATTGCGAAATAGGTTTTTGCGCAACCCAGACGCGTACAGTGTTTTGGGGTAGTTTAGTAAATTAATCTAGCGTAAATCACGTGAGCTTTATTAACAATAGATTGACTGTTACTTTGTTTATAAACATAGCACGTTTTCCTCAATAATAATATTTCAAGTATCACAACTAATCAAACATTTGAATATATGCAATAGAAAATTATTTTGTAGTTGGTAAGAATAAATTAATTGTTCCATAAAATACTTGTAGTACCGAATTTTTTTTTTTAAATTAATTTAGTACGTGCTTTTGAATTTATTAACCAAAATAAAACTTTAATGCGATTCTAATTCTTGGAGTGTAAAATAATGCAAGCTTGGACGCAATTAGTAAAATGCAGATTTCTCTCCTATGTTCGATACATCGTAAAAAAATAAAAAGTTTTTTTTAATTTGCGACAAATATATACCGCAGAGAAATAAATGGTTTGGAAATTTAACCATGGCTATATAAGTAATTTGAAAAAATAATATATAAGAGTATAAAAAATAGTATATAAAGTACAAAAATTAAAAGCAATGTGATATACTCGTCGTATCACAATTTTTTTCTATTATAATAATATAATACACACATCTTTCCTACAACCGGACATAAAATATATACTTTATGCCCTCTTTTGAGTTAGTATAGAGTTACTTTTCATGTACTAGTACTTGAAAAGTAACTGTTGCTAGGTAACGTTAATACAGTTATCAATGGTTCAATTTACTTTTGAAATGAATTTTTATTAACATTTCGATTGTATACAGGAAAAATGTATGTAGAGTATTTTTTTCTGAATTCAACGATAGACACATATCATATACTAACATAACAAAATAACTGAGAGAAATGCATGCTAGATTTATGTGTATTTTATTTATATGTGGCTGAAATAAGAGTGCTTTGGATAGAAAACAATTCATTTTCTTCTTAAAATTGACAGTTTAAGAAAATAAAATTTAACAAAAAATAATCAAACAATGTTAGACAGAACATTATGTCTATGTTTTCTAACCATAGCACTCTTGTTTCAGCCAGATATAAATAAAATACATATAAATTTAACATGCATTTTTGTCAATTATTTTGTTATATTAGTATATGATATGTTCATATCGCTGAATTTAGAAAAAAATACTCTATCGAATAACCTAAAAATAAACATAAGTTCCCATTTAAAATAAGAAAGTTGTGTCCCGTATTTTGAGAACCACTGGTGGAAAAAAAAATTTTTTTGCTCATTGTATTAGTCTTGTAAAATGGTGGTTCTTTGCTAATTTAACCAACCTCGTAGCTCTTATAGTTCTCGAGATAGCAATGGTGGCACGCTTAAATGGAACACCCTGTATATATTTAACCAACGTTTTCTGCATATTTTCACATTCTTATTATTATTATTATTATTTTCTACGGCCTATCCTTTTAATTTTAAATGACAACAATTTTTTACTATGTCATTCGATAGAGATTTTTTTCTGATTTCAACATAAATTGTTTTGCTAACAGAATTAAATAATAATAATATATAATTAATTTTCCATTTTTCTTAAAAAAATGTTGTATGATGGTATGTTATATACCATTGAAAAATAATCTCTGTCGTATGATGTAATAAAATATTAAGTTTTTTACAACTGTCAAAAAAATATTTTTTTTTATTCTAATACCAAGCATAAAATAGGCATTTTTTTCGCAGTTGTTAGGTTACCTTGACACTGTACGCGAAGTACCTGGAAAGACGCTTTTTCACAGTTTTGGAAAACGTTTTACCACGGTAATGAAAAACACTTCTTCACTACAGTTATACAGGTGTCCATGTTAAGAGGCTAGGTTAGAGTTCTGATTACGAGTAACGGTTGTCTACCAGTTCCATAACAACTTGTTTTCCTGTCTGATGCAAATCTATCTGTCATATATATTTATATTTGTTCTTGTCTTTTATTAAATGTTTATTTTTGAAATATTGGTGCATTATTTTATTACCCGACGCTAACAGTTTATGGGCCCAGGTTAGCGGGAATA
Source organism: Stenolophus ochropezus (assembly GCA_035578165.1). Taxonomy (NCBI): domain Eukaryota; kingdom Metazoa; phylum Arthropoda; class Insecta; order Coleoptera; family Carabidae; genus Stenolophus; species Stenolophus ochropezus. The sequence goes on along the minus strand of JAQOWZ010000010.1, from coordinate 19,575,904 downwards.
TTAAAAAAGATACAAGTCGAGTAATATAATTGTGTAAAACACGAACGCGTACGATCATTCTGGAATAATCGCCATGAACTCTGTGAATGCATCTAGAATTGAACTCCTAGGAAAGGACAACTTCGACACAAGGAAGTTACAGATGCAGGCAGTGTTAACTAAAGGCGATTTATGGGCATACATGAACGGAACCATGATAAAACCCGAACTAGAAGCCAACAAAAAAAATGCAGCCGCCATTCAAACGTGGTGCAAAAATGATTTGAAGGCACAATCAGACATAATCTTATCCGTCAATACCAGTGAACTTAAACAAAAGAAGAATTGTGAAATTTTTAGCGAAGTATGGATAAAATTGCAAGATGTTTGCCAATCTAAAAGTCCAGCAAGAAAAGCGACACTTCTAAAAAGACTAATGTTACAAAAGATGGCAGACGGAGAAAACATACGTACTCATTTAAACGTTTTCTTAGATTCTGTTGATAAAATGAGTGACATGGCGTCGATATCAACGCGGATTTGCTGACGATTCTATTGCTATATAGTTTGCTCGTGACTTACGAGAACTTTCGGTGCGCCATCGAATCGCGAGACGCGTTACCTGCACCAGAAGCACTTCGAATAAAGATTATTAAAGAAAACGTTGCTCGCAATGGCGACACGCGAAACCAGCCGTCGGGAGCCATGTTTATCAGAAATAATTTTAGTTGGAGTGAAAAAAAAGACAAGTCGGAAGTGAAGAAAGGTGAGGAAAGCAAACGAACAAAAGACATGATTCGTTGTTTTAAATGTAAGAAAATGGGACACAAAGCGAACGAATGTCGAACCAAATTTAAAAAGGAAACTGCACAATACGCAACACAAATGGTGTTTAGACAGTGGGGCAACGTCTCACTTGTGCAAGGAAGTGGAACATTCAACGAATTTTACAATTCTAAGCTCGGAACACTTAATCTCGCAAACGAGACGATCACCGACACAATAAGTGAATGTAAAATGCATTTTATTGCTGATGTATACAACAGAAAAAGAGAAGTAACATTGGATAATACGCTGCACGTGCCAGGTTGGAGGACAAATCTCTTATCGGTAGGAAAAATCACTTATCGTGGTTTTAACATTCATTTTCGGAAAGACGGTGCCACCGTTGAAGATTCGAACTGAAAGATAGTACTGGACGCTATTAGAGTAGACGATTTGTACTATGTACGCAAATTTGGTCAAGATGCGCATACCTTTTCGTAAATTGCAAAGGAAAATAAGATTTCAGTCGAACTCTTACACAGAAGATTGGGACATACAAGTGTGCGAGACATCGTAGATGGTATCCGCAGGGCGTCATTCGAGGGGTACAAATTTCAGACTCCATCAGAAATTTAGCCTGTGAAACTTGCTTACAAGGAAAAATGACGAGGAATCCATTTCCAAGTAAGTCGAACCGACAGACAAATACCTTGGAATTAATTCATACCGATGTCTAAGGACCGATGAGAACGTCATCACTAAGTGGGGCAAAATATGTCATCATGTACATCGACGACAGTTCTAGGTCATGCGAGGTCAAATTCTTCAAAACTAAGGCGGATGTTTTTAAAGCCACAACCGAATTCATAACTCTCGTCGAAAAACAAAAAGGGCAAAAGGTCAAGTGCCTACAGTCTGACAACGGTCGAGAGTACATAAACAATGAGTTTAACGAGTACCTAAAGAGTCGAGGGATCACCAGGAAGTTAACTGTACCTCACAACCCGGGCTGAGGCAGTTAATACTGCGAATTATCTTCGTAACCGTCTACCCATGAAGAGCTTAGATGATCGTACGAGGCAAGATCTGATAAGGTTCCAGATATTTCTGATTTTATGGTGTTTGGCTGTAAGATGTACTACATCGAGAGAAATTCCGGAAAAGGAAAATTCGACTCGCGAGGACAAGAGGGTAAATTTCTAGGATACGGGAAGCAGTCCAAGGCATACCGTGTCTGGTCAACAAAGAAAGGTCGAGTGCTGATCTCTCGTGATGTAAAATTCATGGAGGATGGAAGATTTTGTTCACCGATTAATATTCCGATTGAACCGAAAGTGACCACGGAGGGTCAAGACTTAAAATGCACCCTGGGCTTTACGACGATCAACGAAGAAGATGAGAATTTTCTCTGTTTTGACAACGTAAGCGTAGATGTCAAAGATGAGCGACAAGATCAGGAAACCAAAAGAAGGGGTTCTGATCGACCTTTTGACAAAGTAAACCGAAGATGTCAAAGATGAGCCACAAGATAGAGAAACCCAAAGAAGGAGTCCTAGTCGACCCAAATTAGTGAAGACTGATTTAAGGGGAAGACCGGAGAAGCAGTACAATAATGTTGCTGATTTGACTGAGAACGAAGAAGAATGACCGGTTATTATTATTATCTTTACAAGTATTAATAATAAAGTTATTACGTTTATTAGATTCACTAAAAACAACTTTATTTTGGTTTGGTTTTTTGTTTATAACCAACAGTTTTGTTATAATAACTTAGTAACGCACATAATGAAGCAGTCCTTCTTATTGTCTTTTTAGTTTATTTTATAAATGTCAGAAATTCATCCTTTCAAATACATTTTTAACCTTATTCAAACAGAAATATATTTTTTTTTTGTATGAAACACGTACGGAAACAGGATGGTTACGTAAGTACTGCTCACACAAAACTTTCTTTCGTTTCATTTTATAATTTTCGCATACGTTAAATAACCACCTTTGTTGCCTTACTTATTACATAAATAGCTATTTTAACCCTAGTTGTCGTTACTTCGCCGGAATTGCTTTGGATGAATATTAAATACTACTATTTTTTTCAGAATACTTTATTTTTCTTCTTTTATGTTGTATTAATTTTCAATTTAATTTATTGATTGATTGTCAACTTCCCTCTTTTTTTTACTGTGTCACTATAAACCAAAAATTTAAATTATATTGTGGACATGCCACCCACTTTGAAAGGTTAGTTTCAATATAATGCTAAATAATATAATAAACTTGTTGTTCCATCTAGCTTAAGTATCGTAAGCTATATTTCAGTATTTATTGGAAGCACACATAACTTTCTAACAGGTCTTTTGTACACTCCACTTCTGCATTTCATTATGACTTGTTGTCCGCTTGAGTGGTGGTGTGGTTTCTTCCATGAGTAGAACCGTTTCCACAACTTGTATGTTGGGATCCGTTATCGTCCATTTGCCTCTGATCTGTAGTTGATGCATGTGACGGCAGATGTGTTGTTTTATGTTTTGTAGGTGCTCCCATCGTGAGAGCCGGTTGTCTAGTATATCTACAAACGATTTTTCTACTGGCTGGATAAGGTAAACAAGAAATGTGCCAGAATTAAGGATTGTAAGTCATTAGGATTCATTGAAAGAGGTGTCAAAAGTCTTGTATTTAGCACCGCTTCAATTTCTGTTACAAAGTATAACATTCTTCAAGGTTCCAAGCCACTGTAAAGTTGTAAGCTGTGGTTTCTAATCCTTTGATTATATGTAGCGGTTCTGACAGTAGTGTGCTTCTAAGATAATGAAATTTATCTATTTGTGCAATTTCACGATTATTATGTTTCAGTGAATATCCATTTCGTGTAGCAACCGTTGAACTTAGTTAAATTTAATATAGGATGTTTTACACTAATTTGATTTGCTTGAGCTTGATATCTTAAATCTGTTCTATTTGCTGTATTACCTTCAATCTTTACTAATTGTCTTGCTTTACTATACTCTATTTAAAAACTACGAGGAGTGAATGCTGTAGCCACATTTACACTGTGATAGATCACAATAAAGTTTGAAGCACACAAAACTTGTAAAATATCACAAAGAAATATAAAATACAATAATAACGTGATAAAAATACTGAACTAAAAAAATTGATAACCGTGAAACGAAACTTGAAACACTTTTTTACACGATAGCTAAAGTGACAAATATTGTTGAGTGTAAAACTGGCGTTACGTCAGCCAATCAGAAGTATTTATTTTAATGCGCCAACTTCAGATCACTCCTCCTAGTTATTAAATAGATTATAACTATATCAAAGAAAAGATTTTCGACACCCGTTCTCTTGATATTTTTCTGTGTCTTGCTGCATTTCAATGGTTGACTGGACATCATCGGACTTGTCCCATAATGTTTCCACTTTCTTTAGTCTGATTATTAAATTCGCATGATCTGCATTCTTATAAGAGACGACATTTGTTTTGAACTTAATTGACTGTACCTTTATTTGTCCACGTTTATTTTTTATTAAATCACTTGGTGTTACCATATTTATTGACAATTAATAGGTTCAAGTTTGTTGAATATCAAGAAGTAAGAATCAGATTTAAAATCGTTTGCACTTTTACCGAATTCAAAATCACTTTGACCGTTGAGAGATGACAGAACAAATTTTTATTTTTGTAGAAGTTCTGTCATCTATTTCCGCTTTCGTTATTTGCTATTTTTCTTTCAATTTCAACTAGGTATACTACTTTTCTATCCGGCTCGAAGGATCAAATGTTCTTGTATGGATATTAATACGATTGCAAAATTGACGTCAAAACATATTTGGCGGGAAATATGTAGCAACAACTCTTTCTTTGCAAGTCACGTGGCAATCTGAACTGAAACAAGTGATATATACCTCGGCGAGTAAATTACTTAGGATCAGTTTGTTCAGTAGAGTAGAGTGATCCAGTCAAATGGAATGAAAAATAAATGATCCGAATTTAAAAATGTATATATAATATTTTTTTTGTTTTTAAAATTATTTTTCATAGTATAAATTCAACACAAGTACCTATAATAAATATTGCTCGGTTGCCTATATATCAATTAGTTGGGGGAACAAACACCGAGTGGCGCTGACAGCAGTTCTAATTGATATCATTGCAGTTTCGCATCTATAGTAGATAAAAATATTATATATAATCTATGTCACGAATTATAACAGTTCAAAAATAAATTTTTCCATATCAACAAAATGTAACCATGACATGTGACTTTCGTTTTATATATTTCTTTCATAAGTAATAAAACAAGGTCTATGAATTTATTGCAAAAATTTACGAATAGTTATGTAATAACTGACAAACAATTGTCAAAAGTGATTTAAGTCATTTTTGACCTGAGTTGTCATTACTTCGTACGAATTATGAGTAAATTTTCTAATTAAATTTACAGTTCGAATTATATTTGCTTGATTATTCAATTCACCAATTTGATTCACCAACATGTGTACGAACAATGCCAATAGACTGCAAATGCTGCTCTTCAAGCATTTGGGAACAATTTCTCTAAAGTACCACTTACTTAACAACACATAAAATATGCTTCAGATATTCGATATCTGTAATACTCAATGGCGAGATAGGCTCATTATTTATTGATATTTTCTCAATGACATGAATTTACTGTTACCATGGAGAGGCCATAGTAATTTGTATTTCCAAGTGAAATATATTTATTAATCTGGCATTGATATATATAATCTTTTTAGTATTGGAAGTACATTTCGCTCAATCAAATACAGGGTATCCCGTAGGAGTATCTAAAAATTCATTGGATTGGAAGTCACATTTCGAACACATTTTTCTCAGATGAGGTACAAACGTGATATCACCACAGACATTTTTTACGTTTCACGCGTCCAATTTATTTGGTAAAAAATGACATGATCAGTCATCGAAGATGCTCGTGACCTCGGACATTTTTCCCTTTGATCAATATCACATTTTACAATCTTCATGCACCGTTTGCCAACTTTACACTAACACTGTACCTATACCCGAAAGAAAAATTTTTAACGGAAATATTTAAAATTTTGTCTGTATTATGTAATAACATTTTTTAAATTATTTAATTAAAAAAAAAAGAATTAATAGAAATATTATCAACAATACGTATTTGCATTATTTTTAACTTATTACAAAAATCTTTATTTTTCAAATATCTTCATTGAAATATGGCTACTATAATTATTAATCGAAGAAAATTAAATAATTGCGATATATTTATATAGGAGCAGAAAAAATCTTTCTTTTCGATCGGACGAAAACTGACACCTTTCTGATGTGTTTTCGAACCGGAAAATGCATTATTCCGATATGTTAGTGTAGTTGCTAGGCTACGAAAAATATCAATCCGGGAAAGTTTTTTCAGGCCGGTAATAAAGCATTCCCGAACAGGACGCGGTCCTTTGTTTCCCATAAATAAAAATACAATCATATTTATTTCATTATTATTGAATATAAACCGATCAAAAAAAGCATATGTATCATGTAGGAAAAATGACTTCTCGAACTTCTAGTATTACTGACATCGCTTTCGGCTCCTCCCGCAATTTCCACCACCGTCCGGGAATACATCACTTTTCCTGCTAGATACACAATACAGGGTGAATACTGAAAACCTTGACATAGGGAAATAACATAAGAAAACAGTTTTTTGCTGTTTCCATCTGTCCCGCTAAATAAAATCGGGTATATATGGTATCGTTAGTTAGATTACTTAATTCTGCATCTAATAAAACTAAATGTTGTGTAATATGGCCTTTTCTAACTGAAATATTTGATAAAATAAATTGTATTTTGAAGGTTATCCTTCATATTTTCGAATAAGAAACGTCAAAAACAAAATGCTCCATAGCCGAGTGGATACGAGGGCTGTTTCATAACATAAATAATCTACAAGACCTGGTTCGAGACCACCTCGGCTCTACTTTTTTTTAAATTAAATTATACTTAAAATATCATGTTTCGAAACATGAAATACAAAATTATACACCAACAACTAAATTCGAATTAATTGTTAAGTTTGACAGACAGCAAATAATAATTCTATTAAATATTTGGATTTTTTTATTTATAAAAATATGAATATTGCTATTTTATTAAAATAGTCTGATATAATAAAGATATTTTAAGCATAATTTAATTAAAAAAAAATTAGGGCTGAGGTGGTCTCGAACCAGGTCTTGTAGTTTATTTATGTTATGAAACAGGCCTCGTATCCACTCGGCTATGGAGCATTTTGTTTTTGACGTTTCTTATTTGAAAATATGAAGGATAACCTTCAAAATACAATTTATTTTATCAAATATTTCAGTTAGAAAACGCCATATTACACAACATTTGGTTTTATTAGATGCAGAATTAAGTAATCTAACTAACGATACCATATACACCCGATTTTATTTAGCGGGACAGATGGAAACAGCAAAAAACTGTTTTCTCATGTTATTTCCCTATGTCAAGGTTTTCAGTATTCACCCTGTATACTATTTTCTACACTTATTAAGATATTTACTTGTTGTATGTTTCTTATTGCTACGGATTCATAGTATACAAAAATTTTAGTGAACATCTGAAACGCGCTAACCGATGATGCAGAGAGTGCCTGGCATCCGGGCGCAGTTCTTTAGAGATGTCGCGGTGAAATTAAAAAAAATATGTACAAATTAAAAAATATATATTTTTTCTTAAAATCCTTTAAACATTTCCAATTAATTCTACAATGTTATATATTCAGTGAGCTTTTAAATTTAATGGTTTTACTTAAATACTTATATTTATTCTCCTTGCATTATTGTAATACTGTATAACTAAATCTCAAAGATAAAATTTAGTACCCATCTAAGATGGCTGACGTTGTATAACAGTTTGGGGCCTTGATGTGCCGTCTGACCCACTAAGTATATTCCGATCAAAAGCGGATACATATTATATAAAATCGAATCTTTTCTCTTATAATACAGAATATTTATGCAATTTACAGTTTTGTTAGTAAAAAATAGGAATAATATATATATAAATTTCATGTATTCTGTATCTGTATTGAAATTTAAATTAGGCATTCGACATTTGAAAAGGTAATTTTGTTTACTCATATTAACATTATATTATAACTAATATAAAATATTAGTACATTATTTTTTAAGCAAAATTTCTTGTTTGTGTGAACCGTAGATAGTATCTTTCATAGTTACAAATGAATTATCGCTAGGCCATGTAATTTTCTCTAATGGCGGATACGAAAAACAAATTTTTGGGTGCAGCTTATAAAGAGAGTTACTGAAAGAAGAAAGTATAAATCGAATTTCGAAATTGCATGAACTAAAATCTTACAAAAGTAAGAAAGAACGAGAATGGCAAAAATCATTGTTGAAAAGAAATACAAATCTAATGAGGAACATATCAATAGGTACTTAAGAATCTGTTTCAGAATTTGTGGCAGAAAATCAACAATACTCTATGAAAGAAGTTCTTAAGTTGAATGTACCGCAAAAACTTCTACTGACGATACTCTAAATTTGACTAATAATGAATATTCCGAAAATGATACGTGTACGATTGAAGGTTTTAGTTTTTCACCGCTATTCGTAAAATGCATAAATAAAAGTGTAATATTATTATTAAGTCGTCCATATTAACTAAATTTACTAGAAATTTTGAGGGAGGGGGAGGTTTGGGTGGTCTCAATTGTTTTTTTTTATGTTGGTACACTTATCTAGGACGTATCTTAATAATGTGACATTCGATACTTACTATATAGTTAATATTAAATTCATAAAATGTAGTACTTTATTGGACATGTTAAATGTTGCTTTTAACGAGTCCTCTATAAATAAAACAAGGGTGTATTATATGTATATCATGAAGTCACAATTAATATTGATGAATAAATAAAGATTTTTGAAAAGAACGCAAATTCGGTGAATTTATTATCAAACCTCCTATACACCTTAATATTGATTCTGTTTCTTGAATTTGCCATATTAATTAAAATTCAAGTTCAAAGTAGAATATTTTGTTCACAAAAATGACCTTAGTTATAAACGCAACAAATTTGATATGAGTTTAGCGTACGAAATAAATTTACTGCGTGTTGCACGCCAAATGTTCATACGCTTGTAATCGTTTGAACTCTGTATGCTACAATAAAAACAATACTGCTTTCATTCATACTTTCGTACGTTGAGAACTAAAAATAATACTATATTACCTATACACTGACAGATGAATTCTCGAAAGAGTGTTAAAGTGGGTTAAATTTAGCACCAAAAATTAAAACTTGTTACCAGCAGTTTCAGTAGAAATTCGTTATATTCTTTAATGTTAATTTCAATCAAAAAAGTAAAAAAAGTAAGACGTGTTTTAGTTTTTAAGAAGAAATACAAAGAAAAACAATGGAAACAAGAAAACAATGAATTAATTATTAAACCGTCCAAACAATACATTGTCCAAGTCAACATCTATCTTATAGGCCAATTCTGTACATATCTGTAAGTTTTACAGATCTATAAATCTGTTAATAATCAACAAAACCGCAACGAAAGCAGCCACTCTTATATATAATTTTATATTAATCAACAAAAATTGACACATTTTTGTCAGTTTTTACAGATTTATAGATCTGGTCAAAATTTCAAAGTAATATTTTCCATACTTATTTATTATCGATCAATAATACATTTTTAAAATATCATTATGAATTCTAAATAATATTTAGAGCAAATGTTGTGGTACATTCTTCCATGGCCTACAGCATTCCAAATCTCATCCGCAGTTATAATATTTGTCATGCCGAAATTAGTCAAAATGAATTCAGGGATGGTCAAAATGTACATTTCTGTTGAAACCTTAAAATCGATTACAATACTTCCTTTACTTTGTACGAGCAAGTAAAAACGTTTGAGTATTTATTACAAAATGGGAAATTCGTAATATATGATTTTGGATATTCTTTTACGGTATATATTAAGTAATAAAATTTTCAAATGTTTATGTAATTCAGTCGCATCTCTAAAAATGGCACCAATTTAATTTAAATACTGTAATATCTGACTTTGAGCAATATTTCAATGAAAATCAATTATGAAAGTAAAATATATTATAAGGAGTTTTATTTTTGGGATATTTATTAATATAATAATATATGGTAATCGCTCCTAAGCATCCCTGCAAAGGTATTCGCTAGAATATTACAGGGCAAGTTCAAATTAGTAGCAGAAGAACAGTTAGAAGAATCCCAATACGGATTTAAAACCAGGCGAAGTACGCAAGATCTTAAATTTACAATGAGACAGATCTCGGGGACAGTATTGAGAGAAGCACTGGCAGTCCTTTCTATCAAGAGAAATAAATAAACACCTAGTAAGCTACATCAAAAGTCTATACCATTAATATCTGTATGATCAACATTTGCCACACCGTGTAACAGGAACATTGGTCAACATCACAGTCGAATTCATTTGACTCAAACGTTTAAATTAACGTTCGACGCACCGTGTAGCGTCGGCTTAACTGGAGACCAAAATAAGACTGAGTTCTAGCGCCCCTAAAAATCCGCTAAGCGCCTGTAAAAATTTGGAAAAAAAGAAGTTAAAACATTGTGTAAGCAAAAGTAAAAACTCTGTACACATTATTCCAATAAATGACTTAAAGCGAATTAAATCATGGATGAGATTCTATAGCTCATAACAACTACAAATAACAACTGCACTTATTAAAACATCAATTACAAACTTCAAATGTCAAATGTCACCAAGGCCGAAATTCACATTTGCTACGAATTTAAGACATCCCCACATCAGTGTAGAATGGTAGAGTGTTCTTTATATAGGTATGACTATATGTAAGTACATATAAACCATAAATAACCTTTACTGTTTATGAAGAATACAATAGGTTAGTTCAAACCTATCGTTAATTCATATTAAAATAGTATATTGAGTTTGTTGTTGAATCATTAGTTCATCATAAAGTTATTGAGTAATTGTTTTTGTTGTGCACAAGTACATAATGTTTTTATCATTCAAGTTATTATTTATAAATATTGTTTAATATGTTGTGCACCTGCAAATCTCCAATCCTGGCTATGCCACTGTTTTCTCGATAAGAAACAAACTTTCAGAAGACATATTTTAAATAAAAGCAGTATTTATCTACAAAATAATTTAAATAATTACCTACATCTTACACGTTCCATTCTCACCGTAAAAAGTTTTCTACTTTAGTTATAAATGCAAATACTTGAATTTACATACAATTTATGCAAAATATCAAAAAGAGCCATATATTCTACAACGCATTATCCAAGATTTCAACCGGTGTGAAATATTTACACATGTTTCAGGATTCAGGTCAAGGACGCAAAACTTTCCTCCTTACAACAAACCATCACGCGAATCGTTATTCATATTTCCACAATCGAATAGTCCTAGAGTAATTATCTTTCTCATTCACAGAGTGCTCTTTTCAAGTTCGTAACGACGTAATCCACCACTGGCCTGCAAATTTCATTATAAGGTCACGCTATTCCGCTGGCTGGCTTGCCGTTCCAGGGTATCATAAAACTTTGTCCTGTTCTGGTATTATCCGAATAACACTTTTGATTGTATATATCGAGTAATTCCTGAGGATTTGTGAGGTTTCAGAGTAATGAGATAAGGGTAGTCCCAATAGAGCTGTAATTTTATTTTACTTTTGTTTTGCTGTTATCTGATTTTGAGCGTGAAGTAATTAAGTTGTGACTGATTTTGGTTTATTTTTGTTATATAAAAATCTGATATCCACAGCTGAAATCAATATAAAAGTTGTAATGTAATTAACTCTTATTTCATTTGTGTTGCAGTATTTTATTAATTAATATGGACATTGGACATGCAAGATATTTTATGCAGTCCTTTATGAATAAAATTGACAAAAATAAATATTATACATAATATAACCTTATTCATTACGGAAATTTATGTACTAACTAGAATAATAAATACAAATATATATATAAAAAAAAATGTTCTTCTTTAATATAGAATTTAGAAAAAAACATATTTGAATTATAAAGTATATTATAGGATGTGTTTATTCCTAGAAAAGGTTTCCGTAAGTGTTTTTTTAAGATGTTTATATCTCCGTAAGGTGCTCGCAAGATAATGAACATTTTGAGCAGAAGTGTAACATATGTAACAGGTACGGTCGCCTAAGACGAAATCTAGTACCTGACATAAAAGGGTTTTAATTTATGAGTTTTACTTGCCTCAAAAGTAATCCACGAATTATATTAATGAACAACTTTTACACGAAACAAGGGTAACGATAGTCGCTGCCACCACTATCACTTTATTTATTTACTTAAAAGTCTGCCGTGATAGAAGCAGACAAGGGATTATTTAATAATGATAACAGACGCGGTTTACTAAATTATGGTCAAATTGGTGCAGGGTAGTAATTTTAGAATAATAGAGTTTTACCTACGCGTTGTGCTACCACATCACAAAGACAAGGGTTGGAATAGGATGGGCTGAATCAAACACGATATTCCAACAATAACAAAATTATATAAATTTTAATAATCAACCGCGATCAAAAACATTTATATAATTCAAACAAACTACAACGCGTAACTTGATTCTATACAAACTCTAAATTCTTACTTTTCTAATTTACAAACAATTTGAAAACCTTTTTACATCGATCTACAAATCAATATTAATTCACACAGAATATAATAAAAACTACTTACAAATTTACACCACGATGAGAGAGCCTTTACACACAGTAAAACAACTAATTGGTTATTTCACTAAGAAATACCAAGGTATATCTGACATTCAGTCAAGACATCCACAACAATCGACGAGTACAACAAGAGAGAGAGATTTCGAACTTCTAAACACTATTTAATAGTAAAAATCCAGAAGTTCTCAACCTATGTTTATCCGGCTCTTCTCATCCCCTAAGTACGAACTATGCTGAAAATGACCCAACTATTGATGTCCACCGAGGGCATCACTTACGGAAACGGACAGTTATGTCTTTTGAAAACAAGCTTCAAGGCGCGAAAAAGAGCGTCCTCAACCATAAATCTGTCCATTTCGTAACATCTGGAGTACTGCTATACCAAAATTTACCAAAAATGCACAGCCGCCAAGCGACCGTGTTACACATACATCCAAAGAACACATATCTCACAGGGTTCCATATTAGGTCCAGACCTATGGAATACATATAACTTCATGGCATTCACAGACGACGTCGCTGTCAATAGTAAATTTATGAATTTACTATAATGACAGAACTTTAAACTTAGCGCATTTTTTCGAGGTTATGTCAAGAGGTGATTGCAAGTGAGATAACAGTATAGATAGACTGTTTTACCATAGATTAAGGAAATATATTTGTTTTACTTTCAAAATGTCATATTAAGGTTAAGGGAAAAGAAAAACTCGAATATCCCTGGATCATTGATAAATAATTTTATCACAACTTTCTCAAGCACTTTGCTTATAGGTAACGGTCACCCGCCTTCGGCCTCAGGTGAATACCAAGTAACGTGCTTTCGGAAACCGTCATAAAGTCATTGCGTAATTATCAAGGCCTAGGGATTTTGTAGCAGATAAGTGCCTGAGTCTTGTAGGTAACAAGCTTCCGCCTTTGGCGTCGGATTTAGAGTTAGAAAAAAAAATAGTAACATTTTATCCTTCACCATTGAACTTACTATTAAATTCTTGTATTAATTATACATTTAAAAGTTTAATTAATTATTTGTTAAAATTTAAATCATGTGTTATCTTAAATATGAGGGTCCGATTGGTCATTGTGCCCGGTCCGACATCGCAGACTAGCGGACCGGGCCAGACCGCCACTGGACACATCCACCTCATGTGTGGTTAGAGCTGACTTGAAGTAAAAGCACAGAATAGGTTTATACAGAAGCGACAGTCGAAAAGTTTCCTTACATCTGAGAGAGAAATAGGCAAAGAGCACAAATTTAAAGGTCTACACAATGCTTCAAGGTCATAGACCTGACTAGGGGAACATGAAAGGTACCGACACGGAGTGTCGCTTCTATGTGTAACTATTCTGTGGTAAAAGTAAGAGTTAGAAGACTCACATATGGGGGATGTAGTGAGGAGACGGAGACGTTGGCAGTTTCAGGCGGTAGCAGCGCTGGCTCGAGCGGTGGCGGGCGGCGGAAATACAGGTACTTGATGCAGTGCGTCGCGCCCACCCACGACGCCGTCACGCACACCGTCACGCATACGCCGAAGTAGATCTGCAACAACCAACATATGCCATTAAGCGCTCGTTGCACTACTCAACTACATGCATACTACATTCAATACTAGTCATTCAACAAGTACACACCTGAATAGAATACCTATTTAGTTTACAAGTGCGGTAGGTTGCGTTTACAGTGAAAGTCGCATATAATAATCAAAAATTTGTATTTTTGCAGGACTTTATTAAAAGACATTGCGGCAAGTAGCGTTTTTTACACTTTACTATTACATACTACAAAGCAAATCTATTTTTGGCCTTCTGAAGTGTAAACATTACAAGCACACATCATTGACGTCTACGGTAGGTACGATTTTACACATGATATTTTTTATCTTGTAAAGGTTATTAAAGAAGAAAGTTTTGTAACAATAAAGGTTCCTACAAAAAGGCTATATACCGCAATTTATCCTTTAATAAAAAATTCAAATTATTGATAATTTTAAGAAGAATACCATACATTTTTTTGAAACAGGTTCGCACGATTTTATTAAAGCCCTCCGTTTCACGCTGTGATTTAAATAGAACTTCGCGCTATAAAATACAACCTACTGCACTTATTATGTAAACAACTATTACCTTAATAACCTCTGAAATCTAAAAATATCGAATTAATTTACTGGACTTCAGTGAGTAAAATCGCAATTACCATAAATGTCAACGACGTGTGATTGTAATGTTTATTCTTTAGGCAAAAGCGGGAAGGCGGGAGCCATTGAAACATTGGCTTAGGACGCCTGGCTTATTGAGGCGCCCAAAATCTAAACAATACAACTATAAATCTATAAATAAATAATAAAAATCTGTTTATAAAATATGTATTTGTATTATTAAATTTTGGAGCCCTTCAAAGCTAGAAATATTTTATAATATTTGTTATTAGAACTAAACCTATGTATGAATTCTCTACAACAATGATTTGTTATTGTAAACTTGACTATTTATTCTCTACAAATATAATTTGTCATTGTAACTTAACGTGTGGTTGTCATCGCTACAAATATGATTTGTTATTTCAACTAACATTTTCTCAATAAAAATTACTAAAATATTTTAGTAAATGTAATAAATAGATTCCAGCAAATTTGAATTAGTAATGAAGCAGTACTGCTAATATATATATATATATATATATATATATTAGTGATGGCACGGATCGTCTATTCGCCGGATCACCGGAACCGGAATTCCGGCCTCTCTCTAGACCGGATCGCCGGAATTCCGGCCGCCGGATCGTTCGTTATTTTTCGGTAAAAGTCGTACTAAGTCGACTGTTGTGCGCACAGAATTTTGAGCTGCGCTGCAAGTTATAACAGGTTCACTCTGTCTTTCGTTGTTTTGTCTATGATTATGATACACTGTTTATTCAATTCTACTTTCTAATTTCTATACATGTAAAATGTACAGTGAACAGTGAACGTGAACACAACACAAGCACTACAGTTAGAAAAATGTCCACCAAACATAGTAAAGTTTGGATATATTTTGATACAGACGAGATAGATGAAACTAAAGCTATATGTAAATTATGTCAACAAATAATATCGCGAGGAGGGAAGGGAAAAGCAGCATCGACAAGTCCGATGATACTTCATTTAAGAAGACATCATGAAGCTGAATATAAAAAGTATGAAGATAATAATAAAAATAAAAGTGAAGTGAAGAAGACTGAGAAAATCGTACCGGAAGAACAAAAACGACATAATAACATGCAACAACTAACATTAGAAGAATATCAAATGAAGCATAAACTATGGGATATTAATGATCAACGGGCTAAAAAAATTCATATGAAAATTGCTGAGATGATTTGCTTAGATAATCAGCCGTATTCAATAGTTGAAAATAAAGGATTTTCTCGTTTATTATCAACTATTGTACCACAATATAAACTTCCCTCTCGTAACTATTTAAAAAATATGATATCTAACATTTACGATTTACTGCAAACAAAAATTTCAGAAAAATTATCAAGTATGGAGTACATATCATTAACATCTGATATTTGGACATGTAGTACCAATAATAATAGTTTTATTAGCATAACAGGGCATTGGATATCAAATGAATGGAAGCGACAAAATTTTGTGCTGAATTGTAAAACTTTTACGGGAAGTCATACTGGATTAGCTATCGCACAAATTTTTTTGGATATAACTCAGTCATGGAATATACAAATTAATCAAATACATATAATGTTACGTGACAATGGCAGCAATATGATAAAAGGTTGCAAAGATGCTAAAATAGATAGCGAAGGTTGTTTCATTCATACTTTGCAACTTGTCGTAACTGATGCCATTTCTTCACAAAGAGCTATATCGGACATGATAGCTTGTGCCCGAAAAATTGTGACACATTTCAATCATTCGTCTTTAGCCTGTGATAAATTGAAAACAATTCAAAACGATCTAAACATAGAACAAAAAAAAGTTGTACAAGACGTACCAACTAGGTGGAATTCCACTTTTTACATGCTACAGCGGCTACACGAACTAAAAAGATGTATAATAATATATTTTTCAGAAAATAATACTATGCTAAATCTTACAACAAATCAGTGGAATTTACTAGAAACAACTATAGATGTTTTAAAACCTTATGAAGAAATTACTAAACAAATCAGCTCAACAAATTCCTTGATTTCAGAAGTTATTCCAACAGTGGCTGCATTAAATAAATATTTGTCAATAAATAAATTTTCTGGTGCAGGAACAATGGTACAATGTTTGACCGAAGGAATAGAAAATAGATTTCGAGATATATATGAAAATAAAAATTTTGTTATCGCAACTTTCATTGACCCCAGATATAAAATGTCTTTCTTTCCGGAATGCTTGAAAGTTAGGACTAAAAATTTAATTTTAAAAGAATTAAAAGAATTTAAAAATAATGAAATTCGGGCCGATAGTAATAGTATTTCGAGTAGCTCATCGGATGACAGTGACAATGAACCATTATCAAAAAAGAAAAAACAGTCTTCAAATGAAATCAAATCTTTATGGCAATGCTATAATGATATAATTATAATTAATACTGCTTCATCATCTTCTGATATCATTGATAAAGAAACAATTTATAAAAAATGTGAAGATAAATTACTGCAACAAATAAATTCATTTTTAAATTTACCCTTATTGGACAGAAATTCTGATCCTATTGTATGGTGGAAAGAACATGGCCGGTTGTATCCCGAATTAAGTAAAATAGCTCGGAAATATTTGTCCAGTCCTGCAAGCAGCGTTTATAGCGAGCGCACTTTTTCCGAGATAGGAACAATTTATGAAGATAGGCGATCAAGGTTAACTCCAGCCAACGCAGAAAAATTACTTTTTATTCATCATAATTTGGCAAAATGTAATTATGAATACTGATAGGATTGTATAGTTTATAGTATGTATAAAATGAAATAGTGTGTATGTGTAAGTGTAATATAGCTACTTAGTAGTATAATGTATTTTAAGTTTTTCTTTATTATTAAATTTGTTATGTTATTAGTAATATTTTTGTTGTGGTTGATATTATTAAAAATAAATATGTTTTAAGAAATAAAAGTTGAAAGTATCATACAAACCCAAATGAAAATAATTTATTAAGATTCGGCCGGATTTGTTGTATGATCCGGCCGGAACCGGATTTTCGACCAAATGGCCGGATCGGCCGGATTCAGTATCACGGCCGGATTTCCGTGCCATCACTAATATATATATATATATATATATATATATATATATATATATATATAATTTTATAAATAATAATATCAGAAATAACCCCTATTAAAATGAAATATTTTCATGAACAATTCCTTAGGCATCTGTTTTCATATTTCAAACCAATTTACACATTTAAATTTGATAATCGAGTATTTTAAATAACAGGAATATCTATTTCAGCATCACATAAACACAGCATTCTTCAAGTCTGTAAAATATAGTGTTATTGCAACACATATCATTTACAATATTCCGTAGTAAAATACGCCCAACATAAATTATATATTAGATTTTAACTAAACCAAATACAGTGTTTTGTTACATATTTTGAAATGCACAAAATAACCCAAGGGAACATTCGCACGCCCATGGACACAACGTCCTGGCGCCAAAGCCACTTGAAAAGATCAGGCTTTTAATATGCATTTTTCTAGAAGATTCCACGATCACGCGTTTGGATCGTGGATCTGCATATAGAAAACGCTTCCCCCAAAAGAAAAGATGTACAAATAAAAAAAGAAAACCTGACAGCGACATTTATTTTCAAATTAAATTTTGTGTATTTATTTGGAAATCGCTTCCCTGTTAAAAAATGTCACTGCATGCTACTGGTACAAATAAACAATACAAAACACAACCGTGGTACAGCACAGATATCCATGACGGCGAACTACCACTGGATGTTTACCCCAAACCAGCTACCCTCAGACAATGCCGAGCACCCCCAGAAACAAAAAATCTTAGAGCAACGTCTTAACGAACTAATTAATTAAACTCACATAAACCAACTCGCACACCTTTGCAATTGTAACAAGAAAATAGTGACAAAATATAAATTTGAAAAAAGGGATAATAAAATTTTAATATCGAATAAATAGAGAAATAAATGACGATCAACAATCGAGGTGATCGACTGATCTAAATCGATGTGACTGACTGATATTTATTGCGATGTTTATAAACGATCAGCAATCAGAAAGGAAACTGTTGTTATGTGTTCTTTATACGACTGCGAAATGAAACAATTACATACAATCTAAAAAAGAAATAAATTAAGTTCCTTCCCTTCCTTTTTAATTGATCTCTGTCTCGATTTACTGTTATTTAAAGTTTAAACTCGCCAGATTGTTGTACATTAAATACGAGAACCTATACTATAGTACTCCAATAATTTTTACTTAAATTTCTGAAATCTTTGAAAATAAAGTATAAGGTAAATTATAATATTTAATAAAATCATAGTAAAATATAAATACTCTGGTATTGCTATTTTCAAACTGCTTTACAAACATTTGATTATTATGACGGGTATTGTAATAATTTCCAGTGTTTTGTAACCCCTAACGCTATGGTAATAATATACGAAAAATTCGTAACAAGTATTTCGCAGGATAATTAATGACAAACAATTCTCTAGCCATAAATTTTCTCCAATACAAATCCTTTGTCTACTCTTTTTTATAAAGATAAATTAAGTTTGTTATTAAATATATCATTTATTTATTTTTGTTGACAGAGGATGGCTGAGCGAATCTCTAATTCGCTATGACGGCATTAAAACTTGAAATTTCTTTCTCTTAAAACAATACATTTTTGTTTTATTCTAATTTTCTGTTCCTTAAAATAAAATTCCGTTAAATACGAGTGTAAGGCGCAAATTTGCGAAAAATTGGTAATATTGCACTACCAATTAATTAAATTACATACTTCGGAGTCCAGGCAGAAAGAACAACTTGTCCTAAAGTAATTTGGTACTAAATTTTTAATTTTTTAAACTGTGTTTTCTTTATTTATGTTAATAATAGTCTCGACAACAGATTAGGCATTATTTAAAAAATATAGTAAGCGCTGATTCATTTCAATACCGCACCTATTTACTTGTACAAGAAAACCACAAAAATTTATTTTGGAGTAGCATAATGGTACTTTAAAACCGACGTGAAAAAAAAAATACTCGTATCGGTAAACTTTAAATACACGCCAAATTTAAATTTAGTGCTATTTTCATCGCAACATTTCCCCAACATCCTGAAATTGCGGTCTCATTAGATACAAACCAAAACGATCGTAGAGACGAAGTGTCCTTTCTGAAGTAATCAGTTTTATAAAGTTTGTAATTTTTTAATAACTATTATATTTAGACAGTTAGATTAGGTTATCTTTGTTTGGACAGGTCGTAATTAATATATAAATTATTAGGGACAATATAGATATTTATTATGGAATAGATATTCCTTAGGTTTAGTGAAGTTAGGTTGCGTCTTGAGTAAGACGGGAAAATAGATTTTAATTATTAAACCATTATTATAATACTGTAAAGTTTCGGTGAAGTGCAAACAGAAATGAAATACGAATACTGACACAAGTAGATTTAATAAACGAGTAATAAATTATAAAAATATAATAAAAATAAGTAACAACACAAATAAACAAATATTAACACTAACCCAGAAGTAATTATTATTAATAAATACTCAAGCATTACGAAAATTTATTTAAAAACTTAAAACTACGCAATATTCACTTCCACTATATATTTATATCACCAAGTATTCATTTGTGTCACTCCACATGTCGCTGACATGCACTAACCGACACTGACCCTTCTCAGTGACTCCCCGCACACTATACTAACTCACTGTTCTCCGAGCCGCCCGAGTCGACCCTTTAATACCTACGGACAGTTAATCACTAAAACATTCTAGAGTCTTTTGGACTCCATAAAATTCTCGAACAATAGCAGCGTCACTCCTATCCCACTTGACCTTTAACGCGTCTACATACGCTGACGATACAACTATCCTAGCTTCCCATGCCATCCCAGTGGAAGCAAGCAACCTCCTTCAAAATTCGTTAGATAATATACAAAATTGAACCGAAAAATGGGGTATTAAAATTAATGAAGCAAAATGTTGTCACGTTACATTTACTACTAAGAGAACCACATGCCCAAATCACAATCAACAACAATATTATTCCAAAACAAGACAGTGTTAAATATCTTGGAATGCATCTAGATAAACAACTAACTTGGAAAACACATATTCAAAAGAAACATATACTGGCTAATTGGACGCAAATCAAAATTATTGTTAGAGAATAAATTACTTTTATATAAAACTATAACCATACCCATTTGGACGTACGGCATCCAATTATGGGGATGTGCCAAGAAAACAAATATAAATATATTACAAAGAGCCCAGAATAAAGCACTCAGGATAATAGCCAATGCCCCATGGTACGTCAGTAACCAAACACTATACAATGACCTCCGGATTCGATATATTCAAAAACAAATATCTTCATACGCCACCAGATATCAGAAAAGACTAAACTGCCACCCAAACCACCTGGCGCTGAACCTACTAGACAACACGGACGAAGTAAGAAGATTAAAGAGAAACAAGCCCCTAGACCTGTGAACACAAACTTTATTTTAAAGGAAATAATATTATAGATATTATATTCCCACACGAGAAAACCTTAGCTCATATTTACTGGTTGGCTGGTCAAGCCAGTTGTAAATTAAATTAATAAAGAGAAAAAAAAAACGCGTCTACCTGTCCAGTGTCCAGACAGGTTCGGCATGATAACTCATCTACGGTGAGTCTCGCTCGTTACAATACTATAAGCACTATTATTTAAATATCAATTAATAATTTTCAGCAGTTGATCCTCACGTCATCAATTTCTGCTGCAAAAATCTTTGTCGTATACACATGGTATAGATGAGATTTTTATTCGTTTTGTGATTATTTGGAAATAATTTTGTCAAATAGAATAAGGTTAATCAATAGAAGAAATATATCTACATTTTTAATTTATTGTAAAATCTATGTTGAATTATATGTTTTTCACTTTTCAAATGTATGTAATGATAATTAGAAACTTGTGTGCAAAGAAATTTTAATATCTAAAGCAGAATCAATAATTTATAGGAGGGGTTGGGTAGATAAAAGTGAAGATTTTCTTATAACGAACGATCTAAATAGATTAAGCAATGTTCATTAAAATGCATAACATGTTCGACATATTTTGAGAAGCAGAATAGTGAAATATATGGCTTTCGTGGAACTTTAGGCTTTTTAAATTTAATGCGTCGTTTCCGGAAGAGAATAAAACTCCTAGGAGAATTTTAAAACTCGGTTTTATGTGGATTTCAAGATGCCTTGCTGGAATAAGTTGCACATTCACAATGCAGTTGCATTTACAATGCGAAGTTATTACACTGTTATTTTTACTATTAATAATTCAGGCAGCACAATTCCCGTACTACGTCTTTTACGCCACGTAAATTTCTATGACATCTCTTATTACTACTTTATTATTCTTTGCAATAAAAGGTCTACTTTAATAAAATTTAAATAATAAAGATTATTGAAATCCTTATGTAAATAAATGCACAATTTTTATGTAAATATGATCATACAATTTACAATTACACAAAATACTTATTTTTATAAGTTATTATTTTTGTGAAATAAATGTAACAAGATTTTTGTTGTCTTTTTCTAAAATTTTTCGTCTTTTTATCGCCTCCTCGATACTCTACAATTATAATTCCAAACTGGCATTTAATATTTTTACGGTAATTAAAAATTCTGCAACTAAGCACATTTTTTTAAATTTTAGTAAAAATATTTATTTATTATACATTTTACTATTTTCTATATGTTCTAATACCCACTTATTTATACACTCCCTAAATGATATTTTGCTATTTATTACATTAGTGATTTTTAATCATTTTTTCGACCGTTGAGATCGAATCGATTTCCAACAATGTGATATCTATCCCTGGAATTCAATATGGATCACTCTGGTAAACTCTGGATTTAATTTTTATTATTATACTTTTATTTTATAGATTATAATAATGTAAGTATTCTAAGTTTTTTAATTTTGTATAAAAAATACTTATCCCATATTATTATTAAATAACAATAATACTTTAAAAAACGGCAAGAACATTTTAGACTATTACTAAACAACGAGCAACTAGCAAAATAACAATAAAGATTTAAACGGAATAACATTCCTAACAGTACAACCATATATACCAATACCAGCACTAGACAAAACAAAACCCACGGTTGAGAAAATGAAAAACAATAAATTCAATTGAGGGCATTTAATTGTAATAGAATTAATAAAAAATTGAAGTGAAGAACCAATAAATACAATATATAGTTTAATATGTACAGTATGGGTCAGGGAAGAAATGCCCGAAGAGATAAATTCTCAATCCATAAGAAAGTAGATAAAATGCAGCGCAGAAATTACCGCGGAATAACTTTGCTACGTGTTGTTTATAACATACTCACTAACATACTCGAGAACGTCGCATTCAAAAAAAATACTACAGGAGCATCTATGTGGATTGCGTCCCAACAGAAAAACACTAAACTAAATATTTGCTATACGACATTTACGGAAAAGTTTTGGGAACACAATAGTACGTTACAGATCTTGTTTATGGATTTCAAGCAGGCTCTTAATATTTTTGACAGAAATACACTTTATAACATTCTAGGAGAAATTGGAATTCCTCAAAATATAATAAGTCTAATAAGACGACAGTAAATAACGTAAAAATAAAGGTTATGATGGGAAACAAAAGAACGGAAGCACTTCAAATTTCTACTGGTGTTAAACAAGGGGATTCACAGTCTGAAATATTTTTAATTTAGTACTTCATCGAGAAACGTAATACTTTCAGTAAATCTAAACAAATATGTTGTTATGCAGTTGACATCGCAATTATAACAACTGCTATTTCCACATTGAAGAATATAGTGAACACAATTATACAAGAAGGAAAGAAAACAGATTTATAAATAAATAAAGGTAAGATTAATACTTTTAGAATGAATCCACAAAGGTATGAACTTAATATACAAAATATACAAATACAAAATTACCTCTTTGAGAAAGTATATAATTTCCAGTATTTGGGTTCAACTGTCTAAGAAAATCAAAATTAACAAAAGCATAAGGAGTAGGTAGAATACAAGCTGGAATTAGGGCGTACCACTGTCATATAAATCATATGAGATCTACACTTCTATTGAAGAAAACTAAATTAAGGCTATGTCTGACTCTAGACCCGTAGTTACATACGGAACCGAAACATGGACGACGAATAACGAAAATAACAATGATCTGCATACCTTTGAGACAAAAGTAGTGAGGAAAATATATAGACCAATTCTGAAAATGGAGAATAAAATATAATAAAGAAATAGACGATATACTGGAAGTGCAAGTTGCGGATATAGTGAGATTAAAAATCACAAATATTGTGGTGCACGGATGGGACATATTCAGTGAATGAAGGAATATAGAGTACTGTCTTAAATAGTAGATTATATGGTCCTAGAAAAAGAGGAAGACGTAGAACAAGATGGAGAGACCAAGTAATAGACGACATAAAAAAATTAAAGTAAAAATTGGATGGAGATTGCCAAAGAAAGAAGCGAATGGATGCAAATTGTCGAGGAAGTCAAAACCCATGAAGAACTGTAAAGCTATAGAAGAAGAAGAATATTTTAAAATTATTCTCAATCGAATTGATTTTAAATTATTAATTTCAAATGTACATATAAACTACTGTCATGATTTAATATTTTAGCGACCCAACCAAATGCAGCTTATATGGAATTACCATCACATTTATAATTATAATGATATTTTCTTTCGTAATTTAATATTTTATTACAAACTGAATAATATCCCATGCCAACTAATGATGGATAACGATATAAAATGCATCAAAATCGAATTTCAAATAAAAATAATATTTTGTCCTTTTGTAATCGCGCTCGCTTATTATTACAAATTACGTATCTTCCTTATAATATTGTGATTGATGTCTGATTTTATCATTGTAGATTAAATATACTGATAGTTATGTGACGAATAAATTTTATTTATTGAATAGTCATTTTTTTTCAAAATCGTTGAATAGATAAGTAGTATTCCTAGAATAATACTTTTCTATATTTTTTTGCGTTGAGTGTACAGCATTGTCTACGCCAGTGTATCCCAAATATTTTCTCTTCGCGAACCCTTTCTAAAATACGAAAGATTTTAGTAGCAGATAAAAAATCTCATGTGGACACCACATGACTTTCTTGTACGCTAATTTGCACATTATTGCTGCACTTTATTTAAACCAATTTCGCTTGAAAGTGACATAATTCTACTGCTTATAGCTCTTCAACTTCTATTCGTTTCATATTTTTGAAATTCACTTCGAAATAAATCATCTTTCGTAAAATTTTATTAAAAGAAAGAAAGAAAGAATATTGTTTTCATTTATTTATTATCAATGTTATCAATCATACATTCAATTTATTAACAAGAAATCAAATGTTTTCTACAAAAATTAAAAGCCAACAAAATTATTATTTTTATTATGTTTCTGCCAACAGTAAAGTGCATCTTTTGAAAAAGCCGATTAAATAAAAAATGGAGGTGCATAACTAGATATTATAGTCACCGCAAAAATTCCGGTTTTCAGGTTTCAACGGAAATATCCATTTTGACTACCCCTGAATACATTTGGCTAGTTTCGACATGACGTCTGTAAGTAAGTTCGTATGTATTCGCATAATTCAAAAGTTATTACACGTAAAATTTTGAAATTTTGTGCACTTCCCTCTCTCATTGCAATCGGCAATGCCAAAAGGGGATTTTGCTCGTAATGCATAACTAAAATACAATTAACTGTAGAATGTTGAAATTTTATTTATGTACTTACTATAACCTCTAATTATGGTTACAAACGGCCGTTTCACAGAGCAGTATATTTTGGCAGAAACTAAAAATAATAATTTAATTGGCTTTTAATTTTTATAGGAAACATTTGATAACAAATTGTGATTGACAACTATTAGAATATATATATATATATATATATATATATATATATATATATACATATATATATATATATATATATATATATATATACATATATAGTGAGAAGTTTGTATGAAATAAATGAATAACATCTCTTCCTTTGCATGTTTTTAAGCAATTAAAATAATTTTTCTACACCCACTTTGGAAAATGGCACTTTTCTCACACTTTATAATGCATGAGAAACAATTTCTCACAATTTACCAAAGCTGCACATGCGCAGTGTGAGTCATAAATATAATTTCTCATAGTAATTGCTAACACTGCTCATTCGTGGAGGTTCTCTTTGTGAGGTTACCTGCGCTATATTATTTTTTATGTCAAAAAACTGTCGTGGATGTATTTTTCTTCTGTAACTCATGCAGAATCACCTATTTCCCACCTTCGTCTCGTGCCGAAACTTTTACACCTCGTAGGAAATGGGCTACACTGGCGGCACAATATACTATTTGAGTAACGAAATACGGAATAGTGATAAAAATTTCAATAAAATTTCGAAGGGAAGTACGAAGATATGAAAGGAATGGAAGAATGATTAGACGTAAAATGATAACACGGTCAAGTGAAATAAGCTTAAATGAAGTACAGCAAAAATATGTATAATTTAGCGTACAAGGAAGTCATGTGTCCACATAAAAAATTTTAATTACGCGAAAAATTCTAAAAAGAACTCTACAAAAAAAGTGTCCTTTTAGCACTACTGATTCCAATAAAAAAGGGATGTTTACAACTAGATGTTATAGCAGTTCCATATATAACATTTCAAAATTCTACGCCTTTTAATTTTTAGTTTAGAGTTATGCGAGACACGTATGTACGTAAGTACATATAAACATATACATATAGTCAAAATTGATAATTCCGTTCGTACAAGGAAGTTTAAACAATACAACTCGGTAGAACATTTATTTATTTATTTTCCATATTGCGCAATAGTTCATAACAAGGAACGAAAATATAATCGCAAAACATGTACGTACACTAATAAAACTAAAATGATATTGAACGGAATAAAAGCGAATATATCCATAACATGATAAACAAATTTGGACAGCAACCAAGTCGTCTTCAGGTTGTTCAAAGAATAATTCAATTATACCTACTTACTTACGTTCAAATAAGAATATTTTCAGTAATAAACTATTAATTTTTTCATATAAATTATCTTTTTTTTCTTCTTTTTAAAAGCCAGGAAGCACTTGCACCCCCCTCTCGGCGCCTATGACGAATCCAGTTGTTTGAAAGGGATATATTGCATATATTGAAAAAATATCATTGAAAGTTATTTTGCGTTTATTTTTCACATCCTCCGAAGGTGAATTTTTTAAAAACATGTGATGCCGAAACCAGCCGAATTCGAAATTTGAAATAAATAACTATGACTGACATCCAGAAATTTTGATTTATCAAGAAAGAATATATATTTGTTTTCGAATTTAAAGTTGATAGCAATAAAATTGAAATAGAAAGTGAAGATAAATAGCATGCACTTTAGATCTATGGCACTACGACGTTGTT
The DNA here is from genome assembly GCA_035578165.1 of Stenolophus ochropezus. Lineage (NCBI taxonomy): Eukaryota > Metazoa > Arthropoda > Insecta > Coleoptera > Carabidae > Stenolophus > Stenolophus ochropezus. The sequence continues at coordinate 19,548,676 of JAQOWZ010000010.1, read as the reverse complement.
ACAGCAGGCATTCATTAATTCAAGTTTAACCTTATTTGTCCCGGAATAGCGTACGACGAAACTATATTTAAACAGTTATTTTAGAAAGAAGACGCAGTTAGAAAGTTTGAGTTACATTGTATTCGTTATTTATTTATTCACTGCTGCTGAAAGTATATGCTTTCATATTCATTAAGATAAAATTTAAAAAGCTCGTTGTTTTGTATTTATTAATAATTAATTATTTAATGCTGACAAATTAAACCTAGCACTATTTTACTAATATAAAAATAAGCTATTATTTAAAAAAATATTCATTACGACAGCATTTTATTATTTTTTTATTAATTATATTTCATATTTTGCTTATTTCTCATATATAAAACCAGTGGCGAAACTATCCTTTGAGAGGCCCTGGAGCATGTGCGAATTACGAGGCTCTCAACTTTAATTTTTTAACAAAGAATAAAAGCTAATATCTATAGTTTATTACAAACAATTTAATAACATTATTCACATACATTTACTATTGGAATTCAAATTACATTTTTTAATATGCAGTTTAATTTATTAATACGTGTAAACTACGATCAACTGTTCAAAGTTCAAAACACTGTCCATAGGTCAGAATATTATGAACTACGAATGTTTGGATGACGTCGGATGTCCGCCAAATTTTTCTATAAATTCATTATTACCATGTTTTCAATTCCCAGAATAGTTAAATTATATATATATTGAGCCATGGAATTTCACAATAAAAAAAAAGTTCTTCCATTGCTACTGTCATCGGAATTTTTGAAAATAATAAAAATCCGGAAAACTTGCCGTAATCAGGTCCAATCCTAGTCCTAGCGGGAGTTCATTTTGTGCCCAGAACGAAGGCGGCCAAACAGAGGGCGGCAAAGTCGGGTTATATTTTTATAGGAACACAATTTATGTAAACATTTTAAAAATACTTTCAATTTATGAAATTAATAGAAATTTATAATTATCTTTTAACATATTGGTTCGGCTGATTGCAAACATCTAATAATTTACATATTATGCCAATTCTAATAAAGAATCAAATACATATACACATTGTTTTCAAGTTATTTAAAACAATTCATCATTTATCTCACTATTTGCTACAAATATTTGTGTGATTTTACAACTCGTAAGTAGACTTTAAATTGGTAACAATACAGTTGAAGGTCTAAAGACGCGGCGTATAAATCATACTATCATTATGACAATAAAAAAATAAGCAATACAACGAAAAACTAGAGTTTTGGCGAATTAGATCGTTGCAAATCTGGAAAAATGCTTGTAAAATCCAACTTCTATATTTTTTAACTAATATTATTGATGTTTTTCCTAATATTTCTGTAGCATTTACGTTTTTATTGAACAATACCTATCGCTGACCTAAGTGGTGAGTGTTTGTTTCCAAAATTATGTATGATCATCTCAAACTCAAGAACAATTATCTGATTTGGCTGTTATAGTAGTTGATAAATTAAATTTAGGCGAAGTTTTAAAAATGCTGCTATTTTTTTATTACTGTAAAAACTTATTTATGTTGTTTTCGTTGTTACACCAAGAAAATATTCTAATTTGCAATTTAAAAAAATATTTGTTTTATTCTCGGTTTTGTTTAATGGTATTATGTATTTATTTAATTAGGTTTATTTTTGTTCTTAGTTAACATAGTTTTAAGTAAATGACTATATCATTTTGTACAAGAACAAAAGGGGCTGATAGGTTTAATCGGCCCTGGCAGTTAGAATGAAATATTCAACAGCAGCATTTATTCGGCAATGTGGCCAGCTGTGTGATAATTATATATTTTATATGTTAATTTTAAAACCTGTGCAATAGAAATAGTTTTATCAAAAAATACAATAATATTTCATTTCTGCTGAAAAGTGTGATTATTCCTACAATATATCGAACTTACAATTTGAAGTAACGAACTAAGCAATTTTAAATTGCGATTCCATATGTTTCGTTGTGAACTACAGGCTTGCAACTTATTCCAAATAATGTGGAAGTATCTGATAAGGTGAATTTTCATAAAATTTTGTAAATTACAGAAAATAAATTTAAATCGTAAACATCACGGGCCTAAGAAATATCTTACTATACATATAGTTACATACCTAATATAGGATAATAGTTTCCAAAATACGATAATTGAGTAGCATTGGCCGCATCGCGCCGAGTCGGTTTCTACACATGAACACGCGCCCCAGGCAAGTCTGCGCCAAGTCCTTCCCACGACGCATGTAGGTCCTTAGCAAAATGTCTAGTTTGGTTTAAGTTTGAAGCGCCATTCTAAAAGGCCGTTGTATTCTACTTCATGCACCGTGCGGCTCGTTTATATTTTTATGCTATGCACTTTTTGTGTTCTACAAGGTTGAATTCACATGTAGAGGTAGAATGTTCACTTTTAAGTTATCATACTTTTGCTACATTCCAAAGATAATGCTTTTTCTAATCTTCATACAGCGTTTTATTTATTATTTTTGGTGGACTTCTTTGTAAAATTGGTATATAAGATTTACTTACACAACCCTATATTAATCATAACTTCATAATAAGAGTAAGATTTTGTGAACTGATCTTCATGTAAATCTCTGTTCAAGAGAAAAAAATTGCATTATAAACAACTCTGAAGGCGGTTTTTTTTTCACCTTTGGTTAAAGTGTCCGTTACCTTAACCGTCGTTTAATAGAAAAATATCGCATCGAAAAACTGACGTAAGTTATCAAAAATATACGTTATATACTATTAATAAATGGTTAAGATATCCCGAACTCGAACATACCTTTAAATTACATTCAATTTAGAATTATCCGTCAAGCATGTCTTGAAGCAAAAGTGTCTTTTACTTTGTCCAAGTACAATTTATTATTTCAATTGCCTTTCAATATTTTAATTTAAATTTGCAAGTTTTTAACGGGTCATAATATTTTTTAAATAAGTCTTTATTCTACACAGCTCTTTGTTTTGTTAGGTATTCATATTATTTTTTTTTAGCTGGTAGGCTTATATTTCGATCGCCCGTTTCTTCATTTTCAGTAACAATTTTCTGCTCTATTGTCGACCTTTCCGTGGTCCTACTCCCGTATGTTTGTATCCTAAGCCGTGACGGACCGCACTGACGCTACCTTTCCATCTTGTGTCCTCTGTGTTTCATTCGCGTACATTTTAGCCTTAGGATTTTATTTACTATTTTAGCTATAAATTTTTATTTTTTTCACTATTGTTATGAAGAAAAATGTCTACTTGCGGTAAATGTAGGTACAAAAGACCAGACCAATCTATAATATCATGCGAGGGCACTTGTGGTTTATCTTTTCATATAAATTGTGTTAATATTGATGAAAAATATTTTGAATTTATATCGAAATGTAGTAATCTTCTTTTCTTGTGTGATGTATGTAAAAGATCATGTGAAATAATTGATAGGTCTGTTCCTTCTAATTTAAAACAAATACAAGATAACCTGTCGAAATTAATGAAAAATAATGTTGCTGATAGTTTAGGTTTACTTTTTAATTCTTTGCAAAGTGATCTTAATAGCAAATTTATTGAGTTGAAAGATGAATTACAAAATAGTCTGGACTGTAAAGTCAAAGAATTGTGTGAAAAAGTTATTATTCCACCGAACTCTGAAGCAAAGAGTTATTCGAAAGCAGTGAAAAATAAAAATTATGAACCCCCATTAATTATAAAGCCCTTATCTGGAACTCAAAAATCAATTAAAACTAAATAAGATATATTAAAATCTGTGAATCCAATTGAATCTAATATTAATATCACCAGTATTAAAAGCAAGCGGGGCGGGAGTGTATTAATCAGCTGTGAGGATAAGAATAATGTTACAAAACTGAAAGAGTTAGCGAGTGAGACAATGAGCAAGGATTATGAGATTAAACAATTACCACTACTGAATCCTAGACTCAAAATTGTTGGAATGTCAGAGAATTCAGAAACCCAAAAGTTCTTAAACTATATGCTAAATCAAAACAGAACTAGCTTTTCAGAAAAGAGTAGTTGTGAGGTAATCTCAATTAAACCGCTGAAGAAAAATAACAATCTGTTTCAAGCTCTAATTCAAGTAGATCGCAATACCTATTATGCACTTTTAAATTCTGGTAAGGTAGTTGTAGGATATGATTATTGTTCGGTTTACGATGCCATTGATGTACGAAGATGCTATAACTGTTGTGGGTTCCATCACACTGCAGCACAATGTACAAAAAAAAGCCCTACATGTCCGAAATGTGCAGAATCTCATACTCTAAGCAACTGTACATCTGTCACATTAAAATGTGTCCACTGTTTGCAAATGAAGGATCATAAGACCGAAATATGTTGTGATCATGCTGTGTGGGATCCTGATTGTCATGTGTATCAGGAAACACTTAAAAGATTTAAAAATTATGTACTTGGTGAAGCATAGCAACTACAGGATGTATCTGTTAGTGAACCCACTAACGCTTCTAGGAATGAACCTTCAAATAATTTTAACTGCTACTATCAAAATGTTAGAGGCTTAGGAGGCAAAGTTACTGATTTATACGTTAATTCACTAACATATCCGAACTTCCAAATATATGCTCTCACAGAAACATGGTGCCATGACTACATCTCGAATTCGGAACTTTTTGATTCCAATTATTTTAATGTATTTCGAACTGACAGAAATTTTAATCTTACGAATACTACAAGGGGAGGTGGTGTCTTATTAGCTGTAAAAAAAGATTTTTCGGCATATAAAATTGATATCAACACTTTTAGTGACAAATTTAACGAAATTCCACATATTGACATATTGCTTGTCAAAATACTTCTAGATCATAGTTCTCTTTACATCTTAGTGATATACATTCCTCCCTCTTGCTCCAATAATGATTATAATATTTTGTTTGAGTCTCTTTCTACTCTAGATTTTCTTTATAATTCTAATTGTATAATATTTGGCGATTTCAATATGCCATTCTACGTGAATTGCCATTATGGTGAATCAGGGTCCACTCTATATAACACCTTTATTAATTTTCTTCAATTTTTTGATTGGACTCAATACAATTTTACGAAGAACGGCGATGGTAAAATTTTAGATTTTGTAATAAGTAACAATAATTGTAAAGTAATGCGTTTTGACGATAGCATTGTAAAAGAAGATCGCTACCATCCTTCCTTATCCATAGAATTATCTATCAGGAGTAAAACTACATTGAAATGCACTACTAATCCTGGTCTAAATTATAAAAAAGCAAATTTTCCTGTACTGTATAGTGAATTGGCCAACATTAATTGGGAGTTTTTAAATGAATTTAATGACGTTAATACAACAGTTGAAGCATTCTATAACTCGCTTAACAATATTTTACGTAATAACGTTCCTTTAAAAAAATACTGTTCTAAATCTTACCCGCCATGGTACACTGGCTCAATTATACGTAAAATTAGAAAAAAACATAAACTTTGGTCCAACTATAAAAAATCGCAGTCGGAGGAAGAAAAATCAAAATTTCAAACGATAAGAGCCCAAATTAAGTCTGAAGTTAAAGAATCGTACACTGTTTATTGTGAAAAAATGCAAAATAAAATTTTCGATGAACCCAAAAATTTCTGGTCTTTTATAAACAAGAAAAGAAATTCTACCTCCATGCCGAACGTCCTAACATACAATAATAAAATTCTAGATGATCCTCAATCTATTGTAGATGCATTTGCTCATTACTTTTCCTCGTCTTTTAACAAAAATAATAATAACAATATTAATTCTTCAACAGCTAATACATCTCCCTCTTTTTCCAGTCTATTTATAACATCTGTCAGTGAAGATAATGTACGTAATGCTATTAAGAAACTAAAACCAACAATGACTATGGGACCTGATGAAATACCTTCTTTTATTATAAAAGATTGCGCTTTTGTATTTGTTTTTCCATTAACATTAATTTTCAATTTAATTTTACGTCATTGCACTTTCCCTGAAATATGGAAACTCGCGAGATTAAATCCCATATTTAAAAAGGGCGATAAAAATAACATTGTTAATTATAGACCAATAGCAATTATTTCTAATTTCAGTAAAGTGTTTGAAATATTGCTGCATGATAAAATATACAACCACGTTTCAAAACTCTTATCGCCTAATCAACATGGATTTATTAGAGGCAGATCCACAGCGACAAATCTCATATGCAAAACCCAGTTCATAAGTGAAGCAATAGATGAACGTAGTCAGGTGGACGTTATTTACACCGATTTTTCTAAAGCGTTCGACAAGATCGATCATTCCATCTTATTGGTGAAATTGCAATCTATGGGCTTCTCCGATAACCTAATCGAACTAATAACATCTTACCTGCAAAATAGACACCTGTATGTGAGTACGCATGGTTTCAAATCTGATAATTTCGTGCAAAGTACTGGGGTGCCACAGGGCACTGTGCTTGGGCCCCTACTATTCATTATTTTTATTAATGACATTACGACTGATATCAATGTGGAATACCTAATGTATGCTGATGATTTAAAATTATTTTGCAGAATATCTACAATTGAAGACTGTATGAACCTACAAACAAATATTAATATAATTAGAAATTGGTGCAATGACAACAATCTACATCTTAATATCAGCAAATGCAATGTTATGTCTTACACCACGAAACATCAAAAAATCACTTATAATTACACCTTAGATGGCAATTCAATTTGTAGGCCAAATCACATATCTGATTTAGGAGTCATTTTTGAGCCTAAGCTAATGTTTAATAAACATGTCGAAACCAGAGTTTCCACGGCATTTCAATGTCTTGGTTTTATTATTAGAAACTCACAAATGTTTAAAAATATTGAGATACTAATTCGATTGTTTACAACCCTAGTAAGACCACATTTGGAATATTGCTCGGTAGTTTGGAACCCTATTACTAATAATATGATAGATCAAATTGAAAGAGTCCAAAGAAAATTCATAAAAGCAGCCACATTTATATTGAATGGCACATATCCAGCAAGAGGTATCCCGCAATGTATATTATTAAAATCGTTCAACTTGAATTTCTTATATCAAAGAAGAAATATGCATGCAACTATCATTTTGCTTAAAACTGTCACTGGTATTATTGATTCATTCTACATAATATACACTTAAAGTCCCCAGATTGTCGTCAAGATATAGTCTCACATTCTATTTGCCCCCTTCTAGATCGAATACGTTGGTTAAATCACCCATTCACCATATGATTCAGTCATACCTTAAAATTCAAAATCATGTTGATATCTTTAATTCCAACGTTCGTGATATTAAAAATTGTATTTACTTCTTTTAATTAGTTTCTTCCTACCCCCTAATTGGGCATCGCCTGTCGGGTAGTGTAAAATATAATAATAATAATAATAATAATAAAAATCAGTTTTGTATTGTTCAGTCAAAGGTTTAATATTGTTATACTTTAAACATGCTTTACATTCAGGGTTAAATGGACTTCTACTCATTAAAATATTTTTATTGTCACTAAACCGAAACGTAATTTCAGTTATAACGCTAGGAATGGTAAATATGTATGTACATTACTTTCATTGCAATTTCTGTTTTACTCATTACAGATAGTTACTGTATTTTGATATATCAGATCATAGTCAGATTTCCCCTTTTCATTTAAATCAAAATTTTGTAATTGTCAGTTAGGTGCGCACCTGGGTGGGCACAGCTACTTTCAGGATAGGCCATGCAGTGGCCACCCTGGCCCACCTGTCGCGACGGCGGCCCTGCTTGATGAAGCAAATGAAGTTCTGTCTGCAACAGCTCTGGAGTTTTGTAAAAACATAGACCGGGTGCATTCTATTAATTTGAATAGGGAAATTTTTGGTGGGTTGTTTTATAAAGATAAATGTGATTCAATTTACTCAATGAAAGATTTTTTTTTATTTTATATAAAATAGTTACATGTATCGAGGGCCCAAAATGCATGTTATAACCAATCCTAATTATCTAGTAAGCTACAAAGCTATTTTAGTAAGGAGCGTATTCAATTGTTTAAATATATCCGATGACTATTAAACAGTTTAAGAAATAATAATAAAAATACAAATGAAGTCAATAAATGATAAAACGACAACATAATAATTAGAGTATATCTACAATTTTAGTAACTGCAATTGACAATTTTTAATAATAGTTATTTATGGTACAAGTGTGTTACATTACAGATAAGGCACATGGGAAAAGTTTAGCTCACGAGGCCAATAGGCCGAGTGTGGTATTTTTTCAAGTGACTTACGTAATTAACACACGTGTGCCATACAACATTTTATCCAACACATTTTAATCATTGATAAAAATTCATATAAGATTTTTGACAGATGAAATTTCGAAATGACATTTAAGAACAAAATAGTGTAGAGAAGGTCTTCTAACGTAGTTACTATGATACGAACTAAAAAACAGTGAGCTATTATATTTAGCTCACTAGTGACTTATGACCTACGTTATTTATCTAAAAACAGCATACTTATATCGTTATAATTACACCGGAGTTGGATAAAATAATTTTAAATTCTGGCAATCACTTAAGCAATCACTTAAGCTAAATAAATCGAACATTAAGAAATAGATGTTCATTTGGTAATAGTTGTATCCATCCCTGTAAAAAACACAAATATAAAAACAAAATCCAATGCCAAAATATTTGAATAAAAAAAAATTAACAATTTACAATTTTGATCGACAAAAAATAAATTAATTTCGGTTGATTTACTTATACCTGAAATGTTAAAACAAACCATAAATTCAGTTAGTAACTAAGATTAGAGTACTGAAAACTTGAAATAAAATCATTATATGGAATCCAGCAATTTGGAGTAGTGGTTATTTATAGGTTATTTGAGATTTCAATTCGCAATTGGTAATGAATGGGTTTGTAGACAGATTTCACTAATCACCACCCACATTTAAATGAACCAGCAGGAGTGTTGGACTTAATGGGATAAAGCATTTGTCATAATGGCACAGTGGGTGCACAAATTACCGTATTGATTTCAAATTGAATGTCAATGCACGATGCGAGCCAACGTATTCTAGAGTTTGCCGTTCAAACTCAAACCAAATTGAATATCAATATATTCTGTTTCTCTGTAAATTATTCCCGTATTATTACAGTCAGTTGTTCCAATTTGAGTGAGGCGGCCTTGACATAGCCCTTCAACTGTCACTTGCTTTGCTTCTCAATTGTCTACTGATTATTTTGTTTACTTATATCATATAATGTATTTATGCTTATAAATATATACTTACATCAAAATCTATCTCTCGTACCGAAATAGAACAAATAAAAATAAATATTTTATACTAAATATTAACATAATTCGTGAAATAGTTCACAGAACGACCGATTGTGACCCTGATACCACGAGTTCGAGACCCGTCGAGTCAAAAGATAAATTTACAGGCTGAAGTTTGGTGAAGAATATATTGTAACGTTTATTTATTTAGGTAAAGTGTCAAAATAACTGAAAAACAAATATTTATATAACTAAATGTAATGAACGAATAATAAATTATAATAAGATAATAAAAATAACTAGCACTATGAATAAACAAACATAAACATTATTTTAAGAGCAACAATTATTAATAAAAACTTAAATACAAGATTATTTATTCAAATTTAAACACTATCTCGTTGTCTTTTCTGCTCGGGCTTATATAGTAAAACAATTAAGTTCTGAAATATTATCGCATCTTCGACATGTCTGCTAGATACCTATGGCCGTCGCCCGCTTCGAGAGGTTATGACTAGGGCGAGGGCGGTAAGGGGTTAATCACTTACGAAATTCTTGTACACTTAACTTCCAAATCACAAATACTTCCAAAACTTCCAAGAAACTTGCAAGACTTCGAGGAAACTGCCAAGACTTGTAAAAAACTGTCAAGACTTCCATGAAATTTCCCAGACTTCAATGGAACTTCCAAGAGTTCCAAGAAACTTCTAAGACTTCCATGGAACTTCCATTAATCTTCCAAGGTTTCCATATAACTTTCATGAAACTTTTTTGATACTTTAATGAACTCAAAACCACCTCAAGACACACGTTTAATATATTACTCATGAAACTCAAAAAAATTATAAATGTTAAAATTAAATTAAAATTTACATACATAAAAAATTGTCGGCGAGGACAAGTCAAATATATTTATTATTCATAGAATTTGTTACTTTGTTACTTTTTTATTTGAGATATTAAATGTAGTCTTTGAGAATATTAATTTAGCATATCAAGTTCCTATATCTGTAAAAAATGTCCACAAATTAACAAACATGTCTCAAAATTGATTCATTAAAGCTGTAGCTTTTAAAAGAGTAAATAACTACAAAATTCGATTACAATGCATATATTGAGAAATTTAAAACAATTGCACTCTAAAAGACGAGTATTTAAATATAAAGTATCTAATATTTTCTTCATGTTATAATATAAATTTTCTTTATTGAGTTTTCAAAATAGATAGTATGAAAAAGTAATAGTAAAATAAATAGTTCCACTTAAATAAATTTAATACTTTTATTTTATAATAATAATTATAAAAATAAATTTTGGCACCACCAAAAGAAAAATTCTATGCACGTCTATGATTTAAAGTATTCGTTTTCTATAAGTAAAATGTAAGAAAATCTTATTTTAAAGTAACAAGTGAGAAAGTAAAAAAAAATTCATGTTAAAACCGTGAAAATTATAATTTTTTGTAATCATTATGTGATCATATTGCAAAATTATTAATTAAATGATCTAAAATACCACTTTTTTCGTCGAACATTCTCTATAATTATACTATTTTCATATTTTCTTGCTCTGATCTGCAATATATTAGTTGGAATATCACATAAAAAGAAGTCATATAGAATGCATATCCAATGTCGCCTTTCAAGCATTTAAGACTGGATACCCAAGCCAGTTATATGTAGAAATTAGTCGCAGGAACCCTAATCATATGTCAAGATACATTAAAAATTCAAGAAAATCTTTAAAACTTTCGTAGAAATACCAAAACTTCCACCAGAGTTCCAAATTTCCATGACTTCCAAAACTTTCGTGAGATTTTCATGAAACTTCCAAGACTTCCATGAATCTTCCAAGAATTCCATGAAACTGCCAAGACTTCCAGGAATTTCCAAGACTTCCATGAAATTGTCAAAACTTCCATAAGACTTCCAAAAGTTCAAAAAGACTTCCATGGACTGTACACCAAACTTCCGAAGTGGTTAACCCTTCGGACTAGGGTGACTACAAGACTCCTTTCTGTACTTCAAACCTTTTACTTTATTTACATGGACTGAATGCAGTAGTTTAGATTGTTCTTGGGCAAGTTCAAGACTAACAGCCAGTTTACAGGCTTCTTCAAAGGTATTTAGACTTGATTCTCACAACAATTTTTGTTGTATTCGTTCATTGGTTATACCGCACACTAGTTTATCTCTTAGTGTTTTGTTTACAAATGTTCCGAACTAATAAAACTTTGACAGTTTCCTTATTTCCATAATATAATCGGAAATGTGTTGATCAGTTCTTTGGAGGCAGTTGTAAAATTTAAAACTTTCTGCTATAACTATCTTATAAGGGGTGAAATGTTTCTTAAGTAATTCAGTAAGTTATACATACTGAAACAGTACTGCCTGCATGTATAATTTTGTTATTAATAATATTAATAATAATCTCTACTATGTACGAAATATTTTATGAACAATATATTTTACGTTGAATATCTATTCTGTATAATGAATTTTTGTGTGACTGTACGGCACGAGACCGTAAGTATCTGTTTATTGTTTAGTCTAGCGCAGGCCAGGGTGTTACAACCACTTGAAAAATTATATTTATTTTGCACCATTATGTATAATGAATTTTTGTGTGACTGTACGGCACGAGACCGTAAGTATCCGTTTATTGTTTAGTCTAGCGCAGGCCAGGGTGTTACAACCACTTGAAAAAATTATATTTCCTAGACGATGCGTCGTCGTACGTGTGAACTGTTTACAAATCAGCATCTTTAGGAAAGGATTAAGACAAAGAAGTTATCAGCATCCAAGTGAAATGGAATATTAAAAATATATTCGAAGCTTCCACGATCACGTGCTCGGATCATGGACTACCCCCGAACCACCATAGTTCTGAAGGTGTGAAGAGGGATATTTTTGTATATAACCCGAGTCCAAAGCTGTACTCGGGGAGTCGGTTCCAGGACTCCACTTATGTCTGGCTTGTCCGGAGTAAGTCCTCCTGGTCTCCTAGACTCCACTTCCTTATACCCACTCTCCTCCCCACTAGAATCGTCTCTGACGCAGCTTCAGGCAATGTCTGGCACCAAGACGACCTAGTGCACCTCTGAAACCGCTGTCATGACGCAGCTTGGGCCTGTTGTCTGGCACCATGACATGCATTCCTCCTCACTAGAATCGTCTCTGACGCAGCTTCAGGCAATGTCTGGCACCAAGACGACCTAGTGCACCTCTGAAACCGCTGTCGTGACGCAGCTTGGGCCTGTTGTCTGGCACCACGACAGACATTCCTCCCCACTAGAATCGTCTCTGACGCAGCTTCAGGCAATGTCTGGCACCAAGACGACCTAGTGTACTCTTTGAAACCGTCTCCGTTTTATGTCAAGATCCTATTAAAATCCTACCAACTACGTCGCTGCTCGGACAGGCCAGGTATGAGTTATTTATATATACATTCTTTTATAGTTGTCACAATGATATCATATTTTTATTAAATATAACCGATCTAATATTGTTTGTCGAACAATTGTAACACCACAGATTCGCCAGCTCAGCTGGGTTTCTGCATCAAATACAACTATCAACAAAAATTTCTGATAGCTTTGACTGTGTGCTCGCCGTGGCCGGTTCATGATTACTGTGTGCTCTTAGGGCCGGTAGAACCGTGAGCTCATGGGCCGGTCTTTGCGATTCAGACCATCTATAACAATATAAATAATGGCCCTCTGACAAAACAGAGCGCCCTACAAAACAAAAGACCTCAGAGCAACGGCATGCCGACTCTGAAATCAACAATAAAACTCAAACCAATTACAACAACAATTACAATTGTAACTGACAACCAATATAAGTTTGGTCTCAGTCACCCAATTTTACCATACATGATTATAATAAATTATTGGGACAACTCTTCCTGTATTGAATGCAATATTTTTATATAATTGTTATATTGTCAAATTGTCTCTCTACTTGGGGTTTTGGCTGTGGTTTCCCCCAGGTTATTAAGGTGAATGCCAGAGAGCGTAATATTCCACAGCACTCTACGATTTTCTTAATTATAAATAAATGCACAAGTTAGATATTTTATCTATCTTTTGGAGTGAATATCATTCTTTTATTTTATCAAATACCTGTCCCGATTCCTCCACTCTTAACAGCTACTCTGTATTACGACGATGAAGGGTTACTTATTTAAATAAACACAACGTAGGGTAAGTTAAACCTTCCATTAGACGATCTTTGGCTAAAATATAATTGTATGTACGGAGGAGGTGGGTATGTACTGTTACAATACATTTCAGTTTTTGGTACAGCTGGAGTGCATAAATTCTTTATTACTTTGTACACCTCTGGGCCAATAAGAGTTAAAAATAAGGAAACTTTTTTTGCTGCTGCAACATCGTTACATTCAAAGAATTGTTCCATTCATCAATATAGGAATTGACATCTTCCTTTCCACACTTTAACTGTTCGATTTGACGATAAAAACCATATTTTACGTTCGACAGTTTTCTTTCACTACACCTGATTAATCTCATTTTATTTTACTGACTTTTATCTTCACGATCACGAATTTTTTGTCAAATTTGTTTATCCTCGTCGCCAAATGTGTTTTTGACTCAGGAACTGGATATGACGTTTATATTAAACCATAAATAATTTTAAACACACAGAAAATACATTTCTTTATTGACGGTCTATTGACACCCGTCCGCCCCACTCGCCGAACACATGATATTCCTGCTTTTATTCAGCGTTGCCAACACATATAATTCCTTAAGTTTAAATACATAACACACTAAAGTCACTTAAATTAACAATAAATTTCTCATGGATATTGTTCACAGCAATATACTTCTTTTCTATATCTATTATGCCTTACACTATTAAGCCAATTTTCCTTAGAATATTGCCTACTTCTTGTTACATTACATTATTACAATTAGTTACACACATATTGTTTATTTACTAATTTCGAATTAACAACTTCCAAAACTGTTTTTCAATATATGTTTCCTCAAAATAAAGTTAATTTTTATATAAATATTCAATTATTTGTGCTAATCTGCTCTTTTACTTGATTTATTTAGTATTTTGTTGGTTTGGCGAGAGTGGTAACTAGCATTGTACATCACGATTATGCTGTTTGGACTTAAATTTGATAATACCTGATTTTCGAACCATGATTCAAAAATGTCTGCGTTCATATTTTCGTGATAATCAACACTGCAATTATTTATATTCTACGCAAACAAAAACATTGCATTTCTTATCCATCCCTGATCGCTTCCAGCATGTAGAATTATAATGTATGGAAATAGGCAATAATAATAATAATAATAATTTAACCAAATTACAAATAGGAGCTGCGTGATATACGAATGACTAAGGCCTTAGAACATTTACAAAAGTTAAATATTAAATATAATATGCAACAATAAGCGCAATACGGATTGTTGGTCAATCAATCAGAGTAGTGTGGTATAACGTATGCCGATTTAAAATTTATTTACGTAAGAGTCAGGAAAGTTATATTAAAATTCGAAGCACTTAGTACCGAGTATTTTATGACTCCGAGTTAACTACAGCCATTTGTTTGACAAATCATGTATTAATTTTTTTGCGAAACCTTTGATGATAATAAAAAATAATTTTAATTTTGGCGGATTTAGGGGTGGGCTATAGGGGCTATAACCCAGGGCGGCTTTTAAGAAAAAAGTAGGAACAAGTCACAACAAATTATATGTAATCTGGTTTTTTATTTATTCATAACTACTGATGAATTAGGTTTCGATAATGCAATTCTCCACAAAATCCTTCACCAAATGTGCATCCACAATAATCAGAGCCAATAACCCAATCCAACTATAAGCATCCAATAAAATAAAAGTCTAAAATAAGAACTGTAAGGAAGGATTTTGTGGGATGAGCTAAATAATACAGTAAAACAGGTACATTCTTCAGCATGTTGACAATTTCTTTTTCTAAGAGTATTCTTTTCGGTCCAGATAACCTATATTGTGAGAGGACTACTGGTACATTACTGGTTAAGTTTATTACATGTTCCGCAAATGATGTGTGTTATGTTGCTTCGGCAAATACATCAGCGTAATTATAGAGCAATGAACCTAGTTGCTGTTTCTTTGTCCTCTTGACTTAATGTGACATCTAAAACATTAACACTTGAGATTGATATTTCAGAATATTCTTTTTTCTTGAAAAAGTATCGCGTTGAATATATCATGTTGCATATAAAATGGTCATTTAGTCGCTGCTTTGCTCGTGTGCAAAGATTTATTTTAATTTCAAATATGGAGGCATCTGTCGTAAATAGGTATTTTTCAAAGTTGTCACGGCTGATTCTCAATCTTTTGTTGTAGCTTTTACTCCTTTCCAGCATGTAGCAAGTAGCAGCCATTCCATTTAACAACAATGTCATTGTGCGATACGCATTATCGTCGCTGACGTTAGCACATTCTTTATATGTGATAACTGCATCTACAAATGCTTCTAAGTCATCATCTGGAGCACCACTGAATTTTAAAGAATAATTTACGAAGTTTCCCGAGATTACCACGGTTTACGCGGATAACGTATTAAGCCAGCTTCACACGGCGCGTGGCTTTGCGAATTTTTATCTGCATTTGGCGAGTCTTGCGCTGTGGGAATGGGGTGACTCGGCTCAATGGCTCGGTTCGGGTTTCCCGTCAGTTGTCGGTAGATTTACAAGAGTCAAAGGAATGGTGTGGCGGACTCAGTACAAATGAGCAATTAACCTATCACATGTGAGTTAAAGCACGTGCTTGTCTAAAGCCGGCTTTCCACGACGCGGGGCTCGGCGAATTTTTACCTGCTTTCGGCGAGCCTCGCGCCATGGGAATGAGGTGAATCGTGGCTCGTTGGGTCGGCTCGGGCTGCCTGTCAGTTGTCGGTAAATTTGACACGTCAAAGGAAATGCGCCGCTCGCCTAAGCTCGGCTCGTTATGTCCTTTCCAACATTCCAACATGCTCATTGTTTGAACAAAAACTGACAGGTTATGTTTTGTACAATTCTGTTTCATTAGTGTTTGACATCGTGTATGTATTTATAATTATTATTTTTCCGCATTATTTTAAATTACCTCAGCAAAACTATGTATCTTTCATCTACATCTTAATTATTATTATGTTGCTATTATTATTATTATTAGAAGTTTAGAAGTAGCTACAATTGAATATAGGGTGGTTGGCGAAGGCTGGCACCGAGAATATTTGTCATCCACCAGCGTCTTTTTCTTTTGGTCTGTTGTTTTTTTTTAAACAGTCACCTCTCAAAATGATATAAGCAGCTGCACAAGCAGCAATTTTATTCCGCCGATTATTTATTTTCAACTGAATGGCTTGGCAGAGCTAGTACAAACGAAAGCAAAAACCCTCCACAAGCCACGAACCAAACGCCGTGGGAATAGTCAAAGCGCACAAGCAGCGCGAGGCTCACCAAGCTTCGTGTCATGGGAAGCCGGTTTAAGTCAATCGGCATGAGGCTCACCAAGCCACGCGCCATGGGAAGCTAGCTTTAGCACTCGCAGTCAGTGGCGACTCGTGGTGTACACAATGGGTTGAGTACATTAATAGAAAAACAAAAAGTGATAAAACATTATATTTCAATAAAAAAGAAGATTAAACTTTTCGTATAAACATTAAAAATCTAAGAGAAATAAGAACTAAAACAATATAAAATTGTTTATGTTCTTTGTCTGATTAAAAAAAAATCTGGTGTGTCCAACACAATACCTCCCGCCACTGTAGTAATATATTCTATAAGTTTTTCAATACATTTAATTTGTAGTTTTAAAATTAGTTTGTTATTGCAGTTCAGAATATTTTTAATTCATTTCATACCTGAAATTGCCTTCATAGATTTTGTATGACCAATATGACAGCTATTTTTGACGTTACTAAAACCGGAACTGAACTTACTTTGATTCACGCATGCAAATACATTCCTAATATATTTCTTCCATCTTTTTAAATTTTACAATAAAATTAGTTAATTTTTACTTATTTTATTTTTTAAACTTACTTTGAATAAATTTGACATCATATGTCAAATTTTGTGAACATATGAATAACTCATCTGTTTTATCGAAATTTCTCAGCCTAAACGATATGTAAAATTAATAAAATTTATATATATATTTCTATCTAGGTAGAAGTTATATATATAAATGTAATTATGCAGATCGGTAGAAAATTAAAAAATCTTTGTATTTATAATAACGAAATTTGCGAAAATATAGTATTTAGAGGTATTTTTTAGGAAAAATGGTTTAAAGCTTCAAGTAAAGTACTACTTCCGGTTAACCAATTGTAGTCAAAATCTAATCAGTTCATCATATTGGAATAGAACTCTTAAATACCAAATATTATATTTTTTACATGTATCCTATTGGAGTTATCGTGGACGAAAAATCGTCACAGACACACACACATACACACAGACACACACACACACACAGACATACAGACATCACGATAAAAATAGTAAAATCGTATTGTAGGGACCCTAATTCGTGCTCATATGTTGAAAACACACACTCGAGAAATCTGACCAAAAACAATACCTCCCTTATCTATATATTGATAGGCGGGAGGTAAAAAGTATTATTTAATTTATCACATAAATTTTTAAATAACAGTTTTTTTTTTCAGACGCTCAGATAAACACAAACAATCTTACATTGTTTTAGTTCTTATTTTTCTTAGCTTTTTAATGTTTATACGAAGTCTAATCTTTTCTTTTGTGTTGAAATATAATATTTTTTCAGGTTTTGACTACCCGCCCGCAAAGCAAAATAGTACTACTTGTTATCTATACTTAAATAAGATACACAAAAGCGATCTTGGGGAAAACAACCGAAGTGAACTGATTTTATGAGTAAGCAAACGTGATATTCAGCCCACTATCTCGTTGTATTGGGGTGCTAATTTTTCGAGCTCCAATAATCAGAAAAGGTACATAGGTTGAGGAAACACTTAAAACGAATACGAGGTGGATTAGTGCATTTTTTGTTTTAATATAAAATAAAATAGTTCTTTTTTACTCTGAGCGTCTTGGGAGGGTCGCGCTTTTATGGACCACCACAGCTCGCAGTATCGGCATTTGGTTTGATCGCCAAAAATTGTTGCAGCAATTATTAAAATTGTTCTTGCATATTATATTATCCGATGGTATACTGTGTTCACTTTGCCGATTTTAGGCGGCATGTTGTGAAACAAAGAACGCAATAATTAGAAGTTCTAAGAAGCGATTGTCGAGCGAGGGGTGGGACAGTTTTTCTTGGAAGTGAGGCGCAGTTGTCATATGAAGTGAGGGGATGTTCCGAGACGCGTACTTCACGTCACACAGAAAAGAGAGCAGCACAGTCCACTGCGAAGCGTGATGCGAGGAGACGTATACAGAGTACGAGCACTCAGGCCCGGATTATCCACTAGGTAATTGCCTAAGGACGCTGCAACGGAAAGGGGCGCTTCAGAATTTTGGAGACATTATAAAATTTCATTTAATATACAGTGAAAATATTTATAAGATTATTATATGGAAATGGAATGAAAATAATTTTGTTTTTTTAAAGAAAATTCATGATGATTTTATACGTACAGGATCACTAAAAGCTTCGATATATTTATTATGAGAATTTAGATCGTATTGTTTTATATTTAAAAAAAAGATACAATATATTTTTAAAAACGTTTTTCCAAAAATAAAGTAATTACATTTATTATGAAAAAATACATATTGTAAACAATAAGTACAAATTTAAAGAAAAATAACAAATTTTGACAAAATGGCGAGATTTGAATTTTGCGCCCCCAAGAATTTTTTTTAAAACCGCAAGGAACCGTCTAGCTACATGTGACTAACCAAATTTGTGACCAAGCCCAAATTTGTGAGTAAAATTAAAATGACGGTCACAAATTATCATCTAGCTAGATGTTACTGACAGAATTTGTAACTTCCAACAGTGGCGAATATATACTTTTGCCGCCTAGGGGCTAGCGGAAACTTGGACCCCTCTTCTTTACTCTTTTTCCCCAAAGATTTTTTTTTTAATATCAAAATGATTAGTACTATCCTAATTCTGATCAATAGTGCTTTTTGTGTTACTTGTTCCTATATTGTATTTTAAAAAAATGCCGCCCTTACATTACGCTGCCACTGACTGCCAATGTTAATATACGAGTGTGACAAAATTTTGGTTTATGTGTACGGTTTTTTTTTAATCTTTTATTTAGGGTTTAGTTCAATATTTTATGTAAACTTAGGGGCACCGTTCCTAATCTGGGGGGACGGCGACTATCGTAAATCGTAATGCTACTTTTTTTTGTGGGAATAAGCGTCATGTTATAATTTTGAGTGTCCCAATAGGCCGTAGGTTATTAGTCTGCAAAATGCGGGGACTGGGCCGGTGGATATTTTCCTCTGAGCCGCGATGTATTTCGGCCCGATCGTCAGATATTTTTTTATAAATAACTTAAATAATTCAATTTTTCTTTAATAATACAGAATTTTCAATATTTTATACAAATAAAAGAAAATAAGTTACGTATAGATTATAAAATACATAAGATTTGTTTAGAATCGAGTTGTTGCAGAGTTATATTGCAACTGCTGCTTTTTTAAGATTTTGAAAGTTACAAATTTTCAGTTATTTCGCGTATTTCATTCTTTGAGCAACGCATTTTAATGACTTGGGTGAATTATCTGAAAGTAGGTTCAGCGACTCAAATACCAGTTAGGAAACTATTGTCAGATAATTCGTTCAAGCGAATAAAGTGCATCGCCAAAAGGTAAAATAAGCAAAATAATAGAAATTTTAAAAATTCAACTTTAGAAAAATATCGCATCGAAAAACTGTCGAAAGTTGTGAAAAATATATGTTTTGTATTATTTTGATGCAATATGATGATTAAAGTATCCGGAATAAAACTTTAAATTACATTAAATTTAGAATTATCCGTTTAGGATGTCTTGAAGAAAGGTTTCTATTACTAAGTCCAAGTACAATTTTTTACCAATTGCGTTTCAATATTTTTTTATATCTACTGCTTTCAGGGTGGCCCAGTGCCCACCTTGGCTCACCCCTCGCGACGGCCCTATCATCAACGATTATAAAACAGAATAAATTAACTTCGTTCAAATCTGCGAATTGCCTTAAATTTTCACATAACCATAAAAGTATAAAAATTAATACTCTTGACAAAAGTCGACTAGCAGTGCAAAAGAATTTCATTCATTGCTTATAATAAGGGCAATAAATAAAATATCTAATTTAATTTTTAAATATAATGCAAACTGCAAAAATTGACCGTGAAATATGGCATTTGAAATTTATTGTTATAATGTTATAATTATATTAATAAAAACGAAATTAAATAAAGTTACGAGAAAATAAATTATGAAGGCTATTGCTTAAAATATGTTGTAGGAAATGACCTTCTGTTGGTTTACCCTTTTATCTAAATTGTCGGAGGAAACACAGTTTCGATTCAAACGCAAATAAAACTGCCAAAAACATTTGCACGCATATTTTCTGCTCTACTACACATACCATTAATTTTATTTCAGTATTACAGTCGTGAGTGAAAATTTGTTTGTATCATGTACAAATGGCGTGCTGCTGCTAATGTATATCATTAAATGAACTCTCAAACATCAAAAGGTACTTAACATTGATTTTCTTTATTTCTATCTCATCATTATAATTTATTTTAGGATGGATTATTAATATGAATATTAATTATAAAAAATATTGTATTTACGTGAAAATCCAGGCACGTAATTATCAAATTAGTAGTCGTATTTAGAGTATTTTATAAAATTCTGCTAAAAATTATAACATATAAACTGACACCTAAAGGCCTTTGGCCCCCCTCCCCGCCTAGTGGTCTGGCCAAATTGCCTTCCAAGCATCTAATGCCCTCAAGGTGACCTTCGGCCTAGTGAAACAACACCACATTCTGGAGCAGAGTTAGCTGCTCTGGATTATGCTCTACTGTCAGCGGGTCAAGAATTAGAGCACTCAGAAGTGTTTGCTCTAATTACTACTTATGCATACTTATGGTTTTGTAGCTGGCCGTTCAACTGTGACTAATTTATTTTGTTTTTCTCAATATGTTTCCGATGCCTTTGTTCATAATATGTAAGTTGATTGCATTTATACTGACTTCGCAAAAGCTTTTGACACTGTGTCACATACAATTTTAATAAGTAAACTAGCGGCTATGAGATTTGCTAATAATTTACTGGCATTCTTATCATTTTACCTCAGTAACGGAAAGCAATGTTTTCTTTGATGGTTTTCAGTCTAATTTTTACATAGCCCCTTCAGATATCCCGTAGGGCAGTACTTCAGGTCCTTTGTTATTTGTGCTATTTTAAATGATATTGTTCACGCATTGTCATTCAGTAAATGTATAATTTTTGCTGATGACTTTAAATTTTTTGTACTGTAATTGATATAAATGACGGTAGATAGTTACAAATGGACTTAAACCGTGTCTTTGAATGATCAAAAAATAATAGATTATTATTTAATTTAAATAAGTGTGAAGTAATGAGTTATACGTGGAAACCAAAAATTATTGAATTTTATTATACAATGGATAATACATCCTTAGTTCGTCAAGTGTCTATAAAGGATTTAAGAGTTTTATCTGACACGAAATTAAAGTTTCAGTTACACATTAATAGCGTTGTTAATTCTGCTTACAGAACTTTAGGATTTGTTTTACGAGTTACTTATAATTTCAAAAATTTAACTTGTTTAGAAATATTATATAACGCTTTCGTAAGAAGCAAATTGGAGTACGGTAGTTTAATTTGGTCCCCTTTTTATTCTTGTTATATATCGCTTCTAGATGGAGTTCAAAAAAAAATTGTATAAGTATTTCTTTTTTCCTACGTTTTCTTTTTGGCCTAAGTATGAATATAGTTTTCTTCTGTCTCTTTTTAATGTTGAATCCTTATCAATTTGTCGTGCTAAGCATCAGATTTTATTTATATATAAAATTATTAATAACATCTATAATGTCCCTGAAATTCTTTGCCAATTAAATTTTTACGTTCGGTCTTTCAATTCGAGAAGTTCGTTGACATTTGTATGTAATTTTACGAGAATTAACCACTATTTACATTCTCCTAGTAATGCAATGTGCAGCACATGCAAAATATATATTATTTGGACCTTGATTTCATTGTTTCTTTGGGCAATTTCAAAATTATGGTACCGGAAATAAGTGAGTTTTGAATTTATACATGTACTTCTTAGTAATATTGTTCAATTTGTAATTGTTATACATAGGTGTATTTATTTATATTTATTCCTTTTTGTATACTCTGTACTTTTAAATATGTGTCTCAGATTTTATTTTGTAATTTGGGTTAATCCCTGTAGAATAATAAATAAATATTCAGATTCTTGACTTACTGAAACCAAAGTAAATTCTAAAGCTATGTAGAAGTACTAATCAATGAAAGTTACATCAATCATGCTCCTAAAGAGAGTTTTCCCTTAGTGCACCGTTTTTTACGTTACTGTTTGATTGTTATTATTTTTAAAATGATGGCTGATACGGAAACGAAAGAATGTGATAGAAGCATAAATATCATCGAAAGTGTAAGAAAACTTGCGAGTGTAAAAATTAAGATACAAGCGACGAATGAATTAATTACACGAGTAAATTTATCGCACTTTTGAACATATTTATAATGGGGTATTCCAAGTTTTTTAAATTTTTTAATATGTTATTCTATGCATAAAAATATTAGACCCGTATTTTTTCTTTTCGCCGAAAGATTTGAAACACGCCAGAAATAAATTTTTAAAGTTTCAATAAATTACACCCTAGAAAATCGGCCGTGCGTGTGACGTCACAGGCACTGAGAATCAGCTGAGAACATCATTCGTAGGTCTGAGTCAGAGGCGTGGCGTGTTCGAACAAGAGCCAATAGGCTGACGCGAATGCCTTCTTTGTCACAACAAGGCTGATACTGAATTTTACGTACTCGATTCAAATGCATTACAATTTCATTTTGATATTATGGTATTAAAAATCAGAAAAATAATGATTATATTCACTTTAATATTACTTATATATGGTAAACAATGATATCCAATAAGAATTTCTTTAAAAGCCGTAGGCTTGGAATACCCCATTGCTTCTGCATGTGACGTATGCAGATGACTAAAATATATTTCATGTCGAATATTGTTGTAAGTAAATTATGACGACTACTTTTAAACGAATTATGTCGCAAAGCTCAAAAATGATTAACCGTAGTTGAAATTTTGTATATGGGATTGCTATAACATGTAGTTGTGTACTTCTCTTTTTTATTGCAATCGGTAGTGCCAAAAGGGCAAATTGTTCGTAGTGTTCTTTAGAATTTTTATATGTTGTCAGGGGCCGGACTGGGCCGAAGAGATCGTGGGACATTTCCCACTGGGCTGTAATTTATTTGGACCAACAGGGTCGACCGCCAATAATGGCTCGCTGAATCGCTCCAGAGTGATAACGGAACTGCTCCTTTTTTAAAGATATGTGATTTATTTAAATTACAATTTTTCTGTTATTTAGCTTATTTCCTTTGAGCAACACATTTTAATGGTTTGGACAAATTATCATAAAGTAGGTACAGAGCCCCAAAAAATATTTAAGAACCTACTCTCATGTAATCATTAAACTGCGTTGCTCAAAGGGTAAAATAAGCAAATTAATAGAAAAATTAAAAACTTAAAAATCACATGTGGACACCACATGTCTACATTGTACGAATAAGGTGCCCTGTTGGCACTGATGATTGAATATAAAAGAGAGGTGTACAAATAGATGTTATAGCAGTCCAATATAGAAAATTTCAAGATTCTGCGGTTAACCACGCCTTGTCCTCTGAAACCGCTGCCGTGACGCAGCTGTGGCCGTATCACGGAACCACGATACACCTTCCTCCACACTAGCATCGTGTCTGACGCAGCCGTGGCTCAGTTACGGCAACAAGACGACGTAGTACACCTCTGAAACCGCTATTGTGACGCAGCTGTGACACTGTCACGGAACCCCGATGGATTTTCCTCCACAATAGCTTCGTGTCTGATGCAGCTGTGGCTCTGTCACAGCAACAAGACGACGTAGTGCACCTCTGAAACCGCTATTGTGACGCAGCTGTGGCACTGTCACAGAACCACGATGGACCTTCGTCCACTATAGCATCGTGTCTGATGCAGCTGTGGCTCTGTCACGGCATCAAGACGACCCAGTCCACCTCTGAAACCGATTTCGTGACGCAGCTGTGGCATTGTCACGGCATCACGATAAACATTCCTGCACACTATAATCGTCCCTGACACAGCTGTGGCTCTACCATGGCACCAACGCGACCGAGTGCATACTCTAAAACTGTCTCCGAATATATTTCAAATTCTATTAAACTCCCAACAACTTCTAGGCGACTCGGACAAGCTAGATATGTGTTTGCTTTATTTTTATACAAATGTTAATTATGGTTGTCACAATGATATCATATTTTTACTAAATATAACTGATCTAATATTGGAAGTCTAACAATTTTAATTTGCTTTGCACAAACTCTCAGCACGAGAGCTGGTTTATCCACGTTCACTTGGGTATAAATAAACATTACACAACCATGGTACAGCACCCGTTCCATGAAGGCATGCGGCTACTCAGTAGCAATTGCATTGGACTCGTCAGCTCAGTTTGGTGTCTACTCCAATATTGGCCTTCAGGCAATGCCAAGCGCCCCCAAAAACAAAAGACATCAGAACAACTGATAGAACCCATGCAAATCAACACGCACACCCTTACACACACACAACTGTTAATGACTTCCGTATCGGTTTGGTCGCAGTCACTCATAAATAATTATAATAAATTATTGGGACAACTCTTTATGAATTGAATGTGAACTTTTTAAATAATTATTATATTGCCAAATTGTCTCTCTACTTGTGGTTTAGCTGTGGTTTCCCTCAGGTTCATGAGGGATACCAGAGAGCCAAATATGCTATAGCACTATTTCGCCAGTTAACGAAATCATTCACATTATCAATAAATGCATATAACGAGACATTTTGACTGTGTTTTGGAGTGAATATCATTCTTTTATTTTATCAAATACCTGTCCTGATTCCTCCACTTTTAACAGCTCCTCTATATTACGACAATAAAGGGCTACTTATTTAAATAAATAGAACGTACGTAAATAGAACAATTTTTTTGCCAATTGGCTTTCAATTATTTTTATAACTAAAAGTTCTTTTGCGTCCTGCCCTTGAAACTGGAATAATAATAATGATTCATGATATGTCTTCAGAAAAAGCGTCTTTGTGCCTTTAATCAATTTTTAAAAAGAGTTATATTTTCTATTTTAATTCAAAATTCGTCCTCATAGGTAAATAATAGTTTTAAACTGCATTACATTAAGGTTTAAATGAACTTATACTCATTAAAATATTTTTATTGTCATTCAACCGAAGTTTAATTTGAATTATAACGCTAGAAATGGTATATACGTACATGTAATTTTCCATTACTTCCATTGCAATCTATGTTTGACTCATTACAGACTACTGCCTCTTGATATCTCAGATCATAGTCAGATTTCCCATTTTCATTTAATTCAATATTTTGCAATTGACAGTTTGACACGGAACTAATCCTAACTTACTAAAAATCTTTTCATGAAAATAATTTTTATACTTAATTATTTTATTTTGTTTACAAAACTTTTCTATTTCATTTGAAAAAAAAATAAATTGCGCTGTAGGTTTATTACTTGTACCTTGTTCTAGTTCGCAAAATGAGAATTTCATGCAGTTATACATACAAAACATAATTATGCAAACGAAGATTACACATAATTTGATGGAAATTGCATAAAATTTGATTATTGCGTTTTACATAATTGTATCTCGGTCTTGGTGGTCATAATTGGTTATCCTCAATATGCAAATGAGTAATGTTTCTTCTCTGCTTAAACATTACGAGTATTTGAGTACAAAAGAGCAAGAAATAGCTTTTTTATACTCTAAACCTATCAGAAAAAATCTGATGTGATTTTAAATTATACACAACAGATTTTTTACTTATATTGTAGTGACGTGTAGATTGTTAATTCACAGCCTCTGACTTAAAATGGGTTCTGAGCCACTCAGACGCAATGATATTTTTTATGTGGTTAATCATTGCGATTGAGAATTGAACTGCATATTTCACCTTTCTCTGAATTAGAATTAGATCGCGTTATCCACCACTGCCCAATAAAATGGTGCACCTAGCTATAAAGGCAACGCATACTATACAAAAATGTTTCTGCAAACCAATATCAATGTCATAAACAAAGTTTTAAAAAATAACAGAGAGAGCACACAATTTTTATTGAGTTCATGTTCGACAAGTCCATATATTTATTTGTTTCAAAGTTTGAATGCGCATGTAGCACAAAATTAAAATTGTTTAGTTGAAATTTTTACACAATATTGACCATTGGCGCACCCAAGAGTGGAAAGGGTATAGGGGTTCAAAGCACCAAACAAAGAGAAATTAATTACTAGAAAAAAAGTAATATAATGCATGACAATTTTATTTCATCGTTAATATATTATCTCTGAAATGTATTTTTTGTTCAGATGCCGAATTATTATTATTTTTTAATTTTAAGTAAAGAACAATTGATTGCATGCACTGTAAAATTGTATTTATATAACTAATAATTCTATAAATTAGCAATTTTTACATTCATTACTATAAAAAATTTACTGTGGGTACCACATGACTTCCTTGTATGCCTATTAAATTATATTTATTTTTGCTTTACTTATTTTAACTTATTTCACTTAAAAGTGAGATCATTCTACGGCTAATTATACGTAGTCCCATTCATTTAGACGGACGGACATCAAAATACAAATACTCAAAACGTATAGTAATGACTGCAAATCCTGGACATCCGCCAATATCTCGAAATATCAAAATCGATATAATTGACAACACCTTCTTTACTCTATTATACATATGCAGCAGTCAGCAATAAGAGACATTTTTCACTCAATATTTTACATTAAATATGTTATTATATGTACACTTCTTTTTCTTTCTCCATGATCTCTTTTGCTGTTATGTGTTTAGATTTTTTATTATTCTCTAGACATTTTTACTTGCATTTTAGTGGAGTGGTTGGCAGCCAATTTCTCCTGCAAGGGGCATACAGCGCACAGTGGGTTCCGAACCACTCGGACACAGCGGTATTTATTTTTGGTCATGGTCACTGGGATTTGAACCCCAGATCTCACACTCCGCTTAACGAGTCAAAGAGCACCACCACTATAGAAAAAGATAAATAATATATTACTTTCTCAATTTTTTTACAAAACATGAATAATTTAAGAAATGGCGGATACGGCATCATATTTTTAATGTTGATAACATTGATAACAATATAGTCAAATTATATCAAGTAATAATTGCATTAGTAAATATCCCAAGTTTATTAACTTCAAAAATTTTTCATGTTAATCGCAAAAATTTTACATATTAAAATGAAATACGCTCTATTTCCCACAGTTGATACTCACGCCATCAATTTCTGTTGCAAGAATTATTAAACTTTTATTTTACATCTTTTTCGTATACGCATAGCATAGATAAGACGGAAATCACACGATTTCACCCGACAAGACTAGACTTTGCTCTTTTGTAGTTCCGGAACAGTTGTCTTCCTATTCTACTGGCCACGACGATCCTGGAAAGTGTGTGCTTAAAAGAAGCTCCAGTGTCCTTTGAATCTGCCGTAAAATCCCCATTTGATTTCTTTAGTAAACCTATTTTATTTGTATGATCTATTGATAGGACTTTCCAAAGGCCAGCTACAGTGGGTGTTTCTGATAAGCCCTCACACAAACTGCACCATACATACATGTAGAACGTAATACTTTATATCCTTACATTTTTCAAGCTGAGATTCATGTAATAAATCTATGTGCTCACCGGTACCTAGAGAAAAGTCTAAAAGAAGCAACAGTCAATATAACGACAGATAGTCAGGCAGTTTTAAAGGCACTAGATGCCTTCACTTGTAAATCGAAGCTAGTCTGGAACTGCAGGGACAGCTTC
Organism: Stenolophus ochropezus; assembly: GCA_035578165.1. NCBI lineage: Eukaryota > Metazoa > Arthropoda > Insecta > Coleoptera > Carabidae > Stenolophus > Stenolophus ochropezus. The sequence goes on along the minus strand of JAQOWZ010000010.1, from coordinate 19,520,237 downwards.
CAATTGCTATCCAAGGCAAACCATGTCACACTATGGTGGGTACCAGAGCACGAGGGAATCCTAGAAAACGAGGAAACTGATGAACTTGCAAAAACGGGGTAAAGTATCACACTACGGACTAGAATCTTCATGTGGTCTTTCACAAAGCTATAATAAAAAAGTATTAAAAACTGGGAGGAATCTACCATAACCTCATTTTGGAAAAACACTCCTGGCAGCAGTCAACCAAGAAAATTAATTTGTCCAGTTACGACAAACAATAATGACAGGAGTCCTCACTTGTCCTTTAAAATACCATTTGTACAAAATTGGTGTAACTGAAAATGACATCTGTCGAGTTTGTGAAGAGGACGAACAATCAACCAGAGACTCAACCAACTAGGTAAGAGGAATCTTACGGCAGATGAGATTAAGAACATGACTTCTGGAGCTATAATTGCCTTCATCAGAAAACTGGAACTGTTTCCCAAAACTAAAGTAATGGCTGTGTCACAGTAGATTTTCGTGATATAACGCTTAAACTCTCGTTTACAATACAATAAATTAAAATACAAACATTTTAATAAAATTTTCAAAAGAAGATTCATTTCGAAGCGAAGTTCGAAGATATGAAACGAATGGAAGTTGACGAATGATTAGCCGTAGAATAACCTCATTTTCAAATGAAATAAGTTTAAATGCAGTGCATCAAAAAATATGTATAATTTAGCGTACAAGGAAGTCGTGTGGTGTCCCCGTCAAATTTTTGTATACTGAACTGGCAGCATTTGTCAATCACCTTAGATACACTACCAATAATTATGATAAAGATGTCTTAAAAAAAGTTACATATGAAAATTTTTATTTATTTTGTTATTTTTTTCTTGGGAAAGTTGGGATCGCTCCTGTCGTTATATTGAGCTCGAATTGCTACATTGAATTACAAAGTATTATTGGATGTTTTTTACTTCTTACAGTTATATTTCTGATTAGAATTACTTTCTAGAGTAGTCATCTAAAATCAAGCTAAAATGGTTTCTATACAGAGGCGGATTAACCAGTAAGCAAAAGAAGCTAGCGCTTTGGGCGCCAAAATTTGAGGGGCGCAAAATTTTCTGCATTTTTTAAAAAATTATTTAGTTTTAAATTATTTGATGAAATTTCATAAAACAGCAAAAATCTCAAAAAAGTTGCATTTTAAAAAAATATCTCCGCAAGTCTGAAACTAACTAAGGGAGGGACGAAAAATTGCCACAAGCCACAAGTTCCTACGCATGTTCGGTGCGCTCGGCAAAGTTCGATTTATACTGGGAAAAAATATAGTAGAAAGTTAGTTTCCACATTAGGAGACTAGATGTCTCTTAAATGAAATTAATATACTGAGCTGCCAGATGTTTAAACAATTATTAAACACTTTTGGAATTATATATAGATATATGTAATTTAATATAGATATAAGGACACACAGAATTTTTGTCTAATATTAAATTCAAGCCAGGTATCCCAGGTATATTAGATCGATAATAATATTTATTAGGTATTGTTACAGGTTGTTTTATTTACATAAATAAATATTCATTATTTGTAACATATTAAATATATGTGTGTTTTAATTTATTTATAAGATAATTTTCAATTTGATGTTCAAAATGTCACTTGTCACAAAATTTTAGTTGTTTAATATAGATTTCAAAAGTTTCTTGGATAGAAAACGAAGCGTGTTTGGTTGTCGCCATTTTCGGGCATCTGGAAAATTGAAGATTAGGAAGTCTATGTACTCGTTAGCTAGGTAGTGTATGTGTAATCTTAATCCGTCGACAACAACATGGCAAGTAAAAAACCGAGCGGGGCGCAATTCAGACAGCGTGCCAAAGAGAAATTAGAAAAAAAAGAAAAACTTCTGAAAATTACGCCGACCTTAGACAAATTTTTTTCTGGTCCTTTATCTCAGCATTCTCCTACGCCTGTTACGAGCTCCGGATCCAGTTACAGTTCTACTTCTATCGTAGAAAATAGGCCTTTTAAAGCTAAGGCATGCGATGATTTAAAGGATTCAGGAGAATGTGCCGAAGAAAAACATCAATCAAATGAACTTGAACCTACGAAAGAAATCGATCCCAATACTGAAAAAAATGTAGATAAGGGCGAATTACTTGTAAGTATGTCAGATTCTTATTGATTAAGGTGTCCGTTACTTAACAAATTTTTGAAATTCAACAAATGATCCCCCCAGATCTTTTCTTTATCCACTAAAACTAATGTCAGAATTATTTCCGATTTTTTTGAACAATATTAACCCGTCGCACTCGCTGCTTGAAGTTCACATGCGATTTGCATAAGGATTTTGTAACAATCGCGTCCAAAATGCTCGTCAAAAATTTATGAACGGTTAACTACTATGATGTTCTTAAAGTAGATCAAATTCTGAACATTTTCAAAAAAATGCTCCTAAGTTTCAAATCGAATTTTTGGGAAGTGTTTCAAGTTGAAACATCAAAAACTCCATTTGTAAAAATTCTCATTTTGCGCAAAATTATTATTTTCGGAGCACACATTTTTTTCTACATGAGTTTATTCTACATACATTTTTTGTACATTCGTCAAAATATTTTTCAGAGCTAAAAAATGATCCTACGTCGAAATGTTACATAAAGGGTAGGATAGTATGTGGAATAAATTTATCTAGAATAAACTCTTCGCCCATTTCTGCATGTAGAACTGAATTTTTTTTCTATATATTTCTCTGTAGTGGAACTGATGCATGTACTAGTAGAATAAATTTGTGTAGAATAATAGATGTAGAAAAAAAATATGAAGAAAAGTTCATATGTAACATTCAAATGTAGAACTACACCATAAAGTGAACTTCAAGGCGCGAGTGTGATGGGTTAATATTGTTAAAATAAATCTGAAATAATTCTGATTTTATTTTAAGTTGATAAAGAAAAGTTCTGGGGGAATCGTTTGTTGAATATCAAAATTTTGTTAAATAATGGAGACCCTATTATTGATATTGATAAGTTTTTATTTAGTTTTAATAAAAAACTAATGTTGTTAGACTTATGTCATATTTTGACTTTACATTTTGTTTATTTATATTTTGTATTCCGTTTCTTGAGTGGAATAAAAAGCTATTTGAAAACATTTTATTTTTCATTTCTTATTTATGTTAAAAAGACAAATAAGTTGGGGGGGGGGGGGCGCAAATTTTTTGTTCAGCTTAGGGCGCAATATACCCTTGATCCGCCTCTGTTTCTATAACATCTCTTTCTACAATAATAACAAAAATAGAACAACATACACACTTTATTGTGAAGTTTCTAATACATTCACACAATGATCTAAAACAAGATGATGTCATCTAGAAAATTATGAACTTTTTTAAAGAAAACGTTAAACCAACATTTGTAAATCATTTAAAAGAAAACTGATAGAATCTTTACAAGACGTCACCTGTCGGTTCACTAGCTGCCATGGAGTTGGTACCAAGCAAAAATGTTTAATTTTAAGTGAATTTTAATGATACTTCTACAGTCTATGTCAGATCTTTTGAGGCTTATTGCAGTATCGCCGGATATCTTTTATATTTTTAATTTCGAATATTACTAGTTAATATTAAATTCATAATTATTTTTTTAATTATAATAAAACAATATTACTAAATTATATATTCCATTGTATTTATAAATACATATAACCATAATCGAAATAGTACTGCGGTCCGCAGAACACCAGTAGTTACGCCACTGACTTCAATATTATTATTAGTACTACAAACTGCAACTCTTTAAACTAAAGAAGTACTAAACTTAAAGGTTTATCTAATTTCTATTTTGAGTTGTAAAAAATATTTTGTTAAAATTGTACGTTTATAATAAAATTTAAATAAATGTAAAATAGTTAGATGCTACTATAAATGTTGTCTTAATAAATACATACACAATATAGCGAATGAGACATTTCCACCGTTTGAGAAATTCTGTTCCGGTTGAAATTCAATAACAATGCAAGTTCATGCATACATTAGCATTCGTATGGAGTTGTAGTGCAAGTGCAGTGTGCACACGAAACGTACGTTTCCCAGCAGAAACTGCCGTTCATGTCCGATTGCACGCAACCGATCTTGTCGATCATTTCTTTGTCTCCGTCTAGTTCAGTGGCGTAACGATAACTCATAGACCTAGATAATATGATTATTTTATTATATAATTACGTTTACGTGTCGGACTACAGTATCGGCAAGGGATCTTCGGCTTATAGTGATTTCTGGAAAACTCACCCATAATGTTATTTTATGTACTTAGTGAATAGTTGTCGATTTTAGAAAACTAATCTAATTTTTGGTACAAGCATACTAAACAGCAGCAAACTTAATAGCAGCTTCGTCTATATTGGGTCCCCGGGTTTTGAATCTCGAATAGAATATTGAGGTTTGTTGTATCTTTATCACTTCATCCTCATAAGCAATGTGTTAGTTCATTCCCTTAATCGTCATCCTACATAAATTGTAATCAAGCTTTTACAGATACAATGAATATTATTTACGAAATATAACTTGTCCACCTTCCCGGTTCAATTTTATTGTCACGGAATTTGGCTTGTGGAATTTTTTAAATAGAAATATAGGATAATTTATAAATTGTTACGCGTTCTTAGTCATTTACCAAAACAAGAAATTGTTTTAAGTTACACATAATTTTTGCCAGTTGCTATAGACTATTTTGCAATTAAAAATTAACTTTGATTAACAGATGAAAGCACCTATTCATCCAAAGCAACTTGGTGACTACATACGTATAAATAAATAATATATTTAATTACTCAATAATATACTGTACATATATGCAGTAAGTGAATATCACTTACACCCGCAAACACACACATTATAGTAGTAAGAAGTTGAGCAGTCATTAAACATGAAAGAAAAAAAACTAGTATGTGTTTGATAGCGTTAATCATGGACAATTTTATAAATTCTTGTCAAAACATACTGACATTGATAAATGGCATTAAATGGCTTTTACTGTGAGTATTTTTCAATACTACAGTTATTAATAATAGGTCAAATAATAAAATACGTATAGTCAACCTTGATAATCTCATGAGTAAGTATATTCTTCGGACAAGGGTGGCTCACTTGGTTAATATGCTCCGACTTGAATTGAGTGAAGCGTGAGAGTCTAAAAAAATCCCAGCTTCATCAATTTTTAACTAAATAAAAATAACGCTAAACCCGAATGCATATTATAATGCATTGAATATTTTCTAAAAAGATTATTTTGTTTGTTGAAAATTTTTAGGAACTCGGTGGTTAAGGTTGTAGAAGTTATTTAGGCCTTTAGGTTCCTGATGTAGGTTTTATTACATTGGTCGAGATCATAAATTAATACAGGACGTTTCGGGCAATGTTAGCCCATCATCAGCAGATGAAAGAGGTTAAGCAGAATTACATGGAACTCTTCCACCAGACATCATGCTGTCGACATGTGTGTCTACTATCGGGGGTACAATTATCTATGAATAATAGTCTCTTAAAAGTTTAACAAATGTACCTCATAGTCGTTACAACGACTTCGCCTTTATTAAATAGAACTTACAATCTTCACAAGTTTTTTGGAATGTATTCAATCAAAATTTTTTAAAAAATGTAATTCTGCTTAACCTCTTTCATCTGCTGATGATGGGCTAACATTGCCCGAAACGTCCTGTATTAATTTATGATCTCGACCAATGTAATAAAACCTACATCAGAAACCTAAAGGCCTAAATAACTTCTACAAAAAAATTATTTGTTCCTTTGTTCGTTTGTTATGTGTGTAACTAGTCATAGGAACTTATCTATGTATGACTACCCGACTTATAAAAGTTTGCCATTATTTAATCGAATAGGTTCACTTACAGAACAAAAGCGACGGGTTTTACCTAATATTCAAATATTAACTGTCACACTAACTTTTTACTTATAGTAGCAAAAATTTATCGGAGTAATGGAACTTTATCGTTTTAATACTGTTCCATTTTTCCATTGGTCGAATTTTCAAATGTTTTACATCATTAATATGGTTGGTTAAGTCGTTAAAATTTATCATTGTGATTTGGTGGGCTAAATGTGATACCTGTGACGTAACATCTGTCTCACAAGATATGATGCCATGCTCTCAAAGTAATAACACTACAACTTCTTCATCTAGATCTAGATGATCTTCGAAAATTGTGATGCAGTGGATTTGTATTTAACGGAAGTCAAACAAGTGCTTTTAAATATATTAGTGTTAGTTAGTTCTACCATCACAACTATTGTTTCGTACAAAATAAAATAACACATATACATTTAATTTAAAATTACAGTATTGAAAAATGAATAAATCAGGAAAAATATCATTATGTGTGGATGCGTGGATTAACAAGGCAAAATAAAAAAAAAATATATTCTCATAGTCGATTAGTCATATTCATTTGAAAACTATTTCGTTATTGTAATAATTGGTAAACAGGAAATAGTCAAATAACTAAATGTCTATTATTTATTTCTTCAAATTAGAATATAGAAGTAAAAGTGCAGTAAATTGTATCTCCACTTTATATGCTGAAGATTCCTGGTTCGAATTCCAACTAAAACATATGTAATAACCCTTCATCATTTTCCTTTCCATTACTGTAATGAACATTTAATAAAAATAAACAATATGTATAACAAAATATGTAAATTATAAATTATAACGTTGGGAAGGTAAAAATCGGACAGGAGTCAGTGTATAAAATAACTAAATAACCGACGTCTCGACTACTTAGTCTTCATTAATCTTTAGAAACGGTCAAATGCAGCTATGGTAACAGGTGTAAATGATACACAAAACATACAGAACTTCGTTAAAAAATGAAAAAGTGTATATATGAAAAACATGTATCACGAAATGAAAACAGTCGTAAAATGAAAACAATGATAATGAATATAACAGGATCTTCTAACTGTAAATAAAAAACCTTTTTGTTTTTAATATATACGCTTTTTTATTTTTTGAAGAAATCTTGTATGTTTTGTATGTCATACACACGTGTTACCATAGCGGTATTATAAATTATAATAAAAAGTAAAATAATGATGCATAAACACATTTTAAAGAACATTAAATTAAAATATAAAATTTACAATGAAGGATGATAATGTACTGGTGAAATATTATTTATAGTAAATAAATAGATATTCATTATATTTAAAATAGTTCTTTAATGAATGATAATTAAAGCGACAATTTACCACACTGATAGTCTAACATGGAAGCAATATCTAAAGGATCATTATTACTGCAAAGTTATTTCAGCTACGCTACTGAAATGTTGAGGTACAATATGCAACGCTTTGCAAAGTTCGTCATGCAGTCAGTAAATACTTTGTCATTTGTAGTCACGTGATCTCAGGACTTTGACCCCAAAAAATATGACTTGTTCCCACGATTTACAAACTGTTTGTTGTACCTAATTATGTTTGTAATTTTCAAGAAACTTACAAAACTTTGAAATTTCTTTTAAAAATAAAAATTACTTAACAAAGTTTTAAAGTATTTGTGATAGAAAATTGGAATGTTTTGCTTTTGTTTTGCCCCCAAACTTCATAATAACAGAAAGTTTTTTTATTTGTCTAAAATATAAAAAATAAAAGAGAAAGAAACAAACTCAAACAAAAATGGAAATGCATTATATTTTACAAGACACAGGAAAACAGAAAATAACCAACATTATAAAATCTTATAGGTAATCTAATTTAACATCCATTTAGCTACCATACTTGATATATTCTACTAGTTGATTCACAATAAGCATCACAAAATATGTCAAGATTTTACATAATAATATAAAGCAGTTTAGAGAGCTTTATAAATTTCGTATACAGAAACATAACACAACACAATCGAACGATATTGGAAATTTGATATTCTTGAGTAAAAGTATATCTTGTTTGTTACCCTTTTACTTTTCACGTATCTTTGTTTTATGTACTACTTCCTTCTACCTGAAAAAATCGGACGTGGACACCCCTATTAAATTATACACATATTTGCTGCAATTCGTTAAAAATTATTTTATTTGAAACTGAGATGAGATCAAAAAAACTTCAAGCAAACCGTAAAGCGCCCTTTTAGGCTTTGTCAATTGCAATAAAAAAGAGAGGTCCCACATACAAAATGTCATTTGTGTATACCTACACAAAGCTAATATTGCTCATTGGATCGTTTTTGTTCTATAAATTTATCAGATCCATAATGAACTATTAACTACATCTACGTGAGCTCATACACTATCGACTTTTCCAAATATCAATCTACATATTTGGCGAAGTATTGAAATGAAATATACACTAATTTCAGGTACAGACGTATTTTTATATAAGTTGTAAAAATCTCAAAATCTAAACTTCAATACTCTAACGTTAAAAGAAAATATATCTTTATATAATAATGGATAATTTTGATTAATAAAAATTTATTTATTTACATTTTTTTGGACAGAACAATACAAACAAGACAAAATTAACTTCTTATGCGTTTTCAAATTGAAAATAACTCATAATTGTTTTTTTTTTCAGAAATATCAATAGTTCATAATAAAAAAAAATCGATAGTTTTCTTTTTAAATAAAACTATCAATACGTCGATATATACTATCGATAGTATATCAACTCTACTACGTATATGGTAATTCAAATCACGCAATATTTGTTTCAGTAATGATATAGAAGAAATAAAAAAGTAAAAATATTCAAATTTACCACATAATATGTTGTGCAACAAATGAAGATAGTTACCTATTCCCCATGAGTATGGTAGTTTTGGCACACGCATGAAAAATATGTGATTCTGTACAAGTCTCGGACTATCCTTTTTCTACGACCACACTACTCATAATAATAAAAATAATGGGAAGAATAAATTTGTCGGGAGTCATTCTTCAAGATTTAATTTATTTGATTAAACCAACGTTTCGATCACCACTGTGATCATCTTCAGGGTTAAATCATGTCAAAAAATATTTCAGACATTATTTAACCCTGAAGATAATCACAGTGGTGATCGAAACGTTGGTTTAATCAAATAAATTAAATCTTGAAGACTGACTCCCTACAAATTTTTTCTTCCCATTATCAACTCCCAGTCGATCATCGATATCACAGAATAAATGTTAAATAATGTTAAGTGTTGTAGAATAAATAAATCTCACCTCTATTTAATATAAAAAACAATCTGACAAAAGAAACGAAATAGAGTACCTCACCACAGGCGCAATACGGACAACTTTAATGATTATGAGAAATTGCTAACCTGTAACTTTTAACTTAAGTTTATCGACCTTAGACAGTATATCTTGTTTAATTAGTTTTTATCTTCCCTTATGTGCATATGGATTTTTGATAATTTACATTAATTTTATTCAATTGACTACTCACGAAAATTTGTAATTTTCTCTATTTTAAAACTAATATTGATAAACAATTTTTAAAAGTGAATTAAATTTTAAATAAACTGACTGCATCCTAATATTGCATTTTATATTCCCATAAATATTTAACCTTTTTATAATAACTTTTAAATGATTTTCAATACCATTTTTTTTAAATACGTGCTCTTAGAAAACATTTTTGAATGAAATATAATTACAATTATTAATAAAGTTTAAATAAATAGATACACATTTTTACTGATTAGTGCAGTTTGAAGTTGTCATTCAATATGTTTAATTACAATAAAGAAAAGTATAAAAAAACAGCGTTAAAATTTGGCCAAATATTCGTTACTAAGTTATTCGGCTGAACTACTATTCGTTACCAACTCAAAATGTTTAAATTATGAAACAATTCCATTTTTAATGAGAGTAAACCCTTTAATTCAGGAAATCGTCTATTAATAGCTACTCTCGACGTTGTGTCATAAAAAATGTAAACATCAAACAGGCTAACCAACATTGTATTTCCTCTTTTCATAAATAATAAACCAACCAGCAGCTAACAGATATCTGCTCGTAGATATAAATGTTCCAACGATCATATTTCCTATCGATCTGAAAAAATTGACAGCGTCGCTGAATATGATGAATGGAATTCCAGGTCTATTTGAGTCATATAAAGATCAGTGGGCAGATGTAAGAGTGGAGTGGTAGGGGTGATAAAGAGCTTGTGACGTGGAGGCCGGCACAATCAATCTTCTAAATGTACAGGTAGCCTTCCTCACCTTCACACGCCAGCCGAAACCTTGCCAGTTCTTCGCTCCATGTCAATTTGATTATCACATAGCGGTTCAGGGTGTTACCGGAGGATTATGTAAATCGATAGGCGAACAATGTTGTTATGTTCGCTTACATCACGTGATATAATATACTATTCAATATCATTATTCAAACATTGTGTTACAAATACAATTGACAAAGGAAATTAGTTTGTATTAAGACACAAGAAATTTTCAAATTCATAATACTTATGAAAATACTTAGCCATTATTACACAGGATAGGGTATACAGTAACCTCCTTACTTTCAATAGGTAATAATTGTGAAGGGAAGGTATGTCGTAGAAGGGTGAGAATAGTAGCAAAAGGAGCGGTTTGTGGGGAACTTAAATTTATAATTCCTCTCAATTGTAAATATGGCTGGTCCAAAAAGCAGCGCACTTGTGCCGTCGAAACTTATTTTTCGAAAATCTACTCGCTACCAAATCCCCCGTCGGGGTTTAGTTGCCGAACGAAAATCTGTTCTGTTAAGGATTGATAACCGCAAAGAAACAAAAAGTGTGCCTATAAAAGAAATGAGCGACAACGAACCTCTCAAAGAATTGGTCCCTACTTTTTTATGAAGGAAATCGCGCGTTACCGTGTAATATGTTCCGTATGTCACCATAATCCAAAAGAATTTTGGCGCCAGCTCTTAAAGAATTTAATGCAGGAAATATCTGCTTCCAACAGGATTGAACCACAGCACAGCCCACACAGCTCGACATTTAATGGCTATTTTGAAGGTTTTTCCCGGACAACTGATCTCTGTAAGAGGCGACATTTCGTGGCTCTCTATGATTTCTCTAAGTTATTTTATTTAATCGCAAATTTATAGTTCAAAATTCAATATACATATATTTTCCAAACCAAGGTACAAACAATGGTGATAAAATTTAGTTAACTTATTCCCTTGTAAAAACATTTAATTACAATTTCGTATTATGCACAGAGTTAGCACTTGACTTGGAATACATATGTATATACAGCAGTCATAGCTATCTAACAGCTAGTACCGAAATAGCTTTCATATGTGACAGGACTATTTACTAGCTATTGCTTCTGGCGTGATTTAGATAGCACGAATAGTTGCACTAAAACTTACGTTACGTTACATTAGTTTGACAATAACATAATTGCAAATCGTTGTCGTAACTTTAAACATTTCAATAAATGAAAGTTTGCCGCCAGTTCTCATTTTACATAAAGCGGACTGTTATATAACTTAATGTAAACCAAAATTACTCCAGTCCAGAATTCAAATCGGGACGAGAGCAAACCAAGTTATGAGTACGACGTTGAAATCTATTCCGAGACGAGACCGAGATAAGACTACGTTACTCGAGCATAAAACTTCATTAATAATTATTGTTTTAATTCATAATTCCCAAACCTGGATTACAATGCACAACGCTAAAGTATAAGATTATTGTCAAACAGTCATTCATACAACGAATTTCGTAGATAAACACGCTAAGGATTGTTGTAACATTTACGTGCAAATAGTAGTAAAAATAATTAATAATAACACATTTTAAACACACTGACTATTGTATTTAGCGATATAAGCTTATCCATGATAGGTTAAAAATATTCAAAATATGACACGTGATATTAAAATACGAAAAATGTAATTTCTTATTTTGCGAATTGCTTCCTCTAAAACATACGGGACATTTTCGTTTTGTGCATTGTCACATTTACCATTAGCCTAAGATCACTTTACGACGCGATTTTTTCGGGACAGTCCTCAAGTTTCAATCCTAATCCCGATTTCTTCAATTCGTTTTTTAGTCTCGAAGAAGTTTTTATATTTTGCCCTTCTGGTGCTAATGTTACAAGGAAACGAGTATTTAGTATTATGAATAGTTGTTGGACTAGTGACAAAACTAGTGTTTAATCACTAAAGTAAATTTTGATGCAAATTGCACGGACGATCAACAAATTTTTGAGACAAATATAAATATATAGCCAATCTATGAATATAGAAACTCCATGTGTATTTATATATAACAATATTCCTAAATGAAGCAAGTGGGAATTTCGGGGATTTCAACTTAAATTTTTTAACAAGCAACAATTTAATAACAGTATTTACATATATTTAAACATATACACTTCGGTCAGTATTTCACAATTCTGTGATATACGGAATATAAAGTTTTACGATGGGTTTACTGTACTGTAAAATATTATATTTGGTAAACATGTAAATATAATAAGAATGGTAAAACTTGCCAATGAGAATAAAATATCATTCTGTGATTGTCCATGTTGGGGTCGACACCTTGGTGTATTATTTTAAGCAAAGCATTATCCTAAAAACATAAATTCAGAACTCCGTTCACATTTCGGAATCTTTCGCTACGAATTTTTGCTTTAACGAATGTTTGGAGAATGTCGTCCAAATTTTCCTTAAAGTTCCTAGGTACCTTGTTTTCAATATCCATAAACTTATATCGTTTAGTCTATCTTGTTATTGAATGTAATAATTTTCTGATTTTTATTACACTAATATTAAAATGAAACATAAATTCAGTTAAACCTAGTGAAATATTTCAATACTTCTTTGTTAAATGCTATTAAAATGGGTTGTGACCCTTCATTTTACCAAAAAAATTTCAGGACGCAAAAGACTTTTACGTATTACAAAAAACATTCATTTTTCTTGTTGACAGTTGTCATGTAAATATTAACTTCTCATGACAATTTTATAGTATTTTTTCTAAATCACTCTCAATACTTTTGTATCCCCGTATATTTAAAAAATATCATGGACAATTCTGTTAGAAAAAGACGCAATATTGCTCTAACTAATGCTCTTTCAGTGTACCAACTTAATATTTCACTAATGTAAGGAACAAAAACTTCTTATACTAGTTTTTAATTAGCAGAGTGAGTTCACCCACTTCACCGCCCATCAGATTTCCTAGAAATTTGGCGGTGGGCTCGTGGGAGTTGACACATCCTGCGACAGTCACTTGTCAGTTGAGCGTGTAATTCCGCTGAGGGCGTGCGCGTCGCCTCCGTCGAATCACGGCCGGAGAAGCGAATGCGTGCTTGGCGGCCGGAGATAGTGCACAAGATGCCCGCAACCTTCAGCGCTATTATTACGCAAGAGGTTATGTAAACTGATGGGCGGAAATGGAAGCTATTCATGATGGGGATAGCAGATTAGTTTCTGTGGAAGGGAGATACATTGGTTCAAAAGAATGGTATTATTTTATATACAAACAAAAGAAGATAAATAGGTTATTATAAAACAATTACAATAATGAAATTGGAACACATTTTAAAAAATAATTTATTTTAAAGTTTGAATACGCTAGGACTAGTTTTTAGAGGACATTATTATAAACCGGATTTATTTTTATAATAATCAAAGAAATCATGATTTTATTAAAAAAATATATTTTTAAAGATATCTAAGTGTTACTGCACTTTTTAATAGAATTAAAAGAAATGTAAATATTTTATTTCCTAAACAAAAACGAAATCTGTAATAAAACCAAAAAAATTCATCTGAATATAACTCAAAAGAGTAACAAAGAATTTTTACTTTTAGTTACTCATATAAATAAATACTTACATTTTTCTTCTGTTACATGGTAAATAATGTGATAAAATATACTATAATTTGTGATATTATTATATACAAAACAGATTTTGGTTGATATTGAAAATTTGTAACCAAATAATTAAATTTTTATTATAATTTGTATTTTTGATAAAAATCAATGATTTTTATTAAAAGATAGTTGATTTAAGTCAAATTGTTTAAATCAGGCCAACTCTGTTACAAACATAAATTGTTATTACTTTATATGAACGACTATGTAAATTTTATTGCAGTAAAAGGTTGTCTCCTTTTTTCTTCTTTTACTGTATTGTTACGGAAAGAAGAGAGAAAAAAATTAGGCATCTCATACCTCGGCATTTTTTTTACTGCTTTATAGATAAGATGTTAATAATAATATATTACATATTACGAACATATTTGTAAAAAAAAAATGGAAATTCCTGTTTCATTAGCAATTTTAAGGTAAATTTTAATAAGTATTGAATGTAGGGTGCAATTTTACAGCCAATTAAAATACTTTAAAAATGATATTCCCCGGTATTTAAATATTTTGTACAAGCGACAAAATATATTAAAAGATAAAATGATCATATCTCATATTTAAAAAATGGGAATAATATGTTATGTATATATCATCCATGTGCAACTAGAAAATATAACATTTAAGAAACCTAACATGCTAGCTTCGCTCGTATGATCAGATTTTATAGTAAACAATTGAGCCTAATCTAATCACCTGATTTTAGAAAAGGTGATTAAATTTTGAAATGCAAGAATCACACACGAGTTTTGCTGTCGTAAATTAGCGAATAGAGCAATAGAAGAAAAGTTTTAAAACTAATATTATTTTATTTTCAACCTATTTGAATTTGCATTCTTTGAATTTCATATTATATTATAAATATTTTAATAACTGATCAATAATTTATATGAGAAGCAAGATTTGCTTTAATGATTATAATGTAGCGATCCCAAGGTCACGTCGAGGGTGACGACCGTTAGCGGACCTGTCACGACAGGTTCGCTCGCTTCTATTGTTCTGTTTTTCAGAGGATTGGAGAACATTGCTGAACTTAATAATCTACTATAAAAGCCCCGAGCAGGTGATCACGAGGACAGTCTGATATTAATAGTGCGTAGTGAATAGTTGGTGATATAAATACCGTGAAAATAAATAGTGCGTTGTGTTAAGTACTTATTTAAATAAATAATCTTAGTTTTTAAAGTCTTTATTAATAATTCTTATTCTCAAGACGAGGCGTGGTAATTACCTAAAACAGTTGCAGTATTGTCATTAGAAATAATTTAGTACGATGTTGTAATGATTTGTTTCTTTGTTTCACCAAGCCATGGTGCAAATTTTGAAGTGTATGCTTGTTTAGCATTACTTAGTGCATGTACATCTACCAATACTTTATCATCAATTTTATACGTAGGTCCCTCTCTTATTTTATTATCTGCATATTTCTTTGCAAGATCTTGTTGCATTTCTACAAGAGCGTAGAAGGGCCATCGTTGTATTTTATTTTATAATTCAGACTTTCGAACTCTGAATTCAGACTTTGAAACTCTAAATTCAGACTTTGAAACTCTGAATTCAGATTTGGAAACTCTAAATTCAGACTTCTAAACTCTGAATTCAAAAGGTCAGACTTTTTAGTTCCAAATTCAGACTTTGAAACTCTGAATTCAGACTTTGAAACTCTGAATTCAGACTTTGAAACTCTAAATTTATACTTTTAAATTCAGAGTTTAAAAATCTAAATTTATAGTTTAAAAGTCTGAATTCAGAGTTTAAAACTCTGAATTCAGAGTTTGAAATTCTGAATTCAGAGTTTAAAATTCTGAATTCAGAGTTTAAATTCTGAATTCAGAGTTTTAAAGTCTAAATTCAGAGTTTTAAAGTCTGAATTCAGAGTTTCAAAGTCTGAATTTAAAGTTTTGAAGTCTGATTTTAGAGTTTCAAAGTCTGAATTCCGAGTATCAAAATCTGAATTTAGAATTTTGAAGTCTGAATTATGAAATTCAGAGTTATAAAGTCTAAATTATTGAATTCAAAGTTTTAAAATCTGAATTCAGAGTTCCAAAGTCTGAATTATAAAATAAAATACAACGATGGCCCTTCTACGCTTTCGTACATTTCACAGAGTTCTCGTGTTTGTACCAATTTCTTCCCAAAATTTTGAAGATATGGAATTATCTGAGGAACAAATGGTGAGTGTTCAATAATTCCTCTTAAATCTTTCTGTATCATCAGGAGTTCGCATCTATAAGATTTAAGATAAGCAGGAGTAATACCTGTGCTCTGATTTTTTGTACATTTATTGCAAATCTAATACAAGGCAAGTAGTTGTTAATATAGCTAATTGCGTTTTTAAGTCACGATTCTTACGTTCCAGGAGGATTTGCTTCTGGATGATAAGATGATATTAAGTTTTGTTGAAAGCCAAGGCAATAGACAACTTTTTGCATGACTTTACTCACAAACTGTGTTCTTAATCGCTTATTACTCTTTTTGGTGTTCCATATCGTTATATAATTTCATCTATTAAAATTCGTACAAAAGCTCCTGCAGTAGCAAACTTCAATGAAAAAAATTCAGTCCAGTGTGTTGAGGTATCTTCTATTACTAATATCCAGCAATGTTCTGATTCTGTTTCAGGCAAAGAACCGAAAAGATATATTGCTTTAAACCTTTTATTTTTTACAAGAGTTTGTAGTAAATCGGTAGATTTAAGATTTGAAGGTTTTCCTGTTCAATAATATGTATTTTTGTCGAATCTTCAGGAGAGTTTTTTCTATTCTGTAATGTCCAGCTAATGGAGAATCGTGATATTCATGTAAATTTTTTTTGAGATTTTCCTTACTTGGTGTCAGTAGACGACTCGCATACTCCACAGGATGTTAAATATTCGCCTCCCCCTGGAGTAAAGCTGCTCCAATAGCATAAAAACTTGCATCAGTTCGAAGTATAAATGATTGGGTACAGTCTGCTATGGCGTAAAACTGGTGCCGTCATCAGTAGAGTTTCTATTTTCGCGACAATAGACAATTCTTTCTTGTTAAATTTTTTAATGGCTTAGCAATTTCGACATATTTAAGGATAAATGTTCTAAACCGTGATGCAGTTTGGATAAATTTCAACAGTTTTTCTTAATATTCCTCGGTTCCAACATTTGAGTAATAGCAGAAATTTTATTTGGATCTGATAAAAATAAAATTAGTTGTAATAACATGACCAAAATATTTTACTTCAGAACAGAAAAATACACATTTTGTACGATTAGTATGTAATTTAAATAAGCGTAAACGTTTAAATATTTTCCTTATATCAGACATGTGCTCCTTAAACAAAGAAGATACAACAATTAAATCGTCAAGATATACTAAAAAATTGTAATGTCCCATAAACCTGTTTTTAGACGATCAATCAATCGTTCAAATGAAGATGGAGCATTTCCTACTCTAAATGGTATACACTCAAATCTATAGCATCCGAAGAAAGTTATAAATGCTGTTTTATCTCCATCTTCTTGGTTTGACAGACACTTACCAAAAGCCAGCGCCGAGGTCCAGAGTTGACATGTAAGCACTTCTTTTTGTTTCATGTAATAAATCATCTACTCGGGGTAAACAATACCGGTCTGGAATTGTATTAGCATAAAGTTTTCTATAATCTACGCAGAAACGATATTTTTCATCTTTATGCAGACTCGCATTCTTTTATCACATCGTATGATAACATTTTATCAATTTCTACTTCCATAATCTTCTTCTTTTCTGGCGTCATTCTGTACGGCGATGAAGCAATTAGCAATTATATAATGTAATGTTTTCGTTTAATAGGCCATACACTTGTTGACATTCAATAGGATTTAAATGTCATCATCAAAATACCATTCGTTATAAACTATATCTAAAATCATACGAACTTTTTGAATGATATCAACACCAAGTAATGTTCCGCTTTCTGTGTATTCAGGCAGGGCCGGCCTAAGCTACAAGTGAAACAGGCAACTGCCTGGGCGCAATAGTTCGTGGGGCGCTTTAGGTCTTGATTTTTTAATTCTAAAAATAAATCAAAAAGCAAAAACAGTATTTCAATACTGTTCTCCTTAGTTCAACAATTCACATGTTGTATTAAAAATATATATTACCTAGGTTTTATAATATATATTAAGAATAAAATTTGATAGCGTTCTCCATTTGTTATTAAATCACGAGGCGATGAGCCGGGTATTTTATTCACGCAAGCTACAGTATGAGGCTATATCAAATCCTCATCCTTCATTGTTATATCTACGACAGTGTCAATTGATCTTAAAATACATTTTCTATATAATTTTTGACATAATGAGAAACATTGAAATGTTAAATTTTATTCATTATTGGGGTTATTAACTAATTAGTTTCTTTATTTTATTATTATGGATAATAATCTTTCTAAAAATATATAAAAAAAGGGTCGCTATATAAAATTATTGCCTGGGGCACTAAAAAGTCTCGGGTCGGCCATGTATTCAGGAATTGCAATTAATTTAATATTTATAGTCCGATAATATTTAATTATATGAACAGTAAAGTTTTGCCAAAACCTGTCTATGCTTTCCATCTGGCTAGCTGAATTTCTATCATATTTTCAATAAATGGACAATTTAAAGATGACAATATCTTATATAGTTGAGCCCCAGCAACACTACCTTTGGAACGGGTGTCCACGTAAAGTTAATCCTTTTAATTGGATCGCAACCATTGGTCGTTTTTTTATCTAAACTTGAAGATGCTAGCGTGCTGAAATTAAATGATTTTTTAATAACATGTTCAGGAGTTTGGACAATGGGGAAGTTTAGCGTGGTTGAAATTACATGTGAAATATCTTTTAGTCGTAAGTATAAGAACTTAAAATGTAATTGAAAGTTAAAATTATATTGCCAATTATTTATAATTAATGATTTATCTTCGAGCCACTCTGACGTTACAAGTGAGATATGCGCTTGCGCAGAAGGGATGGTGAGACCTGACTTTTTGAACGTAGGTTGTATCTTCCGGCATTACACTACACGATTTTCTGTTGCCATGGGAACCCAGCGCCCGCTGGTTAAGATAGACGATACGTTCTCCGCGAGCCACTCTGACGTCATTTTATATAAAATTTCATTTTTTGAGAAAGCTAGGTATCTTTGGGTGAAACAAAATGTAGAATATCACTTTTGAGGGCAACTTGATAAAATAAAAAAATTTTAAAAATACGCTAAACTTCCCCATTACCTCGAACCTACCCTGTTAAACGGCAACCAAAACAGGATAATGAAGACTTTCTTCTTTATTCAGTACTTGGGTTTACATTATTTCTGGAGTCCAATGTTCCTTTTACAGGAGAATCTTCGTGTTTTTTTCCTTGTGCTTTCCTGCATTCGATAATCACATGACCAAAATGATTACAAGATGAAAATTTAGGACGAATTTACTTCTCGTCTTCTGTTGTTTTCCAAAATTCACCGCTCTTCTTCTGAATAAATTCACGTTGGGTAAGTTCAATTTCACGTACGCGGCTAAGTAATGTATGAAATGAATTAAAATCACAACGGCTGAGTCTTTTAATAATTTTGTAGCACAATCGTCCATATATCATATCTAACTGCATTGTCTCTGGCACAGAATATGGTAATTGTGAAATAAGTTTACGGAAATGACCCACGAATTCATCGATAGGTTCATTATCGCGTAGTTCTCGGTGAAAGAGATTCCGAAACAGTAAGTATGGTGGTAATTTACGACAGTAAGTATCGCGTAATAATTTGACAGCTTCGTGCCAACTATCGACGCTACTCTTAATTCTTTTTCACCCCGTATAGCTGCTAAACATTCGTCTTCGGCTCGTGTCACAATCCCCACTCTCATGTAAAAATTTCAGCTTCACACACTTGCTACATAATACACTATTATTGTACGACAAATGCAAAAAGTCGTCTATTTTTCTCCCACGAAGTGTAAAAAGGAATCATACAAGATGAAAAATAGGTGATTCTGCACCAATGGCACCTACTTTTTGTAAGGCCGCACTTTTTGACATAATTAAACCAATATTTCATTTTAACGTAGAACTAAATTTTTGTACTAATAATTACTAAAACTCATAATTATTTCCATGAGGACAAATACTTGCCATATTCGCCAAGAACAATATGTTATAGATAAGCGCAGTGTTGGCAAATACTATAACACAACATAACATCAATTAATTGAGACCTATTTGTATAACAATTGAGACCTATTTGTATAACAATTTCACTTATATTAATGTGAGTGTATTAAACAAAACTTTTGACCTTATGAACTATATCATTTCTTAATTGATGTGAATTTATTTGATTAACATTATTTATACTATAACAAAACCCTTATGTAAATTAAAAGTATATGAAAATTGGCTCACCTTGCTAAAACTTTTAGAATTCGTTTTAAAATTACAGAAAATATGTAGAAAATATTTATAATTTATTCGTTCATAATAAAGCTACAAATTTTAAGAACATTCGTTTCGGTATTATCAAACTCTTTACATATTTTATGCAATTGCTTCACTCATTGTCTGCACTTTATATTTACTTAGTTAAATATTTCAAATATGATTATTGAAAGGATATTGTATTATGTATAAAAATGAAATAAGTTATCTTTCTGTTTTTGTTACACAATATGTCATTGTTTGTGCACTAATATCAAACTAAAAAGCGTGCTACTTTAGTTATTAAACCTTAATCCAGGGACAAAATACGTATTACTTGATATGAGTAAAAAAACTAAATAAGTAGTATAGAGAATGGTTATACGAACTAAATGTGAATTATTGATTGATATTGATCATATAGTAATTTCCGAGTTTTCGTAAAAGGTGGCAGTTGCGTCATTAGTAATTACAAAACTACTAATAAGCAAGTATATTTTTTTTTAAGAAAAAAGGAAAATCCGACTGATTCTCTTACTTCTTACAACAATTTTAGAAGTAATTTTATTTTCTCTATTTCATAATTTTGCCCTAGCCTCAAAATTTTTAAAAATATAATAATTATAAGAGTCCGGTTGCACCGCCTTCGCTTAAATTTTTAAACTTGACTTTACTCTAACAATTATGCCCAGTTGCATCAACAAGGCTTAAATTTAAAGCGACACAAACAAAAATAATGCGAATCGAAATTTTGAAATTATTGTTTAATAATTCATTTAACTTTTTATTCCAATGTGACACTGTCCATTTAAGGAAAACCGACCGAAAGTGTCGTTTAAAATTGTTGCACCGCTCCTTAAGTGAGGTTTAAATGTGTTAAGGTCGATTTATGCACACTGCTTTTTATTTTAATCTTTCTTTTTCTTTTACTTTATAAAAATTACATGCGCATTAATACATGTACTGCTTTATATGCACATTTTAATTTTATTTTAAGACCTTAAGTTGCCCAACTTTCAAATTATGACCGTTAAAGTAAAAGAATTTCACAGCTGCGCATGAGCACCATAAGCGTGTATTTGATTTTGTATGTAGATTTTAGATTATGCAATAAAAAAATGAGTGAAAAACAAAATACAAAATTATTTATTATTGTTTATTAGTATCCCCACTTAAACGATAAAATAGATAATTTATTCATGGATAAAGTGCTATTAGTTGAAAACGGCGCATATGTCTCAAAGGGTTTAAAGTAGCTGCATAAAAAACCAAAATTAAAGTAAAAGTAGACGTTAAAAGAAAAGAAAAAGTGAAGCAAAAGATTGTCTGCATATATCCAACTTTAAACTTGCTTAAAATATAAGCTTCAAAGTAAGATGGTTCAGCGGCGGCTTGACTAAAAAATGTGGTTAGATTTACCATAGAATATTGAGAATTTGTCTTTAGTATCAATTTACGACAACAATAAAATGAAATTCGTTGATATATATAATGATGACACCGATTTGGATGCTTTAGATTTCTTTGTAAGGCCTTACGGCATTCCGAGAAAAAAAAAACATGTTAGAGCAGATTATTTTCATAATTCCAGCGAATAAGAATTGTCGTATTATTCTTTCAGCAATTTTACATTTCCATATATGTTATTCGATGCACGAAATTTAAATTTTATTTCTATTTGTTTCCATGATTTATCTATATCTTATAAAGTTAAATAAAAGTAACTTTTCTTCTGGATTCTAATTTACACTTCCTAAAATGAGATATTACTGAAACTTAACCGAGAAAACATTCACTTGTTATTATTTATATCTACCTACTGCGCTTTGTAAAACTAAGGCACTATAAAGGGAAGTATACGCAGCCACCATTTTGTGTCTTTGGTTGACACTTGTAATATGGCAAAGTAGCGTATATATATATATATATATATATATATATATATATATATATATATATATATATATATATATTTAATTAAAACAAACCAATGTTTCAATATTTTTATAAAAATTATTCTCTACATAAAATATATGTAATTATAAAAATATTCGTATGTTATTTTTAAATTTACAAACTAAGAATTCTCCAAATTATGATTTTTATAGTGTATAAATATATTGTTGCCTAATTCGAAATTTTGTTAACAAATCGTCTCATAATGTTTACATTTGTGTATTTTTAAACAATTGTTTAACAAGTACAACTTTGAATCAGCCAGTATCATCATATACATGGATGTCGACAAACCGTTGAAAGCTGATACAGCTCCTTCCTCTTTGGAGTATGTGAAATATAATAATTTCTTTTTGATAATTATTTTTCTTTACTTTTCTCAAAGTGATAACAAGTTGCTTGTTGGAAGTCGATTTCTGTATTTTTATATTTTTATTATTGTCGCCTTATTCAGGGGCGGATCTAGGGGTGTGCTGGGTGTGCAATAGCACACCTTGAATTTTCCAGGGGCGGCATTTTAGAAAAGCAATTTGTTAAAAATTAAAATTTTAATTAATTATTCATATTTGTTTATACTTATTTACAAACTTTTTGAAGCATTTATGAGATCATATGTAGCATAATTATTTTTTATTATAATTGTTTGACGTAGGACCACACACATATTAGCTTGTTTCCACAATTTTATATTACATGCAGCAAGCGGCAATAGCAATTAGGGGCGGGTTGTTTGTATCGGCATAGATCTGTGGTGTCGGTAGAGTACGTTATCAAAACACCATTTTTGTTCAATTAGTAAATAACTCAAGGAAGGTGGACCTAACAGTTCAGCGCAGGGATACATGTTCGGAACGTGTACATTTATTTTCTGATTTTCTGACTGTGAAGTTCAATTTGAAAGTGTGCTCAACATTCAATTAATAATTTGTGCAATAGGTATATTTTCATTTAAAACTTTACCAATAAGCTTGAAACCTTTAAGGTATAAGTAGGTAGTTGTAGATATATGTAAATTACTATAAGAAAATAAAATTTACAAAATTTGGAATCTATTCTTATATAAATTTTGTCATAACATATCTACCACATCTTTACAATTTACTAATCGTTTTAGCTTCCAAACTAAAATCATATAGGTAAATTTATCTGCTCTTTAATTTTCTGGCATAAAATTTTAAACAGAATTAATACTGTTAGCACTCAGTTCCAGCTGAAAAATATTGACTTGCGAGATGCTGTGAACAACATAAAAAGTATCACAGAATTTCTAGAAAACTGTAGACAACTGGGGTTTGACAGTGTTTTAGAAGAGGCAAATGTCATTTCTGAAGAAATGGAAGTTGAGGTAAAGTTTTCTGTTGAAATACATGTTCGAAGAAGAAAGAAAATGTTCAATTACGAGCAGTCAGACGAACCAATTTCTAGTGAAAAAGATAAATTTAAAATATCATTTTTTGATACGTAGTTAGATGCAGCAATTAATTCATTAAAAGAACGATTTATTCCACTAAAACATCACATCGATTCATTTTCCTTTTAATTTAATATTAAAATTATTAATAAACAAATATAAAAATTTAGAGTTGTTGTTTACTGATAAATATACTAAAGAACGGGATTTTGATGCAGATGAGCTTTATACGGAACTCAAATCTTTAACTACAATTGTAAAAGACGATATAACTCCTAAAGAAATATTAAATTATATTTATAAACAAAACATTACTAGTCTTTTTCCAAATGTTATAATAGTTAATTAATTAATTTATTACTAACATTACCTATTAGTGTTGCGAATGCCGAAAGATCATTTTCAAAGTTAAAATTGATCAAAAATTATTTAAGATCTACACTATCTCAAGAAAAACTTGTAGCGCTTTCTATACTTTCCATAGAACATGAAATTGCCGAAAAATAAATCATAACGTTATAGTAAAGCGTTTTGCTCAAGCAAAGGCAAGAAAAGTACCTTTATAGCAGGCAACTTACATGGGCTGTGAATTGCGTTACCTACTTCTACGTTATAGTATTTTTTAGAGTTTTATTTCTTTTTGAGTATGTATGTTTTCTTCTTTCTTTGTTCATCATACTCATTCTTAACATCTATCAGTATTTGTTTTTGCCGTTTGATGGGACTTACATATTTTTCCAGTTTATTGGAAACAAAATAAAATATGGTCAGACAAATTCACTGTTAGATGAGGAGGGGGGTTGGTTCTGTAAGCGGAGGGCGGCAATTTGAGGTTTTGCACACCTTATCTTTCCACTTAGATCCGCCCCTGGCCTTATTGCCTTATTTTCTAGGCGCGTTAATGATTGATAAATAGAGATACCCGAGCCACGAACTTTCCGATTTTAAACAATGAGCTTTTTAAATTTGTTGGCATTCCCTATCTCTCTCTAATTGTCATTTCTGTGTCTTAATGTCGCTTCTTAAAATTTGATATGCGCTAGCTCGCTCAGCCATTCGCTCAACACTTACGTTGTAATGTAAATAACACAAGCATCATTTTTTAAAGCGTGATTAACTAATCAATTAGTTAACTTAACGTCATTACACTTTATGCAATCGGGCATAGCGTACCACCATTGCTATCTCGAGAACTATAAGAGCTACGAGGTTGGTTAAATTAGCAAAGAACCACCATTTTACAAGACTTTTACAATGAGCAAAAACAAATTTTTTTTAACCTGTGGTTCTCAAAATACGGGACACAACTTTCTTATTTTAAATGGGAACATATGTTTATTTTTAGGTTATTCGATAGAGTAATTTTTTCTGAATTCAGCGGTATAAACATATCATATTTTAATATAACATAATAATTGCGAAAAATATATGTTAGATTTATATGTATTTTATTTATATCTGGCTGAAACAAGAGTGCTATGATTAGAAAACATAGACATGTAGTTCTGTCTAACATTGTTTGATTATTTTTTGTTAAATTTTATGTTCTTAAACTGTCAGTTTTAAGACGAAAATGAATTGTTTTCTATCCAAAGCATTCTTCTTTCAGCCAGATATAAATAAAATACATATAAATCTAACATGCATTTTTCTCAGTTATTTTGTTATATTAGTATATGATACGTTTATATCGTTGAATTCAGAAAAAAATACTCTATCGAATAA
Source organism: Stenolophus ochropezus (assembly GCA_035578165.1). NCBI lineage: Eukaryota > Metazoa > Arthropoda > Insecta > Coleoptera > Carabidae > Stenolophus > Stenolophus ochropezus. The sequence continues at coordinate 19,494,882 of JAQOWZ010000010.1, read as the reverse complement.
CGTAAAAATAAACATATGTTCCCATTAAAAATAAGAAAGTTGTGTCCCGTATTTTGAGAACCACTGGTCGAAAAAAATTTTTTTTTTGCTCATTGTATTAGTCTTGTAAAATGGTGATTCTTTGCTAATTTAACCAACCTCGTAGCTCTTATAGTTCTCGAGATAGCAATGGTGGTACGCTTAAATGGAACACCCTGTATATATATATATATATATATATATATATATATATATATATATATATATATATAAATAACTTCTTACTTCAAACAACAATTACTAAAGGATTACATTTGTGTTTGTGGAGCAACGGTGCAACCTTCCATTAGGTTTTAATGTTTGTAAATCTTTGGTTAGTTTAGCAAGAAAATATAGATAGTTTGATGTATAATTTAAACGTTGTATAGTTTTACAGCTAAAAGTAGCCAAACCTTAAGAATAAAACTTCTCTTGGGACGACGAACTAAAACTTGAATAATTCGTAACAAACTTTATTACCCAAGCCGGACTGTAAGCCCGAATCCCGCTTTATAAATAACTCATGCTGGTTTCCTGCCGTCTGGAGTTTTGTGTAGGATTCTCTCGCTTTTCATATTCAAATTTGTGTCTGCAGAGGTTTCTTCTTGTAGCGTAACATTTATTACAAATTACCGACTATAATTACGAAATATTCACTACCTGTCATAAATTGTTCCTTGTCTGACTACGAAGGTTTAAAATTTTACATTCAATAGTTTCACTTACAAATTAAGGTACATTATTGAGATTAATACTAAGCTAATTATTTTGTATTCCTGTACAACGTTTCATTTTTAAAAGTTTCATAACTAATAATAATAATATCATATTCCTATGTGTAAGATGTGTATTTTCATTTATTTTACGAGGCCCGGAAATCTAGTCAATTGGTAGACTGGTTCTAAATATGGCTCAAAATAATCACGAAGTGTTCGTAGCAAAGAAATGAAATTCATAAAATTCTTCTGTAAGAAGTATAATTCTAAGAAACAATGTTCAAACCCTTCAAGTGATGTACATTATTATAAATTCCTGACTTTCATTTTTTAATTATAATTTTCAAAACTTGATTGTGATAATTTACACAAACTGACAGAAACGAATATTTTTTTGTGTTTTTGTTTGATTTCTTTGTGACACAGATCACTAGTGTAATTAACAAAATGATGTAAAATTATTTTTCTATTAATACGGTTTTAATGTCATTTTAACTAATTCGTATAAAAAATCATGTATGATATATGATTCATGAATCATAAATAACTCTTATTTTACAGTTGTGATTGTCATTTTTGAGGTATTTTATACACTTAATAATTAACAATTTATTTTTTAAATAGCATAACGTTTTTTTCATGTATTTAAATTAATTTCAAATAAAAAGCTTCTACTGATTACAATATAAGATAAAACATTGTATATCACACGTGAATTATACATTAATGTATTAGTGTGAATTTACCAATCGCGCTTACACGGTAGCGCATCAATCAACTCACTCATATATAATCTTTTATTTAACTCATTTAATATAATATAACGTACTAATTATATATTAGTGATATATAACGATAATGAGAAAGTTCTGAGAGCAATTATTCCACGATGCATTGTCTTATAAAACTCTTAAGCCCGGTATTATAAAAATATAATAAATTTACTGGCGTATTAAATTTATTTAAATAAACAAATTCTAATTTAAAAAATGACATAAATAACATTGTGCCAAAATTTCAATTGTCAATTGAAGGAATAAACATTATTTACTATAGGGAAATAAATTTAACTAACATTTAAAATACTGGGCATTAATATATTATTAAACATTTCTAAGTTAATATTTGTAAAACACTTTAAAATTATTTTTCTTAATAATTATTGAAAAAAATAAACTAACAGCCTTATAATTATGGTTAGATTGAAGTTGTGTTTGTTAAGCTGTGTTCACAACAACGTAATTAGTAATTTCAATTTCCACTTTCAATTTGCAATTCCACTTCCAATCAGAACCATTCACAATAAACTACTTAATTTGCGAATGTCAGTGTGATTCAATAAAGGTTGACGTGCAATAATAACAAAAATATATTGTGACAATTGGCTATTACTCATAAATATGTTTACAACAATGTAGTCCAACAACAATTGTCATCTGAAGAAATGTCAAATATAATTACATAAAATAAAAAATTAAACATACACATACGTCACTTCAAAGTGGAATTGGAAAATTTGGAGTTTGCCAGGTTTGAAGTGAACGTACAAATTGGAAAGCGAAATTATGTTGTTGTGAACGCGGGTATTAGATTACAACAGTTCAAGCTGAACTACAAAGTAGAAATTGAAATTGAGAATTGGAATTATTTGGTTGTGAATGGGCCTTTAGATTGTAAGTTGTATTTGGAACTAATATATTTGTAAAATAACAATTGCACGTTAACAAATGTGTGCAACGTTATGTTCAATACGCTGTAACGTACTAAAACTTGTAACATGTAAAATTGATTATTATAATAAGTTATAAGGGTGCATCTGTTATAGTAATGTTTGGTATATCCCATTTATCAATATTTTAAATAAAGGATATAAAAACTACATATTTTCAATTCTTTTATGTTAGCAATGCGATGGATGATGTATGTGGAAGCAGTTTAATTCATCTCCAATGTTTGCATCAAACTAATCAATATTTAAAGTACGTCAAGTCATTTATCATTGTTCCAATGAATTTTTACAATTTCAGTACCTACATATCATACTTTTACAAACAGACACATGATATTAATGAGTGGAAAATATATTAATCTACTAATTGTTATTTAAGTACACTTATAGATAGGAGAAATTTATTTATACTCATAATTAGTATACTGTTAATGTCAGTAATGCTGTAAAAAAATGACTACGGCAGTTAAATGTCAAGGTATTTACTATGATTATTTTATAAGCAATTTATCTTTTTAATTAATAGTTCTATAATCATCGTTTTTGGTCAAATTACGAAAAACGGGTACATAATTACTTTAAATCTAAAATAAAATTGACTTTATGTGTATGTATACATAATTGTAAGTATTGTAATTGTGAAAATTTCGGTTATTAGATTTCATCGGAAATATCCGTTTTAGCCATCTTTGACTCAATTTTGACTAGTTTCGGCATGACGTGTGTACGTATGTATGTATGTATGTATCTCGCATAACTCAAAAATGATTAGCTTTAGAATGTGGAGATTTTTTTAATTTTTAATTTGTATGTAAGACTGTTTGTAACATCTTTTTCTTACAATCTCCAGTGCCAAAAGGGTACTATGCTCGAAGGATTTTGGAAGTTTTTCACATAACTTAGTAACGATTACCCATGGAATAACCTCACTTTCAAATGAAATAAGTTTATTTAGAGCTGATTTTTCCACCTCTGGTTAAAGTGTTAGTTATGTTAACCATCGTTTAATAGAAAAACATCGCATCGAAATTTTGATGTAAATTGTCAAAAAAATACATTATTTACTATTTTGATGCGATATTTTTCTATTAACCGATGGTTAAGGTAACCGGCAACTATAGGTGGAAAAATCGGTCCTAAATGAAGCGCAGCAAAAATGTATAATTTGAGACCACATCAGATTTTTCATTTTACGACAAATCACACGTTGTCGATCGTTGGGACTTAAATTTACAATTTCAAGTTCGAATGACAACACTGCGAGATAAAAATGTGCACTAGCTCACTCAGCCGTCAAGTCCGCAGTATGGACCATAACAAGATCATTTTTTTATATGGACTATAATAAGATTAATAAAAAATAAACTTTTTACGACATACAAGTTTCCGTCTCCCAAATTCTCAGTTTCACAGTTGTCAGTTCAGACGATAACATTGTAACAATACGGAATATTTTCCTTATTTTACATATACCTGAGCGTTTGTACATGATCCGCATCCGGAGTTGACAGTTGTAAACTTCACAAATTTATGACTTAACTATCACTCTGGATTCGCGAGAAAGTGTCCAAAATAGATTAAGTTATACAAAATATGAAAGGAGGAAAGACGGTAATGCCATAATTTGTAAAGTTTTGTCTCATCGTCTGAAAACGTTCAGACGCGCGTACATCAGAGGAATCTGCTCTGATCGCGAAAGGATCAACCGAAAGATTCAAATCAGTAAAAAAGAATTTTGGTAAGTATATTGTGTTTTCGTTTCTACTAGGGCAGTAGGTACCAAAGTACCAAACTTTTTTACTTTACGATACATTACACGAAATTCCTCAAATATCAACTGTAATCATCCCTGTTTGTTTTTATTTCATTACCATAAGCGCCGAGAAACCTAAGTACAAAGAAAAACAGGGATTTAACGGATATAGGATGTAGTAGCGAAATCTAAAATTCTGATAGTTTTAACACAGAAAATAAGACTTTGTAACCAGGATTGTTTTTCAAGTCTATAATTTTTAATTATATAAAAGTTATGAATAATAGCATGTATACTCGTCCATTTGATAATCAAGTGATAGAAACTTACTTATCTAGAATCTCTTACGGCGCACTGCTGCGCCGCAGGGCACAGTTTAGCAGACACTGTACTAGGATCTTCAGGTTGTGTACGGTACGTTCGGCATTAAAATCTATAGATCGCTAAGTTCGTAGATCATGGGACATATTTTACAGATGCTAATATTAATGCCGAACGTTTCAGATTCATAGGTTAGGCGTGAATTCGTAAATATCCCTGCACGCCTTCAAAGGTTACTTATTATCTTTCAAATTGTTAATTGTTGTGAATAAATAGCAGCTGCAAAAATGGGCATCTAAACGTATTATTTATTTTTCATGTGAGTTTTATAATATACATATTGTTTAAATATTTTTGTAATTTTATAAATTCAAATTATACTCATTACTTGCTGCACTAGTTTTAAACTTATTTCGCTTGCAAGAAAGATCATTCTACGCTCTTCAACTTCTATTCGTTTCATATCTTCGAACTTCCCTTCTAAACTGATCATCTTTTGAAAATTTTATTATTATTATTTTATCATTATTCTTTATTGCACTACACAAACTTATTTTAATTGCTCAAAAACTTGTAAAGAAAGAGTTATTTCTTACATATGTCTCAGGAGTGAAATGCCCTTTCATTTCAATAAAAAAAGGGAAGTACTTAACTAGTTGTTATAACAGTCCCATATACAAAATTTCAAAATTTTATGGCTAGCCATTTTTGAGTTATGCGAAATACGTACGTACGTACATACATAGGTACGTACAGACGTCACGCCGAAACTAGTCAAAGTGGGTTCAGGGATAATCAAAATAAATATTTCCGTTTAAATCTGAAAACCGAAATTTTTCGCGATTAAATTACTTTCTTTACTTCGTACAAGGAAGTAAAAACAGATTTAAAAACAGAAAGATAATAATTAAGATTATGCGCATGCTTAGATTCGAAAGCTCGTTGTGCTTAGTATACAAGCAGCGATCTTATGGAGCACGCTCAGTGTGCTCGGCCAGGGTAATGTCGAACGCTGCAGATTGCGCTGATATCAATACCAAACGCAATTGAGCGCTCTGAGCGTTAAAAATATGAATGTCGACCATACCCATAATCGTCATCAAAGTAAATCATAACTACATTTAGCTCTGAAAGATTCTCCGCCACAGAATAGTTACATACAGAAGCGACACTCCTTGTCGTTACCTTTCATGTTTCCCTATTCAGTTCTATGACCTTGAAGCATTGTGTAGAGGTGTAGACCTTTAAATTTGTGCCTTCCCCCATCTCTCTCTAATTTTCGTTTCTCTGTCTTACTGTCGCTTCTGTATAAACCTATTCTGTGCCGCTGTGAAATATACAGACAGGGAGTGTAGCTTACCTTCCTGGCGGACTTGGAGCAGAGGCTGCCACTGCAGCGCTTGGCGGTGTGGGGCGCGGGGGCGGCGTTGGCGGGCGCCTCGCTGGGGTCCTGCTGACTGGGCTGGCTGCTGGTCACCGAGTCGGCGTGGTGGATCTGCTGCGCCGAGCCGCTGAACGGCCCGTTGGGCGTCGTGGCCGTCGCGGGCGCCGCCGGCTCCGCCTCTCCCGACGTCACCACCACGCTGGGCGCGCGCACCCGCCGCGGGTTGAAGATGGTCGGGATGTCGCCGTCCCGAGTCATTCTCGCCCAGTGCTATCACCCAATACTACATCTGCAACAATACGCATATTGTAAACACGGCCTTGTTCTGCTTTTCATGTGTTATATTAAGACTCAGTGGTAAATTTTACATCATAATGAGCAAGACCGGATTAACCATGCAATAGACAAATAAGACAAATGACCAGGGCCCGTAATTCGGAGAGACCCGAATACAATCGGGATAATAAATACATTACATACATTATTATATGTCAAACTTATGTTAACTTATTAGTTTTGAAATTCACACGCGATAGCATAGACATTGGCGGATTTACGGGAGGGCTATATGGGCTATAGCCCAGGGCGGCAAAATCTCTAGGGGCGGCAATAATTTTTAAATACTATATAAGAAGAAGGAACAATAATAATTAAATATAATATGAGGATCTGGTTTTTCATTTATGAATAACCACTGTTAATAAAACTAAAACTTATGGTGATAAAATATAACAAAAAAAGACCAAATGTAGAATTAGATGAAAGACTTATTTTTATATATTCAAAATAATTTGTACCAAAATTTTTGCAAAATAATCATAATAAAAAAATCAAATCTTTTAATGAAAAGTGTTGACAAATTATAAAAAGTTTTCATGTATACTATAAAAATATGAGTTAAGACAATAGTTCTACAAGCGTACAATTATGCCATTATAAACAACGCGATGATGAGCTATTAGTTCTCAAGATCGAAAAAATATTAATAAAAGTGAGGCTCGAATCTCGAAAAAATATTTATAAAAGTGAGGCTCGAATCATATTTTGTCTAAGTTCCGCTGAAGGCTTAATCCAGCACTGGTAATGAGACCGCTCAGAAAAAGAAAAATTCAATTATATGGTTAAATGCACAATGCACATACAAATATAAAACTACGTTGGAACTGAATTGTATGGTGATGGATGTTTCTGGACTGATAGAAATAATTATGGGTCCGTTTAATGAAAATTTAATAAACCTCGACCGGTTTCGGCCGCACTTGGGTCATATCAGGAGGTGTACGAGTATAATCAAAAGAATAAAATGTCTGTTATGTTTGTATTATATTGATTCTAACTATTAGTAGGTACATGCTCCGATAATCGGACTGTTTTGACCACCAGAGACCTGGTTTGAATTGATTAGAAATTTATGGGAACAGCCGACTAACGATCAGAGCCAATGGAGGATTTGAGAAGAGGGGCGAAGGGATGATTGCCCACCCTTAGACAGGCCAGGTTTTTGAATTTTGAAAATAATAATAAATAAATCTGAAGTGCAAATGCGTCTCATATACAGACATTATAAAAATAGAGCAGAAATGTCAAGAACAAAAATTATTTGCCGAAATATTGTGGTAGACATACTGTCTAATATTTAATGAATCTGATATTTCCGTTAGTGCAAATTAAGTTCTGAAGCAATTTAAGGCTGATATTAATTTATTAGAAAATAAATTATCAACAATATTAATAACGCTACGTACAAGTATGACTACGGCTGAACGAGCTTTTCTATATTAAAGAAATTAAAACTCCATAAAGAAGTTAGGTCCTAAGAAAGTTTTGACCCGATTTGTAACGACAAAAATAGATATGTTTTAGTACGTTTAATTTTAATTTTTGATATTTTTTTTTCTAATTCAATGATTTTTTGTTAAATAATAAATTTTGTGGTTAACATATTATATATTTCATTGTTTATGATTACCTAAAAAAAAAAAACAGATATATTGAGATATGGGATATAGAATAGTCCATTTATAATGCTATGCTAATCTTCCTTCTGATAAAATAACATTTATTCTGCTTTTCAATCTGTCTAACTGAATTTTGTATTTGAATAAATAAATCCTGGCTAATTCGAAAATATTTATATTTAATTTTAGTCATTGAATATGTATATAAGGAAACAAGTAAGTAAATTATTTGAAAGCTCATCGTTTAAAATTTATGAGGTGAACCCAGTTGAGGTCTAGCCCGGTCCGCTAGTCCGCGATTCCGGACCGGGCCTAGAGACAAAGCGGACCCTCCTACTTAAAGTAACATATTTTATCATTTAAATTTTAACAAATAATAAATAAATATGTATTTTGGGGAATTGAACTAATCACATTTGAATTATACTGACAATTTTTACTAGTGCAAATTGGCGCGATAATGCACGACTTTCCTGGAATACAACGTCTGTTAAAATTTTGAAATGTCAAGTAATTAATTAAAAAAATATATTTTTATCATTTGTAATTATAATTTTACTTGTAATTGTTTACCCCTTTTTATTGCTTTAAAATTTCTAGTCACTAGTAATATTATATAATGACAATTCCACTTATAATCTACCATCCAATTAAATCACAGTATTTTGATAAATTGAAGCAATCACAATACAATTAGACTGACTATTTTTTGGTACAAATTGCCGCGGTAATTTTATATCTATATAAGGGGGCCTATTCTGTAAATCAGTGGTTAATTTCTAACCAGTTGTTAAAATTTTTGACAAATAAAAACTAACCTTACAAGTAATGTTATGATATTTTTTCTGTGCTATCTATCTTCAATGAAACAAAAATTTAGCAACTGGTTAAAAATTAACCACTGAGTTACAGAATAGGGAGGAGAATTTGATTGGTTATCAAAGTTTTTAAAGTAATTAATTAAGAAAATATATATCAAGAAATTATCATGACATAATATTTGCATAACAGATGTCATCGCATTCGTGATCATGATGACAAAAATTGCCAGTAAAATTCTAGTTATACTGATTATATTGTATATGAAAGTTCAATAAACTATTTTCTTAAATATAAAATCCGGGTCTTCATATTTGTATTCAGGCCGCCACTGAGTAAAGCCAAACCCAAAATAATTTTCTCCTTGACTGCATTCTTATTATCTCTGTAGACAACTCTGTAATGATAAATAGATTTATGTTATATTTTATACAACAAATATTCATAATATGAATAAGTAGGTATCTATCAAGCAATATATTATTCAATTTAATAACTTATATAATTGCAGTTCTCAATTCCACTTGCAAAAAACTTGAGTAGTCATCTCAAGGAAGAAAATTATGATTGACTTTTGAAATATAAAGTTAGTGAAAAAGTTCGTTCCAAAACAAACAGAACTTGGAAGAATTTCATTAATTCTTTTTAATTTAAATATGAGCGAAACTCTTTCGGCAAACTTTCTTTAATATTCCACTTGAAAACTTAAGAAACTCTTGAAAATTATACCAATAAGTTTATATTTTAAATAAAACAAATGTAATCGGTCTCAAACTTTATTATTCATATTGTATCCAATTTATATACTCGTAGTACCTACCCAGGATTCCATCTACCCATAAATCATAATCCTAATAAATATTTATAACAATTTTAATGTTTAACCAGTCTTGATAATCCTTTTGCAAAGTTAATTCATTTTGAAAATTTAAGAGTTATATGTTGTCCTACATACTGGTTGCGAAATACGAAATAAAAAGTCTGAAAGTCAAGAGACATACATACATACATAAATATTGCCTCTTTCTATAACTTTTTTTTTACTTTACTAAATCATAACCCTGTGCTTTTCAACATTAACCCAGAGTTCGGAGATACAATCTGAAACTTGAAGAAATGGCAACTCTTCCTATATGGGTAAAACATTTGTTGTATTAAAAATGTGAGAGTTGGACAAAATCATACAACTAATTGGGAATGGAACATACACAAATAAATAGTTTATTTATTTATTTGAAAATTTATACAATAGAGTACAATAACAGCTAACTTCGAAATTTATGACAGCAGATAACTAATAGTAAACTTAAATCAAAAAAATATTTAGTTATTTTGAATAGTTCCTAATTTCTAGTTATTTAAGTTTATTAAAACTTGAATTAAAATCGGTTTCTCCCAATATAATCCAAATTCACTCGCTAAAATAAATTAAAAATTAATGAATTTTGTAAGAAGAATACAATATTCCATATTCAATTTCATGTATTTACAAATTATATAGCTTTAAATTATGTAACACGGTAGTATGAGAATATGACAGTAGAGAAGGAATAACAATCGATGATTTATCGCATGTCTGGTGTTCGCAAGCGGCGATGAAGCGCTCCGGTAGCGGTAAACCGGAATGTGAACTGCTACAGCTGTGTTCCCACTGCTGACAACTTCACGACCACCATGTTTTTACTGCTCGAAGAGCGTTTACATGTTCCCACTGGCACTGGCGATAGGTTCAATTAGTAGCATGAGTATTATGCGGAGGGATTTACAATTATTCTTTCAGTATTTCTCTAGACTTCAGAGCGATCACATAGTTATTGTGTAGTTTTTGATAGTGCCCTAGTGCAAATAGATTTGAGGTGAGTTGAGTTACCGTGTATGGATGTGAGTGAGTTACCACGGATGATATGAGATGAGTTAGTGTGATGACAGTAAGTTGAATATGGCGTGATGGTAGTATGATGAGATTTTGAGGATGTGTGATGCAGACCGTGGTTGGCTGCCGACGGAGCAGCGAGTAGCTTTGGGCTGTAGCAGCGAGCGGCTGAGGGCCGTAGTGACCCTAGCCAGGTTACCAACGAGAGGTTGAAGCAGCTTTGTGCTGTAGTGGCCCTGACCAGGCTGCCCACGAGATACGATTGTGTGCGAATGTTTGTGTAATTCCTCACTGAGCTTTGTGCTTAGTCGCTTTACCTTTTCTAGGATCAAGGAGTGGTAAGAAATAGGAGCCGTCAGGATCAAGACCCTAGCTGCATTATAGTATGTAATTAATTATATTGTAATTGATTATATTTTAATATTAAGGGGTTTAATTAAATAGGTTGAAAATAACTACAATTTACTTTTTTTTTTTCAAGCAAACAGTTTCTCATCATTTTTCATCATTTAACATAGGAAAACGTTCTTGCTTGCTATACTTAATATTTATTGAAACCTATGACCAGTTGCACTAAAATTATTTAAAAAAGTTTCTTAAAATAGACATATGCACTGGACCAGTCCGTGACTTTTTAGGGCTCCAAGACGATAATTTTATATTCCGCCGGTTTTACTCTCTTTATATATTTTTTAGAAAGCCATATTATTTCTTTTACATTTTTTTTTATTTGAAACATTATTTTATTTTGTACTACAGTGTTCTAATTGATAATTAACACATTAATTTGCGTGTCATTATGAGTTTAACTGATGCCCAGTTGCACCAACAATATATATTATTAATATTCATACGAAAACTTAAAATTATTTATATTGTAAGATAAATATCAATAAAAATTCGATCAAAATTTATATTTACAATGTACTATGGAACAATATCTGACTCAGACTCACTGATTTTATCTTGAAAACTGAGGTAAAATGTACTCGTTTTAAACAATTTGGCACAACAAACTTAGTAGCCATAACAATAAATAAAATTTCAATATTTCTCATTATGTCAAAAATTATATAAAAAATGTATTTGAGGATCAATTGAAACTATCATAGTTAAAAATATTGAAGAACAGGCAATATACATTTGATATAGACTCGTACTGAATCTTGTCTAATATAGATTATAAAATATAATATATGTATATAATACAACTTGTATATTTTTCTCTGTTTCTAGCCAACCACACAGTTGGGAAGTGGCTCATTACGTACCTACTTTACTTCTCGACTAACAGAAAATGCAAGTTATTTACGGCTAATTTTTCTAACCTAGACAATACTTAATATTGTATAATACATATTTATAACGCTCTGTAACCTGCTATCACTATGGCGTTTTTAAATAAATAAAGTAGATAATAACTTACCAGATAGTTAGAAATTATAACTCACTGTTTGCTGGTTCATATCACGATACCTACGTTATAAACTCTTTTCTACATAATTTTTTATTAAATATCATTTTGAAAAGCCAACTGTCAAAAAAACTTGAATATATTCTTTTTATTTCTAGCCTAGACACCCACCATTTTTAATTTTTATTTGACATGAGAAGTCGTTTTTCACTACCATTTATTTGATAACCACGGTCACTTATGTTAATAATTAATTATTATTGATTTAGGTCGATAATGAAAACTGTTACTTTTTAACGAAGTTCAAGTCTTCAAATCCAAACATTATTTGACTCATTAAACTCACGGAAAGTGTGTTATGGATGTACATTTTAAATTTACCATTTAATTTAAATAAGCAAATCAAATAAAAGACATCAAGAATCAAAAGTAAGGTTAACAAAGTGAAACATCAGATATAAAAATAAAGCAACCTACTTCATTTTTTTGCTTCTTAAGTAACAAGTAAATATTCATATTAAAATCTTTGTTATTACGAGAGTGGATGTAGTGAGCCTAGACAAGAAAACAATAACTTATCTACATAAAATTTATTTTATTTTTCAACACAATGTTCTTGTAACTCAGCACTTTAACCCATCGATATTCAAGTTTTTTTATTCCTTCACTAAAATACGTTTTATCAAACTGTTCAAAATATTTGTTAGTTTCAGTGACCATCTTCATTTGAGATATTTTTCCACTTAGCCAATTTCTTAAATTGGGGTCAAGATAAAGCCCTCAGGATATTTAAAACTCTCAACTCCGCGTAACGTAATTGTCTAGTCAGTGACATAAACAAAAAAAAATTTCGAGGGCACAATTTTGAGATATAAGCAATACAAATTTATGTTTTTTTTTAGTGGAAGCCATATTTGATTTTAGGCTCAAAAACAATGTTATTTCTTTCTCTTTTCAACGATATTATTATTACTCTAATTTGATTTAGTTTTAAAAGAAAATATGTCTCAAAAATGTGGACACCAAAATTGCACCGATATTACTTAAATTTTAAGTTTCCGTTAAATGAACAATATCACATCAGAATAAAATGTCAAATGAAGTATTCAACATTTCTGTCAAAATTTCTATTAGCATTTTTTAGTTTAAATTTCGTTTAAAATTTAGGCTTTTAATTTTGGAAGTTTTGAGCAAAAATTAAAAACCATAAAATTTACATTTTCATTCACATCTAGTAACCTACGCACTTTTTTAAGGAACATAAAGACGTTAAAATGGTCCCTTAATGCGGCAACTTTGCTCTAATTTAACAGCCCTCGTATTTTTTATTGTTCTCGAGATCCCCATGCTTAACAAGTTATTTGGGACACCTGTATATAAATGTATTAAAATGATGAAAATTCAGGTTTCGGATTTTGTTTTTTTATTTAACGGTACATTGTAAAACAGTACTGCTAGCATTATTAATATTTAGAATAATCTTTATTTAGATATAATAATTTTTTGAACAACTCATTTTGTAGACATATGTTTGTATTTTTAAACTCATATCATAGTGTAACAAATTTTTCTTATCTTAGTTTCATTATTACCTGCGAAGAATATGGATCAAATCGCCATACCCTCGGCAGATGACACTTTGCCGCATGTGGGAATATTATACACTTGAACATAGGCGTAGATTTCACAAATTTCTCTAGGATATTCATATTTCCGTGGATTATTATAAATTAAGTAGTTCTTTGTTTAAATATGCTCTGCTGTGCCAATCAAATAGTTTAGATACCAGGAATATTTATGGCAATATCACATAGTTTAAAAACCATGTCTTCTCCAGTTGATATTTAAAGACAAATAACTTTAACATCATAAAGTTGATAATTAGATATGTACTAAAATCATTCTTAAAGTTGCTAAATTGTTATCACAACACTTATCAATTACAATTTTCCTTAGAAAATACACCCGATATAAATAAGATACTAGATTTTAACTCAACTAAATTTACCTACGTCACGCTAGGACATGTGACACTATATAATATTTGCAGATGATACTGTAAATTTAAATAAATATGTAATATAACAGAGAATATAATGTTTTGGTTAGATATTTTGAAATGCACAAAAGTACTCCAGGAATCGTCCACACGTCCATGGACTCCACGTCCTGACGCCCAAGCCAGAAGACAGAACCACTTGAAAGGGTTAGACTTCGAGACGCTGAGCCTGCACGTGCGTTATTAATACGCATTTTTCTAAAAGATTTGACGATCACGCGCTTGAATCGTGGACCCGAAACACCATAGTTCTGAAAGAGTGAAGAGCGAAATTTTTGTATATATAGACAAAATCTGTACTCAAGCAGTCAGATCCAGGGCTCCGCTATGCTTGGCATGTCCGAGATAGGTTTTCCTGGCCTCTTGAACTCCAATCCTTCCTTACTGACTTTGTTCAATGGCTCTGCCAGGAATGAGTCAGCACCTTCCTTATTGACTTTGTTCAATGGCTCTGTCAGGAATAAGTCAGCACCTTTCTTACTGACTTTGTTCAATGACTCTGCCAGGAGTAAGTTAGCACCTTCCTTAATGACTTTGTTCAATGGCGTTGCCAGGAATAAGTCAGCACCTTCTACCTTGACTTTGGATCAGAAATTACTTCGGACGCACTATTTATTTTATATCTTTTTGTACAGGATCGCAAATTATACCATTTTAACTCTTACGAACACAATTAAGCTTTGATATATATATATATATATATATATATATATATATATATATATATATATATATCTAATATATATCTAATATTGATTGTCTAACAATTGTAAATTTACTCAACCACCACAGATTCGCCAGCTCAGCTGGGTGTCTGCCTCAAATCCGCCTATGAACAATTATTTCTGATCGCTTTGACTGTGTGCATGGGCCGGTCTTTGCGATTCAGACCATCTATAAAAATATAAACAATGGCCCTCTGACAAAACAAAGCGTCCTATAAAGAACAGATATCAGAGCAACGGCATGCCGACTTTGAAATAAAGAATAAAACTCAAGCAAACCAGCACGCACAATTAAAATTGTAACTAACAACCAATATAAGTTTTGTCGCAGTCACTCAATTTTACAATAAATGGCTGTAATAAATTATTAGGACAACTCTTTATGAATTGAATGTAATTTTTTTTATATAATTGTTATATTGTCAAATTGTCTCTCTACCTGAAGTTTTGGCTGTGGTTTCCCTCAGGTTCATAAGGTAAATACCAGAGAGCGTAATATTCCACAGCACTATTTCGCCAATTAATTAAATAATTCACATTATCAATAAATGCATAAGAGCAGATATTTTGTTTGCGTTTGAAGTGAATATCATTTTTTTTTTATTTTATCAAATACCTGTTCAGATTCCTTCACTCTTAATAACTACTCTGCATTGCGACGATGAAGGGTTACTTATTGAAGTAAACACAACGTAGAGTAAGTGAAACCTTCCATTAAACGATATTTGGCTAATTATGCGTACTGTAGGATATGTATCGTTAGGATCGAATGTAAGGTTTTCAAATGAATTAGGAGTAGTGGACTGTATTTAAAGGTGTTAGGATATATGATACAAATTTCGTGGCTATTGCACTAATATTAAGTATCATTTATTAAATGTGAACACACTACATCAAAACGTGTTACCTTCACGACAGCTCGTTGTAAACTCTCTTTCAAAGAATACAAAAATTCTAAACTTAGTGAATTTCAAATGAATCTCAAGAATTATTTGAAAATGGACACCACTTATGCACACTTGATGACATATGTGTTGCAGAACTGCGAAGACGGCGCCAAAACGTACGTAGACGAGGTAGGGATCGTTTCAATTGTTATTATTGTTAGATGGAGTATGGAATTCTTGAGATTCCCAAAGTTATATTTTACAGTATTTTATTATTTCACTATATAATATTCTTCACAATTTAATCGTTTAGTCTTCAATGTAACGACACCCTGACAGAAATAAGTTACATATTCCGCGAATATATCATACAGTGGGTCTGTTTTAATAGACTAACCATTAGCATCTCGAGTCTCGAGAACTGTAAGATATACAAAGCAGGTTAAATTGGAGAAAAGTTTTCAAAAATGCGTAGGTCACTAGATATGAGCAAAAAACTGATTTTGGCAATTTTACTTTTTAACTTATAACATTCTTTTTTCAATTCTTAGAAGTATCTAGTTTGTATATTCTACAGACACTTTTTACGGGAAATTGACAGCATCCCTCAAAATTTTTGTAGCTCGAAAATTTTTCGAGAAATTCATATTAACATTCAATTTTCATATGGGGCTCAAAGTTGTCTTTAATACAGTTAAGTAGAGATTTTTTGTCTCTTTCCAATGATATAAAAACATGTACATTAAAGTGCAAATAAACTGAGAAATTAGAAAATAATTTATTTTATTCATTTCGGGCAAGTGAGTTTGGAAAAAAAATCGAAAATGTTTCAAACAAATTTTTATCATTTCAATTCAATATTCGCCTAAATTTCTACAAAACAAAAGCAAATACGTCGGGTGCTAACTCCTAACTAATTGAATTGATTAGTAAAAATTTTCAATGAAACAAAATATTTTCGATTCTGACCAACTAATGCGGTAACCTTGCTACAATTTAACCGACTTCGTATCTCGTATAATTCTCGAGCTTCCAATGGTTGGCCTCTTAAAACGGGCACCCTATATATTATCGACTTATTTTCTACATATTGTTGCTGAGAACTAGTTAAATGTAAATTTTAGGAGATGGTACAAAAATATTTTTAAAATAACAGACTTTAATTATTTAAATTTTGGCTAAATTATCGAACTGAAGTTCGATTTCCACGGTTTGCTTTGGCTTCAAATTTTCCTTTCCGAGGCGCTTTATCGAGAACAAAAGTTATACATCCAAATATATGTAGGAAGTGTACATTTGGACGTCTCCCGATTCGCTTTTCGTACAGACTTCTTGCGTTGAGACTCTTGCTGAGGCATCAATTTCTGATGTAGCTGCTCGTGCTGATAGCTTCATTCATTAAGGCGGCATGTCCGATTTGAGAACCATAGAACATTTACCAGAGTCCTATTCTTTCTGCAATGGAATAATGAGTCGTCTCTGGATATCACTAAATTTCAGAATGACTATACTCATCTGTAAATGTAAGAAAATAACGGGCTCCTCCCTGAGATGTAGTGCGCAAAAGGTATATGTGTCAACTTGCCCACCATGCAGGTCTCACAAGGTAGAGGCTCATTGAAGTCGATACTTTTCTGTTCGTTGTCTTAGTGCAAGTAAAATAAGTCACCAACATGTTTGACTCGTAACCGAACATTATTTTGTTCGTCCTTGCACCTTGTCGACAAAATATTATAGAGTTGCTTTTGTCAACCAGTTTTGCGACGGATAACAGATTTGTCCGTGGGTCTTCCCATGGCTTGAATGGGTGTTGTTGCACTTTTGGCCAAGCGGAGTCCGCTTTGTACTTTTTCGATTATGTTAAAAAGTAACTTGTCATTGCACAGATGAGATGTCGCTCCACTCCCGATACAACATTAAGCGAAGTTATCTGCCTGATTTCGTTCGAGTCGAGTCGGAGCTACGAACATCCGCAAAGTAAATCTCTTCTAATAAGTTACCTGTTTGTTCGTCGGCCCCTTTTTTCGAATTTTTTCAATTACATGTCCTTTCATTTTACAATAATGACACTTCAGAGTCATTTGTTTCTCTGGTTGCTTGGATTTGTCATCTTTTAACTTATGTGATTTTGACGAAACTGATTGAAAGCAATGATTGCTCTTGTAGAATGCGCCAGAACTGCTATTTTGATCCTTTTGTTTCATATTCTCAATTTTCTTTATAATTTACATTTTTAATGAATCAGCGATATACAGGATGGCTCGTGATTTAATTACACACCTGAAGTTTCCGAAGGAATCAGGCAAACTATAGAGGAGCATAATAGTGAGTAATTCGCCAATGATTTCGACATCCATTGACTACACTTTGTCGACGGCATCAAAAAAGGAAGAAAGAAGTTCCCGAATATCATCTCCGATAACTGTTTTAACAAGGACGCTTTACAAGCGGGACCTTTCAAGGCATAAATGGATTCACATTTGTCCCATACTGCTTTTGATGTCGGACAATCTGTTTTAATTCCGATGGACCAGAATACCAAGGATAAGAACCTAATTGGGAACTTTTAAGATGTATTCCAATTCGACAAGAGGGACAAAGGAAGAACCAATGTAGTCCATCATAAAAAAGAGACCGGAGACGCAAGACCCATTCGTCAAACTGGAAGAAGAGTACCACTGGCTAAGAGGGAAGAAACATAAGGGATTATAGAGGACATGTGGACGGAAGGTGTCCCAGTGGTAAGAAGAAGGATGGTTCTACAGGATTTTGCGTCGAGTATCGTCAACTTAACAAAATGACAAAAAGGATAGCTACCCACTACCCACGAACAGACGATATACTGGACACTTTCGCTGGGTCAAAGATTTTCTCTACCCTAGATCTAAAAAGCGGGTACTTTATTTATTTTAGACCCAAAAGACAAGGAGAAGACCGCTTTTACCATCGGTACTAAGCTTTGGCAATTTACTATTATGACATTTGGGCTCTGTAATGCTCCTGCAACATTTGAACGACTCATAGAAACAGCGTTGGCTGGACTGTCGTGGAAAACATGTTTGGTTTACCTCGACGATATTATTGTGGTATGAAAAACGTTCAAGGACCACATGAAAAACTTGGAAAAGGTTTTCCAAAGATTGAGGAAAGCTAACCTAAAGCTCAGTCCAAAGAAGTGTTACTTGTTTCAGAGAGAAGTTCTTAATCTTGGACACGTGGTTTCTAGTAAGGGTATTGCAATAGATACTGAGAAAATAAGAACTGTGAGTGACTGGTCATTATCGAGATATAAATACGAATTGGGAAGTTTTCTTCGTGTATTTTTATACTATAGATGTTACGTACCCGGATTTGTCAACAGAGCGAAGCCATTAACAAGACTTTCTGAAGAAGGCAGAAGATTTATCTGGGAAATATACTGTCAAGCCGCGTTTAAACAACTGAAACATTCCTTGATAAGCTAAATTATCCTTTACCCGAAGCAAAGTTCATTTTAAACCCAGATGCCAGCAACGTTAGAATTGGTGGCATTCTTTCCTAGATACAAGATGGATAAGAGAAGATTATTGCATACTATAGTAAGACCTTGTCAAAAACAGAGAGGAACTATTGTGTCACCAGAAAAGAATTTTTGACAGTCGTAGAGCACTTCTAAAAAGAAAAAAGATCGAAAATCGCAAAATTACTGTCGAAAAGAAAAACAAATCTAATGAGGAAGAAACAAGTACTCAAGAATCTGTCTCAGAATTTGTAGAAGAAAATCAACAACAGTCTAATGAACGAACTTCATGAGTTGAATACACCGCAGGAACTTTTTTCTAGTTTTTCACCGCTATATGTAAAATGTAAAATGCATTAATACAAGTGTAACATTATTATTAAATCATATTACATTTCAATGATCTTCTGAAAAATATGAGTACTTCATTTAATTTTTTTTTTTGCACCCAAGCGACAAACATGCTTCGCGCGCCCCTCGTTCCTTTGTGTTTTTACAGTGTAGAATCTAGAGCCGCATAATCGTTTTTTTACCAAAGCCATGACTTCAAAATGAATTAACCATACTCATAACTTAAATCTTCCTACAGTATTAATAACAATATTTCGTTACGAAGTACAATTAAGATAGGCAAAGGGGCTCATAAAATGATTTTAGTAAGTATTTTATGTCACTTCTGGTAATGAAAATTTTAATTCTAGTATAGGGAATTCGGTATTTTTTTATATATTTTTTTAATGTACCTACATAAAATAAACTTCCCAATATTACCAAAATATCGTAGTTAAATTTATCCACTTCAAAATGGCGACAATTTATTTTTATAGACAACCCGACTTCGCAGAAATTATGTGTAAATTTTATTCATTATTATTATTATTCAAACATTTTTCATAACAAAAAAAAATTAACCATTACGGTGCTACTGGGTTTCTATCAAATATTTACATTAAAAAATTGCCTACTTCCATCGGATGAACTCCGACTATGTTTTGTGAAAACAAGAGATAACTACTGTAGGAAAGAGAGTACTAGCACAGTATAAGTTTTCTATTCGGAAATAAAATTAAGACATAGCCATTTAGTGGAACAAATATGAACTATTTATTGTCGTATTCCACTGAAAACGCCATTTGAATTAGCGAATGATTTTTTATTTCATTAATTAATATTAATAATATCATCAAAAATAAATTTCGTACGGTTTACCCATTAAGTGCACTAGTTTGCAAACAAAGGGAGAAAAATTCGCAAAATGTCTGGCTGACATTTATAAGTGCACACAGAAAGAATAGTGCATTCTTTACAATTTTTTTCCCTTCTAAGAAAAATTATTAAAATTTAAATATATGAAATAATTCTTTTCATGAAAGATGAAGGTTATTTCCTAAGAACATAGTTATAATTATATGCAAATAAACACATTTTGGAACGTCTATGCCTAAAACTGAAAATAATATTAAAACCTAATATTCAAATTTACCGGTAAGTAACTTTCCAAATTAATTCAATAATAGAATATAATACCATAGAAAACTTTTGTTTCTAACATGTGAACAAGCATATCTAAGAGTGACAGTACGACAGCCATCCGACATCTTGGTTTATAACAACGCCGCGAATTCGCAAATGAAATTACCATTGACGTCGCTTCGTACAAGGGAATACAAAATCTGATGAGGACACCACATAACTTCCTTGTATGTCTATTAAATTAAAGAGAAATGCATAACTAGATATTATAACAGTCCCACATACAAAATTACATTGTACGGCTAATCATATTTGAGGTACGCGAAAAATTAAAAAAAAAATGCAAAGTGACCTTCGTCACTATCGATTGCAATAAAAAGAAGAGATTTACAACCACATAACAATCCCACATACAAAAATTATAAAATTCTACGGCTAATCCTTTTTGAATTATGAGGAAAATTCACAAAACCCTTCGAGCAAAGTGCCTTTTTACCGATTTTAACATAAAAGGGAGTTAATCATTTTTTAATTATACGAGATACGTACGTACAGACTTCACGCCGAAACTAGTCAAAATTTAGAGATAAGCAAAATGCATATTTCCATTGAAATTTAAAAATTGAAATTTTTCACGATTGCAATACTTCCTTTATTTCCTATAATGATGTAAAAATATTATAATTTTATGTACAATGTTTATATGTATTTAAAATATATACTCATTGTTGTAAATATTTTAGTACCTGGAGAACATATATGTATGATCGAAACCGATAGGAGTCGAAATAAAGCCTTCCAAAATTGATTGAATTCCAGAAATTTATTGCCCTATCCCAATTTTTTTTCTATTCTATTAATTTCCATACTTCACCTATGTGAATGGTTAACAATGCTACCATACTAAACTAAAATAAAGAGAGAAAACTGTCGAATCGACTCCTTGAATTATTTGTTTAATATTGATTTTGTCAAAGTGAACGTTCCATAGTTCCATTATACACTCTCAATTCAAATCAATCATTTTGTAGAATTTTATTCCTGTAAATAAAATATTGTTTAATTACTTATCATACAACTTAAATTAGTTTTCACTATTCTACATATGTGCAAACCACAAACCACAAGAGTACTATGCCAAACACATTGTATAAGTAGATTATATGTAAATTATGTTACGCTTACACATTGGAAAAGAGAAATCTCTAGGGCAATATAATATTCGTTTGTTATTTCTATGCAAAATGTATTCTGATTTATAGTAGCTGCATTCACAGAGACATTCATAATTAATAAAATAATTATGCTGCACTATTCACTATTGTTTTGCCTTTTCATTATTATGAGTTGGAAGCATAGGAGATTTATAATCTAAATTTAAATCTATTTAAAGTTTAAAATTACTTTTCCTGTAATACGAAATTTTGACTAGTTTCACATCAAAGGTTTCATAAATTTCAGAATAATTAGAATATCTTTATTTAGGTTGGTCCTTAATAAATTTATTATTGGAAAACAGGGAATATTTAAAAAAAAAATCTTTCTAATTCAAAAATTTGGTATGAAATTTAGTTTAACTTTAAAACATGTAATTGAGTTGTGAAGAAGTTTATAAGTTTTTGTATTACATAAATTTTTCTATAGGTCTGTTCGATGATATTATTGACATTGCAGTGTAGTGCAGTGTAGTGTTGGACAGCATAGGTTAGTGTTGAAAAAACAGGAACGTGCAACCAGTACGAGTGCAACACAACGTCGAACTGTCAGTTAGCTGTCAGTAGTAGTGTAGCACTTCTTGTAGCAGCAAATTATGTTAAAAGCTATTTCAATAAAATTAGATTCTGCAGATTCAGATGATTCATTTTTGTCAAGTAGTGATAGTGATGTGAAATTTGAAATATTTTGAAAACACGAAAAAAAAATTGTATCAAGAACTATTTTGCAGAAATTGTGTCAGGATACAGGGATGATGAATTTATTCGTCACTTTAGAATTAATCGTCAGTTGTTTTATTATCTAGCTGATAAATTTGAATCATCAAATGAATTCAAAAAATTAGATCCAAAGAATCTTATATCTGCTCAAAAACATCTTGCAGTGTTTTTATGGTTTGCTGGACATGAGGCAACTTCGTATCGTGATTTGGCAGATCGATTCGATATGTCCCTGTCTACAGTGACATTGATTATGCAACTTCATCTTCCATGGTTCTTTAGGTTAGATTCACAAGTGACATTTACATTAGGTCTGTTCAATAACTTGTACTAGAGCATCCCAGTGTTACCTTTTTAACACCGACGTGTTCGATGAGAATAGTGCAATTAGTGTAGTCTGTTCGATGAGAAAAAATACAGAACTAATGTACTTTTTTCTGCACTACCTATAAAGGAGGTGCAGTTAGTGCAACCTGGAGTGGGGATAACGTAAATATCAGTTGTGAATCTGTGACGAATAAATTCATCATCCCTGTATCTTGACAAACTTCTTCAAAATAGTTTTTGATACAATTTCTTTTTGTCGTATTTTCAAAATTATTTAAAATTCCACATCACTATCACTTGACAAAAATGAATCATCTGAATCTGCAGAATCTAATATTATTGCAATAGCTTTTAACACATTTCTTAAATTTGCTGTTGCAAGAAGTGCTAAACTACTACTGACAGCTAACTGAGTTCGATGTATTGCACTGGTACTGATTGCACTTTCCTGTTTTGTCAGAAGATGAAACTAGTGTACACTACACTAACCTATGCTGTCCAACACTACACTACACTACACTGCACTGCACTGTCAATAATCTCATCGAACATACCTAATATCCCCATTTCAGCTTGCACTAACTGCACCTCTTCTGTAGGTAGTGCAGAAAAAAGAGCACTAGTTTTGAATTTGTTCTCATCGAACAGACTACACGAATTGCACTATTCTTATCGAACACGTCGGTGTTAAAAGTTAACACTGGGATGACCTAGTGCAAGTCATCAAACAGACCCTATGGCTCCTAACGTAAATAGCTGTGCAGCCTACAACTGCGGGTTACCTAGTGTCGCTTTTCAGACGGCCGTTCCAATCACACAGTTAAGGAATTAATCAATAAAATTTAAGAATAGTTGTGAATTATACTTAATGTTAAATTAAAATATATTTGTAGAGTACTAATTTTTTTTCCGCGCCTTCGTCCCATTATGACTAAGTATTAAAGAATCGTCCAGAAACTCTGTTTGCCGACCTAGGCCGGCAAAATGTAGGGATGCCAACTTAAATAGTTTAGCATTACATTCTGTTATTTTTTTTATTTTATCTTATTGGAAATGTAAAACGTTAATTAAAACAACTATTTTTGATTTATTATTCATATTATACTCGTTTTGTGCGATTATGAATACGTTAATTGATGAAAAATATCAATTCATATTGGATTTATTTTCTAGGTTAAAACAAATGTCACTAAATTTTTTGAATAAAACAAGTTAATTATTTATATATCCATTGTGAACCGATAATGTTACTGACCTAAAAACCTATAGTGTATACAATTTTAAGTAGTAATAATATTTCTTTAATAAATTAAAAGTGTCATCGGCGCAAAAAATCTTATGTATCATACGCCCAGAAACTCTTTTGCGAGATCTCGCATTATTTGCAGGCCTCGCTCTTAGCGCGGCCTGTCAAAATAAGCTGGCTCTCGCAAAAAAGTTTAGTTTCTGGACTAGTGATACAAATAACTATTTTTGCTTTTTTCTGCATATCGGCTCTATACTTCTATTTTTAATAAAATAAACAGTTTTCCTATTGCACAATGAATGATGCAATAAAATACACTTCCATAAGTGAATATAATCAAAATTCTGGGTATCTCGGAACTGTTGGGAAATCCGGCCCAGGGCTTGTAGACACTAAATAAGTATTCAGTATATGTGATACGACAAGGGTTTCGTCAAATGTGTGTCAGTTTTGCGTATGAAGCAAGATGTGTATGGCACACAAATGACCGAACTAACTTTTTCACGAGTACTGTGTTGATCCATCCCTGCTATCGAAATAATAAAATATCTAAAAAAAAGTATCACCTCGTAAAATTCTTGTAAGAATATGAAATAAAATGACAATATTTACGTGCCAGAAAACATTTAAAAAACTGTAGTCGCTACATTTCATCTTTCGCCTCGGAAAACGCGTATGGACTAATCATAATAATTTCGTCAGTGAATGAAACCAAAAACAAACAAGAACGAGTCACTGAAATAATTTTCAAGTAATTTTCATTTTCATAACGAATATATATATGTACAGGGTGAATACTGAAAACCTTGACATAGGGAAATAACATGGGAAAACAGTTTTTTGCTGTTTCCATCTGTCCCGCTAAATAAAATCGGGTGTGTTCGCTCCGCGAAATAAATAGTTTAAATTGTTTCTCGTTAAATATCTGTATTGTGACATTTTTGTATACAAGGCTTAGGATTAAGACAGACTGTTAAGCTATGCAATTAGATATTTATGTTTAGAAATTTAAGTAAGATTAAGTAATAAAATTAAGTAAGCAGACAATGTACCTGGACAATCCGGCACCAACGGTCAGAAAGACCAGACACCCAAAAATAGACAAATGTAACGGAATTTGCTATTGGTGAATTAAGTAGCCAATAGTACATTCAATTCCCTACCCTTAGTTTTGCGAAGAAGGGGATAAGATATAAAAATTGTAACTAAAGGACGAGAAGAGAGAGAGACTGATGAAGACAAGCATTGTCTAGGCAGTGTCTCATGGTCGTAAGACAAGTTTGTAACAAAGACGTTGAGTTGTATATATCGTTGTATAAAGTGTAAATAATAAACAATTAAAGTTCAATCGGATTCCTTGTTTTTTTTGGAATACATTAACATCCAGCAAATTGCATTTACGGTGTTCGTGTGCTGCGAGGACGATCCAAGCAACGCGACCCATACATTAAATGGTCCTTCGAGCCGGATTTCCGATTGAATATTTCAAATCATCGAGTGTTGTACGCAGCCATCGTGGACGACAACATCGAAACGAGTTGTACGCAGCCATCGTGGACGACAACATCGAAACGTGTTGTACGCAGCCAGCTTGGACGACAACATCGAGTAGTGCAGCCAACGTGGACGACAGCATCATCGGGTGTTGTACGCAGCCATCTTGGACAACAACATCAACGAGTAACATCAGCCATCCTGGGTAGCAGCTCAACGAGACAGTCAAGCAGAATCAAGTGGTGAGTCCATTCCATTTTTTCCTATTCACCTCAGCTTCAATTTGCAAGAAAACAAAATGAGTCTCATTTCAAATATGACAATTGAACAATTACACATAAAACGCGGTAGTTTCAAAAAACAATTGACCGATTTGGAAAAGTTTGTAAACGCAAATAAAGATGAATCAGTAACATCAGGTGTGATATATAATTTAAAGGCACGTCTTACTAGAATAGAGTCAAAATTTGCCGAGTTTGATGAAATAAGAGACAAAATAAATCTGTTAAGTGACAAAATTGACGAAGAACAACAAATTCACTCTGAGTTAGAAGACAGATATTTCAATGTAATTTCGGAAATTCAGCTAATCATAGAAACAGCGCGGTCTAATTCAGAATCTACAACCCTTATACAAAATTCACAGAATACTAATAAGAAACAAACATTTCAATTACCAATCATAAATTTGCCGTCGTTTGCGGGAGAGTTTACAAAATGGCGTCCATTTCAAGATGCTTTCAATGCATTAATACACGAAAACATAAATCTCTCAAATGTAGAAAAATTATATTATTTAAGATCTGCGTTGAAAGGCGATGCTTTAAATTCCATTGAGTCATTAGAAACGACAGCCGATAATTATGAAATAGCAATAAATTTAGTATCAGAAAGATTTAATTACATTAGAAAAATCATTTACAGTCACGTGAACGAAATCTTAAGTCTAAAATGCACCAACTTACAATCGTTTGTCAATATGTTAGAACAACACACTCGTAGTCTCAAAACATTACAAATAAACATTGATGAGTGGGACGCAATTCTAATTCCGATAATAATTTCAAAATTAGATTTTCGTTTGGTGAGGGAATGGGAAAATTTCGTACATTCCAAATACAAAAAAAATGAACTTCCAAAATATTCAAAATTAATAGAGTTTTTAATAGAAAAATCAGATTCTATGGAATCTTCAAAACAGTTTAATAATCAAAGTCAAAAGGAATCTTCAAAGCATTTTTTTCATCAAAAAGGTAAATTGCATTCAAGGTCATTTATCACAATATCTCAACAAAACAGAAATTCTAGTTGCCCATTATGTAAAACCGAGAACCACATGCTTTATTATTGCAAAACATTTATAAACAAAAATATATACGATAGAATCAAGTTTGTTCGAGAAGCAAATTTATGTTTGAATTGCTTCAAAAAAGGTCATTTTTCAATTGATTGCAAAAGTTCAAAATGCAAAGAATGCTCAGAATCGCATAATACTTTACTGCATGTGAGTAAAAATCAAATTTCAACGCAAGCAAATGTGGCAAGCACGTCAAAAAATTCTGATCAAGTAATAGTTACAAATTGTGCTACTGAAATTAATTCAAATTATCAAACAATGTTGCCAACTGCAGAAGTAGTGATTTACGATAAAACTGAACAACCTTACATAGTACGCGCGCTCATAGATTCAGCATCTCAATCTAATTACATTAGTGACACAGTAGTCAGAAAATTAAAATTAGATAAACACAAAACGATTTTGAAAATAAGCGGAATTACTCGAAATCAGTCAGATATTACGCACTGCACCTCTGCCAAAATTAGCTCAAAAGATAACAATTTTAAAATAAATTTATCGTTCTTAATATTAGATATAATTACGGAACCGTTACCTCAATTTTCGGTAGATAAATCACGAATAAATATACCAAACCATATAAATCTTGCAGATGACTCATTTAACAAAACCAAACCTATCGATATGATTTTAGGAGCATCCATTCTGGGTGAAATATTACAAAATGATATAATCAAATTAGAAAAAACAAAGTTATTCCTTTGGAGTTCCAAATTAGGCTGGCTCATTAGTGGTACAATTCCATACGAAAACTTTCCAAAAACTTCATTTTCGTTTGTGAGTTTAAATTCCCAAATGGAGCGCTTTTGGCATGTAGAAGAATTCAAAACTAATGCTTCTAATCTTTTTACAAACGACGAGTTATTTTGTGAAGATTTGTTTAATAAAACTACAACTCGGGATGCCTCAGGTAGATTTAAAGTACAAGTTCCACTTAAGGATAATTATCACGAACTAGGAGATTCGAAAACAGGTGCCATGAAACGATTTTTTATGTTAGAAACAAAACTGCAAAAAAACCCTGTCGTTAAACAAATGTATGTCGACTTCATGAAAGAATATGAATCGTTAGGCCACATGACAAAAATATCACTATCTAAATCAGAAATAGAATATTATATTCCACATCACCCCGTGATTAGAGAACAAAGCTCAACAACAAAATTGAGAGTTGTTTTTGACGCGTCTTTTAAAACAAATTCGGGACAATCTCTAAACGACGTACAGTTTGTAGGACCAACTATACAATCAGATTTATTCTCTATCTTAATTAACTTCCGGAAATACACGTATATTGTTACCGCGGACATCGAAAAAATGTATAGGCAAATTTTGATCTCAGAAGATCAAAGATGTTTACACAAAATTTTTTGGCGATCTGACCCTAGCGAAGAACTTCAAGTATATCAATTAAATACAATCACTTATGGCACAGCGAGTGCACCATATTTAGCAATAAGGAGTTTGCAGCAACTTGCAAAAGATAATAAAGATCGCTTTCCAGAAGCTTCAAATTCAATTGCAAATGAATTTTACGTGGACGATCTGTTAACAGGTTCAGATGATTCAAATGAATTGATAATACGATGCTCACAAATTATTGAAATTTTAAAGTCAGCAGGTTTTAAATTGCACAAATGGTCAAGTAATTTTCACGAATTTCAATCTTTAAACGTAGATGCATTAAATAATTGCTTAACGATAAATAAAAATGACATGAAAACATTAGGAATAATTTATAAACCATTAGATGACAATTTTCAGTATTCATTTAAAAAAGAAACAACTACACATAAAATAACTAAACGCACTATTCTAAGCGAAACCGCACAAATTTTCGATCCTTTAGGACTAATTTCACCTATTACAATAATTCCAAAAATTATTATACAATCATTATGGTCGCTAAAGATTGGTTGGGATGATGAAGTACCAAATAGTATTTCATCGAAATGGCAAATGTTTAAAAATGAATTAGAATCAATTGAGCATATTCAAATACCGCGTCACATAAAAATGCCTAATAGTGATTATTTAGAATTACACGGATTCGCGGACGCTTCTGAACGAGCGTATGGTGCTTGCATTTATGTCAAATCATTTAGAAATGGATCTATTCAAACAAATTTAGTTACCGCCAAATCTCGTGTTGCACCACTCAAATTATTATCAATACCACGTTTAGAACTTTGTGCTGCAGTCTTGTTAGCCGAATTAGCAGATAGGGTTTGCCAAGTATTAAATTTGAATTTTGTAAGTAAACATTACTGGTCAGACTCAAAAATAACCCTTGCTTGGATTGCAAGTAATCCAGTTCGTTGGAAAACATTCGTATCAAATAGAGTTGCAGAAATACAGCGACTAACGAATATCAAGTCTTGGTATTATGTAAACACCAAAGAAAATCCTGCAGATTTGGTTTCTCGTGGAGTAAGTGCAAATGAATTAAAAAATTCAAATTTATGGTGGTACGGGCCGGCCTGGTTGTCAGAAGAATCGTCTTTTGATCATTCTGAAATCAATAACGTTTCTATTGATATACCTGAAGAAAAGCGATTATCGATAGTGTTAAAAACAACCGTAGACTACAGTATTTTCTCAAAATTTTCTAACCTCAATAGAGTTATAAATGTTGTAGCTTACTGTAAACGATTCACAAACACTTGTCGCAAAATTTCAGTAAGAAAAGAAAAAACTTTATCTTCAGAAGAGCGTACTGAAGCACTTTTGTCACTAATAAAGATTGCTCAGACCGAAATCTATCAAAGAGAAATTTATAACTTAACTAAAAACAAAGAAGTTCAAGCCGATTCAAAAATTCTACCTTTAGCACCTTTTTTGGATAATTCTGGATTACTTAGAGTCGGAGGAAGGTTAAACAACTCCAAGTTAACTTTTGATAAAAAACATCAAATTATTTTGCCACCGAAGCATATCTTAACTAAATTAATCATAACGCAATTACACATCGATAATTTGCATTGTGGTCAACAATGTTTATTAAATATAGTTCGGCAAAGGTATTGGCCTATCGGCGCAAAAAGCATTATAAGGAAAATTACTCATAAATGTTTAAATTGTTACAAAATGAGACCACGAGTTTATAATCAGAAAATGGGAGACTTGCCGGGAGATCGTTTAACGCCATCTCCACCCTTTTTTATTTGCGGTGTTGATTACGCTGGTCCATTTCCGACAAGAGACAGACGTGCACGTGGATATAAGACGTACAAAGCCTATATATGTTTATTTATTTGTTTCAATACAAAGGCTATTCATTTAGAACTGGTGTCAGATATGTCAACAGAAAGTTTCTTAGCAGCTCTTCGTCGGTTTATATCACGTCGTGGGCAACCAAAGGTAATATATTCCGACAACGGTACAAATTTTGCAGGAGCTAACGCGGAAATAAAAAGATTTCTGCAATTTGCAGCTGAAAATAGTGACCATTTTGTGAACTCGCTAGCTAATGAGGGTAAATCTTTTGATTGGAAATTCATTCCTCCAAAATCTCCACATTTCGGTGGAATTTGGGAAAGCCATATCAAAATTGTTAAGACTCATTTAATAAAAACAATAGGGGAAAGAATTTTAACATTCGAAGAATTTTATACGTTGTTAACCCAAATTGAAGCTGTTGTAAATTCTCGTCCTCTCACATCCTTAAGCAATGATCCCTCTGACCTCAATCCTTTGACACCAGCCCATTTCCTAATCGGACGCCCACTTACAAACATCCCTGAATACGATTATTCATCGACTCCGGAGAATCGTCTCTCAACCTTCCAGCGGATGCAGCAGGTCGTGCAGCATTTCTGGAAGAGGTGGCACATGGAGTACATCCACCAGCTTCAGTCCCGAGCGAAATGGCATCAACCGGGAAACCAGTCTCCCCAGGAAGGCGATCTTGTGTTGATAGTGAATGAAAACAGTGCTCCCTATCAGTGGAATGTGGGACGTATTGAACAATTGTGGCCCGGTAAAGACGGACAAGTGCGAGTGGTAACAGTGCGCACAGCAACAAACTCATACAAGCGCCCCATCACGAAGTTATGTCCCTTGCCCATTACAGACTAATTAATTAAAGAACTTAGTTCTTTAAGGCGGGCGGCATGTTCGCTCCGCGAAATAAATAGTTTAAATTGTTTCTCGTTAAATATCTGTATTGTGACATTTTTGTATACAAGGCTTAGGATTAAGACAGACTGTTAAGCTATGCAATTAGATATTTATGTTTAGAAATTTAAGTAAGATTAAGTAATAAAATTAAGTAAGCAGACAATGTACCTGGACAATCCGGCACCAACGGTCAGAAAGACCAGACACCCAAAAATAGACAAATGTAACGGAATTTGCTATTGGTGAATTAAGTAGCCAATAGTACATTCAATTCCCTACCCTTAGTTTTGCGAAGAAGGGGATAAGATATAAAAATTGTAACTAAAGGACGAGAAGAGAGAGAGACTGATGAAGACAAGCATTGTCTAGGCAGTGTCTCATGGTCGTAAGACAAGTTTGTAACAAAGACGTTGAGTTGTATATATCGTTGTATAAAGTGTAAATAATAAACAATTAAAGTTCAATCGGATTCCTTGTTTTTTTTGGAATACATTAACATCCAGCAAATTGCATTTACGGTGTTCGTGTGCTGCGAGGACGATCCAAGCAACGCGACCCAAACAGGGTGTATATGGTATCGTTAGTTAGATTACTTAATTTTGCATCTAATAAAATCAAATGATGTGTAATATGGCCTTTTATAACTGAAATATTTGATAAAATAAATTGTATTTTGAAGGTAATCCTTCATATTTTCGAATAAGAAACGTCAAAAACAAAATGCTCCATAACCGAGTGGATACGAGGGCGGATTCATAATATAAATAATCTACAAGACCTGGTTCGAGACCACCTCGGCCCTATTTTTTTTAAATTAAATTATACTTAAAATCCATTTTGAAACATGAAATACAAAATTATACACCAGAAACTAAATTCGAATTAATTGTTAAGTTTGACATACAGCAAATAATAATTCTATTAAATATTTGGATTTTTTTTATTTATAAAAATATGAATTTTATTAAAATAGTCTGATATAATAAAGATATTTTAAGCATAATTTAATTAAAAAAAGTAGGGCCGAGGTGGTCTCGAACCAGGTCTTGTAAATTATTTATATTATGAATCCGCCCTCGTATCCACTCGGCTATGAAGCATTTTGTTTTTGACGTTTCTTATTCGAAAATATGAAGGATAACCTTCAAAATACAATTTAATTTATCAAATATTTCAGTTAGAAAAGGCTATATTACACAACATTTGGTATTATTAGATGCAAAATTAAGTAATCTAACTAACGATACCATATACACCCGATTTTATTTAGCGGGACAGATGGAAACAGCAAAAAACTGTTTTCCCATGTTATTTCCCTATGTCAAGGTTTTCAGTATTCACCCTGTATATATATAAATGTTATCAACCCTATTGTAATTAGCAATAATAATATTCAAACGAGTTTCCTTATAGCTAATTCATTTCTGTTGTACCCTACTGCAACTTAATATTTTTCACGCCACTGTTGACGTAATTGTAGTTTACTTCCATAAAATCATAAGTCATAAGTGATTCATATCATTTATTGATTTATTATTTTGTTACCATTGTTAAAAGAGTGTTACAGAAAATAAGCAATCCTACTAGTAGGATAATTATGATAATTGTACTAATTCCATATACATTTGATTGTGTCTAGCAACGGGCTAGCTCCTCGAATGTTATAATGTACTTACATTCATTGTAGCTTAAATACCGGCGATTCCGCCGATCATATTAAAAAATATTTAATGTCAAATTTCACAAATCGAACGTACACAAACGTTTTTTAAGAATTTTATTTATTTATTATTGTAGGAAAAATAAGCTTGAAGCAATTAACAAAATTTCCTGAACTTTTTGTTTAAAATGGAGACGCGCAAAATAGAAAAATTGTGTATAGGTAGAACATAATTTCTAATATTCGATTATTTTGTTTGAAGGGTTGGACCAATCCTAGTGTTGCCGTCTAGATCTAGACTTTTTAAACTCTTGTCTTGTCTTGTCTAGATTATCAAAACAATTAAAAAATTATTTTCAAAATCTCTGTTAATAAAATCCAAAAACATTAGATAGGTAAGGTAAAAAAATTCTCAGTTCTTATAAGATTGTCATTAGTATGCGTATGTGTTGCAGTTGAAACAATTTGATAAAGGCTCATACACCGGCTAAAACATCGGTAAAAATATAAACGTCTCTCTCAACTACCAAAAAAAAAAAAAAAATTAAAATAAATACGAGTATATAATACGAAACTCATTCCACCCGAGCTGAAACAGTGATTGTGAAATAGAAAAAGAAGAGTTTTCTCTATCCTAATCTGAAACTCATGCGAATATTAATCTACAGCCTTGCAACAATCAGGAATCTTGATATCTAGACAAGACAAGAACAAGACTTTTTAATTTAGACTTAGACTTAGTCAAGTCTTGTCTAAAAGACGGCAACACTAACTAGCCCAGGCCGGCAATTTTATTTAAAAAATAGCATACAGGAGCAACTCACAATAAATTATATGTGGATCTGAATTTTTATTTATTCAAAACTACTGATAAACAAAATTAGGGTAGTAATAACGATTTTGTGCTATTGAAAAACCTACTGGAATAAAGCGAAAAGGAGGGGAGAGGGCGCAAGTTACCGGTAGCCCCTCAGCAGCAGAAGAAAATATCCGCCACTGCACTGCGCGTCTCTAATAAAATGACAATTATAAAACTTATTTTTACTATTTACTCATTACTTTCACCTGCCTGTTTCTGAAAAAATAATTTGAGTAGATGAAATAAAAGGTTTCAAGTTTTGTATCTATGAAACAGTTTGTTTCAATAGCACGATATAGAAAATATGAAAAACATTTTATTACTCTCATTCTTTTTACATTGTGGAAAGATTTAACTGTTAACATTCCACTGTAACCAGTTGCAGAATTCAGACGCTTAATGGTGTTTACTCATGCGTTAATCTGTTTCAGGTTGCGTGAAATCTGAAGATTGCTATCACAGCTTTCCGTTCCTGCTTCTTGGTGTTCGCAGGGCTGACCTTGGTGATATCTAACCTAATTTTATAATGTAACCTTTTATATTAACCTTGCGTTTTTTAAATATTTAATTTAAATATTTTATTCCTCATTAAAATTCTATCTTAAATTATAACTACGTTTTTATTATACCTACATTATATGTAATTATTAAAAGGAACTAATAGTTCAATAATATTTTTTTCTTGATAAATGTAGTAAGTAAGGGGTCACGCTGGATCCCTCAATTTCTATTTTACAAAACTATTTCAATGAGCTTATATATTTTTTTTTCAACTAGTGGTTCCCAAACTTAGCGGTATAATATCTGCATACCGTTAGGAAACATTTTTTTTGTCAAAAATGTGTTTAAGTTTATACCAGTTTTATTTAAATATGGCTAAAGTAAGTGAGCCATGGACGATACAGATGAATGTGAATAACAATGATTTTAGAACAAAAATTAACAAGCAAATGTATTCTGCTCAAATTGTCGTCCACTTTATTAATTTACTTGTATAGTGGAAGAGCATTTATTTTAGCGATATTTGAAAAAAAAATCTAAAATATTAACATGAATTTTTATCGAAAGGTACGCACAATAATACATTAAAATTATGCATAAATCTTTTATAAAGTATATATTACAACTTTTTATTTGTAAATAAAATAATATCATTTATTTGATCCAGCGTGACTCCCTTTCACACAAACTAATGTGCTATCCCCATCAAATGAATAGCTTCCATTTCCGCCCATCAGTTTACATAACCTCTTGCGTAACAATAGCGCTGGAGGTTGCGGGCATCTTGTGCACTATCTCCGTCCGCCAAGCACGCATTCGCTGCTCCGGCCGTGATTCGATGGAGGCGTCGCGACGCGCGTCGTCTGCGGAATTACACGCTCAACTGACAAGTGACTGTCGCAGGAAGTGTCAACTCCCACGACCTCACTGGCAATTACATTTTTTTAAATATTTAATCCATGCTTAGAAAACTATGCATACATAATTTTCCAAGACTGTAACTCCAATCATATGACATGGTGTATAGAAAAAATTAAAATGAGATATATTTGTCATTACTGTAGTTGATATTGATATTGATAATAACAGTTTTCTGTTCAAAAGTATAAATTCTTTTAAAATATCTTGTGAATAAATTTTTTCAAAGTTCATTCTTAATATTTATACTGTAAAATTAGAAACGCGATTTTTTGCATAGTAGCATATGCATCCTATTTTTTATTTTCCTAATAACACTGCACGATCTTTTATAAGTTGCTGTATTTATAAGCAGAGTGAATGTAATTTTCTGAAGTTTATTATTGTCACATGAAATGTAAGAACACTTCTAATATCTTTTTATTTTTGACTACTCATAACGTTCTCCAGAAAAGTCATTATTTCAGCTTTCAAAATATATATTTATTTATTCCAAAAGCGGTATAATTATCTACAAACTTGGAACTTTCATCAAAATATTCAAAAGAAAATAAATTTTTAAATGTATAGTTTATACAATTTATAATAAATCAATTTTCGGTTTGCAGGAAAAAATATTTTTTTGTCATTTTATAAGTATCGAGGCATTTTGTCGTTCTATATAAATGCTTCCTTGATAAAAAATAACTTTTATTAAAATTTACAGAATTTTTTTTTTTTGGGTGCTAATTCAAAATACACACTTGCTCGACGAATTTGAATAAAATTAATAATTCTCTAATTTCTCAGTTTATTTTCATTTTATGGTACCTACATGTGTTTAATATCATTGGAAAGAGAAAAAATCTCTATTTAACAGTATCAAACACAACTTTGAGCCCCATATGAAAATTGAAAGTTAGTATGAATTTCTCGAGAAATGTCAATTCTTCGTAAAAAGGTGCCTGTAAAGTACACAAATAGAAATTTGTATGAATTGAAACAAGAAAGTTATAAGTCAAAACGTATATTTGCCAAAATAAGTTTTTTGCTCATATCTAGTGACCTATGCATTTTTTCGTGAAAACAAAAACATCATTAAAATGGCCAACTAATGCGACAATTTTGCTCAAATTTAACCGACTTCGTATCTCTTACGGTTCTCGAGATCCCAATGGTTAGCTTCTCAAAACGGACACTCAGTACCTATATACCGGATTTTTTTTTTCAAGATTAATACAGGAAATCAGTTTTTGCAGGTTGTTACTCAAAAAAATAATGTTTCGTTGTTGAAATAAATACATGCAATAATATTTTAAGCTATCGTAGATAGTGATGGTTTGTGTATCATAGGAAAATTTCATTCATTATAGGATGGAAGTATTGTCTTTATATAAATTGCTTATTTTTTGTTATTAAATATGGACAACATATTTTTAGTATTTGCATTATTTTAAAAATTTATAATTTGATATCAAGCTTTTAAAAATATTAACAAATAAACATATCTTTTACATATAAATAACTTCCACAACCGAGGGTGATCTTTTGAGTAATTTATTATGGAATATAACACGTGTTCATAGTTACTTTAATGTGTTCATTCTGAAATTATGATTTTGACATAAGTTCTCACGAGAAGTAGGGGCTGTAATTCCAACGCATTAGTAACTTGTTTGACGACAGATTCGTGACTGCTATGAAATATGGGCGTGGTTCAAAATCTTCATTTTTCACGAATGGCAATAAATTAATTTTTATAAATAGCTAACTTATCATGTTATTTATCTCTCATCAAGGTTTATCAATTTTTGAATAAAATTGAAATAAATGTGTTCCCTTGACCCTGAACTACTAGAATACAAAAATACCTGATAAATATATTAGAAGGAAATAAACATTACTATACATTTCCATAACATATCTTGTTTATTTTATTGATAAATCGTTAAGCG
Source organism: Stenolophus ochropezus (assembly GCA_035578165.1). Lineage (NCBI taxonomy): Eukaryota > Metazoa > Arthropoda > Insecta > Coleoptera > Carabidae > Stenolophus > Stenolophus ochropezus. The sequence goes on along the minus strand of JAQOWZ010000010.1, from coordinate 19,457,905 downwards.
GATAATTTTCTATTTTTATTTTTTCACGCTGAGAGAGGTGCTACATATTTTATTCTTTAAATTGTATTTTCGCATGCAAGAACAACATTACACAGTTTTCTCAATTTCAAGAGTTTGTTTTTGAAAAGGTTCACAAGGTTTCGTTTTAATTGTGTTAGAGAATACAGCAATATTTTTTCTTTTGAATATCAACAAAAAACTTTCTAAATATTTTTTTTTTCATATTAAAAAAAGGTTTCAATATAGGTAATCAAAATATAGTAATTACTTTTATATATAGTTTTATTAATTAAATTCAAATTCTACAGTCTTAGGTTTCACTTAGATTTTATATAAAAAAGGACAAAAAAATATTTATGTAATTCTATTAGTAAGAGAGAATTTACAAATGTGGCAGTTTTATCTACAAACAATGATATAAACAACACTCTGAATTTCGATAATTCAATTTCCGATTTCGTTTATAAATTTAAGAAAAAGAAGATTTAATTTAAAGATTTGATTTTTAAATTTATTTAATTATGTATTTTTTTACGTATCAGGCTCATTTCGGAATATTTTCATTCCTCAAATAAATACCTACTTTTTAAGTTACAAGGAATGTAAGTTACGTCTTTATTTTCGAGGAAGTTGTAATAGGTTGAGGCGTGCATCAAGGTCCTACTAAATTTCGAGTTCTTAACATAAGACACTGAAATATTAGGCTTAAATATTTAAAAATACAGCCCGTTTTACATCTGCTATCACTCATTATTTTTGCCTACATTTTTTCAATCTAAGTTACCTATGTTTGTTACTATATTATTGTATATATTATTATATGGTATTATTTTCCTAGGAATGTAAGTGAAATTATTAAGTTCCGCCGTCAAGAAAAAATTATAAACAAATATTACAGGCCACTTAAGTATATAACTCGTAGCTATTGATGAAATACAAAGTTACAAGTAGCGCGAAAAATAAATAATCGCATTGGTAGACTACATTGCAATGGGGGTTTCCAATACAACGCCTTTTTAAAATATATATTCTGCATATCAATTTTGGTCGTGAGTATATTGTAATAAAACTAAAATAATATGTAATTGTTGAATACTTTATTTAAAAATTGAAATTAAAATTTTATTTAAATGACCTTGTGACGTCTTTCCCCTGATCAGTGTTGCCAACTATAAGAATATAAGTTTTAATTTCACCGGTTCGCAACACTGCCCCCGATAGCTAGCTTCATGTGATAAAATGACAGTGCAACAGGTATAAAACAATACTTAACAATAATAGCCACAAAGAAAATTGCAAATATAAAAGCAGCGATAGCAAGAAAATCTAAATAATATTCATTCATAACTAAAATAAAATACTTTATCTACAACTATTGAAATATCTGTACATTATACGTGTGATACTACATATAATATACTACTCATATTACACAAGTGTAATATGAAATGTCATGATACACGCTACACTTTTCTGTAATAAATAGGGCATATAATTTAACACATAATATTTTATTAAACTGTTAATTTATTAATAACACATTTTTTATTATAAATATCAATATATATGCTTATAAAAGTATAATAAATACAATTTGAAAAGTTATTTTGACATTTAAGGCTACTGTGGCGCCATCTGTTGAGCTATATATGAACTACTCACACCCCTAACTGAATATTTAACAAATAATATCAGATTTTTTATATGCCTGATAGTTGTAGATAAAGTATAGTATTTGACTCGCATAATATGGCTACATTACACGCGGATGATTAAAAATACTCGCTACCGCTCGTATTTTTAATTACATCCTCGTGTAATACAGCCTACATATTATGCTTGTTAAATAATATACTATTATGTATAAGTACATTCTTTTTTCATTAAATATTATTATAAATTCAGTACCTGATATTTATATCCTGCCTAGATTTCAAAATATATGAGAACACACACACGTGGTAACTGGTAAATGCATCTATCGAAAGCATGAATCACGAAAGCAGGTTATGTTTATATTCAATGTTTGAATTTAAGCGGTACTCGTAGCCTAACTTCACTTCAGTTTTTTAGCTACTTATAGTTCTATCTCATAGCGCACATGGACTATCTTTTTCTAGTCAGGGGAATGACGTCACATCCATTGTCCGTAAACTTTATTAATTTTTTTCTCGGATACTATCAACTTTTTGGAAAAATAAAAAAATATGGGTCCAATATTTTGTTTTAAAGTTTATCATATAAAAAAATCAAAAAAACTTGGAAACCCCCATTGTTAGAACGCAATTATTCTGAAACGAAAGTACAAAATAAATATTATTTGTTAATAGTGCTTTTCTATTCTTAGTCGAGTTTGAGTTCTTTTTCCACGTGTTTGATATGTGATGTTAAAATTTTTGGTGTTTTATTAGAAAATTATCACTTATAATGTTATAATCTCCCCAGCGCATTGATTCTTTCCGGAAATTTTTATCGAGTGCAGCCCAATAACGTTATAAGCTGCACGAGTGGAACACGAGTGCAGATTACATTGTTGGAATACATGATAAAAATATTCCAGGATATGAATCAATGATCGAGGGTAGATTCGGTAAGAAAATCGTAACATCAACACAGGAAGTAAAATTAATTTAGATTTTTTTGCTTAAAATATTCAAGTTATAATAGAATAATAAAATAAATTATTTATTATTTCTAAAACATATGTTTTTGATACAATGACAACTCAATATAATTTTTTAAAATATCAAAGTGCCATTTTTGACAAAATAAAATTCCACCTATTAATTTTACATACGTAGGTAAGGCAACTAACGAAAAATTTCTAAGAAATTTTTATATTACCATGGTAACCATGCTTAATACAATGTTTCTATTGGCTGTTAATTAATGTCGTACGATTTTTATTTCAATTTTGAAACCTTAAAGTTTATATTGTTGTAGTGTGATCCACTTATACACAATAGTTTGTGGGTAGTAATTTGATTGGTACTGTATTAATGGAACAAGCTACTTATTTCAAGATTTAATTAAATTGCATGTTGCTTTTAGATTTTTATTTCTTAAGTAAATTTTATTGCAGTATTAAATGTATTTATATCTAAATTAACATTTTGTGGGTGTTAATCGAAAATGTTATTATTGGTCAAAATCTGAAAAAAAAAAAACTGTTATAATTTTGTTTTTGTATGAAACACGTTACAAAATGCGATTTTGTGTATCTCGTATAATTTTTGATATCCCACCGTTACACAAAATAAGGCATTTACTAACTAAGGGCAGGATTTAGGTTGGTAGGGGCCTTATATCATTGTTGATTCTCAGAAGTACTAAATGATTCAAAAGATAATTTACTTTTGGTATATTTAATCAGTAATATGTGATTTAATTCACTAATAAATGATCATGTAGTATATTATTATAAAAGTTTTATAAGACGATATATTGTTCCATGAGTTGGTTGGGGCTCGACGATGGCAGTGAGGAATGCTCCAAAAACACTAATGGAACAATAGGTCGTATAAAACGAGTATAATATACTATTTTTTATACTTACTTCATTTATTTAATAAAAATCTTAAAATTTTTGGTTAAAAAAGTAACAGATTTTATTTTTTTTAACGTTTCTATATATCACTAAGCAGGCTCCAAAAAAGAATCACACATGCGCAATAACGTTTTTCTTAAATATATCCTAACTTATCTACAATAACCAACCACAATATATGTGAAGTTGTAGGAAAGTTTAAGTGCCTTCAAGGTTCATGATTTCAAATTTTTATCGCGCGTACTTCATGCGTACAAACAAAAGTCCACTGTACCCCTATGTCCATTGAGCCCCGCTCTCCCCTAGTGAATAACAAAGACTATACTCTATTTAAAAACTACGAGGAGTGAATGCTGTGGCCACATTTACACTGTGATAGATCACAATAAAGTTTGAAGCACACAAAACTTGTGAAATATAACAAAGAAATATAAAATACAATAATAAGGTGATAAGAATAATGAACTAAAAAAATTGATAACCGTGAAACGAAACTTGAAACACTTTTTTGCACGATAGCTAAAGTGACAAATATTGTTGAGTGTAAAACTGGCGTTACGTCAGCCAATCAGAAATATTTATTTTAATGCGCCAACTTCAGATCACTCCTCCTAGTTATGAAATAGATTATAGTGTTGGGCAGTATATTATTGATGAAATCAACTATATTTAAAAAAATTGCTATTTTTAATACTAGTGAGCAAAGTAGTGTATGTAATCACGAGTTCAGATGTTGGGCGCCCGAGCTGTAAGCGAGGGCCCCAACTGGATGAGTGATTAAATGCACGTTTGCTCACGAGTGTAAAATCTGATTTTTTCCACAATCGTTTAATTTTCATATTGCCTTTTGGACTTGCTAGATAGTAGATCTAATGTTGCACTTTTTGCAATTTCAATTATTTCTGGGGGAGTATTTTGCTCAAACTCCCTTCTAATTAAACAATTAAATTACACAGATGAATAATTTGTACCAAATTAGTAAAAGAATACACACAAAAAGGTTTAGGCCAAGCCGGTGAGGTTTGAGGTTAAATAACATCATTGACGTTTGACAACAGTACCAACATATAGTCGGTGTCGGTGTTAGCATGAATTTCCCCAGTAGTTCCTAAATTTCTAACAATTTTAATTTTGTTTTGTAAATTAAAATGTAACATTACAAGTTATACATTTTACGAAATTAGAAATTCAACAACGCAATTTTTTTAATATTGTAAAATAATTTAAAATCAAATGGCGGAATAAAATTTTTGGCGCCATCTACTGACAATTTTTAAAACAAGAGTGTTTAAAAAAATTTTAATCACTAGTGATTAAATAATTTACTTTGCTCACTCTTTTGAGTGATTAAAAATTTTTTAATCACAAGTGATTAAAAAGCGTACTTTGCTCACTCAAAAGAGTGAGCAAACAACATCAAAATTAAATAATTGTGGAAAAAGTATATTGTAACAAAATTATAATTTGAAGTTATATTTATTTCAATATAATCATATCCTATGCCTTTCGTTCTTTATACTTTTTAATAGTATTAATTTTCTTTCATTGTAAAAAAATTATTACAAAAATACTAAAAACATAAACCATAAAAATTGTTAAAAAATCGATGTTTTACACATAGATACAAGAAAATCGATAATTCCCTTTTTTTTACCATACTCAGAGTATATTGTTAACAAAATTTTTAACTTGGTGGAGGTGGAGGGGTCTGCAGTCCAATCTGCCCACCCTTAAATCCGTACCTGTTCTAACTGGTTCTGACTATCAACCATCAAATATAATAAGTAAGGTGAGGTATAATTTTATTTGAAGTGTACTTAAAAATCAGAGTTGAATTTAAATATTTTTATCTACAACTATTGAAATATGGGTACATTATACGTGTGATACTACATATACTATACTACTCATATTACACAAGTGTAATATGAAACACTATATTACACGCTATACTTTTCTGTAATAAATAGAGCGTATAATTTAACACATAACATTTTAATAAACTGTTAATTTATTAATAATATATTTTTTATTATAAATATCAATATAAATGATTATAAAAATATAATAAATACAATTTGAATAGTTATTTTGACATTTAAGTGCTTCTGTGGCGCCATCTGTTAAGCTATATATGAACTACTCGCAGTTAACTGAATATTTAACAAATAATATCAGATTTTTTATATGCCTGATAGTTGTAGATAAAGTATAGTATTTGACTCGCATAATATGGGTACATTACACTCGAATGATTAAAAATACTCGCTCCCGCTCGTATTTTTAATTACATCCTCGTGTAATATAGCCTACATATTATGCTTGTTAAATAATATACTATTTCCTACGACCACTGTTAAAAATAGTCTTTTTAACGGTTGCTTAGCAAGTTAAAAATAACAGTTTATAACACAGTAAATACTTTTAACAGCACTTATGCTCAGTTGTTCGTAACAAATACATCATGACCTGTCATAAATGTCATTCTATATTTTTTATTTACTAATATATAACTAGGGTCGTAGGAAAAATAGTGTATGATATTTGTGTTAAAAGTGATTTTATTTCGTTCGTGAGGTTTGTTACACTCGGCTTCGCCTCGTTTCAAACTTCCCCACTCACTCATAAAATGTCACTTTTAACACTTATATCACAAATAACTATTTCCTACGACCACTGTTAAAAATAGTATTTTTAACGGTTGCTTAGCAAGTTAAAAATAACAGTTTATAACACAGTCAATACTTTTAAATCGTTGTCATTGACAACGAATTAAAAGTAAAAAACAAATTTACTTTTAACACTTGTGTTAAAAAGGAACTAAATCTAGTTACCTGTCATAAATATCATTCTATAATGCTTAGTTTTTATTTACTAATACATAACTAGAGTCGTAGGAAAAATAGTGTATGATATTTGTGTTAAAAGTTATTTTATTTCGTTCGTGGGGTTTGTTACACTCGGCTTCGCCTCGTTTCAAACTTCCCCACTCACTCATAAAATGTCACTTTTAACACTTATATCATAAATAACTATTACCGCCACGTGTAATAAGTAATCATAGCGATTCTAATATTTCGTGATTTTCGCGGATGTCCACGAATTAAGGTATTTGCAATATGTTTTAGGTTTTACTATCCGCTCGTCAGGCTGTTCCTGTTATGTGCACGTGCAGGTTTAGAAGACTATTATTATTGACCTAGCGCCAAACCGTGTCCTGAGGTGCAAAGCAACGAGGGACATGAGGCGATATTCAATAATGGTTTTGTCAACCATGATCTTTATATATATTATGTTTTTCACTACTAGTATTTAAATCCCACCCCTAGTTGAAAAAAATTATATTGATAATAACAAAGATTTTGACAATATTTATTTTTATATCTGACGTTTCATTTTGTTAACCTTACTTTTGATTCTCGATTTGTGTTTATTTGAGATACTAATTTAAATTAGATAGCAAATTTAATTTGCAAATCCATGCCTTACACTTTTCATGAATTTAATGTATGTATCAAACAATATTTGGATTTGGAAAATTGAGTTTCTGTAGAAAGTAAGATAGTTTTCATTATCGACCTAGGTCAATAATAATTTATTATTAACCGAGGTGACCATGGTTACCAAGTCAGCGGTAGTGAAAAACAATTTTTCATGTCAAATAAAGGATAATAATAGTGGGTGTCTAGCCTAGTAGTGAGAAGAAAATAAACTATAACATTTTTATTTTATAGTGTAATAACCAAACTAGTAAGAAATATGAAAGAAACAGAACTTATCCATTAATAAATACTAATTGACTTATTATTATTACTATGAATTTGTTAATATTTTCGATTTAGAAACCAGTAAATATTCTACATTAAAGAGCAGCTATCAAATCTATTTTTACTTCAATAATGAAAACGCTGACTTTGCATTGTTCATGAACTTATTTAGGTAAAGGACAACTTATTCAATCAAGAATACAAAGGGTTTAACAAAAATCGATTTATTTTCTGATAATCCTGTAATCGAATTAAGGCAATACGGATATCATACTACTATTTAACATGAGCAAGCAACCAGCCTCTCACTGCTGTATTTTAGGTTACCACTGTCGCCTTCACCAGGCGAAAAAGTAAACAGCAATTTTAGTAATGGGTACAAATGTGCACTAATTATTTTATGCTATAGTAAAGGACTTGTTTAGGGCCACGATATGTGATATAATTACTTCTGAAATGACCGTTCATTTTCACTAATGGTTCTATTAATTAAAATTGAGTCTAGTTATGTGATCGATTCAAGAAATTGAAATAGGAATAATGAAAATGTATGTGTTTTTAATAAAGATCTGTAATTTCTGCCTGTGTAATTAAATGATTTTTAAAGTACATTAAATTTTTTTTTAAGATAAATTGGTATTTGTAAATTTATACCATAAAATCTAATATAATTAAATTTCAAATCATGATATCTTAAACCATTATTTAATAAATATTACATATATTTAAGTGACAATTAAATTGTAAAATAATAATATTTAATTACTGATAAAAATTTAATACTTTGTAAACGAAATATAATAAAAACATTGCACCATTAATGTGTTACATATGTATTTATTTGAATATTTAAATAACGTATACGACAGAGAAACATATAAGTTGTAATTACCCTTTTAGTGTTGGAGTGAGTGTTGAGTTTGAGTAGCAGAAAGGTCAATGACGTTGGCACTGTTGAACGCGGGTGCAGAATAGCGGGACACGTTTTGCGATAATAATGTACGAAATCGTTAAATTTGCAAAGCTAGTTGTGTTCCGTGTTGCCTTGCAGCAGGCGCGCGCCGAAATGTCGGCCACCAGCACCTCACCACGACTGTGCTGTACTGTCCTCAGCTGCCGCAAGGGGCTAGTATGAGAGCCACAGCGCACGCGTCAAATCGATTGAAATAGACGAGTAAGAAACCATCACGAAATAAGAACATGTTCTGTATATACGCATCTAAAGGTGCGTATATGAAGTATTCTTAACTAAAATATCAATATTAGAAAATATAAATACTATAAAGTTAAATAATTTTATCCTATTATGAATTGACACAATTTATTTCAAAATTATTTATCTTCTTATCAATCTCCAATCTAATGTAAGGAACATTTTTCTTATAAACAAAATATATACTTATCTGTATATAACATAATAATTACCCTTGCGAATGATTGTAAATGATTGAAAAAAATAATGGATTGGTATCCTTTCCCTCAGTAATTGGAATTGATAATTAAATTTTAATTTAAAAAGCACGTTGTTTTCGGCAAATGTCATAAAACTATACTATATATTTTATCTAAAAATAAGCCATGTATACATAGATATATAGCAAAAACCATTTTTAAAATAAACTGTGATACAGACAATTTGTTGTATTTATCTCAATTGAATTAAAAATCGGGTATTCCAAGATAAAACTGAAAATATGTTGCTAACAAAAAAAACTTTAACTTATCTTCCGATTATCCAGTACATTTTGAATGAAAACTACTAAATTGCTATAGATGTGCTTTCGTCATAATCGAGCGGAAATTAAAAACCCTGAAATACGTATCCGGTTGGTTTGTAGTGTGGCCGCAGTGAACAAATCACATTGACGCGTAATGTAAATGACTGTTATCTCGTCATCTGGTTATGTTCAGCGTATAGTTTGTAGGATCATTATATATTTCATTATTATTATTATTATTTTGAAGTTTGTAATTATATTGTTTGTATTATATCTTAAATTGTTAATTGTTTTATTTTTGTTTTTTTTTTTATAAAAATAAATAAAATTAAAATGGGAAAGTTATTTTCGTTATATATTTTTAAATGATTTTTCACAAAAAAAATCCACCATAATCTACAACGATGGAATACTCAACTTCTCACAATTTTCATTCTTTTTGGAAACAACAGAAAGAGGTCTACAATATTTTAAAATTTTAAAAATAAATAATTTCTGAGGTGAAACTATTTTACTAAGGCCCGCGATATCAAGCACTTAATAAATTTATTTGAATAATAATAAATTCATTCTCAATTGAAAAATCATGTACTTTTCTACCTTATATGTTAATAAAAAAAACATGCATATCTTCTAGCATATTTACAAACTTATAAATTAGATAAATATCTACAATGCGAAAGTTAAATTAGTATATTAACGTATAAATGTGGTTTGTTCACCACGGCCACACTTTTACAAACTGGATACATATTTCAGTTTTGTAATTCCCGCTCGATTTTGACGGTTTTTTCGGAACGTAGATCGTGCTCATAGACTCATAGATTTATTACAACTAACATTACAACGTTAAACAGATAAGATTACTCCAACAAAGAAAAACTAGTTTTGATGGTCGAATGAAAAAAATTAACAATTTAAAATGGTTTAGCTGATTGAACTGTAGGTTCTAAAATTTCAGCTAAGTAAAATTGACTTTTGCTTCAAACAGGTTGTACCTCGTAGTAGATAAATATTTCCCTAGTTTTAGTTACGCATCTATGGAGAAACGTATAGAAACTTTTGTATCCATAATATTGGTACTTTGTGTGTTTGACAAGACATATGGAAGTATGTGGCTGTGTGTAGTCTCTTAAATCTATTTCAATGTTGTAAAATTTATATAAGATTCTGGAGAAGGCCATATTCCACACAGCATGGTGAGTCATATTAATTTCTACAAATTATATGAACCAATTCTTAAAAATATATTTATTATAGATGCAGTTTATGCTTCTATTCAGTCGACAAGGTAAATTACGTTTACAAAAATGGTATATTGCTCATCCAGACAAACTAAAGAAAAAAATTACAAGAGAACTTATAACAACAATATTAGCACGAAAACCAAAGATGTGTAGCTTTTTAGAGTGGCGTGATCTCAAAATTGTTTACAAAAGGTTCGTATAAAATGATGGGTGAAGGTGTGTCATCATTAACATGTTTTTTGAAACTTTAGATACGCAAGTTTATACTTCTGCTGTGCTATCGAGCAAAATGATAATGAGTTATTAACTTTGGAAATTATCCACCGTTATGTTGAACTTCTTGATAAGTACTTCGGAAGCGTAAGTATCTTGTAATGCCTTCAAGAGTGTATCATAAAATTCATATAAATAATTACAGGTATGCGAACTTGATATAATTTTCAACTTTGAGAAAGCATACTTCATATTAGACGAACTTTTAGTTGGTGGAGAAATTCAAGAAACCAGCAAAAAGAACGTGTTGAAAGCAATTGCTGCCCAGGATCTGCTTCAAGAGGTTAGTAACGGAGAAACTAATATCGATTTGTAGTTTTCTGCATTCTGCCCATATCTCTTGCAAGTTCTAAACCAGTATCTAACTCTCGGTTCTTTAACTGTCAATGAATGCGTGCAGTAGACACTTGCAAGATGTATATAATAATAAGGTGTCGGTTGGCCTGCCTGACAGCATACGGTGTATGTGTACTGCACATGCATATGTGGTGTTGTGGCACCTGTTTGTCGTGTGATACGTGTATTTAAATTTCCATGTCTATTTTATGCACACCAAGGATTTAAATGAGAAAATCTCCTAGTTGCCATATACGAACAAGTAACGTGAAACATCTATTTTAATATTGCCATAGTTTTATTACATACATCCATGTTGTTTTTAACCTACAGGAAGTATTTATTGTTTCATTTGTGTAAACTGTATTTTATCTTATTTGAGGCAATATTTTCATTTTTGAACTGCCTATTCATCAAAAATAAAAATTGCCTCTTATTAACATGCTGACACGTTAAATATTAGTTATACGTAAAGTTCGTTCGAAACATCAGTTCGAAAAGTTCTGTGCATGGCAATTAAAATTACTAATTTCGAACAGTTCAGAACTTACAGTCTTCCAGATGATTGAACATACAGATAATTTAAATTTTTAGGTAATTTTGTACCTTGGACGATTAAAAAATACCATTCAGTTTTTTTTTTAATTTCTAGGGAAAGCTACCATTTTATATAATGTTTTGGGTATCATTTTCATTTCTGCGTACTTTTTTATAACTTACTAAACACAAATTTTATAAGAAAATAATGCAAATAATAATTTCAATCAGCATCAATAACTTCAGAAATAACGTGAACCCATACATTAAATGAGAGAGTCGTTCTTTTAAAATTTATAATCATCATTTGCTCGAACAAATTTCTGGCATGATCACAGAACTGGAATTTAGAGAATCTCAGCGTTCAAATATTTTTAATGAATTGCACATGTGAACTCATTCACGAACTACTCAGAACTGTAGTTTCAAACAAACTTATTGATTTACATAATTTAATTTAATCTGAAAATATGATTGTAGTGCCAAATTTTGTAGTCTGTCATAATTTTATTATCATCATAAAAATATATGCCAATAAATAATAAGTAAATAGGTAAAAATAAAAATACTCTTATATCAAAATAGACTACAGGTGCTAAGTTAAAGACTGTTGGTGACATTCCTACAACTCCAATACTGTACTACTTTTCCATAACGTGTCAGTATGTTCCTGTGTGCTATTCAGGAAAGTAGCTCGAAAGCTGTAGTACAATGAGTATTACGGGTAAATATTTCTTTTGTCGCTTATGCTACTGACGTTCTAGAGATCACTTTCATTAGCATGTTATAACACATTGTTGTGCCATACGATTATAATTGTTCCGTACTAAGTAGTTAATGTAAAACACTTTTATTCATTGTTGTACTAATTTACTGAAATGATGAATTCACTAGATCTCAGGTTGTACAATGAATAAAATTTTAATTTCCAAAAATCTTGGACATAAACATACATAAATAGCATGAATCAGTTGCAAAAATTATTATAATGTATTAATTTCGTTATCACGGATGTATATATTTATTGTGATTTTTTGTGTCTGAAAAAATGTGAAATAGAAGAAAATTAATCAGATATAAAAAATCACGAGTGCACTGAATGAAGTCAATTATTGCACAAGACATTTCAGACCACTTTAGTCATTCGATTAAATTTGAAACGCTTATTTATGTGCAGCATTCTAAATTGTTCTTACTAAGCATTGTCAAGCAGCTTTTTCCAAAAATGATGTATTTTACTTCTTTCTTCTTTTAAATGTGTACTTCTCATTTTTTATACATAAGTGTTTTTAGTATTAGTTATCTGTGGTATATAGACGTCCAGTCTAGTCATATTTATTTTATTTCAAATATTGTAAATGCTGCATAAAATGTTTGCTAACATCACTGATGTGTTGTATATAAATTTTATTTTCTTCAATAATTGTTAACATAATAAAAAATATTTATCAGTGTTCTCTTATTTAAGTTACTGTTATAAATTGAAAAACAATAGTTGTAAGAAGTCATTTGCTTTATGGTGGTGTATTAGTGAAATTAGATATTTTTACCAAGTTGTATTTTCTAAAGGTAAATGCCTGTAGTTTAGTTCCTAGCTAAGGAAATTTTGTTTAGTTTGCCATTTTTATGTTTCTAATTTATAAATTGAGTATATATTGTATTTAAGTTTATTGTTATTCATATATGAAGAAAATACACAATATACTGTTGGATAAAATATTCATTTTATAAACAAATTCAATCCACATCATACATTTCAATTACTGTAAATAGAATACACAAAACAAATATGATATACCTACTTTTGTTCATCATGTTATGCTTTGAGCTAATTCAATTATATTCTTAATAATTTATTTATGACAGAATTATTTATAATTTTCAAAAGAAATTGGTGATTGAGTTAGGCTAAAGCATAGTAAAGTTGGTGCTTTCTAGCTTTGTAAATACATCGCATGGCTGTACTGTTTTGAATGATCAGTGAGCACTACTGTAGCTGTGGAGTGTAGTGCCACACTGTACTGTGATAGTGTTGGTTAGTGAGTAGTTAGAAAGGTTTTTTCTGCTGTGAAGGACGAAGCCGTTGAGGGGGCACTACGGGAGATAGGGCTGCTTTAACCACCCACTACGCCACGGCCACGAAGCTTTCCATTCCAGATGTGATGTCATTTTATACTGGATCATGTATCACCTCTCTTATTTTACACCTGATTATTCCTAAATTACGGGAAAAATTCAAATATAGTTTATACGTATTTTAACAATTTACTATATACGTATTCAAGTTATTTTATAATGCTTTCACTGATTTTGTGAAAAATAATTTTATATTGTCTTTGAGAATCTTGTATATTTTTAAAGAACGAATTATTCCTGTAATTTTAAATAATTAGCTTAGCAAGCAGATATAGTTTTAAAGCTATTTTAATTAAATACAGGGTTGAATTGTTTCCTATTTTGCTATTCTATCGCTTTAGAACTTTTAGTTCTGTAATATGACAATGTTAAAATCCATCTGTTAATAAATACAATGCCAGTGATCAACATTACAGTAAAATTAAATATTCGTAATATTATTAACAGATGGTAAATTGATGTATTTGATCTTCCAAAGATTTTAAATAGTATTTATAATGTATAAAACATATTGTAAGTGTCTCTCTTATGTATCAATGTTCGTATGTTTAGCTTACAAATTCAACGATACTTAAAATCGTACTTACATTCTTCTTATGATCATAAAACATGACATTTATACAAGAAAATTTACAAATTATGAAAGAGTTTTATGTACAAAAATATATTTAATAGATTTAACAAAAGTAGTATAATAGTAGTAACGTTAACAATGCATGTTATGAACACTAACCGTACTAGTTTAGCGAGGTGATTAAGTACTAACTATTTGTGATGCACCAAAATTTACAGTCTTGTTCAGCACGTGTTTCTTGTGAAATTTACATTTTGGGAATCATTAAATAAAACGTCAATAAAATTGCAATAATGGAATCACCTGCAATAAATTTTTAAGATGACAAAGTTAAACGAAAATGATGACAGTCATATATATGATTTATCTTTTTTTTTATTTTAAAATCATGTACCTATATTTTTATTACATGTTTTTATAAATAAAGAATGATTTTAAATAGTTATTCTATTGTGTTTAAAATTTTATTATTAATTAAGTCAAAAACATCGGCAACTGTAGTTGTATTTGAGTTTTGCACTTTTTGAAGCAATGTGTCAGTTGGACCAAGACTTCAAAAGACTTCGGAATGCAGCATTAGTAGGTATGTCGTTTTCAATTTATTTTATTTTCTCACTTTACATTCATTTCGCTGTGTATTTCAAATTTTTGCTAATTTGGTCCACATTCACATTGCTTTATGTGAATTATTTATTTTAAATGACTTTTAAAAAATTAAAAAGTTTTGTAATTATTAAAATTTTTTAAAAGTCCGTATATATTGTTTATATATCTATGCAGATAAAAATGTTTTCTTTTGCAGGAGGAGACTCCACAAGGATTTTTTGAAGATCATGGCCTGGGTTAAACAAACTGATTCTGTGAATCTCAACTGTACACCTAGAAATAGTTTTGTAACATTTGGTTGTGGGTAGCTTTATAAGAATTTACACTATTATACATTATAAATATAATGACAGTGCAATTTACAGGAATAAAGTACTTATATTCTTGTTGATATTGACTATGTGATTGTTACTTGAAAGTAGTATTAATTATATCTAGTATTTTATCAGTATATTTATATTTACAATGGAATTAGTTTCAGCAAAATTTGTTGCCTATGACTATGTAATATGATGTAACTTTTTTTACTTAGCACTGTGTGTCTTGCATTATCTCATGTAGTATTTTAAGTCTAAGTATTTTGCATTTTGATTGTTTTGTATTTTTAATACAAGAATTAAATTTTGTGGACCATAAAGGTTATATTTAATTAATAACACTAACTTATTACAGGTAGATATAATTACATATTACATGTAAGTATATGAAAAATGACTTTTGTTTATAAATAGTGATACCTTGACCTATAAAGAAAATTTGAAATAAGCGGCAAGCTAGATGCATGGACGACGGGGCAGTAGGTGTCGCTGATTGCGCTGGCGTCGGATGGGCGGGCCAAAGCCGAGGTGTGCCGACGGGCGCCGAACACGATCGCACAAGAGGTTCGCGTAGCAATTCGACGCGTCGGGACGTCTCGCATATGCGCAAAGACTCTGCAAGTGATGGTAGCTGTGTTCGGGAGCCTTAGACATGTAATTCTGGGGTGCAGAGTAACGCTCCGGCATCACGATGCACGCGTACGGTACCGAGATCACGTAGACATGTAATATGTGTGTGGCCAGTGTCGTTTCGCGGTGAAAATCTGGCGTGATCGGTGCCGCGACTGCCGCGCGGGGTCGGGATCATGGCGTCCGTCGCCGCTCCGGCCGAGGTCCCAGCCGCTCACGGACACAGCTTCGGCAAGAAGACGTTCCACAAGCCCACCTACTGTCACCACTGCAGCGACATGCTCTGGGGGCTCATCCAGCAGGGGTTCATCTGCGAAGGTAAAGGGGCAGCCCGGGGCCAGGGCTCGGGCTCGAGGGGCCTGGGCCCCGCGTGGCCAGCAGGAGGTGCTGGCCGTGGCCGTGTTGACGTGTGTGCGTTTGGTGGGAACGGCGCTCAGCGCTCGCGGTCGCACACGCGCACGCACGCCACGGCACACGCATTGATCTGCTGGCGCGGGCGGCTTCAGCGCACCCCGACCGACCCACTGCCGACAGCGACGCTTAATCGTCACCGTGCCGCTGCCGTCGTGACGTCAGTCCCGACCATCTACCTGTCCCATGCACCCAGCACAACTAACCTGTTGAAACCATACATTTCATTCTCTCTTCACCATTTCCACTGCTAAATACATGCGTGACGTGCAAAAAAACCTTTTTAAGTGAATTTTTACATAACTTCCATAAGAATTTAAATATATCTATTTTGATAACTACATATATGGAACATACGTAACGGAATATAGAATATTTTTAATTGTAAACCATTGTTCATGTAGCCTAAAAGTCGTTTATTAAAAAAAGTTGTCACTTTCTTATGTTGTGATTTAATTTGACATACATATGTAGTTCTGTGACATATTTAAAAATAGTTATTTTGATATTAATAAAAAATAAAATTACCGTTACAACTTTACATAAAAAGAAGTGCCAATGATTAGAAATATGTTTCATATTCCTCTGTTGCCAAATTTTGTTACATCCAAATAGGTAAAATGGCGTAGTATCTACCTTCATTTCACGATTATAGTATAGCCGAAATTTATCTTAAAATTGCTACAGAATCTATTTCGCAGTTCTTATTATTAATTGAGTGACTTAACACATACTGATATTCATTCATGAAACCATATGCGTCACAGAAAAATAATTGAAAATGTTTATTTTTACTAAATTAAACATACATAGGAGCACGTCATAACCGCACAGATAACTGGAAAATTCTTAAACAATTGCAACATTTACGAAAACATTAAATATACAGGAATTTCATAATCCGCACAAATTATATCTCGAAATAAATTCATTACATACTTTTTAGATAAAAATATTTAATTATGAATTGTACACTCGTATCACATGCATGGTTACATTTTTATCACAATATTCAACGTATAAATAATTAAAATATTTATATAGGTATAGTCTTCAGCAACATATCCCCCAAGAAAATTTTGTACTATAAAATCCAAATTTCTATTAATACGTATTTTATAATATTGTCTTCTTAGTTTATTAGCCATTATTGTGTGAGTTTATTTGTCGTCGATTTTGTTAATAATTTTACCGTTGAGGGAGCTTACCAGACGTCATCTTCCGGGCAATCATAACTATAGTGGATAATGCACCACAGGGATTAAATAATTGACGTCAGTCGAAGTTAAACTGGGTTGTCAAAAAACACAGCTAGTTACTTCATGTACCGATTTTATGTTTCATTTCATTACTAATTTCATTATTTTCGTTTTAACCATTTTCCCTGATCTGTAGATAATGGAAGTATTGTCTTTGGTTAAATATCTTGATGATGAATTTCAGGTAAATTAGCACAATTTATAGAGTTTTTAAAATATTTGTGTATATTCGTTTAATCTTACGTTTAGTGTTCCGATTTTTTTTTTTTTAATAATACAGCACAATTTACAGAGGGTAAAGCTGCTGAACATCAAAATGGAGTAACAACTAAAATTGTCAAAATGCCATGGAAATTTTACAAGAATGTGTGTACAATAAGTAATAATATTTGTTTTACATTTTTGTTAAGAAAAACCTGAAATAATAAATACAAACGATATTATATTTTAGAGTGAAGTGAAAATTTATATACGTGTATTTGTTGTCTGTGTAAAAAAATACGAAAAACTAGCCAATAACAGACAGAATGCAAAATTTTAAATCTTATATTCAACCTAATTTAACTGTATTTTTAAAAATCGAACTGGAGGATATATTTATGTTGCTGCTTTTAATGGCAATTTATTAGTTCTCGATTTAATTGTAACAATGTATTGTGCATAAGTTAAACAAAATTTCATTATATTAAAATTATGTTTTTGTTTTTAATGAAATGAATTTATAATAAAGCAGCATGAAATATATATATTCTACCACAATTTTATTTTTTATGCTGATTTAATAAATAATGTTTGTGTGACACATTTAAAGTACTAGGAAGGTGTATCTTTTTCTTTTAAGTTGGAGAGGTACTACATATAACGTGTGTTTTTTCAAGGTGCACATAGTAGATTAATATGGAAAATCAGTTTTTTGCAGGCTGTTGCTCTCCGTTTCATTCTCACATTCTGCATTAAATGACACCAAATACATGTACATTATTATGTCGAATTATGGTCGTATAATAGCTATTTATGTAAAAGTAAGGAAACAAAGCTGATTTTTTTAACGCATGCGAAAATTCCAAAACGAGACGGAGGCGAGTTTTGAAAGAGCAGAATTTAAAAAAACACCCAGTTTCCTAACGTGTTTCACAATATCTTTTTTATTACTGTTTGAATAAGTACAAAAATGTATTTGAAATGATGAATTTTTGACATTTTGACGACATTTCAAAATAAACAAAAAAGACAATACTGACGTTTGCCTAATTTTGTAAGTTACTTAGTTACTACAACAAAATTGTTTGTTATAAACAGATAAACGATATAAAATATATTTCTCATTTAACTTTTTTGAATTTTAAAATACGAGTCTCTGTGAATCTAATAAATGTAATAACTAAGTTATTAATATTTGTAAAAATAATAAGATCTAAATATCCTATTTTTGTAGCTGTAAGTAATGGTCTCATTTCACTAGTGACATAATAGAATGAATAACCTAACTAAAATTAGGGAAATAAAGAGTTCCTTATTAAACGGAAGTAGAAAAAATAATTTTCAGTTTCTCAATAATAGCGACAGCTAAGGCAATAATAATTTTTTTGTATATTATTATACGATAGTCATTATTCGCGAAAAAGATGCAAATCATTTGAATGAATAACAATCTTAATCCCGAATATAATACAAATACTATATTTTTTCTACTCCTGTAAATTTAGAAAACCGCATACTTTTTTAGAAAATGAATGAATGAAAAAATTAACAGATAATCTACAAATTGAACGTCAGGTAGTAAATTATTTACGTTTGAAGAAAAAATAGTTTGTGTCATTCGGAGTAAAACTTGATGCAGATTTTTTTTATCTTCCTATTGATACTCCAAATTATTGTCAGTAGAAACGAGGAGCAACAGCATGCAAAAAACTGATTTACCATGTTAATATCCTATATGTACCTTAAAAAAAACACCCGGTATAAGAATTAATAACGGAAGGTTATTATTTTTGTCACATCATTTTTTTATTTTACTTGTACGCAGTAAAAGAAGTATTGTAATCGCGAAGAATTTCGGTTTTACGATTTCAACGGAAATATCCATTTTGATTATTCCTGAATCCAATTTGACTAGTTTCGGCGTGACGTATGTATGTACGTCTATGTATCTCGCATAACTCAAAAATGATTAGCCGTAGAATTTTGAAATTTTGTATATGGGACTGCTATATCATCTAGTCCGTTTTTTATTGTAATCGGCTGATTTTACATTATAATCTTATGAGGCTAAACGTCATTTTTATCAAAAGCACTCATAAAAGTGAGCTGGGAAAACGAGCCTATAATTCTTTCTTTGTAAGTTTTTGAGCGATTAAACTAATTTGTGTAATGCAATAAGGGATGGTGATAGACAGCAAAAATGTGTCTAATTTAGTGTACAAGGAAGTCGTGTGGTGTCCACATCAGATTCTTTATTTATAGTTTTGTAGACATTATAGACATTAAATATATATTTCTTTCTTTATAAGTTTTTGAGAGATTAAACTAATTTGTGTAACCCAATAAGGAATAGTGATACAGTAAAAATTTGTATAATTCAGTGTACAAGGAAGTCATGTGGTGTTCACATAAGATTTTTATTTATGATTTTGTAGACATTAAAATTATAAAATTTGGACAAAACAAAATTGATTAATTTAATATACATTTTGAGTAAAAGAAACATACAAAATACTGTATAATTTTTAAAATGTATTCAATCATGCGTATAGAACTTGTAATACCCTTTCATTTTACTACATATTATGCAAAACAAACTACGCTGTTAGAAATAACATCCAAAATATAATTTATAAGATGGAGTAAAAGAAACGTCCGTATCGACTTTTCGACTCTTGGAGCACAAACAGTAGTGTTATGATTATTTTTGTCCTGTTGTGTTGTTTATTACCTCGGCGTGTCTTCGTCAGAGGCTGAGTGTCGTCAGACCGGTGACGGTAGGTCTGCAAGAGCTTCCGGAGAGAGGCCTCTTGCTTCTCCTGTCATGTCGAGTGCTACAAATACAAGAAAATGTTGAAAGTTCTCACGAACGTTTGTCGTCATTATATTGTGCCCACCACTGAAGTTTTCTACAAATACAAGAGATTACTTTTTCATTTACGCAAAATAGCAATACGAAAAAAAATCTAAAACTTATTTAGCACAAATTCATCAAAACTGTTTATTATGTTAATCGAAATCTAAAAAAAATCTTCGATTTATAGGTGGATCGTGCTGAAATACGATATAGGTAATATTTTTACATTTTTTACAATTTAATGAATAACTTGTAAGTACCTGATAAAAATATATAAGAATTTGATAAAAAAAATGTAAATACGAATCCTTATGTGAAATGTACCGAATTGCATCATATATAGCTATTTTCTTCGCCTAAAGAGTGGAACCAAAATTATATCTTTACAGTAAAAGGAACTGAAATCGAAACCATATTTTTGTTTGCTCCACTTAGCTGAATTTATCGAGAACTATTATTTTCATTAATAATATACAAAGAACCATTTAAGTTTTCTGATTTATTAATAAATAAAATAAAAACTGAATTTATTTCGACAAGAGATATAAAAAATTGTCTGGGAAGCATATTTTTAAATGCAAATAATATATTTATTTTTTTAATTAGCTTTAGTTAATAACTTGTTATTTTGTTATAAAAATAGTAGGTTCTTATTTCTTGACCACAGCCTTTCAATATTAGAGCATAATAATACAATACAAGTGCTATACATGTATCCCACTTTAACTCTAAAGTTAGACAAATAAGTAGATTCTTCGAAAGGTATAACTACTTTCTTATTAGAGTGGCCATTTATATTTTTGATGTTAAGGTAAATAATATAAAAATTACACTAATACTACTGCTATAATTTTATTGCTATTGATACAGCTGACAATTCTTTTCAAAAAGAAACAGTGTTTCTATGTATAGATAACTATTATTTAATAATTATAAAAAATTAAAAATCAGTGAATTCGGTATGGTATGCAAAAAATACAAAATTTGTTTCAGTTTATTGATCAGTGTAGAGGGCTTGAAAATCAGTACGAATGGTCACTCAGTTTGTTATAGATACTTTATATTTTAATTTTTTGTTTTAAACAGACAATTTTATGTAAGCAAATATAAGTAGAATGCATTTAAAGTTACAAAAATACTATTAGAAATTCGTCATTGAGGAAATAACTTTTGTAATTATTATTTATTTAATGTAAAAATTTACTCATAAAGTCCTATCTTGTGAGAGTTTGTGGTTAGTACAATGACCGACTATGGTTCTAATTTCTAATCCGAGTTCGAATTTAGCTGATGTTAATCACCAACTAACTATTTGTTCTATAAATGGCCCCATGGTGCTCACACATGCTATGAGTACCCGGGAGGTGACATCTGGTAAACACCCTCTGTAGTAAAAATTAGTGATGTAACGAGTAGTAGTTCAGCCGAATAATCGAATAACAAGAACTGGTCTAGATTGACATTTTATGTTTCATTATTATTATTACCTCAATATAAAAAAATGAATTATTTACCTCTAAATTATATTGATGAGATATTTTTATTCTTAATGTAAATGAGTAATAAATAAAAAAATATACGCTTTTTCGTTTATTACTTATTACAATTTTAGTTAAATATTACATGTCTGCTTTTAAGAATTATAACTTATTCAGAAAAATTTGGCTGTAAGTGTTTACTTACGGTATTTTTATTTGTATAATTTATATCATAAAATAATAAAAAAATATACTATTTCACTTATTTTATTCCATCCGTAGTTACAGTGAATATTCGTTATTGAAAAGAAATATTCGACCGGATATCGAATAAGAAAAACACATGAATATCGATTATCGAATATTCGGTTTCAGTCATATCTCTAGTAAAATATGTTACCATTTGTGCAAAGTAGACTTTCACACCCAACACTGGGTAAAAAGTGATAATATATTTATATTTTAAAGCCAGTTTCATTTTCATCTGCTTCTTAAAATGTCAAATGGTTTAAACGATTAAAATACGTAAATATCATCTACCTTAATCTAATTTTAGCAAAGCGGCTAAAATGACATGCAAGGTTCATTCCAAAATTAAACTGCGATTGATGAGTGAAAAAGTCAGAAATAAATAAATCTTTTTTTTAGTTTATACTTTCAAATTATTTACTAATAGAGTGTGTATTTTATTTCAGGACTTAATTTTATTATTTACTGTAGTAAAATCATTAGGATTTCCTAAAAAATAAGTAGAATATACATTTGCAACTGATGTTTTTTGCATATGTAACAGACCGAACATTTTGAAAGAAGAAAGATCATACTATTTATATAGTTCATAAACACATGTTTGAATAGTAACATATGAATAATATCTGCAATCTGCACTCATTATTGTATCTAGTTTTCGGGCTCTGACCGCATGTTGGTACTATATTTATACATCATACTACACTATTGTTGATTTCCATAAATTTCACATAAGATTTTGGAAGTTAAAGCAGTACTGAACTATAATTTTTGGAGAATATCCAATATTTAATTCGGGCCTCATAAAAAAACAGAAGGAATATTTACATGTACTTAGGTAAGTACATAAAAAGTTCTATTTATTTTTTATGCAGAAATAAAAAGTTGTACAATCTATGTCCCGCAATTGATTCTTACGTCCTCAATCGTAACTATATGATTCAAATCATTGGGGAGCAAGGGTATTGATGACATCATGAATTTTATGTGAAATAATTAAAAGTATATAAAATACTGAATGATTTCAAATACAAAAATTATAATATATTTTACCAAAGAAATGTAAAACTTTTGTTTGGTATTTTGTATGTTGTATCTAAAATACTTTTTTAAGTAAATAAATGACATGAATGACATTCTCATTTTTTTAAAAATATATGAAAATATCCGTTATCGCGGTTACACTACTGTTTCTATTTCATTTTTGTAGTTGGTTGGACGCAGATAGCAAATATACACCCGTCTGTGACACTTACGATAATGAGATAGTGAATAAAAATCTCATCTTTGCCTTAAGTTTATTTTAACGTAAAGCATAGGATTTGCCATATGTTTACTACTTCACATTTGATTAACAGCAATGTATCAAAGCGTTCACTTTATAATGAAACATAGATTGCCAAATTATCGTCATTATTAACTTTCAAATTGTGATATATTTTTTAAATAACACATTTCTACATCGTTGGAATTAGTTGGAATGGATGTTGTGGATAAATAGAGTAGCTCGCTAAGTCTCCTGATCCGATAGTACTTGATTTTTTTTTTTAAACTGAGGAACATTAAAAACGATATTATTTAATGTCAATATGTATAATATTAATATTAAAAAATTCGAGAAAAAATTAAAATGAAAAATTTAAAATCACTCTAGACACATTTAACCTCAATATTATATCTGCTATGTTTTATTTTAAATTGAACGCTCTTATACATTGCTGTCAATCAAATATCAAGTCATAACAATAGCTATAAGAATTCAAATGTTTCATGTTAAAATAATCGCACGGTGTAGTAGATATCTGCTGATTGGTCGCTTGGCAACATTTTGTAGGTATAGTTAATTTTATCCAGCGCCACCTATAAGAAAGAAATTGTTATCATACCGATTTCTGGACTTTAATAGTTGTCTACGAATTATCTTTGTAATAAGTTATGACTATTTTTAACGTGATGTTTATCGTCCGAATGAACATGAGTGCTGAACAAATTCACCTGAACTTCATAGTTAGCTTCCGATATCATTGGCAGGAGTTGATCAATTTTCGGAAAAACCAAAAGTGACAATTTACTTTAGTCATCATTTATTTGAAAATATATTTAAATTAGTGATATTTGTGTCGTATGGTGGCCACAGTTAATTTTTTGTTTTGGTGTGAATAATTCAATCATTTTCAAAATTTTGACTTTTTCGTAAGGAGTAGTGGAAGAAAAGTCCCAAAGGCTCTCATATTATTTATCCCTAATCTAGAATACAAGGTCTACTGAAGGCATAGGGTCTTTAAGTATTGCCTATTCTTACTATGTATCTGCAGTCTGCAATTGATATAGAATACAGTAAATATAAAAAAAATACTTTATTCTTTATCAATACTCGGGTATAAACTGACCACTGCTAATGTTCAAATTTTCAGGACATCGAATGAGAACTGAACCGCAAAATGATATTAATCGTTGTTTTCTGAACGAAGACCGGAACTGAACCGAAAAAAGATTATATTTAATTTTCAGGACAATACATATTGAGTACGTTATCATCGTCTTTGTTTTTAATTAAAATAAAAGCAGATAAATAGTTAAAATTTGGACACTAGAAAATGAATCCAAAACCGTAAAAACCAAAAATTAGAACCAAATCGATATTTTTTTTTACTAATTTCTGTTATTGGGTTTTATTCTCGTAAAACTACCATTGTAAATAAATAAATAAACACTATTTTTAATTTTTATAACTGATAACAAGCAATTTTGCATTTTGCTGAAAAATTATCATGACGTGAAAGTCAAAATTTAAAAAAAATCATTATGTAGGTACTGTACCTGAGATTCTCACAAAACGTACTACGTAATCTGCTAAATAAATTATCACCTCTTCTGTAAATAGAAGATCTTAGTTATTACTCATGGTTTTGAAATAAAAAACTGACTGGACATTTTAGCCACAATAATGACTACAGTGAGATACAATAATTTTTTTATTTCTGATTTTTCTCTGTGGAACTCGACATTTCTAAGTTTAAGTGCAAAATGAGTATATATAGATAATTAATCTAAATCATTTCTGTGATTTTTTGAGCTGATCTAGATCATTTAATATTTTCAGATCTTGATCTTAGCTGTAACCACAGCGTTATATTAATCCATACAAACTTGATCAGGAAAACATTATTGACAAGAAAATTTTATAAATGTATCATACCAGGCCTCAGATGTTTTATAATCCTCACACACAGCGGCAGGCACATAATAGTTTGGTGTTCCTTATGACTATACGGCCATTAAAACCAAAATTTCGTAAACTTCTTCGAATACTCTATGTTCCAATAGATCCTCCAAAAATTTTAAATATTCTTAATGTTAATTTATTCAGAGGTATTTTAGGATTTAATTTCATGTAACGCTCAATAAAGCGTTCATTCTGCTGATTTAAAATTTTCTTACGGCCCCCGCGGCAAATATTTTTCTACTTCTCATTTTTATATTTACTACTAATGTTCTCAATAATAGAGTACAATCTTTATACAATTTTGATAACTTCCCTTAAAGATTTACACTGGCAAAGTAATTTCAAACAGATTCTCCTTTCAACTACCGTAATTACTTGATTTTTGTGACCTATTTTTTAAAAAAACCTGGTGTACAAAATACCGATCATAGATGTTTTATATTTATAAATATAAATATTCACACTTTATAAGTAAGATTTCATAAGTGTACGAATAATTTTGTGTATCTATTTTTTGTACACATTTTGTTTTTATTTAATTTACATAAAAAAATAGTATATTATTTAACAAGCATAATATGTAGGCTATATTACACGAGGATGTAATTAAAAATACGAGCGGTAGCGAGTATTTTTAATCATCCGCGTGAAATGTAGCCATATTATGCGAGTCAAATACTATACTTTATCTACAACTATCAGGCATATAAAAAATCTGATATTATTTGTTAAATATTCAGTTAGGTTTGAGTAGTTCATATATATCTTAACAGATGGCGCCACAGTAGCACTTAAATGTCAAAATAACTTTTCAAATTGTATTTATTATACTTTTATAAGCATATATATTGATATTTATAATAAAACATATGTTATTAATAAATTAACAGTTTAATAAAATATTATGTGTTAAATTATATGCCCTAATTATTACAGAAAAGTGTAGCGTGTATCATGACATTTCAAAATATTACACTTGTGTAATATGAGTAGTATATTATATGTAGTATCACACGTATAATGTACCCATATTTCAATAGTTGAAGATAAATAATATTTTTATAATCATTGGCTATTGCATTTTATTTCTGGAATATGAGAGAATATGATCCCGTCAGTAATATGTCAATATTATTTTTAAAAGTACAAAATTTTTCACTTTTTAAATAGAAAACTTAGGTGTACGAATAATTCTGTGAGCCACTGTATATATACTTTGGGAAAATACGTGTATACGTATTTATCAATAGTATTTATTTCTAGAAAATAATGTAATATTGTTTACCACTTCCGTTGTAAATGAGATTAAAATTAGAAAATATTTTATCATTTTCAAATAAATACATTTATAAAACTGAATTGATTATATTATTTTGTAATTGTTGTTCATTATACATACGAATGAAATTACGTGCTTTTATATATTATTAATTACAGTTTAGAAAGTATTTTGTACCAAATTTTAAAAAAATGTAATACTTAATGTAGTCGACTTATAACGTTTCCTTTTAGTTTTACTCATAATCAAAATTAATTCTTATAGTTCACAGAAATACAGTAAACTGGCTTAACTCTAGTAAAGTATAGTTATCGGTACGGTTTATCTTTCGCAATAGAGGATGCAAGTTCTAATAAAGATGTATTTAGTACTATTTTAAATTAATTGTGCTTGTATTAATGGAAAATACCAATTCGTAGAAAGTTGACATCGGCGGTACCACAAAACAAGAAAAAGGACTATTCTGCTCAAATATACCTATAATAAACTCTAAGAATAAGAATAAAATTATAATTGTATGTAAAAATAACATCCAAGTTCTCTCTGTTGACAATGAAAATAAAATAAATTTTCTGCGCCATGTTATATGTCTGTCTCTCTCTCTCTCTCTCTCTCTCTCATCTTATCTGTCCTTTTCTGTAGAGGCCATCACACGTCACAGCTAAATAGCCGTAGAAATGTCGTATTTATTAAGGAAATGATATATTTGTTAACATTGTTATATAACAAATTATTGAAAACATATTCAAAATATGATAAATCTCAATATGCGGGAAGAGCCCATTTGTCAAAAAAGATGTCGTATGTTGTTATACTTTAAAAATAGTAATAAATTTTGCATAATAAAACATAATTGTAATCTTTGACATAGGTCGATATATTTTTAACACATTTATCGGTGATAAATAATTAAATGTCGAAAAATGTTATCTAATTAAATCGTACCAGATCCGAAGGAATAAAAATGTAAAATTTGTAATTTTGTGTCTTCAAATTCGTAAAAATATATATGGGGGAATATGCTTATCCTTATATCTGTAATAAATTAAAAAGTATATTGATTTTTTTTAATTACTATTAAAAGCTTTAAATAAAATTTTGATTGGCTAACCCAGCTCTTTTTGCTATACTATAAAAAATAATAATAGTATTAAAAACCTAAAAATTCAATCATTTATCAATAATTCACTATCGAGAAATTTTAAACCGAAAACAATACTTCCCTTACATTTTTTTAGCATCATTTACGTGTATTTGTAATATGCAAATGTATAAGAGACTTTGTGTAAAAAAACCTGAAGTGCTAGACTTTCTGCATAATTAAGAAAACCATTTTCATGGTTTTTACTCCTAAAATAAATAATTATTCATGCATTGCAAAGAACCTTAGACTCTTACGGCCGGTTGCACCAATTTTACTTAAATTTTAAGTTTATTTTTAATTTAATCGACAATATTATATCACAATAAAATGTCAAATGAACCATTTAACATTGCTGTCAAAATTTCGTTTAGTATTTATTTGCTTTCTACGAATCCTAACGTAAATAACCATTGTTGTACAAATTATAGGTTATCTATGTATCACATTATAGAAGGCTACGTGTAAAGGACGTGATCGCACAGTTAGGGAATTTTTGATTATCGAAATTATGTTAGCAGTATAAATAAGACAAAGTTAATTACAATTAATTTAAAACAAAAGAACTATTGAAGAAATAAACAAGAAGTGTTATACATAGTATTGTTTTATTGGGTTGTAAATAGTTTCAATTTATTGTTTTAAGGTTGACAGTTTGAGTTGTTTTTATGTTCTGTAGTTGGTACTAATTACTAGTGATATGTCAATTCCTTCAGTGTATTGGATGATCTTGGTGTGATAAAGCCAAATAATTGTCGTAGAAAAAGTATACTACATAATTCGAGTTGTAAAGCATTTACGCACTTGTGGAATTACAAACTCTTCGCTTCGCGGCTCTTGTGTAACTTTTCCATTTCGTGCGTAATACGCATCTTACAACTCTTAATACGTAATATATTATTAATGCCCAGTATTACAAAAGACAGAATAAATTTACTTACATAGTAAATTGATTTAAATAACCCTATTCCAAACAAAATTATTTTATTAATGACATAAATAACATAGTTGTCAAAATTCCGATTGTGAATTTGTGGCATAGCATTTATATGTCTGTTGTATATGTATTTTATGAAAAAAAACCGTTTACCAAAATGCCATTTTTTGTATTAGCGAGTTGTGAAGCGAGACTCCGCAAAATAACACATAATGTATTTTCTAACGTGTTTCATATATGATTTTTTCTAATATTGATATGATTCCTTTAATTTAACTTTTCTTTTTGCTAATTTTGACATATTAACTGTCTCTTTTCAAAACGGACCAACGATTGAAAACGGCACTATTTTCATAACAAGTTAAAAACAAAACAATTCACTTTACGCCCTACTGCATTTAAATTGTTTGTTTACATCATGGTTACCATGGCATAAACTAAAAGATTGCAACCCACGGGCGGTAAAGTAGAGTAAAAGACTGTCAGGCGGTAAAGAAAATACCAAAAACATTTATCCAGTTTTGTAATACCTTGTATTCGTTTTTATACCTATCCTTCGATTCACCAGGACATTACTCTGCTAAAATTTAGTAAAAAAAATTCGAATGTAGCTCCTTGCTTGACATATGACATTTTGTTTTACATTTGACATTTTTATTTAATTGCAACTTACTTATTTTATTTAAACAAAAACACCAGGTTACCAATGCAAGGCATCGCCTTAGTGTTTTTGGAATGTCATCTTATAATTACAAATTACATTCCATTTGATAACAGTACTGCTCAAAAAGTTGTACGTACTTCAGGTCGAAAGAGATTTACGCTTATGGACGTAAACCTTCTTTTTCGGCCCTCTATACATAAATAAGTATTTCAGTAATGAAAATTTTTTATTGCTTCACTGGTTATTCTTCATCAGTTTTAAAAAGTGATATATGATTGTTTGATCATATTTTTCATTTGATTTATCTTATTTTTATATTGTCTAAAGGAATTAATCTCAGTTAAAATATACTTTTATATTTGGCGTGCTTTTGTCCACAATTAATATAGGTTAATGTTAATATAGAATACAGATTGACATTCTATCCCTAAAAAAAATCTGGCTAACATCTGGTGGAGAAATGTAATACTTCCGTGATCGAGATATCACCTTGTTTTTTACATTGAGAATATAGACGGTAACGGGCGTTCTTCCAAAGAGGTAAAGTTTCGACAAGCATGGGTTCATTTATCAAAAATAGGGAAAAAAGATAGTAAGTACGTTAGAATGTTAGAAATTTATGTGAAATATGGTAAACCTGCTGAATGAAGTTGGACACTTTTAACTGTCAAACTGCATTTAAAGTACTGAGAAAATATGGCTAAAGAGGAAGAAATAACTTATCAAATTATAATATCGAAAAAATTAGCTTTGTTTATTCAGTTTTTATAATTTGAAATACTTCGAAATTGTATTTAAAAACGTTTAAAAATATTTGAGGTTATCGATTCGACATTTACTGTATGGTGCAAAAATTAGAAATAACTATTTTACAAAAAAAAAATCTAAAACAGTTTAACAATAACGTATATTATTAAACCATTTTCAATATAACAATAGAGCTAGAGCAATTGTTAACGCAAAGTATAAAAAATATAAAACTTGTTACTTATTGTTGGGTGTATCAATCGACTTTATCACATGTATCAAAATAATTATTCCGTAGAAACTGTTTATGAAACGTTACTTCCCGGGCTTTTAGGAATTTAAATCAGCGGGACTCGAATTCAGGTTCTTCTAATCATAGCCAGTTTTTCTATTCATTAATCAACGGACACTTTCAAGGTGCACATAGGAGATTAACACGGAAAATCCGTTTTTTGCAGGCTATTGCCTTCCGTTTGAATTAACAATAATGATTGTGGTATCAAAAGGAAGATAAATGTATAATTGCCGTATTTTAATCGTATAAATTTTGACGTTTGACTTTTTATCTCCCAAAATTTTGAAAATTTCACCCCCGTATGAACTTCTGATTCTTAAAATTGTTATTGCATTTGGTATAGGCCTGTCAGGAAATGATGCGGGCATACAAGTATTCTTGTCTTAAACTTGAATTAAAATATGCATAATACCATTATACATAAAGTTTAAAAAAATTGTAACCCAAAAATAAATGTTGTCAATCAAATATAAAGTCGTAACTATGGATGGACCACGTTAAAAAATACTCATGCTACGTACACCTTGAAAAACGAAACACCCGGTATATTGATTATGTGAATTTCTGCACAAATTATTTTCTTATTGAAATTAAATTTAGATTCGTATATAACTTTAAAATACTTAAAATATTGCTGCTTACTTAATCAGCAATCATTTTCTTAATTTTTTAAGAAATAAATAGCGTTGCTTAATATTTAGTAGAAATATGACCGAGTACCGAATAAATACATATTTAGTATTCAGCCTATTCGGTCGTATACCAATGTATACCTACCTACCGAATAATCGGTTGTGATTTACATATTGGATGACTTAAATACTACATTTGTTATATTTTTCCATAAAAATTATTAGATTTAATAAGCAAATAAAAAGTATGAATGTTGGATAATATAACCTGACACGTTATATTGTAATTATAATTGATGAATTTTGAATAAAAGATATATATCTATATCTACATACAAATATATCTACCTACCGTTTTTTAGAGGTCAATTATTTTTACCGGTTTCAGGATATTAAACCTTTGTCTACCTATAGAAAAATAAAGCTGGTAACTAAATCATAATTGTAACTGTACGGTAATTTTGTTCCCATACTGACTTGCAAAAGACAATATAATTCTTACCAGGATGTCATACCAACAACAGATTTGATCATGAAAACGTGATTGGTAAGAAAACTTGATAAAATAATACTTATTTAAACGTATTAATGTTTTGAAACCGATAAACTATTGAACAAACCACGGATGTCATCATTACATCATTCGCTCTATACGAGCTCATATTTCAAAACGACATCTGTGGTGGTTATGATATTTTTTAACAATCCTAGGAATGTTAGTACCCATAATTAAATTTAATAAAATCAAATATAAATTAACCGAATATTTTGTTGAAATTTGGTTACAGTATTTTTTGAATTTCAATCAATGAAAATCGAATATCAGTAAATATTCTGCTTACGTTCATATAGGTACCTATTTTAGACGTTTATCAAGTGTTTTAATGTTGTCTCGTAAATGGCGATTATGTGACAGATTAAAATAAAAATTAAATATTTATAACATTATTTTACTTATATTTAATGAGAAATTTTTCTCTAGAAATATTCTACTAATATATGACTCGAGCATGTTAAATATTTCTCATGCGCTTAACTATTGAATACTCGTTTTTCGATTTCGGTTGAACATCTGTTTGTCGCTACATATTCATATCTGTATTTAGTACTGCGTACTTTAATATAGAAAATATTCTTTCCGGGGGTATTTTTTTAATTATTTACAGATTTTAGAAACCTGTCATGTATTTATAAATATACGAGATGCTCATTGCTTGAATTATTTCATGCTACTTTGTTTTATTTTGCTGTGTAGATCGTCACTGTGTCGTGTTCATCACATTGCAAAAGAATAATGATTTTGGCAAAAGAATAGTAATAAAATTTGAATTGTATCTTCAAATTGTGCCAAATGTTTATCCTTCTGAAATAGAACTAATTTTTACATAATTGGCATATTTTTATTTTATCTTGTTTTCTAAAATAGTTATGTAGATCATTTTATTATTAATATTCACAATAAAAACAAATAACTTGAAAATTTTTTATTGACAATACACAAAATTACACACAGTTTTGTTTTAACAAAATAATGTATTGTTTCAAAATATCAGTGCTTTAGAATAATAGCTAAGATAAAATGTAAGTTAAATATGAGGGAATACTAATAAATAACAATATTTTATTTATTATGTTTAGTTTTATTTACTAAAAAAATTATGAAAAAAATTACATTAAATATGTCAATTGCTGTGAACAACAGGCTGTTCTAATCAGAAAATCTGAACATATTTTAAATGTATTAACTATATTAAGTAAATACTGGTTCGATCTTACTTAAATCTCTTGAAATCTATGTTGATATATTTGAAATTCTTGTCATAACACAGATTTTCATTTACATAAAGAAATAGCAAAAAAAAAGGTAAAATATACATATATCATCTTTCAATGGGTTAAAATTACTAATCACAGAAAGATATTGAATTTGCAGTACAGCAATGAAAAATAATCTTTACATGTATAAAATACATTTAGAAGATATTAATTTTTAATAATCTTATAAAATATATTCTGTCTCATTATTTGAATTAACGTTAATTTATCCTGATTTAAGAATGGATACAAACTATTTTGTAAAAAATCATTGATTAAAATAATAGACCGTTATACAGTCTCACACAGATAACAGGCTCGCTACACTCGCCCGTTACCTACTGTGCTCACTTGTAAATTTCAGGTAACGGTAGAGCACTGTACAATGTTTTATGGGCATTTGCATCGCAATATATTTATGTTTAATAAAATTCATTGCATTTGTGCAACGTCAATGTCAATGTCAAAGGATGTCAGACGTTTCAAATAAGATATGTTGTCATGGTATATCCATGTCAACAGCCCGTTATAATTTTTACACGGTCTAGCCCGTAAATCGTCTTGTAACCCCTACAAACAGAGCTAAATAAACAGTTCTTTACTGTTCAAATGCCCATAAAATGTATTTAAGTACTACTAAAGTAGTGTACGTTTGGTAGTTTGACATTCCCTAATATGGAAAGAATGAAAACTTCAAATGCTTATTGCTAAAATAAAATAGCTTCAAAAGTAACCTAAATTATGAAATTATATAAAATTTTCTATAAAAATAGAAATATAAAATCTTGTAAATTTCTATAATACGTGCATTATTATTTTGATCAAATTTACCAAGGCAGTAATTGCTGCATAATACTTTCTTACATTTTTGAACAATTATTCGCCATATTGTTAAAACGACAACCTTCTTTCAGTACTAGATATCGTATCGGAATATAATCTAGTTGAAGTCGCACTTTTGAAACTGATGTCGTTCAAAAATAATATTTATTTTCAAGAATAAGCACGAATAATTTGAACAAATTAATTTTTTTGTCATAAAAGTAGTTAAAGTAAAAAAGGTTTTTTGCATTACTAAAGAATTTGTGAAAAATTTAATGTTGAGTTAATAATGAATTTCATTTCTTACAGTTTGCAACTTAAAATTACTAAAAATGTATTTCAAGAGCCAAGAGGTATTTTTAAAAATAATAGCCTTATTTTCTGTGAAAATTGAAAGTGAAGGTGAAAGTATAGCAAATGTTTTTATCAGACTAATTTAGTCTATCAATTTGTATGAAATTCAGTTTGAGTAAGTTCATACAATAATACGTCACGCGATGTTCAAAGGCACTTATTTTGCACTCATACTGTGCGTGCCTCGTACATTACAAGGTATTACCTCAACAAATGACTACCACCAGTTCCCCATCAATTATATTAGAATTATTAAAAGTGTTTTGTAGCTTTATCACACATTTAAAAAAACATAAACTGCAATTAAACGTCAAACTGTAGCTTTACACTATCGTCATCTGAGGAAATTGTGGTTCTGATTATAAATTAAATATTGATAATTTATTTTTGTTGGAGTGTTTAGGATATCTGATTATTGTTATAACTGTAAATTAATTAAATGTTCTATTTTTATACTGTTAAGACATGAATGAATAAATGATTAATCTTGAAAGGTTTCTTTCGTATGTGAATACTAATTCGTCCACGTTATTTGATAAAATATATTTAAAAATTTTAAACTACAGAATAATTGAATATTATTATAAATAAATAAAATTTCATATCTATATTTGATTACTTAAAAATGGTCATAAAACATTTATAACTATAGAAAATGTACTCACCACAATAGATGTGAATGCTTGACAAGTGAAATGTACAAAAATATTAAGGGTAAAAATATATCATTTTTAGATCAATTAAATTGGAGATTCGGTGACGATATTTTATATATTTATTATAAAGAAATAACTAAGTTGAGTTAGATAGTCAGTATCGCCAACTAAATTCACTTTTTAAATTTAAATATAAAACATAAACTACGTACACAAATAAGTAAATTAAATGCAAACAGTAATACCGTCTATTTGTATACTTACTTTCAGCATTATTTCGTAAAATGTGAGGATAAATTTAACTAATCTATTTAAGGTAACTAAATCTACCCTAAACTCTATCATTTCAAACTCAAATAACTTCTTTCAAAAATTATACATCTATAACATTGTGATTAATTCATTACTCTCTTAGATTTTTAATGATTGTTTTTTTAGCTATAAATTTAATACATTTTATTGTAACTATATTATTATCTTTGTTCAAAAATAAAAACTGCTAAATATCATTTAGAATCGAGTTATAAGAACGCTCAACAAGTATGCGAATTTCAATGTAAAAGTTTATTTACATACACACAACACAAGTTTGTTACTATAGGGTTCATAACCATAATGAAATTAAAAACTGATAACTAAATGAAGATTTGAATCGAAATTTGATGTAGACACAGGACCAAAATCGAAATCAACAGTTATTGCTTTTTAGTATGAGTTTTCATTATGTCTGGAAATTTCATTATTTTTTTTTACATTGACTGTTTAGTGAATACGAAAAACTAACAACAATGTTAACAATTTAATATTATTTAGTTAATATTTAGTAGGGTTATAATGAATATTTAAGGATTAGTTGTATAAAAGCATAAGAATAATGGAATGGGTAAATAAGTAATAGGATGAGATGAGGTGAATGGTTGATTGTTGCAGATTGCAGCATCTTGGCACGATCCCCGTTCTCCTTTCTCTGGCGGTATTCGTGTTAGCTTGGCGGCGGCGGTGAGTTCAGATGGCCCCGTATTGATCGCATGCGCATCGTCGTCTGGCCACCGCCCGCACCGCTCGCGCTGCTGCCGCTGTACACGCGTGCGGCAGCCGACTGCCCGGCTTGCACCACGAGCCAGAGACAACACCTGCCTCCACAACCATCATTACCTTATCGCCACATCACTATTCATTACCCAAACCCACATTCATTCTTTCGGAAACACTGAAAACCGCCATAGAAGCGGGAACACGGCTAAAGTAAAATCATCATCTACATCATTATCATCTGATGGTTGTAAGCAACCCATCCATATTGATTGGAATGGTAAATCTTCGCAACTCACTACGTCATTGATGTGTGAGTTTGTGACGTCAACAGGCCGAATCGGGGCGATCTAACGCCAACCAAACCAACACAGTTAACATCCGTGCATGCGCCTGCCCGCGCCTGCCTCGCGTCCCTCTTGCCCTACTTCAAGCACTGACCTATTTTATAAAATCTAACAGTTTTACATGGGAACGGGATTCAGGGATTCCTCACAGCATCACAGCTCGAGTTTCTATCATCTACTCACAGATGTTATCAACCTAGTGCAACACTTGCCTCTAGCTTCTCCCAATTTCCTTATTCAGCGCACCTATGTCAGCAACCAGTGTTTCAATGCTGTCTTTCAAACAATAGATTGCTTTCTATATCACTATCATGCACATACAGTTCAACATTCTAAATTCAACTTATGTAATAAAAAATAAAATATTGCGTGATTCCTCGGAGCAAGAAAAACCTTACGATTCCATGAAAAGCTAAAAGTATAAATGCTAATACGATGAAATCATTTTATTTTTGATGTTTTCAATAAAATTTCATATCGAAGAAATCGATATGCAAATAGAAAAACGAAATATAAATATAGTGTTTTATTTTCAGTTTGCAACTTCGTAGTTCACGACCGCTGTCTGAAAACTGTGGTATCCCCATGCTCCAGCATTGCAGCAAGCCTTATTAAGGTAAACATCCAAATAAATGGAAAAACGTAGGGAATAATGTGGTCAGATTAGCACAGTCTCTGCTGCTGAACATTGTAACATGTGACGTTATTGTTTGAATCGTACAATGAGTTTGTTTTCCGTAGAACCCGGTAGCGCATTGTTGGTCCGAGCCATTCCATCACAAGCGCAAGTTCTGCAACGTTTGCCGGAAAAGGTTAGATGACAGCTTGTCCGTTCACTGCGAGAGTAAGTAGCCATTCAGTATTCTACATTCGTTTATTGATAAATCCATAAAAGCTTAGCTGCTATTATCTATTAAAACTTCTCTTCAAATGTAATGTAAACCTACAGTATATACAACAAATGACAAAAAATAATCTTTACTTTTCAATTATGTAAAGGCTTTTATGAAAACCAAGTGATATCATATAAACTTGTCACTGGCTAATTTTAGATTTTTAGTCGATGACTTATTGTTCCTTGTTTTGTTTAAGATTCTTTTCTTTTCATATATGAGCAATAACATTGCAATTTGTTACAGTTTGCGACTACTTTGTACACATAGAGTGTCAAGATTTCGCAGTAGCGGATTGTAAAGAGAATGCAACATATCTGCCTGGGAAAGAACTGTCTAATGTCAAACATGAACACCACTGGCGCGAAGGAAACCTACCGAACAATTCGAAATGCGTTGTGTGCAAGAAGACCTGCTGGGCGTCGGAATGTCTCGCTGGATACAAGTGTGAATGGTGCGGCATTACGGTAAGTACATCATCAATGCGGAATTTTACTTTATTGAAATATAATATTATTCAAAATTACATATATGTACTGACTAGAATTGAGTGGGGTGTGAGATCTGGGATTCAAATCTCGACGTCACTAACTTTTAACCAAATATAATACCGTTGTATTCGACTAGATCGGTACACATTATAAGCTGTAGGCTGAAAACCTGCAGCGCATGCAAACTTGTCACGAAACAAGTACATTAGGTACTTGAGGTCCTGTTCTATCCAAGAATATTGTGCCACAGGTGAAATATATTTTAACTTTAGAATGATGAATGAATATTTCATCTTTGATACTTCCTTTTAGATGCAATTTTATGTGATAATATTGATAATTATTTATAAGTATGCGACATAAAAAAATAAAGGTATAATTGTTTATACCCCTGTTTAATAATAACACTTCTCCGCCAATCATACCTTTGAATTTTCACTACTTAAAACTACTACAGCCAATCAAATTTCGGAATTTTCATTACTTAACAAGAAACAATTACTTTTCATAGAGTGTTGCCGTGAATGAGTGACGCACTATTTATCTGGCAAAATTTAGTAATATGTATTACAACATAAGTATTTTATTTAACAGTCGTAGAAAAGTACAGGATTCTGTTATTCACACGTAATGGATGTTATGCACAATCGAATGATTTACAACACGAATGAAAGCGAGTGTTGTAAATCATTCTCATGAGTAATAAGCACGTTACATACTCATTGAATAATATACTATTATTTAGTGATTGACAACATTAGAATTAATTATTTTTTTCTTATAATGTAAAATATAAATGTCCTACTTTTTCATTGACTGCAGTCTAGATAAAATGTGTACTTTTATTCAAATGTATTATAATAATAATAATATTATGACAGTACATACTGTAGAAAAAAAAATTATATTATAAACAAAACATGATTGTATAAGTATAATAATGTTCGTAAATCTTTTACTTACTATTGCAGTGCTAGCATTATTTGTTAGCATAGTAGACCAAAGTAAAAAATTATATTCCTAATAATTACGATGATTGTTTCCTCGTTAGCAATAATAAATACAAATTATCTCAAGAAACAATAGATATTTGGTGTACTCCCCCAGCGTTAGCAGAAACTACAAATGCTACTATAAAACGTAAATTGGAGACTTCCTTATGGAATTTTTAATATTTTGCATAGATACTGCAAGATAAAAATTCTGTTTTACTTACAACAATAAATGAAAAATAAGCATTCTAATAATATAATTTCAATTCAATCAAAGGATCTTGTTCCTCTCAATACTATTTTATCAGATGATGATGGATTTTTACCTATTTATAGGAATATGCATATATACATATAGGTATTTAATTCAATATAGCAATAACTTACATATACCAAACAGTTCCTTGCGATCACACAGATAATATGAGGTCCCGAGATTTTTCAGCACCTCAGATATTAAATTGCATTACTAATTTATTAATATTTGTTAAACATATTACATTAAATAAAGCTAAATTTACAATTACAATAATATGCGCGTTGAGTTTCTCAGATCATTTGCTATATATACTACACAAGTAGTAGTACACAGAATTATTCGTACACCTAAATTTTCTATTTGAAAATTGAAAAATAGAGTACGTTCAAAAATAATGTTGACATATTAATGACGGGTTCATATTGTTTCAAATACGAGAAATAAAATGTTCCAATTATTAAAAATATATTATTATTATTTTGTAAATTAAATAAAAACAAAATGTATACAAGAAATATGTACACGAAATTATTCGTACATTTACGAAATCTTACATATAAATATAAAGCATCTAAGATTGCGTAAATATCAATTATTTGAGTAATTTGTATAACGGTTTTTTTTTTTCAAAAATAGATAAAAAACTAGAAATTACGCTAGTTGAAATATTAATGAGGACTAGTTGTATAAAATATCCTGTGAGGGCAGTACATAAATTTTATATTATAGCAGAATTAACGATATATTAAACGATAAATGAAATGAAATTAAAAACAACACAATAAATTAACAAAAAAAATTTGAAGGGTATATTGAAATGTAGGCTGTTCGAATAACTTAGAAATTTTGGCTCTAGTGATCGTATATACGAGATACTGTTCAGATTTTCATCAACTGCAAAGTTCGCAAATTTAATAATACTAATATTTGTACTATCTGTAATACTTTAGAGCCCGACAATCGCCACCACTTCTTCGTAAACTGTCCATTTCATAGCCCATTATATTGTCAAAATCTTACAGGGAGTAGCAGAAGACCGCCCTTTTCAATTTTACATAAAAAAATCAAATGTTCGATGTATATAATTTTTCAATCGCTGTTCTTCAAATCAGAAATTTTACTATGAACGAAGAATCTGATATATTCGATATTACGCATCTATAATGAAACATGTTTACAATGTCTATATATTGTTAATTTCTATCTATTTAATTTATATTTACTTCTGTGAACAACTTATAAATTTTTAAATTCAGAAATGTGTAGCTTATAGATGTATGTGCACATCTGTAACACTGAAAGTTACAAATTATTTCGTATGGAAACGGTTTGTTCACTGCATATATTTTGACATTTCTTAAATGTTGCCAACTCTACATTTATTGTTTTTATTGGTATTTAATTTCTTCGTGAATACTACCACCTAGAATCCAGCCCATGTAGCTTACAATATACAAGGTATTCATTAAAATGACACCCGAAAATTGAATGTAGTTATTTAAAAAATAGTAATATATATTATTAATTATTTGTTCCGGTACTAAGTAAATACAGTAAATATTTAAATAAATTGGATATTTTTTTGCTCAAATTGAAGTAACTGGGTACCTTACTCATATTTATAAAAACATCTACTTCTTGTTTTGATGAAGGTATAGTTTTAGGGTTTATTTTCAAATACGCTTAATATTATTATACAGATTTTATTCAATGAATGTTGTTTGTAACGTTTCATTTTTAGTTCTGAGCACACACAAGCATTTTTTAAAAGAAAGAGAACCAAAATACCACTAAATTGCACTAAATTCCTTAATCCATAAAATTTACTCATTTAACAAAATTATTTCGTATTATGATCCCCTTCTATAAATACTCCAATAAATAAAATTCTGATCAGATTATTCAGTGTAAAAAAGAAAAATACTATATTTTTCAATATTTAGCATATATTATTGTAGTATTCACAACGAAGAAAATTGTCACTGTAATTATTTTACAAATCGTAAGTGAGTTACGAGAAACTATGCGCTACTTGTTACGTACAGAATTGCTTTCTATAACCATAACGATTTACAGGTCTGACAGATATGCACAGAATTGCAGCTTGAGTCTGTGCACAAATAAATTATTATTATTAATGATCATATAGTCAGAAGGAACCCTTAGAATACCAAACAAATTGGAATAAAGAGACCTATTTGCAAAGAGTATGGTTTTACGAATAAAAATAAATTGTACCGATTTGGGTCGAATGGTAAATATTTTGATTAGAAAACATCAAATTCTGAGCTTAAATAGATGTATTACAGTGAAACACGGTGGCGGGAACATAGTTTGGGTCCTTGTAGGGCTTCCTTCTAACTGTACGACAATTATAGCTAAAAAAATTAAAGTTCTTCAAATAGTCTATGTTCCAATAGACCGTTCAAAAATTTCAAATCTTTTTAATGTCAATTTATTCAATGCATCGTTTATTCTACTACGTGTTACTAAGTTACTCAAACCACTATAATAAAATTATTGGAGTACTTCCTAATTGTTGGTTATAAACAGATAAATAATATAAATGAAGTCGCCGTTCGAGATTTTTTTTAATATCTGTAACGAGAATGAGAACCAAATTTTCTATTTCTGTAGCTGTTAATATTTCTATATTTGCGCCTATTTTCAATTTTGATTTCGCCTGAAATGATGAACTTATTAATTCACTAGAGAAATAATGGAATGAATAACCTTTATGAAATTAATAAAATGAAGAGTCTGTTATTGAACGGTAGTAGAAAAAAATATTTACGCCCCCCACGGGATATATTTTATAAATATTCCTCGTTTATATGTTTACTTATAATGTTCGGAATAATTGAGTGCAATATTCACACAATTTTGACAAAATCCCTTAAAGATGTACACTGGCAAAGTAATTTTAAAGAAATCATAATTTCTTGTTTATTTTGTAACCTATTTTGGAATAAATGTTATACAAAATACTCAAATAATTGATATTTACGCAATCATAGATGTCTTATATTTATAAATATTAATATTTACTCGGTTATATGTAAGATTTCATAAGTGTACGAATAATTTTGTGTACTTATTTCTTGTGTACAAGTTTTTATTTATTTTACATAAGAACAATAATTTTTTTTCATAATTGGCAATTGCATTTTATTTCTGGTATTTGAAAGATTATGATCCCGTTATTCATGTCATGTACTCCATTTTTCAATTTTTAAATAAAAAACTTAGGTGTACAAATAATTCTGAGAACCAGTCCTAAATAAAGCATTTTTTCTTTTTTTTTGTCATAAGGTAAATTGAATCCCAGGTGGTTGCTTTGTTTGCCTGTAGGTTCACAAAACTTGCATTATAATTACATTTTTTCTAATGTAATATATATTATATGTATAATATGGCGATACTTTCTGGAAATTACATTTTTATTGATAAACATATATTGTAGAAGTATTGGAACTTATTTATATATCAACCGAATTTGTTTAATGTGTTACATAATGTCATAATGTCGAAACTCCAAGTACCGAAAATATGCGATCTCCAGTGTTCATTATTTGCCATTTAATAAATGCTCTGCCATATGCAGCGTAGACACTCGAATTTCCGAACATAGGGATTTAACATGTAAAATAAAATTTTGTAATTTCCTGCTTCCCTAATTTCTTAAAGTAAAAAAGATTGTAATAACAGT
This sequence comes from Stenolophus ochropezus, assembly GCA_035578165.1. NCBI lineage: Eukaryota > Metazoa > Arthropoda > Insecta > Coleoptera > Carabidae > Stenolophus > Stenolophus ochropezus. The sequence goes on along the minus strand of JAQOWZ010000010.1, from coordinate 19,415,471 downwards.
TTTAGGGCAGAAAATTCTGCATCTGAATCTATAAACAAAATTAATTTTACGTACCTTATATGCTCAGAAATTAGGTATAAAAATGTCATAAGTCGCACCAAAAATAGCAGTAGCCATGAAATTGAAACACAAATAACAAATGTTTAACGGTTTATCTGTCAAATTAGATGTGTTACTTTATTTTTTTTATTAATTAATTTATTAATTGTGCTTTGTCAAAAAATAGCAATTTTATTTTGTTGTTATTTTTTAAATTCAAAATTAATTTATATAATATTGTTCACCTCAACTGTAATTTCAAATAATAATAAAAATATACTAACGCAGCTAAGTTGACAGATAAACATTTGTTTATTTTTACCTCAATTCCATTGCTATCGCTGTTTTTGGGGTGATTTACATAATTTTCATACTTAATTTCTGAGCTTACAAGGCACGTAAAATTATTTTTATTCATTGATTCAAATGCAAAATTTAATGCTCTACAATTGTTATTTCAAGCTTTTTTACATGTTAAATTCCTGTGTTCGGGTGTTCAAGTCACCACACTATATAATTATTACTAGTCAATTGGAATAATCAGTAATAAATGAAAATTCTATTATTAAATTTGTTATAATGTTTATATTTATGTGGTTTATCTTTGTACTGGGTTACTTTTTAAAACCGAAATTGATTGGAATCGTCAGAATATCATAAATGTTTACCTCTCTTTTAATGTACTTTCGGTATTATAATATTTTACGAAAACATAAATCTTTAATCATTAAAAAGATTATTAAGAATATCAAACAATTAATATAAATGAATGATAGTTGTATTGCAACAGTGTTATTTGTAACGTTTGAATTTGTTGGGTTTGCAGTCACATGCAATCTGTCACTTGAACATACCATCAGAGTGCACGTTTGGGAACCTGGAGCCGATCTACCTGCCGCCGCACGCGGTGTCCATCCCGCGCACCGAGGTGCCCATGGAGGCCATCATCGGGGTGCAGGTGCGCCGCAAGGACACCATGTCTCGTGAGTATTCGTGCCGTAAGTGTTCGCAGCTTTATTACTAATTCTCTACTTTACTCCTAACTAACAACTACGTCATTGTGTATTAGTTTATTCGTGCTAAAACATACACTTATTAATAGATTTAAAACTATGAGAATTCAATTAATAAACTAGTACAAAATGAATAGTTAAGAAATAAAACTATAAAATAAAGAAAATGTTACTTGTACATACATACATAAAAGTCATCATTCATATATATTTGTTTACATCAGTTTATGTTACGTTTAGCAACATTTTTATTTTATATGCGCATGTATGTGCATGAGTAATTATAATGAGCAAATCCAATAATGTGGCAAGAGCTTCTTATTTTCTGTACATTAAATGGTTGATGTTTTCGCACACAAAGATATAAATAAAGCGCACAATAAACTAAAAATACAGATTATTTATGTTTATTTTTTATTATTTTAATACTTTATGTACAAGTTTACGTTAAAAATACTTCAATTCAGTTTGAAATATTTTGCATTAAATAACCTTTAATATTATCTTATAATTTTTATATTTTATTTTAAGATAAAAGGGAATGATTTTGCAGTCTACAGCAGGGAAAATAATAGCCGGAGCACGATTTCAGCTGTTTTGAAGCGTCTTTCACTAGTTTTACCAAATAGCTGCAAAGGCAATTGCCAGTCCTCACCCCCGTATTTACGAGGTACTTAATCATCACTTTTGTAGTTTCTTCGCCAGTTCAAGATACTACTGAGACTGTTCTAATTGTTGAGGTCTTGCAACTAGGACTGTGCCTTAACATTGTTATACAGTCTGCCACTTTTAAAAATGCATTCATAACAATTAACTTTTACATGTTGCAGTGTTTATGATGACTGCAAATATTTTAATACATTTTGTTATTTTCTCAAGTGATACACGTAGTTACTCTTAATATTCTCTATAATAGTTTGGTTTCTGCTACATATATATACATATATGTATATATTTAAAATGTAATAAATTTCTACATAAAAATTATTTTATAACAAAATGTAATGAAACTATTGTTAACATTAATAGTAGACAGTTTTACATTTTTTAATTATTTTTGGGTGGCCGATTACTTATTTATTATTTAATAGTAGTTTTTTTTTCAGATAACAAATTAGGCAGGAACAGTTATTATTATTTCTTTTCATATTTAATAATTTTAATATTATTTATTTCGTATTATAAGCATGACGCATGAATGAACAATAAAAATTTGATGTGCTTAGCTTTTGTTTTAGTGACTGCTATTTTGTTATTTCTCATGTGTCTCAAATATTGAAATACATTCATACATCATATTCTCTTATTATTTACATACATATATTATTCATATGACTTTATTAATAAATATTAAGAAATAAAAATTAAAAGTTAAAATAGTTTTATATAATAAATTGAAAGCATAGATTTTTTTAGAAATTTCACTTTAATAATTTTACATTATTAAATATTTGCACATAATATTAATAAAAAAAATAATCTATGCTTCATAATAAATACTACAAATTTTTATTAACTTTTGTTATTTGTAACAGCGAGAAGCATTTCTGAAGAATTTAGTAGTGGGGATACTGCAAGGTTCAGAGACAACGATGATATTTCACATACTCGAGATCGGGATAAGCAAAAAGAGAAGGATGATAGAGATGAAGGTACATATACATAAGGAACCCTACAAGATCCCCTCATTTTATTTTCAATAAAATTTTACAGAGGTAGTAAAGGTGTATGATGGTAACAATTCCCTTCGGAGAAGAATTTTCCGTACAATCGTTGTCTCTCGCACGGCAAGTCTGGAGCAGGTGTTGACGCAGTCCCTCAGAGCGTTTCATATCACCAAGGATCCTGGTACGTTTTATCTGACTGATCTGTACGCACCGGAAGAAACGGAACTGCAGGATGCCCACCCGATCATGAACCTGCATCGGAAAGAAGGAAAGAGGCCTGCCATTTTTTTACGCTTTAGGTAAGGATTTTATGCTAGGTTGTGTATAACATATGTTACCAATAACATTGAAATATGTAGGGATAGAGACAACGACAGAGGAGAAGTTAGAGTCTACCCAGGAAAATTACAAGTTGCGCAGTCATATTGTACAGTACCGGTAGATGCCAATACAACCGTTGGAGATTTAATTAGAGAAGCTCTTATTCGTTTTGGATTACAAGATTTCAAATGTGAAGATTATAGATGCAGCGAAATTTTACTTGATAGAGGAGGTATTGTATTCATTTTTGAACATTTTTTACAAATGAAACTAATATATTTATTTAGTGACTGAACGTGTACTTTCTTGGAATGAACGACCATGGGAAATTATGAAGCAGTTGGGTAAAGATTCAATCAGACAAATGGAACTTATGCGATTTTATCTTCAACTAAAACAAGATCCTCATGGACCAAATCTTGCTCTTTTCGTTGGCAACTTACCATCTAATCTTTCGGAACGGAATTACGAAAATATGCTCACCGAGTTCCTGGGAAAAGAAAATAAATTTTCAAAAATTGGTCCTATATACTACGAGTACGGATCCATGGTTATTACGTATGAAGATTCGGAAAAGGCAGTTCGGGCATTATACACTCTACGCGAATCACGATATGAAGATAAACACTTGCTTGTGATGTTATTGCCAAATGTAGAACCGAGCATGGTTCCTCCTGGAGTGCAACCGTTATTAGTATTCGTTAATGTAAAATCTGGAGGTTGTCAAGGGTTAGAATTAATCTCCAGTTTTCGAAAGTTGCTCAATCCATATCAAGTGTTCGATCTTGACAATGGCGGACCTCTGCCAGGGTACGAATACAAATTACTAATACATCAGCATAATTATTATTTCCATATTTTCCTACAGGTTATACGTGTTTAGAGATATAAAAAATTATAAGATCTTAGTATGTGGTGGAGACGGAACAATCGGATGGGTACTACAGTGTTTGGACAATGTCGGGCAGGATTCCCAGTGTTCGTCACCAGCTTGTGCGATTGTTCCTCTCGGAACTGGTAAGAGAATAAAAGGAAAGCGATGAGTAACAAAAATAACGCAAATATGTGATTGAAGGAAACGATTTGGCTCGCGTGTTACGTTGGGGACCAGGATATACTGGCGGTGAAGACCCCTTGAATTTATTGCGCGACGTGATAGATGCTGAGGAGATTCGGCTGGACCGATGGACGGTGGTGTTCCACCCTGAGGACAAAGCAGACGACAACACCAAGCAGGTCAATTCCACCGGTAAGAAGAGGCAAAAACTCTCCAAAATCAAACTGACCAATGAGCATTTAAAAAAAACAGGTCAATCTTTTGTGTGTTCGGTGTTGTTTCTGTTATTATTCGTAAATAGTTTTAACCAACAACTAAACTAAATTAAACTAAGTGGCATTCTTATTCAATCGGAAACATGACTGAGACCATGTTAATAATCATTTCAAATTAATTTATAATTACTTAAATAAAAATATTATGCCAAATTTTATTTTCATACATTATTTTCAAGTATTTTATGTCAATACTGTTTTGCTAAATTTAAGCACGGTCCTACCAGAAAAAAATAAATATATAAAATATTGTTCATATTAAGTATTTGATTGATGGAAATTAATCATAATATTTCGTTATAATTATGAATAAATGAATAGAAGTTAACAATTAGATAATAAAATGAACTTAACAGTATTGACATAAAATAAATGAACGTATTTTGAATGTGGAGCCTGTATCCTGAATGTACACTTACACAACACTCTCGCGAGTAATGAGCATTTCCTAATGCCAACAGTTGTTATGGCAGCCTCAACGAGCGAAGACAATTCACAAATCTTCGTTATGAACAACTATTTCGGCATTGGGATCGACGCAGATTTATGCCTGGACTTCCACAATGCTCGTGAGGAGAATCCGAACAAATTCAATAGTCGACTGCACAACAAGGGCGTGTACGTGAAGATGGGACTTCGTAAAATGGTCGGTAGAAAAATGTGCAAAGATTTGCACAAAGAAATCAGACTTGAAGTTGACGGAAAGCATGTGGAATTGCCTCAAGTCGAAGGCATTATTATTCTAAATATATTAAGGTAACTACAGAATTTTATATTATATTCATTTGTTAAGCATTATTATTATTTAGTTGGGGCTCTGGCGCAAATCCTTGGGGACCTGAAAAAGAAGATCAGTTTTCAAAACCCAATCATTGGGATGGAATGCTAGAAGTTGTTGGTGTAACCGGTGTTGTTCATTTAGGACAAATACAGTCAGGATTAAGATCTGCTATGCGTATTGCACAGGTAATAAAATAATAATTATTAGTTGCTATCTAATTGCAACATATAATTTATAAATTCTTGTACGATAATGTAATGCAATATTTTTTCTAGGGTGGTCACATAAAAATCCATCTACATTCGGACATTCCGGTGCAAGTAGACGGAGAGCCATGGGTACAAAGTCCGGGAGACGTTGTAGTGTTGAAATCTGCACTTAAGGTAAGACTGCCTGCTGACCATCATCTACCTGATGCTCGGGACTGAAAATTTGAAATCTGCTCTTCAGATTGTTGCATTTTCTTTGTTTTCTAATAATCTGCAAAAACAGTTGTAGATATATTCATACATTTCACTCTATGTTCAATGTTTTGAATATGTTTCAAATGGTACTCTTGAGATAGAAATATCATTAGTGCTAAGCTGCTGCTGCATGATTTGACATGTTGGTGGATCTGTGTTTATATTCTTACATCATTCCTACCTATCCCCGTACCAGAGAAATTGGAAAGTTGGAATATCACCAACAGTGCTCGTTGAATGTTGCCATTCACTGATAAATTGTCGTAACTGTAATAACTGTTATCTTGAAGAAAAGATGACTAAATTAGCGTTCAAGTAATTGGGACTGAAATAACTTCTCCGATTGTTAAAATACGAAGGTCCAGAATGGTTGTTGTGATGCATTTGCATTTAGCTCTTGGTTATCCATACTAATAAACACTAATAAACGTGAATTGCTTGATACAGGCGACCATGCTGAAGAAAAATAAGATCAAGCGCCGACTGACCGAACCGAACATTCTGCCCGCAAACGGGGAGGGGGGCAAGAGTACTGATGAATAGTCTCTGCTTTCTAGCCCGTTCTCTACACTCCACATCATACACTACAGTTCCCTGCCATTTGTCCACCTTGGCCATCCCGCCGACATTGACAGTCTTAGCCGTAGCCGTATGCATAGCCGTAGTCGCAGTATTCATAACAGTAACAGTAATCAAAAACAGTAAATAAAGTGTCGTTCGTGTGATTAAAACGTGAGTCAACCGTGTGAAAAGACGAATATACAAGTACAAGTAGTGACCGCAAAATCATCCTGTCTGTTCCCTCGTTACTCCCTAGCATGCAATTTATTTTCATGCTGTTTCATTTACTTTACGTTTGTTTCAATATTCATACTATAATTACTATTACGTACGATTATGTTTTAAGCTTAGTTCATTATTTGAAATTGCTATATATCTCATTCTGAGAAGAAATTTCAATTTAACATATATCTAGAGTGTGTAGGCATCTTTTAATGATATGATAAAGGAATGCAGCGCACCGGTTGGTGCGTATCACTCTGGTTGTAGTTTATACTGCACTGATCTGATTTTACTGATACTGGGTACACTAGATTTTGGTGGAAACTGAAATAATTGTTGTTTGTCCTGGTGTCCTTACACCCCTCCCCAGGCGACCATGTTGAAGAAAATGAAAGGCAAGATGAAGCGCCGAAACACCGAGCCAATGATGTTGGTTTCTCCCGGAACGCAGCTGGCTGTCCACTTGCCCGACCAGAATGTCGACTCGCCTACTAACCACAACAACACCACTTTCTGAACGTGCGGATGCCAACCACAACAGTACTGCAGCAACAGCATATAACCACAACATACCATATAGTGCAGAATGAAACTATGATAGTTGTACTATTCCACTTATCCATTCGCGCAATCATTCGCTATCGTGAATCATTTCTTTTCTTGTATCGTTTTGAGTCGCATTTGCGTCGCTTACTGTTCTTCACCTCAAACATTTCAATCTCTGTAGGGAAATTCGTCATCTAGTCAAAGTCACAACCATTCGTCGTTTACAGTCACATCGTCTGCCTGATTCATATGTTTTCTTTTGTTATTTACTTTGTATGTGATCGCAATAGTGATGTAGTTTACCGTAGTCAGACGTAAGAGTGAATGGACGGACACTTTGTGCCGAAACTTGCTGGAATGTTCGAATTCGATGCTTCACATCGTTCGTTCATTTTTTTTGAGCTTGGCGTTTCGATAATCGTATTCATTGGAATACGAAAAAGGAAAGTTGTTTGTAAGATTCTTGGGTGTACGCTGTTTTTATTTTGCATTTATAATATACCAAGTAAATATGGTTTATTCAAGTACACTGTAATGCCTATTACGTTATAGTATGGTATTTTACCAAAATTGTGGTGAAACATTTTATCAACTTGATAGAATTTGTTAAAATTTACAGATCAAATATTTAAGATTTTCTCAGTTTTAAGCAATTCTTTCATTATGTATAAGATATAATGTATAGTCACATTTTGTAGTAGATTTGTTTTAGATCTGTTTAATGTGATGTACAATCACATATTATTTTCTGAAATGTAAATACAGAACAGACCACGCTTTATGTGGTATCCAGATAATGGTCCAATGTGAAAAATATCCATGTTACAACTTCGTCAGTTGCTAATATCAATTTTTTACTGTTAAAATATGCTGAAATATACCGAGGTATTGACCAAAATACAGGTTTTGGTCAAATACAAATTAAATTTTGCTCTTAAAAGGTGGAGCATAAATTTTGAAAGTAACGTGGCAAAATCTACACGTTAATGAAACGTAGCGCTTATTTCTAAGAGACACGAGAATTGGATTTCAGATCGATTGGCTACTGTCACTGAAACGGGCTGTACAGACTTGCATGAAAGATTATGTTGTAGATGTAACGGCGAGGAACATCATATTTTTAGGATTAGAAAAGTAAAGTGAGACGGGAACATAGTACAAATTACATAATTGATCCGAATGGATTTGTGTTAAGTTGTGAGCTGGCAACACGTTTCTTGTACTACAAGAACGGACTATTTATGTGTTGGCAGTGTGGTTATGTGATTCTTGATATGATAAGGAATATGAAGAAAGCATATTTGGTGTATAGTATGGTACGGTGTATTATAAAAGTGTAAAGATTGATAAATTGTGTATAGGGTTGATGAGTGGGATAGTTAAGAATAAATTATGAAGTAAATTCCGTACAGTGCGTTTCAGAACTAGTTAATCGCCACTGGCACAGAAGGCACAGTGGTTCATATAGGCTATACAAATTCTAGTCAACCCTTCCCAGTAGTGGAAAGAGGACCACTCGTAGGTGGTTATTAAACTGTGTCTGTCTCTTATTTCTAGAAAATTATCAAAATTTCATGAGAAGTTTGATCTGGTTAACCGGAAAGTCACATCAAACTTCTGGATCTTTAATCTGTGGCGGTGTTAGGGGCTCAGTTTTTCATAAGCTCTCTGTCCGGGGAAAATTCGCTTATGATCAATCAACATCGCATACAGATTTGAGACACATTTCAATTAAACGCATAATAATTTAGCTAATCTATATTAAAAATTGATGTGCTATGTTTGTAATTATACTTCCCAAATTTAAGTGAACGAATATTTAAGGTGCGTTGTCGTATCATCTGCGACCCGTGCAATTGCAGATTGAAATCTTTATTGCTTAGTGTGCGTGCACGTTGTCTTGGAATTTTCCTTGCTTATTCTCGAAAGGACCTATAATTATATGTGTGTACATGTTCTCCTTTCTGGAATTTGCAAACTGAACTTTTTGGGCTACGTTGTACGATAAAGGTTTCTTTATTGCATAATATTATATATAATATATAAATACTACATGTATATGATGTGATTAAAATAGATATATTTAAAATTGTGAAATATAGAAAAAATAAATGTAACTTATGAAATTATTTCATCATTTTCCTTAAATGGTTTATAATAGGTACCTACATTCATTTATAAAATTTCATTTTTAGAATATATATTATTTATTTGTAAGGTTAAACTAATAAGAATTAAACAATACTAATTCAAGATGAATCCCCTTCAATTACAGATAAACTTACAGCTACTAATATTTCATCTTATGATGCATAAGAATAGATGAGATCAATAACAATAATATTTATCTTCCATATTTTCTCAACAATTTAAAACATTGAAATATTAACAATTAGATCATAGTTTACAAACAAAAATTTAAAAAAAAATAATTGTAATATCAGTACGACCAGAAATGTTGAGTATTAATTTGTTTTTAAATTCAGAAATGTCGACGAGAAATATTCGTACATTCAATTTACTGGTATGTACTAGAAATTAAATTAAATTGTTGAGAAATCATTTGAGATAATAAACACATAACAAGAAATTTTTATCGCGGTGATTCGTGGTTTAGGCTTATTTAAACAATTATTTTGCTTATAAAACATTCTACCTTTATATCTTATAAGTTAAATTAAACAATTATTTTTTTAAATTTATGAAATTATTGAAAATTATAAAATTTCCTAATTATGTAGGTACATAAATGTATCTACATTTACCGACTGCCTTGGTGTCCTGTATTAGAAATTATAGGTTTAAATTTCTAGTAAATTATTATCTACAAAATAAAGTAAAAGAACTCGTACATAATTGTGCAGCTGACTGAAAATGAGAAATAATACAAACAAAATATGGTTTATGAATTTATTTTGGATAACTTAATAAAAATAATTACTGTTAGATATGTTGAGCTTTGTCAATATTATAGCTGCTCCACATTGTTTTCGATAAATGTGTATTCTAAATGTTATTATTAATTTATATAGCGTATTCTACCTCATCTTTATCATTTTATATGTACATGCAAGAAATTCTCAACTTTGAAATTTCTTAAGCAACATAATGAATTATAATTATTTTTATTTAGCGATTTAAGATTATAGATTTTTTTATTAATGTTCTTAATTTTATATAGGTAGTATGTAATATTATTTTAATTTTTCCAAATCGGTCTAGTACGGTGCATGGAGGACGATTCTACGCCTCAATTTAGCAAATTTTTGTTGTGCAATTCGACTTGAATGAGTTGGCGACGCTGGCGTATTGTCATATTGAAACAAGATCTTTTTCTTTACCATTCCCGTGCGTTTTTGTTTCCTTACTGTTTTCAGCATACATTTTTCTCAGGCCCAACTCATTGTGTAAAATATAAACTACATGTTTATATAAGATCCCTATGGCTTCCTCAATTTTAAACACTTTCTTTCGGCGATCTTCCAGAACTATATCGTGGACTTTATTAACAATTTCCAGTATTTTGGTCGGGCTTTAACGCGATTTGTCATAGGTGTGTTCGGCCACTCGTAAATTCCGAAAACCACAAACTAACAGTGGAAAACAGAGTTATGAATTTAACGACGGGTTGCTCGATATAAACGCTTGTTACGATTAACGGAAACTTTTCAATCCAATCCACACTCGTAGCATACTTATTTGCGAACTTCTGTAATTTATAATCATTTACGTCTTTTTTTAACTAAAGGGAATATAAAAACGGCACAGTGTGAATATAAATACTAATACCCGTTTCTTAATTTTGAATCAAATGTTCCATAGTCGCATAGTCTTATTTTTTAAATAAAAGGTAACATTGTGTTTCATGCGCGTAAATAATTACTATAAATTTTTAGTCTTTATCTTTCGTATTATTTATATAGCAATATCTAACTGTTCGGTTAGAAATAATTACCTAGATAGAATAATGAAAAATATTAGACCCGTATTTTTTATTTTTCCTCAAATTAATCCTTAATAATGAAAAAACTGCAATTACAAACGATGTGCGTGAAAACGCGGCTGAATTACCCCACTTCACGCATGGAAGGGGAATGGTGGCTTGTTTGAAAGTTGGTAAAGTGTACAGTGCGTGATTGAAAGCATTGTAAGGCTTTTGTGTGCCACTATATTTGCACAAGATTATTCAATTTGTCAGTTTGGAAGTTAAAACATTATATTTGACGTTTGAAACGAAGTGAAGTTAGGCAAAAACCCTGATACGTCACTAGACAAGAGCAGGGGAAGTGGGGTAATTCAGCCGCGTATTCACGCACATCATTTTTAATTGCAGTTTTTTAGTATTAAAGATTAATTTGGGAAAAAATAAAAAATACGGGTCTATTATTTTTCATTATTCTATCGATTAAAGATAAAAGAAAAAAACTGTGCAAGACCTCATTTATACAATACCTGTCTTGAAGAGATATTTTGGTAATGTCAATATTAAGTAGTAACCATTATGTGAAATATTTATTTTTATAAACACAATAAATAATATGATTTCAAAACTTTATTTTAAAATACGCATGTTATTGGGAGGTGAAAAAATCGTCAAAACAGATAAGTGCTAATTTCAATGGAACCAGATAATTTATTGTAAGTAAAAATGGGATGATATCAAAAGTCAAATGGAATATTTTTAAATTTTGTTTTTGTTTTGTAATAATAACAATGCAGGTGTTTACGGTCTTCTTACTTATTTTTAATAGACGATATTAAAAATCAGAAGAACGTTAGTAATAATACCCTTTAAAAAAGAAATAAAAATACAACAAACATCCCGTATAGGAAGAATATACACTTCAAATATTAAATTAACTTTTTTTCTCATATCCAAAGTATAAACTTGGAATATAATCAATATGACTCTTTTACTAGATGGTTTTCCTGAAATATATATTATATTTTTATTTCATATAATCAGAACATATTCTGGCGTATTTTAATTTCAATATTCTAAAAAAAAACCTTGAACTGCATATATTAATAAACGTAACGTTTGACGTTTGCTTGTCCTCCAGTATAAAAGTAAGTTTATCGTTTCTACATACCCTATTGAAAATGTAGATCACTATAATTGTGATTTATCTCTATTTTCGCTACAAGTGGAAGGTTTTCCATGTATTTTCACGATGTTATATATCAGTATTTAATGTTACAGAGAGTTTTATAAGCATTTAAAACTTATTTAACCCTCCAATACATGCATTCCTTACCTGCTTTCGTCGATGTGACAGTTACATTATTTTTAAAATAAATTAATTTGATGTATAAAAATAAAATTACAGCGTATTAATATAATATAAAAAATATCGAATTTGTATGAAATATGTACTAAATTAATTTATGTCGATATTTTTCTAAATAATTATTGAGGACTATAGACCAATCGACCTTTTGAACGTTCGTATGAACATAAAATTATTATTATTCTTAAAAAAAAATCCACATAATATAAAACAAAAAATAAACCCTTACTTTTTGGAAGGTAATGAAATGGGGTCCTGAACAATATTTTTATTATTTTCTTTTTTTCTGAAAAAACAGTGAAATAAGCGTAATAGTGAAAACGCGACTGAAAAATATGTCGTGATAAGCGAGATATCAATTTTTAAGTGAAAATGCTGGCCTCTGGATGTTATATGTCTTTGCCATGGCAGTAATGAACAAACTGTTCTTTGCACGGGGTATTAGTTATTTTCATATTCATATAGCTAAACTATGTTTATATACAAATTTATATGTATGTACTAATGAAATTATTAAAGACGGATGACATCACAGGACATCGCAACAAAGTAATATTTAAATGAAATATTTTCATTAATACTCATTAATTGTTGTATATTTTAATATTCTACTGCAAAATGGTAATATTTCGACAATGGTTTGGGACCCTAATGTTTTATTCCAAGATTTTATGGTTTCTGCAGGGAAAAGCCGCCGATACGTGTAACGGAGAGTTAAAAATTGGAAAGGTAAGTGAAATAAATAATTTTTAATATTATTTACTTCCATTTAAATTCATATTATCCAAATGTTATATCACGTACATGGGAAACACGTGAATATATAAATAAATTTTATCAGGTGTTCAAAATTGCAATCAATTAGGTTTAAACAAATGACAGAAACTCAAGTATCAGTTTATTAGGTGTTCAAAATGACTACCAGAAACAAGACTACCACCAACTTCCATACAATAATAAGAAATTTTTGTTGGGTTATTTGAAGTCAGTTTATGCCACGCTACCAGAATCTTTAGAAGATTTACGACAAAGTATCGTAACGAGTGTCGTCAGATTACTTACTCCACAAATGTTGCAGACATACGACGACATTTTGAGCAAAATCTCTATTATTGTATGGAAGTTAGTGGTAGTCATTTTGAACACCTAATAAACTGATACTTTCTGTCATTTGTTTAAGCCTAATTGATTGCAATTTTGAACACCTGATTAAATTTGTTTTAAACTATATTTCTTTGGAACTAGTGATCGGATTTGAAAAATAAAAAAAAACTGTTGAAAGGAGAATTGAAAGGCCTTTCGAAATGTCACGTTTGACACCATTTTCCATTTAAAATTTTTGAAGTGCAGTACACCTCCATTTTAGGGTTGAAGTTATGCCATTGGTATTAATCCATTCAGGTGTCCCCCTTTATATTAAAATTGACGTGTTCGAGCGTTTTTTGCAAAATTGATGTTAAGTGGCCAAAAATTGCGCTGATAATTTTCATTGGGCCATACTGTAGCAGTAAATTCACTGATATTCGATTTTTATTGGTCAAAAAAAAATACTGTAATCTGATTGGTTAAAATTATTCAAGGGTAATAATCAATGTTAACGGACCAATGTTCATCAAATAATTATGTTAGAGCACTATCATTACTGATGCATCTTTTTAAACCTTAAATTTAGAGCTATACTACACTTCTCCACGACTTTTATTTATAGTTTCCGCTCTTTTTTCGACCACAACCTGGACTACGTTCGAAAATTCTAGAGTTCACTCGATGTTTACTCTTACTAGTGTTCGAGAATGGAGTATTCTCATATAGTAAAATTTAAGGTAAAAAAATGTTATAACATTGTGAATTATGCTATAAAATGACCGAATTATAAAAATACTCAAAAAAAAATATATATTCCTAACGTGACTTTTCTTTTATTTTATTTTGGCGCTGAACAGCTATCACGTAGGTTGTGACGTACGTGAGACTCATGATATATCTAAAAAAAAAATTGTACAAACTGTACCACATACAGTTCCGCAATTGATGCGTCATAACCTTCGAGCATATACTAATATATTGTAACAGTGGGGGTTATAACCAATAGACTAGCGCGCCAAGCGTTGTGTTTGTAAACTTGCCCCCACCATTTAAATGTCATGAGTCCCACATATGTCATATCTCGCTCAAATTAAATAAAACAGGACTCAAAATTTTAGATTTGTAATAAAAAGAAATACGTGTTTCGGATTTTTTTTTTAAATCATTAGAATACCCCATTCAAATTGCTCTACTTAGAGTTAACTATTTCAACCTACCTCGACATATACCATTTGCATTAGCAATTAAAAAATTACAATTTTTATGTCCTCAACTTTTGACAATATTCATACCAGAGTGATTCTAGCAGCCAATTCTAGCAGCCACTTCCCGAGCGTAGTATGTTGTGAACAAACATAGCCTTGCGCATGACCAAGGCCAAATACATCCATAAAATAGAATTAAATTAAGAAATTGGCTTAATACGGCAATAAAATGTAAAATAAACAATTGGATATATTAAAATAATATATATAGAAATTATCAAATGCAGGTAAGTAATACATTTATCTATTTTAAAGGTTCTAACATTAACCTAACATTTTTTTTATAGGTTATGTTAGCAATTAATTTATTTATTTCCTGTACAACTTCGAGTGCCGCTTCCAAATTATTATAAATAAATTGTATACATAATAACAAATGTTTTCATGTATAAAACATAGTAGCACCCCCCGTAGGGGTACGACAAAAAAATAAAGATTGCCCGTTCTAACCTGCCTATACATATTTTTATTTATTTCCTAAACAGGTTCGCGTGCCGCTTTGAAATTGTTATAAATAAATAATACACATTACAACAAATGTTTTGTGGTATAACACATAGTAGCACCACCCGTAGAAGGGGGTGAAAAAAATTCCTCAAATTCCAAAGTTCGCAAATTCCACATTTATTATTATTTATTTCCTAAACGGCCTCGCGTGCCGCTTTGAAATTATTATAAATAAATAATATACATTACAACAAATGTTTTTTGGTATAACACATAGTAGCACCACCCGTAGAAGGGGGTGAAAAAAATTCCTCAAGTTCCAAAGTTCGCAAATTCCACATTTATTATTATTTATTTCCTAAACACGTTCGCGTGCCGCTTTGAAATTTTTATAAATAAATAATACATATTACAAAAAATGTTTCAAGGTATAACACATAGTAGCACCCCCCGTAGAAGGGGGTGAAAAAAATTTCTCAAGTTCCAAAGTTCGCAAATTCCACATTTATTATTATTTATTTCCTAAACGGCCTCGCGTGCCGCTTTGAAATTTTTATAAATAAATAATACACATTACAACAAATGTTTCATGGTATAACACATAGTAGCACCCCCCCGTAGAAGGGGGTGAAAAAAATTTCTCAAGTTCCAAAGTTCGCAAATTCCACATTTATTATTATTTATTTCCTAAACGGTCTCGCGTGCCGCTTTGAAATTATTATAAATAAATAATATACATTACAACAAATGTTTTATGGTATAACACATAGTAGCACCACCCGTAGAAGGGGATGAAAAAAATTTCTCAAGTTCCAAAGTTCGCAAATTCCACATTTATTATTATTTATTTCCTAAACGGCCTCGCGAGCCGCTCTGAAATTATTATAAATAAATAATATACATTACAACAAATGTTTCATGGTATAACACATAGTAGCACCCCCCGTAGAAGGGTGTGAAAAAAATTCCTCAAATTCCAAAGTTCGCAAATTCCACATTTATTATTATTTATTTCCTAAACGGCCTCGCGTGCCGCTCTGAAATTATTATAAATAAATAATATACATTACAACAAATGTTTTGTGGTATAACACATAGTAGCACCACCCGTAGAACGGGGTGAAAAAAATTCCTCAAGTTCCAAAGTTCGCAAATTCCACATTTATTATTATTTATTTCCTAAACGGCCTCGCGTGCCGCTCTGAAATTATTATAAATAAATAATATACATTACAACAAATGTTTTGTGGTATAACACATAGTAGCACCACCCGTAGATGGGGGTGAAAAAAATTCCTCAAGTTCCAAAGTTCGCAAATTCCACATTTATTATTATTTATTTCCTAAACGGCCTCGCGTGCCGCTTTGAAATTATTATAAATAAATAATACATATTACAACAAATGTTTCAAGGTATAACACATAGTAGCACCCCCCGTAGAAGGGGGTGAAAAAAATTTCTCAAGTTCCAAAGTTCGCAAATTCCACATTTATTATTATTTATTTCCTAAACGGGCTCGCGTGCCGCTTTGAAATTATTATAAGTAAATAATATACAGTACAACAAATGTTTCATGGTATAACACATAGTAGCACCCCCCGTAGAAGGGGGTGAAAAAAATTCCTCAAGTTCCAAAGTTCGCAAATTGAACACATATTTTTATTTATTTCTTAAACGGTCTCGCGTGCCGCTTAGAAATTATTATAAATAAATAATATACATTCCAACAAATGTTTTGTGGTATAACACATAGTAGCACCACCCGTAGAAGGGTGTGAAAAAAATTCCTCAAGTTCCAAAGTTCGCAAATTCCACATTTATTATTATTTATTTCCTAAACGGCCTCGCGTGCCGCTCTGAAATTATTATAAATAAATAATATACATTACAACAAATGTTTTGTGGTATAACACATAGTAGCACCACCCGTAGAAGGGGGTGAAAAAAATTCCTCAAGTTCCAAAGTTCTCAAATTCAACACATATTCTTATATATTTCCTAAATGGCCTCGCGTGCCGCTTTGAAATTGTTATAAATTAATAATATACATTACAACAAATATTTCCAGGTATAATACATAGTAGCACCCCCCGTAGAAGGGTGAAAAAAAATCATAAAGTTCCAGACATGAAGTATTCATTTATTCCTATTTATTTCCCAAACTGGTTCGAGTGCCGCTTTGGATATTCTTTAAATAAATAATATAAATAATAACAAATGTTTTCTTGTAGAACAAACAATAGTGTCACCCGCAGGAGGAGGTATAAAAAATTATAAACTTCCAGACATAACATATTCTACATTTATTCCTATTTATTTCTCAAATTGGTTCGAATACCGCTTTGGAAATATTATTAATAAGTTGTATATAAAATAACAATTATTTTCATCTATAACAAATAATAGCGTCACCTGTAGGAGGGGATATAAAAAATTATAAACTTTCAGACATGACGTATTCTACATTTATTCCTATTAATATCCCAAACTGGTTCTAGTGCCGCTTTGAAAATATTTTAAATAACTAACAAATGTTTTCATGTACAACAAACAATAGCGTCACCCATATGACAGGGTGAAAAATCATTTAAATTTACGAAGTTTCAACTTCCCATACTTTAGTTTTTTTTCTCACCCACCACTAGATGTCACCTTGTTTGGAGAATTTTTTTTTATTATTTATTTTATAAAATATCCCGCATGCCACTTTGAAAATATTATAAATAATTTATATGTATATAATAACATATATAATCGTACAAAAGTTATAATATTGTCACACTGTTATAAATAAACGTGTAGCATGACTCTCTAATTTGGGTAAAAAAATGAATAAAAAAGATTTGTAATATAATAAATTAATTAATGCATTTATATTTATGCTATAGGATAAATAAATAAATAAAGAAAAGGACCTAATCTTTTTAGTGTGCTTGCGCATATTGAGTGAAGTTCGCGCGTATTATGACAGTTTTATTTAGTTTATGAAACTCAAATTTTATAAAATAATGGAAGAAATGCGTTCCCCATATATTATTTATAATATTTTCAAAGTGGCATGCGGGATATTTTATAAAATAAATAATAAAAAAAAAATCTCCAAACAAGGTGACATCTAGTGGTGGGTGAGAAAAAAAACTAAAGTATGGGAAGTTGAAACTTCGTAAATTTAAATGATTTTTCACCCTGTCATATGGGTGACGCTATTGTTTGTTGTACATGAAAACATTTGTTAGTTATTTAAAATATTTTCAAAGCGGCACTAGAACCAGTTTGGGATATTAATAGGAATAAATGTAGAATACGTCATGTCTGAAAGTTTATAATTTTTTATATCCCCTCCTACAGGTGACGCTATTATTTGTTATAGATGAAAATAATTGTTATTTTATATACAACTTATTAATAATATTTCCAAAGCGGTATTCGAACCAATTTGAGAAATAAATAGGAATAAATGTAGAATATGTTATGTCTGGAAGTTTATAATTTTTTATACCTCCTCCTGCGGGTGACGCTATTGTTTGTTCTACAAGAAAACATTTCTTATTATTTATATTACTTATTTAAAGAATATCCAAAGCGGCACTCGAACCAGTTTGGGAAATAAATAGGAATAAATGAATACTTCATGTCTGGGACTTTATGATTTTTTTTTCACCCTTCTACGGGGAGTGCTACTATTTATTTATTTATTTATTTATTTATTTATTTATTTATTGGGAAGCCAACAGTAAAACCAATAATAGGCTTCCACATATTATATAGGTTGATTTACAATTTGAGTTATGAAGTACTAACTTAAAAAAATTCAGAAGTATAACTAAACATGAATGACAAATAGGTACATACCTAAATTAGGAAACAGAGGTGGAGATAGAAAGTGCATTTTTAAATTGAGAGCTTGATAAATAGAATAAATCTAATTGTTGATAGTTCTTATTATAACAACTCATCATCCTATTAATTGGTGAACTTTCAAAGTTTTTGGTATTACATTTAGTAATATAGAAAAGATTCTTATTTCTTGTGTCGAAATGAGGAACATAAAAATGTAAGTTGTCTATAATAAGAAAATTATCCACAATATTATTTACAATTTTATGCAAAAAAGTCATATCAGCAATAATTCTCCTTTGCTCTAAGGAATTTAATTTTAATTGCTTCAATAAGCTGTTGTAGTTATCATCGTGCAAAGAAAACTTATATGCTAGTATGCGTACAAACTTTTTTTGAATTGACTCTAAATTGGTTTTGTTTTTATCATATGCGGGATTCCAAACTTGAGAAGCATATTCAAGAATGGGACGTACTAAGGATTTGTATAGTAGTAATAATGTATTGATATTTGTAAAATGCTTAGAATACCTATAGATGAAACCCATTGTTTTATAAGCTTTTCTAACAATTGCGTCAATATGTTCATTAAATAAAAGTTTGGAATCCATAATTATACCAAGATCTTTGATAATGGATTTGCGTATTAAGATTAAATTTTGTAGTTTGTAATCGAAAGTTATTAAATTTCTATTTCTGGTAAAACTAACCACATTACATTTTGCAATATTTAATGTTAAATCGTTCTCAGCGCAATATTGTGCGAGATTTGTTAATTCTATCTGCAATATATCACAATCATTTATAGAGGTAATAGTTTTGTAGATTTTAAGATCATCAGCGTACAACAAGAAATCGCAATGTTTGAAGCAAGTAGATATAGAATTAATGTACATGTTAAACAGTAAAGGGCCCAAGTGCGATCCTTGTGGTACTCCAGATGGAACATTTATTGTACGAGACTTGAATCCCTTTACACACACTAGCTGAGAACGATTGCGGATGTAAGAATCAAACCAACGAAGAAGAGAATCGTTAATACCGTTAGAATTTAGTTTTTTTATTAATATGGTATGATTTACTCTGTCGAATGCTTTGCTAAAATCAGTATACACAACGTCAACCTGAATTTTATTATCTAAGGATTTACTAACGAAATCTGTAAAGGGAATAAGGTTATTTAAAATTGATTTTTTAGTACAAAACCCTGTTTGGTTGGGAGTTATTATATTCATAATATCAAAATTTATTTTATTAATTACTAAACGTTCAAATAATTTCCCAAATACCGACAATATAGAAATAGGTCGGTAATTTTCAATATTTCTTTTATCACCGGATTTGAAAACAGGTGTGACATGTGAGAGTTTCCAGATTTCTGGGAACACTCCTGATTGTAAAGACTTATTAAATAGTAGGGAGAGTGGATAGGATAGGTAATGGGCACAAGTTCTAATAAAGATGGGATGTATATTATCAGGTCCGCAACCCTTACTAATGTTTACAGTACATAAGTGGTGTAATATTTCAGACTCTGAAATAATTATTTGATTTACGTTAAGATTGCTGAACTCGGGAAAAGAAATTGTGTTGTTGTTTCGGTGAGTTGTATATACTGATTCAAAGTAAGTGGAGAAAAGGTTTGAAATATCAGCTCCATTAGAAGCAATTTCATTATTCAAAAACATAGAATTTGGAAAACTGTTTTCTTTTCGGAGATTTTTAGTGTGTTGCCAGAAGTTGTTGATATTTGTACGCATGTTATTTTCAATATTTTTAACATAGTTATTATAGTTTTGAGACATTACGGTTTTTACTCTTGTTCGAAGGGTTGAAAAAGTATTATAATCGGCAGCATTGTGATAGGTTTTCCATTTCTTGTGGTATTTGTCTTTTTCTTTTATAATCTTTATAAGTGACTTGGAAAACCATTTAGGAAACTTACTATTTTTATTATGACGCAATGGGCAAAAAGAATCAAGAAGGTTATAGATGATGTTATAAAATATTTTTACATTGTCATTAATGTTTTCAAATATAAATTTAGAGTCCCAATCGATACCAGATAGTTTATATATAATGCTTTCATAATCACATTTTTTAAAATCGTAGCACTTGAAATTGTTACACTGAAGTGGTTTGAAATTACAGATATTCAGACGTATGTCTAAAGCAGGGTGGAACAAATCTAGTTTGCTTAAGGGATCGTCGGAATTGTTTATATTAAGTTCAGAATTTGAAAATATTAAGTCTAAAATATTGTTTTGATGGTTTGGAACATTGTTAAATTGTTTTATGTTGCACAGGTGGATAGTATTAATTAGCATAGTATGTGTATCAGATCTTCTGTGGATGATCGGAGTTGTAGAACCTGGGGTAGTTGACCACTGTAAGTCGGGTAGGTTGTAGTCTCCTACTATGACAACACTTTTGTGGGAAATTTGTAATGACACATCACATAATTTATTAAAATGACTAGTATAGATGTTGGGGTCACTTTGGGGAGGGATGTACACACAACACACATGGAAGGTTTGTTGGTTGCAGCTTGTAATGGATACCCAAATATCTTCTGCATTGGATGACCAGTCTAATTGCATTTGTGAGTAATATATTTTGGACACAAGAATCATTACACCGCCACCTTGTTTTTTATTTGGATCGTTACGGTCTCGTCTGAATACGGAGTATTTGTCTGTATCACAAATTTCACTATCATTAACACTATCATTTAACCACGTTTCGGTGAAGCATATCACATCGTAGTTGCACGAACTAATATTGTTATACACATCTATAAGTTTGGTTTTAATACCACGAACATTTTGGTAATACACAGTAACCATAAAATATTAAAGACCAATAATAAGAGTAAGTATAGAGAACTGTTTATTAATTTATTTTATTCAATGTATTATACCTGGAAATATTTGTTGTAATGTATATTATTAATTTATAACAATTTCAAAGCGGCACGCGAGGCCATTTAGGAAATATATAAGAATATGTGTTGAATTTGAGAACTTTGGAACTTGAGGAATTTTTTTCACCCCCTTCTACGGGTGGTGCTACTATGTGTTATACCACAAAACATTTGTTGTACTGTATATTATTTATTTATAATAATTTCAGAGCGGCACGCGAGGCCGTTTAGGAAATAAATAATAATAAATGTGGAATTTGCGAACTTTGGAACTTGAGAAATTTTTTTCATCCCCTTCTACGGGTGGTGCTACTATGTGTTATACCACAAAACATTTGTTGTAATGTATATTATTTATTTATAATAATTTCAAAGCGGCACGCGAGACCGTTTAGGAAATAAATAATAATAAATGTGGAATTTGCGAACTTTGGAACTTGAGAAATTTTTTTCATCCCCTTCTACGGGGGGTGCTACTATGTGTTATACCATGAAACATTTGTTGTAATGTGTATTATTTATTTATAAAAATTTCAAAGCGGCACGCGAGGCCGTTTAGGAAATAAATAATAATAAATGTGGAATTTGCGAACTTTGGAACTTGAGAAATTTTTTTCACCCCCTTCTACGGGGGGTGCTACTATGTGTTATACCTTGAAACATTTGTTGTAATATGTATTATTTATTTATAATAATTTCAAAGCGGCACGCGAGGCCGTTTAGGAAATAAATAATAATAAATGTGGAATTTGCGAACTTTGGAACTTGAGGAATTTTTTTCACCCCCATCTACGGGTGGTGCTACTATGTGTTATACCACAAAACATTTGTTGTAATGTATATTATTTATTTATAATAATTTCAAAGCGGCACGCGAGGCCGTTTAGGAAATAAATAATAATAAATGTGGAATTTGCGAACTTTGGAATTTGAGGAATTTTTTTCACCCCCTTCTACGGGTGGTGCTACTATGTGTTATACCACAAAACATTTGTTGTAATGTGTATTATTTATTTATAACAATTTCAAAGCGGCACGCGAACCTGTTTAGGAAATAAATAAAAATATGTATAGGCAGGTTAGAACGGGCAATCTTTATTTTTTTGTCGTACCCCTACGGGGGGTGCTACTATGTTTTATACATGAAAACATTTGTTATTATGTACACAATTTATTTATAATAATTTGGAAGCGGCACTCGAAGTTGTACAGGAAATAAATAAATTAATTGCTAACATAACCTATAAAAAAATGTTAGGTTAATGTTAGAACCTTTAAAATAGATAAATGTATTACTTACCTGCATCTGATAATTTCTATATATATTATTTTAATATATCCAATTGTTTATTTTACATTTTATTGCCGTATTAAGCCAATTTCTTAATTTAATTCTATTTCATGGATGTACTTGGCCTTGGTCATGCGCAAGGCTATGAACGACCATCTATGTACCCATATGACGCGCAGGAATGTGCTAGACGCATTATATTTTTATTTTAAACTTTTTAGTTCGTGATAAGATAAATTCATTATTTATATAAACAAATAACTATCGAGCTGATGTCAATAAAAAAAGGAATGTCTTTGGTGTTTTCAGATATTTATGCACTTGTGCAGCATATTCCTGATATTCATATTATAAATGCCTTCACTGTACGTAACTGTACATTCACCATTTTGAATGCTTGTCGTCGTTGTTTGTTGAGTTTGCCGCTAGAAAAAGATGGTTGATAATTGTTTATGTTATTGTAATATACAATAATAAAAATATATTTTATATTATAATACCATTGAATTAAAAATTGTAACTGCTGTATAACGTATAATGCATATTAAACAAGTAAGTCCATTGTTTGTATTTTGTTTACGTTATTGCTAGTTAAGATGTTTTCAGGTTATTATTCAAGGCTTCAAAAGTTATCGAGATCAAACTGTGGTAGAGCCTTTTGATAAAAGACACAATGTAGTTGTTGGGCGAAATGGGTCTGGAAAAAGCAATTTTTTCTATGGTTAGTATATAGGTTATAATTACATTATAACGTGTAAAATGTATAGCATTGTTAAATACTTAACTTGTTTTCATTTTTTTAATTTTAGCTATTCAATTCGTTCTTAGTGATGAATTCTCACATTTACGACCTGAACAACGACAAGCATTATTGCACGAAGGGACAGGACCTCGAGTTGTTTCAGCTTATGTTGAAATTGTATTTGATAATTCAGATTCTCGTGTTCCGGTAAATAAAAATATTTTAACGTTTGTAAACTAGAAAATATATAAATATATTCAATTTTAGATTGACAGAGATGAAGTATTTTTGCGACGTGTTATCGGCGCCAAAAAAGATCAGTATTTTTTAAACAAAAAAGTTGTTCCTCGATCAGAAGTTATGAATCTATTGGAATCTGCTGGGTTTTCCAACTCAAATCCATATTACATTGTTAAGCAGGGCAAGGTAATATTAAAATATATGCGCCGAAATGAACACCGTAAATCCGAATAGTAACTTTCATTTTAAGTTTCACAAAATTACATTCAAAGAAAATTGCAGTGGGATTTCATAACTTCGGTTGTTAAAATTTGGACTTGTTATGATAGCAATTACAAATATCAACTACAAAGGGAACTCATAATTCTGTAAGTCATCATTAATTGTGGTTGATACGTACCTACAAATATAAAGAACACTGTTATGACTTATGAAATCCCACTACAGTATCTCTGAGAAATGAGATATTATAAATAAAATATAACATTTTCGTTAGTAATTAGATGACCCAGAAATAATATAAATTATCGATGTAACAATCTTCTGGAGTAAATTTCATTATTATTTTGTTATTAAAATTGATCGTGCAAAATATTATAATTTGCTGGAGAATTATAAAAAAAACTATTATATACAATATAGCTTATATATTGATTGGTGCATCGTCATGAGTAGACGTATTTTTTACTGCTCGTCTTGAGATAAAGTGTGCCATTTTTCATTCATTACTTTTACATTTAATTTGTGTCGAAAGAAGTAAGGTCTGTTCTAAAATCTAGACATCAATGACCAGCTGCTATTTTTAATAATAATTTTAATTTTCTAACCGTCGGATTATCAACGAGTATAATATTTGTACTTCCCAACAATTCGTAAAGGATGTACTATTTTCGGTACAATTGCTCAGTACAATGCGTTTTGTTAAATTTCCAAGTTTTGTTACAACCCGTTTTTGTAACTTCATCGGTTTTGTGGATCTCTATTTATCCCTTTTCGGTTGTTTTTTGTGACTACTTTTTTGGTTTTTCTTAAATTGAAATATTCAAATATTTGTGAGATCGATTACGACTATAAAGTATTTCCTTCAAATCTCATGTTCAAATTTTATGTTACGCTCTAAAAAATCTGCAGTGTGTATTTATATATTATTAATTGTAGATTAATCAAATGGCAACTGCACCTGATTCACATAGATTAAAACTCTTGCGAGAAGTTGCAGGAACTCGTGTATATGACGAAAGACGTGTTGAATCTATGGCTATATTAAAAGAAACTGAAGGTAAAGTGGAGAAAATCGAAGAATTCTTAAAAACAATCGAAGAGCGTCTTAGTACGTTAGAAGAAGAAAAGGAAGAGTTGAAGCAATATCAACAACATGATAAAGTGCGTCGTGCGTTAGAATATATTATTCACGAAAATGAACTTTCAGAAAATAAACGAAAACTTGGAGAGGTATACAATGTTGCCATTAATGTCGTGTTATATCAATGAATTTATTTAATATTTCAGTTGGAAAAAGCTCGCGCAGAATCGGGTAATGATCAAAAGAAATTAGCTCAAGATTTGAAAGAAGCTCAAGAACATATTAAAACATTAACTCGAAAAGTAAAAGATACTAAAAAAGAATTAGCTACAATTAAAGAAGAACGCGATACGTACAATGCTGAACATCAGCAATTAATTAAAGAAAAAGCGAAACTAGATTTAACAATTAAAGATTTGTCAGATGAAGTTTTAGGTGACAATAAATCTAAAGAACGAGCCGAAAATGAACTGTCACGTTTAACAAAAACTATTGCTGAAAAAGAAGCAGAATTAGAAGAGTTGAAGCCACGGTATGAAGAAATGAAGAAGAAGGAAGAAGAATGTACAAGGGAGTTAACATTAAAAGAACAAAAACGAAAAGAACTCTACGCTAAACAAGGAAGAGGAAGTCAATTTGCATCCAAAGATGATCGTGATAGATGGATTCAAAATGAATTAAAGTAATACTACAAAATTCATGCCTACCTATTTTACTAATATTTTTATTTACAGATCTTTAAATAAACAATTAAAAGATAAGAAAGATCACAGAGATAAATTATCGGAAGATTTAAAACGGGACGGTTTAAAACTAATTGAACTGGAAAAACGCATTGAGAAAGAGACCGCTGAAATGGAAAGACAACGTATTTGTATTGACGAACATAATAAACAATACTATGAACTCAAGAAACAGAAAGATCAATTTCAAGCAACAAGAAAGTAAGTTAAAAAAATATGAATTCCTTTATGTTTTCGTTTATTTTTATCGAAAAAATATTTTATATTAAACCTATTCGTAAAAATCCAGTAAAACAATGTCCAAGAATTATATCTTTATTTCCCACACATGAATAATCACGTTTCAATATGTGTGTATATGTGTTAATCAATCACATTGACTCAATTTCTATATTGTAGAAAATTATTAAAATTTGAATTTACATATTTTGCTATACTAGGAAGAATTAATTATATTTTGATTATAATTGATTTTTCTAGTTAAAAATGGAAAACTTAAATAAATAATTTTAGTAAATAGCTACAATTTATTGCTGAAAGTTTTCACCAACTATAAAATTTGATTGTTTATTTGGTACCAACACGGGTAGGTTTAGGGTCAGTTTAGTGTTATTTCAAATTTCTCAAATAAATGCAGCCTATATATAGCTTGAATGTTGCATATTTCCCACAATCGGAGGTTAAAGTGGGAGAAAATCATTTTAGTAAATAGCAAAAATTTATCGCTTAAAGTTTTCACCAACTATAAAATTGGATTGTTTATTTGGTACTAGTCAGTTTAGGATTTTTTCAAATTTCTGAAATAAATACGGCCTATATAAAACTTGAAAGTTGCAATTTCCCACAATCGGGGATTAAAGTGGGAGAAAATCATTTCTCATAAGGCGTTTTCGTTTATTCTCTCTGAGAGGTTAGTCAGAGTTCTCTGGTGACGTCATCAGATGGTTCAGATTGTCCAGAGTGTTTGTGTAGTATAAGAACGGTTAAGAGCGTGTCAAAAGTGGGAATCATGTCTTTTTCAAATAAAACCAACGACTTGTTACCTTTCATTGCAAATAAATTATTTTTGAAGATGATGAAATGGAAGAAATGATTTTAAAACAAATTGTAAATGATTCTATTAAAATAAATAGAGTCAAACGTATTAAAATAAATGATTACATGGAAAAAAATGTTTCAAATTATAATGTGGACGGTAATGTTATAAATATAAAATTTCGGTTTACAATGTAATTACAGTTACAATTAAAATATTTCAGATTTTAAATCCTATTTCAAACGAAATATTAGATTTTCCAATGTGTGATTACTTATATGTATCAGCTTTAAGAAAATGAAGCTATAATAATATAAATACTTATTTTAAAATATAGTCGAAATAAAATTTGCCGATAGATATTGATTTATTAATCATGACCCAAATACAAAATTGGGTCGTACGAATTGGAATCGAAAACTTAACATTAAAACACTAATTATAAAATTTTATGATATTATTTTTTTTTTAAATATTTATGAATTATTTGTTCCCAATAATATAACGTATATTTTTATGTGATTATTTTCGTTTGTATTTTTTTAATAATAACTAGTACAGCTGGTGATGCTCTTATCAACGCTATGAATGTTTAGGGTTAAGATGAATTTCGCACATTCCCGCGCATTTCATGTACTAACCCTACAGATCTGTCAGAGCGCTTGAAGACTCGGAGCGTTCCTCTCGGAGACATACGAGACAAAATACGAACGCAGATAGGTACGCTCTGAGACAATAAACGAACGCGTACGATCGTTCGGAGTTCTCCGAGACAATAAACGAAAACGCCTATAGTAACCGCCAACACTGCACATGCGTGACGGTACTCTTTGTGAGGTCACCTGCGTCATATTGTTTTCTTATGTCAAATAACTTTCGAGCATGTATTTTTATTCTGTAACGTTTAGCAGTGTGGTCCTAGAAAAAGTATAGTGTGCCACACGTGCAGAATCACCTATTTCCCACTTTGTGTGATTTCAACACTCGACTTCGTCTCGTGCCGAAATCTTCACACCTCGTGAGAAATAGGCGACATTTTGCTCTTGTTGCACAATTTACTATTTCCAAAGAAGCCTGTTTAAGCATCCCGCTATTATGGAAAAACATGTTGTATTTTAATTTTAGTTGTGAATAGATTATAATAAAATAGAAAAAAGTTCAATTATTGATATTTTAATACTATTAATTATCAATTCAAAATTCACTATGTTCGAAACAAGCGCAATTTTGATAACATAACCCGTACGAGTTTTGCTTGCGCACAACAGTCGTAAACAAGTAGTTGTGAAGAACATTTGTCTTTATATACAGGTGTCCGTTTTAAGAGGCTAACCATTAGAATCTCGAGAACTGCAAGATATACGAAGTCGGTTAAATTGGGGCAAAGTTGCCACATTAGATGGTTATTTTAATGATGTTTTTGTTTTCCTGAAACTTGTTTCAATGCATACAAGTTTCTAGTTTGCACATTCTACAGACACCTATTTACGAAGTTTAACAGTTTAAAATGTGATATTTTAATGATTTTTTATTTTATTTTTCTGAAACTCACGTATTTTATTATTGGAAATCTAAATTTTTGAGTTCTTTTTTATTTAATATGAGCAAGATATGAATTTGTAAATATTCCTTGAAAATTTGAATTTTATTGGATGTGACGTATGAGGGACCCATGACATTTAAATGGTAGGGGCAGTGATTTTTTATTTAATTAGTACAAAATCACTGGGTGGGGGCGTGCTTACAAACACAACGCTTGGCGCGGCAGTCTATCATTCGGTGTTTTCCTGTAAATGATAGAGTATGTACAATTTTTTCACACCCCCTGCTCAGCGCCAAAATAAAATACAAGATTAATCATGTTAGTAAAAAATATATATTTTTTAATTATTCGATCATTTTATACTATAATCCACAATACAAAATAATACACAAAGATACTATTTTTCAAATGGAAGCCATATTTGATGTTAATCACAAAAATGTTGCTTTTGTTTCATTTCAATAATATAAATATTATGTTACTAAAATTAAATTTATTTATTAAAATAAGTTCTCTTTAATGTACTAAAAATTTCCATTGCTTTTACAAATGAATAATTTAATTTTATTCGCATTATTCTAAGTTTCTTAAATAATTTCGGTTTATTCAAGTTGTACTTCAAGGAAAGAATAAAATATTGCAAAATGTTTTACTTTGAGATTATTTTTAAAATCACTCATTTGTTTATGTATTATGTATAATTTTCAAGTTAATCAAAATTTCATAACTTGTGCCCCTGAAAAAATATTTTATCTATGCTGCTGGTAGTATATTAAATGTATCTATCTATTTTATTTGAAAAATTTTGCTTATAGCTATTATTTTCATATTATTATTGAATTATATAATGATCTGTAAGAGTTTTTGGAAAAGTCTAAGATGGCCCCCTGAGGGTGCATAAGAATTCCTCTTTAACCGGCCTCATAACTCTTCTAGCTTCCGTGATGCCAATGATGGCAATTGAATATGAGACATACTGTAAAAGAAATTGTTAATTAAACGATTACTAGCCGGAAGCAATATATTGTATCAACATCAGATCTTTTTAATTTATTTTCTTCGCTAATACCTATAGCAGATTTTTTTTTCGTACATAATGAATACGATTTGATGATTTGATTAAAATTAACTCCTCTGTAGTTTTATTTGTTTCTATTAAACAAATTAATTGTTTTAGTGAACACTGGCGCAAAGAAAATAACGTCCAGCAAAATTTATCTTCTTTAAAAGAAGATTTAGCAAAAGCTGACCAAGCACTAAGATCCATGGCTGGGAAACCAATCTTGAACGGGCGTGACAGTGTTCGTAAAGTACTGGATACTTTCCGGGAACGTGGGGGCTCAGCTGCAGAAGTAGCTGAGGCTTATTACGGCCCTGTCATTGAGAACTTCAACTGCGACAAAGCAATATATACAGCTGTAGAAGTTACTGCTGGTAATCGTCTGTTTCATCACATTGTGGAATCTGATAAAGTGGGAACTCAAATATTGAAAGAAATGAATCGACAAAAGTTACCCGGGGAGGTTACATTCATGCCACTGAATCGTTTGTGCACCAAGTCGCAAAACTATCCAAATGATAACGTAAGTTTACAATATATAACTTTTGTTTGTGTTATTTTTAAAGAATTTATATTTATAATAATTTAAAAACTGTTTTTTTGTTTAATTTACTTTAAAATGTGACAGTAAATTTGGTTATAACGACATTGATATTGAAGGGACTTACAAAATTTCGTCTCTAATAAAACGTTAGCGTATATGGGCTTTTAAATAAGTGCTCACAATGGGGTCCTGCACTTTAATTTTTTTAATTATTTTACTTGATACTCCGTTTAGTTGAAGCAATTCGTAGTATTAAAAGGTATTCTCAAACGATGGATTAAACTTAGAAATATACTCATTTTAAAATTCATTATTTTTTATAGAAAAAAACAAATATTTATAGTTAATTGCCAATCTTATATTATCTTAGGTTTTGGAAGAGTAAAGGGCGTGGTATCAAGTGGGCTAACCCTATATCGTTCCCCCACTTTTTAAAATAAACATTAATCTATTATATACAGTTCACGGACAAATAAATTATGAGTGCAACCTGAAATTAAGAATGATTTGTAAAGTATCATGTTATCCTATTTTTTCCTATTTCCAGGATTAATAGTAGCTAGTACAGAGGCCTTATCTTAGACAGATTAACATCAAATATTCTAAATTTATATTCGAACGAAATAATGAACTTTTATGTTATTGTACAGTATAGGAATGACGAAACCTGAAAATTTTGGTACCCGGGTACCCGATATGAATACCCGGGTAGTACCGGATACCCGATAATTACCCGTTACCCGATAATTACCCGATACCCGATAATTACCCGATACCCGATAATAACCTGATGCCCGATAATTACCTGATGATACCCTTAAAATATCCCTTATTCTTTCATGTTCATCTTTTTAATAAAATTTTTTGTTATTTGCATATTAATTTATTAAATGAACAAAAAAATATTATTTTCTGATATGGAAATTAAAAAAAAATGTTATTTTTTATAATATACGAGTATATCAGCAATATAAAATTACAAAATTAAAGAAGTACAATTGATTTAATTACTTAGGAATATCTCATATTTCTATTCGCAAATATCAGCATGGATGATGAATCAGCACTAAGTCTTGATCTTTGTTTTGTTACAATGTTTCCGGCAGCTGAAAACTGTCTTTATCTGGCAACAACAGATTTTAGGTAATGGGTAGATTTCGGGTAACGGGTAATAAACGGGTAACGGGTACATTTCGGGTAATCGGGTACTATTTTTGATACCCGGGTACATTATTATCGGGTAGGTTCCGGGTACCCGGGTACCCATCGTCATTCCTAGTACAGTAGTTCTACGAGGAAGTATCCGCTAGATTGTACGAGAAATGATGTTTCGTAATATCGTTAAAAATGTAATAATTTTTATAATAATTGATATAAAATTGACATTATCTTACAGAAAAATGATGAAACTTTGTCTCTCTAACAATATATTTTTGAAATTTTGTTTTAAACATGTGGTACAATTTGACTAATATAAGTAAATATTAAATGAATAAAATAGTAAAACTGGATAAAAATTTAAATATCCATAATTAGAGAGATATAATTAAGTTTCAACAATTTGTTGGTGTTTTATTTATTTCGATAATGTTAAGCTTATGACAATTTTAATGGTATAACTAAGGCTTGTAATAAACCCCCTTAAGTATTTTGAATTAAAATATATATAGGAATACATATGAAAACACAGGGAACAGAAATTGTATTAAAAAAAATCTATCTGTTATTTAGTTACCTCCGACAGCTACATCTTGTATCTTCCTGTTTCATTCAATTTCAAAAGGATAATTATATTTATTTTAATTAAGAATTGCACATTTAAAGTATTACAATTTCAAACTTCAATTTCGTGAAAGAGGAAGCTATCAGGTGATCAGTTTCATAAACAAGTGAACCAGATGTGTGACGTCACAATGGCATCGATAATACATTTCAAATATCTTGTAAAAATAAATTAAAAAATTTTTAAGTGTGAAGTGTACATTTTATAGTTTTTTTTCAACGTTTAACCAGTTTGTCATTATAAGTGGTATCGTTATAAATAATAGTATATTACCTTACTAGTTCTCCCACCGAGTCTGAAGTTGGCCACGAGCGAAGCGAGTGCTCCCAATTCACACGAGGGGGAGAAATCCGTACTTCTCCCACGAGCTGTGCTTGAATTTAATTATTAATTGAATGCTAAGAATTAATTAATTGATTTAAATTAAATAGTTTTTATTTGAATATAAACACTTTTAAAAAATAATTATATAAAATAAACTAATTTAAAATTTATTTATTCCAATTTGTGTATTTTATAAAGATTTTATAGCCCGTTGGTATAAAAATATAAATTTCGAAATGTTCGAAAGCATTAAAATATTTATTTCCCGACTTTACTGGAATCGTTTGTCTGATTGCTGCTGTCCCTACTTCTCCCACTAGTAAAGTAATATACTATTTCCTTTTCCGTACGGTAGAAGTGCCTACTTCTCTCACTGTTTTTGGTTGGAGAAATGCTTGCTTCTCCAACTGTGGGAGAAGTTTGTACTTCTTTAATTGTGAGAAAAGTTCGTGCTTCTCCCACTATTCCTCCGCCGTAAGCGAAGTGATGTTAACGCCGCAATGCGTTTACTTTATACCGTGTGTCCCAGAGAAGTGTTGTCATAGGCATATAACATGGGAAAACAGTTTTTGGTAAATAAAAACTGTCCGGCTAACTATTAAGTCACCATATTGTACAGGATAATACTACATGTATTTCTACAACTTATTTAATACAGATTACTTCATTTTAATACCATAATTCAATGAAATTTGCATAAAAGAATCACTTTTTTTGCGTGACGTTTTTATTGCTAATAGGCAGTGACATTTCTCTCAATTCGTGGTCATGGGATTAGAATACTGGTCTACAGAATCGTAGGTCTTCGGTTCAATTCAAAGTGTTGAAATTTCTTTTAAATATTTTTTTCGTAATTGTGCATTTAATAAATACATTTGTTAATAATATTTCTTAATTTAACCTGTTTAGAAGTTATTTCTTTAGTTTTTTCTTTATTTCTTGATTCATTTTAATTATTTCTCATTAAATATTTTTACAAAACATATTCATAATTTTGTATTAACAAACACTCAAATTTTGAGTATCATTTGTATTTCTTTATTATTATTATATTTTGAAGCTATTTAAAATTTGAATTTCATTCTCATTCAATAAATTTTGAAAATGTGTTTAAAATTAGCAAAAAATAAAAAATGAGTATATATACAAATTGGAATAAAAAATAAATTTGAAATTAATATTTTTATATGATTATTTTTAACATTGTTTATTTTCAAATAAAAATGATTTAAATTCGTGCTAAGCTGCGACACTTCTAAGAAAAATATATTATATTTTACCCTTGGGAAAAGTACGGGCTTCTCCCCCTTGTGTGAATAGGCAGCACTCGCTAGAAGTCTCTACTTCTCCCACTAGTAAAGTAATGTAATATTTCACGTATTTTTTTGTTTCTTTAAATTTTTACTTTTTCGTTACTATTTTTTTTTTTTTCATAATACATGATATTTTTTGTGAAACGCACAATACTATGCCTTTTTGAAAAAATCAAAAAAATTGTAACTAAAAATAATTTTATTTTTATTTTTATAGGATGCTATTCCAATGGTTACTAAACTTCGATATGATGAAAAATACGACCAAGCTATGAAATATATTTTTGGCAAAACCTTAATATGTAGGAATTTAGATGTTGCAACAAAATTAGCCCGATCTACAGGATTGGATTGTGTAACTTTGGAAGGTGATCAAGTGTCGTCCAAAGGGTCTTTAACAGGGGGATACTTCAATTCCTCTCGTTCTCGGCTAGAGATGCAGAAAACTCGTACTGAACTTATGGAACAAATAAAAGAGTGTGAACAAGAACTTCACACATTGCGAGAAGAACTCAAAAGTACAGAAAATCAAATTAATCAGCTTGTTTCAGAAATGCAAAAAACTGAAACTAAAAATAGTAAAGCAAAGTAACATCAAAACAATTCCTAGCTGAACATAATTTGTACATATTTTTTTGTTTTCAGAGGGTATTTCGATAAAATTCGTGGTGAATTAAGATTGATGAAAGAAGAATTAAGTAGTATTGAGCGTTTCCGAACACCCAAAGAACGATCTTTAGCACAATGTAATTCAAATTTAGAAGCCATGCAAACCACAAAAGAAGGGTTGGAGTCTGAACTACATCAAGTACGTGAATATTTAATCATACATTGCATAATATTACAGCTTAGTTGTGTTTCAGGAATTACTGGCTCAGTTGTCGGTTTCAGACCAGTGTCAAGTAGACAGTTTAAATGATGACATTCAGAGATTAACCCGTGAAAATAAAGAAGCTTTCAGTACACGTATGAGACTGGAAGCCGAGAAAAATAAACTCGAGAATTTGTTAACAAATAATTTAATCCGTCGTAGAGACGAGGTATTGCACGCGCTACAAGAAATATCGTTGGAAGATCGAAAACGACAACTTCAACAGAGTAAGGAGGAATTGGAAAAAACAGAAAAAAGCATAAAAAGAGTTACAGGAGAAATCGAAAAGATTGATGTTAAAGTGAAAGAAATATCAAAAAAACTGAAAAGTGAACAGAATGAGTTGGAAAAATGGAAGAAAAACGAGAAAGATTCCCAAGATAAAATTGATGAAGATGCACGACATCTAGAAAAGTATGCGAGCAAAATGAATTTAGTGGAACAAAAAATTGCTGAATGTGTGCAAAAAATTGGGCAGTTGGGGGCTTTACCTGCTCAAGATTTGTACAGTCATTATATACAATACTCTTCGCGAGCTGTAAGTAATATATTTTTTAATTTTATACCAGGGTCCTAAACCATTGTCGAAATGTTACTATTTTGTAATAGAATATGAAAGTATTACATTCATTAATGAGTATTAGTAAAAATATTTATTAAAATATTACTTCGTTCGCTAACTATTACAGATTAAATTTTATTGCGACGTGCTGTGTGATGATACGTCTTTAACAATTTCATTGTTTGCCTGATTTTAAAAAGACAATCACCTGAGCAGTGTCAAAATGTTAAAATACAATCTTAAATTTTAAATATGGCTAATAATAATTATTGTTTCATTCTTTCATATAGAAACAAATTTTAGCTGTACGCATATGAAAATAACAAATACGAATACCCTATACAACTAACACTTTACTCATCACTGGTGAAGACATGACGTCTCGGGCCAAAATTTTCACTCTAAAAATTGATGTCTTGCTTATTATAAAAGAAGTCTCAGTCGCGTTTTCACTAATATTCTTATTTCACTGTGTTCTTTCAGAAAAAAAATAATTGGTTGAGGACCCCATTGACATTTTATTTAATAAGAACGAAATTCGCGACAGCAGAGTGACCCAGGCTTATAATCGATAGTTATGAAAAGAATTATTTACACTTTTTTTTATTTTGCGTCTTTAATTTAAATTCGTACGGTTTTCGTAATTATTCTATTTTCTATAACATTCCGTTAACAATGGTAATGAAATAATAAATATTATCACAAACTTACGACTTATGTTGCTATGGACTTAAGTCCATAGGTGGCGTGAAGAAGACATTAATGCGGTTTTATATTTTATTTCATACTGTATCGCATTTCCATGTTTCCAATTGTGATTTCTGCCCGGTAAATGAGACTTTACGGTACTGTATATATTTTAATAAATTTTTACTCTTACGCACTTTAAAAGAGTTTAAACTATTTGTACATTCTTTTATTTTGTGGTACTAAATTTAAATTCTTTAAATCTGATCTTATTTTAATATAACTAACTCTAATGAAAATTTGAGATTGACATCATAAAACAAAAAAATAACAATTTTTGCTTCTTAGTTTGGTTGTCGATGTGTAGTTCGCTAACAATGTCAAAGAATTATATTCTGTATCAGTATTAAGAACAAAAGAATTGATAGCTCCAAACGAACAAGCAACCTCTCATACATTTTTTCTTCGGTCTTTCTCGCTTTTTCCTGCTTCTTTCTTCTTCTCCGACATCCATGCAACATGTCCTAGCCATCTTATTCTTTGTGCTCGAATCGTGTGGCTTATAAATGGAAATCCGTACATAACTTGTATTTCTCAGTTGGTTCTTCTTCTCCATGTCCCGTCTTCTTCTTTTGTAACATTTCCATTATTTTATGCATCTTATTTTCCGTGTTTTTATGCCAATCCAGGAGTGCGTGTAACTTTCTTACCTTTTTGGAACACACCCTTATCTTCTTCCTTCTTTCCTCCTGTTTCCCTCATCAGATGTATAACCATCACTCGTTTCCATATTCCCTAATACGCCCCTGTCTAAAACTATTTAATTTGTAACTGACTATCCAGCTATCCATAAACGATTTATTTTATTGTGCCTGATTGGACAAAGCCCACGCATCTTAACAATTATGTCGTCTAAGAGATTGAAATTCAAAGTTTTTGTTAGATTAGATTAGATTTTAGAAGTAAAACTATCAATTATACTAACATCGTTCCTGTGTTACAGCTATTTAGAGAATTGGAGAAAACTAACGGCCAACTTAAAAAATTTAGTCATGTTAACAAAAAAGCTCTGGATCAGTTTATGAGCTTTTCTGATCAGAAAGAAAAATTACACAAACGAAAAGAAGAACTGGATAGGGGGTAAACTTAACGGATAATATATTATATTTGCTGAATTTTATAATTTACTAATTTTAGAAATGAAAAAATTCATGAACTACTGAACATGTTGGAACAACGAAAAGTCGAAGCAATCCAACTAACATTCAAACAAGTTTCAAAATATTTCACAGAAGTTTTCAAGAAACTAGTTCCTTCGGGCCGTGCAAATTTAGTTCTTCGGACAGTAGATAACGAAGAAGGTTCTAGTCATGTACCTGAAGACATCAACTCTGACCAGTTTACAGGGATCGGAATTCGAGTTTCCTTCACGGACTCCGATGCAGAAATGAGAGAAATGAATCAACTCTCCGGTGGGCAGAAATCACTTGTGGCATTAGCATTAATCTTTGCAATCCAAAAATGTGATCCTGCACCATTTTACTTATTTGACGAAATAGACCAGGCTTTAGACACCCAACACAGAAAAGCTGTAGCCGACATGATTCACGAGCTTTCATCAGAAGCTCAGTTCATTACAACAACTTTCAGACCTGAGCTTTTGGAGCACGCTCATAAGTTTTATGGAGTTAAATTCAGAAATAAAGTAAGTCACGTTGAATGTGTTCCCAGGGAAGTGGCGAGAGACTTCGTAGAAGACGACACAACACATGGTTAAATTATAATTTTGTTCATACATGTAATTTTAATAAATTTTCCACGAGGAGAATCAAAATAATGAAAACACTTTTATTTTGTATTCAATTTTTATTGATTTTTCATCGTTCTTCCGCAAGCGTAGAGTAAAAAGTCCAAATTATCTGTGATTGTCTACTTAGATACGTGGAAAAATGAGCAGTTAAGTTCATAACTCAAGACTTAAGTATTACATTTTCTAAATATAGCATAATCTGTATATCTAAAAAGCAAAATAATTACTTATTTATTATTTCACATTTAATTGAGAAGACAATTGAAAGTAACAGTTTCATATTCCATTCGGATTAGAATTATATTGATGGTAGGAGCTTGATGAGACCAGTTTACGGAGCAACATTTTAAAGTTTTATTACCTAAAATAATATTACAATAATCTAAACATCAATAACATCCATTTGAAGAGCACTTTGAGTAGACATGCAAAATTGCTTAAATTCTAAAATATTTTTGACAATTCTGACGTTTATAGATCAGGAGCCCTTTGTATTTATGAACCTTTATAGTAGGTACATATGCATATTAAAATTATTTGTTTCAGTTTTATTAAATTTAGCGCGACTCATTGTTATACATGCGGTAAAAAAGTTGAAACAGTTACAGTCTTGTGTTTCCAATAATCACAATCTTTGAAATGTTCTCTCTATTCCACGATAGTTTACATTCTTAAGCCAAAACTAAATTAGTTCTACTAGTGGGTTTTTTATAATGTACAGATAAATAATTATTAAAATATACTTTAAACGTACTTTGATCAGAGTTTCGAATCACAAAAAGTAACGGTTCGATTCCAGGTCTGAATTTTTTGTTTGGTTGTTTTGCAATAAAAAGGTTTAATGACTACATAGATCATTTCGTTCGTCTCCGTTTTCCAATTTCATTTTTACTAGTGAAAATCTTATTTTCTCTACACAAATATTAAAACATGTTACTAAACGAAAAAATGAAATGATAGTTCTACAAATCGAAGATCAATTGTTATGAATTTGCTGAGGATTCAATGTAGGGTTGTTAGGTGTTTATCGTACAGAAATATATGTTTTTTTTTATTGGTTAAAATATATGAAATGAAAATGTTAATAAATATTAAGCACTTAAAATCAATAATATTTCAGTAAAAAGTGTATGAAAGTGTTTCCAATATTTTAAATCACGTCATTTCAATAGCTTAAACCATACCGTTTTTCCGATTTCTAATTAATGGAATAGTTATTGTTTATTGTATAATTAGACAAATTAATGCGCGACGATGTTGAATCGTAATATATTTTTATCGTATTATTCGTTGTATGATAAATATTTTAAAAATACATTATATATTTCCTAATACAAACAAATGCTTTTTAATAACACCATTATTAAATAATTTAAAAACATTCTTATTCAAAATTATTAAATTTATTTAATTATCACTTGTACAATCACAAATATTAAACAGCAAACAGAGGTATGTATAATTGAAAATGAATTCTATTACATATAATAAAATATTTACAAATATGTTTGCGCGAACTGGGCCTGACAATTATCAAAAGTGTCGAATCGGTTAAAATTATTTTTAAGTGACAAATTATTTAGTCAAACATTGAAAGGAAGACAAACAAAATAAACGGAAAAACGTTTACAAGGCAGGTAAATCTTCCAGAGGATGTGAATAATTTGAGTTCCAGTTTCTTTCAAACACACTTTGAAGTTGACTTCTAAGTGTAACTTCAGATTGATTTCTCCCTATGACTGGGTCATGTAATATGAAACCAATACCCGCAGTATCAGTGAAGTAGTCACCAGACCAATTCGATGTACCAATGTAAGCAGTATTATCCGTAACCATAAATTTATTGTGGTTTACACGAGCAAATGGTATTTTGGACTGATCTGACGTTGCTGGGACTATGAATCGTTTCTGAAACAAAAAAGTATATCATAAATCATCTGATAGTAAATTTAACACATAAATATAACCAGTTACAAAATAGCATTGTAACATGATATTTAAACAGAATTTTTAGCCTAAAAAAATATCCAATCGATCTCTGTATTTCGGATCACGTGTGCGAAACTAGCCAATCAAAACAAGTACACTGAAAAAATCCCTAAAACTCTTATCACTTATGTCATGAGGATATTAGGTAAATGACAAATGTTGACATCTGTCAAACATTAATTATTTTATTGGTTTACTTTCAAAATGTCATATGTAGTTTATGGAGATGAAAAATGTCGTAAAAAAAATCTCACCGAATATACCTCGATCATTGATAAATAACTTACAATTTTATCACAACTTCCTCAAGAACGTTACTCAGGTAACAGCCCTCCCCATTCGGCCTAGGGCGGTGACCAAGCAACGTGCTTTCGGCAACTCTCATAAAATATAACTGAAAATTGCTCTTCGAACAAAATATACGTTATCTCAATCCATATTTTACAAAAGAAAATATGTTCTAACATCACTTTTAAACATTTACAGCATATTCACAAAACAGGATTAGTTTTTAAAACGGTTTAAATATATCAAATTTAGCTTGAATTTGACATATTTAAATTTGTTTAAGAACTGAATCTGGCTGATAATGTTGTTTTTTTGGTCGGACGAAAACTGATACTTTTTTGGTGTTATTATTCCGGTATTTTAGTGTAGTTGTTGAGCTACAAAAAATAACAAGCCGTGAATATTTTTTCTGGTCGGTGACAAAGCATTCCTGTACAGTATGCAGTCCATTGTTTTCCGTAAATAAAAATATAATCATATTTATTTCATAATTATTGAATATAAACCAACCGAAAAAAAATAGTATGTGAAAAGTGACCTCCCGGATTCCTGATGTTTTTACTATCGCCCGGGAATATTCTTATTACGTTTTGTTATATTAACTAAATAATAAGAGTAGTTTTTTATTTATTATTGATAAAGCCTCATTCACAATATGAAATTAATAGTTTTTTTTGTTAGTCTGCAGATAAGACATTTAATTCATACTCATCTTCGTTTAGCACAACCAATAAGTGTCAGCTAGATAATCATTTATTTTATTTTGTATAATATATTTATTTCATTCTACTCTATTCTGTGATAGGCTTTTTTGTTAACCAATAACTTAGTTTGATAGAGCTGCCCTGTGCTATTTCTGATAAGAGGTTGCTATCCAAAAGTTTCCGGTTTGATAATATAAAATTACACAAACATACTTTTAAGCCTGGTGCTTGTTTTCACCTTCAACGTAAACATAAAACTTTCTTTTTTAAAATAATTCCAAACCCAAACCTCCCAACTGTGTTCAATAAAAATTTGTATACCATTTAAACCTTACATTGTTACCGTGTGTGGTTTTGATTAAAAAAATATATATATTTTAACTACTATTTTTCTTTGATTTTAGTTTTCTTTGCATAATTTTCAAACACCTTATTCAATTTTACTCAAACTTGGTACACAAGGTTTAGAAACTATGAAGCTTAAGATTTCAAGAGAGATTGGAGATAGTTTGAAGCGTTTTAGAGATAGAAAGAATTAAATTTGCTCATCGAATAAAAATTGCAAGACAATGTGAAACACAAATAAATAAATGTACAGAAGCGAGTACTGGCCCGATAAGTTAAAACTTGTCAAAATCACTTGTTACACATGTACCTAACACCATATAGCGGCGCCGACCAGTACTATTTCGCGATTGCGATTTATAACCCCAGTCCGGTAACTTTTTTTATAGCACCTCTTATTGTGAACGCTACAATACAAACACATTTGTTTAACATTACTATTACTACTAATTTCGTATTGTAAATGAGGCGTAATAGTTAATATTTATTAATTCCGTGTATATTTTGATTTTTATATATAAATATTAATTTCCAAATAAAATATTTTTTCTTCAAACGTCATAAAAGTGACATCTTCTGTGACGTGATTGACAAGATTAAAGTTTAATTTCTATGCCTCCGTAATATAATTTTTTATTCTAGCCGCCGTATAATATTGTCGCCGCCGTATAGCCAATAAGATGTAACTTGTACAATAGAAATCTGTAATATCGCCCTAAATGTCACTATAAAAGCTAGATAACCTAAGAATAAAGTTACTAAAAATTATGAATAACTGACAGGTAACCTACATATTAAACGTCAAATAGTAATTTATTTTTTAAAATTTCTAAGTTTGAAGAAAAAATAGCATGTGTTATTCAGAGTAAAAGTGTCTTTGTGTGCCTCGCATGCAATTGTCCGACTCGCTTCGCTCGTCGTGCAAACTTCCATGCTCGCCACACAAAGTATCACTTTTACTCTTAATAACACAATATACTATTTCCTTCAAACGTCATAAATGTGGCATCTTTTTTGACTTGATTCATACGGTAGAAATTTAATTTCTACGCCGTAGGTGTTTTTTATGTGTCCAGCATGCAATGGGGTATTCTAATGATTTTTTTTTTTTGATACTCACGTATTTTTTTATTACAAATCTAAAATTTTGAGTTCTTTTTTTATTTAATTTGAGCGAGATATGAATTTTTAAAAATTCCTTGAAAATTTAAATTTTACTGGATGTGACGTATGTGGGACTCATGACATTTAATTGGTGGGGGCATGTTTGCAAACACAACGTTTGGCGCGGCAGTCTATCTGTCATAACCAATGGCGGAATAGCTGTGGTACAGTTTCAACAAAAAAAAATTATATATGTCATGAGTCCCACGTACGTCACAACATCAGAAAGACACGCTCACTTTTTAAAATTTTAATATCATTAATTGTAAATATCAATAATTTTTATACCCTACTACATTT
The DNA here is from genome assembly GCA_035578165.1 of Stenolophus ochropezus. Lineage (NCBI taxonomy): Eukaryota > Metazoa > Arthropoda > Insecta > Coleoptera > Carabidae > Stenolophus > Stenolophus ochropezus. The sequence continues at coordinate 19,373,033 of JAQOWZ010000010.1, read as the reverse complement.
AAGCCTAAAATGATTTTTGATGGACATTTCTATTAAAAAAAAATTCTCGGAAATCTCAATTTTGCGGAATGACTCTTTCACTGTTACACAAGTAAAAGTACAAATTGTACAATAGCAAAACATGCCTCATTTCGCACTTGATACAACGTAATATAAAAATTTCATGTAATATATTTCACGTATAATGTTAATATGTATTCACCGTACATTTAACTTTTCTTAAATTTCATTATATCAAAATTTCAATTTTTTACTTACCACTTCAATTTCCACACCTCTGTAAGAATTTGAAATGTCAACAAGCGACTTTAAAAAGTTGTCTTCAGATGGCCGGGAATGTTGCCACCAGCTAATTAATAATCGAACTGTAACTTTGTGTTCTATAGCTGCGGTTTTTAAAGCGTCGTCAATTATTGGCCAGAATTTTAATTTAGGAGTGTAAATTGTTAGAGGAAAATAATCCATAACTGAAATATATATAAATTTTTCAGCCTGGTGTATTACATTTAAAATGGCATCAATGTCATTTGTTCGTCCTTCTGGCGAGAATGGGGGAGGAGAACTCTAGAAAGATAATTCATTTTTGAAATTTTTAATAATATGAATGTAATAGAAACTTACGGATAAATATGCAAAATATGTACTATTGTTCAATGTTAAATTCACTGGAGATTCAAGATTAATTTTTGTATTAAGTTCCACAGGCCACGTATCAGGTACTTTTGCACCATCTTTTCCTAATTCCCAGTATACCTGAAAAAAATAAAGAAACCTACTTTCACTATAGATATGCGAGGAGTCATTAAATTTAGGCAAGAGAATTTTATCCCCTGTGTGAATAAATGTCGACATATTTAGAGCGAAAGCGGCTGAATGACTTTATATTTAAGTACCTGACATCAATAGTTCGAGAAGATCGACTTGATAAAAATCGTTCAACCGCAAACGTAATTCGTATTATTTTTTTATACCTATTTAATGATAGAAAATTTATGAAAACATATTTGCTACAAAACATGCAACAGCCTTTATTGAAAAAAAAATTGGTAATTTTCTGCTGCTGATCTTTTTTGTCATTCACAAGCCTTACATTCTCTGCAAAATGTTATTAACAATTATTATCCAATCACACTCAATTGTTGAATCACCTGAATTTATCTGATCATAAATAAATTAGTATTGCTAAATCCTATTAAACACTCAACCAAGGTTCTTTTAAAGTTTACATTTCAAAGAAATGTAAAACATCTAGACCTTACATTCCACATTTATACATTTATTCCGACAGCCTCACAATATAGTTACATATAAAAAATTCTTCAGCATAATTTAAAAATATATCTTACGTCAAAGATTTTTGCTACATCTTCTGCCATACAGGAACAGTTGTGAACTACAATTCCCATTTCTTGAATCTATAAAAGTAGCTTTAAAAAATTTGCTTAAGAACTAAAAAATAAAAACATACTTGTCGTAAGGCTCTCCAATCCATATTTGCACTTCCTAAATAAAAATGTTTCCTATCAATAACCCACAACTTTGTATGCAATACACCACTTCCCAAAAGTTGAGCAAAGTTTAAACTTCTGACTTCGGCTGCCTTGCGTTTCACCAAATATTCAGTATCTAAATTTGGTTGCTCTTGAGTTGGAGCGTTTTGTGCGATTTTTATTTTCAGGCCTCTTTCAGTACCAGCCTGTAAAAGAGCCTGAAAGACTTGTTCTCCATCTTGCGAGGAGGGATGTGGATATACATCATTTTTACGTAGCGTCCAATAGAACGAAGCAATTTCTATTGTATTTTGTGCTGAGGATATAAGATCCATCCATGTCTGATAGGTAGATGGAAACGATGTTGATCCTTCAGGGTATATTAAATCATCGGGTAAACTTTCCGTCAATGAAATTCTAAATAATAAAAGAAGTTATTAGCCCCAAACATGTAATTACAACTTGAGATTTATTTACACGTATTTCAATCCGAATCCAAATAGTTCGAATATTCGAGTAACAAAATATTTGAACTCTTCAAATAATTCAATTATTTCAACTTACTTATGAATGAAGAACTAATATAATGATTAGATTATTATAAAAATTGTCCATATATTAACGGGAAACTACTGTTATTTGATTTAATATATTCTATGTAGAAATTAATGTTAAAAATTATGTTGATATTTAATGGTATTTTTGTATTCCGATATTCAATTGAAATATATTCCCACCTTAATTAAAATACAATCAATTTTTCGTATTTACAATATATTTTTTTTCTACTATCACGAGGAGAGGTCTGATAATCGTCCAGTGCATAAAAATGTGTTGCAACAATGTCGTTATCAAAACAAAAAAAATGGTATGTGTAAGACACAATCAAATAATATATAGATTTCCTCATGATGTCATGACACGAAAAAATAATAAAAATATTAAATATTTCATAACCATTTAAAATCCACAATACCAAAACGAACGTTTACTCATAAATGATATATTTGTTTACTTGTATACGTCAACAACCACATTTTTGTGTTTATATTACACGAAAGAACTACGTGTTTCTCTTTACATCTGAGGGGAATCCCCCATATACGGACTTTGATTTTAGGCTTTCCGAGAACGAGCGAAACAATTCCAGAACAAATAATCCGTCAGTGTGTGAGAAGATGCAGTGGAAGAGTGTTGGGGCCGCTAGTTCATATTACAGTTGTCTGTTTGCTATTGCTAGTGTTTTAAACCTTTGTTTTGTAATAATTGTTGTACAACTTTCCAACATGGAAAAGTCAATGTTACACCAATCTTTCGGTTTTCAACTCCGATTGTCCGATGTATACAGATTACACCGAAACTCGGAACTTGGTTTAGTTAAAAATAGTATATGAAAAAAGTGCGAATATTGACTTTCCAGAAAGTTTTAGAGAAAAACTACAAGAATACAAAAATATTTAAGATTAAATTAGTTTATGAGATATATGGATATAACAAAATATCGCTTTAACAGTTCAGTGAAGTAACATTGTTATTATTGTAAAAGTGATTGTTTTAATATTAAATAAAAAAAAACTGCTTCACACAATATAATGTTATCCAAACAATAATAAACTGTGGTACTGTTATTTTTTTTACTATGGTTGTCTTAATTAATTAATTTTTAAAATATGTGTTATCGGTTGAGTTCGTAAGTCAACAAAAAAAAAAGAAACCGGATATCCAATTTAGAACTACCCAGGTATCCAGATTCCCGTTTACCGGATAATAAATCCGATTCTAATTCGAATCTAGGTTCCATTACCAGGAACCGGTCTTTGGATCAGAGGCTCAAAATCGATGCTGAAGCCCTGCTAGAGGATTTGATATCTAGAAATTGGAACTGGGCAGTGTTGTTTCTCGAATTCAGGTAATGGAACCGATTATCTAATCTGATTTAATGAACAGAGACAAAAGAAAACTAACTTTATTATATTGTTATTCTTAAGAAATATACAAATAACAAATATTTTGTCCTATTTTAAATAAATGCTTTTACAGTCAGTTCCAAAATCGAAAAAATTGTAGTTTGGACAGTTTTCAAAATAGGAAAGTACTTAGTTTCAATTCTAGAACCAGGAATCTTGTCATTTCGATTCCAGAACCGGGTATTTTTGGACTTCAAACCGAGAACCGAATACTTGTGCATTCAAATAACTGAATATCCGAATATTAGAACTAGAATTGGTTCCCACTACTAGTCAAGATGCTCGTAAAAACATCCGAGTGAATATCCGATACAGGAGAGATCAATATTCACACTTTTTTCAAATGTTTAACTCGTATGTTCCGCATTTCGATCCACACCTGTATGTTTTTCATTCATTCTATTAAATCTCACGTTCTAAAAATGGATACAAGTATATACGTTCACGAATATACATAGCTGTATGAAACTTAAAATAAAATTTTAGAATTTTAAAACGATCCTATTTGTCGAAATATCGAAATGATTTTTAGTACTATTTTCGTACCACCTAGGACACACAAGCAAAACATAGCATAGCATTAATTCGTGTTAGTTGTACTTTGCCCGACAAACATGTATATTTAGTAGTAACACAGAATAGGTATATGTATCACAGAATAGGTATATGTACCTGTTCTGTGATAGTATAGTACATATTTTTCGTTCTTAAATTGTTACTTTTACCTGCACGTAGAAGAACATTTTCCATTAGATGGAGTCCATGGTAATTCTTCATAATTATTTTTTTCTATTGCGTGATCTAATAACGGTAAAAGAACTACTAAAAATATTAAAATTAATATTATTGATATAGGAATACAAGACGGACGGCACCACCCCTTGCTTTTACTCCATCTGAAAATAAAATTTTATTTAGAGATATTGGCCTGGATTACAAACTCATTTTTATAGAGCGCTTTTGTTAAAAGTGAAATTTGGCCTTATAGGATTATAATGTAAAACCAGGCTTTCTAAAAGCGCGTTCGTAATATGGGTTATTGTCTTAATGCCAATAATATAACAGTACGAAATAACGTCAGTACCTACCTTAAAATCTAATAACATATTTACCTTTTTACCGCCGTATCATCATCCCTGAATGTATAACCCTGGCCTAGAAAATCCCCTTCTTCTTCGTGACTAAATGACCCATTTTCTAACACCGTCTGAAACACCAATTAATATAAATTAAAAATTGTAAAAAAGTGGAAAACAAATATAAAATTTGTGATAAACATTATATATTATAATGTAGTTAATAATAATAACTTACTATCAAGAAAAATAAAAGGATTTTAAGCAAACAAAACAAAATTTTTAAGACAAAAATCTGCAGTAATATTAATTTGTAAACTCCTGTTAATTAGAGGATGTAAACAAACGAGGCGATCATGTTATGAAAGTGTTTTTTCAAATTTTCTTTCAGGAAGACGAGTGGCCCACTTAATTTGAGAATCGTTAATTTGTTAGATAATTCTATTTACTCCTACCGTTTTCAAACATAAAATTTATTCTGGTGATTGAAACAATGAAATTGTTTAAAATTTTTAATTAATACCTGTACCACAACTTCGTACGCATATTTCAATAGCTTTTAGTATTAAACGAAACAAAAAAATATTATAATTTTTATCAATAAGGGTAGTTTACTTAAGAAAATTTTTTGTGCCACTCGATACTATTTATTTGAAAAAACAAATTCTTTATTATCATTACGTAAAATAATTTATCAATAAAATGAATGTATATACAATTACCTAAAGTTTTGTAAAACTAATATGAACTAAGTTGTAGTAAATAACATTTAATATTCAAAGTACCTATCAAGCAGTGTCCCAAAACTGTATCTTTTACAAACCTCAAAAACTAATTTTCAAAAAGTGCTTTTTGTACCTTGATCAATACGTTAAGTACTATGTGCCATTGTAAAATGTGTACGAAGTTGTGGTACATTCTGTATATAGTCACGATAAATTATGTTCACTTACCTACTTTTTCGTATTTTAACAATATAAATAAATTTTATACATTATTACATGACTTAAATGGGAAAAATGCATAGACAGAAAACTAAGAATTTACCATATTTGGCATTTGATGAACGAAGGTGTGAGAATACCCAGAGTGAATTTTATGTTTATAACATTTGTTTTAATATATGAAAGAAAAAATAAAAGAAATGTACCTCGTACAACAAATTGTCTGACTCGTATAATATGAAATAATAAAAATATTACATTTTCTTCTTGCTTATAAGAAATCAAAACACTACTAACATTTTTCTAGTAAATGTAAATGTAAGCAAAAAAAAGAAAATTTTTGTACACTTTATTTCATTTTTCCATGAAAGTTACTCAGCCTGTTGCCGATACAGTACGTAATACATCGCGTGTCATTCGATTGTTTATATTTCTTAATGTCAAACAAAGTAAATATTGATAAAATCCTGTATTAACTTTTACTGAGTGCTTACATGTTTCACCTTTGCTCCATTAGGGGTAAACTTCATCGTAAACTGTTGAAATTTTAAGATATTTTTATATCAGCCTTGATAGATCTATCACTAACATCTCAAAGACGGTTATGGTTATGTTCTTATAACGGGTGGGGTTTTAAATAGCTGAGGTAGTCATAATTCAAATCACAAAGATAATTTCAATGTATTTATTGAATTAAAAAAAAAATACATTTTTTAATAAACAATAAATAATAATATTATGTCTAATGATCGGTTACGTCACTACAATTTAAATTTTAAATATCTCCTCTTAAATTATCTATATCGTGTCAAAATAAAAAAATCAAATAAATTGTTCGACATTGCTGTCAAAATTTTAATTAACATTTATATGAACCGAATTCAAAATATAAACCTTGTTGGTGCAACTGTCCATAAACAAAATAACTTCGCCAAAAACCAGTGGCGTAACAATTTTTTTTTAGAGGCAATACGTACCATGGACTTACGTACATAGTGATTTTTAATTTTTTGAAATATCATTAATATAATCCTACCTTTAATTACAAAGCTAAAAATAATAATTTATTACAAGGATATGTATGTATCCTGTTATTTATCAACATGTGGTTAATGAAACTGATATATTTTTAAAATGGTAACTAATGCAATGCTTTTGTGGCGGTATGTATGCCGCACACAAAATATACAATTTTTTATATAATGAAATTGTATAATTGAGATAAAATATTTTTAACTTAATAGATTATTTTATTTAGAGCAACATCATTTTTAATATTGATAGAATGAGAACCAGTTTATAAACTCAATGTATAGTGTTTTTCGTCGTCAAATTGACATTTAATATATTCCTCACAATATTGTGGCCAGATACTAGATAATTTTTAATTCATGAATACCTGGATGCTACAATTTCATGTAAATATTGTAAGTGGCATCATAAAGCATAATTTGTTATCACATGAAACGATTGATTTTCGTTTGTTGGTTTCCAGGCAACATATTTCGATCAAACTGATGACACAAATGACAGTGACAGGGCAAACTTAAGGTCGGCATGAAAATTTAATGAAATTCCAAAAATTTATTACTTTTATAAATGCTACTTCTGCGAAGAATTCTCAATCAATAAAAATAATGTTTAATTAAAATAAGATTAATTTATATAATAGAATAACGATTTTTGACAGTTTTGTATTTTATTAATCGAAATTGGCAAACAATTAAAATATATGTACGTATGTATGTATGTACTTATAGACGAATTTCAAAACATTGAGAAATATTAGTTGGTTAAATAGTTAACCGTTTTGAAAACTTTACTTTTTAATATACAAAATTCCTATTTTAATCACGTACGTAAAATTGAACATTTATTATATTTACAATACTACAATCGAAACAGCAGATTATTTATTTTAAACATAGCTTTTTCATAATATTTTAAAACTAGCCATTGTATTAATAAATCTTCAACATATTATTCTTAAAATATTTAAAGAAGTCAATAAAATTTAATTGAATTTTATGACGTGTTCAAGACTTAATATTAAATGTACGTAATCTGTAATGAAATCATTTTGTTCCGTCGCAAAGTAATGAAATTTCCAAATCGATTTCACATTAAATGGAATATTTTTTACTTATCTAATTAAAAATATCAACATTATGGATTTTTCATTAAATTTATTTTTAGTATTAATAACATGTATTCAATATATTTAAAATAATTGTTATTATTTTTTACCGACATCCTTGAAAAAATAAAAAATATTCATATCTCCTTTAAAAAATATATTCATGTAGTGTTGTGCATATAAATAGATAAAATGTTTAAAACATTTTATTAAATTAAAGAAATAAGAAATTAAAATTTGTAAGAAACAGAATTAAAATTGAAATTAATATATCACAAATAATAAAAATAATGTGCCAGCAATTTAGAAAAAATGAAAATATGTTTAAACCAAATTTAGACAGCATCATACCGAGAGTCGTGGTTTTGAATGATGTGATGGTTTATATCCCGCCGATTTGCTGGTAGTAGGCAATAAAACCATAAACTGATCATCATCCTGACTTGTACCACGCGAAATTTTCGGTCTAGAGGTAGACTGAATTGTATTGAAATGCACATTTGTGGAATTATTTCCAAAACTAATATTATTAGTATTATTCACTTGCACTAATAAACTACACGTTTGCGATGCAATTTGAAATAATCCATCTTGCAACTTTCTTGGATTTTCTGTGTTCCCCCTTCCAAAGTGCATATAATCCCAAAAGTGAGGCATATTATTTAATTTAAAATGGAATCATTTTGATGCTTAAAAAGATAAATGAATCGGTACGTGCGTTAGCGGTAAAATCTATCGAAATACTACTGCAAAACCGATTGGTGACTTGCGCTGTCGTATATTGTCTTGCTAATATCGCGTGACAGAAACTGTAAAACATTAACATACCGACGTTTGCCATTTGATCGATAAATTCATGTTTTATTCAGGGTCAGGTCATCATTTTTTCTTGGAATTTGATTTCTGTATATTATAATAATTAAATAATTAAGTATGTTATTTGTTGATTATTAAGTACAACACATTCTCATCAATATTTTAAAACCTCAATAATGTATTATGTACATTTTTCAATATGAATCACTTCCGATGTATTGGGTGGTGCCGACGGCCGACGTAATAAATTATATGGAAGTTTATCTTTGCCTAGTATAAAGTAGACAAGGTTAGTTATTAATTTCTTCATGGATTTTTTATTAATTTTAATGATTTAATTCGTATTTGTAAATAGTGCATGAAAATTGAATACGATATAATTGTACTAAATGATTGTACATAAGATAAAACAAAAGATTAAAAATATTTTGTAAAATTTAAGATAACAAAAATTATGAAATGTTTACTTTAACTGTCTTAACTGAAATTTTAATACGCAATACATACATTTTTTTTATCTAAAAGGATGCCTCCGCCACTGTTTTCTTATTTTATTTATTTATATTTATCATAACCAAATATTAACATGTATATTGAGTTGTATTTTAATAATATAATGTAATAAAAAATAAAAGATATTCATTATTAGCAAACAATTCTGGTTTCATGGTATTTGATATTATGTTAAGTTGGCAACATAGCATTTTGTATCTACGAATGATGCGAAAGGAAAATAATCAAAGGAAATGTCAAAAGCAAAACGATAAGATTCGCTCATGAGATAACTACATTATTAATTTTTAGTCGTTGTGATATGTTTTATATAGTATTATTATATAATAATTTTCTACAGTTCAAGTTTTAATATAATATTTTAAATATGGATCAAGAGAAAGAAGTTTTGTCTGGATATTTACTTTTACCTCCACAAGGAAAAATTGTTATCAGAGTGAGTTTATTTCCATAGAAATGTGAACTCAGTACTTATGTTGTAAATATTTTATTTCAGAAATCCTGGCAACAAAAGTATTGTGTACTGTACAAACAAAGCAAATTTGGCATTGAAAGGTTAGAGGTGTTTGATTCAATTGAAGATGTTCCGAAGAATGTAACTTCAAGAATAATAACACTAGAAAATTGCGTTAAAATAACACCTAAACCTCCACATATGTTTACTGTTACCACTAAAACAACTCAGTATGATTTTGCTACAATAGCAGAAGAAGATTTAAATAACTGGGTGACTACATTCCAATCAGTTGCATTTAAAGATGATGCTAGTAAAATCACTCATATCGAAGAAGATAATGATTTGTATTGTTCTTCTGGAGAAGGCGTTTTCTCTGTGTCACTTTTTCCTTCAGATGCCTCTAATAGATGTGGATTGGAACCTAAAAATTATACATTAGTATTAACTCCCACGGCTATTCAACTTTTTAATTCGGCTGACAATAAATTGTTGTTTACTTGGCCATATTGTTTTATTCGTCGTTACGGTTACCGCAGTGGAAAATTTACATTTGAAGCTGGACGCAAGTGTGATACAGGTGAAGGAGTCTTCCATTTGGTACATCCAAAACAGCAAGAAATATTCCAGTGTTTATCGTTGAAAATGAAATCTATGAAAAAAATTCTGTCCGGAGAATCTACTACTACTTTATTAGATTGTGGTGACAATCAATTCCATGCGGCTTTAAGTATGGAAGCTAGATCAAGAAGTCCTTTACCACCGTCACCAACAAGTTCTACTAGAATACATGACATTGAGGGAAATAGTTCTTCAACTTCATCTTCAGTCAAGTCTTTGATTTCTTTTATTGAATCTGGGGATAAGCATACCAATAATAATCGTATGCCACTTCCCAAACCTCGCCCTACTAAGCCTCCAAGGAAAAATATACCACAATCTACCAAGGATTCCAACACAGGACAACCAGTTCAAACTTATGAACCTATTTTGTATACTTCACCAGACAAAAAAGGCAATTATGATGAAATTGAATACAGGACGGATGCTTGGAAGACTCTAGGAGTTGATAATATCAAACATACTGAAAGTATTAATGAGAACAATGAAGATTTAGAAGAATACATTTCCTGGTCCCGATTAAAACAACAAGAAAATACAAGTCAACCAGATCCGACTTTATTAAAGAGCACGAAATTTATATCTACCAGTCAAGCAAATATTGGCGACGAAAGTTACGATAAGTTACAATTCTTTGGATCATCTTCAAAGTTGGTTCAACCAGGTTACAAACAAGTAGTGCCTCCTCCTTCTGTACCAGGGAACAATTTCACTCCAGCATGGAATGATTATGACGAAGTTGAAATAAATATGCAAGCTGTTCGATTAGCAGATGATTCACATTTAGGATACGGAGTGATTCGGAAAACTTCTCAACAGAAACAAACCCCGGAACCAACAAAGGTGTCGCATAAATTATATAATGACACTGCATATGCCATAGTAAGTAAGCCAAAACGAGTCTAGTCACGACTACATTACGAAGTAGCAAATGGTCCTAACTCATTCTGTTGTAAACAATATACAGTGCAATCATACATTAAAATAACTGCAAATATCTTTTTAAAATATTTTCTTCTATAGAAGTTATTTTTTTTTACGTTTTACTTGAGAACTATTTTAAGTTCTTAACATAAATGAATTTGACTACGATTAAAAAAGAAAAACAGACAAATATTGTCAATAATAATGATCAATTCTATAAAGGGCAAGAAAATCAGATTAGCCGAAATCACTATTATGAAAAGAGTTTTTGTGCAAAAACCAAATTATTATTTCCGTTTTTAATTAAATGAACCAGTCTTAGAATCTATTTGTATTTATTTAAAAACTTTTTATTTACATAAACTATTTTTATTACTAAGTAACTGAATAGTGAAAAAAAAAATAACATTTGGAATTAATTTCCTTGTTAGAAACGGTGTAAAAAGAACTGTTTTAATTCCAGTTACCAATATATTAGTTTACAAATATTGGTTTTGGTTAAAATCTATCTGTCCAAATTCTATAAACTAAAAATATCATAAAGTGCCTAACATTTATGTAGTAGATTTCGTCTATTATATTATGTTATATATGTTGTATATATAAAATTAAAATATCAGGGCCAAAGAGAACAAAATTTTCTATTAAAGTTAGTGCCATTGTTTTACACAAAACGAATATATTTTATAAATAATGTATATGCAGTGATACTTAAATATAATTTTATTGTTTTATATAAACATTTTATACATTAAAATATTTTACTGCCAAATATAAGAACAAACATTGTTTTTACATCACAAAAATGTAAAATAAATTTTATAATGTTTATGAAGTCTTCAGTATAAATTCCCCTTTGGTAACTACTTTTACGGTTTCCCCTTTCTCCGCTAGAATTTCCTCAATATTTTTCTTTCCATTTAGGTCCGTGAACCAGTTTAAATTATCAGCAATTAAATGATTATTTTCGCATCCTGTACACTTCACAATAACTACTCCTTTATAATAAGCGATTTTTGATATAGTTTTTGAATTTTTAGTATTGCATTTTTTACAAGTGAAATTTAAAAGAAATTTTCCTTCTAATTTGCCAAGAGGAATTTTTACTTTATCGTTTTCAATTTCATTAGTTTTTAATTTTAGCGCGTCAGAACAAAAGGTTCGTATTGAAGTTGTAGATTGTGTTGACGGTACATGCGCGTGCGTGTAGTTTGGCACAATGTGGCGGTGGCGAGAAATTATATTATTTCCTTTTTGAACATTAATTAATTGTAATAACTCTCTTCGTTTTAATAGTCTGATAGTCGAAAACATCTTATGATAATATAACAATATATTTATTTATTTTTTATATTCTTCAGAGTGTTTTCAAGGTAGGTTACAACTCATTTATGTTTAGTCAATGATCGATTTTGAATTGGATTATATCTAAAAATAACAAAAGTGTGCTTTTTTACTTATGTCACTATACAAATATTTTAGATTTACAATACCTTAAGTATATTTAATAAATTGCTGAATGCGTTTTGGTTTTGCAGTACGTTTCTGAAATTAGCTACACTAGCACATTCAAGGACACAATTATTTTTAAAAAATTTGAATGTGAAAAAGGATATAATAGTTTTTCTTTGTAGGGTATATATTACATAGAAGTAATATAATAGATTTTATCTGAATTCTATATTTATTATAATGTTAAATCCAAGAGTAAATGGAAGGAAGTAAATCATTTGCAATGACTTGTAACATAAAAGAAATGTAATTTTGTTAGAATGGATATAAACAACATTTCATTAAGTGCCGAAATAGAAAGCAACAGTTATCCTTTTGATATAAATGATTTGGGTTTTAAAGAATATTTATCAGAGGATAATGTATCACCAAAAACTGAATGCAATTTATTGGACATGCCTGAAGATGCTGGCTCATCAGTTGATGCAGAAGATATCCTGAGAAATGGTATCCTAGTAGAAACCAATAAGGGGTAAATATATTTAGAATTAAAATAATTAAAATATTTTATCTTTTATATTTATAGTGTTGTCTGTATGCCCCTAAAAGATGTATTAAATTCTAATTTGAATTTATCTGTGGAAGATTTTAAGAAAGTAGCTGCACAGTTATTATCGCAAACACAAGATGATGTTCCCACATCGTCTGATGAAAATGTGGAACCTCATGGTGAAATTGAATTTACAGCAAATTTTTATTCAGATCAATATGCTTCTGAATTTAGTGAAATTACACCTCAGTCATCAGACGTAGAAATGAAATTAGAATCTAAAATTGAAATAAAATTGGATGAAATTAAGAAAGAAGAACCTGATCAATTGGGCCACTTTCCATACAGTTCAATACTTCAAACAAATTCAACTACTACGTCTGAAGCAGTAGATACGTCTGAGGAAACGGATAAGGAAAAACTTCCTGTAGTAAGTGTTACCACGAAACGACGAGGCGGCTGGCCCAAAGGCAGGAAAAGAAAGCCGGAATTATTAAATCTTCCTCCAAAAGCTCCTAAGACTAGTTATAATATATTTTTAAACGAAAGACGAAAATTATATAAAGATAAGTTAGCATTCCATGAAATAACTAGAGTCGTTGGAAATCAGTGGTCGAATCTCACTGTAGAAGAAAAAAGACCGTATCTTGAAAGAGCAGAAGAAGATAAAAAGAGATACAGGGAAGAATTAAGAATTTATAGACAATCAGATGCATATAAATTATATTTGGCTCGGAAACGAAAAAAAAGATCTATAGATAACCTGATGTCTGAAAGTGATATGGATGGCACTGATGATATTGATGTAAGTAATATTATTGTTATTATTGAAATATTGGCCCATGTTATGAGCTCTCTTTTATAGAGAGTTTTTATTAAGAATCACGTTTGTTCTATAATTTTATTATAAAAGTGCGTTCGGAATATGAGCCATTGTCTTTGTTGTGTTTTCCGAACTAAAGAAAACTGGTTATTTTATAAAACCGTTAATTTTTACTTTCTGTTTGCATATTTTTGAAAAATTAAAAAAACTTAAATGATGTGATTAATATATTACCTCACGCTATTATTAGCTTAGTCCAAGTAAGAGCTTTTAACTTCGAATTAAATGTTGGTAACGGCAAAAAACATTGTTATTTTTTAATTTAAAAATACTTCTGTGTGTAGGTAAGTGTAGAGACATATAACTTAGCCAAATCCCAGTGTATTTCTGATTTCAAATTTGACAACAATATTTACTAATTTTGGGAAACAAGAAAAACTAATTTGTTTCTAAATAGATTGTTACTATAAATTAATATGAGAAAGTTAGCGTCCAGTAACGCTTCTTTCTATATTAACAATTAATTAATGAAAATAATAATTCACTTAAATTATTTTAATAATAGTTGAAAACAAGATAGTTATATGTAAAAAAAAATAATAACAAAATTTAATTGAAAGCTGGTCATGATTCACCAACAGATAATTAGGAAATAATGTACAATAAAAGCACAAGCAAGAAGATTGTTCTCAGTTACATTCCTTTGTAAGGTTTGCTTAGTTCTTACATTTCCATTAAAATGGTTTGGTTCCCTGCAATAATAACTATTTAAATCAATTTACACAAAATCATATAATCTTCAGATAATAAGATAGATCGAAAAAAAAAATTAAAAACATTTTTTTTATAAAAAAATATTTTAGAATTTTAAGTACCACTTCTAGTTGAACAATTGTAGCTAAAATCTACCTTTTAGTAACTGCCCAATGTACGTGAATTTCCATTGACGTATGTGAACCAAAAAGTGTATGTTTTTAAGCAAATTTTTTATTTAAAAATATTTACATTATTCAGTTACAATTTACCCCTTTGGCACTAAACTTATTTGTTTTTTACAAATTTCTCTGGTTTCAGTATCATAAATTATATATGATTTAGATCAAAAAAATTACAGGACCATAATTAAAAAAATGACTGAAGAAAACAAACCGTAGTATTAACAGATGATTAATGAAGTGATATGGTTTCATGATATCTGACATCAAAAAAATTTGTGAAATACTAACAGATTCAATGCCTAATAGAGTTGGGATGATTATTAGCACCAAAAACTTGTAACTTCTTTAATTTAAGTACCCGATATTCAAATTAATTTGCAAAAGGTGTAATGATCCATATTGCAGTTTTTTACGAAGTTAAGGTTTAGGTAAACATCTTACAGATATCATAAATTCTTAAAAATTTTGACATGTATTTAATATCTTTATTAATTTAACGGGAGATAGAATAATTTAAATTACGGAGTACTTAAGTAGTAATTAAAAATTTACATTTATTTTAGGATGAAGATAATGATATGCTATATTGTGATATTTGCGACCAGTGGTTTTATAATTTGCACAATAAAAGAGAGCATTTACAAAGTCGCCAGCACAAAATGTGTGTTGCAGGAGACATGACCAAGAACTTAGTGAATAGCGATCAAGAAACAAAGGGACTCGTCAATTCTATATCATTCTCAACTTCATTAGATGAATCTAGCATGGACGCTGCGCCTGTAGAGACAGATTCATCAGATTTCACTAAAAAAAATTCTTTAAAAAATCAATCAAAAACTGAAAATGTTAATGATTGCATGGCTCGATTATTAGATGCAGTTTCAAGTGAGTATTTATACGTATACTGTGTTTATTAAAATGCGGATCAAAAGTGTTTATCATGAAATAAAAAAATGGTTCAAATAAAAGTTTTAGGTACTAAAAATTCTATATTTTTATCAGTAATCCGATTTTATTTTGCTTATTTCATATCTTCATGTTATATAAATATTAATCATTTGTGTGATACTCATGGATTTGAATAAAAAATTAAAAACAAATGCTGAACATTGGATAATAATTGACAGTTAAAATATATATTATTAAACTTTTGTTTTAATTCTTATAAATTCAATTATACAGATTATAAAACTTGCAAAATAAATTCAAAATTTGAGTTTTTGTTATGGATTTGTCCAATATCTTTCTTTAGTTATTTGTAGATTACTTCGTTTTATTAACAGTAAATTAATATACTTTCGGGACGTAACTTTCAGCACAATATGTAAAGAGAATTAGAAGTAGTGATGAACATAAGCGTAACAAACATCGTCCTCTAACCGATAATGTTATTATTTATTTATAAATATTAATCATTTTATAATCATTTTTTAAAGAAATTGGCAAAAAAATTCATAAGAGGAATATAAAAGTAAATAATGTTTTTTGTTGAAGTTTTTATTAAAGTACACGCGTTACATAATATAATGAATTTATTTGTCGACCAAATATCTCCAGTTAATTTAAAATGTTTATTCGACATGGTTAAACCGTGTATAAAACTCTAAAACCTTTATTTAAAATAAATTAAAATATGTTACGCAAGGACACTGATATTCCATTTTAAACACATATAGACACAAAGAACATTATAAGCTTATTTTGTAATTTTCAGAAAGAGAAAACGAAATAAAAGTTCTTAAGTCTCGACTCCAGGAATCTATAGCTAAACAAAGTTCTTATCTTTCGGAGTTAAATTCATTAAATGAGAAATCAAATGCATTAAAGAATAATTTACAAACACTGAAAGAAACGGAGAGTTCCCTTGAGCAGCAGCTGTTCAGACTTTGGAATGTGCCTAGTCTGTTTGTTATAAACCATGTTGAATTTGTTAATATTGTATAAAAGATAATATTTGTTCATTTATTTATCTACACGTAAATCAATGAAAACCGAAAATATATCAACTTTTCTATGTGATATGAATTAAATATTTTAGTGAAAATTCATTGAAATTCTTGTGTTCGCAACTCAGTTGTATTAGAAATAATATAGCCAATGAATATCTCACTAAATATTTTATATTCGATCATATTTGTAAATCCTTTTTTACTTGTGCTTGTAAAAAAATATCGTTAAAAATGTATGTACTCCTCGCTAATTATTTTTATTACAATGGTGCGTACATGTTTTATATATTTACATTTGTTGTTTAAAAAAATAAATGTATCAAACGCTTTTAATTAAAATATTTGTTATATTTGCATTTTTTTCATTTTTACCTTTAATCATTAATATAATTCATTCAATTTATTTTCTATTTTATTTAAAATATTGTCGAAAATACCAGTGCTTATTACTTAATCAAGAAAACAATGATGATATATCAGTAAATGTTAAATGTTTGTAATATCCATATTAAAACTGACATCTATATTTTGTATGTAGAACTCGGATTTTATGTTCCATTACTATAGTTCGTTTTTAAACTATAGACAGCACTAGACGAAGTCACATTTACACCGCTAGAAGTTACCAAAAAAAATCACTAGATTTATTTGGCGGGAGAAATGAAGTGTCAAAATGAAGGTCACGTCAGAATTTATATTTTCCAGGCTATATTTTCATCATCCAAAACTATAATAGATAAACTACTTACACAGCGTTAGTGAAATACTAATAGTTCTGAAAATAACTGGTTTTATTCGTGAAATGTCACAAAAAGAGCAATGAAACGAAAAACACGTGCAAATTCAACAATTGATTTGACAACTTCCGAGAGTTTGACGTTTCAATTACGTTTGAGAAGGTTAGCCTGAAATTTCGTCTGGTTAAATGCGGCTTCAAGAAATGGCGCAACAGCCAATCACAGGCTTTGATTTTCTCACTAGGATGCCTAGTTACTGTCTATAGTTTAAAAACAGAGTATAGTATCGTAGAATACGTAGCATGCCGTAGAATCTTACAGTGTAGAATTGCTTTAGTGCCGCAGTGCCATAGTACCGAAATGCCATAGTACCGAAAGGTACCGCCACCACCAATGCCATAGCGTAGAACAACGACTAAATATATATATATATATATATATATATATATATATATATATATATATATATATATATATATATATATATATATTGTCGTTGGCGTAGAATCAAGCTAGTGCCATAGCGCCGAATCCGGGTTGAAATAGGAAAGGTCGAAATGTTTTCCAATGTTCTCAGGTCAACAACAGAGAACTGTGATGTTCAAATATCCCCTACTACCCCACAGTCCATTGCAGTACATTATAAGTATTTTTTCTCAAGTACACTCGCACAAAAATTTCGATAAGTGTCTGACATCTGGTGGCAAAATAAAACATCTAAGACGTAGGGAAAACCATATACCTATTAGTACTACTAGGTATATGGGGAAAGCGTAGTACTCTCACATAGGGCTATAGGGAGTGCGCCGCGAAAGAGTTGACCCCTGGCGGAAAAATGAGGAAGTTGCTAGTGGTGATCAGTACATTGAAATGCCATATAACTAGCTGTAACTTATAGTTTGTTTTACGTTTTTGGATTATTTAAACCATATTTTTTTTTACATTTAACACAATATGGAAAGCCGGTATTGTTCAGTACCTCAATGTAAAAGTTATGCCACAAAAGATATCAGTTTGCATTATTTTTCCCACAAAAATAACTTGCGGAAAGTGGCAGATTGCTTTGAGAATAGGCAAAATGGTTAGCCAATATATGACTGTGTGTTGTAAACATTTTAAATACAACTTTAAGAATGAAGATTATCCAATAATATAGAAATTGTTTATGGCAAATAGCATGCATTGTAATAATGACGCACATGCACAATACTAAATTCTAAATATACGAAACCCATATATAAGGACACATTAATGCTGTCCAGCTGTAAAGGAATAAATAAATAAAAATAAAACGAATTCTTCGTATGGTTTTCCCTGTTTAATATTATGTTTAATTATTACACTCCAGCAAAAGTTAAAAATTCTTTCTGCGATTCTGATGACTTATTTTAAAACTTTGTTGCTTTTTTTTAATGTAGCAAAAATCTTTAATTCTCTTTGTCTGCGGAGGTTTGCAATACATAGGATAATATATTAAATTTGTCTAACAAACTACAACGAACTACATGGCCAGCTAAAAATACGGCTTCTCCTCGTAAGGTTCTGATTCTTTTACCGATATATTAAAATATGTTACTAATATTTATAGCCATAGTTATTAAAAAGGAAATATATTAATAGTACTGTCATATAAAAGAAATAAACACAGGAAAATTCGAATAAATAAATTAATATCCACAGAAAACTTTGCAATGGCTATACAAAACAATGGCATCTATCACCACTAACGACCATTTTTAAATGTCCTTCGGTGAGACACCTAGCGGCCGGCGCACTCCCTATAAGTAAACAACCAAAAATGACCAGCAGGTCCTTGAAAGTTGAAAGTCAAATGAGACTTCCGGTTATTCTGTTGTAGTTTGATAATGTTTTCATAGGTGCATATTTGTCGCCACTGTTGCTTTTTTTTTTATAAATTTAATGACATCAAAGTCGGCTATGACAATTCAATTATTTTGACCAGCATATTGACACCACATAACATATTGACACTAACAAATCTATGAATCTAATGTCAAATAAAATGAAGATGTGCCAAAAGTGTATTGTCGAAGGATGTAAATTGTCTGAGGATGATAAATTATTTTCCTTACCACTCACTTCTGCGGCAGTGGCTAATCAATTTAAATAGAAGTGATATTTTGGAAAAAAGTATCACAACACGACGGAATTATAGAGTTTGTGGGAAACATTTCCAAATAAATAGTTTTCAAACTGAAGAAAGAAATAAATTAAATAGAGGTTCGGTATCTACATTAAATTTACCAGGTGCTTATATTTTCATTTTACTATAATATGAACTCTTATTGATACATCTATACTTATTTGAAATTTTATACTTTTATATATAGGAAAATTAAGAATTAGTCCTCCTCAAGAAGCATTTTTTGATACTTCACTTGACTCACAACCGGGCCTTCAAATCTCCCTGCTTCCCCTATTCCTAGTCTTCAAAACATAAATTTTTTGAATATTCAAGAACCTGAATTAAATTTACCAGGTGCTTATATTTTCATTTTACTATAATATGAACTCTTTTATTGATATATCTATACTTATTTGAAATTTTATACTTTTATATATAGGAAAATTAGGAATTAGTCCTCCTCAAGAAGCATTTTTTGATACTTCACTTGACTCACAACCTGGGCCTTCAAATCTCCCTGCTTCCCCTATTCCTGGTCTTCAAAACAT
This sequence comes from Stenolophus ochropezus, assembly GCA_035578165.1. Lineage (NCBI taxonomy): Eukaryota > Metazoa > Arthropoda > Insecta > Coleoptera > Carabidae > Stenolophus > Stenolophus ochropezus. The sequence continues at coordinate 19,352,948 of JAQOWZ010000010.1, read as the reverse complement.
AAATTTTTGAATATTCAAGAACCTGAAGCAAGAAATACAAACAATGAACTAATTTTTCGTGGTAAATTATACATTTTAATAATAATATACTAGTAATATAATATAATAGTCACTAATTCCATATTTAGTAACGTTTTTGACTTCCCAAAGTTATACCATTTCTAAACTCCCTGAAAGGTCAAAGTAACTCGAGTGCCATTTCATAAAAAGGAATAAGTATATTATTAAGTTCCAAAGATATCTCCACTAGTTTGAATTGTTAGCTCAACCACTAACCTCAGGCTCCACAGCCCGGCATGTACCTTTTTATGAGTCAGGAATTCGGGCTTTAACACGTTTACTTTGTATTATTAGATATATTGCATATCAAATTAACATACACTTTTGTAAACAAAGGCTGGGTTATTACAACAAATTTTGACAAAAACATAAGGATCACATAATCACATAATATCTACTCCTGACAGTCTTTTTTCACTCTCTCACAACTTTCTCCTTCTTCGTTACGCGGGAAACTCTCCGCGTGTGACAACTTCATGGCTTTGTTCCGCGCGAATATTTGAATTTCTAACAGAATTTACTATTTTTTTATGAATCTGGATGTAAAAGATGAAGGATTTATTGACAATTGAGCTTAACCATTTCTTTGTCTAATAATACGAATTAAATTTTAGATCGTAAAGAAAAAGCATTGTTAAAATTAATTGGAGAAACTCGAGTACAAAATTTAACGCCCCGAGAGAAAATAATTATACGCCGAAGCCAAGAAATTTAAAAGGCTATATGCCATTTTGAAAAAAAGGAAACATGTCCGTCCCCGATTTCCTTCCGTCATTTTACACGACCACCATTTGAAGAATTTAGAAAAAATCAGCAGTGCATCTCCAATTTTAAAATTATTTATAAATAGTCAATTAAGACTAGGATAAGAAACCCCATGGCCGCCGTTACACACCTTCTGAAAAATCTTTTTTTGTGTCCATTTTAAAACAAAGTCCTCGAGCTTATCATTATTTATCTAAATTTTTTGCCTTACCTAGTGCTAGATTATTAAATAAATCTTTGGCTAACATTAAATTAAATCCAGGTATAAATGACAAAATTTTAAATTATTTGAGCAATTGTTCAGAAAAAAAAACGGGGCTTAATAAATATTGTGCTTTAATGTTTGATGAAGTAGCACTTCGTCCAAATTTAAGTTACAACAAAGGGGGAGATTTTGTTGAGGGTTTAGAAGAAGTGGAAGATGAGATTTCTTTTAAAATTGCTGATCACGCATTGGTGTTCATGCTCCGTGGACTTGCACAGCAATGGAAGCAACCGCTTGCATTTTACTTTGCTCAGTCCGCAACTAACAAATGGGCACTCAAGGCATGTTTAAAAAAAAATGTACGTGCTATTCATGAAAACACAAAATTTAGAATAGTGGCATCTATATCTGATTTGGGAACAAATAATCGATCGGCCATATTTGAACTATCAAAAGATAGTGGTTGTGGGGAGCGTTATGTATATAATATTGATGGAAATATTATTTATCATATTTTCGACGCTCCTCATCTTCTCAAATGTATGAGCAATAACACTATTGACAAGATTGTTTCTTTCCACGGTAATATGGTAAAATGGGGGGATATATTTGAAGCTTATAAGCTAGACGGCCTTCATGAAGACGGGCGATTAACGAAATTAACAAGTGATCACGTCCAGCCCGATGGTCGAAAACGTATGCTGCTCAAGTATTCAGTAGAACCACATATGCTTTTTTAACCCAAATGACGCGCACGGGAGATATGGATGCCACTGGAACAGCTGAATTTTGTCATTTCATAAATGACTTATTTGACAGCATGAACTCGTCGTTTACTTCTTCACGACCTTTGGGGGGAAAATTAACAGATACTTCGGCACACAATGCATTTTGGGCGGAAGCAAAAATTACTCTTGAAAATTTAAAATTTTTTAAAAATAATAAATTAGTACCAACACCACCATGTGTTCCCCATTGGGTGATATCAATTAGAAATATCCAAGATTTATGGTGTTCTCTAAAAGATCTTGGTTTCAAATATCTTCTAACAAGATCTTTGAACCAAGATCCTTTAGAAAACTTTTTCAGTGTAATTAGAGGCTTGTGTGGTGCAAACACCAATCCTACTTGCTCTCAGTTTGTGTCAGCTTTTAAAGCTGCAATTTTGAATCAAACATTAAAAAATACTGCTAACTCAAATTGTGAAGAAGATCAAACGAAGTATCTCTTAACACTTAATTCTCTTTTACAAAATCCGTCCTCCATTCCTTCTGTATCGTCTTCTTCTACCACTCCTATCCTTTCAACTATCCAAAGCCAAACTTCTAATCAGTTTGAAAAAATGATAGAAACATTAAAACTTCAAACTAGTTCTTACGTGGCTGGGTATATTGCGAGAAAACTAATGCGACGCGATTGTCAGGCATGCGTTCAATTCTTTACAACTAATAAATGTACTGACAATCATGCTATTATTAAATTAAAAGATTATGGAGACGGGATTTCACAAAAATTAGTTTATCCTTCGGAACATTTTATTGAATCCATAAAAATATTAAGGCAGAATAATAAATAATTTAAATAAAAAAAAAATAGTTAAAATTTTAATACAAAAACATATTGGACTAGCTAAAAATTTAATAAAATTAAATTGTCACCCAACCATTCACTTGAAAGTTATTGAAATTTTAGTTCATATAATGTCAAAATATTTTTTAAAAAAATTTAATGATAAGTTAGTTCAAAAAGATAAAAGACCAAATGTTATTATATATCGATATATGCATTTATACGCTAAACGTTATTTTAAATAAATATTTATGTATTTACTAAATAAGTGGTATTCATTTCAAATTATTACATTTATTAAAATAAATAATAAAAATTGCATAAGCTACTTAGATCCAATAAATTAACAAAAAAACATGGTAATGCGATATTATACAGGACTTTCACGTCTTTATATGTAGTGGTCTGTGATGACCAGTAAGTCGAAGAAATATTGTTCTGTATTTATTTGCAAGTTTTGACATATCCGTTCATTATTTCCCAAAAAGAGAAATATTAAAAAATAAGTGGACATTTATACACAATATTTTTTACCTACAGATTTTATTCCATGTAAATATTTATAATAATTTATGCTTCAAAACATTATTAGATTGTTTTGTAGTCATTAAATGAAAGCTATAAATTACCGCAAAGAAAATTCAACAGAACCTCTGTACAGAGAAAAAAATAGAGAGACATTACATGTAAGTACTAATTATTATTTTTTAACATTATATATTTATTTAAATTGTTTATAGGAAAGATAGAGAAGAAGAAACGATAAAAATACCAAAAATTGAGCCACATCAGAAGAATGACGTGCAAAACAAAGAACATGATGTACATGTTTACATTTATGTACCTATCGAATAAAATCTGTAACATTAAAAAACAAGGAATTTATATGTATTATGAAATTAATTTTTTATGGTGTATTTATATTAAAAATAAATTATATAATAAATATAATAACAAAACAACGATTTCTTGCACTACTCTCCAGCTGCATTTACAGATGCACACATTTCTCCGAAGTGACAATGGGCTATATGACCACTATCGAATTGAAAGAAAAAAAGTATAAAAATTAAAAATTAACCATTGTGACTACCGATAATAATGATAAAAACTAAATATTATCTTATAATTTCACTGAAATTCGCAATTAATATGTAACAGCGCCCTATCTCTGACGTCACCTAGGAGAATGAGAGAGCAGTTTACAATGCTAAAAGTAGGAATTTAATGAACTTATTTATTTTACTTAAATGATATCGAATAAATGTTGCTAATGATAAATTAGTCATAATTATTAATGAAACAATATATGAGATATCAATTTAGGAAATTTATAGAATAAAATTAAAATATTTTGAAACTACACAACGAATGTTATAATGTAAATCTGGTTCCTGACGAGTCTCAGTGACAGTATATAAACACTCGCTCGTGTTTATTGTTTGGTTACCATGGTTACGGATTAGAATCAGGTAGCAAAAGGTTCGCGCGGGTCGCACTATATCTTTCTCTTTCTATTAGCATCTCTCTGTGTCTAATTCTCCTAGGTGACGTCAACATATCCCCTCTCCTAAACTTTATTATTGTTTTTCTCCGGAATTATCAACAATTAAGCGATTTAAAAAAATACGGGTATTTTTATTTTTGGTATAGAATCATAAAATGGAAGAAAAAAAAATGGTCATATACCCCAATGTATTTAATGTTACTACGATTAAGACACAGCCCAATTATTTCTATATTATTCCGTTTGTCTGCCTTGTAATCGCATAAAATAATATGTCCACCTAAAAATAATTAAATAAGTAGTTAACAAGCACCGCAATTGTGAATCTTATTTTTCTTTTATAATATGCTTCTATTTCGACCATAGACCGCACAGCATTATTTAAATAAATGTATATACAGTGGCTCACAGAATTATTCGTACACCTAAGTTATCTATTTAAAAAGTGATAAATAGAGTACTTTAAAAAATAAAATTGACGTATTACTGACGGGATCATATTCTCTCATATTCCAGAAATAAAATGCAATAGCCAATTATGAAAAAAATATTATTTTTCTTATGTAAATTAAATAAAAACAAAATGCATACAAAAAATAGGCACACAAAATTATTCGTACACTTATGAAATTTTACATATTACGAGTCAATATTTATATTTATAAATATAAAACATCTGTAATTACGTAATTATCATTTATTTGAGTATTTTGTAAAAGGTTTACCAAAAATGGGTCGCAAAACAAGAAATTACCGTAGTTGAAAGACGAATCTATTTGAAATGACTTTGCCAGTGTAAATCTTTAAGGGAGGTTGTTAAAATTGTATGAATATTTCTCTCAATAGTTGAGAACATTACAAGTAAATATAAAAATGAGGAATAGTTGAAAAATATTTGCCGTGGGGGCCGTAAGAAAATTTTAAATCAGCAGAATTAATGATTTATTGAACATTAAATGAAATTAAATTCTAAAAACTCCTGAATAAATTAACAAAAAATATATCTGAAATTTTTGGAGGATTTATTGAAACATAGACTATTCGAAGAAATCTAAGAAATTTTGATTTTAATGGCCGTATAGTCATAAGGAGCACCTACTTATCCCCAAACTATATGATCCTGCAGTCGTGTTTCACTATTCTACATAAATTGCAGTTATTAAACTCAGAATTTGGATTTCTCCAATCAAAAGATTTGCCATTCTACTCAAATCCGCAAAATTACTAATTTCCAAAATACACAATGTATTGTAGTAATGTACTATTTGCAAAGGCGAGTCTCTTTATTTTATTTTGTTTGGAATTGTAGGACCCACTTTTTTCTATAAGACCATTAGAACCAAAATTTCTTAAAGTTCTTTGAATAGTCTATGTTCCAATAGACCCTTAAAAATTTTAGTTATTCTTAATGTTAATTTATTCATGGAATTTTTAGGATTTGATTTCACTTAACGCTCAATATATAGTTTATTCTGCTGACTTAAAAATAATTTAAGGCCTCCACGGGGAATATTTTTTTACTGCTTCACATTTTTATATTTACTTATAAGGTTCTCAACATTTAGTGCAATCTTCGTTTAATTTCGACAACCTCCCTTAAAGATTTACACTGGCAAAATAATTTCAAGCAGATTCGCTTTTCAATTACCATAATTTTTTGTTTTTGTGATCTATTTTTGAAAAAATCTTATACAACATACTCAGACAAATGATAATTATGCAATCACAGATGTTTCAAATTTATAAATATAAATATTGACTCGTTATATGCAAGATTTCGTAAGTGTACGAATAATTTTGTGTATCTATTTTTTGTACACATTTTGTTTTTATTTAATTAACATAAGAAAAATAATATTTTTTTCATAACTGGCTATTGTATTTTGTTTCTGGAAAATAAGAGAATCTGATACCGTCAATAATACATCAATATTTTTTTGAAAGTACCCCTATTTTTCACTTTTTAAATATAAAACTTAGGTGTACGAATAATTTTGTGAGCCACTGTATCTGAAATTGCGAAAAACAAATTTGAAAAGAATTAAAAATGACAAAATATCCTCAAAACAAAGTATCAAAATAACACTAGCACTTATGTAAAATACAATGTTTTCCCTAAAAGTCAGCCAGTAGTGCTGCCATCTCTAGGATGTGGCTTTCGCGGATTGAATGTAGGTAGAAAATTAAAATCATTAAAATAATATTATAAATCAGTTATTTTTTATACAAGACGATAATATAATGTTTTATCGACAAGCGGAAAGTGTTAATTCACAAGCGATATAATCGCGAGTGAATTATTTTTCGCGAGTCGATAATTTAATTTTATCGTCTTGTATAAAATTAATTTTTTTCTGTATCTTATTTAAAGGAAATTGAAATTAGAAAAATTTAATTTTTCTACTCCTGCTTTGAAAATACAATTTTCTGGTTTGTTTTTCATGTTGAAAGTGACTCTTTGCAGCACGCAGTGCTGCAAAACTTTGCAGCACTAATAAATGTTTGTTACATTGTTGCTGCCATGGATACGCATCACTTGCACATCACAATAACAAAATTTGCAATAAATGTCAAATTATGTTAAAAAAATAATTTTTTTTTTCCTTATTTTTTATCTTGCAGGAGTAGAAAAAATAGTGTGTATAACACGTGTTGAAAGTCCTTTGTCGAACACAAACGATTGCAACCTTCGCTTCGCTCAGGCTGCAACTTTCGTTTTGGTTCGACAAAGATAGACTTTCAGCACTTGATATACAAATAACTATTTTATTTGAGAACAATTTTAAAATGTCAGTAGTTAATGAGTTGCTTTTGCAGCTTTCACACTAGATGATAACTATAGGATCGTAATGTACCCCATCGTAATGTCCTAGTGTGAACGCATGAAATCGAACATTACGATCGCCTGTAGTAATGACAGAGATTTCTGTCATTACGATCGGATCACGTGATGTTTGTGACGTTTCAATACCAACATAAATTGAAATTTAGTTTGTAAACTGTCATCATAGACAAGACATAGTTATCAATTATAAACACAAGGTTAAAATGTTTGATGATGATGATATGTGTAATTATTTTTTGCAAATATTTGAATTATGTCAAATATATCAAACTGCAAGAAAAAGTCGTAGACGAAGATTAAAATTTATTATAAAACAAATAAACCAAACCAAACATAATCTCAAAATTATTAGAGATAGACAAATTACAATATAATATGTATTAAAAAGAAATAATAAAAAAAGTATAATCGTTCTTGTTCGGTAAGAATAGAATTATTGGACACTGTGAATAAATCCTTAGGAAATTCAGGCATGCCAATTTTCAAAAAAAATGTAATATCTTATAAATGCAATAGATCGCGATAGTTTCTAGTGTGAATAGACAGCTATCATTACGACAGAGTATCGTAATGATAGTATATCGTAATCATCTAGTGTGAAAGAGGCTCGTGATTTTGACTTGATAAAATTGCACTTTAACATCTGCTATAGAAAAAATATAAAACCTTGTCCTATAAAATTTGTATTATATAATAAGATATAATAGTTATTTATGATATAAGTGTTAAAAGTGAAATTTTATGAGTGAGTAGGGAAGTTTATGAAACGAGGCGAAGCCGAGTGTAACAAACCCCACGAACGAAATAAAATCACTTTTAACACAAATATTATACACTATTTTTCCTACGACCCCAGTTATGTACCTATTAGTAAATAAAAACTAAGCATTATAGAATGACATTTATGACAGGTCATGATGTATTTGTTATGAACAACTGAACGTAAGTGTTAAATAGTATATTATTTAACAAGCATAATATGTAGGCTATATTACACGAGGATGTAATTAAAAATACGAGCGGTAGCGAGTATATTTAATCATCCGAGTGTAATGTAGCCATATTATGCGAGTCAAATACTATACTTTATCTATAACTAACAGGCGTACAAAAATTCTGATATTATTTGTTAAATATTCAGTTAGGTGTGGGTAGTTCATATATAGCTTAACAGATGGCGCCACAGTAGCACTTAAATGTCAAAATCACTTTTCAAATTGTATTTATTATGCTTTTATAAGCATATATATTGATATTTATAATAAAAAATATGTTATTAATAAATTAACAGTTTAATAAAATATTATGTGTTAAATTATATGCCCTATTTATTACAGAAAAGTGTAGCGTGTATCATGACATTTCATATTATACTTGTGTAATATGAGTAGTATATTACATGTAGTATCACACGTAAAATGTACCCATATTTCAATAGTTGTAGATAATAGTATATTATTTAATAAGCATAATATGTAGGCTATATTACACGAGGATGTAATTAAAAATACGAGCGATAGCGAGTATTTTTAATCATCCGCGTGTAATGTAGCCATATTATGCGAGTCAAATACTATACTTTATCTACAACTATCAGGCATATAAAAAATCTGATATTATTTATTAAATATTCAGTTAGGTGTGAGTAGTTCATATATAGCTTAACAGATGGCGATACAGTAGCACTTAAATGTCAAAATAACTTTTCAAATTGTATTTATTATACTTTTATAAGCATATATATTGATATTTATAATAAAAAATATGTTATTAATATATTAACAGTTTAATAAAATATTATGTGTTAAATTATATGCCCTATTTACAGCGGCGTAGGAACCGGGGGGGCAGAGGGGGCAGTTGCCCCTCCACAATTTACACTGGGGGGCAAAGACTGTATTTTGCCCCTTCACCATTCAGTTGTAATTTTTTTTAAATTTATGTGTAAAATTTTTATTTTCATTCTACTTTAATCATTTTCGTAATTCTCGAACCCAGAGTAATTTGAATCTGACGTCTCACGCGAAGTCTAATACTTTACAAATACAAAATTTATGCTGTTCAGAATTATTGGTAGTGCTGCGTGAAATAAATTTAATTCAATTTTTTCGTCAATTTGTTATTAGTAGAAATGAAGAAAGACTTCGAATTTTCGGAAAAGTATAAAATTAAATACAAATTTTTGGAAAATTCTATATAAATGTTTTATTTGTTTGTTCAATAAATATTATTTGTATTATATGTTGTTATCTTATTGTCAATGTAACGTGTAATTTATTTGTTTATTTTGCATAATAGTTTTCTCATTCCCCAAAAAATTTCCTACGCTTCTGAATTTTTGCCCCCCCACAAAAAATTTGGTTCCTACGCCGCTGCCTATTTATTACAGAAAAATGTAGCGTGTATCATGACATTTCATATTACACTTGTGTAATATGAGCAGTATATTATATGTAGTATCACACGTATAATGTACCCATATTTCAATAGTTGTAGATAAAGTAAATTTGCTTTTTACTTTTAATTCGTTGTCAATGACAACGTGTTAAAAGTATTTACTGTGTTATAAACTGTTATTTTTAACTTGCTAAGCAACCGTTAAAAATACTATTTTTAACAGTGGTCGTAGGAAAAATTGTTTATGTTAATACGGTAAATTTTAAATGTACTATTATTTCAAATTAATGAGAATATATTTTACTTTTAATTAAACAGTTGTTTATTCCTTACATGACGTGAGATTAAAATATAATAACATTGTATGGTAAAAGTATAATATATAATGTATAATATTATTCGTTGAACTTTATTATTTGTATATAATATTTAACCTATCCTATGTCAACTAGTACCCGGGTCAAAATTAATGTCAATAAATAATTTGTCCACAAAGTGGGATACTGGTACTTCTGTAGCGCTTTGTCATTAATTGTGTCATAATAGCCAAGGATGCTAATGACACAACAATTCTTATTGTTGGTAACCATTTTATATTTCATAAAGTCGATGCCCTCTGTACATCTTTGAGGAATTTTGTTTCAAACATAGCGACTAGTCTGATTTACTAACAGGTCTCTGAAATGGGTGTTGGACTGTTGGAGTGAGTATCTACGGATAATTATCCAGGGCAAGGTTGTCTATCCCATTAGGTTTTATTTCTGCTGTATATTTATTCTTATGTCCTTGGTAAGCATTACTTTGATAAACTTGTGTGGGTACCTGAGCACCCACTAGACTATTGTGGGGAACGAAGAAGCTGATTCGCTAGTTCACGAAGTCCTTGACAGGGTACAGAAACAGCATTCGGCCTCCCCAGAAGTAGAAAAAAGCGAACGATCAGAGCACCCTTATAGAGAACGTTGTAATAATAATGGTTTTAGTTCGAAAATCGGTTTTTAAAAATTGGAAACCGGTTAATATATCGGTTAAAAAATAATTAAAAAAATAATTATAAATATTAAATTTTAAAAAATAATAGAATAATTAACAAAAAATAAAAAATACCATTTGAGAAAAATATGACAAATAGAAAAATGCAATCTAATTAACGAATATTCACAAAAATTCCAGTAATATCTTCAGAAAAACGCAGGTCACTTTTCAATTTTAAACTTGCCTATTCTGACAAAGAGACTCCCTACTTTTATGATTCTCCAATAAAATGTTAATTGTAAAAACTGTCATGACTCATGTTCAAATACAAATAGAAAACACAGATATAAAAAAATATTAATTTTTTTCTCGCTAAATGAAATTAAAATAAAGGTTAATGTTCGCTAAAACTGGTTTATTTTTTTTTGGTTAACGATTACCGATATTTTCGGTCTGAAAAATATCGGTTAAAATTACGGTTAAAGTTCACAATTTTCGTTGAAAATATAGATTACCGGTTTTTATTAACCGGTTTTTATTAACCGGTTTTTTTAACCGGTTACATGCCCTGTATGAAACATACGTTTTTATTCAAATTGTTTATCAGCACAACTACATCAATTATATATACGGATATATATTCATCAATTTACATGCAGATAAGCAAAATTAAAGAAATGCTTCATTTTTTTAAACATAAGAGTTTAAATAATAAAATATAAATTTATATGAAGACATCATATTCATAAAAAAAATAATTTGGACATTACATTTTCATCTTTCGCCATTATGCGTTTAAATTATACCAAACTCTTTTGTTCCTTTTAAACTTATTGGAATCTTATTGATAATGTGTACAAATAAACTAATTTTGAGTCCGCTAAAGGTTAATATAAAATATATGGTCATTTATAAACATCGTATAATACTAATTAATTATAAAATTAAAATTATGTAAAATTATGATATGATACTAAATCAATAAACCAATATAATAGCAACTAAGAAGGCATTCATTTTTTTCTTTGATATACTCGTATAAATAATTTTTGGTACTCGACTAAATAAATCTTCCTAGTTCCTAAAATAAATTTTCACTACTCTATAGGGGCTACACTTCACTCTTACACGACACAAACATTATACTGAAAAAGGTGCAAGTTCCGATTAGCTAAACCATGCCACAGGCTGGCCCACAAGAAAATTTTTGGCCGCTGGTGTAGCTTAGTGGCCTCTCAACGGCAAGTAAATGAAAATTACACTGCCTATGTATCCACAAACACAGAATAGGGTATATAGCAGCGCAATCACCGAAAAATAATTCCTCATTTTGGATAGGAACCCTCATACGTGTTCCACGAATGTAGTCGCGATATGCGCGAATTCATCTGGACTGAACACGTTTGGAAGATGGTAGCCTTGGTGATCTGTTTTACCTACAATCACTCTACGAGTTACGAGACTAGTGACTTTTTGAAATTGTTCCATTTCTTGCTGCGTATATACCCCATGGGGGCTGATGTGCTGATGGGTGAGATTTTGGTCAAACCGAGTACATGCTCCTCTTCATTGGCGTCGAGCACAGTAAGTTCCGGTCTTGCGTAGTGAACTTCCGTATATAACTCCAACCACTTGTTCTCCAGGTGGAACATCGCTGTTAGCTTATCACTACAGTCCACCTGAGTGCCATAATAATATGTATGATTGGAGTCATAAATTTTGACTGATTTTTAACCAAATCAGAAGTTCCTGGTAGCAAAATTCGGATCTTCGTTACTCGACCACCTTGGCACTTCGGCGGGCTATATAGAGTACTTCTCCGACGACTATGCCGATGTGACCTAGAGCTTTGCGTACGAGGCCACTCACGACGTCGGGAGTTTGAAGAGCAAGAGCAAGGCGATTCTGTACGTTTTTCTCTCGAAGGCGGCATCTTTTTAGAATGGAGTCTTTTATTAATTCCTCCTTGTGGCGTTTCACAGCAATATCGAAGAATATCAATTTACCTAACACTTGAGTCATAATGTCAGTGTTTTGTACTAATCTTGGAGATTTGTGGTAGTAAAACCCAATTGATGAATCATATATTACCAGCAGGCGATTTTGTTCTATTCGTCATGCCTGCTGATGACAGATGGCTTGGGGTTTTTCCAGTTTGAGGGCGAAGACGGTGTTATAGGCTTCCACAATGACAAAGATTTGTTTGTTCTTTTAGCCTCCGTCCTTCATTGTCAAGATCGATGCCATTCCTTTGTAGAGGACGTCGATGCATGTTGCCGTGCATTCCTCGTACAGCTTAGACACCCACATTACTTCCCCAATGAGGTCGTCGAAACAATACCCGGTACTGTATACTTCATGTCAAGATAAATGCACATTGTCTTCGACTTGTTAAGCTCGGTTAACCCATCACCCAGGGGTATTTTCATACCTGAGCGGCCAGAACCGGATTACCAAATTTACAGTACAAACCGGGAAATATACAATTAAAATCTTTTAATCTTTTAATATCTTTCGACTATATAAATTTCGCTAAACTTTGTTTGACGTTATTATTGTTTCAAGTGTTCATTTGTAAACATCCGAATTAAAATGTGGCATCCGTGGAGTGATTCCTCTGACGAAGAATGTAATTCAAATGTTGAAGAAAAACATATAAATCAAAAACATTTATCGGTCGACGCAAAATAAATTATTTTGAATGTGTATAATTCTTTAAAAACTATTGATGGAAGCGGAAGTATCTAGAAAACGGCAGAATTAACTAAAGTAAATTATTACACTGTGCGCCGAATTATTAACAACGGAGTTACACCAAGAAAACGAAGATGAGACGCCAATAAATTACGAGTGGTCAGTGAATTTGAAGCTGATATTATCCGCCGGAAAATATACACAATGTACGCAGAAAAATTTCTTCCGTCTGTTACAATTTTACATCAGAGACTAATAACTGATAAATGTGAAGTAAATTGTTCTTTGTCAACTTTACACAGAGTATTGCGAAGTATAGGTTTTCGTTTTAAAGAAATTAATAAACGACAAGTGATAATAGAGTGTAGAAGAATACGCGAGTGGCGATATAAATATTTAGTGATAATTAAAAAATACCGAGAAGAAAATCGTCCAATCATTTACTTTGATGAAACTTGGTATGATTCCCATGACACTGTAAAGAAAAGCTGGACAGATAATAGCAGTAATTGCGCCGTAGATGTATAACAGTTTTAGTATCTGCGTTAATTTAATTATTGTTTGAATTTGTAGTATTGTTAAATAATTGTAAAATGAAACAGTATTCTTTGTAGAGCTCATGCTGACAGGAAATTCGATGTTTTCTAAATTTCTTTTGGTCATAAATAGTTCACAGTTAAGTTTTGTAAAGTTTCAAATTCCGTTTGGCATTTCGGTATTGTCTTCGAAGGTTTGCTTGGGATGGTCATAAACCATCAATCAGAGACAGGAAACCGTTCTGTAATTCCTGGTACAAGCTGGTTTTTTTGTAATCCTGGGACTGTGGGATTTTGGTGCATAATCACGCCCAGGAGGAAAATGACCAGTATGTTAAGGGAATTACGGAACAGGGATGAATTTTCTAATTCGAAGGAAGTGGGGCCATCTCAAGCAGATTTTCAAGATTTTGAGAGAGTTGAAAGTTGAGAGTGTGAGTTGGGCAGTCAGCGTGAGCAGAAGAGTTTTAAAGATGTAGTCATGAGAAGTTTATTGTTAATAATGTAAGAATTAGTTAAGTGTAAATGGTGTGTGTTTTATATTCATGTAAGTAAGTTTGTTTGTAAATATTTTTATTGCATGTAACTTGTCTTGTTCTGTTAGTTTAAGTGTAATAATAATTTGTTTATATTTTATTTAATAATTCAATATACATTTGTTACGTTGTTAATTGAATTTAATTACCTTGGAATCCTCATCTACCATTTGTAATTCTAAATTAGTTTTGGTTATTTTACCTTAAAAAATAACCTGGTGGCAGCGTTTTTAAAAACTACTTTTTCGACAAGTATTTAATTTGATTATTGAAAGTTAATAAATTACTATCATCTTCTCTTTGTTACATTTGGTTGGCAGCGGTGTGATACGAATATTCCGGTAGCCACGCTCAGTGAAAACGTTGGAAGATACGAATTATTTAGTAAACATTTGGTAGATGCGATTTATTTTGTAATTTATTTTTTTGTGTTTGTTTTGATATATTTTTGGTGAAAGCAACTAAACGTTTATTAAATTGATTCGTTAAGTTTCTCTGAATTTTCTGTGTTTGAGTAATTAATTACATTGGGTGCAGTATGGATCAGCAAAATGTAAATGCTAGTTTTTTAATAACAAATAGTGGTGTAGCAAATTATATTCAAAATTTTAGTGGGGAATCAGGAGAATCTGTCAGTAAATTCGTTTGGCAAATTGATCAGTATAGTTTAAATTTTAATATTTCTAGTTCAAATACAGCATATATAGCAAAAATACATTTAAAGGGTAAAGCAGAATTTTTTTTACATTCATATCCGAAATTAAGGGATACTAATGATTGGATTGAGCTTCGTAAGGCCATAATCGAAAGGTTTTCGGAAGTTTACGATTATGACGCTTTAGAAACTCAATTCAGTGATTGTTATCAAAGGAGGAATGAAAGCATAAGAGACTATGCAGATAGACTAGCAATTTTTTCGGAAAAATTAGAACCTGAATCAGATACTGTGGATGGGCAAAATTATAGAAACCAGTGTATTCAGAAACGATTAGTGCGACAATTTATAAGAGGATGCTGGCCACATTTGCACAGAGATCTAAAAATTGCAGACCCGCGAACATTAGAAGAAGCAGTTAAAATCGCTATTAAAGTTGATTTAATACAAAATCAGATCAGAGGCAACAATAATTTTAGTAAAAATAACGCTTGGCCGTCGGATAATTCAATAGCAGCAATCAACGAATTAAATAATAAAGTAGATTCTTTTATGAATTCAGACGTAAATAATGTAAACTCGCGAACGTCAGATCAGACAAAAATAAGTTTTTCAAATAAAAATCAAAACGATAAGAACGTTAACAGAAATTTTGGTTCAGATCAGGCTAGAGTAAATAATCGACAAAGAAACGTTAATCAAAATATTATGTGTTTCAATTGTGAGCAGATGGGACATTTTCAGTGGGCCTGTCCCTCGAAATTCAGTAATATAACGTGTTTTGGTTGTGGAGAAACGGGTCACACAAAGAAATTTTTTTCAGTAAAGGGGTTAAAAACAGAGCAGACAGTTACATGTGTTGATGAAAATGCCAAATTTGAGAGTGAATGTGATAGATATGTGGGTGATGAGAGTGAATGTGGGAAAAATGAATGTGAACAGTTTGGAAATGATAATGAGACGGATAATATGATTATGCCAGAAAAAGGTAATGGTAAAGATGTATTGTCATCGTCAGTCGATGGATTAAGCGCCGCAATTAGTTATTCTGGAAATTTGGTGAAAGTTAGTAAGGATATTGTACAAGTCGTAAAGAACGCAAAGAAAGCATGTGGAAAAGAGGCGGGTGCGAATTGTAAATCTGGAACGGACAATGACAATCATCGAGAAGACGAAGATGTAGCCAAGGTCATTGCCCTGGCACATAATGTGGAAATCCCATCCCAAACAGGAGAAGAAATGTTATTACCCGGACAAGACGACAAAGAGACAGTGGAAGAAATACAGGTAAGTAACCAAGTATTAACAGCGCACGAGTTTTCTGATTTTAGGCCGAACAGAGAGTTGGAGTCAACAATAAAGGAAAACCGATTGGACGACGTCATACATTTCGAGGATGTAGTGGATGCAGCGAAGGTTTTAGAGATGGAAAATGGCTCTGATGTGGTGAACTCGAAGGCCCAGGTTAGCTGCGAGGTCGAGATAGCCTCCCATCCCGAAAGCGTGATGTCGGCCCAAGAAGTACCTGAAATCGTGGAGGAAAAGAAGACCCACGTAATTGAGAAAGGTAAAAAATCAGAATTTAATTTAATGCGAGAAAAGTCAGAGAATTACAATTTCTACAAGAAATTTGAGAAAAATAAGATAGACAAAGATTTTATTTGTAATGTCTTATTTACGAGAATTTTTTTGAGAGAAATTATCTGTAAAATTTATTTTATGGATGAAATAATTTTAAAATTTCTTCTGTTCAAACAGAGAAAAAGAAAGAAGTTTAATAATTCTGCGTTATAATCAGTGCCAAAAATGCTTATTCTGTGTTCATTATACTTTTGTTTGTTTTGTGAATTTTTAAAAATTGCATTGTGTTTGTAGTTATTGATGAAAGTTTAAGAGATTTATTTTTCAAAATTGTTTAGCTGGCCTGATTATTTAAATGAATTTGATTGTCGGATATTTGATTGAGTTGATGTTAAAATTGATTTTGATTTTTGAAGTTGCATTTTGTTACTAGAGTTTAGTTTTGGTTTTGTGGATGCCAAAGCCACATATTGTTGTTGAGGCTTAGGAATTTGGCACTCCTATCCATTGGTAGCCAACCAATGTTGCACAGCATATTGACAGAATTTATTTAATTTGAAAATATGATGTGTAACCTCGGTGATTATAGTTAGTAACAGTAAATTAGTTTTCATTAATTGGTGAATATTTTTAAAATGTTTAAGAAAAGTATATAGTATCAATTTAGTTAAAGTGTAAAGATAGATTTAAAAGTTTTAAGAAATACAATATAAATAACAGTAAAGTACAGTATAAATTAGGTCTCAGTTAAAGTTTAAAAAAAAAGGATACTAGTAATTAAATTAGGAAAATTAGGCATTAAGTTTGTACACGCGATATTGCTGGAGAATTTTGTTGCAGCCCAAACACCACACTATTAGTATGATGGCCCGGAGTTCCCTAAATGATTGCAGCCAGGAAAGAAAACATGGCTTGATCAAGTCCCACGTATGGCAAACGTTGCGACCATAGCTAGCAGGAAGAACCTGGCTAACAACGAAGTGCACGGGCGACAAGCTGTTGCGTCTACGTCAACAGGCAGAGAACAGATCATAGTACGTAGCAGCAGGAGCCAACATCATCGTGGCCTAGAGTAAGGAAAAGGCCAATGCAGATCAGCTGTCTACGTCAGGGACTTGGATTGAAACAGCGACTTCAGCGACCTGGGGAACATCTGGTAACCATCATCTAATAGTTGTTATTATGTTTTGATTATTATATTTTTTTTTATTAAAAAAAATATAACAATCTAAAGGGAGAGGAATATGTAACAGTTTTAGTATCTGCGTTAATTTAATTATTGTTTGAATTTGTAGTATTGTTAAATAATTGTAAAATGAAACAGTATTCTTTGTAGAGCTCATGCTGACAGGAAATTCGATGTTTTCTAAATTTCTTTTGGTCATAAATAGTTCACAGTTAAGTTTTGTAAAGTTTCAAATTCCGTTTGGCATTTCGGTATTGTCTTCGAAGGTTTGCTTGGGATGGTCATAAACCATCAATCAGAGACAGGAAACCGTTCTGTAATTCCTGGTACAAGCTGGTTTTTTTGTAATCCTGGGACTGTGGGATTTTGGTGCATAATCACGCCCAGGAGGAAAATGACCAGTATGTTAAGGGAATTACGGAACAGGGATGAATTTTCTAATTCGAAGGAAGTGGGGCCATCTCAAGCAGATTTTCAAGATTTTGAGAGAGTTGAAAGTTGAGAGTGTGAGTTGGGCAGTCAGCGTGAGCAGAAGAGTTTTAAAGATGTAGTCATGAGAAGTTTATTGTTAATAATGTAAGAATTAGTTAAGTGTAAATGGTGTGTGTTTTATATTCATGTAAGTAAATTTGTTTGTAAATATTTTTATTACATGTAACTTGTCTTGTTCTGTTAGTTTAAGTGTAATAATAATTTGTTTATATTTTATTTAATAATTCAATATACATTTGTTACGTTGTTAATTGAATTTAATTACCTTGGAATCCTCATCTACCATTTGTAATTCTAAATTAGTTTTGGTTATTTTACCTTAAAAAATAACCTGGTGGCAGCGTTTTTAAAAACTACCTTTTCGGCAAGTATTTAATTTGATTATTGAAAGTTAATAAATTACTATCATCTTCTCTTTGTTACAGATGTAACAGTGTCACGGGGAAAGAGGATTATTGGGAATCGCCACTGATAACAGATGGCAGCAGTAAAATGTGAATAGTAGGGAAAACACTGGATTTCACTGCATCGCACAGCCTTAGTTTATAGAGTTTATCTTTCAAAATAATATTTTTACCGTAAATTTTAGTGAGATACAGTACATAAAATATGTTTATTGCATTAGGAGATGTATATTAATTTATTTGAATGGAGTGTTGTGCGGCCTATGGTTGAATTTATTGTACAATTAAATTATTAGTTTTTCCAGATTAATCATTGTATGATAGAAAATTACTCTCACGCTCTTACTTTTTTAAAAACATATTGGTATATTTAATATTTGCTGTAACTGTTCTCTGTCTAAAATAAAAATAATTGATTTTAATGTTAAAGATAGACTTTGCAATGTTACATAAATAAATGTACGATAGAGTGACCATTCGTCGGCGGCCGCTAACCGACAGGTTACAACAAGTCCGTCCGCTCCCCATTGTTCTGATTTCCAGAAGGGTCGGCGAATATTCCAGAATGAAGCGTTTTACAATAAATACCCCGAGTAGGTGATCGCGAAGACAATCTTGTGTTCATACGTGTAGTGAACAGATGGTGATATAAATAAATATATAGTGATATAAATATTGTGAAAATAAATATTGCGTCGTTTTAATTATTTAAATAAATTATCTTAGTGTTTAAGTCTTTATTAATAATTTTTAGTCTTAAGTTAGTGTTTATATTTGTTAATTTTTAGTGTTAGTTATTTTTAAATATTCTTTATAATTCATATTTCTTTTATTAAACATAGTTATATACATAAATATTAGTGTTTTAATCAATTTTACACTTCACCTAAATAAATAAAACGTTATAATTGGTGTCAGGTGCGGGGTTAATAAAAACTGTGAAGTGTAAAATAAAAATAAATAAAATGGCGACTAAACAAGTAAAATTAAGTGAATTAAAAGTGGACGATCTCAAGACTGAGCTAGAAGAACGAGATTTGGAGACATCAGGAACCAAGACTGTTCTATGACTTCGCCTACGGCAAGCCTTGGTAGAAGCCGGTGAAAATCCTGATGACTTCTTATTCGAAATTCCGATTGATGTCGTCTTTGCCAAAATGCTGGAAGAAGTAACAGAACATTATAGAAGATTAAACGAAATAATAAAAGGAAGTTCTAGAAGTTTGGAAAAGAAAATAACAGAAAATTCTAGAACACTAAAAGATAACATGACAGAAAATTCTGGAACTGTGAATGATGAAAGGATAGAAAAGTCTAGAACTTTAGGACAAGAATTAGATGGAAAGCTAGTAAAAAGTTCTAGAACATTTGAACAAAAATTTGACGAGGGTTCTAGAAATTCGGAAGGAAAGTTAAAAGAACAACAAAAAGAAAATTCTGGAATACTGAAAGATAAAATGGTAGAAGAGTCTAGAACTTTGGGACAGGAATTAGAAGAAAAGTTTGTGAAAAGTTCTAGATCAATAGAACAAAAGTTTGACGAGGGTTCTAGAAAATCTGAAGAAAAGTTAAAAGAACAACTGACAGAAAATTCTAGAACTTTTGAAGTAAATTTAGTGGAAAGTTCTAGAAAGTTTGAAGAAAGTTCTAGAATGTTAAAAGAAGAATCGTTGGAAAATTCTAGAAATTTAGAAGAAAAATTAACAGAAAATTCTAGAACTTTGAAGAATGAATTGAAGGAAAATTCTGGAAAGGTGAAAGAAAGTTCTAGAATATTAAAAGAAGAATTAACGGAAAATTCTAGAATATGTGAAGAGAGACTGGAGTTTTGCAGGACAGACTGAACAATGCATGTTTGTTAGAGAGGTCAGTGCTTGTTCCTCCTGATGTTCCTGGAGTCGGTGACGGCGTGTCGGACGTGGTAGGTGTTCCACCTGATTCTGGCGGGAGCATGGGATCTCGTTGTGATGGTGGCATGAACGTTGAAGTGAAGGATGGGAGTGGGCCGGCAGAATGAATGCCTTTGGATGGTAAGTGGCTTGAGGCCATTGGTAGCCGACCAAGATTTGATGCATCGGGTAGTTCATCAAATTTGAGTGTGTCGGCTGGTAGATTTAGAGGAAACATGCCTCCTTTGTTGCCATCTACAGACATAGATGAAAGAGAAGGTCTTCCTCTTCACAGAGATTTTGGAGACAATAGAGATCGAGACAGTAGGGATCGAGACAGAAATCGAGATATGGGTAGAAATGATAACCATGACCGTAATAGATGGTCTGATCGTGACCGACGCGACCGTGATCGAAATGATCCAGATGAAAAGAAAGCGGATCAGCCACCATTAGTAGACGAACCCCCTCAAGATAGATCACCGCCATTCTCTAACGACGACCTTCACATGAAACTAGGTCGAATGGATCGCAGAAGAATTGAGCATGGCAGAATGGAAAGCGAGGTAATAGAACACGAACGGTTTACAATGACAGTCAAAGAATTCAAGAAGATTTACAGAGTTGAGATAGATGACTTGACGAACAAGATGGCCGACTTCCTGTATCACAGCGACGAAGTACAAGAAGCGCTGTGTCGCAACTCCAACATGCCTGAGAGAGACGATGATGAACTAGCAGCTGAGCTGGACGCTCTGAGCGACGAGATTGCGTTGGACGACACCAGTTGCCTGGACAACGTGGCAGAAGTAGATGCTGATGCGTTAGGCGATGTATGGAAAGGTTACGTCTTCCGCATCACCGGTGGAAACAACAATCAGGGTTTCCCGGTGCAACAAGGTGTGCTGACAAATAACCGTGTACGTTTGTTGTTGTCCAAGGACCACTCTTGCTACAGCCCACGTCGTACTGGTGAAAGAAAACGCAAATTCGTCGGAGAATGTTTTATCTTTGATGGTCCTCAGAGAGCCAGCCGTATTCGCAAGATGTTCAACTTGTCGAAGGAAGATTATGTAAGACCGTATGATATGAAACTGTCTTTACCTCATAGACGAGTTCAACTCCAGAATGAGACATTCATATTTTGTCATGAATTTTGCGTCATAACGAACTGTTCCGGGACGAAACAGTCTTAAGGAGGGGGCAATGTAGCGATCCCAGGGTCGCGGCGCGGGCGGCGGCTGCTAACCGACAGATTACAACAAGTCCGTCCGCTCTTCATTGTTCTGATTTCCAGAAGGGTCGGCGAATATTCCAGAATGAAGCGTTTTACAATCAGTCTTGTGTTGATACGTGTAGTGAACAGATGGTGATATAAATAAATATATAGTGATATAAATATTGTGAAAATAAATATTGCGTAGTTTTAATTATTTAAATAATTTATCTTAGTGTTTAAGTCTTTATTAATAATTTTTAGTCTTAAGTTAGTGTTTACATTTGTTAATTTTTAGTGTTAGTTATTTTTAAATATTCTTTATAATTCATATTTCTTTTATTAAACATAGTTATATAAATATTAGTGTTTTAATCAATTTTACACTTCACCTAAATAAATAAAACGTTACAATATTTTGAAGACAGCTATACAAAAAAATCTGGTGTGTCCAACACAATACCTCTCGCCTCTGTAGTAATATATTCTATATAAGTTTTTCAATACATTTAATTTGTAGTATTAAAATTAGTTTATTATTATTGCAGTTCAGAATATTTTTAATTCATTTCATACCTAAAATTTCCTTCATAAATTTTGTATGACCAATATGACAGCTATTTTTGACGTTACTAAAACCGGAATTGAACTTACTTTGATTCACGCATGCAAATACATTCCTAATATCTTTCTTCCATCTTTTTAAATTTTACAATAAAATCACTTCATTTTTACTTATTTTATCTTTTACACTTACTTACATCAAATTTGACATCATATGTCAAATTTTGTGAACATATGAATAACTCTGTTTTATCGAAATTCCTCAGCCTAAACGATATGTAAAATTATTATAATTCATATATTTTTTTCTATCTAGCTAGAAGTTATATATAAACGTAATTATGCAGATCGATAGAAAATTAAAAAATCTTTGTATTTATAATAACGAAATTTGCGAAAATATGGTATTTAGAGGTATTTTTTAGGAAAAACGGTTTACAGCTTCAAGTAAAGTACTACTTCCAGTTAACCAATTGTAGTCAAAATCTAATCAGTTCATCATATTAGAATAGAACTCTTAAATACCAAATATTATATTTTTTACATGTATCGTATTGGAGTTATCGTGAACGAAAAATCGTCACAGACACACACACACACACACACAGACACACACACACATACAGACATCACGGTAAAAATAGTAAAATCGTATTCTAGGGACCCTAATTCGTGCTCATATGTTGAAAACCCACACTCGAGAAATCTGACCAAAAACAATACCTCCCTTATCTATATATTGATAGGCGGGAGGTAAAAACAGCTAATGGAAGTAGTCAATTCAAAACCCATAGAAAAACATTATACAGGGTGTTCATTTTAGTTTGTCCACTATTGCTATCTCGAGAACTATAAGAACTACGAGGTCGGTTAAATTAGCAAACAAAAAAAAAACGGAATACAAGTAATTTTTTAACCTGGAATTAGAGTGACTTGACAGAAAGAATATACTTTTATTCACTTCTTTCTGTCAAGGCACTCTAATTCCAGGTTAAAAAATGACGTGTACTCCGTTTTTTTCTTCATGGCACTCTTATTATTGTCATATTTTAATCAAATTAATATAAAACTTCAGTTGCATTTTTTTAAAAAAATCGTTATGTTAGGGTATGATAATATTTTATCATTGAATTTAGAATAAAATTATCTATTGAATAAGCAAATAAAAAAAATAGATTCACATTTAAAATAAAAAAGTTGGGACCCGTATTTTGAGAACCACTGGTTTTAAAATAATTTTGTTTGTTTCATGATAATAGTGTTGTAAAATAGAAATTGTTTGCTAATTTAACCGACCTCGTAGCTCTTATAGTTCTCGAGATAGCAATAGTGGACAAAATAAAATGAACACTCTGTATATGTGATTCGTTAGCAAAAGAATTTGGACATCCTGTTTTGCGAATTAATCGAATTAATCTGGGGACAAATGAAAAGCAAAATTAGGAGAAATAATAGTT
Organism: Stenolophus ochropezus; assembly: GCA_035578165.1. Lineage (NCBI taxonomy): Eukaryota > Metazoa > Arthropoda > Insecta > Coleoptera > Carabidae > Stenolophus > Stenolophus ochropezus. The sequence continues at coordinate 19,329,415 of JAQOWZ010000010.1, read as the reverse complement.
CACCTACTAATTGCACTTCTGACATAGAACTAATAAAAAGTGAAATGAGTAAAATTTCAAAACAAAATTGGTGTGATAGTATTAGACATGCTATTGAAATTGAAAACCAATATATAGATGTTCGAAATGTTGTAAATGATTTTATAATAAATATAAATAATAGTGTAAATAGTAGTGACAGCGAAAGTAACGAAAGCATTATTGTTGATTTTTAATTTATGTATAAGTTTTTAATATTTCCAAAATGTAAAAAATGTAACGAAAGCATTATTTGATCACTGTTAATTTATGTAGGTATATGTTTTTAATATATGTAAAATGTAAAAACAATGACGAAAGCATTATTGTTGATTGTTAATTTGTGAATATATTAATGTGAAAAAATATATAAAGAAATTATTGAATAATAAATTATTGTAACTTTATTATTAATTTTAAGACCGAATTTGTGATTCTGTTTAAAATTTGGTAATTGGAAAAAATTGTGAATACATCTCTGTTCGCTTACCCTTGCAAATCTCTTAAGCAAATACATGCTGTGATGGGCGTAAAAGCCAATGTGCATTTATCTTGACATGAACTATACATACTGTGCTCGTGCGCAGTTTGAGTCGGTTGCTCTCTACATCAGCTACCGCACTAGAGGCGACTCTGATTAAGCTCGCAGCGCCAAAGTGTGAATTTGTGAAACTAACGAAGCTGTGATAATTTTTGTTTTGACATAAGAATCAGTGTTATTTAGTAGGCGATTTTCTTTATTTTTTTGAATTATAAATGTGTTAATATTTATATTAACTTCTATACAATAAAGCTCAAGTTATTTATTTTTGTTTAATAGTATAATTTTCATTGTTTAATACATATATTTGTTTTAGTAGCAGTATATAAATTATTTGATTTCACTGCATCGTTTGAGAACGTTAGAACGAAGTGTGTAATTCTTTTTAAAGAAAATATAAGAATTTTTGCCAGTCGTTATTAATATTAATTGATATTGTTTTTGAGTTAAATTTTATATCTTTACTATACGACGAATGGTTCATTAAAGCTGATTAAACGAATATTTTATATGTGTGTATCGATGAGAAGAATTTTTAGATTCTCAATATATTTTATTAGGTGTCATTTTAAATAATAAGAATATAAAAAAAAACATTTCTAATATCTTCTAGTCATTACTGAAAATTTGCACAATATGTAAGGCTGGAAATATTGGTTACATTGGTTATAAAGCAAAAACACGAGTAAGCAAGAATGATTAAGTTAAAATTATTTATACAAATTTAAATTAGTTTTTAAGGAATTTGCTTGCGAATATTATTTTTATTTAGTTTCATTATCTTTTTATGTTTGTTTCTAATATATTTCAGGAAATCTATAAAGCAACTGGAAATATTGCAAAAGGGTAATAAATATTACATTAAATACGATATTAACTAACATCTAGATAAGTAGCCATTCTCTTCAAAATATAGAACACGCATTCATATAATCTGCTTACGGGTATTTTTAATTTAAAAATCCGGCCTTCAATTTATCTATTTTTTGTATTTTCCTAATTTATTATAAATATTTAACGAACATTCTGCCTTTTTTGTAAAATGGTGGAAACTTATATTATTATATTGTTATAATCAATAACAAATACCTATGTCAAATTAAATGGTCAAATAAATTCTGTAAGCACCACACGCAACTAAAACAATGCCGTCTATCACAGCTCCTGTAGTTTTAAAATTCGCCACCAGATAGAGTATCGCTTAGCAAGAGTCGCCTATAGTCGTGTAAGCGGATGGCAATGGCTGCGCTGACGACAACGTCTTCATACAGGATGGCCCAGTGAAAATTATCAGCGCAATTAATTTTGCAAAAAACGCTTGAACACATCAATTTTAGTATAAAGGGGGACACCTGAATAGATTAGTACCAATGCCATAACTTCAACCCTAAAATAAGGGTGGACTGCACCTCAAAAATTTTAAATGGAAAAGGGTGTCAAACATTAAACAGTTCGAAAGACCTTTCAATTCTCTTTTCAACAGTTTTTTTATTTTTCAAATCCGATCATTAGTTCCAGAGAAATATCGTTTAAAACAAATTTTATCAGGTGTTCAAAATTGCAATCAAGTAGGCTTAAACAAATGACAGAAACTAAATAAATAATTCTTTCGACAAGTTGTTTGTAGTAAACAAGTAATTTGTAAGTTAGATTTATTTTTGTGGGGTTATTTGAAGCTAAAGTTTATGCCACACTATCCCAATTTTTAGAAGATTTACGGCAACGTACCGTAGCTCCAAAATTTTGAGTAAAATCGTTATTATTGTATGGAAGTTGGAGGTAGTCATTTTGAAAACCTAATAAACTGATACTTGAATTTCTGTCATTTGTTTTGGCAACTTGCTGTGTGCCATCTGATACTTTGGGGATAAGAGACTGTTTTATATAAACATTTTCACACAATTACGGTTTGGTTTCTTTTACAGTTACTGGTGGTATTTATCTATTTATCTTTCGTTTAAATTTATAGGCTCATTTATTACTCCAAAACAAGGTTTTAATCTATTTACATAAACTTTTTGAACTTTTTTCCCAAAAATTTCTTTTATGGTAGCCTTAATACTTTGTATATTAAATATTCCATAGGGGCCGGTCCATTTCTTTGCTAATTTTTATAAAAGACCCAATTTAATAGCCGGATTAAATAAATAAACTTTACCTTCAACTTTTAAATTTGGTACTTCTGATTTTTTATTAAAATTTTTATGTATCCGTTCCGTGGTTTTCACCATGTGTTCTCTTGCTTTCTGAGGTGCAATTTTCATACTTTGAATTAACTCACTTGCGTAATTCACATAAGTATCATAGCGTACATGCAAAGGTTTGAAAATTTCATCATGCGGCAATTCTACATCTCGCCCAAACAACAAGAAGTATGGACTCTCGTTCGTTGAAGAATGTGTCATCGTCGTCATCGAACAATAAGCTGATATAGCATATGGGAGCCATTGACGACAACTTCTGGCATACTTTTTGCATTAGCCGAGACATAAAATTAAAACTTGAAATCCGCCAGCATCTGTCTTGGGACACCATATCTTAAAATGATTCCCGTGATAAAATGTTTTTGCCACGGGCAGGGGCGGATTTACGCACAGGCACAACAGGCACGTCCCTGGGGCGGCAAATTTTTGGGGGCGGCAGTTTTTTTCGGGTCGCTATATGTTTTTTCAAAAAAAAATACAAAATCAATCAGAATATTTCAAAAATTAGGAAATTAAGAGTATTTCCTTTTTGTGAAAGAGTTTTATTTCGTATAATCCAGTGGCGGTTTTACGGGGGGGGGGGGCGACAGGGGCGATCGCCCCCCCCCAGGATTAAGTATGTTACTTAATACACATCAAATTTTATAAATTTATTAACAAAATGAACAGAAAGATTTTTTTTTATATACATTCAAAAGGAAATCGCCCCCCCTAGAACATTATCTTGAATCCGCCCCTGGTATAATCTAATAATTATTCAAAAATTTAAAGCTCTAATTGACATTGAACATTTGTCTTTTTCTGATTTGGAGAAAACGGGAGAACATTTGAGATCACTGTTTCCAAAAGATCTCGAAGAAACATTCACTTCAGAGTTATATCATTTGAAATCCCATTTGATAATTCTTGATTCTAAAGTAAACCCGAAAAATCCGATTCATTTGTGCCAATGGATTAGAGAAAATGACTTGAGCTGCATTTATCCAAATGTCGACATTGCACTTCGCATGTTTACGTGTACCTACTCCAGCGTCAAATTGCACAGCTGAGCGGTCCCTCTCCTGCTTAAAAAGAATAAAAAATTATTTGCGATCCATAATGACGGAAGATCGGCTCAATTCTTTGGCGTTATTGTCTTCGGTTATCCAAGAATATGCAAGAAAAAAGGCACGCCGTAAATGTCTGCAATAAATGTCTGTATCGGTTGATCCAAATTTTGTTGTTTCTATTTTAATGTTTATAATAAAAATAATTTAATTTAATTTACAAATTCAATAACCATATTTAATCTGTTTGCATTGATTTGAGATCTTCATGTTAACATAAAAATAATAATAATAATTATACCAACCAAAAAAAAATTAGGTTGGAGGGGGCGGCAAATTTTAGTTTGTCTAAGGGCGGCAATTTCGTTAATCCGCCCCTGGCCACTGTAGTCGCTTTTGCATCTTCCACGGGAAATGCTTCTAACTTCTAAGTACCGGGTAAAACAGTCAGTACGTAAACATTTCCGTTGTCTGTTTTTACTAAAGGTCCAACTACGTCCATTGCAATTCGTTGCAAGAGTCGTTGTACAGGCGCTGGCTTCATATGTTGCTACGTTTTCCGTTGGGCACAAGAGACGCAAACTTTCACAAAATCTTTCACATCCTTATACATGTTGGGCCAATAAAAACGTTTCTTTAGACATTCATGCGTTTTATCAACACCTGTATGTCCTGACATAAGTGTTTCATGATATAAACGTACGAAATCTGTTCTTATTTTTTTTGGAATTACAAGTCGACCTTAGCAATTATCAGAAAAAAACATTGGCAGTAGCACTTTGTACTACTAAGAATGATCATGTTTATATTTTATATGGTACCTATGTATTCAATATTATATAAAATATAATTTTCCCAAAAATATTTTCTCGCAGTAGTATTTAATAAATTAAAAATGATATCTTATATGTTGGAATATATTGGTTCTTATTATGAACAAAAGTTAAAAAAAATTCCTTAGTTATTATATTTGATGTATACAAAGATATCTCAAAATAATTATTTTGATACATCGGTAAAGGGAATGAAATTGACGTCTAATTTCATCACATTATCTAAAATATTTTTTTTAAATTGAGTGGCATTGGTTATATTCTGAAGGCAAGAAATAAATAAAAGAAACGTTCATATGTGGAATCACATTTTTCCGTATCTTTAATGTAATTTTCCTTTTATTTTGTAACTCAAATTTCTGGAGACATTAACGCATAGATATTTCTGCACTAATATAATTACTATACCGAAGTATTCAACACTATTTTTATGATTTATAAGTTATTTGGATTTACTAAAACTGAAACTCCTATGCAACTATAATAACTCCACAATATTGTCCCGAATGCTCATATTTTAAATTCCGCAACCAAATATCAGCAAATTTATTGACTCATCTTAAATGAGCGGCCAAGTGAATTATATATTGAGGAATTTTCGTAGAAGTTTAGCATTTTACCTGGAAAAAACTAGAGCACATAATTCTTGCCATATTAGAGAATTATGCTGGGTGCCTGCAATTAAATAAAAATATTCATTGTTGTGTGCTCATATTGTAATATTTATTCTTAATAATGAGTAATAGTACATTTAACAATAAATTATTTCATATTGGCTTGAATCCAATCTAAATAACTAGTAATCCTTGTATATACCCCAGGATGTCCTTTCGCACAGCCATCAGCCCTTCCGAAGGACACAAGTCCAATTTGGAGGCTCTTACCGTATTCTTGAATTGTTAACGGACCACCACTGTCACCCTATAGAACAACAAAAAATAAAAACACTTAACACATATAGAAATCTTACATTGCAAGACGATTTTCCTTCTCTACCATCCATACAAATATGAGATGGTTTAATTATAAATGGATACGTCGTAGAACACTGTATATTACTTATTATTGGAGCTGAAGTGTATTTTAACACAGGGCTCGTACCAGGTGTAGCTAAAAAATAATGAAAATATTTATAAAAAATTCAAATCAAAGGTTCGTAAAATAATTTCTTTCTTTGTGTTAGTTAATCAGTCATTAATGACAAACATTAAAATGCCTTATTATATGTGGTAGGAAGTAACATACCATCAGATGTTCTGCCCCATCCAGAAACAATTGCTTTAAAACCGGTAAAAAGTCTTGTTTCCGATCTGCTAGGCAGTTTAATAAGTTGTATATTTTCTGTTAATATAAAAAAATGAAAATAAACTTTTGTTTATTATAATTATAAATGATTACCATTGAGTTGCACTTTGTGTGGTAATTGAATCAAAGCGATATCATTTCTCATCAACTGTCCATTCCAGTCTCTGTGCACAATCAACTTAGAGGACACTAAACGCACCTGCGAGGATTCTTTATCCCGTATTCTGTGCGCCCCTAGTACGACTTCCACGCTGTTCATTCTGCGAACAGTAAACATAAGTGCTTTGTGCTCAATGCTATTTGTAACAGCCTACCCATCAACGCAATGTGCAGCCGTTAGGATAAAGTTTTCGGAGATGAGAGAACCACCGCAGAAAGCTTGCTTGCCATTGAGAGCTCGGAGGTATAACCCAGCCTTAAATTATATTTAATTTAATAACACAAATCATTTCATAGTTCAGTAGGAATCTGTTATTTTAATTTGCATATAATAATATAAGATAAAATCTGTTCATAATTAATATATATATATATATATATATATATATATATATATATATATATATATAATTTATTATATAAATTTTATTAAATGTGCTCTATTATAAATTAATTGCACACAAACACACAAATGCAATTGATATTTTGTAGACGACCATTTACTTCATATATGAATTAGTTTCGAATCATAAAATTAACTAAAATGAATGTTATATTAATTATTGTGATCGTAATGAAAAGTGTTTATTTATTTATTACAAAATTAAATTAAATATAACCTAAAATATGATGATAGATTATGTCACTTAGTATCATATCATTATTAACAAATACAACATATTAGAATATTTTACTTATGTCATTAAATCATTTTATTTTTGTATTTATAGCAGTAGTAGGAAAAATAATGTGTGTACCACGCCATAAGCATTAAATTTAACCTGTGATAAAATTCAGTCGGAACAACAATATTTATTAAAAACGTTCTTGAACTCAAATTTCTTTAGCATTTTTAATAATAAATTAATTAAATCATTATATTGGAATGTATGCAACTGTGCTTTGTTGGTTGCTTGATATAAGTCGACAAAAATTTTCTTTATTTATAAACTATTCTATGTTACGTTAAAAATAATAAATTGTCACTCACTTGAAATGGAAACTGATGTGGTTTTGACTCTTGACCGCCCACAATTCGATTATCTTCTTCGTTCACTTTTTGAGAAAGAGATGTCAATTGTGGTAACAAACCAGAGATGATTTTCTCATCATCAGCTAATTCCTCATTATATGTAATTGTTTCTGCCTAGAAGAACAATCAATGTAGTGAATAATACCCATATACACATTGATTACTTTAATGAAATATTTTTTTCTTGATCATACCTTTGCAAAAAATGGTACACAAAGTAGAATAATAAAATACATCGTGTACCTGTCTTTTGGGTATGCGAAACTATTTTTTTTTCCTGTATATATACTAACACCCCACTATAATACGTATGTGAGAAAGATACGTAAAATTAACATTACGATAACATTATGTAGGCGAATCGTTTGTATCTTATCAATATATAAATCATTTAAACATTGAAAATTTGTTATATTACTGTAACCCTACTTTCCAAGGAGCATGGCGCCATCAAACTGTAGCACGTCCTCTCAATAAATTCCAGTACTACCAACTTGTAACAATCTTACAGGACCTCTGCTACCAGTTTATGACCCTCTCCTTGAAAGGGTAGGTTACACAAAATATATTTAATATGGGTTCTTTGTCAGACCGGATACGGAGCAAGTATTAGGAGATGGATATTAAATTAAATAGAATACTCACATTTGTATAAAAATATAAATAATATAATAAATAATGGTTTACAATTGGTTTGGTCTCCATTGACACTTCTGTCCACCACCGCCGTCTACCACTGACTATACCACTCTACTTCTCTTTCACTTCTCTATCCTTCTGTCTCTTCTGTCTTTACAACCATTACCTTATACTATATATACTATGAACAAGTACTAAGTCAGCAAATATTAGTTTTACCTTTACACAACACTATTTATGAATTACATCCATTTCCTGCTTACTTAATTGGTGCCACTAGAATGTGCTGACTTAGACTTGTTACATTCCTCCCGCCTTCAAGAAATTTGCTTCCTGTAAGGAGCACAATTTCCAAAAGCAACTTATTCTACACTTAATGTTACTACATAATACAAATATAAATTCTTCGTCGTTTATACTGGATTCCATCTCCCATTTTGAACTTCTAGAATGTCCCCCATGGTCTGGCACTGTGCATCCATCGGAATCCTCTCGCGGTGCTGCGGCTCCCTGATCTTCCCGGTTACAACCTCACCGCTAGACGAGCTGGCCCGTGATTGGTCCTGACAGTCTTGACGCTTCCTCAACATTTCCTCTGAAGACGGCGAATCAGACGGCTCTTTAATCCACCAAGACAAGCAATTCAACAGTAGTTTATCCTTGATCCCTCTTTTTTGAAACCTTCACTTTTTTAAACCTTGTGTATACTTTACAATACTTATTTTCCAACTGCCCTTACGGCCCATTGGTATCCTCCTTTCGAGGCATATTCTCGTATTCTTCTACACAAAGCTTATAAGACTCATCTTCTGATAGTCCCTCTAGTCCACTGTCATCTTTCACCCGAGACACTTTCTCGTATTCTCTCAATTACAGTAACTCCTGTACCCTTTTAAGATTCTTGATCCTTTTTTTTTACCATGCACTCATTTCTTTACGTAGCGTTAATTCCCTGACCTACGTCAATTACTTCTGTGGCCTTGTTGCAATATTATATGTTGCTGATTCCACATTTGCTGTTGTCAGCATTTTTTCCACTGCACTGCTTGCTAAGTTGAATGTCCGTCTGCTACTAATCCGTCCTCAAAAATGAAATTCAATTCAAGACTGTCACTGTTTCCGAATCTTTTTTTTTTATTATTATTATTAAATTTCTTTTTTTTTTTTTACTGTGGTATCTCTTACCTTGGTTCGGCGGTGGTAAACAGAAGGCCATATTGAACTAAATTTTTAATAAATACGCGAATCTCCAACTCTTAGATTACGTTTTTTTTTTACTTTTCCATGACAGTATTTTTTTAAATTTTGGTGTAAATCAACAACTCTTAATACTTGTCGTTCCGCGAGTAAACCCCGAAAGGTTACTCTAATCTGACAAGAATTCCCGAACCGCTGCCACCAATTTGTAACACTCTTTCCAAGGAGCATGGCGCCATCAAACTGTAGCACGTCCTCTCAATAAATTCCATTACTACCAACTTGTAACATTCTTACAGGACCTCTGCTACCAGTTTATGACCCTCTCCTTGAAAGGGTAGGTTACACAAAATATATTTAATATGGGTTCTTTGTCAGACCGGATACGGAGCAAGTATTAGGAGATGGATATTAAATTAAATAGAATACTCACATTTGTATAAAAATATAAATAATATAATAAATAATGGTTTACAATTGGTTTGGTCTCCATTGACACTTCTGTCCACCACCGCCGTCTACCACTGACTATACCACTCTACTTCTCTTTCACTTCTCTATCCTTCTGTCTCTTCTGTCTTTACAACCATTACCTTATACTATATATACTATGAACAAGTACTAAGTCAGCAAATATTAGTTTTACCTTTACACAACACTATTTATGAATTACATCCATTTCCTGCTTACTTAATTGGTGCCACTAGAATGTGCTGACTTAGACTTGTTACATTACTATATTTATTACTCATTTTAACTAATTAATATTCACATATGAAATAAATTATTTTTTATTTTGTATCAGAAATTATTCAAATACGAATATATGAAATTTTGATCTATTTCGTTGAGAAATTGATTTATGTAAAATTTACGTATCGAAAAACTGGAGATAAAATTTTTGGGCATTTGAATATGCAAATTTTTTATCTTTACGCGACAGGCATTATAAATTTTAAAAATATCAAATGCGTGCGCCAATGTTTTTATTTTATTTCTTGTGCTTTTGCAGTTTTCTTATTGGATTTTATATCCATTTTATCAAATAATCATTGAATAAAAGGAGTTTTTGAGATGTAAAGTAAAGCAACAGAGTAAGATTGTGTTAGTTTGATAAAACAGGATGGATTTGTGTCGCTAGGTATAGTTCTTGCAAGAGATATTTGAAAGTAACATGGGTTACATTTTATGGAAGGTTGGTTAGTATAGTGGTCAGGTGTCATAAAATGTTTCAAATTGATAATATCACTCAAAGAGAAAGAAGTTAGCTAAATTAAACAAATTCATACTAAATTTATTTTGTACAAATTTTGTTTCTTTTGTGTACTCCTAAAGAAAATTTTTAATAAGTATTTGTATTTCTCTAATCCCATAATATTTTAATTTCTAACCAAGTAACAAATTTTTGCAAAAAAGCAACGAAATTAACATAATAGTTATTTGTATATTAAGCGATTAAAGCAAAAAAATTTATTTACTTTACTACAGAAAGGACTATCTTAACGCTCCCCATAAACCCATAGATAAAAAAGACGTGGTTCAACTTGCGGCAGATGCTGAAATTACGTTAAGTGGTCGACCTTTGGAATAAAAAATGCAGTTTATCTCCAAATTCAAACAAAAAATACATAAAACGCCTAGTTTATGCACCGGAACCAGTAACAATGAATTAAAAGCAATTAAATCAATAAAAACGAAATTACAACGTGAGAACTTAGTGTTAACAAAAGCAGACAAATGTAACAACTTCACCATTCTTGAAGTTTAGTTTAGGGGAAACAACAAATAAATTTTAGCAAAAATTAAGAAACTCGTTAAAACAATGTGTCAACTTAAACTCAAAACAAGAACATTTTAAAACTAATCAACATGAATCCATCAGCACCCGTATTATATGGGTTATCCTAATTACATAAACAAAATATCCCTATTAGACTGGTAGGATCATATAATCAAGCTTCAACTTACCATCTATGTAAATATTTAAATAAAATCTTATCAGACATTGTAGATTTCAAACCGAAATGCTGTGTAAAAATCAGCCTTGATCTTTAAATCATGTTAAAGATATTTCGATACCTGATAACTCTAAATTAGTCTCCTTCGATATAACTAGTCTTTTTACATCTATTCTAATTCCTAAACTATTAGACATAATTAAACAACATACGAGTATACCCAAGACAGTTAAACCTGATATAGCTAATGAACACTTAATTTTATTAAAGCTTTTCATTGAGCAAAATTACTTCTATTTTACAAAAATGGCTGCTTTTCATAGTTTATTAAATAGATTATTAACAATCCCCATATGGGCAATAAAATTTTTAGTAAATAATTAGATACTATCATAGCGATTGCAGACAATAATGGCTATAACAAAAATATTGTATATAAATTGTTATACAAAAAGAGGAGGAAGATTCGTTATGAACAACTTTATGTTAATCAGCATACTGAATCGGAAAAAAACATTTATATAAAGATCAAATACATAGAAAACTTAACAAATAACCATTCAAATGAACTGAAAAATTTAAACATAACTCCAGGTCTACATAATTCTTTTACTTTAAAAAATATGATGGTAAATATTAAAATTGTCCACCCACTTCAAAAATCAGGAATCTACCAAATTAATTGTAAAGTCTGTAATTTTAAATATATAGGGCAAATTAGACGTAATTTTAATATTAGATTTAATGAACACATGGCAAAATATAAAAATAACAATGTAAGTTCCAATGTAACTAAACATTTAATTGAAAACAACCATATTTCCGAAAAAAACGACTTAGAAATTTTATATTTCGAAAGTAATGGACGGAGATTAACATTACTTGAATCATTTGAAATCCAGAAAGCCCCTAATGAAGATTTTAACCTAAGGAATGAACAACTAGACCTTATAGGTTCTCCGCTTCTAGAAATGTTAATTCCCGGAATTCCAGAGTAATTAATTCAATATAATCTCCCTTCATTTTATTGCACTGTATTAGTATAAATACCCAACAATGTTCTGCACACTTAAGTATTCTTCTGATGATAGCATAACAGCTGAAATTGCAATAAAATATTATCTTTATTCTTGTGAAACAAAAGCGAGTGATTTTATTAATTTATCTATCTATTTATTTATGTTTTTAATTAATAATTTAACGATTTCTGCAAAAAAATGTAATGAATATCTAAGAAGGACTAAAATATTTTTTATACTCACATGGTTTATTCTCCTCGGCTATCGCCTCGTATAATAAATTCCATATGCGTAATAATTTTTTTTACTTTAATCGCTTAATATACAAATAACTATTTTGTTAATTTCGTTGCTTTGTTGGCAAAATTTATTACTTGGTTAGAAATTAAAATATTATGGGATTAAAGAAATACAAACAGTTATTAAAAATTTTCTTTAGGAATACACAAAAGAAACAAAATTTGTACAAAATAAATTTAGTATGAATTTGTTTAATTCAGCTAATTTCTTTCTCTTTGAGTGATATTATCAATTTGAAACATTTTATGACTCCTGACCACTATACTAACCAACCTTCCATAAAATGTAAACCATGTTACTTTCAAATATCTCTTGCAAGAACTATACCTAGCGACACAAATCCATCCTATTTTATCAAACTAACACAATCTTACTCCGTTGCTTTACTTTACATCTCAAAAACTTCTTTTATTCAATGATTATTTGATAAAATGGATATAAAATCCAATAAGAAAACTGCAAAAGCACAATAAAATTATATTTCCATTTCCATATTAAGGAACAAAAGGAAAATAATAGATAATAAAAACATTGGGGCATGAATTTGATATTTTTAAAATTTATAATGCCTGTCGCGTAAAGATAAAAAATTTGCATATTCAAATGCCCAAAAATTTTATCTCCAGTTTTTCGATACGTAAATTTTACATAAATCAATTTCTCAACGAAATAGATCAAAATTTTATATATTCACATTTGAATAATTTCTGACACAAAATAAAAAAATTATTTATTTCATATGTGAATATTAATTAATTAAAATGAGTAATAAATATAGTAATATAACAATTTTTCAATGTTTAAATGATTTATATATTGATAAGATACAAACGATTCGCCTACATAATGTTATCGTAATGTTAATTTTACGTATCTTTCTCACATACGTATTATAGTGGGGTGTTAGTATATATACATGAAAAAAAAAATAGTTTCGCATACCCAAAAGGCAGGTACACGATGTATTTTATTATTCTACTTTGTGTACCATTTTTTGCAAAGGTATGATTAAGAAAAAAATATTTCATTAAAGTAATCAATGTGTATATGGGTATTATTCACTACATTGATTGTTCTTCTAGGCAGAAACAATTACGTATAATGAGGAATTAGCTGATGATAAGAAAATCATATCTGGTTTGTTACCACAATTGACATCTCTTTCTCAAAAAGTGAACGAAGAAGATAATCGAATTGTGGGCGGTCAAGAGTCAAAACCACATCAGTTTCCATTTCAAGTGAGTGACAATTTATTATTTTTAACGTAACATAGAATAGTTTATAAATAAAGAAAACTTTTGTCGACTTATATCAAGAAACCAACAAATCACAGTTGCATACAATCCAATATAATGATTTAATTAATTTATTATTAAAAATGCTAAAGAAATTTGAGTTCAAGAACGTTTTTAATTAATATTGTTGTTCTGACCGAATTTTATCACAGGTTAAATTTAATGCACATGGCGTGATACACACATTATTTTTCCTACTACTGCTATAAATACAAAAATAAAATGATTTAATGACATAAGTAAAATATTCTAATATGTTGTATTTGTTAATAATGATATGATACTAAGTGACATAATCTATCATCATATTTTAGGTTATATTTAATTTAATTTTGTAATAAATAAATAAACACATTTCATTACGATCACAATAATCAATATAACATTCATTTTAGTTAATTTTATGATTCGAAACTAATTCATATATGAAGTAAATGGTCGTCTAGAAAATATCAATTGCATTTGTGTGTTTGTGTGCAATTAATTTATAATAGAGCACATTTAATAAAATTTATATAATAAATTAGATATATATATATATATATATATATATATATATATATATATATATATATATATAAAGTTAAAGATAAAGTTGCGACTCGTATTTTGAGAACCACTGGTTTAATAAAAATTTTGTTTATCTCATGTTTATAGTGTTGTAAAATAGAAATTATTTGCTAATTTAACCGACCTCGTAGCTCTTACAGTTCTCGAGATAGCAATGGTGGTCCATTTAAAATGAACAGCCTGTATATATATATATATATATATATATATATATATATATATATATATATATATATATATATTAATTATGAACAGATTTTGTCTTATATTATTATATGCAAATTAAAATAACAGATTCCTACTGAACTATGAAATGATTTGTGTTATTAAATTAAATATAATTTAAGGCTGGGTTATACCTCCGAGCTCTCAATGGCAAGCAAGCTTTCTGCGGTGGTTCTCTCATCTCCGAAAACTTTATCCTAACGGCTGCACATTGCGTTGATGGGTAGGCTGTTACAAATAGCATTGAGCACAAAGCACTTATGTTTACTGTTCGCAGAATGAACAGCGTGGAAGTCGTACTAGGGGCGCACAGAATACGGGATAAAGAATCCTCGCAGGTGCGTTTAGTGTCCTCTAAGTTGATTGTGCACAGAGACTGGAATGGACAGTTGATGAGAAATGATATCGCTTTGATTCAATTACCACACAAAGTGCAACTCAATGGTAATCATTTATAATTATAATAAACAAAAGTTTATTTTCATTTTTTATATTAACAGAAAATATACAACTTATTAAACTGCCTAGCAGATCGGAAACAAGACTTTTTACCGGTTTTAAAGCAATTGTTTCTGGATGGGGCAGAACATCTGATGGTATGTTACTTCCTACCACATATAATAAGGCATTTTAATGTTTGTCATTAATTATTGATTAACTAACACAAAGAAAGAAATTATTTCACGAACCTTTGATTTGTATCTTTTATAAATATTTTTATTATTTTTTAGCTACACCTGGTACGAGCCCAGTGTTAAAATACACTTCAGCTCCAATAATAAGTAATATACAGTGTTCTACGACGTATCCATTTATAATTAAACCATCTCATATTTGTATGGATGGTAGAGAAGGAAAATCGTCTTGCAATGTAAGATTTCTATATGTGTTAAGTGTTTTTATTTTTTGTTGTTCTATAGGGTGACAGTGGTGGTCCGTTAACAATTCAAGAATACGGTAAGAGCCTCCAAATTGGACTTGTGTCCTTCGGAAGGGCTGATGGCTGTGCGAAAGGACATCCTGGGGTATATACAAGGATTACTAGTTATTTAGATTGGATTCAAGCCAATATGAAATAATTTATTGTTAAATGTACTATTACTCATTATTAAGAATAAATATTACAATATGAGCACACAACAATGAATATGTTTATTTATTTGCAGGCACCCAGTATAATTCTCTAATATGGCAAGTATTATAAATATGTGCTCTAGTTTTCTCCTGGTAAAATGCTAAAATGAGTCAATCAATTTGCTGATACTTGGTTGCGGAATTTAAAATATGAGCATTCGGGACAATATTGTGGAGTTATGGTAGTTGTATAGGGGTTTCAGTTTTAGTAAATCCAAATGACTTATAAATCATAAAGATACTGTTGAATATTTCGGTGTAGTAATTATATTAGTGCAGAAATATCTATACGTTAATCTCCCCAGGAATTTGAGTTACAAAATAAAAGGAAAATTACATTAAAGATACGGAAAAAGGTGATTCCACATATGAACGTTTCTTCTAGTTATTTCTTGCCTTCAGAATATAACCAATGCCACTCAATTTAAAAAAAATATTTTAGATAATGTGATGAAATTAGACGACAATTACATTCCCTTACCAATGTATCAAAATAATTATTTTGAGATATCTTTGTATACAACAAATGTAATAACTAAGGAAATATTTTTGTTATTTTTGTTCTATAGCAACGAGCTAGCGGCGGCACCAAACCGTCCCATGACCGACTCATACTAAGTGCCGTTAGCCCGTGAACGCGGACAGTTGTGCCTTTTTCGGGAGTTTTCTCCATGCCGCCTCCCATGTGTTAACCTTATCTTCAAATATAAGTGTAATCCGTCGCCTTTTCTTGTATATGTTTAAAGGAGTAGCTTCGTCGTGATCTGCCACGACGTATGATGTATATTTTTTTGTTTGTTTTGTTCATCTTTGTTGCTTTTTATATATTTGTTTTCTTTTATAATAAACATTTGTTCGTTCGTCTAAGTTTCTTTAGTTTTGGCAATGCGAACCTAATCCCTAGTGAACAATTCTGAGTCTCTATACGACGCTCATTATAAGTGACGCCCAACAGTGCTGCCAAAAACAAGAAACTTTTAAAAACACGTGTGCGACTGATCCGCGAGTTAGCTAGTACGCCATTGTTACAAATCGCGAGTGATGTGCGCAAACTCCACAACGCCCGCGAAACGAGTAAACATACAACCTGGCCAACAACCCAAAACCAAGAAGAAACCCACGCCTAGCAAACAAAATGAACAACATTACAATGACACAGGAGCAGTTTGAATCTTTGATTCAAACAATCACCGAATCGCTGCGAACACCGAGCAACGCAAGTACCCCAGTGCCAATCTCAATTAATCCAGGTAACTTCTCTAAGTGTACGTCCCGCTTTGACGGCTCTGCAGAAGCCGATGTAGAGGCATTCATCGACGCTATCAACGTCTACAGAGATTGTACAAACATAACGGACGAGAATGCACTAAAAGGATTACCAATGCTATTTACCGGTATAGTCGCGACATAGTGGAACGGCATAAAACCGTATGCAACATCGTACGAAGACGCCATCATCAAGCTACGTTCGGCATTCGGACGCAAGAAGCCTGCCTACAAAATTTACCGGGAACTATTCGCCAACGAACAGAGCCATAGCACGAGCACAGATGTCTTCGTTTCACAAGCCCGCGCGCTGCTGGCGAAGCTGCCAGACCCAAGTTTACCCGAGAGCGTGCAATTGGACATGGTCTTCGGGTTGCTCTCTCGCCAAATACGGAAAAAGATCCCTCGCAGTTCTGTCACAAATTTCGAGGAACTTCTCATCTCCGCAAGATCCGTCGAGGAATCACTGTCAGAGAAGCTCGACCAGCAAAAACCCGCACGGACTTCAAAGTCTGTTAGCGCTACCATCACGACATCAGCCAGCCGTAAAGAACGACCGCGCTGCACGTTCTGCAACAATTTCGGCCACGTGCAAAGCGACTGCCGCAATTACGCTCGTCATAGAAAACGCACCTCTCAAGCCGTCGGCCGTAGAAAATCAGGGCAAGCATCAGAACACACAACCCAGCCGTCCAACCATCGCATATTATGGATGCCGAGCCCCAGGCGTGATCCTAAGCAACTGCAAAACATGCAAGAATAAACCATCAACATCAGCTGACACTGAATTGATGGTTTATTCGATAGATGTTGCGCCCTACCTCTTGTAACCACGATAGTAGGTATGGGGGCGATTGAGCCACCCCCCACCACTACTCCTTACGTGTTCATAAGCCACGCCCACTCATTTGTGTCTAGCAATTTGATTGGCCGTGACGTCTAGATGACGTAAGTTGGCGGGAAATTTAAATTGGCAAAGTTTTTTGAAATTTTGGTTTTCAGAACAGGTGTCGTCAGGTGTCCAGTTGACCTTGAACTTTTTATATTTGTTAACATATGTATTGTGTGATTTGAAAAAAATACATATCGCCCAATATCTCCAAAACCGTGAGGAATTTCGAAAAAATAAATCAAAATTCACCCCCGTACTCCTCCTGTCGTTTTTCGAGCTTAAATATAACATATTAAAATTTGAAAACGCTAAGGCCCATAGAAAACGAAATAAATTTTTGAAAAAAATACATAGCGCCAAATATCTCCGAAACTGTGAGGAATTTCGAAAAAATAAATCAAAATTCACCCCCGCACTCCCCCTGTCGTATTTCGAGCTTAAATATAACATATTAAAATTTGAAAACGCTAAGGCCCACAGAAAACGAAATAAATTTTTGAAAAAAATACATAGCGCCAAATATCTCCGAAACTGTGAGGAATTTCGAAAAAATAAATCAAAATTAACCCCCGCACTCCCCCTGTCGTTTTTCGAGCTTAAATATAACATATTAAAATTTGAAAACGCTAAGGCCCACAGAAAACGAAATAAATTTTTGAAAAAAATACATAGCGCCCAATATCTCCGAAACTGTGAGGAATTTCGAAAAAATGAATCAAAATTCACCCCCGCACTCCCCCTGTCGTTTTTCGAGCTTAAATATAACATATTAAAATTTGAAAACGCTAAGGCCCACAGAAAACGAAATAAATTTTTGAAAAAAATACATAGCGCCCAATATATCCGAAACTGTGAGGAATTTCGAAAAAATGAATCAAAATTCACCCCCGCACTCCCCCTGTCGTTTTTCGAGCTTAAATATAACATATTAAAATTTGAAAACGCTAAGGCCCATAGAAAACGAAATAAATTTTTGAAAAAAATACATAGCGCCAAATATCTCCGAAACTGTGAGAAATTTCGAAAAAATAAATCAAAATTCACCCCCGCACTCCCCCTGTCGTTTTTCGAGCTTAAATATAACATATTAAAATTTGAAAACGCTAAGGCCCACAGAAAACGAAATAAATTTTTGAAAAAAATACATAGCGCCCAATATATCCGAAACTGTGAGGAATTTCGAAAAAATGAATCAAAATTCACCCCCGCACTCCCCCTGTCGTTTTTCGAGCTTAAATATAACATATTAAAATTTGAAAACGCTAAGGCCCATAGAAAACGAAATAAATTTTTGAAAAAAATACATAGCGCCAAATATCTCCGAAACTGTGAGGAATTTCGAAAAAATAAATCAAAATTCACCCCCGCACTCCCCCTGTCGTTTTTCGAGCTTAAATATAACATATTAAAATTTGAAAACGCTAAGGCCCACAGAAAACGAATTAAATTTTTGAAAAAAATACATTGCGCCCAAAATCTCCGAAACCGTGAGGAATTTCGAAAAAATAAATCAAAATTCACCCCCGCACTCCCCCTGTCGTTTTTCGAGCTTAAATATAACATATTAAAATTTGAAAACGCTAAGGCCCACAGAAAACGAAATAAATTTTTGAAAAAAATACATAGCGCCAAATATCTCCGAAACTGTGAGGAATTTCGAAAAAATAAATCAAAATTCACCCCCGCACTCCCCTGTCGTTTTTCGAGCTTAAATATAACATATTAAAATTTGAAAACGCTAAGGCCCACAGAAAACGAATTAAATTTTTGAAAAAAATACATTGCGCCCAAAATCTCCGAAACCGTGAGGAATTTCGAAAAAATAAATCAAAATTCACCCCCGCACTCCCCCTGTCGTTTTTCGAGCTTAAATATAACATATTAAAATTTGAAAACGCTAAGGCCCACAGAAAACGAAATAAATTTTTGGAAAAAATACATAGCGCCCAATATCTCCGAAACTGTGAGGAATTTCGAAAAAATGAATCAAAATTCACCCCCGCACTCCCCCTGTCGTTTTTCGAGCTTAAATATAACATATTAAAATTTGAAAACGCTAAGGCCCACAGAAAACGAAATAAATTTTCGAAAAAAATACATAGCGCCAAATATCTCCGAAACTGTGAGGAATTTCGAAAAAATAAATCAAAATTAACCCCCGCACTCCCCCTGTCGTTTTTCGAGCTTAAATATAACATATTAAAATTTGAAAACGCTAAGGCCCACAGAAAACGAAATAAATTTTTGAAAAAAATACATAGCGCCAAATATCTCCGAAACTGTGAGGAATTTCGAAAAAATAAATCAAAATTAACCCCCGCACTCCCCCTGTCGTTTTTCGAGCTTAAATATAACATATTAAAATTTGAAAACGCTAAGGCCCATAGAAAACGAAATAAATTTTTGAAAATATACATAGCGCCCAATATCTCCAAAACTGTGAGGAATTTCGAAAAAATAAATCAAAATTTACCCCCGCACTCCACCTGTCGTTTTTCGAGCTTAAATATAACATATTAAAATTTGAAAACGCTAAGGCCCACAGAAAACGAAATAAATTTTTGAAAAAATGTATTTTGTTTTTCATAAGTTGTGGATTATGTGTTGTGTTAGGTATGCAACGACTTTTGAAAATGTTTTTTCGGTTTTTAGGTAAATATGCAACTTTTGGGAGAACTAACAGCGACTTGAGCGTAAATTTCTTTCAAGCAACACCACAGCAGGTTTTGGAAGCCTGTCTTAGCGAAGTGTCTAAGAAAAATTACCACCCTGTGTACAGGGCCTCAGTGTCGAGCCGTCAAAGTTCAATCCTGTATTTTTAAAAGGCAAAAATTTGAAAAATGTATCACACGAACACAAATTTTAACTCGTTAACTGTATTTTTATACTTACGGCGACAATGTCCCATTTGCGCCCCTATGCTCCAGGAACCTGCACGTACACACTCCCACGTCTAATCACTTAATGATTCGTACAAAGACTAAGAAGAGTTTAAGAGCGTTGTATTTGTCATCATCCCTGGTGGGGAAAAAGTAGTGGGGAAGACAATGTGCTTTGATTTATATGTAATTAAATACGAAAATGTAACAGATTGTAATTTAAAGCAAATTAACATTGATTCTTATGGAAAACATGCACGAATTTGTCTATATAGCGATGCATACGTAGCAGTGTTATTTCTTTTCCGTCCGATTTGTCTTATCTGCGGTTTAAATAGCTATAACAGACGGAGACTGGTCATTGTTTATTTAATCGTTGACGAATATACACGTATCTGCTTAACAGCTATCTTACACTTATAAATTAACATAAAAATGGAAAAATTTATTGTGACTAAAGAATATATGAAGAAAGTGAAACGGTTTAATTTACAAGGAAGAACAGTAGAATTTAATATTAAACCAGTACCATCAGGTGAAAACCCAGTTACATGGATTAAAAATGCTATAAATAGCATTATAGTGTATGCGACGTCAAATGTTGAGCCAACGGATAAAGTTGGTTTTACATTTTGTAGCAAAGATTTTAAAAGGGGGCAAGGGTGGAAGAATTTTTGTGACGCATCTGACGTTACTGTGGATGATGTTTGGAATGTACTTTCGAGTATATATCAATCAAACTCAACGGGTTTAAATTCCGACACGTTTTGCCTAGGTTATTATATTATAATTTATTAAATATATTTATTAACGCGTTGCATTATTTTTAGGCGTAACAACTGTACGAATGCCTAGAGGAACAGGTCAACGGCAAAACAAATACACCACATTCAACGAAGAGTGTGCTATGCGTCGGGGTATCATTAGTATTCAGAACAAAGATAATTTATGTTTACCCCGCGCATTAGTCGTGGCTATTGCAAAGGCAGAGAACGACGTCGATTTTATGAAAGTGCGGAAAGATATATGCAAGCTACAGTTGAAAAGAGCAATTAAACTTATGGAAGAAGCCGGAGTAAGTATTCCTGATGATGATGGAGCCGGAATACCAGAATTACATCAGTTCCAGAGGCATTTTGCTAACACTTACAAAATATGTGTGTATGAATACGGCAGCAAAGGCAAAGATGTTATGTTTGAAGGAGGCGATGCGAAGATTACTTTGAATCTTCTTTGTCACAAGGGTCATTATAATGTTATAACATCGTTAACAACAGCCTTCTGCTGTAGTTATTACTGCGAAATGTGTCATGTACCCTACAATGATAAAAACAAACATAGATGTGGTGGTACGTGTTATGCCTGCCAACAGTCTCCCACATGCTCTCAAGAAATTAAAATAAAATGCGTAGATTGTAACCGCTGGTTCCAAAGCAAAAAATGTCTTGATAACCACATTAAATCCAATTCTATGGGACAAAAATCTGTGTGTAGCCAAATTATGTGTTGTTCGACGTGTTTAAAAACAATTAGAACAAATAGAGTCCATTTCTGTGGAGAAATATATTGTAAAATTTGCAAGGCTCATAAACCGCAAGATCATCTGTGCTACATGCGGCCTGATACGGGTTCTCCTAAAACTAAGGACTATTTGTTTCTATTTTACGATTTGGAAACGCGGCAGGAGAAAATAATTGATGACCGTACAGTCGAGCACGAGCCCAATCTTTGCGTTTTCAAACAGTATTGCGACAAGTGCCTGACACAGAAAGAACATACATGTGAAAAGTGTGGCATTAGATTACAGATACTAAAAAATAAAGTTATTGAAGGATTTATGCTTCATCTTTTAGCAGTAAGAAAGAAATTTAAAAACATTGTAGTAATAGCCCATAACGGCCAAGCTTTTGATCATCAGTTTGTGTTAAATTATATATTAACACAAACAGATCTAACGCCAGAGTTAATTATGCGCGGAACAAAAATTGTATCTATGGTAGTGGGGAACATTAAATTTGTCGATTCATTAAATTATTTCCCTATGGCACTGGCGAAATTACCGAAAGCATTTGGTCTTGGAGATAATTTTAAAAAGGGATATTTTCCTCATTTGTTCAACACAGCAGAAAACGCAAAATACATTGGTCCACTACCCGACGTTCGTTATTACAGTCCAGACACTATGAAAAATGAGGAAAGAATATTTTTTTTAGAATGGTATAAAAAGCATAAGAATGATGAGTTTGATATGCAACGCGATATAGTCGAATACTGCATTTCGGATGTTGAAATTCTCTCTCAAGCATGTTTAAAATTTAGAGAGCAGTTGATTTCCACCGGTAATGTATGTCCGTTTACCGAGGCGTGTACTATTGCGTCTGCATGCAATAAAGTATACAGGCGTAATTTTCTACAACAAAATACAGTTGGTATAATACCAAAAGGGGGTTATCGGTCTTGTGATAATCAGTCAAAAATTGCTACTAAGTGGCTCATGTGGGAAGAGCATGTTCGGAATATAAATATTTTGTACTCTGCCAAACAAAAAGAGGTTAGATTAGGTGGATTAAAAGTTGACGGTTATTGTGAACAAACGAACCAAATTTTTGAATTCCACGGTTGTTACTATCACGGTCACCCCGAATGTCAAAAATTTAATAGAGACAATCCGTTACATGAAGACCCCACCCAAACTCTTAATCAGCGTTATGAGTCAACTGTATCTAAAACTGATAGACTTAGATCGCTGGGGTATGAGGTTGTGGAAATGTGGGAGTGTCATTTTAGACGACAGATGAAGACAAACACTGAAATTGAAAAATTTATAAATACATCGTCTTTAATTACAAATATACCACTTAATCCTCGCGATGCTTTTTACGGAGGAAGAACGGGAAATACTAGAACGTATTACAAATGTAAAGATGGTGAAAAAATTCACTATATTGATATTTGCTCACTATATCCTTATGTTTGTAAATATGGAAAATATCCTGTGGGTCACCCGACTGTATTTGTTGGCGATGAATGTCCCAGTGATATTTCTGGTCTTGACGGCGTAATTAAATGTACGCTTCTACCACCTCAAAATTTATATCACCCCGTATTACCGATGAAAATAAATAACAAATTAATGTTTGCACTCTGTCAGACTTGTGCTCAAAATTTTAATATGAAGGAGTGTATACATAATGATCATGAGAGAGCCATAACAGGAACTTGGGTTATAGATGAAGTTATAAAGGCACTGGAGAAAGGATATCAGTTGCTTAAAGTTTACGAAATTTGGAAATATAAAGTTCAGCAGTTTGATAAAGTAAATAATGTAATGGGTCTTTTTACCGGTATGATGGATAAATTTTTAAAAATAAAGCAACAAGCATCGGGGTGGCCGAAAGAGTGTCTGACAAATGAGCAAAAAGAAGCGTATATAAAAAATTTTTTTGAACAGGAACGCATACAAATGGAGTATATAGAAATTTTAGAAAACCCGGGCCTGAGAGCTCTAGCAAAATTAATGTTAAATTCTTTTTGGGGTAAGTTGGGACAGCGAGAGAATCAACCAAAAACAAAAATTATTAATAGACCCGACGAGTTTTTCTCTATCATGTCGAACCCCACAATTCTGGTAAACAGTGTTTTACCAATTAACAATAGTACGCTTATTGTAAATTATGAACACACGAAAGAAAGCTATGATTTATTATCTACAGTAAATGTTTGTATAGCAGCGTATACTACAACACAAGCTCGCTTAAAATTATATGATTATCTGGAACAACTTGGAGAAAGAGTATTGTATTACGATACAGATTCTGTTATTTTTATATCCAAACCGGGGGATGTTGACCCAAAATTAGGAAATTGTGTCGGTGATATGACAGATGAATTGGCCTGTTATGGCCCCAACAGTTATATTACTGAATTTGCATCTGGTGGACCAAAAAACTATGCATACATTGTTTACTCCCCGACATCAAATGAGTATACGGAAATTTGTAAGGTTAAAGGTATATGCCTTAACTACAAAACGAATAAAGATGTTAATTTTAATACACTAAAAGAAATGATAATAGAAGATACAGAGCCCAAAAAAATAGCGCTTAGAACTATTCGTACGACAAAAATGCATACAGTTGTTACACACAATGAGGAAAAAATTTTTAAACCCACTTCATGCAAGAGAAAATTTGATAACTTTAATTCGGTACCATATGGGTACAAAAAAGCACGTATTGAATAATTTTGTACGCATTTTTAAATATTTTTATTATCTTTTCACCGAAAATATAATACTATCAAAATTTATTTGTTTACAGTGCAAGAAATTTATTAAACAAATTTGTAAAATTATTGAAGTCATTTAGCATGTCAATGTTATGTTAATGAAGTTGGAATTTGATAAAAGACGAATTATTGTAAATATAATTAAGAATAGTGTTTAGCTATTTTGTAGCTATAATTTCTGTAAATATATTAATATATTTTCTAAATATTTTTGTAATAAATATTTTTATAAAATTACTATTATTTTAAAAAATAATAATTTTAAATCTACTTTGAGTAAAAGCCAATTTTTGACGGGAATAATTCAGTTCCGTATGGGTATGTTAAAAATTACCTAGTGAGTAATATTATAAAAATGCTTGTACACATTTAAATGCACACAATTTTTATGTTCGCCGCTATAGGTCGAAATGATATGTATAGTCATGTAGCTGTGTAGTACAACAGTTTTATACAGTTAAATTATTGAAAATATGTGTAAGAATAGTATTGTTAATTTTCAATTTACGTAGATTATATTTTTTAGTATAATTTTTGTAAATATAATAATATAGTTTGTAAATATTAAATTATTGTAAATATATCTAAGAATAGTATATATATTTTGTAATAAATATTCTTATAAAATTACTGCTATTTTTTTAAAAAAAACAACCTATCTTTGCAGAAAAATTAGAAAAATGACTTACTCTGATTTCATTGTTACATCTCAGAGATACACTTTGTTGCTGTTACAAGCTGCTGTCGCTCTATTGTATGTCGACACACACGGTAAGATTCACATAGATGCTTTTCAGCATGAAAATTTTAAGCACAACATTAAATAATAATTGGAAATATAAAGTCAGTTTTCAGTCATCACCACTCACAATAACACATAGCTGTTGCTTTAAGAGCCTTATTCAAGTGTACAGGCGTAAATGACTCCTTTACAACACAAATCAAATTCTCCTGTAGTATTTGAAATACTCTTGGTTTTCAAACAAATAAAAAACACACAACTTTACACAATTTAGAACCAAATTCGACTGCTCTCTAACATTGAAGATAAACAAAATAAGACAATTTTCAATGGCTACGCGCACGCGGAACACTTACTGCAGTAAATAAACACACACACACACACACACACACACATTAATTATTCATATCAGAGGCAGATTTAGAAAATATTGGAGTCCCCTTAAAAAAGAGAAAGAGGGAGAATGAAAAATATACGTTAGCCTTATTTTAAATAAATAAAATATATTATGTACTATTAATGTTTTATTTCCAATTGTGAATTTTCAATTTGTGGGCACGAACTAAGGGGCCTAGAATACGATTTCACTATTCTTACAATGATGTAAGAATAGTGAAATGTGTGTGTATATGTGTGAGTGTGTGTGTGTGAGTGTGTGTGTGTGAGTATGTGTGGGTCTACAATTATTATTATTTAATAAGAATAAGGAAAATAATATAAATAAATGTTAAATTCACGATTTTTATACTATTAAGTACATATTATTTATTAAAATTTATACCAGATTATAATAATTTACGATACGATTGTAATATTATTTTTTTTATTTAGATAAATTTTAATAAATAGTAATGAATTCAATGACGACGCCTTAAATCATGAAAATCTTGACAGGTGGGTGAGCGCAACCGACACATAAAAACAGTACATAAATCGTAAACTAAACAAATACACAAAAAATTACGAATATTAACAAAAAAATCTGATACAGACCTGCTAAACATAAAAACTTTCAACTAAAGAATCAATTGTTATTCAATTTTCAATGATTTTTTAACTTGAATAGAGGAAATATATTTTATTTCTCTTTAGTTCGTAACAAATAAAGAACACAAGTATCTTAAATTATCATGATTATTTTCTTAAATAATTCAATTCCCTAACCTAAATACAATTAGTAGGATGCGTATCAATGTCAACAAACATACTAGTGCTTGTTTTAATATAAAATACTTCTAAATTGTATTTGAAATAGAGGCACAAAAATTTCAAAAAAATTAACTTTCACCGGAAATGTTTATCGGGTTTTTTGTGTATTTGTTTAGTTTACGATTTATGTACTGTTTTTATGTGTCGGTTGCGCTCACCCACCTGTCAAGATTTTCATGATTTAAGGCGTCGTCATTGAATTCATTACTCCAATATTTTCTAAATCTGCCTCTGATATGAATAATTAATGTGTGTGTGTGTGTGTGTGTGTGTGTGTGTGTGTGTGTGTTTATTTACTGCAGTAAGTGTTCCGCGTGCGCGTAGCCATTGAAAATTGTCTTATTTTGTTTATCTTCAATGTTAGAGAGCAGTCGAATGTGGTTCTAAATTGTGTAAAGTTGTGTGTTTTTTATTTGTTTGAAAACCAAGAGTATTTCAAATACTACAGGAGAATTTGATTTGTGTTGTAAAGGAGTCATTTACGCCTGTACACTTGAATAAGGCTCTTAAAGCAACAGCTATGTGTTATTGTGAGTGGTGATGACTGAAAACTGACTTTATATTTCCAATTATTATTTAATGTTGTGCTTAAAATTTTCATGCTGAAAAGCATCTATGTGAATCTTACCGTGTGTGTCGACATACAATAGAGCGACAGCAGCTTGTAACAGCAACAAAGTGTATCTCTGAGATGTAACAATGAAATCAGAGTAAGTCATTTTTCTAATTTTTCTGCAAAGATAGGTTGTTTTTTTTAAAAAAATAGCAGTAATTTTATAAGAATATTTATTACAAAATATATATACTATTCTTAGATATATTTACAATAATTTAATATTTACAAACTATATTATTATATTTACAAAAATTATACTATAAAATATAATCTACGTAAATTGAAAATTAACAATACTATTCTTACACATATTTTCAATAATTTAACTGTATAAAACTGTTGTACTACACAGCTACATGACTATACATATCATTTCGACCTATAGCGGCGAACATAAAAATTGTGTGCATTTAAATGTGTACAAGCATTTTTATAATATTACTCACTAGGTAATTTTTAACATACCCATACGGAACTGAATTATTCCCGTCAAAAATTGGCTTTTACTCAAAGTAGATTTAAAATTATTATTTTTTAAAATAATAGTAATTTTATAAAAATATTTATTACAAAAATATTTAGAAAATATATTAATATATTTACAGAAATTATAGCTACAAAATAGCTAAACACTATTCTTAATTATATTTACAATAATTCGTCTTTTATCAAATTCCAACTTCATTAACATAACATTGACATGCTAAATGACTTCAATAATTTTACAAATTTGTTTAATAAATTTCTTGCACTGTAAACAAATAAATTTTGATAGTATTATATTTTCGGTGAAAAGATAATAAAAATATTTAAAAATGCGTACAAAATTATTCAATACGTGCTTTTTTGTACCCATATGGTACCGAATTAAAGTTATCAAATTTTCTCTTGCATGAAGTGGGTTTAAAAATTTTTTCCTCATTGTGTGTAACAACTGTATGCATTTTTGTCGTACGAATAGTTCTAAGCGCTATTTTTTTGGGCTCTGTATCTTCTATTATCATTTCTTTTAGTGTATTAAAATTAACATCTTTATTCGTTTTGTAGTTAAGGCATATACCTTTAACCTTACAAATTTCCGTATACTCATTTGATGTCGGGGAGTAAACAATGTATGCATAGTTTTTTGGTCCACCAGATGCAAATTCAGTAATATAACTGTTGGGGCCATAACAGGCCAATTCATCTGTCATATCACCGACACAATTTCCTAATTTTGGGTCAACATCCCCCGGTTTGGATATAAAAATAACAGAATCTGTATCGTAATACAATACTCTTTCTCCAAGTTGTTCCAGATAATCATATAATTTTAAGCGAGCTTGTGTTGTAGTATACGCTGCTATACAAACATTTACTGTAGATAATAAATCATAGCTTTCTTTCGTGTGTTCATAATTTACAATAAGCGTACTATTGTTAATTGGTAAAACACTGTTTACCAGAATTGTGGGGTTCGACATGATAGAGAAAAACTCGTCGGGTCTATTAATAATTTTTGTTTTTGGTTGATTCTCTCGCTGTCCCAACTTACCCCAAAAAGAATTTAACATTAATTTTGCTAGAGCTCTCAGGCCCGGGTTTTCTAAAATTTCTATATACTCCATTTGTATGCGTTCCTGTTCAAAAAAATTTTTTATATACGCTTCTTTTTGCTCATTTGTCAGACACTCTTTCGGCCACCCCGATGCTTGTTGCTTTATTTTTAAAAATTTATCCATCATACCGGTAAAAAGACCCATTACATTATTTACTTTATCAAACTGCTGAACTTTATATTTCCAAATTTCGTAAACTTTAAGCAACTGATATCCTTTCTCCAGTGCCTTTATAACTTCATCTATAACCCAAGTTCCTGTTATGGCTCTCTCATGATCATTATGTATACACTCCTTCATATTAAAATTTTGAGCACAAGTCTGACAGAGTGCAAACATTAATTTGTTATTTATTTTCATCGGTAATACGGGGTGATATAAATTTTGAGGTGGTAGAAGCGTACATTTAATTACGCCGTCAAGACCAGAAATATCACTGGGACATTCATCGCCAACAAATACAGTCGGGTGACCCACAGGATATTTTCCATATTTACAAACATAAGGATATAGTGAGCAAATATCAATATAGTGAATTTTTTCACCATCTTTACATTTGTAATACGTTCTAGTATTTCCCGTTCTTCCTCCGTAAAAAGCATCGCGAGGATTAAGTGGTATATTTGTAATTAAAGACGATGTATTTATAAATTTTTCAATTTCAGTGTTTGTCTTCATCTGTCGTCTAAAATGACACTCCCACATTTCCACAACCTCATACCCCAGCGATCTAAGTCTATCAGTTTTAGATACAGTTGACTCATAACGCTGATTAAGAGTTTGGGTGGGGTCTTCATGTAACGGATTGTCTCTATTAAATTTTTGACATTCGGGGTGACCGTGATAGTAACAACCGTGGAATTCAAAAATTTGGTTCGTTTGTTCACAATAACCGTCAACTTTTAATCCACCTAATCTAACCTCTTTTTGTTTGGCAGAGTACAAAATATTTATATTCCGAACATGCTCTTCCCACATGAGCCACTTAGTAGCAATTTTTGACTGATTATCACAAGACCGATAACCCCCTTTTGGTATTATACCAACTGTATTTTGTTGTAGAAAATTACGCCTGTATACTTTATTGCATGCAGACGCAATAGTACACGCCTCGGTAAACGGACATACATTACCGGTGGAAATCAACTGCTCTCTAAATTTTAAACATGCTTGAGAGAGAATTTCAACATCCGAAATGCAGTATTCGACTATATCGCGTTGCATATCAAACTCATCATTCTTATGCTTTTTATACCATTCTAAAAAAAATATTCTTTCCTCATTTTTCATAGTGTCTGGACTGTAATAACGAACGTCGGGTAGTGGACCAATGTATTTTGCGTTTTCTGCTGTGTTGAACAAATGAGGAAAATATCCCTTTTTAAAATTATCTCCAAGACCAAATGCTTTCGGTAATTTCGCCAGTGCCATAGGGAAATAATTTAATGAATCGACAAATTTAATGTTCCCCACTACCATAGATACAATTTTTGTTCCGCGCATAATTAACTCTGGCGTTAGATCTGTTTGTGTTAATATATAATTTAACACAAACTGATGATCAAAAGCTTGGCCGTTATGGGCTATTACTACAATGTTTTTAAATTTCTTTCTTACTGCTAAAAGATGAAGCATAAATCCTTCAATAACTTTATTTTTTAGTATCTGTAATCTAATGCCACACTTTTCACATGTATGTTCTTTCTGTGTCAGGCACTTGTCGCAATACTGTTTGAAAACGCAAAGATTGGGCTCGTGCTCGACTGTACGGTCATCAATTATTTTCTCCTGCCGCGTTTCCAAATCGTAAAATAGAAACAAATAGTCCTTAGTTTTAGGAGAACCCGTATCAGGCCGCATGTAGCACAGATGATCTTGCGGTTTATGAGCCTTGCAAATTTTACAATATATTTCTCCACAGAAATGGACTCTATTTGTTCTAATTGTTTTTAAACACGTCGAACAACACATAATTTGGCTACACACAGATTTTTGTCCCATAGAATTGGATTTAATGTGGTTATCAAGACATTTTTTGCTTTGGAACCAGCGGTTACAATCTACGCATTTTATTTTAATTTCTTGAGAGCATGTGGGAGACTGTTGGCAGGCATAACACGTACCACCACATCTATGTTTGTTTTTATCATTGTAGGGTACATGACACATTTCGCAGTAATAACTACAGCAGAAGGCTGCTGTTAACGATGTTATAACATTATAATGACCCTTGTGACAAAGAAGATTCAAAGTAATCTTCGCATCGCCTCCTTCAAAAATAACATCTTTGCCTTTGCTGCCGTATTCATACACACATATTTTGTAAGTGTTAGCAAAATGCCTCTGGAACTGATGTAATTCTGGTATTCCGGCTCCATCATCATCAGGAATACTTACTCCGGCTTCTTCCATAAGTTTAATTGCTCTTTTCAACTGTAGCTTGCATATATCTTTCCGCACTTTCATAAAATCGACGTCGTTCTCTGCCTTTGCAATAGCCACGACTAATGCGCGGGGTAAACATAAATTATCTTTGTTCTGAATACTAATGATACCCCGACGCATAGCACACTCTTCGTTGAATGTGGTGTATTTGTTTTGCCGTTGACCTGTTCCTCTAGGCATTCGTACAGTTGTTACGCCTAAAAATAATGCAACGCGTTAATAAATATATTTAATAAATTATAATATAATAACCTAGGCAAAACGTGTCGGAATTTAAACCCGTTGAGTTTGATTGATATATACTCGAAAGTACATTCCAAACATCATCCACAGTAACGTCAGATGCGTCACAAAAATTCTTCCACCCTTGCCCCCTTTTAAAATCTTTGCTACAAAATGTAAAACCAACTTTATCCGTTGGCTCAACATTTGACGTCGCATACACTATAATGCTATTTATAGCATTTTTAATCCATGTAACTGGGTTTTCACCTGATGGTACTGGTTTAATATTAAATTCTACTGTTCTTCCTTGTAAATTAAACCGTTTCACTTTCTTCATATATTCTTTAGTCACAATAAATTTTTCCATTTTTATGTTAATTTATAAGTGTAAGATAGCTGTTAAGCAGATACGTGTATATTCGTCAACGATTAAATAAACAATGACCAGTCTCCGTCTGTTATAGCTATTTAAACCGCAGATAAGACAAATCGGACGGAAAAGAAATAACACTGCTACGTATGCATCGCTATATAGACAAATTCGTGCATGTTTTCCATAAGAATCAATGTTAATTTGCTTTAAATTACAATCTGTTACATTTTCGTATTTAATTACATATAAATCAAAGCACATTGTCTTCCCCACTACTTTTTCCCCACCAGGGATGATGACAAATACAACGCTCTTAAACTCTTCTTAGTCTTTGTACGAATCATTAAGTGATTAGACGTGGGAGTGTGTACGTGCAGGTTCCTGGAGCATAGGGGCGCAAATGGGACATTGTCGCCGTAAGTATAAAAATACAGTTAACGAGTTAAAATTTGTGTTCGTGTGATACATTTTTCAAATTTTTGCCTTTTAAAAATACAGGATTGAACTTTGACGGCTCGACACTGAGGCCCTGTACACAGGGTGGTAATTTTTCTTAGACACTTCGCTAAGACAGGCTTCCAAAACCTGCTGTGGTGTTGCTTGAAAGAAATTTACGCTCAAGTCGCTGTTAGTTCTCCCAAAAGTTGCATATTTACCTAAAAACCGAAAAAACATTTTCAAAAGTCGTTGCATACCTAACACAACACATAATCCACAACTTATGAAAAACAAAATACATTTTTTTCCCGTGCTCAAGACATTGCACACCTTATTATGCGATAATAGGTTATTTACAATTACATTTCAAAATTTTATTTCATGTTTAAAGGGCACTTAGCGTTTTCAAATTTTAATATGTTATATTTAAGCTCGAAAAACGACAGGGAGATTGCGGGGGTGAATTTTGATTTATTTTTTCGAAATTCCTCACAGTTTCGGAGATATTGGGCGCAATGTATTTTTTTCAAAAATTTATTTCGTTTTCTGTGGGCCTTAGCGTTTTCAAATTTTAATATGTTATATTTAAGCTCGAAAACCGACAGGGGGAGTGCGGGGGTGAATTTTGATTCATTTTTTCGAAATTCCTCACAGTTTCGGATATATTGGGCGCTATGTATTTTTTTCAAAAATTTATTTCGTTTTCTGTGGGCCTTAGCGTTTTCAAATTTTAATATGTTATATTTAAGCTCGAAAAACGACAGGGGGAGTGCGGGGGTGAATTTTGATTTATTTTTTCGAAATTCCTCACGGTTTCGGAGATTTTGGGCGCAATGTATTTTTTTCAAAAATTTATTTCGTTTTCTGTGGGCCTTAGCGTTTTCAAATTTTAATATGTTATATTTAAGCTCGAAAAACGACAGGGGGAGTGCGGGGGTGAATTTTGATTTATTTTTTCGAAATTCCTCACGGTTTCGGAGATTTTGGGCGCAATGTATTTTTTTCAAAAATTTATTTCGTTTTCTGTGGGCCTTAGCGTTTTCAAATTTTAATATGTTATATTTAAGCTCGAAAACCGACAGGGGGAGTGCGGGGGTTAATTTTGATTTATTTTTTCGAAATTCCTCACGGTTTCGGAGATTTTGGGCGCAATGTATTTTTTTCAAAAATTTAATTCGTTTTCTGTGGGCCTTAGCGTTTTCAAATTTTAATATGTTATATTTAAGCTCGAAAAACGACAGGGGGAGTGCGGGGGTGAATTTTGATTTATTTTTTCGAAATTCCTCACGGTTTCGGAGATTTTGGGCGCAATGTATTTTTTTCAAAAATTTAATTCGTTTTCTGTGGGCCTTAGCGTTTTCAAATTTTAATATGTTATATTTAAGCTCGAAAAACGACAGGGGGAGTTCGGGGGTGAATTTTGATTCATTTTTTCGAAATTCCTCACAGTTTCGGATATATTGGGCGCTATGTATTTTTTTCAAAAATTTATTTCGTTTTCTGTGGGCCTTAGCGTTTTCAAATTTTAATATGTTATATTTAAGCTCGAAAAACGACAGGGGGAGTGCGGGGGTTAATTTTGATTTATTTTTTCGAAATTCCTCACGGTTTCGGAGATTTTGGGCGCAATGTATTTTTTTCAAAAATTTAATTCGTTTTCTGTGGGCCTTAGCGTTTTCAAATTTTAATATGTTATATTTAAGCTCGAAAAACGACAGGGGAAGTGCGTGGGTGAATTTTGATTTATTTTTTCGAAATTCCTCACAGTTTCGGAGATATTTGGCGCTATGTATTTTTTTCAAAAATTTATTTCGTTTTCTGTGGGCCTTAGCGTTTTCAAATTTTAATATGTTATATTTAAGCTCGAAAAACGACAGGGGGAGTGCGGGGGTGAATTTT
Organism: Stenolophus ochropezus; assembly: GCA_035578165.1. Lineage (NCBI taxonomy): Eukaryota > Metazoa > Arthropoda > Insecta > Coleoptera > Carabidae > Stenolophus > Stenolophus ochropezus. The sequence goes on along the minus strand of JAQOWZ010000010.1, from coordinate 19,295,070 downwards.
GATTCATTTTTTCGAAATTCCTCACGGTTTCGGAGATTTTGGGCGCAATGTATTTTTTTCAAAAATTTAATTCTTTTTCTGTGGGCCTTAGCGTTTTCAAATTTTAATATGTTATATTTAAGCTCGAAAAACGACAGGGGGAGTGCGGGGGTGAATTTTGATTTATTTTTTCGAAATTCCTCACGGTTTCGGAGATTTTGGGCGCAATGTATTTTTTTCAAAAATTTAATTCGTTTTCTGTGGGCCTTAGCGTTTTCAAATTTTAATATGTTATATTTAAGCTCGAAAAACGACAGGGGGAGTGCGGGGGTGAATTTTGATTTATTTTTTCGAAATTCCTCACAGTTTCGGAGATATTTGGCGCTATGTATTTTTTTCAAAAATTTATTTCGTTTTCTATGGGCCTTAGCGTTTTCAAATTTTAATATGTTATATTTAAGCTCGAAAAACGACAGGGGAAGTGCGGGGGTGAATTTTGATTCATTTTTTCGAAATTCCTCACAGTTTCGGATATATTGGGCGCTATGTATTTTTTTCAAAAATTTATTTCGTTTTCTGTGGGCCTTAGCGTTTTCAAATTTTAATATGTTATATTTAAGCTCGAAAAACGACAGGGGGAGTGCGGGGTTAATTTTGATTCATTTTTTCGAAATTCCTCACAGTTTCGGAGATATTGGGCGCTATGTATTTTTTTCAAAAATTTATTTCGTTTTCTGTGGGCCTTAGCGTTTTCAAATTTTAATATGTTATATTTAAGCTCGAAAAACGACAAGGGGAGTGCGGGGGTGAATTTTGATTTATTTTTTCGAAATTCCTCACGGTTTCGGAGATTTTGGGCGCAATGTATTTTTTTCAAAAATTTAATTCGTTTTCTGTGGGCCTTAGCGTTTTCAAATTTTAATATGTTATATTTAAGCTCGAAAAACGACAGGGGGAGTGCGGGGGTGAATTTTGATTTATTTTTTCGAAATTCCTCACAGTTTCGGAGATTTTGGGCGCAATGTATTTTTTTCAAAAATTTAATTCGTTTTCTGTGGGCCTTAGCGTTTTCAAATTTTAATATGTTATATTTAAGCTCGAAAAACGACAAGGGGAGTGCGGGGGTGAATTTTGATTTATTTTTTCGAAATTCCTCACGGTTTCGGAGATTTTGGGCGCAATGTATTTTTTTCAAAAATTTATTTCGTTTTCTGTGGGCCTTAGCGTTTTCAAATTTTAATATGTTATATTTAAGCTCGAAAAACGACGGGGGAAGTGCGGGGGTGAATTTTGATTTATTTTTTCGAAATTCCTCACAGTTTCGGAGATATTTAGCGCTATGTATTTTTTTCAAAAATTTATTTCGTTTTCTGTGGGCCTTAGCGTTTTCAAATTTTAATATGTTATATTTAAGCTCGAAAAACGACAAGGGGAGTGCGGGGGTGAATTTTGATTTATTTTTTCGAAATTCCTCACGGTTTCGGAGATTTTGGGCGCAATGTATTTTTTTCAAAAATTTAATTCGTTTTCTGTGGGCCTTAGCGTTTTCAAATTTTAATATGTTATATTTAAGCTCGAAAAACGACGGGGGAAGTGCGGGGGTGAATTTTGATTTATTTTTTCGAAATTCCTCACAGTTTCGGAGATATTTAGCGCTATGTATTTTTTTCAAAAATTTATTTCGTTTTCTGTGGGCCTTAGCGTTTTCAAATTTTAATATGTTATATTTAAGCTCGAAAAACGACAAGGGGAGTGCGGGGGTGAATTTTGATTTATTTTTTCGAAATTCCTCACGGTTTCGGAGATTTTGGGCGCAATGTATTTTTTTCAAAAATTTAATTCGTTTTCTGTGGGCCTTAGCGTTTTCAAATTTTAATATGTTATATTTAAGCTCGAAAAACGACAGGAGGAGTACGGGGGTGAATTTTGATTTATTTTTTCGAAATTCCTCACGGTTTTGGAGATATTGGGCGATATGTATTTTTTTCAAATCACACAATACATATGTTAACAAATATAAAAAGTTCAAGGTCAACTGGACACCTGACGACACCTGTTCTGAAAACCAAAATTTCAAAAAACTTTGCCAATTTAAATTTCCCGCCAACTTACGTCATTAAGACGTCACGGCCAATCAAATTGCTAGACACAAAAGGGTGGACGTGGCTTATGAACACGTAAGGAGTAGTGGTGGGGGGTGGCTCAATCGCCCCCATACCTACTCACGATCGCGTCCTATGTTGTACTTCAGCGTAATGGAAGCCAGAGGAAGCGGACTCGCCGACACCGCCGCTAAATCTAGCATTGCCAGCCAATCTCTATACCAGCTGTTGCTCAAGAGGAAACAACCATTCGAAGGAATAGAGACATCTGTCACTCTCGCCGATGGAATCGAGAGCGTCAAAGTCGTTTTGATTACACGGGTGGATGTAATTATATTAGACCACATTATCCCGACCACTTTTATCGTGCTACCTGATGCCCACAATAACCGCACTCTACTCGGCGTAGATTTCTTGGAGGACGCAGGAATTGTGTTCAATATGTCCGCACACCACTGGTACTTCCATGATTCCCCAGAAGAAGTGCACGATTTAACGTTCGAGGGCGAACATCCCCAGGTGAGCATGTCTTCCATAAGTGTCCTGCGCGAGGAAGAAGGACAGATGCTCAACGACGACGAGCGTCGCAGACTTAACGACTACCTCGTCGAGTTCGACGATGTATTCGGTCCATTGGGCGAACCAACACCATATCGGATGCCAGCGACGAAGAAGGATATCTTGCGTCACGAGATTGATAAAATGCTGGCCGATGACATCATCGAGGATTGTGAATCTCCGTGGGCCGCACCTGTCGTCCTCGTGCCCAAAAAGAACGACGAAGTGCGCGTGTGTGTAGACTACAGGCGCCTGAACGCAATTACGATCAGTGACAAATATCCGCTCCCGCGTATTGACGAACTCCTTCATCTCGCGAAGCAGACCCTATTCATGACTACGATAGACTTGAGATCGGACTATTGGCAGGTGAAAGTGTGCGAAACAGATCGCGACAAGACGGCGTTTACCACACCGTTCGGCATGTTTCGCTTCAAACGCATGCCGTTTGGGTTGAAGAACGCGGGTGCGACCTTTCAACGCCTGATCGACCGTTTTCGCGGTGTACTCGGAAATGTTACACTATTCGCCTATTTGGACGATCTGATAGTGCTGTCTACATCATTTGAAAAACATTTGAAAGACTTGAAACTAGTGTTTGCGCGACTGATGCAAGTTGGGTTGCGCGTAAAACGCGATAAGTGTGTGTTCGCTTGTACGGAGGTTAAGTTTCTCGGCCGTATTCTAACGATTCAAGGAATACAAATCGATCCGGATAAGGTATCCACCATCGAGAATATGGCACCGCCGCGTAATGTCAAACACGTACGTTCGTTTTTACAAACGTGTTCGTGGTACCGGCGGTTCATACCAAATTTTTCGGGTGTTGCCAAACCACTAAGCGACCTAACGAAGAACAACGCGCGGTGGGAATGGAGTCCGAGCCATCAAACCGCCTTCGAAAATTTGAAGGAAGCCCTACTACGGCGTCGAGAGGACGCTGCAAAGAATCGCATCTCAATTTTACTGGCCTGGTATGCGAAAATTCATAACCGATTATGTGAAATCATGTTTGGAATGCCAGCGCTATAAAGCCGCAAACTTGAAACCCGCTGGTTTATTGAAGACACCTACGGCAGCACAGCGCTTCGAAACCATTGCCGTCGACCTGTTCGGTCCGCTAACGCCGGGCACTAGCTCTGGTTATAGATGGATACTCATAGTCGAGGACGTAGTTACAAGATGGGTGGAGTTATTTCCACTAATCGAAGCCACCAGCGAGGCCTGCGTTTGGGTCATCATCGACGAAATCATTTTGCGCTACGGTACTCCAAGGAAGATGATTTCCGACAACGGGGTTCAATTTGTGAGTGGCCTCATGCAACACGTCGCCCATTGCCTGGGTATCCGACAGATCCTGACGCCATTGTACCACCCAGAGGCCAACCCCGTGAAGCGGAAAAACCGTGACATGAAATGCCAACTCGTCATACTCGTGGACGGTGACCACGCCTCATGGGTCGAGAAGCTGCCATCGATTAGGTTCGCCATTAATACTGCTGTGTGCCAATCGATAGGCCACATTGCTGCTTTCCTGACCTTTGGTAGGCAACTTAGGACCCCACACGACGTCGAGAATGACTTCCGCGCCATAGTGAGCGATGAGAATTTTGTCTCTCAGGTCACGCCATATCTGACCAGGATTGCCAACATGATGCAGGATGTCCGCGAGACGCACGAGAAGGAGCAGGACCGACGCAAGAAGTACTCGGACGAGAAGCGAAGGGATGCGCCACTATACGCACCAGGAGACCTCGTCATGGTGGAATCGCACCTACTCAGTAACGCCGGCAAGGGTGTGTCTTCCAAGCTAGTGCCTAGAATGGATGGGCCGTATCAAATTCTCCGTCAAAAGACGTCTACCACTTACGAGTCCGCGCTAACCTCGTACGCAGGTAAAGGTGAAGCCGGTGTCCCGACGCGTATTCACCCGATTCGGAAGAGAGGGAGACCTTCCAAGAAGAAGAAGCTCGTTCCTGACGTTGCTGTTCCTGGATCTTCTTCAGGGCGAAAGCTACGATCCAGAGGGGGAGATTGTAGCAACGAGCTAGCGGCGGCACCAAACCGTCCCATGACCGACTCATACTAAGTGCCGTTAGCCCTGTGGGGTGGGGGTGGGTCTGAGTGTCCGAGCGGGTGGAAAAGACGCTCGCTCTCTGTGCTTGTGACCGTGAACGCGGACAGTTGTGCCTTTTTCGGGAGTTTTTTCTCCACGCCGCCACCCATGTGTTAGCCTTATCTTCAAATATAAGTGTAATCTGTCGCCTTTTCTTGTATATGTTTAAATGAGTAGCTTCGTCGTGATATGCCACGACGTATGATATATATATATATATATATATATATATATATATATATATATATATATATATATAATGTTTTATTCATCTTTGTTACTTTTATATATTTGTTTTAGTCTTTATAATAAACATTTGTTTGTCTAAGTTTCTTTAGTTTTGGCAATGTGAACCTAATCCCTAGTGAACAATGAGTCTCTATACGACGCTCATTATAGTTCATAATAAGAACCAATATATTCCAACATATAAGTATCATTTTTAATTTATTAAATACTACTGCGAGAAAATATTTTTGGGAAAATTATATTGTATATAATATTGAATACAAAATATATATAATATAAACATGATCATTCTTAGTAATGCAAAGTGCTACTGCCAATGTTTTTTTTCTGATAATTGCGAAGGTCGACTTGTAATTCCAAAAAAATTAAGTACAGATTTCATACGTTTATATCATGAAACACTTATGTCAGGACATACAGGTGTTGATAAAACGCATGAATGTCTAAAGAAACGTTTTTATTGTCCCAACATGTATCAGGATTTGAAAGATTTTGTGACAGCTTGCGTCTCTTGTGCCCAACGGGAAACGTAGCCACATATGAAGACAGCGACTTTAAAAAAATCGATCCTGTACAACGACCCTTGCAACGAATTGCAATGGACGTAGTTGGACCTTTAGTAAAAACAGACAACGGAAATGTTTACGTAAAGACTGTTTTACCCGGTACTTAGAAGCATTTCCCGTGGAAGATGCAAAAGCGACTACCGTGGCAAAAACATTTTATCACGGGAATCATTTTAAGATAGTGTCCCAAGACAGATGCTGACGGATTTTAAGTTTTTATTTTATGTCTCGGCTAATACAAGAAGTATGCCAAAAGGACCTGTTGTCTCAAAATATATGGAACATCATAAAGATTGGGATGAATGGATCCCATATGCTATATCAGCTTATTGTTCGATGACACATTCTTCAACGAACGAGAGTCCATACTTCTTGTTGTTTGGGCGAGATGTAGAATTGCCGCATGATGAAATTTTCAAACCTTTGCATGTACGCTATGATACTGATGTGAATTACGCAAGTGAGTTAATTCAAAGGATGAAAATTGCACCTCAGAAAGCAAGAGAACACATGGTGAAAACCACGGAACGGATACATAAAATTTTTAATAAAAAATTAGAAGTGCTAAATTTAAAAGTTGGAGATAAAGTTTATTTATTTAATCCGGCTATTAAATTGTGTCTTTCATCAAAATTAGCAAAGAAATGGACCGGCCTCTATGGAATATTTAAAATACAAGGTATTAATGCTACCATAAAATAAATATTTGGCAAAAAAGTTCAAAAAGTTCATGTAAATAGATTAAAACCTTGTTTTGGAGTAATAAGTGAGCCTATAAATTTAAACGAAAGATAGATAGATAAATACCACCAGTAACTGTAAAAGAAACCAAACCGCAATTGTCGGAAAATGCTTCTATAAAACAGTCTTTTACCCCCGAAGTATCAGATGACACACAGCAAGTTGCCGACTGTGCCGATAACACTGTAACGTCACCGCCTACTTCATTGCCACCGGTCATTGTAAACACAACAGAAATTACCACCCCAATCCCTAATCCTTCCAGCATGGAACCTGCAATAGAAGCCCGACACAATTATCAGACCCGCAGTCGAGGACCTGTCCCAAATATTCCATGGATCTGGAAAGATAGAATATAAGTTTGTTACAGGACATGGGCAACCTTTTCAGACTTATATTATGGTCATTATTGTCAATCGCGTGGGCCGAAATAATCGCCTACGACTGTACGGATAAAGAGACAGAAATTACCATGCTGTCTCTTTTAAACGTCAAACTGTCTGGACCCAAGAAATGCAAGAAAAACCGAAAACAGATAAATCTAGCTGGTGCAGGAACAGCGCTACGTGGAGGTGCATGTGTACACTTGCATGGTCATGGTGCAACAATTAATAAAGCATTGTGGTATGCACTCCCACGCAAGTTTTGCGACCGGCGGGCTAGGCACGTACAACCCACAGTTTGCCGTGATGCGCACCAGTTCCATCACCTGGATCTCACCGGGTTAGGAGCGGGTATCACCTCCAACCTAGCCATAAACGAGACCACGGAGGTCTCAGCCACCATAGCAGGTAACCTGGACCCCACCGGTAAATGTTTGGGCTTGAAGTTCATGCAAAATGAAATAACATTGCCATCCGCTTACACGACTACAGTGCGGTAGCTGATGTAGAGAGCAACCGACTCAATCTGCGCACGGGCACAGTATGTAGTTACAGTACCGGGTATTGCTTCGACGACCTCACACTGGAGTAGTAATGTGGGTGTCTAAGCTGTACGAGGAATGCACGGCAACAGGCATCGACGTCATCTACGAAGGAATGGCATCGATCTTGACAATGAAGGACGGAGGCTAGAAGAACAAACAAATATTTGTCATTGTGGAAGCCTATGACGCCTCAAACCCCAAGCCATCTGTCATCAGCAGGCATGACGAACAACAACAAAATCGCCTGCTGCTAATATTTGATTCGTCGATTGGGTTTTACTACCACAAATCTCCAAGATTAGTACAAAACACTGACAATATGACTCAAGTATTAAGTAAATTGCTATTCTTGGATATTGCTGTGAAACGCCACAAGGAGGAATTAATCTACGACTCCATTCCGAAAAGATGCCGCCTTCGAGAGAAAATCGTACAGAATCGCCTTGCCCTTGCCCTTCAAACTCCCGACGTCGTGAGTGGCCTCGTACGCAAAACTCTAGGTCACATCGGCAGAGTCGTCGGAGAAGTACTCTATATATAGCCCGCCGAAGTGCCAAGGTGGTCGTATACCGAAGATCCGAATTTTGCTACCAGGAACTTCTGATTTGGTTAAAAAAAAAATCAGTCAAAATTGATGACTCCAACCACACATATTATTATGGCACTCAGGTGGACTGTAGTGATAAGCTTCCAGCGATGCTCCATCTGGAGAACAAGTGGTTGGAGTTATATCCGGAAGTTCACTACACAAGACCGGAACCTTCTGTACTCGACGCCAATGAAGAGGAGCATGTACTCGGTTTGCCCAAAATATCACCCATCAGCTCACATGGGGTATATACGCAGCAAGAAATGGAACAATTTCAGAAAGTCACTAGCCTCGTAACTCGTAGAGTGATTGGAGGTAAAACAGATCACCAAGGCTACCATTTTCCAAACGTGTTCAGTCCGGATGAATTCGCGCATATCGCGACTACATTCGTGGAACACGTTCCTGTCCAAAATGGGGAATTATTTGGTGTAGCTCCTATAGTGTAGTGAAAAAAACTATAAATTTTTACCTTTCCCCGGCCAGGTTACCAATATTTTTAAAGACACTAAGGGTGTAATTTATAATTTAAGAACAGTATATGGTATTAGTTTTATTCAATAATTGTACGAATTTTAGAAAGTAAGAAAATTTTGATTTATTGTTTCGTAAACATAGTTAGTAATAGATACCGGGACAGAGTTTGGTCTTGTAGACAGAGGCGCGAAAGAATAAATATATCAATGTCACGGTAAATTTATGTCTTAAGGGGAGGGTGATGTAACAAGATGGATTTTGAGTTGTTAAACAAATTCAATTTATCAATTAATTATTCAAAATTTCCTAGCTCAGATACATAAATAATCTGACATAGTAATAAAAGTCATTTTCGTTATCCCAAATTATCAACGTCTCAAATACCCAACTTGTTATGTTGCAACTGAAACTACAAATATTTGGAAATCATATCACTCGTCAATGAAAACCACATAAACAAAATTGATAAATGGGCATGTGAACCAAATTTTAGGGCTTTATCATAGCTGTGGTCGATTTTTTTAGCAGGGCTGTGGGGTTAAAGTCTTACATCCTACATGGTGTCTAAGAAAGTAAATATGGTTTCCAAAGTGTGTTTTCTACTCCGCGACCCTCTACAATTAATATTTAAACTCCTACCGAATCAAAGAGAGGGATTTCTGTCCAAATTCGGTCCCGGGTTCACGTCGCATGTGAGAGAAATAGTTAATTGCATGATTTTAGTTATAATTTGGACTTAGAAATTTATTGTATTGTTTAATTTTTTACTTAAATATTTTCATCGTTTTAATATTTTTATCCAACACCGTGTAATTATAACGATATAAGTATGCTGTTTTTAGATAAATAAAGTAGGTCATAAGTCACTAGTGAGTTAAATATATTAGCTCACTGTTTTTTGGTTCGTATCATAGTAACTACGTTATAAAACCTTCTTCACACTATTTTGTTCCTAAATGTCATTTCGAAATTCCATCTGTCAAAAATCTCATATGTATTTTATATCAATGATTAAAATGTGTTGGATAAAATGTTGTATGGCACACGTGTGTTAATTACCTAAGTCACTTGAAAAAATACCACACTCGGCCTAACGGCCTCGTGAGCTAAACTTTTCCCACATGACTTATCTGTAATGTAACACACTTGTACCATAAATAACTATTAAAACGCTACGCTATTAAATTTATATTTAATTTAAACTGCCTTTTCATTCAAAACCTTTCGGTCGTTACCCTCGTGTTAAGTGCCAGGTCATCAACTGTTGCAGCCAGGTCCAGGTCAACAGAAGCCCAGTAGTCCAAAGCGGTAAGTCCGAATTCTTGGTATTTTGCTCATATTTAAGAGAACGGCAACGTCCCGACAACCCCTATCTGTCAACACAGTCCTCGTTCCTTAGATGTTAATGTTACCATGTTACCAATTAACATTTTACAAAAATATGAAAACGTGCAAAGTTCGATTTTTTCATGGCAAATTACTATAAATGGGAAGACAAATTTTGAAAAATGAATCCGTACCGGGGAAGGTGTATTATTAATAAATAATTAATAAATTGAATTGCTTTAAAATATTTAAAAACTACTTACATATTTCAGTAAAATTAATTATAAAAATTGTTTTATTTATCTCTATGAGATGGAGTTGCTATCAATAATAACGCTTGAGCTCTACCAACTTTCTGCGAGGAGTGAAGAGGGGTAAGAGGTACTTACCCCGATACTTACCCCTGGCTTATAATTCGAAAGGTGAATTATTCTGAGAAGAGAAAATTAGTATGTAGAAAAATAAATAAAAATGTTAGCGGCTACTGCAGATAAAAATTACGGACCAAATGCTGCTCAGACTCTGCTTTAACATGAGAAATATATGAACAAAAAAGTTACATTTCAAAAAAAAAATTCACTTGACTGTCGATGTCAAAATCCCAAAATTCTTGCAAAATAATACTGCGGAACAACAACGTAATGGTGAAGTTTAGCGTGGTTGTAATTACATCTGAAATATATTTTAGTCGTAAGTATATGAATAATTATTACTTAAAATGTAATTGAAAGTTAAAATTATGTTGCCAATTATTTATAATTAATGATTTATCTTCGAGCCACACTGACGTCACAAGTGAGTTATGCGCTTGCGCAGAAGGGATGGTGAGACCTGACTTTTTGCAAGTAGATTGTATTTTGAAGCATCACACCACACGCTGCTCTGTTGCCATGGGAACCCAGCGCACGCTGGTTAAGATAGGCGATACGTTCTCCGCGAGCCACACTGACTTCATTTTTGTATAAAATTTATTTTTTTGGGAAATCTAGGCATCTTTGGGTGAAATAAAAGGTAGAATATCACTTTTGAGGTCAATCTTGATAAAATAAAAAAATACGCTAAACTTCCCCATTATCACTTGTTGTACATTGAAAGATTAAAGATTAAAGCAAACTACTGACTGAAATTTCGGCAAAAATTGTAAAAGGCGAATATCCACAAATTATTTTGCAATAGTGAAATAGTTATTTGTATCACTAGTCCAGAAACTAAGCTTTTGCGAGAGCGAGCTTATTTTGACAGACCGAGCTGAAAGCGATCTCGGCAAAAGAGTTTCTGGGCGTGTTATACACAAGTTTTTTTTGCGTCGATGACACTTTTAATTTATTAAACAAATATTATTACTATTTCAAATTTTATACACTAATGCACGAATATTTTATGAATATAGCAATATAGGCATATATGTTTTTATGTCTCTAACATTTTCGGTTCACATGGATATATAAACAATTCACTTGTTATATTAAAAAAAAATTAAAGACATTTCTTCTAACCTAAAAAATTAAACGAATATGAATTGATTTTTGTCAGCAATTAACGCAGTAATAATTATAGAATACGAGTATTATATGAATAATAACTCAAAAAAAATTGTTTTATTCACAATCACAATCATTATAGTAATATGCCGATTCCTAACTTTTTGGAGGTTTGGAAGTTAGTCATTCCTAACTGTATTGACAAATCTCTTGGGTTGGAAGTAATAAATTGCACTTCTATCTCTTAAATGACAAATAAAACACAATTTGTTTTCATATCCTACTACGCCAACTTAACTTAATTGAAACAAAAGCGATATTGAATCGCGCAATTTATTTTAATAATTATTTATTAAAAAAAGGATGATTGTGAATAAAATAGTATACATACCTCGGTGGGAGTTTTACTTCGCCTCGCGCTATATCTCACCTCGAGGTTTCGCCTCTCGGTAATATATATATATATAAGCCCTCGGCTGAAATGAAACATTTCACACCTCGCATGTAAATAACTATTAATTAACGTTTTACATTCCCAATAAAATAAAATTAAAAATTTTGACAGAATGTTATGCTAAAATATTTAAGTTGGCATCCCTACATTTTGCAAACAGAGAATTTCTGGACGATTTTGAGATCTGTTATATTAGTCATAATGGGACGGAGGCGCGATATAGTTATTTATATTATTAGTCCAGAATCGAAACTTCTGCGAGAGCGATTTTCGTTTGACAGGCCGAGATGAAAGCGATGCCTGCAAATAATGCGAAATCTCGCAAAAAGGTTTTTTGGTGTGTGATACACAAGATTTTTTGCGTCGATGTCTCTTTTAATTTATTAAAGAAATATTATCACTACTTAAAATTTTATATAAATGTCGGAAACATAAAAATGCACTTGCTTGTGCACAAATTTATGTTATAGAACTCTAACTTAAAAAAATTCAACATTATATGGCTGATTGTTTTTGAGTTACGTGAAACATTAAAAAAAAAACCTTTAAGTAAAGGGCCCATTTGGCATTTCCGATTGCAATAGAAAAGCTGACTGCACAGCTAGATGTTGTATTAGTTTTATATACAAAATATTAACATTCTATAGCTGATCATTTTTGAGTTATGCGAGATACGTACATACAAGTTAAATAATCGGGTTCGACGATTAAGAAAAAATTGATTTTATTTTTGAATTGCAACGGTAAAAAGTAGTTACAATAATTACGTAGTTTACATTCAGTCTCTCTACTTTGACTGATTAAAATAATACAGAATATGAAATAAATAAAAATGCTTATAATTACAGAATTTGAATAAAGTGGAAAATTACTATAAGGGGATCTTGTTTGGATCAGTAGTTCCTATGGGAATGGATGATCTAATTCCTCCCGCCTAAGAATGAGCTCCGCCGGTGAGGATCAGCTGGGGTTTTTTATTGCTGGGGGTTGAAGATGTGGGGTTTGTTACTGCTGGAGTCTTTTCTGGACGAAGACAGGTAAGATAATGCTACCAAGATTACGATGACGTACAGTGTTGCTATGGAATACTCGGTGCTGTTGAAGATGTCATCTTCTTCGATGTTGTCGACAGTGTTTAGGCGTAGTTTCAGATCTTGAATCTTGTTGATGTTAATCGACATAGTAGTTGCTTGGTTTGCGTCGAAGGTAATGTGGAAGTCGTCTAGGATTTTTGGTTTTCCTAGTGTTATCTCTTTGAACTTCATAGTTTGATTTCTGAATTTCACATGGCAATTATTATTGTTTATTAGAAATATTCCTTGTAGTGATTTGAATTCATCGATTTGCTGACATGAAGCATGGATTGTTTCAAAATGTGGTAATATTTCCAGGAATAGATTGATTTCTTCGATAATTTTTACGTGATTTTTGTTGATATTAATTTTAGTACAGCGGTAATTCTTATTACTGTTCTGGAGGATTATATTTCTCTCACTGGCTTCATCGGGTATATCTTCTGTTATGTTAAGACGTTGATAAATTGATCCTTGTGTGCATACGCCATTCAGTGATTTTATGTAGTCATTAGATTTAAAAAAATAATTTTTGTCGGAAATGGTTGTCACAAATTCAGTTTTGAATTTTGTGGGAACTGGGATTAAGTAAAATAAGTCAACTTCGTGATTAATAGGTATTTCTAGGAAGTATATAATTTTGATTGAGATTAATTTACAATTTACGGTTATCAGGTTTTCGAATTCAAGCATGTTATCTAGGGTTGATTCTAGGGGAAATTCGTTATTGTATTATTTATGAATTTTGCTAAATTCCAGATAAAGGTCATTAATTTTGATAATACTCGGTTGCATTGCATGCAGTCTGCAGAATGTTAGAGAATTTTCTACATCTTGTAGGATACCAAAAATCATACTAAATAGGGTGTATAATTGATTGTAAATGTTGTATATGACGAGTTTGTTCCATGAGTGAGTTCCACTGATAACTATTTGGGTCAATTTCTATTAGTTGATGATTAATAGAATATTGGGTTTTGACTTGTTTGTTTAATTTTTTTTTTTGATTATTTTCTAAATGTTTTAAAATATTGGCATATCTTTTTTCATCTTCTGCGTTCAAATTACCTGTTATTGTTTTAACAATGGTTTTTAAGCCATTTATTAGCCCTCTTTTTTGTCTAGCTTTATTGAAGTCTTTGATTAAGTGACTAAACTGATCCTCTATAGCATTTTCTATATAATTAATTGTTTAATCATAGGTAACAGACTCCGTTAGCATAATATTATTCGTGTGAATGGCATATTGCAATGAATGGTTCTGTGTTTTTAGGTTTTTGTACTGGTCAAGTGTAGGTTGTAGGTAGTAGTAATGTAAGACGGTATGTGTTTTCTTTTGTAGTCTTGCTGGTCCTAAGTCGATGGTTAGTAGCCCAATATTATGTGTTATATTTTTTATTAGTAGTCCTTGGGCGTATATGAGCAAGAGGGATCTGCAATATTTAATTTTGAGTTAGTGTTACTACGGATTTTTCTAATGTTTGAAAGATGAATTTTCGGTTTTTTTTTGTTATCTTTAGGGTCTGTTTTTGAAATATTTTTGTAGGGTTACACTAAATTTTTCGTAGAGAAGGTGCTCGAAATACAAGTAATATTTTACTTTGTTTTCAGATAATTGAATGTACAGTCTCATTTTATCGTCATGTATCTTGGATAATTTGGGTTTGTCAGGGGAATGTAGTACTTCTGATATTATCAATTGATTTTTACCTGTATTTAAAGGACTTTCATTGATAGGATTTCCAATGATGGGATGTTCGGAATTTGAGTGTATAGTTGCGTCTGTATGGTCTTGTATTATGTCATTGTTTTGTGTTCTGTCTTCTACCTCTACCACTAGGAAAACACTGTCGTTTTGATTTCTGTTTTCGAAATTTTTATTAAAGTTTTCTATGAATTTAAAGAATGTATCGCTATCTGTGTCATTTGTTTCATTAGTGTTGAGATTAGGTGTGGTGTATGTTGGTAGTGTATATACAGTGAATGTTATGTTTGTATTTTGGAAGATAAATTCGAGCATTAATTTGATGTCGTCCCACTGTAATAAGTTTTTACCGCAACCCAATTTTGGGATACTTAAACGTTTTATATTGTTGTTTAAGTAGAACGACTTAAGGTTTATTAGGGTATAAAACATATCGGAATGTTCGGGGATATCGAAATAATTATTTTTTGTAATTAAGTAAATTATGAATCTGTTTTTGTCTTTTAAATATACCAAATTGTGTAATTTAGGGTTTTGGCTTTGCAAAATATCTAGATTTTGAAATCGTTTTCTAAAACTCATCTGTGGAATATTTTAAGTGCATGTTGGGGATTTGTGTTCAGGATTTCCTAGTGGGCGTGGGATGCGACTTAATGTGTCAGTATTTGTGTTCAGTTTACCTTTTTTATATATATGATTTCGTAATCATATTCTTCTAGTTTTAAACGCCATCTTACTAATTTTGAATTTGGTTCTTTCAGAGAAAATAACCATTGTAGCGGTTTATGGTCCGTAATAATTTTGAATTTTCTGCCTCATAAATAAGGTCTAAAATATTTCGTAGCTCAAACAATAGCAAGTCATTTAGTGTCCTACTTGAATATGCGATAGGTAACTCTGAACCAATAGGACCTTGAGATAGGATGGCACCAATGACAAAGTTGCTAGCATCAGTCGTAAAGTTAAAAAGTTTGGAGAAGTCAGGGTATTCGAGGATGGGTTCGTTGATTAAAAGATTCTTGCAGGTGTTAAAACAGGCAACATATTCGGGATTTTGGACGTTTATTGTAGATCCTTTTTTTAAGGCATTTAGTGAGGGATTTTGTGATAGCTGCTATTTTTTTATAAATTTTTGATAATAGCCTAATAGTCCCAAAAATCCTTTTACTTTTTTTTTTTTTTGGAATAGGATTGTTCTTATTAGCCAGGATTTTAACGGGATTTGAGTCTATCAAAGACAGCTCGCAACCTTTTGAGATATTTTTGTAGACTAGTACTAAAGATAATAACATCATCCAGATAAACAAGACAGATGTTATTATTAGGTTCCTTAATACGTTATGTATTACACGTTGGAAATTAGCGGGTGCATTTTTTTAGGCCAAATGGTATTCTCAGAAATTTGTACTGTTTTCCGTCGAGAAAGTCGTTTTTTGAATGTGATCCTCGTCCATCTCGATTTGGTGGAAGCCCGAGATCAAATCTAGGATGGTAAAATATTGGCAACGTCCGAATTTGTCTAGTAGTGTGTTAATGTTTGGGATAGGGTATTTGTCGTCGATAGTCTTTTCGTTGTGTTTCCGGTAGTCAATGACCATTTGCCATTTTTTCTTTCCCGGACGCGTCTAGTTTCTTCGGGACAATCCACGCGGGTGAAGACCACGGTGAATGTAATGGCCTGATAATGTTTTGTTTTAACATTTTTTCAGTTTGTTCCAACACCTCTTGTCTGTGGATTTCAGGGCATCGATAAGATTTTGTATAGATCGGTAATTCGTCCTTAGTTCGTATTCTATGCCTGATTTCGTTTGTAAATGTCAGTGATTTGTCGTCTGTGTGCAATATGATTTTGAATTTTGATCGTTGAAATTTATATTGTTTATTTCAAAATTTTCTGAAGGTTCTAGAGGGATTCTGTTATCTTGTGCGTTTATAATTTTGACAGTATCGCCGGTAATTTTTACAGGGTAAAAGAAATAATAATTTTCGATTTTTGCAATTTCCTCTGGAATTATTATATTGTTTAAATTGGTTTCTGAGATAAATACTTCGCCGTTTTCGCGAGTCGGTGTAGTAATTCTATCATGCGTCAGGTCGATTATCGTTTCTAACAGTTTTAAATTATCAAGACCTAACAATAGTCAAATTAAATATCAAAATCGAAAAAATGATATAATGAAACATTTGATTTATTAAATATTTCCAAACAGAGTAAAATTTAACTAAAATTTTCTAATGATGTACCGTGGGCAATAGTAATATTAAAAGGATCATACTACCGGTATCAATAAGTACTCTTAAGTTATGTTCTGGGTAAATTATGAATGGCAACTCGTTCTGATTATGTATTAAAAACATTAGTTCGAATTGGTTTCCGAGGCTGGGATTCATAAAAAATTATTTGTTGGTTGTTCTGGTTCGCAATCGACTATTTGTTCGTCGGGTTCTTCAACGTATGGTAACGTCTTGTCATTGTCATAATAATATTCCTCATTGTAGTCATTCACCTCTGTATTATGTAATTCTTCAAACACAAATTTAGGTGTAGTTTGGGTGTATTGTCTGGGTGTGAATTGTTGAGGTCGATTATCGTAGTCTGAAGGGCCTGATCTTGGTGGGTATGATTGACACGTGCTAATACTCATTGGAGTCGGTTTAGAAAGTTTTGCATTTAGATTATATTTGAATGCGTTTCGATCAGGTGTTTGTACATGGTTGGAGGGTTGGTATTGGTGCTACTTGGGATGTAAGCTCGGTCTGTATGTTAATTGCATAGTGTATGGTTGTCTTATTTGCATTATTGGCAGTGGATGTTTTATTTGTGATTGTGGCAATGGGTATTTGAATTGTGTTGCTTTTTATTTGCTGATTGTATTGTTTCGGTCTGGTTAGTGGTTAGGGAATTATTAGTATGATTTTTATATGCGTGCGTACTACTCTCGATCTGAAAGTCATTCGTCAGCATGTTTAAGACTGAGTTCATATTAGCTGGGTTCTTTGTCCTTATAAGCGTGCCTAATGGGTCTTTTAAACCGCGTAAAAGTACTCGCAGGGCATACTCTCTAAAATATGAAGCTAATAAAGATGCCTCGATTGGTTTATTTAATTTAATATAATAAATTTGTAAATTTAGAAGATTTTGAATTTTGTTGTAATAATCCTAAGGGGATTCATTGCCTTGTTTTAATTCGGCGAGTTCTGTACTAAGTGTATAGCAATCTCCTTTGTCTGAATATGAGTTTATTAACACTTTTTTAATGTTGTCCCATGATGTTATATCACAGGAAACGACTGAATAAGTGTCTGAATTGTTACTGATTTCACCGGATGACAAAAGCACTTACGTGATGATCAGTTTGTCCATGAATTTCTCTTGTTCCTTGTGGACGGGTGTCAATATCTGTAGCTCTGTGTTCAGCAGGGCCTCAGGAGATCTCTAGATCACGATGTTCTCTCGTGCAGTGTAGAGTTTCGGCGACGTTACTGCTGTAGTTCAGGATTTCCAACAAATCGTTGAAACGAAACACGAACAATATTTTCTTTTGTAATCGCGTTTGGGTATTCTACCGACTGCGCCAGTTAAATAATCGAGTTCAACGATTAAAAAAAAAAAAATTATTTTTGAATTACAACGGTAAAAAGTATATACAATAATTATGTAGTTTACACTTCAGTCTCTCTACTATGACTGACTAAAATAATATAGAATATGAAATAAGTAATGCTTATAATTACAGAATTTGAATAAAGTGGAAAATTACTGTAAGGGGATCTTGTTTGGATCAGCAGTTCCTATGGGAATGGATGATCTAACTTACTTATATACATACGTTGTATAGGTACCGGGTGTCCCAGCTCGACCGACACATGGGAGTTTTACATGGGAAATCAGTTAATTGTGAATAGTATCTCCCCAGTGCAAGATATTAACTTGAAATTTTGTATACTTATCGGAGAATATTAATTCTATGGATCACACTTATTTGAAATATGCAATTTCGTCTGCAGGGCGAGATTTATTAAATTTAAAATCTAATATTTTCGTTCAAAATCAGACAGTCATGGAAATAAAAGAAAATATTTATCTGACAGTTTAGTGAAGTATCACTGATTTTAATTTTTATTCCCTGTACTTCATTATATTATTTAAGTTGAATTTAGTTTCTTTTTGTTAAATAATATGCCAATATTACAAAAATATAAATATCTACAATGGCATGTCATTAACTGTCAGAACTGTCACATAGATAATTTCTTTTATTTCCACGGCTGACTGATTTTGAACGAAAATGTTAGATTTTATAATTTAATAAATCTCGTCTTGCAGACGAAATTACATATTTCAAATAACTGTTATCCATAGAAATAATATTCCCCAATAGGCATACAAAATTTCAAGTTAATATCTTGCTCTGGGGAGATACTATTCACAATTAACTGATTTCCCATGTAAAACTCCTATGTGTCGGTCGAGCTGGGACACCCGGTATAGAAGTAAAAATAATAAAAAAATATTTTATTTGAAAGTGTACCTAATTGTTTCTATTATTTTTATCCAACCTTACATGAATTCTTATTTTTTGAATATTATTTCACAAACAACATCACCCTCTTGTCATTACCAAGAAACCTTTCCCGAATTTATTTGATTGTAGCTGATAGGCTGACACAGATAATAGAAAAGTGGGACACTTCCAAAACCGACGTCGCCAAAGCCTTTGACAAGGTTTGGCACCAGGGCCTGCTGCACAAGCTGCTAGAGTTCGGCATCTCACATTCACTTGCGCAGCTGCTGCAGTCGTACATCCACCATCGGTCGTTCCGGGTGAAGATCGGCTCGGTGAAATCATCCGAGCGGCCTATCACAGCAGGTCTTCCGCAGGGATCGTTCCTGTCTCCCAGTAACGTAGCTATCACAAATGCCCGAGGCCCCCAAGTTTTAGGGGCCCCGAAACAATATATTAAAATAATCAATTTTCAATTTCGAAAAAAAAATATTCGGAAACAAAAACCAATGTCGAAATATTACCATTTTGTTGTAAAATATGAAAATATTTAATTTATTACTTCGGTAACGAGCTATAATTTATTTGTCATTTCATTTCGGATTAAATTTTATTGCGACGTGCTGTTACGTGAGACGCCATGAGAAATTTAATTGTTTGCCTGATTTTAAAAAGACAATCGTGCGTCCGCCTTTCGTAGAACATGCGAAGGAGAGAGGCCTGGCAGTGTCAAAATGTTTCTGTATGTTCTTGTTTTTGCTACTAGAAATATATTTCATTAATATCTAATAATATATTTTTCATTCATATACCGCATAAATTTATATAAAAACATATTTGAGCTATACGAATATGAAAATATCCTATACCCTGTACAATTAACAGTTCGTTCATCATTAGCGAATACATTTCATGTCACAGACCTAAATTTTCACTTTGAAAATTGATTTTTCGTTTACCACGAAAGGTTATTCACTTGCGTTTTCACTAATATTCTTATTTCACTTGGTTCTTTTCGAAAATAAAATATAAAAAAAATGGTTTAGGACCCTATTGTTTTAAAGCAGGTAAGTCATATCAGTTATTCATTTTATTTAAGATAATTAGTAGACTTTTTGGAAAGCTGTCATATTCATATTGTAACGTTTTATTTATTTAGGTGAAGTGTAAAATTGATTAAAACACTAATATTTATATAACTAAGTTTAATTAAAGAAATATGAATTATAAAGAATAAATAGAAAATAACTAACACTAAGAATTAACAAATATAAACACTATTTTAGAACTAATTATTATTACTAAAGACTTAAACACTAAGATAATTTATTTAAACAATTATAACTACGCAATATTTATTTCTACAATATTTATATCACTCTTTAGTTATTTATATCACCATCTGTTCACTACACGTACCAACATAAGACTGTCCTCGCGATGTTTTGGTCGGGGTATTTATATTAAAATACATCATTCTAGAAGATTCTTTGATTCCTTGGAAATCAGAACAATGGGAAGCGAACGGACGTGTTCTGACCCGCTCGCTAGCGGCCGCCGCCCGCGCCGCGACCCTAGGTTCGCTACATTGCCCCCTCCTTAAGACTGTTTCGTCCCGAAACAGTTCTTTATGACGAAATCTGCATGCATCACCCTTGGTGCATCTGGAAGTCTTGAAGAAGTAACAGTCGACGGTCCGTTTGAGCTCTTCTTGACCGGTAGAGTTGAAGCTGCAGACTAGAATTTCCACTCCGGTAAAGCGGAAGATTGTTTCTAACATGCTTCTAACAATCCTCCAATCCAAACCATCTAGTCCACAGCCTATCTTCGGTACTGCCAGCTTCATAATGTCGTTCTTCAAAATATGGTCCTTCATATCGCACAACGAGTCCCATAAACTGCGGTATGACGGCTTCTGATATGAGTACTGTTTGGTAACCAGGTAGTAAAGGTACCGCTTGTTTTCTACGTTATCATCCTTCAGTTGTAGCGTTTTTTCGACAGTTGAACGTTGGTTGGCCAGTTCTTGTATTCGTCCAAATTTTCTTTTAAAAACTGAAGCGATGCCGCGGGACATTTTAATGTCTTTCGCTACACAGTGAGCGAGGGAATATTCTGGGGACACGGTGAACAGATCTCGTTGTTCTTCTCGTGTCACGCCATACCGTGCTTTGTGACCAGTGGAATGGCTTTCCATAAAGTCTTCAAATGTAGGTTCCTCAGGTACAACACGGCGAACCGTCGCTCCACGATGATCATCAAAGTTATCACCAGCAAAAGGGGCTAACCGATTGAAGTGGACTACCCTCGGCTTTCCATTAGGTGTTTTCCTAATTCTGTAGACCACATCATTTATTCTTTTGATGATCTCGTAAGGACCTTCCCAATTCCTTTGCAGCTTGGGCGATAAGCCGCGACGTCTTTGTGGATTATAAAGCCACACCAAATTTCCAGGTTGATAACCACTTTTCTCAGCCTTGACGTCATACTGGTCCTTCATCCGATCGCTGGCACCTTGAATTGTTATACGGACTTGTTCATGGATGTCATTCATTCTTCTCCGTAAGTCCGTCACATAATCCTCCCCGGCAAGATCTTCACCGGGTTTACTGCCAAATATCAGGTCGCATGGTAAGCGCAACTCCCGCCCGAATAAGATGTTTGCTGGTGCCTGCCCTGTTGTCTCATGCACGGATGAACGGTAAGCCAATAAGAACAGATGAAGATGTCGGTCCCAGTCCCGTTGATGGTTAGAGACTACCTTTGACAAATACCGATTTATTGTTCTATTCATCCGTTCAACCATGCCATCAGACTGCGGGTGTAATGCAGTAGTTCTGGTTTTCTTTATTCCTAATATCTTACAGATATTTTGGAACAGAGCAGACTCGAAATTCCTTCCTTGGTCGGAATGTATCTCTCGCGGTACTCCAAATCGGCAGATGCATTCTTTAACCAAAACTTCAGCGACCGTTACGGCTTCCTGGTTGGGTAATGGATAGGCTTCGACCCACTTAGTAAAGTAGTCCATTACTACTACTATGTATTTATTTCCATCATCAGTTTCGGGGAATGGTCCGGCCACGTCAATCGCAATGCGTTCAAACGGACTTCCAACGTTATATTGGCGCATAGGAGCTCTTCTTTTCTTATGTGGCCCGTTACTTCCCGCGCAGACCACACATTTCTTGCACCACTCTTTAACATCTTCTTTGCAATTTACCCAGTAAAATCGTTGGCGCAATCTTTCGAGGGTTTTATTTACTCCAAAATGTCCAGATCCGTCGTGGATCTCTTGCAATACTGCCGGTACTCTATTTCTAGGGATTATCAGCTGGGTCCTACTCTCAGTACCTTCCGTATTCTCTATGACACGTTTCAGGAGGCCCTCTTCAACCACAATAGAATCCCACTGCGCCCAATACGATTTTACACCTTGTGAGTGTCGTGCAACATCTTCCCAAACTGGTCTGCTATCGCCACGTTTCCAATCCAGTATGATTTTCAAGTCCGAGTCATTCTCTTGGTCCTTGCGAAGGTCTTCCGTTTGCCAACTATCATTTACTACTGTTGTTCTGGCGATGGTAGAGAGTTTTTCTTCTAGACGACTGCAATGCTTGCATTCGTCCTGGCAAGGTCTTCTTGATAATGCGTCAGCATTACTATGGCTTGTACCTGCTCGATGCTCAATAACAAAGTTATATTCTTGCAATCTTTCAATCCATCTAGCTGCCTGACCTTCAGGATTCTTAAATTGTAGCAGCCATTTGAGAGCAGCGTGGTCAGTTCTTATAAGAAATCTTCTACCGTACAAATATTTGTAGAAGTGCTCCACGGATTTCACGACAGCCAAAAGTTCTTTTCTGGTAACGCAATAATTCCTCTCTGGTTTTGACAAGGTCTTACTAATATAGGCAATAACCTTCTCTTGTCCGTCTTGTATCTGGGAAAGAACGCCACCAATTCCAACGTTGCTGGCATCTGTATCTAGAACGAATTCTCCTTCTGGTAAAGGATAACTTAGGACAGGTGCGCTTGTCAAGGAATATTTAAGTTGTTTGAACGCAGCTTGACAGTCCATCTCCCAGATAAATTTTCTGCCTTCTTCAGTAAGCCTTGTCAATGGCTTCGCTATGTTGGCAAATCCAGGTACATAACGTCGGTAGTATGTACAGAGACCAAGGAAACTTCTCAATTCATGTTTATCCCTCGGTACTGGCCAGTCACTCACAGCCCTTATTTTCTCCGGGTCAACTGCAATACCCTTACCAGAAACTACGTGTCCAAGATAATGAACTTCTTTTTGAAATAAGTGACACTTCTTTGGACTGAGTTTCAGGTTAGCCTTCCTCAATCTTTGGAAAACCTCTTCCAAGTTCTTCATGTGGTCCTCGAACGTTTTTCCTACCACAATAATATCGTCGAGGTAAACCAAACATGTTTTCCACGACAGTCCAGCCAACACGGTTTCCATAAGCCGTTCAAATGTTGCAGGGGCATTGCAGAGCCCAAATGGCATAACAGTAAATTGCCAAAGACCGGTACCGATGGTAAATGCCGTTTTTTTCTTTGTCTCTTGAGTCTAAATCCACTTGCCAGTATCCGCTCTTTAGATCAAGAATAGAGAAGATCCTTGATCCTGCCAATGTGTCCAATGTATCGTCTATTCGGGGTAGTGGGTAGCTATCCTTCTTCGTCACGTTGTTAAGTTGACGATAATCGACGCAAAATCTCGTAGAGCCATCCTTCTTCTTCACTAGCACCACTGGTGAAGCCCATGGACTGTTTGAAGGTTCAATCACACCTTCCGTCCTCATATCCTTTATAATTTCTTCAGCTTCTTCCCGCTTCGCCAGTGGTAATCTTCTTGCTGTTTGGCGGATGGGTCTTGCGTCTCCGGTGTCTATTTTATGATGGACTACATTGGTTCTTCCTTTGTCCTTCTTGTCCAATTGGAACACATCTTGAAAGTTGCCAATTAAACCCTTAGCCTTGGTTTTCTGGTCGGCGGTCAAGTCCTGGAACGATGTTGACAGCTCCTTCAATAGAATATCCGGAAGTTCACAGGATGTGCTGTGTTTGGCCTTCACAGTTCGAATAATTGATGATACCGTTGTGCATTCTCCTACTATGGTCCCTTTCTTCAGTATAACGGGATAAAAATTAATGTTCATTACTCGAACTGGGATTATCTTGTCGGTTTTGAGTAAGGCTTTTCCAATTACAACTCCAGTCCCAGTTTTGGCATCATCGTTTTTTGGATGGAGCATGACAATGTTTCCCTCACAGAAGCTACCCTCTAGCTGTGCTTTCACGATTGATTCACTTCGTTCTGGGAGGGTTACATCTTCCGTTATTAATACTCGCATGGCATTGTCGTCTCGTGGATTTAATACCAGTTCTTCATCATTGACCATCATCACTCCATTCTTCAGGTCAAGTTTAAATCCATGCTTTTTCATAATGTCCATGCCGAGAATGAATTCATCTTCTACATCAGCTACCAGCACACGATGTTTAATGCACGTTGTTCCAACAGTGATGCTCAAATCTATTTCTCCAGATGCGGTAGCTTGTTCTCCGGTGGCTGTGCGTATCTGCCACTTTGTTGGAAGTAGATGTTTTCTGCACAGTTTTCTTGCTAAGTCGGGTCTGATTATTGTTTTTGTCGCACCCGTATCCAGCAACATTTTAAGCGGTCTGCTGTCGACAGAGCCGTCTACATAGACACTGTTAGCTTGATGATGAAGGGATGCGACATAAGTAATGGATTCTGGGGCTACTGGAATACGGGTCGACGATTGCCCCTTCGCATCAACCCGACTTAGTTTCCCGACTCTTTTTCTTCCTTTCTTGCTTCTACTTTCCTCTGTTCTTTTCTGCAGAGCCTTTGCGGGTGACCTAATTCACCGCAATTCCAACACCGGAGTTTCTTTCTTCCCGCGCCATGAATTTCAGATGAAATTCGTCTTATCCTGTCATCTAGATCCTCAGTGTCTTCATTCCTCTCAGCATCGATAATTCGCACTCGCGATTGGTTGCGTGAAGCTTGTTTTGCAGCTTCATGATCTAAGGCATATGAAAGTGCATCAACCAGAGTTTTTGGTCGAGCCAATCGTAGTGCCTGCTGAGTTTCATTGCCTCGGACCCCATAGATAAAGGCTTGTGTAGCTAGGCATTCCAAGACGCTGTCAGGAGCTGTAGGGTGTGCAAGACGAACCAGGCGAGCTATGTCGGCTTCAAATTCTTGAAGGTTTTCTTTAGAACTCTGATATCGGTTCCTCAGTTGCGTCTGGTACACCTGCTCCAGATGCGCATTGCCATATCGCATATCCAATCTCTTAACAAGTTGTTCGTAATCTTCTTGTTCATCCTCTTTTAGCGTCTGGAGGATATCGATAGCTTCTCCACGCAGCGAAACTGTCAGCGCTGTAGCTTTTTCTTTGGAAGTCCAGCCATTTGCTTTGGCAGCGGCTTCAAACTGTTTTAAATAATTCGGCCACGATGTCTTGCCGTCGAATTCTGGTGTTTTTATATGGATTCTGGAACTATTTTCTTTTTCTGGCTTCTTTCCTTGAATCTCATCCGTCTTAACTATATCAGGATTTGAAACCGTTGGTGACGTAATTTTGGAGACTTTTTTCTGTAATTCTTCAACTTTCTTCTCGTAAATTTCTATTCTCTCTTCCAATATCCTAGAACTGTCTTTCAATTGCTCGTTTAGTTTCTCTTCCAAAGTTCTAGAATTTTCCACTATCTCTTCTTTCAATATTCTAGAACTTTCTGTTAATTTTTCTTCCAATTTCTGTTCTAAACTTCTGGAATTTTCTATTAATTCTTCTTTCAATGTTTGAGAATTTTCCGCCAACTTTTGTTCTAAAGTTCTAGAATTTTCTAGCAACTCTTCTTTCAATGTTCGAGAATTATCCGTCAATTTTTGTTCTAAATTTTCTATCAATTCTGATTTCAATGCTCTAGAATTTTCCGCTAACTTTTCCTCCATAATTTTACCAAAATCGGGCAAGCTACCCGTAATTTCGAATAAAAAGTCATCAGGATTTTCACCAGCTTCTACCAAAGCTTGCCGTAGACGATGTTGTAAAACAGACTTGGTTCCCGATGTCTCCAACTCTCGTTCCTCCAGCTCTCTCTTGAGATCGGCCACTTTTAATTCACTTAATTTTACTTGTTTAGTAGCCATTTTATTTATTTTTATTTACACTTCACAGTTTATTAACAACCCTCACACCTGACACCAATTGTAACGTTTTATTTATTTAGGTGAAGTGTAAAATTGATTAAAACACTAATATTTATATAACTAAGTTTAATTAAAGAAATATGAATTATAAAGAATAAATAGAATAGTATATTAAAACATAAGTTGTAGAAGGCAACCTTTTCAAGCACGAGTTTGAATTTCGGGAACGAGCGCGAAGCAGCGAGTGCCCGAACGAATGAGTGCTTGAATTGCCTTCTATAACGAATGTTTTATACTATTTTCTCTGTTTCGGCTTTAATTTACATAATTTTTATAATAATATTTGACAATTTCCATTAAGGGATTTTTTTGATAGAATAGTTAGGTTGGTGACAGTGATTTCTATTTCGTCTGTTGCCTAGGTGCTAGGTCTGTTGCCTAGATATTTTGTGTATTTAATGCAGTCATGCCAATCTCAAATAACAAAATATAACCAAAAATCGTTTAAGAATGAAGCTCCTTCCAACATCAATAAGCGTGCTGGAATATGATATTCTAATTCCGAAACAGAGAAAATAACTAACACTAAGAATTAACAAATATAAACACTATTTTAGAACTAATTATTATTACTAAAGACTTAAACACTAAGATAATTTATTTAAACAATTATAACTACGCAATATTTATTTCTACAATATTTATATCACTCTTTAGTTATTTATATCACCATCTGTTCACTACACGTACCAACATAAGACTGTCCTCGCGATGTTTTGGTCGGGGTATTTATATTAAAATACATCATTCTAGAAGATTCTTTGATTCCTTGGAAATCAGAACAATGGGAAGCGAACGGACGTGTTCTGACCCGCTCGCTAGCGGCCGCCGCCCGCGCCGCGACCCTAGGTTCGCTACAATATTATTTTCCGTAGAATAAGTCCAATAAGTCGACATTTTTCTTTGATATTTTAGTTTAATTATAATGGAAGATAAACTAAATTTTCAAAGTGGTTCCCAAAATGAAAAACTAAAAAAAAATTAAACAGGAAAGTATTAAAAAACTTCCAAAAATTGACCATTATATAAATACAACTTTAAAACAGCAAACAATGCAATCCGAAGCTTCGACAAGTACCGAATCAAGACAAGTAGAAAATGTCTCATTATTAGAACATAACGCATCCTAAAATTATAAAAGACGATATTCTCATGTCCACGGATCTTGGTAATTATAAGGACAAAAATATTAAAGACGAAATAAGAAGACTGATAGTAAGTTTGCAGTCTAATAGACCAAAAGAACTCTTTCCAGTGCCTCTTTCACACTAGATGATTACGATATACTATCATTACGATACTCTGTCGTAATGATAGCTGTCTATTCACATTAGAAACTATTGCCATCTATTGCATTTATAAGACATTACATCTTTTTTGAAAATTGGCAATCCTGAATTTCCTAGGTTTGTTTAAATCTAGTTAGTCCGTGGTTAAATTCTACACAACAAACAACAACATTGTATTGTAACTTGTCTATCTCTAATCATTTTGAGATTATGTTTGGTTTGGTTTATTTGATGTATAATAAATTTTAATCTTCGTCTACGACTTTTTCTTGCAGTTTGATATATTTAATATAATTCAAATATTTGCAAAAAATAATTACACATATCATCATCATCAAACATTTTCACCTTGTGTTTATAATTGATAACTATATATATGTCTTGTCTATGATGACAGTTTACAAACTAAATTTAAATTTATGTTGGTACTGAAACGTCACAAACATCACGTGATCCGATCGTAATGACAGAAATCTCTGTCATTACTACAGGCGATCGTAATGTTCGATTTCATGCGTTCACACTAGGACATTACGACGGGGTAACATTACGATCCTATAGTTATCATCTAGTGTGAAAGCGGCATGGATTCTTCCCAAAACAACTGAAGTTTCAACGAATCGTATTGTTCTATGGCAAAGTATGGTCCTGTTCCTCGTTTGTGGTTATGTTATTCAAGCCTACTAGATGCAGTATACTTGTGAACCATGTTGGTTATTTGCCAATGGAATTAATGATTTTAGAACTGGGTTCAGAGATTGGAAACATTTAGTAACACGTGTTAATGAACACAGTAAATCTATTAATCACATTAAGAGTAATCCATACCTCTTGTTCAATATGGCAAATACATGTTTTCGTTAGGGCTACAAAATTGGCTCTATTTTTGACCCGATTTGCAAGGTTTTTTTTTATTTGTAGCTAAAGGATAACTCTAGGTCGATCTTGTGCCACTTTTTGGATTTTTGTCTTTTAATAATTTTTAGAGAATTCCAAAGTTAATGTACTTTTAGTTTTAAATAAAAAATAAACAGGTACGATATTCAAAAAACTAATACTGGGCGAACCTGGTATGGACTTTTATCTACAAGATACAGAAAAAAATGTTTGAAAATATTCATAAATAAAGTCAATTTCGTGGCCCCAATCAAAACGCTTTTTTGGTATAAAATGCTGTTAGTAGCTAGCGCCGCCAAGTAGCAAAGAGGATGAAACTCTTTTAGTACATTCTGTGACAAAATTAAACAATGTAACAAAAAGGGACACATGCAGGTACTAGAGTAGACGCAAAATCTCGTGGCCCTGCGCGCAAAGCGAAATTCATCATTGTAGGCCGGCCACTGACTATTGTACAACACAAAAACATTGACTTGTAAAATTTCTCATTTATCTTGTAGCGTTCGTACGGTGCAGGTCTCTAGAGTTGTTATTGATGTATTTTTTTTAATTTTGTATCTGACAAGTTATTCAACTTAATAGATAAATAAAATAAATTGACCAACGTTTTTAAGTTAGTTAATAAAATATGCCTCCCACCACTTTTTCTATCTAAAATATCCCCGCCCATGCGCGGAGTTGTGCCACGAGATTTTGCGTTAACTCTACAATAAAATCCCGTTAATCGTTTGTATCTGTATTATGTGGACTTTCCAAATTGTTGTGGTATCTATTCAAAGTTTTGCTCCAGGTACCCAGCTAAGCACTGGATTTGGAAATCCCAAAGTAATATTAGCATGCCTAACTTAATATAGATGGATTACTGTACGACATGGAAAAAATTAGACAGGGATGTATTTAAAATATTAATACCGTTAATTTCTTAGCAATAATCATTATCTTCGTGGAATTGCAAACAATTTTTGCATAAAAACGAAACTGCTATAACATAATGTTCTTATTACCAAGAGTACATCAACGTTACTACAACTTGTGACAATTATTAGAGTATTTTTCATAAAACATGGTATTAAAATTTTAAATACATCCCTGTCTAGTTATTTCCAAGTTGTACAGTAATCCATCTATATTAAGTAAGGTATGCGAATATTACTTTGGGATTTCCAAATCCAGTGCTTAGCTGGGTACCTGGAACAAACAGTGTATTCTAATGGATTTCGTACAATTCTATACGCTATAGCAGAACGCATAAAGGTCACATTTCTTTCAATTTTTTCACTTAGGGAAGAACTTTGAATAGATACCACAACCATAAAATAATTTAAACGTCAACTCGAGATCTCTTGTCCAACTATAACATGGAATGAATTGTCATTCGGACTGTGCACAGGGTTCAATGTCATAAATAAACTCCGCCTACTGCTCATTTCCCTTACAGCCGACCTTTACCGCAAAATATAAGTAGTAAGGGGAGGATTGCAGTTCTTGAGTTATGGAAAAAAATTCTACTGTGGATAGAGAGGCTAGAAAAATAAGTGATGTTTTCAATCTTCTTTCTGGAAAATGATACTTCAGCGTTTATTTAAAATAACATTATTTCTGGCTAAAAATAACTTATATCGTGGTCACAGAGAAAATCTTCAAAATTATAGCGGTAACTTTTTATCTGCAGTAAAATTACTT
Organism: Stenolophus ochropezus; assembly: GCA_035578165.1. Lineage (NCBI taxonomy): Eukaryota > Metazoa > Arthropoda > Insecta > Coleoptera > Carabidae > Stenolophus > Stenolophus ochropezus. The sequence goes on along the minus strand of JAQOWZ010000010.1, from coordinate 19,265,091 downwards.
GCTGATTATGATGAAATATTGAAACAAGTATTGAGAATGCCTTCTGGTTCAGTTAAGTATTTAAGCCCTACAATACAAAATGAGTTAATAACTTGTCTATCACAAAAACTTACTGAAAATATTTCTGTTGAAATCAATTCCGTTCCATGCTATTCTTTGCTGCTTGATACTACACAAGACATTTCAAAAACAGATCAACATTTATTCTTTCTTTGGATACAGTATTAAACAATGGGAATTGTTACACTCTATTAGAAGGGAATCAGAGATTATATTAAAGAGACTAAATCCCTCTCGTTGATCGGGTAGGATATCATATTTATTAGCGGTAAAACTTCGTTTTTTTGACATAATGAAATCCCTCACAGAGATCCAACTAATGTCCAAAAAAAAAGGAGGAGCGAGACGAAGCTTTATCGATAAAGAAGAATATAGAATCATTTGAATTTGTCTTTATTACTGTCATTTTACACACCATATTATTTGAGGTTAACTTTGCTGCAAAAGTGTTACAAAAAAAAAGATATTGACTTATATGAAGCAGCCCTAATTTTAAAAAGGGTCAAAGAAAATATTTTTAAACTAAGGGAGTCATATCAGGAATTAAAATTCGAGGCGGAGGAATTAGCAAAAAGAAGAAACAGTTTCTAAAACAAAAATGAAATCGAAAGGTAAAAGGCGTTTTGATGAACTAATTTGATCATGATCACATATTTGATAATCGTAAAGAACCCTTTAAAGTAAACGTTTTTAGTTATTTAATAGATATGGTTGCACGCGCAATTGACACAAAGATTTAAGGGTATGAAAAGTGTACAAGAATACTTTGACCTCTTAGATCCAAAAATAATTTTTCAAATAACTGGAGACGAAATGATTGAAAAATGTAAAAAAAAATTAAATATTCAGAAATAATATCCTTTACCTTTACAGATCAATATATTCATATTTATAATTTAGTTAAAAGTGATTTAACTAATACTACGAATATACGAAATTATTTTGAATTAATAATAAAAAAATATGGCATACTCGAAAGTGCCATACCAGATATTTACATGGCGTTTTTATTATTTTTTACACTTCCAGTCATGGTTGCAAGTGTAGAACGCTCATTTAGTAAACTAAAGCTAATTAGAAAATATTTAAGATACGTGATGAGTCAACAGAGATTAAGTCACCTAGCTTTACTATCTATTGAAGCGGATTATGCTCCTAAAATTAATTTAACAGAAATTATAGAAAATTTTGCAAATTTCAAAGCACGAAAAAGAGAATTTTAATATGCAGCAACTACGTTCTTATGCTACTTTTACCACGTAGCAGATACGTTCATCAATTTCTTGATCAATCGAAGTATAATAAAAATGAACGAATGCAACGCGATTTTTGGACAGCAATTTTGATGTTCCGCTAACTGAACAAGGAACTAAACTTGTAATCGGACATAAGGCTATTAGATACTATATGAATTGACTTAATTTATGTACTTTTTTTATTTATATTTTCATATTTTAAAAATTTAATAAATTTCCGTTTTCGCTCACACATTTTATTTTTTTATTACCTAGGAGCCTCAAATATTTTTTTGCCCCGGGGCCCACGGTTTCTTGTTAGGCCACTGAGTATACCACCACCAATCATATAAATCATTAGACTGCACAATTGCGATGAACAAAGATTTATCCCGATTCTGAAATTTGCAAAAAAAGTGACATGTGCGCAAACAAAGGCTACATCAATAGTAACTAATATACTCGCCCCATTTTCAATTCAACAAATATATATATATATATATATATATATATATATATATATATATATATATATATGTATATATATATATATATATATATATATATATATACAGGGTGAATACTGAAAACCTTGACATAGGGAAATAACATGGGAAAACAGTTTTTTGCTGTTTCTATCTGTCCCGCTAAATAAAATCGGGTGTATATGGTATCGTTAGTTAGATTACTTAATTTTGCATCTAATAAAATAAAATGTTGTGTAATAAGACCTTTTCTAACTGAAATATTTGATAAAATAAATTGTATTTTGAAGGTTATGCTTCATATTTTCGAATAAGAAACGTCAGAAACAAAATGCTCCATAGCCGAGTGGATACGAGGACTGTTTCATAACATAAATAATCTACAAGTCCTGGTTCGAGACCACCTCGGCCCTATTTTTTTTTAATTAAATTATGCTTAAAATATCTTTATTATATCAGACTATTTTAATAAAATAGCAATATTCATATTTTTATAAATAAAAAAATCCAAATATTTAATAGAATTATTATTTGCTGTCTGTCAAACTTAACAATTAATTCGAATTTAGTTTTTGGTGTATAATTTTGTATTTCATGTTTCGAAACATGATATTTTTAGTATAATTTAATTTAAAAAAAAATAGGGCCGAGGTGGTCTTGAACCAGGTCTTGTAGATTACTTATGTTATGAAACAGCCCTCGTATCCACTCGGCTATGGAGCACTTTGTTTTAGACGTTTCTTATTCAAAAATATAAAGGATAACCTTCAAAATACAATTTATTTTATCAAATATTTCAGTTAGAAAAGGCCATATTACACAACATTTGGTTTTATTAGATGCAAAATTAAGTAATCTAACTAACGATACCACATACACCCGATTTTATTTAGCGGGACAGATGGAAACAGCAAAAAACTGTTTTCCCATGTTATTTCCTTATGTCAAGGTTTTCAGTATTCACCCTGTATATATATATATATATATATATATATATATATATATATATATATATATATATATATATATATATATATATATGTAGCAAGTCGGCTTGGTTTGTTTTGATGAAGGGTTCAAGTCGGCTTGCGACAAGAAAAATCTTGTTTGTTGTGAAGGTTGTTATACCAATAAAAAAGAACATATCGTAACCATTCAATAAAAAAATAGTAACAAGTAACAACTAGCTCAAACAAGTTTAGACCCTTCTGCCAAAATCCATTTATGAATTATATTTAATACATATAAAATTATTTATTTATAAATAATAATATATAGTGGCATAAGCTGCTATAAATTGGTGACCCCTAAGTGTGAGAATTTGTGTTTGTGCCTATGGAGAATTTTGGTCAAGATGAAGTTTCTATTCCTGCACCACCATTAGTTGCTGCTGTTTCTTCCTCGTTCAAGTTACCCGATTTCTACCCCGATGATCCTGAACTTTGGTTTGTGCAAGTGGAAGCAGAGTTTGACAGTCACAGAATAACATCAGAAATAAGTAGATATCTTAAATTAATTAATAATTTGAAACCGGAACAAGCACTAGAAATTCGAGACTTGATAATTAATCGTCCGTCGCAAAACCCGTATACTACAGTTAAATGTGAAATTATTAAACGATTTACAATTTCTGAAGAAGAAAGATTTAATATATTATTTTCGAAACTTGAATTAGGAGGAAGAAAACCCACCCAATTGCTAAGATATATTAAGCAATTATTAGGAAATAAAGTTATGGATCCTACTCTATTAGAAGAATTATTTTTACAAAAATTGCCACTTAATATTCGAACTTCACTTGTTACTGCACAATCAAGCAGTTTGGAAGAAAAAGCGGAAATGGCTGATAAAATATTAAATTTATCGTCATGTCATTTATTCACTGAGAATGTGAGATCTGACGAAATACGAAATTTAAAACAAGAGATGTTGGAAATAAAACGTTTACTCACAAACTTGTCTCCAAAGAAGAATATTTCTACTGCATCAAATGGAGATATTTCTTCTGATTCCTGTTGGTATCATTTCCACTACGGGACGAAAGCCAAGAAGTGTGTACCTCCTTGCAATTGGACTTCTACCTCTAGATCGCATACCGTTTGTCAAAATTTTGAGAATCAAAATTTTGAAGTTATTAATAGTTTGCCTCTCCTTTCCAGAAATAGACCTTCCTTTTCTCCTCACTTACTGTTCGTTGAAGACAGGTTCTCTGGTCATCGATTTCTTGTTGACACTGGTGCAGAGGTTAGTATCATTACACCAAATCCTACACAACAATATATTAAACAACCTTTTCTTTTGCAAGCAGTTAATAACACTCAAATTGCAACATTTGGTTCTATCAAAATTAATATAGACATTAATCTTAATAAAATTTTTAGTTGGAATTTTATAATTGCTAATGTTCAGTATTCTATTTTGGGGGCAGATTTTTTAAGTTACTATAATTTATTGGTTGATCAAAGACACAAACGTTTAATAGATGCAAATTTATCATTTTTTAATAGTCAAATAAATAATATTTTTTCGAATAATGTTAATTTTTGTCCTTTTAAACAAATTTTATCTAAATTTCCATCTTTAACTAGTGAATTCAATATTCATCGTAAATTAAACATAACGTAAAGCATTCGATTATAACAAATGGTTTACCAATTTTTGCTAAACCAAGGAGATTGGCTCCAGATCGGTTAAATGCAGCTCAAACTGAATTTAATAAAATGCTGAAGATGGGTATTATTCGGGCATCTAATAGTAATTGGTCTTCACCCCTTCATATGGTTCCGAAAAAGGAACCAGGTGAATGGCGTCCTTGTGGTGATTTTAGAGCTCTTAACAACATTACTGTTCCTGACAGGTACCCTCTTCCTCATATCCAAGATTTTATAAATAATTTACAAAATTGTGAAATATTTTCTAAAATTGACCTTGTTAAGGCATATCATCAAATACCTATGGAACCAGACTCAATTGCTAAAACTGCTATTACAACTCCTTTCGGACTATTCGAATATGTTGTTATGCCTTTTGGTTTACGAAACAGTGCGCAAACTTTTCAAAGATTTATTAATGAGGTAATTAAAGGTTTAGATTTCTGTTTTGCTTATATTGATGATATATTAATTGCAAGTAATAATGTAGAATCCCATAAAAAACATTTAAGTATTATTTTTAAACGTTTAGAAGATTATGGAGTATTAGTAAATATTAATAAATGCAAATTTGGATGTGATAAGATTGAATTTTTAGGCCATCGTATTTCAAATAACAAAATTGAACCTTTAGAAGATAAAGTTAACGCTGTTAAAAATTTTCCTCCTCCTAAAACACAAAAGGCTTTACGTGAATTTTTAGGGATGGTCAATTTTTATCATAGATTTATTCCTCATTGTTCTATTATATCAAAACCTTTAACTCAATTAATTGATAATCATTCGAAGAGTACGAAAGAAATTGTTTTGACAGAATTACAATATCAAGCTTTTTCAAATGTCAAAAACGCTCTGATTAATTTTACTACATTGACAGTCCCACGAAATAATGTGGAAACTAGTATTATGGTCGATGCTTCGGATACTGGGGTAGGAGCTGTACTGCAGCAATTTTATGATAACTCTTGGCATCCAATAGCTTTTTATTCAACATGTTTCCAACCTGCAGCTTGTCGTTATAGTACGTTTGGAAGAGAACTTTTAGCGGTGTATTTGGCAATTAAAAAATTTCGATATTTTGTAGAAGGACGTGAATTTTTCATTCTGACAGATCATAAAGCATTGACATATTCTTTACATAAAAATTCAGACACTTACTCCCCTCGTGAAATACGTCACCTGGACTACATATTACAATTTACTAATGACATTAGACATATACCTGGTTCGGAGAATACGGTTGCAGATGCGTTATCACGAATTTCTATTAATACGTTAAACCATTCAGATATCATTGATTACAATGAAATTGCTAAATTTCAAAAGTCAGATAGTGACACTATTAATTTTTTTAAAAACAAAAACACATCTCTCTCATTCAAAGAAATTCCGTTGGCAGACAATCAATTGACTCTTACTTGTGACGTTACTACTGGAACAGCAAGACCTTACATTCCACTTCCTTTTAGAAAAGATATTTTTAATAAGTTACATTCCCTCTCACATCCAGGAATTAATGCTACAAAGAAATTAATTTCTTCTCGTTTCGTTTGGGAAAATATGAATGTGGATATCAAAGATTGGACTAAATCATGTTTGAAATGTCAATGTTGTAAAGTTATTAGGCATTCTAAGGCAGAGATAGGTAATTTTATTGTACCTCAAAAACGTTTTGACATGGTACACCTTGATATAGTAGGCCCCTTGCCTTGGTCCTCGGGCTATACTCACATATTGACTTGCATTGACAGATATACCCGATGGCCAGAGGCAATTCCACTTCAAAATACCAAGGTAGATACAATAGCAAGATCTTTTATAGAAAATTGGGTAGCAAGATTCGGTGTACCGTCATCAATTACTACCGATCGTGGTGCACAATTTGGATCTCATTTTTTTCTAGAATTGTTATCAGTTTTGGGAACTAAACATATCAGAACTACATCTTATCATCCTGAGTCAAATGGAATTATAGAACGTTTTCACAGACAACTCAAAACTTCATTGAAAGCCTGTTCTTATCCTGATAATTGGGTAGAAAATTTACCTTTGGTTTTATTAGGTATTAGAACCTCATTCAAAGAAAGCATTCAATGTAGTTCGGATGAGTTAGTCTATGGAACACGTCTACGTCTTCCTGGAGAATTTGACTCAAAACCGGATTCTACTGTAGACTTATCATTTTTCCTTAAAAAATTAAAAAGACATTTTCAATATCTTAAAGCTAGGCCTCCAAAAAACCAAAATACTAAAACTTTTATCCATCCAAATTTATTCTCTTGTTCACATATCTTCATAAGACATGACGCTATTAAAAGACCACTACAACAAAATTATGATGGACCTTATAAAGTTATCAAACGTTTTCCAAAATTTTTTACCATTGACATAAATGGCAAGTATGAAAACATTTCCATTGACAGATTAAAACCAGCCTACTAATACTATTTTTGTTCTTTTTACTCTACAAAAAACACAAAGTCATATATATTACTATGCAACTGCACCAGCTATATTTTCAGAACTTCGAGAATTATCAGCGAACAGGTAGTGAAGACAACGGAAGGATCTAATAGAGTTAATTTATGTTACTTTTATATATTTATATCAACATTTTGTATATTAATTAATTTAAAAATTATTGTTATTTAATGTATTCATATTTTGAAATATATGCATTTTTTTGGGGAGGGGTAATTGTAGCAAGTCGGCTTGGTTTGTTTTGATGAAGGGTTCAAGTCGGCTTGCGACAAGAAAAATCTTGTTTGTTGTGAAGGTTGTTATACCAATAAAAAAGAACATATCGTAACCATTCAATAAAAAAATAGTAACAAGTAACAACTAGCTCAAACAAGTTTAGACCCTTCTGCCAAAATCCATTTATGAATTATATTTAATACATATAAAATTATTTATTTATAAATAATAATATATAGTGGCATAAGCTGCTATATATATATATATATATATATATATATATATATATATATATATATATATATATATATATACAGGATGGCCCAGCGAAAATTATCAGCGCACTTTTTGGTCACTTAACATTAATTTTGCAAAAAACGCTCGAACACGTCAATTTTAGTATAAAGGGGGACACCTGAATGGATTAGTACCAATGGCATAACTTCAACCCTAAAGTGGGGATGGACTGCACCTCAAAAATTTTAAATGGAAAAGGGTGTCAAACATGACACAGTTCGAAAGGCCTTTCAATTACCTTTTCAACAGTTTTTTTTTATTTTATAAATCCGATCATTAGATCCAGAGAAATATCGTTTAAAACAAATTTTATCTGGTGTGCAAATCTGCAATCAAGTAGGCTTAAACAAATGACAGAAACTCAAGTATCAGTTTATTAGGTGTTCAAAATGACTATTTCCAACTTCCATACAATAATAAAGATTTTGCTCAAAATTTTGGAGTCACGGTACGTTGCCGTAAATCTTCTAAAAATTCGAGTAGCGTGGCATAAACTTTAGACTTCAAATAACCCCACAAAAAAAATCCAACTTACTAATTACTTGTTTATTACAAACAACTTGTCGAAACAATTGTTTTTTAATTTCTGTAATTTGTTTTAGCCTATTCGATGGAAATTTTGAACACCTGTTAAACTTTGTTTTAAACGATATTTCTCTGGAACTAATGATCGGAATTGAAAAATAAAAAAACTGTTGAAAAGAGAATTGAAAGGCCTTTCGAACTGTGTCATGTTTGACACCCTTTTCTATTTAAAATTTTTGAGGTGCAGTCCACACCCATTTTAGGGTTGAAGTTATAGCATTGGTACTAATCCATTTAAGTGTCCCCCTATATATTAAAATTGACGTGTTCGAGCGTTTTTTGCAAAATTAATGTCAACTGGCCAAAAATTGCGCTGATAATTTTCGCTGGGCCAGCCTGTATATATATATATATATATATATATATATATATATATATATATATATATATATATATATAATGCCACGGATGCCAGTAATCATTTAGCCACAAAAATGTTTCCACTACATGTAGTTTTGCTATGTTTTGATTTTAAAATTGGTGGCACCAAATGCAAACTTATTGGCCCGTATTACGAGCTCACTTTTATAATAAAATCGCGATTTTAACGCTCACTTTTACATCAAAATCTTTTGTAAAAACGAACGTTAAAATCGCGATTTTATTATAAAAGCGAACTAGCTCACTTTTATAATAATATCGTGATTTTAACTATCAATTTTACATAAGATTATGATGTAAAAGTGGGCGTTAAAATCGCGATTTTATTATAAAAGTGAGCTCGTAATACGAGCCATTGTTATCATATTTGAAACTAAATAAGATGCGACAACAATTTCTAATCTTGTTGCCGATAATTTGAATAGCAACGGCGTTTTATTCAATTGTATTGCATTTTGCGGTGACAACATAAATTTTAAGAAGAAACTAGGAAAAAATAATGTCTATTCAAAGTTACTCAACAAAATTAATAACAATTTAATAGGAATTGGCTGTCTAGCTAATGTGCTCAATAATGTATTACATCATGGCTGTGATTCTTAGTTCCGCATCGATATATGTAGATGTTTTAATGTTCAAAATTTATATCTATTTCAGTATTTATTCTGTTCGAGCAGGACAGTTCAAGAATTTTTGTGGTTTCAGAAATACTGATTATAAGCTACTATTATATCACTGAAAAATTAGACTAGACTAAACATAAGTAAGAATCCAAACTAGATCTACTCTGGAAGATATAGAAAGAAATACGAATAACAATGTATACCTACTTAATGACCAGGCCTCACCATTCACTCCAAATAACAGTTTTCGAAAAAACTGAAAATTACACAATTCAAACAATAACATTTAAAAAAATTGTTTAAATAATAAGTTAATTCAACCCATCCACAGTTGCCTTGTGCATATATATCATTTAGTTTTAGATTTAAGTCACTGTAGATCCAAAATGTATGAGTAAAGTAAAAAGTAACTTCTCAACCCTTAAAAAATAAATTTTTCCTACAATCGTTTAATTTTGATGTTGTTTGCTCATTCTTTTGAGTGAACAACGTACGCTATTTAATCACTAGTGATAAAAAAAAATTCTACGACCACCATGAAAAGTTGATATTTATGCTCTCTTTTGTCATCGTAATGTCAATGATTACTGAGGAACGAGCAAATAAATACTTTACCGCGCGTCTCTATAAGCAACGAGCGGTAATAGTATATTACATGTGAGGTGGGAAATGTTTCATTACAGCCGAGGGCCTATTATATGACCGAGAGGCGAAGCCTCGAGGCTCAGATATAGCGCAAGGCTGTAATGAAACTCCCACCGAACAATGTATACTATTTTATTCACAATTATCCAAATTAACTTCTACTCGTATATCGTCTTTTTCCAATAAAGTAAATTAATGTACGGTAGTAGTCTATGAAAACAAATGTTTAAATTTATTTTAATATGTTTGACAGCACTGATCATCTTACTTTTAGAGATTTATGACAGTATTACTAGGCAACCATAGTAAACACTTCCCCCCCAAGGGATTTTAAAGTATTTCCCACCCGTGAGATTGTCATTGCAGTAAAAAATGACATACGTTTCCAACCTTTGACAGGTTAGGAATTGACATATTACAATAGTGGTTGTGAATAAAGTACTTAATTTGCTCGCTTAGATTATTTATTTACTAATATCGTCATGGTTACAGCAACACAAAACGGGAAATTGGTTAAGATTGAATTGAATTTTTATTTCGTTAGTAAAGTCGTAGAAAAAATTATGTGTGCATCTCTAGCGTAAAGTATATTTATTGCTCTAGCTCGATTGTAGCGCTCGCTACGCTCGCGCTTCAATTTACGACCACAAGCAATAAAAATTCACTTTACGCTCTTGATACACAAATAACTATTTAATCACTCTTGTTTTAAAATTGTCAGTAGACGGCGCCAAAAATTTTATTTCGCCATTTTATTTCAAACTATTTTACAATATTAGATAATTGCGTTGTTGAATTTATAAATTCGTAAAATGTATAACTTGTAACGTTACATTTTAATGTACAAAACAAAATTAAAATTGTTAGAAATTTAGGAACTACTGGGGAAATTCATGCTAACACCGACACCGACTATATATTGGTACTGTTGTCTAATGTCAGTGATGTTATTTAACTTCAAACTTCACCGGCTTGGTTTAAAACTGTTTGTGTGTATTCTTTAACTAATTTGGTACAAATTATTCATCTGTGAAATTTAATTGTTTAATTAGAATGAAGAATAATACATTTTGGTACTTTTACAAATAAAAATGTTTAAGTGTAAATTTTTGAAATTAATATTTTGTGTTTGATAATATTTTGTATTTTGATTGTGGAAAAAATCAGATTTTACACTCGTGAACAAACGTGCATTTAATCACACATCCAGTTGGGGCCCTCGCCTACAGCTCGGGCGCCCAACTTCTGGACGTGATTAAATGCACTACTTTGCTCACTAGTATTAAAAATAGCTATTATTTCATTTTGGAATCATAAACTTGTTTATATGCCCTCAAATGCGGGCGTAATTCTGTCTTTATCGCCCGAGCATGTATAAAGTAGCTAAGTAATAATTACTCAAACAAATTAAAATTGTGGTTAATGTATAAATGTCAAACAATACAATAAATTTTTCCTACAACTGTCAAAAAAATTTGACATTTCTTCATTGTTTTCGATGTGCAAAACATGTCATTTCTAAACTACACTAATGTTTCCATGGCAACCACGTGCGGTAAAGTACTTTCCCTAGCAACCACGTGCGGTAAAGTAGTTTTCCTAGCAACCACGTGCGGTAATGTATTTAGCAACCTAGGGTGGCAACTGGCAAACACTTTAGATTGCTTGAAAGTGGTATTTTGTAAATATAACACACAACTGCAACTGATGTACTGTTGACAATCGCCATTAACTTTATATATAAATTATGAAATAACACATATTAGAATGATTAGAATATTACACTTATGTTATTAATTCCTTTTTTTAAATTTTAAAACAGTTGTAGGAAAAATAATGTCTGTACCATGAGTGCAAAATAGCATTGCCGCTCTAGCATATTTGAAGCTCTCAGCTGCGCTTCGAGCTTCAAACTTTATGCACGTGCGGCAATGTAGTATTTTGCACACTAGGTACACAAATAACTATTAATTTTGATTAAGAAATATTTAACATTCACAAAACTATTCAAATTCGTTTTCATGTAAATCTTTTGCATTTTTAGAAAACAACTTGATCTGTGCTATTTTATAAGACTATATCAATAATGAGTATCAAAATTATTTTTTTTCAACCAGTGGTTCTTAAATTGCGGGATCAGCTTTCTTATTTCAAATTGGATCATATATTTCTTATTTGTTTATTTTGTACAGAATATAATTCTGAATTCAGTGCCATAATATTTACATAACCTTGAATAACTTTTTTTTTAGAAAAAAAGGGTATTAGGTTTACATATATTAGTTTTTATATAGTGGACAAAATAAAATTAACTTATATATTAGTAACAGAAAATAGTATATTGTGTTATTAAGAGTAAAAGTGATACTTTGTGTGGCGAGCATGGAAGTTTGCACGATGAGCGAAGCGAGTCGTACAATTGCATGCGAGGCACACAAAGGCACTTTTACTCTGAATAACACATGCTATTTTTTCTTCAAATGTAGAAATTTTAAAAATTAATTACTATTTGACGTTTAATATGTAGGTTAACTGTCAGTTATTAGGCAGTCCAGAACAAATGAAATTGGCAGAGGGCAGCTGTCAAAATATTATTTCAAGTATATTAAAAATTTACTGGTAATAGAATAAAATAATTCTTTTCATGTGTATCGATATTTCGCATTGTAAAGATATTGTTTAAATTATATATTCACTCAAATTGTCAAAAACTTTGTCAAATATATATATTAGTGAAGTCTGACCTCACTATTAGATATATTTGACAAACTTTAAACAGTTTGAGTGAAAATATAATTTAAACATTATCTCTACAATGCGAAATATCAATACAGATGTATAAAATTATTTTATTGTATTACCAGTAAACTTTTAATAAATTTGAAATAATATTTTGACAGCTGCCCTCTGCCAATTTCATTTGTTCTGGACTGCCTAATTCATAATTTTTAGTAACTTTATTCTTAGGTTATCTAGTTTTTATAGTGACATTTAGGGCGATATATTTCTATTGTACAAGTTACTTCTTATTGACTGATTCTACATACGGCGGCGAAGAAATTAAACGGCGGGTAGAATAAAAAATTATATTACGGGGGCATAGAAATTAAATTTCAACCTTGTCAATCACGTCACAGAAGATGTCACTTTTATGACGTTTGAAGAAAAACAATTATTTAACTAAAATTAAGTAAAGAATATATAATTAAAAAGTAAATATGTGAGTATTTTTACTACTAAATATATTTATTTATTAAAATGGCACATTAGATCAATATTATTTTTGAGTTGAATGTAAATAAATTAATAATTTTATTAAATCTTAAAAATCTTGAAAGGTAGGTTAGCGCACCCAGCTATCGCAAACGATATCGCCTAAAATTTTGTAAATGTAGTTGTAACAAAAATATTCTTTACTATTAAATAATTTAAGAAAATGACAAAAGGTCATCAGTATCTAATTTTACGATTATTATGTGGTCTTAAAGTTAGTGAATAATAATGGGGAAGTTTAGCGAATTTTTTTTATTGTTTTATTTTATCAAGATTGCCCTCTAAAGTGATATTCTAAATTTTATTTCACCCAAAGATGTCTAGATTTTTCAAAAAATTTTATGCAAAAATGACGTCAGAGTGGCTCGCGGAGAATGTATCGTCTATCTTAACAAGCGCGCGCTGGGTTCCCATGGCAACAGGGAAGCGTGTAGTGTAATGCCGCAAGATACAACCTACGTTCAAAAGTCAGGTCTCACCATCTCTTCCGCGCAAGCGCATATCTCACTTGTGACGTCAGAGTGGCTCGAAGATAAATCATTAATTATAAATAATTGGCAACGTAATTTAACTTTCAATTATATTTTAAGTTATTATTACTCATATAATAATAATAATAATAATTTTATTTCAGTTTAAATGACATATCAAAATTTCTTTTCCATAAATTCCTTAACACTATAAAATGCATTTTGCAACAAATATTCTTTGATTTTGTACTTAAAAATATTTAAGGGTAATTTGCGAACTTAAAACTTAAAATTTGATTTTAAATCAAATCTATTCCTTGTGTTATAATTGTGTAAGTCACTATATTTATTGAAAGTGTTTTCGTTTTCTTTAATATATAACAAAGTGTAATATATAAAAGCACAAGGCAAAGTAAGTATTTTATCCGAAATAAATAAATTTTTGCACGGGTATCTATAATTAACTTTATTTAATATCCTAACAGATTGTTTTTGAGCTTTGAAAATTCTCTCGGCATGAGTTGAATTGCCCCATAAAATAACACAATAAGTGAGAATACTATGCACTGCCGCAAAATATAGATCTTTTGCAGATATTTTTGAAATTGACTGTATGATTTTTCTCAGCATAAAGTTCGCTTTGTTTATTTTGTTTGCAATTTCACTACAATTTTCTTTCCAAAGCAATACAGATTCTGAAGTAAATCCCAAAAATTTAATTGTATTATTTTTGTCGGTAATGTATTTGTTTAACTCATAAAAGTTTTTACTGAAAGTAATATGCTGAGTTTTAGTTTTATTTACAGCTAATTTGTTTGATGTAAACCAATTTGTTGCTTCTTGGCTCGTAATTTCTATGACAGCACTAATATCATCTCTGATGGTACAACTATTTATAAAAGTTGTATCGTCGGCATAAAGAATTGTATGAGCTGATGTTATGCTATTAGGTAAGTCATTAATGTATATTATGAATAATAAAGGGCCTAAGATTGAACCCTGTGGTACACCATATTTTACTTTTGCTACTCCTGAGTTTTTATTTTTAAAAATTGTTATTTGTTCTCTATTGGATAAGTAACTCTGTAGTAATTGAAGAGCAATTCCTCTTACCCCATACATATCTAGTTTTTCTAGTAAAATTTCGTGACAAACACAATCAAATGCTTTGGTAAGATCATAAAATGTTGCCGAAACATAATTTCCCTCTTCCAAGCTTTCAATAACGTTTGTTATTAATTTTGTTGCAGCTTTTACAGTAGATCTTTTTGATCTGAAACCGTACTGACAATCACTTAATAATAAATTATCTTTTTATTTATTTTAATAATCGACTTTTTATAGCCATCTCAAATATTTTCGAAAATATTGGTGTTATAGATATAGGTCTATAATTGGAAGGATTATTTTTATCTTCTTTTTTGTAAATGGGTATAACCTTATTTGTTTTTAATTTAGAGGGAAAGTGCCCTTGTATGAAACACTTATTTATGGCGTGTGCCAGTTGAGATGAAATAAATGGAGAAGCTAACTTTAACATTTTTGAATTAAATTTGTAAATGTCTTCTGTGTGGCTACTAGATAGTTTATTAATAATATCTTCTATTTCAAATGAACTTACAGGATATAAGTAGAATGACTTAACAATACTATTTACATTTATTTTACAGTTATTTGTTAGCCCAGGTAGTTGAGAGATTGTGTTTTCAGCAACATTTGCAAAAAACTCATTGAATTCATTTGATGTAAGTAAGCTTTCAGTGGACGATACTTTGTTTTTGCCAAGCTCTTTATTAATTAATGACTAAGTTGTTTTTACTTTGTTTTCACTTTTAAATATTAAATTTTCATTATAACTTACTTTTGCAGATTTTAGTTCTGTCCTGTAATTACGTTTAGCCTCAGTATAAGCATTTTTTAAACTAGTCGTACTATTTTCTTGGTATTTTTTCTTAAGATTATGTACTTCTTTCTTCATTTGTGCTAGATTTGAAGTGTACCAATTATTTATTTTAGTTTTCGTTGGTTTAATAATTTAATACTTACGACTAAAAGATATTTTACATGTATAATTTCAACCACGCTAAACCTCCCCATTCAGAATATTCAAATTGTTTTGCAGGTTTTACATTGCTTTGAACAAGTATTAAATTATGCACTTGCATAATTTTTAATATCATACTTCGTCAAACTATAACTACTGCATTTTTCTTGGTAAATCTTGGAGTTGAAGCTCCTTCCGCGCCTGTATTCTTACTTATGTACAGTTTAGGCATTTTGCTAAGAACGCCTATCATTATAATTATAAATATTTCAAAGTTTTTGACAGTTGGCAAATGAATTGTTTGTTCTAAGACAGATAAGTGTTGTTATTCTTTGTAGCTGAATAATGTAATATTTCCTTTAAATTTGTAAATCCTACTGTTATATTTACTTCTAATATAGTAAAATAATCGACCGATGTGAATTGGTAATTAGTGTTCGCGTATCACGTGCTAGTGGTTCTGAGTTTGAATGTCGGATTAGATAAGGATATTATAACTGTTTTTTCATCTCTATCTTCATTAGTATGATACAGCATACGAATATGTTACATAAAAAGTATAAAAAAACTGTTACAGCCCATTATGTATCAACGCTTTATTTGTGTATGTAAAAACAATAAAAAATCATAATAAATATTATATTATTATTATTTTATTATGAAGGTAATTACAATTCAAACTAACAAAATCATTAAAAAAAAAACCTTATTCTAAAACCTTATCTTATAATAGTTATTTATGTAAGAAAGACTTTTGTATGTATATGGTACATAAAAACTCAATCGTCAAACGAAAATGTTTAAATCTAATACCATATCACAGAATAGGTTTATACAGAAGCGACGGTAAGACAGAGAAACGAAAATTAGAGAGAGATGAAGAATGTGCACAAATTTAAAGGGCCCATTGTTTAACATCGGAAAATTTCCTCACATCTTAGAGAGAGGTAGGAGAAGAGCACAAATTTAAAGGTCTACATCTACACAATGCTTCAAGGTCATAGAACTGAAAAAAGGAATATGAAAGGTACCGACACGGAGTGTCGCTTCTGTGTGTAACTATTCTGTGACCGTATTTTAAATTTAATCGTGATTCTAAGTAAATATGTATATCATTCACGGCTTATTACTCATTATTGGATATTTCAATCTATTTTATCGTAGATATTGACATACTTAAATAGTGCAAAAAGTTTTTACTATAGTCGTCTTCTCCCGGGTACTCTAGCTCTTGGATGGGATGAAGTCGAGAATATCGCAGTACATAGAGCAAAATGTAAATCACTTGTTGCCCAATGAGCTCAAAAGCAAAGCAGACACTTAATCGGAGTACATAATATTTTTAAGGACCATTTAATCTACAAAATAAATAATAAAAATAAATTTAAATATAACATCCTACTCTGAATCAGTAGATATAAAGAAAGTAATATAACTTTGTGAAAGAAGAATCGACAGAACTATAGAAATAAAGTAAAAATTGGTAAAATGAAGCACATTTTCTGAATCGTTAAAATATGAATTATAAGTTTGTGATTCTATATAGATTATATTTCTTGACATATCAATTTATTATCATGCTTTCCCCAAAAAGTGACCAACACGTCGTGAGGGGTAATGATTTAATCAGTTAATTTGGAGTTGTCAAAATTGATAATTAACTAAATAACAGTTAAAATACAGATACCTCACTTAAATAAATATTACAGTAATATGACAAAATGATGAAGAAAATATTAATTAAATTTGAGTTTCGACTAATTTATAGCTAATTTGGAAGACATGGTGGATGACAGGTCAGTTGAATTCGTAATTTTTATTTTTGACATTTCTATGTGCATCCTTTGTGTGTAACTTTATTATTCTGTTATTCTCAGATTATCTATTTAAATTTGTTTATGCTTAAACGTTTTTCACCATTCCTTGACTCGGAACCTGAAACAGCTATGTAAGTCTCATTACCTTTCAAGTTCTGTACATTCGGATATCTCCAATTGATCCTTATTTATAACAAGTATGTAGACAGTTTAAGTAATATGATAACCAGAGCTTTGTATTAGAATGTCGTTAAAATCTAAGATGAATAATTCTATAAATGACATAATAAATGTCATGTATTAACATGGTTACTACCTTCATACAAGTAGCTATAGCTTGTTTACATAAATCCAGTCGCTATAGAAGTAATATTAGGGAACTATAATTTTCGTATAAATTATCATAGTTTGTGCTTTTATTGGAATAAAACTGACATATGTCAATGACAAATCAAAATTATATTACTTTGTTGCCTATTACAACAATAGTTATCGTTTATTGCTGTGGTACAAATCGTTGCTATGGATAATCAGTTTTTCATGGAGCTTCATATAGTGTAGACGTGTGTTTCAGTGTTAGTGTATTTTTGGTTAAATTCTTCTTCAGGAAGTTCCTGTGTGTGTGACTTTTCTAGTAGTGGTAGTGGCAATGGTTCCTGATTGTGTACTCACTAGTAATAATGGTTTCTACTAAGTTGGAGCATCAGATAAGGTAGGATTTTTTAAAATGTATTTGCTTATTGCGTTATTGTCTGTATTTATATCAGCGTAATCATAATATGCATATATTGGTAAAATGCAAATGGTAGGGACAGAATAATACTTTACAATGTTAAATGTTTAGGAATATGGTTAACCCATAGGTTTAATTAATTTAGTGTGTAATAAATGTGTACCTATATTTTTCGACATACTGATTAAAGATTGGGGTAAATATATGAGTTTTAGAAAGCAACGAAAATTATACCCATATTTTTTTCTTGAAATTTCAGAAATATTTTTCATAGATGTTTCCATGGTTACGTTGCTCTATTATTGTACATATTGTTACAATTGTTGATTATTAGATTATTGATTAAAAGCAAATTTTAAGTGGCAATATAAATAGTAAATTAGTTATATGCAGTATTTAGTAATAATTTAATTATTATTTAGTTAAACGTCTTGTCCAGTTTTCACAATCCTGTTATTGTTTTAACTTTAAGTTATGTTTATCTGATTTTACTTGCATGTATATATTTGATTTTTAAATTTTAAATAAAATGAAATACATCGTAATGTGCTCGTTCATGTCGCTGCCATCTTATTTCAATAGACATCTGTCCCAGTCCACTGACTCCACTGAGGCTCGAATGTAATCCAATTGGCGCGAAATATGAATAAAGTCATTATTATCTATAATGAAATATGAGAAATCTTTTTAAATTTGATTTGTTTTAGTTAATTTATATTGAATTGTTTTAGATACTTATATAATTAATAGAATGATTAATATATCTTGATTTCATGATTCCGCAAAATGATTGTTCTCAAATTTAATTTTTAAAAAACAGATTAACTGACTGAACAACGCCTAAATCTTCTAATATTTCTGAGCATCAAAAATTAAATTTTATAGAATTATAAAAATAATCATGTACTATACATGGATTTTCAGTTTTTATTCCGACATAAATCCAGTTCTGCATTTTTGTATCATGTGAAAATAGAGAGTATTATACTAAGAATGATATTTTGTGAATTTTATACATACTATATTTTTACTTTCATTAGATTTTCCTTTACATCGAGTATTAATATTTTTATGATTTTTTGGCACAATGCGTTTTTTTATATTTTTACTCCTTCCCATCATTGTATCAATTGTATAAAAAACCTAAAACAATTCATAATAAAATAAAAGATTTCCCATATATCGTTATACATATTAATGACTTTAATAATATTTCGCGCCAGTTGGATTAGATTAATACTAGGAATGACGAAACCTGAAAATTTTGGTACCCGGGTACCCGATATGAATACCCGGGTAGAACCGGATACTCGATAATTGCCCGTTACCCGATAATTACCCGATACCCGATAATAACCTGATGCCCGATAATTACCTGATACCCTTAAAATATCCGTTATTCTTTTATGTTCATCTTTTTAATACAAATTTTTGTTATTTGCATATAAATATATGAAATGAACAAAAAAATATTATTTTCTGATATGGAAATTAAAAAAAAAATCATTGTTATTTTTTATAATATACGAGTACATCAGCAATATAAAATTACAAAATTAAAGAAGTACATTTGATTTAATTACTTAGGAATATCTCATATTTCTATTCGCAAATATCAGCATGGATAATGTATCTGCACTCAATCTTTATCTTCGTTTTGTTACAATGTTTCCGGCAGCTGAAAACTGTCTTTAACTGGCAACAACAGATTTTAGGTAATGGGTAGATTTCGGGTAACGGGTACATTTCGGGTAATCGGGTACTATTTTTGATACCCGGATACATTATTATCGGGTAGGTTCCGGGTACCCGGGTACTCATCGTCATTCCTAATTAATACTGTGCCCTATGCAGGTATTATGTAGAAAGTGCAACTTTTTGTTTGAAGTTCCTATATATTTAAATGTTTTCCTTGTATAAAAATTTTATTATTAATTTTAAAAACTAATTTTATAATTTTCATTTATTTTTTTATTTATAATTATGTATATTAAAAACTCATGTTAAAGTTAATAACTTTAAGAAATTAATTTTAAAAATATGTACATGATATAAAACAAAAATTAACTGTATAAAAAACTCTAAAAATAATAAATAGAAAAATAATAATAATGAAACTGTGCTATTCCCAATCTGAATCGTATGGTTGTTTAAAAATGTATGTTTTATAATTTTTTCATTTAAGAAAGTACCACTTCGTTAATTATTTCTGAATAGCACGCATCTAGGCTAAAATACCTCGTTTTGGGAACAAGATCTTTAACTGAAGTTTTATCTTTTTTATGTATCGTATGGTAAATTCTAATTATTGTACAATATGTTTGTGAGTATATGTGGTATCACACCTGTTTGTGTAACGTGCTTAACCAATTGATTGCTTCAGACGTAACTAGAGCATTGATAAACTCGTCTTCAATTATTAATATAGGAAAACTTATATTCCCGTGCACTACATTCGCAATAAGTGCTTTCTGTCATTCCCAACATATATAATTTTGGCATGATCGGTCCTTATTCTGTTGAAGTGGCTCCAGATTTTCTGGTAGTTTTATTTCTAGAATGATGAATTCGATAGTTGACAATTTTTAGACACACAATTAACTTGAACATGTTCTTAAAATTTCATGGATTTGCTATTTTTCTTATTCAAAATTTTATATATCTGAATGACAATGACAGCTATCAATCATTAGAATTTTTAAAAACTAGGCAGTCCAGAACAAATGAAATTGGCAGAGGGCAGCTGTCACTAATGACATAGGTACTTTACATTTATATTACTTGCGTTTCATTTCCAGCAAATGTTTTACTCTGGGCCTAAAAATGCTAGTTATGTTACTGTACAAATTTATTAATTCGCTTCGCTCTTAACGTACATTAAAAAATGAAATTAGTTAACTTTGTTGCTATGTTCACATAAGGAACCATTTTAGTTTCAGGTTATATTCATCAAAGATTTTGGCCCGTATTACGATCTCACTTTTATAATAAAATCGCGATTTTAACGCTCACTTTTACATCAAAATCTTTTGTAAAAACGAACGTTAAAATCACGATATTATTATAAAAGTGAGCTAGTTCGTTATTATAATAAAATCGCGATTTTAAAGTTCGTTTTTACAAAAGATTTTGATGTAAAAGTGAGCGTTAAAATCGCGATTTTATTATAAAAGTGAGGTATTAATACGGGCCATAGCCACTGATCTGTAAAAATATTAGTTAATAATATTGTATAATTGAAAATATATATAAAAATAAATATAAATTTAACGAACACAAATTTTGCCGTTTATTCTAGTCGAAATCTGACAACTCAATAATACATAGCAACTAAAAAACATATCGTAAAACATTTTATTGAACAACACCTACTACTTTCTTTATGAAGCAAGCAAAGGGCACTACACAAGCCCTCCCCAAGAAAGGAAGTAGTAGGTTGTAAAAAATCAAAAAAATTAACAATATAACGGAATGACAGTTGTGTCATTGAGGTTGCTGAACTGTGTTAATCAAAATGATTGATATAAGCTGGTTTAAGTCTATCTATTGACACTGTTTCTATCTTGTCATCTATAAGAATTTTAAAAAATTTATCATATCTTTTGACAACTTTGAAAGGTCCATTATATGCTGGTTTAAGAATGGGACCAATAGTGTCATTTCTAATTAAAATATGGGAAGTTTTGAATAAATCTGGATGGATGTTGTGTGATGTTTTTGTTGATAGTCTTGTAGTGATTGGAGTAAATTTATTGATTGTGTTTTTTAATAGTGTTAAATATTGATTTGCTTCTGCTTTATTTAATATGTTATGTTTAGTTGTGGGAATTAATTCTCCAGGAAATTTAAGGTTCGTGCCGTACACGAGTTCTGCAGAACTACAATTTATATCATTTTTTACGGAGGATCGTATTCCAAGAAGGACCAACGGAAGGAAACTGATCCATTGTGAAGGATTTTGAAAGGTTTTTAAGGAAGTTTTTAATTGTCTGTGAAAACGTTCAATAATGCCATTTGATTGAGGGTGATAAGCTGTTGTTTGTATATGATGTGTTCCTAAAAGTTTTAGTAGTTTTTGAAAAAGAGAGGAATTAAATTGTTGGCCTCTATCAGATGTAATTGTTGCTGGTACACCAAACCGTGATATCCAACCATCAAGTAGAGCTGTTGCAACTGATTGTGCAGAACAATCTTTTAAAGGTATTGCTTCAGGCCATCTGGTGAAACGGTCGATGCAAGTAAGAAGGTAAGAAAAACCTTGTGAATTTGGTAACTTGACTAAGTCGATATGAATTGAACTGAAACGTGAAGTTGGAGTTGTGAATTGAAAAATAGGTGATTTGGTGTGTTTAACTATTTTAGCTTTTTGGCATTGTAAACACTGTTTTGTTTTGTCAGTTAAATATCTTTTCATATTTTTCCAAATGAATTTTGAAGTAATTAATTTAATTGTTGATTTAATTCCCGGATGTGAGAATGAATGAAAATGTTTGAATATAAGATTTTGGAATTGTTTTGGTATGTATGGTCTGTAAGTGTTTGTTGAAATATCACACCATAATTTAACATCTGTTTTAGGTAGAGATATTTGTTTAAATATTAAATTTGTATTTTTGTTTTCGAGTAACTCTTGTAATTCCTGATCATATTGTTGCATTTTTGCAATCTGATTATAGTCTATTTGACTATTTGAATATAGGATGTTTATGGAAATGCGAGAAAGGGCATCCGCAACTGGATTATTTTTGCCAGAGATGTGACGTATGTCATTTGTGAACTGAAAAATGTAATCTAATTGCCGCATTTCGCGAGGTGAATAAGTATTATTGCTGGCTATTTTTGTAATGAAAGTTAGAGGTTTATGATCAGTTAAAACAAAAAATTCTTTACCTTCAAGGAAATATCTGAATTTTTTTATCGCTGAAAATATAGCCAAAAGTTCCCTACTAAATGTGCTGTAACGTTTTTCAGTCGAGTTAAAAGTTCGCGAAAAGAAAGAGAGTGGTTCCCATTGATTATTGACGAATTGTTGAAGAACAGCACCGATTCCGATGTCTGATGCGTCAACCATAATATTAATTTTTGCACCGTGTATTGGAAAAGAAAGATTTGTTTCATGTGTTAGTTTAGTTTTAATCATATTAAAGGCTCTAGTAGCTTCCTTAGTCCAAATTATTTCTTTAGAACTATTTTTTTTGTTATCTAATAGTTTGTTGATTGGATGTAAAATAGTAGCGCAGTTTTTGATGAAGCGATGATAAAAATTTACTAAACCAAGAAATTCTCGTAGTTGTTTTTGTGTCTTTGGCATTGGAAATTTATAAATACTATCTACTTTTTCATGTACAGGTTTGATTCCGGAAGGAGAAATGTTATGTCCTAGAAATAATATTTGATTTTGACCGAATTGACATTTATCTTTGTTGATGAAAATACCAAATTTTTGTAATCTGTCAAAAATAATTTTTAGGTGTTCATAGTGACGTTCCGGAGAATTGCTAGCAATGAGTATGTCGTCTATATAAGCGAAACAAAAGTCTAAACCTCTCGTGACGATGTCAATGAAACGTTGAAAAGTTTGAGCGCTGTTTCTTAAACCGAACGGCATAACTATGTATTCAAAAAGACCGAATGGAGTTGTAATTGCTGTCTTGGCTATTGATTCTTCATCCATTGGTATTTGATTATACGCCTTTACTAAATCTATTTTAGAGTAAATTTTTGAATTTTGTAAGTTTGCCGTAAAATCTTGTAAATGAGGAAGTGGGTATCTGTCCGGAATCGTTTGTGAATTGAGAGCTCTATAATCTCCGCAGGGTCGTAGTTCTCCCGATTTTTTTCGAACTAAGTGTAAGGGTGAAGCCCAGCAACTAGAAGAAGGTCTTATTATACCCATCTCTAGCATATTATTAAATTCTTTTTTGACTTCCATCAATTTTTCAGGAGCTAGACGGCGTGGTTTTGCAAAAGTTGGGGAACTGGTAGTAGTTATACAGTGTTTTACTTTATGTTTGATTTGACATTTTGAATATAATTTATTTGTTAATAGAGAAGGATAATGTGAGAGTAATTCTGAGTAAGATTGTGGTGAAATAGGAGTTTGGGTTTTTTTTATGAAGTGTATTTTGTTTGTGTATTGATCCGATTCTAAAACTTGTTTCTTTGACATATTGACAGTTAATTTGAAATGTGTCAAAAAATCTGCTCCGATTATTGAGCATTGAACATTTGCAATGACAAATTTCCATGTAAAAGGTTTTGAAAGACCGAAATCTAATGTCAAAGTTTTGAAACCGTATGTGTCAATAGATGACTTATTGGCAGCTTGTAAAGAAATAGGTAACAATTTCAGTTTAGATTCGTTAAATGCAACCTTAATGACACTAACCTGAGCACCGCTGTCCACCAGGAAACGTTGCCCAGACGTTCTGTCCGTCAAATAAAATAGTGTTGCAGATACATTAAGATGATGACAACTGGAAATACAAGGTATTAATTTTGTATTAGTTGAAATTTTTATAGCAGTTTCGTTGAGAAGAACCTTTTTCTTTTTGAAAGAATCTTCCATGTTGCAGGGTGGTGTGCATTTCTTGGCGTTGCTTCCGAATTTCTTGTGGTACCAACAGAGAGAAGGTGATTCCGTGGTCAGAAGTTCTAGTTGTGACTGCAACTTCTTGACATCTTCTGATAGTTTTTTGATAGAAATTGTTTCCTGCGAGATCGATGCTATTGAAGGTTGGGAAATGCTCGCGATTTTGTCTGCGACTTCTGCCTTCTCTTCAAGGGAACAGTGCAACAAAGAAGAAATAATGGATTGAGTTGATAATGGTAATTTTTGCATGAACAGTTCTTCGAGGATAGTTTCGTCAAGTAGCTTCCCTGAGACCAACTGACGCATGTATCGTAGGACTTGTGAAGGCTTTTTGTCGTCAATAATAGAAGATGTTAATAGTTGTTGTAGCTTTTCTTTTTCAGAAATACTTAATCGTTGAATCAGTGCCTTTTTAATTACAGAGTACGGTTGTTCCACTGGAGGTGCAATGATTAAGTCTCTTACCTCAGCGGCAAACTGTGGGCCTAAGGCACTAATTAGTCTTACGAATTTGCTTCTCTCTGAAGTGATCCTCTGGGAAGCGAAAATAGCTTCAACTTGAGAAAACCAAAGCTCTGGATCGGCCGGCCAAAATTCAGGAATCTTAAAAGAAGTGGAGAGGGTCGAAAGTTGAACAGATTCGGCTTCCGAAGGATGAAGTGGTAGAGAGTCATGGTGTACACCTTCCATGACGAAAACGAAGGTGCGAAGATTCAGTTCGGGGTCACCAATGTAAAAATATTAGTTAATAATATTGTATAATTGAAAATATATATAAAAATAAATATAAATTTAACGAACACAAATTTTGCCGTTTATTCTAGTCGAAATCTGACAACTCAATAATACATAGCAACTAAAAAACATATCGTAAAACATTTTATTGAACAACACCTACTACTTTCTTTATGAAGCAAGCAAAGGGCACTACAGATCAATCTATAATACCTGGATAGGGCATAGCATATAAAAAAGTGAAGACTGTGGCGGCTATTTGAATCTAATCAAATTGGCGTGAAATATAAATAAAGTCGTTAGTATCTACAACGAAATATGAGATATCTTTTTACATTTGATTTGTTTTAGTTATTTAACTGTGAATTGTTTAAGTTAAAAGAATGATGTAAACGAGTAACATATGAACAAAACACATTGCGCATAAATATTATTGAATATATATTAATATTCGATGTAAAAGAAATTTTATCAAATATTGAAAATCACAAGTAAAAATATGCTATGCATAAAATTCACAGAATATCATTGTTTGTTTAATACACTTTATTTTTTCATGATATAAAAATGCAGAACTGGTTTTAAATCGGAATAAAAACTAAAAATCCAAATTTAGTAAATGATTATTATTATGATGTTCGTAAAATACCAGTACTGATTGAAGCTCAGAAATATTACATGATTTAGGCATTCTTTGGTCATTGTCGTTTCTAACCAATTTTTTAGTAATTAAAATTGAGAACAATCTCATTGACTAAAAATAATATTTAAAATACATAGTAGCAAAGACACAAATATTTTTTTTATAAAAAGGTAATAATAATAGCATTATATGAAAAACAAAATGAACTAATATTTTCTTATATTGTTTTAGGACAAATCGTAGAAAAATATTATACTAAACGTGTTCAGATTAGATCATGCTGGAATTAACAAATTGAAATATTAGATTGGGAAGAGTTAGAGTGAACCTCTTTCTGGGTAACATTAAACCAACTTGTCGTTGTCGATATGGTAACAAGTAATATTTAGTAATTCTTAGTTTTAATAATAATCTGGTTTGTTTATGAAAATAACTTATTTAAAAATATTTTTAACATCCCCCGATTTCTAAATTATAAAAATTACTTTTTTATTAAATTGCATAAATATTTCTCAGATTAAAAATGAAGGAGCATTCACATATTTGTGAATACAATACCAACCGGTTTTCTTTTGTTTCAGGTCGATGGAATAGAATTTAAGCAACAAACTGTGATATACACAATTAGTTTTAAGTACCAACCTTTAGACATAAGTCATTATACTTACATAAGCACAAACCCACCTTAGTTATAAGTACACGTAGTGGATAGGGTTCAACCTTCCGTCCCTATGGGGGAAGCCATGTGGAGGAGTGAATCTCGACTTGGTACCCACCAACAATATAGGTAAATATATTTCATCAATGTGAATATGAATTTATTTTTATATCTGAGAAATATTTAATGTTAAGATGTTAAAAATATCATAGAGGTAGCAATTTAAAAAAAAAAATTAATTTTCGCATATATAACAACAGATTTATTTATAATTAAAATATATTAATAATAATATTCAAATTGCAAAGTAGCAAGACACAAATACTTTAATAAAAAAGGTAATAATAATAGCATTATATAAAAAAAATGAACTAATATGTTCTTATATTGTTTCAGGAAAAATCGTAGAAAAAATTATACTGAACGTGTTCAGATTAGATCATGCTGGAATTAACAAATTGAAATGTTAGATTGGGAAGATTTAGAGTGAACTTCTTTCTGGGTAACATTAAACCAACTTGTCGTTGTCGATATGGTAAGAAGTAATATTTATTATATATTAGTTTTAATAATAATCTGGTTTGTTTATAAAAATAACTTATTTAAAAATATTTTTAAGATCCCCCGATTTCTAAATTATAAAAATTATTTTTTTATAAAATTGCATAAAATATTTCTCAGATTAAAAATGAAGGAGCATTCACATATTTGTGAATACAATACCAACTGGTTTTCTTTTGTTTCAGGTCGATGGAATAGAATTTAAGCAACAAACTGTGATATACACAATTAGTTTTAAGTACCAACCTTTAGACATAAGTCATTATACTAACATAAGCACAAACCCACCATAGTTATAAGTACACGTAGTGGATAGGGTTCAACCTTCCGTCCCTATGGGGGAAGCCATGTGGAGGAGTAAACCTTGACTTGGTACCCACCAACAATATAGGTAAATATATTTCATCAATGTGAATATGAATTTATTTTTATATCTGAGAAATATTTAATGTTAAGATGTTAAAAATATCATAGAGGTAGCAATTTAAAAAAAAAATTAAATTTTTGCATATATAACAACAGATTTATTTATAATTAAAATATATTGAAAATAATATTCAAATTGCAAAGTAGCAAGACACAAATACTTTTATAAAGAAGGTAATAATAATAGCATTATATAAAAAAAATGAACTAATATGTTATTGTATTGTTTCAGGAAAAATCGTAGAAAAAAATTATGCTGAACGTGTTCAGATTAGATCATGCTGGAATTAACAAATTGAAATGTTACATTGGGAAGAGTTAGAGTGAACCGCTTTCTGGGTAACATTAAACCAACTTGTCGTTGTTGATATGGTAAGAAGTAATATTTATTAATTATTAGTTTTAATAATAATCTATTTTTTTTATGAAAATAACTTCTTTAAAAATATTGTTAACATCCCCCGATTTCTAAATTATAAAAATTATTTTTTTATAAAATTGCATAAAATATTTCTCAGATTAAAAATGAAGGAGCATTCACATATTTGTGAATACAATACCAACCGGTTTTCTTTTGTTTCAGGTCGATGGAATAGAATTTAAGCAACAAACTGTGATATACACAATTAGTTTTAAGTACCAACCTTTAGACATAAGTCATTATACTAACATAAGCACAAACCCACCTTAGTTATAAGTACACGTAGTGGATAGGGTTCAACCTTCCGTCCCTATGGGGGAAGCCATGTGGAGGAGTGAACCTTGACTTGGTACCCACCAACAATATAGGTAAATATATTTCAACAATGTGAATATGAATTTATTTTTATATCTGAGAAATATTTTATGTTAAGATGATAGAAAAATCATAGAGATAGCAATTTAAAAAAAAATAATTTAAATTTTTGTATATATAACAACAGATTTATTTATAATTAAAATATATTGAAAATAATATTCAAATTGCAAAGTAGCAAGACACAAATACTTTTATAAAAAAGGTAATAATAATAGCATTATATAAAAAAAATTAACTAATATGTTTCAGGAAAAATCGTAGAAAAAAATTATACTGAACGTGTTCAGATTAGATCATGCTGGAATTAACAAATTGAAATGTTACATTGGGAAAAGTTAGAGTGAACCTCTTTATGGGTAACATTAAACCAACTTGTCGTTGTTGATATGGTAAGAAGTAATATTTATTAATTATTAGTTTTAATAATAATCTTGTTTGTTTATGAAAATAACTTATTTAAAAATATTTTTAACATCCCCCGATTTCTAAATTATGAAAATTATTTTATTTATAATATTGCATAAAATATTTCTCAGATTAAAAATGAAGGAGAATTCACATATTTGTGAATACAATACCAACCGGTTTTTTTTGTTTCAGGTCGATGGAATAGAATTTAAGCAACAAACTGTGATATACACAATTAGTTGTAAGTACCAACCTTTAGACATAAGTCATTATACTAACATAAGCACAAACCCACCTTAGTTATAAGTACACGTAGTGGATAGGGTTCAACCTTCCGTCCCTATGGGGGAAGCCATGTGGAGGAGTGAACCTTGACTTGGTACCCACCAACAATATAGGTAAATATATTTCATCAATATGAAAATGAATTTGTTTTTATATCTGAGAAATATTTAATGTTAAGATGTTAGAAATATAATAGAGATAGCAATTTAAAAAAAAAAAAAAAAAATTTTTGCATATATAACAACAGATTTATTTATAATTAAAATATATTGAAAATAATATTCAAATTGCAAAGTAGCAAAGACTCAAATACTTTTATAAAAAAGGTAATAATAATAGCATTATATAAAAAAATGAACTAATATGTTCTTATATTATTTCAGGAAAAATCGTAGAAACAAATTATACTAAACGTGTTCAGATTAGATCATGCTGGAATTAACAAATTGAAATGTTACATTGGGAAAAGATAGAGTGAACCTCTTTCTGGCTAACATTAAACCAACTTGTCGTTATTGATATGGTAAGATGTAATATTTATTAATTATTAGTTTTAATAATAATCTGGTTTTTTTATGAAAATAACTTACTTAAAAATATTTTTAACATCCCCCGATTTCTAAATTATAAAAATTATTTTTTTATAATATTGCATAAAATATTTCTCAGATTAAAAATGAAGGAGCATTCACATATTTGTGAATACAATACCAACCGGTTTTCTTTTGTTTCAGGTCGATGGAATAGAATTTAAGCAACAAACTGTGATATACACAATTAGTTTTAAGTACCAACCTTTAGACATAAATCATTATACTAACATAAGCTCAAACCCACCTTAGTTATATGTACACGTAGTGGATAGGGTTCAACCTTCCGTCCCTATGGGGGAAGCCATGTGGAGGAGTGAACCTCGACTTGGTACCCACCAACAATATAGGTAAATATATTTCATCAATGTGAATATGAATTTATTTTTATATCTGAGAAATATTTAATGTTAAGATGTTAAAAATATCATAGAGGTAGCAATTTAAAAAAAAAATAATTTAAATTTTTGCATATATAACATATTTATTTTTAATTAAAATATATTGAAAATAATATTCAAATTGCAAAGTAACAAGACACAAATACTTTTATAAAAAAGGTAATAATAATAGCATTACATAAAAAAAATGAACTAATATGTTCTTATATTGTTTCAGGAAAGATCGTAGAAAAAAATTATACTGAACGTGTTCAGATTAGATCATGCTGGAATTAACAAATTGAAATGTTACATTGGGAAAAGTTAGAGTGAACCTCTTTCTGGGTAACATTAAACCAACTTGTCGTTGTTGATATGGTAAGAAGTAATATTTATTAATTATTAGTTTTAATAATAATCTGGTTTGTTTATAAAAATAACTTATTTAAAAATATTTTTAACATCCCCCGATTTCTAAATTATAAAAATTATTTTTTTATAATATTGCATAAAATATTTCTCAGATTAAAAATGAAGGAGCATTCACATATTTGTGAATACAATACCAACTGGTTTTCTTTTGTTTCAGGTCGATGGAATAGAATTTAAGCAACAAACTGTGATATACACAATTAGTTTTAAGTACCAACCTTTAGACATAAGTCATTATACTAATATAAGCACAAACCCACCTTAGTTATAAGTACACGTAGTGGATAGGGTTCAACCTTCCGTCCCTATGGGGGAAGCCATGTGGAGAAGAGAACCTCGACTTGGTACCCACCAACAATATAGGTAAATATATTTCATCAATGTGAATATGAATTTATTTTTATATCTGAGAAATATTTATTGTTAAGATGTTAAAAATATCATAGAGGTAGCAATTTAAAAAAAAAAAAAATTAAATTTTTGCATATATAACATTTATTTATAATTAAAATATATTAAAAATAATATTCAAATTGCAAAGTAGCAAGACACAAATACTTTTATAAAAAAGGTAATAATAATAGCATTATATAAAAAAAAAATGAACTAATATGTTCTTATATTGTTTCAGGAAAGATCGTAGAAAAAAATTATACTGAACGTGTTCAGATTAGATCATGCTGGAATTAACAAATTGAAATGTTACATTGGGAAAAGTTAGAGTGAACCTCTTTCTGGGTAACATTAAACCAACTTGTCGTTGTTGATATGGTAAGAAATAATATTTATTAATTATTAGTTTTAATAATAATCTATTTTTTTTTATGAAAATAACTTATTTAAAAATATTGTTAACATCCCCCGATTTCTAAATTATAAAAATTATTTTTTTATAAAATTGCATAAAATATTTCTCAGATTAAAAATGAAGGAGCATTCACATATTTGTGAATACAATACCAACCGGTTTTCTTTTGTTTCAGGTCGATGGAATAGAATTTAAGCAACAAACTGTGATATACACAATTAGTTTTAAGTACCAACCTTTAGACATAAGTCATTATACTAACATAAGCACAAACCCACCTTAGTTATAAGTACACGTAGTGGATAGGGTTCAACCTTCTGTCCCTATGGGGGAAGCCATGTGGAGGAGTGAACCTCGACTTGGTACCCACCAACAATATAGGTAAATATATTTCATCAATGTGAATATGAATTTATTTTTATATCTGAGAAATATTTAATGTTAAGATGTTAAAAATATCATAGAGGTAGCAATTTAGAAAAAAAATAATTTAAATTTTTGCATATATAACATATTTATTTTTAATTAAAATATATTGAAAATAATATTCAAATTGCAAAGTAACAAGACACAAATACTTTTATAAAAAAGGTAATAATAATAGCATTACATAAAAAAAAATGAACTAATATGTTCTTATATTGTTTCAGGAAAGATCGTAGAAAAAAATTATACTGAACGTGTTCAGATTAGATCATGCTGGAATTAACAAATTGAAATGTTACATTGGGAAAAGTTAGAGTGAACCTCTTTCTGGGTAACATTAAACCAACTTGTCGTTGTTGATATGGTAAGAAGTAATATTTATTAATTATTAGTTTTAATAATAATCTATTTTTTTTATGAAAATAACTTATTTAAAAATATGTTAACATCCCCCGATTTCTAAATTATAAAAATTATTTTTTTATAATATTGCATAAAATATTTCTTAGATTAAAAATGAAGGAGCATTCACATATTTGTGAATACAATACCAACCGGTTTTCTTTTGTTTCAGGTCGATGGAATAGAATTTAAGCAACAAACTGTGATATACACAATTAGTTTTAAGTACCAACCTTTAGACATAAATCATTATACTAACATAAGCACAAACCCACCTTAGTTATAAGTACACGTAGTGGATAGGGTTCAACCTTCCGTCCCTATGGGGGAAGCCATGTGGAGGAGTGAACCTCGACTTGGTACCCACCAACAATATAGGTAAATATATTTCATCAATGTGAATATGAATTTATTTTTATATCTGAGAAATATTTAATGTTAAGATGTTAAAAATATCATAGAGGTAGCAATTTAAAAAAAAAATTAAATTTTTGCATATATAACAACAGATTTATTTATAATTAAAATTTATTGAAAAAAAAATTTAAATTGCAAAGTAGCAAAGACACAAATACTTTTATAAAATAGGTAATAATAATAGCATTATATAAAAAAATGAACTAATATGTTCTTATATTGTTTCAGGAAAGATCGTAGAAAAAAATTATACTAAACGTGTTCAGATTAGATCATGCTGGAATTAACAAATTGAAATGTTACATTGGGAAAAGTTAGAGTGAACCTCTTTCTGGGTAACATTAAACCAACTTGTCGTTGTTGATATGGTAAGATGTAATATTTATTAATTATTAGTTTTAATAATAATCTGGTTTTTTATGAAAATAACTTATTTAAAAATATTTTTAACATCCCCCGATTTCTAAATTATAAAAATTAATTTTTTATAATATTGCATAAAATATTTCTCAGATTAAAAATGAAGGAGCATTCACATATTTGTGAATACAATACCAACCGGTTTTCTTTTGTTTCAGGTCGATGGAATAGAATTTAAGCAACAAACTGTGATATACACAATTAATTTTAAGTACCAACCTTTAGGCATAAGTCATTATACTAACATAAACACAAACCCACCTTAGTTATAAGTACACGTAGTGGATAGGGTTCAACCTTCCGTCCCTATGGGGGAAGCCATGTGGAGGAGTGAACCTCGACTTGGTACCCACCAACAATATAGGTAAATACATTTCATCAATGTGAATATGAATTTATTTTTATATCTGAGAAATATTTAATGTTAAGATGTTACAAATATTATAGAGATAGCAATTTAAAAAAAAAACAATTTAAATTTTTGCATATATAACAACAGATTTATTTATAATTAAAATATATTGGAAATAATATTCAAATTGCAAAGTAGCAAAGACACAAATACTTTTATAAAAAAGGTAATAATAATAGCATTATATAAAAAAATGAACTAATATGTTCTTATATTGTTTCAGGAAAAATCGTAGAAAAAAATTATACTGAACGTGTTCAGATTAGATCATGCTGGAATTAACAAATTGAAATGTTACATTGGGAAAAGTTAGAGTGAACCTCTTTCTGGGTAACATTAAACCAACTTGTCGTTGCTGGTATGGTAAGATGTAATATTTATTAATTATTAGTTTTAATAATAATCTGTTTTTTTTTTTATGAAAATAACTTATTTAAAAATATTTTTAACATCCCCCGATTTCTAAATTATAAAATTTATTTTTTTATAAAATTGCGTAAAATATTTCTCAGATTAAAAATGAAGGAGCATTCACATATTTGTGAATACAATACCAACCGGTTTTCTTTTGTTTCAGGTCGATGGAATAGAATGTAAGCAACAAACTGTGATATACACAATTAGTTTTAAGTACCAACCTTTAGATATAAGTCATTATACTAACATAAGCACAAACCCACCTTAGTTATAAGTATACGTAGTGGATAGGGTTCAACCTTCCGTCCCTATGGGGGAAGCCATGTGGAGGAGTGAACCTCGACTTGGTACCCACCAACAATATAGGTAAATATTTTTCATCAATGTGAATATGAATTTATTTTTATATCTGAGAAATATTTAATGTTAAGATGTTAAAAATATCATAGAGGTAGCAATTTAAAAAAAAATAATTTAAATTTTTGCATATATAACATATTTATTTATAATTAAAATATATTGAAAATAATATTCAAATTGCAAAGTAACAAGACACAAATACTTTTATAAAAAAGGTAATAATAATAGCATTATATAAAAAAAATGAACTAATATGTCCTTATATTGTTTCAGGAAAGATCGTAGAAAAAAATTATACTGAACGTGTTCAGATTAGATCATGCTGGAATTAACAAATTGAAATGTTACATTGGGTAAAGTTAGAGTGAAACTCTTTCTGGGTAACATTAAACCAACTTGTCGTTGTTGATATGGTAAGAAGTAATATTTATTAATTATAAGTTTTAATAATAATCTAGTTTTTTTATGAAAATAACTTATTTAAAAATATGTTAACATCCCCCGATTTCTAAATTATAAAAATTATTTTTTTATAATATTGCTTAAAATATTTCTCAGATTAAAAATGAAGGAGCATTTACATATTTGTGAGTACAATACCAACCGGTTTTCTTTTGTTTCAGGTCGATGGAATAGAATTTAAGCAACAAACTGTGATATACACAATTAGTTTTAAGTACCAACCTTTAGACATAAATCATTATACTAACATAAGCACAAACCCACCTTAGTTATAAGTACGCGTAGTGGATAGGGTTCAACCTTCCGTCCCTATGGGAGAAGCCATGTGGAGGAGTGAACCTCGACTTGGTACCCACCAACAATATAGGTAAATATATTTCATCAATGTGAATATGAATTTATTTTTATATCTGAGAAATATTTAATGTTAAGATGTTAAAAATATCATAGAGGTAGCAATTTAAAAAAAAAATAATTTAAATTTTTGCATATATAACATATTTATTTTTAATTAAAATATATTGAAAATAATATTCAAATTGCAAAGTAACAAGACACAAATACTTTTATAAAAAAGGTAATAATAATAGCATTACATAAAAAAAATGAACTAATATGTTCTTATATTGTTTCAGGAAAGATCGTAGAAAAAAATTATACTGAACGTGTTCAGATTAGATCATGCTGGAATTAACAAATTGAAATGTTACATTGGGAAAAGTTAGAGTGAACCTCTTTCTGGGTAACATTAAACCAACTTGTCGTTGTTGATATGGTAAGAAGTAATATTTATTAATTATTAGTTTTAATAATAAACTATTTTTTTATGAAAATAATTTATTTAAAAATATTGTTAACATCCCCCGATTTCTAAATTATAAAAATTATTTTTTTATAAAATTGCATAAAATATTTCTCAGATTAAAAATGAAGGAGCATTCACATATTTGTGAATACAATACCAACCGGTTTTCTTTTGTTTCAGGTCGATGGAATAGAATTTAAGCAACAAACTGTGATATACACAATTAGTTTTAAGTACCAACCTTTAGACATAAGTCATTATACTAACATAAGCACAAACCCACCTTAGTTATAAGTACACGTAGTGGATAGGGTTCAACCTTCCGTCCCTATGGGGGAAGCCATGTGGAGGAGTGAACCTCGACTTGGTACCCACCAACAATATAGGTAAATATATTTCATCAATGTGAATATGAATTTATTTTTATATCTGAGAAATATTTAATGTTAAGATGTTAAAAATATCATAGAGGTAGCAATTTAAAAAAAAAATAATTTAAATTTTTGCATATATAACATATTTATTTTTAATTAAAATATATTGAAAATAATATTCAAATTGCAAAGTAACAAGACACAAATATTTTTATAAAAAAGGTAATAATAATAGCATTACATAAAAAAAATGAACTAATATGTTGTTATATTGTTTCAGGAAAGATCGTAGAAAAAAATTATACTGAACGTGTTCAGATTAGATCATGCTGGAATTAACAAATTGAAATGTTACATTGGGAAAAGTTAGAGTGAACCTCTTTCTGGGTAACATTAAACCAACTTGTCGTTGTTGATATGGTAAGAAGTAATATTTATTAATTATTAGTTTTAATAATAATCTAGTTTTTTTATGAAAATAACTTATTTAAAAATATGTTAACATCCCCCGATTTCTAAATTATAAAAATTATTTTTTTATAATATTGCATAAAATATTTCTCAGATTAAAAATGAAGGAGCATTCACATATTTGTGAATACAATACCAACCGGTTTTCTTTTGTTTCAGGTCGATGGAATAGAATTTAAGCAACAACCTGTGATATACACAATTAGTTTTAAGTACCAACCTTTAGACATAAATCATTATACTAACATAAGCACAAACCCACCTTAGTTATAAGTACACGTAGTGGATAGGGTTCAACCTTCCGTCCCTATGGGGGAAGCCATGTGGAGGAGTGAACCTCGACTTGGTACCCACCAACAATATAGGTAAATATATTTCATCAATGTGAATATGAATTTATTTTTATATCTGAGAAATATTTAATGTTAAGATGTTAAAAATATCATAGAGGTAGCAATTTAAAAAAAAAATTAAATTTTTGCATATATAACTACAGATTTATTTATAATTAAAGTTTATTGAAAAAAAAATTTAAATTGCAAAGTAGCAAAGACACAAATACTTTTATAAAATAGGTAATAATAATAGCATTATATAAAAAAATGAACTAATATGTTCTTATATTGTTTCAGGAAAGATCGTAGAAAAAAATTATACTAAACGTGTTCAGATTAGATCATGCTGGAATTAACAAATTGAAATGTTACATTGGGAAAAGTTAGAGTGAACCTCTTTCTGGGTCCCTATGGGGGAAGCCATGTGGAGGAGTGAACCTCGACTTGGTACCCACCAACAATATAGGTAAATATATTTCATCAATGTGAATATGAATTTATTTTTATATCTGAGAAATATTTAATGTTAAGATGTTAAAAATATCATAGAGGTAGCAATTTAAAAAAAAATAATTTAAATTTTTGCATATATAACAACAGATTTATTTATAATTAAAATATATTGAAAATAATATTCAAATTGCAAAGTAGCAAAGACACAAATACTTTTATAAAAAAGGTAATAATAATAGCATTATATAAAAAAATGAACTAATATGTTCTTATATTGTTTCAGGAAAAATCGTAGAAAAAAATTATACTGAACGTGTTCAGATTAGATCATGCTGGAATTAACAAATTGAAATGTTACATTGGGAAAAGTTAGAGTGAACCTCTTTCTGGGTAACATTAAACCAACTTGTCGTTGTTGATATGGTAAGATGTAATATTTATTAATTATTAGTTTTAATAATAATCTGGTTTTTTTATGAAAATAACTTATTTAAAAATATTTTTAACATCCCCCAAATTCTAAATTATAAAAATTATTTTTTTATAATATTGCATAAAATATTTCTCAGATTAAAAATGAAGGAGCATTCACATATTTGTGAATACAATACCAACCGGTTTTCTTTTGTTTCACGTCGATGGAATAGAATTTAGGCAACAAACTGTGATATACACAATTAGTTTTAAGTACCAACCTTTAGACATAAATCATTATACTAACATAAGCTCAAACCCACCTTAGTTATATGTACACGTAGTGGATAGGGTTCAACCTTCCGTCCCTATGGGGGAAGCCATGTGGAGGAGTGAACCTCGACTTGGTACCCACCAACAATATAGGTAAATATATTTCATCAATGTGAATATGAGTTTATTTTTATATCTGAGAAATATTTAATGTTAAGATGTTAAAAATATCATAGAGGTAGCAATTTAAAAAAAAATTAAATTTTTGCATATATAACAACAGATTTATTTATAATTTAAATTTATTGAAAATAATATTTAAATTGCAAAGTAGCAAAGACACAAATACTTTTATAAAAAAGGTAATAATAATAGCATTATATAAAAAAAATGAACTAATATGTTCTTATATTGTTTCAGGAAAGATCGTAGAAAAAAATTATACTAAACGTGTTCAGATTAGATCATGCTGGAATTAACAAATTGAAATGTTACATTGGGAAAAGTTAGAGTGAACCTCTTTCTGGGTAACATTAAACCAACTTGTCGTTGTTGATATGGTAAGATGTAATATTTATTACTTATTAGTTTTAATAATAATCTGGTTTTTTATGAAAATAACTTATTTAAAAATATTTTTAACATCCCCCGATTTCTAAATTATAAAAATTATTTTTTTATAATATTGCATTAAATATTTCTCAGATTAAAAATGAAGGAGCATTCACATATTTGTGAATACAATACCAACCGGTTTTCTTTTGTTTCAGGTCGATGGAATAGAATTTAAGCAACAAACTGTGATATACACAATTAATTTTAAGTACCAACCTTTAGGCATAAGTCATTATACTAACATAAACACAAACCCACCTTAGTTATAAGTACACGTAGTGGATAGGTTTCAACCTTCCGTCCCTATGGGGGAAGCCATGTGGAGGAGTGAACCTCGACTTGGTACCCACCAACAATATAGGTAAATACATTTCATCAATGTGAATATGAATTTATTTTTATATCTGAGAAATATTTAATGTTAAGATGTTACAAATATTATAAAGATAGCAATTTAAAAAAGAAATAATTCAAATTTTTGCATATATAACAACAGATTTATTTATAATTAAAATATATTGAAAATAATATTCAAATTGCAAAGTAGCAAAGACACAAATACTTTTATAAAAAAGGTAATAATAATAGCATTATATAAAAAAATGAACTAATATGTTCTTATATTGTTTCAGGAAAAATCGTAGAAAAAAATTATACTGAACGTGTTCAGATTAGATCATGCTGGAATTAACAAATTGAAATGTTACATTGGGAAAAGTTAGAGTGAACCTCTTTCTGGGTAACATTAAACCAAGTTGTCGTTGTTGATATGGTAAGATGTAATATTTATTAATTATTAGTTTTAATAATAATCTGGTTTTTTTATGAAAATAACTTATTTAAAAATATTTTTA
Source organism: Stenolophus ochropezus (assembly GCA_035578165.1). Lineage (NCBI taxonomy): Eukaryota > Metazoa > Arthropoda > Insecta > Coleoptera > Carabidae > Stenolophus > Stenolophus ochropezus. Next base: position 19,225,868 of record JAQOWZ010000010.1, on the reverse strand, counting down.
ACATCCCCCAAATTCTAAATTATAAAAATTATTTTTTTATAATATTGCATAAAATATTTCTCAGATTAAAAATGAAGGAGCTTTCACATATTTGTGAATACAATACCAACCGGTTTTCTTTTGTTTCACGTCGATGGAATAGAATTTAAGCAACAAACTGTGATATACACAATTAGTTTTAAGTACCAACCTTTAGACATAAGTCATTATACTAACATAAGCACAAACCCACCTTAGTTATAAGTACACGTAGTGGATAGGGTTCAACCTTCCGTCCCTATGGGGGAAGCCATGTGGAGGAGTGAACCTCGACTTGGTACCCACCAACAATATAGGTAAATATATTTCATCAATGTGAATATGAATTTATTTTTATATCTGAGAAATATTTAATGTTAAGATGTTAGAAATATTATAGAGATAGCAATTAAAAAAAAAAAAAATTAAATTTTTGCATATATAACAACAGATTTATTTCTAATTAAAATATATTGAAAATAATATTCAAATTGCAAAGTAGCAAGACACATATACTTTTATAAAAAAAGTAATAATAATAGCATTATATAAAAAAAATGAACTAATATGTTCTTATATTGTTTCAGGAAAAATCGTAGAAAAAAATTATACTGAACGTGTTCAGATTAGATCATGCTGGAATTAACAAATTGAAATGTTACATTGGGAAAAGTTAGAGTGAACCTCTTTCTGGGTAACATAAAACCAACTTGTCGTTGTTGATATGGTAAGATGTAATATTTATTAATTATTAGTTTTAATAATAATCTGGTTTTTTTATGAAAATAACTTATTTAAAAATATTGTTAACATCCCCCGATTTCTAAATTATAAAAATAATTTTTTTATAAAATTGCATAAAATATTTCTCAGATTAAAAATGAAGGAGCATTCACATATTTGTGAATACAATACCAACTGGTTTTCTTATGTTTCAGGTCGATGGAATAGAATTTAAGCAACAAACTGTGATATACACAATTAGTTTTAAGTACCAACCTTTAGACATAAGTCATTATACTAACATAAGCACAAACCCACCATAGTTATAAGTACACGTAGTGGATAGGGTTCAACCTTCCGTCCCTATGGGGGAAGCCATGTGGAGGAGTGAACCTCGACTTGGTACCCACCAACAATATAGGTAAATATATTTCATCAATGTGAATATGAATTTATTTTTATATCTGAGAAATATTTAATGTTAAGATGTTAAAAATATCATAGAGGTAGCAATTTAAAAAAAAAAATTAAATTTTTGCATATATAACATATTTATTTCTAATTAAAATATATTGCAAATAATATTCAAATTGCAAAGTAGCAAGACACATATACTTTTATAAAAAAGGTAATAATAATAGCATTATATAAAAAAAATGAACTAATATGTTCTTATATTGTTGCAGGAAAACTCGTAGAAAAAAATTATACTGAACGTGTTCAGATTAGATCATGCTGGAATTAACAAATTGAAATGTTACATTGGGAAAAGTTATAGTGAACCTCTTTCTGGGTAACATTAAACCAACTTGTCGTTGCTGATATGGTAAGATGTAATATTTATTAATTATTAGTTTTAATAATAAACTGGTTTTTTTATGAAAATAACTTATTTAAAAATATTTTTAACATCCCCCGATTTCTAAATTATAAAAATTATTTTTTTATAAAATTGCGTAAAATATTTCTCAGATTAAAAATGAAGGAGCATTCACATATTTGTGAATACAATACCAACCGGTTTTCTTTTGTTTCAGGTCGATGGAATAGAATTTAAGCAACAAACTGTGATATACACAATTAGTTTTAAGTACCAACCTTTAGACATAAGTCATTATACTAACATAAGCACAAACCCACCTTAGTTATAAGTATACGTAGTGGATAGGGTTCAACCTTCCGTCCCTATGGGGGAAGCCATGTGGAGGAGTGAACCTCGACTTGGTACCCACCAACAATATAGGTAAATATATTTCATCAATGTGAATATGAATTTATTTTTATATCTGAGAAATATTTAATGTTAAGATGTTAAAAATATCATACAGGTAGCAATTTGAAAAATAAAATTAATTTTTTGCATATATTACATATTTATTTCTAATTAAAATATATTGAAAATAATATTCAAATTGCAAAGTAGCAAAGACACATATACTTTTATAAAAAAGGTAATAATAATAGCATTATATAAAAAAAATGATCTAATAAGTTCTTATATTGTTTCAGGAAAAATCGTAGAAAAAAATTATACTGCACGTGTTCAGATTAGATCATGCTGGAATTAACAAATTGAAATGTTACATTAGGAAAAGTTAGAGTGAACCTCTTTCTGGGTAACATTAAACAAACTTGTCGTTGTCGATATGGTAAGAAGTAATATTTATTAATTAGTTTTAATAATAATCTGGTTTGTTTATGAAAATAACTTATTTAAAAATATTTTCAAAATCCCCCCATTTCTAAATTATAAAAATTATTTTTTTATAAAATTGCATAAAATATTTCTCAGATTAAAAATGAAGGAGCATTCACATATTTGTGAATACAATACCAACCGGTTTTCTTTTGTTTCAGGTCGGTGGAATAGAATTTAAGCAACAAACTGTGATATACACAATTAGTTTTAAGTACCAACCTTTAGACATAAGTCATTATACTAACATAAGCACAAACCCACCTTAGTTATAAGTACTCGTAGTGGATAGGGTTCAACCTTCCGTCCCTAGGGGGGAAGCCATGTGGAGGAGTGAACCTCGACTTGGTACCCACCAACAATATAGGTAAATATATTTCATCAATGTGAATATGAATTTATTTTTATATCTGAGAAATATTTAATGTTAAGATGTTAGAAATATTATAGAGATAGCAATTAAAAAAAAAAAAAAATTTTTGCATATATAAGAACAGATTTATTTATAATTAAAATATATTGAAAATAATATTCAAATTGCAAAGTAGCAAAGACACAAATACTTTTATAAAAAAGGTAATAATAATAGCATTATATAAAAAAATGAACTAATATGTTTTTATATTATTTCAGGAAAAATCGTAGAAAAAAATTATACTGAACGTGTTCAGATTAGATCATGCTGGAATTAACAAATTGAAATGTTACATTGGGAAAAGTTAGAGTGAACCTCTTTCTGGGTAACATTAAACCAACTTGTCGTTGTTGATATGGTAAGATGTAATATTTATTAATTATTAGTTTTAATAATAATCTGGTTTTTTTATGAAAATAACTTATTTAAAAATATTTTTAACATCCCCCAAATTCTAAATTATAAAAATTATTTTTTTATAATATTGCATAAAATATTTCTCAGATTAAAAATGAAGGAGCATTCACATATTTGTGAATACAATACCAACCGGTTTTCTTTTGTTTCAGGTCGATGGAATAGAATTTAAGCAACAAACTGTGATATACACAATTAGTTTTAAGTACCAACCTTTAGACATAAGTCATTATACTAACATAAGCACAAACCCACCTTAGTTATAAGTACACGTAGTGGATAGGGTTCAACCTTCCGTCACTATGGGGGAAGCCATGTGGAGGAGTGAACCTCGACTTGGTACCCACCAACAATATAGGTAAATATATTTCATCAATGTGAATATGAATTTATTTTTATATCTGAGAAATATTTAATGTTAAGATGTTAGAAATATTATAGAGATAGCAATTAAAAAAAAAAATTTTAATTTTTGCATATATAACAACAGATTTATTTCTAATTAAAATATATTGAAAATAATATTCAAATTGCAAAGTAGCAAGACACATATACTTTTATAAAAAAAGTAATAATAATAGCATTATATAAAAAAAAATGAACTAATATGTTCTTATATTGTTTCAGGAAAAATCGTAGAAAAAAATTATACTGAACGTGTTCAGATTAGATCATGCTGGAATTAACAAATTGAAATGTTACATTGGGAAAAGTTATAGTGAACCTCTTTCTGGGTAACATTAAACCAACTTGTCGTTGCTGATATGGTAAGATGTAATATTTATTAATTATTAGTTTTAATAATAAACTGGTTTTTTTATGAAAATAACTTATTTAAAAATATTTTTAACATCCCCCGATTTCTAAATTATAAAAATTATTTTTTTATAAAATTGCGTAAAATATTTCTCAGATTAAAAATGAAGGAGCATTCACATATTTGTGAATACAATACCAACCGGTTTTCTTTTGTTTCAGGTCGATGGAATAGAATTTAAGCAACAAACTGTGATATACACAATTAGTTTTAAGTACCAACCTTTAGACATAAGTCATTATACTAACATAAGCACAAACCCACCTTAGTTATAAGTATACGTAGTGGATAGGGTTCAACCTTCCGTCCCTATGGGGGAAGCCATGTGGAGGAGTGAACTTCGACTTGGTACCCACCAACAATATAGGTAAATATATTTCATTAATGTGAATATGAATTTATTTTTATATCTGAGAAATATTTAATGTTAAGATGTTAAAAATATCATAGAGGTAGCAATTTGAAAAATAAAATTAATTTTTTGCATATATTACATATTTATTTCTAATTAAAATATATTGAAAATAATATTCAAATTGCAAAGTAGCAAAGACACATATACTTTTATAAAAAAGGTAATAATAATAGCATTATATAAAAAAAATGATCTAATAAGTTCTTATATTGTTTCAGGAAAAATCGTAGAAAAAAATTATACTGCACGTGTTCAGATTAGATCATGCTGGAATTAACAAATTGAAATGTTACATTAGGAAAAGTTAGAGTGAACCTCTTTCTGGGTAACATTAAACAAACTTGTCGTTGTCGATATGGTAAGAAGTAATATTTATTAATTAGTTTTAATAATAATCTGGTTTGTTTATGAAAATAACTTATTTAAAAATATTTTTAACATCCCCCAAATTCTAAATTATAAAAATTATTTTTTTATAATATTGCATAAAATATTTCTCAGATTAAAAATGAAGGAGCATTCACATATTTGTGAATACAATACCAACCGGTTTTCTTTTGTTTCAGGTCGGTGGAATAGAATTTAAGCAACAAACTGTGATATACACAATTAGTTTTAAGTACCAACCTTTAGACATAAGTCATTATACTAACATAAGCACAAACCCACCTTAGTTATAAGTACTCGTAGTGGATAGGGTTCAACCTTCCGTCCCTATGGGGGAAGCCATGTGGAGGAGTGAACTTCGACTTGGTACCCACCAACAATATAGGTAAATATATTTCATTAAGGTGAATATGAATTAATTTTTATATCTGAGAAATATTTAATGTTAAGATGTTAAAAATATCATACAGGTAGCAATTTGAAAAATAAAATTAATTTTTTGCATATATTACATATTTATTTCTAATTAAAATATATTGAAAATAATATTCAAATTGCAAAGTAGCAAAGACACATATACTTTTATAAAAAAGGTAATAATAATAGCATTATATAAAAAAAATGATCTAATAAGTTCTTATATTGTTTCAGGAAAAATCGTAGAAAAAAATTATACTGCACGTGTTCAGATTAGATCATGCTGGAATTAACAAATTGAAATGTTACATTAGGAAAAGTTAGAGTGAACCTCTTTCTGGGTAACATTAAACAAACTTGTCGTTGTCGATATGGTAAGAAGTAATATTTATTAATTAGTTTTAATAATAATCTGGTTTGTTTATGAAAATAACTTATTTAAAAATATTTTCAAAATCCCCCCATTTCTAAATTATAAAAATTATTTTTTTATAAAATTGCATAAAATATTTCTCAGATTAAAAATGAAGGAGCATTCACATATTTGTGAATACAATACCAACCGGTTTTCTTTTGTTTCAGGTCGGTGGAATAGAATTTAAGCAACAAACTGTGATATACACAATTAGTTTTAAGTACCAACCTTTAGACATAAGTCATTATACTAACATAAGCACAAACCCACCTTAGTTATAAGTACTCGTAGTGGATAGGGTTCAACCTTCCGTCCCTAGGGGGGAAGCCATGTGGAGGAGTGAACCTCGACTTGGTACCCACCAACAATATAGGTAAATATATTTCATCAATGTGAATATGAATTTATTTTTATATCTGAGAAATATTTAATGTTAAGATGTTAGAAATATTATAGAGATAGCAATTAAAAGAAAAAATTAAATTTTTGCATATATAAGAACAGATTTATTTATAATTAAAATATATTGAAAATAATATTCAAATTGCAAAGTAGCAAAGACACAAATACTTTTATAAAAAAGGTAATAATAATAGCATTATATAAAAAAATGAACTAATATGTTTTTATATTATTTCAGGAAAAATCGTAGAAAAAAATTATACTGAACGTGTTCAGATTAGATCATGCTGGAATTAACAAATTGAAATGTTACATTGGGAAAAGTTAGAGTGAACCTCTTTCTGGGTAACATTAAACCAACTTGTCGTTGTTGATATGGTAAGATGTAATATTTATTAATTATTAGTTTTAATAATAATCTGGTTGTTTTATGAAAATAACTTATTTAAAAATATTTTTAACATCCCCCAAATTCTAAATTATAAAAATTATTTTTTTATAATATTGCATAAAATATTTCTCAGATTAAAAATGAAGGAGCATTCACATATTTGTGAATACAATACCAACCGGTTTTCTTTTGTTTCAGGTCGATGGAATAGAATTTAAGCAACAAACTGTGATATACACAATTAGTTTTAAGTACCAACCTTTAGACATAAGTCATTATACTAACATAAGCACAAACCCACCTTAGTTATAAGTACACGTAGTGGATAGGGTTCAACCTTCCGTCACTATGGGGGAAGCCATGTGGAGGAGTGAACCTCGACTTGGTACCCACCAACAATATAGGTAAATATATTTCATCAATGTGAATATGAATTTATTTTTATATCTGAAAAATATTTAATGTTAAGATGTTAGAAATATTATAGAGATAGCAATTAAAAAAAAAAATTTTAATTTTTGCATATATAACAACAGATTTATTTCTAATTAAAATATATTGAAAATAATATTCAAATTGCAAAGTAGCAAAGACACATATACTTTTATAAAAAAAGTAATAATAATAGCATTATATAAAAAAAATGAACTAATATGTTCTTATATTGTTTCAGGAAAAATCGTAGAAAAAAATTATACTGAACGTGTTCAGATTAGATCATGCTGGAATTAACAAATTGAAATGTTACATTGGGAAAAGTTAGAGTGAACCTCTTTCTGGGTAACATAAAACCAACTTGTCGTTGTTGATATGGTAAGATGTAATATTTATTAATTATTAGTTTTAATAATAATCTGGTTTTTTTATGAAAATAACTTATTTAAAAATATTGTTAACATCCCCCGATTTCTAAATTATAAAAATAATTTTTTTATAAAATTTCATAAAATATTTCTCAGATTAAAAATGAAGGAGCATTCACATATTTGTGAATACAATACCAACTGGTTTTCTTATGTTTCAGGTCGATGGAATAGAATTTAAGCAACAAACTGTGATATACACAATTAGTTTTAAGTACCAACCTTTAGACATAAGTCATTATACTAACATAAGCACAAACCCACCATAGTTATAAGTACACGTAGTGGATAGGGTTCAACCTTCCGTCCCTATGGGGGAAGCCATGTGGAGGAGTGAACCTCGACTTGGTACCCACCAACAATATAGGTAAATATATTTCATCAATGTGAATATGAATTTATTTTTATATCTGAGAAATATTTAATGTTAAGATGTTAAAAATATCATAGAGGTAGCAATTTAAAAAAAAAAAAAAAATTTTTGCATATATAACATATTTATTTCTAATTAAAATATATTGCAAATAATATTCAAATTGCAAAGTAGCAAGACACATATACTTTTATAAAAAAGGTAATAATAATAGCATTATATAAAAAAAATGAACTAATATGTTCTTATATTGTTGCAGGAAAACTCGTAGAAAAAAATTATACTGAACGTGTTCAGATTAGATCATGCTGGAATTAACAAATTGAAATGTTACATTGGGAAAAGTTATAGTGAACCTCTTTCTGGGTAACATTAAACCAACTTGTCGTTGCTGATATGGTAAGATGTAATATTTATTAATTATTAGTTTTAATAATAAACTGGTTTTTTTATGAAAATAACTTATTTAAAAATATTTTTAACATCCCCCGATTTCTAAATTATAAAAATTATTTTTTTATAAAATTGCGTAAAATATTTCTCAGATTAAAAATGAAGGAGCATTCACATATTTGTGAATACAATACCAACCGGTTTTCTTTTGTTTCAGGTCGATGGAATAGAATTTAAGCAACAAACTGTGATATACACAATTAGTTTTAAGTACCAACCTTTAGACATAAGTCATTATACTAACATAAGCACAAACCCACCTTAGTTATAAGTATACGTAGTGGATAGGGTTCAACCTTCCGTCCCTATGGGGGAAGCCATGTGGAGGAGTGAACCTCGACTTGGTACCCACCAACAATATAGGTAAATATATTTCATCAATGTGAATATGAATTTATTTTTATATCTGAGAAATATTTAATGTTAAGATGTTAAAAATATCATACAGGTAGCAATTTGAAAAATAAAATTAATTTTTTGCATATATTACATATTTATTTCTAATTAAAATATATTGAAAATAATATTCAAATTGCAAAGTAGCAAAGACACATATACTTTTATAAAAAAGGTAATAATAATAGCATTATATAAAAAAAATGATCTAATAAGTTCTTATATTGTTTCAGGAAAAATCGTAGAAAAAAATTATACTGCACGTGTTCAGATTAGATCATGCTGGAATTAACAAATTGAAATGTTACATTAGGAAAAGTTAGAGTGAACCTCTTTCTGGGTAACATTAAACAAACTTGTCGTTGTCGATATGGTAAGAAGTAATATTTATTAATTAGTTTTAATAATAATCTGGTTTGTTTATGAAAATAACTTATTTAAAAATATTTTCAAAATCCCCCCATTTCTAAATTATAAAAATTATTTTTTTATAAAATTGCATAAAATATTTCTCAGATTAAAAATGAAGGAGCATTCACATATTTGTGAATACAATACCAACCGGTTTTCTTTTGTTTCAGGTCGGTGGAATAGAATTTAAGCAACAAAATGTGATATACACAATTAGTTTTAAGTACCAACCTTTAGACATAAGTCATTATACTAACATAAGCACAAACCCACCTTAGTTATAAGTACTCGTAGTGGATAGGGTTCAACCTTCCGTCCCTAGGGGGGAAGCCATGTGGAGGAGTGAACCTCGACTTGGTACCCACCAACAATATAGGTAAATATATTTCATCAATGTGAATATGAATTTATTTTTATATCTGAGAAATATTTAATGTTAAGATGTTAGAAATATTATAGAGATAGCAATTAAAAAAAAAATTAAATTTTTGCATATATAAGAACAGATTTATTTATAATTAAAATATATTGAAAATAATATTCAAATTGCAAAGTAGCAAAGACACAAATACTTTTATAAAAAAGGTAATAATAATAGCATTATATAAAAAAATGAACTAATATGTTTTTATATTATTTCAGGAAAAATCGTAGAAAAAAATTATACTGAACGTGTTCAGATTAGATCATGCTGGAATTAACAAATTGAAATGTTACATTGGGAAAAGTTAGAGTGAACCTCTTTCTGGGTAACATTAAACCAACTTGTCGTTGTTGATATGGTAAGATGTAATATTTATTAATTATTAGTTTTAATAATAATCTGGTTTTTTTATGAAAATAACTTATTTAAAAATATTTTTAACATCCCCCAAATTCTAAATTATAAAAATTATTTTTTTATAATATTGCATAAAATATTTCTCAGATTAAAAATGAAGGAGCATTCACATATTTGTGAATACAATACCAACCGGTTTTCTTTTGTTTCAGGTCGATGGAATAGAATTTAAGCAACAAACTGTGATATACACAATTAGTTTTAAGTACCAACCTTTAGACATAAGTCATTATACTAACATAAGCACAAACCCACCTTAGTTATAAGTACACGTAGTGGATAGGGTTCAACCTTCCGTCACTATGGGGGAAGCCATGTGGAGGAGTGAACCTCGACTTGGTAACCACCAACAATATAGGTAAATATATTTCATCAATGTGAATATGAATTTATTTTTATATCTGAGAAATATTTAATGTTAAGATGTTAGAAATATTATAGAGATAGCAATTAAAAAAAAAAATTTTAATTTTTGCATATATAACAACAGATTTATTTCTAATTAAAATATATTGAAAATAATATTCAAATTGCAAAGTAGCAAGACACATATACTTTTATAAAAAAAGTAATAATAATAGCATTATATAAAAAAAAATGAACTAATATGTTCTTATATTGTTTCAGGAAAAATCGTAGAAAAAAATTATACTGAACGTGTTCAGATTAGATCATGCTGGAATTAACAAATTGAAATGTTACATTGGGAAAAGTTATAGTGAACCTCTTTCTGGGTAACATTAAACCAACTTGTCGTTGCTGATATGGTAAGATGTAATATTTATTAATTATTAGTTTTAATAATAAACTGGTTTTTTTATGAAAATAACTTATTTAAAAATATTTTTAACATCCCCCGATTTCTAAATTATAAAAATTATTTTTTTATAAAATTGCGTAAAATATTTCTCAGATTAAAAATGAAGGAGCATTCACATATTTGTGAATACAATACCAACCGGTTTTCTTTTGTTTCAGGTCGGTGGAATAGAATTTAAGCAACAAACTGTGATATACACAATTAGTTTTAAGTACCAACCTTTAAACATAAGTCATTATACTAACATAAGCACAAACCCACCTTAGTTATAAGTACACGTAGTGGATAGGGTTCAACCTTCCGTCACTATGGGGGAAGCCATGTGGAGGAGTGAACCTCGACTTGGTACCCACCAACAATATAGGTAAATATATTTCATTAAGGTGAATATGAATTAATTTTTATATCTGAGAAATATTTAATGTTAAGATGTTAAAAATATCATACAGGTAGCAATTTGAAAAATAAAATTAATTTTTTGCATATATTACATATTTATTTCTAATTAAAATATATTGAAAATAATATTCAAATTGCAAAGTAGCAAAGACACATATACTTTTATAAAAAAGGTAATAATAATAGCATTATATAAAAAAAATGATCTAATAAGTTCTTATATTGTTTCAGGAAAAATCGTAGAAAAAAATTATACTGCACGTGTTCAGATTAGATCATGCTGGAATTAACAAATTGAAATGTTACATTAGGAAAAGTTAGAGTGAACCTCTTTCTGGGTAACATTAAACAAACTTGTCGTTGTCGATATGGTAAGACGTAATATTTATTAATTAGTTTTAATAATAATCTGGTTTGTTTATGAAAATAACTTATTTAAAAATATTTTCAAAATCCCCCCATTTCTAAATTATAAAAATTATTTTTTTATAATATTGCATAAAATATTTCTCAGATTAAAAATGAAGGAGCATTCACATATTTGTGAATACAATACCAACCGGTTTTCTTTTGTTTCAGGTCGATGGAATAGAATTTAAGCAACAAACTGTGATATACACAATTAGTTTTAAGTACCAACCTTTAAACATAAGTCATTATACTAACATAAGCACAAACCCACCTTAGTTATAAGTACACGTAGTGGATAGGGTTCAACCTTCCGTCACTATGGGGGAAGCCATGTGGAGGAGTGAACCTCGACTTGGTACCCACCAACAATATAGGTAAATATATTTCATCAATGTGAATATGAATTTATTTTTATATCTGAGAAATATTTAATGTTAAGATGTTAGAAATATTATAGAGATAGCAATTAAAAAAAAAAAAATAATTTTTGCATATATAACAACAGATTTATTTCTAATTAAAATATATTGAAAATAATATTCAAATTGCAAAGTAGCAAGACACATATACTTTTATAAAAAAAGTAATAATAATAGCATTATATAAAAAAAATGAACTAATATGTTCTTATATTGTTTCAGGAAAAATCGTAGAAAAAAATTATACTGAACGTGTTCAGATTAGATCATGCTGGAATTAACAAATTGAAATGTTACATTGGGAAAAGTTAGAGTGAACCTCTTTCTGGGTAACATAAAACCAACTTGTCCTTGTTGATATGGTAAGATGTAATATTTATTAATTATTAGTTTTAATAATAATCTGGTTTTTTTATGAAAATAACTTATTTAAAAATATTGTTAACATCCCCCGATTTCTAAATTATAAAAATATTTTTTTTATAAAATTGCATAAAATATTTCTCAGATTAAAAATGAAGGAGCATTCACATATTTGTGAATACAATACCAACTGGTTTTCTTATGTTTCAGGTCGATGGAATAGAATTTAAGCAACAAACTGTGATATACACAATTAGTTTTAAGTACCAACCTTTAGACATAAGTCATTATACTAACATAAGCACAAACCCACCATAGTTATAAGTACACGTAGTGGATAGGGTTCAACCTTCCGTCCCTATGGGGGAAGCCATGTGGAGGAGTGAACCTCGACTTGGTACCCACCAACAATATAGGTAAATATATTTCATCAATGTGAATATGAATTTATTTTTATATCTGAGAAATATTTAATGTTAAGATGTTAAAAATATTATAGAAGTAGCAATTAAAAAAAAAATAATTTAAATTTTTGCATATATAACAATAGATTTATTTATAATTAAAATATTTTGAAAATAATATTTAAATTGCAACGTAGCAAAGACACAAATACTTTTATAAAAAAGATAATAATAATAGCATTATATAAAAAAAATGAACTAATATGTTCGTATATTGTTTCAGGAAAAATCGTAGAAAAAAATTATACTGAACGTGTTCAGATTAGATCATGCTGGAATTAACAAATTGAAATGTTACATTGGGAAAAGTTAGAGTGAACCTCTTTCTGGGTAACATTAAACCAACTTGTCGTTGTTGATATGGTAAGAAGAAATATTTATTAATAATTAGTTTTAATAATAATCTGATTTGTATATGAAAATAACTTATTTAAAAATATTTTCAAAATCCCCCCATTTCTAAATTATAAAAATTATTTTTTTATAAAATTGCATAAAATATTTCTCAGATTAAAAATGAAGGAGCATTCACATATTTGTGAATACAATACCAACCGGTTTTCTTTTGTTTCAGGTCGATGGAATAGAATTTAAGCAACAAACTGTGATATACACAATTAGTTTTAAGTACCAACCTTTAGACATAAGTCATTATACTAACATAAGCACAAACCCACCTTAGTTATAAGTACACGTAGTGGATAGGGTTCAACCTTCCGTTCCTATGGGGGAAGCCATGTGGAGGAGTGAACCTCGACTTGGTACCCACCAACAATATAGGTAAATATATTGCATCAATGTGAATATGAATTTATTTTTATATCTGAGAAATATTTAATGTTAAGATGTTAAAAATATTATAGAAGTAGCAATTTAAAAAAAAATAATTTAAATTTTTGCATATATAACAATAGATTTATTTATAATTAAAATATATTGAAAATAATATTCAAATTGCAACGTAGCAAAGACACAAATACTTTTATAAAAAAGGTAATAATAATAGCATTATATAAAAAAAAATGAACTAATATGTTCTTATATTGTTTCAGGAAAAATCGTAGAAAAAAATTATACTGAACGTGTTCAGATTAGATCATGCTGGAATTAACAAATTGAAATGTTACATTGGGAAAAGTTAGAGTGAACCTCTTTCTGGGTAACATTAAACCAACTTGTCGTTGTCGATATGGTAAGAAGTAATATTTATTAATTAGTTTTAATAATAATCTGGTTTGTTTATGAAAATAACTTACTTAAAAATATTTTCAAAATCCGCCCATTTCTAAATTATAAAAATTCTTTTTTTATAAAATTGCATAAAATATTTCTCAGATTAAAAATGAAGGAGCATTCACATATTTGTGAATACAATACCAACCGGTTTTCTTTTGTTTCAGGTCGATGGAATAGAATTTAAGCAACAAACTGTGATATACACAATTAGTTTTAAGTACCAACCTTTAGACATAAGTCATTATACTAACATAAGCACAAACCCACCTCAGTTATAAGTACACGTAGTGGATAGGGTTCAACCTTCCGTCCCTATGGGGGAAGCCATGTGGGGGAGTGAACCTCGACTTGGTACCTACCAACAATATAGGTAAATAGATTTCATCAATGTGAATATGAATTTATTTTTATATCTGAGAAATATTTAATGTTAAGATGTTAAAAATATCATAGAGGTAGCAATTTGAAAAAAAAAAAAAATTTTTGCATATATTACATATTTATTTCTAATTAAAATATATTGAAAATAATATTCAAATTGCAAAGTAGCAAAGACACATATCTTTTATAAAAAAGGTAATAATAATAGCATTATATAAAAAAAATTATCTAATAAGTTCTTATATTGTTTCAGGAAAAATCGTAGAAAAAAATTATACTGAACGTGTTCAGATTAGATCATGCTGGAATTAACAAATTGAAATGTTACATTAGGAAAAGTTAGAGTGAACCTCTTTCTGGGTAACATTAAACAAACTTGTCGTTGTCGATATGGTAAGAAGTAATATTTATTAATTAGTTTTAATAATAATCTGGTTTGTTTATGAAAATAACTTACTTAAAAATATTTTCAAAATCCGCCCATTTCTAAATTATAAAAATTCTTTTTTTATAAAATTGCATAAAATATTTCTCAGATTAAAAATGAAGGAGCATTCACATATTTGTGAATACAATACCAACCGGTTTTCTTTTGTTTCAGGTCGATGGAATAGAATTTAAGCAACAAACTGTGATATACACAATTAGTTTTAAGTACCAACCTTTAGACATAAGTCATTATACTAACATAAGCTCAAACCCACCTCAGTTATAAGTACACGTAGTGGATAGGGTTCAACCTTCCGTCCCTATGGGGGAAGCCATGTGGGGGAGTGAACCTCGACTTGGTACCCACCAACAATATAGGTAAATAGATTTCATCAATGTGAATATGAATTTATTTTTATATCTGCGAAATATTTAATGTTAAGATGTTAAAAATATCATAGAGGTAGCAATTTGAAAAAAAAAAAAATTTTTTGCATATATTACATATTTATTTCTAATTAAAATATATTGAAAATAATATTCAAATTGCAAAGTAGCAAAGACACATATCTTTTATAAAAAAGGTAATAATAATAGCATTATATAAAAAAAATTATCTAATAAGTTCTTATATTGTTTCAGGAAAAATCGTAGAAAAAAATTATACTGAACGTGTTCAGATTAGATCATGCTGGAATTAACAAATTGAAATGTTACATTAGGAAAAGTTAGAGTGAACCTCTTTCTGGGTAACATTAAACAAACTTGTCGTTGTCGATATGGTAAGAAGTAATATTTATTAATTAGTTTTAATAATAATCTGGTTTGTTTATGAAAATAACTTATTTAATAGTTATTTATGATATAAGTGTTAAAAGTGACATTTTATGACTGAGTGGGGAAGTTTGAAACGAGGCGAAGCCGAGTTTAACAAACCCCACCAACGAAATAGAATCACTTTTAACACAAATATCATACACTATTTTTCCTACGACCACAGTTATGTACCTATTAGTAAATAAAAACTAAGCATTAGAATGACATTTATGACAGGTCATGATGTATTTGTTATGAAAAACTGAACATAAGACGTGTTAAAAGTAAATTTGTTTTTTACTTTTAACACGTTGTCAATGGCAACGTTTTAAAAGTATTTACTGTGTTATAAACTGTTATTTTTAACTTGCTAGGCAACCGTTAAAAATACTATTTTTAACAGTGGTCGTAGGAAAAAATATTTTCAAAATCCCCCTATTTCTAAATTATAAAAATTATTTTTTTATAAAATTGCATAAAATATTTCTCAGATTAAAAATGAAGGAGCATTCACATATTTGTGAATACAATACCAACCGGTTTTCTTTTGTTTCAGGTCGATGGAATAGAATTTAAGCAACAAACTGTGATATACACAATTAGTTTTAAGTACCAACCTTTAGACATAAGTCATTATACTAACATAAGCACAAACCCACCTTAGTTATAAGTGCACGTAGTGGATAGGGTTCAACCTTCCGTCCCTATGGGGGAAGCCATGTGAAGGAGTGAACCTCGACTTGGTACCCACCAACAATATAGGTAAATATATTTCATCAATGTGAATATGAATTTATTTTTATATCTGAGAAGTATTTAATGTTAAGATGTTAAAAATATCATAGAGGTAGCAATTTAAAAAAAAATAATTTTAATTTTTGCATATATAACAATAGATTTATTTATAATTAAAATATATTGAACATAATATTCAACTTGCAAAGTAGCAAAGACACAAATACTTTTATAAAAAAGGTAATAATAATAGCATTATGTAAAAAAATGAACTAATATGTTCTTATATTGTTTCAGGAAAAATCGTAGAAAAAAATTATACTGAACGTGTTCAGATTAGATCATGCTGGAATTAACAAATTGAAATGTTACATTGGGAAATGTTAGAGTGAACCTCTTTCTGGGTAACATTAAACCAACTTGTCGTTGTTGATATGGTAAGAAGTAATATTTATTAATTATTAGTTTTAATAATAATCTGGTTTTTTTATGAAAATAATTTATTTAAAAATATTTTTAACATCCCCCAATCTCATAATTATAAAAATTATTTTTTTATAAAATTGCATAAAATATTTCTCAGATTAAAAATGAAGGATCATTCACATATTTGTGAATACAATACCAACCGGTTTTCTTTTGTTTCAGGTCGATGGAATAGAATTTAAGCAACAAACTATGATATACACAATTAGTTTTAAGTACCAACCTTTAGACATAAGTCATTATACTAACATAAGCACAAACCCACCTCAGTTATAAGTACACGTAGTGGATAGGGTTCAACCTTCCTTCCCTATGGGGGAAGCCATGTGGGGGAGTGAACCTCGACTTGGTACCCACCAACAATATAGGTAAATATATTTCATCAATGTGAATATGAATTTATTTTTATATCTGAGAAATATTTAATGTTAAGATGTTAAAAATATCATAGAGGTAGCAATTTGAAAAAAAAAATTAAATTTTTGCATATATTACATAGTTATTTCTAATTAAAATATATTGAAAATAATATTCAAATTGCAAAGTAGCAAAGACACATATCTTTTATAAAAAAGGTAATAATAATAGCATTATATAAAAAAATGATCTAATAAGTTCTTATATTGTTTCAGGAAAAATCGTAGAAAAAAATTATACTGAACGTGTTCAGATTAGATCATGCTGGAATTAACAAATTGAAATGTTACATTAGGAAAAGTTAGAGTGAACCTCTTTCTGGGTAACATTAAACAAACTTGTCGTTGTCGATATGGTAAGAAGTAATATTTATTAATTAGTTTTAATAATAATCTGGTTTGTTTATGAAAATAAGTTATTTAAAAATATTTTCAAAATCCCCCTATTTCTAAATTATAAAAATTATTTTTTTATAAAATTGCATAAAATATTTCTCAGATTAAAAATGAAGGAGCATTCACATATTTGTGAATACAATACCAACCGGTTTTCTTTTGTTTCAGGTCGATGGAATAGAATTTAAGCAACAAACTGTGATATACACAATTAGTTTTAAGTACCAACCTTTAGACATAAGTCATTATACTAACATAAGCACAAACCCACCTTAGTTATAAGTGCACGTAGTGGATAGGGTTCAACCTTCCGTCCCTATGGGGGAAGCCATGTGAAGGAGTGAACCTCGACTTGGTACCCACCAACAATATAGGTAAATATATTTCATCAATGTGAATATGAATTTATTTTTATATCTGAGAAGTATTTAATGTTAAGATGTTAAAAATATCATAGAGGTAGCAATTTAAAAAAAAAATAATTTTTATTTTTGCATATATAACAATAGATTTATTTATAATTAAAATATATTGAACATAATATTCAACTTGCAAAGTAGCAAAGACACAAATACTTTTATAAAAAAGGTAATAATAATAGCATTATGTAAAAAAATGAACTAATATGTTCTTATATTGTTTCAGGAAAAATCGTAGAAAAAAATTATACTGAACGTGTTCAGATTAGATCATGCTGGAATTAACAAATTGAAATGTTACATTGGGAAATGTTAGAGTGAACCTCTTTCTGGGTAACAATAAACCAACTTGTCGTTGTTGATATGGTAAGAAGTAATATTTATTAATTATTAGTTTTAATAATAATCTGGTTTTTTTATGAAAATAATTTATTTAAAAATATTTTTAACATCCCCCGATCTCATAATTATAAAAATTATTTTTTTATAAAATTGCATAAAATATTTCTCAGATTAAAAATGAAGGAGCATTCACATATTTGTGAATACAATACCAACCGGTTTTCTTTTGTTTCAGGTCGATGGAATAGAATTTAAGCAACAAACTGTGATATACACAATTAGTTTTAAGTACCAACCTTTAGACATAAGTCATTATACTAACATAAGCACAAACCCACCTTAGTTATAAGTGCACGTAGTGGATAGGGTTCAACCTTCCGTCCCTATGGGGGAAGCCATGTGAAGGAGTGAACCTCGACTTGGTACCCACCAACAATATAGGTAAATATATTTCATCAATGTGAATATGAATTTATTTTTATATCTGAGAAGTATTTAATGTTAAGATGTTAAAAATATCATAGAGGTAGCAATTTAAAAAAAAATAATTTTAATTTTTGCATATATAACAATAGATTTATTTATAATTAAAATATATTGAACATAATATTCAACTTGCAAAGTAGCAAAGACACAAATACTTTTATAAAAAAGGTAATAATAATAGCATTATGTAAAAAAATGAACTAATATGTTCTTATATTGTTTCAGGAAAAATCGTAGAAAAAAATTATACTGAACGTGTTCAGATTAGATCATGCTGGAATTAACAAATTGAAATGTAACATTGGGAAATGTTAGAGTGAACCTCTTTCTGGGTAACATTAAACCAACTTGTCGTTGTTGATATGGTAAGAAGTAATATTTATTAATTATTAGTTTTAATAATAATCTGGTTTTTTTATGAAAATAATTTATTTAAAAATATTTTTAACATCCCCCGATCTCATAATTATAAAAATTATTTTTTTATAAAATTGCATAAAATATTTCTCAGATTAAAAATGAAGGATCATTCACATATTTGTGAATACAATACCAACCGGTTTTCTTTTGTTTCAGGTCGATGGAATAGAATTTAAGCAACAAACTATGATATACACAATTAGTTTTAAGTACCAACCTTTAGACATAAGTCATTATACTAACATAAGCACAAACCCACCTCAGTTATAAGTACACGTAGTGGATAGGGTTCAACCTTCCGTCCCTATGGGGGAAGCCATGTGGGGGAGTGAACCTCGACTTGGTACCCACCAACAATATAGGTAAATATATTTCATCAATGTGAATATGAATTTATTTTTATATCTGAGAAATATTTAATGTTAAGATGTTAAAAATATCATAGAGGTAGCAATTTGAAAAAAAAAATTAAATTTTTGCATATATTACATATTTATTTCTAATTAAAATATATTGAAAATAATATTCAAATTGCAAAGTAGCAAAGACACATATCTTTTATAAAAAAGGTAATAATAATAGCATTATATAAAAAAATGATCTAATAAGTTCTTATATTGTTTCAGGAAAAATCGTAGAAAAAAATTATACTGAACGTGTTCAGATTAGATCATGCTGGAATTAACAAATTGAAATGTTACATTAGGAAAAGTTAGAGTGAACCTCTTTCTGGGTAACATTAAACAAACTTGTCGTTGTCGATATGGTAAGAAGTAATATTTATTAATTAGTTTTAATAATAATCTGGTTTGTTTATGAAAATAAGTTATTTAAAAATATTTTCAAAATCCCCCTATTTCTAAATTATAAAAATTATTTTTTTATAAAATTGCATAAAATATTTCTCAGATTAAAAATGAAGGAGCATTCACATATTTGTGAATACAATACCAACCGGTTTTCTTTTGTTTCAGGTCGATGGAATAGAATTTAAGCAACAAACTGTGATATACACAATTAGTTTTAAGTACCAACCTTTAGACATAAGTCATTATACTAACATAAGCACAAACCCACCTTAGTTATAAGTACACGTAGTGGATAGGGTTCAACCTTCCGTCCCTATGGGGGAAGCCATGTGAAGGAGTGAACCTCGACTTGGTACCCACCAACAATATAGGTAAATATATTTTATCAATGTGAATATGAATTTATTTTTATATCTGAGAAATATTTAATGTTAAGATGTTAAAAATATCATAGAGGTAGCAATTTAAAAAAAAATAATTTTAATTTTTGCATATATAACAATAGATTTATTTATAATTAAAATATATTGAACATAATATTCAAATTGCAAAGTAGCAAAGACACAAATACTTTTATAAAAAAGGTAATAATAATAGCATTATGTAAAAAAAATGAACTAATATGTTCTTATATTGTTTCAGGAAAAATCGTAGAAAAAAATATTACTGAACGTGTTCAGATTAGATCATGCTGGAATTAACAAATTGAAATGTTATATTGGGAAAAGTTAGAGTGAATCTCTTTCTGGGTAACATTAAACCAACTTGTCGTTGTTGATATGGTAAGAAGTAATATTTACTAATTATTAGTTTTAATAATAATCTGGTTTTTTATGAAAATAATTTATTTAAAAATATTTTTAACATCCCCCGATCTCATAATTATAAAAATTATTTTTTTATAAAATTGCATAAAATATTTCTCAGATTAAAAATGAAGGAGCATTCACATATTTGTGAATACAATACCAACCGGTTTTCTTTTGTTTCAGGTCGATGTAATAGAATTTAAGCAACAAACTGTGATATACACAATTAGTTTTAAGTACCAACCTTTAGACATAAGTCATTATACTAACATAAGCACAAACCCACCTCAGTTATAAGTACACGTAGTGGATAGGGTTCAACCTTCCGTCCCTATGGGGGAAGCCATGTGGAGGAGTGAACCTCGACTTGGTACCCACCAACAATATAGGTAAATATATTTCATCAATGTGAATATGAATTTATTTTTATATCTGAGAAATATTTAATGTTAAGATGTTAAAAATATCTTAGAGGTAGCAATTTAAAAAAAAATATTTAATTTTTGCATATATAACAATATATTTATTTATAATTAAAATATATTGAAAATAATATTCAAATTACAAAGCAGCAAAGACACAAATACTTTTAGAAGAAAGGTAATAATAATAGCATTATATAAAAAATGAACTAATATGTTCTTATATTGTTTCAGGAAAAATCGTAGAAAAAAATTATACTGAACGCGTTTAGATTAGATCATGCTGGAATTAACAAATTGAAATGTTACATTGGGAAAAGTTAGAGTGAACCTCTTTCTGGGTAACATTAAACCAACTTGTCGTTGTTGATATGGTAAGAAGTAATATTTATTAATTATTAGTTTTAATAATAATCTGGTTTGTTTATCAAAATAACTTATTTAAAAATATTTTTAACATCCCCCGATTTCTAAATTATAAAAATTATTTTTTTATAAAATTGCATAAAATATTTCTCAAATTAAAAATGAAGGAGCATTCACATATTTGTGAATACAATACCAACCGGTTTTCTTTTGTTTCAGATCGATGGAATAGAATTTAAGCAACAAACTGTGATATACACAATTAGTTTTAAGTACCAACCTTTCATTTTTTCGCCGCCGTATATAGAAGTAACTTGTAAAATAGAAATCTGTAATATCGCCCTAAATGTCACTATAAAAACTAGATAACCTAAGAATAAAATTACTAAAAATTTTGAATAACTGACAGGTAATCTACATATTAAATGTCAAATAGTAATTCATTTTTAAAATTTCTACGTTTTAAGAAAAAATAAAATGTGTTATTCAGAGTAAAAGTGCTTTGTGTGCCTCACATGCAATTGTCCGACTAGCTTCGCTCGCCGTGCAAACTTCCATGCTCGCCACACAAAGTATCACTTTTACTCTTAATAACACAATATACTATTTTCTTCAAACGTCATAAATGTGACATCTTCTGTGACGTGATTGACAAGGCTGAAGTTTACTTTCTATGACGCCGTAATATAATTTTTTATTCTAGCTGCCGTTTAATTTCTTCACCGCCGTATGTAGAATCAGCCAATAAGAAATTACTTGTACAATAGAAATCTGTAATATCGTCCTAAATGTCACTATAAAAACTAGATAACCTAAGAATAAAGTTACTAAAAATTATGAATAATTGACAGGTGACCTACATATTAAAGGTCAAATAGTAATTAATTTTTAAAATTTCTACGTTTGAAGAAAAAATAGAATGTGTTATTCAGAGTAAAAGTGCCTTTGTAGCTAATTTCTTATCAATAACAAAATTAATTAATTAAATATTTCAATTGAAGCCCATCTTTTTTTAAGAACAATTGTTTCTAGGGCTTATATGCCAAACTTTTTTCCGTAGACGAAGTGAATTTATTTTGCGGCACACAGGCACCCCAAATAAAAATCCCTACAAAATTAAATATGCTTTATTAGTATGAATAACAATAAAAAAAAAATCTAATTAGAGAAACTTAAAATAAAAAAAAATATTTTATACTTGTAGCATAATTCTGTTAATAATGTTGAATGGAATTTATTTCGAGAAAGAATTTTGTCAAAACGCAACTCTAAATCAGATAAATAAACACCTAAATCCTCATCTACCATCTGTAATCGTCCCCGTTTTTTTTTTGAATTTCATTTCCATATGCGTAGAAAAACCAAAGAACAAGAGAAATTTAAGTGGTTTACGGTATAATATATGTAGTGAAATTCTGATAATTTTAGCACAGAAAATAAGGCATTGTGAACAGCAGGGCCGTCGCGAGGGGGGGCCAGTGTAATCACTGAACCCCCCCCCCCCTTGAAAGCAGCTGTGATAGCAGCAAACTGCACTTTAAAAACAAATTTTGCGAAGATTTCGCTCCAAATTAGTACCTTTCAAGGGTTCAAGCGTGCAATCACAATATAGATATGTGGGTATCATAAGTATTTCAACAGGTGGTATACCACAATAAATGTAAATAAATAAATAAAATATAACAACACAGTATAATAAATCAGGAAATTAAGGGAACACTGCACAGAATGACTTTATTCAAATTGAATGGAATAATAATAATTAATGTTTTTTGTACAAAGATACTTTTTTTCTTTTCATGGCCACCACTCAAAATCGTTTTTCCATGACCACCACATAAGCCCCCCCACGAAGACCGGAGGTTAGGGTAAATTGAAGCGTACTCGACGGTCTGAACGAGGTGTGTAGGGCTGCTTGGGTGAGGACGTAGAGTCGAAGTAATCAGCTTCAATGTATGCTGGCTTTACCCGGTCAATGCTGACTCTTGCGTTGCGTCCGTTTATTTGTATTATGATGGTCTTATTGTCATCGCGTCGGATTACTAGATGAGGACCGCTGTATGGAGGCTTCAGTGCGCCTCGCACTGTGTCGTCTCGTAGGAAGACGTGTGTGCAGAATGCCAAATCCTGAAAAACGAAGTGTTTTTGTTTGCAGTGGTGAGATGCAGGAACGGGTCGCAGTTGTGACTTTTGTTGTCGTAGTTGCACTACAAAATTCGTGGCGTCTTCGTGTCTTTCAGGACTTGTATTAGGATGCAATAGTTCGCCCGGTAGGCGAATGGGTTTGCCGAAGACGAGTTCAGCTGAAGACGGTTTCAGGTCTGGTTTGATGGCACTTCGGATTCCTAGCAGTACTAGAGGCAGAGCTTGTAGCCAGGACATACCAGGGTGGCACATGAGCTGCCTTTAGTTGTCTGTGGAAACATTCCACAATTCCGTTGGAACTAGGATGCCAGCTGCAGGTGCGTGAGCGGGTGGTTCCAAGGGTCGTTCCGAGGGCGCGGAATAGTGCAGACTCGAACTGACGACCTTGGTCAGTTGTTATCTGGACTGGAGAATCGAAGCGAGAGATCCAGCAGTTGATGAAGGCTTCAGCTACTTCTTCGGCGTCGATTGACCGTAGTGGCCAAATTTCCGGCCATCTGGTAAACCTATCTATTGCAGTGAGGCAGTAGCGGTAGGCACCAGAAGGAGGTAGAGGGCCGATAATGTCTATGTGGACATGTTGGAAGCGAGCTGAGGGAGGTGTGAAGGTTCCTAATGGGGCATGAACATGTCGCGTGACTTTTGCCCGTTGGCAAAGTTGACAGGATCGGGCCCACGTCCGGCAGTTGTGCGATGAGGCGTGCTGTAGCCTTGATTCCTGGGTGACTGAGGCTGTGAAGAGCATTAAACACTTGCCGTCGCATGGGTGCAGGGACGTACGGTCGGGGCGATGTTGATGTCATGTCACAGTGAAGTTGGGTGGTGGAACCTGGTATATTGACACATTCAAGTTTTAGAGCTGAGTCGCTGTCTAATAGGTCGCGAAGTTCAGCGTCATCTTCTTGGGCACGTGCAAGAGTTTCAAGGTCAATTTGTGGGGTATAGGAAAGTGCATCGATTCTGGAGAAGACATCTGCTACTTTGTTGGCTGATCCACTGATATGTTGTATGTTTGTCGTAAACTGTGCAATGAAAGAAAGTTGATTAATTTGTACTGGAGGAAGTTTTTCACAACGTTGAAGAAAATCATAAGTCAGTGGTTTGTGGTCTGTGTAAATAGTGCAATGTTGTGCCTCTAAAATGTGACGAAAATGTTGCACTGCGGCGTATACAGCATAGAGTTCCCGGTAGTAGGCTGGCCACTCCATTTGGCGTGGAGTCAGTTTCTTGGAGAAGAATGCTAGTGGCTGCCAAGAATTGTCCACTAGCTGCTGCAGGGTTGCACCAATAGCGACGCTTGAGACGTCCGTGAAGAGACTCAGCTGGGCATTTGGTTCAGGATGTGCCAGTAGGGTAGCTTTAGACAAGTTTCCTTTGCAGGCGATGAAGGCTTGTTCCAATGCTGGAGTCCAAGAAATTTGTTGATTCCCGCGGAGGCCGGCAAGGGCGGCGTGGAGAGGGGCTTGGTTTTGAGCTGCAGAAGGAATAAAGCGTCGATAGAAATTTATCATTCCCAGAAATCGTTGAAGTCCTTTTGCAGATGATGGAAGAGGGAAGTTCTGAAGAGCAGTGAATCTTTCAGGTATCGGTTGTATACCATCTGCAGAGACTTTGTAGCCCAAAAATTGCTCCTTGAAATATCCCAGTACGCTCTTCTTCACGTTTACTAGGATACCATAATCGTTCAATCGTTTAAATAGAGTGCGTAGATGAGTCATGTGTTCGTCAATGTCATTAGAAAATATTAAAATGTCATCTATGTAGGGAAAGCAGAAGTCAAGACCGGAAACTACATTGTCAATAAAACGTTGAAAGGTTTGACCAGCATTCCTGAGGCCGAAAGACATAAAAGGAATTTCGAAAAGGCCAAAAGGAGTTGTTATAGCAGTCTTTGGTATGTCTTTTGGGTTTACTGGTATTTGAGTGTAAGCCTTTACCAAATCGATGACGGAAAATATTGTGCATCCTCGAAGTCTGTGTGTAAAGTCGTGTATGTGACGTACATGGTACCTGTCAGGAATGGTTCGTGCATTCAGTGTCCGATAGTCACCGCAGGGTCGCCAATCACCAGTTTTCTTCGGGACCATATGGAGAGGGGAAGACCAGGGACCTACAGAACGGCGAGTTATAACTTCTCGTAGCATGGATTCAAACTCAGCCTTGGCGATTTTCAGACGGTCTGGCGCGAGACGTCGGGGGCGACAGGAGACAGGAGGTCCTGGAGTTGTTTTGATATAGTGAAGGGTTGAGTGACGTACCTCACGAGCTTTTCCGGCTGGCCGAACGAGTTCTGGGAATTCGGCAAGGATGGCATGAAACGCTGAATCTTGGTCAAGGGTTTTTATGCATGGCTGTATCGAATTCACTGCTTGGCAAGACACAATAAATCCAGTCGTTCCATCTATGATGCGCTGGTTGCGGCAGTCAGGTAGAAGATTGAAGTACGCTAAGAAACCAGTACCAATGATGGGTACTGTGACGTCAGCAACCACAAATGTTCAAATAAACTCGCGGCGTAGTCCAAGGTTTAGGCGTAGGTGTAAAGGGCCATAAGTGTAAACTGTAGAATTGTTCGAAGCTTTTAATTCATAATTCACTCGGTTTCTTTTTTCTTTTATAAGATGTCGAGGAAAGCAGTACATGTTTGAACCAGTATCTACTAAAAATTTGTTGTTTAAGGCACGGTCAGTAATAAATAGACGGTTCTTCAATTGCGGGCAACCAGATGCCGCCACTACTGGCTCCCGGACAAGTTTGTTGTCTTGTATGCACAAGGTTGTTTACATTGCTTTGATTTATCTCCAAACTTATTATGATAAAAGCAAAGGTCATTTGAAGAATTTCCAGATGAATTAAAGGAATTTTCACGACTTCGGGATCTAAATTTCTGCCTTTGTAAATACTTAATTTGAATTTGCATGGCAATAATCTGCTTACAAATTTCGTCCAAACGTTGGTTGATAGGGCCTAAATGATTTGGTGCTGCTGTAGCGTTGACTGTGGAAGATGTATGGAGTATTGTGGGGGTCACAGTGGGCTGAACTTCCATTATTTTATCAGCAATAGTTGACAACCTGTCAAGTGTCAAATCACCTTGTGTCTGCAGGATTGCCTGAATGTGCGATGGAAGCCGTTGGAGCCACAAAGTTCTTAATAAATTGTCTTGAACTGGTGTTGATCCAGCCAACGATCGCATATGGCGTAAAAACTGTAACGGTCTGCGATCACCAAGTTCTTCCTCCATTAGTAACTGCCGCACTCGTTTTTCTTCGGAAACAGACAGTCGGCGAATTAGTTCTGCCTTTAACGCACTGTACGGGTTATCAGCAGGTGGTGCGCTGATAATATTGTAACGTTTTTATTTATTTAGGTGAAGTGTAAAATTGATTAAAAACACTAATATTTATATAACTAAGTTTAATTAAAGAAATATGAATTATAAAGAATAATGAAAAATAACTAACACTAAGAATTAACAAATATAAACACTAATTTAAGACTAACATATATCAATAAAGACTTAAACACTAAGATAATTTATTTAAACAATTAGAACTACGCAATATTTATATCACTGTTTATTTATATCACTATCTATTTATTTATATCACCATCTGTTCACTACACGTATCGATACAAGACTGTCCTCGCGATCTTTTGCTTGGGGTATTTATATTAAAACGCTTCATTCTCGAATATTCTTTGACCTTTTAATTTCTCGAATATTCGCCGACCCCGATCAGAACAATAGGAAGCGAACGGACGTGTTTTGACCTGTGCGCTAGCGACCGCCGCCGCCCGCGCCGCGACCCTGGGTTCGCTACATTGCCCCCTCCTTAAGACTGTTTCGCCCCGGAACAGTTCGTTATGACGAAATCTGCATGCATCACCCTTGGTGCATCTGGAAGTCTTGAAGAAGTAACAGTCGACGGTCCGTTTGAGCTCTTCTTGGCCGGTAGAGTTGAAGCTGCAGAATAGAATTTCCACTCCGGTAAAGCGGAAGATTGTTTCTAACATGCTTCTAACAATCCTCCAATCCAAACCATCTAGTCCACAGCCTATCTTCGGTACTGCCAGCTTCATGATGTCATTCTGCAACAAATGGTCCCTCATATCGCACAGCGAGTCCCATAAACTGCGGTAAGACGGCTTCTGATATGAATATTGTTTCGTAACGAGATAGTATATGTACCGCTTGTTTTCTGCGTTATCATCCTTCAGTTGTAGCGTTTTTCCGACAGTTGGACGTTGGTTGGCCAGTTCTTGTACTCGTCCAAATTTTCTTTTAAAAACTGAAGCGATGCCGCGGGACATTTTAATGTCTTTCGCTACACAGTGAGCGAGGGAATACTCTGGGGACACGGTGAACAGATCTCGTTGTTCTTCTCGTGTCACGTCATACCGAGCCTTATGACCAGTAGAATGACTTTCCATGAAGTCTTCAAATGTAGGTTCCTCAGCTACAACCCGGCGTACCGTCGCTCCACGATGATCGTCAAAATTATCACCAGCGAAAGGGGCTAACCGATTGAAGTGGACTACTCTCGGGTTTCCATTAGGTGTTTTCCTAATTCTGTAGACCACATCATTTATTCTTTTTACGACCTCGTAGGGACCTTCCCAATTCTTTTGCAGCTTCGGTGATAAGCCACGACGTCTTTGTGGATTGTAAAGCCACACCAAATTCCCAGGTTGATAACCACCTTTTTCAGCCTTGACATCGTACTGGTCTTTCATCCGATCGCTGGCACCTTGAATATTTGTACGGACTTGTTCATGGATGTCATTCATTCTTCTCCGTAAGTCCGTTACGTAGTCCTCCCCGGCTAGATCTTCACCGGGTTTACTGCCAAATACCAAGTCGCATGGTAAGCGCAACTCCCGCCCGAATAAGATGTTAGCTGGTGTCTGCCCTGTTGTCTCATGCACGGATGAACGGTAAGCCAACAAGAACAGATGAAGATGTCGGTCCCAGTCTCGTTGATGGTTAGAGACTACCTTTGACAAATACCGATTTATTGTTCTATTCATCCGTTCAACCATGCCATCAGACTGCGGGTGTAATGCAGTAGTTCTGGTTTTCTTTATTCCTAATATCTTACAGATATTTTGGAACAGAGCAGACTCGAAATTCCTTCCTTGGTCGGAATGTATCTCTCGCGGTACTCCAAATCGGCAGATGCATTCTTTTACCAAGACTTTAGCGACCGTTACGGCTTCCTGGTTGGGTAATGGATAGGCTTCGACCCACTTAGTAAAGTAGTCCATTACTACTACTATGTATTTATTTCCATCATCAGTTTCGGGGAATGGTCCGGCCACGTCAATCGCAATGCGTTCAAAGGGACTTCCAACGTTATATTGGCGCATTGGAGCTCTTCTCTTTCTATGTGGCCCGTTACTTCCCGCGCAGATCACACATTTCTTGCACCACTCTTTAACATCCTCCTTGCAATTTACCCAGTAAAATCGTTGGCGCACTCTCTCAAGGGTTTTATTCACTCCAAAATGTCCAGATCCGTCGTGGATCTCCTCCAATACTTCCGGTACTCTATTCCTAGGAATTATCAGCTGGGTCCTACTCACAGTACCGTCAGTATTCTCTATGACACGTTTCAGTAGGCCCTCTTCAACCACAATAGAGTCCCACTGCGCCCAGTACGATTTTACACTTTGTGAGTGTCGTGCAACATCTTCCCAAACTGGTCTGCTATCTCCACGTTTCCAATCCAGTATGAATTTTAAGTCCGAGTCATTCTCTTGGTCCTTGCGAAGGTCTTCCGTTTGCCAACTATCATTCACTACTGTTGTTCTAGCGATGGTAGAGAGTTTTTCCTCTAGGCGACTGCAATGGTTGCATTCGTCCTGGCAAGGTCTTCTTGATAATGCGTCAGCATTACGATGGCTTGTACCTGCTCGATGCTCAATAACGAAGTTATATTCTTGCAATCTTTCAATCCATCTAGCTGCCTGACCTTCAGGATTCTTAAATTGTAGCAGCCATTTGAGAGCAGCGTGGTCAGTTCTTATAAGAAATCTTCTACCGTACAAATATTTGTAGAAGTGCTCTACGGATTTCACGACAGCCAAAAGTTCTTTTCTGGTGACGCAATAATTCCTCTCTGGTTTTGACAAGGTCTTACTAAAATAGGCAATAACCTTCTCTTGTCCTTCTTGTATCTGGGAAAGAACGCCACCAATTCCAACGTTGCTGGCATCTGTATCTAGAACGAATTCTCCTTCTGGTAAAGGATAACTTAGGACAGGTGCGCTTGTCAAGGAATATTTAAGTTGTTTGAACGCAGCTTGACAGTCCATCTCCCAGATAAATTTTCTGCCTTCTTCAGTAAGCCTTGTCAATGGCTTCGCTATGTTGGCAAATCCAGGTACATAACATCGGTAGTATGTACAGAGACCAAGGAAACTTCTCAACTCATGTTTATCTCTCGGTACTGGCCAGTCACTCACAGCCCTTATTTTCTCCGGGTCAACTGCAATGCCCTTACCAGAAACTACGTGTCCAAGATAATGCACTTCTTTTTGAAATAAGTGACACTTCTTTGGACTGAGTTTCAGGTTAGCCTGTCTCAATCTTTGGAAAACCTCTTCCAAGTTCTTCATGTGGTCCTCGAACGTTTTTCCTACCACAATAATATCGTCGAGATAGACCAAACATGTTTTCCACGACAGTCCAGCCAACACGGTTTCCATAAGCCGTTCAAACGTTGCAGGGGCATTGCAGAGCCCAAATGGCATAACAGTAAATTGCCAAAGACCGGTACCGATGGTAAATGCCGTCTTTTCTTTGTCTCTTGGGTCTAAATCCACTTGCCAGTATCCGCTCTTTAGATCAAGAGTAGAGAAAATCTTTGATCCTGCCAATGTGTCCAGAGTATCGTCTATTCGGGGTAGCGGGTAGCTATCCTTCTTCGTCACGTTGTTAAGTTGACGATAATCGACGCAAAATCTTGTAGAGCCATCCTTCTTCTTCACTAGCACCACTGGTGAAGCCCATGGACTGTTTGAAGGTTCAATCACACCTTCCGTTCTCATATCCTCTATAATTTCTTCTGCTTCTTCCCGCTTCGCCAATGGTAATCTTCTTGCTGTTTGGCGGATGGGTCTTGCGTCTCCGGTGTCTATTTTATGATGGACTACATTGGTTCGTCCTTTGTCCTTCTTGTCAAATTGGAACACATCTTGAAAGGTCCCAATTAAGTTCTTAGCCTTGGTTTTCTGGTCGGCAGTCAAGTCCTGGAACGATGATGACAGCTCTTTGATTAGAATGTCTGGAACTTCGCAGGATGTGTTGTCTTTGGCCTTTACAGTTCGAATAATCGATGATACCGTTGAGCATTCTCCTACTATAGTCCCTTTCTTCAGTATAACGGGATAAAAATTTATGTTCATTACTCGAACTGGGATAACCTTGTCGGTTTTGAGCAAGGCTTTTCCAATTACAACTCCAGTCCCAGTTCTGGCATCATCGTTTTTCGGCTGGAGCATGACAATGTTTCCCTCACAGAAGCTACCCTCTAGCTGTGCTTCCACGATTGATTCACTTCGTTCTGGGAGGGTTACATCTTCCGTTATTAATACTCGCATGGCATTGCCGTCTCGTGGATTTAATACCAGTTCTTCATCATTGACCATCATCACTCCATTCTTCAGGTCAAGTTTAAATCCATGCTTTTTCATAATGTCCATGCCGAGAATGAATTCATCTTCTACATCAGCTACCAGCACACGATGTTTAATGCACGTTTTTCCAACAGTGATGCTCAGATCTATTTCTCCAGATGCGGTAGCTTGTTCTCCGGTGGCTGTGCGTATCTGCCACTTTGTTGGAAGTAGGTGTTTTCTGCATATTTCTCTTGCTACGTCGGGTCTGATTATTGTTTTTGTCGCACCCGTATCCAACAACATTTTAAACGGCCTTCCGTCGATAGAGCCGTCTACATAGATGCTGTTAGCTTGATAATGAATGGATGCGACATAACTAATAGATTCTGGGGCTACTGGATTACGGGTCGACGATTGCCCCTTCGCATCAACCCGACTTAGTTTCCCGACTCCTTTTCATCTTTTCTTGGTTCTGCTTTCTTCTGTTGCTTTCTGCAGAGCCTTTGCGGGTGACCTAATTCACCGCAATTCCAACAGCGGAGTTTCTTTCTTCCAGCAGCATTAATTTCAGACGTAATTCGTCTTATCTTGTCTTCTAGATCTTCGGTGTCTTCGGGCCTCTCAGCATCGATATTTCGCACTCGCGATTGATTACGTGAAGCTTGTTTCGCAGCTTCATGGTCTAAGGCATATGAAAGTGCATCAACCAGAGTTTTTGGTCGAGCCAATCGTAGTGCCTGCTGAGTTTCATTGTCTCGGACCCCATATATAAATGCTTGTGTGGCTAGACATTCCAAAACACTGTCAGGAGCTGTGGGATGTGCGAGACGAACTAAACGAGCTATATCAGCTTCGAATTCTTGAAGGTTTTCTTTAGAACTCTGATATCGGTTCCTCAGTTGCGTCTGGTACACTTGCTCCAGATGCGCATTGCCATATCGCATATCCAATCTCTTAACAAGTTGTTCGTAATCTTCTTGTTCATCTTCTTTTAGCGTTTGTAGGATATCGATGGCTTCTCCACGTAGCGAAACTGTCAGCGCAGTAGCCTTTTCTTTAGAAGTCCAGCCATTTGCTTTGGCAGCGGCTTCAAATTGTTTTACATAATTCGGCCATGATGACTTGCCATCGAATTCGGGTGCTTTAATGTGCAGTTTTGAATTATGTTCCGCTTTTACTGTTTTGTTTACTTGAATTATATCTGCCACATTAGAATTTGATACCACTGGCGTAATATTAGAGAAACTTTGCTGCAACTCTTCAACTTTTTTCTCATAAGTTTCTATTCTCTCTTCTAATATTCTAGAACTTTCTTTCAGTTGTTCATTCAGTTTTTCTTCCAAAACTCTAGAATTTTCCATCAACTCTTCTTTCAATATTCTGGAACTTTCTTCAAACTTTCTAGAATTTTCTATTAACTCTTCTTTTAATATTCTGGAATTTTCTATTAATTCTTCTTTCAAAGTTCGAGAATTTTCTTCAGATTTTCTAGAACTTTCCTCTAATTTTTGTTCTAATGTTTTAGAACTTTCTTTCATTTGTTCCAAAGTTCTAGAATTTTCTTCTAATTTTTGTTCTAAAGTTTTAGAATTTTCCATCAGTTCTGATTTCAATGCTCTAGAATTTTCCGCTAACTTTTCCTCCATAATTTTACCAAAATCGGGCAAGCTACCCGTAATTTCGAATAAAAAGTCATCAGGATTTTCACCAGCTTCTACCAAAGCTTGCCGTAGACGATGTTGTAAAACAGACTTGGTTCCCGATGTCTCCAATTCTCGTTCTTCCAGCTCCCTCTTGAGATCGGCCACTTTTAATTCATTTAATTTTACTTGTTTAGTAGCCATTTTATTTATTTTTATTTACACTTCACAGTTTTTAATAACCCCACACCTGACACCAATTGTAACGTTTTTATTTATTTAGGTGAAGTGTAAAATTGATTAAAAACAGTAATATTTATATAACTAAGTTTAATTAAAGAAATATGAATTATAAAGAATAATGAAAAATAACTAACACTAAGAATTAACAAATATAAACACTAATTTAAGACTAACATATATCAATAAAGACTTAAACACTAAGATAATTTATTTAAACAATTAGAACTACGCAATATTTATATCACTGTTTATTTATATCACTATCTATTTATTTATATCACCATCTGTTCACTACACGTATCGATACAAGACTGTCCTCGCGATCTTTTGCTTGGGGTATTTATATTAAAACGCTTCATTCTCGAATATTCTTTGACCTTTTAATTTCTCGAATATTCGCCGACCCCGATCAGAACAATAGGAAGCGAACGGACGTGTTTTGACCTGTGCGCTAGCGACCGCCGCCCGCGCCGCCGCCCGCGCCGCGACCCTGGGTTCGCTACAATATCTTCAACTTCATGTGCATACCGTTCATCGAGGTTGGAGATGACATATGAGTACTTAGTTAACTCTTGTGTAATGCCAGCAAGAGTGAATTGTGCCTCTACCTGTGCAAACCAAAGATTAGGTCTGTCCTTCCAAAATGGCGGTAGTTTGACAGAAATCCTGTGGACAAACGCTTCTGGTGGTGTCGGTGCCGGTGGTTGTGCAGTCCTGTCTGTTTGGGCTTGAAGCATTTGCTGTAGCGCTTCATTTTGTTGCCGCAGTTGAACTAATTGCTCCTGAATATTGTCCATGTCGGGGTCACCAATTTGTGGGTATCACAAGTATTTCAACAGATGGTATACCACAATAAATGTAAATAAATAAATAAAATATAACAACACAGTATAATAAATCAGGAAATTCATGTCATTTGTTTTAGCCTACTTGATGACAATTTTGAACACCTGATAAAATTTGTTTTAAATGATATTTCTCTGGAACTAATGATCGGATTTGAAAAATAAAAAACTGTTAAAAAAAGAATTGAAAGGCCTTTCGAACTGTCATGTTTGACACCCTTTTCTATTTAAAATTTTTGAGGTGCAGTCCACACCCATTTTAGGGTTGAAGTTATGCCTTTGGTACTAATCCATTTAGGTGTCCCCCTTTATATTAAAATTGACGTGTTCAAGCGTTTTTAGCAAAATTGATGTTAAGTGGCCAAAAATTGCGCTGATAATTTTCACTGGGCCATCCTGTATGTACCCATTATGAATGTATTTAATATATAAAAATACAATAGATTTGTTAAATATATACTTAAAAAAAAATAAAACTAACTTTAGAACAAGCCAATTTTGCATTTTGTAGTGCAATTTTCAGTGACAGAGAAACGTTTCGGTCTGAAGAGATAGACTCCCATATATTGTGACAAAGTTGCAGAAAAGGTACCAAAGATGTTTTTTCATTTGAAGTTTTTTGAAAAAAATGTATCATTTTTGAGATGCAGCGATGTAAAGTTGAACCGTATATTCAACCGATACGCGCGATTGCTATCTACTGTGTGAAGCCGCTAAGCGTATACACTGTACGCTTAGGCGATAGCATGTACTTTTATAGCAATAAACACTCCAATTTATAAATTTTGTAAATCAATATATTCCTTTTAGTCTTAGAATAAAGTATTATGTTTATTTTCAATAC
Organism: Stenolophus ochropezus; assembly: GCA_035578165.1. NCBI lineage: Eukaryota > Metazoa > Arthropoda > Insecta > Coleoptera > Carabidae > Stenolophus > Stenolophus ochropezus. The sequence continues at coordinate 19,190,834 of JAQOWZ010000010.1, read as the reverse complement.
CTTAAACAACTCAAAAAGTCTACAGGCTGTAGAAACTAATTTAATTCAGTTTTGACTTATAAAAAATGGTTGTAGGTTGGAAATATAGGTACTTCTTAACAAAGTTATAAAAATATTTCTTATTATGCGAATTAATCAGGAAATATTGTTGAATCTTAATAATATTCAGAAATTAATTTTGGTAAATATTTAATTTGTCACGAATTCCCAATGAAATAATAAATAAAATTACAATATGTTTTCAATGCTCCGTCGGAAAATTTCCTATAAGACCATTGTTACGTGTTGAACGTTTTCTCATTTAGTTAAATAACACACCACTTCATAATTAATTAAAAACAAAAATGATGCTTTACAACACGTAAACTAAAAATAGAAATGGAAATTGACAATAAGTAAGATGACAAAATATGTTGTGTGTGATTCACTAGGTAGTTCGTAAGATCAATCTTGACACTCGTCTTGACACTCGTTCTGAGACCCGTCTTGACACACTATTTTTGATGCGCAATTTAAAGTTAAGGTAAACTCAATTTTCCCCACTCAAACCTATATTTGCCTATCAAAAGTGGGCATAATTGAGGGTGGTAAGTTCGTGGGTGGAGCGACAGGAAAATTCCCAGAACAGATGGTGAAACCCAAACGTCTAGACTTAAAACATATAGGAAAAGGTGATTTTCTTTATTGAGGCTGTCGCCTGGGAGATTACCCTGTCGCGCCAACGTGCCAAATAAGCTAATTTGTCTAACAATGACATTCTTAGTATGACAATAAGTATAAAATTCTAAATAATACAATAAACTAATAAAGTTTGGAATGTGAGCGAACAACCATGTAAAAATTATTTGTACGGGAAAAAGTCCGGGTACAGTACACGATACGGAGGCTTGGATCACCGACTATCTATCGTTCACGCACAGGTAAAAGCATACAAGACACATCATATTCGTCTTACTACGACGATAATATTTTGTATTTTTATTCACTCATGCATAAATCTATTTGATATAATTTACACATAAAAATTTCATATATTATCATAATAAAAATATCTGATAATATTGACCGGCCTCAGTACCTCCGACCTACCGGGAAAGTTCCCGGACTCCCGGCGGCCCAGTCCGCCACTGGCAATAAGTCGACATTTTTCTTTGATATTTTAGTTTAATTATAATGGAAGATAAACTAAATTATCAAAGTGGTTCCCAAAATGGAAAACTAAAAAAAAAATTAAACAGGAAAGTATTAAAAAACTTCCAAAAATTGACCACTATATAAATACAATTTTAAAACAGCAAACAATGCAATCCGAAGCTTCGACAAGTACCGAATCAAGACAAGTAGAAAATGTCTCATTATTAGAACATAACGCATCCTAAAATTATAAAAGACGATATTCTCATGTCCACGGATCTTGGTCATTATAAGGCCAAAATTTTACAGACGAAATAAGAAGACTGATTGTAAGTTTGCAGTCTAATAGACCAAAAGGACTCTTTTCAATGGATTCGTCCCAAAACAACTGAAGTTTCAACGAATCGTATTGTTCTATAGCAAAGTATGGTCCTGTTCCTCGTTTGTGGCTATGTTTTTCAAGCCTACTAGATGCAGTATACTTGTGAACCATGTTGGTTATTTGCCAATGGAATTAATGCTTTCAGAACTGGGTTCAGAGATTGGAAACATTTAGTAACACGTGTTAATGAACACAGTAAATCTATTAATCACATTAAGAGGAATCCATACCCCTTGTTCATTATGGCAAATACATGTTTTCGTTGGGGCCACAAAATTGGCTCTATTTTTGAACAGATTTGCATAAACTTTTTTTTTATTTGTAGCTAAAGGATAACTCTAGGCCGATCTTGTGCCACTTTTTTGATTTTTGTCTTTTAATAATTTTTATATGATTCCAAAGTTAAGGTACATTTAGTTTTAAATAAAAAATAAACAGGCACGATATTCAAAAAACTAATATTGGACGAACCTGGTATGGACCTTTATCTACAAGATACAGAAAAAAATGTTTGAAAATATTCATAAATAATGTCAATTTCGTGGCCCCAACCAAAACGCTTTTTTGGTATAAAATGCTGGTAGAAGCTAGCGCCGCCAAGTAGCAAAGAGGATGAAACTCTTTACTCTTTTAGTACATTCTGTGACAAAATTAAACAATGTAACAGAAAGGGACACACTCAGGTACTATAATAAAATCCCGTTAATCGTTTGTGTCTGTATTATGTGGACTTTCCAAATCTCGTAAGGAAAACATTCCACAAAGGCATAAAATATGTAATCAAACAAATATTATTCAAGTAATGAAATAGTAATAAATTAGTTTCAGTAAATATAATTAAATTAAAAGTAGTTAAATGAAAAACATAAATTATTTAGATCTAATAATTGCACAATTGCGTTAATAAAAACTTTAATTTTAATATGAAACCTGTACCTAACCTATTTATGAATAATGTTATATTCCCTGATAAGATTTACAAATAAAATACTATTCGAAATATAGTTTATAAAAGGAATTAAGTATCAATACCTAGAATTAATTTTATTGAAAGAAAATAAAATTGTTGACCCCTTGATCAATATCCCGGGTCCAACGAAAATATGTGCATATGTTTTTACATCCCGCCTATCAATATATAGATAAGGGAGGTATTGTTTTTGGTCAGAATTCTCGAGTGTGGGTTTTTAACATATGAGCACGAATTAGGGTCCCTAGAATACGATTTTACTATTTTTAGCGTGATGTCTGTATTTTTGTGTTTGTGTCTGTGTGTGTGTGTCTGTGACGATTTTTCGTCCACGATAACTCCAATACGATATATGTAAAAAATATAATATTTGGTATTTACGAGTTCTATTTTAATATGATGAACTGATTAGATTTTGACTACAATTGGCTAACCAGAAGTAGTACTTTACTTGAAGCTTTAAACCGTTTTTCCTAAAAAATACCTCTAAATACCATATTTTCGCAAATTTCGTTATTATAAATTCAAAGATTTTTTAATTTTCTACCGATCTGCATAATTACGTTTATATATGACTTCTAGCTAGATAGAAAAAAATATATAAATTATAATAATTTTACATATCGTTTAGGCTGAGGAATTTCGATAAAACAGATGAGTTATTCATATGTTCACAAAATTTGACATATGATATCAAATTTGATGTAATTAAGTGTAAAAAATGATTTTATTGTAAAATTTAAAAAGATGGAAGAAATATATTAGGAATGTATTTGCATGCGTGAATCAAAGTAAGTTCAGTTCCGGTTTTAGTAACGTCAAAAATAGCTGTCATATTGGTCATGAAATAAATTAAAAATATTCTGAACTGCAATAACAAACTAATTTTAAAACTACAAATTAACTGTATTGAAAAACTTATATAGAATATATTACTACAGTGGCGGGAGGTATTGTGTTGGACAAACCAGATTTTTTAATTGGTAATAGGAACTATGTTTAAAATAATTATGAACATAGTTTTTTTTTAGAAAATCTGTTAATTTCCCACAAAACATTTACAAAATCAAAGAGTATTTGTTTCAAATGGTAAACTATCCCACCAGGGCCGTCGCCAGGGGTGGGCCAGGGTGGTCTCTTGCCCACCCTGAAAACACCTGTGCCCACCCAGGTGCCCACCCAGATGCGTCATTTAAATTTTATTATTATAAATTGTCTGTGAAATGATTTTGAAAAGGCACCAGAACAAGAAAACATGAATTTTTAGTTACATGTATTAACGTCCGCGATGTCGCATAGCCTTTATAGCTTAACCTATAGTCGGATTTTTATCATAGACAAGTAGAATTATGCAGCGTCCAATAGAAACGCGATAGATAAAGACAAAGTAGGCTTCAGCGTTTTCCCTCTCTCTCGCCTGCTGTATCCACGCTAGCATTGCCACGCACTGTCCATTTCTATATGTTGATGATTTTTATACAAAAAAGATTCCATAGCAAAAGCTGTGAATCATTTGTACTCAATTTTTAATAATCACATAACGTCTCTGTATACTATATCATCTTAATTTATATTCGTTGATTAGTTGACGACTAACTAAAGAATCCTCTGCATAAAAATGCGTGTATAGAAGGGATATTCTATTGTAAGCTGGTGGCAACACTGTCTGTCGCGTGATAAAACACAGAGATTACTGCAACACATTAGATCAGGCGTTAGATAAAGGTTATAGTTGCTATCAATCGATTTTTTTTGTTTCGCTAATCATGAGTAAAAGAAATATAACAGATTACTTCACAAAAAGTGTTAGTGTTAGCAGTGGTAGTGTCAGTGACACAAAAAAAACTTAAAACAGGCGGAGACAGCCTAAGTGAAAGTGACACTCAAAGTGATTCAGAATTAAACATTGACTTCAGCCAAGGTTCATAGATATAGAAGGTTGCCTCATTCAGGGTTTGTCTAGATACGCATGCGCTGGCGTGTGACGTAAGCGCTAGACCTGATCTGACCGGGAATATAATTTCAATAGCTCAATAAAATGTAATATTATTACTAAATAAAAATGCTTTTATTTAAAGAACTATAACAAACTATTAATAGAACAACATACTTTAATCTTGAAATAAAGGTAAATAAAAAAAAAATGAAAACATTCTAGAAGTGACAGGTAAATAAATTAAAAGTATATTACATTACAGAAAACTAGTAAACCATAACTATAAAATAAAAAAAACTAACAAATTGTACCAGGTACAAATTCGTTTCATCTTTTTATCAGTTTTGAAAAAATCTGTTGTGTAAAAGATATTACTTCCCGCTATTAACCGATTAAGAAACAGTGTCAGTGACACAAAAAAAACTTAAAACAGGCGGAGACAGCCTAAGTGAAAGTGACACTCAAAGTGATTCAGCATTAAACATTGACTTCAGCCAAGGTTCATAGATATAGAAGGTTGCCTCATTCAGGGTTTGTCTAGATACGCATGCGCTGGCGTGTGACGTAAGCGCTAGACCTGATCTGACCGGGAATATAATTTCAATAGCTCAATAAAATGTAATATTATTACTAAATAAAAATACTTTTATTTAAAGAACTATAACAAACTATTAATAGAACAACATACTTTAATCTTGAAATAAAGGTAAATAAAAAAAAAATGAAAACATTCTAGAAGTGACAGGTAAATAAATTAAAAGTATATTACATTACAGAAAACTAGTAAACCATAACTATAAAATAAAAAAACTAACAAATTGTACCAGGTACAAATTCGTTTCATCTTTTTATCAGTTTTGAAAAAATCTGTTGTGTAAAAGATATTACTTCCCGCTATTAACCGATTAAGAAACAGTTCCTTATAAATTTCTTTTACTTTCCTGTAGTTTACAATAAAAACACAACATATTTCCACATTTTAATAGTTTTAAAATGACTTAAATACTTCATATTTGATAATTACATGTGACAAATTTAGTAAATATATAAAAAACTCTTCCCTTTTGCTAATATGTATTCATACATATTCTGAACGATATAATTCATTATTTGTTCACAAGCATACACATACATACACAGTCACACATCCACGTAAAAATATTAAAATCAAATAGTACAGACATTCAAAGTGCTTATACTGTTTACAATTTATAATAATTGTTAATGTCAAATATAAAACATTTATTTTCCTAGGTAAACAGATTAACCGCAATTGTAACAAATATACTGTAACATTAATTGATTGTAATAGTTAAATGGGGCTAGGTAGGATCAAATTTGTACTATAAAATTTTAGCTAATGACATAATATTAAATTATTATTTACAAAAATTCTCAAATATTCATAATTAATTAAGATATTTCAGAAAAACGCTTCAGATCTTCATGAAAACACCACTTCCGGATTACGATTAACAACAAAATCTAATCAGATCTAATATAGGATGTCACAATGTTACACCCAAAATTTCAAATTTTTTTATTCAATGGTATTTGAGTAATCGTTGCAACAACATCAATCCATCCATCCATCCATCTATCCATCCATCCATCCATCCACATACACACGGACAGACATCATCGTAAAAATATTAAAATCGTGTTCCAGGGACTTCAAAACGTACTCATCCATTGAAAAAATTACTATCCGAGTTTTAGTATGATTCCAATACTTCTGTTACTGAGTGGCGGGAGGTAAAAAATGTGTTCTAATTTGTACTTTTAAATATTTAGTATAATCCTACTCTGCAGAACTTAATACGTATTTATAATAAAGTTTGGTCAAATGATTGATATTGTTTAAAACGTTTAAAAATCTTACATTCAATAGTTCTGCTTTTAAATCGCGAATGAAATCATCTTCCTAAAAATGTTCAGAACAAACATGACAGGCATCTGCATTCCACTTTCCATCTCTTTTGCTGCGTTGAATTCATTGTTTTCGTGTCAATTTGTTTGTTGGAAAGCGGTGGTACGAAATTTGTTTTGACAATTTTGGTACAAGTTGCAACAGTACATCGTGTTCCTGGCATCTTTAATAATAATAATCAAATATTTTTCATTGAGTAGTTATATAACAATAGAAAACTATTTAATTTACCTCAAATTATATTATTTAATGTCAAATTTAGTTTAATATTACTAAAAGTAAATCAACCCTATATAGCTGTCACAAGTCTTGGGTCTAGCACTGACGTCACGTTATCCCTACCATTACCCCCACCATCGAATACATTGCTCTTATGCGAATGAGACAACCTTCTATATTTACAAACCTTGGACTTCAGCAACATTCATTTGGATGACAATAATTATTATTTTGCTGACGCAGACTCCAATAGTAGTGATTCAGTTACAGACCAACAGTGGCGGCTCATCCAGGGTGGCAGAGTGGGCAGTGCCCCCTCAAATTAAAATAAAATATTTTTTCTCTTTCACATTAATATATTTTTATTATTAATTATTATAACAATATAAATTTTATCTTATACTACTTAGCATTTAACAATGTACTATATTAGTGGTCTGTTTAAATAGAAATTAGCGCGGCGCCGCTGTACAATACAATATTATATGCATCAAATTCGACCAACGGGGGCACGCATCCGGCAGACGAAACTATGATGGTATACTACCGAACGATACGTTCCCAACACAAATGGGAACAAGCTGACTGTACAAAAGAGACAGAGCTATGTACGTGAGTAATTTCGTGCAGTATACAGCGGTTGTCAGCCCCCTCGCTATCTCGAACGGTGTTGTACTTATAGCAACCATCGCTTAAAATAGTTCAAATAAATTCTCTTATATGAATAATAAATAAAGAGATGCATAGATTTAATTTGTTTGTAATAAAATAATAATTTAAGGTAAATATTCGGTAAAATTGATATAACAAAAATAATGCATATTGTGATTAAAAAAAATATTTAAGAATAAAAATAAATATGTATATGTAAAATATCATCGAAGAGTTTTTAAATATTATTAATATTTAAATTTTTAAACAAATGGCTTCCTTATTTTTAAAGTTTGTAAATTTATTCATAGAAATAATACGAATAACCGAGTGTTGAGCCAAAGGAGGCATGCATACTCTGAGATTCGGAAACAATCGGACGTGATCGTTGAAATATATTCATTGCATGTTTTATTTCTAAAATCGCCAGATCGTCAGATGTATTGCTGCAAGCGTGTAAGATTTGATTAAACATTTACGAAAATCTTTTGGGTGATAAAATCATTAATCATTTTTCTGAAATTAAAGATAGAAGAATTGATATAATATAAAAACAACTGTAATTTAACAATTAGTGTATTCTGCTTCTGGCTCATTAGAACGTTTTAGTTCATGGGATAAGAATTTATTTTTATTCTTAACCGAATTGGAATGAGATTTGTTTTCTTTTTATTTATATTATACTTCAAATTTATTCTAGTACCTACATCATTTTTAATTTGATTTGATTTTTACTGTCTTCGTTACCCCTCTCCATTTGTTTTACTATCATATTCCTTTCCGTTCGGCTGTGCTGAACATTGATACCTATTTATATTTATTATTAATAATATTAAAATTATTAGTGACGAAATTGGAGTTCTAAACATCGTTTCATGACCACGTTTTTCTCACCAAAATCTTTGACATTAACAAAATAATTTGCCCCCTCGCTCAAAAATACCACGAGCCACCACTGCAGACCAAGATCAAAATTTTGATCATAACTTAATGTTATATGAAACTGATGGGGATGATGAACTTTCCCGATCATCTAGCAAATTAGAAATAGAAATTCCAAAGGTAAGGATAAAAAATCGGTAATAATTATGAAGTTATGTATATTATGAAACTAGTGCATTAATCTCGTATTAACAGAAGCTTTATAGTTATTTATCCAACACCGTGTAATTATAACGATATAAGTATGCTGTTTTTAGATAAATAAAGTAGGTCATAAGTCACTAGTGAGCTAAATATATTAGCTCACTGTTTTTTGGTTCGTATCATAGTAACTACGTTATAAAACCTTCTCTACACTATTTTATTCCTAAATGTCATTTCGAAATTCCATCTGTCAAAAATCTTATATGTATTTTATATCAATGATTAAAATGTTGTATGGCACACGTGTTTTAATTACCTAAGTCACTTGAAAAAGTACCACACTCGGCCTAACGGCCTCGTGAGCTAAACTTTTCCCGCATGACTTATATGTAATGTAACACACTTGTACCATAAATAACTATTATGGTACAAGTGTGTTACATTACAGATAAGTCACGTGGGAAAAGTTTAGCTCACGAGGCCGTTCTTCTTTTGTCGTAGTTAGTATATTGTATCTGAATTTGAATGGTGTATTTGGTGCTTTTAAAAGTTTATATTGTAATATTTTTGTTAAATAATTTTTTTTTGCAATATTTTTTTCTTTTATTTTCGGTGCTTTATTAATTATTTTATTAACTACGGTTTTTTTTTCATATTTTGCGTGCCCACATTAAAAAATGTCGGACCGACCTGTGCCCACCCAAATAAAATTGGCTGGCGACGGCCCTGTATCCCACCCCAAATTAACTTAGATTTGTAATTTGTACCATAAGGCCGTGCTTATCTTATAGGTAATATCAAAAATTTCCGGATAGTTCATATGCTAATAAAGTAATAGATTGTAAGTGCCTTTATAATCCCCAAAGTTAAGTAAATTTGGCAAAACAAACCAGTTACTTTGTGCGTATTAGCTCTATGGGATACTGTATTCCTATGAACAGAAGATGAAAATAACAAAATAGGACGCTTTTTGGGTGACAATATGCAAGAAAAATTAATTAATATACACATAAATTGCAAAATAGTAGATTATAGGTGTAAACGAAAAATGAATATATTATAAAACTAGAAAAATATAAATAATGAAAAATAATTTATCTTATAAAATTAAAAAAAAAATATACAACATGGAACAAAATTAGTATCAACTTCATGGCCACAGCAAAAGTAAGAATTATATTTATTACATTCTACCCTTGCTATATGAAACACAATGTTTTGTTATAAAATTTGAAAATTAGGTATGTTACAACTGATAGCAGTTCTTAGTTGAAGTTACTTAGGTATCGAACAGTTTTCAATCAACTGCAAATATGAATTGACAGTTAAATTTATCCCATTCAACCGTTATAAGAATAATTGGTAAGTCCACCCTTTTCTAATCTATAATCCAGATAATTCTGAGATAACTTGAAGGAAATTAAAATGGCTTTAAATTCTCAGAAATTTTATGGTAAGTAATATTTGTTATTATTATTGCTTAAAATATAGATCAAAAAATAGGTATAACATCCATTTTGTTAATAAATTACAATATTTTTAATAACATTATTTCAAAATTAAACAATCACAAATTTAAATTAATTTTTTTAAATAACTTCGTATATTCAGTAATACCACTAAACTGCTAAACACTCGCTGGCAGCTTCTGCGCTGGGGGATGCAGAAAAATACATAGGTAACATGGAATGAATTGTCATTCGGACTGTGCACAGGGTTCAATGTCATAAATAAACTCCGCCTACTGCTCATTTCCCTTACAGCCGACCTTTACCGCAAAATATAAGTAGTAAGGGGAGGATTGCAGTTCTTGAGTTATGGAAAAAAATTCTACTGTGGATAGAGAGGCTAGAAAAATAAGTGATGTTTTCAATCTTCTTTCTGGAAAATGATACTTCAGCGTTTATTTAAAATAACATTATTTCTGGCTAAAAATAACTTATATCGTGGTCACAGAGAAAATCTTCAAAATTATAGCGGTAACTTTTTATCTGCAGTAAAATTACTTGCTGATTATGATGAAATATTGAAACAAGTATTGAGAATGCCTTCTGGTTCAGTTAAGTATTTAAGCCCTACAATACAAAATGAGTTAATAACTTGTCTATCACAAAAACTTACTGAAAATATTTCTGTTGAAATTAATTCCGTTCTATGCTATTCTTTGCTGCTTGATACTACACAAGACATTTCAAAAACAGATCAACATTTATTCTTTCTTTGGATACCGTATTAAACAATGGGAATTGTTACACTCTATTAAAAGGGAATCAGAGATTATACTAAAGAGACTAAATCCCTCTCGTTGATCGGGTAGGATATCATATTTATTAGCGGTAAAGCTTCGTTTTTTTGACATAATGAAATCCCTCACAGAGATCCAACTAATGTCCAAAAAAAAAGGAGGAGCGAGACGAAGCTTTATCGATAAAGAAGAATATAGAATCATTTGAATTTGTCTTTATTACTGTCATTTTACACAACATATTATTTGAGGTTAACTTTGCTGCAAAAGTGTTACAAAAAAAAAGATATTGACTTATATGAAGCAGCCCTAATTTTAAAAAGGGACAAAGAAAATATTTTTAAACTAAGGGAGTCATATCAGGAATTAAAATTCGAGGCGGAGGAATTAGCAAAAAGAAGAAACAGTTTCTAAAACAAAAAGGAAATCGAAAGGTAAAAGGCGTTTTGATGAACTAATTTGATCATGATCACATATTTGATAATCGTAAAGAACCCTTTAAAGTAAACGTTTTTAGTTATTTAATAGATATGGTTGCACGCGCAATTGACACAAAGATTTAAGGGTATGAAAAGTGTACAAGAATTCTTTGACCTCTTAGATCCAAAAATAATTTTTTCCAAAATCGTTAGCAAAATACATCATTATTCAACTTAAAACAGTGAGCAAAGTAGCATATTGAATCACAAGTGAGCAAAGTAAATAAATTTCTTCACAAGTGAGCAAAGTAAATAACATTAGTGAGCAAAATACACTAAATCTGAGCACAATGTTTTCATGGGATTACAGACATTATAATACATTTTATTCACAACCACTATTGTAATATGTCAATTCCTAACCTGTCAAAGGTTGGAAACGTATGTCATTTTTAACTGCAATGACAATCTCACGGGTGGGAAATACTTTAAAATCCCTTGGGAGGGAAGTGTTTACTATGGTTGCCTAGTAATACTGTCATAAATCTCTAAAAGTAAGGTGATCAGTGCTGTCAAACATATTAAAATAAATTTAAACATTTGTTTTCATAGACTACTACTGTACATTAATTTAGTTTATTGGAAAAAGGCGATATACGAGTAGAAGTTAATTTGGATAATTGTGAATAAAATAATATACATAGTTCGGTGGGAGTTTCATTACAGCCTTGCGCTATATCTGAGCCTCGAGGCTTCGCCTCTCGGTCATATAATAAGCCCTCGGCTGTAATGAAACATTTCCCACCTCACATGTAATATACTATTACATTAAATTTAATTATAATTTATAAACATAATTGTACTGTTGAGATTTTCATTATTAAATAAAAAAGTACAATGTTTTGTTTTTTTTTTAAATTATATTTTAAGATTGTGGAAAAAATTATGTTTAGCACACGTGAGCATGTCTTTTTCTCACTTGTCCAGTTGGCACACTCGCTTCGCTCGTGTGGCCAATTTCTGGGCCCGTGAGAAAAAGACATATTTTGCTCACTTGTACTAAAAATAGCTATTTCAAATAACTGGAGACGAAATGATTGAAAAATGTAAAAAAAATAAATTAAATATTCAGAAATAATATCCTTTACCTTTACAGATCAATATATTCATATTTATAATTTAGTTAAAAGTGATTTAACTAATACTACGAATATACGAAATTATTTTGAATTAATAATAAAAAAATAGGGCATACTCGAAAGTGCCATACCAGATATTTACATGGCGTTTTTATTATTTTTTACACTTCCAGTCATGGTTGCAAGTGTAGAACGCTCATTTAGTAAACTAAAGCTAATTAGAAATTATTTAAGATCTGTGATGGGTCAACAGAGATTAAGTCACCTAGCTTTACTATCTATTGAAGCGGATTATGCTCCTAAAATTAATTTAACAGAAATTATAGAAAATTTTGCAAATTTCAAAGCACGAAAAAGAGAATTTTAATATGCAGCAACTACGTTCTTATGCTACTTTTACCACGTAGCTGATACGTTCATCAATTTCTTGATCAATCGACTTATAATAAAAATGAACGAATGCAACGCGATTTTTGGACAGCAATTTTGATGTTCCGCTAACTGAACAAGGAACTAAACTTGTAATCGGACATAAGGCTATTAGATACTATATGAATTGACTTAATTTATGTACTTTTTTTATTTATATTTTCATATTTTAAAAATTTAATAAATTTCCGTTTTCGCTCACACATTTTATTTTTTTATTACCTAGGAGCCTCAAATATTTTTTTGTCCCGGGGCCCACGGATTCTAGTTAGGCCACTGAGTATACCACCACCAATCATATAAATCATTAGACTGCACAATTGCGATGAACAAAGATTTATCCCGATTCTGAAATTTGCAAAAAAAGTGACATGTGCGCAAACAAAGGCTACATCAATAGTAACTAATATACTCTCCCCATTTTCAATTCAACAAATATATATATATATATATATATATATATATATATATATATATATATATATATATATATAATGCCACGGATGCCAGTAATCATTTAGCCACAAAAATGTTTCCACTACATGTAGTTTTGCTATGTTTTGATTTTAAAATTGGTGGCACCAAATGCAAACTTATTGTTATCATATTTGAAACTAAATAAGATGCGACAACAATTTCTAATCTTGTTGGCGATAATTTGAATAGCAACGGTGTTTTATTCAATTGTATTGCATTTTGCGGTGACAACATAAATTTTAAGAAGAAACTAGGAAAAAATAATGTCTATTCAAAGTTACTCAACAAAATTAATAACAATTTAATAGGAATTGGCTGTCTAGGTAATGTGCTCAATAATGTATTACATCATGGCTGTGATTCTTCGTTCCGCATCGATATATGTAGATGTTTTAATGTTCAAAATTTATATCTATTTCAGTATTTATTCTGTTCGAGCAGGACAGCTCAAGAATTTTTGTGGTTTCAGAAATACTGATTATAAGCTACTATTATATCACTGAAAAACTAGACTAGACTAAACATAAGTAAGGGGCCGTTCAAGTATTACGTAAGCACTGTAGGGGGGGTGGGGGGTCTTTGTTTTGCTTATTTTGGATGACATGGGGAGTAGGGGAGTCTAGATGATGATTACGTCATCGGTAGCTATTAACTTTTTAACATTAACACGAATGGCAACCCTCACATTGGCTAAGTTCCGAATCGTGTAAAAATCGATCTTGAATACTGTATCAGTAAAATCTAATCTCCATTCTAAATCTAGTTTCTTATTTTTAAAATTATAATTATAACATTTTAATTATAATATTAAAAAAAAAATTTAATTGAAAAATGTTTACGTAAGCATGGGGGGAGGGGGTAAGAGCTTTGCTTACTTTTGCCGACAAGGGGGATGGGGGGGTAAATAATTGTAATAAATCTGTTTACGTAATATTTGAACGGCCCTAAGAATCCAAACTAGATCTACTCTGGAAGATATAGAAAGAAATACGAATAACAATGTATACCTACTTAATGACCAGGCGTCACCATTCACTCCAAATAACAGTTTTCGAAAAAACTGAAAATTACACAATTCAAACAATAACATTTAAAAAAATTGTTTAAATAATAAGTTAATTCAACCCATCCACAGTTGCCTTGTGCATATATATCATTTAGTTTTAGATTTAAGTCACTGTAGATCCAAAATGTATGAGTAAAGTAAAAAGTAACTTCTCAACCCTTAAAAAATATATTTTTATCCTACACATATTGAAAGTAAGATTTTCCTAGTCATTTTCGCCCTAGAACTTTTCGTGCCCAGTTAAAATAATTACATCTATGATTATATTATATTATAAGACTTTTCATACAAAAGCCGTGATTTCTGTGGCAGCAAATTTCGTGATGCATTCTCTGCCGCTAGTTTAATTGCATCTGAGAGTTCATTTTCTGTACTATTTTCACCTATTTTTATAATAAATTTTTGACGTGTCACCGCTTTTTTGCTACTTTGTTTACTTACTACTTGCTTGTTTTCATTGTTATCCATAACAACGTACATATGTCAAATAGACTACTATGATCTGAATTTGATTTGAACATCGTTTTACTTTGATCGCGGTGATGAAGTAATACTACTTCGGATGTGCAAAAAATATTGTATGTATTACGAGCGAAATATATTTTGGCCCTAGGTGCATTGTAACCCACCGCTGCGCGTCGGGCTTCAATTTTGCACCGCGGGCCAAAATCTATATCATTTCGCCCTTAATACATAAATAGCTATTTTATCCTACACATATTGAAAGTAAGATTTTCCTGCGTATGCGTGCGCAAGAAAGTAGACATTTGCCGGTCTAGACCTACAAAATCTCACTATTCCCTAGGGAAGAAAAAAAAACAGTTCGTGTGCGGACAAACAGATGGCGTTTAATGTGTTAGAACTAATAATCAGAATGAAATATGTGAACATGCTTTTAAAATATTGTAACTTAAGATAATTTTGATACTTACGTTAGATTCAAGGTATTTTTATTATATATTCTGTAAATAATAGAACATAGTAGTTAACCTTATTTATATGTCAAAATAAAATGTTTGTTTTTTGTTCTTATTATGTTGGTATTCAATTTCAGAAATTTCTTTGAGGTTAAGTTAAATGTCAAATTACATAGTATTCGTAAGATGTTTATATTATTTTGTTATGTTGTGTTGTTGTGTAGGATAAAAAATAGTGTGTGCTACATGGCAGTAAAGTTGTTTTCTGGTCCTCAAGAAGTACCCAGCCTCGACTGTGTCTCGGCCGTATACATATCCTTCGGACCAGTAAAGAACAACTTTCCTACCTAGCAGCACAAATAACTATTTTCCTACAATCGTTTAATTTTGATGTTGTTTGCTCATTCTTTTGAGTGAACAACGTACGCTATTTAATCACTAGTGATAAAAAAAAAAAATCTACGACCACCATGAAAAGTTGATATTTATGCTCTCTTTTGTCATCGTAATGTCAATGATTACTGAGGAACGAGCAAATAAATACTTTACCGCGCGTCTCCATAAGCAACGAGCGGTAAAGTACTTAATTTGCTCGCTTAGATTATTTATTTACTCATATCGTCATGGTTACAGCAACACAAAACAGGAAATTGGTTAAGATTGAATTGAATTTTTATTTCGTTAGTAAAGTCGTAGAAAAAATTATGTGTGCATCTCTAGCGTAAAGTATATTTATTGCTCTAGCTCTATTGTAGCGCTCGCTACGCTCGCGCTTCAATTTACGACCACAAGCAATAAAGATTCACTTTACGCTCTTGATACTCAAATAACTATTTAATCACTCTTGTTTTAAAATTGTCAGTAGACGGCGCCAAAAATTTTATTTCGCCATTTTATTTCAAACTATTTTACAATATTAGATAATTGCGTTGTTGAATTTATAAATTCGTAAAATGTATAACTTGTAACGTTACATTTTAATGTACAAAACAAAATTAAAATTGTTAGAAATTTAGGAACTACTGGGGAAATTCATGCTAACACCGACACCGACTATATATTGGTACTGTTGTCTAATGTCAGTGATGTTATTTAACCTCAAACTTCACCGGCTTGGTTTAAAACTGTTTGTGTGTATTCTTTAACTAATTTGGTACAAATTATTTATCTGTGAAATTTAATTGTTTAATTAGAATGAAGAATAATACATTTTGGTACTTTTACAAATAAAAATGTTTAAGTGTAAATTTTTGAAATTAATATTTTGTGTTTGATAATATTTTGTATTTTGATTGTGGAAAAAATCAGATTTTACACTCGTGAACAAACGTGCATTTAATCACACATCCAGTTGGGGCCCTCGCCTACAGCTCGGGCGCCCAACTTCTGGACGTGATTAAATGCACTACTTTGCTCACTAGTATTAAAAATAGCTATTATTTCATTTTGGAATCATAAACTTGTTTTTGCACATCCGGGCGTAAAAGTCGGACAAATAACATTGTTTTAAGGGCGAAATGACACTCTTTTTCGCCCGAGGGCGAAAAAGTAGTCATTTTCGCCCTAGAACTTTTCGTGCCCAGTTTCACCCATTTTATAATAAATTTTTGACGTGTCACCGCTTTTTTGCTACTTTGTTTACTTACTACTTGCTTGTTTTCATTGTTATCCATGACAACGTACATATGTCAAATAGACTACTATGATCTGAATTTGATTTGAACATCGTTTTACTTTCATCGCGGTGATGAAGTAATACTAATTCGGATGTGCAAAAAATATTGTATGTATTACAAGCGAAATATATTTTGGCCCTAGGTGCATTGTAACCCTCCGCTGCGCGTCGGGCTTCAATTTTGCACCGCGTGCCAAAATCTATATCATTTCGCCCTTAATACATAAATAGCTATTATATGCCCTCAAATGCGGGCGTAATTCTGTCTTTATCGCCCGAGGATGTATAAAGTAGCTAAGTAATAATTACTCAAACAAATTAAAATTGTGGTTAATTAATTAAATTAATTAAATTAAGAAATATTTAGCATTCACAAAACTATTCAAATTCGTTTTCATGTAAATCTTTTGCATTTTTAGAAAACAACTTGATCTATGCTATTTTATATTTTTTTTCAACCAGTGGTTCTTAAATTGCGGGATCAGCTTTCTTATTTCAAATTGGATCATATATTTCTTATTTGTTTATTTTGTACAGAATATAATTCTGAATTCAGTGCCATAATATTTACATAACCTTGAATAACTTTTTTTTTTAGAAAAAAAGGGTATTAGGTTTACATATATTAGTTTTTATATAGTGGACAAAATAAAATTAACTTATATATTAGTAACAGAAAATAGTATATTGTGTTATTAAGAGTAAAAGTGATACTTTGTGTGGCGAGCATGGAAGTTTGCACGATGAGCGAAGCGAGTCGGACAATTGCATGCGAGGCACACAAAGGCACTTTTACTCTGAATAACACATGCTATTTTTTCTTCAAATGTAGAAATTTTAAAAATTAATTACTATTTGACGTTTAATATGTAGGTTAACTGTCAGTTATTCATAATTTTTAGTAACTTTATTCTTAGGTTATCTAGTTTTTATAGTGACATTTAGGGGGATATATTTCTTTTGTACAAGTTACTTCTTATTGACTGATTCTACATACGGCGGCGAAGAAATTAAACGGCGGGTAGAATAAAAAATTATATTACGGGGGCATAGAAATTAAATTTCAACCTTGTCAATCACGTCACAGAAGATGTCACTTTTATGACGTTTAAAGAAAAACAATTATTTAACTAAAATTTAGTAAAGAATATATAATTAAAAGGTAAATATATGAGTATTTTTACTACTAAATATATTTATTTATTAAAATGGCACATTAGATCAATATTATTTTTGAGTTGAATGTAAAAAAATTAATAAATTTAATTAAATGATTAAAAATGCGCCTAAATCTTAAAAATCTTGAAAGGTAGGTGAGCGCACCCAGCTATCGCAAACGATATCGCCTAAAATTTTGTAAATGTAGTTGTAACAAAAATATTCTTTACTATTAAATAATTTAAGAAAATGCCAAAAGGTCATCAGTATCTAATTTTACGATTATTATGTGGTCTTAAAGTTAGTGAATAATAATGGGGAAGTTTAGCGTATTTTTTTTATTGTTTTATTTTATCAAGATTGCCCTCAAAAGTGATATTCTACATTTTATTTCACCCAAAGATGTCTAGATTTTTCAAAAAATGAAATTTTATGCAAAAATGACGTCAGAGTGGCTCGCGGAGAACGTATCGTCTATCTTAACCAGCGCGCGCTGGGTTCCCATGGCAACAGGGAAGCGTGTAGTGTAATGCCGCAAGATACAACCTACGTTCAAAAGTCAGGTCTCACCATCTCTTCCGCGCAAGCGCATATCTCACTTGTGACGTCAGAGTGGCTCGAAGATAAATCACTTTCAATTATATTTTAAGTTATTATTACTCATATAATAATAATAATAATAATTTTATTTCAGTTTAAATGACATACAAAAGATGTATAAACAAAGTCAATACAGAGAATTACAAGTAGAGTTGAATGAAATTATAACATATCAAAATTTCTTTTCCATAAATTCCTTAATACTATAAAATGCATTTTGCAACAAATATTCTTTGATTTTGTACTTAAAAATATTTAAGGGTAATTTGCGAACATGTTCGGAAAGATTATTAAATAGCATAATTCCAATGCGAGATGGTAAATTTCTAGCTATATCCAATTTGTTAAATTTTGATTTTAAATCAAATCTATTCCTTGTGTTATAATTGTATAAGTCACTATATTTATTGAAAGTGTTTTCGTTTTCTTTAATATATAACAAAGTGTAATATATAAAAACACAAGGCAAAGTAAGTATTTTATCCGAAATAAATAAATTTTTGCACGGGTATCTATAATTAACTTTATTTAATATCCTAACAGATTGTTTTTGAACTTTGAAAATTCTCTCCGCATTAATTGAATTTCTCCATAAAATAACACCATAAGTGAGAATACTATGCACTGCCGCAAAATATAGATCTTTTGCAGCTTTTTTTGAAATTGACTGTATGATTTTTCTCAGCATAAAGTTCGCTTTGTTTATTTTGTTTGCAATTTCACTACAATTTTCTTTCCAAAGCAATACAGATTCTGAAGTAAATCCCAAAAATTTAATTGTATTATTTTTGTCGGTAATGTATTTGTTTAACTCATAAAAGTTTTTACTAAAAGTAATATGCTGAGTTTTAGTTCTATTTACAGCTAATTTGTTTGACGTAAACCAATTTGTTGCTTCTTGGCTCGTAATTTCTATGACAGCACTAATATCATCTCTGATGGTACAACTATTTATAAAAGTTGTATCGTCGGCATAAAGAATTGTATGAGCTGATGTTATGCTATTAGGTAAGTCATTAATGTATATTATGAATAATAAAGGGCCTAAGATTGAACCCTGTGGTACACCATATTTTACTTTTGCTACTCCTGAGTTTTTATTTTTAAAAGTTGTTATTTTTTCTCTATTGGATAAGTAACTTTGTACTAATTGAAGAGCAATTCCTCTTACCCCATACATATCTAGTTTTTCTAGTAAAATTTCGTGACAAACACAATCAAATGCTTTGGTAAGATCATAAAATGTTGCCGAAACACAATTTCCCTCTTCCAAGCTTTCAATAACGTTTGTTATTAATTTTGTTGCAGCTTTTACAGTAGATCTTTTTGATCTGAAACCGTACTGACAATCACTTAATAATAAATTATCTTCAAAAAATTTTAATAATCGGCTTTTTATAGCCATCTCAAATATTTTCGAAAATATTGGTGTTATAGATATAGGTCTATGATTGGAAGGATTATTTTTATCTTCTTTTTTGTAAATGGGTATAACCTTATTTGTTTTTAATTTAGAGGGAAAGTGCCCTTGTATGAAACACTTATTTATGGCGTGTGCCAGTTGAGATGAAATAAATGGAGAACCTAACATTTTTGAATTAAATTTGTAAATGTCTTCTGTGTGGCTACTAGATAGTTTATTAATAATATCTTCTATTTCAAATGAACTTACAGGATATAAGTAGAATGACTTAACAATACTATTTACATTTATTTTACAGTTATTTGTTAGCCCAGGTAGTTGAGAGATTGTGTTTTCAGCAACATTTGCAAAAAACTCATTGAATTCATTTGATGTAAGTAAGTTTTCAGTGGACGATACTTTGTTTTTGCCAAGCTTTTTATTAATTAAATGACTAAGTTGTTTTTACTTTGTTTTCACTTTTAAATATTAAATTTTCATTATAACTTAATTTTGCAGATTTTAGTGCTGTCCTATAATTACGTTTAGCCTCGGTATAAGCATTTTTTAAACTAGTCGTACTATTTTCTTGGTATTTTTTCTTAAGATTATGTACTTCTTTCTTCATTTGTGCTAGATTTGAAGTGTACCAATTATTTATTTTAGTTTTCGTTGGTTTAATAATTTAATACTTACGACTAAAAGATATTTTACATGTATAATTTCAACCACGCTAAACCTCCCCATTCAGAATATTCAAATTGTTTTGCAGGTTTTACATTGCTTTGAACAAGTATTAAATTATGCACTTGCATCATTTTTAATATCATACTTCGTCAAACTATAACTACTGCATTTTTCTTGGTAAATCTTGGAGTTGAAGCTCCTTCCGCGCCTGTATTCTTACTTATGTACAGTTTAAGCATTTTGCTAAGAACGCCTATCATTATAATTATAAATATTTCAAAGTTTTTGACAGTTGGCAAATGAATTGTTTGTTATAAGACAGATAAGAGTTGTTATTCTTTGAAGCTGAATAATGTAATATTTCCTTTAAATTTGTAAATCCTACTGTTATATTTACTTCTAATATAGGAAAATAATCGACCGATGTGGATTGGTAATTAGTGTTCGCGTATCACTTGCTAGTGGTTCTGAGTTTGAATGTCGGATTAGATAAGGATATTATAACTGTTTTTTCATCTCTATCTTCATTAGTATGATACAGCATACGAATATGTTACATAAAAAGTATAAAAAAACTGTTACAGCCCATTAAGTATCAACGCTTTATTTGTGTATGTAAAAACAATAAAAAAATCATAATAAATATTATATTATTATTATTTTATTATGAAGGTAATTACAATTCAAACTAACAAAATCATTAAAAAAAAAACCTTATTCTAAAACCTTATCTTATAATAGTTATTTATGTAAGAAAGACTTTTGTATGTATATGGTACATAAAAACTCAATCGTCAAACGAAAATGTTTAAATCTAATACCATATCACAGAATAGGTTTATACAGAAGCGACAGTAAGACAGAGAAACGAAAATTAGAGAGAGATGAAGAATGTGCACAAATTTAAAGGGCCCATTGTTTAACATCGGAAAGTTTCCTCACATCTTAGAGAGAGGTAGGAGAAGAGCACAAATTTAAAGGTCTACATCTACACAATGCTTCAAGGTCATAGAACTGAAAAAGGGAACATGAAAGGTACCGACACGGAGTGTCGCTTCCAGGGTTGTTATAAAAGCCACTTTTTTTAATAAAAGCCAGACCAGTGGTTTAAATTGGTTTAAACCGGAAGAAACTGGTTTAAACCGGCTGAAAGTGGTTTAAATCACTTAAAATTAAATAAATACATATTAGTTAATATTATGAGACAAATACACTAAGTTAAATCTACTAGCACAGCAAATTTCCATCATCTAGTCCAAATGATAAACGAATGTATGATAAAATCATCATTTAATAAATTAAAATGATGTGTATTTGATGAAAAAAAAAATGAATTTACTGAACTAAATTTAAATGGGTATTAAATTTTTATATAAAACCGACCTTAATATTAATATAAAAATATGATAATTCATTTGGCAATTACTTCATTCTGTAATAACATAAAGACAAAAATATCTGAATACAAAAATGTATAAATAGTTTTCAATATTCCTAATATATAAGTTTGTCTTTGTAAATTTATTTTACCTATTATTAATAATATAAATACATGTATAACTTTATAACATACGAATGCAACACAATGCAGAACACACAAATCAAAAAGTGTATTTTTTAACTATTATTTTTAATAAGAACCACTGGTTTAAACTATATAAAAACCAGTCCGGTTAAAGCCGGTTTAAACCGCTGGTTTAAACCATAGTGGCTTTTTCTTAACAACCCTGGTCGCTTCTGTGTGTAACTATTCTGTGACCGTATTTTAAATTTAATCGTGATTCTAAGTAAATATGTATATCATTCACGGCTTATTACACATTATTGGATATTTCAATCTATTTTATCGTAGATATTGACATACTTAAATAGTGCAAAAAGTTTTTACTATAGTCGTCTTCTCCCGGGTACTCTAGCTCTTGGATGGGATGAAGTCGAGAATATCGCAGTACATAGAGCAAAATGTAAATCACTTGTTGCCCAATGAGCTCAAAAGCAAAGCAGACACTTAATCGGAGTACATAATATTTTTAAGGACCATTTAATCTACAAAATAAATAATAAAAATAAATTTAAACATAACATCCTACTCTGAATCAGTAAATATAAAGAAAATAATATAACTTTGTGAAAGAAGAATCGACAGAACTATAGAAATAAAGTAAAAATTGGTAAAATGAAGCACATTTTCTGAATCGTTAAAATATGAATTATAAGTTTGTGATTCTATATAGATTATATTTCTTGACATATCAATTTATTATCATGCTTTCCCCAAAAAGTGACCAACACGTCGTGAGGGGTAATGATTTAATCAGTTAATTTGGAGTTGTCAAAATTGATAATTAACTAAATAACAGTTAAAATACAGATACCTCACTTAAATAAATATTACAGTAATATGACAAAATGATGAAGAAAATATTAATTAAATTTGAGTTTCGAATAATTTATAGCTAATTTGGAAGACATGGTGGATGACAGGTCAGTTGAATTCGTAATTTTTATTTTTGACATTTCTATGTGCATCCTTTGTGTGTAACTTTATTATTCTGTTATTCTCAGATTATCTATTTAAATTTGTTTATGCTTAAACGTTTTTCACCATTCCTTGACTCGGAACCTGAAACAGCTATGTAAGTCTCATTACCTTTCAAGTTCTGTACATTCGGTTATCTCCAATTGATCTTTATTTATAACAAGTATGTAGACAGTTTAAGTAATATGATAACCAGAGCTTTGTATTAGAATGTCGTTAAAATCTAAGATGAATAATTCTATAAATGACATAATAAATGTCATGTATTAACATGGTTACTACCTTCAAACAAGTAGCTATAGCTTGTTTACATAAATCCAGTCGCTATAGAAGTAATATTAGGGAACTATAATTTTCGTATAAATTATCATAGTTTGTGCTTTTATTGGAATAAAACTGACATATGTCAATGACAAATCAAAATTATATTACTTTGTTGCCTATTACAACAATAGTTATCGTTTATTGCTGTGGTACAAATCGTTGCTATGGATAATCAGTTTTTCATGGAGCTTCATATAGTGTAGACGTGTGTTTCAGTGTTAGTGTATTTTTGGTTAAATTCTTCTTCAGGAAGTTCCTGTGTGTGTGACTTTTCTAGTAGTGGCAGTGGCAATGGTTCTGATTGTGTACTCACTAGTAATAATGGTTTCTACAAGTTGGAGCATCAGATAAGGTAGGATTTTTTAAAATGTATTTGCTTATTGCGTTATTGTCTGTATTTATATCAGCGTAATCATAATATGCATATATTGGTAAAATGCAAATGGTAGGCACAGAATAATACTTTACAATGTTAAATGTTTAGGAATATGGTTAACCCATAGGTTTAATTAATTTAGTGTGTAATAAATGTGTACCTATATTTTTCGACATACTGATTAAAGATTGGGGTAAATATATGAGTTTTAGAAAGCAACGAAAATTATACCCATATTTTTTTCTTGAAATTTCAGAAATATTTTTCATAGATGTTTCCATGGTTACGTTGCTCTATTATTGTACATATTGTTACAATTGTTGATTATTAGATTATTGATTAAAAGCAAATGTTAAGTGGCAATATAAATAGTAAATTTGTTACATGCAGTATTTAGTAATAATTTAATTATTATTTAGTTAAAAGTCTTGTCCAGTTTTCACAATCCTGTTATTGTTTTAACTTTAAGTTATGTTTATCTGATTTTACTACCTTAGTTTATAATATGTATGCATGTATATATTTGATTTTTAAATTTTAAATAAAATGAAATACATCGTAATGTGCTCGTTCATGTCGCTGCCATCTTGTTTCAATAGACATCTGTCCCAGTCCACTGACTCCACTGAGGCTCGAATGTAATCCAATTGGCGCGAAATATGAATAAAGTCATTATTATCTATAATAAAATATGAGAAATCTTTTTAAATTTGATTTGTTTTAGTTAATTTATATTGAATTGTTTTAGATACTTATATAATTAATAGAATGATTAATATATCTTGATTTCAAGATACCGCAAAATGATTGTTCTCAAATTTAATTTTTAAAAAATAGATTAACTGACTGAACAACGCCTAAATCTTCTAATATTTCTGAGCATCAAAAATTAAATTTTATAGAATTATAAAAATAATCATGTACTATACATGGATTTTCAGTTTTTATTCCGACATAAATCTAGTTCTGCATTTTTGTATCATGTGAAAATAGAGAGTATTATACTAAGAATGATATTTTGTGAATTTTATACATACTATATTTTTACTTTCATTAGATTTTCCTTTACATCGAGTATTAATATTTTTATGATTTTTTGGCACAATGCGTTTTTTTATATTTTTACTCCTTCCCATCATTGTATCAATTGTATAAAAAACCTAAAACAATTCAAAATAAAATAAAAGATTTCCCATATATCGTTATACATATTAATGACTTTAATAATATTTCGCGCCAGTTGGATTAGATTAATACTAGGAATGATGAAACCTGAAAATTTTGGTACCCGGGTACCCGATATGAATACCCGGGCAGAACCGGATACTCGATAATAACCCGTTATCCGATAATTACCCGATACCCGATAATAACCTGATGCCCGATAATTACCTGATACCCTTAAAATATCCGTTATTCTTTTATGTTCATCTTTTTAATACAAATTTTTGTTATTTGCATATAAATATATTAAATGAACAAAAAAATATTATTTTCTGATATGGAAATTAAAAAAAAAATCATTGTTATTTTTTATAATATACGAGTACATCAGCAATATAAAATTACAAAATTAAAGAAGTACATTTGATTTAATTACTTAGGAATATATCATATTTCTATTCGCAAATATCAGCATGGATAATGTATCTGCACTCAGTCTTTATCTTCGTTTTGTTACAATGTTTCCGGCAGCTGAAAACTGTCTTTAACTGGCAACAACAGATTTTAGGTAATGGGTAGATTTCGGGTAACGGGTAATAAACGGGTAACGGGTACATTTCGGGTAATCGGGTACTATTTTTGATACCCGGATACATTATTATCGGTTAGGTTCCGGGTACCCGGGTACTCATCGTCATTCCTAATTAATACTATGCCCTATGCAGGTATTATGTAGAAAGTGCAACTTTTTGTTTGAAGTTCCTATATATTTAAATGTTTTCCTTGTATAAAAATTTTATTATTAATTTTAAAAACTAATTTTATAATTTTCATTTATTTTTTTATTTATAATTATGTATATTAAAAACTCATGTTAAAGTTAATAACTTTAAGAAATTAATTTTAAAAATATGTACATGATATAAAACAAAAATTAACTGTATAAAAAACTCTAAAAATAATAAATAGAAAAATAATATTAATGAAACTGTGCTATTCCCAATCTGAATCGTATGGTTGTTTAAAAATGTATGTTTTATAATTTTTTCATTTAAGAAAGTACCACTTCGTTAATTATTTCTGAATAGCACGCATCTACGCTAAAATACCTCGTTTTGGGAACAAGATCTTTAACTAAAGTTTTATCTTTTTTATGTATCGTATGGTAAATTCTAATTATTGTACAATATGTTTGTGAGTATATGTGGTATCACACCTGTTTGTGTAACGTGCTTAACCAATTGATTGCTTCAGACGTAACTAGAGCATTGATAAACTCGTCTTCAATTATTAATATAGGAAAACTTATATTCCCGTGCACTACATTCGCAATAAGTGCTTTCTGTCATTCCCAACATATATAATTTTGGCATGATCGGTCCTTATTCTGTTGAAGTGGCTCCAGATTTTCTGGTAGTTTTATTTCTAGAATGATGAATTCGATAGTTGACAATTTTTAGACACACAATTAACTTGAAAATGTTCTTAAAATTTCATGGATTTGCTATTTTTCTTATTCAAAATTTTATATATCTGAATGACAATGACAGCTATCAATCATTAGAATTTTTAAAAACACTAATGACATAGGTACTTTACATTTATATTACTTACGTTTCATTTCCAGCAAATGTTTTACTCTGGGCCTTAAAATGCTAGTTATGTTACTGTACAAATTTATTAATTCGCTTCGCTCTTAACGTACATTAAAAAATGAAATTAGTTAACTTTGTTGCTATGTTCACATAAGGAACCATTTTAGTTTCAGGTTATATTCATCAAAGATTTTGGCCCGTATTACGATCTTACTTTTATAATAAAATCGCGATTTTAACGCTCACTTTTACATCAAAATCTTTTGTAAAAACGTTAAAATCACGATATTATTATAAAAGTGAGCTAGTTCGTTATTATAATAAAATCGCGATTTTAAAGTTCGTTTTTACAAAAGATTTTGATGTAAAAGTGAGCGTTAAAATCGCGATTTTAATATAAAAGTGAGGTCGTAATACGGGCCATAGCCACTGATTAATCTATAATACCTGGATAGGGCATAGCATATAAAAAAGTGAAGACTGTGGCGGCTATTTGAATCTAATCAAATTGACGTGAAATATAAATAAAGTCGTTAGTATCTACAACGAAATATGAGATATCTTTTTACATTTGATTTGTTTTAGTTATTTAACTGTGAATTGTTTAAGTTAAAAGAATGATGAAAACGAGTAACATGAAAAAAACACATTGCGCATAAATATTATTGAATATATATTAATATTCGATGTAAAAGAAAATCTGATCAAATATTGAAAATCACAAGTAAAAATATGCTATGCATAAAATTCACAGAATATCATTGTTTGTTTAATACACTTTATTTTTTCATGATATAAAAATGCAGAGCTGGTTTTAAATCGGAATAAAAACTAAAAATCCAAATTTAGTAAATGATTATTATTATGATACCACTACTGATTGAAGCTCAGAAATATTACATGATTTAGGCATTGTTCGGTCATTGTCGTTTCTAACCAATTTTTTAGTAATTAAAATTGAGAACAATCTCATTGACTAAAAATAATATTTAAAATACATAGTAAAAAAGACACAAATATTTTTTTTATAAAAAGGTAATAATAATAGCATTATATGAAAAACAAAATGAACTAATATATTCTTATATTGTTTTAGGACAAATCGTAGAAAAATATTATACTGAACGTGTTCAGATTAGATCATGCTGGAATTAACAAATTGAAATGTTACATTGGGAAAAGTTAGAGTAAACCTCTTTCTGGGTAACATTAAACCAACTTGTCGTTGTCGATATGGTAAGAAGTAATATTTATTAATTATTAGTTTTAATAATAATCTGGTTTGTTTATGAAAATAACTTATTTAAAAATATTTTTTACATCCCCCGATACCTAAATTATAAAAATTATTTTTTTATAAAATTGCATAAAATATTTCTCAGATTAAAAATGAAGGAGCATTCACATATTTGTGAATGCAATACCAACCGGTTTTCTTTTGTTTCAGGTCGATGGAATAGAATTTAAGCAACAAACTGTGATATCCACAATTAGTTTTAAGTACCAACCTTTAGACATAAGTCATTATACTAACACAAGCACAAACCCACCTTAGTTATAAGTACACGTAGTGGATAGGGTTCAACCTTCCGTCCCTATGGGGGAAGCCATGTGGAGGAGTGAACCTCGACTTGGTACCCACCAACAATATAGGTAAATATATTTCATCAATGTGAATATGAATTTATTTTTATATCTGAGAAATATTTAATGTTAAGATGTTAAAAATATCATAGAGGTAGCAATTTAAAAAAAAAAAATATTTGCATATATAACAATAGATTTATTTATAATTAAAATATATTGAAAATAATATTCAAATTGCAATGTAGCAAAGATACAAATACTTTTATAAAAAAGGTAATAATAATAGCATTATATAAAAAAATGAACTAATATGTTCTTATATTGTTTCAGGAAAAATCGTAGAAAAAAATTATACTGAACGTGTTCAGATTAGATCATGCTGGAATTAACAAATTGAAATGTTACATTGGGAAAAGTTGGAGTGAACCTCTTTCTGGGTAACAATAAACCAACTTGTCGTTGTTAATATGGTAAAAAGTAATATTTATTAATTATTTGTTTTAACAATAATCTGGTTTGTTTATGAAAATAACTTATTTAAAATTATTTTTTATATAATTGCATAAAATATTTCTCAGATTAAAAATGAAGGAGCATTCACATATTTGTGAATACAATACCAACCGGTTTTCTTTTGTTTCAGGTCGATGGAATAGAATTTAAGCAACAAACTGTGATATACACAATTAGTCTTAAGTACCAACCTTTAGACATAAGTCATTATACTAACATAAGCACAAACCCACCTTAGCTATAAGTACACGTAGTGGTTGGGTTCAACCTTCCGTCCCTATGGGGGAAGCCATGTGGAGGAGTGAACCTCGACTTGGTACCCACCAACAATATAGGCAAATATATTTCATCAATGTGAATATGAATTTATTTTTATATCTGAGAAATATTTAATGTTAAGATGTTAAAAATATCATAGAGGTAGCAATTAAAAAAAAAAAAAATTTTGCATATATAACAATAGATTTATTTATAATTAAAATATATTGAAAATAATATTCAAATTGCAAAGTAGCAAAGATACAAATACTTTTATAAAAAAGGTAATAATAATAGCATTATATAAAAAAATGAACTAATATGTTCTTATATTGTTTCAGGAAAAATCGTAGAAAAAAATTATACTGAACGTGTTCAGATTAGATCATGCTGGAATTAACAAATTGAAATGTTACATTGGGAAAAGTTGGAGTGAATCTCTTTCTGGGTAACATTAAACCAACTTGTCGTTGTTGATATGGTAAGAAGTAATATTTATTAATTATTTGTTTTAATAATAATCTGGTTTTTTTATGAAAATAACTTATTTAAAAATATTTTTAACATCCCCCGATTTCTAAATTATAAAAATTATTTTTTATAAAATTGCATAAAATATTTCTCAGATTAAAAATGAAGGAGCATTCATATATTTGTGAATGCAATACCAACCAGTTTTCTTTTGTTTCAGGTCGATGGAATAGAATTTAAGCAACAAACTGTGATATACACAATTAGTTTTAAGTACCAACCTTTAGACATAAGTCATTATACTAACATAAGCACAAACCCACCTTAGTTATAAGTACACGTAGTGGATAGGGTTCAACCTTCCGTCCCTATGGGGGAAGCCATGTGGAGGAGTGAACCTCGACTTGGTACCCACCAACAATATAGGTAAATATATTTCATCAATGTGAATATGAATTTATTTTTATATCTGAGAAATATTTAATGTTAAGATGTTAAAAATATCATAGAGGTAGCAATTTAAAAAAAAAAAATTTTGCATATATAACAATAGATTTATTTATAATTAAAATATATTGAAAATAATATTCAAATTGCAAAGTAGCAAAGATACAAATACTTTTATAAAAAAGGTAATAATAATAGCATTATATAAAAAAATGAACTAATATGTTCTTATATTGTTTCAGGAAAAATCGTAGAAAAAAATTATACTGAACGTGTTCAGATTAGATCATGCTGGAATTAACAAATTGAAATGTTACATTGGGAAAAGTTGGAGTGAACCTCTTTCTGGGTAACAATAAACCAACTTGTCGTTGTTAATATGGTAAAAAGTAATATTTATTAATTATTTGTTTTAACAATAATCTGGTTTGTTTATGAAAATAACTTATTTAAAATTATTTTTTATATAATTGCATAAAATATTTCTCAGATTAAAAATGAAGGAGCATTCACATATTTGTGAATACAATACCAACCGGTTTTCTTTTGTTTCAGGTCGATGGAATAGAATTTAAGCAACAAACTGTGATATACACAATTAGTCTTAAGTACCAACCTTTAGACATAAGTCATTATACTAACATAAGCACAAACCCACCTTAGTTATAAGTAAACGTAGTGGATAGGGTTCAACCTTCCGTCCCTATGGGGGAAGCCATGTGGAGGAGTGAACCTCGACTTGGTACCCACCAACAATATAGGTAAATATATTTCATCAATGTGAATATGAATTTATTTTTATATCTGAGAAATATTTAATGTTAAGATGTTAAAAATATCATAGAGGTAGCAATTAAAAAAAAAAATTTTTGCATATATAACAATAGATTTATTTATAATTAAAATATATTGAAAATAATATTCAAATTGCAAAGTAGCAAAGATACAAATACTTTTATAAAAAAGGTAATAATAATAGCATTATATAAAAAAATGAACTGATATGTTCTTATATTGTTTCAGGAAAAATCGTAGAAAAAAATTATACTGAACGTGTTCAGATTAGATCATGCTGGAATTAACAAATTGAAATGTTACATTGGGAAAAGTTGGAGTGAACCTCTTTCTGGGTAACAATAAACCAACTTGTCGTTGTTAATATGGTAAAAAGTAATATTTATTAATTATTTGTTTTAACAATAATCTGGTTTGTTTATGAAAATAACTTATTTAAAATTATTTTTTATATAATTGCATAAAATATTTCTCAGATTAAAAATGAAGGAGCATTCACATATTTGTGAATACAATACCAACCGGTTTTCTTTTGTTTCAGGTCGATGGAATAGAATTTAAGCAACAAACTGTGATATACACAATTATTTTTAAGTACCAACCTTTAGACATAAGTCATTATACTAACATAAGCACAAACCCACCTTAGTTATAAGTACACGTAGTGGCTAGGGTTCAACCTTCCGTCCCTATGGGGGAAGCCATGTGGAGGAGTGAACCTCGACTTGGTACCCACCAACAATATAGGTAAATATATTTCATCAATGTGAATATGAATTTATTTTTATATCTGAGAAATATTTAATGTTAAGATGTTAAAAATATCATAGAGGTAGCAATTTAAAAAAAAAAAAATTGCATATATAACAATAGATTTATTTATAATTAAAATATATTGAAAATAATATTCAAATTGCAAAGTAGCAAAGATACAAATACTTTTATAAAAAAGGTAATAATAATAGCATTATATAAAAAAATCTGGTGTGTCCAACACAATACCTCCCGCCACTGTAGTAATATATTCTATATAAGTTTTTCAATACATTGAATTTGTAGTTTTAAAATTAGTTTGTTATTGCAGTTCAGAATATTTTTAATTCATTTCATACCTAAAATGTCTTTCATAAATTTTGTATGACCAATATGACAGCTATTTTTGACGTTACTAAAACCGGAACTGAACTTACTTTGATTCACGCATGCAAATACATTCCTTATATATTTCTTCCATCTTTTTAAATTTTACAATAAAATTACTTCATTTTTTACTTATTTTATCTTTTACACTTACTTACATCAAATTTGACATTATGTCAAATTTTGTGAACATATGAATAACTCATCTGTTTTATCGAAATTCCTCAGCCTAAACGATATGTAAAATTATTATAATTTATATATTTTTTTTCTATCTAACTAGAAGTCATATATAAACGTAATTATGCAGATCGGTAGAAAATTAAAAAATCTTTGTATTTATAATAACGAAATTTGCGAAAATATGGTATTTAGAGGTACTTTTTAGGAAAAACGGTTTAAAGCTTTAAGTAAAGTACTACTTCCGGTTAACCAATTGTAGTCAAAATCTAATCAGTTCATCATATTAGAATAGAACTCTTAAATACCAAATATTATATTTTTTACATGTATCGTATTGGAGTTATCGTGGACGAAAAATCGTCACACACACACACACACACACACACAGACACACACACAGACACACACACACACACACACACAGACATACAGACATCACTCTAAAAATAGTAAAATCGTATTCCAGGGACCCTAATTCGTGCTCATATGTTGAAAACCCACACTCGAGAAATCTGACCAAAAACAATACCTCCCTTATCTATATATTGATAGGCGGGAGGTAAAAATGAACTAATATGTTCTTATATTGTTTCAGGAAAAATCGTAGAAAAAAATTATACTGAACGTGTTCAGATTAGATCATGCTGGAATTAACAAATTGAAATGTTACATTGGGAAAAGTTGGAGTGAATCTCTTTCTGGGTAACATTAAACCAACTTGTCGTTGTTGATATGGTAAGAAGTAATATTTATTAATTATTTGTTTTAATAGTAATCTGGTTTTTTTATGAAAATAACTTATTTAAAAATATTTTTAACATCCCCCGATTTCTAAAATATAAAAATTATTTTTTTATAAATTGCATAAAATATTTCTCAGATTAAAAATGAAGGAGCATTCATATATTTGTGAATGCAATACCAACCGGTTTTCTTTTGTTTCAGGTCGATGGAATAGAATTTAAGCAACAAACTGTGATATACACAATTAGTTTTAAGTACCAACCTTTAGACATAAGTCATTATACTAACATAAGCACAAACCCACCTTAGTTATAAGTACACGTAGTGGATAGGGTTCAACCTTCCGTCCCTATGGGGGAAGCCATGTGGAGGAGTGAACCTCGACTTGGTACCCACCAACAATATAGGTAAATATATTTCATCAATGTGAATATGAATTTATTTTTATATCTGAGAAATATTTAATGTTAAGATGTTAAAAATATCACAGAGGTAGCAATTTAAAAAAAAAAAATTTTGCATATATAAATAGATTTATTTATAATTAAAATATATTGAAAATAATATTCAAATTGCAAAGTAGCAAAGATACAAATACTTTTATAAAAAAGGTAATAATAATAGCATTATATAAAAAAATGAACTAATATGTTCTTATATTGTTTCAGGAAAAATCGTAGAAAAAAATTATACTGAACTTGTTCAGATTAGATCATGCTGGAATTAACAAATTGAAATGTTACATTGGGAAAAGTTGGAGTGAACCTCTTTCTGGGTAACAATAAACCAACTTGTCGTTGTTAATATGGTAAAAAGTAATATTTATTAATTATTTGTTTTAACAATAATCTGGTTTGTTTATGAAAATAACTTATTTAAAATTATTTTTTATATAATTGCATAAAATATTTCTCAGATTAAAAATGAAGGAGCATTCACATATTTGTGAATACAATACCAACCGGTTTTCTTTTGTTTCAGGTCGATGGAATAGAATTTAAGCAACAAACTGTGATATACACAATTATTTTTAAGTACCAACCTTTAGACATAAGTCATTATACTAACATAAGCACAAACCCACCTTAGTTATAAGTACACGTAGTGGCTAGGGTTCAACCTTCCGTCCCTATGGGGGAAGCCATGTGGAGGAGTGAACCTCGACTTGGTACCCACCAACAATATAGGTAAATATATTTCATCAATGTAAATATGAATTTATTTTTATATCTGAGAAATATTTAATGTTAAGATGTTAAAAATAACATAGAGGTAGCAATTTCAAAAAAAAAATAATTTGCATATATAACAATAGATTTATTTATAATTAAAATATATTGAAAATAATATTCAAATTGCAAAGTAGCAAAGATACAAATACTTTTATAAAAAAGGTAATAATAATAGCATTATATAAAAAAAATGAACTAATATGTTCTTATATTGTTTCAGGAAAAATCGTAGAAAAAAATTATACTGAACGTGTTCAGATTAGATCATGCTGGAATTAACAAATTGAAATGTTACATTGGGAAAAGTTGGAGTGAACCTCTTTCTGGGCAACATTAAACCAACTTGTCGTTGTTGATATGGTAAAAAGTAATATTTATTAATTATTTGTTTTAATAATAAACTGGCTTTTTTTATGAAAATAACTTATTTAAAAATATTTTTAACATCCCCCGATTTCTAAATTATAAAAATTATTTTTTATAAAATTGCATAAAATATTTCTCAGATTAAAAATGAAGGAGCATTCACATATTTGTAAATACAATACCAACCGGTTTTCTTTTGTTTCAGGTCGATGGAATAGAATTTAAGCAACAAACTGTGATATACACAACTAGTTTTAAGTACCAACCTTTAGACATAAGTCATTATACTAACATAAGCACAAACCCACCTTAGTTATAAGTACACGTAGTGGATAGGGTTCAACCATCCGTCCCTATGGGGGAAGCCATGTGGAGGAGTGAACCTCGACTTGGTACCCACCAACAATATAGGTAAATATATTTCATCAATGTGAATATGAATTTATTTTTATATCTGAGAAATATTTAATGTTAAGATGTTAAAAATATCATAGAGGTAGCAATTAAAAAAAAATAAAAAATTTGCATATATAACAATAGATTTATTTATAATTAAAATATATTGAAAATAATATTCAAATTGCAAAGTAGCAAAGATACAAATACTTTTATAAAAAAGGTAATAATAATAGCATTATATAAAAAAAATGAACTAATATGTTCTTATATTGTTTCAGGAAAAATCGTAGAAAAAAATTATACTGAACATGTTCAGATTAGATCATGCTGGAATTAACAAATTGAAATGTTACATTGGGAAAAGTTGGAGTGAACCTCTTTCTGGGTAACATTAAACCAACTTGTCGTTGTTGATATGGTAAGAAGTAATATTTATTAATTATTTGTTTTAATAATAATCTGGTTTTTTTATGAAAATAACTTATTTAAAATTATTTTTTATATAATTGCATAAAATATTTCTCAGTTTAAAAATGAAGGAGCATTCACATATTTGTGAATACAATACCAACCGGTTTTCTTTTGTTTCAGGCCGATGGAATAGACTTTAAGCAACAAACTGTGATATACACAATTAGTTTTAAGTACCAACCTTTAGACATAAGTCATTATACTAACATAAGCACAAACCCACCTTAGTTATAAGTACACGTAGTGGATAGGGTTCAACCTTCCGTCCCTATGGGGGAAGCCATGTGGAGGAGTGAACCTCGACTTGGTACCCACCAACAATATAGGTAAATATATTTCATCAATGTGAATATGAATTTATTTTTATATCTGAGAAATATTTAATGTTAAGATGTTAAAAATATCATAGAGGTAGCAATTAAAAAAAAAAAAAATTGCATATATAACAATAGATTTATTTATAATTAAAATATATTGAAAATAATATTCAAATTGCAAAGTAGCAAAGATACAAATACTTTTATAAAAAAGGTAATAATAATAGCATTATATAAAAAAATGAACTAATATGTTCTTATATTGTTTCAGGAAAAATCGTAGAAAAAAATTATACTGAACATGTTCAGATTAGATCATGCTGGAATTAACAAATTGAAATGTTACATTGGGAAAAGTTGGAGTGAACCTCTTTCTGGGTAACATTAAACCAACTTGTCGTTGTTGATATGGTAAGAAGTAATATTTATTAATTATTTGTTTTAATAATAATCTGGTTTGTTTATGAAAATAACTTATTTAAAAATATTTTTAACATCCCCCGATTTCTAAATTATAAAAATTATTTTTTATAAAATTGCATAAAATATTTCTCAGATTAAAAATGAAGGAGCATTCACATATTTGTGAATACAATACTAA
Source organism: Stenolophus ochropezus (assembly GCA_035578165.1). Lineage (NCBI taxonomy): Eukaryota > Metazoa > Arthropoda > Insecta > Coleoptera > Carabidae > Stenolophus > Stenolophus ochropezus. The sequence goes on along the minus strand of JAQOWZ010000010.1, from coordinate 19,154,790 downwards.
CCGGTTTTCTTTTGTTTCAGGTCGATGGAATAGAATTTAAGCAACAAACTGTGATATACACAATTAGTTTTAAGTACCAACCTTTAGACATAAGTCATTATACTAACATAAGCACAAACCCACCTTAGTTATAAATACACGTAGTGGATAGGGTTCAACCTTCCGTCCCTATGGGGGAAGCCATGTGGAGGAGTGAACCTCGACTTGGTACCCACCAACAATATAGGTAAATATATTTCATCAATGTGAATATAAATTTATTTTTATATCTGAGAAATATTTAATGTTAAGATGTTAAAAATATCATAGAGGTAGCAATTTAAAAAAAAAAAAAATTGCATATATAACAATAGATTTATTTATAATTAAAATATATTGAAAATAATATTCAAATTGCAAAGTAGCAAAGATACAAATACTTTTATAAAAAAGGTAATAATAATAGCATTATATAAAAAATGAACTAATATGTTCTTATATTGTTTCAGGAAAAATCGTAGAAAAAAATTATACTGAACGTGTTCAGATTAGATCATGCTGAAATTAACAAATTGAAATGTTACATTGGGAAAAGTTGGAGTGAACCTCTTTCTGGGTAACATTAAACCAACTTGTCGTTGTTGATATGGTAAGAAGTAATATTTATTAATTATTTGTTTTAATAATAATCTCGTTTTTTTTATGAAAATAACTTATTTAAAAATATTTTTAACATCCCCCGATTTCTAAATTATAAAAATTATTTTTTATAAAATTGCATAAAATATTTCTCAGATTAAAAATGAAGGAGCATTAACATATTTGTGAATACAATACCAACCGGTTTTCTTTTGTTTCAGGTCGATGGAATAGAATTTAAGCAACAAACTGTGATATACACAATTAGTTTTAAGTACCAACCTTTAGACATAAGTCATTATACTAACATAAGCACAAACCCACCTTAGTTATAAGTACACATAGTGGATAGGGTTCAACCTTCCGTCCCTATGGGGGAAGCCATGTGGAGGAGTGAACCTCGACTTGGTACCCACCAACAATATAGGTAAATATATTTCATCAATGTGAATATAAATTTATTTTTATATCTGAGAAATATTTAATGTTAAGATGTTAAAAATATCTTAGAGGTAGCAATTTAAAAAAAATAATTTAAATTTTTGCATATATAACAATTTATTTATTTATAAAGAAAATATATTGAAAATTATATTCAAATTGCAAAGTAGCAAAGACACAAATACTTTTATAAAAAAGGTAATAATAATAGCATTATATAAAAAAAATGAACTAATATGTTCTTATATTGTTTCAGGAAAAATCGCAGAAAAAAATTATACTGAACGTGTTCAGATAAGATCATGCTGGAATTAACAAATTGAAATGTTACATTGGGAAAAGTTAGAGTGAACCTCTTTCTGGGTAACATTAAACCAACTTGTCGTTGTCGATATGGTAAGAAGTAATATTTATTAATTATTAGTTTCAATAATAATCTGGTTTGTTTATGAAAATAACTTATTTAAAAATATTTTTTACATCCCCCGATTTCTAAATTATAAAAATTATTTTTTTATAAAATTGCATAAAATATTTCTCAGATTAAAAATGAAGGAGCATTCATATATTTGTGAACGCAATACCAACCGATTTTCTTTTGTTTCAGGTCGATGGAATAGAATTTAAGCAACAAACTGTGATATACACAATTAGTTTTAAGTACCAACCTTTAGACATAAGTCATTATACTAACATAAGCACAAAACCCACCTTAGTTATAAGTACACGTAGTGGATAGGGTTCAACCTTCCGTCCCTATGGGGGAAGCCATGTGGAGGAGTGAACCTCGACTTGGTACCCACCAACAATATAGGTAAATATATTTCATCAATGTGAATATGAATTTATTTTTATATCTGAGAAATATTTAATGTTAAGATGTTAAAAATAACATAGAGGTAGCAATTTAAAAAAGAAAAATTTTTGCATATATAACAATAGATTTATTCATAATTAAAATATATTGAAAATAATATTCAAATTGCAAAGTAGCAAAGATACAAATACTTTTATGAAAAAGGTAATAATAATAGCATTATTTAAAAAAATAAACTAATATGTTCTTATATTGTTTCAGGAAAAATCGTAGAAAAAAATTATACTGAACGTGTTCAGATTAGATCATGCTGAAATTAACAAATTGAAATGTTACATTGGGAAAAGTTGGAGTGAACCTCTTTCTGGGTAACATTAAACCAACTTGTCGTTGTTGATATGGTAAGAAGTAATATTTATTATTTATTTGTTTTAATAATAATCTCGTTTTTTTATGAAAATAACTTATTTAAAAATATTTTTAACATCCCCCGATTTCTAAATTATAAAAATTATTTTTTATAAAATTGCATAAAATATTTCTCAGATTAAAAATGAAGGAGCATTCACATATTTGTGAATACAATACCAACCGGTTTTCTTTTGTTTCAGGTCGATGGAATAGAATTTAAGCAACAAACTGTGATATACACAATTAGTTTTAAGTACCAACCTTTAGACATAAGTCATTATACTAACATAAGCACAAACCCACCTTAGTTATAAGTACACGTAGTGGATAGGGTTCAACCTTCCGTCCCTATGGGGGAAGCCATGTGGAGGAGTGAACCTCGACTTGGTACCCACCAACAATATAGGTAAATATATTTCATCAATGTGAATATGAATTTATTTTTATATCTGAGAAATATTTAATGTTAAGATGTTAAAAATATCTTAGAGGTAGCAATTTAAAAAAAATATTTTAAATTTTTGCATATATAACAATTTATTTATTTATAAAGAAAATATATTGAAAATTATATTCAAATTGCAAAGTAGCAAAGACACAAATACTTTTATAAAAAAGGTAATAATAATAGCATTATATAAAAAAAATGAACTAATATGTTCTTATATTGTTTCAGGAAAAATCGCAGAAAAAAATTATGCTCAACGTGTTCAGATAAGATCATGCTGGAATTAACAAATTGAAATGTTACATTGGGAAAAGTTAGAGTGAACCTCTTTCTGGGTAACATTAAACCAACTTGTCGTTGTCGATATGGTAAGAAGTAATATTTATTAATTATTAGTTTTAATAATAATCTGGTTTGTTTATGAAAATAATTTATTTAAAAATATTTTTTACAACCCCCGATTTCTAAATTATAAAAATTATTTTTTTATAAAATTGCATAAAATATTTCTCAGATTAAAAATGAAGGAGCATTCACATATTTGTGAATACAATACCAACCGGTTTTCTTTTGTTTCAGGTCGATGGAATAGAATTTAAACAACAAACTGTGATATACACAATTAGTTTTAAGTACCAACCTTTAGACATAAGTCATTATACTAACATAAGCACAAACCCACCTTAGTTATAAGTACACGTAGTGGATAGGGTTCAACCTTCCGTCCCTATGGGGGAAGCCATGTGGAGGAGTGAACCTCGACTTGGTACCCACCAACAATATAGGTAAATATATTTCATCAATGTGAATATGAATTTATTTTTATATCTGAGAAATATTTAATGTTAAGATGTTAAAAATATCTTAGAGGTAGCAATTTAAAAAATAATAATTTAAATTTTTGCATATATAACAATTTATTTATTTTTAAAGAAAATATATTAAAAATTATATTCAAATTGCAAAGTAGCAAAGACACAAATACTTTTATAAAAAAGGTAATAATAATAGCATTATATAAAAAAAATGAACTAATATGTTCTTATATTGTTTCAGGAAAAATCGCAGAAAAAAATTATACTGAACGTGTTCAGATTAGATCATGCTGGAATTAACAAATTGAAATGTTACATTGGGAAAAGTTGGAGTGAACCTCTTTCTGGGTAACATTAAACCAACTTGTCGTTGTCGATATGGTAAGAAGTAATATTTATTAATTATTAGTTTTAATAATAATCTGGTTTGTTTATGAAAATAACTTATTTAAAAATATTTTTTACATCCCCCGATTTCTAAATTATAAAAATTATTTTTTTATAAAATTGCATAAAATATTTCTCAGATTAAAAATGAAGGAGCATTCATATATTTGTGAATGCAATACCAACCGGTTTTCTTTTGTTTCAGGTCGATGGAATAGAATTTAAGCAACAAACTGTGATATACACAATTAGTTTTAAGTACCAACCTTTAGACATAAGTCATTATACTAACATAAGCACAAACCCACCTTAGTTATAAGTACACGTAGTGGATAGGGTTCAACCTTCCGTCCCTATGGGGGAAGCCATGTGGAGGAGTGAACCTCGACTTGGTACCCACCAACAATATAGGTAAATATATTTCATCAATGTGAATATGAATTTATTTTTACATCTGAGAAATATTTAATGTTAAGATGTTAAAAACAACATAGAGGTAGCATTTTAAAAAAGAAAATTTTTTGCATATATAACAATAGATTTATTTATAATTAAAATATATTGAAAATAATATTCAAATTGCAAAGTAGCAAAGATACAACTACTTTTATAAAAAAGGTAATAATAATAGCATTATATAAAAAAATGAACTAATATGTTCTTATATTGTTTCAGGAAAAATCGTAGAAAAAAATTATACTGAACGTGTTCAGATTAGATCATGCTGGAATTAACAAATTGAAATGTTACATTGGGAAAAGTTGGAGTGAACTTCTTTCTGGGTAACATTAAACCAACTTGTCGTTGTTGATATGGTAAGAAGTAATATTTATTAATTATTTGTTTTAATAATAATCTGTTTTTTTTATGGAAATAACTTATTTAAAAATATTTTTAACATCCCCCGATTTCTAAATTATAAAAATTATTTTTTATAAAATTGCATAAAATATTTCTCAGATTAAAAATGAAGGAGCATTCACATATTTGTGAATACAATACCAACCGGTTTTCTTTTGTTTCAGGTCGATGGAATAGAATTTAAGCAACAAACTGTGATATACACAATTAGTTTTAAGTACCAACCTTTAGACATAAGTCATTATACTAACATAAGCACAAACCCACCTTAGTTATAAGTACACGTAGTGGATAGGGTTCAACCTTCCGTCCCTATGGGGGAAGCCATGTGGAGGAGTGAACCTCGACTTGGTACCCACCAACAATATAGGTAAATATATTTCATCAATGTGAATATGAATTTATTTTTATATCTGAGAAATATTTAATGTTAAGATGTTAAAAATATCTTAGAGGTAGCAATTTAAAAAAAAATAATTTAAATTTTTGCATATATAACAATTTATTTATTTATAAAGAAAATATATTGAAAATTATATTCAAATTGCAAAGTAGCAAAGACACAAATACTTTTATAAAAAAGGTAATAATAATAGCATTATATAAAAAAAATGAACTAATATGTTCTTATATTGTTTCAGGAAAAATCGCAGAAAAAAATTATACTGAACGTGTTCAGATTAGATCATGCTGGAATTAACAAATTGAAATGTTACATTGGGAAAAGTTGGAGTGAACCTCTTTCTGGGTAACATTAAACCAACTTGTCGTTGTCGATATGGTAAGAAGTAATATTTATTAATTATTAGTTTTAATAATAATCTGGTTTGTTTATGAAAATAACTTATTTAAAAATATTTTTTACATCCCCCGATTTCTAAATTATAAAAATTATTTTTTTATAAAATTGCATAAAATATTTCTCAGATTAAAAATGAAGGAGCATTCATATATTTGTGAATGCAATACCAACCGGTTTTCTTTTGTTTCAGGTCGATGGAATAGAATTTAAGCAACAAACTGTGATATACACAATTAGTTTTAAGTACCAACCTTTAGACATAAGTCATTATACTAACATAAGCACAAACCCACCTTAGTTATAAGTACACGTAGTGGATAGGGTTCAACCTTCCGTCCCTATGGGGGAAGCCATGTGGAGGAGTGAACCTCGACTTGGTACCCACCAACAATATAGGTAAATATATGTCATCAATGTGAATATGAATTTATTTTTACATCTGAGAAATATTTAATGTTAAGATGTTAAAAACAACATAGAGGTAGCAATTTAAAAAAGAAAAATTTTTGCATATATAACAATAGATTTATTTATAATTAAAATATATTGAAAATAATATTCAAATTGCAAAGTAGCAAAGATACAACTACTTTTATAAAAAAGGTAATAATAATAGCATTATATAAAAAAATGAACTAATATGTTCTTATATTGTTTCAGGAAAAATCGTAGAAAAAAATTATACTGAACGTGTTCAGATTAGATCATGCTGGAATTAACAAATTGAAATGTTACATTGGGAAAAGTTGGAGTGAACTTCTTTCTGGGTAACATTAAACCAACTTGTCGTTGTTGATATGGTAAGAAGTAATATTTATTAATTATTTGTTTTAATAATAATCTGGTTTTTTTATGGAAATATCTTATTTAAAAATATTTTTAACATCCCCCGATTTCTAAATTATAAAAATTATTTTTTATAAAATTGCATAAAATATTTCTCAGATTAAAAATGAAGGAGCATTCACATATTTTTGAATACAATACCAACCGGTTTTCTTTTGTTTCAGGTCGATGGAATAGAATTTAAGCAACAAACTGTGATATACACAATTAGTTTTAAGTACCAACCTTTAGACATAAGTCATTATACTAACATAAGCACAAACCCACCTTAGTTATAAGTACACGTAGTGGATAGGGTTCAACCTTCCGTCCCTATGGGGGAAGCCATGTGGAGGAGTGAACCTCGACTTGGTACCCACCAACAATATAGGTAAATATATTTCATCAATGTGAATATGAATTTATTTTTATATCTGAGAAATATTTAATGTTAAGATGTTAAAAATATCTTAGAGGTAGCAATTTAAAAAAAAATAATTTAAATTTTTGCATATATAACAATTTATTCATTTATAAAGAAAATATATTGAAAATTATATTCAAATTGCAAAGTAGCAAAGACACAAATACTTTTATAAAAAAGGTAATAATAATAGCATTATATAAAAAAAATGAACTAATATGTTATTATATTGTTTCAGTAAAAATCGCAGAAAAAAATTATACTGAACGTGTTCAGATTAGATCATGCTGGAATTAACAAATTGAAATGTTACATTGGGAAAAGTTGGAGTGAACCTCTTTCTGGGTAACATTAAACCAACTTGTCGTTGTCGATATGGTAAGAAGTAATATTTATTAATTATTAGTTTTAATAATAATCTGGTTTGTTTATGAAAATAACTTATTTAAAAATATTTTTTACATCCCCCGATTTCTAAATTATAAAAATTATTTTTTTATAAAATTGCATAAAATATTTCTCAGATTAAAAATGAAGGAGCATTCATATATTTGTGAACGCAATACCAACCGGTTTTCTTTTGTTTCAGGTCGATGGAATAGAATTTAAGCAACAACCTGTGATATACACAATTAGTTTTAAGTACCAACCTTTAGACATAAGTCATTATACTAACATAAGCACAAACCCACCTTAGTTATAAGTACACGTAGTGGATAGGGTTCAACCTTCCGTCCCTATGGGGGAAGCCATGTGGAGGAGTGAACCTCGACTTGGTACCCACCAACAATATAGGTAAATATATTTCATCAATGTGAATATGAATTTATTTTTATATCTGAGAAATATTTAATGTTAAGATGTTAAAAATAACATAGAGGTAGCAATTTAAAAAAGAAAAATTTTTGCATATATAACAATAGATTTATTTATAATTAAAATATATTGAAAATAATATTCAAATTGCAAAGTAGCAAAGATACAACTACTTTTATAAAAAAGGTAATAATAATAGCATTATATAAAAAATGAACTAATATGTTCTTATATTGTTTCAGGAAAAATCGTAGAAAAAAATTATACTGAACGTGTTCAGATTAGATCATGCTGGAATTAACAAATTGAAATGTTACATTGGGAAAAGTTGGAGTGAACTTCTTTCTGGGTAACATTAAACCAACTTGTCGTTGTTGATATGGTAAGAAGTAATATTTATTAATTATTTGTTTTAATAATAATTATTTTTTATAAAATTGCATAATATATTTCTCAGATTAAAAATGAAGGAGCATTCACATATTTGTGAATACAATACCAACCGGTTTTCTTTTGTTTCAGGTCGATGGAATAGAATTTAAGCAACAAACTGTGATATACACAATTAGTTTTAAGTACCAACCTTTAGACATAAGTCATTATACTAACATAAGCACAAACCCACCTTAGTTATAAGTACACGTAGTGGATAGGGTTCAACCTTCCGTCCCTATGGGGGAAGCCATGTGGAGGAGTGAACCTCGACTTGGTACCCACCAACAATATAGGTAAATATATTTCATCAATGTGAATATGAATTTATTTTTATATCTGAGAAATATTTAATGTTAAGATGTTAAAAATATCTTAGAGGTAGCAATTTAAAAAAAAATAATTTAAATTTTTGCATATATAACAATTTATTTATTTATAAAGAAAATATATTGAAAATTATATTCAAATTGCAAAGTAGCAAAGACACAAATACTTTTATAAAAAAGGTAATAATAATAGCATTATATAAAAAAAATGAACTAATATGTTCTTATATTGTTTCAGGAAAAATCGCAGAAAAAAATTATACTGAACGTGTTCAGATTAGATCATGCTGGAATTAACAAATTGAAATGTTACATTGGGAAAAGTTGGAGTGAACCTCTTTCTGGGTAACATTAAACCAACTTGTCGTTGTCGATATGGTAAGAAGTAATATTTATTAATTATTAGTTTTAATAATAATCTGGTTTGTTTATGAAAATAACTTATTTAAAAATATTTTTTACATCCCCCGATTTCTAAATTATAAAAATTATTTTTTTATAAAATTGCATAAAATATTTCTCAGATTAAAAATGAAGGAGCATTCATATATTTGTGAACGCAATACCAACCGGTTTTCTTTTGTTTCAGGTCGATGGAATAGAATTTAAGCAACAAACTGTGATATACACAATTAGTTTTAAGTACCAACCTTTAGACATAAGTCATTATACTAACATAAGCACAAACCCACCTTAGTTATAAGTACACGTAGTGGATAGGGTTCAACCTTCCGTCCCTATGGGGGAAGCCATGTGGAGGAGTGAACCTCGACTTGGTACCCACCAACAATATAGGTAAATATATTTCATCAATGTGAATATGAATTTATTTTTATATCTGAGAAATATTTAATGTTAAGATGTTAAAAATAACATAGAGGTAGCAATTTAAAAAAGAAAAATTTTTGCATATATAACAATAGATTTATTTATAATTAAAATATATTGAAAATAATATTCAAATTGCAAAGTAGCAAAGATACAACTACTTTTATAAAAAAGGTAATAATAATAGCATTATATAAAAAAATGAACTAATATGTTCTTATATTGTTTCAGGAAAAATCGTAGAAAAAAATTATACTGAACGTGTTCAAATTAGATCATGCTGGAATTAACAAATTGAAATGTTACATTGGGAAAAGTTGGAGTGAACTTCTTTCTGGGTAACATTAAACCAACTTGTCGTTGTTGATATGGTAAGAAGTAATATTTATTAATTATTTGTTTTAATAATAATCTGGTTTTTTTATGAAAATAACTTATTTAAAAATATTTTTAACATCCCTCGATTTCTAAATTATAAAAATTATTTTTTATAAAATTGCATAATATATTTCTCAGATTAAAAATGAAGGAGCATTCACATATTTGTGAATACAATACCAACCGGTTTTCTTTTGTTTCAGGTCGATGGAATAGAATTTAAGCAACAAACTGTGATATACACAATTAGTTTTAAGTACCAACCTTTAGACATAAGTCATTATACTAACATAAGCACAAACCCACCTTAGTTATAAGTACACGTAGTGGATAGGGTTCCGTCCCTATGGGGGAAGCCATGTGAAGGAGTGAAACTCGACTTGGTACCCACCAACAATATAGGTAAATATATTTCACCAATGTGAATATGAATTTATTTTTATATCTGAGAAATATTTAATGTTAAGATGTTAAAAATATCATAGAGGTAGCAATTTAAAAAATTATAATTTAAATTTTTGCATATATAACAATATACTTATTTATAATTAAAATATATTGAAAATAATATTCAAATTGCAAAGTAGCAAAGACACAAATATTTTTTATAAAAAAGGTAATAATAATAGCATTATATAAAAAAAATGAACTAATATGTTCTTATATTGTTTCAGGAAAAAATCGTAGAAAAAAATTAACTGAACGTGTTCAGATTAGATCATGCTGGAATTAACAAATTGAAATGTTACATTGGAAAGAGTTAGAGTGAACCTCTTTCTGGGTAACATTAAATCAACTTGTCGTTGTCGATATGGTAAGAAGTAATATTTAATAATTCTTAGTTTTAATAATAAGCTGGTTTGTTTATGAAAATAACTTATTTAAAAATATTTTTAACATCCCCCGATTTCTAAATTATAAAAAATATTTTTTTATTAAATTGCATAAAATATTTCTCAGATTAAAAATGAAGGAGCATTCACATATTTGTGAATACAATACAAACCGGTTTTCTTTTGTTTCAGGTCGATGGAATAGAATTTAAGCAACAAACTGTGATATACGCAATTAGTATTAGGTACCAACCTTTAGACATATGTCATTATACTAACATAAGCACAAACCCACCTTAGTTATAAGTACACGTAGTGGATAGGGTTCAACCTTCCGTCCCTATGGGGGAAGCCATGTGAAGGAGTAAAACTCGACTTGGTACCCACCAACAATATAGGTAAATATATTTCATCAATGTGAATATGAATTTATTTTTATATCTGAGAAATATTTAATGTTAAGATGTTAAAAATATCATAGAGGCAGCAATTTAAAAAAAAAATAATTTAAATTTTTGCATATATAACAATATATTTATTTATAATGAAAATATATTGAAAATAATATTCAAATGTAAAGTAGCAAAGACACAAATATTTTTTATAAAAAAGGTAATAATAATAGCATTATATAAAAAAAAGGAACTAATATGTTCTTATATTGTTTCAGGAAAAATCGTAGAAAAAAAATATACTGAACGTGTTCAGACTAGATTATGCTGGAATTAACAAATTGAAATGTTACATTGGAAAGTGTTAGAGTGAACCTCTTTCTGGGTAACATTAAACCAACTTGTCGTTGTCGATATGGTAAGAAGTAATATTTATTAATTCTTACTTTTAATAATAATCTGGTTTGTTTATGAAAATAACTTATTTAAAAATATTTTTAACATCCCCCGATTTCTAAATTATAAAAAATATTTTTTTATTAAATTGCATAAAATATTTCTCAGATTAAAAATGAAGGAGCATTCACATATTTGTGAATACAATACAAACCGGTTTTCTTCTGTTTCAGGTCGAGGGAATAGAATTTAAGCAACAAACTGTGATATACGCAGTTAGTTTTAAGTACCAACCTTTAGACATAAGTCATTATACTAACATAAGCACAAACCCACCGTAGTTTAAAGTACACGTAGTGGATAGGGTTCAACCTTCCGTCCCTATGGGGGAAGCCATGTGGAGGAGTGAACCTCGACTTGGTACCTACCAACAATATAGGTAAATATATTTTATCAATGTAAATATGAATTTATTTTTATATCTGAGAAATATTTAATGTTAAGATGTTAAAAATGTCATAGAGGTAGCAATTTTTTTAAATAAAAAAATAATGCAAATTTTTGCATATATACCAACATGTTTATTTATAATGAAAAATTATTGAAAATAATATTCAAATTACATAGTAGCAAAGATTTTCCAATCCTTGAGGGAAGCTTGCTAAGTGTTGCTACAGTTATATCTGTTTTAGCCGTTTGGTGCTAGAAATTTAAGTTCTATTGAAGATATACTCTTAGGTACTTTATAGTCCTCATAGGATTCACGACTGAATTACAAATCTGGAAATTGAGTGAACTATGCTGTTTTCTCGCTACATGAAGGCTGGCTTCCTCTTCCCTGGAGGAATCTTCATCAACTTGTTCTCAAACCAATTTTCGATGTCTAGTATCATGGCGTCTGTTTTGCTCATAACCGCTGCTTTGCGCTTGTACGTGGCTAGAAGTGCCAGGTCATCGGCAAACTCTAACAGTCTTAACCTCCTCGGTACTGGCATTCGGAGGATAGTATCATACAGTATGTACCATAATCGAGGGCCTTAGATTGACCCTTGTGGCATACCGCAAGTCATGCAATATCTCCTACCCGTGTAGGTTATCCATCTATTATTTAAGTACGACCGTATCATGGTAAAGAATCTTATTAGGTAGTTTTTTCTTGCATTGCTTGCATTTTTAATATCTTTGATGGTGGTATCTATGTACACAGTTTCTTGACTCCTCGTACGACTTCTTTTTGTTCCTCCTTCTGCCTAATGCATAATAATATTTTTTTTATTCATACACTAACCAATTTGTATAAAAACATAGTTTAGCTATACGAATATGAAAATAACCAATACCGTGTGCAATTAATAGTTTGTGCAAGACTGGCGAAGACAGTTGACATCAGATGTCAAATTTTTTACTTTAAAAATTGATATCTCGCTTACTTTGACATATTTTTCGACGCGTTTTCACAATTGTATTTATTTTCATTTGTTTTCCTCAGCGCGTTCGAACAGCCAATAGCATTTGCCTGTCACGACGAAATAAAATACTTTGTATTAAAATCCCCCGTCAGGATGATATCGACCTTGATGTTTGCTAACACGATATAAAACGAGTCTTCTCCAGTTCAGTCCACGTTATGTGTTTTTATGTATTGTACCTATTTATTTTATTCTGTTTTAGTCAAAGACTACAATTCATTTGGCTGGTGGACTATGTCAGCCTTGCTTACCGTGGCCTATGATATAGCATTACGTGCATTCCTGCTCCTTATTTAGATTTACATGTAGGCGTCTCAGTCTTTCCTCATTGCCCTTACACATTCCCTAAATTTGGGGCTTGCTATTGTGCCCGTGTGGTGATCTTTGTTGTTTGTACAAGAAAAATAGGTTGCTTTATTTTTGCATTGCTTGTTCTTGTGAACTTTTTTCCAACAGTTACTGCACTGCAGCTACCGTTCTGGGTATGTACAATTAGCTTCTAGGTACCTGTTACATCTAGGAATAGAGACTCTTTCTCTTACATATGTGACGTACACGCTGCTTGGGGGTAGCGTGAAGGCACAGTGATCCCTGTAAGCAAACAAAAAGGGAGCCAGGAGCTCTAGTGGAGACGGGAGGGTTCCTAGAAAAAAACTAAGGTATGTTAAACTTCTTTTATTTATACCCTATATATACAGGGTGAGTCTGGGAAGACGCCCCCCCCCCCCTTAACTTTTTTATTATAAGTAATAGAAAAAAATGGCTCTTATAAAAGTTTTATTATTTTACATATACTAGTTGATGGCAGATGTAGATATTTTTTATAAAGTCAGGTTTACAAGATACGACTATCAACTTTTATTTTTCAAATGGCAACCTATAATTATTTTAATAAAATAGAAACCGCCATTTTTTTCTCTTTTCAACGATGTATTAACTTTTATTAATGTATTTGAAAAAATTCGAGAAAATATATACAGGGTGTTCATTTTAAATGGGCCACCATTGCTATCTCGAGAACTGTAAGAGCTACGAGGTCGATTAAATTAGCAAACAATTTCTATTTTACAACACTATTAACATGAGATAAACAAAATTTTTATTAAACCAGTGGTTCTCAAAATACGACTCCCAACTTTTTTATTTTAAATGTGAACCTATATTTTTTATTTGCTTATTCAGTAGAGAATTTTATTCTGAATTCAATGATATAATATTATCATACCCTAACATAACGATTTTTTTGAGAAAAATGCATCTGAAGTTTTATATTAATTAGATTAAAATATGACAATAATAAGAGTGCCATGACGGAAAAAACGGAATACAAGTCATTTTTTAACCTGCAATTAGAGTGCCTTGACAGAAAGAATATACTTTTTTTCACTACTAGCCTAGGAAGATATCATTATTAACCTGTTACTGAGTTGTGAAATTGTTTTTCTCTACCGCTTCCTTAGCAACGCTTAACAACGGTCAATAATGGATTATTATTAACCATGGTCAATTATGCGAACTGTCACTTTTTAAAGAAATTCACGCTTCTGAATTTATTTAACTCACTGAACGCAAGGAAAATATTATATTTAAATTTGCCGCCTAATTTCAAGTTGGCAATAGTTAAATTTCAGATTAAAAATTAACTATCTTATTCTGTGATCTTATTTCTTGTCAAATTTTTCGTGCGTTCACATTATATTCACAATGCAAAATGTTAATTTATGTATTTATTTATTTATTGCAATATTTATTGTTAAATATTTGAAAAGGTAAGTGTTAATTGTTATATCATTTTAATTATCTTACTTTGTACATTTTAGGGTTATAATTACATTTGTATATAAAAACACAAAACGGGTAACATTTATTTGTTATTTATAGTTGAAATTGATAGTGCAATTGTGACAAGTCAAATTTATTGCTGCAGAACCCGTATTCAATGAGGTTTGAGTGTTTCCTATATTTATTGTCGCATTTTGAATTTCTGGCATCATTGACTGAGATATGGGGCTTGTTGAAGGGTTCGTAGCTAGTAGTGAAAAAAAGTATATTCTTTCTGTCAAGGCACTCTAATTGCAGGTTAAAAAATGACTTGTATTCCGTTTTTTCCGTCATGGCACTCTTATTATTGTCATATTTTAATCAAATTAATATAAAACTTCAGATGCATTTTTCTCAAAAAAATCGTTATGTTAGGGTATGATAATATTATATCATTGAATTCAGAATAAAATTCTCTACTGAATAAGCAAATAAAAAATATAGGTTCACATTTAAAATAAAAAAGTTGGGAGTCGTATTTTGAGAACCACTGGTTTAATAAAAATTTTGTTTATCTCATGTTAATAGTGTTGTAAAATAGAAATTGTTTGCTAATTTAATCGACCTCGTAGCTCTTACAGTTCTCGAGATAGCAATGGTGGCCCATTTAAAATGAACACCCTGTATATATATATATATATATATATATATATATATATATATATATATATATATATATATATATATATATATATATATATATATATATACAGGGTGAATACTGAAAACCTTGACATAGGGAAATAACATGGGAAAACAGTTTTTTGCTGTTTCCATCTGTCCCGCTAAATAAAATTGGTTGTATATGGTATCGTTAGTTAGATTACTTAATTTTGCATCTAATAAAACTAAATGTTGTGTAATAAGGCCTTTTAAATTGTATTTTGAAGGTTATCCTTCATATTTTCGAATAAGAAACGTCTAAAACAAAATGCTCCATAGCCGAGTGGATACGAGGACTGTTTCATAACTTAAATAATCTACAAGACCTGGTTCGAGACCACCTCATCCCTACTTTTTTTTAATTAAATTATGCTTAATATATCTTTATTATATCAGACTATTTTAATAAAATAGCAATATTCATATTTTTATAAATAAAAAAAATCCAAATATTTAATAGAATTATTATTTGTTGTCTGTCAAACTTAACAATTAATTCGAATTTAGTTTTTGGTGTATAATTTTGTATTTCATGTTTCGAAACATGATATTTTAAGTATAATTTAATTTAAAAAAAAAGGGCCGAGATGGTCTCGAACCAGGTCTTGTAGATTATTTATGTTATGAAACAGCCCTCGTATCCACTCGGCTATGGAGCATTTTGTTTTTGACGTTTCTTATTCGAAAATATGAAGGATAACCTTCAAAATACAATTTATTTTATCAAATATTTCAGTTAAAAAAGGCCATATTACCCAACATTTGGTTTTACTAGATGCAAAATTAAGTAATCTAACTAACGATACCATATATACCCGATTTTATTTAGCGGGACAGATGGAAACAGCAAAAAACTGTTTTCCCATGTTATTTCCCTATGTCAAGGTTTTCAGTATTCACTCTGTATATATGTATATATATATATATATATATATATATATATATATATATATATATAAATATATATATATATATATATATATATATAAATATATATATATATATATATATATATATATATATATATATATATATATATAAATCCTAGATTTTTTATTCCCATTTATATTCTTGAGTATTTTGGATCGTGCTTCGGTTCTGTCTCTGTTTTTGTTTTTTCCAATTTATTAATATTCTCATTCCATACATATTTTTCTCCGTCAATAATTAGATGTTGGTACTTAATTTTTACTTGTTTATTGGCTTGTTTCTCGTTATATGCTAATTTCCTAATTGTTTTTTATATGTCTTGTTCCCTTTTTGTCATATCGTTATTTATATAAACTTTACTGTATACGCCTCTCTTTAATTTTGATTTATTTTTAAAGATTTCAATCTTTTTTTCTAAGCTTTCTATTTCTGCCATGACTATGTGATCCTTGATCTTTACTGCTTTCATTACTTTAAAGTTAACCTGCATTTGTAAAAATATAAAGCTTTCTAGTTTTTTTATGATTTCTGTGTCATTATTTTCGATTATTTTTAATCCGCTAATTATTATGTTATGTCTTCTACTTGCTTTGTCTATCCTTTCCAGCCTGTTGTTCATTTGATCTAGATGATCCACCCGTTTTTTAAGATGTTCTATTTCCTTCTTCATAACAATATATTCTTCCATAACCTTACTTATTGCATCTTTGTATTCTTGGTTTTCTCTGCGTACTTTTTTAATTTCCTGTAACAAAGGTGTTCATTAGTTCTTTCATGTCTGCCATGCCGTTGGACTGTTTTTGTGGGGGCTCTTAATGTTTTTTTGCTCCTTTTAAAAAATCCGTCCTGTTGCCCTTCACGTTTGCGTTTACTGTCTGATTCGCTGTCTGATTCACGTGTGGACATAATACGTTACCTAACTTAAGGCGCAAAGTCGCTACGTTGACGGCGGTAGAAGCCACGCTCAGATCGACTCTTCAGAAGCTAATTTCTCTCATGTCAAGTAGCACTTACTTTATTTGCTTTATCTCTATTTTTTTCTTATCTCCGGTCAAAGTCTCTTAAGATAATAACTGGCGATGCAGTACTGTTGTTGATACACACGGAGAATCAGCTGTTCGTACTAAACTGCTCGTGGTATACCCTTTTAGAGTTAAAAACCACGGAGCTCACACACGTGCACACTCCTCTGTCAACACTTCACACTTGAATCTAAAAGTAAACTAAAAGCTTAAATTCTGTTTTTGTGAACACGACTTGACCGCATTATCATTCACCCTGCATACCATAGAAGGAATAAAACTAATGATAACAATTATTTATTTATGAAAACAATGGAAAAACTCTGACTACTTTAATTATTAAATACAAGTTTATTGAAAATTTATTAACTACAAATAGATAAATACATAAACTTTTCAATAATGTTTTCTTTTTCCAACCAGAGGCGGATTTGAGGGGGGGGGCTTAGACAGTTCAGCTTTTTAAATTTCAAAAATAATAATAAATAAATATGGAGCACAAAGACGTCTCAAACAAAGACATAATAAACATTTGTTTGACTTGGAGCAGAAATGTTAACGACAAAAACTATTCGCTGAAATATTGTTGTGGAAAAACTGCCTAACTTTCATTGAATCTTATATTCCAGTCAATGCAAAGGAAGTTCAGAAAAAGTTTGGTGCTGATATTTATTTATTAGAAAATAAATTATTATCAATATTAATAAGACTACCTACAAGTATGACTACGGCTGAACGTAGCTTTTCAATATTAAGAAACTCCTGAAAGGAGTTGGATCCGAAAAAAGTTTTGACCCAATTCGCATCGACGAAAAAAATATATACTGATTATAAACAGGCCTTGTAACCGAAAAAAATACTGGTTAAACCTTATAGAGAACGTTATAATAATAATGGTTTTAGTTGGAAAACAGGTTTTTAAAAATTGGGAACCGGTTTAAACCGGTTAATAAGTCGGTTAAAAAAATTGTAAAAAGAATTCATTAAAAAAATCATTATAAATATTTAATTAAAAAAATAAAAAATAAATTTAAAAAAAATAATAAAAAATTATCATCAGAAAAATACAACAAACAAAAGAATGCACTCTAACTAACGAATATTTACAAAACTACTTAAGAAAAACGCGGTTCATATTTTATTTTTAAATTTTCCTAATGCTGACAAAGGGACTACCTACTTTTATGACTCTCCAATAAAATGTAAATTGGAAAAACTGCCATGACTCATATTCAAATATAAATAGATTACACACATATAAAAAAATATTAAATATTTTTCAGGGTAAATGATATTAAAATAATGGATAATGTTCGTTAAAACCGGTTTATATATTTTGTGGTTAACGGTTACCGGTATTTTCGGCTTTAAAAATATCTATTAAAATTGCGGTTAAAGTTCAAGTTCGCAATTTTCGTTCAAAATATCGGTTGTCGGTTTTTATTAACTAGTTTTTTAACCGGTTACGTGTCCTGATGATTATAAGTTTAGTTGTTTTGTACGTATCATTTTAATTTTTAATATTTTTTTCTAATTCAATGTTTTGTATTAATTAATAAATTTTGTGGTTAATATTATTATATATTTAATTTTTTTATGATTACTTAAAAAAAAACTGGAATTCACCCCCCCTTAGGAAAGTTTCTGGATCCGCCACTGTTTCCAACTACTGTAATTTACTGCAAAAAGACAATAGATTTAATTTAGCTCTATTTAACAAAATTTTGAAGCAATGTATATGTATATATACAGTGGCTCACAGAATTATTCGTACACCTAAGTTTTCTATTTAAAAAGTGAAAAATAGAGTACTTTCAAATATAATATTGACATATTACTGATGGGATCATATTCTCTCTTATTCCAGAAATAAAATTCAATAGCCAACTAAGAAAAAAGTATTGTTTTTCTTACGTAAATTAAATAAAAACAAAATGTATACAACAAATAGGTGCACAAAATTATTCGTACATTTATGAAATCTTACATAAAACGAGTCAATTTATAAATATAAAACATCCATGATTGCATAATTGTCATTTGTTAGAGTATTTTGTATAAGGTTTTTTCAAATGTAGGTCACAAAAAAAACAAGTAGTTACGGTAATTGAAAGGCGAATCTGTTTGATATTACTTTGCCAGTGTAAATCTTTAAGGGAGGTTGTCAAAATTGAACGAAGATCGCACTCAAATGTTGAGAACCTTATAAATAAATATAAAAATGAGGACCACTAGAAAAATATTTTTTGCACATCCGGGCGTAAAAGTCGGACAAATAACATTGTTTCAAGGGCGAAATGACACTCTTTTTCGCCCGAGGGCGAAAAAGTAGTCATTTTCGCCCTAGAACTTTTCGTGCCCAGTTAAAATAATTTTTATAATAAATTTTTGACGTGTCACCGCTTTTTTGCTGCTTTGTTTACTTACTACTTGCTTGTTTTCATTGTTATCCATGACAACGTACATATGTCAAATAGACTACTATGATCTGAATTTGATTTGAACATCGTTTTACTTTGATCGCGGTGATGAAGTAATACTACTTCGGATGTGCAAAAAATATTGTATGTATTACGAGCGAAATATATTTTGGCCCTAGGTGCATTGTAACCCTCCGCTGCGCGTCGGGCTTCAATTTTGCACCGCGGGCCAAAATCTATATCATTTCGCCCTTAATACATAAATAGCTATTCCGTGGAGGCCGTAAAAAATTTGTAATTCAACAGAATGAACTATATATTGAACGTTAAATGACATTAAATCCTAAAAATCACCTGAATAAATTAACATTATGAATATCTGAAATGTTTTAATGATCTATTGGAACATAGGCTATTCGAGGAACGTTAAGAAACTTTGGTTTTAATGTTCTTATAGTAAAAAGCGAGCCCTACAATACCAAACAAATTAGTATAAAGAGACTCGCCTTGGCAAATAGTACATTACCGTGGATTGTGTTTTTGGAAATTGGTAATTTTCTGGATGAAAGTAAATTGTACCTATTTGAGTGGAATGGCAAATCTTTTGTTTGGAGAAATCCAAATTCCGAGCTTAATAAGTGCAATTTATGCGGTACAGTGAAACACAGCGGCAGGCACATAATAGTTTGGGGTTCCTTATGAATATACGGCCATTAAAACCAAAATTTCGTAAACTTCTTCGCATAGTCTATGTTCCAATATATCCTCCAAAAATTTTAGATATTTTTAATGTTTATTTATTTAGAGATATTTTAGGATTTAATTTCATTTAATGCTCAATAAATCGTTCATTCTGATTTAAAATTTTCTTACGGCCCCCGCGGCAAATATTTTTCAACTACTCTTCATTTTTATATTTACTACTAATTTTCTCAATAATAGAGTACAATCTTCATAAAATTTTGATAACATCCCTTAAAGATTTACACTGGCAAAGTAATTTCAAACAGATTCGCCTTTCAACTACCGTAATTACTTGTTTTTTATGTCCTATTTTTGAAAAAACCTACAAAATACTGAAACAAGTGATAAGTACGCAATCGTAGATGTTTTATATTTATAAATATAAATATTGATACTTTATATGTAAGATTTCATAAGTGTACGAGTAATTTTGTGTACTTATTTCTTGTACACATTTTGTTTTTATTTAATTTACATAAGAAAAATAATATTTTCTTCATAATTGGCTATTGCATTTTATTTCTGGAATATGAGAGAATATGATCCCGTCATTTTTAAAAGTACGCTATTTTTCACTTTTTAAATAGAAAACTTAGCTGTACGAATAATTCTGTGAGCCACTGTATATATATATATATATAAATATTTTAAGTATAATTTAATAAAAAAAAAATAGGGCTGAGGTGGTCTCGAACCAGGTCTTGCAGATATTTATATTATGATTCCGCCCTCTTATCCACTCGGCTGTGGAGTATTTTGTTTTGACGTTTCTTATTCGAAAATATGAAGAATAACCTTCAAAATACAATTTATTTTATCAAATATTTCAGTTAGAAAAGGCCATATTACACAACATTTGGTTTATTAGATGCATAATTTAGTAATCTAACTAACGATACCACATACACCCGATTTTATTTAGCGGGACAGATGGAAACAGCAAAATACTGTTTTCCCATGTTATTTCCCTATGTCAAGGTTTTCAGTATTCATCCTGTATATATATATATACCGGGTGGCTGATTTTTCATTATCCAGGCCATATCTCCTGAAATATTAAATATACTAGAAAAAGCTAAATAGGAAACTTGTGCAATAAGACCTTGCCTATAAAATAGCGTTAACAGATGTTTTCCATGGCCTACTGATTTGGCGGAAATATATTTAACTTTGGTTTTTTAAATGGAACACCTTGTATGTTTTTACGGAATAAGATTCTACATCAATTTCTCTTTACAATTATGTAAAACAACTGGAGGTTTGCCTTTAATTTATGCTTAATAATGTAAAAAATAAAATTATATGAGACGGCTGTGATTTGCAATTATATTATTATTTATACCTGTAGACAACTGCCAAGAAACAGACAGAAGTATTTATTAGTTGAAAAGGTGTTGTACTTCGTAATTACAAAAAAAAAATAATTTCACAAATAGTGAAAAGGTTGATATGCTCTGTTGTTTTAACAAATCAAATAATAATTAAATAAAAACCATAAAACACTTCTAATAAACACTTGTATCAGATTTATAAAAAAATAGTGATTAACAATGAGAAAATACAGCCGACTTAATAATTTTATTTTTTGCATTATTAAACATAAATTTAAGGTAAACCCCCACTTGTTATACATAATTGTAAAGAGAAATTGATGTAGAATCTTATTCCGTAAAAATATATAGGTGTTCCATTTAAAAAACCAAAGGTAAATACTTTTTCGCCAAATCAGTAGGCTATGGAAAACATCTGTTAACGCTTATTTTATAGACCAGATCTTGTTACACAAGTTTCCTATTTAGCTTTTTCTTGTATATTTAATATTTCAGGAGATATGGCCTTGGACAATGAAAAATCAGCCACCCTGTATATATATATATATATATATATATATATATATATATATATATATACATATGTATATATATATATATATATATGTATATATATATATATATATATATATATATATATATATATATATATATATACCGGCTGTTTTTATGGTTGTGGTATAGTCGAAATTTTTAAGCAGTAGAGAGACGTCATAGACCTAAAAAAACGTTACAAAATGAAATAAAACTTGTAGAAATTTTCGAAAGATGTTTTTATTTAGAAAACCGAGTAGTAAAAAAAGGTATCATAAAAAAATTACTTATTTATGATATTTACTATTATTTCAAATTAAAATATAAGGTATTTAATGACATTTCAATTTATTTATAATAATTGCAGTGTATTTTTTTTTAACACACGTTGGCTACGACTCAAATAAAATATGTTTACATATATTTGTTTCTTGTCACGCCGATCGATTGAGTTGTCAAATAATATAATTTAAAATCTTTATTTGATCGTTTAAGTTGTATTGTTCCTTATTATTGTTCGTATTCGTGTTCTTTTTTATACGTTTATTTTAATAGCGTAAGTAATAATGTCTAAAGCATTATCGAAGCAGTCGCAAGTGCTTACTGCAAATGCGATTGCATGTTTTGAAAAAGAACTGGCACACGGTGGACCAATACTGCCGTTAAAAGCAGTTCGAGAGGTATGTTATCATTTTATTTGTTGTTATTAAATTTGGCATTGCCATATGCAACACGCAACACATTTTCTAAACTAATGCACATGTAAACTTTGTAGTTCGTGACGTCATAATCTAGTTACAAATATTGATGACGTCTCTCTACTGCTTAAAAATTTCTACTATATCAATTTAATTGTTTTATAGAATTTTAGTACCTAATTTGTACCCCAAATGTAAATTTTATTTTATTATTGTTTATATTTCAGAAGTTATAATAAAATCTAACGGTATAACGTAAAGCGATTAAAGTATACTAAAACTAAAGTAGATAATTTGTGATCAGTACAGTTCAAGTTGTTCATTCGTAAGATGATTAGCATCTCTAATGACTTTCTGAATATCTAAATATTCTGAGAAATCTATCTATAATCCTCACTTACAATAATGCATGATATAAATTATAAAAATCAATATTATGGTAATTTAAGATATTTTCATAAACACATTTCTCACATGCCATATAAATACAATAATTTAGTTAAGAATTTAATATTATGTTTTTTTAAGACCATGTCAATCGTGGTATCTGAAAATCCATTATTAAATTGCAATATTTTTTATTTATTTTATAATCCGATTGATTCTAATCAATTTATCGGTTGTTACTTGTTCCTCATTTAACAGAAACATTGCAATTAATACCTAATAATATTTCTCTCTTTGATTTGATTAATTTATAAATAATGGTTAATGGTCCATCTAAAATGCTTAGTTTTCTCAAAATAGAATTTTTATTTCATTATTATTAGCATTTCACAAAATTATAATGTCTTTGTTTTTGTGTAAGTGATATTACCTACAAGTTACAAATTTCTAATAAAATTTGAAAATGTGAACATTATATTATATTATTATATATATGTACCTATATCTTAATTTTTAGAAGCTTTGGGAAATCCAAAAGTCGAAAAGGCAAGTAGGGTACTCAGGTATATTATAAATTTCCTTGAATAAACGATATATTCCGTTTTCCGTGTTTTCTACCACTATTTTCCTTATAAGCCGACATTTAAATAAATACAGGAATTCTTGAATGATATAATCCGGTTTCTGTGTTTGCTGCTTCCATTAATTTCCTTCTAAATTTACTGTAAAATAATTTTTAATAATATTGGAACGTTTCATTTATTTAGGTGAAGTGTAAAATTGATTAAAAACACTAATATTTATATAACTAAGTTTAATTAAAGAAATATGAATTATAAAGAATAAATAAAAATAACTAACACTAAGAATTAACAAATATAAACACTAATTTAAGAACTAATTATTAGTGCTGTCGATTTTTAGAATTCTAGTATTCGAATATTCGGATTCAAAAATATTCGTATCCGGATAATTCGGATACCGAATAGTTAAATATTCGAATAGCCAAATATTCGATTATTCAGATATTCAATTAATCGAACATCCGGATATTCGATTATTCGGTTAATCGAATATCAGGATATTCGAATATTCGGATATTCGAATATTCGAATATTCGGATATTCGAATATTCGAATTATCTAATATTCGGATAACCGAATATTCAGATATATAGTGGAGGGACGTTTGTGTCGGCATCAGTGGTGCCGGTACAATATTAAAACTAAAATTACATGAAAACAGGGCGAATTCTACAAGAATTTACGAATGCATGTAAACACAGGGCCTTGCGAGTTGCGTAAGAACGCTTCAGTATTCAGGAGGTACTACAAGTATGTGGAACAACGCAAAAAAACATCTTTTATTAGACACTTCACCGTCTACCAAAAAAATTTACTCTTTAATTGATTTTGTTGAGCATAAGGATAAAAGGTAAATATGACTGCTAAATAATTGCAAATAATATATTTTTTTCACTACACGTGGTGGAAATTAAATGAAGCGCGGTTTTCTCATTTATCAAAAATTGCCAAAAAGTATTTATTGATACCGGCAACATCCTGCTCTTCAGAAAGAATTTTTTCCAATGCTGGAAATATTGTTTCACCTAAACGTAATTGTTTATTGGCAGAAAATGTAGATAAATTAATTTTTTTGCACAATAATAATTTGTAAATAAATACAAATATTTAATAGTACAAGAATTATATTTAATTTAATATTAATTGTAGGTATTATATTTAATAAAAAATTGATTTAGCCAACACACAACCTCTTACTTTATTTCACATTACGAACAAAATTTCTTATTATACCTACTAATAATTTTAATCAAACAATAATTAATAATGCAAACAACAAATAACGATTTATTATTTTTACTATTTTTTTGTTACCATTTCGTTCAATTAGACATTACATCGTAATAGAAATTTAATATTTTAATAATCCTGATTTATTTATAATTTTATATACCTAGTTTAATTATCCGAATTTCTAATAATTGGATATTCGAAATATACGGAAATCGCAGTTACTTGTACATCCCAGTTATTAGTATATCCAACATATTCGTATAGCCGAATTATTCATATATCCGTATTATTCATACATCTGAATTATTCGTATATCCGAGTTATTCGAATATCTGAGTTATTCGTATATCCGATTTAATTGAATATCCGAATTATTCGTATATACGAATATTCGAATTATTCGAATATCCGAATTATTCGAATATCCGGATTATTCGTCTATCCGAGTTATTCGGATAGCAAATTACGAATATTCGCCAAATTTTTATTCGGATACTCGAATACTCGAATATCGTTAACAGCCCTACTAATTATTATTACTAAAGACTTAAACACTAAGATAATTTACTTAAACAATTAGAACTACGCAATATTTATTTCAACAATATTTATATCACTCTTTATTTATATCACTATCTATTTATTTATATCACCATCTTTTCACTACACGTATCGATACAAGACTGTCCTCCCGATCTTTTGCTCGGGGTATTTAAGTAAAACATTTCCTTCTGGAACATTCTTCGATTATTCTCGAAATCAGAACAATGGGGAGCGGACGGACGTGTTCTGACCTGTTCGCTAGCGGCCGCCGCCCGCGCCGCGACCCTGGGTTCGTTACATTGCCCCCTCCTTAAGACTGTTTCGTCCCGGAACAGTTCATTATGACGAAATCTGCATGCATCACCCTTGGTGCATCTGGAAGTCTTGAAGAAATAACAGTCGACGGTCCGTTTGAGCTCTTCTTGACCGGTAGAGTTGAAGCTGCAGACTAGAATTTCCACTCCGGTAAAGCGGAAGATTGTTTCTAACATGCTTCTAACAATCCTCCAATCCAAACCATCTAGTCCACAGCCTATCTTCGGTACTGCCAGCTTCATGATGTCGTTCTCCAACAGATGGTTCTTCATGTCACACAGCGAGTCCCATAAATTGCGGTATGACGGCTTCTGATATGAGTATTGTTTCGTAACGAGATAGTAAATGTACCGCTTGTGTTCTACCTTATCATCATTCAGTTGTAGCGTTTTCCCGACAGTTGGACGTTGGTTGGCCAGTTCTTGTACTCGTCCAAATTTTCTTTTAAAAACTGAAGCGATGCCACGGGACATTTTAATGTCTTTCGCTACACAGTGAGCGAGGGAATATTCTGGGGACACGGTGAACAGATCTCGTTGTTCTTCTCGTGTCACGCCATACCGTGCTTTGTGACCAGTGGAATGGCTTTCCATAAAGTTTTCAAATGTAGGTTCCTCAGGTACAACCCGGCGAACCGTCGCTCCACGATGATCGTCAAAGTTATCACCAGCGAAAGGGGCTAACCGATTGAAGTGGACTACTCTCGGCTTTCCATTAGGTGTTTTCCTAATTCTGTAGACCACATCATTTATTCTCTTTACGATCTCGTAGGGACCTTCCCAATTCTTTTGTAGCTTCGGTGATAAGCCACGACGTCTTTATGGATTGTAAAGCCACACCAAATTCCCAGGTTGAAAACAACCTTTTTCAGCCTTGACGTCATACTGGTCCTTCATCCGATCGCTGGCACCTTGAATGTTTGTGCGGACTTGTTCATGGATGACATTCATTCTTCTCCGTAAGTCCGTTACATAGTCCTCCCCGGCTAGATCTTCACCGGGTTTACTGCCAAATACCAGGTCGCATGGTAAGCGCAACTCCCGCCCGAATAAGATGTTAGCTGGTGTCTGCCGTGTTGTCTCATGCACGCATGAACGGTAAGCCAACAAGAACAGATGAAGATGTCGGTCCCAGTCTCGTTAATGGTTAGAGACTACCTTTGACAAATACCGATTTATTGTTCTATTCATCCGTTCAACCATGCTATCAGACTGCGGGTGTAATGCAGTAGTTCTGGTTTTCTTTATTCCTAATATCTTACAGATATTTTGGAACAGAGCAGACTCGAAATTCCTTCCTTGGTCGGAATGTATCTCTCGCGGTACTCCAAATCGGCAGATGCATTCTTTTACCAAGACTTCAGCGACAGTTACGGCTTCCTGGTTGGATAATGGATAGGCTTCGACCCACTTAGTAAAGTAGTCCATTACTACTACTATGTATTTATTTCCATCATCAGTTTCGGGGAATGGTCCGGCCACGTCAATCGCAATGCGTTCAAAGGGACTTCCAACGTTATATTGGCGCATTGGAGCTCTTCTTTTCCTATGTGGCCTGTTACTTCCCGCGCAGATCACACATTTCTTGCACCACTCTTTAACATCTTCCTTGCAATTTACCCAGTAAAATCGTTGGCGCACTCTCTCAAGGGTTTTATTCACTCCAAAATGTCCAGATCCGTCGTGGATCTCTTGCAATACTTCCGGTACTCTATTTCTAGGGATTATCAGCTGGGTCCTACTGTCAGTACCTTCAGTATTCTCTATGACACGTTTCAGGAGGCCCTCTTTAACCACAATAGAATCCCACTGCGCCCAATACGATTTTACACGTTGTGAGTGTCGTGCAACATATTCCCAAACTGGTCTGCTATCGCCACGTTTCCAATCCAGTATGATTTTCAATTCCGAGTCATTCTCTTGGTCCTTGCGAAGGTCTTCCGTTTGCCAACTATCATTTACTACTGTCGTTCTGGCGATGGTAGAGAGTTTTTCTTCTAGACGACTGCAATGCTTGCATTCGTCCTGGCAAGGTCTTCTTGATAATGCGTCAGCATTACGATGGCTTGTACCTGCTCGATGCTCAATAACAAAGTTATATTCTTGCAATCTTTCTATCCATCTAGCTGCCTGACCTTCAGGATTCTTAAATTGTAGCAGCCATTTGAGAGCAGCGTGGTCAGTTCTTATAAGAAATCTTCTACCGTACAAATATTTGTAGAAGTGCTCCACGGATTTCACGACAGCCAAAAGTTCTTTTCTGGTGACGCAATAATTCCTCTCTGGTTTTGACAAGGTCTTACTAAAATAGGCAATAACCTTCTCTTGTCCGTCTTGTATCTGGGAAAGAACGCCACCAATTCCAACGTTGCTGGCATCTGTATAAAGAACAAATTCTCCATCTGGTAAAGGATAACTTAGGACAGGTGCGCTTGTCAGGGAATATTTAAGTTGTTTGAACGCGGCTTGACAGTCCATCTCCCAGATAAATCTTCTACCTTCTTCAGTAAGCCTTGTCAACGGCTTCGCTATGTTGGCAAATCCAGGTACATAACGTCGGTAGTATGTACAGAGACCAAGGAAACTTCTCAATTCATGTTTATCCCTCGGTACTGGCCAGTCACTCACAGCCCTTATTTTCTCCGGGTCAACTGCAATACCCTTACCAGAAACTACGTGTCCAAGATAATGAACTTCTTTTTGAAATAAGTGACACTTCTTTGGACTGAGTTTCAGGTTAGCCTTTCTCAATCTTTGGAAAACCTCTTCCAAGTTCTTCATGTGGTCCTCGAACGTTTTTTCTACCACAATAATATCGTCGAGGTAAACCAAACATGTTTTCCATGACAGTCCAGCCAACACGGTTTCCATAAGTCGTTCAAATGTTGCAGGGGCATTGCAGAGCCCAAATGGCATAACAGTAAATTGCCACAGACCGGTACCGATGGTAAAAGCTGTCTTTTCTTTGTCTTTTGGATCTAAATCCACTTGCCAGTAACCGCTCTTTAAATCAAGAGTAGAGAAAATCTTTGATCCTGCCAATGTGTTCAGAGTATCGTCTATTCGGGGTAGCGGGTAGCTATCCTTCTTCGTCACGTTGTTAAGTTGACGATAATCGACGCAAAATCTCGTAGAGCCATCCTTCTTCTTCACTAGCACCACTGGTGAAGCCCATGGACTGCTTGAAGGTTCAATCACACCTTCCGTCCTCATGTCCTCTATAATTTCTTCTGCTTCTTCCCGCTTCGCCAGTGGTAATCTTCTTGCTGTTTGGCGGATGGGTCTTTCGTCTCCGGTGTCTATTTTATGATGGACTACATTGGTTCTTCCTTTGTCCTTCTTGTCCAATTGGAACACATCTTGAAAGTTGCCAATTAAACCCTTAGCCTTGGTTTTCTGGTCGGCGGTCAAGTCCTGGAACGATGTTGACAGCTCCTTCAACAGAATATCCGGAACTGCACAGGATGTGTTGTCTTTGGCCGTCACAGTTCGAATAATCGATGATACCGTTGAGCATTCTCCTACTATGGTCCCTTTCTTCAGTATAACGGGATAAAAATTTATGTTCATTACTCGAACTGGGATAACCTTGTCGGTTTTGAGCAAGGCTTTTCCAATTACAACTCCAGTCCCAGTTTTGGCATCATCGTTTTTTGGCTGGAGCATGACAATGTTTCCCTCACAGAAGCTACCCTCTAGCTGTGCTTCCACGATTGATTCACTTCGTTCTGGGAGGGTTACATCTTCCGTTATTAATACTCGCATGGCATTGCCGTCTCGTGGATTTAATACCAGTTCTTCATCATTGACCATCATCACTCCATTCTTCAGGTCAAGTTTAAATCCATGCTTTTTCATAATGTCCATGCCGAGAATGAATTCATCTTCTACATCAGCTACCAGCACACGATGTTTAATGCACGTTTTTCCAACAGTGATGCTCAAATCTATTTCTCCAGATGCGGTAGCTTGTTCTCCGGTGGCTGTGCGTATCTGCCACTTTGTTGGAAGTAGATGTTTTCTGCACAGTTTTCTTGCTAAGTCGGGTCTGATTATTGTTTTTGTCGCACCCGTATCCAGCAACATTTTAAGCGGCCTGCTGTCGATAGAGCCGTCTACATAGACACTGTTAGCTTGATGATGAAGGGATGCGACATAACTAATGGATTCTGGGGCTACTGGAATACGGGTCGACGATTGCCCCTTCGCATCAACCCGACTTAGTTTCCTGACTCTTTTTCTTCTTTTCTTGCTTCTGCTTTCCTCTGTTGTTTTCTGCAGAGCCTTTGCGGGTGACCTAATTCACCGCAATTCCAACAGCGGAGTTTCTTTCTTCCCGCGCCATGAATTTCAGATGAAATTCGTCTTATTCTGTCATCTAGATCTTCGGTGTCTTCGGGCCTCTCAGCATCGATATTTCGCACTCGCGATTGGTTGCGTGAAGCTTGTTTTGCAGCTTCATGATCTAAGGCATATGAAAGTGCATCAACCAGAGTTTTTGGTCGAGCCAATCGTAGTGCCTGCTGAGTTTCATTGTCTCGGACCCCATAGATAAATGCTTGTGTAGCTAGGCATTCCAAAACGCTGTCAAGGGCTGTAGGATGTGCGAGACGAACCAAACGAGCTATATCCGCTTCAAATTCTTGAAGGTTCTCTTTTGAACTCTGATATCGGTTCCTCAGTTGCGTCTGGTACACCTGCTCCAGATGCGCATTGCCATATCGCATATCCAATCGCTTAACAAGTTGTTCGTAGTCTTCCTGTTCATCCTCTTTTATCGTCTGTAGGATATCGATGGCTTCTCCACGTAGCGAAACTGTCAGTGCAGTAGCTTTTTCTTTGGAAGTCCAGCCATTTGCTTTGGCAGCGGCTTCAAATTGTTTTACATAATTCGGCCATGATGACTTACCATCGAATTCGGGTGTTTTAATGTGCAGTTTTGAATTATGTTCCGCTTTTACTGTTTTGTTTACTTGAATAATATCTGCTACATCAGAATTTGAAACCGCTGGCGTAACTTTAGAGAAATTTTGCTGTAACTCTTCAACTTTTTTCTCGTAAATTTCTATTCTGTCTTCTAATATTCTAGAACTTTCTTTCAATTGTTCGTTCAGTTTTTCCTCCAAACTTCTAGAATTTTCCATTAGTTTCTCTTCCCATATTCTAGATTTTTCTGTTAGTTCTGTTAAAGTTCTAGAATTTTCTGTTAATTTTTCTTCCAATTTTTGTTCTAAACTTCTGGAATTTTCTATTAATTCTTCTTTCAATGTTCTAGAATTTTCTGCCAACTTTTGTTCTAAAGTTTTAGAATTTTCTAGCAACTCTTCTTTCATTGTTCGAGAATTTTCTTCAGATTTTCTAGAACTTTCTTCTAATTTTTGTTCTAATGTTTTAGAACTTTCTTTTATTTGTTCCAAAGTTCTAGTATTTTCTTCTAGAATTTTAACAGAATCGGTGAAACCACCCGCAATTTCGAATACAAACTCATCTGGATTTTCACCAGCTTCTACTAAAGCTTGCCGTAGACGAAGTTGCAGAACAGCCTTGGATCCCGATGTCTCTAACTCTCGGTCTTCCAGCTCCCTCTTGAGATCGGTTACTTTTAATTCACTTAATTTTACTTGTTTACTCGCCATTTTATTTATTTTTATTTTACACTTAACAGTTTTTAATAACCCTCACACCTGACACCAATTGTAACGTTTTATTTATTTAGGTGAAGTGTAAAATTGATTAAAAACACTAATATTTATATAACTAAGTTTAATTAAAGAAATATGAATTATAAAGAATAAATAAAAATAACTAACACTAAGAATTAACAAATATAAACACTAATTTAAGAACTAATTATTATTACTAAAGACTTAAACACTAAGATAATTTACTTAAACAATTAGAACTACGCAATATTTATTTCAACAATATTTATATCACTCTTTATTTATATCACTATCTATTTATTTATATCACCATCTTTTCACTACACGTATCGATACAAGACTGTCCTCCCGATCTTTTGCTCGGGGTATTTAAGTAAAACATTTCCTTCTGGAACATTCTTCGATTATTCTCGAAATCAGAACAATGGGGAGCGGACGGACGTGTTCTGACCTGTTCGCTAGCGGCCGCTGCCCGCGCCGCGACCCAGGGTTCGTTATAATATTTTTATAGGAATTAATGTGCTTCTTCGATATTTTATAATAATTCTTATATGACTTATTCTATTTTCTAACAGGTTTCTTATACATATACATACATATCTATCTGTGAAATGTAGCTATGAACGTATAAATAAATAAGTATTTATTCAATCTAATAATATATATAACAAATAAATACGTGTTATTTGATTTTGTATAGAACAATAAGAACCCTTTGCTACGATACGTCTATTCCATGTACTCGTTGTTTTTTTCTCGATCTCTGTCTTACTGTCGCTTCTGTATAAACCTATTCTGTGCCTTCACTTTAAAGTACCGGTTACGTTAAACGTCGGTTAATAGAAAAATATCTCATCGAAAAAAAATATACTGCATTTACTTTTTCGATATGATTCTTTTCTGTTAACCGATGATTATTAGATACTTTAACCAGAGGTGAGTTGACCCTAAAACATAATTACAATTTGTCAATTTAACTTTATCTGCATTCTTAACAAAACCAATTATAAAGTCCGCATGTTATAACATAATTATTTATTATTTATCCGGTATAGTCCCTTGGTGTAACGTGTTTACCACATCGTGTATGTCCCTCTTGCTGACGCTGGCCGCGCTGGTGGCTGTGTCCTCGTCCTCATCCTCGTCGGGCGGGAAGGTGGGCAGCGAGACGGAGACGCGCGAGCGGCCCTCGTCTCCGCCGCCCCCACCGCCCCCGCCTAGGAGGCCGTTCTGCAGCACCACGCGGCCGATCACGCGGAACAACTACGAGATTATCTCCTGGATCAGCCGGTCTAGGACCTACGGCAGTTGGGTGTCAAACGGGGACTAACTTCATATGTGATAGTTTGTTTATTTTACAAGTAATTTTAAACCGTTGTTATAAATGTATCGTTCCTTATTTGAAAAATTAAAATTATTGTTAAAAATTCAATACCATTTATTTAAATATCTTCAAGTTTTCATTGGTTTATATTGAGTTCTAAGAAATGAGGTAAGAAAACTGTACCACTTTCTCATAATTAACCCCCACTTCATATTTTCATTACCCACTACCCCTAAAGCACAGAATAGGTATAAGTATACCTATTCTGTGCCTAATTTATAAATGAAAATGTTTATCTCCATAGTTTAGTTAGATTTGATCTGGCAATTGCGTTCTGCAATCGTGTTTTAATATTTATTCGTATTGTTATTTTGTTTTTTATTCCATTTATTATACTTTTCTAATAATATGGAACGAACACCCAAACCTTGCACAAGTCATAGGACAAAGCGTAACAAAACTAGTAAAGCACAAAGGAAAGCATTGATCAGTGAATCGATGTCTGCAATATCTAGGTAAGTAGAAAATTAATTACAGACATAATTTGTTTGCTTTTTATATTAAAAAAATTATGTATAATTTATGCGACCAAAACTAATTTTCTTTTATTTAAGGTGTGTGTTGCCTGAAGTTATGATGGGCAATCGCTCTAGGCTCCAAAAATGTAAAGAACCGAATTATATTAGAGAGGCAAAGAAAAAAAAGTTAATAATAAATGCAGAATAAAATGTATTATTTTCCATATAAGTTATAATATTCCAATAAATGTTAAGTTGTATTAAATTGAAATTTGCTATTTTTTGAAAAAATTTTTACTATTCTTCCTTTCCTCTTATATTAACAACATATTTTCTGTTATATCATTTAACAGAACCTTATTCATACATCATACGTTTACAAAACATAACTTATTCATATGATTACTTAATCCTACAAATTTATTTATCAATTGGACGTCATTTAGAGACATAAATTGGTTTCATTTAATTGTACAATGTAAGTAGATAAAAGAATATAGTAGGTAGTATTGTTTTCTATAGTGTTAAAATAAATACTAAACATTGTCCTACAATTTTTAAACTTTCACAGATTTGAAAACTTTTCAAATTATTTAACATTATTACCGACATCTATAGTGCTGACATGTATGATACAAACGCTGAACTATTTTAGCGGCCATTGCTATTCAAGAATGCAATTTCTAGCAAATTTTCTTCAACTTTTTTACAAAAATGACACAATCATTTTACATGAAACTTGATTTTTGTTTATAGTTTTTAATAAATTGTGACCTGATTATATTTTCGTTTCGCAATTTTCAGCCAGTACGGTTGTGTGGTCGTGGCGTGTCTTGTCTGATCGTGTAGATAAGTAATATAGCCCGCCCTGTCCAATTGGATGGGTTACCGCACAACGGCTCGGTGTGTGCTGACCTTGCAGAGACTGTAGGCTGACAACCTGCATCACTAAAATGCAAGTAAAACTGTCATGAAACAAGTACCTCAGGTACTTGAGGCCCTATTCCTCAGAGGAATGTTGTGCCATAGAGAGAATTTTCAGTTATAAGCAAAAAATGAAAATTTTTTCCTCATTATAATTATATAATTATATATAATATAAAATATTATAGAATATTTGCTTTACAACGACGGTGTATTAGATCTATAACTAACAGCCATTTTAGAGCTGATACCAAACCCCTATTCAAAAGTCTAAATTTACTAACTTTCCCTAGTATCTATATTTTCCATTGCTTAATATATATTAAACAAAATATTCTAAGTTATCCTCTAACCAATGACATTCACTCTTATGATACTAGAAATAATTCTGCCATATCTCAACCGTATCTACGCCTCAATAAGTCAAAGCTTAGTAACAACTTTTACGGTATAAAATTATTTAACACATTGCCACAATCAGTACGTAATTTAAATTTTAATAACTTTAAAAATAAAATTAAACAAACCTTAATTGAGAATGCGCCATTTTCTGTTAATGAATTCATAAACAGCATCAATACTTACAAATTTTAACATTACTTAATATGTTCTCTATTTCTTTTGTATTATGTATTATTATGTACTTTTTCTGACTTATGTAAATACTCAATGTATAGTTAGCATCAAATAAAATTATTATTATATTTTTTCTTCCAAAAATTTCAGTCCAAAGAGGCAATAATATATTGTTGTAATAATCTGTTTTAGTTTCAATTTTTTGCTTCAGAGCTGAGAAAAGCTAGAACAAAAAATAATTGTTTTGCTTATGCAACTCGCAATTCCCGAACCCCGCCTTAAAGATTATTAAACCGCATATATAATAACAGTGTTCAAAGTTATCATTAATGAAGAGATAGTGTTTCTGTTTCTTACATAGTGAAAATAACACAAGTTCCAATGAACGCTTTTATGTTAATTGTTCTTTTCTGTCTAGTAAACACAATTCATACTGGTAAGTGTATTTATGTAAATTATTACAATTTATAAAAATTTGCTAGAAATTGAAAGTATTTACAATGATAGTCATTTATAACACCGTTACTAATAACCTACATTTATAATATACTTATATTAAATTTCAAGTGCCTTGACGAACGGTACATGCGACTTTTACAGTATGTATATATTTACTGTATGTAAGATTGTTGTCTATAAATATTTTAGTTATAAGTTGCATGACACCCAATGGTGAAAAAGCAAAATGCATTCCCATCAAACAGTGCCAGGTCTTCTTAGACGTTCTGAAGGTCGGAGACCATCAATCGCCTTCGATATTAGATTTTATGCGCAACTCGACTTGTGGGTTCAAGACAGGGCCTTTGGTGTGTTGCGGTAGTTTCAATCACTCCCGAGAACTCACTCCTGTGAAGTCCGATCCCAGGAAACACAAGAACTTCCACCTTCTCCCGACGAACTGTGGATTGCAGGAAGTGGATGACAGGGTCCCGTCAGACGACGCTGAAACTCGGCTGGAGGAGTTTCCGTGGATGGGGTTACTGGAGTATAATAGAGTGGAGAATAGAACCACTAATTTTTTATGCGGAGCAACTCTAATAAGTAACCAATATGCTGTCACTGCAGCATTTTGTGCTTATGATCGTAAAAGCGGATCACCGTAAGTTTTATAATTGCGTACAATTTTTCCTTGTCAGATATGAATTGTCAATATGTTAGATTAAAAGTATCGCTAAATTGTTAATTATTAGTTTCCTTCTAATATTTTTAACTGTTTCCTACAGACAACAAAAAATTAAAGTTTCATAGTATATTGTTTATTTAGACGTAAAAAAGTATAAGAAATAAATTATTTGATTTATATTTCAATTTAGTCAACATGTGAATTTCTGGTCGTAAAATAACTACGATTTCGTATATTTCTATAAAAGTATGTTGCCAAAAGGTAAACTAAAAGCTTAAATGTATTAAATTTTAGGTTTAACATCCGTTTTGGGGAACACGACATGAACACAGAATTGGATTGCCGTACAGAATTTGATGGCATTCAGAATTACGCATTATGTGTGGAAGACTATCAAGATATTGGTATAGACCGAATTATCTCCCACCCTGCGTTCCACAGAAGGAATGGAACTAATGATATTGCTTTAATACGGCTAGCAAGACCTGTTAAAATAACAAGTATATCATTATTTTAGTGATACAAACCTCCATTAATTAGTGTCTATTGCAGCGAATGTTAGACCCGTCTGCCTTCCATTAGACCATGAGGAATATCCACCGGGAAAGAGAATGTTCGTGGCTGGCTGGGGAAGTACAAATTTTCAAGGAGATAGTACGTACTAGATTTTTTTAACAACTTTTTATTTATGGAAACAATGAAAAAACTCCGACTGCTTTAATTATTAAATACAAGTTTAATGAAAATTTATTCACTGCACGTAGATATTTAAATAAACTTTTCAATAATGTTTTCTTTCTTCGACTACTGTAATTTACTGCAAAAAAAGAGTTTTAATTTAGCTCTATTTAATTAAATTTTGAAGCAATATCTCTAAATTTATAATATATTATGTAACATACTAATAATAGGTACATTCTTTTTACACAAATAATCATATCAAATCAGCAAATGCACTTATTGTGATCTTTCTTTTTATCACAAATTAACTCTGATTAAATGATAAGAATATCTCGTCCTTTACGGAAGTTGCCTGACCTTGAGAGACTGTGATTGCTGATTTTTTAAAGGAACACGGAGAATTGTTTTATATTTTGATGTCAGCCAACAAAATTGGTTCATTATTGAAATTACCGGTTTCAGATTATTAAGTTTTTGTTTACGTATACAATAGTAAGCTGGGTAACTAAGTCATAACTGTATCTGTACGCTGTACCTGTACGAGTGTACGGTAATATTATGACTAAAAACCGGAAAATTAAGCAAAGATTTTGAAGAAAAAAATGTTTACAAAAGTTTAAAATTTTGCCAAAGAAAAGCAACCTGATAAGCAAAAAAAGTTTTAATAAAACATAAATAAAGATGAAATACTTTATTTTATTTCTTTTTTATTATACGCTGAAAAACTCCTTTCTACGTCCAATCTGGTAGTGGGTGCATATTTGAACGTGGCTATTAAATCAGGACTCATATTTCAATAAATAATTTTTGTATTTGTGGATGCCATTCAAAGCAGATGAAACTTGTTTTAGAATTTTTTAACTATCGCTTTTGAAAAGAGTTGTGTTAATTCTGCTTGCATTCCACCAAAGGGGCTTGGAACAGCGTTAATTGCATTTTTAAAACTGTCAATCCTTTTTTATTTATTCTATTAAAGGAATCTGCAGTTTTTAAATTGATTTTATAATTTTACTTATGAAACTATAATTTTGTTTTATAAAAGGTGGTTAGACTCTGAAACAAAAAATAAGTTTGATATTTAAAAAAAAGCATAAAATTATCAGAAAAAGATTGTATTAATGGGCATCAAATAACATATTTTGTATGATTCGTGCAGAATTGAAGATAATTTGTGTTTGATTAATATTGAATGTAAGTAAAATGCTTAGAAAACCGATCCCTATTTACCGTACTGGCTTGCAAACATGGGACAATTGGACAATATGTATAACTGTAGCCATGCATGATGTCGTATTTACATACACAGATATGATCACAAAAATGTTATTGACAAGACAATTTTATAAAATATTATTATTAATAACGTCTTCACATCCTGAACTGGTAAACTTCTGAACAAACCATGAATAATCCCAGGCGTTACATGTCTTAAATACACCTTTGCATTTAGAAACATTGACTATCATGTTTTTATTTGGAAAATCTTATAATTATTTGTACATTATAACATTTTTTATGTCTCAGTATCTACCGTGAAGAGAAAAGCATCCTTACCCATCCAATCCAACGAGAAATGTAAAAAAGTTTTAGCGTATACACGTGCCTCTATATGGGACCATCAAATATGTGCTGGAGGAGAAGCTGGAGTGGATGCTTGCCAAGGAGATGGCGGTAACGGCCTCGTAAATGTAAAAAGAGATTCAGGGTTTTCACAGTGGTACCTGGAAGGTATTGTTAGTTTCGGAACTGAGTGTGGCAAGCAAGATGCACCAGGCGTTTACACCAGAGTTTCAAGTTATGTCAACTGGATATTGGATGTTATAAAATAATTAGTGTCATTCTTTTATTCATTCGGTGAAACTTTAGGAATATGAAATTGATGAACGTTAGTTTTTGTTTAATCTTTGTAATTGATATTAAGTATAATATATCACTAAGAGGTGTATAAAATAAATTAATAATCTTCAGTTTCTTTTGTATTACTGAGCAGTGGCGGCTGGTGATATTTTATATAGTAGGGCACAAAAATTAAAAACATGTAAATACAATTTAAACATAAAATCCATTCTGCGCTCTTTTGCATGAATGAAATGTTCGATTACTTCATTGTTCAAAAAGGTTTTCATCATAGTTCTTTTGTTTGACATCGCAGTCCGTCTATCTCAAATCATTTTGTTGTAAAAATGTTTTAATTCTTTGAGTAGAAAAACAGTGTTCACATTCTACATTAGTCATGGATATTGTACAAGTAATGTTTAGTAATTTAACATATTCAGAAAATGGTGTTAAATAATTACTATTTCGTATTTGGAACAATAATAAAGCACCATCTACGTTTGCAAAATCATCACCAGAAGTAATTTTCGTTCAATACATGAATTTTTAATAAAAACAATGCAAACTGATTAATTCAGAAATTGTCAGTCACACTCAGAAATCTTCGCCTAAATTCTGGGCACTGCCCCATTTGAAGTTATTCTAGCGCTATGGAAGTACGCTCCTATTGGTCAAAATAGCGAAAACTCGAGAAAAAGTGGTGGGAGACCGGGGCATTACTACGAGTGCCCTAGCTTGCTATGTAAGCCACCAAACTTTCAGCGGTGTATTGAAGGGAGCATTATGTGATATTAAATATATACTAATTAAAGCCCCCAAACTAACAGTGTTGTATTGAGCGATGCATTATATAATATTAAATAAAAAATAATTAATATTAACTAAAAATTGACACGAACAAATACTGGTTTTTTTCTCTTATAATTATTTAATTATTAGTAGGGCTGCGCCCCTGTGCCCCATAGTACAAGCCGCCACTGTACCTATGTACATCTATTTTTGCAGAAACGAGATTTAGTGAGGAATTTATTTCACTTTTTGGGCAAACGAGAAGAAAGTGCTATTTTTTTAATTACTTTCACATGTTCATACCTAGTTCTGATGAATTAGTAACGAAATTCAAACAAAAAGAACTGATGTGTCCAACACATTACCTCCCGCCACTATTTCTAATATATTTACCAATTTACCCCAGCCTTGTCATAAATTCACGCATGAAATTAGTTCCAAGTAGGGCTGGGAAAAATATTCGATTAATCAATCATTTGATTATAGTTTTAAATATAATCGGTTAATAAAATTTTTCATTAATCGATATATCGATTATTTTGATCAATCGATTATTTGATTAATTGACTGATTGATTAATCAATAGTTGATTAATTTTATACATTATAACTTTTCTTTCATAAGTTAAATCATGAATGAAGGTTATTAATTTTATTCTTATCATATATAATATTTTTCTTATCCACAAATTTAAATGTTTTTTATGCGTATCCACAAATTTGGTTATTTTTTGAGTGATAACTTTCAGTCCAACACGATGTAGGTTCTGATTACTTATTATTTAATTATTTGATACTTGACTAATTTCTTATTTCATTACCTGTTTGAATATTTGATTATTTTACTTAATTGATTAATCGATTAATAGAATAATTGATTATTTGATTAAATGATGAATATATTTATCGATAATTTATATAATTGATTTTTTTTCGTAATCAATAATCGATTACTAAACACTGTAATCGAACAGCTCTAGTCCCAAGTTATGAATTCACGCATGAAGTTAGCCCCAAGTCAATGACAAGTTTCAAAAACAAATAACTCATAAAGCCCATGACACACCAGTATGATTCTGTACGATGTACGATGAATTTTGTTGTACAGAAACACATTATTATAATACCTACATTAGGTGCATTCTTTTTACATAAATTGTCACGTCACTTCAACTATGTCAAAATGATATATAGAGGATATAAATTATAGGTAACATAAATACAATTTGTAAAGTTTTAATAATTTACTACAAGAAAAAAATGTTATAATAAAAACTCGATAAAACATAATCTTCTAGGCTTTTATGTGAATTTTTCGATTATTTTATTAAAATCTTCTAGGTTCTCAATTTTTTCGAGTCTAAAGGGGGGCCTCTGCCTTTACCAGCTTCCCCTTGGCAACGCCCTTGCACTCAATTTATATAGATAAACAAAAATATTATAATTAATAATATAAATTCGTTGTAGAAAAAATATTGTTTATATTTTATGTGCGAAATATTTTCAGTGCGTTCGATTAACTTTTTTGACGAGGCCTCGTCAAAAAAGTGACGATATATATGCACTAAAAACACAAACTTCGCGCATTTAATACAAAAATAAATATTACCGTTCATTTCACGTTAAACATAAAGGAAGTGACATGAAAAACCTAGAATTGTCACCTACATGCATTTAGAAACATTGATTATCATGTGTCATTTATTAATTCTGTAATTTTATTACATTTTTTTTATTTGAAAAATCTTATAATTATGTCTTTTCAAATAATTTTTGTCTCAACATCTACCGTCAAGGGAAAAGCCTCCGTACCCATCCTACCCAACGAGAAATGTAAAGAAATTTATGCAAATACAAGTGCCCATATAGGGAATCATCTGATATGTGCTGGAGGAGAAGACGAAGTGGATACTTGTCAATAATAATAATAATAATAATAACTTTATTGACTGACAGTCAATGGCGAGGTTCAACCAGGGGCTGGTCTTCCACCTAACCATACAATGCAATATATAATTATAAAACAATAGTGAAATAAGAGCAAACAAGTAGCACAGTAAAGTGATAAATTATAAATTCATAACAGCAACAGCAAGACGACGTCAATCACAGACAATAAATTAAAATAAGGTACAACATAGCACGATAGCCATTAAAAGCATGAGGAATTATTCATTATGGAACAAACATTGACTTAATAGATATTTTAAACGTATATGATGACACAGATCTTAAATAAATGGGAAGTTCGTTATAAAATGTGGGAGCCAAATAGGAAAATGAACCCTTAAATTTAGATTTCATATAAGAAGGAACAATATATAAATTTTTAATGCGAAGAGCATAGTTGTAGTCTTTACAAACTAGTTTGTTTCATAGGTAATTCGGAACACCAGTTTGATCTATTTTATGTAGTAAACAGAGATATGCAGATTTAACTCGGTCATCAACTGAAATCATTTTAGCTGATTTTCGATATTCTGAAATATGATCATATTTACGCACACAGTTGTAACCCCACGTTCTAAGGAGCATGGCGCCATCAAACTGTAGCACATCCTTTCAATAATTTCATTTACTACCAACTTGTAATATTCTTACAGGACTACTGCTACCACTTTGTGACCCTCTCCTTAAAAGAGTAGGTCTTACAAAATATATATAAATGGGTTCTTTGTCAGACCGGATACGGAGCAAGTATTAGGAGATGGATATTGAATTAAATAGAATACTCACATTTGTATAAAAATAAAAATAATATAATAAATAATGTTTTACAGTTGGTTTCTTCTCTAATGACATTTCTGTCCACCACTGCCGTCTACCACTGACTATACCACTCTACTTCTGGCTTCTCTCTTTCTCTTCTCCCTTAACAACCATTACCTTACACTATATATATTTTGAACAAGTACTAAGTCAGCAAATATTAGTTTTACCTTTACACAACACTATTTATGAATTACATCAATTGACCTATTAATATACTTTATTGGTGCCACTAGAATGTGCTGACTTAGACTTGTTACACAGTAAGCAAAGCGCAAACATGAGTTCTGAATCAGTGTAATTCTATTTTTATCAGTCTGCGTGAGATTTGAAATATAAAAGCACCCACAGTAGCCAAACACGGGCAAAATAAAGGAATTGATAAGTCGTAATTTTATTGGCGTACTAATATCATGTCGAAACTTATATAAATGACGTAATCTAAGCCTTACTTCCATAAGTTTCTTATTTAAATGTTCTCTGAATCTTTGTCAATAAGGAGTCCAAAAACATTTATAGAATTGCTT
This sequence comes from Stenolophus ochropezus, assembly GCA_035578165.1. Classification (NCBI taxonomy): domain Eukaryota; kingdom Metazoa; phylum Arthropoda; class Insecta; order Coleoptera; family Carabidae; genus Stenolophus; species Stenolophus ochropezus. The sequence goes on along the minus strand of JAQOWZ010000010.1, from coordinate 19,112,115 downwards.
TGTTCGATCTGGGGACCATCCAGCGTTATGCTTGGAATAATATCCTAATTCCCAATGATGAGGAAGAAGGATTTGTTGAAGTCTTCCAATTCTCTATTAACAATTGCAAGCTGTTCATCCAAGTTATCAGATCAGGATTAATTGTAGCAAGAATAGTAGTATCATCTGCATAAGAATGTGCATCATAAAAGTTCAATGCAGATGGCATGTCGGCAATATAGATAAGAAAAAACAAAGGTCTCAAAATCGATCCTTGGGGAACCTCACACTGAACGGTAAATCTAGAGGATGTTAATTTTTTTGAGTTTGAAGATATACAAACTTTATATCTTCTGTGATCCAGATAACTTTTACATCAATTCATTGCAATTTCAGAGAAGTTGTAATATTTAAGTTTAGCAAGTAGCATACTGTGACTGACCATATCAAATGCCTTGGAAAGGTCAATTTGAATTAATAGTGAAATACTAGATTTATCAAAGTTATCCAATAAGGCATTAACTAGATTTAGGAGACAAGTATTCGTACTATGCCCAGCTCTAAAGCCAGACTAATTGCCTGGCAAAATATTATTTTCAGACAAATAACTTGAAATCTGCTCGCAGCACACTCTTTCCATAACTTTTGATAGTACCGGTAGTATACTTATTGGTCGGAGGTCGTCATATGGTGAACATTGCCTATTTTTGGCCACGGGTTTAACTACAGCAACTCTCCAAATATCAGACATTACTTCTTCTAAAATACTTGAATTAATGATATGAGTAATGTAATCAATAATCACTGGTAAAATAATTTTAATCATTTTCAATGAGATACCATCAGCACCAACCGCATTAGATGTTTGTTTGTGCAAAAGATTAGCTACTCTATCACTGTCAACACATTTAAATTAAAACAGTTGTTTTGGTTGTTCTACAAATTTATTAGCTATATAATGATTTAGGATGCCTTGATCAACATTTGAGGTACAAGAATTGTCAGTTATATATTGTCCATATTCTTCAGGTTTGTTGTTGTTGTTGTTGTAATCGGGGGGCCTCAAAGAAGCCGCATGCACTTAGGCCTGAAGGCCCATTGTGCTACCCGAGTGTACACAGAGTCCTAACAGAGTCCCGCTGCTTCAATGAAGGTAGCTAGCCTACTGCCAGGGATGTCCTGGATGTCGCAAGGCTCTAGGAAAAGAGCCTCTAGGTGTTTGTATCTGGTGCCCGCCAGAGCCACACATTCACAGAGCACATGTTCCGTTGTTTCTGCAACTAAGCTACATCTTCTGCACGACTCGTCGTCTACTACTCCGATCGTTTTCAGATGATTTCTGAGGAGATGTCCTGTAAACAAACCCACGCAAATACTAAGTTTTCTTCTATTAAGGCTAAGAAGATACTTAGCTTTCTCAGGAGATGGTCCTGGAATAAAGAGCTTTGACTGTCTCAAGCCCTGACGAGTTGACTAGTACATTTGGTGTTCACGTGTCACCCAATCCCTGATCGCTCGTTTTGCTGTGCTTCTGGGGAGTCCGAATGCTGGTTCTGGTCCAATGAGTGCCCTGTCTGAGCCCTCACGAGCCAGAGAGTCACCTTCTTCATTCCCCTCAATGCCTTGGTGACCTGGTACCCACACAAGCTTAACGAAGTTACCCTTAGCGAGCTCGTCCAGTGTTTTTCTACACTCAAAGACTAACTTTGAGTCTACTCTAACGTTGTCGAGAGCCTTGAGAGCCGCTTGACTGTCCGAGCAGATATATATGTGCCTACCACGGTAAGCCCTTTTGATATTTTCTTGGCAACAAATCAGAATTGCAAAGATCTCCGCCTGAAAAACAGAAGAATTTAGACCTAGTGAGAAGGACATCCTTGCTCTAGGTGATTCTCCGTAGACACCTGCACCAGCTACTCTTTTGGTTAGAGACCCGTCGGTAAACCATACTAGTCCCTGTGGTTGAAATAGAGCTTGGGCGTTATTTCCCCAAGATTCCCTAGAAAAATGTAATATGGAGTAATGTTTGTCAAAGATGTACACTGGGGGCATGTAATCACTCTCAGATTTGAGAATGAGAGAAGATTCTGTCAAAGTGGACAGAATCTTGCTATGTCCCTCTGTGTTGTTCCTGGTGATCCACTGGTTAGTGTGTTTTAATCTCAATGCAGCAGCCATAGCTTCTCTTTGCACACTGAGATGAAGTGGTGGAAGATTTAGCAAGGCCTCCATTGCTGCCGTTGGCGTTTTTCTCATTGCCCCGGTAATACCTAGACAAGCTATTCTTTGGATGTGATTTAGTGAAGCCCTAACTGTAGAAACGGACGTTCTGGGCCACCAAACCACAGCCGAGTAAGTAACTACAGGTCTAACCAACGCACAGTACAGCCAGAAAGCTATATGTATATAGTTTTATTCCCCATGTCTTACCTAAGGTTCGTCTGCACGACCACCAAATTGCGCATGACTTCCTCACAACTGCTTCTACATGCTCTTTCCATGTCAGTTTAGAGTTTAGGGTGACACCTAGATACTTCACTGACTGTGAGAGTTGTAGCGGTTGACCGAAGAGGATGAGGTTTGGAATACCAGTATTCCTCTTGTTTGTGAACAGAACTAGCTCAGTCTTCGTGGGATTGACTGATAACCCATTCTGTCGGCACCAGTTCTCTACAACATTTAGAGCCCGCTGGGTGAGCTCATATATAGTGTTTGAAAACTTACCAACAACTAGAATAGCTAAGTCATCAGCGTATCCTTGTGTATAAAATCCTAGCTCATTAAGAGCTGTTATAAGACTGTCAATTACTAAGCACCATAGCAGAGGAGATAATACTCCTCCTTGTGGGCAGCCTCTATTGACGTCAATGTCGACTCTGATGTCTCTCAGGGTGGTTGTTGCTTTGCGTCGCGTGAGCATAGAGCGTATCCATTCCACTAGTGTGGGTGCAATACCTCTAGCCGCAGCTGCTGCGCAAATGGATTCAGAAGAGGTGTTATCAAAAGCACCCTCGATGTCAGGTTTACAAAGACTGTGTAGAATATCTTTCGCTGATTCAGGTTTGACACCTAAACCATTCAGATTTTTCCACAACTTTTTGGAGTTGTTCATATTATTGTTAACTTCATAGTCAAGAAAGGCCTTTTTTCTCTACGTATAGCAGCTGTCGTAAAATTACGCAGTTGTTTGTAATAATTGTATTTAGCTTGAATTTTATGCCGTTTATAATTAAGAAGAGCATTATCTCTTTTTCTTTGCATAACTTTTATTTCTAGGGTGATCCATGGGCAATAGTTTTTAGAAATAATTGTTGTTTTAGTAGGTTTGTTTTAATGATAGCATGTAGTCCTAATTTATTGTTTCACAATCAGCGAAAAACACCTCAGAGTCAAATTTGCTAAAATCTCTATAAGAAAGGAGCATTGAGGGCATAACTGTTTTCGGTAAATCTAGAGTACAATATACACCAAGGTGATCGGTAAAATTTGTACAGTAGATAACTCCCGAAAATGTGCATAAAGACTGATTAGAGATTGCAATTATGTCTAATAGCGTTTTTGAAGCTGGCCTAGTGTAACAATTAATCAACTGATGCATTCCATGAGCTGATAACAGGTTTGTGACATATTTCGAACGCGTATTATTTACTAATAGATCAACATTAATATCTCCCTTACAAATAATACTGTCTGCTATCGGTGAAAATTCGGCAAAAATTGGATCCAAAATACAAAACTCTTTATATGTTTCTGAGTGAAGGTTGTAAATAACTCCAAAAATTAATTTGCACTTTTTAATTGTAATTAGAATCCAGGTATGCTCTACAGTATTACTTGTAACAAAAGTAGTATCTAAAATTTGATACTGTATATAATTGCGAACAAAGAAAGCAACACCTCCCCTCGTTTATCTGGTCTTGAAATATTAACAAAGTTTTAATTTTCGATATTAAATAAATGCGAGGGACAGGTATTACTTATCCATGTCTCAGTTATACCAAGAATATCAAAATTGTAGTCATAGATCTAATCTATTGTAACGTTTTATTTATTTAGGTGAAGTGTAAAATTGATTAAAACACTAATATTTATATAACTAAGTTTAATTAAAGAAATATGAATTATAAAGAATAATAAAAAAATAACTAACACTAAGAATTAACAAATATAAACACTAATTTAAGAACTAATTATTATTACTAAAGACTTAAACACTAGTATAATTTATCTAAACAATTAAAACTACGCAATATTTATTTCAACACTATTTATATCACGTATATCAGTGGCGGAACTATAGGTGGGCCAGGGTGGGCCGGTGCCCACCTTTAAAAGTGATGGCCCACCCTCGTGCCCACCCGTAAACAATGCAGACATCAATAAAATATATAATATCATTATTATAGTAAATTTTCTAAAAATTTGTAAAAAGAAAAATACGGCGTAATCTTTGTCTTGAAATATTTAATTGGTATTATTGTGTCTGCACGATGATAGTGTTTGTATAACCAAAGAATTGCGCTAAGGGCTAAGCCGATTGATGAGGCCGCTCTTTTACGTAGAAAGTTGTGATAGACATTGCCGCGTTTTTACAAAGAATGCCGATTTGATTTATAATTTATATCAACTGACCGTCTTCATATCTGCCACTACATCAACAACAGATCAGTGCACATGTAGTTTTCGTGTCTTTCAGAACATGCAGTTTATGTGAATTTTGATGATGTGCTAGTTAAAATGAGTAAACGAAACATTATAGATTCTTTAGCGCCAACTTCAAAAAAATTTAAACCTGTCGTTCAGTTTCCATGACACCTACTGAAAATTTTTTGAATATTATAAAAATTATTTATTATTTTTTAAATATATAAGTGCATTTGGCCAATTCTTTTTGCCTCATTGGATGCAGTTTTTATTTCTAAACTAATAAATATCTCACAGTTTGTTCTAAATTAATAGGTAATAAAGACATATTGGGAAATGAAAAAAGTAACATTAAATTTCCTATGATCAAAAATTAAAGTAGACACTCGGTATATAACAATGGCACGGTCCACCAAGATTTTCCGGTGCCCACCGCGTGGCCCACCTAACATTTTTCCTCTAGTTCCGCCACTGCTGTATATTTATTTATATCACCATCTGTACACTACACGCATTAACACAAGACTGTCCTCGCGATCTTTTGCTTGGGGTATTTATATTAAAACAGTTCAATCTAGAATATTCCACGATTCTGTGAATCAGGACAATGGGGAGCAGACGGACGTGTTTTAACCTGTTCGCTAGCGGCCGCAGCCCGCGCCGCGACCCTGGGTTCGCTACACTATTATTTCTGAAAAATGTACATTTAGAGATCTAGCGTTAATATGACCACATGTAAACGTACTACAACTAAGTTTATTGACCTGTGCTGTGGCTGAATTTGACATAAACAAAAATTGACAAAATTAAACAAAATAATTAAGAAACAGCAGAGACAAGAGTTAGAGTTCAATGGCCCGGTGCATGATCAGACTGAGAAATTAAGCTACATGGATATTTTAACTTCATTGCCAATTTTGCAGCAAAAAAAAAATAAGTAAAAGTCATTTATAAAAGTAAACCGTATAAACTGGAGTATCTTTTCTTATGAGTTGGAGAGCTCCTGAAGTTCATTGAAGTTGATAATGTTCAGTTTCTTTTCTTTACCATCGATGCTCACTTTCACAATAACACGGTCATTATATGTCCAAAGATTTTTGTAATTGAATTATCCACTGCACTTTTTAGGAAAGAAAACCGGTACTTGATGAGATCTTCCCGACTTGTAATTCTGGAATTCTTCAGCTACTTCTTTTCACTAAACACTTTATTCCTGGTACGATAGCTCACGAACTTAACAATCACGGGACGATTTCCTTTACTTTTAGGTTTTCCTAATCGATGACAGCGATCAATATTATTTAGATTTATGGCTATATTTAATTTGTATTTTCAAAGACTTTTTATACCGCCTTTGAAACTTTACAATTAACTGAATGAATTCTTTATTTGATGTTAAACGAGTCATGGATGTCGTAATCATTTCAGTAATTGCACTGCGACCATCACGATCACGAGTTAGCATTGTGGTACAGAATTTTGGAAAAACTGACAACACTTGAAATTCACTGCACTGCAAAAAAAAACCTTGATCTGCACACACCGGTCACACGTCCAGCTTTGTTGAATGCTCATTTGAAATTCAAGGAGATGGCGGTAACACCATCGTAAATGTAAACAAAGGTTCAGGATTTTCACAGTGGTATATGGAAGGAATTTTTAGTTTCGGAATATCATGTGTCGCTAAAGAGGTTCCGGGCGTTTATACAAGAGTTTCAAGTTGTGTTAACTGAATATTGGATCTTATGGAATAATTAGTTTCATTCATTCAGTAATACTTCAGGGATATGAAAATTAATAGTCGGAGATCCAAGCCTCCGTATCGTGCACTATACCCCGGACAGTGCAATTTTCAGTGATCGAGAAACGTTTCGGTCTGAAGAGATAGACTCCCATATACTGTGACAAAATTGCAAAAAATGTACCAAAGATGTTTTTTTTATTTGAAGATTTTTTTAAAGAAATATATCATTTTTGAGATGCAGCGATGTAAAGTTGAACCGTATACCGATACCCGCGCGGATCATATTGCTAGCTACTGTGTGAAGCCGCTAAGCATATACAATGTACGCTTAGGTGATAGCATGTACTTTTATAGCAACAAACACTCCAATTTATAAATTAAATCAACATACTCCTTTTAGTCTTGGAGTAAAGTATTATGCTTATTTTCAATACCTTAAACAACTCAAAAAGTCTACAGGCTGTAGAAACTAATTTAATACAGTTTTGACTTATAAAAAATTGTTGTTTTGTTCAAAAATTATCAAAAACATTATTTAATTCAATTTAATATCAAAAATGTTTTCGATATTTTATTAATATCAACAATACAAATAGTAATAATGTATGAAAAATCAACATAATTTATATACTTATAGGGCGGATTAGGTGCAGAAGGAAGAACAGAAGAAAATATTGGTTTTAAAAGTTTATTTTATAAAAATTTATATAAAAAAAAGTTTTTCTTATAACATTAAATGATCTCATAAATAATAAATAATGTGTTCCTGTATCTCCCAAGCGGAGCATAGGGCAACCGAACTCACCGAGCCGCAGTTCTAACTGCCGTACTGTCGGTTGTTTCATTTGCCAGCGCTACTTCTATTTAAGATGTTGTGACGAAGCGTCACGATACAGTTTTATTTTACAGTATTTTTGAACGTAAATTTGAAGTCAAATTTACCGCAGCTCTACCTTCCAAATATGTTAAAAACTATTGCCTAGACTTTGCATTCGAATCAAGCAACCGCGCAAGGCCAGCGCGCGCATGTCTAGTAATGGCCGAACAGCATGGAGTTTTATTTGTTTACATCGTGTTTTTGTGAAGTTGTTCTACAAACCATTACTCTGATTTTCTTGATTCGAACACCATAAGATGCAAGATAATGTTCTACGTAGTGTAGTGCCAAACACATCGCAGTGGTTTTTGTGAAAGTGTAGTTTTGAAGAACATAACCACCGAACATGTGTTTGATTTGTAGTCAAGTTACTCGTTCAGTTAATTTCATGCGGCGAAATTAACTCGTTTAGTGACTTAAGGCAATAGTAAGTGTATTGTTTTTTATTATTGTTTGTATTGTATTTAAATGTTATTTATTTATATTTATTTTTATATAAATTGTAATTGTTTTGTGACTATGTTCACCTCCGATGATAGTTACGGAGAAAAGGGGGGTGAACATTTATAAAAGCGCGGTCTTTGACAGACTCAGGGCTTTTTTGAGTGAGTTTTTGGCCAAATAAAGACGTAACAAATAAGAGTTGTGAAGCAGAGTTTTTTTATTTGAATTATTTTCAGTTGTTTTCCTATCCTTCCACTAGTGAACGTAAGGTAAGTGGAAGTGAAGTATTTAGAGGAAAATTGGAATAGTGTTTTGCCGTTTTTCACATCTTTATGTGAGCAAAACGTGTGTGTGAGAAAATAGTTCATTTTCATCCCGTGCACGAGTTGTGCGTGAGTTGCGATAGTTTGTGAATTCCAATTACTAGGGGCAGAGAAGAACCACTATCAAGATAATTTTGGATGAATTTCGGCGTAGAAAGAATCCTCGAAACCGTCATTTTGCTTCGTGAGCCGCGGAACAGGATTCGGCTTGTCCATCGGCCACCGCCAGGACTAATCAAGGATAGTTCTGCTGAATTTGGTTTTGCGTTCGTTTTTACCTCACCCTCGCATCGCGTGCACGTGGGTGAGCGAGCAACGCAGGTTGTAAGAATAACCGATTTTTATTCGAAATTTATTTATGCTTTTATTTACGTCTTTTTACTGTCTTTTTTGGAAAGTCGCTCCGTGATGTTGTGTTCAAGCGAGCGACCACAACCAATGTTGGAATCCGAACCTTGGACATTTTTCTCCATTGAGATATCCGTGGCCGTCGTCACTGGAAGCCTGCGAGTTAGACGTCTCTACCGTTACGTAGAGTGGCGCCCGAGATTTGGAAACGAGTAGTGCGACAGCGTTTGTATATTTTATTATACCGTGCCTGTCGACTAATTATTGTGTTTTTGTATGAGTTACTGTGTTATAGGCTGTGACGACGTATTTTACATTGTGTGACGCGAAGGTAACGCCGTAGTCCGTCGCACGTTTTCGAGAAGAATACGGACTGATGACGTAACGACGTCACAATGTATAGATGGCAAGTCTATAGCATCCGAGTGTGATACACAAGTAGCTGTGTTTTTTATTTTACGACAAATCACACGTTGTCGGTCGCTGGGACTTGAACTGAGGATCTCAGGTTCGTATGACGTCACAGCGAGCTAAAGATGTGCGTTAGCTCGCTCAGCCATCCAGCCGACAAATGATCTCATACCAGAATACAATGGGGGCCGCTCATGTTATCCAGGTACTCTACTTCCAATAAGCCATGGTTTCCATCTGAGGTGACAAAATTTACAATTTTTCATTATACTATGTTATAATAATGAATCAGTTTAGTTTTAGAATTAGACTTTTTTCATGAAAAACGGGTAATTTTCGTAAGCTACCGACATATCTCTGGGCAAGAAAATGTCGCCGACGCTCTATCACGCATAGAAGAAATGAATGTAGCTTTCGACATGCAAACACTTGCAACAGCGCAGAAAACCGACGAAGAATTGCAAGATTTGGTTAAGAACAACTCATCTGCTCTACAGCTGAAGTTAATTCATATGTCGAAAGCAGATGAATCCCTGTATTGCGATGTGTCCACGTCAAATGCACGCCCATTCATACACGTGCAATTCCGCAAAGCTGCATTCAGCAAGGTGCACCGACTGTCTCATCCTGGAGTGAATGCAACCTTGAATCTACTGACAGGTAGGTATGTGTGGCCGTCAATGAAAAACGACTGAAAAGTATGGTGTCGTCACTGCTTAGAATGTCAACGTACCAAGATAACCCGTCATGTTTCAACCACTCTTGGCACGTTCACAATTCTTATTTATATTAACATTAATTTAGAAGTAATTATTATTAACGAAGATTTAAACACAATAAAAATTTAAACACTTAAAACTACGCAATATTTATTTCCACTATATATTTAAATCACCAACTATTTATTTATATCACCAATTAATCATTTATTTCTACTTTAGATGTCACAGACATGTACTGCCCGACACTGTCTTTCTTCAGTGTCTCTCTGCACACTCTGACCGATACTAACTACTGACTTTCCGATGCGGCCCTTATATACCTGTCGCCAATTAATCTCTAGAACATTCAATTTCTAGAACATTCTACAACCTTCCAGCATATACAATTCCCTAAACAATAGCTGCGTCGCTCCTACTTGACCTTTAACGCGGCTACCTGTCCAGACAGGCCAGCGTGATGACTCATCCACAGAGAGTCTCACTCGTTACAATACGCTCAGTCGTTGAGCGCAGAAGTAGCCGCCAGACAAATACAAATGCATCTTAACATACTGAAACAATACTGGGACAGATGGAAAATATAAATCAACACAGACAAAACCTAACTAATTACTTTCACAAAGAAATACACAAACAACAAAATATACTCACTACCGACTATAGATATCAACAAAGTCACACCATCAGACTCAGTAAAATACTTAGGGGTGACCTTTAACCCCTAGATTAAACTACTATAAACATTTTAACAATACTTTACGAACAGCAAATGCAGCAATAAAATCCTTATATATCCTCCTACATTCCAAAAGTCCTATGAGCAAGAAGAACAAGTTGTTATATAAGCAGGTGATCAGGCCGATAATCACGTACGCAGCCCCAGTTTGGTGTCCAGGACAGCCATCCTACCTCTACAGCGATTGCAAAACAAATGTTTGCGCTTCATAAATAGCGCAGACAGGTTCACGCGAATCGTAGATCTACATAACATGACACAAATTCCATACATACAAGGCTTCGTTTATAACATATCCCAAAGATGTTATACAACACAAATCAAACATAACTCACTAACAAAAAATATGACAAACATTAGACAAAACAATACACTATTCAAAATAAAACACATTCTACCATACCAGACGCTCCCACTATTCCTCCAGAGCTTCCATGAAGAGTAGCACCCTACTACTAACTTAATAATTATTCCATCTATCATAATTAAGTTATATATCTCATTAAATCACTTGTAAATACACATACCGTCACTCATTAGGTTAAGATTAGGGAATGTGGTGTTAAGCAGGTCTTTTACAATTTTTCCTGTATATAATAATTTAGAATGTAAATATCATTACTACTAACCCCCATATTCATCTCATGTACTATTTTAATTACGATTTTATTCATACAATGTAAATAAGGTTAATAACCAGTAATTACAATGTAAATATATTTATTTATTTATTTATATATATATATATATATATATATATATATATATATATATATATATATATACAGGGTGATCATGTGATAATGAACCAGCTATTATCTCCGTTATTAAGGGAGATAGCGATTATCTTCTTATAAGCTAATTTACTATAGATAACATGGGCTATAAGATGCGGTAGTTAAAAGTGTTCTATTACTTCCGGTTCCGGAGTATCTGATATCAACTTTGAAATTTCAAATGCCACATACTACTTTGTTTTCTATTTTTGAAAAGTACACAAAATTTTGTTTACAATGGTGGTAAATAAGTAGTATGTTATATTATTAAAAAATAAAATGGCGGGCGTTTAATAGTATATTATTTAACAAGCATAATATGTAGGCTATATTACACGAGGATGTAATTAAAAATACGAGCGGTAGCGAGTATTTTTAATCATCCGCGTGTAATGTAGCCATATTATGCGAGTCAAATACTACACTTTATCTACAACTATCAGGCATATAAAAAATCTGATATTATTTGTTAAATATTCAGTTAGGTGTGAGTAATTCATATATAGCTCAACAGATGGCGCCACAGTAGCCTTAAATGACAAAATAACTTTTCAAATTGTATTTATTATACTTTTATAAGCATATATATTGATATTTATAATAAAAAATGTGTTATTAATAAATTAACAGTTTAATAAAATATTATGTGTTAAATTATATGCCCTATTTATTACAGAAAAGTGTAGCGTGTATCATGACATTTCATATTACACTTGTGTAATATGAGTAGTATATTATATGTAGCATCACACGTATAATGTACAAATATTTCAATAGTTGTAGATAAAATATTTTATTAAATAAGTGTTTACTGTTTGAGATTTGGATGTTTCTAGTTCATGGATGATGTGATATTTAAAATTAATTTCATTTATTTAGCGTTAAATTCTTCTAAATATGGATATACTTGATTGAATAAGAAGAATAGGGAATTCATGGCTTTAAATAAATGAAATTAATTTTAAATATCACATCATCCATGAACTAGAAACAACCAAATCTCAAACAGTAAACACTTATTTAATAAAATATTTTAAACGCCCGCCATTTTATTTTTTAGTAACATACTACTTATTTACCACAATTGTAAACAAAATTTTGTGTACTTTTCAAAAATATAAAACAAAGTAGTATGTACCATTTGAAATTTCAAAGTTGATATTAGATACTCCGGAATCGGAAGTAATAGAACAGTTTTAACTACCGCATCTTATAGCCCATGTTATTTATAGTAAATTAGCTTATAAGAAGATAATCGCTATCTCCCTTAATAACGGAGATAATAGCTGGTTCATTCTCGCATGATCACCCTGTATATATATATATATATATATATATATATATATATATATATATATATATATACAGGGTGTCCCATTTAAGATACGAATGCATTGGTATCTCGAGAACCGTAAGAGCTACGAGGTTGGTTAAATTAGACAAAAGTTGCCCCGTTAGGAGGCTATTTTAATAGTGTTTTGTTATTTGCGAAAAAATGCATAGATCACTAGATATAGGGGAAAATGTAAATTTAGCGATTTTCTTTTTTTGCTTATAACTTTGTTATATGAAATAATACGAGATTCTGGTTTGCACTTTCTTAAGGCACTTTTGTAGGGTGAATTTGCAGAAGTACTCAATTTTTTTTTATATCTAACCATTTACGAGTTACTGATAGCAACTTTTATTTTTCATATGGACGTCATATTAAGTTATGGTATTTTTAAATAGAGATTTTTTTTAGCTTTACAATGATATAAAACAGTAATAATTTATTTTTATAATTAACAGAAAAATTAAGAAAAATTGTTATTTATACTAAAATTGCATTGAAAAAAGTAAATCGAAGGTTGCTGTGGAAGAAAAAAACTATTTCCTAACATATATTACAACAAATTTATTGAATTAAAGTTAAAAATACAAAAATAATTTGCGAAAACTTAACAATAAATTTAGTTAGAAAAAAGTAAATCGAAGGCGGCTGTAGAAGAAAATAACTAAATTTATTGTAAAGTTTTCGGAAATTATTTTTGTATTTTTAACTTTAATTAAATAAACTTGTTGCTAAATATGTTATGAAATAGTTTTTTTTCTTCCACAGCAGCCTTCGATTTACTTTTTTCAATGTAATTTTAGTATAAATAACAATTTTTCTTAATTTTTCTGTTAATTATAAAAATAAATTATTACTGTTTTATATCATTGTAAAGCTAAAAAAAATCTCTATTTAAAAATACCATAACTTAATATGACCTCCATATGAAAAATAAAAGTTGCTATCAGTAACTCGTAAATGGTTAGATATAAAAAAAAAATTGAGTACTTCTGCAAATTCACCCTACAAAAGTGCCTTAAGAAAGTGCAAACCAGAATCTCGTATTATTTCATATAACAAAGTTATAAGCAAAAAAAGAAAATCGCTAAATTTACATTTTCCCCTATATCTAGTGATCTATGCATTTTTTCGCAAATAACAAAACACTATTAAAATAGCCTCCTAACGGGGCAACTTTTGTCTAATTTAACCAACCTCGTAGCTCTTACGGTTCTCGAGATACCAATGCATTCGTACCGACACATGGGAGTTTTACATGGGAAATCAGTTAATTATGAATAGTATCTCCCCAGTGCAAGATATTAACTTGAAATTTTGTATACTTATAGGAGAATATTAATTCTATGGATGACACATATTTGAAATATTCAATTTCGTCTGCAGGGCGAGATTTATTAAATTTAAAATATAATATTTTCGTTCAAAATCAGACAGCCATGGAAATAAAAGAAAATATCTATGTGATAGTTCTGACAGTTAATGACATGCCATTGTAGATATTTATATTTTTGTAATATTGGTATATTATTGAACAAAAAAAAACTAAATTCAACTTAAATAATATTAAAATACAGGAAATAAGAATTAAAATCAGTGATATTTCACTAAACTGTCAGATAAATATTTTCTTTTATTTCCATGGCTGTCTGATTTTGAACGAAAATATTAGATTTTAAATTTAATAAATCTCGCCCTGCAGACGAAAATGAATATTTCAAATAAGTGTGATCCATAGAATTAATATTCTCCTATAAGTATACAAAATTTGAAATTAATATCTTGCACTGGAGAGATACTATTCATAATTAACTGATTTCCCATGTAAAACTCCCATGTGTCAGTCGAGCTGGGACACCCGGTATATATATATATATATATATATATATATATATATATATATACAGGGTGAGTCTGGGAAGACGCCCCCCCCCTTTAACTTTTTTATTATAAGTAATAGAAAAAAATGGCTCATATAAAAGTTTTATTATTTTAATATTTTCTTCAATATCTCGAATTCTATTAAGTTTAGAAGGTATAACTTATGAAACTTTTTTAAAGCAAAAATTATTTCGTATTAAATAGTATAAAAATATACAGGGCATACCTACCATTTAAAAAAAAGTCAAAAATAGGTATATCTTTGAAAATTAAAATATTTTTTTTCTGATTTACCTTAATTTATGTAGCTTACTAAAAACACTAACAATTTTATTTGAAAGATTTCTTTGTATCTCTTATAACTTCCAAGAAAAATCGCGTTCCCTAGTTTCATTTACACCCTGTATATATATATAATTCCCTGTTTACATTCCCCGCCATGGGCGAAACCCCCATGATCCATTATGTCGAATAAATATACTGAGGAAATTATAAACTGTAACAGTCAGTGCGTTTGGGTAGTGAACCGCACTGTCGTTGACGTATTGAACTATTACCCGGACAACCACAGAAAGAATAATGAAATTTATACTTACCTGTGTCACTACGCTGCCTGGGTAGACACACTGCTGCAGAATCGGAAAATGGGTGCACACACGAAAGAACGAAACAAGTTGATAAAAATATAAATATAATTAAAGATTAATTAATAACAAAATCTAAGAATACAATTTGGAAACGTGCGACTGTTCGCTTCCACGACCGAATCGAGAATCCTCTCTGCTGGACACGCACAGTCTTTGCAAGCTGGTTCATTTGACCACGTTAACAATTTTCGGCCGGTAAGTTTCCGCGGTTCTACTAGAATTTACGTGTGCGGAAACTCGCCAGCCACGAGTCAGCGAGTGCAACGAACACGGTGCACCATAAACAGAAAATTAATAAAATTTCCGAAGGCACACACGTGGCCGTTACACTGCCTCCCCCTTTGAACTCAACTGTATGAAACCAATACAGTTGAGCACAAAGAAGCAAATGAACCAACTTACAATCTACTTAACTACTCTAAACTAACAATGGCTACATTTCAATTATCTACAAGTAAACTTAATGTCCCTACTGAACATTGATGACTGACTGAACTAAGGCACTACATGCTGACGGAGCGGACCGACATCGGCTGGCGGATCGGTGACGTACGCAGGAGGGTGAGTCGCTATCTGTTGGAGGCTCGGGTACATGGTTAACGTGGAACCGATGTTGGTCGTGTCCGTCGCCGGGGTGGCACGGTCTGTCGTCTCGGCGCTCTGTTGTTGGATGAGGTTGACCAAATACCGCGTCGTCATTGCATCCCATAGGCTCGCCAACAGGAACCATCTGCGTTGGGGTTGGTTGTTTGCTGCCCTCCTCAAACTAAACATGTTTAGTATGACTGAGCATACGTACCGTATCACATTATATAGAGTGTATAGGAGCATAAATACACTAAACAGGTTCCCGGTGTATGACAGGAATCCCCAAACTTCTGCTGCGGCACCCCAAGCCATCTTCACGAACTCCTTTTGACTGAAGACGTTGGGGATGTGGAGGTCTTGTCCATCAGTTTCGGCTCCTATCACTCGACGCGTCATAATGTTCGTTACGGCACGCCGCTCGTTCGGGAAGAGCAGTGTTTATTGAAACGCAGCCATATCCTGTTGGGTGTAAACACCGTGTGCGCTTATGGGTGCAATCTTGGTCATAGGGATCGCTTCGCTAGCGTCATTAGCGTCCAGTGTCATTGGGTCCGGTTGTGTTCTGCGTAGGTCTGGATCCAACTCCAACCACTTGCCCTCTAAGTGGAACATAACTGGAAGTTGGTTCCCGCAGTCGACTTGCGTGCCATGGTCCTGGATTATGTGTGTAATGGGTGCCATGAACTTGCTTATGTTCTTGTACGTGATCGGCAGTTCTTGGTAGCACGAAGTCGTTTTCCGATAGTCTACTACTTTCGGGCTACATTTTATCACATACAGGACCTCGCCCATTACTCGCCCCATGTGTCCTGATGCTTCTTTCACTAGGCCGCTTACCACGTCTGGGTTCTCTAGGGCTAGCATGATACGGTTCCGCAGGATCTGTTCTCTTAGATGACACCGTTTTAATATAGCATCATACACTAAATCCTTAGCCTGTTGTTTAAATGCTATTTCCAAAAACAATAGTTTGCTAAGGACTTGTGTCATCAAGTCCGTATTTTGGCTCACTCTTCTAGATTTCTTGAAGTAGAAGCCTAGAGAGGATTCCGAGATAATTAGAAGTCGATTCTGCTCAGTCCGCCAAGCTGGTTGGTGGCAGAGCAGCTCCTGTCGAACTAATCGGAGGGCGAAAACCGTATCTTGAGCCTCTACGACGACATACTTTGTGGTGTTGTTAATAGTTAGCGCCACAGCGGCTCCTTCATACAGGACGTCGATCCCCTCAGCCGAACATCGGTCATTGACTTGGGTTTTCCAGGTTACTTCACCCGCCAGATCATCGAAACAGTAAGTATCGGTGTAAGTACATACGGTTCCGGATCGTAGCCGTACGGTATTCTCTTCGACATCTGCGATGGTGACGTAATCCGACAATTTTATAGTAATCGCCGCGCTGACAATGACGTCTTTGTAGGTGGTGCCTTGCTGCGTATATTGTACCCCAGAACAACGACCACTAGGTTCCAAGTGACCGGCTATCGTTGTTGATACCTCTGTAGTCCCGTTTACTAGTAATCCAGATACAATTCCGGCTCCCAGGCCGTTGAGATCGATTCTTTGGAAACGGTGAGCCTCTAGACATCGTTCTCCCTTTACTAGATGCACATACCGTGCCAGACCCCCTGAGACTGCACTAGTGTGGGAATGCATACCACAGTGTTCAATTAGTTGTCGAACTGTCAAAAGACAGTTAAACACGTGTATTTCCGAGTAGCGTCGTTCTTGTACTAACTGGATCTTGGTGGTGGTCTCGGTCGAATCCTTCATGGGGTCTCGACAAGGCTGTACGTCCAGTAAGGATATCCTTGATATCTCCGAGTCGGTGTCTGCACAGTCATATGCTATTAGTTCAGCCCATAGTCCAGTATAACTTACAACTAATATAATACTAAGTATTCTAACGCTATACATGATTCAGATTCTATTCGACCGGATCCAAGAGTGGTCTGGGACAGCTCCGCGACTCCTTGTGGCGTAGCGGGCGTTTTTTGGCGGTGTATTTTCTTCTACCGTCGAATAGGAGTCTGAGGATGTCGAGGTTTGCAGGGTGGAGTCTATCGCCTCAGGAGATTCGGTAACTACTGTTAAGGAACTGCTATCTGAAACTGGCAAATTATTAGCATGTGTTACGATATTCTGTTGCTGGGCCGGCTTATGCCATGGTATAATAGGCGTAATCCCTTCTTGTCCGTTTAACAGTTCAACCGTCTTAGGCGAGTCGATATAATCGAGTGGGGGTGTTAAGTCAACGTCATTTATTGACATGTAACAGGGTTTTAATCTGTTAACATGTACGGTCATTTGTCTTCGTCCATAAATTTCTTTTATGACAGCGTTTACTTCACGCAACTCAATTATGCGATACGGTCCTGACCATTTCTTTGCCAATTTCGCACTGGTGCCCACTTTAACTGTTGGAGTAAATAGGAGCACCCTGTCACCTACTTTAAATTTAACATCGCCACTTTTTTTGTTAAAAGTTCGATGTACACGATCTATGTTTTTATCCAACTGTTCTCGGGCCTTGGCGTGTGCGATCTTTAACCGTTGTATCATTTCGCTCGCATAATTGAGATCTGTGTCATAACGCGTCTTAAAGGGGCGAAATATTTCGTCAAATGGTAACTCTATGTCTCGTCCATACATAAGGAAAAATGGAGTTTCTCCAGTCATAGAATGGACAGTACTGCAGAAGGCAGATACGGCAAACGGTAACCACTCATCCCAGTCAGTATGGCTCGAATTTACATAGTGCGACAGTATATCCTTCAATGTCTTGTGACTACGTTCTATAATTCCATTAGTCTGTGGTCGAAATGCGGTCGTGTGTAATCGTTCTATTTGTAATATTTGACAAATTTCTTTCATAAGTTTAGAAAAGAAATTTGTACCAAGGTCGGTCAGTAATTGTCGAGGTGTCCCATGACGTAAGATTATGCCCTTTACAAAGGTTTTAGCGACAGTATAAGCGGTTTGATCCTTCAAAGGAAATGCCTCTAGATAACGAGTTGCGGCATCCTGTACTGTCAGGATGTATTTATTACCTGAGTCAGTAGTAACTAACGGACCAACTACATCCATGGCAATGCGTTCGAACGGTCGAGTGACGGGATTAAACTTTTTTAAAGGGGCCGGTTTCAAATGAGGAGACGTTTTCCGTTGTGCGCACGACATACACTTCTTTACATAGTCCTGAACGTCGGAACGGAGATTTGGCCAAAAGAATCTTGAATTTACTTTTTCGAAGGTTTTCTCCGTTCCACAATGACCTGATAAAGGTGAGTCATGGCACGCTTTCAAAATTGGTTTCCGAAATTTGGCAGGCACTACTAGGCGATCTTCATAGCGTTCATCGTCCGACTTACGATAAACAAGTCCGTCGTCATCAAAATAAAAGTCACAGTGGGGTTGGTCACGGATTTTATCTAAGTAGGTCGCAACTTGAGCATCTATTCTTTGTTCGGCCTTCATGACATCGCGATCCCATATCACTGGCTCGTAATGTTTCTGATGAAACATAAGCCGTACGGGCTTGATACGCGAGAGAGCGTCTGCATTAGTATGCTTCTTACCAGGACGATAATTAATTTCGAAATCGTACTCTGATAAGAGCAATGACCATCTGATCAGTCTGCTTGATGGCTCCGATGTTTTCATTAACCATTTAAGTGGCTGATGATCAGTATACACTATGAACTTACGACCATACAAGTAAATTCTGAAAAGTTTAATACTCCATACTAATGCAAGGCATTCTCTTTGGGTAGTATCGTAGTTACGTTCAGCCGAACTGAGTTGTCTACTCGCATATGCCACGGGAAACTCATGACCCTCGTACACCTGACACAACACAGCACCTATCGCGTAAGCGGAAGCATCGGTACAAAGTATAAAAGGTTTTTTGGTGTCCGGATATCTCAAAATGGGCGATTTTGTCAAAAGACTTCGTAGCGTATTAAACGCTTCATTTGCTTCCGCTGTCCAGGAGAATTTACAATTTCTCTTAGTTAGAACGGTCAATGGTAAAGCTACATTCGCAAAATTTGGAATAAACCGTCTATAAAAGCCAATTAACCCTAAAAATGATCTAATTTCGGTAACGTCACGTGGGACTGGAAATTGTTCTACTACTTTTATTTTGTCGGGATCAGGCTTCACGCCGTCTTTACTGACAATGTGTCCGAGATATTTTGTTTCGCTCATCATGTATTTACATTTTTCAGGATTTAATGAGGGGTTAGCTTCTCTAAGGCGATCAAAAATTAATTTTAATTTTTCAATATGTTCATCCAAACTATTAGAGCTGAAACATATAATATCGTCCAGGTACACAAAACAGTGTGAATCCGTTAATCCAGCCAAAACGGTGTACATCAGTCGCTGCCAAGTACTGGGGCTATTGATTAGTCCAAATGGCATCCGGTTACATTCATAGTGACCCCAAAGTACGGAAAAAGCGGTCTTTTCTTTATCTCGCGGGTCCATCTCTACTTGCCAGTAACCTTTCGCCAAATCTAAAGTGCTAAAACGAACGGCTTTTCCTAATTGATCTAACGTGTCTTGTAAATTTGGAATGGGAAAATAGTCGCGTTTAGTAGTTTTGTTCAATTCGCGATAATCTATACAAAATCGAAATGAACTTTCCCCATTGTTTAATTTTTTCTCTACTAAAACTACTGGAGCGGAATAAGGACTAATCGATGGCTGAATAATGTTATTTTGTAACATCTCATCTACAATTTCTTTCAATACTTGTCGGCGACTAAAAGGTACACGATAAGGAGCGCGTGTCACTGGGACGTCAGTGCTTGTGTGTATCCGGTGTTGTACAAGTGTCGTCTTACTGAGCGGTGCGGTCTTTACTTTGAATATGTCAGCATATTCATTTAAAAATTTTTCAAATTTATCTCGCTCGTTGTCTGGCAAATGATCTAAATTAAATTTATGAGGGCTGATCATATTCAAGGTATTGATACTGTTGCTATGATTCTCGTCGGCTTCTAATTGCACTTCGGCTTCTACTGTCAAACCTACAGGTGTACGTTTAGGAATGACTACTTCCTCATTATTAACATTTACTATATTAATAAATGAAGGACTACTTGTTTTTTGAAACAGTGTTCGTGCTATGAGAATGCCGGGCGAGTTTATATCATGCGGCTCTATTACGTACGTTTTATCGGGCATCCTGTTATCAAGAGATAACTCGACAACAGCGATAAGTCTCGCGGAAATTTTTAAATTTTCTTTCAAACGAACTACAAAATTTTGATGAAGAGTGTTCGAAATCGCCGGGCTAATATTAATTTTACGAGTATTTACAGGGTGCGACTCATTTTTCGTTAAACACTCTTCGGTCAATGCTCTCGAATTTTGATTTGACGGTACAGGATCCGAACAAGGTTGATCACAGTCTCGTTCATCAACGTTACTGCAATCTATAGTATTATTAATTTGATCCTGGGATTCAAACAAATTTGTCGAGCATACTTTACTGCTTATCTCCATTGCTTCGTCAGCAGAGATAGCACGCACGTTCTCGCCTGAGCTGTAATTGTTCCGTGTTATATAATCTAACATAGATAAGACCTGATTATAAATCTTAAATCGATTTTTCCCAAAGTCAATGGTTACTTTATGGCGGATTAAAAAATCTATCCTGATCAGTCCGTCAGCTGGTAAATGCAGCTCATCGGGACAAACTACAAAACGATGTATTAGATTACTGGAACCCACGGTCAATTCTACATTAGTAACTCCGTGGCTACTCATTTGGTTTCCAGAAACGTCTACTAATATATCGTTCGAGGGTGTGATAGATAAATTTAACTCGTCAACTACACTTCGTTTTAATAGCGATACGGCGGCACCGGAATCTATTAGAAACGTACGATCTGATTGATTTATTTCCAAAATGAGAAATTTAGTCTTATCTGTGTTAGAATCTGCGACCCGTGGAACAATAAAGCGGTGTTCTTCTAAACTGTCTGACGTTGGGTCGCCGTCGAGACAGGTTTGGTGTTTAAAGGACACGATTTATCATCCGCACGGTGACCGACTTTAGCGCAGTTATAACATAATATCTGCTTAGGTTGAGGACACTTTTTCGATATGTGGTCAGTACTACCACAGTTAAAGCAACGACCTCTCATATTGTGGTATCGCTGATCCGTGCGTAACACTGTGTTCTTCTTTGGTGTTATTTTACGGTGGGATTCCGAAGGTGTAACTACTGATGCAACCCGTGTGCCTTTATTATTTTGAGACGAACTCAAAGCGCGGACATGTGCTTTATGTGCGTCGGCTTTCGTTTCACGATAAAGACGCGCTAAGACCTCCTCGCAATGCTCCGCGTACGGTAATGCCTCCTCAACAGTTTCAAATTGCCGAATTCTACTAACTTCATTTGCTAATTTAGTATCCAGGCCCTCGAAAAATTGTTTAATCATCATCGTCTCGCGTTTTATTCGATTTCGCAAGCTCGTCAAATCGCTGCCATCTGACACAGGAAACAGTTTTGCGGCTGCAATTTCCAAACGTAATGCGAATTTTTGCAGTGGTTCATCTTTTCTACGGAAAATTTTGAAGAATTCCTTTTCGGCTATTGCAAAATCGGTTTTCTTTCCAAATAATTTAACTAACCATTCACGAATACTAATAATTGAATTTGGCCGTTTATCTACCGGAAGTGAATAAAAGCAATTTTGAGGTTCCCCTTTTAATTTCAATTTTATGGCCGTAACCACCTGACTATCGGTCCATCTATAACATTCGGCTACCGTCGCTACATTATCTAGAAAGGCTTCCAGATCAGGACCACCGGAATAAGTATCAATCGTTTTAAGGGCTGATATAGACGTCGGGTCAGTAAATGCTTGTCTCGCTTGTGGAGAACTGGTTTGTATCGGTTGTTCTGTAGGTAGACCTATATATGGTTTATAATTTGGGAGGTGATATGAAAAAGGTGCCATATGAAGTTCTGGTGGTGGGACACGGGACGGGCCAGGTTGCGTTAAATATTCGTAAGGATAATAATAGGGCATTGTAACTGGAGGAGCGGTCGGATTCTCTACTGTTGTCGTAGTCGTAGTGGTTGAATATATGTTGAGTTATTGACGTATTCCTGACACAATAAACAACTAACTTTCAAATGATTTAATAAATGCAAACAGTACGCAGTTACAAATGATTATCCAAATGTGGATTATAACCAGATACATAAAAGGTACCTAAAAGAAAAGAGAATATTTTGAATTTAGACGGCCGAAGAGAATAAATATTCTTGCACGCCATACAAACAATATTTACCTTTTATGTGCAGGTTTACAATATAATATTACAAGTAATTCATTCGACAGTAATTCTGACTAAATTTTCGTCTTTCTTCGTTGCTACATTTATTAGAAAACAGTAACAAAAAATTGACAAATTTTATATCATGTATCTAGATTATTAACAAAAAAAATATGTAGATTGAGTGTCGGTAAAGTAGATAACAAATAAAAATAAATAATTACTACTTAACACTCCTCCTTAATTATTTTTCTTCTTAGATCAGTAAAGATCTTATGGTTTAGGGGCTTCGTCAGAATATCCGCCAATTGGTTCTGACTCTTAACATGTTTCAACTCCACGGTGACACCAATGTGTTGTTGAATAAATTTTCTCGGTATTTCTATATGTTTCTTCCCCTTGGTTGTCTTGCCTTCATGTGCATTTTTCAGCATCAAAATAGCCGACTGATTGTCAATACACAGTACAGTTGGTTGGTTCAACTCTAAGAATCCGAGTTCGCTGGCGAGTCGTCGAATCCAACTGATGTCATCGATTGAAGAGACAGCGGCTCGGTATTCAGCTTCGGCCGTCGATGTAGCTACTAACCGTTGCTTCTGTGTATACCAGACAACTGGCCCACCTCGTACAATCAGGATTCCACTGGTTGAATGTCCAGATTCTCTGTCTCCTCCGTAGTCTGAATCTGTGTATCCGTATATTGTGTTATCTCCGTCGAAGAAAATTCCAAACCTTGGAGTTCCTTTCAAGTATTCGAATACTCGTTTGGTCATTTTCCAGTGGCTGTTCATTGGTTTATTGCAGAATCTACTTAGGTAATTGAAAGCGAAGCATATGTCTGGTCGAGAGATTGTTGCTAGATATAACAAGCTGCCAATGGCTTCACGGTAGGGTTCGGCTTTCGAAAGAGGTCGGTCATTTAAATAGTTGTCTTTGCTTGTGACCATCCCTTTTTCAATGGGTGTTGATGATATGTTGTTGGAATCAAAGTTGAATCGATTGATTATTTTCTGGGTGTATTTGGGCTGACTAATAAAAATTCCTTGTTGTTCTACATCGATTTTCATACCAAGATACTCCATTTGTTTAGGAAAGTTCTCATCATATGTAAGCTCAAATTGGCGATTCAATTTGTTGAGTACTTGAAGTATTTCTTCGTTATTTCTTCCAACAATGAGACCATCATCTACAAACAGAGCGATGATTATGGTTTGATCTTCACTATAGTAAATACAGGGATCATCATCTGTATTTATAAAACTTAAAATTTTCAGACAAGCGGATACTTTTTCGTTCCACTTTTTGGGAGCTTGTTTCAAGCCATATAAGCTCTTCTTCAACTTGCAAACACGTCTGGAACCGTCATGAAAACCTTCAGGCTGGAACATATATATTTCTTCCGCTAAATCTCCGTATAGGAATGCAGTCTTGACATCGAACGTTATGAGTTTTAATTTTTCAGAGGCTGCGATGCTGAGAATTAATCTTATCGATGCATGACGTGCAACTGGACTGAACGTCTCTGTGTAATCTATTCCTTGTCGTTGCTCGAAGCCTCTTGCTACAAGACGTGCTTTTAAACGACCGTCTTGTTTTTCTCTTAATACCCACCGACTTGTTAGTGGCTTGGCAGATTTTGGAGGTTCCACGAGTTCCCATGTTCCCATTTTTATAAGTGAATTAAATTCATCATACATAGCTGCGCGCCATCCTTCGTGCTTCAGGGCTTCTTCCACTGTTATGTCTTCTGTTTCTCCGATCATTGCAAAATTATCTTGACGTCCTCCACGAATAGAGTCTGTAACGTAGCTTGAATATCTGACAGGTTCTTTCAATGTACTTCGATCTCGAAGCTTTCGTTTCCCACTGTGTGCTCCTTCATCTCGAGTTCCGTCGTTATCGTGTCTAGAATAGATGATCCTTGGTTCTTCGTTGGTGTTAGTCTTTTCAGAATTCTCCGAGACTTCTGAGTCTTGATTATAATTTAGCAGATTCGTGTAAATCTCTGTATCTTCGGTTTCTCCATCGAAGATGACATTGTCAGAGCACACGACATTTTGTTCTTCAGGCATATAAATTCGATAGCATGGTGTATCTGGGTCGTAGCCTACAAATATGCCCTTCTGAGATTTTCGATCCATCTTTCTCCGCTTATTTTCTGGAATCATTACATAACATGTACAGCCGAAGCTTCGCAGTCGATCCAATTTCATTTGGCGTCCAAACCATAGATCTGCAGGACTTTTATCTGTAAGAGAACTGGTTCCAGTCTGGTTAAGTGTGAACACAGCGTAGTTCAATGCTTCAGCCCACAGATTTTCATTTAGGTTTCGATCGTGTATAACAGTACGAGCTAACTCGACTACGGTGCGCATGTCTCTCTCAATTCGACCGTTCTGTTGAGGACTGTAGGCGTTTGACTTCATGTGGAAGATTCCAAGTTTCTCAAGTAGGTCTTTTGTTCTGGCGTTCTTGATTTCAGTACCGTTATCTGACATCAGACATTTGATTTTCTTGTCAAACTGATTTTCTACCATCTTGGTAAAGGTGTTTAGCTTTGCAACTACTTCATTTTTCGTTTTCAAGAAATAGATCGTGCGATAGCGTGAGTAATCGTCCCTGAACAGCAAGAAGTAGTGAGCTCCTCCTAAAGATGAAATGTTCATTTCACCCAGATCAACGTGAATCAGATCCAAGACAGCCTCAGCAGTCTTTGGATTTGTAGGATGGGAAATACAATGATGTTTACCGTAAGTACATCCTTCGCACACATGGTTTCCCCAGTCGTCCGTGTACTTGATACCTTTCCTGTCTAGAATTTTTCTAACATGGTTGACGTTTTGGTGTGCCAGTCTAGTATGCCATGTTTTCAAGGAAGTTGTTACCAGACACTTTTCGGACTTTTCTTGACGAAACATCATTTGAAATAGCTTACCAACACGCTTGGCTATGGCAACTTTTTCTTGATTATCTTCGGTCTTAAAGATTGATTCAGTTGCGTGGGCTGACTGTATATATCCCTTGTCCAGCATCTGCGTAACGGAGAATAAATTGAAGGTCATTTCTGGAACTAACAGAACTTTTTCAAGTATCACTTTTTCCCAACTTTCTCCATTATACGCTTCGAGTTCCACATCTCCTATTCCTACTCCATTCAGTTCGGTAGCGTCTCCTATCATGACTATTGTGGGTACCTTTAGTTCTGAGAAGTTGGTCATCCAGTCTCGTCGAAAAGTCATGTGCTGCGTGGCAGCACAATCCTGGTACCACAAGTCGTCACTATTCTGCTGACAGCTAATGTCGTTAATTTTGACGGTGGAGAGTCCAACGGTGATAAACGCTCGTCGACTTGAATTCTTCGACTGATCCTTATTGGATTTCTGACTATTTATATTACTTTCTGGGCACTCTTTTGCAAAATGCCCTACACGCTTACAGTTGTTGCATGGATATTTATTTTTGCAGTAATTCAAGTATTTAGGGCACGGTTTGTTTTTACAGTACTTTTTGACATGTCCTCTCTTGCCGCATTTAAAACACTCGACTCCAGTACCTTCAGAAGAGTTTGCCTTAGCTGATTGTCTAGAAATAAAGGCGTTTTGGTTCGATGGTTCGTTCTCGTTCAGTCTATCTTCTTCTAATCGTAGTTTTTCAACAAGTTGATTAAAATTCTTTTCATTAACGTTGACGTTATCCCATGCAGTGCGAAAGTGATGTAGCTTAGGCGGCAACACACCAATGATTCTGGTCAAGATCCAGCTTTCTTTCACTTCCTCACCTTCTGCTTCAAGATCTTCAGCTAATTGTTTAATTTTCATACAATTTTCAATGGCTGACAGATTGGTATCATATTTGAAACCAAAAAAGCGTCTTTGAAGACCTTCAATCGTGATATCGGACTTTTTACCATAGAACATTTCAAGCTTATCTAGCATTTGTTTTGCCGTCGTACAATTTGCTATCTTACGTGCTATATTACTATCGACATTTAACCCTATCAATGCTTGCGAGTCTAGATCTTGCTTAATCCATGCTCTTACATTGGCTGCCGTTTCTTCCCCTTCGGGTTTTTCTTGTGCACCTGTCGCAACTGCAAATGTCCCTTTTGATTTAAGAATTAAATTTATTTTGAAGCGCCACGATGTGTAGTTTACTTCTTTTTGTGCGGTTTCGGACAATAGTTCTAGTTGGGTCTTAATCGTATCCATATTAGAAGACTTTTCTGACAAATTTTGACTGACAATGACAGGGCGATGACAGCTGTCACGATTCAGCTGATTTTTGATGACTTGCGTGTTGACTGATTTCTAAATTCTTTAATGACTAATGTATTGACTGACTTTGATGCGTTTTAACTAGCTTCGATGCACCTCTCTGACTGACTTGTATCTGGTCTTTTAAATTTGTGCGATCTAGGTTACGCTGACTTGTTTGTGCTTTTTATTCAACAAGCAGTTCTGGGCCCGTAACCTGTTGAGTTATTGACGTATTCCTGACACAATAAACAACTAACTTTCAAATGATTTAATAAATGCAAGCAGTACGCAGTTACAAATGATTATCCAAATGTGGATTATAACCAGATACATAAAAGGTACCTAAAAGAAAAGAGAATATTTTGAATTTAGACGGCCGAAGAGAATAAATATTCTTGCACGCCATACAAACAATATTTACCTTTTATGTGCAGGTTTACAATATAATATTACAAGTAATTCATTCGACAGTAATTCTGACTAAATTTTCGTCTTTCTTCGTTGCTACATTTATTAGAAAACAGTAACAAAAAATTGACAAATTTTATATCATGTATCTAGATTATTAACAAAAAAAATATGTAGATTGAGTGTCGGTAAAGTAGATAACAAATAAAAATAAATAATTACTACTTAACAATATACCACCGTCGTGGAAGTAAGCGGATTAAGAACAGTCGTCGTAGTCGTGGTTGGAGTCACTACGTCCGTGTGATTCACCATTTTGGTTTTGTGTCAAACTAATTCAATCGATCGTTTGCTTATCTAGTAATAACAATTTTTTTTTTTTACTAGATCCTACCGACTGCGCCAATTGTAACAGTCAGTGCGTTTGGGTAGTGAACCGCACTGTCGTTGACGTATTGAACTATTACCCGGACAACCACAGAAAGAATAATGAAATTTATACTTACCTGTGTCACTACGCTGCCTGGGTAGACACACTGCTGCAGAATCGGAAAATGGGTGCACACACGAAAGAACGAAACAAGTTGATAAAAATATAAATATAATTAAAGATTAATTAATAACAAAATCTAAGAATACAATTTGGAAACGTGCGACTGTTCGCTTCCACGACCGAATCGAGAATCCTCTCTGCTGGACACGCACAGTCTTTGCAAGCTGGTTCATTTGACCACGTTAACAATTTTCGGCCGGTAAGTTTCCGCGGTTCTACTAGAATTTACGTGTGCGGAAACTCGCCATCCACGAGTCAGCGAGTGCAACGAACACGGTGCACCATAAACAGAAAATTAATAAAATTTTCGAAGGCACACACGTGGCCGTTACAAAACATGCAAACTATAAACCGAGTTGCTGTACGTCTTCCAGCTTTTGATGCAACTGATCCGGAGCTATGGTTTTCAATATACAGGGTGGCCCAGTGAAAATTATCAGCGCAATTTTTGGCCACTCAACCTTAATTTTGCTAAAAACGCTCGAACACTTCAATTTTAATATAAAGGGGGACACCTAAATGGATTAGTACCAATGGCATAACTTCAACCCTAAAATGGGTGTGGACTGCACCTCAAAAATTTTAAATGGAAAAGGGTATCAAGCATGACATATTTCGAAAGGCCTTTCAATTCTCTTTTCAACAGTTTTTTTATTTTTCAAATCCGATCATTAGTTCCAGAGAAATATCGTTTAAAACAAATTTTATCAGGTGTGCAAAACTGCAATCAAGTAGGCTTAAACAAATGACAGAAACTCAAGTTTCAATTTATTAGGTGTTTAAAATGACTATTTACAACTTCCATACAATAATAAAGATTTTGCTCAAAATTTTGGAGATACGGTATAAACTTTAGACTTCAAATAACCCCACAAAAAAATCCAACTTACAAATTACTTATTTATTACAAACAACTTGTCGAAAGAATTGTTTATTTAGTTTCTGTCATTTGTTTTAGCCTACTTGATGGCAATTTTGAACACCTGATAAAATTTGTTTTAAACGATATTTCTCTGGAACTAATGATCGGATTTAAAAAATAAAAAACTGTTGAAAAGAGAATTGAAAGGCCTTTCGAACTGTCATGTTTGACACCCTTTTCCATTTAAAATTTTTGAGGAGCAGTCCACACCCATTTTAAGATTGAAGTTATGCCATTGGTACTAATCCATTTAGGTGTCCCCCTTTATATGAAAATTGACGTGTTCAAGCGTTTTTAGCAAAATTAATGTTAAGTGGTCAAAAATTGCGCTGATAATTTTGACTTGGCCACCCTGTACATACAATACAATACCCCATTATCCTTTTCTAGTCAGATTACTGAAATTAGATCAGTTCAGTTAGACCTGAACTACCTAATCTACCATGACGAGTGGGTCACTGAATCCAGTACATGTGTGGAGGAGATTCAATCAATTGGAATGAAAAATATATGATCATATTTCAAAACAACTTAAATACGAAAAAATTTATTTTATGAAAATAATTATTTATTAAATGTCGCACCCCTTGGAGACTATCTTATCTCTTTCTCTTTTTTACATAAAGGTGTAGAAAATTCATTTCTGTGAGTAATTATTTTCAATAATACATGAGAATCGAAAAATTGAGAATCTAGAAGATTTTAAGAATTAAGTAGTCGAAAAATTCACAAAAAAAACTAAGTTTACATTCTAATTAAGATTTTTTTCTTTTAGTAAACCATTAAAACTTTATAGATTGCCCTCTTTGGCCCATTGACTGGCGACGCCCTTTTATTGTAGCGATATTTTACTAAAAGATATCTAGCGGCCGCGTAGCGACATTTTTAGGAATTACTTACAAGAATGAAAAATTATTTGTGGAATACCAAGATGTGATATACGACTAAATACTAAATAGACTAGCCCTACTAAAATATTCATAGGGATATTGTTGTAACTGCTGAAGATATTTTATTATATTTCATTAAAAATCCACATAAATTAAATTTTTCTTTAACGTAGATGTTTATAACTGTTAATGTGAATAAAAACGAAGTAGTAAATAATAAATACACATTAATATGCTTTAATAAGAACACAAAAATACAATAAACAAGATTGACAGAATCTAAACTGATTGACAAAAACTGACAGGTTCAAGTTGTAACTTGATACATTATACATATTGTATTAACAAACGGTGAATACGAATAAAGTTTAAGTTTTAAGTTTAACACTTCCCCTAAAAATTAAATTTTATTCGCAGACATTCCCACCATTAAACTTAAATATTCAAAACGAACTCGTGGAATTGGTTTAGTCAAGATATCTTCTGCTTGTTCTTGACCTGGTACATGTTTGACTTGTCCATCTTGAATTCGTTCTCTGATAAAATGAAATCGTACTTCTATATGTTTCGAGCGCTTGTGGAAACTCGGATTTTTAGCCAATTTGATTGCGCTGGCGTTATCCACACGAAGAACAGGAATTGTTTTCAAAGGTGAAATTTCAGAAAACAATCTAGTGAGCCAGATAATATCCTTTACTGCTTCACTAGCGGCCACATATTCGGCCTCTGTGGTTGAAAGTGAAACACTTCGTTGTCGTCTACTGCTCCATACAATAGCTCCTCCATTAAACTTACAAAGTGTCCCTCTGACAGAACGACGTGTCGTACAGTCGCTAGCATAATCAGCATCACTAAATACTTCGAGTTCATCAGTTTTTAAAGAAACACAGTACTTGATACCAAGTAGTACAGTTCCTTTCAAATATTTAAATATTCGTTTTACCAGTAGCCAGTGCTTTTCTTCAGGATGTTCAAGAAATTGTGACACATAATTCACAGCAAATGCTATATCCGGGCGAGTAGCAACTGCTAGATACATTAAGCTCCCCACTGCTTCCCGATAAGGTGCATTTGTTACTTCCCTGTTATTAATATCTTCAGCAAGTTGACATTTTTCCATAGGGATGCAAACTGGATTTGCATTATTCATGTGATATTTCTTCAGAATTTCTTCAATATATATCTTTTGAGAAATAAAAATGGAGCCGTCGTTACAGTGTTGAATTAAAATATTTAGAAAACATCCAATGGGTTGAATTGTAATTTTAAACTCTTCTTTTAGCTTTATTAAAAATTCGTCAATGACTTCTTTTTGACTTGCAGCAACTAGTCCGTCATCAACATACAATACAACTATTAGCTTTTCTTTGCCTAATATTTTATAAAACAGACATGGATCTGCAGTACTTTCGTGCAAGCCAATGGTTAATAATACTGTAACAAACCGCTATGCCGTCACAACGGATGTTTTCTATCGGTGGGTATTAATAAATAATGTATACTTACCTGTCTTAGGCTGGTACTGCTTGCTGAAAGGCACTAGAGCTGCTTCAAGGGAGGTGGCACAATGAGCAAAGGTTCGGAAAGAACAAACGTGTTTATTTACCCGCAACTACACACTAGCTAGACTCTCTATTCTTTACATTAATTTATACTATAAAAGTGCAGGGATCAGCAATGTAACTTGTACGTAAATTGTACGTGGATTAATTACCCAACGTTCAGCAAACTAGTAACCTATATTAAAACGGAATTTGGACTTTGAAATGTTTAGACAACAATTTAGAATAAGTCGTAAATTGTTACATTACCGTCCCCTTAAGACTTAATTATATCTTCGCAGAAGATTAATTAAGTCCACTTTACTTACTCTACGAGTTATACAGAACTATGGTGGGTTTACACTGGATACAGTCGACGTAAGGGAACCGTGGGGCTCATTGGTATAACGGTAGGTGGTGCGGGGTTTCCTGGTTCTGCTCTATACTCTGGTGGGGGAGAATTACTCTGCGTTATAGCTGCTTCTTCATCCGTGGCGGTCGATGGCGATTGAGGTATAAGGTTTATTAGTAAAAAGCGATTTAGTAGAGCATGCCAGAAACTCGCGAAGAAGATGGAGCGACCTCTGGCTTGGTGTTGTGTTGCCTTTTTGATGGTCCAGCAATTCATGGCTACGCTGGCGATGTAGGCAAGAATAGACCATGTGGTGTAGATTGCTGCTATGACCGAAAACACATTCCCTACTTTAGACAGGAAACCCCATACTTCTTCGGCTGCCTCTCTCGCAAAAGACGTGAATTCCTTTCGGCTGAACATATTGGGTAGGTGATACCCTTGTGAATCTACGTCCCCGCCAGTAACTCTCCTTGTCATGAGATTCATGACCGCCTTTCTCTCGTTTGGAAAGAGCAAGTGGTGTTGGAATGCCTCCATGTCACTTCTTGAGTATATACCTCCTGAACTGAGTGGTGAAATCTCCATCATTGGTAGGTGGTTTACTTCTTCATCAGTGCTCAGCTCAGTTGGCGTTGGGTTGGCTAGATGTGGGTCTGGAGATATTTCTATCCACTTGCCCTCCAAATGAAACATGGTGGGTAGTCGGCTGTCGCAATCAACCTGGGTGCCTTGATCTTGTAGAATCCGGGTTACTGGCGTCATGAACTTGGTTTCGTTCTGGTAAAACACCGGCAACTCCTGATAGCAGAACTCCGTCTTCCTGAACGTCACAATTTTAGGGGAACATTTAGCAATGAACAGAACTTCTCCAACTACTCTTCCTGTGTGGCCGGCAGCTTCTTTGACTAGATCACTAACGATGTCGGGTGATTCGTGGGCCATTGCGAGGCGATTCCTCAATAATTGTTCTCGCAACTTGCATCTTTTAGCGATTGCGTCAAAGATCAAGTCACGAGTTTGTTGTTTTACTGCTATCTCCAGAAAGAGTAGCTTGGAAAGTACTTGCGCCATGATATCCGTATTATGGACGGTTCTTTTAACTTTCTGATAGTAGAACCCCAACGGTGATTCAAATATAATTAATAGTCGGTTCTGCTCTGTCCTCCAGGCCGGTTGATGGCACATGGCGTCCGTTGTGGTTAGCCTCAAGGCAAAAACAGTGTCTTGCGTCTCAACCACTATATACTTGGTAGGAGAGTGGGCGGTAGTGGAATTTAAAACTAAAGTTCAGCCGGACCTTCGTACAGTACGTCAATTCCTGTCGTGGAGCATTTATCTCGCCAATCGATGTCCCAAATAGTCTCACCTCGTTCTTCATCGAAACAGTACTTATCACTGTACACGCAACTGGTTCCGGAATAAAGAATTACTGAGTTTGACTCGATGTCAGCTATTGCGGTGTAATCTGTTAACTTGATAGAAATTGATGCACTGACGGTGACGTCTTCATAGCTCACTCCGTTGTACGTGTATTGTACCCCTACGCATGTACCTTTTGCGTTTAATTTCCCTGCTAAGGTGGTGGACACGTGAACAGTCTTATTAGGTTCCAATCCTGCTATTATTCCCGCGCCAATGCCCTGTAAATCTAATTGTCCAAAATGGTGAGCGTTTACGCATTTTTCACTACGTACGTAATGTACGAAGTGCGCGACCCCACCCGACACTATTGAGGAGTGCGAGTGCATGCCACAGTGCATTATAGTTTGTCGTATCGTGACAAGGCATGAATATACATGGACTTCTGCATACCTTCTCTCCTGTACTAATTGAATGTTTTTCCTCAGTTTTTCAGTGGCGTTCCTGGGATCCGGACAGGATTGGACCTTTAAGAGTGATATTCTTGTAATCTCCGTAGCAGGGTCCGTACAATCGTAGGCTATGATATCTGCTAATGTCCCTACACCCAGTGTAATTAACCCATAAACAATCCAATACATTATTATTATTATTTTTTTTTTTAATCACACTAAGCTTAATCTAGATCCTTTGATTTGATACCCAAGGTTGGTCCGGTACTGTTCCTCGACTTCTGGTGTTGTACCGGGGTGGTGTTGGAGGGGACTCTACTTGGCTTCTCCCAGAGTTGTACGACTCTTCCGTTAATTCGCCTTCAGATGTCCGAACCAAGGTATTGTTTCTTTCGCTCGGTGCTGAAACATTCAGGGTGTTATTATTATTATTTGCGAAAACTGGAGTTTCCGCTGATGCTAGCTGTATTTGAGGCTGGATTGGGTGGCAACCCGTTGCCTCCGTCTCCTTTGGTATCGTATTCAATTCATCATCTACCACCGGGATGTCACCCAATCTAGCCTGATTATCTTTACACGCTAGACAATGCTTGAGCCGGTTGACATGGACCTTCTGTTCCTTCCGACCGTGTTGTTCCTTAATTATGGCGTTTACTCCGTCAATGTCTAGTATACGATAGGGACCCGTCCAAGGTTTGCTCAGTTTTTTGCTGAGTCCTGGCTTAATAGCTGGCGAGTGTAAATATACTCTATCACCAATTTTAAAGGTTGGTGACTTTGTGTTTTTGTTAAAAATTTTGTGGATCCTATCAGTAACTCTACATTGATGTTCGCGTGCTTGTTGATGTGCCATTTTCATACGTTGAACAAACTCGGCCGCATAGGATAGGTCAGTGTCATACCGCGTGCGTAGTGGTTTAAAAATGGAGTCAAACGGTAACTCGATATCCCGACCGTATAACAAATAGAAAGGTGAGTCACCTAACGCCGAGTGTGTCATACTACAGTATGCTGATACAGCATACGGTAGCCATTCGTCCCAGTCGCGCATTTGTGGGGTGATGTAATGGGAAATCAAGTCCTTTAATGTGCGATGAGTTCGTTCTAGACTCCCATTGGTTTGTGGACGGTAGGCGGTTGTGTGAAGTCTGTCAATTTGAAGGAAATTACATATTTCCTTCATAACCCGTGCTAAAAATGGTGTCCCGAGATCGGTTAACATTTGTCGTGGCGTACCGTGACGTAAGATCACCCCTTTGACAAAAGTTTTTGCTACAGTTTCCGCGGTTTGATTTTTCATCGGGAAAGCCTCTAAATATCTAGTCGCGGCGTCCTGTACCGTTAATATGTATTTATGCCCCTCGTCTGTCTGTACTAATGGTCCCACAATATCCATAGCTATTCGGTGGAAAGGTTTACAAATTGGTGGAATCTTAACAAGGGGTGCTGGGCGTAAATGAGGGGAGGTTTTTCGTTGTGCACATGGTACACAGCTTCTGACATGCCTCTTAACATCTTCGCGTACCGTTGGCCAATAAAACCGAGAACAAACTCGTTGCAGTGTTTTGTCTATACCTGCGTGTCCTGACAAGGGGGAGTCATGGCATGCGCGCATGATATGCTCACGCTGAGTCTTAGGGATAACCAGTTTATCCTCAAACCGGTCCGTACTCTTTTTGTATACTAACCCGTCATCATCCAGGAAAAACTCACTTTGTGAAAAATTTTCCTTATCCAGAATTAATCGGATTTCACTATCCTCTTGTTGGGCTTTTTTAATGGTTTCACGGTCCCAAATAACGAGTTTATTTTCCGTGCTGCTTAATAGGCGTATCGGCTTTATTCTCGACAGCGCATCTGCATTGCAATGTTTGGTTCCCGGTCGGTATTCTACTTTAAAATCATATTCTGAAAGAGCTAATGACCAGCGCATAAGTCGGTTATTGGTCTCTTTCATTTTCATAAGCCACTTTAAGGGTTGATGGTCTACAATTACCTTAAAGGGACGCCCATACAAATAACACTTATAATGCTTAATTCCCCAAACCAATGCGGCGCATTCTCGCTCAGTTGTGCAGAGATTTTGTTCAGCCTTACTTAATTGTCGGCTCGCATACGCCACTGGCAGCTCATGTCCGTCATATTGCTGGCACAGTATGGCACTGATCGCAAATGCAGAGGCATCCGTGCACAAAATAAACTCGCGATTAAAATCTGGATACTTCAGAATGGGTGATTGGGTCAAACACTGTTTCAGATTGTCAAACGATGCCTGTGCGGAGTCATCCCAATTGAAACGCGCATATTTCTTTGTGAGGGCGGTTAGGGGTACGGCTATTTTGGCGAAGTCAGGTATGAACCTTCTGTAAAAACCTACTAGTCCCAGGAAAGCCCGAACATCGGTAATGTTTGATGGCTTTGGATATTTACTCACGGCACTAATTTTTTCGGGATCTGGCTTAATGCCCTGACTGCTCACTATGTGTCCTAAAAATTTTGTCTCGTTGTGCATGAATTTACATTTATTAGGATTTAGGGTTAATTTCGCATTTCTTAGTCTGTCAAAAATGGATGTTAATTTTGAAATATGCTCATGCACGTCATCACTACTGAAACATATGATGTCGTCTAAATAAACAAAACAGTGAGTGCCGGTTAATCCCGAGAGTACAGTATACATAAGTCTCTGCCAAGTACTGGGACTGTTAGCTAGACCGAAGGGCATCCTTTTGCATTCGTAATGCCCCCATGGTACCGAGAAGGCTGTTTTTTCGCGATCCTTAAGATCCACTTCGACTTGCCAGTAACCCTTGGTTAGATCTAATGTGGTGAATTTGGTGGCTTTACCTAACTGGTCCAACGTATCTTGCAAATTTGGTATTGGAAAAAAATCTCGTTTCGTGACCGCATTTAAAGCCCGGTAATCTATGCAGAAACGAAAGTTGTTATTACCGTCCGAGTTTAATTTTTCTACCAAAACGACTGGTGCAGACCAGGGTGAAGATGAAGGAGTAATAATATCATTCTCCAACATCTCATCTATTAAGTTTTTCATGACTTGTCGTCTGCTAAAGGGTATTCGATACGGAGCCCGGGCTACCGGTGCACTATCGCCGGTTTGAATCCTATGTTTTACTAAATGAGTGCAATTTAATTTATCTTGCTTTGATTTGAAAATGTCTAAATATTCTAATAAGAATTTTGATAATACATTCTTGTCCGACTCTGGTAGGTGATTTAAATTGAACAATTCAGCACATTCCTGCCTTGTTATCGTGTTGATAGTGCCCGAGCGCTGACCGGTAGTATCGTTGTCTGCTTCATAAGCAAGGACGGCCGTTGCTATCGGTGTGTTTTTACTCAAGTCAGCACTCTGTTGACTTACATTTAGAATGTTGAGTAACATAGCATTCTGCTGATCATGCTTCGCGACGATAACGCGAGCTGCTAGTACACCGTGCAGCCCGACGTCTTTTGGCTCAAGTACGTAAATACCTGCGGGTACGCGACTATCTACTTGCCCTACACATGTTACCCCATGTCGTGCGGGTATTGTTAATTTCTGAGATAGCCGTACTACATATTCAGGGATAGCTCTCCCTGCGCTGCTACTTGACAATTTTAAGGATTGTGAACCTATGCTACAAACAGTTTCGCTACTTGTTGTGATCCGTTGATCACGGCTCGCTTCGATAGTCGGTTCACCCGGCTCTATCGCTACTACGGCTTCCTTGCTACAGGTAGATTTCTCTTGCGAATATAACTCGCCCCTAGAGACCCCTACCTGACCGGCTTGTTGATCACGGGTCAGACCTGAGATCATTTCACTCGGATTTTCTACGCTTCCCTTAACTAACCGATCCGGACTATTTGCAGTGGTCGGTATACTAAAATTAACTAAATTACTGGCTCTAGGTCGCACGGAGCAAACTTCTGAGCTATTGTTATTCCATTTACCGATTCTTGACATAGATAATATTTTGCTCGCGATGATCAATTCGTCATTTTTAAAATCTAAATGTGCTTGATGTGCTTCCAGGAAATCAACCCCAATTAACCCATCTGTTTCGAAATATAGATCATTTGCACAGACTACAAAACGATGGTTACATTTTTTTGTTAACCCAAGGTCAAAAGTAATGTCAACTGCGCCGCTGCTACAGAGACGATTACCTGATACATCGAGTAAAACATCATTTGAGGCTAACACCGCGATATTGTGCTTTGCAACTACGCGCTGTTTAATTAATGACATAGCCGCGCCTGAATCTATTAAGAAAGAATAATTGCAATTTTGAATTACCAAATGGATCATCCGAGTATTATCTACACAAGAATCAGTGACCCTCGGAATAACTACAACTGATTTGATATCTATTCTGTCTGACGTCGGGTCGCCGTCGAGACAGGTTCCGAGTTTAAAGAACACTTATTTGCGTAGTGCCCTGCCTTTAGACAACGGAAACAAAATGGCTGACGGGGCGTAGGGCACGTTCTAGATATATGATCGTTGCCTCCACAATTGAAACATAGACCTCTCATTTGTGGGTATGTCTTGGTGGGTAACTCTCGGGTAATTTTTCTCTTATAATTTAAGTCTTTTGTCGAGTCTGGCTTATCCTTCTTTACTGTTAAGGCCCGTATACTAGCTTTATGTGCGTCCGCTTTTGTTTCTTTATACAGTCGGGCTAACACTTCTTCACAATGTTCGGCATATGGCAACGCTTCGTCTATGGAATCGAACTGGCGATATCTACAGATTTCGTTGGCTAATCGCGTCTCCAACCCGTCCAAAAATTGTTTGATTAGTGCGCTTTCTTTCTTAATTTTATTCCTTAAATTTTGATATGAATCTACTGGCATTATCGCTGGAAACATTCTCGACGCTGCTACTTCTAACCTGACGGCATATTTCCGAAGACTCTCATCTTTTGCTCTAAAAATTTTATAAAATTCGCGTTCTGCTGATGCCGGGTCCGATCTTCGACCAAAAAGGTCGATGAGCCAATTTCGAAACGAAGCCACATCCTGAGGTCGTCTATCGTGCGGTAAAGAATAAAAACTTGTCTGCGCCTCCCCTCTCAGTTTTAATTTTATTACACTCACTATCTGCCTGTCTGTCCATCGCGAACTCTCTGAAACCGCGGCGACATTATCTAGAAATGCCTCTAACTCAGGTCCGCCTGAATAAGTTTCTATATTTTTAATAGCGGACATCGTGTTGGGATCAGAAAATATCTGAGTTACTGTCTCGTGCTCGGGAGTTGACGTTGGAGCGGTCGCTGGGGCTGTAGGTAAAGGTGGAGTGGTTGGCAAAGGCTGCTTGGGAATGTGCTCATATGTAGGGAGGTGATACGAGAAGGGTTGTTGGTAAGATGAAGGTCCAGGTACCGGATAAGTGTACGTGCCTTGTCTATGTGGAATTTGTAGCCGCATGCAATATGAAAATAAAATGGCTGCCATTTACGCTAAGTCATTGAATACGCGTTATTATTGCTAAAAACAGAATTGGGAGTGCAACAATTGCCAGAATTCTTCTTAATAAGTTTAGTTTAGGTCATTGTGAGTTGCTATTTGTTGTAATCCACCCAAAATGAAGATTACTTTAAAGAATTTACAACAGCAGACTTTCCAAGTCGAAATTGACAGCAGCAAAACTGTAAAACATTTAAAGCAAAAGATCGAAGCGGAGAAGGGCAAAGACTACGCCGCGGAAAACCAACGACTGATCTACGCGGGCAAGATCCTGACAGACGACAATGCCATATCGGAGTACAACATCGACGAGAAGAAGTTCATCGTGGTGATGGTGACGAAGCCGAAGCAGAGCGAGAAGTCGGAGAGCTCGGGCGACAGCGGCTCTGGGGCGGTGGAGCCGGCGCCGGTGGCGGCGGTGGCGGAGCCCGCGGTGGAGCCCGCGGCCGAGCTGGCCAGCGCCGAGAGCGCGCTGCTCATGGGCCCCGACTACCACTCCATGCTGCAGAACATCGTGGACATGGGCTACGAGCGGCCGCAGGTGGAGGCGGCGCTGCGCGCGTCCTTCAACAACCCCGACCGCGCCGTGGAGTACCTCATCACCGGCATCCCGCCGCTGCTGGACGAGGAGCCCGCCGCCGAGCCGGCGCCCGAGCTCGCCACGCTCGACAGCGCGCCCGCCAACCAGGACCCCGACGACCCTCTGGCGTTTCTGCGCGCGCAGCCGCAGTTCCAGCAGATGCGGCAGGTGATCCAGACGAACCCGGGGCTGCTGAACGCGGTGCTGCAGCAGATCGGCCAGACGAACCCGGCGCTGCTGCAGCTCATCTCGCAGAACCAGGAGTCGTTCGTGCGCATGCTCAACGAGCCGGCGGCGGGCGCTGGTGCTGGTGGCACAGCTGGTGCGGGTGCTGCTGGTGCAGCGTCCGTGCCGCCCGCCGCCGCCGCGCCCGCGACGCCCGGCGTCATCCACGTCACGCCGCAGGACAAGGAGGCCATCGAGCGGCTCAAAGCGCTCGGCTTCCCCGAACATCTGGTGATCCAAGCTTACTTCGCCTGCGAGAAGAATGAGAATCTAGCGGCTAACTTTCTCCTGTCGCAAAACTACGATGATTGAAACCGACAGAGTCACATGTACAGTTTTTCTTCATCCTACCGGCTGCGCCAATGTAACAAACCGCTATGCCGTCACAACGGATGTTTTCTATCGGTGGGTATTAATAAATAATGTATACTTACCTGTCTTAGGCTGGTACTGCTTGCTGAAAGGCACTAGAGCTGCTTCAAGGGAGGTGGCACAATGAGCAAAGGTTCGGAAAGAACAAACGTGTTTATTTACCCGCAACTACACACTAGCTAGACTCTCTATTCTTTACATTAATTTATACTATAAAAGTGCAGGGATCAGCAATGTAACTTGTACGTAAATTGTACGTGGATTAATTACCCAACGTTCAGCAAACTAGTAACCTATATTAAAACGGAATTTGGACTTTGAAATGTTTAGACAACAATTTAGAATAAGTCGTAAATTGTTACAATACATCCTTGAAACGCTTGTTCCAACATCTTGTCGACTGCTTCAATCCATATAAGCTTCTTTGAAGCTTACAGACACGATCAGTACTATCTTCATATCCTTGAGGTTGTACCATATAAATATCTTCTTCTATTATTTCATTTAAAAAGGCAGTTTTCACGTCAAATTGGGTCAATTTCAAATGTTCTTTGACTGCAATACTCTAATAGTATCAAACCTTGCCACTGGACTGAAGGTTTCATTATAGTCAATCCCCTGTCGTTGACTAAATCCTCGAACAACAAGTCGAGCTTTGTATCGATCAATTTTACCTTCAGCATTCCGTTTTATACGGTACACCCAGCGATTTGATATAGCTTTTCTTCCCATTGGTAAATCAACTAATGACCAAGTTGAATTTTTCTCCAATGATGTCATTTCTTCTTCCATTGCTGCTTTCCAATGATGTCGATCTACTGACTTTAAAGCCTCATCATAATTTCTTGGTTCTTCAATTTCAGTCAGCATTATTTCAGCTAAACAACACGGTGGTTTAATTGTATCTCTGTCTCGGAGCTTTCGTATTTTCTTAATGTTAGAAGAATCTTCTATTACGTCTGATTGGGAAACAGTTTTCTCAGACGAATCTTGTTCCTGATTCAATTCAAAGTTGGTCGTGATCTCTTGGTTTTTTAATACTGAACTAGTTTTTAATGGAAACAGTACTATTGTTTGGCCCGGAGTCTCAGGGGTGAAAACAACAT
Source organism: Stenolophus ochropezus (assembly GCA_035578165.1). NCBI lineage: Eukaryota > Metazoa > Arthropoda > Insecta > Coleoptera > Carabidae > Stenolophus > Stenolophus ochropezus. Next base: position 19,070,872 of record JAQOWZ010000010.1, on the reverse strand, counting down.
CTCTACTTCTAAGAACAATATTTTTCGCTTTGAGCCAAATCCGATAACCATCAATATTTTCTGAATATCCAAGGAATACGCCTTTCTGCCCAGTAGAATCCCATTTCTTTCTCTTTTCTTTCGGCACATGAACATAACATTCGGTTCCGAAAATATGAAAATTTTTCAAATTTACTGTCTTTCTTGTGAATAATTCATAAGGTGTTTTACCATCAACACTGCTTGGTCCTGTTCGATTAAGAACATATATAGCAGTATTTACTGCTTCTACCCATAGAATCTTCGGTAAATTCTTCGAAACAAGCATTGTTCGAGCAAGTTCAACAATAGTGCGATTAGTACGTTCTGCGCAACCATTTTGCTGCGGTGTGTAAAGGTTTTTCGAAAATATTACGCCATTTTCTGTTAGTAGATTCTTAACAGCTCTATTGTTAAATTCCAAACCGCCATCGCTTTAAAGTTTCTTCATCGGTCGTCCACATTGAGTTTTAACAATATTTATTACATCTCTAATTTTTGCAGTAGCTTCAGCTTTTTCCTTGAGAAAATAGACTATACGAAACCTTGTATAGTCACACGTAAAGCACATGAAGTACTTTGCCCCTCCTAACGACGTGCATTCCATCGGTCCACAGAGATCTACATGGAAGATCTCACCTGGCTGATTTGCACGTTGTTGTCGTTGCTGAAAACTACTTCGATGTTGCTTCCCCTCAATGCAAGCTCCACAAAAAAGATCATTGTCAATGAAATCAATATTGTTCTGGTTCAAAATTTTCTTTACATGTCGAATGTTTTGATGTCCTAGCTTCTCGTGCCAAACTTGTAGCGTATTCTTCATCGATATATTTACTTCTTTAATAATTAGCCTATCGGGCTGCTTAATTTTGATTAACATTTTAAAGAGCTATCCAGCTCGAATACCACGAGCCTTGACTTTGCCATCTTTAACAAATTCACATTTCTCTTTATATGAATTAAATTCATACCTTTATCAAGTGCTGAAGTAACAGAAAATAAATTTCTTCTTGCTGCTGGCACATAGAGAACACTCTCTAGTCGATAGGGTATGCATTTTCCATCGACAATAGCTTCAAAATTGATTGTCCCTCTGCGAAGAGCATCCATCGTTGACTTGTCAGCAATAAATATCTTGATAGGTGTCTTAGCATAATCGAATGACGAAAACCATTCACTATGGTGCGTTACGTGGTCTGTAGCACCGGTGTCCACAATCCATGAATCATTGTCTAATTGTGCTGTCAATGCTTCACATATATACAAAAGCTTCATCTTTTGATATGTCATACGCTTCATTGTTACCTGTCATTTTCTTTCTACAGTTACGCTTAATATGTCTTTTTCCGCCACACCAGTCGCACCTGTATTTCTTCATAGCAGATTCATTGGTCTTCTTCGAGTATTGCTTGACTTGACTATGAGTATAGCTATTTTTAGGATACTAATTCCTCTTGTTGGTTAGCCCGTTGCTTACGACGAGCTTCCTCAGACGTTAATATAGCAACCAGGTTGTGAAAAGTTGACTTTCAGGTCTATCCCACCATGCTTGTCGTAAACTTTCGTACTCGTCCGGTAACGTATCTAACAACTTTACTATCTGTGACGACTCATCTGGTTTTACTTTTAACTGCTGCATGCGCAAAATTAAATTTTGAAATTTTGCGGTGTGTGATACCATACTATCTGTTGAGTTCATTCGAAAATTAAAGAATTCTGCTTATACAGTATGAGTTGCTTGTTTAGATCGTTGTTCAAAAATAGCATGCAATTTAAGCCACATATCCCTTGCAGTTTCACATGTTACTAGTAGTACTATTACATTGGTACGAATTATTATCTGACTCGCAGCACGGTCTGCAATACCAGATACCAACACTTCTATTTCAGCGTTTATCTAATCCACTTTCTTGAAGAACATTTACTCCATCCGTTGGGAACTACGCTCTGCTACCATGTTAATGTGAATAAAAACGAAGTAGTAAATAATAAATACACATTAATATGCTTTAATAAGAACACAAAAATACAATAAACAAGATTGACAGAATCTAAACTGATTGACAAAAACTGACAGGTTCAAGTTATAACTTGATACATATTGTATTAACAAACGGTGACTATGAATAAAGTTTAAGTTTTAAGTATAACAATAAAGAAAGAAACAATTATTTATTAGAATGTATTTTGTTTGTTACTTTCTCAATTTTATTGCAATTAAAATATATTATCGTTATTATATACGTATATATTAATTTTTCTAATCTTTCGATGATTTAAATTATAATTATTATATTTTATTTCCAATTTCTATACCGGGTGTCCCAGCTCGACTGACACATGGGAGTTTTACATGGGAAATCAGTTAATTATGAATAGTATCTCTCCAGTGCAAGATATTAACTTCAAATTTTGTATACTTATAGGAGAATATTAATTCTATGGATCACACTTATTTGAAATATTCAATTTCGTCTGCAGGGCGAGATTTATTAAATTTAAAATCTAATATTTTCGTTCAAAATCAGACAGCCATGGAAATAAAAGAAAATATTTATCTGACAGTTTAGTGAAGTATCGCTGATTTTAATTCTTATTCCCTGTATTTTAATATTATTTAAGTTAAATTTAGTTTATTTTTGTTAAATAATATACCAATATTACAAAAATATAAATATCTACAATGGCATGTCATTAACTGTCAGAACTGTCACATAGAAATTTTCTTTTATTTCCATGGCGGACTGATTTTAAACGAAAATGTTAGATTTTATAATTTAATAAATCTCGTCTTGTAGACGAAATTACATATTTCAAATAACTGTAATCCATGGAAATAATATTCCTTAATAAGCATACAAAATTTGAAGTTAATATCTTGCACTGGTGAGATACTATTCATAATTAACTGATTTCCCATGTAAAACTCCCATGTGTCGGTCGAGCTGGGACACCCGGTATATCTATTTAAGTAAGAAAAATTTTGGGTAATTTAATTTTTACTTATTTCACAGATCTCAAAACATTAAAAATATACATGTAAATTTGATAACTACATTTTTTACACAAGAGAAATAAAATAATTCCTGCACGCAGAACACTAATATAACAGAACTGGCACTGATTTGTTAATTTGATTTCAGCCGGTATGTATTTATAAATAATATTTTACAAGTCTATTAGTCAAATATGATTACCTTGCTGAAAATTTATTTTACTATTCCGTTATCAAATGCTGTAGAAAGGTCGTTTTCCGTACAGAAACGGTTCAAAAATTACCTTATATCAACCATGGGGCAAACTAGGCTACATGTAATTTGTTTGCTATACAGGTGCTTTTTAATCAACTAGACTAGAGAAAAATGTTATATGCACAAAATTATCAGGAAAAAAGGCTTCATTTAATAGGAATAACAAACAGAATATTTAACTAGTAGTTCTCAAAGCGTAGAATAAAATAAAAAAAATTAAATGGTCACGTATTTTTATCCATTAGATTTTTTTTCAATGACACAAATATAACAAATACAAACATATTTGTTATACATAAAAAATAATATACTATCGTAACCTAAGCAATAGTTGTTTATTGCATAGCCTACTTCCTACATCCTAATTCAATATTGTAAAATTAAAATTATTACTTATTTTTAATATCTTTTCTCATGAAATAATTGTTATATAATCCCATATTACATTTTTATAAATAAATTTGTAATAGAATGAACATTATATAGATTATCATTTAAAAAAAATTATACTACATTTTGATTATCTCACTTTGAGAATTTTTTTATCGTTTTTTGTATGATTTATGAAATAAATTATTTTTCTTGGGACCTGTGTTTTATTCTAGCGGCCCGAAAATTGTTAGCACCTCAGGCAACAAATTAAATAATATACAAGTTTTTCGGCTACATATGAAACAGGTTTTTCCCACTTTAAAGATTTTTTTCTTACGAAGAGATATTAGAGTTTCTGTTTCATTCTTGGTAAATACAACAGATAAGTTTCTATGATCGTTTTCATATTTGTTTTCTGCCTAGTAAAGGCAGTTTATACTGGTAAGTAAATTTTTAACTTTTGAACAGGAAGCATAATACTGCAACGTTTATTTATTTGGAAGAAGTGTAAAATAATTGAATCACGAATATTTATATAAGTAAGTTAACGAACGAATTATAAATTATAAAAGGTAATAAATACAAGTAACGCTGTAAATAAATATTAATTTATATTTAAACACTTAATACTACGCACTATTTATTTACACGATATTTATATCATCAACTATTTATGTTCCCACTCTCGTATTAATATTAGACAAAAGAGGGGTGATTAAATGCAGGTACGTGACTAGGATAATTTTTTGGGTGGGCCAAGAATGCCCCAATGATAAATCTAAGTGGGCCAAATCAATATTACAATAAAAATCATTTTACGAGAGATATTAGAGTTATATATTTATTACAAAAATGTTATAAAAAATAAAACAGGAACCAACCACATAATAAAAAAATTAAAATTATTGGTATCATAATTACAAAATAAATTTTTAATATAAAATTATTTTTTAATTTTTATGAAATACATCAAATTCGGTTATTATATGTTCATTACTGATATTATTATATTGTAGCGAACCCAGGGTCGCGGCGCGGGCGGCGGCGCGGGCGGTGACCGCTAGCGAGCAGGTCAGAACACGTCCGTTCGCTCCCTATTGTTCTGCTTTCAAGGAATCACAGAATAATCTAGAATAAACTGTTTTAATATAAATACCCCAAGCAAAAGACCGCGAGGACAGTCTTGTATCGATACGTGTAGTGAACAGACGGTGATATAAATAAATAGATAGTGATATAAATAGACAGTGATATAAATATTGTTGAAATAAATATTGCGTAGTTCTAATTGTTTAAATAAATTATCTTAGTGTTTAAGTCTTTATTGATATATGTTAGTCTTAAATTAGTGTTTATATTTGTTAATTCTTAGTGTTAGTTATTTTTCATTATTCTTTATAATTCATATTTCTTTAATTAAACTTAGTTATATAAATATTAGTGTTTTAATCAATTTTATACTTCACCTAAATAAATACTCGTAAAACGTTACAATTGGTGTCAGGTGTGGGGTAATAAAAAAAACTGTGAAGTGTAAATTAAAATAAATAAAATGGCTACTAAACAAGTAAAATTAAGCGAATTAAAAGTGGCTGATCTCAAGAGGGAGCTGGAAGAACGGAGTTGGGAACCAAGACTGTTCTACAACATCGTCTACGGCAAGCTCTTACAGAAGTTGGTGAAAATCCTAATGACTTTTTATTCAAAATTGATGATTTTGGTACAACTTTAGAACAAATGAAAGAAAGTTCTAGAGTATTGAAAGAAGAACTAATAGGAAAATCTAGAACATTGGAACAAAAATTAGAGAAAAATTTTAGAAAACTAGATGAAACTTCTATTACTTTAGAACAAAAATTAGAAGAAAATTCTAGAAAACTAGCTGAAACTTCTAGACTTTAGAAGACAAATTAATAGAAAATTCCAGAAGTTTAGAACAAAAATTGAAAGAAAAATTAACAGAAAATTCGAGAACTTTAAAAGAAGAATTAACAGAAAAGTCTAGAATGTTGGAAGAGAGAATAGAAATTTACGAGAAGAAAGTTGAAGAGTTACACAAAAATGTCTCCAAAATTACGTTACCAGCGGTTTTAAATTTAAATACAGCTAAGACTGATGAAATTCAGGAAAAGAAAACAGAAAATAGTTCCAGAATTCATATAAAAACACCAGAATTTGACGGCAAGACATCGTGGCCGAATTATTTAAAACAGTTTGAAGCTGCTGCCAAAGCAAATGGCTGGACTTTCAAAGAAAAAGCTACTGCGCTGACAGTTTCGCTACGTGGAGAAGCCATAGATATCCTACAAACGCTAAAAGAAGATGAACAAGAAGATTACGAACAACTTGTTAAGAGATTGGATATGCGATATGGCAATGCGCATCTGGAGCAAGTGTACCAGACGCAACTGAGGAACCGATATCAGAGTTCTAAAGAAAACCTTCAAGAATTCGAAGCTGGTATAGCCCGTTTAGTTCGTCTTGCACATCCCACAGCTCCTGACAGTGTTTTGGAATGTCTGGCCACTCAATCATTTATCTATGGGGTCCGTGACAATGAAACTCAACAAGCACTGCGATTGGCTCGACCAAAAACTCTGGTTGACGCACTTTCATATGCCTTAGATCATGAAGCAGCCAAACAAGCTTCACGTAACCAGTCGCGAGTGCGAAATATCGATGCTGAGAGTATCGAGGAGCTAGATGATAGGATAAGACGTATTACATCCGAAATTCATGCTTCTGGAAGAAAGAAACTCCGCTGTTGGAATTGCGGTGAAGTAGGTCACCCGCAAAGGCTCTGCAGAAAACAACAGAGGAAAGCAGAACCAAGAAAGGAAGAAAGGGAGTCGGAAAACTAAGTCGGGTTGATGCGAAGGGGCAATCGTCGACCCGTAATCCAGTAGCCCCAGAATCCATTACTTATGTCGCATCCCTACATCATCAAGCTAATAGCATCTATGTAGACGGCTCTATCGACAGCAGGCCGCTTAAAATGTTGCTGGATATGGGTGCGACAAAAACAATAATCAGACCCGACTTAGCAAGAAAACTATGCAGAAAACATCTACTTCCAACAAAGTGGCAGATACGCACAGCCACCGGAGAACAAGCTACCGCATCGGGAGAAATAGATTTGAGCATCACTGTTGGAAAAACATGTATTAAACATCGTGTGCTGGTAGCTGACGTAGAAGATGAATTCATTCTCGGCATGGACATTATGAAAAAGCATGGATTTAAACTTGACTTAAAGAATGGAGTGATGATGGTCAATGATGAAGAACTGGTATTAAATCCACGAGACGACAATGCCATGCGAGTATTAATAACGGAAGATGTCACCCTCCCAGGACGGAGTGAATCAATCGTGGAAGCACAGATAGAGGGTAGCTTCTGTGAGGGAAACATTGTCATGCTCCAGCCGAAAAATGATGATGCTAAAACTGGGACTGGAGTTGTAATTGGGAAAGCCTTGCTCAAAACCGACAGGATAATCCCAGTTAGAGTAATGAACATTAATTTTTATCCCGTTATACTAAAAAAGGGGACCGTAGTAGGTGAATGTGCAGCGGTATCATCAATTATTCGAACTGTAAAGGTAAAAGACAACACATCCTGTGAAGTTCCAGATATACTAATCAAGGAGCTGTCATCATCGTTCCAGGACTTGAATGCCGACCAGAAAACCAAGGCTAAGAACTTAATTGGGACCTTTCAAGATGTGTTCCAATTTGACAAGATGGACAAAGGACGAACCAATGTAGTCCATCATAAAATAGACACCGGAGACGCAAGACCCATCCGCCAAACAGCAAGAAGATTACCACTGGCGAAGCGGGAAGAAGCTGAAGAAATTATAGAGGATATGAGGACGGAAGGTGTGATCGAACCTTCAAACAGTCCATGGGTTTCACCAGTGGTGCTAGTAAAGAAGAAGGATGGTTCTACAAGATTTTGCGTCGATTATCGTCAACTTAACAACGTGACGAAGAAGGATAGCTACCCGCTACCCCGAATAGACGATACACTGGACACATTGGCAGGATCAAAGATTTTCTCTACTCTTGATTTAAAGAGCGGATACTGGCAAATGGATTTAGATCCAAAAGACAAAGAAAAGACAGCTTTTACCATCGGTACCGGTCTGTGGCAATTTACTGTTATGCCATTTGGGCTCTGCAATGCCTCTGCAACATTTGATCGACTTATGGAAACCGTGTTAGCTGGACTGTCGTGGAAAACATGTTTGGTTTACCTAGACGATATTATTGTGGTAGGAAAAACGTTCGAGGACCACATGAAGAACTTGGAAGAGGTTTTCCAAAGATTGAGGAAGGCTAACCTGAAACTCAGTCCAAAGAAGTGTCACTTATTTCAAAAAGAAGTTCATTATCTTGGACACGTAGTTTCTGGTAAGGGCATTGCAGTTGACCCGGAGAAAATAAGGGCTGTGAGAGACTGGCCAGTACCGAGAGATAAACACGAATTGAGAAGTTTCCTTGGTCTCTGTACATATTACCGACGCTATGTACCTGGATTTGCCAACATAGCGAAGCCATTGACAAGGCTTACTGAAGAAGGCAGAAAATTTATCTGGGAGATGGACTGTCAAGCTGCGTTTAAACAACTTAAATATTCCTTGACAAGTGCACCTGTCCTAAGTTATCCTTTACCAGAGGGAGAATTCGTTCTAGATACAGATGCCAGCAACGTTGGAATTGGTGGCGTTCTTTCCCAGATACAAGACGGACAAGAGAAGGTTATTGCCTATTTTAGTAAGACCTTGTCAAAACCAGAGAGGAATTATTGCGTCACCAGAAAAGAACTTTTGGCTGTCGTGAAATCCGTGGAGCACTTCTACAAATATTTGTACGGTAGAAGATTTCTTATAAGAACTGACCACGCTGCTTTCAAATGGCTGCTACAATTTAAGAATCCTGAAGGTCAGGCAGCTAGATGGATTGAAAGATTGCAAGAATATAACTTTGTTATTAAGCATCGAGCAGGTACAAGTCATCGTAATGCTGACGCATTATCAAGAAGACCTTGCCAGGACGAATGCAAGCATTGCAGTCGTCTAGAAGAAAAACTCTCTACCATCGCCAGAACAACAGTAGTAAATGATAGTTGGCAAACGGAAGACCTTCGCAAGGACCAAGAGAATGACTCGGACTTGAAAATCATACTGAATTGGAAACGTGGCGATAGCAGACCAGTTTGGGAAGATGTTGCACGACACTCACAAGGTGTAAAATCGTATTGGGCGCAGTGGGATTCTATTGTGGTTGAAGAGGGCCTCCTGAAACGTGTCATAGAGAATACTGAAGGTACTGAGAATAGGACCCAGCTGATAATCCCTGGAAATAGAGTACCGGAAGTATTGCAAGAGATCCACGACGGATCTGGACATTTTGGAGTAAATAAAACCCTCGAAAGATTGCGCCAACGATTTTACTGGGTAAATTGCAAAGAAGATGTTAAAGAGTGGTGCAAGAAATGTGTGGTCTGCGCGGAAAGTAACGGGCCACATAGGAAAAGAAGAGCTCCTATGCGCCAATATAACGTTGGAAGTCCCTTTGAACGCATTGCGATTGACGTGGCCGGACCATTCCCCGAAACTGATGATGGAAATAAATACATAGTAGTAGTAATGGACTACTTTACTAAGTGGGTCGAAGCCTATCCATTACCCAACCAGGAAGTCGTAACGGTTGCTGAAATTTTGGTAAAAGAATGCATCTGCCGATTTGGAGTACCGCGAGAGATACATTCCGACCAAGGAAGGAATTTCGAGTCTGCTCTGTTCCAAAATATCTGCAAGATATTAGGAATAAAGAAAACCAGAACTACTGCATTACACCCGCTGATGGCATGGTTGAACGGATGAATAGAACAATAAATCGGTATTTGTCAAAGGTAGTCTCTAACCATCAACGAGACTGGGACCGACATCTTCATCTGTTCTTGTTGGCTTACCGTTCATCCGTGCATGAGACAACAGGGCAGGCACCAGCTAACATCTTATTCGGACGGGAGTTGCGCTTACCATGCGACCTGGTATTTGGCAGTAAACCCGAAGAAGATCTAGCCGGGGAGGACTATGTAACGGACTTACGGAGAAGAATGAATGACATTCATGAACAAGTCCGCACAAACATTCAAGGTGCCAGCGATCGGATGAAGGACCAGTATGACGTCAAGGCTGAAAAAGGTGGTTATCAACCTGGGAATTTGGTGTGGCTGTACAATCCACAAAGACGTCGTGGCTTATCACCGAAGCTGCAAAAGAATTGGGAAGGTCCCTACGAGATCGTAAAAAGAATAAATGATGTGGTCTACAGAATTAGGAAAACACCTAATGGAAAGCCGAGAGTAGTCCACTTCAATCGGTTAGCCCCTTTCGCTGGTGATAATTTTGACGATCATCGTGGAGCGACGGTACGCCGGGTTGTAGCTGAGGAACCTACATTTGAAGACTTCATGGAAAGTCATTCTACTGGTCATAAGGCTCGGTATGGCGTGACACGAGAAGAACAACGAGATCTGTTCACCGTGTCCCCAGAATATTCCCTCGCTCACTGTGTAGCGAAAGACATTAAAATGTCCCGCGGCATCGCTTCAGTTTTTAAAAGAAAATTTGGACGAGTACAAGAACTGGCCAACCAACGTCCAACTGTCGGAAAAACGGTACAACTGAAGGATGAGAACGAGGAACGCAAGCGGTACATTTACTATCTCGTTACGAAACAATACTCACATCAGAAGCCGTCATACCGCAATTTATGGGACTCGCTGTGCGATATGAAGGACCATCTGTTGCAGAACGACATCATGAAGCTGGCAGTACCGAAGATAGGCTGTGGACTAGATGGTTTGGATTGGAGGATTGTTAGAAGCATGTTAGAAACAATCTTCCGCTTTACCGGAGTGGAAATTCTAGTCTGCGGCTTCAACTCTACCGGGCAAGAAGAGCTCAAACGGACCATCGACTGTTACTTCTTCAAGACTTCCAGATGCACCAAGGGTGATGCATGCAGATTTCGTCATAACGAACTGTTCCGGGACGAAACAGTCTTAAGGAGGGGGCAATGTAGCGAACCCAGAGTCGCGGCGCGGGCGGCGGCGCGGGCGGTGACCGCTAGCGAGCAGGTCAGAACACGTCCGTTCGCTCCCTATTGTTCTGATTTCAAGGAATCACAGAATAATCTAGAATAAACTGTTCTAATATAAATACCCCAAGCAAAAGATCGCGAGGACAGTCTTGTATCGATACGTGTAGTGAACAAACGGTGATATAAATAAATAGATAGTGATATAAATAGACAGTGATATAAATATTGTTGAAATAAATATTGCGTAGTTCTAATTGTTTAAATAAATTATCTTAGTGTTTAAGTCTTTATTGATATATGTTAGTCTTAAATTAGTGTTTATATTTGTTAATTCTTAGTGTTAGTTATTTTTCATTATTCTTTATAATTCATATTTCTTTAATTAAACTTAGTTATATAAATATTAGTGTTTTAATCAATTTTTACTTCACCTAAATAAATAAAACGTTACAATATAAAGACAATTATTTGTAACGATGTTAAGAGACGCTTGATAGTTAGGGAGCTGAAATAAAAGAAATTATTTACCTTTACCCTGTAATTTCTAGATCCAAATAAATACAAATTATTTATTTAATACAAAATAAATCAACAGGTTTTTCCTATTTGCACGTCCTAAAACGAAAGGGACAACGTAAGCATATCTACTTAGTGAGGGGTGCACGCACACAACCATTTCAAATAATGTTCACTCAAACAATGATAGGTAGTTAGATAAGGTCGATATGCGAACCGCATACCCGCTACTCAAAAGTAGCATTCGGCTGTAGCAGTAGCTTCATCATGACGACTGACTCAATACACAAGTCCTGTCATTTGCCACTCTGAGTGTATCAATAATTCCACTCAGTGTTGACCATCCCAATGGATTTACTCCGGCTTTACGGGCATTGTTAGAAAACCAGGACAAAACCATCCCAACCCTTACCATTCCAGTGTATCAGCAAAAACGCACTAATCGTGCGACACAAAGATCGCCTTCCTGATTGCTCTTCTCGGCACTCTTTACAGAGACCTTCCCGAGCGCGATCATATACAAGGTTTCAGGTAAAGGGTAACAACACATCACAACGGGAATATATCACATCTCACTCACGACCTCAACCTGTATTCACTCAACTAACAAATGCACGCATTTACTCACCTAATAAACGAATAAACTGCACTGCACATCGCACTGGTCAAACAATAACGAGACACTGGTCATTAAACCTATCTCCAAAATTAACTAACTAAATAATTACTCAATATTCAGGGAGGGGAAATTAATGAAATTATTTACCTAACTGATATAATACCTACTAATCTTCGGTAACAATATCTTTTGCAATATTTTTTTCTATATTGATAACCGCAAAATTTGTAAGCCTTGTATTTGTCATTTTCTTTCGCATGTAGATTTTACTACGTCGCAAGCAAGACATTGACTAGTTACGTGCCTAATTAATTGTGTCTCGACCTGTCTGATGTACTTGCGGCCATCGTCCACGGCTAGATCTGTATACCACAGTATAAAGAATATAGGGCACGAGCGCGCTGCTATCGTTCGCCTATTTAAGGGTAGTTTTCATGAAGCTATCATTTTTGGTACCACTGGATCACTGGAACACGTATTATTTTATAAATAAAAACAAAATTAAATACTTAAAACTAATTTACGTAATGTTGAAGGGTAATCAAAACTTCATTATTTTTAATAATATTTATTTTGAGAGTTCATTGCCCCAAAAAACGATAAATATTAACATTTCGCTGGCTTATTTGTATTACAAATAAAACAAAGAAAAACAGAAAGGATTAAATATTGAAATAATAAATAGTAATAATAATTGTAACTTACATTTTCTTGTATCAAAACAAAGAATAAATACAAAAATTCATAAATATAGTTCAAAATTATCACCTCTCACAGCCACACACAGTGCACTACGTTGAATGAGTGACACACTACATGCCAAGTGCATATGATTTTGTTGTCGAATAATTTGTACACTATTTTGGATCCATATCCTCAATTCTTCAATATTTTCTGGTGGGCTTTGATTATCATAAACTAGAGACTTTCAATGACCTCATAGATAGAAGTCCAAGGGATTGAGATCAGGTGATCCTGGTGGCCACTGCACAGGACTTCCACGGCCAATCCACCTGTTTCCGTAAATATTATTTAAATGCTGACGCAAATTTCTCGCAAAATGAGGAGGAGCACCATCATGCTGAAACCATGAATTTTGACGAACATTTAATGGAATATCTTCCAATAATACTGGAAGGATATTTTGCAAAAAATCCAAATACTGGGGACCATTTAATGTGTGGGAGAGTATGTACGGGCCAAGTAAATTACCATTTAAGTTTCCAGCCCAAAAATTTAAAGAAAATTTATGTTGCAAACTATTTCTGTGGATTTCCTTGGGCCCAATAATGCGAGTTGTGGAAATTATAAATACCGGCACGTGTGAAAATTGCTTCATCACTAAATAATATTGAAGAAGTAAAATTCACATTTGTAGCATTTTGTCCAAGAATCCATTGACAAAATGTCATTCTAGCGTGGTGACCAGCAGGCATTAACCCTTGAACTCGTTGAAAATGATATGGCTGATTATCATTTTTAAGCAAAATGTTTACAACAGTCGCCTGAGATATTTCTCCCACAACACAAGATATTTCTCTGGTACTAATTGTTGGGTCGGCATGCACTAGGTCTAGGACTTCATCCTCCATGTCGTGGCGTAATCTGCGACCGCCGACATCACGTCCAGAAATCCTTTTTAAATTTCCCGTGTCGCGAAGACGTTGTGTCACAGTGATAAACATCCTGCGATCAGGGTGGCATCTTCGAGGATACCGTTCGGCATACAATTCTGCTGCTAATACCGCGTTTTATTTCACTTCACCATAAATTAACAACATGTCCACTAACTCAGAATTAGAATATATTTTTTTAAAAACTAGAACACTGCCAAAATGACCTGCATCAATACTTTCAAGAATAATACTGAAATATTTTATTTATTACACAATTACGTTCGTCAAAAATTCTATTTAATTAATTAGAATCTTATACAACTAATTTTGAATGTACTTTTGTTAACCATACTTTTAATGAAATATTAATTAAAACAACAGTAAAAAAAAGTTTTGCTAAGAAAAGACGAATTTTCATTTTTCGAATTTTCAGAACATTCTTTCTGTTTCGTATTTATGACATTAGGTTCGTGTTCACCCTGTATATTAAAATATTACGAAAATCGTAATATACTTAATATTTTGTTAGAACACAGTCATGATCAGAATTATTTTGAAAACCATATCATTCAATTAATAAGGGCTATATCTGAAAAATATGTTAATATAAGGTTTCATTATATTGCCAAAAATAATACAGATGAAGCTAAAAGCAGACGACAACAGTACAACAAATTAATATTATTCCGAGGATATTAAATTATTATTTGTTCAAATTTTAGAAATGTATAACTTTTTGTATTTGTAATCTAATTATTTTTGTTCCTTGTTCGTTTTGTATACAAAATGTATTATACTTTGATATTTTTATTAATAATATATATTTAAGTGTTTATATTTATATTATCCGTTTACTAATTTTTACATTTATTAGAAAAATGTTTAACTTTCTGCGTGTTTTATATAGGTTTTACATGTTATTTTTTACTCTTAAAAAAATTTACACGTTAGATAGTGGGCAACTAGTGACATCTATAGTCAGAATACAGTAGTGTCATATTCAGCAACAGGAAATTACAGATATCTGCGGGCAGGGCCGGTTCGCACATATTTGCCGCTTGAGGCGAGTGCTCAATTTGCTGTTAATATACCGAACCGGCCCAGTCCGCAGATATCTGTAATTTCCTGTTTCTGAATATGACACTACTGTATTCTGACTACAGATGTCACTAGTTGACCACTATCCAACGTGTAAATTCCAAGTTGTAATGGAGTTAATAATCCGTATTCCGAGCTCACTTTTATAATAAAATCGCTTTTAAGAAGCTTAATTTTATATTATAATTATAAGAGGCCAAACGTTACTTTTAACAAACGCACTCATAAAAGTGAGCTCGGCATACAAGCCTGTTTTTACTATAGATTTAACAAAAAATATTCTGTTTGTATTACTTAAAAAAGAACACGGCCGCTATTTCAGCTCACAATATATGTGTGTAGGTACTCTGTTCGATTTCTTCACTTGACGATAGTATTATTTTCTAATAATTAAATAATGTTAATAATTGTAATTCACAACACTGCAAGTGACCTTCAATTCAAATTTCCACTGAATTTGAAGAAATATGAAGATTTGTTTCTGTTGGAGAATTGGAGATACAACGATTTTCTGCAAGTCTAGAAATCACAGCTCCTACGAACTATATTTTGTTTATATAGCAACGTCAATCAAAAATATAAGAATTGAAGAATTGTATTGCGTCCATAAAATAAAATAATATATTCTGTTCAGTATATAACTTTTCACATTTATTCTTAATAATTAAAGAAAAAAACTATGCTATATCCTTTTGAAGTCCATAATAGTTTCCTCTGATTGGCTCGGTTCCCTTGGTTAGTATTTCATAATTTATTACTTGCTTTGAATTACGCATTTTTGAAACAAACAAATTGTTGATGAATTACAAACTTCTTCATTTATCTTATAATATACGCAAATGAGTACTAAATTTACTATTGAATACAGTGATATTCTTTCATTCTGGCTCCTCTATTTATGTAGGTACATAACAGCCATATTATCAATTATTTTTTATTAAATGTACTGTACATGATCTGACTTTTACGATATCTTTAATACACTGGCATACAACAAAAAATCTTATTTGGACGACAGTTCATCATAAGATATCATGTAAATATCACACTAAGGGCCAGTTTTTCCACCTCTGGTTAAAGTGTCGGTTACCTTAACCAGCGGTTTAATAGAAAAATATCGCATCGAAAAACTAATGTAAGTTGTCAAAAATGTACATTATTTACTATTTCGATACGATATTTTTCTGTTAACTGACGGTTAAGGTAACCGGCACTTTAACCAGAGATGGAAAAACCGGCCCTAAGTTGTCTACAATCAACTGTTAGCACAGAACAGGATAGTTAAATTCTTACTTTTTATTCCATATTTATTTCTGGACTTTAAGTAATGTGACATATCTTAAATTCAATTACAGATATCTGAAATTCAATTTAAGATATCTGTAATTAATTTTACATATCAGAAATTACATTTATTTTAGATATCTGTAATTGAATTTAAGATATCTCAAATAGTATTTCAGATATCTAAAACTGAATTGGAGATATCTTAAATTCAACCAAATTAGAGATATCTTGAATTGAATTATAGATATCAAAAATTTAATTTTAGATATCTCAAAATGAATTTTGGATATGTCACATTATTTAAAGTTGATGAGTAAATATGGAATAAAAAGTAAAACGGCGTGCCAGAACACTCCGTGTCTATGACCAACGAGCATTAGGTTGATCGATTTGTTGGCTCATTTACGCTCGAAATTTAAATTTTTGTTTGAATGATAAAATAATTTTTAGAATGTACAAATACCAAAATTATAAATTTATCAATATAATAAAAGCAAATTAGTTGAAATAAGTAGGTACATAATTATATTTTGTAAACATTTTTAGTGAACAAAATTTCTGTATTTTGCAAGTTCATCAATAAGCACAATTTGTTTACTTTTTTTATTAGATTTAAAATTCATATTACTTATTTCATAGCATAAAATATTCTGTGTATTACATATAATTTTCTTAAAAATCTAGTGGAGAATTTCACGACTTGAAACCCAATTTTTTTACTAAATTGAGAGAGCTCATCGGAAAATTTCGTCACATCTATGTGCCTCGAGTTTCTCTGTTTATCAATCATTAACGCGCCTAGAAAATTTTCAGGACAATAATAAACATAAAAATTACAGAATTGATTTCGACCAAGCAATAAATATGTTATCATTTTCATAAAAGTTAGAAAAAATAATTACCAAAAAGAAATAATTACTCTCCAAAGGAGAAGAAGCTCTCCACGCTTTGTCGACGTCCATGTATACGATGATACCGGCTGTTGTAAATGTGAAGCTTGTGAGACGATTTGCCTACAAAATTTTGAATTTGAACTAAAATACATTAAGATTATATATAATTTGCTGAATTTTGATTTTGAAAACTTAAAAACAACACACAAAAATTTTAATAATTATATATTGAGACTCAGAATATTTTATGTTGTGATTGTGAAATAGAAAACTGTGCTGATTTATGAACTTGTAAAATAGGGCATTTCGTTTAATAAAAATGTTTACAAAATATATGTACACATTTACTTCATCTAATTTGTTTTTATTATATTTTGATAAATTCATAATTTTAGTATTTTTTACATTTTCTTTCAAAAATTATTTTATCATTCAAACAAAAATTTAAATTTTGAGCGTAAATCAGCCAAAAAATTTAAAGGTCCACAATTCTCCAAGGTCATAGAATGGAATATGGTAACATGAAAGGTACCGACACGGAGTGTCACTTCTGTATAAATATAAATTAGCTATCTTTTTATTAATTTGATGAAATACTGAAGTTATTTAATGGTTATTTTATTTTGTCTGTTAGTGCAGAGGCACAAAAATTGTTTGTAATTTTTTCAATAATTTTGAATCATTTAACAGGCTAAATGTCAACAATTTGTGAATATTTTACAGGAAACTAACATTTCAAAGAAAATAACCTTTTCAGAATTAATTAGACAATAAGTTATTTATACACGAATGTACTAATTATTGTCTGTACATCATCAACTTAATTATAATAATAGTTAATATGAACGCATTTTCAAATAGGTTAATCAGGTTAATAATGTGGTCCATTAGTATTCGTAGAAGTTAATACGTACAAAGGCTAGTTGAAATTATACGGTAAGCCACAAGTATTAACTTCTAAGTTCTTAGAAGATTAACTAAAATAACTTGAGAGTAAACAAAACAAATAGTATAATACTTTGTAGAAATGCGGCGTAATATTCCTAGATGAAATTGCACCTCAAGTAGCTATGGATCTTGGTTCGTGACTTCATAACAAGTTATACTTTAATAAAACAATTACTTTAGTTTTAGTTCTGTAATTTTTTATTTATTAAACCCAACGTTTCGGCAATGTAAACTGCTGCCTTCTTTTGGGTAATGATTAATACAACAAAGCAAGTAAACAAGTAACTAAATAACGAATTATAACATATTTAATATAGGAAGCCATGTTTTTTTAATTTACAAACAATCGTTGTGATTGGGATTAATATTTGTTTTATGTCCATTTTAAAAGGCTGGCTAACCATTGGGATTTCGAGAACCGTAAGAGACACGAAGTCGGTTAAATTTGGGGCAAAGTTGCCGCATTAGTTGCCATTTTAATCATTTGTTTTCCCCAAAAATGCATAACTCACTAGATACGACCAAGATACTGATTTTGGCAAATTTACTTTTTGACTTATAACTTTCTTGTTTCAATTCATACAAGTTTCTAGTTTGCACATTCTACAGACGCATTATTCGAATTTCTAAAAATATACATGCGTATTCTAATGTTGATGTTGATGATATAAAATTGTTAAATAAACTTATCAGTGGTTGAGGATTATTAAAATTCTTTTATTGACGTAAAATAAATAAAAATTTTTAATCAAACAACACGATCTTTGATTTTTAATTCCTTTTATTTTTGATGATAATAACAATTATTATCAGTAAAATTATTAGTTGTGAATTGCGAGTTGTACGTATTAGCTTATTACATAGGTATTTACATACATTTGATAACAAATTTTTATTTTTACTGTAATTTTGCAAGTGATTTATGTCAGATTAAATTTGAAGAGTTTTATTGTTGATTTATGATTTATTAATACCATTAAATATTTTAGGTCGTCAGCATATAAAAAAAAATCGTATTTTGAAAACAATGTGTAATGTCGATAATGAATATTATGACAAGAGGATCAAAATGAAGATGTGACTATTTTCGTAATGTAAAAGAATTATAGTTACTTTATAATAATATCCATTATAATACGAAAAGATTCAGAATTGTTACAACGTTACAAGTAATCAGTAATGTGACACATTATTTTTAAAAACTCTACATCAAGAAGATGAAAAACTTAATTTATTTGTTTTCACTGATAAGATATGTTATTCACATTGTAAACAAAGTTTTTGTTTTACTAATCCTCGTATTTAGTTTATTGCCCTTACCTAAATTGCACAGGCAATAATGGAATATAATAACGTTATATGTATGTATATGTATGCAATACAAGGAATTAGAATTAGATTACATTACAAACATATATTATTATAATAAAGATATAAATATGAATCATTATTTCGTTCGTTAGAATAGATTAAGAGAAAAGGATAAGAAGAAAAAGACAGCAAGTAAAAGGAATCAAATATTAGTATTATACCATAGAATAGGTTTATACAGAAGCGACAGTAAGACAGAGAAGCGAAAATTAGAGAGAGATGGGGAAGGTGCATAAATTTAAAGGGCCCATTGTTTAAAATCGGAAACTTCTCTCACATCTGAGAGAGAGGTAAGGAAAGAGCTTAAATTTAAAGGTCTACACAATCCTTCATGGTCATAGAACTGACTATCGGAACATGAAAGGTATCGACACGGAGTGTCGCTTCTGTGTGTAACTATTCTGTGGTTATACGTTGTACCTATGTATATAAGCTAGCCTAACTTACCAGAAAAATTTGCTTAATGATGTTTTGTTTTCAAAGCTGTCATGAATTTGACAGTTATATAAATATAACCAAATTAATATTATTTTAAAATGTATATACGGTATTACAAAAAATAGTGTATATACGATATACCACAAAACTAAAGTGCCTTTAATCCCTCAAGTGATTATTTCCTTCGTCTACGGCTCATGTAATAAACCTCATTCTTAGGATTAAATCATGCACTTTAGTCCCTCAGTCTCAGTGTATACTATTTTGGCACTCTTTTATCTGTTATTATGCAACAATTATTCCTAGATTTTTCTAATAAATTCATGACTCTTATTATATTATTTTTTATTAAAACAGGGCGACTATATAATCTATAAACTATAAATCACAAAACGGGATAATTTTTTACAGATTCTAATACACTATTTGTGTACACATTTTAAATTCGCAATATTTTCATTCGATAAAAATGTTTTAAATAAATAAAAAGATAGAAATAGGAATATGATTCATAGTTGATAATTATAGACAATTCATATTTGTCTGACTACTGAATATTCATTTGAAAAGGATACTCTATACATGCGTTATGTGCGGGTATAGAAAATAAATAATTACGCAAAATATCTCATTTGAAAATCAAAAGCCTTAAAAAGCTCCATTCCATGCATCGACTATTATTATGCTTTTTATCAATTCAAATATTTTTGTTACTTTCTATTAAATTAATAAAGTAAATTTTGAATTGAAAATGAAAACCATGACAAGTACGTGTCCCGAAAAGATTTTTGTTCATAATGGCTAGGTGTTATACAAATCACCCGATTTTTTTTTAATTGAAGACACTCTCATTTATTACGAGCAGCGAATATAATGTAAACTTGGCGAAGCACTAACCAATCAGAAGTGTCAGTTTTCTCTTAAAAAACAGGTATAGTATTATTTATTACAGCAATCGCTAGTCCACTATTATAATTAATAAACAAATGCTGATTATATGTTAGATTAGTGAAAAGTAATAAAATAATTATGAGTGGACGAATTCATATTGTCCAGCCTCCGATGACTATCTATAATTCTTCATCACAGAGGATTAAATAGCAAATTGAAGTGGGATACTGAGAAATTTCTCTGGACCTAGCTAATGAACAGGACCGTAACTTTCCAAATTTCTACAATGGGGCTAAAGTCATTTTAGGGGGGCTGAAAAATAAAAATTTAAATATTGCTATTATTACCTATATTTAATTAAGAATATTTATACTGTTGCTCAAGTAATTTCAGAGTTAGAAAAATTCTAGTATTGATCATGTGAATGATAACGTTGAGGTACAGTACGCGTTAAAAATTAAGTATATAGCTACAATAATTTTGAAAAAACTCAACATATCAAACAGTATTCATTTGCAATAAATTATCTTATTAAAATATATTAATAAACCATATTTTGTATAATTTCAAATTTTCAGTCAACTGCACTTATATTAGCACGAGCTTTTTTTAGTAAATTTTATCAGTTAAATTCATAGCTCGAATTATTTTTACTTGATTATTCCACACACGTCATTGCACCCAATCAGAATGCTTCATTTGATGGCTTAAGGTAGTTTTTTTAGTGAACAACAACAACTCGGGTCAAAAGTGACTTAAATCACTCCAATAAATTCATGGCTCTTATTATATTACTTATGATTATTTCACAAATGACATCAAACCAAACATAAAATTTTTGATAGCAACAAAATGTAACTATGACTATGATACTGTGGTTTTATCAAATTTCTTCACTGAAAAACTACCTACTGCCATCAAATGAAGTATTCTGATTGTGTGAAAATGACGTCTGTGGAATAATCAATAAAAATATTTTTTAAGTAAAAGTGCTTTTAGAATTACAATATATAAGTTTTAATACAGTATTTACAGTTCCGAATTCCAGCTAAGACTAACTATTTTACGTTTCTTAAATTTCTTGGATGACACCTAAGATACATCACGATTTGGTGATATATAGTATGCTAACATGTTTGTTGTATTTTTGTACTAATTGTTTAAAAATATACATTACTTTATTATTACCAACTTTTTCTGGGAAACATGCACTTACTGTGAGATGGTAATCGTGTCTGTAACATGTGTTTTGCGATATGTTGCTTTTTTGCTATCATAATTGCTTCTTTTTTATAATTTGTGACTTCCCCAGTCGTCTGGCGCTCTGGGATTTCCACCTGACCTGCTTCAACTCTTAAAATGTAATCTGTCCGGTTCGGATGGATGCGTGTATAATTAATTTTTGTTCGGCAAATATATACGTATGGTGTAAGTTTACGTTGTGCGTATTTGTAAACTCTGCAAACAAGTTTTCATGTTCCGATTCTTCCCCGCTAGTGTGTGATCGGTTAAAATGCGTGATGCATAAGTGAATGACACAGGAACATAGAAACCGCGCGATGGTTCACATATAATCAGTGTTGTTTGGTCACGCTACTTTTCACACAGCTCAGTGTTGTGTTGAGTGTTGTGTTCTCCTCCAAGGGAAGCACATACATTTTACACTTTAAAAGTTAACACATAAAAATGAGTGAACCTTAATAGTGATTGTATTAAAAGTTTGTGTTTTGTGTGGTGTTGTTTATATATTGTTTTTTTTTATATATTTATATTGTTTACATTTTGAAACATCCGTAAAATGCGGGATTATTTACTAGTGTCAGAAGTAGGTACAGTACCTAAAAATACTTCTAAAAGAGGTGCCCAGAAAAAATCAAAAAATGGTGATTGTCAAAAGTGTAATAAAGTACGAAAACAAAAAGTGCAACAGAACCAACAACAACGAGAATTACAACATGAAAACAAAGAACAATCACCTGCATTTAAAAGACATGACACGTATAGAAATAGTGACCGGCAAAACAAAATCGATAATTTTATTATGTACTACCCTTATCGGAGCCAAAACAACACAAAAGACAGCAGGTAATTATTAGGGGATGATTCATAGATTATTGATATTATTCTATTGAATTATTATGTTTGATAATTATTATTTACATTATTTATTGCTTATTATTTTATACAGTATAAAAATATTGCACAATATTTGTAAACATTTGTTACTACATTACATGTAACATGAAACCTAAGAATATCTGTAAGCATTTTCAAATTATTTCATATAATTATAAAAAATGATTTTATAAAAAATGTCCTCTTTAATACAGTTTTGTTTACAATAACAAACACAAATTCTTACATAAATTTTATCTCAGTTCTCACATAATCTTCAATTAATTCATCATGTAGCTTATTTATCACATACACACGTACACAAGATAATAAATAAAATCTTTCATATATAGTTGTAAATTAGTGCTAATAAGTCATCCAGAGATAATTCTTTGCCTGTGTCGGTTTAGAGACGTCAGTATTCAGCAGGGAGCGGAACGGTTTGCCCAGAAGAAAGTCCGCGGCCTGAAGTGGTTCACGACATGCCCTACGCCTCCCGTTAAAATGAGCCTCAACCCCTGGTTCAAGTGGATGGGCAGGAGGGTGTTTCCTGCTGACCATAACAAGTGAGTTGATTTCTTTATTTATACACTCATCTCATCACCTCATTGTTTTTTAATGCAGTGGTGAAATATTTGTTTATTTATATACGGTTAATTGAAAACTATTGTTAATATTCGCAATGCATCATCAATAATGGATAAATAATTGTTCTACATTTTTTTATTGTAACTCGTGACTTTTATGCTAATTTTCGTAAAAAGTTTGTTGATTGAACAAAATGATTACGTTTTGTTACGTTTATTTTAAAATATAATATTGTTAGTGCAGTAAATATAACGCATTTTATACATATTCGTGTATTGATCCCGTTCTGTTATTGTAGGTTAAATATCTATTTTTAGTTCATTCTTTGGATTGATTTCAGTAAAAAATATTTGATATATACAACACATTACCTGTCGCTATTTATCGATTAATTACCTAGTCTATTTATTTTACAATAAAAACATTTCATACTTCCACCCACATAAAAAAGTTGAAATTGGTTTGTTGGGACTCTGAATTTCATCAAAACCCTTCTCAAAATGGTGAGAGGTAAAAATCAATAGAAATTATTATATTATATATAAAAGTTGAGAAGACCATCATATTGACCTAGCGCCAAGATTGGTCAATAATTGTCATCCAAATCGTGGTATATACACGTACTAGATTTTTTACTAGTATAACTTGGACATTCACAATTATTTACCTTTATTTGACATGAAAATTTTTTTTCACTATCGTTTACTTGTAACAATGGTAAGGTATAACCTATGTCAATATTAAATGAAAATTGACATAGGTCAATAATAAATACTGTCACTTGAAAAAATAAATTTTTATCACATATCATAAATTATGATAATTATATGTACATTTATTACCAATAAAATTATTATTATAAACTATTTGTCTATAGATATTTTTTTATTTAATTTATACGAGAAAATTTTATGCGAAAAAATCACTAACCACAATCTACAAAATGTATTTATATTTATCTTTAGCATGCATAAAATGTTTGTGCTTGGTGGGGCCTGATTTAAATCATTTGATTTAAATCATGATTTAAATTGTGATTTAAATCAACTGATTTTATAAAATTAAAATCATTGATTTTTATCAAAGATAAAAAAATACTAATTAAAATAAAAATTTAATTATTTGCTACGAAACTATTAACAATAACCAATATATATTCTGTGTAAAATAATATCTTAAAATTAAATGATATTTTATCATTTTAATTGTCATATAACAGAAGAAAAATAGAAATATTTAAATATTAAATACTAGAAGTAAAAACTCTTTGATACTCTTCCTAGTTTTATTCAGATAAATCGTTTTGGTTTTATTACTGATTTCGTTTTAGTTTATGAAGTAAAATATTTTATATTGCTTTTAAACAATTAAAAAGTGCAATAATACTGAGATATATTTAAGAATTACAAATACCAAAAACATGATTTTGTTTTTTTTAAATCAATAATGTTTTTTGCCAACCATGTCAATTCTAATAAAAAGAGTACATGCGTTTAGTTTTTAGATACCATTTAATTTAGAAATTATTTTTTTAAATAACATTAATGATCTCATGGTAAAGTACCGCCCGAGATTACATATTTCCCTAACCATGTCTCGCCGCATAAATATAAAGACAGGATGTTAATATCTAGAAAACAAATAATTCATACTTGTAATTTCCTTACTGATAAATCTAATATTTATTACAATCATTTAAATACTAAAAACTTTCGTATACACATGTATGTACATAGTGATATTGTGAATAGTAATAGTTTCAACATATGTAAACAGTTTTTTCTACAAATGTCAAAATAATGTTAACATTTTTATTCTAATAACAATGCATAAAATAGGCAACTTTTTCACAGTTGTTAGGATACCTTGGTGCTATGGTGCCGTTCGCTAAGTACCTGGAAAAACGTTTTTTCACGGTGATGGCAAATTTTTCTTCGCTCAATTTATATAGATAAATAAAAATATTATAATAAATGATGCAAATTAGTTGTAGCAAATATTGTTTGTACCATGTGCGCAAAATGTTTTCATTTGTTCGTAAAAAAGGGACATCTCACGCACTAACAACACATACTTCTCGCACTTAACACAAAAATAACTATTTGTGTATTAAGAATGTAAAAAGATAGTTTGGTGTAGAGCAAGGCAATAAGTGCGAAAATAATACAGACATTTTACGCTTGTGTTACATATAACTTTTCCGACGACTAATCTTAAATTATTAAAAAGAATGGGTACATACCTACGCACCAAAAATAGTAAAATGGCTCTTGTGTTAAAATGTTGAACTTTACAAATGAAAGCGTAAATATCAATATTTCATAGTGGTCGTAGAAAAAATCTAGTTTACAACAGTCTTTAAAGTGTATTTAAGTATATTCAAGTAATGAGTGTTTTTTACCATTCCTCTCCTTTAAATTCTATACGATTACAACATATTTTTCAACTAAGTCGACCTATTTTCTCTGAAACTATAAGAAAATTTGAAAAGGTTAAAATTGAATTGACCATTTTGGAACATGCAAAACTTTTATCAAGAATATATATATATATATATATATATATATATATATATATATATATATATATATATATATATACAGGGTGTTCGAAAAATAGGGGACCAAATTTAGAAAATATATTAATCAAACCAAAACAAGAAAATAACCCTAATATACCCATGTCCGGAAACGAACCACTTCGGAATAAAACACTCTTTTGTTTGAATTTTTAATTATATTTTTAGTAATCTTTTCTACTCTCAAAATTACAATAGTTGTTCGTAATGTCCTCCTTGAATTTACATGCAACATTCTAGACGTTTTCTCGTGGATTGTCGAACACGTTCGAATATTCCTTGTTTTAGTCTATACTATTGCAACGGTCTATGATTCTTTGCCGCAAATCCTGTACGTTATTAATGGGCGTATAATAAACTAAGCGCTTTAAATGACATCGAAAACAAAAATCAAACGGATTCAAGTCTGATGAACGTGGAGGCCAAGTAGTTGGACCACATCGCGAATTACCATGCGCACGTCCGTACATTAAATGTATGTCGGCTAATTCTGAGTTAACTGTTCATTATGAATAGAAAAGTTCCTAAACAATATCAAAACAATTTAATTACGGTGACAACAAATTATGACAGTTGCTAAGGAAACGAGATTAAACAAATTACAAGTATTAACGTAACTATTGTAATTTTTAGAGTAAAAAACATTACTAAAAATAAAATTCAAAATTCAAACAAAAAAGTGTTTGTTCTGAAATGGTTCGTTTCCGGACATGGGTATATTAGGGTTATTTTCTTGTTTTGGTTTGATTAATATATTTTCCAAATTTGGTCCCCTATTTTTCGAACATCCTGTATATATATACATGTTTATAGTCTTTACTACGGAGGTTCTAACGTCAATTAATTGTATGAACAGGAATATATATATATATATATATATATATATATATATATATATATATATATATATATATATATATATATATATATACAGGGTGAACACGAACCTAATGTCATAAATTTAAGGGTATATAGTATTTAATGTGTAGATTACGAAACAGAAAGAATTTTTTAAAAATTCGCCTATTTAAGGGCAGTTTTCATGAAGCTGACATTTTTGGTACTACTGAATCACTGGCAACACATATTATTTTATAAATAAAACATAATTAAATACTTAAAACTAATTTACGTAATGTTGAAGGGTAATCAAAACTTCATTATTTTTAATAATATTTATTTTGAGAGTTCCTTGCCCCAAAAAACGATAAATATTAACATTTCACTGGCTTATTTTTATTAAAAAAAAGAACAAAGAAAAACAGAAAGGATAAAATATTAAACAAATAAATAGTAATAATAGTAGTAACTTACATTTTCTTGTATCAAAACAAAGAATAAATACAAAAATTCATAAATATTTTTCAAAATTATCACCTCTCACAGCCACACACAGTGCACTACGTTGAATTAGTGACACACTACATGCCAAATGCATATGATTTTGTTGTCGAATAATTTGTACACTATTTTGCATCCGTATCCTCAATTCTTCAATATTTTCTGGCGGGTTTTGATTATCATAAACTAGGGACTTTAAATGATCCCATAGGATTGAGATCAGGTGACCTTGGTGGCCACTGCACAGGACCTCCACGGCCAATCCACCTGTTTCCGTAGATATTATTTAAATGCTGACGCACATTTCTCGCAAAATGTGGAGGAGCACCATCATGCTGAAACTATGAATTTTGACGAACATTTAATGGAATATCTTCCAATAATACTATAAGGATATTTTGAAAAAAATTCAAATATTGGTTACCATTTAATGTGTGGGGGAGTATGTACGGGCCAAGTAAATTATCATTTAAGATTCCAACCCAAACATTTAGCTCTTTAGAAAATTAATGTTGCACACTATTTCTCACAAGAACATGTGGATTTCCTTGGGCCCAATAATGCGAATTGTGGAAATTATAAACACCGGCAGGTGTGAAAATTGCTTCATCACTAAATAATATTGAAGAAGTAAAATTCACATTTGTAGCATTTTGTCCAAGAATCCATTGACTAAATGTCAGTCTAGCGTGGTGATCAACGGGCATTAACTTGTTGAAAATGATATGGATGATAATCATTTTTATGCTAAATGTTTACAACAGTCGCCTGAGATATTTCTCCCACAACACGAGATATTTCTCTGGTACTAATTGTTGGGTCGGCATGCACTAGGTCTAGGACTTCATCCTCCATGTCGTGGCGTAATCTGCGATCACCACCATCACGTCCAGAATTCCTTTTTAAATTTCCCGTGTCGCGAAGACGTTGTGTCACAGTGATAAACATCCTGCGATCAGGTTGGCGTCTTCGAGGATATCGTTCGGCATACAATTATGCTGCTAATACCGCGTTTTGTCTCACTTCACCATAAATTAACAACATATCCACTAACTCAGAATTAGAATACATTTTTTTAAGAACAAGAACACTGCCAAAATTATCTACATCAATACTTTCAAGAATAATACTGAAATTATTTTATTTATTACACAATTACGTTCGTCAAAAATTCTATTTAATTAATTAAAATCTTATACAACTAATTTTGAATGTACTTTTGTTAACCATATTCTTGATGAAATATTAATTAAACCAGCAGTAAAAAAAAGTTTTGCTAAGAAAAGACGAATTTTCATTTTTCGAATTTTCAAAAAATTCTTTCTGTTTCGTAATCTACACATTAAATACTATATACCCTTAAATTTATGACATTAGGTTCGTGTTCACCCTGTATATATATATATATATATATACAGGGTGACTGATTTTTCATTGTCCAGGCCATATCTTCTGAAATATTAAATATACAAGAAAAAGCTAAATAGGAAACTTATGTAATAAGTCCTGGTCTATAAAATAGCGTGAACAGATGTTTTCCGTGGCTTACTGATTTGGCGGAAATATATTTAACTTTGGTTTTTTAAATGGAACATCCTGTATATTTTTACGAAATAAGATTCTACATCAATTTCTCTTTACAATTATGTAAAACAACTGGAGGTTTGCCTTTAATTTATGCTTAATAACATAAAAAATAAAATTATGTGAGCCGGCTGTGATTTCCATATTATAATAAAAATAATTTCTACTCATAATTATGTTTTGTTTTTGTGTTACTTATTAAATAAAAACCAGAAAACTCTTGTAATTAACACTTGTATCAGATTTATAAAAAAATAGTGATTAACAATGAGAAAACACAGCCGATTTATATAATTTTATTTTTTGCATTATTAAAGGCAAACCCTCACTTGTTATACATAATTGTAAAGAGAAATTGATGTAGAACCTTATTTCGTAAAAACATGCAGGGTATTCCATTTAAAAAAACAAAGTTAAATATTTTTTCGCCAAATCAGTAGGCTATGGAAAACATTCGTTAACGCTATTTTATAGACCAGGTCTTGTAACACAAGTTTCCTATTTAGCTTTCTCTTGTATATTTAATATTTCAGAAGATATGGCCTGGACAATGAAAAATCAGCCACCCTGTATATGTTTTTATGTTTATATTAATTATAGTTCTGAGGTTCTGACGTCAATTTATTGTATGAACAGTAGTTCCGGTAAGTAAATGTGGTTACTTGTTTTTTAATTAAATAACAGAAATTTATCTTGACCTTTCCTTGTACGTGTGTAACTTTTTATAAATATTTATAATTTAGAGAGCGTATAGACAATAATTTGTCTAAAATTAAATTCGCAGAGTTATACAGGTGTTCGAAAAATAGGGGACCAAATTTGGAAAATATATTAATCAAACCAAAACAAGAAAACAACCCTAATATACCCATGCCCGGAAACGAACCATTTCGGAATAAAACACTCTTTTGTTTGAATTTTGAATTTTATTTTTAGTAATGTCAAGAAATAATTTCATAGCGGTATAATAGTAATGGGGTATTCTAATGATTTTTAAAATTTTTTTTTCCGAAACTCACATATTTTATTATTACAAATTTAAAATTTAGAGTCCTTTTTTATTTAATTTGATCGATATAAGAATTTTTAAAAATTCCTTGAAAATTTGAAATTTAACGGATGTGACGTATGTAGGACTCATGACATTTAAATGGTGGGGGCATGATTGCAAACACAACGCTTGGCGCGGCAGTCAACCTGTCATAAGTCACCAATGGCGGAATAGCTGTAGTGTCTCTACAAATTTTTTTTAGATATGTCATGAGTCGCACGTGATAGGTACCTGTACTGCGCCAAAATAAAATAAAAGAAAATTCATGATAGGAATATTTTTTTTGAGTTTTTTTCATAATTCAGTCATTTTATAGCATAATCCATAATGTTATAACATTTTTTACCTTAAATTTTACTACATTAGAATATCTCATTTTAAATAAAGGGTCAGAATATACATTTCTACTGTTCATAAAATTCTTTATTCTAATTAAATAAATATCAATGGAAACTGATATACATACTTATTATGTATTTTACTTATTTTAAGAATTATAATTATATTGTTTAATGGATAATAAAATCTTCAATTTTTGTATTTACTTCATTTTATACAATATGTAAATATTTTATCTCTTACTTTTTGTATTTTACAATTATATTTATTAAATTCTAAATTATTACTACACAATTTAGAGCATTTTTAAGTTTCTTGTATCCCATATTTTTTTAGGATGGCACGCCACTGTCAAACGGAAATGACGAATAACTAGTCGCTATACGCAAAACCCATCCCGGTCGTAAGGCTATTTCTTAAACCCTCCTTCCTGAGATTTTATATCCAAAGCCCTGAACTGAACCAGAAATAAATCGTTCCACTTCCAAATGTGTGTTCTATTAAAAATATGGCCAAATTATAGCAACCGAAGTTATGAAATCCCACAATTGTTTTGATAAAAATACAAATAAAAATAAAATCAGAAAATAATAATTTGCCTGAAGCCACTCGACTAGAGCCCTTTGGGCCATGCTCTCATTTCTAGAGAATTACTTGCGTCGCATGTTTAAAAGTTTGAGAAATGCTGATTTAAATAATGGCCATATATACAAATAGATATAAATGTAAAAAATGCTTTCAATTTCCAGAGGACCCGAATATGTACTTTTTATCTTTTACCAATAACTTAACATCGAGAGAATTGTCGAAAAACAATATACGTTCATTACCAATAAAATAAAGCGTCAGTAATAATAAATTTTACTTATGATTATTTTTTTAATGTGGTGCTAACTTAACAACAAAAGATCTCATACATTAAATTCGGTATTTTCCTTGTTCCGTCTTCGTAGTAATTCATTATAATTCCATTTCTATGAATTTTATATATTTGTTCGATGTGATGACTCATATGAAAAAGATTTCACACGAAGACATCAACTTGTAAACATGCCGCTATTCCTAGGTCCACCCTATTTCAACTTCCGTGCAATTACCCACTTCCGGTAAAGGTAAACAATCAATAGGGCGCTTCTCTCGCTGCTGGCTTTGTGCATGAGTCACAGGTGCGACCACTGTGACCTTTAGCATTGTCCACTAGGTACATTGTTTACATTGCTGCAAGAATTTACTTATTATCCTACTACCACACTACTTTATTGAATGTGATACGAAGTTGCGAAATATATCTAAACCTTATAAATATATTGAAGTAGGTATTCTACTACTTTTTTTATTATTTAAATGTAGACTAATTTTGAAATTCAAATAATTTTTGGGTCTTTTTCATTTAAAATTTTACGAACATTGATGTACATCTAATTTGATGAACTCAGTTCTTCATTTTTTTATAACGTTCTCAATATTTTAGTATTTGTTCGAACTCACATTTAATGAGAAGTTTAGTAATTGTTTGAACACACATATAATGAGTAGATGACAATGACAATTCATTGGCGCAATTATATTTTTCAAGTTCATGTTCAATGTTGAAGTTTCATACTTATTATTAAATGAAAAATACATTTCTATTCTTAAATTATGAAGTTGATATTCGGTGTATTCAGTAATAATTTTAAAAAATAATCACGTAAATATATCTACATAAATTTTTAAATATTTTAATACATTATTCCACTGTATTATATATACTGAATTATAAAATGAAAGAACCGTGTACACATCTATTAAAAATGTATTAGTAATGGAAAATAATGATAGATATGTTTTTTTATTACCTCTTTATGACTTTTTATAGTTTAAGTTTGTATATTGTATAGATTTTTTTAACTTTATAAATATTTATGAATTATACAATTCACCTAATTGATGCATAAAATTTATTGCATAGTTATTGCCGTAAAATAAATAAATTAGTAAAGGTTAAAAAAAAATAAAGAAGGTAATTAAAGTGCAATATTAAAGTATAATGGACGAAGGACGAGTTTTACAACAAATTTAAACAAACTATGAATACAAGTATTTATGTACTGTCCAGCTCTGAGCCATTATAATTTGAAAATTTTTATTTATGTAAATCAGAAGTTATAGGTAAAAAGAAAACAATTAAAAATCTGTATATATAAAAGTAACAAATTTCTCGAAAGAAATATACATTATAAATTCAGATCTTCAAGTAAAGTACCTATTACGGCATGGACTAATGTATGTATGTATTATAACTAAAATGTAATAATTTTTTCCATTTATAATAATACTATTAAATTCCAATTTCAATCACTTTATGCTTGATAGAAATTAAATTATGTATATTAAATATTAGTATATGCATCCAGTGATGTCATACTAGGAAATTTTTCCCTAATTTTCGGGTTAAAAGGGAAAAGAGGGATTTTTAAAAATTATTTAGGGATTTTATTTCATTTTTCTAATATTTAATTGAAAAATGATCACGACATTATTATTAGAATATTATACGTTAAGAACAACTTCAAATTTCTTACGTGTATATAAATCCCCGTCTGAAATGTTTGCCTTGGAATGGACAGATGTTATAATGAGGACTTGCACGATTTTTCACTTTTAGTGTTGATTGAAAAGTATTCTTTGTTTTAGCTTTAATCTACAGAATAATGAAAAATATTAGACCCTTAGTTTTTACTTTTCCCTAAATTAATTTTTAGTAACGAAAAAATTGCTATTAAAAATTATACTTAATTGACCTTGAAAACGCGGCTGAACTTCGCCCGTTTTCTAATGACGTATCTGCGTTCTTTCCCAATTTCACCATGTTTCAAACGGTAAATATAATGGAAAATTTTCCAAACTGATAAATTAAAGAATCTTCTGCAAATCAAATTTTACTAAACATATTTTTTTTCTTTTAAATTTTCAAATTTCAAGAAACAATTATCTCATTTACGTACCTCGCAACATCACTGAATTTTCGCAACTTTTTAAAAGTATAATACTTCAAAACGTTATTATAACATAACATAAAATGTAAATAACAAAGAATTACTTCATATAAAGCAACAAATTAGGCTTTGTAGGTTCGATTTATACCAAAAAATGATTCACTTAATTTTTTGCAAGATCTCATTATAAAATAGGCTATCTTTTATTAGTGCAATGCAA
This sequence comes from Stenolophus ochropezus, assembly GCA_035578165.1. Classification (NCBI taxonomy): domain Eukaryota; kingdom Metazoa; phylum Arthropoda; class Insecta; order Coleoptera; family Carabidae; genus Stenolophus; species Stenolophus ochropezus. The sequence goes on along the minus strand of JAQOWZ010000010.1, from coordinate 19,037,645 downwards.
TTCGAATTTTAATTTAAGGTGTTATTATTATTACTAGAAATCTAAAATGAATTAAATTCTTCGACAGATGAATTGTAAATATATTTTTTATTGTTTTTGATATAATATAACACTTACACAATTTATGTTTTTTTTTACCTCCCGCCTATCAATATATAGATAAGGGAGGTATTGTTTTTGGTCAGATTTCTCGAGTGTCAGTTTTCAACATATGAGCACGAATTAGGGTCTCTAGAATACGATTTTACTATTTTTAGCTTAATGTCTGTATGTCCGTGTGTGTGTGTGTCTGTGACGATTTTTCGTCCACGATAACTCCAACATGATACATGTAAAAAATATAATAGTTGGTATTTAAGACATATTCAAATATGATGAACTGATTAGATTATGACTACAATTGGTTAACCGGAAGTAGTACTTTACTTGAAGCTTTAAACAGTTTTTCCTAAAAAATACCTCTAAATACCATTTTTTCGCAAATTACGTTATTATTAAATATAAAGATTTTTTAATTTTCTACCGATCTGCATAATTACGTTTATATTTAACTTCTAGCTAGATAGAAAAAAATATATAAATTATAATAATTTTACATATCGTTTAGGCTGAGGAATTTCGATAAAACAGATGTTTTATTCATATGTTCACAAAATTTGACATATGATGTCAAAATTTAATGTAAGTAAGTGTAAAAGATAAAATAAGTAAAAATGAAGTAATTTTATTGTAAAATTTAAAAAGATGGAAGAATTATATAAGGAATGTATTTGCATGCGTGTATCAAAGTAAGTTCGGTTCCGGTTTTAGTAACGTCAAAAATAGCTGTCATTTTGGTCATACAAATTTTATGAAGGAAATTTTAGGTATGAAATGAATTAAATATATTCTGAACTGCAATACCAATCTAATTTTAAAACTACAAATTAAATGTATTGAATAACTTATATAGAATATATATATATATATATATATATATATATATATATATATATATATATATATATATATATATATATATGTATTACTACAGTGGCGGGAGGTATTGTGTTGGACACATCAGATTTTTTATATTTTATATTTGTATAAATAAAGAAATAATGATTTCTGCGTTTTATTTAGGAAATTCTAAAGAAATATTTTGGGAATTCTAGGGTGTTTTGAGTACTAATCTAGGTATTTGCAATTATACTGTATCCATCGAACGTCACACACACAAATCAACAGGATTTTTAGCACGATCTCTTTATCTCTTTTGCGAATATAGACCCAAATAGGTATATATGTGTACCATATGTTGCAATTATTTTCGTTTTTTAAAGAAACGTTGCGCATCTATCATTTGTGTGTAATATGAAGCAACAGTATAATTAAATTTAGTTACATACTATTGTTTATTTCCTTTTAATGAACGGATATAACGAAATTAACAACTTATATTCACTTCACTGCTTTTCAAGGCGTTTCACCTGCAATAAAAAATTGCTGTATTTTTATTTTCGTCCGACACTGGCTCTTGGAGATTTTGGAATAGCCGGATATACCGTTACAGTTACCCAATTCGTTTTCATGCGTGAATGATGTAATAGATGTAATTATACTGCATGGTCAATTCTTTGCACTCGACAATGGAGTATTTAGGGTCAATGGTAGAAATACAAGATTAGTACGTGATACTACAGATACGAGATAAGTGTGCATAATTTATGCAAAAGACGAGTTTATGCTTTACGTGCAGTTAGCAGTTAGAGTAACAATGGGTATAGAACTTGCATGGTTAATGTATTGTTTTTGTGCATTGTTTAATTGGAATTACGGTATTTCTTGATGAAAAAAGTCTGATTGTTTTGAAGAATTAGCATTAAAAAGAGAATTGATAATTGAAATATTTACTAAGTCTATAAATATTACTTCTACGTATGTGTATGTGCAATGAGCATATGAACAAATCCCCGACCCAAAAACATATTACCTACTGTCAATATAGTAATATGTTCTATATAAGTTTATCAGTACATTCAATTTTTAGTTTTAAAATTAGTTTATTATTGCAGTTAAAAATATTTTTAATACATTTCATACCTAAAATTTCCTTCATAAAATTTGTATGACCAAAAAAACAGCTATTTTTGATGTTACTAAAACCGGAAACGAACTTACCTTGATTCACGCATGCAAATATATTTCTTCCACTATTTTAAGTTTTACAATAAAACTAGTTCTTATTTACTTATTTTATCTTTTAAACTTACTTACATCAAATTTGACATCAAATGTCAAATTTTGTGAATATATGAATAACTCACCTGTTTTATAGAAATTCCTCAACCTAACGCCTAACGATATGTAAAATTATTATAATTTATTTTATTTTTTTCTGTTTAGCTGGAAGTAAACGTAATTACGCAGCTCGATAGAAAATTTAAAAATCTTTACATTTAATAATAACTTAATTTGCGAAAATATGGTATTTAGAGGTATTTTTTAGGAAAAACGGTTTAAAGCTTCAAGTAAAGTACTACTTCCGTTTAAACAATTGTAGCCAAAATCTGATCATTTCATCATACATATATGAATATAAGTCTTAAATACCAAATATTATATTTTTTACATGTATCGTATTCATAGAACTTATAATACTTCGTATATTTATTAAATCAATGATCGTATTGGAGTTTATCGTGTATGAAAAATCGTCACAGACATACACATACACATAGGTTTACAAAGACACACATACATGGATCGACAGACATTACTGAAAAAATAGTAAAATCGTATTCTACGGTCCCTAATTCGTACTCATATGTTGAAAACTCATACTCGAGAAATTTGACCAAAAACAACCTCCTTTATCTATGTAATGAAAGGCGGGAGGTAAAAAGAAAAAAGTTTCTAAAATAATATTCTTAACATCGAACTATTTTTCAAATTTAGATTTTTCATCAAATTTTGGCTTTTAATAAGCAAAAATCTTACTTTTCTAATAGCTCCTTTATGTAGAGTATTTCATTTAAAAAAAAAATCACATATTTTTACCTGTTATCTTAACATCGGACTGTTAATATATTTTTAGAAAGTATTTTGAAATTTAAATAAAAAAATAAAAACAAATTTAAATTATATTTAATTATATGTTAAAAATATAATTTTAAAAATTTTGTCTCTAAAATGTACCAAAAAAATTAATTATTAGAAAAGTACGAACGACACTTTTGCTGTAGGTAAACTAATCCCTTATTTTTTAACTTATATATTTTTTTTCATTTTATCGGCGTTTCTAATTTACACGTTCAACAGATACTTTTTTTTACAAGGAATTGTCAATGGTTCTCAAAATTCGTCTCGTCGTTGGTTCGAGAAATTCAAACTAACTTTCAATTTTCTTATATAGGGCTCAAAGTTGTCTTAAATAATATTAAATAGAGATTTTTTCTCTTTGTAATGATATAAAACACACCTATATGAAAATGAAAACCAAGTCTCAGCGTGATCATGGTCAGCATCTTCTCATGGGAACTGCAGACCTTGCTGGGATGCAACCCCAAACCACATTTCCTCAGATTTTCCATGTAGACAATTTCTTATGACTTTTAATTTTATTAAATTTTAGATTATTATAGTCTATATTCTGAACAATTACCATTATTGTAATGGGGAAGTTAAGCGTGGTTGAAATTACATGTGAAATATCTTTTAGTCGTAAGTATATGAGTAATTATAACTTAAAATGTAATTGAAAGTTAAAATTATGTTGCCAATTATTTATAATTAATGATTTATCTTCGAACCAGTCTGACGTCACAAGTGACATATGCGCTTGCGCAGAAGGGATGGTGAGACATGAATTTTTGAACGTAGGTTGTATCTTGCGGCATTACACTACACGCTTCTCTGTTGCCATGGGAACCCAGCGCGCGCTTTTTAACATAGACGATACGTTCTCCGCGAGCCACTCTGACGTCATTTTTGTATAAAATTTCATTTTTTGAGAAATGTAGGCATCTTTGGGTAAAATAAAATGTAGAATATCACTTTTGAGGGCATTCTTGATAAAATAAAAAAATAAAAAAAACACGCTAAACTTCCCCATTTCCAACCAAATCTTTGTACATTCGTTTACTAAATCATTTTTTTTTCTTAACAAATTAGTGTTAAATTAACTTATACATAAATCAAGAACAATGGAAAACTATTATGAAACTATTTCTCGTTCTTACAACTAATAGCAGTTCTAAAATCGAAAAATTATTACTATTACGAGTATTAATTCCGTAGAAATATATATTATTTGTTTTGACCAAAGATAACATTATTCATACAAGCAATATTATTTTTGATTGCTTTAAATACTGTAAATGTACTTTTAAATTGTGTAGTAACGTGTGTGTAAGTTTGGTTGCGGATGAACTGGCGTTGTCAACGACAATCAAATATACAATTTTTATATTTGTTAGCAAAAATTCTGTAATAATAATTACAAATATTACAATAATAAATCAATCAATTAGTGATTACTATGTAGAAGTTTCCAATTTATTATTTTCCAATTTCATGTTTAATTATCTTTGAAATGACTTCACAGTATCGTCATACTTGATAATTAATAATTTATAAGTGATATTCATAAAGTTTTCTGATAAAAAAAATCACAGTTGTTATCCTTGTTTGTGGTTTGACATATGGTGCTATCCGCAACTGTTATGAATCTTTTATCATTTTATCATTTATCATTGTTGTAAAATACAAAATTAACGTCTATAATAATATTTTGCGGAAATGTACATTTTAATTTACAATGACAATTTAACTCGCGTTTTAGTGGTCCGTACTTACAGCATTCAGCATATAGTTAATTTAAATTATTTGAACGACAAAACGTTCACGACAATTTAGATTATACCATAACAAAATTTATATATGTAAGGGAAATATATAATAGCAGCAGCAAGACAAAATAAATAATTGTTTAGAACGACAAATGTCGCACGATAAAATTATATGTAGGATAGGATGGTAGATAATACAGCTTGAGCAATCACAATTCACAAACTCTTCAAATGCTGTTTCTTTGAAATAAGTGGATACAGGGATATTTTATTTGGCGACGCTAGAAGTCGAATCGCAAACTCCAGTTAATTATATCGGATTGCTATTATATTATATTATATAAATATATGGTTCTTCTTGAAATTCTTCATAAGTATTATAATTTAAACAGAAAATTTAAGTATATTTTTTAAAATTTATTATAACTTTTAAAAAAGCTTAAAATACCTGGATTTTATATTTCAGTTTGCTAGTCCTTCATAAATTTAATTAGTTTAGTAAATGAAGAGCAATAGAAATAATAGTGTACTTCCTCTTAAATATGATTGGAAAAGTACCTCACATTCGTATAAAATGAATATAGGTACATTTGAATGTTTGTATTCTCGTAGATGACCATATTTATAATTTACATTTGATTTCGCTTAACTGGAACACATTGAGACTAATCCATTTTGGTCCAATTAAACGGCTGTTTCAATTAAACGAACTAAAAATAAATTCTAATGTAATTCTAATTCTTGCCCTAATGTAACAAATTAAAATCACCCTCCATAAAAACCAGGCACCGCTACTGACTACTCCAATGAAGCGTTTAAATCATATATTAGTTTTGTTTCCGCTCAAAAAAGCGACTTTGGGGGTTTCCAATACAACGCCTTTTTAAAATATATATTCTGCATATCAATTTTGGTCGTGAGTATATTGTAATAAAACTAAAATAATATGTAATTGTTGAATACTTTATTTAAAAATTGAAATTAAAGTTTTATTTAAATGACCTTGTGACGTCATTCCCCTGATCAGTGTTGCCAACTATAAGTACATAAGTTTTAATTTCTCCGGTTCGCAACACTGCCTCCGATAGCTAGCTTCATGTGATAAAATGACAGTGCAAGTTCGATTTCATTTCATTTCAAAATATATGAGAACACACACACGTGGTAACTGGTAAATGCATCTATCGAAAGCATGAATCACGAAAGCAGGTTATGTATATATTCAATGTTTGAAATTACACGGTATTCGTAGCCTAACTTCACTTCAGTTTTTTAGCTACTTATAGTTCTATCTCATAGCGCACATGGACTATCTTTTTCTAGTCAGGGGAATGACGTCACACCCATTGTCCGTAAACTTTATTAATTTTTTTCTCGAATACTATCAACTTTTTGGAAAAATAAAAAAATATGGGTCCAATATTTTGTTTTAAAGTTTATCATATAAAAAAATCAAAAAATCTTGGAAACCCCCATTATGCGGTGACCAAATTAAACGGAATTGATTGTAGGTACATTTTTTTAAATACATAAATTGAAAAAGGAGCAGAACTCACAGTTGAATTGAGAAATGACCATATTTGCATTATGTGTGGGAATAGCAAATAAATAATTAGGTACCTACATAAAAAAAAAATTTGAATTCTGCATTTTCTGTTTTATTCACCAGAAAGTCTACCGGTATAATATACCTAAATAATATTTTCATGCCATTTGTGGAGGTACATTATTTTGAGGATATATTTTTTTGAAAATAGGTTTCGATATCAAATCGTCATTTGCCCAAACGTCACGAATCATAATGGTCAGCTCAATCTAGCGGACGAAATTTAAACTAAGATAGTTTAGTAAATGTAATTTTTATTATATTTCATGCGTACAAATCTGTAGACCTACACTACCTAGTAAAATATTTACATAAAACAAAAAGGATTTGAACACTCTTCGTACTTTTCCTGTGACTTATTAGTTTATTTTGACGTTTAAATTTACATTTGACCTGTGTAGTCTTTGTGTCAGGATGGTTTTGAGTAATTTTTTTATTCATATCGTCACAAAAATTCGGAATGGAAATATTATGAAAAGAAAATTATGAATTAGAAGTACTATATTTTGGGATATTTTATGTTGCAATATGTAAGGTAAGAGTCGCATAGTTTTTTGTTTTTTTGGATGACACCATTACGTATTTTGAAAAAAATTTTCGGGACAGCCGCTTCCGGTATAACGAATTCAAAATAGGAATGAATCCCGCCAATCCGAATCGTTTTTTAACTGATCCCCGTATGTTCTTGTATATTTTGATGATTATTTATTTATTCTAATTATTGAAAGAATAAATAAAATACATTTCTTGAAAAAACTGATAAGGCTAATAATTTTTCTTATTTGATACTGACTAAAGTACATATATTAAGTTTTAATTCATAATTATCTCACAATTATTTGATTTTGTAATGTAATTATTTAGATTAATAAAATTAAAAATTCAAAACAACGTTATTTTTATACTAATTAATCAAAATATACACATAAATAAAACCATGATGATCTATTTATATATTCTCTGTCATATTTATAGTTGTGTAATCCTTGTCACTGATTATTGGTATAACACAAGTAACTAAGTAAGACATACATTCTATTACAATTAAATTTTGGTGATTTCCCTTGTAGAAGAATGGACTCATTATTCATTTGATTGTGAGATCTCCCGTCGAGATGAATGACGTACTCTGACGTCAACTTGGTTTTATATGCGTGAACCTGGTTGTGTTACGCTGTATGGTCAGGGTCTCAGATCACAACACTCGAACCATTTTACCTCTGCGAAATAGAGATGTCCTTGACTTGTAACAAAATACTGACGAAACATGCCATTGAAAATTGCTATGGAAACAACAGGAAGTTAAAGAGATTTATCATTGTTTTAGTTTTTGTAGTAAAAATATTTCTGTAAATATAAATGTATAAATTTAAATTTATTGAAAATTAATATTACGAAAATGGTAAAAATTAATAATTTGATAATAAATAAAAAATCTGGTAACTAAACGATAAATTTTATTTTTTCCTCTATTTCAGATAACCGGAAATACTAATGGTTATTTATAGATTCAGTTGTAATTAAATGCGCATTTATGTATATGAATCAAGTTTTCATTATAAATATATATTACTTATATCATGTGATTATTCTAATCATATGATTTTAAAAGTAATATGAAATTGACTTGTAATAAATTATTGTTTATATTGATATGTGTTATTCATAATAAAATTATAAACAATCTAATATTGTTTTGTTCTGTTTTCAAGGCTTTATTGTCTTACAAGCACAATTTACATAAAAGTTTTAACTGTTAAACATATAAACATGATTGTTTGATACGTTAATTGAATTAGAATTACCTACAGTATAGTTGCGTTGTGACACATTAAATTGTTTCCTCCTACTTTTCACATTCATTGCTCAGCTTAAATGACAGACGGCATTGAAAATTGTCAGTAGCACTACACTCGTACTATTTTATACATCGGGTTTATTTTATTGTTAATTGTTGACTGAGGTCAGTTTTATTTCTTTATTTATTACCTTTCATTATCTGATTTCTCTTTTAAAGCCCACATAATATTAACTTTGAAAATTACGTAAATTATCAGGAAAAGTACACTGTTATAATAATTTTTATAAAACCCACATCTATACAGTAATTAACAAAAACATAGAAAACGCTGAGCTTTATTATTTAAAAATGTGCATAACTTTTTAGTACTTTTTGCAACATCTACCATACTTAAATAACCTTTCTAATAATATTTTCTTTGGTACTACCTACGCAGTTTTCTTCAGTCATTTTTAATTACAAATTCGCAGTATGATACCGATCAGATGAATTACTGGAATTAAAAACAAAAGACTAAGGAAAACACACTGTAGTATCAAAAAAGAAATGATTATTAAACTGACATGGTTTCCTGATATCTGAGATAACAGAAATTTTTAAAATATGAACAGATTGAATGTCAAAGAGGGTTAAAATGATTGGTTAGAGAATTATGTCACTTATAAGAACTTGTAATTTAATTAGGGTCAGCTGGGGTAAATATGAAACTTTACAAAAGTAAGATAAATGTGAAACATCTATGTCATTTGTTTTCAGATTATATTAGAAAAAAAATTAAATTATTACGAGACAGCCCAAACCTTCTTTTATGCAGATTATTAATTTGAAACTTGTATGTTCAATAATCGAGTCTATAAAAATTATTTACTGTGAGTCACTAAAATTGGCATAGGTAAAGTAAATATTTTAAAGTAATAATTCTACTCAAAAAACCAAAAATTTTCCATATTTCATATTAATTGCACAATAATGTATCTTTATAAATACTTGCCTGAGAATGTATTATTACTTTAATAATTATTTTTTGCGTGCTAACCAAGATAAGAATATTATAATTTATACACCTTGATACTTATTATTTACATAATATTGTTCGCATCCTTCGTATCACATATTAAAAAATTATGCGTAAAATCCTTCAATTGTCTGGGACTAATTAATTTCGCAACATATTGTGGTAATTATGAACAATTGTAAATGCTGTATTTAATTATTTTTTAATGAAAACCTTATTTTGAAATTAATACTATTTCGTAAATAATCTGGTATGTCCTTTTATCCTTAGCATTTGTAAATATAATATATAAATTATATACTCGTATATGGGAGTGATTTTAAATAATATTTATTGGTACTTTTACAAAACCCCGCGATATGGAAGATATTATGCAATATTACTGAAATGTTTTTGATTCCTTTCACAAATTTACCAGAGAAAGAGATAGTGTAACCCAGGGGTCGATAACCTTTTTAGAATTAAGAGCTATTTCTCCTGAACATGTTGAACTTAAAATGCACAAAGAACCGCAATCTGTATAGACGGTGTAATCAAAAATATCCAGATATTATTTTAATAAGATACATGTACATGTATAATGAAAAATTAAAAATAAACGGATACAAAACTTAGGTACTTACTAGGAATTTCCAAGTTTTTAATATTTTAATGTATACATAAAAATATTTGACCCGAATTTTCTAACACACCAGAAAAAGTCTTAAAATTTCAATAAATTAAACCCTATAACTACGCCGACACGTGTGACGTCATCGACACCGCTGAGTCAACAGCTAATACTGTAAAAATGCATCGATGGTGCATTCAAACAGACAATAGCATTTGCCAATGACCAGTACGTCACGTCAACATGGCTGCTACTTGAATTTTACTCACTCGATTTAAATGCATTAAAGTTACATTTTGATATTAAAGTAACAAGAATCAGAAAATTAAAGATTATTGTATTCACCTTCATATTACTTATACATAATGAACATACATACTATATCCAAGAAGAAGCACTTTCTTAAAAGCCCTAGGCTTGGAAACCCCCATTGTTGTTGTGGTAACATTTGCCAGTTTTCAAAGACTATTTCGATCAAAATAGTTTAGTGTATTGCCTGTGTGTAGTGTAGGTATGTTCCAATAATGTTTTTATTATATTATTTTCGATTCATTATGCCTTAAAACATTATATAATGCTTAACCGTAACTTCAAATTTACGTGCACGACCGTAAAGTGCTGACTAACGCTCTTGCAAAGTTAATTACTATTTGTAATAAGACTTTCATGCAACCTTTATAACAATTTTCATTTTTACTAATATTTTAGATAAAGCAATATATTTCTTTAACGTATATAAAATTTAGTGATTAATTTAATTAAATGTTTATAAAACGCGCATGAATAATGTAATTGCAAATTGTCAATTTGAAAATAAACAATGCAATGAAAAACATTTGTTTTAGTTATATGTAAATGTAAACAGTGTAGTGTGCAAAAATGGTTTTGTTTTAATAAAAAACTGAATCACAATATCTTAGAATTTCCATGACAAAATCTAAAAATAGAATATGATGAGATATGCAGGTATTACACTGTATGCATTGTTTTAACAGAGAAAAGCTTTTAATAATACATATCTAATTGAACTATTTAACAAATTGCTTGTTTTACGCAAGGATTTTACTCCAAATGTGATATTTGGTTTTAGGTCATGTTTATTTTAAGAACATGAAAGTTTTTGAACGCAACGCGTTAAATATATTTTGTGAAAATTTATAAATAAAACTTTACTAACAATCAACAAAGTTTTTCTTTTTAATAAAATAATAAATATTATTAAAGTATTTCCCACATTGTAGATATTTTTAGTGTTTGCTCTCTATAAATAAATTTTCCTCAGATAATGGTTGGGAAATATCTGAGAGGTTAGGATAATTGAACCAGGTTATTTCGAATTTGAGGAATAATCATTTGTTTCCTGTTAATTTACGTAATAGGTAATTACATTCTCATGCTGACTAATACTCTTTAAGGATACCCATTCCCAACATACTAAGTTTATGCACACAACAGATGAAATATCTCAGTCACGATATTTATTTTATAACAGACGCCGGTGAACGTGTGAAGCTGGAACAGGTTTTGGTTGAGAGATTCGTTGTTATTTGTGTACTTAATTTACATATGTGTAGTACATATAAAACAAAACAATTCAGTTGAAGTATTGATAGTGAGTTAAAAATATATATATTAAAAATGGAGCAAGAAGAGGCTATGTGGAAATCAATTTATGAAAAATTACAAAAACAACCTTCTGTGGATCAATCGGATCGAGAACTGAAGTGAGTCATTCAATAAATATTACATTTTTTTAAAATAAAACTAGGTTATAAGATTTTTTACGTAAATAAAATATAATATAGTTTTAGAAATATATTGCCTTATTTTTCAATAAATATATATTTTTTAATAATATGTATACGCTTAAAATGTTATTCATTTATTATTTTTATATTTTATATTTATTTTGCGAATATATATTTTAAATTAATTATATACTGAAGTTAATTCATAGTATTTATATTGTAATTATCTATATATGTGCTATGTAGTTAGTAAAAATACGATTATAAAAAATTATTCATATTTATAGAATTTAGATTATGTAGGCGTAGAGGAAATAAATACCTATGAAATCAATAACTTTTGAGGTCAAAGAAAGTCGTATATTCTTAAACGTAATTTTAATATAGTTTATTTATTTCTTTTATATCCCAAAAAAAGTTTATCCTGTTATTAGAATGTAAAGATGAAATTTTAAAAAATAGTTCTACCGTGTTTAAATTTATCACTTCGCGCGCGAGTTTAGTGTATTTTACATTCGTGCATTGGTTACACTGTCATTTTGTATGTTGGCTACAATGGTGTTTGACGTTTGAAACCTTTGTGTTTGACATTGACGTTTTATTAAGCTCAATAAATACAACATTTATTCATTTAGTCGTGTTCAGATATCATCCTAATTGTAAGTGTTCGGTTTTAAACATGTTTCGTTCACAAATTTTAAACAAAGTAATTCAGTTTAATTCATTTATAATAAATAGAAATATGAATTTGCTGCGAAATCAAGCCTATGTAGATGGAAAATGGATAAATGCTGCAAGTTGTAAAACATTTGAAGTTCTAAATCCTGTTGATGGTACTTTAGTTGGTACTGCTCCTGATATGACAGTAGAAGATGCTCAATTAGCAATAGACAAAGCTTATGAAGCATTTCCACAATGGGCAGATCTAACTGCAAAACAAAGGGGAATCAAGATTCGTGCTTGGTACGAATTAATGGAAGAACATTCAGAAGAAATGGCTCAAATATTAACTTCCGAAGCAGGCAAACCAATTAAAGAATCTAGAGGTGAAGTTGCATATGGAAATTCTTACTTAGATTGGTTTGCCGAAGAAGCTAGAAGAATTCACGGTGAAATTCTAGAAAGTCCAGTACGAACAAAACAAATTTTATTATATAAAGAACCTATTGGAGTTGCTGGGTTAATTACGCCGTGGAATTTTCCTCATGCAATGATAACAAGAAAGGCTGGCGCGGCTTTAGCTGCAGGTTGTACTGTGGTAGTGAGACCAGCTGAAGACACTCCACTTACGGCTTTAGCGATGGCAGCATTAGCCCACGAAGCTGGAATTCCTGAAGGAGTATTTAATGTTATTACATCCAGTCGAGAAAATGCTGCACCAATCGGTAAATTACTTTGTGACAGCCCTTGTGTTGCAGGAATTTCTTTCACCGGCTCAACTGCTGTGGGCAAGATACTCTATAAGCAGTGCGGTTCAGGAATAAAACGACTTTCTTTAGAGTTGGGTGGTAATGCACCTTTTATTGTTTTTGAAAATTGTGATCTAGATAAAGCCGTACATGGAGCGCTAGCGTCCAAATTCAGAAATTGTGGCCAAACTTGCGTATCAGCAAACCGGTTTTTAATTAGTACGAAAGTATATGAAGAATTTATTTGTAAATTTAAAGAAGCCATTGAAAAAATTAAATTAGGTAATCCAAAAGATGAAAATGTTACTGCTGGACCATTAATCAATAAAACACAATTTGATAAAGTATCACATTTCGTACAAGACGCTGTTGAAAAGGGTTGTAGAGTAGTGACGGGAGGATCGCCTGCTCAAGAAAAGGGAGAGTTATATTTCAAACCGACTCTCCTGGCTGATATTAAAGAGAACATGTTGTGTTACTCTGAGGAAGTTTTTGGCCCTATTGCAACTTGCATTCCATTTAATACTGAGGAAGAAGCGCTTGCTATAGCTAATGGTACTAACAAGGGATTAGCAGGTTATTTTTATTCAAATGATGTGAGTCAGATATTTAGAGTAGCTCGCAAACTAGAAGTTGGAATGATCGGAGCTAATGAAGGAATGATTTCTATGGCAGAAGCTGCTTTTGGAGGAATTAAGGAATCTGGAATTGGCAGAGAAGGTTCACATCATGGAATAGATGATTTTGTTTACATTAAATATTTATGTTTAGGAAATATGCAGTAATATCTTCATACATACTAAACTTCAGTAAATAAGAATGTGTAAAAATTGATATTATTTTAAATCTATGAATGAATGTTAGGAAGAGAATATGAATAATTTTTATATGTTCTATCTGTTATATTTATCATATTTGAAAAAATGTAAGTGTGTAGATATTAGAGAATAATACGATATAGGCAGCTCAGATTTAGTAGCCTTGAAATAGTAAAATGTCTTCCAAAAGTCTTCCAATTTAAAGAATAAAAATTTCTTAGAAATGTTTATTATTTGAAATATTTTCTCATTGTACACATACTATGACTATTGTTACATATTAGCTATACACCATATTCTTTTATTGTTGAATTGTTTTAATGTTGTAAATAATTATGTTAGAATAAATATTCTTATAATATGAATATTGATTTTTCTTCAAATTGAACACCTTAAATTTGTTTTAATATTCATTATATTTTTGTTGAAAAGTTTAAAAATATTTTGTACCCATTTTAAAAATGAATTTAACTTTTTAGAATACAACAGCTAGATGGAGGGTTTTTCGAAAAATTCGGTTCTCTTTTACGAGAACACTCCGTTATGGCAGAAGAGAAGGATCATCTGGAAAAAGAACAGATTGCAGCTTCAGCGGCTGAAATTAAGAAAATTGACGATGAGACTGAAGAACATGAACTACCTAAAATAAGTGAAGAGGGTGATTCTGATGCTCCTAGCTCAGATTCAGAACCAGAAGAATCTGATAAACATGATTACATTGCTGTAGGATGGAACGTAAGTATTTCAATTTATTTTTATGTAATGAAAATGAATATAACTACTGACATAATAATTATGCATGAAGTTTCCATTGAAATACAATGTAGCCTTTAATTTTCTTCTGTTAATTATAAAGAAATATATCTTTTAGTTTTTTACTACATTCCAAAAGTCGATTTCTTTATCCAAAAATATGGGGTTCATATATACGTAATTTTTCATATGGCTACCCTGCATTCCTCTGAAAGGTTATTTGATACTAAAAAAAATATTTTTTTTTCAAAAATGATGTAAGAAGTACTAAAATTTTGTTGAAAACTTTCTTGTTTAGATGTGAACGTTACCGTCTTATAAATTTCTTGTTGGCAATTTTTTTTTTATTATTTAATTTCAATGAATTTTTATTACTAGCGTTAAAAGTTGAATTATAAAATAATAGTATTTTTAATTGAAATTACAAATACATAAAATAAACAACTAGTAGTTCAAATTTTCCCACAATTCGTGTTTTGTATTAAAATTATATATTTTATTAATATACTTTGTAATGGTATATGTATATGGTCTTATTGGTAGAATGACCAATTGTGTTTTTAAAACCGCAGTCAAATTCTTTTCTGTTTCTTTCCCCCATAAAAATGGCTTTTATTGTGCAGTCTTCATGCCAGCTAGAGTGCCCGGGAGTACGTTAATATAACCGATATCTGAGACACATTTATATGATTTGGTAACATCTAATATTAAATCTTTGCTGTGACATAATATTCAAGAAAAGTATTTCATCCTCTATAAAGTTTATGATAATCATCTATGAAATATAAAAAGTCTTTTGAAACTTAAACCCATAAGGGTTCAAATTTCATATAAAATTATTTGTTTTTGAATCTGTCTGTCGATAAATGTTTTTTAAATTTTTATTATGATTTAAAGAATAATAATTGTTTTATGCTTTAATGTAGGTAATACGTGAATAAATACTGTTTTTATATAAATAAATATTTTTGTTTAAATTTAAGAGAATAGCGTTTCAGGCTTTCTGTGATAATAATGTGTTTCTGAATCTCCTAAGAGGACATAGGGCAACCGAACTCACCAAGCCATAATTCTAATCGTTCTATCTGGTTCTATCTGCCATACTGTTGGTTGTTTCTATTTGCCAACGCTACTATTATTTAAGATATATAGATAGCAAGTTTATAGCATCTGATGTGCGCTAGCACGTTCAGTCATATAGCGTAGTTATTTTTTCTATTCTGTACCTTCGAATAAGAATATTATATATTCAAAGTCTATACTTTTATAAAATTTTATATTACGGAGTAATATATATAATTTATTATCATCGAATCGAATTTATTAAATATTTCTGTAATTAATATAACGAATTCCATTTAAAAACAGTTCAGTAGAGCTATATTTAATTATTAAAAAATAGTATTTTGCTGTCAAGGCCATAAGTCTTAATGTTTTTTGACCTATTTAATGTGTATTTTGAGATCACTGAATTCTATTAATGTCATTCATAAACTGGTCTATTTTAAGATTCGTTCAAATATTTTATTATGGTATTATATAATATTAAAGGCCAAGTGTAAGTAAATGAAAGTTTCCAAATTTATCTAACTATCATTTTGAGTAGGAGTATATATTTTATGATTTGTTCGTTTATTTTTGTTATCAAGTTTTCGTCATATGCTTATTAACTGTTTCGTTAATGTGACGACAGAGCAGCTAATTTTAAACTAAAAGTGTTAAGATTCAATTAAAATTGTTTAAATTGAAACAAACTTTTTGCAAACATCTTTAATGCTGCCAAATCTTTTTAAAGTCAAGTTATTTGACTTTATTGTAGTTTTGCATTCTTTCACGCAGAAATTTGTCGCCTCTTTTTTTCCTGTTTGTTGCCCTCTCCGTATTATTTTAGAATATATTTCAGCCGGAAGCTAAAAATATAACTCGATTATATGCTTTTATTTTCAATTCTTGTTTTTGTACTAATACAGTGAAATATTATAAATGATTGAAATAGCATGAAATCACGTAGTTTCTATTGCTATTGACTCATTTGTTTTTGCGTTTATATATGATATATGTGACACGTTTTACATTCGTGTATATGGTAGCAGTTTCAACGACATTATTTTCATAAACTTAAGTTTATGTTTATATTGCCTCGACTTTGTGCAACACCTAGACGAATTCATTTGCCTTATTTAATTTAAAAACTATTTATATGCATTACAGCATATGTAGTTTGAATTAAAGTTTTGGTTGTACGAATTTTCATTTGTATTGTAATGGTTGGTACTTCTTGTATAAATAAAATAAAATCGAACTTTGAACTATACTCGGAAATAGCAATAAGTATTGTAGAAAGAGTGATGAACCCAAATGAACTGAGTCCTTTTGATGGCCGTTTAATTTTAACAGCTCAGACTATTTTGTTTTTGATTTCTTTGAGTAGTACCTAACTTTTAAATCACTGCCAAGTGCACACACGCAATGTAGTTAGGTATGCTCTTGTAATTCATTTATTTTTGTAAGTAAACAATTATATAAAAACAGACAATCTTCATAAGATCACAAGGGATTTTTTATAAATAATTATTGAAGTAGCTGTATGTTTTTATTTTTTGAATTTCAAGTCTACAAAATAAAATATATTTATGGAATTTGCGCCATAATATACATTCACGACAATTTCAGAATGTAAATAAAAAAATCTGATATGTACAGTGAACATATGAACTATAGTTAAAACAAATATAATTCCTAAATTTTATTTAGTAACTAGATGCTAAATGTAAAAATTGATAATACAAACTCATAGATTTTTTAAAATTTGGTAATAACATAATTTGCAAAAAAAAAATGTTTTTAGAGATATTTTTCTGGGAAATACAGTTTTGAACTTCAAGTGATGTATCATTTCCGGTTGTCCAATTGTAGCCAAAATCTAATCATATTTTCCTAGTGTAATAAAACATCTAAATTCAAGTTTACGTAATTTTCTGCTTGATAGAAATTGACTAATCTTATATTTGTCAAAAACTCTATTTTTAACAAGATTCATATACTCTTCTTACTGAGGTAGTTAATTGAAATAAAATTATAATATTTATTAGACAATCCATACCATTTAGCCAGAAAACTTTAACGATATTTTTATGTAGATAACAAAAATAAATTATAAAAACTAGTAGGTATTCTGTAATTTTCAAAATAGTATTAATTTATATTCTGAACCAATAATTTAATCAGACATTTGGAGGGTAAATAATTGAAAAGTAATACAAGTAAGAAAAACTTCGTCCTTACAGACCATTTTTTAAAGGTCTAGATCTTACTCATACCGTCGGAGATCTGTACTTCTCTAGGAATAGAATTTGGCACATGATGTTCTTTCATATCGTGTGCTTCAGTTCTCTGTTGCTTGATGCACAAGCAAGTGATCGCGATTTCGCGCGCTTTCAGCTCGTGGACGTGTTGTGAAGTATGTTCATCTAAGCGAGGGGGCAACAGTGACAAGATGCACAGTGAGGGTGAAGTAGTGAGCATGCAGGACTTGAATGGTGGTTCTCCCACACCCACTGTGGTGGAGAATGGTGAAGCGACAATGAAAAGAAAGTTTAAAAGAAGGTTATCTGCGGGTCGCAATAATTTTAGAGGAATGAAAAAAAATGACTTACAACAGCAGACAAATATATGTCTGGCGTCTATGACTGTAAGAAAACTGAGCTGCACGAACTAGTGTATTAACTTTTAGAATTTATTTTTCTACTTAAAGTGTACATAATATAAAATTAATTGTTTGTGCGAAATTTATTAAATATCTACCCATAACACAGGTGTTAAAAAGGGATCACAATTTTTTTTATGTATACTGAGTATTTTAAATTTATTGAAAAAAAACGATATATTCTACTTGGTGAACTGATCACAGTACATTAATAATTTACAATATTAAATAATAAATAAAATATAAAAATTTGTTTAACTAGTGTCCTACAACTGCTACTTCAAAAACCGTAAATTCTAATTTTCTTAAAAACATTATTTTTGATACAGGATCAGCTAGTAAAAATTGTGACCCTTTTTTAACACAATGTCCACTTCCGACGCAATATAAACAATAGAGTCCTGAACCTTTTTCGAAATAATACCATTTTCCAGAAGAATATGAAAAAATACGACAGTTAATGAGTATTAGTGAAATTATTTCATTTAAATATTATTATGTTCGCGAGGTATGAGATTAAATTTTGTGGCGATATACTGTCATGTCATCTGTCTTTAGCAATTTCATTGGTTGGCTGATTTCAAAACGACAATCGCGCGATCGCATTTCTTAGAACTTAGGGGAGGGGAGACAAGCATGCGGCCTGGCAGTGTTAAAATGTTAATGCAATGTTTTTGTTTTTATTACCTAAAATAAATTCCATTTATGCCTAATATTAATTATTTCATTCACATACATACAATTTTGTATATAAACATAGTTGGGCTATACAGATATAAAAATCTTTAAAAATAACAAATATCCTGTACAACTAACGTTTGTTCATCACTGGCAGACAGATGACGTCAGAGGCCAAAATTTTCACTTTAAAAATGGATATCTCGCTTATCAGGACATATTTTTCAGCCGGGTTGTCACTGCTATGCATATTTTACTCTGTTCTTTCCGAAAATAAAATAAAAAATGGTTCAGGATCCCTATTCCCTTGTTAATTTTTTTTCTCTGTTATATGTTATATGTATGTATATTATTTCATTCTCAATCTACTGCACATAAATTTTTAAAAGTTAAAGTCCCGATTTTATTTTCGCTGCTATGAAGGAAAGACAAATAATTTAAAAATAAAATCGGGTTTCTCTTGACTATAAGATTAGAAGCAATCAACCAAGAACAAAATATGAAATAAATTCTGCAAAAAAATATTTTATGTAGGTCTGAACTAGATAATCTAATAGAAAACTTCATATAGTATTGTAAGGTAGAAGCGGACATACACTTATTTGTTTTAATATTCTTCATGCATAATTATTATGAAAGTCTGAAATTTTGTACAAAAAATGTTTAAAAATTAAATTGTAATCTATATATTTTTATTTTGTTAGATTGATGAATTGTATATAGAAGTATTATATGAAATTCTTCACAATGTTGGATGTGAGGTCACATGTGAAATTGGCCAAACTGCTTTATTTTCATACGTGCAAGATGCCTTTAAGATGACCAACGAAAAACATTCACAATTAATGGCAGTGGCTGAAGAAAAGGAAGCTCCTGAGATATTATTAAATGTTGAAGTAATTGAAGCCAAAGAACTTGCTCCTAAGGATTCCAATGGACTCAGTGACCCTTTTGTTACCTTGTTTTTGGCGTCAAATACTACCCATAGATACAATACATCGGTGAAAACAGCTACTTTAAATCCTGTTTGGGAAGAACATTTTGCTTTGTAAGTATTGTTTATAGAATTTTAATTAAACACTTCATACTACATGAGAAATAAATTAATTAAAATTTTCGTGACGTTACCACCATCACAAAAGATGAAAGACAACGAACTTTTTTTTTTTAAATAAACATCATTTGATAATTCTTTAAAAATAAGCAGAAGCTTTTTCATATTTTTCAATTTTACCTTTATTTTTATATAATTTAATAATATTTTATATAAAATACCATTACCAAATCGTCTTAAATTTATAGTCTTTAACTGCGAGAACATGACATCATGCTCTTTTGTGAGAGTGATGCTACATCACAGGCTTCATAAGGATACATCCGCTTTTGAAATATTCAAAATTCACTTATCATTATAATATCATTTTGTAATAATTTTACTTCATAATATTTTATTTACCCCTAAAATTAATTTGCAATGCTTTTTTTGCTGTGATTATATTTGAAGAAATAATTTTATACACAGGCCCATCACGGACAACGCATCTGAAGACACACTTTGTTTAGAAGTTTGGGACTTTGATCCAGCAGAAACAGTTCGCGAGAAAATGGGAAAATTTTTAGAAGTAAAAGGAGTTAAAGGTGTTCGAAAATTATTAAAAGAAATCGCAATTACAGCGACGACTGGTAATCACGATAATGAATTAATAGGTAAAGCCAGCATACCTTTAAAAGTAAGCTGTGTAATTGGTAAATTAAGCAATGTTTCTATTTAATATGTTTATTCCAGGCAATCCCAGCTTCAGGAATGACCATGTGGTATAGTTTAGATAAGAAAAACAAGTTGCAAAGGCGAGGAGTTGTAAAAATTAGACTCGCTTTCAGCTCTGAAAAAAATTCTCAAGTGGCGGCTCAAGAGCACAGATACTTACTTAAAATTCTACTTCTTCATGAACTAGAAACGTCAAAAGTAAGTTATTTATAGTTGGAATCTGTTTTATATGGTTATTTTCATTCTTACTAAGTCAGTTACTATCTAGTTACAAATATATGTACTCGAACATACAGGTGTGCATCGAAACGCGAAACACGAGATTAGAATAAAGTGCGGACATTGACTCGGTTGTACATTTTAGGGCTAATAATAAACAATATAAAGTTGACAAAAATAAAACTTTACATTTGATTATTTTAAATTATATGTTGTAACATGCCTACTAAATAAAATGTAACACTTTAATCAGTAATCAGCAATAACTATATATAATCATTTCTCTTCTACCCTGTTAGAGTGTAGAGAATCAGCAATAACCAATAAAAGTATTACATTGTACTTCTAATATATCTTATATCCCAGACATGTTATTATATAAAATTTAAGCTTTTCTAATGTAAAATTGAATTTTAAAGATTTTTTTTATATTTACAGTTATTCTTTACAATTACAAGGGACAAAATTCCTACTTTTTTCAAATTTCATTTCCTATTATCCACGTTTCTGTGCATTTTTAAAATGTACTGAAAACGGTTTTTTTAAAAAATTGGAAAATTAGAAGTAGTTTACTAAAGACCTAAAGATTATTTTCATATCATTTGAATATTTCTTAATAATAAAATAATTACAATAAAATATTAAAATCTTCAATCCAACAATGTCCGCTTCAAAAATATTAAAATAAATTGCGTGTTTCTTTTTAACGAAACTGCACCCTTTTGCAAATTAATGGCAACAACGTATAATTTTTAGTATTTAGTAAATTTATTACTTAAAAATAGTTACATTAATAATGTTACCTAATTTTTTAGTACTTTCATACATCTCTCACCTTTATAATCATATCAACCCTTTTTGGCATTGAATCTTAGTATTTTTTTTTCTTTTTTTTACTATAGACTGTTTTCTTCGGTCTTATTCCTTTATGTTCCTGAAATTCTGCTCTCAATTCTATTGAAAAAAAGATTGAATAAAACAGACGATTCTATCAAAGAAAAAAATATTAATAAAGTGATGTATTTAGTCGAAAAAGAAACATCGGTAAATAAAAAATTTGCTCAAAATTACCTCAATGTTATATTATAATAAACATGATTCATATTTAATTTTCATCTTTTTGTTAATATTGTCTTGATTCGTTCTTTCTGTGGTTTGTTCGTCTACTAAACGATAGAAAGTGCTTAATTTTCGTTTTTCACTATTTTCATATTAATTTAGTGAATTTGTTTCGGTAGGTATGTGCTTATTGGTGGTGCGGCAATTTCAGTCCACAAGCTGAAGCTCTAATAACTCAACATAGCGCGCAGAGTGGCTTAAGTTCGAATGATGCTGCTTTAGCTCAATGGGCTGTATACTGCACGGTTCATGTTGATCATCCATTAAGTTTCACATTATTCTCCAAACTTCTTGACAAGTTACTAAAACCGTTACAATATTCAACGCTTTGTGAAGAAGATGTTAAAATGTTCTGGGATTCAACGAAAAAAATGCTACCTTCGTGCTTCAGTATTGTTAGGAAGATTCGAAAGAAGACAAGTGGTGACAAAAATATGATGAAACAATTACTAGAAGTTTTGAGAATATTAAATAAGTTGTGTCTGTTGGAACCGCCAGAAAATACAAATTTGTTCCCATCGAATATTTACGGATGGTTAACTGTAAAAGATGATGGCCCTAATTGGGATATTCGTGGAACTCTTGGAGATGCAGTCGTACAAGGTGCAACAGATTGGTTCAACCATATTTTAGAAAATAATGCTGCTGTAGATGAAACGGGAGAAGCGAAACTTCAACATTTGATCAAAATAATTCAATTAGTTAGGACTGATTTACAGAAAGCTGTAGAATTTTTCGATAAAACTTTCCAAGAGTAAGAATATTGATGTAATGTTATTGTTTTTTTATTGATTGTTTTATTATTTTAGAGAAGTTAATTTTCAGTATGCGAGAACTTTATACACATTGTACGAAGGGAAATTAGCTGTTCTTGTTGAACCAGAAGTAGTATCGGTTTGTAGGTCTCTGAAGAAGTTGACTTATCCTGGAAGTTCCTATAAAATAAATACAGATGTGGATCCAGAAGAACCCTTAGCAATGGGAACAACTTTATTCGAGTTGTACCTTGTGTTACAAAGATTTGTTGTGTAAGTATTATTTATTCATTTCTAATTGATTTTTGCTATTTTGGAAATGTTTTTAGTCTCGGTATTGGTTTGTGTCCAACATCTAGTGATAATTTTAAAATACGTAATTTCCATTTGTGGTTCCATGGAGGCGTAGCACAGTGGCTAGATATTGCAGTATTTAAAGCTTTACAAAGAATCCAAAAAGCCGTAGATTTAGATAGTTTAGTTCCTGTTGATTCCAGTGTAAAATATAGTTCTTCCGCAGTAGATACTATAGCTATTTTCTATCAGGTATTTATTAATTGTTTACCTTCAATTACACGAATCAATGATCATTTATTTTTAACAGGTTAAAATATTTTGGCAACAACTGAATTGGCCAGATGTAGAAGGAAGCTATACTTTCGTCGCTAAAATTATCGATGTGAGTAAACAACATATTGTTATTTTTTCGTAATTCATTCCCATCAAAATAAAAAAGAAAATAATGACATTATTTATTTAATATCGTAATTTTATGAAAATTTGTACTAACATAAATTGGACTATTATTTACTTTTTTGTTTTTACTTTTCTTCAAAATAAAATGAATGAAATACTCTCCCTACTTTTTACCTGTTGATTTTTTGCTTGTGCGTATTTATATTAAATTTTACAATAAATTTCAAACTAAAAAAAATAACAATAATTATCAATATTAAAAATAAGAATAATTTTAATATTTATTTTTATAAGTTAATGCAGATCGGTCGTTATTTCGTCAATCTGCCACAAACACACAAGTTATATAGAATTTTAAGTCGAAAACGTCTTAAACAGATATCAAAAATTCAATATTATAAAATTTATGGGCGATATTAAATTTAATAGAGCAGATCATGATTGTACTTTATTTTATTTATTTAATTGTGTTTAACATAAAGCCAAATACTGAAGTAATAGTTCAAAATGCCCTCCCTCTGTCTGAATACACATTTGGTTCGCATGGATATAGCTGCAGCCAAATGTTATGAATTCATTCATCTCAGCTCTATTAAATATAATATGTATGTAAAAAAATCCTGATAGTTTACTTCATCATAAGAAACGCTTTGGAATAAAAAAAGTAATTAAAAAAAATAGAATATTATAAGAAAGATTCCATACTATGAGAGAAACGATCATTGCCGGTCATTAGGACATTAGTGAAAAATTTGACGCGACGGACTGTATTCAAACGAACTTTTATTGACAAAGATGATTTCAACATTATACTCCGTACTGAAATTAAGGAATAATTAATAAAACTTGACTTATTGTTCCAGGATATATGTAGGTGCTGCGTTTTTTATGCAGACCACATGTCAGATCGTGTAGAAGGAATGGGTGATATGCAAGATGCTTATGAAAAGAAATTTGAAGTGACCAGTGAATGGTGTTTAGCTATTAACAACATTGATTATGTTCGACAAGCGTTGAAACCATTTGCTGAAGAATTAGGAATGGAAGATATTATCCAAAAATTATCCGATCTCAGGAGTCCTTTAGAAGCACAAAGGTGTAGGCAAACACTTCATAATGTCATTGAAAATGCCATTGATACTGTTAGAAATAAAATTATTGAATTATTAGAAACCGTTGCCCGAAAGGTAAGATTAAATTTTAAAATTAGTACTTAAAAAAGTCCATCATCATAATAAATTATCTTTGTAAAATTATGTTCGATCTTTTTTATTAAATAAAGCTTATTACGTGCATATTTTACAGCAACTTACTTTAAATAATTTGCTTTAAAATATTTATCTGTTTATTATATTCATAAAAAATTAAAAACGAGAAAAGTAAAACCGTTTTCCGCCTTTGCTCTTCACGTGCACATATACATACCTACCGATGGACAGATATAACGCTGTAAATAGTCTAAGGGCCAATTTTTTCACCTTTAATTAAAGTACTATTACTTCTTTTACTATTTCGACACAATACTTTTTTATTACCATTAACCACAGATGAAAAAATCGGTTCTATATGTATTGTAATAGCTAATAACATATCTAGAATAGTTATGATTATCATAAACACCGCAAATGTCAATTGAATTCCGAGATCAGAGAACGAAGATTTTAAGACATCTAAAATCTCGTATGCTAAATAACATCCGTGATTTGTTCAATAGTGTACCAGGTTTACGTTATTAATAAATATTATATTACAAAATTCTCTCGTGAGTAACGTTTTCGTGATCAAGTTTGTATGGGTTGATATGATATGATAATTGTTATTATTGGTACCAAAAGAACTCGGAAAAAATATTCCAGATTAAAATCGATTGGACAGATAGTAAAGTTCCCTTATTAGTTACCATACTTACTTTTGTCTATGTAAACAAAAGCTTAGTATCCTGAAACCGGTAAAGACCTTAATTCGTGGATCCGTTAAAATCTGAAAATGTCTTAAGTCAGTATGATACAGAACCTCCCATTTTACATGTGGCAGTCGATTCATTATGAACAATACGCTTTGTTCGTTCTAATAAATAGTAGTATTTTTAAAAGATGGTATACAAATAATTGCTACTATTATATTTAATTTTGCATATGTCGAACATAATTTTTTAAGAAAAATATTTATTGGAAAATATCTTTTTTGAGAAACCGGTATATTATTGATAATAATGATAAATAATCAAATCTCTTTTAGATGTCCCCAGCAATGACAAAACTTCTAGTGGAAGGCGCAGAAATTTTACACCAAGACAGTAATAGCATAGACAGAGTAATGATGTACTTGGATAATAATTTAGCAACTTTACACGATCAGCTGAATGAAGATAACTTCAATAGAATATTAGAAATCATTTGGGAACAATTAGGAACTATATTATATGAACTCGTCCAATCAAATTTAGATGTAAGAAAGATTTTCATTATTTGGAAATACTGTATTAACTGAATTTTAATTTAGAAACGCCGTCCTCCATCATTCTTTTCCAATTTACATGAAACTCTAAAATTAATGGTACGTTGTTTCAAACAATCGGATGATGCTGATGACTGCGAGAATTTAAAACAAATTGAAAGACTGTTAGCATTGAATGGAATGGAAACTAATGATTTAATACACCAAGTATGTATATTCTACAAATACTCATAAATAATATTTTACTAATATTATAACTGCAGGTAAATCTCGAACGCTGGAAGGAACAAACATCTTTAAAAGATGCTGGATTTGGGCAATTGACTGTAAGGTTAATGTTTAATGATAATATTTTAAAAGTTGAAGTAATGAATGCTAGAAATTTGAAACCCATGGATTCAAATGGTTAGTTTGTTTTTTATTTTGTTTATATTAATTATTAATAATAATAATTCTTAGGTTCATGTGATTCTTTCGTCCGAGTTCATTTGTTGCCGGAAGAAAAATTTTTAAATGTGCAAAAACCAAAGACGCAGACCCATAGTAAAAATCTATTCCCCTTATATGACGAAAAATTTGCAATGTAAGTATTTTTTCTCCTTCAAAATATATATTATTTTAATGTTTTTATTATATTTAAAAATTCGATTCACCTGTTAAATATAAACTTCTTCTGTATACCAACATTTGACGAGAGCTGACAGGTATTCCTAAAGCAGCATATTTCTGATTGCGAGAAGTCTTATATTAAACAATGGCCGATCAACCTGTCCTAATATAATTAATTTAATTTTCTATGTAGTTATATTTTTGGAAATCCTGAAATTATTAAAAAAGTTCAGTTTAGTTATATATTTTAACAATTTTTCATATATTTTCTCAAATTTCTTAATTATTTTTTTATTATAAATAAAACCAAAATGAATACCTTTTCATATAATGAGAAGATATACAGATGTGCATCAAGTATGATCTTATCTGATGTAAAATTTAATTTTGAACAATTTTTCCTGTTGAAGTTTTGCTCAAAATTTACTAACGGAGGGAGTACCCGTATTTTTTTGAAATCCCATATTAAAATTCTATATTCTGCGTTTCAAGGCACACCTGTATATATACATAGATATGTGTGAAGTTATAATTTATATAGAAAAAAAAATCGTTATATGAAGGTACGAACATGTTAAATATGTACCTACATATTTTGAGAACCACATTGGTGAATTTTTTTTGTTCATTTTAATAATTTTAATTATTTACTAAATTAACCAACTTTATACATTTTATAGTTCTCGAGGTAGCAATAATGTACCACTTAAAATGAACCCCAATATTTTTAAAATAATTCTTGTTTCGTAAGTAATACAGGGTGTTTCTACATTTCGGAAAAAAAATAAAGGTGTATACTACATTACATACTGATCACAGAACAAAAAGATATTGTTTTGAAATTCGCAAAAATAAGGGTGATTGACTTAAAGTGATAATTTTTAGTACCACTGGAATAGTGTATTTTATTGAAAGAAATATCAAAATTATCCCCATTTCTTGCTACACAAAAGGCAGCACGTTGAATAAATGATGCACTAGAAATCTTACAACAATGATTTTGTTGTCCACATTTTCGGCAGCATTTTGATTATCATAAATAAATAATTTACATTGAGGGATAGATCCTCAAGTAATTGGGAAAGAATATTTTGTAGAAATAATAAATAATTTTGAGCATTCATCCTATTTGGTAGAATGTACGGTTCAAGTAAGATCCTATTTATAATACCAGTCCACACATTTACAGAAAAACAATGCTGAATACTACCTCTTACTACAACTTGTGGATTATTTTGACTCCAGAAATTCGAATTATGGTAATTACGAATTCCCTCTCAAGAAAAAGTCGCTTCATCAGTAAATATTATGTTTGAAGGAAAATTTGGGTTCATAGCATGTAACTCGGTGAACATGATCAGGTTCTGTTAACCCTTGAGCACATTGAAAATGAAATGGGTGCTAATTATATCTTTCAAAATTCGCCACACTGAAGTATTAGCAACTAAGAGTTAGGACTCTCGAGATATTCTTCTAGTGCTAGTAGTAGGATCAGCCTCTACAGCATCCAAGATAGCATTTTCTACATTATGACGTCTTTGGCGGCCTCCTCCTCTTCCGTGATTAGATCGGAAAGAACCAGTGTCTCAAAGGTTTTGTATAACCTTTACAAATAAAGAATGGTTGGGATGTCGTCTTTAAGGAAAACAATCCATAAATTAATAGCATGTCCACCAACTCAGAATTTTTTTACAAAAACTGCATTGCACTACACAATCAAAATAATAAACCAGCAAAAAAAGACGATTAACAAAAATGTCGACGAAAGTATGTCCACTCAAATCAATTAGTCTCCGTTCACCAGTAAAGAAAAAAAAATTCTATTCTTTAAAGTTTTTTATTGAATATATATACACGAAATAAATTTTATATTATACTTAGTACATTAATCAATAAAATGATGTATTGACACCCTAAATTTTTCGTAATTAAATCAGAAAATAATATATATTTATTATAACAACTAAGAACATCATCAATAATCTTTTGAACCGCCATTCATTAATATTACTTCTCTTAAACTATTTCTCATACTTTCCACTAATTTTCTTGGAGTTTGAGAGTTGATTTTACCCCATTTTTCTACCATAAATGTAGTAGTTCTCTTATATTTTTTTGGCGTCTTATTTTACACATTTTTTAAAATAAATCACACAGATGTTCAATGGGATTTGTATCTGGAGACTGTGGATGCGTTTTTAATTGTTGTCTACAATCGTACAATAACTGTTCTAGCTGTTTACGTGTAGTATGTTTGTTGAAAGATATAAGAATCCCTTAAACCCAATTTTTCAGCACATTTTTCCAAATTATCTTTTAAAATATTCAAATAACCCACTTTTTCATCAATAAAAATTAAAATTCCCTACCCTTCTGCTCTTATACAGCCTCATACAAGCATAAAACCACTTCCATATTTCACTGTTGGGCATATTTTTTTTGTTTTCATTTATTCATTCTTCCTTTTCCAAACAATAATTCGTCCATCTTGTCCAAAACGTTTTATTTTGGTTTATTTGAAACAATTACTGAGACCTAGAAGGTTTCAGAGTGGTTTATATATTTCAAAAATAAAACGCAAAGATTGTATACGGAGACTAGTTGGTTTGAGTGTATGTATGTAGCTATTGCTAAATTATATTATTAATTATACAATATCAGACATTTATTAGGCGATATATTAACAAATACTGTATAATAGAAAATTTAAATAAAATGATTAACAATAGCTATCTACCAATGGTAAAAAAAATGTTTATGATCAGTATGTCATGTAGTATATACCCCTCTGGTTAAAGTGCCGGTTACCTTAACCATCGGTTAGTAGAAAAATATCACATCGAAATAGTAAATAACGTATATTCTTGACAATTACATTAGATTTTCGATGGTCAAGGTATCCAGCACTTTAACCAGAGATCGAAAAACCGGACCTTAATTTTTTTTCCCAAGTATGCAAACACCCTGTATAAATGTCAATGCTTTTGCTCTATTATTAATAAAAGATGAAATACTAAATAAAAAATAGGAGATTTTGCTGAATTCATTTTTCCTCCGACAACTCAAATTAGGTTTAGGAATCGTGTGAAAATGTTTCATTAATGACGAATTTGTTACTAATGGGATAGTATCATTTAGTTTATAATCATATTTTTAAAAACTCGATAATAGTATTAAATATAAATCTGTTACAGCCCTTTGACGCCAGAACAAAAAATTCTTCAAGATGGTTTGGTACTATTTAGTGTTAAGGATAAAGACTTCTTGGGAAACCAGTACATAGCAGAAGCTTATGTACACTTTTTAGAAATCCCAAGTTCTCCGACTGCTGATCTTAATTCTATTCCTCAAGTTCACCTTGTTTTAACTAGACCTACTTTAACAGGTAAACATATATCACTTGTATTATTATCAACTAGAATTTAATGTGGGTATTCTTTTAGACACAGACGCAATAAGGGCTCTAGAACATCGACAAGGAGATAAACTTGCTAGAGATTTTATCAAGAAATATAAACAAAAGATTGGTTCTCCTACTAAGTGAATTCGACATCTAGTCCTAGCCTAACAAGAGCTTTTCAACCGATCAACTATTTCAGTGTCTTATAAAGTAGACTGTTAAGCTAAGCTAATTATGTGATATTCTATCTGTTGGAAGAATTACGTCCTAAAATTAATTTATAATTACTCTTAGGTAGCAATATCTAGATATTTTTGTAGGTTTCTTTTTCGTAACATAAGATTAAGAGTATTATTGTAAATTTATTTGAACGTGCTAGAATAGTTTTAATTAATAAAATTAATTTATTAATACATATGAAGTTATCATTTTACAATTGAATGGAATATATTTTCTGATCTGTCTTTATATTAAAAGCACAGATATCCCTTTAGTTAATTTACATTTTTACGTAACTATTAAAATTTAGTGTGATTTATTATTAATAGATAAACTATGCATACATTATCATATAAAAAATAATGAATCAAGTAAATTTATTTACATTTATTTATAACATGTCTATTTATAGTTCCTTTCCAAATTTACAAAAAGTCACCGACCTTTAAAAACCATATTTTATGCTAAATACCATTCTACACGTCTATGGATTTATATGTGGATATATACATTTCCGAAAATTCTTCCTTTCCGTAATGGGAATCTTCCGCAAATTATGACAGAAGAGGGGTCGCCTCGCACCTCGTTTCTGCATTTCATTGTTTATTAATAAAGGAATACAGACATTTCTATTTAATCTTATATTGTAAAATGGCAAAAATATTATATAATACAAAAAATAATGAGAAATAATCAGTCTTCATGGAGGTGGCAAAAATGGTGCACAGCGTCCTATTCTTTGGAACTGAACACCTAAAAAAAAAAATATTATTACAAATAAATTATTAGTATGTTTGGCAAACTCTAATACAATACAAATACAGAGACGTAAGTTACTCTTACTTCTTTAAATATATATAATATATAATAATCACATATTTTGCCAAAAAATTTATATATTTTTTATCACATTTAGTAACTTTTGTTTAAATATATATATATATATATATATATATATATATATATGTATATATATATATATATATATATATATATATATATATATATATATAGGTGGTGACTCGATCACCCGAATATAGTGATTTAACATGTAAAATCATATTTTCATAATATCTTGCTTCCGTAATTATTTTAGGTAAAAAAAAACCTTGCGTACCTTGTAAACTCAGAAATTAGGTATACAAATGATGCAAATCACCTCAATAATAGCGGCAGCCATGGAATTAAAACAAAAATTAATAAATGTGTAACGATTTCTCGATCAAGTAAGCTGCGTTAGTTTATTTTTATTTGAAATAACTGTTGAAGTGAACAATATTACATTACATTAATTTTGAATTTAAAAAATAACAACAAAATATAAATTGCTATTTTTTTAGCGTAACTTAACAAAACAGTAATTACAAATAATAATAAACATAAACTAACGCAGCTAACCTGACAGATATGTTATTAAACATTTATTATATCATGGCTACTGCTATTTTTGGGGTGATTTATTATGATTTTCATACTTAATTTCTGAACTTACAAGGCACATTACTTAAATTTTAAGTGTCCTTTAAATGAACAATATCATGTCGAAATAAAATGTCAAGTGGACAATTCAAAATTGCTGTCAAAATTTCGATTAGCATTTTTTTTGTTTAAGTGTTACTTAAAATTTAAACCTTGTTGGTGCAACTGGGTATAATTGATTCAGATGCAGAATTTTATGCTCTACAACTTTTATTTGAAGCTTTTTTAATTAAAATAATTAGGGAAGCTGGAAATAATATGATTTTATATGTTAAATCTCTATGTTCGCGTGTTCGAGTCACCATCTATTGACTAGTTTCGACGTGACTATTGTACGTACGTATGTATCTCGCCTAATTCCGTAGAGTTAGCCGTAGAGTGAAGAAATTTTGTAAATAGAACTGCTACAACATTTAGTGTGCAGCCCCATTTGTTTATTGTAATCGGCAGAGTCAAAAGGGCCCTTTACTCAAACAGGTTTTTTTGAATATCATCATAACACAAATATGATTATCCGTAGAATAATCTCATTTTCTAATGAAATAAGTTTAAATGAAGTGCAGCAAAAGATGTGCATACTTTAATAGGTGTACAAGGAAGACACGTAGTGCCTACATCAGATTTTTTTAAATAACCCATCATAAATTTTACTATATTTACCAAATTTTGTAAACATGGATAAATCGAAAGTGTTTTATTAATATTTGGCTAAAACCAGTTTCATTTGTAAATTTTTAACTGTTATAATAAAAATTATGAGTAAAAATATGTATGCAGATAGACTCGTACATAAATAAAAAATATTAACGCTTTATAATAATAAAATTTGCAAACAAATGTTACTAATAGATACGGTTTCAAGAAATACGGTCTAAGTCAATATATTGAAATAGAATTATATTCACCTTAATACGAATATATCCTTAATGATCATAAAATCAATATGTGATCTTTTGCACGAACATTACTGTCATTACTTAAGATGGGATGTAAAAATGTTACTTGTAATAATTATTGATATTTTCTTACCTATGCCACAAGCAGCTGCGCAATTCATTTTCGCCATATTATTATAAGTGACTCCATTTGATCCACATACAGGATTATATTCTGAAGTAGTTCTTGAGTTACAATTTTCAACACATCTAGAAGGCCTTGGCGGTCCAGAATTCGGTAACTGAGGTCTTGGGGCCGGATTTGCAATCATGTTAGGTGTGGACTGGCCCTGTCCTTGAAACGACCCTTGCTGTCCTTGAAATGAGCCTTGTTGTCCTTGAAATGAGCCTTGCTGTCCTTGGAAAGATCCTTGGGACGGATTTTGTTGTTGGGGAGTCCAACCAAATTGGTTAGAGTTGAAGTTAGGGTCACCACCGCGAGAAGGAGTTTGTGGTTCTGGCCCTACTTCATCGAAAACATACCAGTCGTCCTCATCTTCGTTACTGTTGCTGTCGTAGTCGAAGTTATTGTTGAATCTTGATTGTCTTTTCATTCGCGGTAAAACTAAATCGTCATTTTGTTGCTTAAGATTATAGTACCATTCTAAAATATCGTTTTTATTATCTGCGATTTCTTGACATATAGTAAATTGTAGAAGCAAAGTAGTTACTGCAAATAAATAAATAATGTTAATAACAATAGAAATATTCTAAGACATTAAACTTTTGCTTTAATTTAAATTACAAGTAAGTTTACATTTGCATGAATTAGATTTTCCTTTCATGGAATTTCACTGAAACATCTTTATAAATTATGATACCATAAAAAATATTTTTATTTTATTTTTTATTACACCTGCATCCTTGGAAAACTAAAAATCGTGCAAAATATCAAGATTTGTGCTTAGTAACAACAAAAGCCTAGATCCTAGATCCATTGAATTCTGTGATACTAATACTAATAAATATTGACGATAGAATGTCATTTCAAATATGTACGTAAAATTATTAAATGAAATAAAGAAATCTGCATCTTTGTTATGACACAAGTGTTATACATATATTAAAAATAGCATGATTTCATACCAAAATACGATGATAATTTATGAAAAAATAAATATATATTTTAATTTTAAAATACTGCCTAACAATAGTTAACTACAGTTAATAAAGAACGAAATTAATTATATAATTCATATTATAAAATTATTATTATTATTTAATCATAAATGTTGCTGATTTGTTATTTGAAATATTTTTCGCAATACCTATGTTTAGTTTT
The DNA here is from genome assembly GCA_035578165.1 of Stenolophus ochropezus. Classification (NCBI taxonomy): domain Eukaryota; kingdom Metazoa; phylum Arthropoda; class Insecta; order Coleoptera; family Carabidae; genus Stenolophus; species Stenolophus ochropezus. The sequence continues at coordinate 19,003,734 of JAQOWZ010000010.1, read as the reverse complement.
CCGAATGTGAGATTAAAATATTTATCAACATCCGCCTATTTCTATTAAAGTATGGGAAGAAAATTTTGCCTGACAATGGACTCGCAAACTTGACAAAATAAAATATGTCATATTAATACTAGAAACTTTATATACTTTTTTTTTTTAAATAATACCCTGTTGCTAGTAGTGGCGGTCTGGTAATTATTTGGTTGGGTCGGAATACAAATACAAGGGCCCGAATTTTTTATTAGGTAAAGAAAAAAGTTACGATTTAACCTTTATATACCGGGTGTCCCAGCTCGACCGACACATGGGAGTTTTACATGGGAAATCAGTTAATTATGAATAGTATCTCCCCAGTGCAAGATATTAACTTGAAATTTTGTATACTTATCGGAGAATATTAATTCTATGGATCACACTTATTTGAAATATGTAGTTTCGTCTGCAGGGCGAGATTTATTAAATTTAAAATCTAATATTTTCGTTCAAAATCAGACAGCCATGGAAATAAAAGAATATATTTATCTGACAGTTTAGTGAAGTATCACTGATTTTAATTCTTATTCCCTGTATTTTAATATTTTTTAAGTTGAATTTAGTTTCTTTTCGTTAAATAATATACCAATATTACAAAAATATAAATATCTACAATGGCATGTCATTAACTGTCAGAACTGTCACATAGATATTTTCTTTTATTTCCATGGCTGACTGATTTTGAACGAAAATGTTAGATTTTATAATTTAATGAATTTCGTCTTGCAGATAAAATTACATATTTCAAATAACTGTAATCCATAGAAATAATATTCCCCAATAAGCATACAAAATTTCAAGTTAATATTTTGCACTGGGGAGATACTATTCATAATTAAAAATTAAATCTCTCATGTGTCGGTCGAGCTGGGACACCCGGTATAGGAAATACCATTGGTTACTAGAATTTTACCGACAATTTTTATAGTCATGATCACAATTGCTTGTTTCTATTTTTTAAAGTTGCAAGCAGGAGTGAGCTAGGCTAAATTTACAAGTAAAATGTTAGTCAAGTAATGTTATTCGACAATCCCTTAAAATATATATATTTTTTCCAATTAGTTCATTCTCATTTAAAAAAAATTCACAGACGTTGTATCTAAGCAATGCCTATTTAGTCGTGAAATTACCACAGCAATTTGCACTAGTAAAAATTATGAATGTAATTCGAATGAGATCAAAATATTGTGATTTAGTTGACTGACAGGTTATGAATTTTTTATTGATAGATATGTAGAAGGTACAAAGAAGTTTTTTTTATTTATATAAATTTGCAAACATTATTAGTTATTATTTGCTAAAATTTAAATCATAGATAACTTTAAATATGAGGGCCTGATTGGTCCTTTGGACAGTCCGGAATAGAGAACTAGCGAATTAGAGTGCCTGGTAATACGAGTGATGACAATGATGGTTTTCATTTTGATTTACCTATATTGTGTTGAAGAGGAAGTTTGTGTTTTAAGTTCAGATAAAGATACTTATTTGTGTTAATAAACGAATACAAGTAATTGAATTAAAGTAATCTCCATTATTACCAACAAACATTTAATTTTGTATGTGCATTTAACAAACAAAAGCCTGTAGAAATAAAATATTATAAAGGACTTCTAATATTGCTGTTAAAATTCCGTTATTTTTTTCATTAAATACGCATTTAAAATAAAATGTCTGTTGATAAAAATTTCGATATGCGTTTTTTCATTAAATACGCATTTAACATTAAATGTCTGTTGATAATACCGAAGGTAAATGTTATGACAAGATAATCTAAATTTGAATAATAAATTGATAAGTAAATTACAGAATATTGATTTCTGCACAATTTTTTTTATATGGGAGTGCAGGATATCTAATTCTAGATATTTAAAAAACTTGTAAAGTTTGTGATATAACTTTATAAATAGCGTATAGATTTAGAAAATTATACGAAGCCATTGCAGTATATAAGTATGTAAAAAAAATGTTTTAAGATAGATTTATTACTTTATTTGCAATGAAGAAATATTTTTTTTTTGAATGCAGACTACTTTTAGACAATATTTTTTTCTTCATAAAATAATAAAAATATCAGATACAAATTGATATAATTTTCAATGAAAAATAATCATACGATTTGTATTATTTAAGCTTAAAATTACAAACAAAAATTTTTCGTCAACATTGTAAATTTTTTATGTATTTTGTAATTATGTAATCTTTTTTTTGTACTTATATTTAGAAACTTCGTTATATTTCAATATCTTACTAACTTGATAAAATCCTTTTTACATACAATTAAAACGTAGTAATAATTTTAATGTATGAAGTTTATTGTTGCTTTTGTTTCCAAAATTAATATTAATTTCATATACAAATGATTTGAAAAGAGATATACTTCTTATTGGTGTCCGACCGAAACACGATTTTCAGCTGAAACCGAAACCGTAACCGAATATTCGGCTCAACTTCTAGTTTCGGCCGAAAACCTAACCGAAACCGAAAGTAATGTAGTTAGGTTAAAATTTAGCTATGTATACGTATATTATTAAATTTGTATTAAACATGGAGATCTAGTATTTTTCTTATCTTCTAAGGTATTATTCGATTATTAAAATAAATAAAAGACTTAAATTAAATAATTTTATTTTGTAGAGGTACTGGCAAGGCCGTATTCAAGGGGGGGGGGGGGATTTGGGGGTTCAAACCCCCTCCGAAATGTAAAATAAAATTTAAAAAACCTGTTGCCATTTTGTATTTCGTATTTAACAATTTTAATGCATATAGCAATTAACTGTATCAACAACTACACCAGAACGATCATTCTCAACATTAAAACGGCTGAAAACATATCTTAGAAACTCAACAAATGAAGACAGAATGACTGGATTGTCACTTATGAGTATACATCGGGAAATAAACATATCCAATGAAGATGTTGTAGGTATATTTGCGTCAAAAGCAAGAAAGATTGATTTTGTTATATAAAGTTTAAATAACTTAAACATCGAAGTTCTTTTTCATTTTTGTTATGGAAGAGATATATTTTTGTTATTTTCATACGTATTTAAATAAAGGTATAAGGAAAGTGTACAATATTATTTTGATTTTAGAATTTCTATGTAAGTTGTATATATATATATATATATATATATATATATATATATATATAAAACCTTATAACCAGAACCCCCTCCGAATTGAAATCCTGGATACGGCGCTGGGTACTGGCCCGTATTATGAGCTCACTTTTATAGAGCGCTTTTATTACAAGTGAAGTATGGTCTCGAAAGATTATATAATGTAAAAGCACGCTTTCTAAAAACGCTATTATTATAAAAGTGCATTCGTATAGACCATTACCATTAATAAAGAAATGCAGAGTTTAGTTATCTATCACCACCTCACAAATATCTCAAACAAATATAAATAATCTTTTCAAGAAGTATTTTTTACTAACTAACTGATTTTCTTATAGTGTATGTTATTCTCTTAAATTAAAGTTAATTTTTCCTTAATTCTACAAATTAAATTAATAGGATTTGACCTCATTTTGCACTTGGCACATTTGTACGAACAACTTCAGAATGACGATAATAAAATAAGAATTATATCTTCGAAACAAAGAAAAATAAAATAATCTTCAAAACAAAACTAAAACCGAAACTGCGGCCGAAACTAGCATTTTTGGCCGAACCCGAAAACGAAATCGAAACTTCGGTCGGATATTAATTCTTATTAATAATGAACTATTCTCTTTTGGTATATGTACATACGAGTTATGTGTTAATTTTATTTAAATATAATATTTTTATTCGTATTTTGCGACTTCATATATACAAATATTTTAGATTTTCAAATATGCCTAAGTTTCAAAATTATAAATTAAAAATGTATTAATTCTGCATAAAATCTTTGTAAAATAATGTCTTTCTTTATAACTCTTATGAGCACCGCATATTCAGTTGGAAATAAAATGGCCGCCAAAGCCGTATTTCATCACTCTTATAAATACGCACTTAGTAGGACTTATAATTCTTTCTACATATTTTATTGAAATATTTCTACACGACTACACACTTTGTTTATATTTATAAAAACTTTAAGAATCACAGTATACTTATTTTTAAATAATTAAAAAAATATAATTTATTGTTATACTATGAAGATATATTAATGCAAAATGCATATTAATTAATCAACACTATTTAACATTTCAATAAAAAAAAAACATGTTACACAGACGTTTTCGAGAACCTAAATATGTCAACAATTAGACACTGTGAAGATACATGAATGTTTAGATTATGTAAACTTGTGAGATGTAAACAATAAATCTGTAAAATGAAATTATGTTTATAAGCGAGGACGTCAACTTTGAAATGTAAACATTTATCGTGAACATCTACATAAAGTAAGTATACGGTTTTGTATTAACTTGATTACCTCGAAATTTTTTGTTTATTTTAAAATAAATATTGTGTTTTGACATGATATACATATATAGCTATTAATTTAACGTTTTTTTTTTCGATACTCGTAAACAAACTATTCAAACAACAACTTTATTTTAATATTTGCATATGAACGAATCAGTAGCGTTGATTAAAATGCAACTGGTAGTTACGTAATGAATATGGATATTGCTTGTCTAATTACATACTGTATTTAACAAACATTAAAACACTTTTCCACTTGACGTATTAATATATAATTAGATACAATATTTGCACAAGAAGTAACAATTCAGAAGATAAAATTATTTTTTGTTGGAAAATGATGTACACAATAAATGCATTTATAATGTAAGTAATTAGGATTAATGTTTGTATAATAAGTATAATTTATTACAAATTACAGTAAATTCTTTTAATTAATTTCATATACGTAAATCGTATTTGTACTTTTTACGAATTATGATTTATAAAAAGCGTTTTTTTTTCTATAAAAATTATTACAGGTTTTATAAACAGATTAAAAAATAATAATTATAATTTATTATTCTTTACCTTACTACAATCGAAGTAGATAATTTCTTATTTAAATTCATGGAATAAGTACATTTTAACTTTTGAAATTCATATGTACTTAGAATCCGATTGTAACATTTGTACGATAATGCGTATACGGTGTACACTTATGTGTGTATGTATTACTAGAGGTATAATTTTCCAAATGAGAAGCTATTTTTCAGAACTCAGTTTCTGAAGTAAAATTGCTATTGAGTTACAAAGGGCATTAAGCAGTAGCAGTGTATTAACAATAAAATTGAAATTCAAAATTGCATTTTTTTTCAAAACATTTCTTAAAAAAATCAAAAAGCAATTTATATAAATCGGTGACGGACTTTCCTTAGTCGCAGTGTGTGTCGATTCTGGCGTACGTGCAGAGCGTGCCCCTGCACGTGGGCGGTCAAAATTTGGGGCGGCCAAAAATTATTTTTTCTTTTTCACACAATGAATAATAAATAAAATAAGAAAATTATAAAAAAAAAATTCAATAATTTAAGGTTTAACAACGCAATAAATAACAATGGTCTGTTGTCTTATTTTTAATTTAAATTTACGACATGTATGTCAAGCATATGCGCACTTTATTTTTGTGCATGACAGAAAAAATCGAGAAGCTTCACATCCTTTAAAAATGTAATTTTTAATAAGTAATTTTACCTTAAATAAATGAAAAAAAATTCTTGCGGTGCAATTTCATTTACTCTTTCATCTGCATTTGAGGGGCGCCAGAAATTTTACTTGCACGAGGGCGGCCGATAGTACAGAATTGGGCCTGCCTTAGTGTCTTTGTTCTTGTGTATTGCTTTGTCGTTCTTCAGTTTAGACACAGTTACTGTCTGAGAATGTCGTTTTTTTATTTAAAACTTTGTTTTATTGTAAGGTTTTTTTTTAATTTAGTAACTATAAATTTCATTTCAAAATGCAATATCAATAATCCGTTTTTTTCAAATTGCATTTTTCTTAGTTTCTCGCTTCCATTCACAATTTCTTGTTTTTGTATCGTGATTTTCTAGCAAACTATTAAATCTTGCTTTGATTTCTTTTTAGTAATTGATTTACTTTTAGACTATGCAGAAAATGACTCAAAATTAGAAATTTAAGACATTGCTTTTGAAAAGAATTTCCTTTATATGTCGCACTAGGAAACCGGAAAAAAAATTGTATATACACTCAAACCAATTAATCTCCGTGTACCAGTAAAAGAAATAATGTTTTCTATTCTTTTAAAGTTTTTCTTTGAATATATATTCACGAAATAAATTTTATATTATAACTTATTATATTAAGAAATAAAATAATGTATTGACTTCCGAAATTATTCGTAGTGAAATCGGGAAAAAAATATACATATTTATTATAACAATAAGTACGTTAATTTAGTCTCTTACACCTGTAAATTATTTAGAATCAATGATCTTTTGAACCGCCATTTATTAGAATTACTTCCCTTAAACTTACTTCCCACTAATTTTTTTGGAGTTTGGGACTCAATTTTACCCCATTCTTCTACCATAAGTAGTACTTCTTTCATATTTATTGGGCGTCTTGTTTTACACATTTTTTTAAAATATATCATAGAGATGTTTAATAGGATTCATATCTAGAGACTGTGAAGGCGTTTTTAATTGTTGTCTACAATTTTACAATAAATAACTATTCTTATTTTAACAGTTTACTTGTAGTATGTTTGATGTCATTATCTTATTGAAAGATTTAAGAATCCATTAAATCCAATTTTTTTAGCACATTTTTCATAATTCTCTTAAAATATTCAAATAACCCACTTTCTCATCAATAAAAATTAAGTTTTCCGCCCCTTCTGCACTCATACAGCCCTATACAAGCACAGATCCTTCTCCATATTTCACCATTGAGCATAATTTTTTTGTATTAATTTGTTCATTCTTCCTTCTCCGAAAAATAATTCGTCCATGCGACCAAAAAGATTTATTTCGGTTCATTTGAAAAAAATACTTTGATTCAGAAGATATATACGGAGACTAGTTGGTTTGAGTGTATAAGATTTAAATTAGGTATACATCAAGAACAATAATACGATTAATAATAAGGAAGATATTTTGAGTAGATTTACTAATGTTTTGTATTATATTGTATTAAGATATATATTTTACCTATTTTCTTTTCAATAAAAAATTTAAATAACAAATACCGTTTAATTTGTTAGTTTTATAACAACTTTTTATATAAAATTATTAGAATTGATAAGTAAAAAAAATATACGTGTCTCACATAGCAGTAAATTAAAATAATAATATCCATATTTTACTTAATTTTAATTAATAAAAAATAATAACAAATACTGTAGTATTTTTTGTAGCTAATGGCTTTTTAATTTATAAGTTTTAAAAACAACTTAGTTTTTATATAAAATTATTGGAATTGATAACGAATAAAAAAATATACGCGTCTCACATAGCAGTAATTAAAAGTATAAAAATAATCTTTATAACCTCTTATTTGAACTTTTTTAAATAGTAATTAGGTTTACAAGGATTTTAGAAGCGTGTATTAACCAATTATAATAAATAATTATAATAATTAATTATATAAATAAAGCAATACAAACTTACCTAAAATTCCAAACAACATAATATGTTTCATATCACTGGTAGATACACTGCAACGCACAAAGCAAGAAAAATTTCACGAGTTCCGATGGAATTGTTTACCGTCAGTGTGCAAATACTCTACAGACTACAAATGAGAGTGCCATGCATTGAGGAGTTACCTATTCTCTCCGTAATTCACAATCAGTGCAGGCTAATGTTAGTTCACTTGCGTTACTCGAGGCTTTATAAGTGGGGACAGACAATTTTGGTGCGAGGGATTTCTTCCCAATAAAATTATTCATTCAAAATGAGTAAGACTTAACCACAATATTAATCGTTTTCCTAATATATTTAAGATAAAAACTGGAAAGGTTTGCTCCATTGCTGTCTATTGACGTAGATTGAATAATGAGTTGAGGAAAGAAACAGGATTTTTGTTTTATTTTTGGTTTTTATTTTTATGAACTAGGTGCAGAAAATTATTTATATTAAAATATTCAATAAGGAAAGTATTCTTGGGTTATTTTTAGAATAAAATACTGCTGTGACCACCAACTAACCGACCGCTACTACCGAATAGGTGCGCTCTATGTAAAATAAAATTACAGGTCATAATCGTCATCATTACACCTTGCTAAATAAATAATAATTATATACTTTAATCTGGGTTGTACCCAGAAATAATTTCGGGGAATTTTTAAATTTTAAAATAAGGTTTTGTAACATTTCATTATATTGCACATTTAACATGAAAAAATATATTCGTTTGCTTAATAAAGAAATATGAAACGAATAATATTATTATATTACCTACCTACATAAGAACCATATGTTAGATAGATATTTACTTACTACAGATTACATACATATATTCCTAATTTTAGAAAAAGTCAAGAAGTTGTCATATACCTACCTATTCTACGACCTTTTTCAACTACAATCAAATAAATTGCTATGTATAATATTAATTTGCTACGTAGATTTTACAAGTATATGTATATTTAAGACAAGCAATGTCTAATAATATAAAATTCTCAAGTATTTTAATACTTTTTGCTTAGTAAAAAATATTTCAAAGTAGATGTTATAATAATTTTGCTCAGTACAAATAATGAACGCTTGATAGATATTTCATCCACATGGTCAGTAATGTTAGTTGTATTTTACGCGGTAAATTACGAAATTAATTACCGTAATTTACAATTTTAAATTACCATTAATTCCCAAATCACATATATTAAAAATATTCATTACAAAAAACGAAATAAATTAACAAATGATAAAACTGCAAAGTTTTTATTTGTACCTTGCACTTTAAAATTATGCGAACCCGAAAGTACTTTGCAAAATGTCGAATTTGTGCAAGGTTCTGAGGAAACAAATGCCTTTCGTGGTTTCGTATCTGAATACAGGTTTCACATATACTCACTTTATATTGTTTACGTTAATTTTTTTGTAAATAATTGTACCAAATTAGTTCAATATATTTTTTTTGTAATAGTTTTAATGTTTTGGAATTTTAGGTTACTTTTTCAACTGTATTATCTTATTTACAATAAAAGCTTTAAATTTTTATTTTTACATGATTTAATACCTACATTTTTAAATTATTTTTAAAATAATTTTAAAATGATAATCAATACGGTATACAACGACAGGAATTTACCAAAATTATAAAATACAAGAGAATTTAAAATGGTAATAAAAAATGGTAAATTACGGGGACAATTTACCAAAACTATAAATTACGGTAATTTAACATCACTGCACATGGTAAAACTATAAATAGCTATTTTAAGGTATGGTTAATAAAGCATGATTTAGAAACCTAACCTAAACAATCGGATAAAAATAAAAAGAAAGACTTTTGTTTCGCCAAATAAACGAACTTCATAATATAAATTCCTATTATTTTTTTCTGCTTAAGATTTATTAAATCCACTGTGCATCTAAGAACTATGATAATAAACCTTGCGTCTATTATTTTACTGACCTTCCTGTATTTAAACCGAGGATCTCTTTCTTCCACTGAACATTTATAAATATATTACATAGAAAAATATTTATTGACAAAACATAAAGTAACATAGAAACCGAACAATTAATATATGGAAAATATTTTTTAAATAAACAAATAGTAATAGAAGTATTTACTAAGATTTTTTTTTACTTAGCATATCTAATTGTAATAAAGGAATATTTTTTTATACTTGGCAATATAATTTTGCAAAGCATTATTATATTGTGCGAATAAAATGTTGCTTTAGGAAAATTTCGGTTTGAAATTTGATTAACATTTTTTTGTTTAATTGTTGTTAAAAATTTAAGTCTTGTTGCTACAACTGGACATTAGAGAACCCGGAAAATTTTGCGGGACCCATACTAAATCTGGATAATACAGTAAATTCGATTAATCCACAACGTCTGGTTGTCTTCGTAATAAGTAAGGTAAATTTGCTTTCAATTTTTAATTTTAATATAATAATGTAATCTACAACGTTTCTTAAGTTCATACTGTTTATGAAATTATTTATTTTATAGTAATTACGAATTATGTATGGAAGAATATTCATATTTTTTACTGGTTTCTATCTTGGACGATGATCGTGTTTTATTGCCACAATTACATTTTTTCTGAATTAACAATTTGATGGATCCGGTTTACAAATTTTTTACTTGAAAAATAATTAGTACTGACGTAGGTAAGTTTTAGTTGCCTTGTTTGATCTATTGAATAATTTGAAAATTGTTTATATAAAATTTCATTCATTCGTGCTGGTTGTTCATTCGGCTATTGACATCTCTATTTTCATTGTGTACATTTTTGTTTAGTTGGATTTTCTGGTTATGGTAACATATTCCCATTGTTTCGTTTTTATATATGTTAAGCAGTGTCTGAATAACACAGGAAACGATTAGAAGTGTATGATAAAATCGTATAAATTGTGTACACATTTAAAGAGCAATAAGATTTAAATGAGTTTGTTTTGCAATGAACTTCCATTGCAGACTTTATACTTATAAAATATTGATTTATATGTTTATAAGTAGATACATTCCTCATTTGTTCTCATTAACTATAACAATGCGAGCATATTGTTTTGTTATCATATTTATACAATGTCATCAAAAAAATTAAAATATTTCAATACAATAAAAATAAAATGCAAGATTAAATATATATATATATATATATATATATATATATATATATATATATATATAAATATTATGTCATTGTTTTACTGCCGACATTTGTTTGCGATCACAAAAATGTGGATTATAAAGAATATACATAATAAGGACTGGACTCTATCTTTTTGTGAAAACACTAACTCAAGAATGAAATATTAGTTTTATTGCAAGTATGTTTTTATCGCAAAATAATAATTAATGTAAGATGAAAATAATAAGTAGGTACATAAACAAGTGTCCGTTTTTCGAGGCTAACCATTGGGATCTCGAGAACTGTAAGAGTCGTTTAAATTGAGACAAATTTATTACATTAGTTGGCCATTTTAATGATGTATTTGTTTGCCCGAAAAATGCATAAGTTATTAGATATGAGCAAAAAACTAATTTTGGTTTGATTCATTCAAGTGTTTAATTTGCATATTCTATAGACACTTTTACGAGGAATTGACAGCGATCCTCAAAATTTTTATAGCTAGCTCAGTTCTTGAGAAATTCAGTTTTCATAGAGTACTCAAAATTGTTTTAATACTATTAAATAAGAGATTTTTTTCTCTTTTCAACGATATAAACACATTATACATTAAAATTATAATGAACTTAGAAATTAAAGAATTATTGGTTTTATTCATTTCAGTCAAATGATGTACTTTGGAAACAAAATCAAGAAATTATAAGTTAAAAAGTAAATTGACCAAAATATTTTTTTCTGCTCATATTTAGTGATTTATGTATTATTTTATTTAAATTCATTACATGTCATCATCTTAGGTTAGAAAAGTCTATATCTCTATCAAGAATTTAATTAATTAATTACAGTAATTTATAAATTAATAACAGTATATTATTATATAAGGGACAATGATGTCTTATTTACGATGATGAAGTTTGTAAGTGAAGCCGAGTGATGCAAATCATTTGAGTGAATAAAATAATGACCATAATCCTGAATATAATACTATACTTTTTTTACTCCTGTAAATTCGGAAATAACGCATAAATATTTCAGAAAATGACACCATAAAAATATATAATGACAAATGCATATGACGGTCGTAAGAAGCACGTAGGAAGCGTGACCCACAGCACGGTAAATTTATAATAAACGAAAATAATTGATGTCTGGTTCTGTGATTGGCCGAGAAGAGTGAATAATAATAACCAGAATAAAATGTCAACGTTCTTTTAAAATATTTTAAATTTTGATAATTTTGATACTTACATTACTTATTTCGTAAATAATAGGACAAAATTGCTAACCTTGTTCATATATCAAAATAAAATGATTTGATTTTTGTTTTTATTTGATTTTTAATGTTGATAATCAATTTCTCAAAGTTAAGTTAAATGTCAATTTTTTTAGATTTCCTAAGATATTTATTTTATTTTATTATGTTGTTTTGTTATGGATAAACAATAGTGTGTGCTACATGGAAGTTGTTGTTTTCTGATCCTCTTTTATACTGTGGCCATATACACATATCCTTCGGACCAGAAAAGAACAAGTTTCCTACAGAAATAACTATTTCAGAACTAATAATATAAATAAATAAAACAACATATTTTAATTTAAGTTCTGTAAAGTAACTTATTGTTTAAGTAATAGTTATATATAAAACAAGAATATTAGTAATGGTAAGAAAATCTGGAAATATTTTAATTAAATTCACAAAAAATTAAATTGCTAATGAAAAGGAAAATTCTCGCATAAAAACTCGGGGTTTTACAGTCGTGACGGAAATATGTCTATTTTTATAGTCATTTAAGTTTTAAATAATGAACTGAGTTGTCACTCAAGACTGAATCAGTAACAGACATTTACATTGTGGTGAGGTCTAAATATTACTTACCTACATGTAACCTTGGCCGGTTACTAGAAAAACCCAGAAATGGAAACATTTATATTACAAATCGTTAAAAATCTAGGTTTGTTTGTTTTTATTTTTATTGCTCATTCGTACTGAGTGACTTTAAAATTGTTGCAAAAAAATAACAAATATCTTCCGCTGGAAGGAAAAAAAGCGATGATCCGCTTCTAAATGGAATATTTATACATATCGATCGAAAGACAGCAATGATTAAGAATTGTATATATTCATCAGTTATTTAGTTTTGGAATACACAATAATATATAATAATACAATGTATAGTAAATATTTAATGGAAATTATCGCAATTTCCTTTTCGTCTCATATTGACACCTGAAAAAAAAAACAACTTATTAAATTAACAAATAAACTACGTTTTACTAATCATAGGTTTCTTTAATTATGGAATAGAGCATGAAATCAAATAGCTGAGGCATTCGCTTGTGTATACTCAGTTCCCTTCCTTATTTTATCCGTTCTTTTTGTCACAACAGAGCTGAGATAAAGTGAGATTAAAGTGAAAAGAGTTGAGTGTGTAGCCTGTACTGAATAACCTTGCAAAGTTCTGCTTTCGGTTTGGTGTTCGCTGAGTTTCTAATCTCAGTTGTGGAATTGAGATAAGTGTTTTGCTGTAACCAACAAAATATTGTAGCGATTGCAAGGTCACGCCGCGGACGACGGCCGCAAACAGGTTGAGAATATTCCAAAGTTTAATTGCTCAGGTATATAAACCCAAGCAGAAAAGAACCCGAGGGTGCGAGGACAGTCTGACGTGAGATGAACGTAAATAGTTGAATCCAGGGAAATTTTTCCGGGTGGGGGTCTTTGGGTTTGAGGTGATAGATAGATATTTTTAGTGTTTAAGTCTTTATTAATACTTATTACTCTTAAATTAGTGTTTATATTTATTATTATTTATTATCGTTCATTAAACTTAGTTATGTAAATGTTCGTGTTTCAATTATTTTTACACTTCACCCAATTAAGTAAACATTACAATATTGTTATTTTATTTGTAATAATACTGTCAAAATGGTCAATAATATTGAAGATATTGCGTTGCTAAGTTTTTTTTTGTTATTTACAAGTAAGTTAAAGAAACATGAATTTAAAATTTATAATAATGATTTAAATTTATTTTTAGGAGCAGTTGTTAAATGAAGAAATAATGATACAGGTATTAATTTTACAGATTTTCGGATTAAGTCGGTGACATTAAACAACAACGACATTGGATAAGGAAAATTTAATTGTAATAATGTAGCAAACCGCTAGCTAATTAAAAAACTTTTGTATCAGAGCTGTGTATACCGGTACAAGAAAAAAAGTACTTTGCTGGAAAATGTAATTAAGTACAATTTCCTTCATTTTAGAAGTATTTAAAGTACAATAGCAAGTCTAGTACTTGTACTTGCAGTTTTAGATATAAGTACAGGTATAGGTAAGAAGTATATATTGTTTCTTATGAAAACAAATTTAAAACAATTTGCATGTATGAAACAAAAAATACTTCAAATGTATATTCGACAGATGAAATTAATAAATAATTACAATTTTATTACAAATTTTAATTTACTAATTTACGTTTAAATAAAATGGTAGGGGACAGAGCCGGATTTAAGTAAAGAAAATATAAAAATTTCTGTTTTCAAATTTCAAGCATAATATCTGTTTTGAGCATTCCCAAATCCATTTTGACTAAATTTATTTTGGGGCTTGAAGCGATTATAAAATGTGGACTCTATACGTACCTACGCACACGGAGAGTGTGCATTCTACTTTCCCGAATTTATTAATTGAGATATAAAAATTTAAGCATATTTAAAAATTCCTTATCTTTACGTTCGTGACGTCCCTTAAGTTATGGCACCCCTGGGCTGTAGCCCAAACAGCCCATAGGATTAGTATGGCCCTGTATATGTGTTTAACACGTACCGAAACCTAAATATCTTTCTATTACTTTTTCCTCATAAACGTACCTTAAAAAAGTATAATTTATGGTGAAAATTACTATAATGCATGTGGAGTAGAAAAAAATAAGGGAATAATCAAATGATTCTTTCACTTCCTCAATAAATTTATTTTTTAATTTCTCAAATAGTAATAAATTCGAAACATATATGATAAATAGTTAACATACCTTTTTCTTTCTGTTTATAATATTGTGCTAAATATAAACAAGTTAATAATTCCCTTTTGAATTTAATGCTAAATTTTAGTCATTTCCACGAAATACTAAACCTAACCCGCCTAATATTTTTTTAGTAACTGCTGTTCTCTTTAAAATATTTCACTAATAATGTGTTTTTTCCAGTATTTGCTTTTGTAGTTGTATCAGTTTTATTTTCTCAACTTGTTTGTAATAAACACATGATCTGAACTTCTGAACTTTGTTCTTGTAATTTTAATATGTGTGAAAATTTTTGTAAACAATTCCAAGTAATAGAACTATTAGGTTGAAAGGTGAAATTTTTATTGATTTCAAAGAAAAATTAGATCATCCAACTATATTGTTATCAGGTGTTCTGTTTAATGCTTTTTTATTTTTAAAAATCTAGGTTTGTTTGTTTTTATTTTTATTGCTCATTCGTACTGAGTGACTTTAAAATTAGTTGCAAAAAAATAACAAATATCTTCCGCTGGAAGGAAAAAAAGCGATGATCCGCTTCTAAATGGAATATTTATACATATCCATCGAAAGACAGCAATGATTAAGAATTGTATATATTCATCAGTTATTTAGTTTTGGAATACACAATAATATATAATAATACAATGAATAGTAAATATTTAATTGAAATTATCGCAATTTCCTCTTCGTCTCATATTGACACCTGAAAAAAAATTCAACTTATTAAATTAACAAATAAACTACGTTTTACTAATCACAGGTTTCTTTAATTATGGAATAGAGCATGAAAACAAATAGCTGAGGCATTCGCTTGTGTATACTCAGTTCCCTTCCTTATTTTATCCGTTCTTTTTGTCACAACAGAACTGAGATAAAGTGAGATTAAATCATCCAACTATATTGTTATCAGGTGTTTTGTTTAATGCTTTTTTATTTTATTAGTTAAAAAAAGCGGCCGCTTCACCCGTTAATGTTAAATCCGACCCTGCTAGGGTATACAATACAAGATAAACAAATTAAAAAAAAATTAATACCTTGCAAACAAGGTTATTTTATTATTCCAGGACCTTGCATTTAATACTTTATTAAGTGTAGTATTACCTATAAAATACAGTTTAACTCTGAAATATTGTATACATATACATTTGATTTTTGATTACATGAACCCTATGGTCCTTCAAGCCACAAGAGTACACGCCAGATGACACCACAAATAAAGGGGGGGCAGTTGGCTTCATTTTAGTAAGCTTACGCCCCCTCCATATTTTCTTACCTCCATGGACGAAGTATTTAAAGAGACTCTGATTACTTATTGGATCAGTATTCCTTTAAAATTTAAACGTGTTCCCTTTAATGCACGAAATATTGTAAAACTTTTAATGCATCAAGAAATTCGTTCCTTGGTAGTTTTGCAGGTTAAAACATACAAATGTACCTACTTGTCCATGTACTTGTGGACACACAACCACACAAGTACAATTCCAAAAAAATGGACTTAAGTACAAGTACAATAAAAATGTATTTAAGTACTTTTACTTAAAATTTAGTCCAAAAGATAACTCCACTACTTTGGTGGAGTATTGCAAATGATTATCAGCATTTCTAATTTTTAAATGATAAGTGAAATAGTTTAACTATACGCATACGCAAAGGCAAAGCATTCATTGAAGTATCGTTATAATAATTTATTTTAATATATTTTTTTTATTAAATTCATATTATATGAAATAGAAACGTTAAAGATAATCTTTTTTATTTTGTAATGTAGTAATTAAATATATGTATTTATTTATTTCGGTGCAATACGATTTGATTTTTACCATGTCCAGTGGAAGATCGAGATGATAAAAACAGAATAAAATATATTTTTGTATTTTCTCTGTTTTCATTTTAATTATTCCAATACACAAAATAGAAAGCAACTAAAAACGAACTAATTCTGAATTTAGTTAGTTAACCCCAAATTTAATATTTTTATAAATCTGGGTGTAGAATATCATAATTAACTGCGCAAGAGAAGTCGTCACGACCTTCATTTTGTTGAGAAAGGTTAAGGTCTGCGTTCCAAACAAACGACAAGTATATGGAACTGTGCATAAGGGAAGTGATAAGGTTTTGAAATAAGTAGTACTGTACTGTTTTATACCGAAATATGTAAATAATTCAAAGACCAATGTGTACAAAATTCAAAACGTAAACCAAAAACACAGTTTGAACTTGTTGAAATATCCTATTGTCTTTTTTTACTGATTGAGAAGAAACGGATAAGAAAAAGAAGGGGAGTATTGTGTAGTGATATTGGCGATACTTACGAACACCGCAGTTGTTTTGGGCACAAGCCAGCCTGGAAGGGTTGTTGTAGGTGACGCCGTTGTCTCCGCACACAGGGTTGTACTCGTTGGTGCCCGTGGGGCACTTGAGGATGCAGTCGGCCACGTTGACAGGCGCTTGGCGCAGCACCCGTGTACGCCCATGCGCTGCGGCCACCATCACTCCTACACATGTTGTGATGTTATATCAAAAGTATGCTTATTGTAACAATAAAAACAAGATATATTGTGATTGATTGACATTTTAATAAATAAATTCAATACATGGTGGCAGCGGAAAATACCGTTATAATTAAGTGAGTAGAAGTGTAGTTCTGCTGTTAAATATTGTCATAATGGAGTATATATGGCAACCCCCGGAAAAATTTAATTTTTCTCGAGCTAGGTGGCTTTCACGTTTTCAACGATACCGCGAAGCGTCCGAACTCGATCAAAAACCAAAAACCCAGCAAATTAGTGCATTAATATATTGTATGGGATCACAGACCGACGATGTAATCCTTACGTTAAATCTAACGAAGAGAAGAGATTTAAGTTCGATGATGTAGTGGCAACTTTCAATAATCATTTTATTCCTAAAAGAAACATAATCTATGATCGATCCATTTTTAATCAACGATTCCAACAAGAAGGAGAGTCGGTTGATGAATTTATTGCTGCTCTTCATGCACAAGCAGAACATTGTGATTTCGGTGTGCTAAAAGAAGAATTAATTAAACAACGATTCCAACAAGAAGGAGAGTCGGTTGATGAATTTATTACTGCTCTTCATGCACAAGCAGAACTTTGTGATTTCGATGTGCTAAGAGAAGAATTAATTCGTGATTCTTGAATTAAAGATGGAAGACAGGGATTATTGATCTTCGAAGATATGAACAAGTAAATGAGAAATTGAACACAACACGTTCGTACATCATCGAGACGGCGAAAAGGATGGTTCGTCGAAATCGATACCATCTTATCAAAATAATAAAACCAGCTGTTACGAATATAAAAGACGATGACGACAGATCTCTTCCTGAAATTGACTATGTCATCCCGAGACCACATATCCCCAGCGTCAAGGTTTTCCACAAGAACAACGTACAACAAGAAGTAGACGTCAAGTCAACCCTCCTACGAGGCTCATTGAAATTTGTTAATATATGTTATACATTTGATTTATCAATTAAGTTTTTCAATGAGTTGCATTTACTTAGAAGGGGAGATGTGATGTTATATCAAAGTATGCTTATTGTAACAATAAAAACAAGTTATGTTGTGATTGATTGACATTTTAATATATAAATACAATACACATTTGCTTTCTTTCATTTCTTTCTTTTACAACATGCTAAGTCAATTCGAGGTGTGACTCAAATTAGTAGGTTGCGGAAGATGTCTAAATGTTTGATATTAAAACAAGATACCTGTAAATTAGGATTAATTGTAATTACTGACTCTAGTATAATCATACTAATCATCTGCTAGTTACTAATGAGTACATTATATTTCTGCTGCAAGGTATAAATGAGATTTTTATTCGCTATCTTATTATCGTACGTGGTACAGAGAGGCACATATGATACCTACGTTTAACCAATGACAAAAATATAATAGAAATAGTAGTATAGAGAGCTAACGAATATTTTCAATTATTTTAAAAAATTGAATATGTCATTCATGACAATAATGAAGGTGATTTTTGGCGTTGACAATTTGTGGTTCATTGTGCATTGGTAGTTTCGGTAGTTTATTCTATAACTCTTTACGTATGTTTCATCCCAAAACATGATGTCACAATCCCCCTGTCCCTCAACGATTTAAATCACATGGTTACAATGGGGTATATGATCGTAATCAAATTTCAGTATATAGGCTATGTAAGCATTGATACTAGTGACATCTTGTGGCGTTTCACTACATTTTTTCCGGGAGTCGTGCCATGACAGCTATATAGTTTAGCCCTTTAGCATAAAGAAATTGCCAAAAAAATTGTAATTCGGATAGAAAAAATATCAAACAATATAATTGCAGCATGGGGGGCACGTGCATCTTATTATATGTATATTATCATCCAAATGAAATAAATAAATGTATACTTCACAAAAACCTTTTCTTAATTCTTCACAAAATGAACTTTTTATTTTCTATTTATTTTTTCGCTATTATCATCTGACTCGCTAAATATAATACAAGTTATTACCATAGTCTATGTATTTGATTATAACAAACAGTTTATATTTTATGTTAATTCAAAATTTTATCCCATATGTCAATATCACTGATAAGTAGGTAATTGAAATTTTATTTCCGCAATCATTGCAGTTGATTATACAAAGTCAATAATATTTTAATTTATTATTACTCTGAAAAAGTTAAAAGTAATCAAATTATTTCTTTGATTATAACAAATTTAGTGATATTTTTCGTTCATTACCTCAACTAAATACCGCCCGAGGTTTCTTGCACGCAATTGTGCCTCGCTAAATTCTTCCCGAAACCATAATTTCTTCGTTGATGTGCTCCACATGATTGCTGCTAAACAGTTTGCGACCTTTCGATATACTTTTCTATAGTTAAGTCGACATTTTGGAATCCACGGTATATAATACCTATATTATGAAAGGATAAATTTAATGTTTTCCCTATGAAACTTTGTTTATTATGTCCGGGAATCTCCCTGAAAAACTTATAGCTCAAGACGCTAGATAGTACTGTTTTCGCAAAACACAGATGCTTACATAACCTATAAGTCATAAAATATAAAAAATTAACCAATGTAGCTTCTCATTACAATAATAAAAACTAAATATTAGTTTGCAATAATATAATTATTAGCAATTTAATGTTCCGGAAAAGGGACGTATGACGTCAACCTAGTAAAAAAGGCAGGTAGACTAGACTAATTTTTAATAATTATTTACTCGTAAACTATGAATAATGAAAGAATTTAAAAAATACGGGTATTTTATTTTGTCTCTAGTATTGTATATGTATAAATCAAAATTTGGTCACATATCCCATTGATGATGTAAGAATCAACAGCGAGAAATAAAGTGAAAGGGGCCAATTTTTAAATTTTATATACGTACATACAAGTATATGATAGCTTGTAAAAAATAATATACCCGAATTTTTTAAAAATTATTAATTATGTTTAGTTTTGAAGTAAATAAAAAAAAAATTCTTGAGACAGGATGATGATATGCACGAGAGGTGGTATTATTGCCACACCTTCAATTTTAACCGATCAGCGTTGGTACTAAATAGAGGTCGCAGTAGCGGACGTTGTTTCTATTTATCGCGAATTAATAAATAATTGCTGATAAATATTTATTCTTTTTAATGTCAACATTCTTTATACATGTACTTTCCGTAATTCAATGGTGTTTTCATTAAAATTCTATTATATTCACCTACCTCATCCTCATCATTCACTATTTTTTAACTAGAAGATGTGATTTAAATTTTAACCTCCAAAATGGACGCTTCTGATTGGCTTTACCATGTTTTTACTTTCTAATATGAAGTAAAGGAAATATGGAAAATTTCGTACGTACAGACATGATGCCGAAATTTCCGTTGAAATTTGAAAACAGAAATTTTCCATATTTCCTTTACTTCGTGTTAGAAAGTAAAAACATGGTACAGCCAATCAGAAGCGTCCATTTTGGAGGTTAAAATTTAAATCACATCTTCTAGTTAAAAAACAGTGAATGATGAGGATGAGGTAGGTGACCATAATAGAATTTTAATGAAAACACCATTGAATTACGGAAAGTACATGTATTAAGAATGTTGACATTAAAAAGAATAAATATTTATCAGCAATTATTTATTAATTCGCGTTAAATAGAAACAACATCCACTATTGCGACCTCTATTTAGTACCAACGCTGATCGGTTAAATTTGAAGGTGTGGCAATAATACCACCCGATCCCTTTTTTATTGCAATCGGCATTTTACGCGAAAAGTTTTTTTTAATTTTTCGTATAAATCAAAAACGATTGACCGTAGAATGTTGAAATTTTGGATTGGAGGATTGTATCTCATTTTCAATTGAAATAAGTTTACATTAAGTACAGCAAAAATGTGTATAATTTGATAGGCGTACAACGAAGTCTTATAGTGTTCAAAGCAGATTTTTTATTACAAGGAGCATATGCAAAAGTCAGATTTATACTAGAGGTATGCTATATAGTTTTGTACATATTTTATATGTAGAAATCAGATATTATTAGTTCCTAAAAGAACTGAGTTATTAACGTCACAAAAATGTGAAAGACCAACAAAAAACAGATAACTTCAAAATGTATTACTTCAAATGTAAAATATAATATGTACATTGTAATATTGTTAACTTGACCAAGCACTAGCCAATCAGAAACTTCAGTTTGGAGGTTACATTTTTAATCGCTCCTTCTAAGTTTTGAGGGTAATTCTATTCTAGAAATGTGCAAATAAATAAAAAAATTATATATGTAGGTGTGTATTACCACTATGTTCAATTTCAAAACATAGTGACAAATAAAGTAAAAGTGTTTATGTAAATTACAAATAATGTTTTCTACGACTATTAAGATATTTGTTTTTGTATGTTTGTTATTCCTACGCATACAAAGTACATTGTAAACATATTTTTATTCCCTACGGTAATCATAGAGAACGTCAAAGTAAAAATTCATATCTCACAATTCTCTCAAAAATTGTATTGTATACACATTTTCATTCCCTACGGTGACCATAGACCACGTTAAAGTATAAATTCATATCTCACAATTCTCTCAAAAATCGTATTGTTTAATTTTTATTTTGTAGCTAGTTGCTATTAGGATGTAGTGAAATGAGGACATCTTTATTATTGATATATTAAAGAATTAGGAAATAATATCGTGATAGTAGAAAAAGTGTGTACAACTCGCTTGTTGTACAATATATGTACTATTATTTATTGACATAATCTAATATATAAAGAAAGAAAAGAAATTAAAAACTGTCTACAGTGTAAATATCACTTTCGCATTGGCTCTTCATAGTTAAAAAAAAAACAGGGAATAGTAGGTACACAGTAAAACATTCATACACAATGACGAAGTTAGTGTTTATGCTACTTTGGGCGATTCTTAAACTTTCCAAACCAATTTTCAAAATAACTAAATATGTTAAATTATTTACGAGTAAATAGAAAATTAAAATGACATCTGTGCTAACCACTGACAACATATGACAGCACTAAAATCTTAGCAAAAAGGAAAACATTTCTTTTTATATGAAATCTCAAGTTTGTATATTAAATTTGTTTATTTGCGTAAAGTGATTAAAGGAAAAGAAATGTTTATCTTTATAGGCGATATCTGCACATATTTAAATGGTGCAGTAAGAGCAGTAATTGAAGACAAGCTGTATTAAAGATAAAACTAAGGAAATATTATCATGCCTACTGGCTTAACTACAATTATATATTTCAAAATTCGTATTTCTTTATAAGAATATGACCTTATTCTACAACTTAAAAAAATTGATTTTGTATTGTTTCTGAATTTTTGAAAACATTTTGTTTTAAAATGATATACTTACAATATTTTAAACGATTTCCGAAAATAGCTACTTGCATTAGTATTTGGTAAATTAAATTCGGTTCTTGAAATCCTGAATTATTGGTCTTTAATTTCAACAAAAACAATAATATTTTTTTCTTAAAGGCCACTCTTGTTGGAGGCAATATTTCTAACGACTTTTTAAGGCATATTATCAAAGAAAATAATGTTTTTCTGGTTACACCGGTAAAGGGAATTAAACTATCAACTATTTTCAGCAATCTGAAATATATATTTTTTAATTGGTTTCGCATTGTTTATCTTGTCTGTCAGATAGGTTCAAATTCTCCACATATCCACTGGTCCCTCCCTAGTTCCGACTCCTACTCCTTAATAATTTTTAGATCGGAAGTCGGAATAATACCTTGTTTTAAAATTGTTTTTCTATTTGGAGTTCTAACTATAAATATTTTTTCATATTTATTAAATAAACATATGAGAAACGTTACATAATATTTACATTCATGATAATCTGAAGGCATGAAATGAAGGAACAAATGTTCATACTAGAGTCACTTTTTACCTGTCTATAGTCTTTTTCACGAAAATGTGATCGTACGTCATAATGTTCCCTGATGCAACGTTGCCAAGTATTTGTAGGGTACATTCAAGTGTTGATGGTTCCATGTGTGTATATATCATATTGTGAGTTATTTACATAAAATAAATTAAATTTATTCAGCTCCCCCCTCTGTATCTTCGTTTGTCACGTTCTTGTTCGAAATACCTTATTACAGAATTCACCATATACTGTGCACAACTTCCTAAATTTTTTGCTCGATTTTTTGACATTTATCAAAAATAATATTATTTTTTGACATTTCGAGAATGGCAACGTTGTGCAGGATTACCAACCATTTATTAGTAAAAGACACTAAATTCCGTGTATTTTACTGGGTATATGCTAGTTAGTAACATTGCTGTTTTGGCTACAATTTTATTACTAGATACTAGGTACGACGTACGATCACATTTTCGTGAAAAAGACTATATAATGCAATTTTCCATTTATTTTGTAACTCAATATCATTGGAAAAATAATATATGGATATTTTTGCAAGAATATAATTACTGCATTGGTATACTGAACAATATCTTTTTGATTTACTAAACATTTTACTTCACGAATCACGAAAACCAGTTCTTCTATAAAACTATAGCACATAAACGCTGGAATGTTTTCTCTAGTGATCTTTGTTATTTGTTGGTTTGCTGCTAATACAGAAAAATGTTGATTATTATTTACATTGTTATGTAAAGTGTGACTTATAGAGGAAAACTAATATTCTGGAATGTTCTTCCCAAAAATGTGATTGATATAATGAAAGTAGATAATTCATGTTCTGGATGAATAATGTAGCAAAAATGTTTAATTGGTTACTCCACACACGTCATTTTCACCCAATCAAAATGCTTCATTTGATGGCCATAGATAGTTTTTCAGTGAAGAAATTTGATAAAACCACAGTATTATACTATTATAGTCATGGTTTCATTTTGTTGAAATCAAATATTTTATGTTTCGAACTATGAATTTAATAGGTAAAATTTACTTGATGTTTAATTATAAAAAAAAATATGTTGCTGTCATTACGTTTACTTATGAGTATCATGGTCGTATAAGTAATAGTATTTGAAAATTAATACCTTACAAAACAGCGCAAATGTCACACAGAATACATTGCGGAAAAACCGAGATAAAATAACATTGTTAGAGAGTATTAAACAAGTCGTCATAAAATAATATAAATTTTTACAATATCATTTTTCCTTGTAATCAATAATGAATCCCCAAAGATGTACACCATCCAGCTACAACACTGTTTTCACATTTTGGTACTTTAAAAAATATTTGGTAGTTTAAAAAAATATTAATTTATTTCCTATGTACAACGAAGTTTTTGCTTTCTTATACAAAGTAAAGGAAGTAATATATAATCTCGAAAAACTTCTGTTTTCAGGTTTTAGCGGAAATATCCATTTTGACTATCCCTGAATCCATTTTGTTTACTTTCGGCGTGACGTCTGCACGTACATCTACATATGTATGTACGTACGTACAGTATTGGCAATAAAGTTAGCAACATTTGAAAATCATCAATAACTACGAATATAAACAAGATAATTAAAAAATAATAGACAGAATTATTCTACCGTAACAAAATTATTCTGGAATAAAATAATTATTATTACATTTACAAAAATTATAAAAACGTTAATATAAAAGACCCAAAATTTAACCAACGACAAGAACAGAATTTTTTAATATAATCATTTTCATAAGCCTTTCCTTTCGTAACGATGATTTTTTTCACCTACCAAGAATTTTATATGCTATATTGCAATATAGTAGCTTTCTTTCGAAAATTACTTATTACGTATGATACTGTTAATTTATGCGAATGATATATTTGCGAAATTTAATTTTGTGAAATATCTTCATATCACAATCTCAGTCTTTCATCTTTTCAAGCAATTATGTGATATATACACTCGATTTCAAAAAATAAACAGTAAATATATGAAGTTGCTATCTCTATGTTCCACAGAGAATAACAATATTCAATAAACAATAGTAATAAAAAACTAATATTTTAGCAATTGTGTAGGTAATTATTCACTTTTTGTAGAATTCGAGAATCTTACTTTTAAATGAAATAAGTTTAAATGAATTGCAGCAAAAACGTGTATAATTTAATAGATGTACATGGAAGTCATGCTGTGTCCATGTAAGATTTTTTAGAAGATATCGCCTTCATTCAATATAATTAGTGTTACAGAACTCAAAATCGTCCAAAAGCTCTCTATTTGCATTGAAAATGAAAAATGTTAAAAACACTATTTTTGATTTATTATACATATTATTGTCGTATTGTACGATGACAATTATTGAAAAATATCAATTCACATTCGTTTTATTTTTTGGTTAGAATTTCTGTTCAGTGAATATACGCAGCAAATTTGTCATCGGCGCAAAAAATCTTGTCGATCACACGCCCAGAAATTCTTTTACGAGATCTCGCATTTGTAATACTACCAGCTCGGCCTGTCAATAGTCGCTCTCGCAAAAATTCAGTTTTGTGACTAGTGATACAAATAAATAGGTATATTTTAAATTTAATGTAAAAAAAAAATCATGGAAAATATTATCGGATCGTTTTGTGACACAAGGTTTCTCAAGTTTCGTTAAATTAATTTTTAGTGCAATACAGATGTCTTAAATGTTGTGGTCCATTTATTGTAATTTGGTATGTTTATACATTAAGGAAACTATCGAACAAATATAATGGAAAATTTTGACGTTCACTTAGTTTTTATAGAACTTTGATAGACAGTTCTGTAGTTTAAAATATTGTATAGTGCAATGTTTCATAAAAAAATAATTTAAATTAGGAACAAATTGATAACATTTAATAGAACTTTCATAAAAATTAAGTATAACGAGTATTATTTTACAAGCAAAAACAAACTGGAATTAAATTATTTTAAAAATATTTGGTAACAATAAATTATCAAATTATACCTATGTTACTTACCTATAAGTAAAATGATGAAAATGTAGGTTTTCATATTGAACAATTTTTTAGTTAAATGTGAAGGTTGATTTATAACCGGATCAAGTCCAGGTCAATAATCGACTGATAGGAGTATATGTAGCTGAGGAGTGTAAACACGCGATTCCAGTTTCTGAGAGTTGCATGTGAGTTTCATCATTTATACGGTTGTTTAAAAGTCTTCACTGCGCAAGAAAATCCAAACATAATTTATTTTTTATTTTAGAATTTTCCGTAGTTAAAACTTTGATTATTCATTATAAGCAAATAATTGACATTACGCAATATTTGTTTATAACTTCTTATTCCAAGTATTTAAGGTGGCTTGGCAACTATACGCAAACTGGTAATTATGCAACCAACATAATAGTACTGTACGTGAGTTATAGCACCTTAAAAGAAAAGACCACTGGTAGTGCGCAACAGAAAAACTTTTCGTTTTCCCATTAAAAACGTTCCTAAATATTAAAATTTTTTCATATTTTTTTTTTATTTTAAAGGTAACTATTTAATTTACTGGTCTGATCGTTTAAAAATACAGTAGATTAGAGTTTTATCTAAGGAGGACTGAAGAGAAGAGAAAATTAAAAAAATATTATTAGCAAAAACGAAATTCATTTTTCGCATATAAGTAGCTTCAAGCCGTGGCGCTTCTAGCGGAATCGCTGCGAACTTCAGTTTTCACTATACCCTTTTATGGAACACGAATTAAGTTGGAATTATTTTATATAGGGTAAATTTCTTAGTAAACCTGAACATGTGTATGCTAGTTTTGCCAGTCTGGCTGCAACGATTGTAAATTCAGCGCGTCATTTTTGCTACATACCTAGTGAATTATTATTATTTTTGTATTATACTGTGTACTTCTTTTAATTTTTATTTTTTTTGTGTTAAATTTTATAAGACATTGCTTATTGTGATATACGATTTTATTTTTATTATTTGTTTGTTTTCTGTTTATTATCCTGTATTTCTGATTTAGATAGTCTTGTTAGTCTAGTTCGGTTAATTTAAATATTGTTGAATATTAACTATTATTCATTTTAACGAAATTGGCAAGAGACAAAGAAATAAAAAGGGATTACATCTTTATATCTCAATACACAACGAAAAAGTGTAACAAATTAAAAGAACATAATAGATGCAGAAAAAATTACATTGCATGTTTAAATAAATCAATCAGTATTACTAGAACTGAAAATATAAATAATGAATTGGGTACTGCGAAAATAGTAATTTATGATTCACGTGCGAAATAGTTGGAGATCCAAACCTTCGTAGCTCGATTATTTTAAGAGCAACCCCGAACTTTTCCGGTACAAATAATTTTTACATGGTATTATAGAAAATTTTCTGGCGGATCTAATGATGTTTAGGCACGACATTCCATCTAATTGCAAAAATTCAAAAATCCACATTTTTCCAAAAAATCACATATTTTCTTGGTATTTACATTTTTAAATTTTAACTTGTTATATCTCGGAAGTTAATTGGAATATTTTCATTATTTTTGCGGAATTTTGAAGATTTTCTGAAGAGATAGGCCCCCATATACTGCAACAAACTTATATACCAAAGAAGTTTTTGATTTGATTTTTTTTTTAATTTATAATTTTTGAGGTACAGCGATGTAAATATGAATCAATATGCGCGCGGATCTCTTAGCCGACAGCATGATAGCAATAAACACTCTAATTTATAAATTTTCAAAACCAACATACCCCTTTTAGTTTTAGAATAAAGTATTAAGTTTATTTTCAATACATTAGAAACCAGGGCATGTAACCGAAACAAATACTGGTTAATGGTTAACCCTTATAGAGAACGTTATAATAATAACGGTTTTAGTTCGAAACCGGTAATATATCGGTTAAAAAATTAATTAAAATAATAATTATAATAATTTAATTAATTAAAAAAATAATAAATATTTACCATCCGAAAAAATATAACAAATGAAAAATACAATTTAATTTACGAATATTCGTAAAAATTCCCGCAATATCTTCAAAAAAACGCAGATCACTTTTCCATTGGAAACTTGCCTATTGCTGATAAAAAGCTTACCTCTAAGGTCTACCTACTTTTATGACTCTCCAATAAAATGGAAATTGTAAAAACAGTCGTTACTCATATTCAAAAACAAATGATAACACAGAAATAAAAAAATATATAGAACACTTTTCGTGCTAAATAATATAAAGGTTAATGTTCGCTAAAACCGGTTTTTTTTTTGTTTAACTGTTACCGGTATTTTCAGCCTTAAAAATATCGGGCGCACCAATATCTTCAGCTAAAGTCTACGTGACAAATACATCGCATCGCATACTCTTCAAGTTTACCATGAGCGTATGAGTCATTAAAACAAGCGACACGTTCAGAAGTTATTGAAGCAACGTGGTATAACTATATAGACTGATTACGAGTTTTCCGAAGGCTATATCTTTGGAAAACAACATTGTCAAAGCTATGGACCTCTCAAGGTTAGAGGGACTTCATCTGGAGAAATTATAAACGCAGATTTCTGCGGCCCTATGCCAGAGAAGGCTGTGGGTGGTTCAAAATGTTGGTTTGTTTCAAAGAAGTAGCAGAGAAACTAGAAATATTTTTATTTGAAGTGACGTTAGCTGGTCATGTGTTAAAGCAGTTTCTCTTTGAAGGTAGAAAGGAGTTCGACAAGTCAAAAGTGCGGACCAGTTTGCAGTATCTGCACTGCCACATACACCCGAACAAAATGGGTTTGCCGAACTTGAAAACCGGTCGAGAGTGGTAGATCAATGGTGCACACGAAGAATTTGTAAATCAAGTTGTAAGCTGAAGAAGTCAATACTGCTGCTTACTTGCTGAATCGCGCTGGACCATCGATAGTGGATAGGAAAAGTCTCCAGCAGTGAAGATTTTTTGGTACGGAATGCTACGTTCACGTACCGAAACAAAAACGAAGAAAATCGTGGTTGGCTCTGCGGAGAAAAGGATGGCGTCTACCTTTCAGGATCGAATAAAGTTATCTTGAGTCGAGATGTGGTTTTCTCACCGGACAGAACTACGACGTTTGTGGGCATCGCCTTGAAGATGCCCCCGAAAACAAAAGCGTCGATGGAAGAAGACCAACAAAATAACTGGTGTTCTCTAAATGATGACAATTCTGATAATGGCAAGCTTGAGGTGGAAGAACAGATGGATGAATTCATCAGTCAAGAGCAGCGGAACATTGTTCATCGTTTGCGCGATCGCAATTATATTCAGCGTCCGCCGCAGTTGACATCAATATCGGAGAGTGAAAGTTCATATACGTTTGAAGAAGCCATCGAATAAACGGCAATGGAAGATGAAATGAAATCGTTATTAGAAAATGAATCTAGCTGATCGTCCAAAAATGTTAAGATTATAAATCCGCGAGAGCCACTTCCTAGAGACTTATAAGGAAAACATTGTATTTTACATAAGTGCTAGTGTGATTTTAATACTTTGTTTTAAGGATATTTTGTTATTTTTAATTCGATTGACATTTGTTTATCGCTGTTTCAGATATAAAAATTTATTTAAATAATGCTGTGCGGTCTATGGTCGAAGTAGAAGCATATTATAAAAGGAAAATTCACAATTACGGTTATCTGCTTGTTAACTACTTATTTAATTATTTTTAGCTGGACATATTATTTTATGCGATTACAAGATAGATAAACGGAATAATATAGAAATAATTGGGGTGTGTCTTCAAATATCTAATTTGAATCAATCGTAATAACATTAAATACAATGGGGTATTCCAAGTTTTTTTCATTTTTTAATATGTTATTCTATGCATAAAAATATTAGACCCGTATTTTTTCTTTTCGCCGAAAGGTTTCAAACACGCCAGAAATAAATTTTTAAAGTTTCAATAAATTTCACCCTAGAAAATCGGCCGTGCGTGTGACGTCACAGGCACTGAGAATCAGCTGAGAACATCATTCGTAGGTCTGAGTCAGAGGCGTGGCGCGTTCGAACAAAAGCCAATAGGCTGACGCGAGTGCCTTTTTCGTCACAACAAGGCTGATACTGAATTTTACGTACTCGATTCAAATGCATTACAATTTCATTTTGATATTATGGTATTAAAAATCAGAAAAATAATGATTATATTCACTTTAATATTACTTATATATGGTAAACAATGATATCCAATAAGAATTTCTTTAAAAGCCGTAGGCTTGGAATACCCCATTGTCACTTCGGAGAAATGTGTATGCATCTGTAAAGCAGATGGAGAGTAGTGCAAGCATTCGTTGCTTTGTTATTATATTTATTTATTTTTTATATAAATAGATTTCATCATCATCATCATCAATTGTTCTACAACCCTATAGAGTCTCGACATGTTTTAGAATATTTTTCCATTTTGTCCTGTTCATTGCTTGT
This sequence comes from Stenolophus ochropezus, assembly GCA_035578165.1. NCBI lineage: Eukaryota > Metazoa > Arthropoda > Insecta > Coleoptera > Carabidae > Stenolophus > Stenolophus ochropezus. Next base: position 18,973,096 of record JAQOWZ010000010.1, on the reverse strand, counting down.
TCCTTCCATCTTGTTATTTTTATCTTTTTTGCATCCCCTTCTATTTGGTCTAGATATCTTATTTTAGGTCTTCCCCTCGATCTTTTACCATTTGGTCTATTTCCTTTGTACATAAATTCTTAAATTTTTTTTAATGTTACAGATTTTATTCGATAGGTACATAAATATAAACATATACATAATGTTCTTTGTTTTGCACATGGTGTGGCTCAATTTCTGGTATTTTTATCGTTTCATCTTCTCTACCCTTCCTATAAACGATTCAAAATGTTAAAGAATAATCATTGCTACTTACATGTAACGTCTCTTTATTTTTTTTCTCTGTACAGAGGTTCTGTCGAATTTTCTTTGCGATAATTTATGGCTTTCTTGTAATGACTACAAAACAATCAAATAATGTTTTGAAGCATAAATTATTATAAATACTTACATGGAATAAAATCTGTAGGTAAAAAAATATTGTGTATAAATGTCCATGAACGGTGATATGTGCTTTCCGATTTTTAATGCGATTTTCCACTTATTTTTTAATATTTCTTTATTTGGGAAATATGAACGGATATGTCAACACTTACAAATAAATACAGAACAATATCTCTTCGATTTACTGGTCATTTTTGGTTGTTGTTTACTTATATCCCTATGTGAGAGTACAACGTTTTCCCTGCGTCTCAGACGTTTTATTTTGCCACCAGATGACAGACACTTTGTTGGCTCTTGCCAATAGTCGTTGGGTTTTTCGCACTAAAATAAAAATCGATGGTAGTATAAACAGATTGGTGGCCAAGGGCTAAGTACAGAAACCTGAGATCGATTACGACTAATCTTTCATTCCAGTGGCACGTTTTGATACCGTGAGGACTGTGCTGAGTGTAGCAGCAAGAAAAGGACTACTACTTCAACAGCTTGGCGTAAAAACGTCGTTCCTCTATGGAAAATTAGAAGAAGTATATATAGAGCAACCAAGGGGTTTCGAGGATTGAACTGATCGACTTTGCAAATTAAAGCGGAGTCTCTACGGACTGAAGCAGGCGCCAATGTGCTGGAACGCCTGTTCAAGCCTGTCTTTTCCATTGACCACTCTGGGCAAGTGCCCAGAACCACCTAGTTCCTGCTAAATCACCAACCGATAATCGATATTAGCTATACATATATTTCTTTTATGAAAATCAAACGATAATTACCGTGTGAATAATTAACAGACTATTTACAAATTGTCCAGTCTAGTGAAAATTAAGAAAACAATAGTTTTTCAGGAATATATCGTAGTCTAAAAGAAAATTATTTGTACAAGTAGTGTATAAAATAAGTGTTTTTTAATCGAGTGCTGCTTAACGCATGAGGCATAGCCGAATGCGGAAACTATAGTACGAGAAAAAAAAACACTGTTACACACGAGTTGCATACATTTTTCCTACAATTGAAATTTATAAAAATTAATTTCAAAAGTAAACTAAACCATTGATAAATATGTTTACGTTGTCTGGCAATGGCTACTTTGCATGCATTAGTGAAAATGTTGAAATTGCATTGAGAATCTTTTTAATGATAACTATCTAGTAGTGGGGAACGCTCCTATTCCAAATTGAAAAGAATAAAAAATAAAATAAGATGTACAATGCTTCAAGAAAGATTGAACAATTTGTCATTGATGTCCATAGACTGTGATGTGCTCAAAGACAGGCACGTATTCCGAGCTTACTTTTATAATAATTTTTTTACATTATAATTTTAAGAGGCCAAACATCACTTTTAACAAAAGCACTTATAAACGTGAGCTCGGAATACGGGCCATAGACTTTGAAGAAGTGATTGACGATGTTGCATATCTAAAATCTAGAAGGGTACCTCTTTAATCAACATAGACTTTTAAACACTAACCCGCGTATACTGGATGCTAGAAGAGCTACTTTTCAGGTATTAAATTACTGATTCATCTAATAGTACATAAACCATTACATCTGTCATATTACAGTCATAGGGACAAGGACCCCATTATCTTAAGGTACCCAGGGGCTCCGACACGTTAAAGACGGCCCTGCGCCTCTTCGTCAGGAAAAGAAGGATGATCACAAACTGCTGGTAGCAACTTATGTAGATGACGGATTGGTTGCTGAGGCAAATCAAGAACCTTTGGACCTGTTCCTTCAACAGCTGCAAAAATCATTCAAAATCACAACGTCCGAAAATTTCGATATCTTTCTGGGCATGCAGATAGACCATCAAGAAAGTGGATCAATATTTGTGCATTAAAAGAACTACGCCGAAAAAGTTCTACAGCTGTTCAATATGGCTCAATTAAATAACGTTGCTGTGCCTATACTTCTTTTCCTTACAGAGTGGTCTCGTGTATTTGATGACTTTTACAAGACTGGACCTGGCTATTGCTGTAGAGAAAACACCATAGAAATGGAAGATATCAACCCATGCCGACTGGAATTCTGTGAAAAGAATCGTCAGATATTTGTAAAGTTCTGCAAATTATACTCTGTTATAAATGAAATCACAATCCAGGTTTTTGGAAGTTTGTACAGATGCAGACTTTGCTGGCGAAGCAACGACGAAGCAGTCGACTGCTGGGATGGTCTGCAAGTACGGCGGAGGAACTGTAACCTGGATGAATCTGAGGCAACGAGCGGTCGTTTTATCAACCACTGAGATGGAATTTGTTGCTGCAAGTGACGAAGCAAAGGAAGCATTGTGGTTGACCTGAATGTTAGACATCATCAAGCTAGATCGACTTCCCACTGGGGTTGGCAGAATTAGAAAAGAGAAAGTTTATTTTTAACTTTTTGAAAAAAATTTTTGTCAACTAATCGAAAATCGTCAACTATAATGCATATCAAAAATAATTAAAAAAATCAAAATATCAAAAAAAGTCGAAAAAATTGGGAAATCAAAAAAGTCGAAATATTAAGAAAATTAAAACATCGTAAAATTCTGAAAAATTTAGTAGTTAGTCGATACAAATATAATCGAAAAAACGTAACGATTAAACAAATGTTTGAACTGTTTTTCAGTGATTATTATCAAGTAAAAAACTTATTAACAATATAGTAATATCACAGGTTTAATTTAACCGAATATTTTTTATTTATATGATCACTTGGATGCTTCACAATAGGCCCATAAACCATAATCGAAATATGAAAAATTTACATTAAAAATGTAAAATATTTACTGTTTTATGAATAATAAAGCAACATTTTTTAAAACAATATTTTTCAGTAAAGAATTATAGCGAATTTAATATTTCGTTACGTCACGTACACTCAAAATGATTCTATTGGCCAGAAATACAAGAAAGATAGGTAGGTTAGGTTCGGCCAGGAGGCGTGTCTCTCAGCGCCATTGTTTTCTCAAACTTTTTTGTATAACACTCAAATTTAAGATAAATACTATAAAATTGATAAAATAATATAATTTTTGTTTGTATTAGGTTAAATATTAACGAAGTATAATTTATAACATGGAAAATAATACTTTTATATTAAACACATTATAAAAATTGCTTTCATGAAACCCCACTGTTTCACTGCCACTGAATGAAGTTGAAGTCGACATCGAAGTTTAAAAGCTGAGATAGTTATTTGAAAACAAAAATCAACGAAGTCTAATTAATGGAAAAAGTCGACGATAAAAAAGACGAAAGTCTAAATTCAATTAATCGATCCTATGCTTTTCAAGAATCGATCGAACGTCTTTTTTAAAAAGTCAACATAAATCGATATATCGACTTTTTTGCCAGCCCTACTTCCCACACTACACATCGACAATGCGAGTGCTGTTAAACTTATATCTACATACTTCTTTGTTTACATACTGCTTTGGGAAAACATTTGGGTGGTGTTTTAAACATTCAACACATAGACGGAGAGAACCAAATAGCTGACATAATATCTAAACTACTTACACATACTGGAAAACTGCGTGATAGGTAAATATGATGGTTATTGTTCTTATAAAGTAATTGTGATCTTGTTTAGTTCATATTTTATATATAGGTATTTGAGAGGAATTGTTATGATTTTCAAATAATACTTTAAATTTAAACACGTCACATTTTCTATGGTTTTCTTATTTTGTTAATAAGGAAATTATTACTCGTCACTGCTTTTTTACTTTGGGGCCGTTCAAATATTACGTAAGCAGATTTGTTACAATTATTTACCCCCCCATCCCCCTTGTCAGAAAAGTAAGCAAAGCTCTTACCCCCTCCCCCCATGCTTACGTAAACATTATTATTTTTTTTAATATTATAATTAAAATGTTATAATTATAAATTAAAAAAAAAAGAAAATAGATTTAGAATGGAGATTAGATTTTACTGATACAGTATTCAAGATAGAGTAAGGGACAAAATATTATAATCTTTTTCGCTTTGCACGATTCGGAACTTATAGCCAATGTGAGGGTTGCCATTCGTGTTAAAAAGTTAATAGCTACCGATGACGTAATCATCATCTAGACTCCCCTACCCCCCATGTCATCCAAAATAAGAAAAACCGCACAACGGCTCGATGTGTGCTAACTTTGCAGAGACTGTAGGTTTACAACCTGCATCACTAAAATGTAAGTAAAACCTGTCACGAAACAAGTACTTGAGGTACTTGAGGTCTTGTTCCACATGGGAATGTTGTATGGAATGTAAAATTTTACGAAAAAATAAATCAAAATCCAGTTACTCTGTCCTTTACCAAATCAAATATTACATTTCCTATATGCACTAGTATTCTCACTTGCAATCATTACCAGGTCTGTATTTATTCAGAGGCTATCAAAATAAATTTATTTTTAAATTTTTTTTAAATAAAATGTGTTTTAATATTTAATGTGAAGTAAATCGTCAAAAGTTGCTTTCCTAATATCGAAGTAACTATGGAGGAACGTAATTTTCAAAATTGAAGTTGATCAAAAACAGACTTCTAAAAAGTGGCGGATTTATATTTATGCCTCCTACGGGCTACGCAACTTGCGCCCTCCCCTCCTTTATGCTTTATCCCCATAGGTTTTTTATTATCACAAATTGTTTAGTACAACCCTAATTTTTATCAACAGTGGTTTTGAATATATTAAAAACCAGATCCACATATTATTTGTGATTATTGTTGGTACTTGTTCCTATATGGTATTTTTTTTTAAATTGCCACCCTGGCAGACTTTTGAAAAGGGCAAACTTTTCTGTGGTTAGAAATTTAATAAAAATAATAATTTAGTCGACTCTTAAATTTTGTAGGAAATATTTGATTTGGAATTCACTAAGTTTTTATTATTTTATTTTAAATGAAATAAGTTTAAATGAACCGGCACGAAAGACGTAGAACTGCAGAACCACCAATTAAAATAAAAATGTTCCATTATTAATTCTCATATGAGTACATTATTAAAATATATGTAAAAATCAAATAAAAATATGATTACTTTATTTTACATTATATTGTGGCTTAATAAGTGATACAATCAAATGATCACTGAAGACTTTAGTCGCCCAGCTACATCCACAATACTGCTGTCTAATTATGGCATTTTACGCGATTCATTAGGCCTCATTTACCATAGGAAAAAGTTCGCCGTACACAAAGTTATGCTCGATACGAGCTGCAAGAACTGCATGTCACAACTGTCTTGCGCAATTCACGCTTATTTGTTAAAATTAATTATATTACAACGGTAAAAATACGAGTTCATATTTGTAGATTAAAGTTTACTTTAAATTTATTTAGACTTTAAAATTTAAATACATGTTTCGAAATTCAAATCAAGTTTTCCAAACTTATAAGGAACAATGGGGTAGGTGACCAAGGTAAAATTTTAATGAAAAAACTAATGAATTATAGAAAGTATATTTATTTATGAACGTTGACATTAAAAAAGTTAAATATTTATCAGCAATTGTTTAGTAATTTGCGTTAAATAGAAACAGCGTTCTTTACTATGACGTTCACTAAGTTAGCACGCTGTTTGGTTAAAATTTGAAGGTGTGGCAATAAACCTATCTATCTCACTCACACCACCTATTTCCGTCTCTGTCTACCTTCGCCCCTCTCATGAACTTAGTTGACGTCATAATCCCCTCCCAAGTACTATATTATTTATTTACTTCAAAACAACATATAATTAACAATTTTAAAAAAATACGGGTATATTATTTTTGTACAAGCTATCACATATACCAAATTTAGAAATTGGTCACCTACCGCATTTGCAGTTAAACAGTCATGTCGCCCAACAACTGTACTAAACACAGAAATTTCGGTGGAAAATCCTCATAAACCATATAAAGACAATTTATGAAATAATTGGATTTGTGCTTGTAACGAGAAGCATGCTTTGTTTTGTTTTTCGTATTTGCTGTTTGCGAACGATCATGGTTAAAAAATATAAATTGAGACTAGGGTGAGAGATTTGTTAAATTTAACTGAAAAATAAAGAAACCCGAAAATTTATTGTTACAAAACTACAATAAAAATTAATAGATAGTTGCAATTTGATTTTATGATTTTGATAGAGGTAATATTCAATCAGAAAACAAGAACAAAGTGAATCTATATCTTCTAATGTTCGTGGCCTATTTAAACCTTTAGCAATAAATTTTTGTTTAATATACAAAATATAATATTCTTCCAAGCCAGAAACATTTTGACACGTAAGTAAAACATTCATTCTGTTCTTTGCTTTTTATTACGAACAGCATCATTTTGGCTTTGTACGTAACATTCACTTAATTTATTCAGTGCTTCTTCGTATGTTTCAGCAAACTTCGTAACCTCTTCATCGTTTGTAGATTGTGCAGCTGTATTCTTCTCGGAAATAAATATTCTATTCATTTTTAGAACTTTATTTGTTTTGCACAGATATTGTAGTCTATTCGAGACTTCTTTGCCGAATACTTTATCACGTTGTGAAGGATTTGTATCTTCATCAAAAATCACATTAGTACCGCAAGCATCTTCATATTCACCTTCATAAATTTCATCACCGATTTGCATAATTGGGTGTTCAGTATCATATCCGATAACTTTAAACGCTACATTTGGTTCTTGTAATATGTCTTCATGCAACATTTCATTAAATTCTACATATACAATAATTTCTTCTTCTTCATCATCACTGAAACATTTGTAATTTTATTAGATAACTAATAACAAGAATTAAAATTTTATAAACCTCATTTTGCTATGAAGAATTAAATGCGATAACCTCAAAAAACATTAAAAATTAATCGAAGTAACTCGAATTGAATAATGCTCAATACGCATGACCAATTGACCGCGTGTATTCACGTGATATATCAGTGGCGTAGAATAAGTACAAATGCCTAGTGCACTCTACATTGCTACATTTGCAGTTAAATATTTTTGTTTTCAAAAGATAATTATAGAATAAATGTATATATGTATATATGAAACACGCCCTTGATTTAAATTTTTATTTTTCTCATTCTATTAAACATTTATATGTCATATTCAAATAGAAAAAAAGTAATATTTTAAGTGAATATTATTTTCTCATCTTTTTTTTTCTTCAAACGTCATAAAAATTGCATCTTTTGTGAGGCGATTCACATGGCAGAAATTTAATTTCTACTCCGGCGGCGTATAAATTAATGCCACTTATTATGTGTATTTGTGTGCCTCGCATAAAATGGGGAAGTTGAGTGTTTTTTTTTTATTTTATTAAGATATTCTACGTTATATTTCACTCAAAGATGCGTAGATTTTTCAAAATAATTAAATTTTCTAAAACAATGAAGGTCGCAGAGAATGTATAGTATACTTTTAAAGGAGTTTTGCCTCAATCTTCGATCTGTTTTCAAAAAGTCAGTTCTCATCATCCCTTTTACGCATGCGCATAACTCACTTGTGACGTCCCAAAAGTTCGATGATAAATAATAAATTATAAATAAACGGCAACATAATTTTAACTTTCAGTTATATTATAATGTCCAACAAGGCTTAAATTACGAGCGACACAAACAAAAAATATCCAATCGAAATTTTGACAGCAATGTTAAATTGTTCATTTGACATTTTCTTCCAATATGATATTGTTCGTTTAAAGAAAACTTAAAATTTAAGTAACGGTGCAACTGACCATAAGTGTCATACATTTACAATTAAAAAATACTTCACATGTAATTTCAATCACACTAAACTTCCACGCTCGCTACACAAAATATCACTTTTACTCCTAATAACACAATATACTATTTTATGATTATTTTGTATATATAAAATATATTTCTTATTTTAATTGAATAAAATGACGAATTATATTCTTCTACAAAGTAAGTGGACGCCTATGCATTAGTTTTAAATCAGTGAGAGCGTCGCGACGCTAGAGTTTCTAAAGATTTCCCTAGAATGAGTACCAAAATAAGTTAAATTTTGCAGCTCTGATAAAGGTATATTCAATGTTCAATGCCACATAATATTAAATAATGATACCTTTACATTTTGCAATTAGATGACAACAATACCTGGCAATCAAAGAGTGTCTCCAAATTTTGACGAAATGTCTGATAATGAAAATGATGCTTTAAATTCAAGGGAAAATACATTTATAAAACAGCAGTTTCTCAAACATAATAATAACAATTTAAACGGAAGCAAACAACCCGACGATAATATTACTCATGGTGGAAACAGAGGAAGAAAGACATTTGCTTTCTGGACACTTGTGTGTCTTTTATTGTTTCTCGCATTAGGTAATCTAATACTTACTCTAACTATCCTTGGAGTTTTACGTCTGGGTCATGGAATGAGTAGTTTGGAATTAGTTCCTGAGGCATCTGCAATCAAATTTTTTGGAGAAACTGATTTAGGTCATGTTTATAAAGTAGATGGAAAAATAAACGGATTTGTAGATGTGCCAGTTCAAATTTCCAGTGAAGAAAATGGGTCAATTCTGTTAGATGTTGTAAGACGTGGAGGCAGACCAATAAATAAAGTTACAATGGATAGAAGAGGCATGATATTTAACAATACTGGCAGTTTCACTGTTCAAGGAGCTAATGAAGATAAACAAACTTTTTCCACTTCAAATCCATATTTTTCGCTTCTAAATGGTGCAGATAATTTAATCGGAAAAATGACACATACAAACAGAATTATGAGTCTCTACAACAGAACTTTGGAAATTCGAGCTGATACTACTTTAAATTTGAAGGGAAACGAAGGAACAAGAATGGAAAGTAAAGAAATTATATGGTCGGCGGATCAAGACATCTACTTGGAATCCGTGAACGGATCTCTCATTTTCAGTGGTAAAGACGGTATAGCAATCAATATGAAAAATATACCAATAGCTCAACAAGAGAATGGCCGTACTTTGTCATCAACACAATTTAAGCTTTGTGTTTGTATTCCTCATGGCAAGCTGTTTAGATTGCCAGTTCTGCAAGGACAAACCAGCAGAGTTAGTTGTAATCATATTAAAATGACACCAAGTTTAAATCCCTGTATGTAAACTAAAGTCATGGAATTAGTGGCCTAGTGCAATTTGTACTATTTTCAGTGAAAATTACATTATAGGGTGTTAAGAAAGAAGAAACTAAGAGAGAGAGAAAAAGAGAGTATGTACATTTCGATATCCTCAATCAAAAAGATTTTTTTTCAAAATTAAGGACATTGTTTCTTTTGCGCACACTTTTAGTGCCACTGGACGAAGATAAATCTTTAACAAAAAATATAAGGAATTATTTAATCACGTAAGTTTAATTAGAAATGAATTAATTTTTATAATAAAAAATGCATGAATACAAGCCATTTCAATATAAAATCAATTTTATAAACAACACTAGTTAAGTACTCAATTTTATGGACAATGAATAATAAATAGATGAAACAAAACACAGAATTAAATTAGTTCATTTGTTATTATACGTCATTTAACTTGATTAAATAATTCATTATAATTTTTGTTAAGATTTGGCGTCGATTAGTGGTCCTAAAAATGTATGCTTTAAGAATCGAAATGTATATGTCCTCCAAATATTAGATTTTTTTGTCTTAACATCCTGTATTATTTTAGGTAGATTTTTGCTTTGTGTGATATATATTCGTAAATAATTCGATGGGACTACAAAACATTTATTAAATACAATCATAATCATGATACACTTACAACTCGTAGCACAAAAACGTTAATTTCCTGGTTATATAAATTAGTAGTCAATTATTTAGAAGAATACTTAATGTCATTTATTTAATAAAGTTCAATTAAGAAGCAGAAGTTTCCATATTTTCATCACCATGATCATCAAGATCTTCATCTCCTTCTTCGTCCCCTTCCTTCTTTTCAGTGGGTCTTTCACAAGCTTTGTCGAGAGGAGACACCACCACTCCGTCCCAAACAGTCATTTCTTTAGCAATTGAAGAATTGCCTTCTAATCCTAAAATGTGTTTATACCCTCCATGTGCAAGGACTCTAAGTAATGTCTGAGCTGTTAAACAGCAGATGTCTTGTTGTTCAAGGGTCATAGCTGTGTGGACTCGGATATTGCCTCCCTCGCAAGGATCTGTAATTCCGGCCGAGCCTGGAAGGAACAGTCCAGCTGCCAGAAGCTGGAAAACTCGCCGGAAGGCCTGATTGATTGGCAACGCTTGTCGACTAGGGTTGTTCATGATGGCGTTGTGAGCTAGAAGATCCAGCATCCATGGAGTCATGGGCTCGAATCCTTCAAATCTTGAACGTAAATCGCGCAATAATCTTATAAGAACTTTTATGGATGAATGGTGGGCGTTTTCTTCGAACCAGCGACTATGGCGAATTGCTGCTAAATGGCTCATCATGATCTTTTGGTCTAAATGAATTTCAGGGTCCAACTTTCTAAGATTATGATGAATAGTAGTTACCATCACACGAACACATGCCATACTGTTACTTATTTCAATACCACGTTCATTAACAGAATGAGTTAACATATCAGCCTTCGTAATAATTTCACTTTTCATTAGTGCTTTTAAATCTTCTTTCACTTTATTACCTAAAGCTTCAACAGCTTCTTTTGTTGGCAAGGTTTTCAAGATAACAACGATGTCAGCTACATTATGACCTGTAATCATGGTCCCTTTCTTAAATGAACCTACTTGGCGGACTTCTTCAAGTTGCTACCCAAACAAAAAACATTTTTTAATGTCGTTTATATACTCCAACATGTTTAAACTTACGCAAGCATCAAAGGTTCCCGGAGCAACTACAAGATTGTCCAAAACTGTTTGGATTTTGGTTACTAGGTTAAGTATTGCAGTTTGCTCATGAGGAACTGGAGACAAGTCTGCATTACGTTTTAACAAAGCCTGGGTAAACGCAGTTTCATCGGGTGCTGCTTTTACTCTTGGAAATGATGATTCACATAATGTTAAATCAAAGGGAAAACGTGGAACAAACATTTTATGCTTAAAAAAGCCGGGTCGACCCATTCCTCTGCCCATTCCTCTTCCACGTACACCTCCACGAGCCATATTCCAAGAAATGTGTCTTAAAATGAATAAAATGTTTAGTTTTTAAATATTTATTTATTAATTTTACCCACTTTTAATGATTTAACCAATTGTCAATACACAACAACGTACAACACAAAAATGGCGCTGCTCACACTAGAAAAGCTTGTCTGTCTACCACAGCGACACCATTGAACAAATTGGAAACAAAATTAATATAAATTAAATTATTTTCAATTTTTTAAATCAGTTTAATAAAGTTCGTGTAACTATATAAAATTAAGAATATTGTATTAATCAAGAAAAATATATAATCAAAACACATTGGCGTATCACATTTATTTTATTTCTGTCTACGTCACTCACTTTTTACATTTATAATTTGATAAAGTAGGTATACGCTACAAATATTTTCGTAATTTTATCTACAATATTAATTTAACATATTTTTTATCCCTTATGAACACACAATAGTTCAAATTTCAAATTTTATTACACTTTTTACAAACATGCAATATAACATCGATTCGTTATTTACATAAAGAATTTAGTTATCTACAATATTTATTTGACATATTCTTATCCCTTATGAACACACAACAGTTTACTAAGTATTAAGAACGGTTGAAACAATTGTTAGGAGGAGGAGCGAAGCCCGAAACGAGGATTTCAATTATTGCCTGAGATCGATCGGTATTCCTTCCCGTTTTATTAATTTTGTTTATACTCAGTTGTTGAGCCATAAAAACTTTAATAAGGGGCTCGCACATTTGCTAATAATAACAATGTTAATATTGTTAAATTCTGTTGGTACTTTTTGTAGTAAAAACTGTTTATTTTTTATGTTTTGTTTCGAATCTTCTTAAGTAGATACTGCTGGGTTACTCTGAATGTAACTTATGTAGTATTCCTTTTGCAAGCCGATCAGTTGGATCAGTTCAGATAGATTAGTTGGATCAGTTCACTTTTCGGTGCAAATGGAATGCCTTTAGATCACTTTAATCCGTGAAGCGGTTGTAATTTTACTCTTATTATTATTTTCTTTAAATTAAATTACAACTGATTATGCCTTTGGATGACGTCAGCCCGAGAAGCGGTTGTAATTTTAATTTAATTATTATTATTTTATATAAGTTCATTTACACCCGATTTTGCCTTGTCTGTCATCTCCGATAGTAATTCTAAAACTTAAGTTTTGATTGTTTCCGCATTTTAAATTTGTAATTTCTCCATTTTCTTTTTCAATTATTCAAAAGGACAGCAAAATCACGTGTCAACGTGAACTGAACCTTCTGAGCTACCTCTGCGAGTGGATTACTTGGGATCAGTGAATATAGTGGCGGGGGTAAACTGATCCGGTCAAATGGAATGAAAAATAAGTGATCCGGATTCAAAAGTGTAAGTTAGATCAGATCCAAGTGGCAAATGAATACGCCTTTATTCTCGCTATAGAAGTTTCACTTCAAAAGAACAAGAGGCTTGCAAATTACAAAAATGATCAAAATTAAATTTCCCTCAATATCAGCAGAAAAAAAATCTGGTGTGCAACACAATACCTCCCGCCACTGTAGTAATATATTCTATATGTTTTTCAATACATTTAATTTGTAGTTTTAAAATTAGTTTGTTATTGCAGTTCAGAATATTATATGCAGTTCAGAATATTATTAATTCATTTCATACCTAAAATTTCCTTCATAAATTTTGTATGACCAATAAGACAACTATTTTTGTCGTTACTAAAACCGGAATTAAACTTACTTTGATTCACGCATGCAAATACATTCCTAATATATTTCTTCCATCTTTTTAAATTTCACAATAAAATTACTTCATTTTTACTTATTTTATCGTTTACACTTACTTACATCAAATTTGACATCATGTGTCAAATTTTATGAACATATGAATAACTCATGTTTTATCGAAATTTCTCAGCCTAAACGATACGTAAAATTATTATAATTTATATATTTTTTTTCTATCTAGCTAGAAGTCGTATATAAACGTAATTATGCAGATCGGTAGAAAATTAAAAAATCTTTGTATTTATAATATCAAAATTTGCGAAAATATGGTATTTAGAGGTATTTTTTAGGAAAAACGGTTTAAAGCTTCAAGTAAAGTACTACTTCCGGTTAACCAATTGTAGTCAAAATCTAATCAGTTCATCATATTAGAATAGAACTCTTAAATACCAAATATTATATTTTTTACATGTATCGTACTTGAGTTATCGTGGACGAAAAATCGTCACAGACACACAGACACACAGACACACACACATACAGACATCACGGTAAAAATAGTAAAATCGTATTCTAGGGACCCTAATTCGTGCTCATATGTTGAAAACTCACACTCGAGAAATCTGACCAAAAACAATACCTCCCTTATCTATATATTGATAGGCGGGAGGTAAAAATATCCAAAACGAAATGTATTAAATTCATCAATAAAACAAAAACCCGTTTCCATGGTATAAAAACATTCGTTTCTATTTTGCAATTTTCAGGTTTTGTCATTTCGATTGTTTTTGACAAAAAATTGCGAAAATAAATCGCTACCATTATTTATTAATAATTGTAGTATTAGTAACTGCACTTTTAATTTTAATAGTAATAAATTTATGTATTAAATCTTTTGTATGAATTTGTACTAAATATGAATTTACTTACCGTTCAGTAAAATACTTACCGTTTTGTTAGACAACTTTTAACAACAACTTACTGTCATAAAATTAGGGCAAAAGAGAAAATATCGTGCAAAAAATATTATTTTCATTGTCAACAGGGAGAATTTGGTTGTCAATGTTACATGTATTTACTGTTATACTTATTCGAGTTTATTATATATTTGAACAAGAGTTTTCTTTTCCTTGTTTTATGGTACCGCATCTGTACACGTGGGTGCTGATATGAGCTAATTTGTATTTTTATAGAAATTATAAAAAATATTTCTCGCTTATTTGTCTCAAAACAAAGATAATATAAAAAATATTCATATGTAAACTGCTAATTTTGAAAAAATAAATTAAAAAGCTGTGGAAAAAGCCCATTGTACAAAAAATGACTCCCACTAGTCACTCATTGTTGGTGTATAGAATGCATCGCAACAGTTATATTTGTTTTTTATAAATTTAAAAAATACGAGTCTATTTTTTGTAAGTTAATAAAAAATTATGCAATATCTCATTATCCTCGAGTGGACTAGAACTCCAGACATCATAATCACATTCGGTCGCACATCCTAATAGATTACTGACACACCATCAATTAGATAGAATCAGTCACACATGTAAAATTATATGCCAATTTGAGGAAAACCGCAACCTATAAGCACTTTCAGTTTATGTTTTATCAGCAATGTGGTCACCTTTATATTTATCGAACGAGGGAAAAAGATAGACGAACGTACAATACTTTACGAACATATCACAGAGATCTCTGTCGCCAGTCTTCAACTTCAAGTTCTCGCGGAAACATTCAAACATGAGTGCAGTTTTAAGAATACCTTTGCGTTCTTTCACTGTTTTGAGATCTAATTCAAAATTAATGTGTAACCCTTCAGTGTTAAAAATTAACAAGGTAATTTTAATATCATAAGGAATTTTATTTTAATTGTTTAAATTTAATTGATTATGAATTTATTTATTATTAATTGGGAATTTATTTATTGCAGACCAACTTACATTCGGAAAAACGAATATCTCCATTTTCTCTGAAAGGATTATTTAAATATTATGAGGTATGTGTACGTGCAGTTTTGAGCATTCATAGTATAGTTATCTTTTAGATTAGATAATTAATTTGCACTCTAATAAAGGTGAAAATCGATGGATTAGTGAAATAAATAATAAGTGCAACTTTAAATAGTGTTGCGTAAAACGTCCTTCGTCGTACGTGCAGTGCCACCCGTTTAGCTAAATATTTGCACTTTATAAACAAACATTCATATCCTTATGCATGAGCGTCGATAAGTGAAATATCCGATGACCGCTCGCTAATCTCTTGATAAAACTATTTGATACCATCTTAATAGGTATTGATCACTTATTTAATGTCAAGGATAAAAAGGGCAATTTTCACTTTTCTATTAAACAATGATACTATTTTTAGTGTTAATTATAGTGACTAAATATAGATTTAAAAAAATATTATTTATTTAATGGATATTTCTGAAAATAATTAGTGTTTTTGAAATACATTTTACTTTTTGTTTACAGCTGTTAAGCATATGTGTTTAAATAACTAAAAGATCTTGTTTTAAAAGCTAAAATAAAATCTCGCCTACAATGAAGTATGTAATAAATCACGTAACAAATATGAATCATTAAAGTTATTGTTTTTAGTATATTTATGAGAATTTGTGACGATAATAAATCATGAAATTTAATACTGTATACAGTATGAAAACGGATTTACTCTGAAATTTAATGTAAAATATTTCTTATTTATCTAATATATATTTTTACATATCAAATTAAATTTTAAAAGATATAAGTATATAATGCAAACTATAGCTTAGTACTTTACTTACCTTAAATCTATATGAAATTAGAACTTCTGTTTTCATTAAATTAAAATAAATCACTTTGAATAACACTTCAGCAAACTAAAACAATACATTTTCCTGTTTGATATGTTTCATGATTAAATTTATTGTATTATGTGAAAGTATTGTATTGTGGGTGTTTCTACTAATTGCCTTGTGTTGATATTTCTAATAAGGAAGAGATGTAGAGTAGCAAAAGATAGGAGTAGTACTAAACGTCCGTAGTTTTGATGGCAAATTGTTTGTATTTATGTTAAATCTAAATTAAAATGATCGAAATTTATAATTTGATTTAAAACATTGTAGGTACTACACAGTCTATTTCCTATAAATTTAGTCTTCATAAATATACTTAAAAACTATTTTTTTCAATATGTACATAGATATGTTTAATCGATACAAATAAATAAATATTAACAATTACACTTGAGTGTTGTCCTCAGAAATATCACTGATCTGGTCCTGTCGATATAATATTTATCTCTAGGTAATTTTATCAAAAAAGACGACGAATTCGAGTAGTTATAAAGTTGATCGAACCAAACGGCATGCGAGTTCGATCCATTCGAATCAGGAAGACTGAAGGCAAGGCATGACTTGCAGCCAATGTTTACACATCCACTAACTAACGGGGTTGAGGATAATAGAGGAGTGAGGGATGTGTGAATATGCTCGTGGATGTTGCCGATGTGGCCCCGGTTTGATTTCTCACATGTCAAGTCAAATTAATGCGGTGAACAACAAACTACACGCATTCATATCTAGTTAACACATACAGACAGCACAGGTGTGATGAGTGCTAAAGTATTGCTACTAAGTCACATTCGTTCCACCAATCGCCTCAGTCATACCAAACTAATCTTTATCTACGTATGTAAGTAAAGTGGATTCGGTGGGATTCAGGGTTCATACATGTGGGAATAATAAATTAAGCAGCTATTCATTTCAAGGCATTATTTCGTATCTGTAGCCCGTATTCTTTCTTACTTACTGCCTTTATACACAATGCATATCATATTTAGTAATTGATAGGTGGGATTGAAATGAGTTGTTGTGTCTCATTGTGTATATATAATTTGGAATCATATTATCTTGGTTCCATCACAGTCATTTGCAAACATTTATGTTGACAAATAATTGCAATTCTTTTTGATTCTTTTGATAAAGTACGTATAATCTCTGCAATATAAATTTATTGACTGAATTGTTTCCTGAAATACAAATTCGGGTTGTGTGTTTGAATTTGCATTTCATATCGTGTACCGTGTGTATGTAATGTGTACTCGTATAGTGTAAAGTAGTGTTAGTGTAAGGCACGGAGCGCTTTTGCCGCGCATTGTTCTAAAGTTACTAAACTAAACAGATACACACACAGACCGTGCAGTGAGTGACCAGACTGTTATCACAGAAAGCGGTGATTAGAAACTAGTCGTACAGTACAGGTTAATAATTCATCGGCATGTTACATAATCAAAGTATACAAATGTAGCTATCACGGATGATCATCCATGAAGTAGTTAAATGTGTGTAAAACAACGAGCGGAACGATTGTATGTTGACTGAATGATGATTAGTAAGTTGTAGTAAACAGGCGGCGTACGGCGCGGTTGCCCGAAAGCTGGAACTGAAGGCAAACCAAGCAAATCAGTACAAGTCAAGGAGATCGTTACTTATCAAGCAGCCTTTCTACTTTATGAAACTACTTTATTGGAAACGGCTCCACTACAGTGCAACTGCGGCCGAGCCGACACTCTACTCTACACACAGATACATCCAACGAACACTAAAGTAACTAGGTTCTAATAAATACAATACTTATGAATAGCTACGAGTTACTTGTAAAATACATAGGAAAAAAACAGACTAATAAACACAAACGTCACCTAGTGACACGTTAGGATTAAGGTGTTGTATCAAACAGTCCGTCGACACATCAATATTGGCTCTTTCAGACCAACCCTCTGAAACAATATACGTTATGCTGTGTAGAATACATGTACATACTTATCAGGTTATGCAATATGTCATGGTTAATACAATGTGTCTGTATTCTGTAATGTAATCAGCACTTTGCCTCAACGGAACAAAACACGAACTTTATTACTCGCTTTACAATTAGAATCGAATACAAAAATAGAGGGTTCTTCTTACTGCTTCTCTTACTCTTATTGCTGGCATTAGATAATGTACAAGTATTGTCGCCACACGAGACTGCGGCGCCCGCAAGCGTTCGGGGCGCCGCAGTCGGTCGCCTAAACCTAAAACTAACCGACTACAATAAATACAAAAACAACTGCAACGGTTGCTGCGCTTCTAACGCTACTATACCGACAGAAACAAAGACCTACTGTTATTAGTAGAAGAGATAAGTACAGAATCATACAGAGCTGACATGTTGTGAGTGGCTTACACTACAAACATACTACTATGGAGTGGAAATCAACCGACCGGGCACGGAACATTACCGAAACGAGGAGAATTTGGCAAGCTTATGGCGCAATCTACAACAAACGAACATGATTGGGAGACGTGAGATCTTAAGTACTAAAACATTTCATAATAATTGAGATCCAATGAGTGTATTTCGAACGAACACACAAACAAACAACCACACTCCTCATGATTTCTCATTATTGCTAACTCATTTGGAAAACTGTCTAATATTTTACAAACTCTCATTAAAAGTAGTTTGATGCTAAGGAAAATGTCATATCCCTAAATTTGTTCATACAATATTATATTTTATCTTGATCAAATGGGAATGAATGAAGTGTAAATTGAATGGTTGGTTGTTTGTTTACGACACACGAGATACTTAAGTTTATACAACATAGTTCTTAGAAAGATCACTACAAACTTCATACTTAAAATATCAAGGTACACAACACATGTGACGTACCCACTAGGGAACTGCCTCCGTAGATACACGGAAACGTGCTTATAATACTGCTTATTGCGAGTTATTGCTTAATGCTATATGAGCAGAAGCCATCATGGGTAGGAAGAGGACACGAGGAGCAGGGCATGGAGGTCAGGGGGTGTCGGGAAGTTAAGTTAAGGGAAGAGCGCTATCAGTAGATGCCCTCCCTAACACAGTTAACACAATTATAGGTAGGTCTCGCGATCGTCAAATAAGTTACATTACATATCCTCTATGTACACAACAATGTGAGTGAAAATAGTCTCCTATATATGTCATGTATGAATATATATAAAGACAGGCACGAACGCTGTCAAATGCCACTGACAACTGGAAATGCATTTTTGGAAGTCCTTGGAACAGTACACGTGAGCAGTTCCACGTTAATCGGCGTGGATTAACAGTAGGGGCAGAAGTGGCCGGGCACGGTTCAGACGTACATGCCCATGCCGTACATGGAGCCCCAGTCGACGCCCTGGAAGCTGGACATGTCGACGTTGGTGAGGTTGTAGCCCTGGTAGGGGCTGGCGGCCACGGGCGGCGCGAGCGCGGGCGCCGCGGCGGCCGTGGCGGGGGTGGGCGTGCCGGTGGCCGCCGCCGCCGCCCCCACGCCCGCGGACACGGCGGGCAGCGGGTAGGGCGCGTAGCGGTAGCTGGCCAGCGGCGGGTAGGCGCCGAACAGCTTGCCGTAGCCGGCCACGGCGGCCGCGTTCTGGGCTTGTGCGGCTGCTGCTGCTGCCGCTGCCGCCTGCACGTGGGCTTGCGCCTGCGCCACTGCGATCTGGTTCGCCGCGGCGAGCGGGCCGGCGGTGGGCGCTGCCATCCTCATGCCTAGGCCGCCCAGCATCAGCCTCTTGCCCAGCAGTTGCGCTGCGGGCTGCACTGCTTCCTTTGGTTGCGCTTTCTTGCATTCCACCTTCTTGTTCTTGATGGTGTGGAAGTGGATCTCGCACACTCGGTCCACCACGTCCTCGTTCTCGAACGTCACGAAGCCGAAGCCTCGGTGGCGCTTTGTCTGTTGGTCCATTAACATTACCGTTTCCTCTACTTTGCCGAATTGATTGAAGTAGGCCTTGACCTCTTCTGACGAAGTGTCTTGACTCACGCCGCCCACGAATATCTTCTTTGTTTTGTTGGGCTGTTTTGGTCTGTTTTTGGGCGTGGCATGTTTCGGGTCGATTTTCTTCCCATCTAGGGTGTGGATTGGTACTTTAAGTACGTTGTCTACGCTCGAAGGTTCTGCGAAGGTTATGAAGCCGAACCCTCTACTCCTCTGAAAAGTTATTACGGTATATTTTAGTATGGGCATAAAATAGCAACAGGTTTATAACTTAATTATAGCAGCAATCAATACTGGACAAAATATTTATCAGGACAGTATTACGTAATACAAGGCCTTTCATTTTTTTTTCTCTTTTAAATGCGTATTTCATTTTTGTATTTAAGTTTCTGTTTATTTTAATAAATTAATAGAATTTGAATGATACTGATCAAATACGCAATTAAACAGTTATTTCAATTTCAATATAACAAATAATTAAAAATAATAAATAATAATAATCATTATTAAAACAGAAAGCAATTATTATCAACATAAGTTACATACAGCAGAATTGTGAAAAACTTTCATTTACTTCGTAATAGAAATTTATTACGCCAATTTTGATTTTTTTTTAATTAACTAAAACAATTGCAAGTACTAAACTCAAACGTGTAGGGTAATAATCGAGATAGTCAGCAAAAATGATTTAATTTGAAATACATATGTATATACCTGTGTAATGGGATCTTTCATAATAAGTACATCGGTGACGGTTCCGAACATTCCAAAATATTCTCGTAGTTTGTCGTTGGACGTTTGCCAACTAAGTCCGCCAACGAAGAGTTTTCCTGGGGCAGGATCGCCATTGTTGGGTGTGGAACGACCAGACGAGCCTGAGTGGCTGCCGCCGTTCATCTCAGGGACCAAGCCAGAGTGCAGCTCGTGCTTCAGGAGGCCATTGCCGTCCAGGCCGGCTCCACTGTTAACATAAAACATACATGTCACTCAGTGGACAACACATCCCTAACAAAGGTTATTTGTTGCAGTTGTTGCCGCTCGTTGGAATCCTAGCTGCTGGAACTGTTGCGCTAGGATGCTACCTTACTTATTTTTGCAGAACAAGAAATGATACGCAGTAAGTAATTTATTGATAAGGAAAGTAGTAGAGATAAGCTACATATATGTATGATTAGAGAGGGTGGTGAGGATGTGGTGTTTGTTGCAGGTTCTGCAAGCCGGCGGCATACGACCCCATGGATGTACGGAAGCCGCCCGTGCTCAAGGTGAGTCGGGGTGAGAATCAATACGCAGGGCGTGGGGTGCGGCCGGCGGCTCGCGCTGCGGCGGCGCGAGGGAGCGTTGCCATGGCGCCGGCGGCCTGACAGAGGGGTTCGCTGATCTCAGGCCCTCCCCCCGGCTCAGTCAGTGCGAGCCTGCCGCCCTAGCCACACTCTGCTCTGCTGCCGCTGCCGTCCTGCTGTGTGTTGTCTGCCTTGTTGTGTATAGCTGCTGTAACCGCTACTGTTGCTTCTCACATCACCGCTCTTCATCCGCTCATCTGCTCACCTACTCCGTCGTCGCCGCGGCTGTGATATTGTCCTGTCACAGCAGTACTGACCATGAGCTTACTGCTGTCTCGGGACATGACCACAGCCCGACGAGCGCTCGCCTGCCTCCAGCACCGCAGTCTAAGGTAACGGCGAATGTGCACCGCATCAGCAACGTAGAGGATCACACAACACTGTCATTGTAGTCAACCCATTGCACTGTACTCGAGCTTAGTCGACCTACGTACTTATGTTGTAGAATAGCTCCTCTAATCCCTCACAGCGACTCTATGTGTAATTAGATGATAGCGTTATAGAATATGTGAATGCCCACCAATTGCCCGATCCTCATTGCTAAATCTGTGTATTAGCGATCAATGTACATGATAAGGTGTAGCTGGAACGACACACAAACGTTCCTAGGGAATGTGTGCAGTAATGACGAAGTGTTTGGAAATTGGCAAACCAGTAGGGATGCCATTGTTGTTGTGCGAGGGGTGTTCACTCGGTCGATAGCGCGAGGTTGAGCGTGGAGCGGAGCGCAGTGGTTCCGCGGAGCGCCGCGTGCGACGCCGACGGCGCGCCGCCAGCGCCATCGGCCGGCTTTCCCGCGAACTGGGCGTGGTGGGCGCGGCAAGACGGGGTTCGCGCTAGACAATAGCACACTGTGATGACGCACGCGAATCCATGGGCGGGGACAGGGGAATCATTGATTCTGTGTAACGTGAATATCCGTATCCGTGCTGTTGTCCCCTCGTCCTCGTTCTCGTTCGATATTCCTTCAACAATCTCATCTGAGCCAACGCGGTTCTAGCTATTGTTATTTCACGATCCCGAAATGCAATGTCCCAGAATAACTCATTTTCTCTACAATTCTCTAAATTCCATTCATATGTGATACCGTTAACCATTACTATTACAACTTTCAAATTCAATAGAAAATTAAAATTTTGTAATTACTTCTTCAAATATAAATTACTTCCAAAAATGCGCCTGGAAAATAAATTTGAATAATACCCTAAAAAATAAACATTCTCTTTGATAAACATACAAAAATATTGTTATTGTTATCTACGATTTATACGAGTTGTAATGAAATACAAAGTACCCCGTTGAACATAAAACATCTAAATAATAAATCTCTATTTAACAAATAAATTAAACTTTAGGACAAACAAAACTCTTCAAAGAGATTTATTTGTAAATAGTTTAATTTATATGAAAAATTGATTTACATAAATCTAATAAACGTGTTTCTACATAAATGTTGCTGTCAAACCCAAACGCTAAGGTAATAAAACACCATTCTACAAGTTTAATATAAACTAAAACACTTTTCAACCTACGTTCTCCATTATAAAATTAATGACAGTTATGTGGACAACTACAGCTCTCTATACGTAAACAGTAAGACTGTGCGACACCTGATTAGGTATACAAAGATGCGAAGATGACAAGAATGAGACACCGATTGCGAGTGATTATCAAGGTGTTCATTGTCGCTGGGACAGGGTATACAAGGCACTACAGGGCGGGAGTTGTTAGAGCTATTAAATGCACACTTGATTTCTGGAACTCATGCCAAGGAAATTTGGTGGAGGAGCTGCAATTTGCAATATACGCATTTTAGTAAATCAAACTATTTTTTAAAAAATGATTACTTTGATTAAAAAACAAATTGAACTAAAAAAAATATTAATGCTTTAATGTTTATTTAGCTCAGAAAAATAATAAAAAACACAATATTTGAATTTTTGGTTTAATATTTAGTTTGGATAAAATTGGAATAATTGAAATAGATTAGTTGGAGATGAAAAGAAAGGAAAGGGAAGTTATATCAGTTAGTACGTTTTGTTAAAGAATGTGAGTGTAGCAACAATACCTAAACATGTCTAAGACAACCAAACAGACTCGTCACAGAGTTATTGATTATTAGTGAGCAGTGAACCATCTTAGACAACCATGAGCAACCAACATACGATGTATTATAGATTACGGATACGGACTGATACGTATGTGGCATAAGTAGATAGAGGTACGTAACAAAACAGGCAATGGTAACGAATGTCCGAACCGCTACGCTACAACTTCAGGCCTCTACAGCGCGCGGGCGCCCTAAGGTTACCTTCATGTGTCGGCGGCGGCGTGGGCGGCCGGGGAACGCTTTCTCTCTGTCTCGCTCGCTCTGCCCGTGACATTCACATGGCCTGCGACACAAACTTAACAAAATCATTCAGCGTTAAACTGCACTCATTGTCACAGCACTACGCTACTAACTCTCGCCAAACCAAACTGTACGGAAGAAGTGATAGTCCAAAAGGCACCTAAAGCATATACTATACGAGTACGAGTACTCCTTGCTTTACCCATTTCATTATCTTTCTAGTCCTAGTGTTTCATGTGTTATTTGTACTGTGCGAGGTTACGGTACTATCCCAGCGCAGTGCTTTCAAAGCTCATCCTCAATCCAATCACTTACTTTGTCTTCACGAGAACTCTAATATTCATGCAATATTACATTCGATAAATTGTTGTTACTGATAACTATTAATAGATTTTGAGTTTCGGTATATAATTTTACTAAAAAGATTTCTGATTTACAATATTTATCATTTAACTATTTTTGGACCAAATTATATGCACGGACTTGACATGAAAAAATAATTAAATTTAGAAAAACTAAATACTCCCAAAGCTATGAATATATAAATTAGAAATGTTTTATTCTTTCAATTTCAGTTTTATATGATTTTAACTTAGTAAGGGTTTATATTCCAATTTCAATTTTTTTCAGTTGTGATTTCGATTAATAGCTTTGATAGTAAATAATGATTATTGATATTTATTTACAATAAGTGGTACAAATCATAAAAATAAATATATTTTTTTAAATAAATATTTATAAAATAAAATGAAAAAATTATAATGATGGGGTAGTTCATGTTTATGTTCGAGTTTTCGTGAATTCAATTAGATTGCTCTAAATATACTGCACTAGGATTTTTCTAATGTATGTTTGCTATATTTAACCACATAGTTTCATATTATATTCCTCGTTAGTGACTTCTAAGCATGCCCTTAAAATGTTAACATTTTTATTTTACTGTAGAGTAACAATTTGTTCTATAACTACTTAAATCTAAGGGTACAATTACATTAAACATAGATTGAAACTAAATCTAAAAATGTAAATATAAACCGCGACAATTCGTTTAATTAGTGGTTCTAACATTCATAGAATCTACATTTTATTTAAAATGCATGCAGTGATTGGTATATGTACAGTAGTATGTATACAGATTTAAAGACACGTGAAATTATTTGGAATTCGTATGACTTTCAGATGGTAAGGAGCAAAGATTACAAAGAATATCAACCGCTGCACGAGCTGGACGCTCTGTACAAAGAAATGGCCCAGGCTGAAGAAGAACAGAAGAAGGCGAACAAGTGAATAATGTAATGTCTGCACCTCTTAGTCCGTTATACTTAGATTATAACTGAAGCCTAGAATGTGTGCACACTTGATGTTAGAAGTAGGAGTAGAGCATTTTTTTTTTCTTTCTAATGTTGACAATAACATATTTTTAGTATTGTGCTATATAATTTAATTTCATTATATGCATTAAAATAAATTGTGTATAAATGTATAATATTTTTATTTATTCCTTATTTCTTTAATTTGAAGTGGCTAAGTAGAAGATATGCAACCAGCAACACAAGCCAACATATTGGGACGCATAATACATGGGCGAATACATACACTAATTTCGTAATTTCTCTCACAATAATTTACTTGTATTTATTATCCGTAAATAATACAGTGATTGTGAACAAATGAAATCCAGATAGGTATAAATATAAACTATTATATCTTCTATCAATTAATTATAAGAAATGAATTATGTTCGTAATATTCGCGTATCGACTTTTCATGGATATTAAACTTATATTAAAGTCTCTATAATCTATAAAACCCATTTTTTTTAATTTAAAATGTATATTGGTATCATATTTCCACGTAAAATATATATAAATAACATTTATTATAAATTGCATTATTATACATACATATTTAGTTTTCCATGAATACCTAATTTTAATATATTCGTATTTAAGTAATTTGAAATATTAGACAAATATTTTTTTATTTTATATAAAACTTTGTTATACATAATAAAAAAAATTTAACGATTGATTGTGGAAATATGCTAATACTTTTTAATACTTTATTTTTATATAATTTTTTTTATATAAAACGCTATATCAAAACGTTTACTAGTTTATAACCGTCTGATGTCATAACAACAGATTCACACCCTGTTCTTTAATATTAAAAATTCATTTATGAGTATGACATTTTGTAAAAAACAATCACTTTATTTATATCTTAAATTAATTTACAGTGATTATTCCACACACGTCATTTTCACCCAATCAGAATGTTTCATTCGATTCTTCCATTAGTTTTTTTAGTAGAAAAAAAAATGGTAAAACTACAGTAGCGACGTCAGGATTATATTTTGTTGATATAAAAAAAATTATGTTTGAACTATTGTCACTCGTAAAATAATCAAGCAAATACAATTCGAATTATGAATTTAATTGGTAAAATTTACTTATAATTTCTGCGAAGTAACGACTACTCGGATCAAAAATGATTCTTAAATCATTTCAGTTTCACTGTTGTGATCTAAAATTCATTTTTGACAGTCGTTTGTCTATTACTACGCAACAACTATTCGTAAATATTTACAATAAATTCAATGCTCTTATTATATTATGATAATATTTTAAGTTGTTAAAGTGGAAAAATAATAAAATACGTGCAATTATTTTTTACAAAATTTATGTATGTTAACAAATACACAGTTTATATAAATTCTGGGATAATAGTGAATAAATAAACAAATTGTTGTTATTGATTGTTCTAGTTTAGACATTTTAAGAAAAACAAAAATATTTAAGTAGAACATTTTTTTCCATAGATTACGAACAAATGAAAGAAGGATTTTGGAACTAACTTATTTACCTATCAGTAATTAACTCTGGTGCAGTTTTGGCCGCAAGTAAATATGGGAAATGAATTTCACTCATTCCATGACAATTTTTATTTGTATTGACTTTGACACAATGTTATTTTTATTTAATTAATAGTTCGCGAAGCTGGGGTTTGGCAGATTTGGTTTTTCAGAGGTATATGATATCAGGCAAAAAAATTAAAAAACCGAATTTTATTAAATTGATTCATTATCCGGAGTTTACGAGAAAATAATTGAGAAGCTTATATTGATTTTATATAGTGATATTCGATTATAGTCACATACCCGTACATAAAGCTTTTTATCAACCAATTTTGATATTTAGCGATTTTACTTATCTGTAAACAAGATCCATATAAAATATTTTAATAATTTTTAGTATTACGACTGACGATATGTTTGTAAGATAGGTGTACAGTGAAATATCGTTAAAACGAATTTTTATTAAATAAATTCATGATATCAATGACATTTTTGATCAATAGAAATTTGGAACCCATGAAATGATCAAAACTGTAATCAATATTGTATTATGGTTCATAACTTGACGGATAAATAACAAAGAAAATTATTTAAAACAAATTCAATTGATTTTGGATAAGGAAATAAAAATACATTTTTATGAATCCAATAATTTGAATTTATATCAAAAATTCCAACTTTTAATATTACTTCAGGGCTTCTCAAACTTTTAAGACACAAAACCATTTTATTATTTGTAGGTAGAAATTGTAATTTTAAGTTCTTTTCTGTACCGAGTGGCATTTTTTTTTTTTTAATCAGTACAAAACCTTTTTTCTATATAGTATTATTGGGTCACATGTTGCGGTATTTTTTTTTTCAAAACTAGTCTTTCCATGTCATTAGTCAAACGTTAAATCAATTTTATTATTACTGAACTGTATAGATATATAGACAGTATTTATACTAAGTTGTTGTGAACCCAGGATTTAAAAGAAAACCGTTGTAGTTTTCAATAACTTAATTCGAATATCTACAGTGACTTCAAATTTATTAAAAATATTAATTTTGTTGCCGCCGAATATAAAACATCCAGTTGCATAAACCTTCCGTATCTTCTAGTCTCTTGACAGACGTTATATGCAGACGACTTTTACCGTATACGTATACATACTATTACATACCAAATAGGTATAATTATTTTCGTTAGTTGTGGCTGAATTTTATTATTTCGTTATTTAACAAACGCATTTGATTATACAATTTGTCTTACGTACATATGTCTTTTCTACTTTTAAAATAAACGATTCGCGTGTCGTGAAAAATACTTTTTTTTAAATTTTGTGTATAATGTTTACAGTATCAATAATGCATTAATTTCGCAGATGAGTTCCAAAACAAATTATTTTACATGTCTTACAATATCTTGTTTGCAATCAGTCATTGCCAAAAGATTGGGTTTTAGTTGTCAATAACAACATAAAAATTTGGCTTAAACATCTGACAAGAACAGTTTGGAGTAAATCAAGCAGTGACGCGAATAAAAACAATTAGCGCCAAAGATTAAAATAACGTTGAGTATTATTGTCCTTCGCTCATATTTTTGCAACAAGAAACGTCATTCTGACTAGATCACATGAGTACAAACAGTGTAATTTAATTTTTGGGCATTTCGAGTTACGTAAAGTAGAATACTTGTAATAAATTCTATAAATACGTTAGCTGCAACTATAATTTATAAATTGTAACTAATTTTACAAGAATGATTAATTGCATATTAATATTTTATAAGAAAATACTGAACATAACCATAAATTAAAAATAATAAAATTAGTAATGGGATATGTGGTATTTAAAATATTATAAGCATTCTTTAATGAATAAATAAAAGTGCTCTAAGTTTAAAATCTAATATAAACCATATTTTTTTATCTGTTGTTTAAACTAGAATAGTCGTTAAATGTATTAATGCATGATCGTTGATAAATTAATAGTTTATTATACACTAAGTTTGAGAAGACTATCATTATTGACCTATAGCGCCAAATTGTGTCCAGCGATGTGACACAACCGAGCAACAAAAGGCACTGATTAATAATGGTCTTCTCAACAATGGTATATATGTATTTTTTTTTCATTACTAGTATTTACAACCCAATCATATTTTAAAAAAAATATATTGATAATAACAAAGAATTTGACATGAACATTTCTTGTTTCTTATTATAAAGTAGGCTGCATTTATTTATTAGCTTAGTTTTAATTTTTGGTTTGTTTTTATATTATTTGCTTATTTAAATTAGATAGCAAATTTCAATAAATTGAACATCCATAACTTATACTTTTCGTGAGTTTAATGAGTCAAACCAATATATGGATTTGGAGACTAAAGTTTTTTAAAAAAAAAACTGACAGTTTTCACTATCGACCTAGGTTAATAATAATTTATTATTGACCTAGGTGACCATGGTTATCAAGTAAGCGGTAGTGAAAAACAATGTTTCATGTCAAATAAAGGTTAATAATGTGGTCCAGGTTAGAAGTGAAAAAAATACGTGTATGTTTGGTAATAACATTGATAAATTGTATTTAAAGTCTAATCAACTCTTCCAGTTTAACAAAAAAATTAAATATATGTATGTTTCATAATTTTTTGTTTGGTAGAAATTGAATACGTGTCTACATTCACGTACTCATATAAACATCGTCGTAAAATTGTTAAATCGGATTGCAAGGATCTTGTAACGTGATTAGATATTATTTTTTTAAATAACATAAACATAGCAACATAGTATGACGTTTTCCCAATAATTTATGTTATTTTTCCTTGAACGTCATTTTTACATGTTTATTCCGCAAAAACACAATATGCGAGTTTTATTATGACGCTTTGCATCCCTCACAAAGGTGACGGGAGGTAAAAAGGGAATGTATACAATATTTATTTCATTACGAATATTAAACAGTACTTTGATGAAATCAAAACAAATGAACGTAACGGAAGATAAAACAAAACAATATCGATTCACTTTCAACTGTCACAGTGCCTGAGGCATCAGCTGACCATCAGTTCACACACATGCACGCACGTACACAATCGCTCACGAAATCTGAACTCGTTGACGCTATTGAAAAGCAACCAGTTCTTGATGAATAAAACCCCTATTACACGGCACAAAACTACGGAGAAGATAAACAGACAAAGAGACGAAGTCCCTGTGAGAATATTTTCAAGTTTCGTTGCGATATTGTTTATCCTAACCTCACTTAGGCCAGGTATACGACCGGTAGAAAAACTGCAAGCTGGGACAACAATCACAAGGCAGGCTTCAGATTCGAATTGGTTTTGCAGTCTGTTATAAAAACAATGCCGTTTGTTCTTTATACGAGTATTGCCATCATACAAGCATTTGTACAATTCTCTAAATATCAATTAAATACATAACTATACCGAACAGATAGTTCCTTCCTCAATATGGCTATTATGTTAATAACATTATTAAGAGCCAATAAAGAATATTTTTAAAATAAAATATGGTATGTACTACTATTACTGTTATAATAATACTATATTATACTGAGAAAGAAGTATCATTAACGTTTACTTATAGTCTCACTAATAGTATTTCGAACAAATAAAAATTAAATGCAAAAGATCATGTTAGTATGTACATATGTACCTATTGTATTCTTTGTAAGAACATGAATATTTTAATTTGTTTATATTAAAAAAACAACGAGAAAACAATTTATGTTTGTTTTATGCATGAAACAAAGGACTTCAAATTTCCTATCTTCATTTCATACAATATTTTACATATCAATCAAATTCAAGCAGAGTTAGTTTGTTGTATCACAAATATTTTGAAAATATTTTTCAATATTAACTTTGGCATTTAGTTAAAATAGAACAAAATTCAACTTCAAATAAGAAGTCTAAAAACTGTTCAATAAATATAACTTATTAATTTACCAAATATATTAATTTTTCTACTCCCGTTACTAGAATATAATAATGCAATGTTTTTCAAGAGGCTAAATAACTTATTATTTATAATTTACAAGCTATAGCTTCTGAACGTTTTACATTAAACAAGACCTGAAACGCCTGAAGCCTGCAATTTAAAATTAACAGGTGTACATTATGTACGAGCTTCCTACAGTTTTTATTTCTTTACCAATAGATGCCTCTGCTACGTATAAAGCAGAAAAAATTTGTATAAAAATAGTTAGCCTATATTATACTGACTCATTAATTCAACTCTTTAGAATCTTTTTTCTGAAGATTCAGTGACTCAATTAATTAATAAATTAAAAATCAGCTGTGGTCATCACTGAATCGACCGCAGGTTATATTCGGTACCGGTTTGAGATTTATTCGGGTACCTATCCGGTTTATTGAATGTGCGAATATTTTATTATTGGTTTCGAGTCCGAAACTATCCGGATTTTGTTCAGGAGTTGAAAAAACTAAATTTGTAATAATGACCAACAACAATCTGTTTAACTGGTTACTGTCACTCGAGAATCATATTTAAATATTTTTCAATAATTTTTCATGCATTGATATTATATTTTTCTAATTTTGACATATAATATGTTAAAATTAGAAAAAAAACAAATTAAAAGAAACTTATCAAAATTTAAAAAAAATCAGTTCACTCGCTCTGCAAATATCCCACACAAACACAAAATGTGATATATTCTAACGATTACATAAATAGCTATTATTAAAAATAGGTTTCTATGAACTACTCAATAGTTACTTGATTTCCTAAAATGTAACGTTTTCACAGTTTAGTCTTACAATAGCTTCAAAAATACCAACAACTATTTTTCTGTTAAACAGAATTCGTTACACATTATAATCGAGTAATCTGGTAATTGTATTAGAAATACCATTAAATAATTCTCATAACCAGGTTATTATGTGTATTTTATAAGTACTTCTGCCTCGAAAAATCCATAAGAATCTTTAATTCTCAAAGTCAATTCTATAAATAAAAGCGTACGCGAATATGAACCAAAATAGCTTGGAATAAGGAGTATTTCTTTAGGTTAAACAATTGTGGTTTTCGGCAATGTTTTCATAATTGCCCGAATTTTAAAAAAAGCCCAAATAAATAAGGTTTCGATGATGTAAATCAAACGATTCAAGCAAATAAATGGTGACAAAAAGAATTATTTTTCTTTGTATATTAAATTAGGTACAATCATTGTAAATATATAAAAGTTGAAATTAATTATTTTCAAATGTTTCGTCCATTTGATGTTTGTTAGCCATTAGGGTTTTGCCCATATTTCATGGTTTATAAAGTTTAACTGCTATTTTTATTACTTATGTTTTTAAATAGAATTTTTTTTTAATTATATAAATTATTATTTAAAACAACTTCATTTCTAAAATTCTAAAGGTAAAGACATGATTAAATGGAGTATTGATTTAAATCAAATTAATATTAAATAAATGTATTCTTTTTTCATAATCATGATATCTATTAACTTATTTTATTACATTATTCCCAATTTTAATTTAAATCACCGGTTCACTACCCAATTTCGAATAGGGCCGAGAAAAATATCGAAATATCGAGTACGTATTCGTATTTACGAAAATCATTAACGTTATCATTATCGAGATTTATCAGCATTATTTAATATGTATTGACATATATCGACACTTATTGACACTTATTAATTAATGACATTTATCGATAATTATCGAATATCGATAAAGAAATTTGTATATGGCGCAGGCCTATAGTTTCGAACACTGGCTCCAAGGATTGGTTCTCCTTCTCAAATCCGAAGTTCCCGGTAAGAACCCTAGATTCGAATTCGGATAAATTTTGTTACCCAGTTATTAATATTATATTAAAAAATATGTAGATCCACAGGACCGCGGTTACGGTTCGTGGTTCCTGAATGGGTACGGTTCACGTTATTATTTTCGAACGGCGTGGTTTGGTTACAGAACAGATAACCTATAAAATATCTGTCACCCCACCCTCTCGCGCAGTAGTATAAATAATAACGTGATACTTAATTCCATAATGAATTTTTTTTACAAGATATGTTGCAAAATGTTGTTTACTTCTTGTCAGTCACAGAACTGCACATAATTTTAAGGTTATGTTATAATATTTAACCACCAAACCGAGCTCAGATCGCGGTTACTGTGGTACGCAGATTTGAACACAGCGTTCACGAACCGCGTTTGTAAACAGTACCGGTTTCCTGAAAAAAGTAACCGCGGTCCCGTGGTTTTATTTTCTAACATAATATAACTTAGAATCGAATATGATGTTGAGAATATGACAATTGTTCGGTCGCGACCAACGCAACAAAGCATCAAAACATAAATATAAACACGTTTGAGCACCGCCCCCAAACACGCGTTTTACAAATCGCGTCTATATTTAACATGGAGTACGCGCCGTGCCGTTGTTTCGCGTGTGTGCACGCATGTGCGACATGTGTGAGTGCAGCCGGCAATCAGCTGCCGCTGCCGCTGCTGCTGTCACAGACCATCGCACCTCACAATATTATCATGTTATTTATTTACAATCCATCACAATGCGAGCATTACACTTTTTCTGTTAATTTAACTTATTGTTAGTACTTTGTAGCATTCTTTTTGTCATCCGTCTCATCTCACTATGTTTGAAGACAAACTGAACTGAGATTTTTGAGAAATGAAATATAATTGTGTTCAGCTTCAGAACTATATATGAAAATCTATTCTATTCTTCTAACTAACTAAAATAAATAAATAATGTCAGTATCATTTATATCTTCTATTAATAACTGCTCCTAACGATAAATTTAAAACAATGTCATATTTTTTTTACTATTTGTAATTATGTTATTATTACAAATAAAATAACAATAGTTAAATTCAATAATGATCAATTTTGTTAATTAACAGCAAAACATAACCTAAAACTCCAAGCTCACCTTTAACGAAATGATATAGCAACGACAAAAAAAAACTATCCTCACTTAAAGACAGATTATTTGAGACAAAAAAACGGTTAAAATAACTGAAATAACTAAATTAAACTAAAATTTTATACGAAAAATACGGCTATTATAAACATTTAATTCACTTTCTGTGAAAATATTATTTTTTAATTATTGAATAAATTATTCATGTGACGTCACTTACTTCCGAAAGTTCACTGTATATATCGGAAAATATATTTTTATAATTAAATTTTTAATAAGAACAAATACTTAATAGATTATAAAAATAAATGGAACAAACCGTAAAATAAAAACAAAAATAAATGCAGACAAAAGTAGGTATTTATAGATTAATTATTATGCGAATTAATGAACATTTTAATGAAGTTGATATTTCCACAAATAATTGAATAGTACTCGTATTGCAATAATATATATTTAAACAAAAATGAATTATGATATTAAAATCAAAAACGAAATTAAAATAATATTCCAAATATTTACCTGGCTTGTTAGTGGCCATGTAATTTCAAATAAATCACATTTATTGAGTAAAATCAATAAAATTATTATTTTCTTATCGTACAAATAATTGATAATAGCATTAGTTGTAAAAAAATATATGTTTAAGGTATTTCCCTCGGTTAAACAGTTTTGACGATAAATTAATAAACTTTTCCCATAAAACCCTCGATAAAACTATAAGAAAATATTATTCTTTAACACATATAAACGTAATCGTAAAAATATTAAAATCAGATTGTTAGGCAATAGATACATGTTTATAATCATAATTTCGATATGCAAGATCTTTAGTAATGATACAATGCAATTGTTGATTGGTGACACTGTTTCAAATTGACATTGACATTTTACTTACTTGATGACTGATGACTGAGATTGAAATCTAAATATTATAATATTCTAACTTTAACCATATAAAAAATTTCATTTATAAATATTGATAAGAAAAATTAATTTTAATAAAATCTAACAAGCTAATTATGTGTAATAACGCTAAAACCACGCATAAATAGATCCAATGTTTTGCATATAGAATATTTATTCATGTCTAATTTTAATTTTCCAGGTTAATATGGAATGAAAATCAATCAAAATTCCTAGAGCGTTCTGTATTACAGTCTGCCAAATGAATTCTAAACAGAACGGATGTCGATATTTAGATTATTTCATCAAGTTGCATTAAAATTGTTAGTAATAACTAAAATATACAAATAAGTTATTGTTAACATAATAACTATCATCAGATTTTTAATTGGTTATTTATGATATATGTTTACGCGCGATATTTTATTACGGTTACCAATCTTCTTTGTACATAAACTATTAGTACTATTTACGTTCACACTAAATGATATCATGCTTACATTCTATAACAATAACAACTTATTATCCTATAATTAATAGTAATCATATTACAATATATGTACGTATGTATATTAATAAACAGTATATTATTTTGTCTAAAGTTCTTGCTATGTGATTCAAATGTATATACAATTGTTGAATATCAAATCTACTATTTTATTGATTAATAAATTGACTATTGATAAAATCCTACATGTATTAATATGTACAACATTGAATACAAAATCCTTACTGGTGATTAACAATGGATCAATACCAACATTAACCTAAGACAACGTAGATCCAACAATGCAGCAACAACACAACAAATATGAACCAATACAGCGTTACGATTGACAAGGATAAAGCTATAAACAACGACGACCACATGGGAACGATGTTGTGAGAAGCGAAGTCCACTTACCCGACAACGGAAGATGGTAGCGGAGGTGGTGGTATAGAATACGGGAACACCTTAGGTCCCGCAGATGGATTTTCAAACAACATTTCACAATCACCAACAAAACACAAAGAGAAAACAAGGAGTCGTCTGAAGAACAACGTGGTGCAACACTAGGCACCGGCACTGGCTGAGAGGTTATGTTTACGTTGTGTATTCGCGAACGAAAACTCGAAAACTGAGGCACCACTGACGACTGAGCCGAGTGCTTGGGGTGCTTTGCCTCTGCGTGTGAGTGTGAGTGAGAGCGAAACTGCACACGAGTGCAAGCTGTTTGCGGCGGCTGGTCCCGTACGCAGGGTGGAACTTGCCCAAAGCCCAATACGACCATCACTAACTCAATTCATCTCCACTAAACACTTTCAAATGGATATAGTCGACTCCTCTAACACCAATCACTTTTAAGTAAAATAATTCTTACTGACATTAATCAGTCTCTCGATTTATAGGTGAAAAATTCGGATTGTAGTTAGGAAAACACTGAGAAAGGGTGCGGTGATTGGTAATATTGGGATTTTTTTTATCAGTATGGTTTATTATGCTCTTGAAGTAAAAGTTCAAATTATTATTTAGTTTAAGTAATTCCAACATGAGTTTGAGGTATGTTTGATTTATTTGTTAATCGATTTAAACATTGCCCATCAATAATAAGAAAAATTTATAATAACTATAATAGAATGCATTGATGGGCAGCACAGAAACGGAATTAGGATTAGAATGATAACAACGGAGAACAAAAATATAATATAATATAATTTTGAACAATGAATAAATGAATTCTTTACTAATTTTAAGTAATTTATACGCATATAAATTATTAATATTTGATTTATAATATTTCTATAAATAAAATAGTAATGTTTCTTTTAATGTACAGGTAATTGAATATTTCCCTTGAATAATTTTAAACAATCAGGTTACAGTAATATTTAAATTTCGCAATCAATGAACATACTGCACATATGCATACCCTGAATGTGTTTGACATTTATTGAGTATTTAATGCCCAGTTTACCAATAAGGCTTAAATTTTAATCGAAACTCATTCAAAAAATCTAATCTAAATTTTGACAGCAAAATTAAATAGTTCATTTGACATTTTATTCAGATGTGATATTACACATTTAAGGAAAACTTAAAAAGTAAATAATAACGTTGCAATTGGCCATTAATGTCATATATGACATTTGTATGACAGTTTAAAATAAATATTAAATATTTACACGAATACTTTATAATACATTTAATGTGAAATTTTCTCTATATAATATTTTAATATATCACTCTTACATTGCAAATAGATCAGAATATTTTTTTCGTGCATTTTTGTGCATTTGAAAAATATTCAGGTATTTCCCATGCACTTATAATTATTGAATATTTTTTGTTATCTATGTATTATGCATATGTTTACCGATTGTTTACTGTAACTATGGTAATGACATTTCTTATGATTACTGATAATAAACGCCCGGTATATCAGTTGTGAGTTCTTTAAATTTATTATTATTTATTATTTTTATCACAGAATGTAATTAATAAATATATATTAACAATTATATTATTTATTTTAATTTTATGTATATACATATGTTAAAACAATATATGAGTACATTTATTGTTATTGAAAACTTATTGTTATGTTTGTTTATTTAAATTTATTATCATCTCATCCAAGAAACGTAATCAAAGAGCAAATATTTTTTGTACACAATCGGATATTTTTTAATTTGTACCAATTGATTTTCATTGTAAGGCAGTAAGACATGTTTACAAATTACTGATAGGTAAGTGATTTCGAATGTTACTTTCTGTTTGTTGTTGTGGTGATCCTTCAAAAAAATAATAAACATTGTGGGCAGTGTTTTACCGGTTTCTGATTATCGGAAAATTATCTGCAATCAGTAGGAAGCACTTACTATTCCCGTAACAGTTAAATAATTATTTATTTCAATATTAACTACACAAAGGTTATATTGAAAACTAAAAAACACATTTAAGTTTACACATAATTTAGAGATAGTATTTGTTCCTTCCCTTTCTACCAGTCAATTTTCAATGCTGAATTAGTTTTGCTACCAACATATGTATAGCTACTTTATTTTTTTTACGGTGATTGTTTAAAATTATTTAAAAAAGCTTTAAAAGTTTCTACACATTATGTGTTCGTTTTACGAATTATTTAAAACAAATGTTGAACACAAAAGCTACTATGAATAAAGACCGCATTGTTCGATATAAATTATAAAAATTTTACATAATTTTGAAAATAGCTGTGCACATACTCACATTCATTTATTATTTAACTTTTTCAGTGATTTTAATTTATACTAGTGTATGAAACTTTTTGCTATTTAGTTTACGGTTATACACTCCTTATAATAAATGAATTTTCATTGTCACTGTCAATTTATTAAGAACTCAGATTGAGTATCTCGATTTTCTATTGTTAATTTAATATACCATATTTAATCCCTAGGTTATTTTAACATTTGTTAATCAAACAACTAAATTAATTTAGTCGGAAAGTTTTGTTAACTGTCTTTTATAAAACTGGCATGAGAAACATAAAATATTTTATGATTTTTAAAAATAAAATGGGTACTATATATTGCCAGTTTGCAATATTTTATCTAAAAGTTATAGCTAATATAGGAAATTTAACAACGACATTACGTTTACATATTTTATCGGACACACTGTATATGAAGTGTGAGCAGCGATTTTTAGGTATAACTCGGTCACTTCTTAGAATGTATGCATATTTAAACACGACATGGTTCTAGAAATTTGTATATGACGATAAACACAATGAACAATATTAATGTGGGTATTGTGTATTATCAACAAATAATGGAAATAATGGTATAGGTAGGTATTATTCATTCACCAAAATTTATCCTTTTCTATAAATTTAGTAAACTACATAAATAAGTGCTTCAAATGCAGAATTGCTCAAAAATGGTATATAAAAAACTATTACTCATATTCAATAATATAATTTGAAATAACATTACAAATTTGTCAACTATATTTGAGAAATTTTGTAAAACAGTTGTCTCGCTCTTTGTCTAACTTAGACATAAACACAACCTAGAAATATATTCATAAAAAAGTCATATGTGATTTTTAAAATTAAATATATATGCACGAGTTTAACATTATTATTTTGTGGCTATTTTGTTCAACAATTAATGTCAATAAACATATTAATTTGTATGTGTATAATTGTGTTAAATATATAATATATGTATTTTTTTCAATGTGTTCATGCAATTATTTCTCAAAATATCAAAAGTTTTATAAACTATCCATTATCATCATAAGGATTTTGGTTTGGTTTTCAAAAAATCTACAGCTTATAGTGGGTTCTGAACCACTCAGAAATATTAATATTTTTCATTTGGTTAAAGATTAACGGCACCCTGATCACACAATCTGGTCAGAGCGCGCTAACCAAATGAGCCATGTCTGTCCGTTTATCATATCAGATAACCTCTTTTATAATTTTAATTCCTTTGAAACACACTGCAAAAATCATATAATCTGTAGAGAGGATATACTTATAAAAAAAAATATGAACATATTTTTTTTTAAATGACGAAAATGCTAATTAATATGGAAAGACTACAAAAGTAATATTAAAAAGCTGTATATGCATTTTTTTATAAAAGGGTGGTTTCTGTGTAATAAAAATCCAAAATACACGCTTTACTACGTACACAAAATTTGTGTATCTTTATGTTATACTTAATTATAAAATAAGTTTAAAAATATATATATTTATGTAACCAGTTAGAAAAAGCCTCATTTTGTGTAATGGTGGAGACCCCGCAAAATTACACAAGTTACACAAAATTGCATTTTCTAACGTATTTCATAC
The DNA here is from genome assembly GCA_035578165.1 of Stenolophus ochropezus. Lineage (NCBI taxonomy): Eukaryota > Metazoa > Arthropoda > Insecta > Coleoptera > Carabidae > Stenolophus > Stenolophus ochropezus. Next base: position 18,933,912 of record JAQOWZ010000010.1, on the reverse strand, counting down.
AAGATTTTTTCTAATATTGAGAAGATTCTTTTAATATTAATTTTTTCTTCTAATTTTGACTTTTGACATATAAAATGTCACTTTTTAAAATTGATTAACGTTTAGAAACGGCACACATTTCAAGTTATTTATGCACCGAGGGCATTATAAAGATGTTTTTAATATAATAGAATAAAAATCAAGTAATATGTACACTTGTCTGCTTATATGTTTTTATACATAAGTAGTCAAAGAATGCGATTGCCAGTTTTCTACACTTTAATCTAATATCAAAATCGGTGTGTTGCCAATATAACGTTATGGAACCCAGTGCAATTACAGTAGGTACATTACAAAACGAGTTTCATAATGGTAATTTTAATTGAAGATGTAGGCCAGTTAATTTATCTTTACTACAAAAGACTATTATAAAATAAGTTCAAGTGTACTATTTTGCGTCTTTTAAGAGCTTTTTATACAAAAATTCTTGTTTAAAATTTTTGGGAATTTGTGTAAGTGTAGGTGATATTAACTTAACTTTTGAAGTTGCAATAATTGTTGTTTGAATTTTAAATATAATTTTCTAATACAAGAGATCCACGAAATATTTTTCTGTCTATTAATTGTACTTAACAAAGATTTTTGTATATTGACTTTTAACGATTTTTTTATTTGATTTTTTTTTTTTGACATTATGATAACAAACGAACACGTTTGATGAAAAAATAGAAAAATAAAATTTTAAAAGCAGAACTAGAAAAATGAATAAATTATGTGCTCGAGAAGAAGATTAGATGCGAGAGTATCCCCTAAATCCGTCCCTGGCTGGTCGGCGATCCCCAGCCCTTAGCGGGCGGCAGCCGGCTGCACCTAACCTAACCTAGGAGAACGTGCCGGGCGAACAAAACCACGGCAACGGCTCGCTGTCGTGCGGGGAGGGACGCACGCTTCGGCTGCACAACACATGCTTCTCTGCTCTGCGCTCTGCTCTGCGGATGCTACAGAGCTCTCGGCTCGCCCAAATGCCGGGCTGCAAGAGGTGACATCCGATCATCCGAATCTGTAACGCGATACCGACCACTACTGCCAATTGTTTCCCTCCAGGTTCAACAAAACAAATAAGTAATCATTAGAGACTCCCACTAGGACATGTTTCGTTTCCTGCTATTCACGGTTAACGTTGTCATTTTCGTGGACAACCAACCGGACATATATTGGTACGAAAGGAAAATTTCGTTTATAAAAAGCTTAAGCTTAAAGTATCATTTTGTTCTTAGCACGCATTTTAATTTTTTTTATAATCATTAAAATGCCGTAATTTTTTAATGGTTGTAGAAAAAATAAAAATGCATGAAAAGATGGAATTGATAGAATAGTTATTTGAATATCAAGGTAGTAAATTATAATTTTTATAATACAAACATGGAATTCATTCTACGAGGCGATAGTCGACGAGATAAACCATATGAGTAATAAAAAAAAATACTTTAGTTCTGAGGTATACATTATATTTTTACCGAAGTCGGTAAATTATTAAATAAAAACATAAATAAATAGTATTATGTATTTGTAAAACGTCAGCTAGCTATTACTATGATAACAAAAGTACTGTCAAAGTATCAAATATTTGTTTAAAATTTTCATTATTGTTTACACGTGCTTAGACGTGATCTGCATTAAAGCTGATATATTATTATGAAAGGTAAATATTAAATAAATTTACCGATAGTATTATATAGTTTGTTATTTCATGTTTGTTATTTAGGTAGTGCTAAAATAAACTGCAAAAATATACTATTAAAATATAGGTTAATTCAAGTTTGATACATGAGCCCGTAAATTAAAATTTTGATATAAGTCTGTATTTTTCTGATCAACATCAGTGAGTAGATTACTTAAGATTATTACATTTGTTAATTAGGTTAGGTAGTAAACTAATGAAAATAAATGAAAAATAAGTAATCAGGATTCAAAAGTGCGACAATTAAATCTGATCCAAGTGGCAGATGAAATAAGCACAGGCATATAAACTTATTTTCTAATATAATAAATCTTCACCACTTGATGCTACATTTTTTAAATAAATGCATAATTAAATTCAATGCACGAAGGAATCAACAAAATGAGTTTCCTAATGTCAATTGGCCGGACTTTAAACAAGGTAGGTACTGAAATTTGTTTTATTATTTTTATAAAAATTTTGATTATAATTGTAGAAAAAAATTGTGTTCGCAATTTGAGCACAATGAGTCGTTTTTGAATGAGTAGTCTGTCGTTGCATAAGCAAAACGTATGTATATCTGCAAATTAAGTTTTCATTTTGATTATTTTCAGCATGATATTCGTTCAGTCCGAACGTAGAGTAAATTCGGTTACCTGGATTTTAAATTTTCCATTAAAGCTTTGGACATCAATGTTACAAGTTGCAAATAACGTTTATTTTAAAAAAAGAATTAATTTAATGATATTTTTATCATATAGGTTATTTATTAATTACCCACATAATTTAATTATATGATCAGGGTTACATTTTTATACCTACATGTGTACATATTCTGGAGTAATAATCACATAATATATTATTTATCGAAGTTTGTTATATTTATTTGAAAGCATTAAAAATATATGAATTGATGAAAAAATTATTGTGACAGATGAATTTTTTAATTTAACTTGTTTGACCTTGTGAATTCAAAATTTTATGTATTGGAATTTTTTGAAAAATGTCTCGGTTTTATGATTTACAATATTGATTGTAATACTGATATACATAAATTGCAGGGCAGGAGGTTATGAGTTGGCCGTATTGTAATTTTAAAACAATTTTTGTGTGTAATTAATAAAATATGTGTATTGTAATACAAGATGATGCAGAGTCGGAGATTAATTCTAGAAATCAGCAATTCAAGTAACAAACGTAGCGATTTAAGCATGCAAATGTAATTCGGCATCGTCTGTGTCTGTGATATTATTTGCGTTGTTTTTTGTTTACTCCGGTGAAACCGGAGCATTATTTGAATATCCACCGGCTGGGCGAGATAACGATACGTCTGTGATAAGCTTTATGCAAACAGGTACTTTGGAGTCTTGACATTTGGTGTGGGTGACGGGTGAGATATGATTTACCGAGGGTGAAAACCCTTACAGCTTCAACCCTAACGCGGATTTTCGATTTTGCGTATTGACTGAGTGGAGCCCTCCCGCTGATGGAGAGACACTGCGCTCAACCAACACTTCAAATACTCATCTTGCCTTTCTTCACTGTTCATTTCAGTTGGTGCAAATTGCGCCAGACGTTCTACATGTGTTTACTTTATAAACTTACATTTTTTATAATGTTTCTAAGAATTATTGATTTGTATATACATATTCTTAGAAAATCATAATTTTGTAAAATTGTTTGTACCTATATGAATAATAGACAGTGAGGCTTAATTGGTTAGTGCATTCCGACTCGAACTGAGTGTAACGTGCAAGATGTTGGTTCAAATTCCACCGTTGTCAATTATTAACATAGCTTTCTTTTTTTTGTCATCTCATCTCACCTCAGTTTAAAGTGACATGAGCTGAGCTGAGATTTTTGAGTAGTAAAATATTAGTTATATTGAAAATAGATAAGAAAATAACATGATTGAGACGAGAAATTAAAAAAAAATTGTTAGTTTTTGAAATATTTGAGATTTTAAGCATCTATACTTCTACGTCACAGCACAAAGAATATACAGTAGCGTCACAGTATAAAGAAAACTGGTCAAAATAAGTGAATTAACTGATGTGAGATGATATTTTGTTTAAACAGAATAATGCTTCTAATATTTGCAGTCCATCCGACAATATGTACGTAAAGATATAAGGTAAATATGATTCAAATTTCAGCTTCTGCATTAAAAAAAGTGTAAAATTTGAAGTTCATGCAGAATATAAGCAATTTGATCTTAAATAGTAGCGGATTTACACTAGAAACCTGTATTTTATTGTTTAATAAATCGTCATGTAAATGTAATATACACCGACGAAATTATTTTATTAAACAATTGTTTTCATTACAAAATAATAAAAATATAAAACTGAATTGCAGGACAAAGGGCGCACGAAAGCACAGAAACTGCATCTTCCTGCGTCTTGCTTTTATTATAATCAGTCAATGGGGTAGGTGACCAATTTCTAAATTTGGTATATGTGATAGCTTGTACAAAAATAATATACCCGTATTTTTTTAAAATTGTTAATTATTTGTTGTTTTGATGTAAATAAATAATATATTACTTGGGAGGGGATTATGACGTCAACTAAGTTCATGAGAGGGGCGAAGATAGACAGAGACGGAAATATGTGGTGTGAGTGAGATAGATAGGTTCATTGTCACACCTTCAAATTTTAACCAATCAGCGTGCAACTTAGTGAACGTCATAGTAATGGACGCTGTTTCTATTTAACGCAAATTACTAAACAATTGCTGATAAATATTTAACTTTTTTAATGTCAACGTTCACAAATAAACATACTTTCTATAATTTAATAGTTTTTTCATTAAAATTCTACCTTGGTCACCTACCCCATTGTTCTCTACATAGAATTTAGAAAAATTAAAACAATCCGAATAAAAATGTTACAAAATACATGTAACTGAGAACTTTTATTTAAAAGGGTATAATTTCTGCTTGCCGTATTTATATTCATTTAGAAAATTTGCCGCCCAGTGGCATAAATCTATTGCTGATTCATACATTATAATTTTAGCGTACATATTCAGTAGTGGTAGTTTATTCAGTATTGACCAGTTATGTTTTTTTATATTCAAATATACTTATACCGTAAAAACGCATTTCTATATTTATATATGCGTGCTTGATTTAGCAAAAAAATATTGATAAAATTAAAATTGTTGTAGAAGCACTCTATAACTTTTATTTTGTATTACATAAAACAGTAGTTAATAAAACATATTCTTAATAAAAAATAAATTGTTACTAATAAGACAAAAATATTGAAAATAATGATTTTCCTCATACGTATAATATCCACGTTTTTGCGAGCTAAAATGAATAAAATTGTGCGTATTATATCTAGTAGATTTAAAGAAATCTGAATTTTAAAATTAATATTAAATAAAGAAACAAATAAATATGTGGGTGCAACGGATTACATTGAATATTTCTTTTATTTCAATTGATTATCTGACATTTGACTTTCGTTGTTTGTTATTTTATAAAAAAAAATGTAAAAATTTCCTACAAAAGTACAGAATATCTGTTATTTCACAGTAAGAGGAAAATAAAACTAGGCTAAATGCACATCAAAGCAGAACCAATTGTTTTCCAAACATGAAAAGTCAAAGAATCGTAAAAGGAATATCAACGTGAACGTTCGACATTAAAAATAAAATGCAAACTTTACGCGTTTGTGCGACCCTTTATTCCAAATACATTCACTTGTAAAATGTGCAGGTTTTGAGTATTTACTACGCATTTAGAGACTTAAAGTGTGCATTCGATATAAATCTATATGATCGGAAGTCGTGAAGGAATTTCGCAAAATGAGAAATTCGTTATTGCTTTTAACTACGTATGGCAACATCGGCGAGTCTTTGTTGGGCAGCGGCGGCGTCGGGGAAGATTTGTGGAGGGGGCAGGAGAACGCACAATGAGAGCGCCCCATACAAACCCCGAGGGGCGACAATAAGAACAGCTGCATGTTCGCTCTCTACAATGTGAACGTGGTCGGAACAGATTCGCCATACGCAGAATCATGGAGATTTGGAAAATGCGACAGGAAATGATGCGAATTCATTGCTGTGCCATAACCATTTTCATCAATTCTATGCTTCTGTCAATGGAATCGTGCCATTTGTGGCGATAGAATTGCTGTGAAATGATTGAAATGGAAATCTTTTCATCTGACACATACATCTTAGTGAAATAATTAATACGGTTGTCAGAATGCACGTGCCAAAACCATTTCAGCATTATAATCCTGAATTTATTTCATATGCTCATGTTTTAAACATGACAAAAATCGAATATCACATATCTCATGCAAATTTAAAATACTAACAGATTCAATGTCAAGGAAGGTTGAACTTCATTTATTAATAATTTTAAGTAGAAAATATATTCAATACAGAAAATTATTTAATGTTGACAATTTTGATAAACATTGTTTTAGTTATAACAGTTTATAAATTGTCACAATAAAGAATGTGTAAAATGTTCCAAAGCCCCATGCTTGTAAATAAAATGTTTTCAGCGCCATGGAAATCAGTGAGATATATAAAAAATATTTATAAATTTAGAAAATACAAATAATTTGTTAATTATCACAAATACCTATAAATTATGTGAAATGTGTCTATAAATAAATAAACTGTTTAATAATTCAATAACAAGTTACTCAATAAACCATGATATAAATTTCATCAATATGATATTTATGCTTTGACGTTCAATATAAATAGAGTGCTGTGACACATTTAGGAAGGTCAAGAGGTCAACACTTGTTTGGCATGCAGTTAATTACAGCGGAGAGGAAGGAAAACAAAGGACTCTGCAGAAAACTCGAAGAAGACTTGAACGGTGAAGAGGAATGAAATATAGGAAAACTTCATGAAAAACAACTTGTTTATAGGGCTCCTCGAAATGATTTCGCTTTCCTCGGTTTCCACTTGAGTTTGTCGTAAATTTTCCCTTTATAAGGAAATCCTTTCAACAGCCCACGAAAACCAAATAGTAACATAAAACAGAAACTATATTATTATGTACCTTTATTATTTTATCAATGTTACTATGAAGACGATTTCTTCTTTATTATAATGTGCGGTAACCAAATTTACATATAATGGTACACTGACATGCAAATTTTGGGGTGAAGTAAAGGGACAAGGATATTTAAGAAAAACAAATCTATATTTAGAACAATAATTTATAAATAATTGCCGAGTACAGAAAGGAGCTTTTCAATCGGTAACAAAAGCAAAATAGTTATTTATTATACGAGTGGTTAATACGAATTTTTAATGAGCAGTAAGTTAAACATTAATTTTATCCGTGTATGTAACACAACTGTTTATTTAATTTTGTCCTAATAATTTTTATAAATGAAGGTAGAAGCTTGAAATGTGACTAATCGCTTAAAAATACCTAGTGTATGAGTGAGTTTTTTTGATGAGTTACAAATCAGAATGTAGGTATTACAAGAATAATCATTATAGAAATATTTTAATCTTCAGATTGGGGTTTCTACAATTTTGTCAGTACTTTCTTTTCATTTTTTTGCAACGACAATTTTATTTTGAATTAACTACTAATTACTACTAATTTTACACATTACATACCAGTATTTAGTTCCGTGGTACATACCTATGCAAAGAAACATTTTTGAAAATTATGTACGTACTTTAAATTTATTTTTGCAAAAAAAAATTCTGACATTTCCTATGGTTCGTAGTGCAGACATTTCAGGTAAAAACTCTTCAAACACGCTGGAAAAGGGAACAAAGCGCTAATATTATAAAAGAAAATTGAACAAAGCATAGGAATTTTCCAAAAAATGTTGAAGAAAAATGTCGAATGTACTAAATTCATCTCATCAGTTCTGCTCGAAACTTACAAATTAATGGAAAATTAATTAATAGCGCAAATTTTGATATAGTTAATATTAAATCAAATATTTTAAATATAAAATAGTAATTTATACAAAAAAATCTGTAAAATACACATATCGCATACAATTTTTTTTTCAATAGAAATATTAATACAAATATAATTAACAAAATTTATTTTGAACTCATTATTAAATAGATATGTTTATGCTTAATCTGTTAATAAAGAATATAACACTCTTCATACTGTACATTAATAATTCTTAATAAATTATGAAACAAATTACGTTTATATGTGAGTTGTGAACTTTTTTTATGAAAATGTATGCTCTAAAGTAAATGTTTCTGTCTGCTTTAATTCTACTGCATTAAAATAGAAAATTTAATATTTAATGTCATTATAACAGTGTCTTAAAGTGGATTACTCACTAACTATTAACTACTCATAATATCAATTTAAACCTTCTTAAAAAGGATTAACCAATTATACTTAATATTAATTTGATTACACTTAAATATTAATTTTAAGTATTGTGAACACTATTTTTTAATTAATAAAACGAATAATATATGAATTTTAATAATAGAAAATCTTAAATACATTTATAACTAATTTAAATAAAAAGAAATTGTCTATTAAATAATTATAGTAAATTTTTTTAAGAGAATGAAATAAATCTTGTAAAAATAACCGAGTGATGTTAATATTTAGAAAAACGAGAAGAAAAAATACTACTACAAAAAGGTAAGTACCTACATATTAATGATATTTTAAAATGAAAATATTTTAACACACGTTGACCACTACTCGTCTTGAATATGTTTACATAAGTGATTTGTATGTCATGCATATTGGTTGAACTATCAAATTATCTTTGATAATTGTTTTTGCTATTGTTCATTTTCGTATTAAAAACTTTTGAAAATATAGGTATGTTATAATTTTAATTTTAAGTTTTTTTAATTTTATTATTAATTTAGAATAAATTACTGCACATATAAACATTGTACTTCATGAAATCATAGTCTAGTTATAAATATTGAAGACGTCTCTTCACTCCTTAAAAATTTGGACTACATATATAATCCGAAAGTGGCACAAATGTTGTTTATTTTGCAGGAAAGTTTCCTTTGTAATAATAACGTTGTCTAGCAGTAGTTATTTCAACGTAAAATCGTTATATTCAACAAGAAGAGCGAACGTAGTAGATACCCGTACGTACAAAGTGGCGATTAACAACAATACACTATCGCCCACCTGGCAACAACAAAAAAACGTCGAGGAAAATTCAACAGCTGCGAAGTACACCTGACGGTAAGCATATCCCTTACCGGTGCACCGTATGTGCTCATACTCATACACTCGTCCGCTTGTACTTTCATGCATACATGGTTGCTACAATATTCATATTCATTTCCGTTAGCATTATCATAGTGTGGATTATGCTTATAGATGTACTGCTGTTTTCAAACAAAGGAATTAAAATTATTAATATTATTGAAAATACTTGTGACAATATTATAAAATGAACAAAATACTATTTTTTGTTAGTGTTGATTTATAATAATAATATTTTTTCAATTGAATTGTACAGGGTCTATCAAAAATATGCTAAGAAACTACCAGATGTAATGTATCAGAAAGACACTCAGTTGGTACAAATTTAGTGCGGTATTTATTCTTAACTGATTAGTTCAGCACCAAAACATTAGGTTTATTGATCGTTAATTCACATAATTTATTGTGCAAATGGAAATAATAATTCATTTGAATAACTTGTTGATATGCATGTTGTTTATGGTGCTGCACAAAATTGTAATAGATCTGAAGCAAACATTATATTTAAATGAATACTAGGCATTGCACAACTACTTCAACTTAAATAATTTATTAACCAATCAAATAAAAATATATCGATATATTTTTCTTTACAATTTTCTTTTTCTTCCTTTATTGCTAAAATATCTCATGTACGGGCAAATTTATTAATAAAAAGCATTTGTCTTTGATGTCCACTAACAAATCCAGGAAATTGACGGTATAGTTTGGAAATTGCTTAAGGCTTATGTAAATATACCCATATATTTTGCATAGAAAAAATACTCTGCGTAAGCTGATACTGTCCATTGTAAAAACCGTTATTTTTAAGTCCTTCGTGGAAAAAAACTAGTAGATTTGAACCCATACTAAATTCCATTCTATAAAATTATTTAGGTGTTATGATAATTAAAATAAACAACTTATATTATAATGACCAACTTGAATGATTGAATTATTAAAAAAATATTTTTCAGAACTCATAGTTATGGAATAAAACAATTTTTTTAGTTTTAGTTCTGTAATTATTAATGACAAAGTTGGGTTTAATAAATAAATAAATACAGAACTAAAACTAAAAAAGATTTTTTATTCAATAGTTGAATTATGTTAAATATTAAATTACAAGGTATTACAATACGTAATAAGGAAAATTTGATTCACAATATAAAGGTCGACTCTGGAATTCAATTCTTCATTTTTGCAACATTGATAATTTTTACCCACCGCCAAGGGACAAGCGACGAATTGTTAAATTTCGATTTTGACATTTCAAAATGTTAAATTGTATCTGCGAATTAAAGTGTTTACAATCTGTTTTGAGACAATTCTGCACGTATAACAGCAAATTCGACTGAATAAATTTTAATTACAATTCATAAGTTGCTGTATAGGTGTTAGTAACATTTTTTCCATAGAAAAATATTTCAAATTTAAATTAGTGACCGAATAAAAGTATTCACAATGCGTTTTACTGTTTTGACCGTAGTTTATATTTTATATTGTACTTAGGTCCGAATTTTCTTTTAAAGTGCAGGTTACCTTAACCATTGGTTTATTATTAAAAATAGTAAATAACGATTTAACTTACATAAATTTTTCGATGCGATATTTTTCTTTTAAACGACCTATCGACACTTTAATCCAAGGTGAAATATATTTAAAAATTACAAGAGTAAACTGTCACTCCCAGTTGACCGATAGTTGATTAACGGTATACCTATATGTTAAACGTTCATTTTTTCGTTATAAATAAATAATGATGACTTTACTAAAGACATAATCAAGTTAAAATATATTTGAATCCAAATAAATTTGAAAATTTCTTCAATTTCTTGTTTTACTCGTGTCAATAAATACAACTTTGTAAATAGCACAGGCATTGCCTTGAGGTATATAGTGCAGGAGTACCTGCTGTTGTTGGTAATTTCTACCTGGTTTCTGTAAAAATCCATTGGCCGTTGGTGCACCGAGACCTTGGCTTTGTTTAACACCGTTAAATATTCCCTGTATTTGCCTCCCTCTTTTTTCGCTTATCCGATTTCTTTGGGGGAACACGAAGAGGCCTGGGGCCGTGAAAGATGGGCCTGAGTACGGCTTAGGGATGTTAGCACAGCGCTTTGAAGAAAAACGGGAATTTTATGCAAATCTCATGGTCAAAAACAGGATTGGGTAAGTGTGAGAATACATGATGATAGCGCTGGCTTTGACACATCTTCATGATAACACAAAACAGAGAAATGGAGGGCTATTTGAATTTAAATTTCAAACTTGATTCTCCCCACTTTCACGATATATTTCTTACACGAAAAAAGAAAATAATAATAGCAGAGTATTGATTCATGCAATGGATAACAACGGTGTTTTTATTTTACAAATTATATTCAAACTTTAATTAACAGTTCACGAGTTTGTGCAAAACTTTGTACGTTGATTTAAATAACGATTTCTCCTCGTTTCGAACATTATCTTGATCTACTAATGTTTTTACAAATAAAAAAGCTAGTAAAATAATCCAATATAGGTCATCTCTCATTAGTTACAAAAATGTTGTTTCAATAACAATATATGTAGTTAGTAGATTTTTTAACAATTACTATAAAAAGTACCAGTTTGTAAACAGTAATAAATATTGAATATTTTATAATAGTTTGTAGTTATATTTCTATTTAACCCTAAAAATACAAAAACAAAATCTTATTTCAAAATTACTCATTGGAAGTTACTTATATTTTTAATTGTTTTTGTAAATATTTCGTAGATATACAGTAAAATCTGTTATTATGTTCCTTGTCGATGTCTTCAAAACTGAACTTAACTGTATAATATACATCTTTTCAAAATATTAGAAAAAAAAATACTGTAAAATGTCCAATATATTAATTTGGTTTGTTTTCTTAGTGACAGCAACTGAATTCTTACATTGATATATGCAGCAACCGTTAAACGGTCTTGTTTAATTATAAGCTTATAAACATTCCCATGCGTTTTTAAATGAAACTTTTTGTGAATAGGGGTTGGTCACCCCTGGCCTTTCGCTGTAAAGGAACGTATGTAAAGCATCGCGTGCTTCAACTGTCCTGATTTCATCAGAGCTCACCGTACCAGCCACCAAGGGTAGTTGAGAAAAATCCATCGTCAATTTATATCCACATAACAGCGCATGGATGTTCGTACCGCGTCGTACCCAGCACGACCGTTCGCAAGAAAAGAATTGTCTGATGCCCTTACTCCCCGCTTGGAAGGATTTATACGTATTAACTACAACTATGCGTGTAAAAGTTACCCGATTACTTGGAAGTATTTCCACTTCCAGAAAATGAATTATTTTAGGATAGGGAAACTTTCAGAAAGGAGTACTTTTTAGGTAACAAATATTTCTTTCTAAACATTTATTCAAGCCTTAAAACCTTTAGGACCAAATTTACGACCACTTTGAAATTGAGATATTACCATAGACTTGGTAATATTACTTTGCCTATAATAATATTCAATAACTTTGTTTACTCAAAGTAACATAGTTCTTTAATACAGTTGAATGATTAGCTCATTAAAAGTATAGACTTAAACTCAATGTACACAGATTAATTTATAAAGTAAATTAATTGAAAACTTTGATTAGTAAACTATATTTTTATATATAGTCGAAATAAGAAAAAATAAAACACGAAAATTTAAATGATTATTTTTGCTATTAAACTTATTATTGTTTTTATTTGTTTGACTTTGAATAGATTTTGAACTATGTTTTAAATTTATTTGATACTTCCTAAATGTGTAGTCGTATTTATATGAACTACTTAGTAAATGTGTACACAAATTCTAAGAATAGTATCATACTGTGTTACATGAATGAACAAAAGTGTCAAATATATTAACTGATGTAACTGGTTCGACGAATCACAAACCGCTCTGTTTGCTCGAATATTCCATTTGTCTCTTTCTAATGTAACCCATAGTCCATCTCAACTTCGTCTTGGTTAGAAATTTGACAGTTCGAGATTTTGCTTTAAACTTCATAATAAATTACAAACATGCAAAAAGCAGCCTTTTTAATGGTTCAGACAAATTTGAAGAGTTAGTTGACGGAATTTTATTTATTAATTTGTCGGTCCTATATATAAATCACATTATTTTCAGATATTTTTCTATAATATAACTAATAATAATATCATAATTTTCTGTTCACCGATTAATTAAACAGTTATAACCAAACCAAATTTCTTGTGATATACTATATCTTAAATCACTGTTTTAACTTTTTTATGAATTATCGTCCACCTATTTGTATTTACAGTGCACATCGAAATCTGATCCTTTCAGTATCCATAAACAAAATGTCTGCATCCAACAATACATAGCAGTATTTCTGTAAGTAGAGATAAGAAAGGTACGCTGACGTTTAATTTTATTTATTCAAGGCAATAGGGTATTCCAGGATTTTTAAAATTATTGTTTACATAATTTTCAAATAAAAGCATTGCGCATCTATTTATCTAAAAGTTACGTTTTTTGTAATATTGGTGCAAGTGGCCATACTTGTTGAATTTTTTAAAACAATCAATACAAATTATTTACTTTTCCAATGTATAAAAAATGTTATAAAACACACGATCGACATAAATGATTTTATTTATGAATATTTTAAACGTTTTATTCATTGAGTTTGTTTTATTTCAAGCAAGGGAATGAAGTGGAATGCAAAAAGTTTATTAACCGCCGGTTAATCGGAAATTATATTCTTGAAGTTTTGTTTAGTTTGTGTTTTATGATTATAAACCTTGCTACCGCAAGTTATGAAGTTCACTGGAACTGAAATACAATTTCAGGAAAGTTAATTGTTAAATAATAACATTGATGGAATATAGATTCAATTACTTATAAACTTTACTCCTCTATATTTTATCAGGTATTCGATTAATACGAAGGAGAATATAAAGTTATAGGTATTCATTATAAAAATATAACATTCACAGCCGAATTCTCCATTACTTCATTGATTAATGATCAACTGATTCATGAATCAAGCTGATCCGACAATTGTTGTAATTCACAGTTTTGTTTATAATTTTGATAGTTCATTAATTTTACGAGTGTGAGTTAAACTTTCTGTAATTTTCAGCTGATGTATGACGTTTAATTAAATTTTTCATATCTGAACAAAAATAAAAATGCAAAAAAGAACGAAAAAGGGAGAAATTACATTGATTCATATAGATTTGTGACAATTTAAATATCTTAGATTATTCTTAACAGCCAAAATCTTATTTACAACGCGGATAAAATTAGATGATCAAAGCTACATTAGTACATTAATGGAGTACGACGGATCAGTTGACCAATGTTTTTTTTAATCAGAGTTAATCAATGGATATTTATGAAAAAATATGTTATTGTCAGGTTAGGATTATTTTTTTGTAATTTTTAACGACCGCTGACTATGCAGTGTGGCAACGAAATGAAAAATACATACATAAAACCTTTTATGAAAGATTAACGCCTCAATAGTACGATATTCAATCGGTATAACACTACTTCTGAATTTTTATCTCTGTTGGGATTAAATCCTATTGCCTCTTACTCGAGATAATTTTTTTAAGTGTTTACCCCATCTGGATCCGCCTCTGGCACTGATTACTATAACCTGTTTAAAAACTAATATATTTATTTTTTATAATAGAGAGATAATACGTATATCTGAAGAGCTGTTATATTCTATTTGCTTGAATAATTTGAGTGATTTACACAAGATAACATTTATCAATTTAAGTGAGTGTATTACAAGTGATAATATGATTTATTTAATCTATTTGCTCTGGTAAAAAGTAACGAATAAATCTTACTTCATTAAAAATAAATAAACGATTTTATCATAATTTATACGTACGTTGCATGTATGCAAATTCACTGATGGCGGAGCGTTGTAGTGTTTTGTTTTCAAATTAATTACTACCGGTATTCACATATACGTACGCACTAACAATCAACACCTACTGCGACTTTTTAATTATTCCGAAAGAGACTAAGGGTAAATTATGCTTACTCCCTGAACGTTTCTTTCATGTTTTATGCAAAATCTGCGATAAAAATTAAAAGATGCAAATTATGTCAAAATGTCTCATAGTGTTGCCGACTAGGCATGACAAGACTTAACTTAGTCTAGGCACAGAATAGGTTTATACAGAAGCGACAGTAAGACAGAGAAAAGAAAATTAGAGAGAGATGGGAAAAGTGAACAAATATAAAGGGCTCATTGTTTAAAATCGGAAAGTTTCGTCACATCTTAGAGAGAGATAGGGAAAGTGAACAAATTTAAAGGTATACACAATGCTCCAAGGTCATACACTTGAATAGGGGAACATGAAAGATACCGATATGAAGTGTCGCTTCTGTATGTAACTATTATGTGGTCTAGGTCTAGATCTAGATTAAATAGTCATGTCATAGTCTAGATATCAAGACTGTAGATTGTTTTCAACGTTCTAGATATGTCTTGAAACTTCAAAACAATATTTTTGCTAGTCTAGTCTTGATAATCTAGACAAGAAAAGATAAGACTAAAGTCTAGATCTAGACGGCAACACTATATTGCCCTGTTGCATAAAGCTTTGTTAACTTTAACCATTGGTTAAGTTTTTGATAGCAATGTATTTTTAATACGTTACCATGGTAACTACGTAATTTAACTACTTGATTAGTTTTATGCAACCGAACATGTCCCAATGAAAATATAATTTTTGTAGTGAAAGTTGTTGCTTTTTACAATCGGTCTAAAAGATCTAGATTCTAGTTTACAATTATTGACTGAAAGGTGACACCCTTTTGGAAATTATGTAAGCAGGTAATTTTTGATTTTAAGCATTAATATTTTTCATCCCTTTTAATATGATACTACTGTTTAATTTTTTTCAGTTGTAAAAGAACGCTATTTCAGGAATATCATTTTAATAGCATGACAACTGTAGTAAAAATGTTATTTTTAGATCTAGGACAAAAAAGTGTTGGTCAATGTGTGCTTTTTGTTTTATTTTAAGGAAATCAATACTCAAGTGTATGAAGGAATTCAGTAAAGAAGTTCTTGGAGCATTATGTTATTTTTTTAAATTACAAATATACTCTTAAATTTTGATTTCAAATAACTCTTCTTCAGTGTGATAATTTTAACAATTATCATAGTGAAGAAGATTTATCCTTGAAGTCAAAAGTCAAAACGAATGTGTATATTTGTATTAATAAATTGACACAATTCTCCAAGAACTACTTATTTTTTTTTAATTTAAATAAATCTTCGAAATTTCCTAAATAAAAATCTAAAAATAAGCAATATGTTTCAATCGAACTAAAAATGAATTAATTAGTATTTTTCTTTGAGGGCCGTATTCAGAAAAAAGATTGAGAAAAACAGACGGTAGTACCAAAAAAATATATATAAATTGATTTAGGAGGTGTGATACTGACGTCAAAGAAATTTGTAAAATACAAATAGATTCATTGGCAAAGAAGGTTGAACGTATTATTAAAGCGAAGGAAGGACAAACAAATACTAACTTGAAATTTGTAAACATTTTTAAATAATAAATTTGTTCTAAACCAAAAGCTACCCGTTGGTTATATTAATTTGTACAAACTGTACATGTGGCAGTCTGTAAAATGAAATTCAAAATATTAAATGTTTTAATTTACCTTTAATTTACATAAGGAGTAAATATGAATAGAAATACAAAATACCAATAGTCATATAATACCCAGCAAATATAACTTTGTTTTAATTAAATTGTCAGTTGATATGTGTATTGTAGCTTGTGGTACTTGTTCGTAGCGATAAATATTTGAAGTTCTCGGAACTGCACATCCAATTTGTTTGGGTCAAAATGGTAGAAAAAAGTAATAGGCTGTGCGGAAGCATGAAACATCACATAATTATTTCATCCTCAATTTATCCCGCGCACGTGTCATAGGAATAAAAGCGATAAATAAATAACGTCCCACCGATAATTCCGCGTTTCGTAGCGATGGCTACGCCGCAGCAACAAGCGTTATTTATTGAACGTAGCAAATAACGTAACGTTAACGTATCGTAACGTCTATTATAGAACGGTTGCGTTACCTCAGCGGCGAATATTGGTTCGCCAAGGAAGCATAAAAAGAAAATGTCGGCTGTCAAAATGAGATTTCCTCGAGAAGTGACTGAGGTTATTTACAAAGAATGATAGAGTACACGAGTTTCCTAGCCGTGATTCACTACAAACATTTTTTCAGAGCGAATATAAACCAACGCTGAATTATCCGAACACTGTCATTATGTGGAAAATATAGAGAATAGAAATAACACATTTTTTTCTCATAAGTAATAAGAGTCATGAATTTATAGGTAAAATTTATGAACAATAATTGTATAGTAACAGACAAACGAGTGCTAAAATGACATGAAAATCACGACAGTAGTTGTTATTTTACAGGAATTAGGAATACCTAAATTTATCGATTAAATAATTCATAGCTCGAATTATATTTGCTTGATTATTTCACGGAATAGCTGCAGTTAATTTGGATTTATCAATATTTTTCGCTGAAAAACATAGAATAAAAAATCTCCAAGTTCCATAATACTAAAATTTGCAAAAAAAAAAAATGGTATTTAGAGGTATACAAATAAGTACCTACTCCTGATTGACAATTCTAGTCAAAATCTAATCAACTCTTTCGAGAGCAACAAATTGTTTAAGTTCCAATTTTTTATCATTTTGTTTGATAGAAACTAAGTTAACATATGTATACACTACAAATCATGATTTCTCATTTTTTTTTTTTAATATATCTATTTGGTGTTTTTTTAAATCATATTTTTTTAATTTGTTAAGATATTTATTAGTGTTAATGCATTTTTATTTATTTATTTCAAAAGCAATATTAATATTTTATTTCATAAACGAAAACGAAATCTGTAATAAAACCGAAAAACCGGGAAAATTCGTATTCCTATTCAAATATTATAATCAAAACTAAAAATAATTCATCTGAAGAAAACTAAGAAAAGTATAACAAATTATTTTTACTTCCTTGTATGAAGTAAAGACAGTATTATAATTGCGAAAACTTTCGGTTTTCAGATTTTGACGGAAATATCCATTTCGATTATAGCTGGGCTTGCTATAACATCTAATTAAACCTTAAAAAAAATAGTTCTCTTTTAATTTCTGTAGAAAACATTCTAACAACTATCAGAATATATCCCTGAGAAATATGAAAACAATATGTCTTTCTTTTCAAGATTTTGCGCGACTAGTGATAATGATTTTAATAAAATTTTCAAAAGATGATCTACTTCGAACGGAAGTTCAAAGATATGAAAGAATGGAAGCCGAAGAATTATCTCACTTTCAAGCGAAATTAGTTTAAATGAAGTGCAGCAAATGTGTATAATTTTAACGTATAAGGAAGTCATCTGGTGCCCACATCAGATTTTTTTATTGTTTAGTAAAAATGATTTAAATCCTGATCTATTATCGTGATTCCTATATCTACTAAAACCAAAGTGGTGGGAAATAAAAACTACCATATCAGCTGTTTATATTTTTACTAATTTATTGTAGCAATTGTATTCATTGCATAGAGGTATATAATTTACTAACAATAGTAGACGTTTTTATATTGAGTACTATATATTTACGTAACATTGATAAATATAAAATGTAAGTTTATTCCTTAATATGTTTAATGGCAGGAATACAACCAGTACATTTATTTACATTCACGTTTGAATTAGTTTTGGTAAATAGATTAAAAATAAAAAATGTGAATAATGACCAAATTTGTAGAACATACATTTATAGTATTATAAACAGGTAAAATAAAGGAAAGTCTAATTTCCTGGAAACGAAATAAAATTTGAGTTCCATGTTTTAACGAAAAACAGGTTGAGTGCTAATTTACATCGCTGGTAGCAACGATATTTTGCACTCATGACGGATGAATAAATAATAAGAAGCAGTAATTTTACTTCGCTATTTTCACTCACGATTCCTGGAATAATAAAAGGAAAAGTTGGTATGCACCTGGCAATCAGCAACCCACGTTTCGGAATACGTAACAGGGTTGCCACTCCAACAGGCGCATTTTAAATTCTTTCAATTTGGAAAAATTCTACTATCCTTCCGCACAATATTATTTTGAAAGTTGGTACACCTGCGTTTCTATCGATCCCGCCGGAAGCGTTACCTGCGAAATTATAAAGCAAAGAGTTGGAACCGCGTAACTTACGCCCTTATGCATTATTCATTTGTTTGTCGCATTAATTCTCAATAGCCACATTCACGACATAATTTGACAGCGCGAGAATTTAAACTAACAAAATGGTTTACTGCCGGAACTTTCATTAATAACTAATAATATGGACACTGCGAATTCTGATGAAAGCGACTATCATATATTTATGAAAAAATAAAAATAACAGGGTATATCAGTACTTCAGTACTACATAGTTACGCAAAAATTTCATTAGATTAAATTAATGCAATTAAAAGTATTTTTAATGTAAAGGTAAATTTATTGTAGCTATTAACCCGTATTGCCATTTCTCATTGACATTTAAACAACAAACCTTAATTTACAACGGCGTCACATGGCAGTGCTGCGATAGTTGCTTGTTTAGTCTATTGCTCTAAAAACTTGAATCAAATTCTCTAAAAACAAATTTCTGATCATATAACTATTTTTTTCTTTCTTTAAAAACAAATTTTTAATTATAGAACACTTTTTAATTTCTTGTACGAAATTTCAGTTTTCAGATTTCAATGGTAATATCCATTTTGACCATCCTTGATTCCATTTTGACTAGTTTCGGTGTGACGTTTGTATGTATGTATGTATGTAAGTATGTATCTCGCATAACTCAAAAATGATAAGCCGTACAATATTGAAATTTTTTAATATGGGACTGTTATGACATCTAGTTATGTGTCTCCATTTTTTAAAGCAATTTCTTCTTTATATTTTGGATTACAAAAATGATTAACCGTAGAATGTTAAAATTTTATATGTGGGTCTGCTGTAACATTTAGTTGTGCACCTCTATATTTTTTTACAATCGGCAGTGTCAAAAGACTCTATGATCGAAGAGTTTTTTGTATTCTTCACATAACTCAAAATTTTGTATGTGAGACTGATTGGAGGATCATATCTCACTTTCAAATGAAATAAGTTTAAGTGAAGTAATAGGCATGTAAAGAAGTCATGAAATTAGAATTTGTTTCCGTAGAGGGTTAAAAGTATATATTTCAGTTTGGGAACAATATTTTCTCATCAACAATTTGATGACATATTTACATATTAAAAGGGTACTGTCATGTTTAATTTACTGTTTGGTCCAAGAACATTCGTTTGACTTGTAAATCCAGGCAACTATTTTTCTCTTAAGCACCAGAATTAGGTAGATATTTACCCCAATTCTGTAAGGAAGTTACTAGTTCTTAGCAACGTTACTAACATCATCAGCCAATAAAAATAGTAGAAACTAAATAAAACCCTGCAACGAATATACAGTTTTAGTGGGTTTCGAACCACACGGACGTAGCGATATTTCGTGCTAGAATTTGGAGTCTCAGTGGGAGTGAACCACCGTTGTCTGTATCATTGGAATGTAAATGTGGTGCATGAAATAGAAATAAACAGAATATTTTCTTGGCATATTGCGATGTTAAAGTTATTAATCCAATAAACTGACTTTATTTATTCGATAAATAAATCTTTGTAAAAAAAGTTAATATTAGCATTTTATGAAACTGAATGTTTGTGAAAAAATGAACAGAAAAACAATGCATTATATTATTTTTATTATAGTTAGTAAAGTGTTTATAATCCAGATTGGCTGCAAAATGTAACCAGCCATAAATTCTCACAAATTTTATTAAACCCAGACAGATAAAATCCTAAATGTTCAATACTCGAACAAACTGCATTTCCTGAAATCCTAACAGATTAACAAGATTTAACGAAACGTAGTTCTCGAGTTTGCAAGTGGCGCTGTTGGCGCCGAGAGAAGGATTTTCAAACTGCGCTTCTCCAAATAAATACACACTCGTACGAAGGGTTGCGGTGCAAATAAATACACAAAAAGAGAAATAAATACCTCATTATTACATATAACATACGTAATTGTATACGTATGTATTTTTGCTGCATACTAATTATTTTTGGTTCAAAAGGTGAATACTAAACTTGCCAACTCGATGTCGAAAAATTTGAGGTTAGCAGGTCGTTTTTGTTATCTAGTTCCAGTAAGAAATACTTTTGTGATGAAATTGTTCGGATCAAATGATAGTTGTGGGTGATTAAATTTTACAAATAAATTACTTGGATCAAATGATAGTCGTGGGTGATTAAATTTTACAAATAAATTACTTATTAGACTATGTTGTTTGGAATAAAAACAATTCGCAACAATTATTTTTTTTTATAGCCTTGCTATTACTTTATTCATTTGTTCGTAATTTTAAGTTAGCGCGTTAATTTCATCACACGTGTCATTACCTACAACCATTATTTTTATTGGTATATTATGCAATTTTGTGCATACAAATATTATAGTTTTAAATTAACGTTGAACTATACAAGCTACACGGTACACGTATAATTAAAAATTACAATAAATCTTTTACAACCGCCGGGCGGTAAAGAAAATGTCAAAAACGTTCTTTCTGGTTTGCAATAAGTTGTAGTCGAATTCATACCTACCCTTCGATTTACCAGGACATTAATCTACTAAAACTTTATTAACTTCTAGCAAAATTTATTAAAGAATTTTCTGAAGGAAGCTCCATGTTTGACATTTGAGATTTTGCTTGGCATTTAACATTTTTATTTACTTGCAACTGGCTTATGTTGTTTACACAAAAATATCAGGTTATGCAAGGCATCTCCTTAATGTTTTTGGCATGTCGTAATTAAAAATTACGTTTCTCTGTTTCGGAATTAGAATATCATATTCCAGCACGCTTATTGATGTTGGAAGGAGCTTCATTCTTAAACGATTTTTGGTTATATTTTGTTATTTGAGATTGGCATGACTGCATTAAATACACAAAATATCTAGGCAACTGACCTAGCACCTAGGCAACAGACGAAACAGAAATCACTGTCACCAACCTTAACTATTCTATCAAAAAAATCCCTTAATGGAAATTGTCAAATATTATTATAAAAAATAATGTAAATAAAAGCCGAAACAGAGAAAATAGTATAAAACATTCGTTATAGAAGGCAATTCAAGCACTCGTTCGTTCGGGCACTCGCTGCTTCGCGCTCGTTCCCGAAATTCAAACTCGTGCTTGAAAAGGTTGCCTTCTACAACTTATGTTTTAATATACTATTCATTTGACAGCAGTAGTGCGGAAAACGTTGTACATACTTTAAACCTTCTCTTTCGACCCTCTATACGTAAATAACAATTACATGCAATAGTATCCACGCTAGACATAGTTACCAGACACTGTTTATCAAGGAATATAAAAATTTAATGATGACTACAATGTGGTAAGACAAGTTGAACAAACCCCAAGTATATACTACTCGTATCAGCGCGTAACCATAGGCGTGCGCCGCGTTTTTGCTCGCCACCCACCCCATTGGCTAATATCTAGTAAGCATATTAAATTTTTGGCATGCTCTGATTGGGGGACAGGGGTAAGCGGACGGAAGACGGAAGGTACATTTCGCCGGATATAAATATAACAAACATCAGTTTATTGGCGTCGTGCAAGCATGCGCGCGAAGGCGAATCGATATAATGTTGAAACTTGAATGGCATTTTGGTCGCCGACGGGTAAGTGAACCCGATGGCTTAAGGATGCGGGACTGTTAATGACTTTTTGATATTATTTCTCGGAGTCACGCAGGTTTTTCGCGGGCACGTGGCGGAATTAACGGCAATTTAATTAGACTACAGATTTTTTCGGTTATTTGTATGTTCGGTTTGCGGGTTCATTTTCATTTATATTTGGCTTTTATTTTGATTGAGGATTATATTGTGCGATTTAATTAAAACAGTATAACACTGGAATTATAATGTTGAATTAAATCAGTAAATTTTTATTTAAAAATAATATAATATGTACAATATACTGTATATTCTATGAGAATAATTTTCTTCAATTTAAAAAACATGCCTATAAATTTAACATTTTAAATTAATGGAGATAATTAAGTATATGCAGCGAAATTTTCAATTAAAATTTTATTCTGAATACAAAAAGTTTATAAAATTATATCTAATAAAAATATTGAAATAACAACATAGCTCTTTTTCACATTTCGTGTAAAAGCTTAATAAGCTATGTTTCTACACAGATATTTCTAATTAAGATAATATTTTATACCATACATCGAAATATGTAAAACGTAATTACTTTCTTCAGTCTTAATTAAAGATAAAAGAAAATACCCATGGATATTACCACTTTTTCTTTAGATACAAATATAAATATGAAAAAAATAGAATCAGACTTATTGATTATTTGAAACAACTGAAACTACGTATCATTAATAAATATTCTAAAATCGATGGAAACAAGGAGTTACTACGTTTAATTTAAAAGCCTATGATGATGGAGTACAATGTCTGATGACATTATTATATAAAATGGTTATATTTTTGCCCTTGTTCATATTTTTGGGTCATAAAATCTACTACAATTACTACTTTTGAGGGTTTATTCATGAAAAACTTGATTTGCGATTTTTAGGATGTTCAAAACACGCACATTATCTTTATTTGTTTGTTGATTTCTTCTTCCTGCTGTCTTAGATTCGCAGACTATTTGACTGATTTTTTTTGTACCATTTCGGTCTAGTATACCATCACCAGAAAAACAATTCTGAATGAATTAAAATTGGAAAATAATAACAAAAAACTTTTTAGAAAATTTTACATTAATTTAAGATAAGCCAATGGATTTGTCAGAAATAATTTAATGGAATTATTTTTACCGTTAATTTGTATGTATGAATTCAAGTTCAAACAAGCAATAAACTACGAAACAGTGATAGATCAGCAGAGTAACGCAAACATTCCCAATTAGTTGTAGCCTAACTCCAAACCAATAACAAACCTCATGTCTTGTTCAAATCCCCGCTCTACTCAACTATTTCACTGACCATCACTCGGTGTCTGGTGCCCCTGAAGTGTCATTTACAAACAGTCCCCAGTGCTGCCACCTGTCCGGCGCGTAGATCCCTTCCGCCGAGGATTAAAAACATAATTGAGTTGAATGGGTTTTGTTTGTCCGGCAAACGAGCGAGCTGATTTCGCTGCAGAAATGACGTCGATGAGGATTTTTAAAGATCGGAAACTGGAAAATGGAAACGGAAGCGAACAAGTAATGGGATTTCCGGGTATGGAAATCTTTTATTTTGAGCTGATAAGTTTGAAGTTTTAAACTTGTGTTTGCTTTTTTCAATTGGGCGAATTCAGAATGATAATCTGGCACTTCAAAACGAGAATCCAGTATTGACTCAAATAATAAACTTTATTTAAATGTTTACTTTACCTTTTAATTTTCATTTCTCTTTTACAATAGTTTAATTAGGCTCATAATAAAGTTGAAACCGGCATACGAGTTCACTTTAAAGTATGTAGAACTTTATTTGTAATATATAAAACATTTTTCATCTTTCTCTATATTTTTATGCTTCATTTGATGGCCACATCAAATTTATTTACTGAAAAACTACCTACCTAATGAAGAATTCTGATGGATAAAAATTACTTGAGTGGAATAATCAATAGTTATACAACAAGAGGTTCGAAAATAATCGAATATACAGTTGAAGACGAGATGTGTTGCCTTGGAAGGTAACACATCGAGTCCGCAAACTGTATATTCAGATTATTTTCGAAGCTCGAGTTGTATATATTAAGAATATACAACAAATAAATCAACTATATTATATTCATTTTTACGAAATGTCAAAATCTGTAATTGTTTATATTCACGGATGATACGATTAAATATGATTCAACTGTTTCCGGAACATCATTAATGGTGTTCCGCGAAAACACGACTTAGCAACATAAATAACCGATGTTATACATCGTAACTAAGAAAAATTCAACTATCTGATTGGTCCATTTTCCGATGAGTTGTATAGTCGGTATAATTTACTCATAATTCCTGTGGAGTAACTCCGGCAAAAAAATATTCTTAAATTACACCCACAGACACGGCTATAATAATGATATAATGCTATTATTAATCTATCTTCTGTACTGTACTATGTACGTGTAGGTGGATAAAATAAACAGAGTATCTCGTTCATCGCTACACATTGTGATGTTTGTCTCTCCAAAGCAAATTTTAGGGGAGAAAATATTTATTTCTGAAAGGGTTCGGGCTGATAAGTTAGGAATAGTGGGTTATTGTGGAAGGTAGACGGTAGACCTATATCAAGGAGTTTAAATATTTCAATTCGGTTGGGACCCAAACATGCCATCTTATTTATTCGAACCCCCTCATGGTTTATTCTGATATATCAAGTCTAGCTCTATTTTAGAATAAACAGTAGTGTAAGGACTTGACATATTTCAGATGAGAGAGAGAAACTTAACTATAACTCTGTTTATATAAGGATATTCGTTGTGTCGACCGTTGTTATTCATACCAATTTTGTAACTTGAATGATTTTCGCAGGTGATGTCTTTTAAGGAAATTCTAATCTAAAAGCAATATTATGGCTGGTTTATGATGAATTTAATTTAAAAATTTAAATTTACAAATTTAAATTTGTAAATATAAATTGAATATATATGTCGTTACTGGTTCACGATGAATTTAAGAAATTTATGATTTAGAACTTTTATTTAAAATATCACCATATTTTATATTCCAAATGTAAATTTGTAAGTGTGTTCAATAATTTCACAGTACTTCAAACAATTATTTTGACGGGAAGAATGATAGTTCCAGTAACAAGATGAGTGACAATTATGTCATCATCTCTTCATCATTCTCATTTCTTTTTAAATTTATAGATAAATTTAATTTGTTTTCATGATTGTATTCTTTGAGTTTTGTTCTTTAAGACGTTATAACTATCATCTGTCATTCCATTTATGCTGTAAAGAGTAAGTAAAAATTTAAAGAATCTATTGCAGAAACAATGATTTTTTTTTAAAAATCAATGCAACCCTTTGGTTTTCTTATGATGGTTTTATAAGCCCAAATACATTTTGAAATAAAACTCCAATATGTTGAAACTTAACTGAGTATCTTTTCATTGTTTATACTTTTTAGACGCTATGATATTTTTATTAGATTATACATAACTTGTTGTAGACGTTAGGAATCGAACCCTAGATCTCTGTCATCGGTCAATTTGAATTGGAGTATGCTAACTGATGTAACCAACCCCGTAACTTACAGTTTCAAAAACAGCGATGGTGGCAATCGAAAAACGTGTATAATAAATGCACAATATAATTGAAATTACGATGTATTTAGTATTTGCACATGTAACAAATTCATAAAATGAGAAATATGTGCACGACCTTGTGACGTTGCAGCAATAACAAAAGCTCTACATCAGACACTCACAAACTTCGTAGTTGTGAGTCATTGCCATTATTAATCCTTTCTACGTTGCACGATCTTTCAAAGAATTTTATTATTTTCTCTCGTTTGCTTTTACGCATTTCGGTAAAATATAGTCTAATATTAAAAGGTCGGATTTAAAGTTGAAACAATTGTAGAAAATAAAAACTGTACAGTGTGTACAAAAGTGTTAAAAACGAACTTTTCTTTAGTTTATAGAAAGAATATCTTATTTATATTGATGTCAAGAATAAAGAAAGTTGTGTTAAAAAGTTGGAATTGGTTTATGTCCAAATTTTGATAATTAAATTTATGTACGAAATTATAAAATACTGAACAAGTAACGATCTTCATTAGGTTGAAGAAATCCATAGTTCCCCATTGTCCTAAACACAAACGCTGTTTGTAAGTGCAGTCTCCGAATCATTGATTCCTCCCACCCCGTGCTAATGCGGGGTTGTTGCACGTCTCGGTCGCGGTAGACTTGGCCTGACCGGTGGCGGGCTCTGTGCCGTGAGAGGAGAACTACCGACGCTACTTGCGCTATCTGGTGGCAGCATGAGCAAGCTGCCGGGGTGGGAATGCGCTGTCAATTAGCAGAACACGTGAGATGTGTGGATCAGAGGTTGCCAAACTTTGTGATAGCTGAACTGGAGTTAATTACGTTGTGGTGAAACCAGACACTGGACTTATTCTTCAAATTAACTTATGAAACTACATTACTGTTTAACTTTTATATGTAACATGAGTAATGAATTTTTAGCGGTGATCAATTTTATTATCAGTTACATAATTTCCATAAATGTGGATGTATGTTTGTTGCGTAAACAATTATAAATAAAACTGACAAGTTCTCTATTTTGAGAAATACTGTTTCCTAAATTGTAATTTCAGTTTAAAATGAAGTTTATTATCAATCATGGGAAATTGACAGGTAGTTGCAAAATGAATAGTGAATGTAACACCCGGTTCGGAATTTGATTTCTACCGTGACGTGGATAATATAAGTGACAACAAAAATGTGCAATTTATTAAGTGATATAAAATGCAATCATCAGAAAACACATTACTAACATTACGTCTTTTTTTACAGTAAAAATGAGGGAATAATACAAGTCATCTTTGATTATTCGGTTATATTAAAAACTAGTGGTACAAAGCGAAATGATGTGATATTTTTAGTAATAATTTATTCCTACATTTCCTTTGAAAAATGATAATCATGAATTTAATTAAAATTAATAAACATATTTAGTTCGATTTAATTTTACTTGTATGTTAGTGGCGTCGTTATTAGCCTCGTAAATTATTAATAAAGCTGAGTTACTTTAACTTGATCACACAATGGTGCTAACACAGACTAATAATTAAAGGATCATTATGTACGCAATTATTTTTAATGTGTAAAGATATGCCAGACGCCCCTTATGAAAATAGTCCTAGTAACATTCTAAATAAGTATGTAAACTGAAACAATGATTTTGGTGATAGATATAAGATGAAACAAATTCACATTATCATCGCGTAATTAATTCAATGTTTATTAATAGTTTTTTCTTATATTAAATGTTACAGCTTTCAAGACCGTTTTGTTTTAGTCACTCACTTGAAATTAGATATGTAAAATTTCTTTTTTTTTTAAGAAATATTTTGCGATCATATATTTAAAAATTGTTCAAGTAATTAAATAAATTATT
Source organism: Stenolophus ochropezus (assembly GCA_035578165.1). Lineage (NCBI taxonomy): Eukaryota > Metazoa > Arthropoda > Insecta > Coleoptera > Carabidae > Stenolophus > Stenolophus ochropezus. The sequence continues at coordinate 18,905,739 of JAQOWZ010000010.1, read as the reverse complement.
AATATTATTACGTATTATTGATTTTTCTTTCCTATCTTGAAAATTGCATTAAGTACCACAGTTACTTGCTTATAATCAAATTTAATTGAATTTTGATAGTATTACTTTCAGCCCACGACGTCTAAATGCCGATAGATTCTTTAGCACCTGGTTAAATATTCGAACCAGGTTTCTGGAGATTGTGATTATTTTTGCATAATCATCTTAACCGTGTAAAGCAGGCGGTTAAAGCCTAGTTGGATTTGAAGGTTAGAAACACTTCTGCGTTCTAAAGCTTAGATTAAAGTATTTGTTAAAATAAATGAATTAAAATGCATTCAAACTTCCATAATTCTCAGTCACACAATATACTCTGTCAAACGAAAGAGTTCCAATGATTTTCTAAATAACCGAAATTGATAATTTGTTTGATAGCTGAATAAGATAAAAACCTTTGTTTATTCCTGGGGGGATCAATTTTTTGGTTTGGTAAATATTAGTGTTAGGAACTGGTTCTAATTTTGGTATTACCCTGGTATCCGGTTCTAAGACCGAAACCGAAAATTAATCGGTTATTATATTTAAGTTTCAGATAAGTTATGTAATCGAAACAGACATAAGGTGAGATTCAATATCTCAACAATTACAAATATCAATTCAAAATTGCAAAGAATTTAAGACATTTCCTCATCTTTATTATTATGTATTTTCTTGGTACATATCAACTAATAACGATAACGAATACTGGGACGGAATCGTAAGTTAACTTTGTAGTTGATATTTGCAAATAATATAATTTCATAATGAATAATAGCAAACGAACATCCAAAGTTTTTTTAGTTTCTGACAACTTAGCAAGTAGCTCAAAACTTACACTAGCTTAATTTGAATCCAAGAGTCACTGAAATCCGCAAAACAAAGTTGTGAAAAAGTTCTTAGATAATTTTAATTGAAATTTAACTCACATAAATTGAATTAGTGTTGCTAAAGTTTGGGATTCATCGTTGAAAGCACTTGACCCTAACATATGTGCGTGCATATGTTTAAAAGTGTAAGCCAGGCATGTGACCTATAGTATAATTGATGAACATGGTTTATTTACAGTGATTCGCTTAATTACATTTTTAATATGTAGCATGTTAATTCAATTACAGGTTCTTGAACTGAGTACGTACGTACACAAAATCAAACGAAACACGATGTTCATTTTTAAATATTAATTCACTTGTATCAATTTTATTACCTATGGATTATTACCGGCAGTTTGTAGAATTCTTGACATTGACTAAATTGAGCAAAACTACTGTATATGATATACAGTTAAGAAGAATTTGATTATAATTTAATTTAATATAATAAATTTTGCTTTAAACATTCCCTATTTTTTCTTGAGTACGTACATTATTATCATTAAGATAGATATGTACAAATAATAAACAAATCAATAACAACGAATGTAGACACATATGTGAGTAAAAACAAAATCTCTCTTACATAGAGATTAGGAATAATACAAATAGGTGTGCATATAGGTACTCAAATCGTGTTACCTATTAAATTAAATATAAAAAATATTTTTTTCCTACGACCACTGTTAAAAATAGTATTTTTAAGGGTTGCTTAGCAAGTTAAAAATAACAGTTTATAACACAGTAAATACTTTTAAAACGTTGTCATTGACAACGTGTTAAAAGTAAAAAACAAATTTACTTTTAACACGTCTTATGTTCAGTTGTTCATAACAAATACATCATGACCTGTCATAAATGTCATTCTAATGCTTAGTTTTTATTTACTAATAGGTACATAACTGTGGTCGTAGGAAAAATAGTGTATGATATTTGTGTTAAAAGTGATTTTATTTCGTTCGTGGGGTTTGTTAAACTCGGCTTCGCCTCGTTTCAAACTTCCCCACTCACTCATAAAATGTCACTTTTAACACTTATATCATAAATAACTATTTTATAAAATTTATAAATAGTTGAATTACGTTAAGTACGTGATATATGAATCATCATTATAAATAATGATTTATAAAATTTAAATAATTTTAGATTACTTCTGCTTCTGCAACCAGCATAACATTCCTGAGACACATGTAGGAAACTTTTAGAGTATTACTTAGTAGATGGTCTGATGGTCAAGCCTATACAGGTATAATTTTATATACAGATTAGATTTATTAATATTTGTTATCCAAAATTAGTTTATATACCATTAGTGAGGTAAACATTTTAGTTCGAGAGTTAGAAAGAATCAAAGAAATTCCCGATTTGCAGAATAAAAAGGGAGGTTTTTTATAATACAATTAATAAAATAATATTTATTACGATCCTTTGTAAATGAAGCCGTTTCGTAACCTCAAATGCGTTATAGTGTATGCTGTACTACATAAATCAAATTTGGCTATATTTTTATAACTGTTCAATTCGATTTATTTATCATATTAATAAAGATTTATAAGAAGAAACAAATGTTTTGCCTATCTACATAAGAATTTCTTTAAAATTGTATTTATGGAAAAAATATGTTTGTGACATTTCTTAAATTACTGTTTATATATAATTAATAATAAATGAAATACAAATTAATTTTAATTTAAAAGTTTCAATAATATCATATATTTCTTAATTTACTTATTATTGATATTTATTTCAAAGGAAGTCATAAAACAAAGTGAGGCTGATATTTATTTTTTAGTAAATGAATTATTAAGCTAAATGTACACAGCTATTCTATAAAATAAAAATTAAATAAAACTTCTTAAACGACGAAAACTCGTCGCCGAAATTTGATTATGCTTCTATAGTTATTTAATTGTTTGTATAAGTATGTTTTTTGTTGTCTAGTGATAATATTTAATTCAATGATTTTGTGTTAATAAATTTTGTTTTTAATATAATTACATATTTATTTACCAAAAAAAGATAATTCGTCCCTCACTAAGAGAGTTTTTGAATCCGCCAGTTGTTATTTATACTTAAATGATGTGTTTTAATCATTTAGTGAATATATATATTTTATTTGACATGTAACATTAAACAGCAATGTTTTAGTACACGAGTTAGTTATGATTAACAATGGATCAAATGGTAAAGATATTTCAACATGTTTTTCTGCTATGTCTACGATACTATTCTATTGAAACAAAAAACATTTGAAGAACGCAATTGTTCCAAAGTTTCCGACTCGCTTTGTTTCTCCGTTCGCCATTTAAACTTCTTAAACTCAAGGTTCGATTTCCATTCCCGCAGATAAATTATGCATTCAGTTCACTAACCCATCCCGGCATCGGCATCAATAATGACGAATCATATTTGGGGTCGGCGCGCCCTGGTGACGTGCGCCACTGCCGAGCTCACTAATCACGCGGCGGTGGCTGCGGCGCGATCCAAGGCACACCTGATACATATTCACGAGGCTGGCGGGCACGGGCTACAGTGGGTAATGCAGATGCAGCGAGGCCGGCGTAATGTAGAACAGTGCGGTATGTGGAAGGAATAGCAAGGATTCATCATGCTGAGGAAGTACTGTCTCCAAGACAAGTTGCTGCGCGCCGGAGGAAAGATGTATGGCAAGTGCAAATTGCAGGTGAATTGAGCGCATATATCAGGCCATACCTGTCGCCTCGAATAAATCATGCAGGGTTCATGCATGTCTTTAATAACACATTTCTACTCATCATCATTTGTCAATCTCGTTTGTAATATTTCAAATCTAGTTTTTTATCGGTTCATTGTACTTGGGAATGTTGACGCGTTTATTTTTTATATTTTATGGGGTAACATGAAACATAAAAAAATTGAGGTAAATGTGAAACATCTACGTCAATTTACATTACTAAAAAAAATATTATGTGACAGACCAAACCTTCTTTTATGCAGATTATTAAATAGAAACTTGCAAGTTTAATAATTCTGTGTATAAAAATAATTTATTATGAGTCAGTAACATTTCAATTTCTTCAATTTCTTTGAAAATCTTTCATTATATTTCCTATAAAAAATATTAAGTAATTCATTCGGATTTACAGAGGGAATTCTTTTCATTTACTTATGCGATAACGTTTGTTGTTTTTAACTATGTGGTTCCTGTTTTATTTAAATCTAATTAAAACAGGTAAAAACGAAACTTAATTCTGTGTAAAAGGGAAACAGTCTTCGGTGTAAAAATGCAATTTCCCGATAATACAAGTTACAGCTTGGAGCACATATTTGACACTATAGGTGCTCCTACATACGAGGTTTCAATGCACAATATCGACAATATTAAAAAAAATCACTATGAATATATCTTAGGTCAATTGCTGTCTGCTCGATAATGATAGGGAATTATATACCTACAATAAACCTAGGTACTGTTGACCTACTTTAGAGATTGAAAAATCAAAGAAATGAACTTAACAAGAACTATACCAGATATAAGAGAACTATATGTCTCTAGTAGTTTCAAAAAACTCGAAATTATATACGATATATTTTCATTATGAACGAGGATTACTTTTTATCAGCAAGAAGCCTGAAGCTTCTAAGAAAGACAATTCATGTAGGATATAGGTCAAAGTCCCATGTCCCAATTACTTTTTGCAAGAAATTCGAAGAAACTAGTTCAACTTTTTGTAAAGGTTACGTATTGTTACAAAATACATAAATTGATAAAGGCTGTACAATCAGTGGAGAGTCACTTAGTTAACGCATTCAGATTCAAATTGATTGAATTGTAAGATCTACAATTCAAATCCCAGCTTCGTGAACTATTAACCAAATAAAAAATTATAGAAAATGTGTTTGTAGTTCGTTCTTGGTGGAACATGTTAACAATAAATAAAGAGAAGATTAATATCACTTGATTTTCCACAGTTATTTATTAAAATAAGTAACGACGTTTCGAGTTTGCAGTCATCATCAGACTCTACAAGAAATACATAAGTGAGTTTTAATGTTTTCTTGTAGAGTCTGATGATGACTGCAAAGTCGCAACGTCGTTACTTATTTTAATAAATAACTGTGGAAAATCAAGTGTTATTTCTTCTATTCAAATAAAAAATACCGCTGTGTTCGATTTGGAACCCACTGTAAGTTTTAGATGTAGGCTTCGAAAGGAAAGAGGAATCTCTGAGTCAAGATTGGATGAAAGAAGTTATTACGAATAGTAAGGTTAATGATTTATAAATGTGTATCACAATTATAATTAAATTGTAAACCCAAATGTAAATTCTAAGCAGATTAGCAAGAATAAATAAATAATATAAGTTGTAGGCCCTTGCAAAGCAGAGATTCTAAACTGAAACTAGGATTTCAAAATGAAAGCAAAAGTTGTCTAGAAACAGATGGAATTCTATTTATTCTTTATTGAATTGATGAGATAGATATACTATATAAGATTTTTTTTGAAATTGTAAATAGTTATCATAAATTCCATTGAACAAATGTAAATTAGAACATAAACAAGTAATGAAATAAACAAATCATTATAGGACAAAACCAATTGCTTGTTGGAAATACAAATTGTCGTGTCATACCTTATTCAGTTTCTCCGAAATGATAAATAAAACATCTCACACATGGTTACAAAACTGACAACAGAATATCTAGGTCAAAAAAGTGAGAATTGGATAATTTAAATGTAAAGAACACAACAGAGGCAAGAAAAATCGAAACGACAGTGGAAGAATTTTAAACACCTCCCTCTATTGCTTTGAAATCAGATTATTCTTCTGTTCTCGTGATGCTCGAATGTTTCACGGCATGTAACCTATTTAGAGGGACGAGTATAACGCAATTTGTTCGCGAGAGATTGAAATCATTTGCAGTAGGCCATGGAACAAGCGCCGTGCGACAGCGAAAGCTATGTGGGCGATGGCAGAGGCGTTGCTATAAGATCTAGAGCCGCTAGGCAAATATTATTTGGACCCTATTGGGTTAATGTCATTATAATCTATTGCATAGCAAGGACAGTCAAATCTCAACAATCAAACTTAGAAACTCTGTATCAGCTACAAATTACAGGATATTATTTTTATAATTAATTTTTATTGATAAACAATGAACAATTAATTAAAAAAACTGAAATATATGATTGATAAATATTTGATTTTCTTTTGTTTACCTGTTTTTATTATTTTCAAAGGTTCATTATTTCACGAAACTGGAAAAGTTGTTTACATTTGTTTTGTTTCTCGTTATTACTTTTTCTTGATTAACATTATTTTCTTACTCCCGTTTCTTCGCAATTTTATATTTATACTCTCTCTTTTTTCCAATATATATCATTATGTTAAGCAAATTTCCTTTTGATTAAAAAAAATATAAATTAATGATATGACTTGTTTCTCGTAGAAACATAAAATCAATTTTAAAATACAAAACAAGAAATAAGTAGGAATTAATGGGCCAATTACAGTTTGACTCTAATTTTTGTTACAAAACAAAGTTGTTCAATAAATAATGAGATTATGTGTTGAGATGTTTTGTATATAAATATTTATATATGATTTGATATTTATATGGCTGAATGAATGTTTCTTATTTGTTTTTATTCCAAGCTATTATTTATTAATAAAAGGTGGTGCAGTCTGTTCAATCAACAATTTAAAACTAGTTAATATTTCTCTGACTATTTGTCGATGTGATGTTGTTAGTGCAAACTGGGGTGGAGGCAACTGTCAGATTTTTAATCACGTTACACAAAAATAATAGAAGTATATTTCAAATTCGTAAATAAATGAAAGTGGCTATATCATATTACAGATAGAGCATATTGACCAAAGTATAGAAAATAATAATATTTATAACAAATGTTTACACAGGAATTTTACAATTCTAAAGAATTACAATTTAGAAAATAATTATTTAAACTACAAGGAGTACATTATACATTTCGAGAAGTTATGAACTGAAGTGGAGTCTTCCTTCAGAAGCCGGGTTTACACCATACAACGTCTTCTTGTTATAAAACATATTTTTTATTATTATGTAAGTATGTTATAAAATAAAATTTACTACTTCATTGGAAATAATTTTATTCTATACAGTTTATTTGAATTTGGCGCTCACAACACAATGTGACATTGGTCAAATTGTTATATCTGGGACACCTCATCAAAGAGGAATGAGGTTTATCATTTAAAACATTATAACATAAATTTACTTTTATATATTTAATTATTAAAAATAAATAAATTAAAGTGCTCATTCGATACTAATACTCGATACTTCGTAGTATCGATAATTTTATTTCATTTATTCACTGGTGCCGATACTTTCCATTCGATACCATACCCTACTTGGAGCTGATGTGTTATTTGCTGTATCGTCAATCACTCCGAAATGATTTGCATAACATGACAAATGCTAGGATCACAAGCAAACAGTTGCCGATGAGCAGGGCAAACAAGAATTGGCACTAGAGCACTGAACATTTCCAGGAAATTGAAGTTTTCCTATCCACGTTTTCATATTAGTTACTTTCAGTTGCAATTTTAAGTAAATTCAAAGAAATTATAGTTTCCTATAATGCATTTCTACTCAATTTTGTGACACTGGTTTTGTCAAAATCGCTGTTACAAAGTACAAATTTGATTGTTCATATAAACCTATATTTTATGATAAAATGAGTAAAATATTTTTCTTTTTAATAGAATTAAAAGGTAATTATTTTTAGGATGATAGTAGTGATAATATTATAATTTGCTTTCTCGAGCTATCGTTCACGAAAGTATAACATACTTCCATAGCAACATAAGTCGTTAGTTTCTGATAACATTTATAATTTGGTTACCATTATAGAAAATAACTGTTTTACTAATATGGTAATTATGAAAATCATACGAATTTCATGAACATTTGGCCGTCTAACAATGGACAAAATTAACTATAAAAAGTTGCAAATAAGTAAATTTGAACTGTCAGACAGAGATCATACTCCACTCAATTTAAGTCGCGATAACCATGATTCATCGATGTCAGATTATATTTGTTAAATGAATAATAAACGAACAATGAAGGCTCACTGATTCCCACCACTGGAAAGTTCATCCATTTTTGAAAACAAAACAGTTTTTATTGCTGCAACAGTAAAAGTGACATTTTAATGGTTCTCACTTGTCAATAAAATCCTTTGTTTACTGCCGACAACAAAAAAATGCAACTATTCAATCACTGTCTCTGCAGTTACGTTTAATGTCTCAATCTATTAAAAACATGAGACTATAATGACAACGGTCTGCATTATATTAAAGAGACTTGTACTCAACTTGGTTTAATAACAATTACTTGTAAGGTCAGTTGTACATTACCGTCAGCTACAAGCACTGGCAGAAAGTTTGAGGCATAATATCAAACCATTTGCGGGTTTATATTTTGTTTAATTATTTTATTTACTTAGAATTCTCTTTGTTTGTAATATTTTATTACAAATTATTGATATTTCTAATTCCTTAAACTATCTAACTAATTTAGGGTACATTCACTTCATAAATACAAAATAATAGCATTAGTATTCCATCACGTCATTGTGAACCTGAGTTGAGGATTTCGTTGCTATTGGAAACGCGGAAATAGTATATTGTGTATGTAGTAGGAAAAGTGATATATTCCCGGATGGTGGTGGATATTGCGGCAACACCAGGAGTCCTGGAAGTCACTTTTCCTACGTGGTACATATATTATTCTTTTTTCAAACGGTTTATATTCTATAATTATGAAATGAATATGACTGTCTTTTTATTCACGGCAATAATGGGCTGCGTACTGTGCGGAAATGCTTTATCACCGGCCGGAAAAAATATGCCCGAACTGCTATTTCTCATAGCCTAGCAACTATTATAAAATACCGGAATAATGTACTTTCCGGATCAAAAAGACACCACAAAGGTACCAGTTTTCGTCCGATCGACAGAAAAATTTATAATTACCAAAGATTCACACAAGAAGACACTTTTTTAACAGAGGTATTTTATTTTCATGAATAATATAGTCTTTTGAATTTATCGGGTAACTTTTCGAATTTCGCATCATTTGAGCCAATAAGATACTTTATTTTTACAAGTGAGTTTTGTTGAGCGAAAATGTTTTGACGTTTTAAGAGTGCCTAGATGTCTATAGAAACATATTTTTTATATACCTGTCGAAGTTGGTTTTTGTTCCCTTACTTTTATTTTATAAATCGTCCGAATACCATTTGCGGTTAAATTTTATTCTGGCAACATTTTCCGATTGCTTTACTCGAGCTTGTTGCTAATTTATCAAGAGATATTGACAAAAATCTCCATATGTCGTTATAAGGTTTAGGGGCTATGGAAGTAAGAATAAATTTCAATTAGGAATTATACTCGGCAGTTAGTATCAGTTGTATCATTTATAGGTAGAACATGCACAGTTACATAGTTTGCAGAATAAGGGTTGAAGATAAATAAGTGTTTAAACACACAAATAAATCATAACGTTACATAGTTGACATTGTGTTCACACCTGAGTTTCATCCTTTATTTACAATGAGTACCGCACATTAAATAATGTTTATAATCTGAAGGGTATCATTAAATTTAACTACCGCAGTCACATGAAATATGGAATACAAATAAAACATTCGCGTTGGAATTGTTAATATATTTTTATTGCGGGTCCATGAACTGTGTACATTAACGAAGACTTCATTAAGAGTCAATAAATAGACGAATATAAATATCTGCTCGTTCATTAATAAAACGTGAAGCTGGTCTGTTTTAAAAGTTTTAAAATACTCTCAAGACGTCGCTAAAATTATATTTGACGTTCGAGAAATATATGATTTCTATTTGAAAATAAAACATTTGCCAGTAAACTTTACATATATCATATTTGCTTTCTTTTTTTGCAGCGGCAAAATAAAGATAAAACATTTAATGATAAGTCAGTCAGCAATCAACAAAAGGAACAAGAAAAAAGAAAAAGATTAATAAAGCAGCTTGCGGCAAATTGAGAACAGAAATCTCATTTGTTCGGTATCATTATGATTTCCGTATTTTCTACAAAAAGAATACATTTGTCATTTCTTGTAGATTGCATGTCGCTGAATATAAATCAGATTGTTTTAGCATCTGAAAGTTCGCATACTAATGGGCTATAACCATACAATCTATCCGCAAGACAGAATGTCATTCGTAAACTTCAAAATGTAACTTTGCGTTATTTTAAATGAAAATATTGGTTGTTTATGTACAAATGTTTAAATGTTTATGTACAGTACACTTTATGACCCATTTTGGCGGGTGAAATGTAGTACTTTACGTCCACCGAGGCCGTAATATAAAAATTCTGTTTTTTTTTTTTATATAGTTTATCCTACGTGGGTTCATGCTTTTAAATACGGATTTTACAATTATTACAATAAGAGCTATTTAGTGTAATATAAATATAAGGATCATTAACATAAATAACTGTAATTTTATTAAAAGAACATTCGTAACAGGACCAGGATAAAGTGAGTTAGGTGGGAGTATATATTTTAAAAAAGCCAAACCTCAAAAATTTCTTTTATCGGGACAGGGAGTTTTAACAATTAATGAAATATAAGATTTGTTTTACGTTTAGGGTCATTATTATGTCAAGAGCGAATCCTTTTTTCATTCGCTTGGGAAGACCTAATGCTAATAGTTACAATGGGGTAGGTGACCAAGGTAGAATTTTAATGAAAAAACTATTAAATTATAGAAAGTATGTTTATTTATGAACGTTGACATTAAAAAAGTTAAATATTTATCAGCAATTGTTTAGTAATTTGCGTTAAATAGAAACAGCGTCCAATACTAGGACGTTTACTAAGTTCGCACGCTGATTGGTTAAAATTTGAAGGTGTGGCAATAAACCTATCTATCTCACTCACACCACATATTTCCGTCTCTGTCTACCTTCGCCCCTCTCATGAACTTAGTTGACGTCATAATCCCCTCCCAAGTACTATATTATTTATTTACTTCAAAACAACAAATTATTAACAATTTTAAAAAAAGACGGGTATATTATTTTTGTACAAGCTATCACATATACCAAATTTAGAAATTGGTCACCTACCCCATTGTGATAATTTACTGTAATAATTGACAACTAATACTTATCGAATGTTTATAGTAATTTTTCTGATATCTGTTATTAGTACTTACAAATTGTAAAATATATCTAGATCATATAATTAAAATTCATTCGCTGTATATTCTCCCGGTGTGCACAGTGAATCATTATTTAAAATCTGAGTAAATGAAACCAAGAATTCTTTGAAAATAAGCTTCATTTATTTATCAGTCTTATTAATTATTATAAATTACAGAACATTAGGAATGTATATTTATTTGTGTCAAATAATCACATCGTACACTTAGTTATTACACAATCCGAAAAATTATCATTTGATCTCCGATGTAGTTGCCAAATTTTAATGTCTGATGGTCTTGCGAGGCATTGTGTATAACAAATAAAAACGAATAGGTGCCAAGAATCTGAAGTATTATTACTTTTTAACAGTTTAATTAGGTAAAAGTGTGTAATGAATTATTTATATTACCGGGGCATCCCTTGAACAATTTCGTTCAAAATACACTTACATTACTGGGTTTAACCATAAGATAGTATTGAATTATCGCAATTCAAAATAAAATTAGTTATACAAAAATACTTACACAGCAAAAATTAATAATACAATAGAATCCATAGAACGCAGGCATTGCATCACAAATGGAAAGATACTCAAGGAAAAAAGGACACTAATGGCACAATGATCCTATATCTATGCTCTAGCAGGATTCGAACCCAAGACCCCCGACATTTCTCTGATCATTAGGATACCGAGCCTGGTTGCTGGCTCAATATTATTCTTTTGTTATAAGAAAATTAATTAATTATCAATATCTTTATTATCTACGTTTATATGAATTGTGAAATAGTGTCATATATATTACTAATGAAGGAAATAGAATTTGGCACACAAAAGTTACGATAAAAAGTAATTTTTAACTGTAAAACTTTATTTAAACCTGGTGAAAAAGTAAGATGACAAGCAAATCTGAAAAAAAATGGCATGCGAGAAATAATTCCCACTGGAGTTCTATCAGTTTTACGATTTTTGTGTTTTTAAAATAAAAATAATTACATTATTTAATCTAGCGACTTATTCATTTTCAGTTTTCTTATTTCTATTGAATTATTGAACTGTAAGCAACAGAAAAAATGAAAATTATTCTGTTTAATTATAAATATAAAATTTTTCCTTAACTTGAAAATATAAAATGAAATGTAAGATTATAACAGAAATATTTTGCAGCAAGCTTGTGAATACCACTTATAACAAAGTTTGTAGTCTTTATTGATGATATATATGGAACATGTTTTACTTTTTAATCTATTGATTTATTGATTGATGGATTTTACGTCGAAATAAATAAACACAATAAAAAAAGAGTTATTTAAAAAATGTTTAAAGTAGTCTCTTTTCAAGCAAAGATAAAAGGAAAATAAAAGCTATTGGAAATAATGATTAAAAATTTTAAGCGGAGCATCACCCATTTGCTTCTTAGTAAAAACTAATTTGGATTTTTGTTTGTTTGTGGAAGTCAGTCACGCTTAGCGTTGCAGAGGTCTGTTTTATTGACGTTGTAAAAAGTAATGATTGTTCGTGCTGATCCACAACCTGATACAAAGTAGTAATGGCGAAGTTGATGTCGCAACTTCGGGTAAACTTTGCAGGGAGGAAGAGGAACAAAGCGTCCCCACTAGAATTTCCGGTAGGCAGGGCCGGTGCGGAATTTTCCTTAACTCTTCAAAATACTCAAAATTCATATTATTGTGTAATAATATTAAAAATGTTAAACAGTTTATGAATATATAGCTTGATGTATATAGTAATTTTTGAAAAATGTAATACAATTAACAAAACAACTATAACAAACCTAATAAACGAAATTGGTTATAATAATATTAGGATTTCGGAGTAAATACGGAGAAAGAAGTAACATGTATTGACACGAAAAAGAAAGACTGATATTGAAAAATAAAACAGGTTGTTATTGCTACTAAATATTTTATAAACTTGTTATTCGTGATCACAGTCACTATTCGCTACTGTATACGTTATATGTGCCTTTTTCATTCAATTTTCACTTCCGGAAGAAGGCATGTGGTGTCGAAACCGGTAGAGGTCTAAAATAAATTTCAAAGTTGATGAATGCCAGAATTTCATTTTCCTAATAAAAATATACATCAGTAGGTAAAGATAAAAGTTTAATAATTCTTGCAAAAGAAATAGATGACGTGAGGATCAACTGCAGGAAATAAAGTGTACATTATGCTTAACGTAGGTACACTCTATTTCCCGCAGTTGATCCTCAAGTCATCAATTTCTGCTGCAAGAATTATTAATCTTTTATCTTGCATCTTTGTTGTATACGCATGACATAGGTGTCATTTATGTCATGTATGTCATTTATGAAGGTAATTTTGGTGTCCACAATTTGTGCTTCAATGTGTGTTGGTAGTATCGTTACTTCAATGTATAACTCTTTTCGTATATTACTTCCATTATTACATTTGTATATAGTACTGTCAGTTTTGACAATTATTTACTTCCGAAATAACATGATTTCACACAAGATGATGTCATCAATTCCCCTTCCCCCCGCCGAACTGAGTTGCATAGTTACGATTGATGACATGAGAATCAACTGCGGGAAATAGAGTATACATACATAAAACTCAAGGTAGGTACGGTGTGGACCGATGTACGACAATCTATACCTGCGTATGCAGACGTTATATGAGACTTTGTTGCTAAAACCGGTTATGTTAAAACCGAATTATTTTACATTTAATTCATACCAAACACCTACCATTATCTTCCATTTTCTTCATTATAAATCACTTTTCGTTAAAAGCGACGCTGTTGTAAATGACTTTCCCTGTCTGTGTATTGAATTGTAATGTACCTGTAGGTAAACATTATTTAATTGTAACTTATACGTCTTAATGATTTATTGATTGAATTCACTATGGCTCCATATGTCATTACCTATAGTAATGGTTACTACACATTTGATACTTGATATGACGTTACATATAATTAGTAGGTGAAATTAACAGCCCCAATACGTTTCAAAATATCATCATCTTTTACAAATTGGTGCCTTGCGTGTAAAATGGAGGTACTGATTATAAGCAACGCATACCTAGTTATAGCAAATATGGTATTTATGTCAGTGATTGTAGACGCTAGCCGGTCCTGCGACGCCGCCCCTCCCCGGGATGTGCCAGGTGCGCCCCGGTGCCGAGCAGCGCTCGCAGCGCCGCCACTGCCTTTATTATGTCGCGTGCATACTTCGAATTGCTTTAGTTTGTCCGCCGAGATTTCAACATACTCGCGATACTAACCCGCTGATTCCATCATTTCCCATATCGAGGATTTCATAAATATGCTAAACATCACTATCCTTTTTCTACTATACCGGGTGTCCCAGCTCGACCGACACATGGGAGTTTTACATGGGAAATCAGTTATTTATGAATAGTATCTCCCCAGTGCAAGATATTAACTTGAAATTTTGTATGCTTATCGGAGAATATTAATTCTATGGATTACAGTTATTTCAAATATGTAATTTCGTCTGCAAGACGAGATTTATTAAATTATAAAATCTAACATTTTCGTTCAAAATCAGTCAGCCATGGAAATAAAATAAAATATCTATGTGACAGTTGTGACAGTTAATGACATGACATTGTAGATATTTATATTTTTGTAATATTGGTATATTATTTAACAAAAAGAAACTAAATTCAACTTAAATAATATTAAAATACAGGGAATAAGAATTAAAATCAGTGATACTTCACTAAACTGTCAGATAAATATTTTCTTTTATTTCCATGGCAGTCTGATTTTGAACGAAAATATTAGATTTTAAATTTAATAAATCTCGCCCCGCAGACGAAGTTCCATATTTCAAATAAGTGTGATCCATAGAATTAATATTCTCCGATAAGTATAGAAAATTTCAAGTTAATATCTGGCACTGGGGAGATACTATTCATAATTAACTGATTTCCCATGTAAAACTCCCATGTGTCGGTCGAGCTGGGACACCCGGTATATGTTTTTCAATACTGCTTCATAGAAGATGGGGGTTATGAAGGATATGCCCTTATGATATCGATGAAGAGTAAGAACTAAACATATAATAAAAATATCTATATCTACACATCATTTTAAAACATTAATTTGTAAATTTTTAGACATCAATGAAATTAAATGTTTGAACATTTAGGGCCGGTTTTTCAATCTCTGGTTAAAGTGCTGGTTACCTTAACCATCGGTTAACAGAAAAATATCGCATCGAAAATCTGATGTAAGTTGTCAAAAATACACATTATTTACTATTTCGATGCGATATTTTTCTGTTAACCGCTGGTTAAGGTAACCGGTACTTTAACCAGGGATTGAAAAACCGGCCCTAAATCTTTTTGGTTTTTCGGAAATCTATAAGAAAACCGAGATGTTTAAATTTTATATTATAATTTTATTTTGTAATATTCTTTTGTTATAGGTACAAATGTTATTATAAATTAAAACGCCTGCATGAAAACCAATGCCTTCAAATTTGGGATTGTATGTATATTTTCTTTTTTTTTTCTACGACTACTAGATATTTGCTTATTGTACCTTTGTTATTGCTATGGATACATAGTATATTGTCAACATATTTTCACCATACACAACGTTAAAGTTATAAATTCAAAATGTTCTGTCAAATATCGTATTGTTGAATTTTTGTTTTGTAGCTAGTTGCTAGCAGGAAGTGAAACGAAGACATCTTTATTATTAAAATATAAATTAATTAGAAAATAATGGTCGTAGAAAAAGCATAGTGTATGACTGGCTTTGAATGTCCATTTCACACTCGTATGAAATGAATACCATTCCATGCTTCTTGTATAATATATTATTACACTACACTTTCTGACTATTACACAACAAAAATTGCCAGTTTGTTAATATAATGTAAAATACTATAATAACCGATAATGTGATAACAAATTTAAACATGTCGGCTATTATTCGGCCAAAACAACTGGAATTATGAGTCATTTTATTGTTAATGTTTTTAATAGCTTTGAAATGCTATAGGAAAAAAATAATCGTATTTTTCTTTTTGCATGACATATTGTTTGAGTGGTTTTTATTTAAGAGCATTATTTAAACAAAGCTCCCGATTTTCCCTGCCTGTGTGCATTTGACTCGTTCTGTTGACATACTTGTAGAGCAGAAACAAGGATTATTTCCCTTATTTCCCCAGTTTCAGGGATAGTTAAACAGTCCGGGCCGGGATGACATTTGCGTTTACAGAAGCAGACGTTAGTGCGCAGCCAAGGATGAGATTGCGCCTTTGTGGCCGGTCCGCAGATTAAATTATTTAATCAGTTTGTATATCGAGAGAATTGGTCATCTGCGTTCCGCCGTCCTAACTCACTTACGGCCCAAGGAAATTACGTTCTGCCAAGAGATGGACCTACGAAGACCGGCTAGCGCAAATACTTACACAGCGAAATGTTAGATAAATAAAATATGTCAAGACATTTTCGTGCTAGGTGTAAAAGAAACTCTATTTCGCCCACAAGTAGCAACTTCTATATCCATTTATTTTTAAATTTGTTCGGACTGTTTGTTTTATTTATAAGGAAAACACTACCAGTATATTTGTAGGAAATTCACTCTTGTACTAAACAAATACAGACGTGAGTGATTAAAATAATACATCAACTCTACACAAAATGAAATTCTCTACTTACCACCTACTATAGTGCTAATTAATTATTTTATTAAATTTCATACAAAGACAAACATAATTTTCTTGAAACTGTGGTACTCTGGTAATTGATACTTCACTAAGTATGTAAATAATATCGGTAAATAAAACTTAACAACATGATAATACGTTATGAGTATAATAAGTACATACATTTTTGTTTTCGTTCCATTAATGACAACAGATTATGTATCTTAATCTTAACAGCCAAAATCCATAAATAAATATGTCAAAACGTCAAAACGAGGATCAAATTAGATGATCAAAGTTTCATTAATGAAATACGATGGATTAATTGATCAGTGGATCAAGCCTTGATTAAGTAATGATAAATTTAGCTTTAGTATATAAAAAATATCTTTGGTTACTTTTTCAATTTTATCTAATGTTTTATTGGTTATAGGGAATGTAATACATATTTAGCAGTAAAAAACATTTTTCAAAAAAAGAAATAATGAGATAGATAGTCACTGCAATTTTAAATAGCTTGAAAGGAAAACGATGTTTAAAAACAGTTGAAAGGTAAAAATTGTGAGTATTATCGTGTATCCGCGTGCGTATCGCATTTTTGCTGCATTATTTACCGTCCGCGATAAAGGTTAACCGTGTATCCATCAACAGCAATTGAATATTTCATTGTGAACCAAGCAGTCGGAAGTAGAACTTAATGGGATAATAATACTATTGTTGACACAAACATTCGGAAATTCATTCTCGATAGCTTTCTTAATATTTCCCCATATCTAAATAACTCATGAGGTGGATATTTGTGGCAGGTAATGACGGAACGACCACAAAACACACAATATTGATGTGGATTGATTCTTAGCGTTTGAATGTTATAGGAAAAGTCAGAGTTTCAAACGACGTAATTATGATTGATTTGATTCCTTATCAATGTTTGACTGCCAAGATATTCTATTCG
Organism: Stenolophus ochropezus; assembly: GCA_035578165.1. Taxonomy (NCBI): domain Eukaryota; kingdom Metazoa; phylum Arthropoda; class Insecta; order Coleoptera; family Carabidae; genus Stenolophus; species Stenolophus ochropezus. Next base: position 18,888,010 of record JAQOWZ010000010.1, on the reverse strand, counting down.
AATCGAAATATATGAATGACCATTCTAACGACTATTTAATGGTTAACTTTGAATAATAATGTTGTTTATTCCAAACATTCGTATTTGTGAATATATTAATATGAAATAAAGAAGTTTTCCTACAAATACTTTTACTTTTACTTAATGGGATATGTGATCATAAACGAATTTCAGTATATAAGTCATAAAACATAAAAACATACCACTATAGCTTTTTATTACAATAATAAAAACTAAACATTTGCTTGCAATAATAGTTATTAGCAATTTAATATATATTTATATTTTTTTTAATCTGTTCCTCCTTATATTTTGATATAATTTATTTTTAAGTTTTTTTTTTACAAACTTCATGTCTTTGATGTTTTATCTACCATTTATGCTGTATTCAGGAGAACGATAATAATGTTTAGTTATATCACAGAAAAACAGCAAGCTTGCTGTTTTTCTGTGGTTATATGTAGTTACAAAAATTGTATTTTAGTAAATGTTTATATAGATTTGATTATATGTACATAACAAGTGACAATGTTTTATTTTTTTATTGTTTTATTTAAGCTACAGAGTCCAACAGACCGAAGTCTAATTACAAGACAAGGGACCTACAGCTCATAGTGGGTTCTGAACCACTCGAACACAGTGATATTTAATTTTGGTTACAGGTTTGTTGTCACTGGGATTTGAACCCCAGTTCTCACATTTCGCTTAGCGTGTCGAACCGCGCTAACTGACTACTGCCCGTAAATTAAGCCTTAGTTTTGCAACCTAGGTGTTGCGGGTTTGAATTCCTCGGAGACAATTTTTTTCATTCGCTCGTATCAATTTCATGAAACTGCGAAACGTAAATAACTGATCATTCGTTAAACATAAGAAAAAAATGTGTAAAGAATAGAAAATTAATTATAATACCAGGAGATTTTTTAATTGGGTTTTGTAAAATGTTCCTACTTGGTGAAGAATATAATAAAAATTGTGTTAGTTAATGTTAATTTAATGTAAAGAAAATGAGCACTAAGCAATTTTCTAGGGCAGTGAATATAAATCACAAGAAGTATAATATAAAAGTGATATTCAGTTCCCAGACTTTCTTTCTGAATGAAAATTCAAGTCAGGCCAACACAATAGGCGCGATTACAGCGTAAAACTGAATTTAGATGCGGCATAAGCGACACTGGGACTACACAGCTACACCGCCGCAGGAGTGGGTGTTCCGGGATCCGGAATCCAATTACCGGATGGTCATTTGGAGAAGGTGTAGCGCGGATTAGGTTAAGTTTGTAATTAAGCTAAGTCATATTAACTGAATATTCCACCTGTGCGAGATTGCACTCGTGAACATTGGAAAGAAGATGCAATGATATGCAGTTTAATTATAAATTGGACTACCGTATATAAAATTTGGAAGAATAGCAAAATATTATTAACACCTACTGACAAATTTCGATAGTCATAATTGTCCCCTGAATAAGTATCATTGTTGTCATATATTTAATTATATACTTATATAGAACCATTGTTATTGTTCAGATTATTGTTCCTTCAACAATGTGTTTTCTTTTATGAAGTAGCCATACTTGAATTTTACGGAACATTTTAAGGTCTGCAATATAGCGCTCAAATTTTTATAACAGATTGGTTTCCAGAACTTCTTTTACCCACTGACTTCTAATACTGAATTTTATATTGCAAGCTTGTATTTATTAATGTATTATAAGTTAATATGAACTGTTCGACATTGATTTCGCCCAATAAAATGATGCTTACTCGCTTAAATGAACTATCTCTACTAACTCAATCAATCTTCTTTTCATTCTTTTTAATTTAATATAATAACACAATTCTGAAACGCCCTTTTTGCGTTGCTGTTCCGCTAGGAAATTGCCTAGCTTGCCTATTGGATAAGTTAGCCTGCATTTTTCTAATAACAGATATCATATTTATATTTTAAATTTTACCGTATCTTTCATATTTTAGCAAACAGTGGATCACTATAAAAGTAAATAATATAAATGAATGCAATAAAAAGCATTTTATAGCAGGCTTATAAATAAGTTTGGTCTTGCCCCGTTGCACATCAGTATTGCGAGCAAATTATCTTAATTTTTTTCGTTAGACTCCCTATCAAATTCTACCCATTGAGCATTGAGAACATTAAAGTTAAATAATACATTACTTTTAACTAAGAGTATGTACATACATAAATTGCATTATTAGAACATTTTAAATAGAGAAATTATTATTAATGTGTATACTTCCTGTGAAGAAATTGCATGTGTAATTGTGTGCTGTATAAAATCGCGTGATAATATCTGTATGAACTCGATGTAGGTACGTTGAGCATACTTGCTGGAAATGCAAGCGCAATGGGATATTTACGTGGTAATTGCCAAACCCTAACCGGATGATGGTTTATTATGATTTGATTAAAATTCATGACGATGTTTCATCTCCTGTGGGCGCAGGTACAAATTACCAATTATTATTTTGCATTATCATTCAGGGCAATTCGAATGTCACCAGTAAAAGTAATGTCCTGACAAAAGTTTGCAAGCAATAAGAAATTCGTTAAATTATATTACTTTCAGTCTAGTGCAACTTAATCTGAACAAGGACTAATTGTCAGTTTTAAGCAAGTTTATTATTTAAAAATGTTTTATAATAATCATATATGACGCTTTATTAATACATTATAAATAAAGTGGTGATATTTTAATGGCAGTTTCTACATATACTTTTATAGAAATATTCGTTGCTTATCATTTAAATGGAGATGAGGTGATCAACACTTACAATATCCATACCTTAATCGGGATTTGAATCCAGAACCGTACTCATCTGAAGCGCAAATTTTACCACTAATCCACATTAGCTGCTATTATTATTTAAAATGTTGTAAGTTTTTAGTACTTTTTATGTCTTTCCTACGCCTGGCCAATCCTTAATCCTTTCAACTCTTTGCCATTGAATCTACATCTTTTTTTACAAATTTCTTAATTAAATCATTTCAGTAGTCACCTACTTAGTTACTACCGTTTGTTTTCGACATTCTTTTTTTAACTATGGTCCTCAAATTTACAATATTATTATCTATTATCTATTATCAGAAGAATTTCCTGGCCTTAAAAAAGTCTGAAGAAAACAGACTGTAGTACCAAAGAAAAGATGATTGGCGAAATCTATGGTTTTATGATTTCAAAAAAATTTGTAAAATACTAAAAGATTGTCAAAGAGGCATTGGCGAAGATAGTATACAGGTTGTAAGGAGGCTAGAAATGAAAAGAAGGCGTTAGTGGCGTTCTGAGAAATAAAAAAATATAGATATTAAACTTTTATTTATCGTTGTTTACGCTGTGAGAGTATTCTTACTTCACAGTATTTTTTATTTCCCTATTTCCTTCTTCGCTGCAGCTACATTTTCATTGTGACTACTATTTTTTTTTTAATAATTACAGTCTTTGACTGTCTCTTACGCTCCCAGCCGATCTCGCTTCTTTCACGGTTCTACCATGTTGTTGTTACAATATCCTTTCTTCAATTTTTAATAATTATTTTCTCATAATATCACGAATAGTGAATATATTTTTAAAAAATATGGGTATTTTATGTTTTTCTTGTATCATATATGTAAATCAAAATTTGGTCACATATACCATTACGCGCTGTTCAGGTGAGCTCTTATTAAAGTATCAAAGCAACACTATTATATTATCTCTAACACGAGATCCAATTCCATGGTTGCGTGGATGATAATCCATTATGTTATTATTTGATCGGTAGATAAATATTAGATAAAAAATATATTTTGAATACAACACACGCTTAAATTGTAACGTTACGGAGTTAGGAGTTTCCTGTTTCATTATTGATTGTTGAACCTAATTATCACCTATGACACAATATTTCCATGTTGAACAGGGCCTGAAGTACCAAAGGTACTTCAGGAAAATAGAGTATTTATTTACTATATCACAATATCACAATACTACATTATTTATAGCAAGTAATTATTTAATACTACATATATGTATAAATAATATTTATAAATGTCTTGTAATTTATAAAAATAATAATGGAAGCTAATACACATTCTATGAAAAAATAGGCAAGGTAATATGTCACAGACGATATGATAAATTAACGTTTCATTTTAAACTATAATGGGTACGAATACTTTTGTTGCCCGCTGTACTTGTATTTTAGTGTTATGAGTTGTCAGATTAGTCTATTGCACGGGATCTGTAGTGGGTTTATAGTGAGTTTGGAACCACTCAGACATAAATAAATGGAGAAAGATTGGCAACTGGGATTTGAACCTTAGTTGTCAAACTCCACTCAGTGCTAACAAGAGCAGTTACCGCTACCTTTATAAATGGAGGTGTTTTATATAATTTTAAAGTTTGAATAAAATATTTCGAAAAAATATGCAAGTAAATACTTACTGGTATTTATGAACATACATAATAAAAAAGTAACTTTCCATAATTTCATTAGGTTTGTATGTACGTATAAATTTTCACCATTTAAAGCACTATAAACAAATATTTCATTTAAATATCTATGATAAAATAATATTCAACATATTAGAGATACTTTCTATTTGCAAATTGAAATATAGATAAACAAATTATTTATTTTTATCAAATACAAATTGAATTCTTTCATCTTTCTTCGTAATGTATGCTAAACTGTAAACATTGCAGTAATATAGAAATTTCTTTTGATCATTTATTTGAATAAGTCTTTCACGAACACAACTTATCAAAGAAATGCTTTAATTGATTAAAAAGTATAACATCAAAGAGAATTCAACTCCATTAACAGTACAATAAAAATTCATACAGACAATTTTAGCTTGTTCATAACATAAATAATTGTGTACTACTACATACATATCCACGAGTATATTTTATCCAAGACGTGATTTGATTTCATAATTTTTATTGTTATTACGAATTATCTTTTACTTTCGGAGTAACAATAAAACATTGATTTGAACCATATTTGGTTTAATGTAGTTCTGGAAATTTTATTGTATTTCCGCCTAAAAAGTTTATTCCTCCAACAGTAACGACAAAATAGTACGTTTTCAATCATTTCTGAGTAATGTATACAACAGCATATTATTGACTATATAGTGCTGATAATTATCTATTTTTATGAGACAAAGATTAGTTTTTGGATATTACAAATAGGAAACAGGACCGAAAGAGTAAAATACTCGATCAGTATTAAGTTAACCAACTTCTTGATGAAATGTACCTAACAGACCTTACGCTTTTTTTTCAAAATATTCGCAAAAATTGATTTACAATAAAAGCTGAATGTTTTTCAGCGAAAATATTCTCTCATTTTTACGGAACGTAATGTAAAAAACAACAATTTTCCGAAACCACAATATTTTTAAGATCTGTCAAGCTTTTTAAAAACAGTTGATATATTATAAAATTATACAATTTGTAAATTTTGAAAAATTGTAAAATAATTTGAGACTCTCATTGCAAAATATTTAATACCTACCTATTTTTTGTTAAAATAAAAAATTAATTTCTTTTTGCAAAATTACAACGTACATTAAAAAAAAATCAGTTGGGAACCCATTGCATCCGGGGGTCCCCGGTAATTGCATCGGCTGTATCGGCGTTAGTTACGCCACTGGACGTAAGGGTATTTTTTATTTTGGTAATAATTGGCGACTCTAAAATTTGAACTCCATATCCTTCATTCCATTCAGTTTGTCTTAGAGTGCGCTAACCAAGTGATCCACCGCTGAGCGTAAATTTTTATATTTATTAATAAAATAAAAAAGACTGATTCATTTGAAAATTAAAAGTGTCCAACAATTACATACCTACATAGTAACTTAAAATTAGAATTTTTGAAAGGTAATTAATTGAAAACTAAAGTGGAATTTGGATTGTTCGAATTACAATATCAATATGTCACCGTACATGCTCAGCTGTATTGCCCGTTTCAATTTATCATGTCATGAAGTAATCTTAGTAATTGCTGCATAGTCCCTGCAGTGCACTTCATAACAGAAATGAGAACCCGTGAAATGTCATGTGACACCCCCACAAATTCATATACAAATTATACTGTAATTTAGCGTATATTAAGCTATGAATATTACACTCAGTAATATAAGTAGTGATAGCATCTTATGTGTGTATAATGTGACGATTACGAGTGTTTTACAAGTAGGTATATACGTACGTAATAGATAGCTTTATTGTTTGTTGTCATAGGGATTAAATATCCAAAAACATTTTTTGGTAAATAAAAATTGTCCGACTAATATAGTGAAAAAATTAAGGAGTGAAGAGACATTATCAATATTTGTAACTAGATTATGAGGTCACGAAACGAAACGTTTATATGTGCACTAATTTATTCCAAACTTTTTGCTCTCCATAAATTAATAATTGATTTAAATTTTTATAATTAAAATAAAAATTATATCATCAACTCAAACGAAACAAATAAAGATTATTTGTAGATAATTTGATAATTCGATACAACGGAGTGACATATAAAACACTTGTAAACATATTCAAGTCGAGTCGTAGCTAACGTATTTTGAAAAAAAAAACATGCAATTATATTAAATAAATTGAAATGTCATTATTATAGTACCATACCTACTTATAGTAGCATTTTTTTCTTCTCGTTATTTTAAATAAATATCATTCTGTTATTATGACAATTTTTATTTACAATAACTATATGCATATACCCTGGTTTTCACTGAGTTGACAGAAAGCTTATTGCTCGATACATATTGTTTGCTACATAATACAATATGATCATTCGTACAAGATACACCATTTCCGATTACTTTATTTAGTTGCTATTGCCATTTGTTGAACTGTGAAATATTTTGTTACCAATATAGCCATATTTCTTCTTTATTTTATAATTTCACGCATATAATTACCAAGATCCATCTGTATAGATTAAAAAGTGACAAGAAAATTCAAACATCAAATGGATATGTTCTAAAGAATTGTTTTCTAGTACTTACAATTAGCATTAAGTTAAAATTAAAGCTGGAAATGGTTGTATATAATGTTATATGGTAAACATTTTACGCTTTATGCCTTAGCTATTAAACATTTTCCTAAGCAATATAGCAGTCGGTGGCTATGCAGTTAAGAGTGAAGTCTAGTGCAGGGACTATGATTTCGGCTCTGTGATTGGTTAACATAGAAAAAAGTTTTCATACGAAAATTTTTATCTATATAAAAGGTAGCATCGAAAAACAATAGTTTAATATTAAATTTTTCGCGAAGGACATAATATTTAAATAAAATATATTCACTAATACACAGTAATTGTTGTATATTTTCATATTCTTCTGTAAAATGGTAATATGTCTTCATTGGTTTAGGACTCTAATCCGATATTGGTTAAGTTTCTTTAAAAACAGTCAAAAAATCACCTCTAGTTTAACTTGCGCCCTTGCTATTTCAACACTTTTGACACGCCTACGCCACTGCCGTTTCCACTTTGTTTTCAGGCAAGATTTATGTGCAACAACAAAAACTAAAATCAATATTTCTGTTAAATTCCAGCCCTTAATGAAGCCCTTGATTCTCTGGCATCAATATTGTATCAAGTCCGAGATAATACACGTCAACAAAGCGATCTAATTACTCGAGTGATTCTGGGGACAGCAGCAACGGCAGCAGCAGTTCCAAACAAACGGCAGTAACGAGCAGATATGCATTGCAGCGGTGCCGCCCACCGGCCGCCAACAAACCGAGGGCGGTTTTCAATTTACCGCCGCGGCCGCCCAGGCAGGATATTGCATCGGCCGGAGAGTTTTTGTCTTCGCGAGTATTGTAATACTGACACCAGTGCCCGTGATAGATTGTCTAGCCTACGCCAATGGATTTTTCATGCATTTATGATTTTGTCATTAGGTATACGGCATACTGGTTGTATTTACGATTGTCATGTTTGGTTGTTTTCTTATATTCAACGCCTTCTATTATTACTACTTTATGTACGAGTGTATTGAATAATAAGATGACTCGTAACGACTTGATTTCTAATGTAATACTGAATAATACTGAATAAATTACAATACTGTAAAATTAAAATTATTTTATTCATTGTTAAACGACCGCTAAATATGTGGGCATTTTATGAAGAATAAGAAATGAAAGACTATCTAGAAGAAGAAAAACGTAAATTTTAAATTATAAACAAAATATTGGAACATTTAGAATCCAGAATATATAAACTTCTATGAGTGGGTCTGTGTATCGTTATATTGTTATTTGTTTACCGTAGGTTTATTTCTTTTTGTTTTACAGATCCTCTTTTTAAAATATTTTTCGTATTTTACAAATAATGCAATTTATAAAAAAAATCAGTATTTTTTTTCTATCATACTCGTATCATGGTATGTGGAAATGCATTCCTAGATGGAACAGGGATTTAAGTACCCTAAGGTCCTCACGTGAAATCAAAATGAGAATAATATATAGGTTGTTACTGTTGTTAGCCTAGAGCAGTGGTTCCTAACGAGGGCGACAGTTCCCCTTAGGGGTATTTTTTAAATCTTGGGGGCTCCAACCGCGCTCTTAGTCTACACTACACTCGCCATTTTTTATTTTCGCTCATTATTTACATAGCTAATAAATAAACGAAAAGATTTAAGGCTACTTTTATCTAATATCGATCCATATATAGATAAAATAGTTAGGAGCCATCAAGCTCAAGGTAGTCATTAAATAAAAACGGCTTTAACTATTTTTTCCTGCATATTATTTTGAATATATAAAAAATTTCATATAAATTGTAGCATCGTGCGTAAATTTCAAAACAAGTAGGACAATGTAAAGTACCGTTCACATAGAGATTAGTGCGGTTGCAGTGCCGTTGTATTGTAGTGCAGAATGCTTAGCCAATGCAACTGAGCGCGAGCGTTCGGATTCGAACTTAGTGCAGAATGCGTTGGTAGTGCCGTTGTATTGCAGTGTAGAAGCTTGCAAGGTTCTAGCTTTCGCACTACCGTTGCAATACACCACTACAACTGGCCAATTAGAATGCATGTGGATAATTACTGGTTGCGCGTAATCATAACGCGCAGCTGTCATTTTTTTCTTGAGGGTTAGTTAGTTTTTATTCAGTTTAATGTTTTTTTTGTAAAAAAAAACAATGTCCATTCCTGATATTTTAGCCTCATTGATAGGCAAATATCCACCAATTTGGGACAAACGTTCTACAGCATTTAAAAAAAAATTAAAAAAAGAAAATTCATTTAAAGAATTAGCAGAAAAATTAAATATAACTGGTAAGTTTTACATAAATAAATTTCTAGTAATTTAGCAATTGTATAATTATATCTTTTAATGAAAACTGACAATGTATTGAGATGCACGCGCAAAATATTGCAAATACTACAGAAATCTACTGTACCAACTACAATCGCACTAATCTGTATGTGAACGATATAAATCTTATGCAAGCGCACTGCCCTTACACTGCAATACAACGATACAATACAACTGCACTAAGCCCTATCTGAACGGACCTTAATTCTGATATACATAATGTATATTTACTGTACCGATTGAATCCAAATTACGATATGATAAAAAAGTAAATGTTCTTCATATTCTACATTAATGTAATGTTAGAATAAAACTAAAAAACAGAACACTTATGAAGAGTTTTTATGAAAGAGATGACAAAGCTCGACTAGTAGGTAAAAATATAAAATCTAGAGCAAATAGTCCTTTAAACTGAAAATAGAATAGCGAATGGAGTTTTTTCTTTGCGCAATGCAGGCGCTTGTGAGAACAAAGTCCAAAGTGCACTAATATCCCTCTGTGGAGCAGCGGCCGCCGGCTATGTGCGATGCTGATTGATCTTCTATTAACCATTAAATCATATTTAGTGCGGCTGAATGATTTTGAGAACACTAGTTGATTTGCGTGCCGCGTGTGCGGACAGAGCATGGCGACCCGGCGATTTATCGAGTTTGCTGAAATTGTTATTTCGTCGGGGGAATTTACACTTCACTTCGCAAATTGTTTCATTGATTCGATCACAGATTCTATTTTTCTACACGTTGCTAACTTTTCTTTTTCTTTACGTGATATGTTCAATCGGTTGTATGTGAATAGAGATTTCTTTGTTTTCTTTTCTGATAAATAAGAATTTAATTTTACACTACAGAAAAGAAGATAATATTGCAGTTTCAGTATGGGGTAACTACAAAATTATAATTTCAGTTTCAATAGCACAGGATTTTATATTTGTAAAATTCATAAAGTGTACAAACACAATAGTTATTTATGGTACAAGTGTGTTACATTACAGATAAGTCACGTGGGAAAAGTTTAGTTCACGAGGCCGTTAGGCCGAGTGTGGTATTTTTTCAAGTGACTTAGGTAATTAACACACGTGTGCCATACAACATTTTATCCAACACATTTTAATCATTGATATAAAATACATATAAGATTTTTGACAGATGGAATTTCGAAATGACATTTAGGAACAAAATAGTGAAGAGAAGGTTTTATAACGTAGTTACTATGATACGAACCGAAAAACAGTGAGCTAATATATTTAGCTCACTAGTGACTTATTTATCTAAAAACAGCATACTTATATCGTTATAATTACACGGTGTTGGATAAAAATATTTATAAGTAAACTCGTAGTGGAAAAATAGGCTAAGATAAGAGTTACAGAGGCAGGTTGTTACAAAGGTGTTAGCTTTTGATATAAAAGACATAGCTAATCTTGACAGAGAGAGACAATCTTTAACAATCATGCCACCAACTGTCTTCTAATTAAAGAAGGTTCAGTGCCGTGATAGTCTATGTTTAAGTGGTACCCTCAAATCAACACGTGAGGAAAGTTTTACGTATCATGATTTTTTTTTTCAAAATTTCTCACATAAATCCTAATGTTGAAGTTTTATTTATTCCTAATAGACTGATCTAAATATGAGAGTAGAGAATTTGTGTATATTTAATCATGTAAAATAAAAACATAAAGCATGTTTGTAGCTGGGGCTAAACGTTACTTCATTTTGGGGTAGGTTGTAACATTATAAATCTATAATTTTTGTTGTCATATTTGTAATTAATTCTTTTAAATAATTTTCGGACATAAGTCCAGATCATTGCTGTTACTAAACCTTACTTAATATTTCTTGTTTAATAAATTTATATATTTTTCATATGTGCGCACTGTTTCTTTTATTTTTGCATAAATCTATTATTTTTTTATTGTTCTACATTTTTTATTTATTATTACATATTGAAGTAATGTAAACTTTATTTATGACTAATCAGGTAAGTATTTAATGACTATTTTATAGCATTATAGCGTGCCAATATCGTTTTATTATTCTATTAGTTATTTAGTCTCATATGGTTTAGAGATAAGATTAAATAATATTTTCATTTTGCGATTTTCCCTTTTGATTACTTGTTTTATTATATAGTTTGACAGAAAGTTTATTATTTACTAGTTCATATGGTCGACGAATGATTATATAGATATTTAATTTATATGATTGTAAAATAAATAAAATTTTAAGTTATAAAAATTATAGTTTCATGTAATGGTACAATTTGCCCCGGAACTGGAAATTTTAGCCCCAACAAGAGGCAAAAAGTGCCAGTCTATACCTTCTTAAACAAAACCCTCTATAAAAAAAGAACTGTTAAATTCAAAAATGTCAGAAGTTTCCGATGATAATCTTTAGTTAATTACAGCAAAATATTACATATTACCTATAAAAAATATTGGTCATATATCTAAAATTGTAACTTTCAACCCCTGCCCCCTACTACAGAGTGATAATTTATAAAATTAGTTTTGATATAGATAGCTTATTTTAAATTTCGGTAAAGGTTTAAATTTTTCTTGTTATTACCCAGCTAAATTCTAATCTACTTATATTTTTATCGACCGCCAGAAAAATACAGGAATATTGTAATAATGCCGAACTGACATAAATTTATAGAATTAGAACAAAGTTATTGTTAAATATGCAAGTACAAACTTTATTTGTAAAAAAGTGTTGTTTTTATCGTATAGCGTAAAAATTCTATAGTTGCGTTCGAGTTTTTTTTTATATAAAAACATATATTATAATACCATTTATGTATTTTTAATAGGAATTATACTATTTGATACCTATAATTTTCCCTGGACGACATAGAACAGAGAGTGGCATTTCTTTTTTTTTAATCAGTAGTAACATTTTTTATATAAAAATATATTACTATATTGGCATTACAATAGAAAAATTATAGTTTTCGTAATATTTTTTTAAAAAATTAAAAATTCAAAAATTTAAACTCCAGCCGAGTTAGCACGAACCCCAAGCGACGTCATTTCCTATGTTCAGAGCACTGCGGGATATATGTGCTGTGACGTCACTCTCCCTGACAGGTACCTGCTGAAGCTGATTGCTTGGTTGCTCGCGTGCTGAACTACGCTCGTTTTAGCGCGCAATTTAAAATTGTTATTTTAAATTATACCTTTTTTTGCGTTCAGATGCCTTAAATGAACTGTTTATATATTCTATATATATATATATATATATATATATATATATATATATATATATATATATACAGGGTGAATACTGAAAACCTTGACATAGGGAAATAACATGGGAAAACAGTTTTTTGCTGTTTCCATCTGTCCCGCTAAATAAAATCGGGTGTATATGGTATCGTTAGTTAGATTACTTAATTTTGCATCTAATAAAACTAAATGTTGTGTAATAAGGCCTTTTCTAACTGAAATATTTGATAAAATAAATTGTATTTTGAAGGTTATGCTTCATATTTTCGAATAAGAAACGTCAAAAACAAAATGCTCCATAGCCGAGTGGATACGAGGGCTGTTTCATAACATAAATAATCTACAAGACCTGGTTCGAGACCACCTCAGCCCTACTTTTTTTTAATTATATATATATATATATATATATATATATATATATATATATATATATATATATATATATATATATATATATATGGCACAACATTCCTCTGAGGAATAGGGCCTAAACTACCTGAGGTACTTGTTTCATGACAGTTTTACTTGCATTTTAGTGATGCAAGGTCAGCACACACCGAGCCGTTGTGCGGTGACCCATCCAATTGGACAGGGCGGGCTATGTTGCTTATCTACACGATCAGACAAGACACGCCACGACCACACAACCGTACTGGCTGACGTTTATATATTCTTTCATAGTTAAAGCAAATATAAGGATTCATTTAAAATGATGCCACTTTTCTATTTGGTATATTATGCATATACCGAATATCTTCTAGCCTTACAAATGCAAGTACAGATTTTTTAATAGGTAGAGTTTTTTAAAAATCTGTTTCAATTTGAAGCGTATGATGTCTCGAACGAGTAATTTGAACTTAAAAATATGAAATTGAAATAGTTCAATTATTTCTAAATATTACACTAGTATTTTTTAATTTCCATTGATAAACGTTGTTTGATAAGTAATGTGCTCAGAACACAGATATTTATCGAAAAAGAAAAATATTTTGTATAATTTAAAGATCGAAGAATTGAATACGAATATAAAATATTAAATTTTCAAATGAAAATTATAAATTTCAAATTTTAAAAACAAAACTGTAATCATTGAATGTAAAACTTTAAACGTAAAATTTGCGATATCAAGGCACAATATATAGATTTTCTTGTCCATATGTAGATACATGCATATGTGACACGTTAATATAGAGATAAGCATTTAATTAATCCAAATGTCTAAGTTTGTAATTTGCACAAACACATAGTTATGCATACATGCATTTACTAACTCATTATTGAATGATACAAATACAGTCTGACAGTTTACGCAAAATGAACGTTATAATCGATGCAAATACACCGAAATCCCATTAATTTAATAATATTTCAGTATTGAATAACAAATTTATATGAATGGATAATACGATATTAATTAATTAATAACATATAATGTATAAAAATATAATATTACATTTTGTTTTTTTTTTTGCAAGGACTATGTGCCTATGAATGTCCTTTTCCAACAATGTACGAATAAAAAGAGTATATTTTATTAATTAACCATGGTATGCTTCATACAAGAAATCCGTAATTAAAATTGCCTTGGGAGTACATTTTAAAATAATCTGCATAAAGACGACATAAAATAATTTTCAATTATGTAGGGAGTATTATAAAATAGTATGAAAGTTAATTAAAACTGACGCTTCAGTAAGTTCATTACGAACAAGATGTTCATTTTATCAAGTTTTTTTTAATATAATGAATTATTTTTCATAATCTTAATCCAATCCTTTACTACATACCTAGAAAAGGCAAAAAGTAATATAGTTCAAAAGAAATATTAAAAATAATACATAATTAATTGTTTTCTATACGAAGATAATAACATCAAAAAAATAAATTTAAGTTTTCTGTAAAAATAGTGATCTTCCTCAGTGTTATAGAAATTAACTGTATTATTACCAGCGTAATTATGAAAATCATACGAATTTCATATATAGTAGTCTCGCAAAGGGCAAAATTAACTATAAAAAATTACAAATAAATAAATCTGAACTCACATTTTACAAATACCTTAACCTTATTTGAAATATTGAAATGTTGCTGCTTGCTGATGGCGTGAAAATTATAATAAGCGATTCAGAATATAAGTATCTAATGAAATTATTCTAGTACGGTAACATGAACTTCGACACCGCAAGCTCCGCCTCAGTTCATACCTTCTAAAATGTTATAATGTACATTCCTTTCAGCTTAAATAATTATCACCAATCGTCATGTAGATGTAACAGAAGTTCCAGTAAGAACAACGATTTTGACATTTTTATAGACGTACACGAAATAAGATTTTTTTTTTACTTGGATGTACAGGTATATATAATGTATATGTATAATAACAAATTCGGCTAAACTGATTTTAAAGAATTACTGAACAAGTTTTAATTTCAGCAACATTCAACAATGTGCAAATATGTAATACAATATTAATTATAAAATAGACCAGTGATTCTTAAAATGCGGGGTTGCCACCACTGAAATATACATAGTAAACATGCACTAGCGGCCTCAATTTAATCTGATAGAGACAGCAACTAACGGGGTGCTTGTATCCTTTTCGAACAATCTATTCAAAAAGTTTCTAATATTATACATATGTAGCATTGCAAAGTAAGTTGAAAGTAAACAACAAATCGCTATGTGATCTGTACTGCCAAACATTATATCCAGATTTAAATTATTATGTCAAAATGGATTCACTAATCACATTTAAAAAAATTGGTAATACTCTCTTTCTTCTGTTAAGAGTTAGAGCAAAATTACAAGAGTATAAAGTTTTTCGAAATTAAATTCTATATCACAATATCAGATAAGATCGTAATTGATTTTACAGCATGTTTGAAGTACGAGATTTATTAAATACACAATGTAACATTTTTGTTAAAAATACATGGAAATAAGAGAAATATCTGTGTGACAATCATTAAAGTTAATTTTATATTTTGGTAATATTAGTACATTATTTAAGAAAAAGAATCTCAATTCGATTTAAATAATATTAAAATACAGACAATGATAATCCCATGTTAAAATCCTATGTTCCGCGTTTCGTTGCACACACTGTATATGTATATCCGGTATTAAAAAATAAATTTGCTACTAAACAAATTTATGATTGTTTCAATGCTAAGATTAGCGCAAAGAAATGCAAATTTTATGTACAAGTAGAAAACAAAGAAGCAGAAAAATAATAGAAATTGTTGTCCATAATAAGTGTAAAGTAATTATAGCCAACAAAGAGTCGACTTTATATCTCCCATGTCAGAATTCCAATGCCTCTAAAAATCAACTACTTCACACAAAACATTAAATATTTTATAGCCTCCGTAGACTTCTGACACTTTCAATAAAATGTTTGCAATAAAAAACCCAAAACTTGAAGCTGCCTTTGTTTTATGCCACCGAAGAAACTGTCTCTAAGGTAATAAAACAAACAATCACATTTTTACACCACATACATTAAAAATATTGCTACAAAAATAATATCATCGTGGGAATATACGAGTTATTTTACGATTTAAAAATATATAAACTGTTTTATTTCGGGCAGTATTCTCAACAAAGTTACATATTTCTTTTGATTCTACTGTCTTGTGACGTGTGACGTGTGACGTCTTATACCCAGCTTCACATTTTTTTTTTATCTTTATTTAGCTTAACAATGAAGTGAAGTTATGCGAAAAAATTAAAAACAATCAAGTTTGTAAAATTTTAATACTTTTTTTTTTTATAAAAATAGGGGCCCGATTACAGGCGTGGCATAATAATAAATCATTGAACAATTAAAAAAAAAATACTTTTTTAGGCGGCTGGTACATAAATTGTTGTTTTTCGTATCTGCTGGCAACCTTAAAGTATCAATTTTTATTTGACATCTGTCAAAGTCAAAATTTTTGGCCGCTAGTTTGTTCATTATTGATTTACATCGTTCATATTAATGTAATTAATTATTTTAGAATATAATAACAAATGTAAGTAAAATTTTAACTATTCCTTTACAAATATTAATGAAAAAGTAATTAATTTGCGAGTAAAAATAGCGGTCGTAAAGTAAATGCGGCCGTAAGGTAAATGCGGCCGTAAAGTAAATGCGGCCGTAAAGTAAAGTTTGACAGATGTCAAAAATTGATTTTGAATGAAAATTCATAATTTCTTGTTGTAATCGCCTAAAAAATGTTGTGTGCACCTCGGCTAAAAGTTCTTTTTGGGCCTCATCTGATTTGTAGCCTCGGCTTTGCCTCGGCTGCAAACTTCGGTTTCGGCCCAAAAAGATTACTTTTAGAACCTTGATACACAAATAACTATATATTTATAATTTATATGAAAGAAAAGGTTGATGATTTCTTCATATTATGCTCGTCTCCGGTTGAGATTGAGAAGCTGAAAAAGAAGTACCTTTATACCAAGTTTTAGTGCCACTAGTATCAGCTCTGTCCTGAGTTATGCGTTATATCTTATAATCTTAACTTTTTGCACTGATTCGTTTTTTTGATAATCGAGCAATGTGTTCGTTAACAACCATTTCAGAACTAGGAGTAACTTTTATTTTGAGGTAATGTAAAGAGAGCAGACTGCAGAAGTGGGGATGAAATCGGTGATATGTTCACTTTTTAAACCTTTTATTAGTGATTAGCGATATTTTACGAACTCTGAGTTAGTCACTAATATTGAAAAATGATTTGTTATACAATATATATTTTAAACCTGTGATTTGTTATCTCGTCACCGTTCGCTATTATATACGTTAAACGTTTTACGAAGTAACAACTCCAATTAGTAACAAAAATTCCCGAATTTAATCTTATAATAACTGTGATCACAAGAACGCTTTAAAATCATGTATACGAAAGTAGCAATCACAAAGCACAATAAAAAAGTAGGCTTCTCAGTCTCACTAAACAATTCCGATTAGAACACTGTGATCGCAGTTACGGTTTAAATTTACAGATATGAAATCACAAATCAGACTGTGAAACTGTGATTCAGAGTAGCAGTTTCGGCCCTCATTATACAATTCCAATTCATAACAAAGATTTCCGACTTCAACCATACAATGAACTGTGATCGCAGTCATGGTTTAAATTTACATATATGAAATCACAAATCAGACTGTGAAACTGTGATGTAGAGTAGCAGTTTCCCTCCTCACTATACAATTCCGATTCGTAACGAAGATTTTCGACTACAGCCATACAATGAACTGTGATCACAATCACACTTTAAAATCACAATTATTGGAAAGTAGCAATCACAAATCACACTGTGATTCAAAAGTAGAAGTTTATAGAGGATAATATGATTTATTCCTATGTTCAAGATTTTACTTGTTGAATTAACGAAATAATAATAACAGATAACAATTAAATGATAATATTAACAATAAAAAACCAGTAAAAAAACATCAAAATAAAAAATATTATAACAATAACAATCACATCAGAACGTGGATCAGAAAGACACTAGTGCTCTATTCAATTATAGCATTCCCTAGCGACATTAATTTAAATTTTCCGGAAAGCTACATTTGATATATCTGCGTGTCATATGACTGCACTTTAAATATTTTTGAAATGTACCAATGTACACTGGCGCTACCTACACCGTTTCGCACTGCATTGATATAAATTTTTCACGAACAGAGCTAATAAAAATGTGACTAAAGGGCTGTAAACTTGGTAAAGAAACATTTCCGGGCATACCTTCATTTAACATTTTTTACGTAATTTACTCCTTTTGTAATACGTATATGATATGGATTCAATTTATCTCTATCATTATGAATAAACCTCTATAATAATCATAAATTTATTTTGATTATTTAATTCAAACATTATTCTACAAATATTTACTATAGTTTTTTATAATATTTAGTGAAGATTTTTTAAATTTAAAGAATCAGTGAAATTATGAATGTAATTTGTAAAATTATTTTAAAGAACAGTAATGTCGTATTAAAATAAATGAAATAAAATTTAATTTATTTCCATTAAAATTTATCGCTGTGTCGACCATAATTGGTATTCCATGATCTGAATTCTTCAGATAATTTAGGTATGTTGAATGAAAAGACGGAGATTTATTGCAATTTAAAGATGTTTATATCGTTTTTCTATTCAGGTGGGTTTAATATACGCACGTGGCCTTGCAACAACTGTCAAATAACAGAATCGTTCTTATAATATATATCTCTCGACCTTGGAATGTAATGTTTTGCTTCGCAATTGGATTTTAAAATAATTTGCTGCTATTTACTACATTTAATTTAAATAAACAATCGCATTGGAATACATATGTTGTTTTACAATGTTGCTTTTATGACGTGCTTTACACCTTTACAAAATGATTTTATCATTATTACTTTTCTTAACATTTCTAGATACAAACGATTAATTTTATTTCATTTTATGTGTGTTACTACATGAAATAAAAATTTAAATAAAACATAAAATTTTATATGTAAAGAAAATATAATGTACTATAACGGTATATGAAATATCATAGAATGAAAAAGTTATATAAATAATGATACTGTACATCATTATATAAATGAGCAATTAGTTTTCAATGTCCACAATACAAACCATTAATTTCAGTACATCTTATCTAAATATATCTATGATTCTATTTCTATTTGTAGGTGATATTGGAAATATAAATAAACACCAAATATTAAGTGGGCGTGTTTTCGAAGTAAAAATATTTTCAAATAATATTTGTTCTAGTTTTAAAAATATATTGTAGAGTTTTACTCTGATATGACATAACTAGATGTTTCACTTAATGCAAAACATACGCACGGATTTAATATAGAGGGTGTTTCAGGATTAGTGCAATAATATTAAATAGCTTATTCCCATTATTTCGAGTAATAAATGGACAATGAATATAAGTCCCCTACTTTTGAAATACCAAAATGTATAACAAAAATTTTTTTTTGAAATTTAATGGAACAATTTTTTCAATTGCATAACATGCCGTCCTGACTTTTTCCAAGTTTTGTTAATTTAATCCATGTTTCATTTCATAAATGATTTATAGGTATGATTTATTGTATTGTTATACATTTGTTCCGAATATTGTTTTGTTTTCCGTTATTTTGTTTCAATTACCACAGAATATTTGTTGTAATTTACCAACTTTAAAGTCTTATATTTTAGTAACCAAAAGAAATCGGACTTATATTTATGACAATTTCGACTCAAAATTATCTCTACATTATATTGGTTAAGTGCTTTATTTCATCTTCGTGGATAATAACTCAAGTATGCTAGTTCGCGAGTAGAATACGAATATTATCTACTACTACAATATAATATATTTATTTTTTATAAAAGTTATAGTTTGTATGTTATATACGTATTTGTGAAGCAGAATCATAATATGATAGTTTCGCGTTTTATTCTGACAGGCGAATTGAAATTTTTTCATTAATATCGTAAAAGGAAACTGAAAACTATTTTAAAGTTACTTGTGCAGAAACCGTTAATTAAAAGAGTACCAGCCCTGATTTAAAATAATTAAAATTATTTTGCAGAAATGTTAATTCTGTATTATCTAAATCTCTACAATAAATGAGAATGAATAAAATGTACGAGAGTTAAATACAAAATAAAAATAGAATATAAATACTTATGCGAATACAGATTAAAAATGTCTACTTAAAATTGATTGAAAACAGGAATATGTTGTTAATATTGGTCGTTTTTGGTCGAATATCTAATGTATAAAGTTCTATACATCATATAGTGTCATTCACAAGAAATTCCCGGAACCCCACGGTTGTTAAATCTATACTAATAGTTTGAATATTTGTGTTGCTATCTACTTTCATAAACTACACTAAATTATTTCCTCATTATTAACATACAAAGTTGCTACATCATTATTTATTACCATGGCCTGAAATTGTTAATAAAACGTGTATCGAGACAGGGTTGTATCAAAGATATACAGAAAACTTTTCCTCATAATTCATATTAAATAGTACAAGTTGAACATTTTTTATTTAATTAAAGAAAATATTTAAAATTTAATAGTGAATTATGAGGTAAAACTTTCCCAATTAAAGATAAAATTCAATATCTGTGTCTGCACTGCTGACTAAACTAACCTAAAAAGTCTACGGTGGTTAATAATAAGAGATACAATAAAATATACAAAGAAATAACAACAATATATGACAGTGCGTAGGAAAGCAGAAAATATTAAATAATACGAGTATAAAAAGTTTCTAAACTATTTAAAAACTCACCATTTTAGTTCCATATTTGGATAGACTGTGACGGCCATTTTAGCTTCTAAGTCAACCTCCCTGCACACAAAAAAGTCACTATTAACACTAATCCACTCTTTAAAACGAGAAATGATCAAATTAACATACGAATCGTGTACGACAGGTAAGAAAAGTGACATATCTGACATAAAAATAAATGACATGTATTTGTCTTCCTAAAAACATGAGACTACCTGAGATTCATGGCACACTAAAATCAAGTAATTTATTTCAAACTTGCTACCGTGAAATTGGGATGTTATATGAAAGGTGTTAAATTTATTATAAACAGCACAAAGCAGTAAATTATTTTGAGAATTTTTGTAAAAAATATACAAGTTTTGATTGTATTCTATACTAATGAATGTGTAATATAATGTATGCTTAATTAAGCACTAACCGTAGTAAAACAAGAATTTAAATCAAAGTTGATTTAAAATTATTATGTTTACTACATTTTACACAATGAATGCATGATTTTAATTAATCTATTTTGCATATAATGCAGAATGCATGTGGATGAAATTATACAAATTTGTATTTGGCTTAATTCACATTAATTAGATTATTTAGTCATGTCCTTACATTACTCGTAGATTATAATTTATAATGAACAAAAAAGTAATAAAACTCTTGTAATAATGTATATTTTAATATTGCTTACATCATATTTATATAATAAATTTTATGTGTCCAGCACATATCCTCCCGATCTATACTTGTACTGATATATTTTATTTATTTATTTTGCATCTACTGCTGTTTTTGAGTCATTTTCATACATAATTTCTCAGGTTATGAGATACGAAAATGTAATTTTTATTAATTTATTTATGCTCTAATGATTTTACATATTAAATCTCTATGGATGTTCGAGCCACCATTCTGTCATATCATGGAATACAGTAGCATTATTATACTTTTAATTGTTCCTCACTTGTAAATCATTATTTAGAACCGTTTATTCATCAGGGAAACTAACTTTTACAGGTAGTATAGTTGAATGTTTATATTATTGACAGCTGTGTTTCGTTACTGTCATACAAATTTTTTCACACAACATTAGTAACTGTTAGAATTTGATTTTAATTTTAATTTGATTTACAAGTGAATAGCAAATGAAATATTGTACAATATACGCAAGTTAACAGAGGTGAAAGGTTTGCCCAAAAGGCTCGCCATAGTCATTTCTTTTTATCAGCAGTAAAAACTGTTTTACGTTGCAAATAATGTAAAATACTACATAAAGACTACAATACTAATGTATATTGGGTAACTATGCATTTTAAATAAAATAAAAAATGACAGATTTTATATCACCATCGCTCATATTCCATTGCAAAGAACAAAAAAAAATGTATTTCTATTGAATCTATATTTAACCAAAATTTATTATATACCTACACCAAAAAGGCTTTTTGATAGTTCAATATTTGACTCAAATAACCAGAAGTAAAGCGGGAATTTTATTTGCACTAAACAAAATATTAATAAGCCAAGAAGCCGGTGAAACTTTCCTATTTCGATCTATTTTTATATGACACAAAGCGCAGAATATAATCCTCTGTTAATGTGTTTTTGCTTACCAACCTTACGTATTTCAAAAATACAGGCTAACGTTATAGCATTACAAAATAAACAAACTTAAAAGCGTTGATATATTCACGTCGAATCGGACGTGGAGTGTCAAAACAAAACACTACGGTCCAACTAAAAAAACGAGCATCGTGAAAAGAATATATTCGTGCTACATACGTCGACGGGGACGGTTGAAAAAGTAGCAAAAAGATTCGATGTTCATTACAAAAATATGCACCTCTTAAGGAAAATTAAAATCGCACGCATCAGTTCGTTTTAATCTTGGAGTGCAACGCTGTTGCTTTTGCTGTTGGTGCAACAACACGTTGTTAGCCTCACTTACAAACAACGAGGTTGGAAATTACTATTGGGAATACAACAGTTATTTATAACTTTTTATTTGTATCTGAAATAATTACAATTTCTAGAAACAGCTACACATATCCTAATTAGTGTTGCCAGGAGACACAAGACCGATCTCACATGTAACATTATTATTCAAATAATAATTATTTATATCATTAGTATTTCGTTAATTAATAATTATTTATTTTTGAGCATTTATTGTAAAACGGGAAATATGTAATGGTTTATTCTGGATGTTGTTTTATGGTAAACATTAGTTAATATATGAATTTTCAAATTATTATTTAATTTTTGAAGATGAAGCGCTATTTAGACACTCATCTCAAATACTACTATTTCTGAATTAGATTTAAAACAAAATTAATTGAAAAGCTAAATTAAGATTAATAAAAGTAGACACCTCGAGAGACTTGATATCGAGACCAACATGAGACTACACTAGTTGAGACATGCTTGATACGATACCATTTTAATCTAGATTAATTTAAGACCAATCTGATCTAGTATAAACATTAATTAGAATAATCACCAATAAATAAATCAAATAAATATTATTACTATTAATTGCTGCATATACCAATCTGTTAATGCCAATATCTTGATTTCATTACATTTACTTGATGGTTTTCAATTTAGTTATAAATAAATTTAAAAAAGGGTGCTTTATCAGTGTAATTGGTATATTCATTAGCCCAAACAAATAAATTTCTCATTCTTATTCCATATGCACTTTATGTAAATTTGAAATGAGGTAGTTGCGTGTCCCAAGCGAGTTTATTAAAGGGATGGACTAAGAATGCTTGTTTATGACCAATATCTGATTACAAAAAGTTTTAAAAGTGAGAGTGGGTCAGTTGAACTGGTCTTGGTTATTTTAAGAACATGTCGAAAACAAAACTGACAAAAAATAACTGTGTTAAACGCACTCGTACTCGTAGGTATTTACAAGAAGTAGTGGGTATTTATTGTTTCTTGTGTATTATGAACGTGGTAGCAGAGAAAGTTCGTGTACGCTATACAAGATTCAAATTAATAGTTAGTGAATAAGTTTGCAGTTCGTGTCAGCTAACTGTATGACGTGAGTTGTGTACAATGTATAGAAAACTATTGGTAAACTTCCAAATATAAGATACAATCTTCTTTATTGTAGTCTATACATACTAGAACAAAAACATTCTTATAACTAATTCGCTAAATTAATTGCTCTAGTTTCTAGTTCCTGGTTTAGTTCAGAAAATTTCAAAAACATTAAACTGGTAGAATCATACGTTGTTTATACAAAAACAACATGTCAACAATGCAAATTATTCAATTAATGTTTTTGGCGTTACCTCTTCAAATATTTTTACATAGCAACAAATTTTTTAATCTTATAAGTTGTGTCCGATCGAAACACGATTTTCAGCCGAAACCGTAACCGTAACTTATAAAGTTAAGTGAAAATTTAGTTATATTTTTATTTCTAATGGAAATCTAATAATTATCCTTACCTTTCAAGGTTTTATTCGATTATTAAGTTTAATAAAATACTTCAATTTATTAAAAAATAACTTTATTTTTGCAGAGATTCTGTCCCTTACTACGAATTCCGAACGCACTTTTATAATAAAATTGCTTTTAGGAAACTTACATTATAATTTTATGAGGCCAAACATCATTTTTAATAAAAGCACTCAAAAAAGTAATATGGGTCACTATCTTTACTAATGATATATAAAGACTTTAGTTATCTATCACCACCACACAAATATCAGAAATAATCACATTTAAATAAGTAACCTTTCCAAAATAATTTTTTCTAACTAACAGGTTCTTTTATAATGTATGCTATTCTCTTAAAATAACGTTATTTTTCTAAATTGTATGTCTTTGTCTCAATTCTACAAACTAAATTAACGACTTCTTGCTTCTGCTTGCACTTGACACCTTTGTACTAACAGCCTTAGAATAACGATAAAATAGTATCATATTCGAAAACAAAACAAAATTATTAATTAACAAAGAAAAAAAAGGCGAGTGACACCATTCCGAACAAACCTGTAAGCGAAAGACACAAAATGAACACTAATTTTGACCAGGCCGAAGTGTTTGCTAATTTTTTGTTTAAAACCGAAACCAAAACCAGCATTTTTGGCTGAAACTAGCCGAAACCGAAACTTCGGTCGAACACTACCTATAAGTAAAAATTTCATTCCATTTTGTAGCAGTAGTGCGTAAAACGTTTTCTAATGTACTCGTAGTAAACCGTGATGCTAACATGCTTAACATGTAATTTAATACAATATTGTAATTAATTAAAATGTGACGGTTTTTCAAATTTTTAATTTATTGGTTATATACTCATATTAAAATATAATCGACATTGCTATAGAAATTATTTTGGTTCAATATTTAACTAAATTTATATTTTTGCCTTTATTCAGGGAATTTATGGCTGTAGTTGGTAATAAATGGTATTTAAACTGTATTTATTTCCCAGTTAACCAATTTTGTGACTAAGCTATGTAGGTATATTAGTCAAAATCAAAACAAAAACAAGAAACAAGTAAAATATATCTTCATTTGAAAATAATTCTATTTAAATTTAAACTTTGATTGGGATGCAATGTGAAAAGCTGGACAGATAATGAACAGTTTACTTATTTTGCAATAAGCGAATGATTTATTAGTTAAGGAATTAAGTTCTGTGCGTTATAATTTCATTTTTGCAGTGACACTGGTAAGTCGCAGTGCGAACTGAACTGAGCAAATGAATTATGACAGATGAAACTTTTGTGCGTTCAGCAATTTATTATCATTAGTGTGGCAGATCCAAACGAGACGAGTTTTACTGTCGCATCTCTCCATATCGCAATCACTCTCTTCGCGCTGCACTTTTTGTTCCAACGCTAAAGATTGATGATAAAAACAATCATTTGTTATTGGGTTAGCTCTCTATCCATTGTTTCATTTATTACATAAATTCATGCAATAATGCATTTCTATTTTAAGATCCATTATCCCAAATTCGGAAATCAAAACCAGGGCGATTAGACTGACCTATAATTACTTTATAAAAATCTAGGGTGGGATTCCATAACTCGTAACAACTACAAATAACAAAGGTCAAATGTCACATGTTTCCTTGGAGGAATTCAAATTTGCAATGAATTTAAGACATTTTCACATCAGCTTAGAAATATTTCTTGTTTTTACTTGTTTTGGCATGTAACAATAACAAATAACGATTACTGTTTTAGAATTATAAGTTCACTTTATAGTGATATTATTTGCATCTAATATCATAAAAAGTTTAAATGTTAGCAACCGAAGTTATATAATCAATGTTTCTTTCAGTCATAGTTCCGGAGGGGCGATGCATCCCCGGTGTAAACCAATCAAGTTGCAATCGAGTTGTAAAATGTGTTAAAACCACGCTAGTCAAAATACCTACAACCCTGGTACCTATTCATTTGAGTTTACATGTTTAAATTAAGATCGTATTATTATTTTTCATATTGCACTTGTAACTTCACTGGGAAGCAATTAAATTATATTTATTTTTTTATTTTTGTAATTCCGGCAGGAATATACATTCTTACAATTATTTATATTATAACATTATAAGACAATTTTTTTACAAAAGTTCTTAACAAATTGGTTTACTAATGTACATATCGATTACTATAAAAATTTATTTTGTTGTAATTTTTTGGAATAATTTCTTAATAAAATTAACCCATCTAATATTTTGCGAACTTATTATTTAAGCAACTTTTTAAAATTTTATGAAATAAGTAATTAATACTAAGTAATTACTGAAAAATATATACATTTTTAAAGGTTAATTTTAAATAAACCTACAAAAATACAAATAAATAAGATATACACGAAAAAAGAAGAAAGAAATGAGAAATATATTTTCCTATTGACCATGTAATATGAAAAGCAAACAAATAAAACCTAAACATGAAATACCTAGATTTAAAAGGAAAATAAAAAACTGGAGGAAAAAGAAAGATAAAAGATATTCAAAATCAAAGCCATATCAAATAAAGAAAACGCTACATAAAGAAACCCGTAAATTTAAATAAATAAACACAAAAGTGCGTAACCCTTTGTGTTGGATTTTCCGAAAGATTGAACGTTTTGCGTGGTAGAGAGAAGCAGCGTTTAATTATCGCGTATTTAGCGAAACCCTCCTCTCCCAATATTTAAAGTTGTTGGTCGGGAAGCAAACAGTGAGTTGATTTATCACCCTCGCACGAGCTTCGCTGCCGGCATCGGTCACCCGGCCGGAATCGCTCCCAAGGGAATAGCAATCGATGCGGCTACTCAGATTAACGACGGAGCTGTAGGTCTGGAGATGTCGCGCCAAGCCAACTTGGATTAGCCAAGGAAATATAACCACTCATTTTTAATACTATTTTGAGGATTTAGAGGTAAAGGGTCAATATTGTTTCAATAATCGCACATTTTTTAATATTGGGGATACAATATAACTCTCCTATTCTCAATAGGTAACTATGGAGGGAGAGGGAGGATATGTCGTAGAAGGATGGGGGTAGTCGCAAAAGGAGCAGATAGTTATGAAGTTATGTTTATAATTCTCCTCAATCGTAAATATGACGTGTTCAAAAAATTAGAGCACTTTTGCTACCCAAACTTACTTTTCGAAAAACTACCTACTGGATTGCGTGCGTTTCGTACTTGTTACTCCCCTTATTATTTATTTGCCGATCGAAAATCTGTTCTGCCAGGGGTTGACAACTTCAAAGAAACAGAAAGTGTGTGAAAATAAGAAGGCAATAACGGTCCTCTAGAGCACCAAAAAATTGGTCCTTACTTTTTTAAAAAGGAAATCACGTGTTACCGTGAATTATGTTCGGTATGTCACCATGATCCAAGAGAATTTATGCCAGTGAAGAATTTAATGCAGGAAATGTCTGGTTTCAACAGGATTTAACCATAGCCCACACAGCTCGATGGCTATTTAGCGGAAGCTGTTCTTCGGCGAACTGACCTCTGTAAAAGACGTTATTTCGTGGCCCTGTGCTTGCCGGATTTAACTCCCTATATGACTATATCTTGTGATGGTATCTAAAGACTGAAGTGTTTACGCATCGTCCCAGAACCCTAAACAACCCTGGAGGATATAATCCGCATGGAAATAGCCATCATATGAAAATATATACTTCATTGACCTACGCAAAAATGTTAGAATCCGCCTGCAGCAGTATATTGACAATAACGCGGCCACCACTTGCAAGGAATTATTTTTAATACTAGGTGATTTAAAACTTCCTGAGCTGTGGTTGAAGAAACTAAGAATAAGACTTTTATATGTCTCCTAGTTTTTATTAATTCACCTTCAAAATTAGGGAGGTTGCTTTGCCCGACCATCTACAAATTAATTAAATCTGTACATACATATTTATGGATTTTTTCTTTTGCCTCTTCCACAAATTCGATAAAATTGTCGCTAGCACTATCATTTATTATATGTATTTTGAATAAGCGTTAGATATACACTCAACATGTAAAACAGTTAATAACTCTTAATTTTGTATTTATCTTTTTTTATTAACGATTTAATTATTTATTATGAATTTTTATTTTTGATGTACCTTTTTGTACCCATTGTAATTTCAAGTAAAAAAAAGGGAACACCAATTTTAATTGATAAAGTGAAATAATATACGTAAAATTTAAGTAAAAATAACTAGAGAATTTCCAAATTTCGACACAATGAAAAAAGTTCATTGATACAGTAGACGAATTTTTTATTTGAATAAACAATAAACGATTTAATCTCGTATCTCGTATTTATAATTTGATAATTTATAACAAAAATAAAAATATTAATTTACAAATATAAATTATGTTACTCATTTTTTTGTGTCTGAGCTCGTATATTCAAATTTGAAATAAAACGTATTCTATTCAGCTTTTTATCAATTACTGGATTTGTCAGATATTAGTATAAATAAATAAACAGGTAATAAAAAACATATTTCTAACTTGTACCGAAAATCTACCTGACGCCATTCTCGAACATTATCTCGAATTTCTTATGCATTTTGGAATGTTTGACAAAATTTGATTATACCCTGTATTTAAAATGATCATTAAATATAATTTCCTCGTTGTTTAATTGTCAAAATAAATTATATGAATTATTATAAATGGATTGTTTATAGACTATAATAAGTATATGCTTTTATTTTTTTTTGTCGTTTTATAACACCATGTATGCAGTCTGTTATTAATGAGTGTTTCAATTGTTTTAATATTTGCGCTCCGAGGAAATTTATATATAAATAAAAAATTGCAGTATAATTTTAATTGCAGAGCCATGCCAGTAACTCAGCTGGACAAAGTTGCGTATTCCCAGGTGAGAATTTAAACTCGTATGAAATAACTCATAACTCGGAGGCTGGCCAACAACACAAGAAAATAAAGCGGAATTGCTGGAACACGCCGTTGCCAACCGTTGCCCACCCTAGCATAAAACAAATGCGGCTTTTTACTGCCCGCTGCACTGGGCTACGTTAGAATAAATTGTTACAACTCGGGACAAATTGCTAAATTATTTTATACAAGCGTATCATTTCGTGCACTCTATGCACTTCATACACGTCAAACTTTCTACTCCTGCATTTGTTATTTACATTTTGATTTCATGGTGCATCTTTTTAGGCATGACGAATGTATTAGGTACTTCAGTGCAATGCCACTATAATAATTTTCTATTTGAATGGATACCTACTTGCGCACTGCAATACCAATGCAATGCAACACTACAATATACCACTGCAATAAGCTCTATGTGAATGGAGTTTTAGTAGATGTTTTGTTGGTAAAATTAATCCATTAATGTTTTATCACTGTGGTATCATATTTTGATTACATACATATTTTTACTTTGGTCTATTTTAGCTAGCTATTTCTACATGATCGCAGAGGATTTTCAATTGGATTGATATAGAGCGAATTGCTATCCTATTTTTTTGAATAAATTTCTTCACCGCTTTGGGATCATTTAAAAAAAAAACAACTGTCAATCATTAGTGGTAATTCTTTACGTTCCAGGGACATCTTTATACTCTTCGAAAATTGAGATATTGAGTTTATGCTTCAACTGGTGAATTATAGTTGCCAACAACTGCTATAATTAAATTTTAAATGTATCAAATTTTACCATTAAATTGAACAGTACTGCCACTCCAATACAACATCAATTTCACGAATCGTAACAAATGGAGGTAAGGAAAATTTCCTATGTTTCAGTACAACTATTTTTTTGTATTTCAGTGGCATAGATTATGAGTTATAGCAAATGGCGTAGGTACAGCTTATAGTAGGTTCCGAATTTCTCGGATACAGATGTATTGTTATTAGATTATTAGTTGACCCCAAGTCGATTCGATCGAAAAATCGATCGATTGATCGATATGATCGTCTGATAGATCTGATCGTTTGATTGATAATATCGTTTAATCGATCTGATTTGGTCGATGTGATTGATGAATTATTTTGATCCCGATTGATCAGATCTATCTTCATTGATCAAATTGGTCTTAAATGATGATGCCTAGTCTGTACTCTGTATTTGGGCCTGGATAGAACGTTCTCAACTCTCATTTTATATCTCTCTTATATGTATATTTCACTTTATATTTATCGTATATGGATATTGAACTTCGATTGCAGTTTATTAATGAAAAATCGATCTGATCAAACCGGTTTTTTTTTCTGGTCGATCAAAAATAAGGATCGATCAGATCAGTGAAGATCGACCAGATCGATCTGCTAAACAATTGGGATCGATCAAATCACTCATAATCGAGCAGATCCATCTGACTAAACCCAATCGTATATAAGTTTAGCGACTTTTTTTTTATTTGTTTAAGATTGTCTCCAAAATTGATATTTTACATTTTATTTTACTTAAAGATGCTTAGATATCTCAATAAATAAAATTTTATAAAAATGTCATTCACGGAAGTTCACGGACAACATATCGTCTACATGAAGTTGGATTTCCATGGTAACAGGGAGTTTTGATTCAACTTATGACCTACGTTCAAAAAGCCAGCTTACTATCCCTTCTACGTAAGCGCATAACTCACCTGTGGAGTCACAAAAATTCAATGATAAATCATTAATTATAAATAAATGGGAACATTATTTTAACTTTCATTTACATTTTAAGTTTTTATATAATAGGAGTGCTTATTTGTACAATGGCAATATTTTATCAAACTTTACAAGATTAACTGGAATAGCAAATAAAATACGTGTTGATTGGTGTAGGCGGACAATAATATATAGTTCGTAATTTTACATTTGTGTTTATAGTTCATATTTATATTATTGTGATTTCCTATTAATTCAACAGTGTTATTCTAGCTTAGGGTTAGAGTACATCTAACTTAGTTTCCTTAATTCATAATATTTGTTTAAATAATAATTAAATATTTTTTGTTGACACAATTGAACTAATGACAACTCAGTTGTGCAGGTTTAAATCCCATGAAGGTTCACAAAGTTTCGAACTTATTACAATTGATTTGAAAAGTTGCATTATTATTTGTGTAACGAACTTATACCAACTGGGTCTCGGTTCTATTGTTCCAAAAATTTAATTGAAATAAAAATATTAATAAAATAACCAAAATATTTAATACGACGCAAGAGATAAACACCAAACAATATTTTGAAATTTCTTTTTCATAAATATAAACACCACTATATCATCAATTACAGAGAAATTCGTACAATTAAAAGAATACAATAAAGATTTTAAACTTATTTATGATATAAGCAAATTAAAAAATGGAATAATGAAGATGTTTAAAAAAAAAAGAAATACGTATCAAACTGAGCGAAAATATAAATTTGGAATTTCGGGATATTGATAGTATGGCTCTATTTGAAGAACTGAAAAGTTTATAATGTTTTGTAAAACCCGAGATGACTCCACATGTTTTGAATTGTGCAATCATATTAAAGTAGAGAATCATATGAGAGTACAGCATATTTATATAAATTTACCTATTCCGGTAGCATCCGTGAAAAGTAATTTTTCCAAATTGAATTTGCGTTTTTTGATTGAAAATTATATTTTAAAATGAAAATGTTTTAAATTTAATTGTGTTTAAATTAACAAATCTGGTATCATGGAATAGGAAGCTAATATTTAATTTGCACAAAGGTGCCTCTTACCCATGCATGAAGGCATGGATCCTTTAGTTCATCGTTATCACCCGCATTCAGTTGCATATACAACTTTGACATTACATTAGAGGAAAAAATGCCACTGAAAATTTGCAAATAGGATTTGCTCATACCACCATACAAAGTCTCAGCGAACAGGGTACATGTATTCTGTACAATGTTAACATACAGAATATGTATTACATGCACAAGTAATTTTATTCCTTCCTTCTTGTAGTTTACAATCCATGAACATAACATACCGTTTATGCTTGCGTTTATATAAATATGAGAGGTAGTAAAAACAATCAAGATAAAACTAGGCGTAGCTAGAAACAACAAAGCGAGAAAAACATTGTTTCACGTGCTCGGCTTCCAGTTTACCGCGAAGCAAATTGGTGAAAGTATCACTAATTCGCCCGCGTAATGAACAGCGACTTCCTAGAGGATATTATATTCTAATTAGGCACCCGCGATCTAGTCTGTTCTGCAAACAACCGACAGTGCCTCGGCCTAACCTAACACACTTACATATTTCTCATTT
Organism: Stenolophus ochropezus; assembly: GCA_035578165.1. Taxonomy (NCBI): domain Eukaryota; kingdom Metazoa; phylum Arthropoda; class Insecta; order Coleoptera; family Carabidae; genus Stenolophus; species Stenolophus ochropezus. The sequence continues at coordinate 18,855,446 of JAQOWZ010000010.1, read as the reverse complement.
TAATGACCTGAGATAAAATGCACGCTGTAGTTAGCTATTGTTTGCGCTATGTATTGTTGCCATTGTGTAAGGAACTTTATGTAGGTTTTGATATTGATTAGTGTTGGTAAAAGTAAAGCATTTTGATGTTATTTTTGTAATGTATCTGCATGTTTTAACATACGGATGAATGTAATGAATGCAACATCATGTACTCGTATTTTACTTGCACAGCGTAATAAATAACGAAGATTTAGCAAACACTATGTTTTACAGTACTAATTAGAATAAACATACATATGTTTTCAACAACGTGTGGGTACACGAGTTAGAATGTTATCGAAACTAAAACAGCACGACGTCTCTCATTTAATCTAAATTTAAACATACTTTGTTAGGAATTATTGGTAGGTTTGTGGCTTAGGATCAAACAAGAAAGTAAAAATTATGTTAAATAATTTTGTATTTTATTCTGAGGAAGTTTCGACGCTAATATTATCACCAGCTCTAAAATATGGAAGATACAGAAGATGAAATAAACTAATATTATCTGGCTAAAAAAAGTTGAAGAATAGGAGTTAATGTTAATAAATATTGTTTCGTACGTTAATCTTTTGATCTTGTTTGGTTCTGTATGTAAAGTTTCTTGTATTTTTGAAATTGAGTTTATGTCCTGTGTTTTGATAATTGGTACAAAGTGAGCTGTGTGAGGAATTCAATAACTTACAATGATAATCATGTTGATATAATTTTTTGTGTAGTTTGACTGTCATTTCTAGTTAACAAATATTTATCAAAAATTGATTAATTCGCGCCGTTAATGTCAGAAGCTTGAATATTATGAAAATTTATTGAAATTCTTTCAGCTGAATTTGCTTTATTCCCGGCTACACATTCATCACGGTAGACTGACTGAATAGTCAAACTGTGTAGTTTTGAAGACTACATTAGCAGTAAACGATATTTTAGTTTCAAATTGTATGTGTGTGCATAGTGCAATACTACTATAATAATTTTTAATGGAATGGATACTTCTGCCCTACAATACCGCAGCACTACACCACTACAGTACCATTACAATAAGCTTTATGTAAATGTGGCTTAATTCGAGACCATTCGTTAAAATGAAATATCAAAATTCACATGATTACAATAACTCTAGTATATTCTATAGCGATAGGTAAAAAGTATGTTTATGTATATAATGGCTAGTATTATTGTGAACAATATTCTCCAATTTTTAAACCCACTCTGCGTGATCGTCTTCGATCATTGTTTTCAATTTTATAGTAAGTAGTTAATTATGCATTTAACAGAAATACTAGATTTAATAGTTTAGTTGTTTCAGTGGTGGCTTGTGGTTTTTATTTGTGGGTGTGCTACATGAAAAAAGGAAATGAAATATTAATAAAAAGAATTAAATTTTCTTTGTAGTTTTGTGGCAATAAATTTTCGAGTTTCTTTATTACATCAAATGTAACAAATCTCTCATTCTAGTTTCACTGCACATTTTTTCACCACAATCGTGGTGTTTCTGTTAAATTGTCTTCTATAAGATTTACTGCGATTTTTATCTGAAATTCCTATTTATGGTTCAGGTTTTGGACGACCTCGCTGTTTAACTGTCAGAAGTAAAATTTGGAAATCTAATTTCTATGTAATTGACTTTTGAATCATGTATAAGCCTGAATTGCGCCAGATATCTGCTTATGAGCTGCAGTTTTTGCAGCTCGTATCGAGCATAACATTGTTTATCGAACACCGTAATTATTCAGCAAAGTTATGGATGTTGCTGGACGACTAAATTACTCACTGATTGTATCACGTCTCAGCGCTCTTGCGCTTATTAAACCACAAAAATTTTATAAAAGTAATTTTGTTATTCGATTTGTACTTATTTAATAATGTACTTATAAGATTAATTTATATTGCGCATTTTTATTTTTAAATTTTTGGTAGTTCTGCAGCTCTGTAACAACAATCTCCTTTGTTTTTCAGTATATTAGCGAATACTTAAATTGGATATTAATATAGTTTATTTTTATATTACAATACTCGTATACTACAAAATTATTGAGTATTAATTTTATAGTTTTATTTAAATAAATATGAAATGGTGTAAATCATATTTTATTTATGTGATTCTTCAACTAAGCGAACCTATTGAAATTTATTCTTTATGGATTTCCTGTGTTTACCTGTCCAAAGAAACAATAAAAATATAGTTTTGCATATTATGCAGTCATCTATATTGAACAATAAAACAAATTGAACTGTGACTAATTATGTTTAATCGAGGTAAATGCTTTTTATGGTTTTCATAAAAACAAACATTACACAAAAACAGAAAGTTACATAAAAGTGAAAATAACAACTAATTCATTCATCAGCAGAATAATAAAGTTATTCTAATTAGTTTTTTAGGTTAACAATTCTCGAATACTTCCTTGTGTCGTGTTACACCGTGTCTTTTCAATTTGAATTGAAATATTTCAACGATCCGTTGACACTTCAAACAACATCAGTTCTGGCCAATTACCTGACATCTGAAGACATAAGTAGGACAATAATAACACTCCAGGCCTCTCAAGGTTTCAAATTCTTTATTCTTGCTGCTTAACCTTTCAGTGAAGAACGTTATCTACACGCTAATTTAATAAATGCGTAATTAATTATTCATTATTTCTCCAAAATATACTAATCTGGGATTAAAAAAAAACAGCTAACGAATTATAATCTTTAAAAATAAATATAGTTGCTATTTTTTACCGTCTATTTGTACAGACTATTAAATATTTATAGTTATTTATGCTAAAAAGAATGTAAGTACAAACATTATAAAAATTTAACATATTTGTATTTCCGAAGTTCACCGTCACAATTAAGTTTGATGCTGCAGACATCAATACATAAATCACCCCGTAATTCAATAACTTCAGTCACCTGATGATCGCGAGATCGAAACGAGTAGTGACCCACATAGTGCCGAGTCTTCTATATCATATAGTGTCGTATTTGATTTATTGCACAGAATCTTACATTACATTGATCTTTGTAATAAACCATATACTATATACTATATTAAATACATTACTCATCGTCTTTAATACATTACTCATCGTCTTTTATAATCATAAGGAAAGAATCAATTTCACTATCTCACAGATTTTCACATTTGGTTACATTTCTCAAAATATCAACAAAATTGAAAAGGTTATGTTGAATATTCTCATTCAACATTATTATACCGTGAATATTTTTTAACGTGAACCATCGGAATTATTATATCCATGGTTACGACTTGATATTTGATTTACTGAAATGTATACTTGCTTGTCTTATTTAAAATGGGTACAAATTTAACACTTGTTTTTTGGGTTATAAAATTTTCTGGCAGCCCTACATCTAGTTCAACAATTTTAAGTCTCATTAATAATCTTACATATCCAGATTCTTTTTATTGGTGACCTTTAAAATCAGAAGTTTGTATTGAGAAAATCAACAAAGTTTTGATAAATTAAAAGTTCAAATTCTAAAGATCTCACAAAATATTATTACCCAGATATCATTCAATGTAATTAAAAACAGATTAAATCATTCTTAGCAGTTAATGCATGGATTTTTGAAAATTTATTGTAATTATTGTAATTGTTCGTTATTGTTGTGTAGCAGACCATTCTACTTATGTACCATTTCCTCTATTGTTATTAATGATTCTTAAAATTATTGTTGCACTTGATGTAGGCCTGTGAGAAAATTTTATAACCCAAAAAACAAATGTCATATTCATTCCTTTTGTTTCATTTTAAATGACACTAGCAATTATATGTATATTGATGTCAATCAAATATCAAGTCGTAAGCATGGATATGATAAATCCCCATGTATCACGTTGAAAAATACTCACGGTATACATATATATATATATATATATATATATATATATATATATATATATATATATATATATGAGTATACAGAGACATAAAATAATCATGTTTTTCTTGTTAAAATACCTGTTTGAAAAATTTCTGGGTACGCCACTGAGACTTATTTTATTTAATAATGATTTTATGCAGCTGGCTGTAATTTTCACGCAATTTTGACATACTCAATTACTAAATAACTAAGTAATTTTTTATCGCATTTATAAACAAAAAACAGAAAATCGTTAACGTAAATACAATCCAAATTAGCATATAGACTTAATTGAAACCGTGGTACATACATTTATATCCATTCAGGTAATAAATTTGACTTAATTAATTCGGACATTAAACAAATTATACTTAGCCAATCTACCTACTGCCACTCGTGTTTACTGTAATATCCCAATAAGTCTAGCAAAAGTGTATTAGTCGTGGAGTTGTTAGCTGAAGAAATAACAAGACGGCGGATTAATCGTATCCACGTAACACCCTGTGACACTTTCCTCGAAAGCGTCAGATAAATCAGGCAATGCTCAGCAGCGAAACGTTGACAGTACGAGGTTAATTACTAATTTATGTCTCCAGTATCCTGACTATTGGTAATTTTCCACTATTATGCCCACACAACTCAATATCCAGTAAACTAAACACATGCAAATGCAAAGTTGCTAAAACGGAGAAATAAATAACTCATATTCATCGGCGTGTTTCACACTTGCAGCTGAAATTTTCTTCACGCTGTGGTTATTTCGGTCCCGTGACGTTATGTATGAATGCTTTGTTATTGTTTTGAATTGTTCAGAAAGCCGGCCTTAACAACGTGTCATGTGGGACTATATGAATTTAATTTAAATTCATATTTACTAACAATTTTAATGTGATGGAAAGCGAAAATCCATTGCGAAAGGAAAGTACATGGACAGAAGAAAAGGGATTCATAAGTCAAAAAGATTGGATCAATTTTGTAAAATAAATGAAACATTAGATAAAACTTGTACGTGGAAATATCTTTAAAAACTAAATATAATATTCATAATATTAGTATTTATTAAAACTCAGCTCTGTTCAGTGCCATATTATCGACTGGGCCAAACGGCAACAATTTTTTTTATAATTTGAAAAATTGTAAACAAGAAAAGGGATCAATATAAAGAAATACATATTTCAGAAAAAAAATATTTTTATAATCTAAACCTATTAACTGACATTTTATTTTTCATTAGTTCCTTTACAATAAGGAAATAAAACACTAAATGCGAAGTAGAAAACTCTATTGGCTTCTAGGAGGAAAATAAGAATTACCAGTTTACTGCAAAATTCTATTATATAAAGCTGCAATTTTTCCTATATAGACATATGGAATACAATTATAGGAGTGCATGAAGATATATAATAAAATTTAAATATTGTAAATTTATCAGAGCGTTATTTGCAATTAAATATTTCAATTCAATATTTTATTCTCAATTTTACGTATTATATTTATTCATATTAATAATAATATTACATAAAATTAAAAAAAAAACATAAAAAGTGTAACTATAATAAAGTTGTATATATTCTATTTACTACAAGAATAAAGTATCATAAATTTATATTTCGATGACTTCCTCTATAAATACGTATAAAATATGTCTTTTATCGATATATAAAATTTCTTTTTTAGGAAAGCAATATGTGCGGTCAGGGACAATATCGAAAAAACGGGTCATCTGGAAACCTTTCTAGGGATATTCAATAAAGGAAGGTTGTGCTGGCTTCACTATTTATAGCAAAAAATAGGGATTATGAATATAAATCAACTCCGTTTACAGAATAAATCAGATGTCGTTTAGGTTCATAAACGTGGGCGAGTAATCCTTTTAAATCAGACTGTATTTCTTCCTGACAAGTACAACTTCTATACAAAATGAAATACCATTTATTAAAATTATATTAAGTATTATTTAAAATTTTAACAAGCTAGAAGTGAATTATTAGATAACATTTAAATAATACGACATAATATCGTTTTTAAGCAACAATATTCAGCATAATGTTATTATTAAATTTTTTTGGTTTCCTATTTTTTTTCCTTTTTTTAATAATCGCCCATATGTCCTATGGAGTCGTATACGTATAATACGATGAAATGAAACAATCTTATACTATATATGTACATTTGTCTATGCAATATTTAAGATGCGAAGTCTGAGCGTCTGCAAATATAAATTATTACTGTGAGAAATAATTTACATTTTCTGCTCCTGTTGTTAAAATATTACAACACATAGGATTCCATGACGCTAAATATGTTTATCTACAACTATTGAAATATTGGTACATTATACGTGTGATACTACATATAATATACTACTCATATTACACAAGTGTAATATGAAAAGTTATATTACACGCTACACTTTTCTATAATAAATAGAGCATGTAATGTAACATATAACATTTTAATAAACTGTTAATTTATTAATAATATATTTTTTATCATAAATATCAATATAAATGATTATAAAATATAATAAATACAATTTGAATAGTTATTTTGACATTTAAGTGCTACAGTGGCGCCATCTGTTAAGCTATATATGAACTACGCACACCTAATTGAATATTTATCAAATAATATCAGATTTTTTATATGCCTGATAGTTGTAGATAAAGTATAGTATTTGACTCGCATAATATGGCTACATTACACTCGGATGATTAAATATACTCGCTGCCGCTCGTATTTTTAATTACATCCTCGTGTAATATAACCTACATATTATGCTTGTTAAATAATATACTATTTTTCACGACATGCATAGAAAGCTCTACTTTCACAAAATAGTGAGAAATAGAGAGGAAAATATGAAGGGTTTACCAATAGTATAACATGAATGTTATTATACAGTGAAATAATGGAGAAATTCATTATTATATTAAAAATTATTTTTTAATAATCATATTCTTTTAAAAAGTTATGACAATTATGTCTTGTTATTTTCTTTTTTCCGATTATTTCACAATTTGAACTTGAAAACATGTGAAAAAAATGTGTGTAACTCGAAAGAAAAGCACTTTTTCTACTCTCACTCTCAAGATTATAGCTCTCAGTAAATTTAAAGCTTTAAACATTTCTTCGTGGTATAATTTTTGATTATGCCTTTAACACATAACTAAGTACTGTAACCCAAGAGCGTAGTTTACCACAAGTTAACGGGAAACATCAGTGTTGTTTAGAAAAGACATGTTTTGCGCAACTAAAACAATGTAGAGATGTCAAGTTTATTTGACAGTTGTAGGAAAAAAACTATATTTACAATAAAGAAGTATAATGTCTGTAACATTCTTTTGCTTAATAATAATAAAAGAAAAAAGTGGGAAATGAATTTGATTTGAAATAGTAAATTCCGTGAATTTGATTTACAATGTTAGCAACAACCGCTGTCATGTTGAAAGGTTAACAACACTTGATAGTATTGAAACAATATCCATTAAACAGTGTTTGTATACAATAAATACAAATATTTGCTCAAAATAAAACTAGTTATTGATTTTGATTTCCTACAAAAAATAGTCTATAAAACTCTAGCGAGAACTTTTTCCCCCGATTCGTTGTATTGCTATAACGATTTCAATGCAACTTATAACATTTTATACACAGCTTGAATCATATGAATTTAACTTTCATTAACATAAATTTTGTGCACGAGCTGAAGTTAAGCTTCCTGCAGTTATTGTTCTATTAGCATGAAATCAGTTGTCAAATCACTATTTTTTTATTTGTGCTGTTAGTTTTCATTCGTCGTAAGTGACATTTATCAAAGTAGTTACATAAGGTACTAAAATTTATTCCCTGTAATGTAACATTGTAGGTGATTTTAACAATGAATTAATTGTTATATAAGTTGACATCTTATGTATGTTATAACAATTATATACATGTGCTATACTAATGACAGTTCCTTGTTCACTGGTTGCACATTCATGTTTTTTTTTTGGGAATATGAAAGTTATTAAGCTTATTGTGGATACTACACTATACTGCACTTTGAAAAGTTGCACGAAACAGTACTCTTTTTAAGAAACATACATTGTCATAACATATAAAATAATTGTTAATACATAAGTAAGGTATGCAGTACGTGATCAAAAACGGTAATTTTTTGCGAAGATCTTTGTGGGTGTGTGTGTGATGTGTGAGAGTGTGTGGTATACACAATGACACAAATAACAATCAGAAAATATTATTATAAATGGAATTTAAACGTTCTGTTATTTTTGAAAGAATTAATTAGAATTTAATTACATTTGGTCAACAGGAAGGGATATTTTACTTGAAATTGTAATCTGTTTTTCATGGAAAATACCTCTGAGTTTTATTTTTTCGTAAATACTGTGTCAATTGCACCAATACTTTTTAAGTACAAAAATTTTCGTATTATATTGGGTTTACCAAGAGTGCAAATCATGTAATTTAAATAAAACAGACGACATAAGGTTACAAAAAAGTTAAATGAAGAAATATAAAGAGTATCTATTATAAACGATAAAAGAAATATTGTACATCAGAATTTTTAGAAGCAATTGAAAGATTTACTTTAGTTGGTGGAATTTACCATTCGTACTGATTTTCAGACTCATGTACTGATAAACAATTTAAAACATATGTTGTACTGATTTGTTTACATACTATTAACTATGAAAATGATATAGAGGATACATTAGATGTAGAATTTCAACATTTGACGGCTGATACTGGCTTTGGGGCGCTAAATATGGTAATTCGGTCCTGGTAATGGCATTAAAATTATAGTAATACTATTGCCCTGAATTGTGAACCAAGATCCAATAATACTACAGGACACAGGTCTTCCTTGTACTATGATTTAATAAACAAAAAATGAATGGTTACTCTAGTCTAATTAGGAAATAAGTTGAGGAAGAGTAGAAACAACAGAAATGATTTGAGGATTATTGTTGTATTTCGGGTAGATAGCAACAGATCACACGTCAGGGTTTTATACATTCCCAGCAGACCTTTTCGTTTAAATTGTCGCGGAAATCCCTTTGAATTATTCTCGTTTGAGTCGTTTCAGTTTGCGAGCGCCGGGCGTCGTCCTCTGGGCGGCTCGGATTTGTGTCAGGCGGCTGTCCCCACAGCACTTCATGCAAAAATCTTCATTAACAAGCTAAACTAACCAAACACGCTACCCACATGTGTCTTTTTCATTCCATGCATGTTCAATTAGCATAGTCGCCGGAATTATATTACCATCCAAATGTAAACATGAGTTTGCAATGTCTTTGATCGACAAACATGCAAAGGAGACTGATTAACCCACATTTGATTTTCAACTGGAAACTACTTGTACAGCTGAATTGCACACATCATTTTCTAAACCAATAATCCGTTTAATTTAATTAATCCACTGCAGTTACTACACAACTGTGATGTTATCTAGTTAAGTACATTAATTTAAGCTCTATATATAAACACGATTTCATGTTATCTGAAACGCTACGACATTAAAGACGTTCCTAAAACCAATATAATATCAATTATATCAGTTGGATAGGTTCAATTCGTATACTCCAAATTTTCAAATCGATTTGTATAATCCTTATTTATTATCGAGATATTTCCTTTTGAAACTTAGACCTTTAGTTCAAAATTAATCCCTAATACATTTATGTAGGTCTCAGTCGACTACTCGGTCGACTATAACTTCCAGCCACAGATATGTGTGATCTGTTATAAAATAATAAATACAGTTACTTATGTACTCTTATAACATACTCGACTGCTATAGAGTGCAGGAGTACACATGATTTATACCGGGTGAAGTTGAGAACATGGTTTTACTCGGGAGTTATTATACAGATATAAAAATATATTAAATAACAAAGGAAACAAAGTTTGTTTGGGTAATTACTAATCGCATTATTAATTTTAATAATCACTGATTAATTCATTAACGAGAACCTGGATATTAAAAATAAAAATTTATTTAAGGTATGTAAGTAATAATAAAAATAAAATTAGAATAACAATATTACTTTCAGCCTCTAGATTGTGTTTCATCCAATATTAATTTTAAAAATAAAAATTTATTTAAATTTTTATTGCTTTTTTCTTATGAAAGGATATAAAACAATTACATGGTTGAATTCAGAAAAAAATATACTATCGAATAAGTATAAAAAATATGTATAATACCATTAAAAAAAAAATAACTTTGTGATATAACTTGAGAACCACTGGTTTAAGAAAATATTTTATTCTATAATCAAGTGGCTTTGATCTCCTACAACTTTGTTATTCAGTATATTTATGTCTAGTAACTTCCGAGTAATACGATGTGCCCAACTTTCGATGTCATCCTGTGTAGGTACCTATGTATATTTCATATAAATATCTGAACAGGTACAAAAACTGTGAATCATGAGAAAAATATAAATTTCTGGATAAATTGCATTGTCCATTTAATTTATGAGCTTGAAATCAAATAGCATGATATATTTTCTTACAATTTGAATGGAACTGATAAAAATTGCTTAAAATTAATTATAATATCATCACAGTTACCCAGAATAAAAAAACTAAATTGGTAAAAAATGTAATTTGTTCAAATATATTTCTACTTTCAAATTGTACCATAAATTTCAATTTAGAATGCATTGCAATATATTAATTTATTTGGTGTACTACAATGAGGTCGAATCCGAATACCCAAGTTTACAGGAAAGCGTAGTATTTAATTAATTCAAAATGATTTCCAATTTAAATTATTTACATAATATCTTACTCTTTACATTACTACTTTTTCTGATAATGAGAACTTAGGTCATGAAAAATATTTTTTATTTTATAATGTCAAAAATGTCACATTATTGATTTGTACGTAGTTTATCTATTTAAGCAGAAAATTTAAAAAAGGTAAATAAATAAATCGAAGAATCTTTACTATTTTATCAAGGATCTTTTTTCTGTGTCTATAAACAAATAAATGTAATTGCGGACATTAGAGTACATATATGACACAAATAAATGAACTAGAACAATATTTTTGCATGACAGCAGCTACACCGCAGTGGTAACAATCGTGGATAAATGACATTTATTATAATGTGAATAATTTTATATGCAATACAAACCATGCGTTAAATTAGATGATGTTAACAATATCAACAACTTGTAATCATAAAGAAATCATTTTCATTAAAAAATACTTTGAGTATAAATTAAATAAAGCACTGTTTGTAATAGAATTTAATACCTAGAAATTACCAGTTGAAAGCTATTTTGTTTATAAATGAACGTTTCTAAATTGGACCGACGTTTAATTATTAATTTTTGGCCGAAACTGACAAACGAAACCGAAATTTCGAACAGACACTAATTTTAAGTCGTTGGCCGAATCGCTATCTATTGTATATTTTAATAATTGTATGATTGATAGACAAGCAAATTTATCAGTACTCGGCAACTTAGAACGATCAGCAACTACATTTAATTTTTATATATGCTATGAATACATTATTACAGGATTTTTATTAAGAATATATTGTAGCTGATATGAAAGAATTAAAAATAATACCATCTTCTAAAAAATAAAATGGATGAGATTCTTTCAACTTTGCGGTTTTTTAGGAATAAAAGAAAAATCTGGCGAAATGCCGTTACTAAGTACAGGAAAACTTGAATATCATCTTTTATCTGAAGTCTTTGAAATTCACTTTGTCTGATAAAACTGTCGCGCAGAAGGGGCAGACATGAAAAGATAAATTGTTTAATGATGTAGAAAAGATCTCCATTATATACTCGTCAGATCGCATCGACAAAAATTACATCTCATCTCTTGGCGTCTACGTGCAGTCCCCAATCGGGAATATTCAATTAATCTAGTTGCTGATGCCAGTAAGCTCCATTAAGTCCAGGCGGCCATGGACAATTTACGGCATTCGCTTTTTTCAACAACCCTGACTCTTCATTACATCTTATTTTATAATAAAACGCTACCAGAACTAATTTTTTTAATTGAAATTAAATTGCAGATAATGTCCCTTGCAAAAGATAAAAAAATACTCTTTTTTATGTCGTTCAAGGATTAGTTTTTAATCTATTCCGTCTTCATCATTTCGGTTTTTCTGTTCCTTGTTTCTATTGTCTTTGTATAAGAAGCCATTGCTTTCTCGGATTCTAGTTACAGACTTCTGAATAACGTGTTGCTTTTAGGTTCCTTTGTACTTTTCAGCATGTGTAGCTAAGGACCATATTGTCTTTACTCTTTAAATATCATCTGTGGAACAACATTCTTTGATGGAACAGAGCTTTAGCTAGACTTTTCTTTTGAAATGTTTTACATTAATCTTGTAATAATTATTAACTGATTTATTTGTAAATGACAAACTATATTTAAAAACTAACTTTTGTCAAAAATAATTGTTCATTGTTTTTACTACAGGATCAAATTATTATGACTATTTCCTTCACAATTTAATAAAACAATGAAAAATCAAGATTTTAAAAAATAGACCAATGATAGTGACAATGGCATAATAGGTGATAATTTTCAAAAATATACAGCGAAAATTGCACTGGTTTGACATTAACATTTAAAATCCCAAATTACAGTCAAAATTGTAAATGTAATTAGCTAAACTTTTCATTTTTTGTAATTATAAATTTTGATACAAAAATATAAATATATTTGGTGCCTTAAAAATGATCTGAAAATTCAGCATTTAAACCGTTTTACTTGTAAGTTTATTTTAATAGTATTGGACAGAAAAAGTATCCTGAACTGGGTATCGGGCATTTTTTGTCAAATACATAAACAACTCGTTATTTTGTGGGATGCTGAAGATGTTGAAAAAATGTGATTTCAGAAAAGAAGTTATTAATAAATATTATCACACTCGACGAGTTTAATCAACTGGTTAAATTTAATAGTTAATAATAACAAGCTATATTATCTTTTTTTATTTTTCCATTATCTCAATATTAAATGGGCGCAATAATTTAATTAATTATTAAATTACTCAAATTAAGTATATGTGTAATAGTTATTTGTTTCACATAAGTTCGTTTTATTTTCCTGTCTATCTATTATCACATCATACTATTCCTCATTGTTATATTTATTGAGTAATTACATTTGTCATAAATAAGAAATTAATACATATACATATTTTGAAGCGAACAACTATATAGCTTTCTGTTATAGATTCCAAAGTTTTTATAAACCCGTATTTTAATCTAAATATATTATATTATTATAATACTTCGTATAATATACGATAATTATACACATTACAGCCATAATCAATGTAGCGAATACTTACAATGTTTTATATTCGCAAACAAAAATAAGAGTAGACACAAATAATTAATACCTAGCGTAAATAATTATTTAAAAAGGACTTCATTATTCACACAGACATCCAGTTAGTTAAGATAAGATCTAGTGCTCTGAATTTAAATGGTCATATTAATTTTTTTAAACATATTCACGTATCGTCATCAAAACAATTTGTGAAACTATTTCAAGATTTACCTTGAGTTCGACAATAAGAGTTTTTCTACGAAACAACATATTTGTGGTTATCAAATATGAGTAAAAATAATTTGTGGTTTAATTTTTTTATGTACAGGTAACATTTATTACAAATAGTAAATTAATGGAAAATGTATTATTGATTTATTACCTATATTCAATACATTTTCTTTTGTTTTAACAGGTAAAACTCTTCTTCTGAAGATCGAAAATTTAATTTTTACTTTCAGTATAAAAAAAAGAGATTAATTAGTACGTACTCGTAAAGTTCTTTTTTATTCATTATTCTAAATTCAAGACGTCAATTCAAATTTTTGAGGCATCCAGTATTATATTTTAACAAGAAGATGACTTTGATTTTTTTTTATATCAATTATCTTCCCGTTTTTCATTTCTTCAGAAAGTGTCATAACAGATGAATGATACGTTCTTATTACAACTGACGATTCTGAGTACATTAGTTACTTTTTGAAATACAATTTAATAATCTGAATCATATTCCTACTGTCTGAATTACAATTGAAAAAGGTATATCTACTAGATATAATTGATTTTTCTGTCAATGATTTAATGAAATCAGCTGAGCACGATACTATTATAATAATATATTGTATACCTATTACCTAGGCGTAGTGTAAGTTTTCCAGGACGAAAGAAAATATAGCCAGGCGAAACGTAGCCGAGGCTGACTATTTATTGAAGTCTGGAAAACCACTTTCCCATCGTGATTTACACATTTTTTTTTCTACATAACAACAAGTAGACCACAATAATATTATTGGAGGATATTACAACACGCCCAATTAACAGAGAAATTTAATTGTTTGAAATGTTAATATTAAATACGGTACTGTTAATTGTATAATTAGGGAAAGAAATACCTTGTTTCGAAAAAAATGATAATTGAAATTGTTCTGAAAATATTGAAATATGTATATTTATGTGTTTGTAGGCTAGAATTATATTTTCGCTGTATTTTTTTACTTTCTTTAAAACACATCAGTCCATAAATAAATTATGTTGTAAATCATATCTTTCTTTTCATTTTTTTGGGTAATAAATTCAAAATCACTTATAATATGAATGAAGTCAGTAGTATCTATAACGAAATATGAGATACGTTTTTAAATTTGATTTGTTTTAGTTATATTATTTTGAATTGTTTTAGGTACTTATGTAATTGATAGAATGATGAATTTATCTTGCTTTCATGATAACAAATTACACCGCAGAATGAGCGTTCTCATATTAATTACTAAAAGATACGTTAAAAACGATTATGACCGAATAATGCGAAAATCATCTAATATTTCTGAGCTTTAACAATCAACAATGATATTTTACAAGCATTACAATAACAATCATTTACTAAATGGATTTTCAGTATTTCTTCCAGCTCTGCATATTATATCATATAAAAATAGAGTGTATTGAACTGAAAATGATATTCTGTGAATTTTATGCATAGTATATTTTTACTTATGATTTTTAATATTTCATTAGATTTTCCTTCAAATCGAATATTAATATTTCTATAACTTTTTTGTGCAATGCGTTTTTTTTTCATATTTTATCCATATTAATCATTCTATCAATTAAATAAATAAATACCTTAAATAATTCAAAGTTAAATAACTAAAATGAATAAAATTTAAAAAGATTCGAACATGGCCGCCACAGGCTTCACTTTTTCATATGCTATATCCAGGTATTATATAGAGATCAGTGGTGCAAATTCATACTTTCATGTACATGTAGACATGCGAAAATTGTATTTTCGGAGTATGTAGGAAAAAAAAGATATTGCAATCAATTCCAGTGAATTTTGAGCTCTATATTTATAAACAATAAATAATTGTTCTTGTATATAATGATGTTTGATGTTAGATTTGTTTCATTTGTTTTTTAAAGAGACATCATTTGTTTTAATTATAGAACTAAAAGCTTATAGCCACATGTTTTAACAAGTTTTTATTATATTTCCTTTTCCGTGGTTATTTTGGTTACAATTATTAGTATAATTACCTGAAAATATATTTCCTAATAACGGACACTGACTGCGTATTTTGCAATTTATTATTATTTATCAACTAAAAATACTTCTGTATTTACGTACTTCTTAATCCTGTACGACCTATAAGTTCTTTATTTATGCTTTAAATTAACATCGTACACCGTTTAGTGGTACTATTCCTGAAAATAATTACAGAATGCCGCTATAAATAGGTCACATTTTATTAATTCAATTGCTTAATTTGTAATTTGGTTAATTAAATAAAATTATTTTAGTAGGATAATAGAAATTTATTTTAATTGGTAAGTTCACGTCTAGGAAGAGCTGATTTCTGCCGGTGCACATGAAGCTGAACTGCCAAATATAATTGCATTTACTTTAGGAATGTCAACGTACAACCCACGAGGATTCTTAGATGTTAAGTTCCAAATTAAACTTGTCATAAAGTAACCTCAAAGTTTTAATAAATTCCTGAACTTCCCAGAACGTGCTAACCTCATATATGCAAACAGCGTATTTGCCCTAACTTCATACACAAACCGAAACGAACTTGGCAAAAACGATAATTACTTTTGCTTTAAATAAATGCATTTTAATATAAACTTCACTAGCTGAACTAAACACTTTGCTTTAGTTTACGGAGAAATACACAAGTGTTCAGTTCCATCTTCTAATAGACTTAATAAAAGTTTTCTGCAGATTATTAATGAATAAACATGAAAGGTTACCGAAATACATAGTAGTTTCATATTTACTATTCAATAAAAATTGTATTAGTTTACTTTTATCGCAATTCACATAATTGTTGTTTTTATTTTAGTACTAAAATTTTTTATTTCTGTAATAGGATTTTGGAAAATAAAATTGTTTTCTTTTGTTGTTAAATGTTAAAAATGTGTAATTCTTTTTCATGGTTTAATGAATAGCTATTTATTATACATTTGTGAACATTGTCATAAAATAAAAATAATAAACTATAAATAGACATACACCTCATTTTCATTTTTTATAAACATTTTTAAACTGGATTAAAATTAAAAGTACTAAATATACAAGAATACTAATAAATGAAACAAAATTTCGGAAAGTATTATGCAACATGTGTCCAAAAATGAACCGTTTCAGAGATATGGGGGTTTTAATTTAGATGTAATCCTAAGTAAATAGTGATGGCCATGATTTTTTTTTAAATTTTGATTAGTTATAGCATAGGAACGGACAGCCATATAAGTATCAAAGATGACAGTGTCAATGAATCGCAGGATGTTGCGAAACAATTCGATAAGTGCCAGAACTTCTTGAAAATAATCATGGCTGAAATGATTCATTTTTGGACACATGTTGTATAATACTTTTTTTATTTATTTCGACTTCTTCTCCATCTCCTATAAATCTTGAGCACTTATTTTTAATATCTTGTGTAGCAATAAACATAAAGTGATTAAACTACTTCTGTCCAAAATTATAGTACGTATTACGGCCATTACGAGTATTTGTATTTGTTCAAAATTGAACAAATATTTTTATTTTATTTATTAATACGGTATATGTGAACAACGAAACTATTGTTTTATTGATTCAATTCAGGAATTTTTAAAAATAAAACACAAGTTGTCATCTGTTAATTAAAATGTGCACTTAATTTTGGTAAATACACTTCTCTATTATTTTCATCATCATCATCTATGGTACAACATTCCAAGAAGAAACTAGTAGTAGTATACATTTTATTGGCATGTTAGAGGTGAATTGTCAGCTTACAACTATTGGAGAAGAACTACAGCTTATAGTAGATTCCAAATCATTCGGACACTGAACAATTTTAATTAGGTTAAAGATTGGCGAAGCTGGAATTTGAACTACAGATCACATATACAAAATCCTATAATAAAAATGACTTTTACTGATCATGTAATATGCAGATAGGAATCAAGAAAAATATTTATTAATCACATTTCAATAAATCTTACACTAGAATGAATAAATTTTGAAAAATATGCCACTTTTATTAATTTAACTACTTACTCGCAATAAGAAATTGTAAAACGCACACTCTTATAAAATTCTACTGAACAAAATGCGAGCAACACATTTAAGTTCGGTGAAGAAGTAACGTTTTGGAACATGCTTTCGACGGGAATTTATTACGCAACGTGAATGACAAAAAGAGATGAGAAATGAAAGTGAATTAGGCCAAGGCCTTCTGGAAAGTCTGTACGGCTAACTGAAGAAAGATTAAGATATCACCGGATAAAGTAGTCGTTTTATTCTCCGGCTATGATTAAATATTTCTTACTCCATGATAAGTGTGTCAGTGATCAAAGCAAATATCTCATAAATATTCTTTTGACAGGCTAGCCCACGGGAAATTTTAAATCCAATAAAGTTATAACATTTCGATATTAGATACGTAGGTTTTTAAGTAGGTATTAAATTTAAAGATTTACATCAATTTTTATATCTTTATATTGTACGATAAGATTCCGGAACGCTTTCATAAAAATTTTAACGTCTGATGTTCAATATGAAAATTAAGATATCGCCTTATTTTTTCAATATATATTAAAAACGAATTGGGGGAAATGTATAGATATTGCAACATCGTGTAAGTGTGTGTACTGTTGTTTTTCATCAATAACATAATTTAAAAAGTTTACCCTATCAGTTATTTAGGTATTTTTATTATTTACTCGTATGTATTTACTTTTATACATCATATAATATTGTCAGTAAAGTGAGGTTGCCCTGCGTGGTTTTTACGTTTTTAGGTATAGTTTATTTTAAATTTGAAGCAGGTTGTAAGCGCAAAGCGATTAGAATTTTGACATTTAGGATCGGTACCAAAAAGGTGGATTAGTGAGATTCATTCCAAGACACTATCAGGTAAAAATATATTTAATGAAACTAAACATATAAATAATATCAAATGCGTAGAATTTTGTGAAACAATAATATAACAATAAAACATAAATAGATAGGTCATCTAGGATGTGACCTCACCCTCAAAGATGTGCGTCTCTTACAAACTAATGAGGGGTCTGAAATTACGAAACGTTCCTAAATTTCTTAAACAGATGTTACGAATTATAATGTATAGTTTATAATAGATTTTTATGTGTGAGATCAAATGTAAATGCAGTAAGTAATGGAATGTTCTATTTATAGTTATAATAAATATTTCACGTTCTTATTTGAGCTATACTCATTCATATAAATATTTTATATGATAAGTATAGTGACTCATACTTAATAAATAAATATCAGTAAGCTGTAACATTTTGATTATATAGAGTTGATTTTGTCCTTATTTATGACTGTATATAAAAGGAGATATGTATTTTACGACGATTATAAAAAGTGAGCTATTTCTGCAAAGGTCAAGTCTAAACCAATGACTTTGTTTCATAACCTTGGGCATTACTTCCTGCTAAGTAAATACATGTCTGCCGTATCTTTGCTAAAACATGTATGTATTCATTCTCTTTTAAAAAAATCAAAACAAAAAGAGGAAGCAGAAGAAAGAACAATGGCGTAGTTAGAGTTGTATCACCCGGGGCAATAGAGATAGTGCACCCTTTCGATCCTATTTTAATCGAATAGAAAAATTTATACCATAGTCTAAATGTCTATGAATGTTTTTGTTAGAAATGAAAATACATATTACACATTCTTTACATTGCCTACAAATAATGATAATTTTTGTAAATCCTTTTGTTTAATACTAAATTTACGAAGTTAGTCTTTTGGCAGCAAAGTAGTAAGAACTCTCAATTCAACAACATTTCCAACTAACAACTGACGACATATTTTTAATTCATTTGGGACCAATAAATACCTTTGATGCAAAAAAAGCCAAGATAAAACCACAAAGGAACTCCATATTATTATAATAGATTAAGTAAGCAACTATCGCAGCGCCGCTATGTGACGCCATTGTGAATTAGCGTTGGTATAATGTCAATGTCAATGTTGATAGCTACATTACAAATGAGCTTAAATTAAAAGAAGAAAATATGTAATCATAGTTGTTGTGTTGTGGGGTACCTATAAAAGTAAGTGTGGAGAAGATGAAACAGTGGCATTTTACTTATTGCCGTATGACAGTATTGTTTTGATAACGTATTGACATTTCGAGGTCGCCGGTTTACAAAAAGGTTTTCCTCCTTTGCGAATGCAAATATAATCTACAATGAATTTCTTATCATCAAGTTGTAATCATTTAAAATAATTAATTTGATAAACCTTAATAAAATGGAAAATTATATAAATTTTATTGTATGTATAAAATGCATGTATCACAAATTTAAATGATAATTTTTAGACCGCTATTGAATTCAATCAATATCTTGTTTCTTGAACAATATTGTCTTATTTTTTCTTAATCTTAATTTCATAATATTAGAAAATTGAAGAAAGATTATATTTTTCTATAGGTATTAATTATATTTATATAGAACATATTACTCTAAATGATAACATACCTACTATAAATTTTAAACAATATAATACCAAACAAAGGTAAAGGAACCAATTTACCTAGGCGTCTGGTTAAAGAAATATTTGTTTTTGTACTATACGCACTAGGCGTATCTCCCAAAACCATAATTCGCGGATCAACAGCAACAGCTGTTTGCATAGTCTATAGTAAATTCGCGACATAATAGGTGGGGTTTGTTGATTCGAAGCCATTTTCATGAACAAAAATGACAGATTTAATAATTATTATGTACTTATATAATAGCGCATTTATTAGATATAAACCGTTTAGATAGGCAAGCTTATGAGAAAATTTGTTTCACCTACATAACTGTGTGTCTGTTTGCATTTGGGGTAATATTAGGCGTTTCTGTCGACTATTATAGAAAAAGAGCAAACGTCAAATAATTAATAATAGAAATTAGTTCTATTTTAAAATATACCATTGAATTATTGAAAGAACCATTTTAATAGATACCAAAAAAATCAGTAAATATGTAAAACATATATATTTATCTGATATTTTTGGCTGTTTAATTCAGCAAAGTAGTTCACGGAATTATTACTGATATGGCTTTGTCGAATCTGGCTTGCTTATCTATATATTTTTCAATCAACGTATAAACATAAAAATATGTAATTTTTAAATACACAAAATATCAAATAGCAGTTACCACTCGGGTGTCACGTGTCACCCCTAGAATGTTGTCATTCGAGGCAGCGCCCGCCTTAGCTACACCACTGAGAAAGAGAATAAATCGCCGCGTCCAGAAATCCAGCGGAAAATGGCGTGCGTCCTTCTGGAAGCATTAGACTTTGTAAAGAAAACGAATGAATGACACAGTAAACAACAAAACGAACATTTCTCAAGCGCTGGATATTTTTCTGGGTTACGGACACGAGACAAGAACAAGAGCACGGTTCGCGGCTCGGGTAGCCGAGGTTGGACGGAATTACCAAACTGTGACCATGCATACGTAGTAGATACGTGTGTGAGTGCGACGGGTGTGCCGCTGTGTGGTCGCACGACTTCGATTGTCTCGCGTGCATTGCTGTGACGGCCCGGTGGCGGGAATGCTAACTCTACTTCTATGCAGATTTCATTTTAAGAAGCATAATCAAATTCAATTCCATAAGAAACAAATCATTTCAATTAGAATACGTCATTAATAGAAAGTTAATAGTTGAATATTCCTTTCTCTGTTTCGGAATTAGAATATCATATTCCAGCACGCTTTTTGATGTTAGAAGGAGCTTCATTCTTAAACGATTTTTGGTTATATTTTGTTATTTGAGATTGGCATGACTGCATTAAATACACAAAATATCTAAGCAACTGACAAAGTAATTCTAATTTACCTAGGCAACAGACGAAACAGAAATCACTGTCACCAACCTAACTATTCTATCAAAAAAATCCCTTAATGGAAATTGTCAAATATTATTATAAAAAATAATGTAAATAAAAGCCGAAACAGAGAAAATAGTATAAAACATTCGTTATAAAAGGCAATTCAAGCACTCGTTCGTTGGGGCACTCGCTGCTTCGCGCTCGTTCCCGAAATTCAAACTCGTGCTTGAAAAGGTTGCCTTCTACAACTTATGTTTTAATATTCTATTATTTAAACATGCTAGAAATACAGAACAAAGTAGTAAGAGACTTAGATCATATATCACTAGATACTGACTTGCCGATATTACACGTGTCAAATTTTTGGCCAAACATAGAAGGATGGATATACTACTTCCAACTCTCTTTTGCGGCGGAAGTATGAATTAAACATAAAATTTAAAACCTGACATTGTACGCAATTGTCAGTTTACAAATATATAAATAAAATCAACTAAATCAACATGCTTTCAACGTACTCTAGAAGTATTGCGAATTAGTTAGGTGAAGAGCTTGAATCCTACCTGCTGTTCGACAAGAATATTTCGGAAAGCTAAAAGGGAAAATTTGTAAATTCAGACATGTGTCACTTTAAACATTAAATAATAAAGTTATATATAATAATTAAGTATGAAATGATAATTTGCTAACCATTTTTAAAAGTTATTTCTAACATACCTATTTGAGGATGACAAGAAAATTTTTGACATGCAGTGTTATCAACACATGTAATCACCTTGCAATAAAACGCTGGACTAAAATATGCTAAAACTAATTATAATATCTCAAATATTAGCAGTCGGAATTGTTTCTTAACATTTATACTGCGCGAAAAAATATAATATGTGTTAATATCTATTATGGAATAATAAATATTTATGTTTGAGTTGGTAATACAAGTAAGGCATGTACATTGTACTTCCGCCGCATGCAACAAAGAGAGCAATTTGTTTTGTTTCAAATCTGGCCTGTCTTTCGTATCTAGTTACAATTATAGGATCTAAGGAAATAGGTTATATGCACCATTAAATACAAAACATTAGATCTTTAATATATTGAAACACCCAGTTACACATACGTATCCTATAATAATTATTTCGATATTGCAATGTAGGGATGGGATTCTATAACTCATAACAACTACAAATAACAACTGCACTTGTTAAAATATCAATTATAAACGTCAAATGTCAAATGTCACCATAAATAACCATTACTGTTATAGAATAGCAAGTATACCTCGTAGTTGATATTTGCAATTAATATCAGGGAGTATTATTCATATCATAAGTCCAGATGATAGCAACCGTGGTTATAGAATCCCACTTCATCAGCTTTGATTTGACTAAGATTCGTATGAAGAATTCCCAAGTATTTTTTTTTCATTTTGTAATATTAGACCCCTATTTTTATTTTCACCGAGTTAAGTTTCAATAAATTAAACTCTAGAAAATCGAAAGCCAATAATAGAAAACGTCACGTTACAAACATGGCTGATACTTAGTTTTACACACCCGGTTTAAATGCATTAAAATTACATTTTGATATTAGGATAATAAAAATTAAGGATTATATTCACTTTAATATTACTTATACAAGATGAACATTGATACCCGATAAGTATTTTTTTGAAAGTAGAGGCTTGGAAACCCTCATGACATACTTGTACACCTGCGTATACTGATCTCGAACATAACCTATTTTTAGGGTTTTAAATTCTAAGAATTGATTTGGACGAGAACTAAGGTGGGACAAGTACTATCCAAAAATTTAAAAGTTGATCTTCGTTCGTATATATCTGTATGTTATTATAATAAAAGCATCTGTTTAGGGGGGTATACTCATAGGTCTTTTAACAAGACAATTATTTAAATCAGAAATCGAAGAAGACCAGCAATCAGATGAACAAGGTAAGAAACTGTAATATATTAAAATAATTTAAGATGCCGGATCACTAAGATACCCGAATCTCAAAAAATGGTTGTAAATCCAGCATAACTCATTTTCAAATATCGCTCCACACAACTATAGTTCGGGAAATATTTTTTTTGGAAACTTAATGAGGAAACCATTTGTAAGGGTACCTATTTATTTTAACTTTCCATTTACAGATTGCAGTCCCGTATAATACAAAAGATATAAAATATAATAGTCATTACCCCGGAAATGCAATCGCCCCACCTCATCTTATACCTACATTACCTACTTAAATTTTTTCTACAACAAGAATGCAGAATGTTTCAAAACAAAATCCCACATCAGACACGAAAGATATTAGATATAATAATAGGTATATTATAAACATCATTATCAAAATGAGAGTATCTAAAGTAAATATATAAATAAAAATACTTGGTTTTGTTTCACAATTTTGTTACTATAATCTGGTATTGTATAATTTCGGCAATTAACCATATTTAGAAGTAATGTTGCCATTTAGACAAGACAAGACTTGATTTAAGTCTAAGTATAGATTAAAAATTCTTGATAATCTAGAAAATACAACACAAGAGTCTAGAAACTCTAAAAAATGTAGACAGCAACATTATTTACAAGGTAGTACAAGTGTTTTTTATTTATTTATTTTTATTAATAAAAAAGTCGTTTTCATTCGTTTTCATTTAAAGGGTATGCAGATTGTACAGTAAAAGAGGAAGCAGTAAGCGAAAAAACAAATTGTAAATTATCTAGATTGCAAATCTGGTCGTTAGAATTTAGTACTACAAATGGAAATTTTAATTGTTAGCTTAATCAAGGATCTACTTTGTATTGATTTTCCTTTTTATTATTCAAATTTTTCATTATACATTTAATTAACAATTCAATAATTATTCAATTTATATTTATTACTATCAAAACATTACTAATAATAGAAATTAATTTTGTGACCAAGTATTTTTCATAACACAAAAGAATATTAAATATATACCCGTATGAGAATTTTATATTGACGTCAGCTATGGCAAGCATTTGCTGAAGATAGAGATCTACAGCTATAAATACCAACCTAGAACATCCTGCTCGCAGATAAAACAAATTAATGCTCTATATTGCTTTTCGCACAAAGACAAACATTTATGATCACAAAATACTTGTTTAAATTAAATTCTGGAAGTCATTTAAGATAACTTCATTTTATCTAATTTCAGCATACAAAGCTAATTTTATATAAACCGAACATTTTCTTTTTACAATAATTTCATTTTCGTATTAATTTCACAATAATATTTGTCTATAGTTTAATAATTATGACAAATAATTCAAGAGGTCAAGTGTACGTACGTACAAAAATTATTAATGTTTGCTATGTACATACACAAAAATTAATGTTCATCTGTCTTGCTAATGATTATAAGAAGTTAACGTAATGATGTATTAATAGTAGTTGAACGGCCAGGTATGGTAATTTGTTAATAAACAAGTATTAATTTCCACTCTTCAACTTAATTAAAATGAGTTAAAATAATTAGAAACATTCTAATTCTCATTTACTATTTACTCTGACGTCTTCTAATAATAAGATTATACCTAAAATAATCCAAACAAACAAACCAGTTATCATTTAATAGTATCTAAGTGAAAACTCCATTATACTTGTTTTATTTCATTCTCATATGTGTATCAAATTATAACAATCATAGTCATTTATATATTAACGGTTGAGGATAATTAGTCGATTTGCCACGATTTTCAATAATGCGAATGTTTTTTATGTTTTTTGCACGATTGATAAAAGTTGTCATTTTTAAATTAAAATTGAAAATTAAAAATGATGAAAGTTGAATTGCGTTTCACTTTTAATAAAAGCATGATTTTCATGATCATTTTTCATGAAACATTGTTCTCACTTTCATTTATTAGTTAGTTCCAATGATTATTAAGAATGATCCATAAAAATGATTAGTGAGCGCTTTAAAATATTTACTTACCGATTCCCCTTTCGGTAAGTAATTTTCAAAAACCACTTACCGATTAAAAACATTATTAACTTAATGTCATTAATAAAAGATATCCGATCGTATAAAAATATAAGGAAACTACTTAAGAGTGTGGATTGTGGATTATTATTTTTAATGATACACTGTTAATACTGTTAGATAACATATGGAATTTTTAGGTTATCAATTTAAATCTGTCAGTTGTTGCTGGTTTTATAACGACATTTAGGATTTAGGACTGCAGGTTTCTATTGTACAAGATATTTCTTATTCGCTGATTCTATTATAGTTCCTACGTATACTTGTTTATTTTTCGTCTAGATATGCCAGCGGCGTAGAAGTAGTAGTAAATCAAGTCAGAAAAGATGGCACATTTATAACGTTTGAAGAAAGATATTTTTCAAACTTCAAGAAATCTTGACGAAATTATTGAAATTATCGAGATATTCGAGAAATATTTCGTCTTACCCGAATCACTAATACTTACGGAAACGGTGGCGCGAAAATAAAATTAAATAACATATTTTCCATTTGTTTACATAATAATTTTGAAAATATCCCTTCTTCGCAAGATATATTTGTAATTTGTAATTGATACCCTTCATATACCTATTAGCAGACAACTTTTTTACTTTTTTGGTAATTTATTTATTCTATCTGCACCTATAATTTATAATCTAATCCTAATTTAAAACAATGAGTACTGAGGGAATGGATGTAAATTTTAAATTATTTATTATCCTTTGTATTCGACTAATTTTACCTTTTTCATTTATTTTTTATACATACTTATTACGAAATAACAAATTTACAATGTTTAAGACCAGGTATGAGTAAATTTTTTATAATAGTTAATTAATAGATCTGCGGTTCAAATTCTAACGTTCGAACGTTGTGTCCTAGTGATCCACAATCTACCATAAACTGTCAGCTTGACAAACTACACCACTAAAATGAAAGTGAAACTTGTAACGAAACAGCATTCAATACTTCGTTATGCCGCAGATGATTCTTATAACGGAATTCCCAAATGAATAGAACACCTCCAACCTCCAATTTCCCTTTCTGTTCCTTTAACCCTATAATTCTGTGCTGCATGTGCACTTGGTAATTGGCAATCGCGAAGCCGGTGCGTTGCGAAGGCCAACCGGTTCAATAACCAGTTTGAGTTTTTCTCGAGCGCGGGGAGGCGGGTGGTTTCACTCTCGAGAGCGTCAGCGCTGCAGCGGGTGACTGACTCGCCCGCCGCTGCCGCTGCAAGATGCACCCAGTGCTCGCGACCCCAGCGAACTCTTCAAGGGCAAGCGTGGAAAAACTCTATTGTTTGTGTCTGCTTCAGCCAAATATGGAAACTGTTCTCATAACAAACAAAATGCATATTTTCATCAAAAATATTTATGTCAAGTGTTATATTTAAATGCTCTTATTTTTAAAATTATCAGTGGCAATATTAGTAGGGGGATGGTTAGCAAGAACAACCAGGAGTAAATAATTTGGGAAATATTATACCAACTACTTTTTTACTCTCCCTTCTTGTCTTTTGGCTATTATTTTTTTTTACTTATTTATGGTATTTACGTGAGAGCTTGACTCAATGAAGAATTTATTAAAATAAAGAATATATATTTTAAAGTTGATATCGATAGAACGATTTTTCTACTAATTGTAACTTTTAAAAACTAGGCACATTTTAAATGGTTTTTTACTGGTCACTTTGCACATATTTATTTAACAGATTTATTTCTTTTTACCAAGTATTTATTTCAAGGGTTTCACTATGGAATATACACAAGAAATAACTCAAATTACTCATTTTAATACCAAAAATTTTGGATTTTGAAAACAGTCCATACCAATTGATAGGCGTCGATGCGCTGATTCCAAATTTATAAACGGAATTTACTTATTTCTTTTCATTCTTGAGATTTTTGCTATCAAAGTTGCATCTAAAAAGCATATAATTTTTAAGTATATTTTATAAATTGCTTCAGGTACAACATGAAATATTTTACTAGTCGATTTTACGGACAAAGTTTCATAAAGAAATATTTTCTCCACATACACGTTATCTGGAACGAAAATGAGAAAAAATAAAAAACCGGATATCTGGACTTAAATAAATATCGATTCATTGAATCAGAATTTTTGTATTGTCAATATTTTAATTTCTTGTTTCTATAAGCTATTCTTTAGTAATTATTATGTATTGACATTTATCGATATTTAGAGACTTATAGATATTTATCGATAATTATCGATATTTACCATGTTTTTCATAATTATCGATATTTTTCGATAGTTAACGATAATTATCAATAAATCGATATATCGAGATTATTTTATTATCGAATATCGATATAGAAATTCGAATATCGCGCAGTTTAAGTCATTTCAGCCCGTATTTTTTTTAATCTGTAACTAAGGTTTATTGTCAGCATGTTTACTTATTTTTGCTGTCTGCTATATAGGTTGGCCTAAATCGAGTGATTTTTAATAAAAAAAATCCATTTCTAATTTCTATAAACAATACAAAATTAACACTTATAAAATGGAATATTGGAAGTCTAACATTTCATATTTCCAAGAAATTTTAAATGTTTAGTTTATATTCTTAGAAGTAATTGAACTGTGAAACGTCGAGAAACGAATGTACATATAACTTTGCAATCTACGTACATGCATATGTATACTAGGTATCTATATCAAAGTAATTTTCGAATACATTCTTTACAAATACTTGTATAAACTTAAAAGTAAAACTTGAGGAAAACAGAAATATTAAATTTCCATTAGAAATAAAAGAAATAGCACTAACATGTATACGAGCGAGCTGGGGCTAGTACATATTTTTTAAAAGATTTTTAATACAATAAGGAATCATTAGTGGGACAAATGTAGAATATTTTATTTCTATTTCGCACAATTAAAGCCTTTTGTATTAGCCTATAAATTGTACAAGATATTGCACCATTGTTGGTACAATTTAAATTGGCTATTATCAAATAGCAAATTGGTTGAAATATTATATAATAAGATCGTAAACATATTGAAAAAATAGAACACGTTCTATTTTTTATACAATCATATATGAATTTTGTGATTTAGATGGAGTTAAATAGAATAAAATTTCAGGGATGTAATAACACTTTTCCGCGTACAGAAAAAGGTCTTTTAAAATATTCTCCGTCATGTACGTGTTGTTATTCTAATCTGTAGTCCACATCTAGACGCTAAATAATATTTGTATGAACTGAGGCGGAGCTTTTGGAGTCGAAGTTCATATTACAGTTCTAGAATAGTAGTACTTGCATTTGTGACTTATTTATTATAATATTTCACGTTGTTAAAGTATTTAAAAATGTGAGCCACTTTACGGTTAAGATAAATTTATTTACAACTTTTCATAATTTCCTTTGTCCGTTGATAGACGCCCAACTGCATATAAAATTAGTAAGCTTTTCATAATTACCCTACCAGTAAAACTGTTATAATATTTCGTTAACCAAATAATAAAAGTTCTCGTTAATTCACAGTTAAAAATATTTAACAAATTAGGCACTGTTGAATAATATCTTTCAAATTGTACTAAGTTCGTGGTAATTACCAGCAATATAGATTTATTTTTTGTGAACAGTTACAGAAGGGACAGATTTTTGATTACACTTAACCTGACTATAAAATTATGTTATTATTATTTGTTCAGTATGAAAGAAAAAACATATATTTTATTTTCTGTCAAATGCTTGACAACAAGAAACATCATTATACGTAATACGTAACGAGAAAAGCTTGCAGATGTAAGATCTTGACTGTTTACACTAACGTGTAACACTTGCGTAGATCATTGTGAACGATATAAAATATTTCAATTTACTAATCACTTATGGTAACGATTAAGTAGAAGCGAGTTTGTTAATTATTTCATTGTGCATACAGCTTTACGTTGCTATGGAATGTTGCTGGTGATGATATCCAGCGATCTAGGTGGCTAGTTCTGGCTGCTAGTCATTTTTAAATAAAACTTTTATCATTGCTATGTTGCCACCTATTTACCTATGTCTCGGTTGGTAAGTAACGTTCGAAATCACTTACCGGTCAACAATTTGTAAATATAACTATTGCCTTGGAAATCCAATCAGTAAACGTTAAAATATACAACCGTGCAAAAAAAAAAATTAAAACAAATAACAATTTCCAGTTTATATTTCGTTGATATTACAATCTACTTATATGGAACAAACTTAGTTCATCTTGGAATAGTAAAATGATTGAGATAGCATTCATTTCCGTTTTATAATGTGATTGTATTGCGCTGGTATTGTAATAGCACTTTCTCTATCATTATAATATCGTTAATATTTGTTTTGTTGGGTCTGGGGAGCAGTCGTACCCACGATAGCATCTCCCGAATGCGGTCCGCATAAGAATGGGTGGCATGGCAGCTAATGTGGGGTTCGGTTAATCGATCCGGCCGCCGTACGGACTGTAATCAGCAATACGATCACAGTCTCGTAATGACAGAATAAACATTTACAAGCGGAACGTTTTTACTTCGTTTGTGATTTGAATACGGAATACCAATGCGACAATTTTATTTTCCTTGCCGTTTACATGCTAATCCTAACTCTGATCACCACTCACAAAAACACGCAACCAAAAATTAAATTATATCTATAAAATATTTAACTGCTAATTAAATTAATGCGTAGTGTGTAGCCACAAATAAATTACAAGTCAATGATAAAACAATATCACTACATACTGAAATGTCAGATGTCACGAACGAATGAATTATCCACAATTAGAGTAGAAGGCAAAATGCTTACCTGAAACAAAGAAAAAACATTAAATTAATACGATTATTTATTACTCATCAAGTTATGTTTAAATTAATATTTATTAGGAAGCATAATGTGTTAATTAGAAAGTGAGTTCCCGTAAGAAATTAACTTTTATCGTAACATAACTAGTATTCAATTTAATACTTCGTTCCCCTTAGTAGAAAATTTCTGGGATCTACTATTAAAAACAAAAATTGTACTTGCAACTGTTGAACCTTAGGGCCATTATTAATTAGTAATGTTAAGTCATATTGTTAATTATTGTTTAATATTATATTATATTGTTAATCTAAAATTTTAAGATCTTGTTATTCAATTGTATTCCAAATTCTGATCATTTGATCATGGGCGATGAGAAATCTTCGTAGTAAACACAGTTAGTTTGCTTTTCCAGGGTTGTTATCAACTGTAAAAATGTCTGTTTGTTTCAAGATTTTTCTATCCAATCAGGGGAAGAATTTGTGATGTCATCGAATAGCAAGAGATACATGAACAACAAATAATTTCTACAACTGTCAATTTTTTTCGACTTTCTGCATTAGGTGCGAATTATGTCATATTTTCATAAGTAATCTTCTTAATACGCTACCTTGACAATCTTGCAAAACCATAAATAGTAGTATTTTTTCTGAACCTCATTTTTTATTAAGTCGAGTAAGTAAAGTCAGAGTAGTCAAACGGAAGAGTGGAGTTAGGGTAATCAGACGGTACGAGTAAAATCTGAGTAGTCACATGGTAAAGTCAAGTTAGGGTAGTCGAGCAATAGTTATGTAAGTAAGATCGGTATAAGAAAATGGAAGTAAAATTTAAGTTATTTTACAGTACATATATTTATTACCATAGCACAGAACTTGTTTTGCAATATAATTCATTGTTAAATTTCCTTCTGTTTTGATTACTTTGCAAACCTCACATTTAAAGTAGTTTTGGTTGTTTTTATTTACAAAATAACCTGATGGCAGCATATAAAATTATAACCCCTTTGGCATTTAACAATAATGCTAAATTATAAAATTAAATCAATCTAACAACATAAATATGTACATAGAATCAAATATCTCTTCTTTCTCTCTATTACATTGCTACATGCTATTTTTTTTTAATAGTGTACCATTGGATAAGATAAGAAAAAATGTATTTCTGATATAAGGGTAAATGTTATTCTTTACAAAAGTTTCTGCTTGTCTTTAAACACAGAAATAATCTTCAAATCGTTTTATCATCAAAGGATTAAAATAAAATATTGGTTATATAAAATGACAAAAGCAAAAATTACAAAGTCGTTTAAAATCAAACTTTATCATGTTCTTCTCACAGATTAACAACTAATACATAGATATTGACATATCTTAACAAATAACATCATCTGCCAAATGAAAAGTAACATGATAAAGTTCTTTTTATATTTGTTGTGGCATTGATACACACAAAAAAGAAAATTTTAATAGGTATTTATCAAGTATAAGATGAATATAATATAATGAATTTGGAAAAAAGCTCACGCATGAGGTTTATACAATATTTTTTGTACGAATATCATAAAATCTATAACCTATTTTACTTTTGTACAAATATTTTTAATTGTTAAATGCATGCAATGTTTAGCGGTTAAGTGTTTCAACACTGCCAAGTGCTGTCAACCTGTCAACATAACAGCAATTGTTGCCAACATTGTATGCCAAATGCACTAAATTTATTTTTTCTAAATTAAATTTCATTCAATAATCGACTATTTCCTTTTATTAATATTATGTTACAAGATGTTTAACCAACTATACTTTTTTATTATAAATACAACTTTGTAATAAATGCTTTAAAAGGATGAGTATTTTCTTCAAAATTTCCCGCATGCTAATCATGGGGAGAATGGGGTATTCCAAGTTTTTTTCATTTTTTAATATGTTATTCTATGCATAAAAATATTAGACCCGTATTTTTTCTTTTCGCCGAAAGGTTTCAAACACGCCAGAAATAAATTTTTAAAGTTTCAATAAATTACACCCTAGAAAATCGGCCGTGCGTGTGACGTCACAGGCACTGAGAATCAGCTGAGAACATCATTCGTAGGTCTGAGTCAGAGGCGTGGCGCGTTCGAACAATAGGCTGACGCGAGTGCCTTCTTTGTCACAACAAGGCTGATACTGAATTTCACGTACTCGATTCAAATGCATTACAATTTCATTTTGATATTATGGTATTAAAAATCAGAAAAATAATGATTATATTCACTTTAATATTACTTATATATGGTAAACAATGATATCCAATAAGAATTTCTTTAAAAGCCGTAGGCTTGGAATACCCCATTGGCGGAAATTGAGATTCCCGACGTTGCTTAGGTGTCGAAAATCAACAGATTTTATAGTAAGAGTACATTTTTTTTTGCGTACTCCTTATATAGGTACCTTGCTAGAAGAACTTGAGTTAAAAGAAAAACGTTTGTGTAATTGTAAAGGGGTGTAGTGGTGCCAGGCTGCACCAGGGAGTCGCCGTGACACTTTTGAAAAGCTCAAGGGCGATGTCCTGTTACTTTTTTTCATTCAATAACCAGTAAATTTATTTGTTTTACTTGTAATATTGTTTCTACAAAATTACTGTATAGGACTCTCAGACGTCCCAGAAAACCGGGATTGTCTAGTTTTTGAAGTGTATGTCCCGGTGTCCCGAAACAAGGTATATTGTATTTGTATATTTGCATAATTCACTACTACAAGTGTAATGAACGAATAATAAAATATAAAAAGATAATAAAAATAAGTGACACTATGAATAAACAAATATTAACATTAATTTTGGAGTAATTATTATTAATAAATATATAATCAATAAGAACATTTATTTAAACAATTGATACTACGCAATATTTATTTACACGATATTTATATCACCATCTATTTATTTATATTATCAACTATTTACAATTATTTCCACTATATTTTATTTCTACTTTACATGTCGCTGACATGCACTGACTGACATTCCTTGAACTCTCTGCCCATTCTGACCGATACTACCTTCCTTCAGTGACTCTGCACACTGAGCGATATTGACTTTCTAGAGTTATCAGCCACGACCCTTTTATACCTGCGGGTAGCTAATCTCGAACATTCCAGAGTCTTCCGGACTTTATAAAATTCTCCAAGAATAGCGACGTCACTTGACCTTTAGCGAGACTACCTGACCAGACAGGTCAGCCGCGATGACTCATCTACAGTGAATCACATTCGTTACAATATATTTAATTAAATAACTGGGTGAATGTCATTTGACATAATCTCCTTCGAAATAATTGTAATACAATATTTATTTACTTATTGTTGCAATGTAACAGAATTATAATATTGTAAAAATAGAAAAAAAAACTATTTTATTGTAATATAATGTTTTTACTAAATATTTCATTTCTTATATGAATACATAAAGTTAAAAATTGCCAAATTATATATAGGTAGTACAGGTCAAGTTCTTTGTTTTATATGCAGCAATTATACCAGCGAAATTAAAAAATAATTAAAACTTCGTTAGCACTATTGACACATATGAATAAAATTTGTTGTATTTCCTGTTATTTACTAAACAGCTATTAAAGTGTCTAACCGATAATAAATGAATTATAGTTAGAGCAAGTGTGAGGCAGCCACCTACGTTCCAACAGCCAATTCGCAGCAGGAACAAGTTAAAGGATTTAAATCTTAAAGTGACGTTTCGAGTCTTCAGGCTTGAATGACAAAGAGCCGCATATTTACATTTCCGCTTCCCGTGTTTCGAGAGATTACAGAGACATTCAAACAACGCAGCTGAAATAATCCAGCGGAGTAAAAAGTAAAACTGCGCGGAATGCCCGTTCGCGTTTTTAACGGGCGTCGTTAATTTTAGCACTGCATCTCGGCTTTGACGCAGTAGCTGCAATTCTCCCGCTGTTTGCTCTGGGCCACGCGACTCTTCATCATTGCAAAGATGAATACGCTGCGAGCAGCGCTTTCAAGCTAGATAAATCTCAAAAATAATTCCGTTTGCGGGAACCATGTGTGCATGAGAATTGCATTAAAATTGTTCTCCAGCCGGATAAAATGAGCATGTTGTTTTTATGTTGCAACAGGATTACTTTCACGTATTTTAAAATAAAATAATAATTAAATTTATGTATGCTTTGTTTACAGAGCAGAATGTACGATATAAAAACTACTATATTTGTTTAATTATTCTACAAAGCTGATATTTATTTTCAATTAATTCTTTTCTATTATTTGTACAAAGCAAATATATACATATGTAAATACTTTAATATATATTTGTTTTTAGTATTACCAGGTGCCACACAACCAGATTTGAATTTAAGCCTGTGCCTTGACAAAACTTAGTCGAACAGTGCCTCTATATGTGTACCTTAGTACCTTAGAAATCAAAAACGAATTGAATTAGTTTCTAAAAAACTCTCCACCAATTATATAAATATGAGTAGTCGGTTGTTTGCATTGTCTATTCCAGGGTCCAGAGTTTTGCAAATTTTAATTGCGACTCATTTTTCTTATAACTAATCTATAACAACCCATTTCATCCCCGGTATATTGAATTTTTCCAGAGGTACTTGACTAGAGAAAAAAGATATCTCAACGAAAAAATATTTTTTTTTTATCTTTTTATTTCATTTAGTTAACATTTTTTATATATATTTTTTTGTTTTCCATTAAAAGTCAACTAACTATTCGATTCCGAATCCGAATATCGTATTGGAGCCTAGAAGTCTTAAGAAGATTATTGTCTCTGTTGAAAGAAAGATATACATTTCTTTGATTGAAAAGGTAATTTCTAGGAATTCAGTTAATGAAACAAAAGTTTTCTTTTATCTCTGACCAATTTCGACAACATTTTCAAAGTGTGGAAGTAATATATAAATTTGTGTTATCTATGCTAATAACTATACAGCCCCTGCAATAAAAGAACGAACCAAGTCAAATAAATTTAAAATTACCTGTCTGTATGTTAGTAGTCACTTGTTGTTTACTAAATTATTCATTATTCATGAATTTATAACATTCATTTCAATAAATAATAATGTTTCTATCATTGTAAATGTAAAATTATAAAAAAAATCTAAGATAATTTATTTTCACAACAATGATAAAATTTTGTAAATACCACGCCAAGAAGATGTATCTTCATATAAAAGCCGTTACAGAATGGTATTTAAAATGTAACGAAATTAACACAAATTATTTCCATTCCTGTAAACCAATTATTTCTTTTATGTTTTAAATATGTAAAATAAATTTAAATATTTCCATTGTATTTAAATTGTTTTGTTTTTGCGCAACTATTTTTGATGATATAGACTAGAATTAAATTTTGTGTGTGAACTTATGGATCAGGGCACAGTGTTCGTATTTTTAGGTTTATTAAAATAGAATGAAATACTTATTTAGTATTACATATTACAATTAATGTTTACTTGTTCTATTAGCTACAAATTATTGTTTGTAATGTGCATACTTTGCTTATCTATAATTATTTATAATTATTCTACGTTAGAAGAATGTTTAAGCAAGACAAAGTAAATAATTTTGAAAGCATAGATCATATTACTAATTATAATTTCTGAGCTGTGGTTAGTTTACAGATGTCAGTTTTGTAAAAGTAAACTAACCTAATTTCATTAAAATTAACTAAAATTAGTACAATGGATGGTTAATTACAACTAATCTCACATTTGTAGTATATATTTCATGTAGCGTATAACTAATTTGATTGACAGTTCCACATTTGTAATAATTTATGTTGTGCCTGATCACTGCAATATCAAACAGCTCGTATTATATAGAAACACAAATTAGAAAGTATGCATTGTTATTTATACCTATAATTAAAACAGGAGACTAAACCTAAAAAACAATTATTATACATGAAGTACGAGTATATCTGTGCGGAAGGTTTGGGTTTATATCAAAATCGATTTTTTAATCTTAACTTTTCCATCCCCGTTACAGAACGTTAGTTGTTCGTATTTTCCCACTTTTATCATCTTCTTTCAGGAGGTGCTTTTTAAAAGATTGGCTTCCTTTTTGATCAGCTCAACCGCTTGTTCATTGCCTCCAATTCCTTTATGTACTATAAAATTACATGGTTTTGTTGCGTTTTATACTAATATAGCCAAATTCACTCTTAAACCAGTTTAAATATTTCAAATTCAAGCTAAATTCCACAATTATTTGAATAGATTTAATTTGTGAATATGGCTGATACTGTGTACGTCAAAATGAAGTGGTACTGACATCACATACTAATCCTTGATTTTAAGCATGTTATCGAAATTTTCTAGTTCGCAAAATATGGAAGTGTTTTATGAAATAATATAATCGCCTCAAATAAGCAACAATATTAATGCATGTCAAAAATCATCAATTTTATTAAGGTAAGCGTTGAATAATAGCCTAGAATAAGGAATATTCTTGTTTGTTTCTCTAATCAGAACATAATTTATTTAAGAATAAAATTGTAATAGTATTTGGTTAAACATTTGTGTTTCCATAAAAAATGTTATTAAGTACTATCAGAAGAAATAGAAGAAAAGCAAAGAAAGACACAAACAAAATAAACATTTTTTTCTATTTCTGTTCTTTACACATTGAATACCATGTAATGTTTCATTAAGTCAAGTAGCTTGACGTTTTTGTAGATTACTTGACTTGACTTAAAAATCAAGCTTTTCTTAAATCCACTACTTGACTTGACTTGATTTTCTATCTTAGCTACTTGACTAAAAATCAAGCAATTTCAAGCTACTTGATATTACTCAATAAACAGATTGCATTTTAAATTTATAACTTGAACTAGAATAAAGTGAGGGGGGAATGGAAACTATATTATGTAAAATAAGTAAGTCCTAGTTATCACGTACCTATTACAAATTCCGTCATATTGGCTCCAAAAGTTGCTAGGCAACCTTATAATTGCGAATATTGTTTAGAAGCAGATTGTTAAAAATAAGAATACATACATAAATGATATTATTAATTACCTGTTTTAGGAACCAGGCATTACTTTAACAAAGTCAAAGTAAATGGCCAATTTTTTTCAGCATCCTCAGATCCCGTTGAAAGATTTTTTAGAACCGCTCAAACTACTATAAAAACCCGCAATAGTTTAGGTGATAAGTTTATCAGAAGCCTCACGTTTATTTGTATTTTCTTACCTTTATATTGTTTTTTGTGAAGTAGTTACGGATTAGAATTATTTATAATTTGATATTGTAAAAAAATTATGAAAATTCAAACAGTCTTCAAGAACTACTTAAATTTTTAAGTACTTGAAATATTACTACTTGATTTGATTTCAAGTCCAGTAAAATTAAGCAACTTGAATCTGTGAAACCCTAATATCATGTGAGACAACTGTGGTCTCACATTAAGTAAGCTTATTTCTTGCCTTTTAGCTCACTAGTCTCACGATTTGTATAGTTACAAAACAGCTCGCCTATATGTATTTCAAAAATAATATTAATTTTTATAATAAAACGGAAGAAGACTTATGTGGCAATAAATAAGATATTATGATTTCCAGCTTCACAAACAGTGATTTTGTAAGGTTTTACTCTAGACTAGACTACCTAAAACGCCTGAAGCTAGTTATAACTAATATATGAATCATTATCTAATTGGAACGAACTAAAGTTCACTTCATTCCTATAGGTTTTCGTTTCATCAACAATATACGAAACATGAAAAACAGCCATTGTATACAAATAACTAACTTATAGTTCTGTTGACATAACTTGCAATCATAAAAAAGTAAATGCAACCTGTTTGAAATCGGGAGTAATGTGACGCATATCAAACATAATTTTGACATTAAATGAATAATTGATCGCGTATGCAGTTTTATTATACAAATTAATGAGGTTTTATTTTACTATTGATAAAAAGCTCGATTAATTGTTGATCACATCTGATTTTTAAACTAGTGTTTGTTATAAGAACTTGACATGCCTGCATTGGTATGTTATTAATGTTATCGCATAATGTTTATTTACATTTTGAACGACTAAACACGATATTTAGTAAAACAATGATTAACGTTCCCCGTACAACTGCAGGGCACTAACCCTAACTGACCTCTTGAACAATAAATTATAATAAGGAAATGATACAAGATCTATTCTGCTACATACTTAAACTTACTACTTCATTCTAAACGGATAATTACACTAGTTTGTTCATACTCTCCGCTGTTATTGGAAAATTATGTTAATACTGCATGATTCTGATCACTGAACGATAGATTCCTATTACAACACAAGAGAGCACTATAATGATTGTTTGAGATCATACCTCGTTGTTATAAAGAAAAGTTATTTAGTTCACTGTACAAAATTGGAACAATTTTCTAGCGAAAGTTTGCTTTAGGATAATTATGATTAGCGTCGTGCAGAATGTATGGTAACTTTTTCATTACTATAATTAGCGTCATCGTCACGGTGTTGCAAATTGGTACCAATTGCGACAATTTATTTTAAGGAGTGGCTCTTTACACCAATTAATACGTATGCCACATTCAATTAAGTTAGTGACTTATAATCTTTAAGGTACATATCTGTTCTTTAATATTTTTCGTAATTCCTTTATACTTTTTTTCATCTTACCCCATACCATTTAAGTAAAGGTGATCTAGGAATTTTGTTAAAAATGTATATTGAGATTTTTATGAATAACCACGTTTCCAGGTCTTTATATTTTAAAAATATTTACGATGATGTCCTTCGGTGTATGTTTCTTAAGATTTTAATTTAAATATTTTGTATATAATAAACAATTCATGTACTATACGAGTATTTATTTGCAAACTGTCGAAACATACTGTTACACATATATTGTTTTTGTTTCTTAAATATATTTTAATTTGGAGAAGTATAAACCGATATATTTTTAAAATAACTAAAACATAAATCTGCATTTCTCTTTACAAAAAAACCAAAATAAAGCATCATGTTCAAGACCACCCTAGAACTTTCATTGTGTTGTACTTACTTAAAAAAAGAAAACACCCAATTAGAATAACCAGATGACGAATCGGACACACCAAAAATACATACGAATACATCTTTACAAAAACAAAACACCGAATTTGTGAAATAATGTGTGTACAACTACACAGCGCTGTAACTAGGGTGTGACAAAGGTGGCACATGTCACAGGCACAAAATTCTTAGGGCGCAAAATTTATACGGTTTTAGTTTTTAAAATTTTGACAAATAATTATCTACGGATTTTACCAGTTCTTACAGTCTTTGTGAATGATCTTTTAGCAAACTGAAAATTATTAAATCTCCTCCGCTCATCTGTTGGACAAGAAAGACAGACAAATATGGCTATAATATAAATTAAAAACAATATATCTAAGAAATTGAATGACAATAAATTGAAATAAATTATTTTTTTTATTTAATTTATCTACGACTCTTAAATCCATACTTATCTGTTAAATGACGATGTTATTATTTTAATGTTGCATTCAGAATATAGCACATTACTTTAATGCGGAAATTTTTAAGGAACGATATTGGCTAAAGGTTTTTGCACGATTTCATATACAATGCACGAACAGAATATGCAAGGTCCTATTAATTAAGATATAACGTGCTTGAAATAGTAAAGAAAATAATAGAAAATTTTAAATTTTAATATCTGGTGCATTAACTTTTTGGTACAAAGTATATTTAGAATAAAATATTTATTTTTCAGAAGTTGATATTCTTTTTAATCTGCTTGATATGTAGGAACGCACAAATTTTGCCACAGGCACTCAAAATCCAATGGCTCTGCAACTACATTTGCTGTTCAAGTAAGTAAAGAAGATGCACAGACAGAAACGTAAGATACCGAACACATAAGGGAGAAACTAGGGATATCATGAAAATAAGTTCCGACCAGATTTATATCTAATTATGTACATATATAGTTTATACAAATACAGAACAAATTAAATATAAAGAAATACATACCAAATAAAAATAAAATGTTATCTGTTCTGTATATGTTCTACTGATTTGTATGTTTTGTAGTCTTCTACTTCTTTGTTAAAAATAATTATCATTAACTGGTCATTAGTAAATGAAGCAGCAATTAGTATTTGTTAATCACACATTTTAGTTTGATTATTAATGTATTTATGGTAGCAACCGAAATTATTTACTGTGTTACAGTTATTTGAAGCTAAAAATGACAGGATATAAAAAGAAAATAAGATTTTTGAAAAACTGTAGTAGTACCTATTTTTATAAAATCATGATTTTTTTCAGTGAGAATAACTCAAATTTTTTAATATCAAACTTTAAATTTGAACAAACCTTTTCTGTTTTTTATAAAAAAATTGATTTATTTGAACTGTTTTAAATGGTACCGTTAATGTCTATTTACATCATCTCATCATCTTTGGCACGATATTCCCGGTAGGAACAAAACCACATTATCAAGGTATTTTCTTAGCGATATATTTTACTTGCATTTCAGTTATGCAGGTTGACAATCTACTGTCTCTGCAAGATCAGCACACATCCAATTGGACAGGACGAAGTAGCTGCTTATTCACACGATCAGACAAAACTCAATATTACCATACAACCGTACTGACTCACTATTTTACATATTTACATTATTAATTAATGTAGCTTACTTATACGAGTATATGAAACGTTCAGTTGTTATACTCGTACGAGTATATGTTAACACTAATCTTATTTACAAAATCGGCCATGAATGACGTTCTGCTAACAAGATTATATATTTATTTAGTGAAAAACCATACAATGACCTTCCAGCTTTAATCCTTTTAACAGTTACTTATATGTATTCCTAGATATAGGATATCTAAGCAGACTCTATTTTCTATGCGAGTTCAATTTACTGTCGTTAGTCCAACAATATGAAAAGTTAAAAAGTCAGTATAAATAACAACGTAGTGGGCTTTGACACAAATTGTGAAAAACTTTGTTATGACTGGCGAATGTTTACTTAATTAATTAGAAACGTTAAATGCTAGTGCGAGGAGCATGCGACGAGACACGATAAAGTTTCACAGAATAAATATTGACATGCCGCTGAGTGTCTAGCATGCACCGTACATATGTAAATAATAAGATTACTCTTATTTTATTAACATTAGATCTCTGATCCCGAGGATTTATTACGTTGTTATTCCCCACTACACGAAAATTAAATGCATGCACTATGTATCACTGGCAATATCATAAAATTAGAGAGATATCTTCCACGAATGTTTAGTTCTAAATGTTATACATGTTGGATTTGAATAAAAAAAATACCTCATAAAATCATCATTATCATTCCTATATGGAATAGGGTTTCAAGTATCTAAGGTACAAGTGTTACTTATACAAATACAGTTTAGAGTTTCAAGTAGGGTTGCACCAAAAACATAGGTCAAAACTGGTTTTAACTCTTCAAAACTGATTTTTACCAACTAAGACTAAAAAAAAATCATTAGATTCAATAAAACGCAAAAATTGAATAAAAATAGTTATTTACAAACTAGTCAGAAAAATGATACATTACTGTCGAGGCACTTTATTCCGAATATTATATGGCTTCGAGTCAAGTAATTTTATCTACAACTATCAAAAAATGTTAACATTTTTATTATAATAACAATGCATAAAGTAGTCAATTTATTTCACAGTTGTTAGGTCACCTTG
Source organism: Stenolophus ochropezus (assembly GCA_035578165.1). Lineage (NCBI taxonomy): Eukaryota > Metazoa > Arthropoda > Insecta > Coleoptera > Carabidae > Stenolophus > Stenolophus ochropezus. Next base: position 18,813,633 of record JAQOWZ010000010.1, on the reverse strand, counting down.
ACACCGTGCGCGAAGTACCTACATGGGAAAGCGTTTTTTTCATGGTTTTGGAAAACGTTTTTCACGGCGATGGAAAACATTTCTTCAATAAATTTATATAGATAAATAACAATATTATTATTACTGATGCAATTTATTTTTAGAAAAATATTGTATCACATACTTCGCGCACTTAATAATATAAAAATAAATATTTCGAAGACGTTAGACTAGATAGAAATTCCCGTATAACCTGCTTAATTTCAATCGTCAATTTTCGTTCACGAGCGATGACACTTTACATTTAAACATGTATAATATTAAAAAGTTGTTTTTAAAATATTTTTATATTTCAAGGCACATTTTATTCATTATATCCGATGTCCGTTATATCAAGGTTCCACGTACCGCTTGCGATTGAGTTACTAATTGTAGACAAAATATAATCAGCTTTTCCGAGATTAATCAAACGATTAAATTCCAATTTTCTACTTACAATTAGCAGACATTGAGTTATCATGTGCAAATTTTTTGTGTTATAATTCTTGCCTTTCTTAATCACCAGAAACTTGACTTGCGATTTTTAACATGATCCTTATACATTCATTTTCAGGGCAAGTAAAAATAAATTCACTAGAAATGGAAGAGCGTATTTACTAATTATTTTTACTTATGTCATCTATGACAATCAGAACTGATCACCTTTGCTAAATATACGACAAGCAAAATAATTGTGATATTTTGTATAAAGATAAATTTACATATAGAATATAAAATACTGCGATATTGATTGCAAAATTGTAAAGACATTTTTAAAAAGAAAAATTTTTCTCTTGCGTCCCACAAAGGAAATTTTTATACCTTTTTCCTAAAAGAAGTCTCTTACAAAAAGCTTTGGAAATGAAAGGTTTCGATTAAAATAATAGCGCTATAAAGAACTTTTAATTAATATATGGCAGCTAAATTATTAAAATATGAATGAAAAATAAATAATATATTATAAATGAATTTAATATTCTTAATTCTACTACATGATACTTAAATAAGTAGCGGATTTATACATTGTTTTTACAAGTTTGTTTGACATGTTTGTTTATTACTTTACAAACAAAATATATGATAGCTTAATATTTGACTAACATTAATCATTTATAATCATAATTTACATAACAGATGTTCAAAAAAACATATGCAATATAGCTAATATATTTATAAAATGGTTCAAACCAACGTAATTGTTTAAAATTAGACATTTAAAATTAAAAGAGTAACGGTTCATATTTATTTTTAAATTTCTATTTATTTTCTTGATTTGGAAAAATTAGAATTATTTTGTCATATGTATTTATTATTAATCATCTAGTAAAACAGTATTAAATTCGGAATCTAAATTTAAAACACAGGCAGTAAACGATTCACTTAGAGTACTCCAACCCCAATTGAGCGTTTGAGACTTGATGTGCAAATCCCAACAGATATGCCAATTTTTAGCCAAATGATAATACTGCTTTGCCTGAATGGTTTAGAAACTACTACAAGCTCTATTTCCTTTTCTTTGTCTCTATGCTGATAATGTTAAATTTAAAACGATCACATACGGTAGTTAACAATATACTTTTTTTTAAATAAAATGGTACCTTGTTACATCCTTTTGAACAAGTATATTTAATATTTCAATATGACATCTGATTTTTGTGGTCAGTAAGTAAGTAAATTTCAAACTTTATTAACATTTAGAATTTAAATTATTTTTATATAGTCGTATTCGCTTTTTTCTTATTAACCGACGTTTTAGGTAACCAAAGGAAGCAAAATCGAGCCTTATTATTATTCAGTGACTTTAATAGATATTTATGTTTCCTTACGTACAATATTTTTTATACTTTTTAATACGTACAAAAATGTATTTGAAATTATGATTTTTCGTATTTTGATGATATTTGCAAAATAAAGAAAAAACAAAAAAGACAATACCAAGGTTACTACAACAAAATTGTTTGGTTATAAACAGACAAACGAAAGTGAATGTAATAAAAGTAATGATTAATGATTACAATTTTTGTAGCAGTTCATGTTTTTTTTAATATCCCTTCTTTCCATTTTGATTTCACATGAATTAGTGATCTCATTATTGCACTAGTGAAATAATAAAATCAATAACCTAACTGAAATTAGTGAAATAAAAGATTTCTTATTAAACGGAAGAAAAAAAATATTGTACAATTTTAGAAAAAATATAATATTAATCTCATCACGGAATTTTTTTTATGACTCATTCAAGGTTATTCCTTAATTTATCCCATGAAAAGAAAAAAGGGGGGAAATTCGATGAATTATCAGAATCACTGATATGGACTTACTGCTCAATAGAATCCAATCTACTCAAGAATATTTTATATTTTTTATTCTTGCCCTACTGCAACTATTGCTCAATTGTTTCATTTATCTTTCCAAGAAAATTTTGAATTCAACAAATGGATCTGATTGATTTGCATAATATTTCAGTTGGGTGTTGATGAAAGGAACAAATCTTCGTCGATAGGTTGAATGGTGTAACGTTATTCACTTTGTCGCTGATTCAACTTTCCTGCGCTCAGCAATTGTCGCATTCATCTTCGGAAATAAAAGAAATCCGGATTTCCCGATTCATTGTTCGGCCGCAGGTTCCGCTGGGCCGGCATTAATCTGGCGCCGGTTAACTGAGATCAAACTTGCAGGGTGTAACAATAAACTTGAGTCATTTGCGCGGCGGCCCGGGAATCCCCGGCGCCTGCCGAGTCCCAGCGGAAAGCGCCAACGATGCACTTTCCTCCACGATAATGGGATACACACCAGGGTAGGGAGGGATTTCTAACACTTATCCCGGAAAACCTTTCCAAAAAACAACTTATATACGAAACTCGGAATTCAAATATTATTCATACGTTTATTACTTAAGTGTCCGAAGTAAAGGAAGTATTTTAATCGTTAAAAATTTCAGTTGTCAGATTGACTATCCTTGACTCCATTTTGACTAGTTTCTGGCGGGAGGTACTTTTAACACTTATCCCGGAAAACCTTTCAAAAAAAAACTTATATACCAAACTCGGAGTTCAAATATTATTCATACGTTTATTACTTCCTTGTACAAAGTAAAGGATGTATTGTAATCGCGAAAAATTTCGGGTTTCAGATTGACTATCCTTGACTCCATTTTGACTAGTTTCTGGCGAGAGGTACTTCTAACACTTATCCTGGAAAACCTTTCCAAAAAACAACTTATATACGAAACTCGGAGTTCAAATATTATTCATACGTTTATTACTTCCTTGTACGAAATAAAGGAAGTATTTTAATCGCGAAAAATTTCGGTTTTCAGTTTGACCATCCTTGACTTCATTTTGACTAGTTTGGGCGTAACGTCTGTACTTACGTATGTACGCAACTCGGAGTTGAAATATTGTTCATACGTTATTACTTCCTTGTACGAAGTAAAGGAAGTATTGTAATCGCGAAAAAAATCGGTTTTCAGATTAACTACCCTTGTCTTCATTTTGACTAGTTTCGGCTCAACGTCTGTACGAACGTATATACATATCTCGCAGATCTCAAAAATGATTAGTCGTAGAATGTTGAAATTTTGTATATGAAACTGCTGTAACATATAGTTGTGCATCTCCCCTTTTTATTGCCATCGGCAGTGCCAAAAAAGCAATGTGCTCGTAGTGTTTTTTAGAATTTTTCGCATAACTCAAAAACAGTTAGCCATACAATGTTGAAATTTTGCTTATGGAATTGCTATAAAATCTCGGCCTTTTCATTTTGAGTATATGATTGACAACTGTCAGAGAAAAAACCTGGCTTTATGGCCAAACTGCTAAACTTGAAGAGGGCTGCAGAAAAAAATATAAATGTCATTGTGAAAAAAAATTTGTTACATGTATAAATAATAAAATACTTTTTAATTTTACTTAACCTAACTTAACCTAACCAAACATATTACAGTCATTTTTTGTGACCAACTTCAGATTTGGCCATAAAGTCGAGTTTACCCTATTCAGAATATATTTCGTGAGAAAATTTAGGAAATAATTGAAAACAATATCTCTTTCTTTGCATGTTTTTGAGAGATTAAAATAATTTAATGCAATAAGGAATAATGATAAATATTTTAATAAAATTTTACAAAAGATCCAAGATATGAAACGAATAGAGGTTAAAGAACGATTAGCAGTGAATGATCTCACTTTGAAGTGAAATAATTTTAAGTGAAGTGCAGCAAAAAATGTATATAATTTAAAGTAACAGGAAATCATGTAGTGTTCAAATCAGATTTTTACTATATACGGTATTAGCAAAGTTGATATAAGTTGTTGTAACAAAAAGTAAATTTATTATGATTAACGAAATATGACTGGAATTCAAAATGTAAAAAAAAATATTTTAAAAAACGTCACCAAAAAAATGTCATAATACGAAGGAAATATTGTTGAAAACAAATTAAGCATTTATATTAGAAAATAAAAAACGCGCTAAGAATTATGCGTCTGTGGCGTGTGCTATCTTTTACCACGTTATAGTTACGGCACTGCTCACTATAAGTTGTTTTCCTGTATACATAGCCAGTTTTCTGAAAATCTGCATCACCAAAATGCAGCTAAAAATATTATTGTTATTAAACGGGTGAAAATCATATTCATTCATCTGCAATTAAAAGTCTTCTACCTGAAATAAGTACAGTTGGTTACATTTACATAATAAAAATGTATTAAATAAAGCGGAAAATATATTAAAAATATATTATTTTCTTTATAATAGGTAACCATGTAAAAATAATAGAGATATACTTTATTAAATTATTATTATTAATATTATTAACAATAAAATTACGTCAGTATACATATTATTATATTGCTACATATATACAATTGATACAATATTTTGTTTGATTGTATTTTCCTTATTCAAACTACACATTTCACCACTGTTCCTGAGATCGAACTTCGACCTTAGCCAAATTTGCAAAATACTGCGACTTGATGATTTTGTATACTCGTAGATGTGGTGCAGACTCATTTTATTAAGTGGAAATATTTTGTAGTTTTATTATGTCTAGTTGTAAAACATTACAATAAAATTAACGACTGGTTGAAAATATCGATGTAACTAGAAAATTAATTATCTGCAACAGAATAGTAGAATAATATTTTTAAATGAGAACATAAAATTTCACGGAAATTTCCAAATCAGCAGACATTGTTAGAACGGCGGTCTCAATAAATCAATAAAATATATAAACACTTTTTATATTTTATCAATGACGTTCTAGTGATTATTTAAATTTTCCAGGTATTGTATTATTAGTCGCATGTAAAATAATTGTTGCTACAATTATTTTTGATTACTGAAAACAGGTTATCTACTACTTGCAGTAAAAAAATATTTCTTCAAACTTAGAAAAGTTCTATTATCAGTTATGTACTTTGCTGCATTATAAATATATCATTATTAGTATAATCAGTAAAACATTGGAAATTGAGAAAATACTATTTTCATAGTTGTTACATTTTGTTTCTTCTATAACAAATGATAAAATATCTGATTAGCAAAAATTAAAAATTGATCTATGATATTTTATTCCAGATGGCTTAGTATTAAGGATAAATCACCGTACCTTTCTTAATAGTACAAAATAACGAATATTTTGACATTAGATGAATCTTTATTCTGCTACATTTTGCTTCTCCTTCCCATGGCCCAATAATTTCTCTAACAGTCTGCACTTTCCGATTGAACATTTTATATAATGCACATACATAGCGCGTCTAACATTACTGCCTAAATTTAGATTGTTGAATAATACAATTAGTCAGTCTTGTGATTCTCATGTCAAAAACAAAGCAATTAAATCACAAAAATTTATTTGGACAACTGCAATACAGTTTACTTCGTAAAATTATTAATCGTCGTTTAACGAAATTATCAAGCGCTTCATACTGATAGTGACAAATATCAGCTCTTCTCTTGTTGCTTGCGCTATATGAACAAATTTGTCAAAAGTCACCTTAAATATGATCCCGAGAGTATAAAAAAAGTCTAATGAGGCGAAATTTTACAAAAATGTTACTTATCAAGCGTATTTGACGTCTGCAGATACGGAAAAATATGCAATAGGCTACATTTTATACACAATGACAGATGTTCATCCCGTGCATAATTAGTGTTTCACGACAGTCTTGCATTTTTCTTGGTCTTGCATCAGTCTTGCAAAAACTGCGATACAAGAACAAGACAAGAGCTACAAGTATCAATTTAAGACAACTCAAGAATTTTTTTTGCAAGAATATCTAGATTTTCTTCAATTCTTGTACTCTTACGATTTTTTTTTTTTTTTCGCTAATTTGAAATCAAGATTTACTATTTATAGATGTAGGTATGGTATTATGAATAAGTATAATTTTTTTAAGTGTAATAACATTAATATGTAGGTTTTATTTACCTAAAAGTACAAAAAGTTTTCTATACTTGTGCAGATGCTACCGCTATGCTAAAATACATGTATAAATGTTATGAATATAAATATTAATATTTAACTAGTATTACTTTTCCTTTTGTTTTGAAATCTACCTAGCGTTAAATTAGCATAGAATCTAAGTTTCACTTCTTTCTAAAGTTTGTGTTAATTTTTTTTTTAAATATACCTATATATATATATATATATATATATATATATATATATATATATATATATACTTTGTTTTATAAATAGAAAAAAATTATTATATATTTTATCAGACAATACAATTGTGCAAAAAAATTAATGTTAAATTTTAATTCTTCTAGTACATGGTTTTTTTAGCTTTGATACAATATTGAAAGTATAATTAAGATTTTTATATAACAAAAAAAAACTATTAAAAACGATGCATTTTAATATACTTGAAAAAATAATGATTTAAGCTACAAGGAATGTAAATATATTATAACAAATGAGGAGGTTTAAACTGGCGAAGCTAATAGTACGATGAGAATAAATAGTACTTACATTCCGAGTTGCTTATTATACTTTTCGCACCAAAATGAATATAATTTCTTTTCTGATAGTGACAATGTAAAACCGAATACAAAGGGCTATAGAACTCACATGTTTACGAAAAAACAAAGTGACTAAGTATTTAATTTATTTGTTTGTACTTTATTTAATTTTTCAAACTAGAAATAAGTTCTTGCAATTTTGCAAGTAATTTTTTAATTTAAAATCGTCTAGCGTCCTTCCTCATAAATTTGTCTATTTACAAACATCTGGAATGATCTACTGTTAAAAAATTACAAGAATGAACAGCCGCAAATCGACTGTGTTACAAAAAAATCTAATAAAAAAAAATTCATAATAATGATCGAGACGAGATAAACTAGTGGTAAGAGACGAGACGAAACGAGACAAGATATGTCACAACACTATTAAAATATGAAATTCAAAATGTACTTACAATGATTTACCTCCCCGTTTCATTATTACAATTGCTGGCTCGTGAAGGCTTAAGGCATTAGACAATGAAAAATTTTATATGTAAGTAAAAGTATCCCAAATCATACATCTTTAAATATTTGATCCTCTTTTCCTTGCTTCATTGGCATAAATTTATTAGAAAATGCTTTTTAATAATAACAATTGAAAATGAATAAAATTCTACAAACACACACTAATGGTTGAACCAATTAACTTTTTCATTGTTCATTATAAAGTTATCGGCACTATAAATAATTTTACAACAGTATCAATATCGTCGAATTAGAAGTTCTAAAAGGTCTCGTAAAAAGTTGAAATGGCCCAGTGGCGTAGAAATAATTCTCCAAGAACAAAAAGGATCTCGCAAAGTAGTTGAGAAAAACTAGAGTTGTTAAAGTTTCCGAGGATGGGTAATGGTGCCGATCAGTGGCGCGCGGAAGATCATTGCAACGGGGTGCCGAGGAACAATCGCAGGAAGTTGAGAATCACTAGAATTAATCAAAGAGGGTGTAAAGCAAGGGTGAGTAATCAATGGTTATCTGTGGCTGTCGCACGTCTTCGGTGATTTAGATGTCGCTGCTGATTATATGGGGCTGCACACTGATTAAATGTGTTCGAGTGGCGGATCTGCCGAGTTCTGTTACTCAACCGCAATCAGATACACTATTAATCCTGCAGGACGACAAATTGCTGCAATGACTAAATGCTGACCTTTTCCAATACTTTATTTAAATCATTCCTCAATGTTCAATCACACACACGCCATCATGTTGATTGGTCCGACAACGAATTGTGTCATAAAGCGGGAACGGTCGAGAAGCCGACCCGATAATTTTTTTGATGAAATAGGCCCCCTCCTCTTATCAGGGTTGTTGCAATTTTCCCCTAACTAAAAAAAAGAAAAACCCGCTAGGGTTTAAAAAAAAAAACAACTTAAAAACCCAAACAACCTACTCGAAAAATTTCCTTAAAAAAGCTCATATTTTTCTTAAATAGTTATTAACCTACCTAAGATAGTTAGAATTATCATAAACGCAGCAGATGTCAATTGAATTTAAGACTTCTAAGGAATGACGACGATTCGGAAATCACGATATTTTTCTGTATTCTGTATTCTGTTAAATATATATAATATATAATATTTCTATTTCGAAACATTATTTATTTTCAAAACACAAAAGTCATGGGCTGTTTCACTTACACTTGTGATATCCTGTATGATTCAATCACAATTTGCCAGAAAATTAATTTTCCGACAGCAAGAAAATAATTCACAGCCAGATTCACAAAACAGACTTAAGCTTTTACGGTTTTCTATGTCAAATTCAAGGTAAATTCGAAATATTTAAACCAGCTCAATGTGGTTGTCAGTGTTTAAATATGTGCACATATTATATGAAGAACTAATTCCATTTACAACAAAACCTATAATTGTAATTTTCACTTTTCTTTGTGTTATGAGAAATTGAGCTATAATATACAAGTACGTACACACTATTCTAAGTTCTTTAAAAATACATTTACCCTCAAGCAAATACACCTAGACACATGCGTATAAAACATTATAATTAGAAAACAAAGTAAAAAACTTGTATACATTTTCGTAATTATGAAAATGTTGATATTCAATTTTTACCTCGATTCTCATAATTTACACAAGTAACAAGTTATAAATTACTAAGTACAAAAAAGTTCACTTTTTGATTATATATATTAATACTGCTATTATTCTATCAACGATTCAGCTAATACTAAGAATAGTATAACTTACGAGTTATTTATCTTCTTTACCATAAACGTTAAACGGTGATTGAGCTAGTAGTTACCGCATTCCTAGTAATTTAGATATTTACTGTTCGTTCTATGGTTGTTTGTTATAATGGTTTTATGAATGATCCTATTTGCCCCGAATATGGTGTACCTCGAGGATCTAATTTAGGCCAATTATTGTTCATATTACTTATAAATTATATTAACTGACATCAAATTTTGGAGGTTGGTCGATGGTAGTGTTCAAAAAGAATTAAAAATGTACCTTGAAAATTGTTTTTATTATTATTTTTAAATTAAACAAAAAAACTCAATAGCATATGAAAAACACTAAAATACAACAAACACTAAACATTAAATATATTATAGCTAAACCCAAATTGAAGCATTCCATAATTCCTTGCTTTAATAACATCAAACAATTTATCACCGAATGTATTATGCAGAAATGTTACAAATATGTGCAGTAGGTTGAGAACTATTGGGAATGTTTTTACATCGCACATTTGAAATGCTTGATAAACATTTTGTGGCAAATTTCCACAATTAGTGGCTTGGTTCACATGCTGAGTAATCTAAACACTTTGTTACTGATGATGACAACTTAGTTGTCGAAACATATGTATATGTAAAATTTATTTTAAGGTTAGGGGTAATTTATATTATTTCATATATAACCTTAGACTCCATTCAATTATTAATTTTTTTAAAAATGACTTCCCGGTCAACGGAGTTAAATTACTATTCTAAACTAAAAACTAAGATTAAGTTAATATCAGCAGACATAATTTTCTTGAAAAAATGTAAAGAGAATTCGGTTTTTCCAAAATTTATGAAATTAACTACATCTAAAAATTGTAAATATGAGGAAAAAATAATTAAATTCGCTAAAAGTAAATGGTTAAATTCAGAAATTAAATATTTTTACGCAAAAAGAAATAAATTAGAAATTGAAGCTTACAATTTACATCTTAAATTAACAAAAAACTTAAATAATTTGGAATTTGATGATTGGCTTAGATTTGAAGTTAAACTTTATAATATTATTAACGTAAAATTCCTTAACAAAATTAAAATTCAAAATAAGAAACTAAAACGATTAATACCTCAAAAACAAAACCAATTTGTATTTATGAAAGAGGAACTTGTTGTAAACCAAACTAATGAGACATTCGCGAAAGAAGACTTAGAATTACTAAATAAAGGTTTAAAACACTCTGTCAATAAAAAAACACCGATTGAAGATTTAATAGCTAGCATTGAAAGTAATATTAAATATTTAGATAAAAACTCTAAAGATTACATTAGAAACGCGTGTAAAATACAAATATCGAATAACTTACAAGAAGCCTATAATAATAACAATAATAACAAAGAAGTCAAAATAATAAATAATTTAAAAAAACGGGATGTATTTTATCTAAAAGCCGACAAAGGTAATAAAATTGTAATTTTGAATAAAACGGACTATTATAATAGAGTAGAAAATTTGTTAAATAACGGACCTTATAAACAATTGCATAAAACTCCGCTTCCTAAAATGATTGCTACATACAAAAGTACTTTAAAACAATGTCCAAATATAATAACTAAAACGACAAACTTTAAACTCAATATATCGAATCCAGTTGTTCCAAAGATGTATTGCCTCCCCAAAATTCATAAACCAGGTAACTCAGTTCGTCCAATAGTATCAGGTATTAATTCACCAACGTATCTTTTGTCTAAATGGTTAGTTAATGAATTTAGTAATTTTCCAAATCAACCTCAAACTTATGCTGTAGAGAATTCACTCCAATTCATAGATAAAGTTAAAGATATTACTTTACATGAAGATGAAATTTTGGTTTCTTTTGACGTTTGCTCATTATTCCCAAGTGTTCCGATTCCGAAAACGTTGGAATTTTTAAAAATATTTTTAGAAAACAATAATTTAGAATCTGCCAAAATTGAAGAATATTTGAAATTAACTCACCTCTGCATGAATCAAAACTTTTTCCAAGTAAATGGTAAATTTTATCATCAAAATGAAGGGACGGTTATGGGTAACAGTTTATCACCTTTCTTAGCCAATTTGTTTATGAGTAATTTTGAAACTAATTTTAAAAGTAACAATATAGATTTTCCTAGAATTTGGGTCAGATACGTGGACGACATTTTTGCCGTTTTTAATACTAAAACAAGTAATATAGATACTTTTTTGAATAAATTAAACTCAGTTTTTCCAACAATTAACTTCACAATTGAAATTGGAAAAGATAATAAATTACCATTTTTAGACGTAATGGTCATTAAAAATAAAAATAAATTAGAATTTGATGTCTATCGAAAAGACACTAATACCAATAGATTCATAACTATGGATTCTAATCATTGCTGGCAGCATAAATTAGCATCGTTTAATTTTCTCATTAATAGATTAACTAAATTCCCCTTAAATAAAGAACGTTACAATAAAGAATTAACATTAATTAGAAATATTGCAAAATACAATGGGTTTTCAATTGACATAATTTATAAAATAATTCAAAAATTTAAAAATCGACAATATTTACAAAACAACACCACTTTAACAGTTGAAAAACCTAAAAATAAAAGATACGTAAGTTTACCCTATGATCATACCTCCAAAGGTTTAAATAAGATTTTTAAGAATAAAGATTTAACAGTTACTTTTAAATCAAACAACACAATAAAATCACTTATAGGCAACCCTAAAGATAAAATTACAAATAATAATAAAAAATCAGGAATTTATCAAGTAAATTGTAATGACTGCGATAAAATATATATAGGCCAAACTAAACGTCAAATTAAAACTCGATTTAAAGAACATTTATATTGCCTTAAAAGCGGAAATCCAGAAAAATCAAGCGTAGCCCAACACATTTTTGAAACAGACCATAATATAAATGAATCAAATTTAAAACTTTTAAAAAGTGTTAATAAAAATAATTATTTAGATGCTTATGAAAGCATAAATATATATATATTTAAAAATAAAACATTAAACTCTGACCAAGGGCCAATCCCATATTCACCGCTATATGAGCTGATATGACTTCCTATTGGACGATTTAATTACTTAATGACTTAATCTTAGTATTTCACCCTTCCAACAACCTATATAAACCCGTTTCCTTCCCTTTGTTCCTCAGAGTTGTTTAGACCTCTGGCTTGGTTCACATGCTGAGTAATCTAAACACTTTGTTACTGATGATGACAACTTAGTTGTCGAAACATATGTATATGTAAAATTTATTTTAAGGTTAGGGGTAATTTATATTATTTCATATATAACCTTAGACTCCATTCAATTATTAATTTTTTTAAACTTGAGTAATTTGGCAAATAGTACATAAAACTTTTCAAAGCAATTTAATGTTTAAGCAAGGTCTCTAAGTTGATTTTAACAGAATTAGAAAAAGGTATAAATACAGAAAGTCTAAAATATATTTCTGAAGTATATGCCATAACGTTGCAGCATTGAATTTGTCTTCAAGTTTTGCGAGGAATAAGTATATCTATTTCGAACTCTTCATACATGTCTGTGACATTACAATTTGCAATAAAAATATAGAATGCTAGAATTTAATAGTTTTGTTGAGCGTAATATAAATATTTATTCAAAATAAGTTTACAGATCTCATGGGGTTGAGTTGTACCTCCCATAACACTCCCTAACATACGCCATTGCGACATACTAACATCTTTTCAATATTCTTGAAACGATAAAACTGACGCACCTGACTTATTATCCAAACTACCATTTCATAAATAACAATAAGTAATCTAACACTTTTACATACTTTGTACTCTTTGTTTGTTTACTTTAAATTTTTTCTTGTTTTGAGAGTATTACAAACAAATATTATTAACATGTTTCGGATTCGAACACCTCGGAGACATGGATGTGTGTGACTCTTATCACTCACATTCGATTGCAAAATCTTTCTAGTTGGAATTAACATTATTATATTAAAAGGAAGAAAATTATTATTATTATTCTTATTCCTATTATTATTACACAAAATCACAAAAATTCACTTTTCTTAGTAAATTAGATTTTGTTAGAAATACATAATAATATTATTTTTATATGAGAAATACTGAAGAAAAGTATGTGTTCTTTTGTGTTTTTACGTTTACTTAGAACGGCTGTTATAATTTAATTATTTACTATAAACTTTGAAATGAAAGTTAAGTGCAAATGAAATATTTGCAAAGCATTGTTTCCTATTTCATGTTAACGTTCAAATTTCATTGTCTAATTTGCGTCGTTAGCGAATTATGTACAGTTACAGTAATTAGTATAATTACATGTAGGATATAATTGTACGCAAGTATTTGACATTAACCTTCCGTACAAGGCGCTTTCCCTTATCGGTTTGAAATAAATCGCAGATAAATTCGCAATTTTCTACAATTATATAAATTCAATTCTGTTTTACCAATATGTAGGATGGAGAAAATTGAAGCACCAATAATTATTTCGAAGAATAGTTCGTAACAGTTGAACAAATCAAATAAATTTAATTTAAATCAGAACAATGCACATGTTGTATTATGTTTTGTAATTAATTTTAAATTCCAACATATTTTACGCAAAATCTACAAATTGTTAAACACTAGCCTACATACGTTAAATTTGCATCAAAGGATAAAGCACGAATTCTCAAAATTATTGCCAGCATTTCTAAAAAATTCATAGAAAGCCTAAAACTAAGTTTCCTGTTCCTTAGTCATAAAATTAGTGCATAATTTGTGTCAAATAAATATTTTTCTTACAAACGTCTCAGAAATATTTGACTTTATGCTAGCATCAAAGTATGTTTTTATTTTTCTTAGCAAAAAAAATATAATACATCAATTGTGCTAACTATAAATAAGGGTGCAACGTGCAAGAATAAAATCTTCTAGCAAAAAAGACCAAGTATTAATTATAAATTTAATCTTGAATTACCTCTGTAAAATGAATTACTTTAATTATATCTTTTATGAGCTACATAATTTAAATTTGATAATCATATTTTGTGCGTGTTATATACATTTATATGTAATTTATTTACCATTTCTGTCAATATTTTGAGTTCCCTAATATAGTAAACATTGTTTTTTAACTATAACTAAAAAGTTGTCTTATTTAAATATTATGAATTCTGAAGAATAATATTATAATGAAAGTTATTTATAACAATATAACACCGTCGCTTCTAACGACGAAAATACAAGGTAATTGTAAGTCTTTCTACGTATTGTATTAACAGTAAAATAATTCGGATTTAGCGATGAAATTTATGTACCTATACAGAGAGAATGCGAAATTGGAAAAAACTTTTTTCTCGGAAGATATTCTAAAAATAAAGTGTGCGTTGAAAATAAAATTTGTTGACAGTTGAGTTATGTTGTATTGTATTCTAAAAAAAATTCAACGCATACTTTATTTTGAGAAGAAACACGTAAATATTTTATGAATATCTTAAAAACTATCAAGAATAGAAGGTAAGGACTCTTAAAAAAAATTAAAACAAAAATTATTTCCTATTAATTAGAGCAATATTATACAAGATATTCCATTTAAAATGAAGACAAATATAGCAATATGTACGAAAATTAAACCTTTTTTAACAAATTTATACAGATTTTGTTTAACTTATCAAAAGTACTAAAAACTTTATTTAAACAATATTTCGGTATCTATAATAACTTCTGAGAAAAAAAGTGTTTCCAGTTTCGCATTTCACTCTGTACCTATATATGTATGTACTTTATGAATTTTTTTCTAATACATGTCTGTATTATTACAAACTAAAATAAATTTTATAATTTAAATTATTAATTTTGTTGCCGAATATATAACACCTATTCGTAACATCCGTTTTTCGACTCTTCTGACAGCCGTTGCATGCGATTTTTACTGTATTTAATTTTCAGGGTAAATTTAAAAGTCTAAATAAAAGTGAAATATATGAAAGAAAAATATTCGATGTTAAATTTACAAATAAATTTAATTTATACTTGCATATAAATAAATTTAATATTCAATAATATTTTATTGATTTTTATTACCATTTAATTAGTAACTATAATAATTTAAACATAGTATGCGTACCCTCTATATTTTAGAAACCTTAATAATTTAAATATAATATGCGCATGCTGTATATTTTAGAAACAATACTAATTACGTTATATATAATGTAATAAATTTTACGCTAATTAAAGCGTAAATATGTTTCCAATATTAGTTCTTGGAAACGGTCGCTGGTAAATGAAGCACACTGTCACATGCTTGGCTGTCACTTGATTAATAGCGTTGTTGAATACTCCTGACTTATTGCTGTTCCGAAAGGCATACATGACAATAGTGACATCATACACACTCTGTTTTCTAATCCTTTTTTTCTAATTCTAACTATTTCATGCTGTAAACTATTTATAAAGATATCAATATTGCTGAAGATTACGAAATTGAATAATAAGTATATTGACATAAGTATTTAATTAGTTTGAAATAATCCGAATGCATTTTAAATACATATATTTAAATGAAAAAGAAAGACAGTTGGAATAAATTTGTTAAGGGAAGGAATGAGATTTCATATTGATTTAAAATTGGTCTCGATTAGTCTGAACTTGTCTCCAGTGGCGTATCCAGACCTTGGACAAAATACAATTTTATTTGTATAGTAATCAAAAAGTTCATTGCGTAAGAAAATATAACATCTACATATATTTATAACAAAAGAATGTTACAAAAAAAATCTAATATACATAAAATTTAAACGTTTTGATTTTCTGTTAAATTTCCACAATACAAAAGTGCTTTAAACTTCAAACCTTTTATTTCATTGATATCTAAAAATTTCCTCCACATTCTAACAACTTGATGTTTTAAAAGTGTTTAAATATTTTTATTATGTTTAGTTTTTACTCTTTCTTGATATCATGGGGGGGGATATTCCCCTGTTTCTCTATGTCTTAAACCTTACGTTTTCTATATTAAATTATGTTTTGTCAGTTATAAATCAGCCTTTATGTATTATTTTAATCTTCGAAGATATTTCAGTCGGACTAATTGTTATACATCTTCCTCGAAAATTAAATTTACTCCCGTCATTTTTGTAAGTCAATTATATTTGTCAAGTTATTCAATAAAATTGAAGAGGAATCTTTTCTTTTAATAATTATAATTTAAGTAACAACTTACCGCAAGATGAATCTATGAAGTTTAATAAATGTGACAATAAAATTTTCTTATTTGTACATCCTATCTGATGTATTGTTTTTTTATTTCTAAAGAAAAGAGATTACATATCAAGTTTAATATTTTTTTTATTTCATTTAAATATGTATAACCAGTTATTTGCAATAATAATTATTATAATAAGAAACTTAAATTTGAAATAATTTGGTCAGTCGAATTTGCTATACAAATGCAATTGTATCCATACATTCAAACAAGTGATTGGACCAACAGACATTGCACTATAAAAAGTAATATATACCATGAAGTTCTTAATTCTTTAATTTAAAAACAACAAATTATCAAAAACGGTATGAGTAGAATAGTTAAAATAATTACAGACTTCTATTTCCTCCGTAAGTGAATATTGCAGTATCTGTGCATGTGTTATAAAAGGTTCCGAAAGGTTCAATACTGGATAACGAATATCAATTTAATAAAGACAAACCCAGACATAGCGCTTTAGTTCGTGCATATATAGCATTCTGTTTAAAAATAGATAATAGAAAAAAATGAGAGCTTCTGCAAATTCCCAATTAATTTGAGGATTAAAATTTCATAGACGAACGAAGTTGTTTTAATTTCTTTTGGTCCAGGTTCAGGAATGCGGGTAGGTTATAAATCCACGGTTCGTGTTCAATTTGAATGATCCGAACGCGTATTTCACAGTAATGAAAACTTTCCAGCCGCGTATTGCGCTGAAAATGAATTTATCCGTGTTAATTAAACGGCTCGGTAGCAGGTCACTCACGAATTTTAGTTCGGTTCCCGGAATGTAATTTGGTCAGTGTGGGAATATTAATATTAATTAAATCATGAAAGTTATTGTCGAAGCTGAATTGAGAGCCCTGCTTTTATTGTCATTATCAACGCGGAATTCTTGCATATATTGTCGCTATATTTGTAATTAAATTCGCTTTAATGCATAAAGAACTTAACAACACGATCCGCAAAGCGAAATAGATGCCCCAATTGCAATTTCGAATGGGTTGTAATTTCGATGCAATTTACCGACAATACGATTTATACATTTCTAGAAATTATCTAATTAAAAATACAATCATTCATATTCAACATTTTTTTCGTAATACTTACGCATAAACAATTTTTAATGAAAACAAAATACGGATAAATTTGAAAACTCTAGTTATTTCTGTTTATGTGCGTATAGTGCAGATAAAAACGAAATAAAAATTATTGTTCCACAAAAAAAAAAAACGTCTTGGCAAAAAACGACAAGATCAATGCAAGAGATACATAAAATAATAATCAAATCAAATTTTGAGTTATTGATTTATTTTCATATTAATATTATAAAAAATCAAAAATTTGTTTAAATTAAGAATTTAACACCATTACGAGTATTTGAATTTATGTATTATAAGCATTATGAAAAAAATATTAGAAATAAGTACCACATTTGGTTTAGATAGATTATTTTTTTGTTTAGAGTCTATGTAAGAAAAATCGAAAGATTACTAACAATTACAAAACTATATTAAGGGAAGAAATAATAATCGGGACATAGTCGTAAGGTTTTATTTATTTCAATTAAACCGAAGTTTCACTGTAATCATCCTCAGGGTAAAATCGTTAAAAAATAAACAGTGAACAACATGGATAAAATTATTTTAAAAACAAAATAAATAAATAAATATTAAAACTAACAATGTAAAAAACACAACAGATTATTTTTTTTTAATGGACAGAACTGATATTTTTTTTAACAATTGATAACAGTGATGATCGAAACGTCAGTTTAATCGAAATAAAATAAATCTTACGGCAGCGTCCCGATTATTATTTCTTCCCGACATCTATTTCCCAGTCGAACATTGTATCACAGAAGAATATTTATCAAAATCTTTTTTTGTTAATAATTGTTTTACTGTTTTACCTATATAAAGGCGTCACAAGTAATTTCGTAACTTATTACTTTAAGTTTGCAGTACTATCTTCAACTTAACAAATCAAGAAATTACAAGATTTTTTGACACAAGCCAAAAAATGTGTGATGAAGAAATTATCATATTCGGGAAAAAGTTAATTCGTGACTGTATGGTAATATGAATCAAGACAAAAATATTATACGCTGCAAAACAAGAATTCTTGCCTTGGTAAAACATTATTGAGAATTTTATGGTTCTAGATTATTTTACTTGTATTTTAGATTTTAGTGATAGTTCATCACCCTTCAGCAATTTCAAGAAACCTACAGCTTACAGTAAGTTCCTAATTACTCAAACAAAGCGATAATTTTATTTGATTAGTTAGTGATCCAGGGATTTAACACTCATATCTCACAAATTGAATAAGCAAGGAACTGCTATGGCCGACGAATAAATTGCATTATATTGTAGCGAACCCAGGGTCGCGGCGCGGGCGGCGGCGCGGGCGGCGGCCGCTAGCGAGCGGGTCAGAACACGTTCGTCCGTTCCCCATTGTTCTCATTTTCAAGGAATCAAAGAATCTTCTAGAATGATGTATTTTAATATAAATACCCCGACCAAAAGATCGCGAGGACAGTCTGGTGTTAATACGTGTAGTGTACAGATGGTGATATAAATAAATAGACAGTGATATAAATAGTGTTGAAATAAATATTGCGTAGTTCTAATTGTTTAAATAAATTATCTTAGTGTTTAAGTCTTTATTGATGTATGTTAGTCTTAAATTAGTGTTTATATTTGTTAATTCTTAGTGTTAGTTATTTTTCATTATTCTTTATAATTCATATTTCTTTAATTAAACTTAGTTATATAAATATTAGTGTTTTTAATCAATTTTACACTTCACCTAAATAAATAAAACGTTACAATTGGTGTCAGGTGTGAGGGTTGTTAAAAACTGTGAAGTGTAAATAAAAATAAATAAAATGGCTACTAAACAAGTAAAATTAAGTGAATTAAAAGTGGCCGATCTCAAGAGGGAGCTAGAGGAACGAGAGTTGGAGACATCGGGAACCAAGTCTGTTTTACAACATCGTCTAAGGCAAGCCTTGGTAGAAGCTGCTGAAAATCCTGATGACTTTTTATTTGAAATTACGGGTAGCTTGCCCGATTTCGGTAAAATTATGGAGGAAAAGTTGGCGGAAAATTCTAGAAAATCGGAAGAGAACTTAAAATCACAAATGATAGAAAATTCTAGAGTATTGAAAGAAGAACTAATAGAAAAATCTAGAACATTAGAACAAAAATTGGAGGAGAGTTCTAGAAAATCTGAGGAAAATTCTCGAACATTGAAAGAAGAGTTGCTAGAAAATTCTAAAGCTTTAGAACAAAAATTAGAAGAAAATTCTAGAAAACTAGCTGAAACTTCTAGAACTTTAGAAGACAAATTAATAGAAAATTCCAGAAGTTTAGAACAAAAATTGGAAGAAAAATTAACAGAAAATTCGAGAACTTTAAAAGAAGAATTAAAAGAAAAGTCTAGAATGTTGGAAGAGAGACTAGAAATTTACGAGAAGAAAGTTGAAGAGTTACAGCAAAATTTCTCTAAAATTACGCCAGCGGTGTCAAATTCTAATGTGACAGATATAATTCAAGAAAACAAAATAGTAAAAGTGGAACATAATTCAAAACTGCACATTAAAACACCCGAATTCGACGGCAAGTCATCATGGCCGAATTATGTAAAACAATTTGAAGCCGCTGCCAAAGCAAATGGTTGGACATCTAAGGAGAAGGCTACAGCGCTGACAGTTTCACTGCGTGGAGAAGCCATCGATATCCTACAGACGCTAAAAGAGGATGAACAGGAAGACTACGAACAACTTGTTAAGCGATTGGATATGCGATATGGCAATGCGCATTTGGAGCAGGTGTACCAGACGCAATTGAGGAACCGGTATCAAAATTCTAAAGAGAACTTTCAAGAATTTGAAGCTGACATAGCTCGCCTGGTTCGTCTTGCACATCCTACAGCCCCTGATAGCGTTTTGGAATGCCTAGCCACTCAAGCATTTATCTATGGGGTCCGTGACAGTGAAACTCAACAAGCACTGCGATTGGCTCGACCAAAAACTCTGGTTGATGCACTTTCATATGCCTTAGATCATGAAGCTGCAAAACAAGCTTCACGCAACCAATCGCGAGTGCGAAATATCGATGCTGAGAGGTCCGAAGACACCGAAGATCTAGAAGACAAGATAAGACGAATTACGTCTGAAATTAATGCTGCTGGAAGAAAGAAACTCCGCTGTTGGAATTGCGGTGAATTAGGTCACCCGCAAAGGCTCTGCAGAAAACAGCAGAAGAAAGCAGAACCAAGAAAAGATGAAAAGGAGTCGGGAAACTAAGTCGGGTTGATGCGAAGGGGCAATCGTCGACCCGTAATCCAGTAGCCCCAGAATCAATTAGTTATGTCGCATCCCTACATCATCAAGCTAATAGCGTCTATGTAGACGGCTCTATCGACAGCAGGCCGCTTAAAATGTTGCTGGATACGGGTGCGACAAAAACAATAATCAGACCCGACTTAGCAAGAAAACTGAGCAGAAAACATCTACTTCCAACAAAGTGGCAAATACGAACAGCCACAGGAGAACAAGCTTCCGCATCTGGAGAAATAGATTTGAGCATCGCTGTTGGAAAAACTTACATTAAACATCGTGTGCTGGTAGCTGACGTAGAAGATGAATTCATCCTCGGCATGGACATTATGAAAAAGCATGGATTTAAACTTGACCTGAAGAATGGAGTGATGATGGTCAATGATGAAGAACTGGTATTAAATCCACGAGACGACAATGCCATGCGAGTATTGATAACGGAAGATGTAACCCTCCCAGAACGGAGTGAATCAATCGTGGAAGCACAGTTAGAGGGTAGCTTCTGTGAGGGAAACATTGTAATGCTCCAGCCGAAAAACGATGATGCCAAAACTGGGACTGGAATTGTAATTGGAAAAGCCTTGCTCAAATCGGACAAGATAATCCCAGTTCGAGTAATGAACATAAATTTTTATCCCGTTATACTGAAAAAAGGGACCGTAGTAGGTGAATGTTCAACGGTATCATCAATTATTCGAACTGTAAAGGCCAAAGACAACACATCCTGTGCAGTTCCAGATATACTAATCAAGGAGCTGTCATCATCGTTCCAGGACTTGACCGCCGACCAGAAAACCAAGGCTGAGGGTTTAATTGGCAACTTTCAAGATGTGTTCCAATTGGACAAGAAGGACAAAGGAAGAACCAATGTAGTCCATCATAAAATAGACACCGGAGACGCAAGACCCATCCGCCAAACAGCAAGAAGATTACCACTGGCGAAGCGGGAAGAAGCAGAAGAAATTATTGAGGACATGAGGACGGAAGGTGTGATTGAACCTTCAAGCAGTCCATGGGCTTCACCAGTGGTGTTAGTAAAGAAGAAGGATGGTTCTACAAGATTTTGCGTCGATTATCGTCAACTTAACAACGTGACGAAGAAGGATAGCTACCCGCTACCCCGAATAGACGATACACTGGACACATTGGCAGGATCAAAGATTTTCTCTACTCTTGATTTAAAGAGCGGATACTGGCAAGTGGATTTAGATCCAAAAGACAAAGAAAAGACAGCTTTTACCATCGGTACCGGTCTGTGGCAATTTACTGTTATGCCATTTGGGCTCTGCAATGCCCCTGCAACATTTGAACGACTTATGGAAACCGTGTTGGCTGGACTGTCATGGAAAACATGTTTGGTCTACCTCGACGATATTATTGTGGTAGGAAAAACGTTCGAGGACCACATGAAGAACTTGGAAGAGGTTTTCCAAAGATTAAGGAAGGCTAACCTGAAACTCAGTCCAAAGAAGTGTCACTTATTTCAAAAAGAAGTTCATTATCTTGGACACGTAGTTTCTGGTAAGGGTATTGCAGTTGACCCGGAGAAAATAAAGGCTGTGAGTGACTGGCCAGTACCGAGGGATAAACATGAATTGAGAAGTTTCCTTGGTCTCTGTACATACTACCGACGTTATGTACCTGGATTTGCCAACATAGCGAAGCCATTGACAAGGCTTACTGAAGAAGGCAGAAAATTTATCTGGGAGATGGACTGTCAAGCTGCGTTCAAACAACTTAAATATTCCTTGACAAGTGCACCTGTCCTAAGTTATCCTTTACCAGAAGGAGAATTCGTTCTAGATACAGATGCCAGCAACGTTGGAATTGGTGGCGTTCTTTCCCAGATACAAGACGGACAAGAGAAGGTTATTGCCTATTTTAGTAAGACCTTGTCAAAACCAGAGAGGAATTATTGCGTCACCAGAAAAGAACTTTTGGCTGTCGTGAAATCCGTAGAGCACTTCTACAAATATTTGTACGGTAGAAGATTTCTTATAAGAACTGACCACGCTGCTCTCAAATGGCTGCTACAATTTAAGAATCCTGAAGGTCAGGCAGCTAGATGGATTGAAAGATTGCAAGAATATAACTTCGTTATTGAGCATCGAGCAGGTACAAGCCATCGTAATGCTGACGCATTATCAAGAAGACCTTGCCAGGACGAATGCAAGCATTGCAGTCGTCTAGAAGAAAAACTCTCGACCATCGCCAGAACAACAGTAGTGAATGATAGTTGGCAAACGGAAGACCTTCGCAAGGACCAAGAGAATGACTCGGACTTGAAAATCATACGGGATTGGAAACGTGGCGATAGCAGACCAGTTTGGGAAGATGTTGCACGACACTCACAAAGTGTAAAATCTTACTGGGCGCAGTGGGACTCTATTGTGGTTGAAGAGGGCCTCCTGAAACGTGTCATAGAGAATACTGAAGGTACTGGGAGTAGGACCCAGCTGATAATTCCTAGGAATAGAGTACCGGAAGTATTGGAGGAGATCCACGACGGATCTGGACATTTTGGAGTGAATAAAACCCTTGAGAGAGTGCGCCAACGATTTTACTGGGTAAATTGCAAAGAAGATGTTAAAGAGTGGTGCAAGAAATGTGTGGTCTGCGCGGGAAGTAACGGGCCACATAGGAAAAGAAGAGCTCCAATGCGCCAATATAACGTTGGAAGTCCCTTTGAACGCATTGCGATTGACGTGGCCGGACCATTCCCAGAAACTGACGAGGGAAATAAATACATAGTGGTAGTAATGGACTACTTCACTAAGTGGGTTGAGGCCTACCCATTACCCAACCAGGAAGCCGTAACGGTCGCTGAAGTTTTGGTGAAAGAATGCATCTGCCGATTTGGAGTACCGCGAGAAATACATTCCGATCAAGGAAGGAATTTCGAGTCTGGTCTGTTCCAAAATATCTGCAAGATATTAGGAATAAAGAAAACCAGAACTACTGCATTACACCCGCAGTCTGATGGCATGGTTGAACGGATGAATAGAACAATAAATCGGTATTTATCAAAGGTAGTCTCTAACCATCAACGGGACTGGGACCGACATCTTCATCTGTTCTTGTTGGCTTACCGTTCATCCGTGCATGAGACAACAGGGCAGACACCAGCTAACATCTTATTTGGGCGGGAGTTGCGCTTACCATGCGACCTGGTATTTGGCAGTAAACCCGGTGAAGATCTAGCCGGGGAGGACTATGTAACGGACTTACGGAGAAGAATGAATGACATCCATGAACAAGTCCGCACAAACATTCAAGGTGCCAGCGATCGGATGAAGGACCAGTATGACGTCAAGGCTGAAAAAGGTGGTTTTCAACCTGGGAATTTAGTGTGGCTTTACAATCCACAAAGACGTCGTGGCTTATCACCGAAGCTACAAAAGAATTGGGAAGGTCCCTACGAGATCGTAAAGAGAATAAATGATGTGGTCTACAGAATTAGGAAAACACCTAATGGAAAGCCGAGAGTAGTCCACTTCAATCGGTTAGCCCCTTTCGCTGGTGATAACTTTGACGATCATCGTGGAGCGACGATTCGCCGGGTTGTACCTGAGGAACCTACATTTGAAGACTTTATGGAAAGCCATTCCACTGGTCACAAAGCACGGTATGGCGTGACACGAGAAGAACAACGAGATCTGTTCACCGTGTCCCCAGAATATTCCCTCGCTCACTGTGTAGCGAAAGACATTAAAATGTCCCGCGGCATCGCTTCAGTTTTTAAAAGAAAATTTGGACGAGTACAAGAACTGGCCAACCAACGTCCAACTGTTGGAAAAACGCTACAACTGAAGGATGATAACGTAGAAAACAAGCGGTACCTTTACTACCTGGTTACCAAACAATATTCATATCAGAAGCCTTCTTACCGCAGTTTATGGGACTCACTGTGCGATATGAGGGACCATTTGTTGCAGAATGACATCGTGAAGTTGGCAGTACCGAAGATTGGCTGTGGACTAGATGGTTTGGATTGGAGGATTGTTAGAAGCATGTTAGAAACAATCTTCCGCTTTACCGGAGTGGAAATTCTAGTCTGCAGCTTCAACTCTACCGGTCAAGAAGAGCTCAAACGGACCGTCGACTGTTACTTCTTCAAGACTTCCAGATGCACCAAGGGTGATGCATGCAGATTTCGTCATAACGAACTGTTTCGGGACGAAACAGTCTTAAGGAGGGGGCAATGTAGCGAACCCAGGGTCGCGGCGCGGGCGGCGGCCGCTAGCGAGCGGGTCAGAACACGTTCGTCCGTTCCCCATTGTTCTCATTTTCAAGGAATCAAAGAATCTTCTAGAATGATGTATTTTAATATAAATACCCCGACCAAAAGATCGCGAGGACAGTCTGGTGTTAATACGTGTAGTGTACAGATGGTGATATAAATAAATAGACAGTGATATAAATAGTGTTGAAATAAATATTGCGTAGTTCTAATTGTTTAAATAAATTATCTTAGTGTTTAAGTCTTTATTGATGTATGTTAGTCTTAAATTAGTGTTTATATTTGTTAATTCTTAGTGTTAGTTATTTTTCATTATTCTTTATAATTCATATTTCTTTAATTAAACTTAGTTATATAAATATTAGTGTTTTTAATCAATTTTACACTTCACCTAAATAAATAAAACGTTACAATATAATATGTGCATGAAATATGTAGAATATGATATCGCCTTTAAGGCTCAATTGACTTGAAAACTATTCAACCATATTTTGTTAACCAATAAACCGATAAACTTACAAAGTGTAAAAACAACAAATTATAAAAAGCACATATAAAACTCAGGCTTACATGTAATATACCATCGAAATATCTAAGGTTCTAGCTTCAAATGAACCACAGAAAAGTATTTCGCATGCCTCGTCCGTAATTAATATAACTTGACTTTAAATGGTATCAGTTGTGAGCTTAGACCTTCTGCGAAGAACATGCAGTTTATAATAAGTTTCAAACTAGTCGGATACAGCTGTACTCTATTTGTTTAATTGTGGCGACGTTTGAAATAAAATCCTAATACTACATTTCACCCAGATGAAGTATGTAAAATTATAAAAGCACCATTACCTAAATAATGCATAAAATAATGAAGATAAAATTACTATATATTGGAAAATGGCAGTTTATATGCCAAAATTAGCAAAACATAAAAATCCAAAGAATCTAATCAAAATTATAAAAAAATCTTTATTAAATACGTTAGAAAATGCTATTTTGTGTAACTTGTGTGATACTGATGAAACTTTTCTAAATGGTTACATAAATAGGTATTTTTTACTACTCTATGAGCTTTACTATTTTCAACAGATATTTCATTATATGCACGGGCTATGGACTGAAGTTAGCTTCTTATAAATTAGTTTCATCAGCTAGATAGCAATGAATAACAAGTTAAAGTATCAAATAACAAATGGTCCATAATTTAACTACTGTCGTTATATTATGATGACATAATTATTATAAAATATGCTTATTTCCTCTTTTCCGCCATTATAATCTCAACTGGTGCTTCGCAAGATCATTTATTCCTCTTTAAAAGAATGCCGAAACCATGTTTAGCGTAGATACTCGGAGTTGATAGTCTTCGTGTAAAGAAAGCGCCTATTGAGTAAAAATAACAAGCTTATTTCGATCACAGGAGACTTCTTCATAGAATCACTCCCTGAAGAAGGCTTAATACTAGTGATGCGAGTCCACTTTTTAAAAATGCCGAATAACGAGTACCTGGTGAAATTTTTATAAGTCGGGTAGCTAGTATCATGAGGCCGAGATCCGAAGCATAACCGAACATATCCTGTTTCTTTTTTCGTTTTATAAACTGTAAAGAATATAACTATAGATTCTGGAGACGAAACAAAAGCAGTATGTACAACCAAAGTTGCTATTGAACTGGTAAATTGGCGATACCATCAATCTTAAAACATTTAAATTTCAAACATCCAATTATTTTTTGAAATGTATTGTTTATTGTACCTACTTTTCATAATAATTTACTAAAACCCTCTAAATGCACATTATACAATGAAAGGTATTTTAAATGAGGGTAACGTGACCGGATAAGCCGAGTACCGAGTACAAACCGGGTACCCGGTGCATCACGACTTAATATGTTGCACTTTTTGATTATCGGAAATTAAACGAAAACTAAAATTAAACAAAAGCATGCAACTTTTTCCGATAAGTCAATAACTTAATTATTGATTAATGATTAATAAACTCCTGCAATAATTGTTGTTATACGGATAGAAATTAATGTTTTCTAATATTACTTTATTAGTTTTTATTCCGTGTAACACGTAAAGGAATTATTGTAATCGTGAAAAATTTCGATTATCAGATTTCAATGGAAAGACCCATTTTGACTATCATTGAATCTACTTTGCTCGAAGGGTTTTTTTAATTTTTCGCATAAGTATCTCAAAAACGATTACCCGCAGAATGTATCTCACTTTCAAATGAAATAAGTTTTAATGAAGTGCAACAAAAAAGGTATATAATTTAATAGACGTACAAGGAATCATGTGGTGTACACATCACATTTTTAAAAATAAGTACGTGTTACATGCGACAACTCCAGTCATTTCGCCCATTTTTGATAGAGATGAGATGATCAGAAAAGAACACAAATGCTGTACTTCGGTCTGCGACCAATGCGCTAACCACTTTGCAAACGGTCGGCTTTTCGATAGTTATTATTATTCTTATATTGTTAATAAATGGTAACCATTCAATGACAATTCAATTTTTGTTTAACTAGCATTACATTGTTAAACAACTGATTAAGTCACTTGCAATTCTGTCATTAATGCTTATTAAATTTGCAAGTAAAAGAAAGCGATCAACAAAACTTGTTCCTAAAATCAATTAGAAATTGGTAATACCAAATGCTTTAACGCTTACACCAGTAACACATTTCTACGCCACATTTATATTTTCTTCTAATGTTTCATACTAATCATCTCGTCTTTAGATAAAGTAAACCAACAATGAAGAGAAGACAAAGAGTAAGACATCAAAACCAGTCCCAGTAGGTAAAAATTCCCCATTATGCAAACCAGCCCCACCTCCCTATTTCCTTTCACACATTCTCGCCTTAGACAAAAGACGCTCACGCACTAGCGGCGCCCGTGTATCTGGCGGCGCTGGCGTCGCGGCGCGGCGGAGGCAGCCAGGCGCAGCGTGACAGCTTTCAACCGCGAACCACGCGGTAATTTTAGCTGCACAATGCGGTGTAAAATTACACTATAGCGACTAGCGCGGCCACACATTGATCCACCAAGATGAATGGATCGAGAAATGGGATTATGTGATTAGGAACTAGCGCTGAATCCACCGCAAAGAGTTGCTCACAAACTCATGTCTTATACGAACCAGGAATGCTCTTCTACATGCGGATTGTTTGAATTGAACAAGTTTGAAATGTAAATCATATTTCCCTTTTTTGTTTACTCTGAATTTAAATGTCAGCATTTCTCTCAATTAATATTTCAAATGTGAGTAATTTTGCTCTTTGTTATGTCTACAGGCAACTTAGCATGAAATTTATTTATTCAAATGATAATGCTTTACTTTATTGCCTTACATAACACAATATAAATGTAACCATTTGTTCATTGTTTACCTGCAGCAATTTTTTATGCAAATTTATATGAGTAGCACAAAACATTAATAGCATAAAGTTTAAAAAGTGGCTGAGGTTTCAGGTAACACAGTCATAGCGTTACAACTTTTTTTTGCGTAAGGTCCCGAGTTCGAATACTGACCAGGGTATCAATATTACTGTTTAAAACATGTAACATATATAGAATTACTATAAAATCAAAAACGAATGTCTCAAAAGTTTTTGTAAAAAATCTGGTGTGTCCAACACAATACCTCCCGCCACTGTAGTAATATATTCTATATAAGTTTTTTAATACATTTAATTTGTATTTTTAAAATTAGTTTGTTATTGCAGTTCAGAATATTTTTAATTCATTTCATACCTAAAATTTCCTGCATAAAATTTGTATGACCATTATGACAGCTATTTTTGACGTTACTAAAACCGGAACCGAACTTACCTTCATTCACGCATGCAAATATATGCCATATATATTTCTTCTACCTTTTCTAATTTTACAATAAAACTACTTCATATTTACTAATGTTATCTGTTACATCAAATTTGACATCATATGTCAAATTTTGTGAACATATGAATAACTCATCTGTTTTATCGAAATTTCTCAGCATAAACGATATGTAAAATTATTATAATTTATATATATTTTTTTCTATCTAGCTAGAAGTTATATATAAACGTAATTAAGCAGATCGGTAGAAAATTAAAAAATCTTTATGTTTATAATAACGAAATTTGCGAAAATATGGTATTTTGAGGTATTTTTTAGGAAAAACGGTTTGAAGCTTCAAGTAAAGTACTACTTCCGGTTAACCAATTGTAGTCAAAATCTAATCAGTTCATCATATTAGAATATAACTCTTAAATACCAAATATTATATTTTTTACATGTATCGTATTGGAGTTATCGTGGACGAAAAATCGTCACAGACACACAGACACACACACACACACACAGACACACACACAGACACACACACAGACATACAGACATCACGGTAAAAATAGTAAAATCGTATTCTAGGGACCCTAATTCGTGCTCATATGTTGAAAAGTCACACTCGAGAAATCTGACCAAAAACAATACCTCCCTTATCTATATATTGATAGGCGGGAGGTAAAAAGATAAAATTAAAATTGGTATCTAACTTCATATTTTTTCATATATCAAAACATGTTGTTATTATATCTATTCTTAATTAAAATTAATATTGAGGGAACACATTAGATCCAATATTTGAATACTCTTCTCGGGCAGGTAATTTGGTTCTTAAATGTCTCAATAGTCTTTAGACGGCAGCAACGTCAACAATTCAAGTAAATTCTACGTCGTAGCTGTTCCACATTGTGAGCTCAGAAATTTCATAAATTTAATGACCAAATGTCCGTACTGTAGAAAAGCTTTGTTCAGCCGTGGCCACAATTGCAGGTAACGTTACTAACAGGGGCGGCTCGTGCCTTAAATCATGGGGATGCTGCAACGAAAGACTGTAAATGAGTGTTTCGATAAAATATCAAAATTATCGTAGAGATAATAAAAAAAACATGAGTGCACATAATACTGTTTTGTTATTTCTTGAGTTTGCATTTCTGAGATCATAATTGTAAATAATTCTAATAATGTTCTAAAATATAAACTCTGAAATATTTTGTCTTTAATTGTAATGTTCAAATAGATAAACGATAAATATTAAAAGCTCGCTACTACACTACAGATTTAGCTGCTACTGCTTGTTTTGCAGTGCCGAATTACGCTTCTCACTGCTAGTGTAAATGCTCGATATAAGATATCTTGCTATATAAATGACACTGCGATAAATACAATGCTGTTAGCATTCGTCGCTTCGCTAGATGTATTGTTATAATCTTTTATATAAAATTAAAGAACTGTACACAATAATGGTACATAATAAAATTAATTATTATAAGTAATTATAAATAAATTAATAAATATATTCATATATCGAGAAAACTTGGGGGTGCTGCAGTTTCGCAGTGCCTATACACGAGCCTCCTCGGGTTACTAATATTGTTAATAATTATTTTTTTTACTAAATTAAGAAGTAACCCCCTCCCCGTCCCCCTTTACTGACTTATAGTGGATTCTGTACCTCTCAGACAGCGGTATTTTTATTTGATTAATAGTTGGCGAAGCTGGGAATCGAACCTCAGACCTCACAATCTACTCAACTCGAGTCGGAGAACGCTAAACCAAGTGAACGACAAATTCAGTTGAATGGATTTTAATGAAATTTTATAATTTAAGCTTATATGATTCATTTTTACTTCAACCGAAAATGACAGTTTATTCATCATTTTTATGGTTTTTGCAATATTTCGTAACAGATATTTGAAGAAAATAATAATTTCGTGACATTTTTATCGTATAGCGTACAATATTTGATTATGGCGATCGATTCTATATTGCTCACATTTTACATTTAGAGACACAGGACTATTAGTATATTTGTACCTTATATTTAATTTTTAGCCCTACGGAATAAATAAGCGAGTAATTCAATCGCGTGAAATTCTGTACGAATAAGCTAATATACTGAAACAGAATACATTTCCGTAATAAGGGAAGCCAAAAAGCGATGTGACTTGAAGGATTTCCTAACTTCAAATCTCGTATTCCTTATAAAAATGTAACTAAATTCTCGGAATAAACGTAATTAAATGAAAACACGGAAATAGTGCTTGAAAGTCTTCTAGATTTTTCTTGCAATCTTGTTAACTAATACTTTGAAACACATAACTCGGTTTTATTTATATCCCTGGAATTGGCAGGAACTTTTCAAATTGTTTTCTTATTATATTTACACTGTTAAAGAATCCGTGGTCTATATCTATAGTTAGTGAATAGAATATCCTTCGGTTCTGAGAACTCTGCGACATTCCCATTAGTCAAATAAGGCCTCATATGTATAAAATTAGTAATTCTTTGGTTGAAAAAATGAACTTACAACTAAAAGCGAAATGCAATTCATTCGGAAGCATTAGTATTGTAGCGATTGCAAGCGACGGCCGCAAGTACATCACAGGCAGATCGAGGTAGTACTGACACATAGAAGCTAGCTGCCAGAATATTCGAGACTTTAAATGCTCGGGTATATAAACTCAAGCAAAAAAGACCGGAAAGTCAGTCTGATATTAATACGAGTGTTGAACATTAATTAGTTGGTGATATAAATATCGTATAATTAAATAGTGTGTGGTTTTAAGTGTTTAAATAAATATTCTAAATGTTTAAGTCTCCACTAATAATTATTACTCTTAAATTAGTGTTTATATTTGTTTCTTCGTAGGATTACTTATTTTTATTATCTTTTTATATTTATTATACATACATTAAAGTTATATAAATATTCGTATTTCAATTATTTTTACAATTTATTATTTAGTTCATTCGTCAGTGTCGAGGAAATTTGAAGCCAAAAAGTCAATGGAATCACCGCTGCCATACACATTTTCAAAGTGAATTCGAATTACTGGGAATGAAATAATATAGTGATATATAAATTCTTTTGTTATAAACCGAGTTATAAACTATTAAATGATTCATATTAGTTGATAACAGTTTATAACGCGTAAAGCTACTCTAGTTATAACTTCAAACCGTTTAGAAGTAAACACATTTATTATTTTTTATTAATTAAAAAAAAATTGCTATAGAGTTTTATTTTCCCGAGATTTATCATTTTGGAGACCCCCATAAAATAATGGCTTTAGAGCCTCAAAATTCTAAATCCGGCCCTGTATGTATGAAACCAATTATATAAGTTATAATAAATGTTAAATATTCAAGCTTCAGGATAAGTAACGGGAATCAATAAGTAAAGAAAAGCATACTTATATGTGTAAAATCTTGCAGTTATCCACAATTATGAAGAAATCGGCAAAATGGTGTACCCTTACCTGAAACAAAAATTATTCAAATTAGATTATTGTGCAATCAATAAATTTACGAAAAAATAGATTTTAATAATTGATATATTGCATACTAACACTTGATATTAGAGTTATAAAATAGTGACAAAATTTGAATTCTCATATCTATTCTACGATTATTTGATATATTGGTTAGAAAATATAATATGGTGTTTATGAGTTAACATCAATTTCCGATACTAAGTAGTTAATTTGTGTAATAAATTCATAAATTCAGAACGACTTATACTCATTATCTCGGTATAAATCAAGAAATTGTTAAAATATAATGTTTCTATTAATATATTGAAAATATGCAATAAACTCTTCGTAAAAAAAAAAACTGCTGCAACCAATCACAAAAATACATTTTGTCGGCAAATATATAATCATTCCTCTTAATAAATAAAACTATTTTATATTTTAAACTACGTTATTAGCCTCAAATAATTAATTATTGGTTGCTGTCTGCTGAAATTTAATGCAAAAAATTATCAATGTAAACCTTTGTTACATAAAGGAAACAAACTATTTTTAGGAACTACCTTTAGAATTTTCAATGATTCTTTTCACGAAATATAACGACAATTCTAAAAATCGTTCTTAATAACATAAGTTCGATACTACAAAGTTTAAATAAAAATAACCAATCAGTATTGATGATTATTTAGAATTACTGATAAATATTGCAATACTTATACTGGAACATATAAAATAGTGGTCTTATAGTAATCTATTTATTATAATAACCATAACATTTCAGTAGTGGTAAATAAATATTCATTTTATTTTATTGTATTACTATTACTTCATATTAACATGTAATAAAACGCTTTATCAGTATTTATCTTAAAAAAAACCTAGGAAAACAAAACCATCTACAAGTTTCGTACGAAAATGAGAAATTACTTTCTGACCTAATAATTATAGTGGTTCTCTATTTCGTGTTGTGACATTTATTTATGAAAAAAGTTGTTTATATGTACACAACAGATAAAAATACCAATATGACAGTTTAGAAGATTACAATTTACAATGTAGGACTTTGATGTGCGTTGAATGCACGAACCAATATAATAAAGGACTGCCGACGGCATATGATGCTGCTATTGCCGAGTTGTCCCTAATTTTGTGTCAGGCGTGTTAGAGAGAGATAGCAGAGGGAGTGCATCATTTTCAGTTCGCCATTCATAGTCGTTCTAATATTGCTGTTATAACTGCTATATATTCATATTAAAGAGTGTAATTTTATTAATTATGGGCAAATCGTGCTTTGTTCCTAATTGTACAAGTGCGTACAGAAGTAATAAAGAAAAAATAAGTATAATTTTCGTGCCTAAAGATTAGGAAACATTACAAAAATGAAAACAGGCAATTCCTCGAAAAGACAGATTATTAACCAACAAAGACTTTGTGCAAAACACTTCAATAGTAATGACTTAATTAATGAATGGAGTGATGGAGTTAACACGGTAAGTAATAAAACCACAATTTCTAGTACATGTTTGTGTTTGGATCTTAAATATCATTTCTTAAAAACAATTTATTTTTATACCATGAGATAAATTAATAAAATAAGAAAAAAAGAGAAATAATATTGTTTTAAGATCTGGTTATAGATATTAATTAACATTATGTTATTTAAATTTACATATTTTGTTTATCTTCAGATACCATTGCGTTATCCCAAGTTAAAAGAAAATGCTGTGCCTTCAATTTTTCCAAACTGCTCCAAATATTTGATTTTAAGGTTAAAACAGCAATTTCATTATTTATCAAAAAACAAGAGATCGAAAAGTTTAGAAATGAGAAAACAATCAAAATTGTACAATAATTAAAATTTTTATAACAATAATCAAAACATCGAATTTTTAATTGTAACATTTATTATTAGATACTTTGAATTAAATGTTAGTATTTTTGTGAAATGTTTATTTATTTAATTTCCACTGTCCAACAGACCAAAGTCCAATAACAGGATAGGGGACATACACCATATAGCGGGTTACCAACCACTCGGACACAGCGATATTTAATTTTGGTTACAGGTTTGTCGTAACTGGGATTTGAACCTTAGATCTCAGACTACGTTCAGCGAGTCGAAGCGCGCTAACCAACTAATAAGTCATATAAATCTTTGATTATACAAATAGATATATAATTTAAAGTACATACCCAAACTTTATTTTACATTTATTATAATGACTACCATCGTTATAATATCAATCAATGTTTTGTTGTATCGTAAATATGTTTCGTAGTTATGTTCTTATTTTATAAAAAGAATTAGCAGAGGTAGAATTTTTAATTGTTATCTACATGCTTACTTCGCATTTATGAAGTATATTGATTATTATTATATTTTAATTATTTATTTGTCATCAATATAAGAATATGTACGATTAATTTAGCTTTAAAATTCATATTGGTCTATTTTTTGCAGGACTGTAAATACTGTAACTATTCTAGTGTTAACTGCTAACATAGTGTTTTATTTTTCTTATAATAAAGAGTATGTTTCTAAATAAAAACTGTATTTTCTTTCCTTAATACAGATTAGTGTATATCAATTTTTAAAAAAATGTTTTACACCAATTGCTGGAATATATATTGAAAAGAATTCTTTAATATGATATGCTAACAGTAGCTTCGTAGCCCTCCATATGCTATCTCTCTCGCACACAGCAGGCACAAAAGAGGGGACGCATTCAGACCGCTCGTCGGCAGTCCTATAGTATATTGGTTCGTGGTTGAATGCTAAAGTTAGAACGGTGGATGAATATATTATATTACCCGGCATGCAGTTTCCTCCGCAGGGAAAGATAGTCCCCGCGTCAGTGACGATTAGTAACGCGTGCTACACCTGATGGCAGCAGCTGCCTCAGATTTGTCAAATTCAGATGAAATCAGCGAAACGACTCAAACATGAAATTAATTCTCAAATAAATTTCGCTCTGACACATTTGATATTGCGTGATTCCTACAATTTTCCTTACTAAAATTATATATGACTTCCAGATGTTTTTAATATCAAGATGTGAAACATGAGATCTTCTAAATTAAATATGTCCCAAAATATTTCCAAATTAAATATTGAAAGAAGCTTTCAGAACTCATAATTAATAAATAGACAATATTTGGGTTTTAGTTCTGTAAAAATTTATTAATTATAACGTTTCGACAGCTCAGTGCTGCCTTCGTCAGGTAAATAACAAATAAATGAATTTACCTGACGAAGGCAGCACTGAGCTGTCGAAACGTTGTAATTAATAAATTTTTACAGAACTAAAACCCAAATATTGTCTATTTATTTCCAAATTATTTGTGGAATCAGAGCTTGTTCATTTTGAACAAGATAATCGTATTGGGACCGGGTATGTGGTGAGAATTGTTGCGACGCGAGCACTCGACGTCGGGAAAAATCGCACTATTCTAGGAACTTGACAGCTGACAGATACCGCAAACTTGGGATTTGGACATTTAAATTGTTGTGAAAAATTGCAAAAACAATGGGAAAATAAGAACAATAATAATAATAAATTGAAACCTCGGTTCACACAAGCGAAATACGTTGTCGATGTCTAAGTTTATTTCCTATATTTACCACCTAGCGGCGCCACATACTAACTTGCCCGTTCTCAATTCTATTATATATTTCTCTCATATGATTGATTATACACTCTTTTTCCCGCAGTTGATCCTCACGTCATCAATTTCCGTTGCAAGAATTATTAAACTTTAATCTTGCATTTTTGTTGTGTACGCATATCATAGATGAAACTTGTATTCGCTATCTCATTATCGTACGTGTTACAGAGCGTATATAGGTACTATCTTCGTCCAACCAACGATAAAAATGAAATAGAAATAGTAGTGTAATCGCGGTACCGGTGATTTTGGCGTTGACAATTTGTGCTTCGTTGTGTGTTGGTAGTTTCGTTAGTTTAATCTACAATTATCCGTGTATTGATTTCATCTATTATATAATACTATTAGTTTTGACATTTATTTACTTCCGAAATCACACGATTTCACCCGACAAGATGATGTCATCAGTCCCCCTTCTCTCCAACGATTTGAATTACATGTTTACAATTGATGACGTGAGGATCAACTGCGGGAAATAGAGTGTATGTTCCTCTGCATGAGGTTAACAATAGAAACGAAAGAAATTAACGATAAACTATACTAAGTTAGACGACAAGAAACCCTATCTACTAGTAAGCCAGTAACTTTTTACTAGTATAACAGCCTGTCGCGCGTCTGTAGATTTTTGTACTTCAATATTTTAGATGTTAGATTACCTAAGAGATGTATAGCAAAAGTCCTGTCATTGTGCCGTTGAGCTTGAAATTCGCGTTTCTTAGAAGTATCTGTCCGTTACATGGTCCCTTCAGTAGACATCAATAGTTGGAGTATTTTTAGCGTTTGCTCATACTTAGTGGATTAGATGAACCGGTAAATAAAAATTGAGAACTAATGCGTTATATTCTTCTATTCTTTCTCTTGCTGTATTTTGTAAATTTTTTCATATTTACTTTCCATATTCAGTTATGACAATGAAGACAAGGAAAATGTTATTTTTATAATGATATACCAATGCAAATGATTTTCGATAGACTTTGCACTGGAAACAATTAAACAAAGTTTTTAATTTTTAAAATAGTGTAGCGTTTTAGTCAGCCTTCTATTAGCAACGCTTTTATTGTGCTGAGGTAGCGAAGGAGCGAGAACATTCCAGATCTTAATTGCACCAGTATAAAAAAGCTAGAGCTGAAAAGACCACCGGATAGTCTGATTTTAATACGAGTCGTGAACATAAATAATTCGGGAAATAAATATCGTGTAAATAAATAGTTCGTAGTTTTAAATGTTTGAATAGGGTTATATTTATAATTAGAAGTACATATAAGTAATTTATTCCAATACATCACGCAAATATTACAATAAAATTAATAATGTTGCTTCATATTGCAACATGCATAATTTTATAGCTATAAAATTAATAGTATGTTTTTGTAGTAAAATTAAATATAATTGAATTATGAAATATGTAAATCTTAAATGAATAGTAGTGCAACGAATGTTTTACGTATATAATGTATTTTAATTATAATATAATATTATATGCCAATTATTCATAAATTATTATATTTAGGTTTTACAGAAATATAAGAACGTTTTTAAGCATTTATCCCTAGGTTATTACATGCGGAAGATTGCGAAAATTCAACATATTAATACATTTATATGTTCTATCAATTGAGTTACATATACTCGTATACATTTAATAAAGAGATAAAATTAATTTAATTAATATATGAAATAGTAAATTATTTATCATAAAAGATTCTATATAACAAATTTAATATAACGTTGCATATAAGTCATTAATTTTTCACAACTTTAATAGTTTAAGAGATGGGATATTTCTTGGCTAGGTGTTGATATTAAAAACGAAGATGGTTACTGGAAATCAGCCACTCTTTATTGAATTCAACCTCTACAGTTTCGACCCCACATGGGTCTTCTTCAGGAGATGAATTTAAATATTTGTGGTTTTATGTTTGTAAGAAAAAATATCAATTTATTACAAACATAAAACCACAAATATTTAAATTCATCTCCTGAAGAAGACCCATGTGGGGTCGAAACTGTAGAGGTTGAATTCAATAAAGAGTGGCTGATTTCCAGTAACCATCTTCGTTTTTAATAGTTTATTTATAAAATATTCAATATTGTTAATAAAATTATTATAGAGTAAGTTTAATTACTTCTTAGAAATATATAAATGCATAAATAATTATTTTGAAATGTAGAATGTACTAGTGAAATTACTTGTGACAACACTATATTATATTCCTGCTGGGCAAAAAAAAAAAACGGACCAAATAATTAAATTTCACTTTTAGTAATAATCATTGCTTTAACAACTCACGAAGAACAGAACATGTTGTATAACATATTTCTAATACAAATAAGAATTATTCTTATTTCGTTACATGATCTGTCAATCATAAAACTAGATAGCAGATAAGTAATGAAAAAGTTTCAATAAAAGTCTGTACAGGAATATAAGGTGTTTCAAAACATGTCTAAAATAACAACAAAAGTTGTAAAGCACCTGAAAACAATCATTTTTGTTTAAAACCAATGTCTTCAAATGAGCGGAAATAGCTGTAGAACAAAATAAAAGAATTTCTTAAAAATATATATTTTCATGCCGTTTGTGAAAATTGTTTTATAGATATAATTTTTTGAAAATAGGCTTTAACTTAAAATCACAATAAAACGTCCTTTGGCCAAACGTCACGAAACACAATGATTCAGCTAACTCTTGCGGACGAAATGTAAACTAATGTATACAAATATGTAATTATACAATAATTAAATATAAACAAAACAAAAACTATTAGAACATTCTGGGTAGTTTTCCTGTGACACTGTATAATTTTAGGTTAGTTTACCCCGATGTTTAAATTAAATTTCATCTTTTCATCATCCGTGCATATGTATGTGATAGATATGTCTGTGTGTGGGTTTGAGATTCATGACGTCACGAAAATTCGGAGCGGGAATACCTTTTAAGAAAATTATTAGTGAAAAGTAATATATTTTGGAATACATTATATTTCAAATGAATGGTAAGAGTCACTAATTCCATCAATGTAAGGAAATCATAATTTTTGTTATTTTTGAATGACTCCATTTTCAATATTATATATTTTTCAAATAAATAATTATTTTTCTATTCGCAACATAAATTGTGAATTAACAATCAACAAACAGAACAACACTATTAAGTGGTTGACAATAATTTGCAACAATAAATTGCTTTCTGTCAATTGTTTTTCAGATGCAAGTTGATCTCAATATATTTTTCTTTAAAAACTTTTTCTTGATCTACTATTAAACAGCTTATCTGCGGACAAGGGATTATTAACACAAAGTGATTGTGTTGATGTCCTCTACAACTCCTGTAAGTTTGTCGGTATATTTTCGAAACACCTGTATTTCATAGGTATTTAAGTTTTAAAATAAAATTCGTAAAATATATTGCAGTTTTTTTTGTAATGTAATATTTGAAACAATTTCAAGATACAATAAATCAACACTAAAGCATGCGAGTTTATAAATATCTCTGTTGTATAATGATGTTACAATTTGGCATAATGTGTGACACGTACTGGAGATCATTTGTTATAATGTGAAAAACGTGTCACATACCTGGTCGGTGACACCTCGCTGTGCGATCCGATGCAGTCGCCCGCCGGTTAATTACCATTACACCGAACAGAACAACCTGCCGGCCAGCGCAATGTTCGCCAACCCAAATACAGATAAACATACAGGATAGTGCTGCTCAAAACAGCCTGCGTTTTGTTTGAATTTAATTGGATCGGGAATAATTACATTTAACATTAAGAATTAAATAAACGTAATTACATTTAACATTATAAATTAAATAACAGAGTATGTGTATTACTATAATAGCATATCATCATTTCATTTCTAGAAAAATATAATTGCATTTTAGCCATTCGTTGTCCAGTGCGATACAGTGGTATTTTTATTTTGATTAGGAAAGCTGGGATTTAAATCCAAATCTGCGCTCAGTTCAAGATGAAGGGTGCTTACCAAATGACTCGCCACTACCCGTATGTTGTATGTACAAATATGAATATGATATTTATAAATATTTATTAATTTTAGGCTTTTTAGTTCAATTTCCGTGTCATCAGAACATTACCTTAAACTTAAAGTAAATTTTTATATTAACTTATTTATTTCACTCTGTGGTCAAATCACCAGTTCTATATTAAAATTAGTGTTGCTGCGACTTGAGATGAGATGAGACAAGAAAAACACCTATCTCGTCTTATCTCAATATATTAAGACGAGGTAGAGATAGTCTCGTCTAGAATCTATCTCGCTTTGTCGTTTTGATACAAAATCTGAATATTTTAATACAGTTATTTTTTATGTACATATGTATGTACATAAACCCGTCATGATACTCGATAATAGAATATTAATACTTGACCAATACAATAGTCTATGATGGTGAAATTTTTATACTTATTAGCGCTAGATGTGTAGGTACGAAAAAGGTGCCTAATTTTGTAATTTGTACATTATAGCCCATGCAGGAAATAGTTCAGAGTTGTCAAATACCATTATCCTCAATAATCCTTTTAACACCTATTTACATATATTAATACTCGTATTTTGTTGATCACCAGAAATCCAACCACAAACACTAAAATACGTTCTTTCATAAAACTACGAACAGCCTACTTTCAATATTATTTTTCGATATATTTCTCCGTTATGAATGATTTGCTAAGACCTGAAATTATAGATAATACTGTTCTACTTTTTGTTGACCAATTTGTACCTACCAAAAGTAAATCGAATCAAATCGTGTCATTTGTTACAAGTTTAAAATGGAGATTAATAAAAAACACGTATGGGCGACTTCCTTTATAAGATTCAAGGACCTCCAATGAATGGATAAACAGACTGATTATCTAAAAACATCCACAACTTTATGTATGGATGTAATAAACTCAATTTGTTGACAACATTAAGATCACAAGATAACAGAATCAAAATTGTTTCAGTAATTTCATTTATATAATTCTACGATAAACGGTAAGAAGTAATGTAATTCGAAGTTTCAGACTTTAAATTACACATGTTTATAATGGTATTCTGCAATTTCTTAGTTAAATCAAATATACATAACCTCAAATCTAATTAAGAAAAGTTAACGACCTAATGCTTCATGTTTTACGTTTCTCAATAATTGCAGATAAATAAGTACGAAGCTATAACTTACATAACTATCTATAAATTAGGGAAATACATTTTTCCTTTTTTCCATAAAAATTCATACTAATTGGTACTTGTATCTACAGTTTCCCAGTAACGACTCCTTGAACTATATGCTTATTTTAACATTGCAGGACACTCGTATACAGCGAAACGAGTTAAATAAATATTTTAACGACCGTATTATCCAACTTTGTAGAAATAGTTTATTTACAATTCATTTGCAATCTACCCATAAAATTTGCAATTGTCGTATGGTGACATTTAATAACGTTTTGCTTTATGGAAAAAAAATATAAAATTTTTATGGAAATATTTTGTCAAATTTTTTGTTGTCATAAACATGTTTCAATATAGAATAATGTTTCAAATTTCGAAAGTTTCAGAATTTTAATCGTGAAACAGGTTGTTCTACCTATTATATTTTAATGATGTTTATCATAATAAACAGTTAAACAACGTTAGTCAAATTTATGACTTTAATTTGGCAACCTGTAATGTTTTTCTATTACAATCAAAATATTTATATAATTAGATTCCTTAAAATACACATATATCATTTTGTTTCATATATTACATAATTACATTTGAAACTGCTTTCAAAATTTTCGAAAATATAACATGAAATGGAAATATTGTTATATGTATGTACATAAGTAATAAGCAATATTAGGTACATATATTTAATTAGAGTTTTATAATAATTTTTAAAAATCGATCTTTATCAATTTATCGAAAATCGTCAACTATTTAAAAAAAGTCGAAAAAATTGAAAAGTCGAAAAGTCGAAATATTAAAAAAAAATAAAACATAAAATTCTGAAAAATTGAATAGGTAGTCGATATAGTCGAAAAAACGTAACAATTAATGAAATATTAATTTTTCTAGTTTCTATTTTTCAGTGGAAATTATAAAGTAAAAAGTAACGATAGCAATAGCACTAGAATTTTGATTTGTCCGAATAATTTTTTATTTATATGAACACTTGGTTGCTACGAAATTTGTTAAAAGGATTTTGCAGTACAATTATTTGAAAGAAATTGCCGTCAAGGTTTAATTATTTTTAATATAAATATAAAAGTAAATATAAATAATACTTTTTAAAAAAGTCGACTTATCGACTTTTTGCTAGCCCTAATTTATACTATTCAGAGCTAATGGGAATCAATATTCATGTACCTATATTGGTTTGACATTGATTTTTTACGATAACACCACATGTATGATTAAATACTTATATATACGCATACATTAATGTCTGTAGACTAGAATTAATAAAGATTTAAAAATTACGAGTATGCAATTTATTTAACCACAGCCGGCTCAGATCTGATCAAATGTCTCTCCACAAGTACAAGGTTATTGTTTAGACTAGAGAAAGCATACCTACGTGTAGAAATACCTATATATAATACATGCGATTACATTCTCTCTTTCTCTCATTTGATATGTGATCAATAGTAGCAAATAAATTATTATTAAATATTTCAATTAACATTGTATTGCCGAAAAATTAACTGTATCTATAATAATTACTAGATCTGAAAATTCAGATAATACAAAAAACCATTCGCATTAATAGTAAACAGTGTTTAAATATTCAAGAATCTATAAATTTCAAAAGCATTGCTTATAGAGCTAAAAACAATAACATAAAGCGAATAAAGCCAATAATAATGTCTAGTTGAAATTTACAAATTATTTTATCATAAACACGTTAATTCAACAAATGCAAATATCTTATTCTCATCTCTGATTAGTTGTGGTTTATAAACTAACAAGAAAGCCTATAAATTACTGTACTAAATATGGTTACCTTAGAAGAGCTGCCATAGCAATTTCTTACTTGTGAACTGTGTCACAAATAATAACTACTTCCACTGACACTAACAAGTGATTTCATACTGTGTATGAGCATTTACAGCAGTGATTCTCAAACTTGTGTGTGAAGACATCCCAAATCATAAATTGATTACCTATGTAACATTTCCCAAGATCATGTGTAAAAAATTCATTACTTGGAAAACACTTTTTCTAATTAAAAATATATTCTGTCAATGAAAACAAAAGGTACACAAAAAATAATGTAATGAATGAGGAAAATGTAATATACCTAATTCTTATATATTTGGGTGTATTTTCGACAAACATATTTGCATTTCAGGTGTCACCGACTTCAATCTTTCTTTCTTAGTTTTGTCAACGGACGTAGAAAATCTTAGTCATTCATCCAAATAAAAAGTAAGAATTGAAATAAATCTGGCTCTGGTTCCTATGTTGGGATATTCATTCCGAAGAAATATCCAAAAAGGAAATTGAGGATATTTCATTTACAACGTATGATCATCGTAAATTTTTATTAACTTCTCTTATTCTTTATAATTAAATTCTAATGTATTAATATTGGATGTTAGATGATTCCAGGATCGATTTTGGTATCCAACCAGAACTGTCAATGGATATACAGGTGCAGCGTTAGTTGGCCATTTCAATGATGTATTTGTTTCCCGAAAGAATGCATAGGTATGAGCAAAAGACTAATTTTCTAGTTTGCAAAATTTTTGTAGTCCGATCACTTTTCGGGAAACTCTTACTAACTTTCAATTTTCATATGGGGCTTATGTATATTAAAATTAAAATAAACTAAGAAATCAGAAAGTTATTGATTTTATTCATTTCAGTCAGGTATGCTTTGGAACCAAAATCGAAAATCTTTTGTTTAGCCAATTAATGCGGCAACTTTGCTCCAATATATTTTATGGTTCTCGATATCCTATTGGTTAGTCTCTTAAAACGGATAGCTGTATATGGAAAACAGTAGCAAATCTGTGTTTTCAATGATATCAAGTGTTTATAAATCAACTTAATTAAGTTTTCTTTTGTTTCAGCTGGTCTTCTAAACATTTCCAATTTGTCTCCATTTTCCAAAATTCTATCTTGTCTTTATGTTATAATTTATTACATCATTGCACACTGGAATTCACTTTATTTAATTATTCAAATATATTGGTTTTATAAGAGAATTAATAACACAAAATTCATTTTTCAACAATTCACAAAACTCAAATTTGTCTTTTGGTTCAAAAAAAGTAAGTAGTTATATTTTTAATTCGTAAACACAATTCAATATACATTCTTTTTGTACTACTATCTGACATCAATAAGAAGAAGGTTCAAATGATCAGATACCGCCCGAAGTAATGAAAAGCATTTTCAGAATCGCTGCTTTACAGTATAAATATCTCTATCATACAATACAAACATATTACCATCCAAGCATAAAGATTGAACTTTTGAATTTCATTCCGCGAAAAGGAAAGTGAAAAAACAAAATCAAAAGTACAAACAGAACGAAACAAAAACCAACATAACCACAAATAAAACGAAAAAAACAACATATGATTTTCACAACAAAGAGAGAAATAAAAACATTGAAATAACCTTAATTTTTTCAGGTCAAGTTAAACCGCGTA
This sequence comes from Stenolophus ochropezus, assembly GCA_035578165.1. NCBI lineage: Eukaryota > Metazoa > Arthropoda > Insecta > Coleoptera > Carabidae > Stenolophus > Stenolophus ochropezus. The sequence continues at coordinate 18,768,941 of JAQOWZ010000010.1, read as the reverse complement.
CGCGCATATAGGCGAGAAGTTTGCAGTTGAAATCGGCTTGATCGGTATTGTCACAATAAATAATCGACTTTATTGACAGCGGCGCTGCTATGCACACATATGATAAATAACCGTAAAACACAAAACTGACAGAAACAATTTCTTCGTTTTATAGACGCCGTTGCACTCTGACGGGTTTTTAAACCGCCGGTTACGTTTCCAACGCCTACTCAACCGTGCTCTCTATATTAAGAACAAAATAAATCTGCGCAAATAATCTAGCATGCCATGAACTCTAGTTCTTGATTGTGAGTGCAAGAGAGGAAGGGGGGAGGTATTGAGGTGTGGTTGTGCGACAGAGATGGAAGACTTGCTCTGGAGCAGAGATGGAGAAGAATGGTTTTAAAAGTTTAACATCGGATTTAAGTTTGCTCGACCTTTCAAGACCTTTGTCTGCGGAGAATTATTGTTACTTATTTATGACCGGAATGAACGATATTTTATGATATTTAGGTCATTCTTTCATCGACGCTACATTAAATTTTATATTTCCGCATACTTATTTAATATTCACTCAGATATTTCCCAGGCTCAAAATAATGCGAAATATGTAGTTATGTATCAATAAACCTTCAAAAATACATCACAAAAGAGAAAAGATGCTCAACAATAGGTAACAGTTTGATAATTGATTAATTTCGTTATGTTTCCAAATAATATTAAAAATTCAAAATAATAATTTATCTCTTTTATAATTTATTATACTCATAATGTAAAAATCTGTGCAAAATAGTTATTTATGTATTAACGGCCTAATCAAAATATTATAACACAAGGGAATATTTGAAGTTCGACCTGGAGAGCAATCTTGACTATGCCCATGGTCATACACGTGAATTTCACTTTGGTACTCGAAATGAAATAGTTATTTACATACCAAATGCGGGAACGACTGGTTTCCGGAGGAGTGTTTGGCGGCGCGAGCTCGCGAGCGCTGCCATAGAACGATTCCGGAAACCCAGTTCACGCAAGAGGTTTGTACAATATTTTTCGTACGAATTTATACAACTAATAATTAGTTATTTTTGAACAAATAAAATTATTTATTACAAATTATACATGATTTGTGGTTATGTGTTTCAGTACTAACAAGTGCTGTCAATCTGTCAACATGACAGCAGTTGTTGCCAACATTGTATATCAAATGCACTAAATTTACTTTTTCTACATTAAATTTCGTTCAATAATCCCCTATTTTCTTTTATTATTATTAGGTAAAAGAATGTTTAAAACATTATGCTATTTTATTATAAATATAGTTTTTTAATAAATGCTGTAGAAGTAGGAGTGTTTTTTCCAAAATTTCCCGGTCACCTATCTGGTGGAGACCTGGGAAAATGACGTTCCAAGCGTTGCTTAGGCAACGCGAAACAACACATTTCAATGCATGAGTACGAAAAAAAAATTGTAGGTATGCTGTGGTTTCTTCGTAGATAGTTGGCATTGTTATTTTGTTTTTCCTTAATAGTTATTTATGATATAAGTGTTAAAAGTGACATTTTATGAGTGGGGAAAATAGAAACGAGGCGAAGCCGAGTGTAACAAACCCCACGAACGAAATAAAATCACTTTTAACACAAATATCATACACTATTTTTCTTACGACCCTAGTTATGTATTAGTAAATAAAAACTAAGCATTAGCAACTAGATTTAGTTCCTTTTTAACATTTGTGTTAAAAGTAAATTTGTTTTTTACTTTTAATTCATTGTCAATGACAAGGATTTAAAAGTATTCACTGTGTTATAAACTGTTATTTTTAACTTGCTAAGCAACCGTTAAAAAGACTATTTTTAACAGTGGTCGTAGGAAAACAAATTTAATATAATCAAAGTATCACTCTCATTATCAAATATATGTAGAACGTCATGTACTTATTATTTTGAAGTAATATTACTGGAATATGGGCTTGCATGGACCAAGTTGGTTTCTAAAAATTCAAAAGTTTTATATATAAAAATGAATTTGAAAAGTTCTGTGAATGCTAAATACTTCCATAAATAAATATTGTATTATTTGACATATTCATTAATCACTATTTAATTTGTTTAAGTAACTATTGTTTAACAACTTTCGCCCTCGAGCGATAAAAGCAAAATTACGCCTGCATTTGAGGGCGTATAAACTAGTTTATAATGCCAAAAGGAAATAAAAATAATTTTGCGTAAATGAACGAATCCTTTAAAATAATGCACATTTTATTGCATGCAAAGGTATTAACTAGTTTCGTTAATAACTAAAAAACTTAAATATAATATAACGTGCCATAACTTCTATTTGTAATATGATGAATGAATCGTAGGACAATATAAAAATAGCAATGTGTTCGCTTTTTACAAAGCCGCACTGAGGAAGCTATGTTGAAGTAATTGATTTATTTACATGAAAAACAAATAATACGCAATGAAAATATGAAAAGCAGTTTAGTAAACAAACCACATGTAATCTAAATATTATGCTACAGTAGACTATATTTTTACATGAATAAAGATCAAAGACATTTATTAGGTAATAATAGGTTTACTAATGCAACCCACAAACAGAACACAAAAAGCAACGAAAATATGCCTAGCACATTTACATATTTATTACAAGGCAAATTAACTTTTAAACTAATAAACGACTAAAACAGTCAATAACAAAAATAAATTGTAAAACTCATTTACATTGTTAATGTGGCTTTTAACCTCCAAAATTTGACAAATGAAATCTCCATAACATTTGATCAAATTGGACAAAAAAAGAACAGAATTATGTTGAAAATATTCCCAGCCTACTTATAAAATAAAGGTATTATAATCGTAACGATTTTGACTTTTCGAGATTTGACGAATGTCCATGGTCTTTAAAATACCTTCGGACTATTTTAAGCGTTATGACTGACCGTCCATCAATCTGAGTGCAAGTGAACCAATTTTAATGAAACTTCATATTTACATTTTTGACATTTATATCACCCTCTGAACAACTGAAATAGACATTTGGATCATTCCTGAATCCATTTTGAGTAGTTTCGAAGTGGAGTCTCGAACGTATCTCGCATAACTCAAAAATGAGTAGGCGTAAAATTTTGTATATGTGACTGCTGTAACAACAAATTGTGTACTATCCTTTTTCATTGCAACCAACAGTGCCAAAGGGCACGTTTCTCGTAGTGTTTTTTTGATTTTTTTCGCATAAAGTATCATTCTCAGCTGTTTTAATTTTAATTTTAGTTTTAATTTTATATTTTAGTCGCAAGAAAAGTATATCATATGCCTATGTGAGTGATCATTTCCTGCACATGTTTTAGTTTAAATTTTAGTTTTATTTATTAGTTGCAAGAGTATGCAAACACCATACTTTCTAAACTAAAAATTAAAACTGTCAAGAAAATTGATATTGTGTATCATGAATATATATTAATAATATCCAAATTAGAATTTAAAATAGATTGTGCTGTTTTGTACATAGAAACTGTGAAAAGAAGAAGATTTATAAAGAAAAATAAATCAGAATGATGTGTTCACCGTTTAAACCATGTTCGAAAAGAGTATATATTTTACTCTTTCATGATATGGAATAAAATGAGAATGAAAAATTAAAATATAGCAAGAAACAGCACATCTGTACTGCAATTAAAACGTACAATTAAAATTAAAATATAAAATTAAAACAAAAACTTAAAATTAAAACCATAGGGAATGAGCCAATGCAATGAGTCAAAAACGATTAGCCGTAGAATGTTGAAATTATATTTATGTAGTTACTATAACATCTAGTTATGAACTTCTATTTTTATTATCAACCTTTTCAAAGGTTTACTTTGGCAGAAAAATAATAATTTAGTTCGTTTTAATTTTTGTAGAAAATATTTTTGATAATAAATTGACATTGATAACTGCCAGAATATACATATTTAGTAAGAAATATGTACGAAATAAATGAAAACCACATCTCTTTCTTTGCATATTATTGAACGATTAAAATAATTGTGTGTAATGCAATAAGAAATAGTGATAAACATTTTAACAAAATGTTCAAAAGATGATGCATTTCGAAGAGCAGTTGGAAAATATGAAACGAATGAAAGCTGAAATGCAATCTCACTTTCAAGTGAAATAAATGAAGTGCAGCAAAAAATTGTATAATTTAGGGTAGAAGTCTTGTGTGTCCTCACATTTTGAAAGTACAGTAAAATTCGTATATAACATCACCATAGAGCAACAAACTGGTTATAAAGTCGGAATTAGGACCACTTGTTTGAAATCTGTATACATTAATGTTTTATACTTCCATTTGTTCTTGCGACCTCCGGCTAAAACGACGAAATTTTTGGGGTGTCTTTGATGTCTGTATAACCGGATTTTACTGTATTTCATAAAAGACAAATACTTGAAAAACAAATATTTGAAGAATGTTGCAAGTAACAAATCTTATTAGCAAAAAAAAAAATAATATACTGCCAGTTTCATCGCACATTTTTATTTTATCGTAAATAATGGCTGTCGATTTGGCAACCATTAATTTTTCTAATTAGATACAAAGCGAATAAAATGTAAATAATAAAATTACCCCTAATCTTACAATATTTAATAAATAAAAAAGCCATAGAGGTAATATAGTAGCGGGAACTTTGGCTCCAGGCAGTGGCGTAGCTAGAACTCTTTTTGGAGGCGCACGAACCAAAACTAAAAACTTAGAAACGTTGCAAGAAAATTAACAAATTTTATTATTTTCTATCATGTCCAAGTTGGGAACACATTCTATTCCCTTTCGAATAAGCAAATAAAAAATATATGGTTTCAATCAAATAACAAAGTAGATGCCCACTGTTTGGGAACCACTGATTGATAAAAATATGCTCATTGAATAGAAATTATTTGCTAATTTAACCGAATTTGTAGCTCTTACAGGTTTCAAGATAGCAATGTTGTACTAATTAAAATGTACACAGGTATTTATTTTCTTCGAATTTCTGGACTGAGTTCGACCACATGCTAAACAACTGACCATTGTTATGTAAATGAACACACAAAACAAGCAGAACTCCACAACGTCAAAAACAGAAATGGACCCCTAATTACATGCGCACGGATTACTCTTACTATTTCACACAAACGAAAATCACCTAACTTCAACTGAACCAATCAGGGCACATATATTAGGGGTCTTAAAATGGCCGACTAATAGTTTAACTTGCCCCTGTAGTACATTAACTCTGTGTACAAATCAAACACATGTTTCGAAAACTAAATTTTTATTGCCAGTCTACATATCTGCAAAATTAAGCGAGTTTCTAATGTAAACCGTGCCACAGATCTAAACGAATCTCAACAAGAAAGCCTGCCTCAATAAATTGTAAAACTCATTTATATATTTAATGTCTTTTTAACCTCCAACATTTGACATATAAAATCTTCATAACATTTTATTAAATTGGACGAAAAAAATTACAGAATTATGTTGAAAAATATTTCATTTTAAGGTAATAAGAGTAAAAAACTTTCAAGATATTTCCAAGATGCTTACAATTTATATCTAGATTTTTAATTTAGCACAAACAAAAGCATGAAAACTTGGTATGTTCACAAGTGCTTCATTTACGTAATGATTAATCCTGGAGGACCATTATTTTCCAGAAGTGGCGACAATTATGTCAAATATTTTTCGCGAAAATTAAAATTTGAATGAGAAATTATTCAAGGAACTCGCGAGACAGTTGACAGAAGCATTTGCTTGCTTTTGTTCCTACTTCACAGCCATCTCTTGTAAAGCATTTCAATTAATTTCTTTGATTTCACTTCTGGATTCTTTCTTATTACAAATTTAATATTTCATAAAATAATTTGCCTTTACGGCTTCAATTTCTCAGTAGATCCGATGTAATTTAACTTAATCATAAAAATAAAATTAGAAAAGAAATAATAAAAAGAACAACGGATCATTACTATTAAAGTCAGCTGTGATATGTAAATATTTATATTAAAAGTAGATCAACGAACTTAATAAATAAACCAATTTTAAATACATAAATTATAAATGATATAATTTATGTCTGTCATACGTAACTTATAAGTTAATTATTATAAACTGTTGTTTATGTTTTCGTGTCACCTGTAAATTAAATTTAATCCACTACATTTTTTATATAATCTATATTTTTCTTCATTGTGTAATACAAATATTTATATATTTAACAAACTTCCAGTTATTGGGTTATCGAGTAAATATTGTAATATAAACCAAATACCTACTTATTTTATTTACAGGTTGTGCATTGTGCATCGAAACACGGAACATAGGACTTTAATATGGGATTTCAAAAATTTGCTGCTACTCTCTCTCTCTCTCTTGATAGATTTAGAGCAAAACTAAAAGAGTAAAAAGTTGTTTATCGAAAAAGATCATAACTAATGCAACAACATGTGTGAAGAAATTTATTAAATGTAAAATTTAACATTTTCGTTCAAAATAAAAAAAAAATAGATTGAAAATGGATATATTATCATATTTTGTATTTAATACTTTTAAAAGTTCATATTTTCGTAAAATTGTTATCTCATTTTTCAACGAAAATATTGTTTTATACTGCAGATTTGCTGCAGTATCAATTATGATTTTATATGATCTAGAATTTAATTTTAAACAAATTTGTATTATTTTTCTATAATCTGTCTGCAATAATTTAAAACCCCATGTTTCTGGCTATAGAATATATATGTTCCCCATTTAGTTGCACACACTCTATATTATGTATATATTAGTATTATTTTTTAAATGTTATATATAATGTACCTTCATCATAATGACGGAAAATATGTAAGTAAAACCAACATCAAATTACATGAGAAAGTAGGGTAGACCGGTGTCAATTTTAACAGGCGTCAAATGAAACAAAGGCCGATAACAGGACCATCTTTTCGAAAAAAAATAAAACGCGCTTGTATACTCTTAAGTATTCAATGTGAATAAATATGCGCTCATACGGCGTTTGTTACTCACGAATATGTCTGTAAATCAATAAAAAAGTAAAAACAGATAGTGTCACACATTATTTCTAAAACTTTATACGTTTTTTATCAGAAATATTTCAAGCTAAGGATTAGTTTGTTAGTTATTTCCACTTGTTACGTACAAGAGATGTGCTTGAGGAAGTTATTATAAAATTATAAGTTATTTATCAATAATCGAGCGATATTCGGAGAGAAAAATTTTGCGATTATTTTCATTTCCATAACCTGAATATGACATTTTGAATGTAAAACAATAACTCAGTTAATTGTTGACAGATGACAACAATTGTTTCCAATCTAGCAACTTCATGATATGTGACAATACCACTATTTTGGTGAATTGAATCAATCAGATTCAAATCATGACTAAATAAGCGTTGCTCAGATACAACGTCTGTCAAAATTGTAACAAGTAATTAATTGAAAAAAATATATGTATTTCGAGGAATTGTCATGTCGACAAACATTCATATTTAGAAGTTTAGTTGTAATTTTTGTCTGCTTGATGGTTTTGAAAATCGCCACTCGTCCTGCGGACTCGTTTGATTTTCATAGTCGTGACAATAACGACAAAAATTTCAAGTAAAATTCTAGATGCTAGTGGTATTATATATGATGAGACCTACTGCTCTTATCAATATAAAGTGTGTTTGATTGGCTACTTTTCACACGTGATAAAGAATAACAAGGATTCACCACTAAACTGGTGTCAATAGTAACATGCGTAGTATCCTAAAAATCCTTATAATGTTATATTAGTAACACTTTCAAAAGTTTTAAATTCAAAACATTATTCACGAAAGTTCTCATTCAGGTAATTTCAAAATTTCGAAACGTAACATTAACTCATACATAAAAAATAAAAAATATAATTTTGTAACAATTGACACTAGTGTCCCTTATATATTAATAAACAATTTACTTGCATTTTAGTGAAGTCAGTTGTCAGCGCACAGCCTCTGCAAAAGATATAAAACTTGTAGACGATTATTTTTTTAATAACGAATTTAAAATTTCAATTAAAATCAGCCATTATCAGTATAGAAATATTTAATTTACAATAATAATATTTATTTTTTAATTAAATATATGTCGATTCGATACAAATTATTTGAAATATCTATTAAAGATCATTTGTATTTTATTGCAACATACGTAACTAGATATCTAGAATTTGTATATCATTAAATATCACATTACTTTTATTAAATCTTCAATCTATGGATTGCAATATGAAACGAAATTATATTATTACTATATGTTTTAATGCCTTTCCACATACCGACACATAAGGGAGACTGTAGTCTTTCCAATGAGCAATGCCGAAAAAGAGCGAAATATTGGAGTGAGTGTAAGCATTTCTCCACCAGATTTATTTTAAATCTTAAATTCAAATTTTAAGTTCGAGTACTTAACTCAGAACATATGTATATAAACGGGAGAACAGATTTATTTTTATGTCTAGAGTGCAAATTGGTAAACCCGGCCCTAGAGATTTTAATTGATGTTATGCCCGATAACAAAATGTGTGATATACGTATGTATAATAATTCTGTTCGATTCCTTTGGCAGTATAGTCTATTCGAAACTCTAAGTTTATAGCCTTTATTAGATCTTTGCCCTGTGGGTAACTGTGAAATAAATGTATGGGAGTAAAAATCCAAGAAAAATTAGTGTTTATTTAAATTTTTCTAAGTTTATTCAATTACCTACGTACCAAAAATATATGAACCTAAAATTTAAATTATAAATACATAGCTCATAGCTACATATGATATATATGTATCATTGTTAATGAGTGAGTGTTAGTGATTGTACTTTAACGTGAAACATTGGATATGCCATAGCCATGGTTACGACTTCAAATATCATTTGATTTTTTAAACTGGGGAACATTAAAAACGAAATTATTTAATGGCAATATGTACAATAATTACAAAAATAAAATTCAAAATCACTCCCGAAACATCAAATTTACCCCAATTATAAATGAATTTTATTATTGCTTAACCTCTATATTATATCTACTATGATTCATTTTAAAGTAAACGCTTTGATACATTGCTGTAAATCAAATGTGGAATTGAAGTCCCATATACAAAAATTCAACATACTATGCGGCTAATCATTTTTTCGGCATGCGCAGGGATGTCGGTATTTTGACCAATGTGGTTTTAACCAATCGAATAGTACAATATTTAACAAGGAAATATTTTTAAGTTATGCTCCTTGAGTAGACGAATAAATTCTATTAATAAATATATACTGTATTACTACCGACAAGGGAGATAACGAAAATGGGAATTTCGATGACTCACCCTGCATAAAATAAATTCTAGACAATTTGAACCGACAATTTTAACCATTTTGGGCAAATAATGAATGAATAAAACCAAAACTGATCAGTATGCCGGCCAAAATAAAAGAGTGGCCTTTTTAACAACCCTGGTTGTGAGATACCTACGTACGTACAGATGTCAAGCCGAAACTAGTAAAAATAGATTCAAGGATGGTCAAAATAGATATTTTCATTGAAATCTGAAAACCAATTTTTTTCGCGATTACACTTCCTTTATTTCGCATAAGGAAGTTAAAAATCATGAACAGTCAAAAAAGAAAAACTCACGACCACGAATACTCAAGAAATAAATTTATTACTCACGACTGATAACCCATGGCGTGTAACGAGCGGAACACGAATTAAGAATTAGTATTTATTTTGTATTTATTTATTTATTTTTTATTAATTAATGTTTATCCAAGAACATTATTTTTATATGATTTTAAATAATTTGCGAGTACATAATAATACTGCATTAAATGGGTATTTTATTTTGTGTGCTACCCTGTTTATTTTAATTAATTTTTGGGATACCATATTACGAGTTACGTAACCTATTTACAATACAATGTACGTACGTATACTTAATGGAACACAAGGAAAACTAATTTCTAAATTATTGATTATATTGTCATATTAGAATTAGGTATTCACAATATACAGGGGAACCTCGAGTTTGCCTACCTTCATTTCCTAGTTTCCGTGTATTCCGGACATATTTTGAATAATCAATATTTCACTATACGTATTTTAATTTTCCACATTTCAACTATAATTAATGGTTTTGTTACATTAAATATTCTGGTTCACTCTATGTAGGTACAGCACTGCCAAGAATGTTCGTGATTAATAAATGTGAGTTGTTCCGGGCATAAGTTCGTACATTGGTAGAGAAATTCTTCAATTTATTGAAAATCTACGCTTGTTATAAAAACTTATTTCATATAATGTAATAGAATTTTTTTCTCTTCTTTTATTCAACAAAAAATATGACAAAATAGGTTGCAAAAAAGCATCTTTCATAGTTATTCTGTTCCTGCAAAATTATAGTTATAAAAATTATTTGTATACAAACATCTGTAATAGTAGATTATATATTTCTCCAAGGACAATCAAAATAATTTTACTTTTTTACCAAATATATTTTTAGCGCAAATATTGTGTCATGAATAAAATATAGAAATATATGTTACTCGTTATTACCTAATTATGTGATATAATCGTACTTAATTTCGAAAAACTAAAAATGTATGTATACGTAAAGGAACTGATTTTAATTGCTTGCATTTAGTTTTATTATTTATAAATAGTCTCAGTCAGCTGATAAGGAGAAATACTGAGACAATTGTGCAACGTGCAAGTGTAATTTTCATGTTAAATGTAGTTGGTACGAAGTTGTTGTCTTTTTCAAGTAAGTAAACACCAGTGGTAATGTTACACGAGCAGAATCGTGTTTCATTTCATTTGAATATGACACCGCGTAACAATATTTTTCTAGGTTTGTAATGCAAAATAAAGTGCTTCAACGTATGAAATTTCAGTCAACCTTCTATTACTGACAGGAAAAACGCAACATTTGTTATAGCTATTGATTAGGAAATTACAAACAAATGAACCACATACTCTTATAATAGTATAGTTTTAACTGTTTGCAGGTATAATATACTTAAAATCAAAGTTCGATTTAGATTTTTACTTCCTTGTACGAAGAAAAGAAGTTCTTTCCTACTGTAATTAAAAAAAAAAAACAATTTTAAGATTTCAACGGAAATATCCATTTTGACCATCCCTGAATCCATTTTGGCTAATTTCGGAGTGATTTATGTACGTACGTATGCATGATTGTACATACATATATACGTAAGTATGTATCTCGCATAATTCAAAAATGATTAGCCGTAGAATATATGTATATTACTTTCAAATATAATTTAATGGGTCATGTGGTGTCCGGCCCAGATTTTTTTATTTCATAGTAGAATACAATAAACGAAACGTATTTAGCACATTACAGATACCCCCTACTGCAAAAGGCAAACCACAACGATTACTGAGTCAGAGCAATCCGCTATACTTTTCACTGTCATCATTTTTTTTTTCAACCCTATTATGGGGCAAGTAATTAATGAACACTCGAGGGCCAAGCGAAATATCATTCAACATCTCTCAATTAAATTATTTAAAATGTATTTGATTTTTTTAAATGACATTACGTAAAAAATAATACAAAGAAGGTGATGTTCAGTTAGTAAGGGGACAAATATAAAAATCGTGAATCCTAGTAAGGTAAAATGCTTGTCTCACTAGTGGATTGTCGAGTCCTTTATTTATTTTTTCTACGACCACTACTATAAATTAGGAATGACGATGGGTACCCGGGTACCCGGAACCTACCCGATAATAATGTACCCGGGAATCAAAAATAGTACCCGATTACCCGAAATGTACCCGTTACCCGTTTATTACCCGTTACCCGAAATCTACCCATTACCTAAAATCTGTTGTTGCCAGTTTTCTGCCGGAAACATTGTAACAAAATGAAGATCAAGACTGAGTGCAGATACATCATCCATGCTGATATTTTCGAATAGAAATATGAGATATTCCTAAGTAATTAAATCAAATGTACTTTCGTAATAAGTTAAAAAACAATATTTTTTTTATTTCCATACCAGAAAATAATATTTTTTTGTTCATTTAATAAATTTATATGCAAATAACAAAAATTTGTATTAAAAAGATGAATATGAAAGAATAACGGATATTTTAAGGGTATCAGGTAATTATCGGGTATCAGATTATTATGGGGTATCGGGTAATTATCGGGTAACGGGTAATTATCGAGTATCCAGTACTACCCGGGTATTCATATCGGGTACCCGGGTACCAATATTTTCAGGTTTCGTCATTCCTACGTATAAATAGCCATTATTATAAAATCCTCACATTACGTAAGTGTTATTTTCCTGAGGGCCGTGCAAAAAGCACCCCGATCGCATTTCTAGGGAATTTTTGATTTATCGAAATTACAAATAAGAGGAAAATTAAGTATAATTAATTTAAAACGACTAATGAAGAAATAAACAAGAAATATTCTGCATAGTATTATTTTATTGGGTTGCAAATGTAGTGTCAAGTTATTATGTTGACTGTTTGACATAGTTTCTTTAATTCTCTATAGTTGGCTGAAGCAGCGATTTTCTAGTGATGTGTCAGTTATTTCAGTTTAGTGTGTGATCGCAAAACAATCATATAATGATCGTAGAAAAAAGTATAGTACGTAATTTGAGTTGTAAATCTATTACGCACTTCATGTGTAATATACATCTTACAATTCTCGTTACGTAATATACTACCAAATCACCATGGTTATTGCGTTATAATTACTAGGCGCTGGATTGTAGTAATTAGAGTATCAAGGGAGTTATAAGGAGAATATAACCCTTGAGGTCAGCTGTGCAAAATCAATTCAAGAAGGACTTTTGGCCCAAGCCCAAAAGGTATTGCCGACAGAGTGTTTTATTACACGGCCATGATGCCTTCAACGTTTCATACCCGAATAGTCTAACAATATATTGGACATGAAATGTTGAAACTAAGAGGTACATTTCTTTGATTTTATTTTTGTTTATTTAGTTTTATATGCCATTTACGAGATGCTCAGTTGCACCATCAAGTTTTAAATTTTATGGAACAAAAAATGCTAAATTTTAATAGAAATGTTGAATAGTTATTGGGGCAACCGGCCATTAGTCAATACAAATATCAAAAGGAATATGCGACACAAATTTGTAACGCCCTTAGGGCATTATATTCAAAAATAACGCCCTTGATAATTATTTATTCTCTAACTAATTTTGATTTACAGTTTTGCAATAGTGGAATAGTCGGACATTAAAAAAAAATGTACGTGACTATAAGAGCACTCGAATGAGCTACAAACGAACTCATTTTGAATGTTAAAGTTTTGTTACAGAGGCAAAATAGAAAAATACTGATTTCTGTGTACTTGTGTAATATTACTCATGCACAACTCGTTCCGTTTAAGGTGTTCATAATTTACGATCATTTTTAAAATAAACAATTTTATTTCTTTATTTACCAACACGCAACATTCCTATAAATAGTGCAAAGCTTGTTAGTAAAAGGACAATTCAGGGATTGATTAACTCGGGGCAATTTATTTTAATTAAGTTAATTCTCCTGTACTCTATTCTAACTGGAAAATCACCCCAAATAAAGGCCGAACTTTTTATCAGGCAATCAACTATCAGATTTCGTCAGGGGATTCAGGGTAGCCAAATGCTATACATCATTAACTTCACGGTTCGAATGCAGGGGTGGAAACAAATATTTCATTGGGATTTACAAAATCAGCTCCAAAATATACAAACGATTTTTACTTCATTTGCTGTAGAAATTATGAAATTTTAAATGAGATAATTCTGCATTTTAAATTAAAAAAAATATATGTATTATATTATAACTCCCTACTTTGGCGGATTCTAACGTTATATTGTAATCCAGAAATCAAAGTCACTGTTGCAATTTTTGACTGCTTAAAAAATTAACATTTGTTTGACATGAGATCTAACAAACCAATTTTTAATATTGTCATTCATTGCTGTGGTAACAATATCTTACATAAAATTCATTGAAAAGTGTTATTAATGGTTCTATTATTTTTGGTTGTAGGAAAATTTGTGTGTAAAATTGTGTTTTATAAGTAAACTTAACAGAAAAATACCTATTTACTCTCTTTTTGTTACATAAATACATATATATTACAAATGTCTGTTCAAAGTGGTCCTCAAATGCATGATGTATGTTCCCTTGTAAATAATAATAACACTTTGATTCCTACTGCTGTATAAACTGTTAAACCAAATGAAGAATATAGTATTTATTATCTAATTCCATTACTAAAATTTTATTCTCGGTTTTCATGGTGTTTTAAACGTTTTATTCACAAATCAAAACAAAATTCACTGCAAAATTAAAATACAAAAACTATTTCTTATACCTATTATCATCATAATCTTAACAAGCTCAACATAAAATACTATTTAATTTTAAATATGAATTAATATTATTTGAGTAATAACATATAAATATATTTGTATTTTATACATTTTATATCATTTTTAAATTTATTAAGATATTTTTGTTAGTAAAATAAATAATGACGTATCTATTTCACTTTGTATTACTGAGAAAGAAGTTATAATGTTAAACGAAGCCATGTAAACAGTCTGCAGCTCATAAATTTTTATTCGTACATGTTGCAAGTGGTGTACGAGTAGGATTTACATTTTCGTTTTGTGGAAAACAGAGTAAGTACGCCCCTGTGTGGAATAAAACATGACATGAGTATTAGGTAGAGATCGCGTGCTTAGTGTCTCCCTCAGTTCCAGGCTGCGTTTATCTCTCGGAATATCTACGAGTCCGGTCCCTAGGTAACGATTACGTACATAGGTGACTTTGATTCTAGGCTCAGTGAGAACGCGAGGCTTGGATTTCATCGTTTGTTTGTTTACTCGGTCTCTATTACAGTTCTACACAACTATCATTTCTAAAGAAATACTCAAGCGTAATATGAAGACACTATTTTACCTCTCGCCAATTTACTAAGAGATGAATCGTGCTAAAAATCGCATATCGGGTTTTTGATGAATTTGCGAACGTTTCAAGATCTCTACAATCAGATTTTAAGATCTTTACAATTTGGGAAGAGTTGATTATATTTTAGGCAGGCAAAATTGTTTTATCGGAACCTAAAGAAAATAACAAAAACAAGGTTTTATCAATTTTCTAATGATTTGCATAAATATATATGTATGTATAACTTCTGGTTGAGTAGACAAAAAATAAAGAATTTGTCTTCTTTCAGGCAATAAATATTCACTGTAAAGTATAAAAATGTGCAAAAAGAACAGTAATAAATTTTAGTTAAAACAATCAAACGAAACTTAACCACTTTGTCAAATGTTTGATTGTTATAACCAAAATATAAAATTCATAGAATTTAATTATAAATCGTACCATCGTTGCAATCAAATGTACCGTTTATCACCACAAAATTTTTCGCCAATTTTTATCATACAAACAGTAAAGGAAATTACATATTTCACTGAGGAAATTTTGAGAAAGCACTAATATTATCAATACAATATTAACACTAAATTCAATCATTATACATAAACATTTAATACTATGTGTGAATTTACAATTCTGTAACAAATTGATGATGATAGATCAACAGTCGAATCAGTTAATACAACGTGTTTTGACACAAAGCGCTTTAATAAGTTTATACATTGTATGTAAATTATAAGTGCTGTAGAATAAGGGAGTTGTATTCGTCATAAAATATTGACAGCGTGATATGACTCATAATAATTTCTGCATTTGCTTACTTATAGATTTTAGTAAAATTCATCCGTCTAAACTTCGCATAAACAATGCGGGAACATAATACTGGCAAATTAAAGAAAATTGTCCTATATTAATTTCTTTATGTCGCAGTTTTTTACATAAGCAAGACCGGATAAGCCAAAATTAAAGCGGAGAAAATTGATATCAAAATTTAGAATTAGCTAGCCTAAAATTAAACCTTTTTATACGTAAAACGAGCTTTAAAAATAAAGTTAGTGACTAATCCCTTTTTAAATCTGTCTATGAAAAACAAATTTGAACAATTTCAATATATCTACTCTACAAAACAGTAGAGAGTAGATGTAAATAGTTTTAGATATAAATAAGTTGCGTCGCACTTCGTACAAATATTAATTACAGTAACATTTTTCTCAATGATCTCTTCTGCAGTTAAACATCGACATTCTCTGAACATTTAGTGAAGTGGTTTACAGCCAACTGTCTCTGCAAGGAACTTGTAGTTTATAGTGTGTTTTGACACAGCATTATTTTTATTTGGTAAATAGATAACAGAACTCCAGATCTCACTCTTAGTACGAATCGAAACGTACTAACCAAGTAAACCACCATTGTACGACAGCAATATTTTTATTTGGTTAAAGATTGGCAAATCGGAAATTTGAACCCTAAATCTCACGCTCCGCTCAATTCAAGCTGGAATGCTATAACCAATTATATTACGTCTCATTCATATCTATCGGAGTTGCATTCATTTAAATCACATTGATTTTTATAATCACTTGTTCTGTAATTGTTATTTAACATTCCAGATTTATTGAAATTATGGGAAAAGCGTGTGAATGATGTCATATGGCAATACTTTCAAGAACTACTAAATCTATTTAACTTGTCAGCAAAACGACTTTATTTGTAACTGATATATTTAGAATTATACCGCAGATTTTTTTTTTGCACTAATATATGATTTTTTGTCAAATTTACTTTGAAATGTGTTACAGTAAAATCTGATTATAACGATATCGAAAAGACAACGGGATCCCAAAAATTTCGTCGCTATTGACGGACCGTCCGGGAAAGTTAGTATGTGGCGTCGCCAAGCGGTAAATATAGGAAGTAAGCTTGTACATCGACATCATATTTCGTTTATATCAACCGAGATTTCAACTTATTATTATTTTTTTATTTTGTCCATTGTTTATGCAATTTTTCACTACAATTTAAATATCCAACTATTAAATTCCCCTGTCAAAGTTCAAGAATACTGCGATTTTTTCCGATGTTGAGCGTTCGCATTTTCACCACAGACATGCCCGGAGCCAATTGACGGAAGTCGCTATAACCGATAAAAGTCAAAAAACGTTAGCGTATGTGGACTTTTAAACAAGTGGTCACTATTTCAACGTTATAACCACTTTGTCTTTCAAACGGATTTTACTGTAGTTCTTTATTATCTCTTCAAATTTTTATTTATTCTTTATAATAGGTTTTTTTTTAATAATAATTTCTAATTTCTAATTTTACTACACCTTTTTCAAAAAAATCAAGAAAAAAATGTTATTTTGTTGATTTTTGATATATTTATTTATTAATAAAGCGGAGACAAAAATATATTTTTTTATTACTGACCTTTTCATTATTGAATAGAATTTGCTAAATCTTCAGTTGAAGATTGGTATATTTCGTGCAATTATTTCGCTCAAGCAAACGCTACTATAACTTCATCAGACACTCGGTTTCCTATTATTTATAGACAAAAATAAGGTCTCACAAAAGTACATAGAAGAACAAGAAAAGAATGTCCGTAAACGATGCGAATCATCCAAAATATTTTGGTATGTCATTTTTGACATGCGTGTCATAGGTATTGAATTGTATAATGCAAATTTAATTTAAAATTGTACTGTTTTCATAGGTTCAAATTCATTTATTTTTGCTCTCCCGCTCTTCAAAAATGAACCCCGGAGCAAATTGTCCGAAAGAATCACTGTTCCGGATATTATACAGATTAAGAACAGACTACACTAAAATCATTTTCATTCATAACAATTTCCATACAATTTCATTTTTACATTTGTTCGGAATGTGAACCAAAAGAAATTCCCTTTTCTTCAGTAATAATTGTAATTGCCTTCTCATAGTGTAATTTGTTACTATAATGAGCGTAGCGTGAGATCTAGGATTCGATGTACACGGTCGACAACTATTAATCAAAAATACTGCTACGTTAGAATGGTTCAGTTCAGATACCACTACAAGCTACCGTTTGACATAATGCATCACTAAAATATTATGAAAACTTAAAAACTACTGCAGTATTTGAAACTATGTTGCTTTAAGATTGTTACATTAGATAATTGTAGTGATATACGTACAAGAAATGCAAATTAGTGTTTCACAAAAAACAACAAACATTTTGATCTTGCTTTTGATAAAAAGCAAGACAGATCAACTCAAAAATAGGTATTTAATGAAATTCAAAAAGTAGCAATCAAGATTCAAGAAAATATTCAGGATATCTTGATTTCTATTATGAATGTTTAAAATACAAGTTTATAATAAGGGCCTTCACTATTTTTATACGCTATTTTTCGTATTAGAAGGTTGGTAATTATATTTACTTACCATCATTTACTAATAAACCAATTATTATGAAATCAGAATATATAAATAAAATATGCGGAATATACGTTATTGCTATTAATTATAATGACAACGTATAATGCATAACCGGGTGTTATAACTTCTATAATATACTTTAAACTTTACAAATATTGTTCTATAATCAGTAATAGGTTTAAAGTGTAAAAAAAAATAATTTGTAAATATTTTGTGTTTATATTACAGCTAATGTGACCGAAATAGAAAAATTTGTTACATAAACATTCACTGAAGTTTATGTTCAAAATTACAAAAACCGTATGGAAATTTTGTTGCAATATTGTGCAGCCTATTTATTTTATTTAAATAAACGAGAAATATATAGTTACATTGATTGTAACATGTATTTTATTAATAAATAAAATAAAAATAATTTTATTGTACGAACACAAACTTTTTTAGTTGCATATTGTTCAGTACAAAATATGAAACAGTTACACACATCGATATTTACAAACTGTGTTTGCTATAATGAAATTCAATTACCCACGTGCCTCGGTACAGAATGAGACCCAGATGCACAAAAATACTTTTGATTACAACAAAGAAAATAATTTATTAAAATAAAGTCACACAAAAATTGTTTATTAGAAACATACTTATGATATGAAATACTCCTTTACAAGAAGAAATTAAGTGCATACAATTTGGAAAAGAACTAGCTAGTATGCACTGTGCTTATTATTGTATAGCAGGGACAGCGACGTGCGGTGGATAAACAGAAACAATAAACGCATACTTATTTTTGAAATGAACAAAAAAAAACAACATCGTATTTTTCAGGTAAATACAAGCCAACTTCGACCAGGTCAGAAAGCTGTATAAACTATTAAAACCTGCTGATGCCCAAAACATACTGTTTTCTTTTTTGACTATTGTAAGAATAGAAACACCAGGAACCTAAAGGCCTAAATTTATACACAATTATTCAATTATTTCAAAATAAATTCAATTCTTCAATTTTTTCTTTTAATGAAAGAAATAGGGGTTATTTGAAATAAAATTACCTGAAAATGATTTACTGTTTATCAGCATTAAACTTTTGTTATTTGATTCAAGGTCAAAATGAACGTAAGACTTTTTTAGATATGATTTTTTATTATCAAAAGAATATGTTCTAAAATGTGAATTTAACAAATATTTAAATATATAAACATTACAACTTTCACACACAATCTTGTTTTACTTTGTTATAGTTAAATTTATCCTACGCAAAACAGAAATTTTTCTGCTTATACCGAAACTTAAATAATGGTTCTGATCTCTCTGATTTACGCTCCGAATATACCATCTTTACTTTGCATGACTCTAAGAACAGATGAATCAAACTCACTACTGGTTAAAGCAGGGTTATATCCATCACTTTAATGCAATGATCAAATTTACACTTTCTGTTACACTTAATACAAATTTCAAGTTATATAATTTGATTCTCCAGGAAATAATTTTAGATTTAGTAGCTTATATTATGAAAAATAAAATTTAATATTAATTACCAGAACTTATCTCTAAGCAAAGCTGTCCATGCTTATCCTGCAAGCCACTGGAAGGAACACCCTTTTTATTTATTATTTCGAAGGTTTGAAGTGTAAATCATGAATTTAAAAATGAACAATTTATTAATAAAATATCGTCTTATACAAATTTTTTGTACACAAAAATTGTTTGTTTATCTATTCTTTAAAAAACTTAATATTTGAAAAGAAAATTGTTTATACATTTTCCAATCTTGACAACACTTAAATAAGACTGTTTCTTACTAAATGTTCAACGCAGGAAGAGTGCGAAATTTTGGAATGATGAATAATGTAATATACCTGATTCATTCTTGTGCCTAGAGCCTGACAATTACTACACAAACTTGAAAAATTCAATACCAAGTGTAGAATATATAAGGAGAGATATGTGGGAATGTTGTGCGAAGTATTATGTGGAAATGAGAGTAGAGAAATGTATGATTCAGAGGCAAACCCTGCATAATGATAAATGTGCAAGCAGATGCGAGCGTTGGAAAAAGGAAGACTGCAACATTTACTACCTTTAGACCACGCATCTGCATACAAGTTATATTAAGAAACGTCAAATGTTCATTTAGTCGTCTTACCCTCAACACTTGTATTTCCTTTTGCTGCACATGCCTCTTATATTCCAATATGCCATACAAGAGGCGGAATAATAATACAGTGCAATGTAAACTAAAAACATACTACTATGAATTGTAGAAAGCGGTAGTCAGTTTTTTTATATTACTTCTCACTATTTAGAAAAGCAAATTTTAGGGATTGACAGAAAACATTTACAAATTATATTTTTTTATCTTATATATGTATCTATAGATTTTAGAGTTACATAAAATGCCCGGTTGGAATACAAGGTGTTCAAATAATTAGGAATGAACTATATTTGAGATGTGGATAAATTATACAAATTTCGTGGCTACTGCACTCAGTGCCATATCTAGGGGCACCTAGCACCTGCCCAGGGCGCAAACTCAGAGGGGCTACAAATTCAGATTCTTCCCTCTACTACAAAAAGTCTCAAACCACAGAATAGAAGTGTAGATAAGTAAGCAGTGGTAACACAGACTTGGTGACTGAGCGGGAAATTCAATACAATCATTTGAATAATTTAATATTAGTCTGACATATTAAAAAAAACTATATAATAATGAAATTATTTAAAAATATAGTATGAAAACTTTATTGGAATATTAAATTACAATAGAAAATATAAAATAAGTATCTTAAAAATGATTGGATTAGTGTGATTGAGAATTTTTTTAGGTACTATTTTTATGGTGATGTAATGTTCATTTTTTACAACAGTCAAAAAATGTTACCATTTTTATTCTAATAACAATGCATAAAGTTGGCGATTTTTTCATAGTTGTTACCTTCACACCGTGCGCAAAATATCTGGAAAAACGTTTTTTCCCGGTTTTGGAAAACGGTTTTACACGGTAATGGAAAATCTTTACTCAATTTATATAGATAAATAAAAATGTTATAATTAATGATGCAAATGAGTTTTTAAAAAAATATTGTTTGTACTTCGTGCGCGAAAATACAAACTTCGCGCACTTTATACAAAAATAACTATTTCTGTCTATTACTCTCTGATGTAAAATTGTTATTAATACATTTAAAAAAAAAATTAACTTCAATTAATATAATTTTGAAAAATACGTAATCCAATGCATTCATTCTTTATTATTCAAGCCAATAATAAAATTATATTTTTATAAATAAAACTCTTATCAAAATCGTGGCGGTCGCCATCTTTTGAGAGGTGATTTTTTAGTCATGCGCAGAAAAATCTTGGGATTCGACAACGAAAATTAGATGATTATGGCTACTGCTGACTTTAGTCGTATTTTCTATAAAACATGATATCATAAAAATTCTTAAATACAGCGAAATAATTTTGTTAATACAAAAAAGAAAGAAAAGTTATGTTATAAATCTTTTTTGTTTATACTTAGTTCCTTTAATGAATGTTTTTATTTATTTTGTTTATACAAGAAACAAAGATAAAATTTTATATTAATTTTTTATCCTATAAAAAAGCAGGAATAAAATGTGATATTTGTTATCACATGTTATTACTATAAATTGTACTACTGTATGCGAATAAAACACATTTTTTTTTTATAAATTTTATCAAACCGGAATAAAACTGGGGAAATTTGCCTGAGTGAAACATCAAACGCAATACAACACAAAGCTAAACAAAATCTGTTGGAAAATAATTATTGCTGCATCAAAAACAATATTTGTTTATTTGTGATCAAATAATAAATTTTCATACTTTTCCTTGATGTTTATGTTGGCGACAATTTAGATGAACATTCATTGAATTATACTACAATGTAATTAAATTTAATTCCAATCGTTAAGCTCTAAAATGTATTAATTCTAATTGAATAATTAATATTGATTCCAACTCAGTTATTAATTACTGCAGTGAGGTATATTGTGGGTGAAATGGTCATCATTGGGATTATTGTTCTAAAAATACAAATTTTGAGATACATACATGATAATTATGATGAGGGCGTTTTTGAAAATTTTATTTTCTCTATCATGCAATGATCACCCACATCCCGGTCAATGGAAACAGGGCGTAAAACCATTGAATGTTGATGCGCGAATTAATTAAAAAGTACACGATCAAATGAGGTAATTTTACATAAATTAATTCTCGGTATTATTGGCAAAACTTGCCAAAAGTGATTTCATTATACCAAATTAAACATTCGTGTAAACAAGTATAAAAATACATGCTAATTATTAATAAATAATTAATGACACTGGATAATTTGTATTGTAATATCTGTATACAAACTCTTAAAATTTTTAATTATTACTTTTTAAAAATTTTCATAAACTAAAAGTATTTTGGATCAGATATAGGATGACACTAAAAATTTTAATACCGAAACCACTTTTAATTTTGCGAATTTAAAAAATAAATATTTTTGTTTTTATAGGGAAAGTCGCTTATAAGGTCTTATTATTCTAAAAAAAAAAAAAATGTTTAACATACATTAAGTATACGTAGGCACGTAAAACTCAGGACCGACGTCAGACGCTATATATACCCGTGTCAAACGGCCTTTAGTGGTAAAATCTAAATTACTTAACAATTACAATTAATTTATACTGAAGATCTACCATAACCTTGCACTTTCATCGTTACAAGCGATATTGCTTTATAAGCGATGGTGTTATAAATGACTATATTAAGTACAGCTTGTTACAAAAGTGGCCAAATTTGTATACTCATGTACAAAAAAGTATATATACTAAAGTATATGTAGTAAAAAAAATATTACATAAATTAAATTTTAGTTTGAAACAAATAACCAGATTAAATTGCTATATTTTTTAGAGAACTTGATAAAATAGTAATTACAAATAATATTAAAAGTAAACTAACACAGCTAAGTTGACAGATAAACCATTAAACATTTAAACTGCTATTTTTAGGTGATTTATGTCATTTATATATGTAATTTCTGAGGTAGAAAAAATTAATTTCCGTTGCTGATTCAGACACAAAATTTTATGCTCTACAACTATTATTTGAAGCTTTTTTACTAAAAATAATTAGGGAAGCAGGAAAACAGTTTAAAAATAATCAATACTATTAAACCGTTTTTGTTACAACAATAGAGCAATTGTTAACGCACGTTATAAAAAGATATATTGCTAACTATAGATGATTGAGCGAACTAGCATATATCTCTAACTCTCTGTGAAGTCAAGTTCAGTGGAGCGATCGACGACATGTAATTTGTCGTAAAATAAAAATACAACTGCTTGTGACTATCACTGTCGGATACTATAGACTTGCCATGTATACTTCTCAAATTAAAAAAATATGCTGGCTTATGAATTAATCGACAATACGGTAGTAAATTAAGCAATTTAGAATTTTATTAAGTTTAACATCCTTTCAGTAATACGACAACATATGTTTACCATATTTCTAATTTATGTGATGTCATTTTTTATGCCATTTTTTACATCAACCTATTTTTATTAGTAAACATAACTTATGAGTAGTAGCTTTGGAGGAATTTGGCAGATGAAGACAACAAATTTCAGTTTTTCAAATCTGTCATAATTTTAAAACAATGTAAAGTTTTATAATTTATAATTATATTCGCGTGTCACAATATCTGAGTTTAAATCGTGAATTATAATCAACATATCTTACTACTGTGAAGCAATTTTTAATAATATCTAATTTATTAATTATAGGTATGAAATAATTTTTATTATTGTATAAATTAAAAATTAAGTACTGTTTACATCGGATACAAAATTATTTGTTTAACTACGAGTACTACGTGATAATCATTGTCATTAAGAGCTTTGCTCATTATTATCTTTAATTAATTCATATAAATGTGTGTAACTACGATATATGTATGTATGTACTTCAAATAAATATGAGTATATTTAGTGTGATATAATTTCAATTTAATTTGCATTTTGTTATTTATAATATATTTAAACAAATTTCTGTAGGAAAAGATGCAAAAAAAAACTTTCCATAATTACATTTAGATTTGTAGTTACCGAAAAAAAAATTAAATGTAGCAAATAAATTTATTAAATGGAATTCATCACATATCGTATTTGTATACCGTGAGTTTACTTAACAGGATATATGGGATTTGCCATAGTTACGACTAAACATGTGATTGACAGCAATGTATCAAAGCGTTCATTTTAAAATGAAACGTACCAGATGTAATATTGAGGTTAAACAATAATAAAACTAATTTACAATATTTGTAATTTGGGCAACTCCGATGTAACAAATGTTATTAATGTAAATCAAGTGGTTGTGAAATCAGGTGACCTAGCGGGCCACTCTATTTGGCCACCGCGTCCAATCCTATGTCCAATCGACGTGTAAATGTGTTATAAAATAAAAAAAACACAATTTAACAGTCAATAATGAAGTGAAATTGACAATATTTTATTTTAAAAAGAATGCTCTGATACATTGCTGTCAAATTCGTAATCATGGTTAAGTCAAATCTCATGTTTCACTTTAAAATAAACTCATGGTATGTACCTAAATTATATACAATATTTTTTATTATTTATGTAGCAAGTGTGTAAAGTAAGTGTTTTTTAGTTGAGTGCGATGTGTAAATTAACATGAGATGTCACAACGTGAATCATACTTTTTTTTCTACAATATACTTATAAAAATTCATTTAAACTTTGACAATTCTGGCATGAATGGTGGCTACTGGTACCATAACAACGAATGACAATGTTTCAAATTAGATTAGTTTAATGTTTTCATAAGGTTAGAACTTAATCCATTCATATTACAATTATTTCATTTACGAGTACAGCGTACATTAATATTTTATTACATTGATTATTATTTTTCTAATTATCTTACAAATAAATTAACTGCATGTATATGTACCTAGCAAGGCCTATTTACTTTTTACGGACACGTGCTTGAAACATACTTTCCTAAAACTAGTGCGTGAATACTGAATAGCGACTCTACAAACTCTAAAGTGTTTTTATGCCCAGTTACAGCAACAATAATTTTTATATCAGAAATGAATACTAAAATTTATATCTAAGTATGCGCCTTTTAGCAAAATTTCTACATCTCCCTTTCTCTGTCCATATGGTTCCGGAAGTCAAAAATAAAATGTTTGTGTTCTAGATATGTAAAAAAATATGATAAATTTGTAATCTACCAATAATATTAAACAATTCGTATCTTCAGCACGTTGTATTCTTGAAAAGTAAATATACGAGTATTGTTTTTTTTTCGTTTTGCAGTTGGCAATATTCATTTTCGTATTTCGCTGCATAAACACTTCTCTATAATATCAACACAGATGTCCTTTCAACTTGACAAACAATTACTATCGTCTTTTGTTATGCAGCGCGATAAGGCAAACAATTCTCATGCTGCACCGTGTCGCTGCTTGGCCAACTCTTTTATTTATGATGAGAGCGCGTAGACTTAATTAGATATATTTAAACAGTATAATTCTTGCAGTAGAGTCATTACACTCTAGACACCGCCACTTTCCGTCCTGAGTTACGCTGAACTCGTCTGACAGGTATGTTATGTTGTGATAATTATTCTCATCACTGTTTTATCACGCAAACCCGGCCGGAATTGAATTATATCAAGATGAGGATCTCGTTTGCTATGAAACAATGGAACGTGTTTTTTTCTGACAAGATAACCTGGAAAATGAACGGAATTAGGTTGCGGAGGAGATTATACTAACAAAGCTATTCATATCTTTGATTTAGGATTTAAATAACAACTTGTTCCACTTTAATTATGATGTATGTTTTAGGCTAATATACGCACATAAAGACAACAGGGAAATATTCATAAATTGTATAAATACAGAAATACGTATGTATATATAGTCTGGAAACGCATATTGAAAACACTTTTTCTTATAATCTTAAAAATGTGTTAGGTATTTAACATGAGAGAACATATTTTGGTAAATAAAACCTATCCCGGTAACAACTAAGTCACCATATTGTTAACGACAATACTACAACTGTTTAAAAATATTTTGTGTTTCTAGCACCAAGGATCACCAAACTTATTGGTGATCCTTAAACATTTTTAATTTAACATCATCCATTTGTGTTGTCATTTTTAGTTTATGACTAATGTTTGATAAGTGTATCATACATTTTTATTTTAATTTGTTGTAAGAATCCATAATTTTAACATTTATATTCAGATATTTCAAAAATTGATTTTCACTCCCTGAAGAAGACCTATATGAGGCTGAAACCGGTAGGAGAAGAAATAAACTTTTTATATACTAACTTCTTTATATCTTCAAGCTAACCAATCAATATAAATCTGATTAGGAAAAATGTTAAAATTCCAAAAAAAATATATTTTTACTTCTCTTCAATATCACAGCTTTAATATTTATTTCAATTATTTAAAGGACAATCTAAATGCTACTATTTTCAATTATTCAATTATTACCAAGAACAGCCTACTTACATATTAAGATAATAAATAAATCTTACATTATTGATATATATTATTAATTTGTAATCTGTATTTAAAAAATAATAAATAAACAATAATAAACAATTTTATGACTAACAATACACTTTTTAGCATCACAATATGATTTTAGATAAAATATTATACTCATTGTATTGTTTTAACGGATACGCAATATTTATTTATTTTCAGCAAACTAACCGAAGGATTTTCTACAAATTATACAAATACAGTTGACATCATTATATTTACACAATAAATGTAGGTATAATAAATATACAAGCTACATAAGCAGGTAATTATGTTCTTTATTATTAATATAAACAATAATTTTATATACTCCACTTTTCAGAGAGTCGGAAAATATTGTTTCATTTTATAACTACATATTTTAAAATGTAATTTGTAGGTAGATACAATTCTAGTGAAACGATTTAAAATATGTAGCAATGATGCAGCATTTAGATTTTGAAGCGTACATGGGAATAATGCAAATATATGTATATGTTTTGGTTACGTTGTTTTATAAATCAGAGAAATAATAGAAAAAAAATATTTGAATTTTCTACAACAATATAAGAATGCTTATAAATAAATCAATTTATTCGAAATAAAAAATATAAAACTCAATAAATTTATTTATTCGAAATAGTACATTACCGAACAAGGTTTATAATTTTCATTTTATTTTGTGAGAAAAAAATTTGGGTCACTGAGCTCACTGGAGTGTCCATGGCCTTCGAACAAAATAATACATTACTATGAAATGAATTATTCATATATTTTGTAAGTTTGCACATTTTTATGTAAAAAAAATCGTATTTTCAAAATTTAGGGAATTTTTCGTTAATCAGTGTTAATCATATAACGTTTGCAAATTAAATTATCCTATGAAATCTAACTATATTTTTGTATCACCATACATCTACGGTATCATTCTATTTTTTGTTTCTTCCTCTTTTATCAAAAGATTAACTTGTGCCGTTAATGAAAAAAATAAATAAATATATAGTTCTGTAAATTTTCTCTACATACATCTTAAATCTTAATGAACGAAATAAGAGACCGACTAACATCACGTTCAAATTGAGTCATAAAGACAAAAAAAGTAATTCGTAGATGCCATTGGAATCTGAAATAAATTTAAAATGCAATTTATTTATTCAAAAATACGTTTTCCTCGTTCAAATACGATAACAGTATAAGTCATACAAAATGATGAGTAATATATTTTATTTATTTTCTTTATAATACAAAAACACTTCTTACTTTCATTCTTATAAATTTTATATACGTAGCTATTTTTAACCAAGTTGTTTCAAAGTTTTTTCCCGGTGTAAGCGATGAATGATCGATTGTTTCATTCATTTGTACGTAGCAATTAGAAACATACAATAATTCATATAATTGATAGCATGTAGAAAGAACTATTACTAATGGTTTCAGTGTTCATGTTCAATTTATAAAACTATACATCTAAGAAATGATTGAATGAATTTGTTTTTTCTGACTACTGACGATTCAAGCAAAAAGATGCTAATAGCATTTTCTAAGCAAAAAACAGGTTTATTTTGTTTTTATGTTTGTCTGAAAATAATGGTGTAATTCTGTGCTTTACTCAAACTTTACAGATCAGTAAATTCGTGAACGATCAATAAAATAGTACTAAAATTAAATTACGTTTTACGTACGTTATTTACAACAATTTCATGTGATTTTGATAATTGCAAGCGTAGCACAAACTGTTAGAAAGCCGAAGCTATAATTTAATAAAAGTTAATTAATGAAATTAGGGTTTTAATTCCTCTAATCAATAAGTGCGCAGAAAGAAAATGAGAGACGTTATAAATGCTTGGCAACCATGTCCTCGAACAAAAACTAGATTAAGTCTTTCAAACATCAGATGTTTGAATAAATTTCAAGATTGTGCCTGCTAAAGCGATTAAGAAACGTCATAGCTTTTGTTGGAAAAAATATTACATACATGAATATTTACTACACAGATGTTGAAGATTATGAAAGACATTGACATTACTCTATTGTTCTACCTTGAACTTGAGGAATCGACATTCAGATTTAATATATTCGTGAGAAGAAACCTCACTGATGAAATTTACATTATGAAATAATAATTAAACAATCTAACCGTTTCATAATTACTTTTTTCTAATTGGGTGCTATTATGGATCATTCCAGTGCTATTATAGCTTAGTACAATTTATTTTATTAAAGTTGATTTGATAGTATATTAATGATAAACATATCAAACTTCAGTAATTAAACGAATACAAACTTTTTTTATAAGGATTTGTTTTGCGTACTTTTAAATTTATATGTAAGGTACTAGGAGATAGTTAGAAATGATAGTTAAAGTAGGCCTCGAAAATATCATAATTATAAAAATTTCAAAATATCGAATAATAATCATTTTTATTGCATTTGAACTTAATCGCGATTTTAACGCTCACTTTTACATGAAAATCTTTTGTAAAAACGAACGTTAAAATCGCAATTTTATTATGAAAGCGAACTAGCTCACTTTTATAATAATATTGTGATTTTAACTTTCAGTTTTACTTAAGATTATGATATAAAAGTGGGCGTTAAAATCGCGATTTTATTATAAAAGTGAGCTCGTAATACGAGCCAATATGCTTACGTAATCTGGTATATATTTTATGAAGTACATTTTATTTGCCTTCAGCTCGTACTAAGGTTTTTTTTATTTGCCTATTTACCTGATGTGTTTTTTATTCTTTCATTGTTTAATTATCCTGTAGTCATTTACTTCTTATTTACTTTCTGTAATGCTCTTATAATTTACTTTGTTTGTTTGATCCACATTTTGTGATTGTATTTAATTGTTTTATTTTCTCTCATTGTTTTCTTAATAATGTAATTTTTATACTTTTTTATCTTGCTCTTTACATAGATTTATCTGTTGAGCCTTATATGTTTAACATATATATTTTAACGATCGTGACTCACCCCAGATTAGTCATCACGGCTGACCTGTCTGGTCAGGTGGTCTCTCTAAAGGACAAGTGGGATAGGAGCAACGCAGCTAATGTTCGGAAATTTTATAGAACTTATAAGTTCGAGATTAGCAGGTATAAAAGTGTCGCGGCTGTTGACTTGAGAAATCTGTATCGATCAGAGTGTCACTGAAGGAAGTCAGTTTCAGTCAGTGCATGTCAACATGTAACGTAGAAATAAATATATTGTGGGAATAAATATTGCGTAGTATTAAGTAATAAAATAAATGTTCTTAGTGCTCAGGTCTTTATTAATAATAATTGCATCTACATTAATGTTATATTTGTTTATTCATAGTTTTACTTATTTTCATTATGTTCTTTTTTTATATAAATATGCGTATTTCAATTATTTTTACACTTCACCCAAATAAATAAACGTTACAATATATATAAAATACCCTCAACGGTATAAATATACAATATTACAAATATTGGCTAGGAAGCAGATCTGACGATAGTCGTCAGTGATATACATAATTGACATAATACAGTAATTTCAGGATAAGGAATGAATGAATATATAAACATACACCTAAAGAAGTGCGTATCAAAGATGTTATTATCGGAAATTTATACCAGTCTACGTAAATAATAAACATCTCTTCTAAGCTGACAATAGTAAATATTTAGATTTACGCATAGACATCAAGCTCTGCTTCTAAAAACATAGAGACAAAGGGAATACGACCTAAATCTAAATAATAAGTAGGTAATGGATGTTAGAACAAAAATTTATATTAACTCTGGAAAACAATTATTTACATAAAGTCGTAATAACACACATTAGATACAATCAACAACAAATAATTCAAAACAAAATTTTACTTTTTACAATAGCAAAAAAAATCTGAAACAGCCTATATAACACTATCACAGTAAATCATACATTTACTTGTTACCCAGATTTATTTCGACAAAATACCGTCACACAGGATATTTTCACCCTTTAAGCCAGTTAGATACTATATTTTACAAGTGAGATTTTTTAAGCGAAATATTTTTGACGTTTTAAGAGTGTCTAGAAACATATAGTTTATATATCTGTCAAAGTTGGTTTTTCTTCACATATATTTATTTTGGAACCATTCCTGGTTAAATTTTATCCTGACAAATTTTCCGATTGCTTTACTCGAGTGAGTCTGTTGCTAATTTCTCATGACTGTTAAAAGTAAATCACTTAACAGCTCGTGATTTTTTAAAAATGAACCACTTATGATATTATGTATAACAATCTTGATTTAGGTATGTAATAGGGTTAAAAATATTTAAAACGTTGTATTATCTAAGAAATATATACCAAATAATTTTTCATAAAAATAAAATTTTTGTTCATATAAATAATTTCTGATTTGTATAAATACAACTTAGATCTATTTTATTTTGGATGTTAAGTTTACACAAAATAATATAATAGTAACAGTTTATTATTATACGAACTTTATAAGACGATGCATTGTTACATGAGTTAGTTTGAAATCTAGGGACATATGAAAATTATGGTAATACTGTTGAATGAAGTTGGATACTTTTAACTGTGAAAATGCAATTAAAATACTGTGAAAGAAATTTCAATCTATACATTACGACATTTCAATATTCTTTTAAATTAACTTTGTCTATACGATTTTCATATTTATAATAATTCCAAATTGTATTAAAAACACATTTTAAAATAATTTGTAATTATCAATTTGACAATTACAGTTTTCAAAACTATCAAGTTTATAAAAAAAAAAACATTTTAACAATATACTATTTTCGATATAAAAATTGTTAACGCAAAGAAATATATTCTAAATGATATCTTAACAGAAATAATATTTATATAATTTTACTTTTCATAATTGTTCGTATATCATGTGAGATACCTCCAATTTCCTTGTAATCCTTGTAATATAAAAAAAAACATTTTAACAATATACTATTAAACGTTTTCGATATAAAAATTGTTAACGCAAAGAAATATATTCTAAATGATATCTTAACAGAAATAATATTTATATAATTTTACTTTTCATTATTGTTCGTATATCATGTGAGATACCTCCAATTTCCTTGTAATATATTAGGTTCACTTTAAAAATTATTAACAGTTTTTTGTTAAATGGAACACCGACATTATTTGTACTTTTTACAAAAGTTTTTTAAAATATCTTTCAGGTTTAGTGTATAAATCGCTACTGAGCGCTAGTAGAACTGTAGGCAATAAAAATGGTAATTAGGTTGTTATCAGGAAATAAAAATCTGTGCAACTCTGTAGTTTTATATATTTATATTCGTTTATACACTATTTTTTTTTCTTCATTTAGCGAAAAAAGTAAATGCACAGAGTTTATCTAAAATCATTTTTGTGTTACGTATTTGAAATTGTCTAAATTATATTACACGTTCTACATAAAAAGTTTAATGCACTAATATCAAACTTTTATGAAGCTAAAATTGACACTACCATTTTATGACAGAATAATCTATAAACTTGTCTACAAATTCAATTAATGCATTATTATTGTTCATATGTTCATGTATAAGTACTTGAGAACAAAAATTTGTCAAACAATACACTCCTAACAAGGAAAAACTGTTCAATTACAAATATATGTTTAATTGATGACTGTTCATGATACTTTGAATAAATAAATGGGTCCTTTTTCCTTAATATGACAATTAAATATTAAAATCTGAGATGTACAACACATTACCTCTCGCTAGTAATCATTTGTTAACTGTGTCTTATATAATTCTTTTATCTGTTTATATTTTCCAATATACTACTTCAAATTTCCGCATTTTAATTTCATATTGACTTCTAATCAAAATAATAAACTCGATATACGTTTTTTTAAGTGAGTCTATCGCTTATCAAGGAGGTAAAAATTATTATGTGTATACAAAAAAAAAATACGAGTAAAATAAGGAATATTAATAGAATGATTTTTACATTCATTTTAAACATAATGTTTATTTAATGTACACGTACATTAATCAGACATTAAAATCATACAGAAGAAATGAATAAACAACTAATGGCCTATTAAACAAAATTTATGTATAAAGAACTATTAAAATGAGTATCATATACGTTGAAATATGTTTTATAAACATTAGTATTAGTAGTTTGCAGGTGTTACTTCTTGGAACTCAAGTGCATATTAGATAAACAAATAAAGTAATTTGCATAATGAAACATTGGTTTAACAATACATTAATTTTATAAAGATGATTATTTTTTTAATCAAACGTACATAATTATTATACTTCTTTATTGAAGTTTGTTATAAAAAATCAAAGCAAATATTTTATTTAAGCATAGCCTAGTAGGATTAAATGTTTAATATGATCATTGATTTTTTTTTGTATTAATTCGTTCGTTTCGCTTTGTAGCGTCTTACGCTTTTGAATAGATTTATTGTTAGTATTATTTTTCGTTGGTTTTATTAACAATATTAAATCAATATTATGAAAAACATAACCTCTACTCTTCACCTATTTATATTTGATTATAAAAATTTGTCTAGGTCATATCCAGAAGGTGCTCATCGCAGGTTATAATTTTCGGGTTGCATGACAATGTGAATCTATGATTTGTATTTAAATATTTTATTGTTAATATTTTTTTACGACCACTAACTTATAAGTTATCTAAGTGTCACATTACAGAAAACCATGAGGATTTCTTCGCATCACCAATAAAAATCGTTTTTCCTCGCTAATACTGTAAAATACTATTATTTTTTACTCACTTGGAAACCGTAATTTATTTGAACTGTTTATTCATCAGGGAAAGTAACATTTACAAGTTACTAACCTGTAAAAGTATCTGTCAGTTTTATTGTTTACATTTCTGAAAACCTTGTTTTGTCCCTGTTAAACAAATTTTTGACAAAGCAATAGTATTTTAATATTTTAAAATGTACCGGTTTCAGGATATTAAGCTATTGTTTACATAGACAAAAGTAAGGAGGGTAACTAAGTCATAACTGTATCCCATGTAATTTTGACAAGTCACGCGTATATTGACATTGACATTGCATTGACTAGTACCAAACGATAATGTTTTATCAAGTTCTTTGAATATCGAAATAAACAATGGCAATACTGCCAGGTACCGATATCTTGACATTGACAGAATCATTAGGGATAGGGGATTGGTGCAGTAAGGGGAAATTGTCAGTGTCAATATGACTGAAAATAACGTGGGACTATTTGATAATACAGCTGTTATATCAACTCATACAGACTTCATCATGATAACGTTACTCACATTTTTTTTATAAAATAATATTTATTAATAACAAGAAACCGGTGACTTAAAATCCTCGCTCTCCGAGCCTGTAATTTCAATTGACATCTGATGATACTTATAACTATCCTAGGTATGTTAATAGCTAGTGAATAATAAATAAACTTTTTATTCTATGCGTTAACAATTGCCTTATTGTTATATCGAAATAATATAAGATATTGTTAAATTGTTTTTGATATTTTTGTTGTTTAAAAATTGGTACTTCTAATAACAGCACCGCACTTTAAATGTCAAATTGACAACCTCAAATATTTTTGAATATTTTTTAATACAATTTAAATTATTTCTAAATATGAAAACAGATTAAACAAAACCAATTTATAAGGATATTGACATTTCGTAAGTCACAACATAGATTTGTAAATATGTTCACAATATTTTAAATGCATTTTGACAGATAACTGAAATTTTTATTAAATAAGGGAAGAAAAAAAGAGTATATTATACTCGTTTTATACGACGTATTGTTCCATTCGTGTTTTTATATATAAATAACTCTTGAAACAATATACCGTTTCATGAAACCCATATAATAATTTATTATTTTAGTTTTTACTCGCTAATATGATAAAATACTATTAAAACAGTGAAATTAATGATCTTTGAATTTTATAAAAAAAATCATAATATTTTCAAAATCTGATTTTTATTGTTAACATTAATTCACTGTTGGAGAATAACTAAAAGATACAACAGCTTATATTTAGATTTTAAAAAACTAGCAGCACATATTCCTAGAACCGATATCTGCGGTTTGTTTGTGCAAACAGCTAGATGCCAGCGAGGTAACAAAGCGCGATATTGTGTATGTGCGGAAGAAGTGACAGTGGCTTGCGTCGGTGACCGATAGTTACGGGTATCGAGTGGCGGGTTTGGTCAGTGAATCGGATCGATGGCGGCCGCGTGTCCGCCTCCGGCTACCGCCACAGCCTTCGCACCTACACACGGCTACTCTTATCGCTTACCTCCAAATTATCTACTAACAACACCTTCATTTTATAAACAATCTATTCAAAACTGGTGTAAATTAATCAAGCATCTACTGGTTACTAATGCCCAGTTGCACCGCCTTCGCTTAAATATTTAATCCAGTAGTTTAAAATTGCTGCACCGGGAACGGATATTTCCCAGGAAGTTTTTAGGGAATTTTCTGAGGAATTTCTAGAGAAAAATTAATTAGAAAAATTGAATAACAATTATGTCATAGTCTTTACTAACACTAAAAATCTTATAAATGGTGTAGGTAAAATTATTAAGAACTAATTTTAAATTTTTTCGTTTTCCACTCATAGTTATAAAGTTATTAGAATATTAACACTGTTAGAAATTGGTCGGGTCTGGTTAGAACATGTCGGTAAAGCTGCGCTTGCGTTAAATTTGTTATCGAGAATTTCCCTTCTTACTTCCGGGAATTTCCCTTATTCCCGGGAACTTCTCTACTTGTTTCCGGGAATTTTCACATATATATCCAGAAATTTCCAAAATGAAATTTCCGATTTTTTTCCGGGAAACGTGTTAAGGGATATTCTCGGGAATTTTTCCAGGAAATAAAAATATTCCTGACGGAATATTCCTAGTGACTCATCACTACCCTCGAGTGAAGTTAAAATTGGTTTAAATTTAAACTACGATGATTTAGAGGTGGCTTAAATAAAAAGTGTGCGGTTAAATTTACAAAAGTATATTGACAGTTATTAGTCTTCTATATCATTTTACGACAACAATAAAATGGGATTGGATGATATATGTGATGATAAAAACGATTTGGATGCGTTAGACTTCATTGTATAAGGCATTCCGAGAACAATTAATTCTAGCAAATAAGAATTTTCGTAGGTTTTTTCAAATATTCTACATTTCCATATACGTTATTCGATGCACGAAATATTTGGCTTCTATTTCTTTTCATAATTATGTGTCTGTCACTATTTACTAAATCCAAAAGAAATTACTTTTCTTCTGAATTATAATTTGCATTTATTTACCAATTTGTATTTTTTTCTTGAACCATAATATTGAAGTAAAACTCACAAAATAAATAGCACTTATTTATTATTTGCTCACAATTCATTTTCTTATTTTCCTAAAATGTGAAACTATCATTTGGAATATTACTCAAACTTTACCTAGAAAACAAAAGTTTCTACATTATCTAGTTATTATTTATAGGTAAATATGTACTGCGTTTTTTAAAATACCTCTAAGTGGTGACGGTTCAACAAACATAAAATTTAAACTTATTACTTAAGTAATAGGCTAAGGGAATGTTTATGCATTTAAGATCATTAATAAATTTTATTATTATATATAATCCCATAATTCCTCAGAGAAATCCGGGGTAGGTTTGAGTTGTTTTGGAAAATGGGATAAAAATTAACAAAAACTAACAACATTAAATATTTAAAGTGAAACGAATATATCTTAGATAATAGTTCAAAATATTATTGTGAAATCCGAAAATTATAATAATACTATGAGCTTCATATTCGTATATCCAGTCGTATATGAATCACAAGATGAATCATTACGTGTTCTGGAAAACATGTGAATAGTATCGATATCAATAATTCATTTATTAATTTGATATAGTCCATAAAATTATAGAATTTTGGACAAAATTTTATTTTAATCAACTTATTTCTTACTTTTTTACTTAACATTAACATTAACAAATGTACCGACAGCTTCCTCAAGAAACTTAGAGGCATTGGTGTTGAACCCCAGATTTCGTACTCTTTATTTAAGAGAAAATCAAGTACACTAAATCTGCCCACTGTGCTTAGTTACTAAATAATCTCTCAGAATAAATAATTTACTAATTTATTATTATTAACGTTTCACCAAGACAAGATTCGTGCTTTGCAACTTCTTGTTAAATGTCACTAATTCCTGGACTTGCTTTATCTTGTTATTATTACACACAAAAACACTACTACGCAATGTTTCGGTAACTCAAATTTGCTACCGTCATCAGGTGAACTGATACTATATCTGATGACGTAGCAGATTTGAGTTACTGAAACTTGTTCTAGTATGCATGTGTAAAAATAATAAGACAATGGAAGTCTAGGAATTAGTTACATTTATGAACGAATCATTATCTTACAATTTCAAAGAAAAGTAACTCCTTGTCTTGTTTTGCATTAAAAAAAATATATGTTCTTAATATATTGTTATAGTTTTCGTCAAGTTTATTTCTTAGACTTTTTCAATCGTTAACATTAGGTTAACATTATACTAAAATATTAAAAATGACGATTAATACATCCAGTTATATGCATTCGGGTAGCTATAAATCTCGCCATTAATCTTGCTACGAATTTCTACATGTAAAATATTTCACCATATGGATATATCTCAAGTCAACTACGATCTGCTTCTTAAGACTAAGCAATTGTACATCTAAAGTACACCTGGGTATTATTGTCCTATTATTAGAGGTTTAAAAGTAAAATTAAATTGAAGAACTATACGTATTTATTTGTCATTACATTCCAATCCACTAGGCTTAAAATATAAACTAAAATGCACTTAATATTATTGTTAGTAAACAGTAATAAATAAATAAATTAAATGACTCATAGTTTTCGCTTATCGCCACTGATTCTTTACATTTTAGTTTTAAAGTATAAAATATTCTGCACTTCATATTTCAGAAAACGCACATCAAACAAGACTATTAATGTTTTGGGATGTTCATTTTATGTTCACGTAATTGTAATAGAGCATGCACTGCATCATAAAATGTACTACTTTGAAGTATCACTACTTTACCTGTCAAATGTCAACTGTAAATTAACTCATACTAAATAAAATTTGCGGACAGCAGTGAGTCACTAGTTGGCGTATTTTGGACTCTAACTGAGCAGAGTGTGATCTGGGATTCGATTCCCAGCATCGTCAACAATTAATCAAACAAAATATCACTATCTCTAAACCTCGGAACCCACACTATAAATTTTTAATAGTTACAACAGGCTTACAACATTAAGACTAAAATAAAAGGTAAACGTTTTCTAGAAAAAGATAAAATTATAATCTTTACTTCTTCCCTCAAAATTCTACCGTGGCATTACGGGATAGATATATATTTATAAATATTAATATTTTATAGTGATACTTAAAAATGTGCACTGCCATTGAAAAGTTTTGAGAAAGACGTGCACTGAATATTAAGTAACATTTTTTTGTTTGTTTTACATCTATTAAACTCACAACACGGTTACAGAAAAAAAAAATGTCATATCACAAATATGATCTTTATTATTATACATGTACTATATTAGGTTTCATATTAATTATGTCAATATATATTAAGATTCGATAATTGGAATGAAAGTAATTACTCTCCCACATACATAAAATTTTCAAGTATGGATGAAAGTTAATTAATTTAATCTTAAAGACATTAAAAAAATACCAGTATAAGTTTAATAGATTTTGAAACAACCTCAATATGAAATAATACTTAATAAGATCACAAACATTTACTTTAAAAGCCTTGAAGATATTTTGAACTTAATTTTGGTATTGTTCGGAAACTTTTTTTTATTAGGCTTTCGCCATAAAAAATGTTGGTCATCAAATCTAAAAATTTCAGTACGGTTTTTTTAAGTAAGTTTTATGGAATTACAAGCACCTTTCCCTCTTTTTCTCAATTGTAAAGTGATTCATTTTTGGAATTGCATCCTCAGTTGAACTGTGAAGCACATTTCTTATTGTCTAGAGACAAATAACTTTTTTGCGAGACATTATTACAATAATATGACGCTCTATTTCATAAAACAAATCGGAGGGCAAAATATTTTCTAATTTTTGGTAATTCCGGTTTCTTCTAAATAAAAGCTGTAAGAAAATAACTTCATATAAAGACTACTCAAACACAATTTTTTAATTTTGATTGAAATTTGTATCATAACATTTCGTTTTTATTTCTTATTCAACAATAAACTAAAATAATTTAATTTTGTATAGATGCAATGAATTAAATAGTTCTAATAAAAATATCTACTCTGCAACTCATTTTATCCACTGTGAGGATGTTGCATATCATTCGTATATTATATTATTTAACAATTTAAATAATGAGAACCAAATTAATGAAATGATATATGTACTGCACTAAATTATAAAAATGTATGTTTGACAAAATTAAATTAATGCATTCCAAAAAAAAAAACATTCCATATTATTAATTACACAATTAAATTTATTAAACAAGTAAATTTAATTGAAT
Organism: Stenolophus ochropezus; assembly: GCA_035578165.1. Lineage (NCBI taxonomy): Eukaryota > Metazoa > Arthropoda > Insecta > Coleoptera > Carabidae > Stenolophus > Stenolophus ochropezus. The sequence goes on along the minus strand of JAQOWZ010000010.1, from coordinate 18,729,388 downwards.
ATTAAATTAATATATAATTCCAGTCGTAAATAATAAATCTAGTTTATTTGGAATAACGCATTTTCATTTCCAAAAAAATGTAATTTATTTCTGAAAGAGAATAATGTTTACAGTCAAGATTTGACAGTATATTTATTGTTGTTTTGAAGTAGCTCTACACAGTTCAAAAAAGGGGTACTTCAGTATGGAACTTCTAAAGGGTACATGCTTTTTTACTATAATAAAGGCAAAAATATTGCACTTTACAAAGCAATTCGCAGTACTCTTTTCAATAGTAAAGAAAGTCAGGAGCAAAATGTGCTCTATTATAATTAAAGACAAATTTTTGTACTTTTAGTTTCAGTAATTACCTTTTTTATATTAAAAAATGCAGTAAATGTAGTAAATATGTAAAATTATTTCCAAAGAAGCATTAAATGCTCTACAAAGTAGTAAATATTTAGCTCTTCTTAGAGTACATATTACAATAGTGCCCAAATAATAATTAATTTTGTTACATATTGCTACAAAAAGGGTAATTTTTTGCACTATGTACAGCAGAGTCACCCGCTCTGTGCAAGCACTTGTAGTTTCGACTGGTACGCAGTAGGTGCAACGTGAATTGTTTATGCGAGTATTTATTGTGAAAATGTCGATATTACCCGTAATATATCAGAACAAAAAATACTATATACAAATTATACAATATACGATACATTTTGTTCAATCAGGTAAGTAATTAAGTAAATAAATATAAACATCGAAGTGGGTTATTCTACAAGTATTTTGCGGGGTTTAACTACGGAAACTTGAAATGTATATGCTACTAAAGTATTTATTAATATATTATTGTATCCTCGTGGTTACTTTATTGTAGAAACAGTTCTATTATTTCCATAGACCATCCAAGCAGTGACTTTGTAAGACCGCAAAAATAGAGTAGTTTTCAACTGGAGAGACTTCGCGAAGTACGAATTTTGGTCTTAAGATGAGAGGCAGATTTGATAAACAAGATATGATGAATAAGGAAAACTACGGCACCACGTTTAATATATTACAAGTAAGTGTATTGTTATATAAGTTTTGAAAGTAATGGAAATAAATCATTAAATTGTGACGATTTGTATATTGTTCCTAAATATGAATTTACAGATGCATATTTAATAAAAATATTTTGCTTTTTCATTATAACTCATTTACTATGTACCTACTTATATTATAATTTGTTATTTAATTTACATTTTCATGTTATATAATTGTAATTTATTTTTCTAATAAAAGAATAATATGATTTTGAATTGTTAATCCTTTTTATTACCTTTTCCTTACTCTATTTGAAGTACATTATACCTTTTAAAAAGTAATTATGACTACCCAAATAATAGTATATTTTAAAAGTAATTTTTTAAGGGTAAGATATAATTGCTACTAAATAATTAAGATTTTGCTCTTATATTGTAGCACATATCTGCTATATAAAAAGCAACAAATTATATGCACAAAAAAGAGTAAATTTGAAATATACTTATTTAATAGCATTTTTAAAAATACTCTTTTTCATTGCTCTTTTCGTGGAGCACTTGAAAACGATGGACTTATATAAACCGTTTTTAGAGCAAAAATAGTGCTCTTTTTTTGAACTGTGTATAGCTGATGATGTGAAAACATAAGCAAAGGCTTTATATTATCATACCAATCACCGGAATATTTTGATTTTATTTTAAAGATCTATTATTCCTCGTCCAACTATTACAATTAAAAGTGAACTATGGTATCAATTATCAAACACCTTTATTTATTTGATTTCATTTCAGTCACTCACTGTGTAAATATATTTTTTGGATGTTTATTTGTAGATAAATACTATTAAATAATTTTTGTGTTAATTTTATTTGACAAATGAAAACAAGACTAGAAATCTAATTGGAATCCCGTATTGCTCAAATTCAGTATTGCACGGTTCTAAGAGAAAGATCATAATATTAGTTTTATTTTATTAGAAAGTAGTTCAATATATAACAAAATATAGTTTTCTTTGCTTTACCGTAAAATATATTAGCACTTTATAATTATTAACTATTATTGTAATATATTGTTGTTATTCAAAGCACACGAATTTAAAAATTTATTTTAGTTTATTGTTTGCTAAATGTCAACACAAATAAATTGAATAAATATTTTAGGAAAAATAAAAATTTGGTAAGTAAGGTACTCGAAAAATTAATTTCGTTCAAAATTCATCTGGACAATGACTTTTATATCCTCCGCATTAGTTAGTAATCGTTGCCAATGTAATAATTTTTCATTTCAGTAAAATAGGTACAGTTTCTCTCAGTATACTTACATTATATGTCAATGAAAGTTGATAATTGCTTGAAACTATTTAAATACACAAAAATTTTCTTAGGATCCAGAAGAACCGTAGTGGCAGGTAATTACAGGATTGATTCAAGAAATTTTCAACTTTCATAGTCGTATAGTGAAAAGAAACGATATTTGCGTAAAATGCAATCATTTTCACTGTGGCAACGATAGTATTAATATGGATGCTTTAAATGTCATTGTCCAAATGAATTCTGGACGAGGTATATATTCATTCGTTAATATCAAACTTTTATAAGTAGAAAAAACCAAAACTACCGAAAATAAGAAAAGATGTGACCGTCGAAAAGTTTTAATGAAAGAACGTCGTCGAAGTATCAATATCAGTAATATTGACATAATGTCTGGGAAAAAAGTTAATTCTGGGAATAAGAAATATAGGTACTTCATACTGCAATTTAAATGATAAAAACGGAAGGAATCTTTTCGATTAAGGTATATAGAGAAATGCTTAAATTTTCTAAATCTCTTATGTAAGCAGTGAGATATATAAAATATTTTCCGATATATTTTTAGATGTAATAACCAAATTTGTTTGCTGAAAGCTCAATAAGAAATTAAATATAGAAAATATTCAACTAACTTGTGCAAATTTTTTTATTTGCTGTACATTTAATGAATTGCAATTAATGTGTATTAAAAACCAATAAATAATTCCTATTTCTTGATAATGATCCACTTACTGCACTGCAATTGACGAATATTACGCAATCTTGTTCTTTTTTTTAAAAGATGATTGTTCATTTATAAATAATTTTTCAATAAGAAATAAAATATGAGTTACCCACGAGAATTAAATATAAAAATTGTAAGTAGTTAACCACGCATGTATGTTTATTTAAGTCTTTAAATCTATTTCCATGCATATTTTTTGGAAATATAAACGCACAGATTTATATTAACTGCGTAGAATGACTAAAAACTAATTTTGAATATACGAGTAAGTTGTCATAAAATAAATATTTCATGCATTCCGAAGCAAATGATCTGAATTACATTTCAACTACAAATCGTGATAGAATTCTAAATACATAACATTAATGGCATACCATGTGGTTTGATACCGGTTTGAAGCAAGCTGTGACATTTGACATTCTAATTTTTATTATTAAACTTTTAAATCTATTGTTTCACATAATTTAAGGCACGGGTTTAGTGCAGTATTTTTCCAGTGTATATTCCATCCTTCTGGTGATACATAATATTGTCACAAGAGTGACGTGTAGTTAGTTATAGGTCAGAAATATTATGACATTTATTATACATTATTATCGTATAAATTGTATTTTTGCAGGTAATAAATCATAAGAGATAAATTTAAACAATACATTTTTAATAATTACTAATATTAAATGAATTATTCGGTTTAATTAATAGCTATTGGAATAAATAAATCGGAATGATTGACAATTTAAATAAATACTTTTTTCCGGATGTATGGAGTTTATTGAATAGTGTGTAATTTATAAAAAGTTTAATTGCACAATTTTTTTAATCAACTGGTTTTATTATCAACCTTAAGATTAACTGCAAGCCTATTTAAAAGTCTTTTAATAAGGTTATGGGATATAAAAAGCGTAAGTATACAAAAAAGAATTTAAATTTATAACTGTTGTTTTGCATCACTTTCTTATCTTTTAAGTGCATTGTAAATAATTAAAACCACTGCTCTTTAAAGAAATGGAACAAATTTAACCATAGATTATATTTTTCTTATCCGCATTTTAATTTAATGTGTTTAAAGATGCATATTCTTTGTGATTGAGATTTATTTGGCCAGTATGATCCAGATCCGAGCGCCGCATATATTTCTCATGAATGTTTGAGGTACGCGTAAGTTCATTCGTCGAGTTCAATGTCGTCCGTCGGAACATCCACATCCAACTTACCGGAAACAAACAAACAAAGCGTCTTGACTGTCTCCTGTTATCGTCAGTCACATGTACCTGCGATCCGCAAGCTAACACTCACTGCACAGAGAACAGAGAACTAGAACAGACACTGATTCACTCGCGAACTAGCTGCATCCACTGTAGGTTTCCCTCCATGGTAAGGTGCACGTGAGCTGGGGTGGAGAAGTGACGGTGTCGGTGCCGATACGATGCTAGACGCCGGCGGGGAACAGACATGCACAACGACCGGACTCGCGACACAGAATGATCTGGTTCTCGCAGCCAGAGCGAGTCGGGCTCGCGCCGCCGGGCGGAAACACCCGAAGCGCCCCGAGCGCCCGCGACGGCGGTGCTAGGTTAGGGTAGATGTAGGAGGATTGGGATTAATGTTGAGTGCTTTTTATTTTTTCATGTTTCGATTCCCCACAAATTGATATTTATAAAATAAGATGGGGTACTAAATTATATTTGTATATTATTACTTCTTGTCTTCATTGGCATAATAAAACTTTATGTTAACCAACACGCATATTCTTCACAAAAAAATCTGATGTGACACCTATTTGACTAATTTGAGCTTCGTATGAGTTGATTTGTCCGTTCATCCGGACAAATATTATGTGAACGTGTAGAGCAAATTCGGCTGAACAGACATTAATTTATCAACTTTAGTAAAATATGACCTCCAAGAAATGATAAGTTACAATAGTTATTTTTAGGATTTTGACAATGTTTCATAACAAATAAAAAATTTTGAAAATATTTGACGCAAAATGAAAAATATCTTGTATCTTGTGACCACTTGTTTGAAAGCTAACGATATGTATTTTACTTTTATCCGTTATAGCCAGGAAATTTTTTATTATTGTAACACATTTCCAAGTAAATTTAATAAAAAATCACACAGTACTGCAAAATTTCTTGCGTTATAAATTGAAAATATTATACAAGTAAAGTCGTTTCACATACAAAACCGATTTTGTAGTTTTTGAAATTATTGCCACATGGTAACATTACCCACAAACTTTTCCCCCCAGATTTTCGTAAATTTTAGGATGTTAAATAACAATTGTAGAACAAGTGATTTAAATCAATGATTTAAGAAGAAGTTAATTTAATTTAAATCTGTTTCAAATCACTGATTTAAATCAAGTGATTTAAATCAATGCAGCTTGAACAATAGATAAAAAGATATAAATATTAAATGTTTATCTATTAAATCGGAAGTTGTAGGTAAAAAGTGTTAACGTATAAAAATAAAATGTATTTATAATTTGTAATGATACGGTTGAATGAAGTTATATTTAGAGTTATTTTTTCACGAAATGCAATTTAGAATGTCATGCACCATTTCCTTACATTTTTATTGATGTTTAAAATGCATCGTTGCAATACCGAATTGAAGGAACTTTAATATGTGGTTATTCAAAAATTTTGATTCTCCAAGTTTAGCAATACGGTACGTGAAATAAGAGTTGAGCTTGCAGGCAACGCGTTAATATCCTAAAAAGTTATCTGGACAACTACAATATATTTCTTCTCCGAAGATCAATAAAGCATGGAGCTGAAATATTATACTGTATTTAACAGAATTGTCATCCAATGTTTATTATAAACACAGTGATTCAAGTTTCATTCTTTCATTAGCTCATCTTTCAATTCGCATACTAGAGTAGAGAGCACTACATCTATAGTGTAAATATGACAATTGATTTGCATGCTTTCAATGATTCAATGTTTTCATTAACTTTCTAAAAGGTATGAACGATATCGGATAAATGAATTCATTTGAATATTTTAAATTTTTATTTTAAGGTAGTATGTCGGTATAATAAAATATATGAATATGTGTAAAATACATTCCTTTTAATTTAGTTTTTTTTTAATGCATCAAAAGTACTTGTTCAATGAAAAATGTATTTGCATTTTAGATTTTAATCCTATCAGTTTAAAAAATAAGAAAAAAATTTGGTAAATCGAAACAAATTGAAACCAAAATCAAAACATTTACCGAAATTTAGAATGAAAAAGAAAGAAAAACAGGGTCGTTTCAAACGGGAGTGTTAGAAGTTCCCAGAACCCGGGCGGCAGACTTTGAGGGCGACAAATAATATAAAATTATTTTGCTATTTTTATTTAATTTTTTGATAACATTTCATATAACATGTATTCAATTTTATTTGATGGTGTAGTACGTGCAAAACAATTTCTGCAATGAATAAATAATTTATCTCTCTTATTATAATTTAGACCAACGGTATTGTTCAATGTCGTTCTTATTACATTTCAAATTCAGTTTTTATCATTTGTCATCAATGCATATGAAACACTTCGTTGTTGATCCCTCGCAGGTCACAATTTAATTTTCTGCAATAACAGTTAGTCGAAAAGTTACTTGGCATTTTTTGGATTTTATTTCCAGTTCGTAATATCGTAGTTTTATTGTTTATTTTCGTCCTCATATTATATTATAGCAAATGATACACTATTTTGCAATTTTTTTCTTTAAAACTAAGTAAATTTAAACACTGATTTTCAAATTATGAATAATTTTACAATATTTTGTATTAACAAACAGTAAAACAAAATATTATTTGCATTTAAATTTGTTTACTATGAAAATAAATTTACAAATAGTAGATAATAACTTTTCTTGAAAATGTTATTACTAAGTTAACATATTTCCTGCATAATACCCAAAAATAATAATTATAATTTTATTACAATTTTCAATATTTTATTATTAAAAAGGTCATTTTTTAAGAAGCTAGTAGATTTTTATTTAAGCAAAAACTATTTTATCTTTTATATTTTACCCTATATTGTTATAACCAATAAAAAATCTATAGAGGGTGGCAAATTTTATCACACCCCTACGTTAATGCACCTTGGAACGGCACTGCATTCTTTACTATACTGTAACGTTTATTTATTTAGGTGAAGTGTAAACATAAGTGAAATACGAGTATTTATATAACTAAGTTTAATAAACGAAATATGAATTATAAAAGATAATTCAAATAAGTAACACTATGATTAAACAAAAATAACACTAACTTACAAGTAATTATTTATATCACCAACTATTTATTTATATCACCAACGATCCCTTCACGTATCAATATCAGAATGTCCTCGTGATCTCCTGCTCGGAGTATTTATAGTAGAACAATTAACTTCTGGAATATTCGCCAACCCTCTAGAAAACAGAATAAGGGGAAGCGAGCGGACCTGTCGTGACAGGTTCGCTAGCGGCCGTCACCCGCGACGCGGCCTTGGGACCGCCATTATATTAACATGAGAAATATTTTGAAGACAAATTTTATGTAACTTTCTGAAACCTTTTCCGTAAATTCCTACACCTATTGAAATCCAATTTGTCAGAATCCCTTGAAAAACTAAAGATATTTTTATAGTAATTGTATCTGAAACTGTAGCCGTGGAATTACACAATTATCATTGCGTCTTTACTAATTGTTGATCAATATCTGTAACACGACATTCCTAGTAGGAATAAAGGCCTCAAATAAAAACGTACTTGTTTCACGATAAGTTTTACTTGCATTTGGGTTGGTCTACAATGCTTTTATACAATCTCTGCAATGTCAGCTCACACCTAGCCGTTTTGCGGTACCCCATCCAATTTGACAGGGGGGGGGAGGATTTGCTTATCCACATGCCACACCCACAAACCGTACCAACACCAACAATAGCAGAAGTTAATCATCAAGAATCTTTTAACTTATTGTTAGTGGCGTCATTAGACTGTTTGAGGGAGGGCTGTGCCAACATCAACTACAAAAATATCGTTAGTCATTTACAAAATATAAAATATTTGGAAGAATGGAAGCTGAAAATATGCGCCTCCTCTATTTTAAAATTCTAACGACGGCCCTGCTTATAGTGAAAGCACAAAATGGTTTATTTAACTTTTTTGAAAGTTAGCTGTTGATCACGTGCAAGAATACAGTAAAAACTAATTTTCAAAAAAGTTTTTAAACATTTTTTATACATTTTTTCTTTTTGACGATTGTATAGTTTTAATTTAGAAAACATACATATGTGTTTTACCGGACTTATTTATTTATTTTTTAATACACGACTATATTCATGTGCCATCTCAGTAAATTATATATAAAAAAATAATTAAGGATATTCAAATATTAATGTGCACAATAAAAATCAAACTGACCAACACACCCTGAGGAAGACCCATGTGGGGTCGAAACCGGTAGGAGACGTAGTTTTCCATACTATAATTTTTGACTAATTTCCAAAAATTTTATTCTTCACATTCCATTCACCAGTCAAGAAGCTTCATTCACATTAAAGAATCATGTTACTATAATATAGGTATATAGATAATGATTTTTTACAAAAGCGCACATATTATGTAACTATTAATTTCGTCGCAGTAACAGTTGATTGATTTATATTTGACTACATTATTGTAAATAGGAATTTACCCTTGATGAAAAATAGAGGGTTGTTCGGAACATTTAGAGAATTTTAATAAAGTATTGCGTGCTACAATCCTGAGAATTCTGTATACAATACAACCCTTCATGATATTTTCAATATACAATAGCATAGTATAAAGCCTGTTTTACAATATACTTTTTTCAACTTCATTATAGCACTAAATTCATCTGATAAATTTATAGACAAATCTAGAATAACTCAGAAATCTTCATCCGATATTTGTCCGACATTCTAATATAGAAATATACGTCCGGCTGTATATTTCTATACAAGTTTCGCATGTTTTTTTTTCATCGTTCTCACATGGGTTTGTTGTTTTCATTTTGCTTTTGCTGTTCTATTTAGCTGGTATTCATGTCTACAAAGAAATAACTCGAAGGTCACCGACATTGTACGACATAATCGGAAGAAACTCTGATTAAAATCTGACTAATAGAATAGAATATCTAGTAAGTAAAATAAAGGAAAAAAGTATAATGTAAAACGGGCGTTAGAAATAAGAAGGGTCAAATCATTTTCTGTTATATCTTCAATGATTGACCAATGCTATACAATAATAATATTCTAGAGTCAATGATTCAAATTATTTTGGTGGCGTATATTATTTCTTTATTGTTATCTAGAAAAACATTTTTGTTACCTATACGAAATTTTTCTACTACGGTCTGTGGCCCGCTATAATAGAGTTCTTTTCTTTATAATGTAGTTTGTATAGCGCTTTTACAAAAACATGAAATTATAACATTTCAAAGAAAGGATATTAAAACTCATGTTAATTATATCTCGTTGTTGTCAGTATTATCATACTTTTCTGTTTTGTTATTTTTTATTCCTCTAATGTGAATTAAAGTAACAATACAAATTGTAGAATACATTATAAACTTAAATCTTATACATATGTAAATACTTATTTAAATAAAACAATAAGAAATACCAACTAATGAAGAATAAAATCCTTCGTATAATTTCAAGATAAGACTTTGTTGGGATTTTTATCTGATCTGAATTTGAATAATAGATTGTATATAGTATTTATGTATAGAGTTTGACATACGTTTATTGAACATCATGTATAATTGTATTTTGCACGCAAAATATAACATTAATACTTTAATCACTGGTACAATGAAAGTCGCATATATCGTCTATCAAGGGACTTAAAAATACGGACGTTACATGGGATTGGAATGGCAACAAAATTAATATTTTAATCAAAAAAATTACATCAATTTGTAATACATACTTTTATTATAAAATAAATAGACAAACTGCCAATTTTATTAAACATTTTATATTTTAGATTTACGTTTTACTGACTTATGTTGTAAAAAAACAATTGTACTCAAATAAGTTTGTAAAATATTAGCGCATAATTAAGTAAAATCAATTAACTGGATATCTTTATTGTACAACCAATCAAATGTAGGCAGCAATTATTGTCTGTAATATCATTGAAAATTCACACTAAATCGTTTAGACCTCTGGCATGGTTCCCATGATGAGTAATTAACTCTCTCCTATGCAGGTATATTGATGATGAAAAGTTAGTTCTCGAAATACGTTTTTATATTTTTTTGAAAATACTCTAATGTTTAATGTTAGAGATAATTTTATTTTTTACTATTGTTCACAAACCTTAGGCTCCAAAATTTAATTTCTTAATGATTTATATCATATCAATAAAAATGAATATAAAATAAAATATACATACAAATTTATTCATAATATTTTATATATTTATGTTATAGCACAAATTAGATTTATGATAATAAAAAAAATGTGCAATATATTTATTAGTACACCCTTACTACCTTTCCGTATACATATCCATAATTTCGTTCATTGTCAGATTAACACCTAGGCCACATAGGTCCGAGCCTAGGGCAGTAAAATTTTAGGGCGATAAAATTATTGTTTATTCAAAATGAGCTTAAATTGAGCCAAGAAAAACAAAATAAAGCGACAAAAATGATTTACAAATTAATATTTATTAACATAACAACCAACACTGACATTTTCTCAAAATAATTATCATGTATCAAGTCCTTAAGTCAAATAATTTGAATCGCTACAACGCAAAAAGAGAAACAAAATACCACACTTAAAAAAACGGCAAAACTTTAAATATTTAGTTAAGATCATGACTAGTAATACTGGTGAATAAGAATATAGGAATAGGATAAGAGATAATATTTTGCAAGTTTGGCGGATCCCAGTAAAAAAAATGTGTAGATACGTTTACAAATGTATTGCTTATCACGTGTCGTTACAAACGATGCATAGAAATACATTGCAAATAACAATGCTTTTCTAACCGTTTTTATAGGTATTACTATTTATTTTGGTTACGGTTACGCCATTCATCAGGGAGGCAATTTTAAACAGGCTTAGGGGTGGTAAAAGACTACATCCAGCGCTCGTTTTGAACATGATAAATTTTTAATTCATGAAAAATTAAAATGTCAATAATTGAACTTCTTCTATTTTGTTATGATCTATTCGGAACTGAAAATAATATAATATTAGCAAAAATAAAAACGTTTCGTTTATAAATCAGTCTTCAAGGGTGAAAAATCGTATTAAAAAATTATTTAAAATAATATTTTTTTAAAAATCATAAAATATAAATTTTCAATTTTTATTCCATATAATAAAAGGGTCCCCATGAAACTTTTGCCCAGATGGCTTCACCAACATAAATCCAGCCCTGATAGTAATTATTTTTATAGTAGGATATGGACATAAAATTATATTACATAAAGTATACAAGGAACATTGTTCCCCTAACCTAAGGGTTAGAAAGAAAGTCAAAGAAATTAACTTGAAAAGGAATATACACTTTATTACAAACTAAATTTATAAAAGCCCGTGTCTTATATTTAAATCATATTACTTTTTGCATATGTTCTTATTTAACTAAAAAGTTGTATTACATTACAATATACAACAAAAAAGCCATAATGTTTTTGTTTAACTAATTAAAAAATTCTTAAAAACTTTAAATATGAAAAGAAAATTATAGTCATCTAGAATGAGTCTTCAGCTATTCTTTGTCAGTAGACGGATATCCCGAAATGTTGTGAGTGCGCGTTTCTGAACAAAGAAGACAGAAACGCGTAGTTGAACATGTGAGAATATTTTTACGCTTGAAAATAACAAAACAAATTCTTCAGAAATAATTGACCTCAGTAAATATTTCACTGCACATTTTACTGACATAATAAAGATGTTATTGCACTAACACATACAGTACGTCAAACGAAATGGAATATTTTCTTTGCTGTAGTTTTTACAAACGCAACCACACCTTCCTAATAACCTCGAATCATAGTAATCATATACATTTCAACACCGAAAAATTATGCCTTAAAGCCACGAAGTAATTAAGTCGCATTAACTACTGTACTAAGTTATTGTGTCATTTAACAAGGTAATAGAATATATATTATATACTGTTCTCAAAATGTTTTAATATGCGTAGCACCTAATTATAAAGTGCACGTAGGCGGGAGTGATTCATTTCTCACGATTCATATTAAATGGAAATACGAATATGGTGTTTCCAGGTTACTTATTAGAATACTCTGTATTAAAGTTCGTTAATTTCTGTAACACTCTCAAACAATGTTATTTCAATTCAATTTTAACGAGATATAATTTTACACTTATATTTACGAGTATTCTGCGAAGTCAAATGTAGATAAAAAAATAGACAATAATGTTAGCTTTTCAGGCCGTGCTATAAATGATCTATTAGTTTTTGCTTGCTTCAATCGGTCTAAGTCGTGTTTAAAATATTCCGAAACCACATCGTGTTAAATTGTGAATAAAATATTTTTTTGTTACTCATTTGTAAACCATCGTCTATTTGAACCGTTTATTATTCACCAGGAAAACTGATCTTTGCAAACTAGTATTCTGTTTTGTAATTGTTTTGACAAAACCATCAACAGACAGATTTAAATTGAATATGTTATAAACAGAACGTGTAGTAAATTATTTTTATGTATCATTCAAAAAGTGTCTTTGTGTGCCTCGCATGCAATTGTCCGACTCGCATGCAATTGTCCGACTCGCTTTGCTCGTTGTGCAGACCACTTTTACTTTTAATAACACAATATACTATTTTTGTAAAACCAGTATATGTTTTATATCAAATTTTAAAAAAGTCTAAAGGAGTACAATATAAAGAGATATAACAAAAATAAAAGTTTCTGCTTTCGCTAAATGTATAAAATTACTAGTTATCATAGAGATTTTTAAAAAATAAATGTTCAAGATATGTAGGGCTTGGAGAAGAAGCCAAAATAAATCGAAAAGTGTTATACTACATGTGTTCAACAAACAACAATGAACCATTTCAGAGATACGGGAGTTTTAATTTTGATGTAATCCTAAATAAATACTGATAGCCATGAGTTTTTTTTAAATTTTGAATAGCTGTTGCGTAGTTATCAATAATTTCAGATGTTTTATGTCATTCATGAGATTTACAATTATAGTGTAATTTAAATTTATAATTACCTCAATAACTCAAAGTAGCCAGAATTTCGTTGCACTCTTTAAAAAATTAGAAATTATTACTATTTACATACTTCCCAGTCAATAATTCCCTGCTTATAAAACCCGTACGATGTTAACCTTCCTGTATGATTAAACAACCTAACCTTATATTATTTGCACTTGCATTGTAGAATTGCATAGCAGCATTTTATTAATTTTTAATCAAAAAATTCTCATTATGTTTACTTTTTATTTCTTCTTCTGTTTTCTATTATAATTGTATTTATTTCACTGATTCTTGAAATGTAGTATATGTTCATAAACATATATTTTTGCATGGCGGGTTAATGCCCGGCCAGCTTCTTTAAACACGGAGGTTATTGTCCATGGGGTTCTAGATGATGTTTCATATCCGGGAATTTTTATTATGATATATAACAATTACCGGATTTTAGTTGGTATTTATTATAAGTGAAATTTAATTCATCTAAAAAAATTTAGATTAAAAAATATCCAATCGAATCCCTGTATTTCTGATTCCGTGTGCAAAAGCTGCCAATCAAAGCCCTATCATTTATGTCATGAGGTTCCTAGGTACAGAACAATTGTTGAAATCTGTCAATCATTTTATTGTTTTTCTTTCAAAGTGTTATATTTAGGTTACGGAAATGAAAAATACCGACACAAAATTTCTCACCGAATATCCCTTTATTATTAATAAATAACTTCCTCAAGCACGTTGCTTGGTAACTGCCCGATGCCGGCAACTATCCTAAAATTATTGAGTAATTATCAATGACCTAGAGGTAGGTGATAAGTTAGTTATAGTATTTAGTAATGATAATATATTTACTACCCAAAAGTTTATACAAATAACAGAGCAATGTACTAAATATAAATAATAACACAAAAAAAAATAGGTAATAGTATAAAAATATTGACAAATATAATAATTTAGGCAAAAATACATAGAACACATCAGAAAGTATTGTAAATGCTAAAGCAGCATGTAAATTTATAAGACTAAATTTTGTAACAACTATATTTGATTTATTTTTTTTCCATTATAATTTATTTTTTGTTTTTGACAGAACAACTTTTAGAAAATTATGTCATAAAATTCTAATAAACTTGGGTTAACAAACAATCAGTTTTCAAGCTATCAATTGCTTTCTATTTAGCAACATAAAAATGTATGTTTCCAATTAATTTCATAATGATAATTCAACGAAAAAAAAAACATATTAATTGTTTGTTTAATATATTCCAACGAATCATCTAAATTTAAAATTTGTTGCCCAATGAAATCAAAATGCACCAACGAACACTATAAGCTTTTGTATCGAAATATTAACATATCCACAACTCCTAATAAGTATATACACATACAAGTATTTCAGATATCAATATCTGCGACACAACATTCCTCGATGGAGTAAAACCATAAATATTTGAGATACTTATTTCGTTACAATTATACTTGCATTTTAGTGTGGTAGGTCTATCACTTCACTACTACAAGAAACATACACAACTTATAGTATATAACCATTCGAACACATCGGTTTTTTTTTTTTGTTAATAGTTGGTGACACTGGTAATTGAACATCAGATCTCACTTTCACTCAGTTTCGAGTTAGAGCGCGCTATAAACTATAGTGAGTCACCCCTGCCTGATCAATTTTTTTTAAGAACGAGAATTATCAGGAGTATAGTTTGGATTTTTGTGGTAAGAGTCACGCCATCAATTTATGTTCGTAAGAAACAAATAATTAGTAAGGGACTAATATTTTTGACGGCGTACAAAGTCATGAAAGTGGTATGGTATAGAAGTGTTCATAGATATTATTAAAAATATATAAAATAAAAATTATACCTATTAAATTGTACAATGACCATAATTGAATTCCAGTGTATAAATCATAAAATATAATAACTAACCACTATAGTTTCCCATTATAATAATAAAAACAAGACATTAGTTTGCAATAATATAGTTATTAGCCATTTAATATTTTGGAGAAGGGATATGTGACACGTGACGTCAGAATGGCAAGATCGTGGAAAAAGGTAGGCAGAAATATTGTAATCGCGAAAAATTTAGGTTTTCAGATTTCAAGGAAAATATCCATTTTGATCACCTCTGAATCTATTTTGACTAGTTTGGAAGTGACGTCTATGTACTTATCTCGCATATTTCAAAAGTTATTAGCCGTACTATAACATTTAGTTTCGCACCTCCCTTTTTTATTGCAATTGGGCGTGCCAAAAGGACACTTTACTTTTTTTTATATTTTTTCAGATAATTAAAACATGATTTATCCGTAAAATGTTGTAATTTTGTATATGGGAAATGGGACTGCTATGATATTTGGTTGTGCACCTCCCATTTCTATTGCAATCGACAATGCCAAAAGAGCAGTAGGTACAGTAAATTTTTGATATCCACTTGCACCGCTCGTTGAGGATTTCTAACCTTAAATTTATTATTTGACTTTTAGCAATTTGTGATTGGAAAGCATGACCCTTCTCTACGTTATCACCGTTTAGTCCATTAGTGAGAAAGAACTGCACTGATTAGACAAATTCTTCATTTTCATAAATGACACACACACGTTTATGATAAAGATAGTTGATATACTAAGGTACTTGTAATTTCTATGTTCAGAAGAAAATGATATAAAGCCAACCACATAAAATCCAAACTATAGGAAGTACATAGATACATTAATCTATTAAAATATGCAAAATGAGCCCAGAAAACCGTAATAATCCGTAATAGTAATATTTTTATCAGTAGTGGAGTGTAATTATGCAAAGTGTGTAAAGGCGATGAATCATTTCTTGTGTTGAAATGTAGAGAACAAGGTTTTTCCAATTGGTTATTGGATTAATAAAACACAATAGTGCGTTTGAAATTTCCTCCAATCCTTTCCCAGGGCATTGTTGGCGTAACAATGGCGGTGGGGAGCGCGGGTACTGACCGCGTCTCAAGGTCGGTTCCTTTGTGCCAGTCGAGCAAGGTGAAACAATCGCAAGTCAGTGCGAGCTCAGCCGACTATCGATCTGCGTGGCGGTGAATTCGGTGCGTACGGCCCTGTCTGTGCAGCGAAATGCGCGAGGGCAGTCGCTCGGAACCCGTAGATAATGAAAGTCGGAGTAAATAAAATTTAAACCTGTCGAAGTTGAAGTTGTCTCGCTTTCGTTGAGTTTTGTCAACGCTTCAGCGAAGATGAACAGAGTTTGTGATTTCTGAAGGAGTTTGACGAAATGTTTTGCATCGTATTATAACCGAACCGAATTTGAGCTAGAAGGGATTTCATTATACTTCCCAAACAAATATTCTATACCTCTTAAACTTACCAAATATTTTGTTTAAAATAAGTGAACAGTGTAAAATATTATCAATAAATAAAATGATTAGCTTTTTACGAGGATTTAAGCGGGTACTAAATAATGTTACCAATATAATCAAATTATCATTGTCAAATTGGCTAAATCATTTAAACTTTCACTATACTTTGTCTTAAGTATTTCTCAGGGTTCATTGGGTTAAATCATTTGATTTAAATCACATTGACTTTTTTTTAAATCATTGACTTAAATAATTCCTTCTGCAATTTTTATTTAACATCCCATGTGTATGAAAATTAAGGGAAAAAACTTGTGTTCAGTTTTGCCAAGTGGCAATTGTTTCAGGAACTACTAAATCTGTTTAACTTCATTGGTAAAACGACTTTACTGATGTATTATTTTAAATATGTATTATATATAATTTTTTTGCCACAGTATTCTGACGTTTTGTTGAATTTACTTTGAAATGTAAAATCCGGTATACTATCCCAGATATTTTAACAATTCTTGGATCTGAGCATTTTAACCTTCTTCTTCACACTTACTTAAGAATAAGTATTGAATCGTGTTTACGAATTACAAGTAGAACTACCTACTCACTTTTTTTTTGAAAAAAAAAAAATCATGAATTTTGTGAATTGTTAAAAAATGTATTTGAAGAACTGAATAAAATAAATACCAGTATACAAAAAAATGAGAGATGAAAATGTCTTCCGATAAAATTTTTAAAAATAAAATAAAATTTAGGAAATTGAGGCAAGTTGGAAATGTTTACAAGAACACCTAAAACACTTGTTAACACTAAGAATGCAGATTTGCTACTATTTTCCAGATATTTCTATTGATAGTTTTTACTGGATACGTTGCAAATGAAATATTTTGAATTTTTATTAGAATCCTTTTGGATATTTATTCAGAATAAATATTGCAATATAGAAGTCAGAGCACTTCGAGTTTTACTTCAATTTTCTACCTCTTGTGAGAATGTGACCTAAAATTTCTAAGTTTGTTAACATCAAAACTAAAAAGAGATAACGATTGAAGTCGGTAGAACATGAAATAAATTTATTTTCATAACAAAAAAAAACAACTTGTAGTAACATTTTGACACTGCATGTCTATTGTCCGCAAGTTTTAAGAAAAGTAAACGCGCGATTGTCTTTTTAAAATCAGGCCAAACAATGAAATTGCTAAAGACAGATGATATGACAGGACATCGCAACAAAATGTAATCTCTTATAACTCGCGAACGAAATAATATTTAAAAGAAATATTTTCACTAATACTCAATTATTGAATATTTTCATATTCTTTTGCCAAATGGTAATATTTTTTGACCCTAATATAAGATGATTGCAAAATATTTGTGTGTAATTGATGCCATCAATTTTTGTTCCCTAGGCAATTACTGTTGCCTAAATTTTTATTTATTTATTGTAAAAAATTGCCTACAAAGAGCAGGTAATGGTATTAAACTCAGTTTACTACCTACTGAAAAAAGACACTTATAGTGCATTGTAAAACTAGCAATACCTTAAAAGTTACAGATCGAGTCAGTTTATGGAGTAATAAATTACTTCTTTTTTCAGATTAACTGGAAAATAAAGTATCATATTACTTTGATTCGAATATTGTTCAACGTTATTCGAATTCAATGTGTTTTATTTAATCGCTCCTTGATAACTTTGCCTGCGAAAATAATTAGGTAATAAATGTTTTATTAAAAATGTGTTCAGCTTCATTGGTACTCTATTGCTCTCTTGAGAACTATAAGAACTACGAGATCGATTAAATTAGCAAACAATTTATATTTTACAATACTATTTCAATGAGCATAAAATTATTTTTTTTACATCAGCAGCGGGTATTCTCAAGTGTAATATAACAAGTGGTGAGCTTATTGTCGATAAAATTTTCAAAATGTCACGAATGGTAATCCCTCAACGAAAATGCAACGACTGCGAAGCAGAACTTGCATTTTCCAAAGATTGGGATTAACTTGAGTGGCTTTTTCTATATATTATCGATTTTTAAGAGAATCACCAGTTATATTTAGGAAGAGAATAACAATGATTACAAGTAAACTCACTAAAGTGCACCGTATATATTTTTTTATTTCTCTATTGAGGTACCTATTATGCGTAACCGCTTTGTAAATGGGTTCATCTAAACAATTTCCTCAGCATTTAGAACATACTTTTCACTGATCAGTGCTACAGTTTCCCTGGCACTGTCAATTTTTTTTCTTTAAATGTCATATTTACGTGATACGAACAATATAACAGTGGCAATAAATTATTTCCACCTTTCATTATAACATTTTCAAGCATTGTTATGGGCTGATTTTCAAAATAATTGTATTTTCAAAAAAAAATATATGATCCCATTTATTTGGTACTCTTATAGCTCTGGAGATAGTAATAGTGTATACAACTTAAAATGAACATTTATATAAAAGTGATTACAACGGAATTCGGTTAAAAATTATAGAATTTATATGTATAGTGTACTTATAGGAATTAGATCATAGAATATGGTTTCCATAATATTTTTTTTTATTATTTATAATCATTTATTATATAAAATCTGTACATTACACGTATACAATAAGTAAATGTTATAATTTCTAGTAATAAGGTTCCTTGAGATTTGAGATTATGTGTCAAATTGTTTATTTATTTTATTAAAATGAAATATGAATTAAATTAAGTAAGACATATCCAATGGTGTGTATTTTTTTTAGTCCAATAGGTTCATGGCATTGTGATTGGTAGTGATGCCATATATATCTAGAATAGGGTTGGCAGACTTTGAACACAGTCCATTTTCAACTTTTTGAAAAATTGATTTTTATCGACTAATCGAAAATCGTAAACTATTTAAAAAAACCTTGGACGATTTCCATGAAATAAAATTTCAAGACGATAATTATTTGAAGATCTACATTTCTCAACAAACGATTAATTAGAGAAGTCATTGAGATTTTTAAAATTATATTAAATATGTTGTAATTCGTTTCTTAGTTACTTGTTTATTTGCTTTGTTGTAATTGTCATTATCCTGAAGAAGGCAGCAGTTTATGTTCCCGAAACGTTGGATTTATAAAATAAATAATTACAGAACTAAAACAAAAAAGTTGTTTTATTCAATAACTATGAGAAATCAAATTTCGTTAGAAAGTTAATATTTTCTCTTATATTTTATATTATATATATTTGATGTATACAGTCGTAGTAAGTTGAGCTAAGCTCACGTTAAACGGCAGAGACATCAAATTCGTCATCAAATAAACATGGCAAATCATTTTTTATCGAATAAAAGCGTACTACATAATAATGAATGTTATAACATTAAAGAAAACTTGAATTTGTTATATTTTGCTTCTTCACATGCCCGATTGACATTGACAATAATTTCGTTACGTTTTTTAGGTAGCTCTTCTTTTGTTGCCACGACTATAAGTTAA
Organism: Stenolophus ochropezus; assembly: GCA_035578165.1. Lineage (NCBI taxonomy): Eukaryota > Metazoa > Arthropoda > Insecta > Coleoptera > Carabidae > Stenolophus > Stenolophus ochropezus. The sequence goes on along the minus strand of JAQOWZ010000010.1, from coordinate 18,709,330 downwards.
TTGAAAATATAACCCATTTTTATGAAAGAAATTAACTCACATTATTTTTTTATATAAAATAAATTTTAGAAAAACATATACTCGTATAACTACAAATTGAATACGTATACGGACGAGCTCGTCGTCATATTAGTTCGTCCTAATTTCTTTAACAAGAAAATTGTAATACATTTAATTAAAATATAATACTACAAAATCTATATTAAATGAGAATAATAATTGTACATTACAATTATTATAAATATTATATTTCATTTAAACGTACCAACTATAAATGTGTTGTTAAACTTAATATTTAGACAATTGTATCATAGTTTACGATATTATTCTCTAAAGCTATCTAAATATATCTAATTACCATTATTTATTACTTCTTCAAAATTAGTGGTTTTGAATTATCTGAGCGATGTCGTGTTAAGCGCTGTATTTTTGTACATATGTTTTTATTGAGTAATAATTTTTGAAAAACTTGAAGCCAAGGGTGCCAAGTGATGATCTCCCTTTCCCCCTCCCTTCGGGCGTCTATGTTAGGTACTCATTTTTGGGTCAATAAACACTAAGTATTGAAAGCCAATATCCCAATAACATATAGACATAATTGAAACTTTCAAATTTACGTACTGAAAATTACCTGAAATTCTAGACATTTAAAAGTGATCCTGATTATAATATTCAAGTATTTGAAATAATAATGCAATGTGCTTATTATTAAGGTATTTATAAGGTCATGACGTGATGAAATGTTCTAGAAAATCTTTAAGATAAGTTCACCGATATATCTGTTGCTCATAATATGTTGGCAGTTATGCCGCAGGACTACTCTCTAATACTCCTCGTAAAATGGCGTACTCGTATTTCATTTACGACATGCAGAAGGAAAGCTGTAATGCTTCATTATATATTATTACTAAACTTTACATAAAAGTTTGTTGTTAAATTAACACCTCATCAATATTCAAAACACTGAAATTATAGCATTCATTCTGGTAATGTTAATAGCATCACAAACATATTTAAAAATTAACGAAACACTCAACATCAGGAAATAGAAGTAAATGATATGGAATTTTTCCATACATGATTATTATGAACGCAATGCTCGTTGTCAAATTTGTTTGAGTAGTAAACGTTCCATAACTGCTACTGTGCCACATAGCTTTACAATTACCCGTAGGAAACTATTGATTTTATCAAGTAACTAGTTTTGTTTTTCGTGGTAAGGTATCTATGTTGTACCGGGCTATAAAATAAATCAATTCGCTCGTAAACTTTGAAAGGAAACTTGAGCTGTTTATATATCAAACAAATTCGCATTTCCATCTGATGTGTTATGAAATTTTGAGTAGGAAGCGTTTAGTAGCTACAAGATATGATTCTAGATTATTATGCAACATTCAGTAACCGAATAATTTATATAAAACCGTTAATCTTTAAAAGAACAATAAGATTTGAAACAGTGGTTTTCACTTTTGATTATGTAATTAAAACAATTTCACAATAAGTTATCTTATTGTATAACCAATTGATTAAAAACAAATCGCCGACACTGTAGTTAGTTGTTAGCTCTCAATGTTACGGGTTCGAATCTCGAGGAGTGTCTTTCAATCCATTACATCTCCCTTTCCTTACTCCATTCTATTGCATGACTTAGTAATTCATCTATCGTGTAACATTAAAGAAAGAAAACAATTTAATAGCACGATATTATTAATAAGGATTGAGTTTTAGGAAAATTAAGGTAAATAAAGGAAGTAAGTAGTTTAATCACGAAAAATTTCGGTGTTCAGATTTCAACGGAAATATTCATTTTGACTATTCCTGAATTCATTTTAACAAATTTCAGCGTGATTGTACATATCTACGTATCTCGCGTAACTCAAAAAGGATTAGCCGCAGAATGTTGAAATTTTATATATAGAACTACTATAATACCTATGTAGTTATGCACCTCCCTTTTTTATTACAATCGGCAGTACCAAAAGGGCGCTTTGCTCGATAGGTTTTTTGAATTTTACGCATAACTCAAAAACAATTATCCGTAGAATGTATCTCACATTCAAATGAAATAAATTTTAAAGACAGTGCAGCAAAAAATGTGTATAATTTATTTGGCGCACAAGGAAGTAATCTGGTGTCCAAATCAGACTATTTAATTTCTAAAAATCCCAATAGTAAAGGAATAATAACTATCAGCAAAACAGGTGAAAAGAAACATAAATAGCAATGTCCTTAATTGAACAAAACGTATTTTTACTAATCACTCTTTAGTCGGGGGAAGACATCAGAATCCGTAAACTTTATTAATTATAATTAGCCAATTAAAAAGCTTGCAAAACCTCAAAATTTAAAACACTGTAGTTAGTTAAAGTTGATAAGCAACAACAAAATCATCAATCCATTGAATTTTGCTTCTGTTTGTGTTATTGCATAATGATACTAGCTAATCTCCATGACATGACAACATTACGTCACCATTAAATACACAACATTATGAAATGGACTGAAATATAAATTCAACATTCTAGTATTTCAGATCTGGGGTGGAATTTTATAAATCGTAGCAACTATAAATAACAACTGCACTTGTTAAAATATCAATTACAAACCTCAAATTACCAATGAATTTAAGACAGTCTCACATCAGTGTAGAAGTGTAGAGTATTTTTTATATGTATAGGTACATATTGTGGGCTGGATGGCTAAGCGAGCTAGCGCACATCTCTAACTTGCTGTGACGTCATTCGAACTTGAGGTTGTAGATTCAAGTCCCAGCTACATGTGTAGCTCCCCGCTTGGTTATAGGTACATATAAACTATAAATATCGTTTTAATAGAATTGAAAGTAAAATTTGTAATTGGTATTTGCAATTGATAGTGTCCGACCGAGACACGATTTTCAGCCGAAACCGAAACCATAACCGAATATTCGGCTCCTCTTCTAGTGTCGGCCGAAACCGAAACGTAGGTATATAGTTAATTTATATTTAGATAAGTTTTTATTAAACAAGAAAATCTAATGTCTTTCTTATCATCAATTTATTCAAAAATTACTTTATTTTTGTAGTGATGACGGCCCGTATTCCGAGCTCACTTTTATAATAAAATCGCTTTTAGAAAGCCTGATTTTACATTATAATCTTATGAATCCTAGACAAAAGCACTCAAAAGTGAGCTCGGAATACGGGTCATTATCTTTACTAAACAAGTAAAGACTTTAGTTATATATCACCACCTCACAAATGTCACAAATAATCACAATGAAATAAGTATCTTTTTAAGGAATATTTCTTACTAACTAACAAGTTCTTTTATAATGTATGCTATTCTCTTAAAATAACGTTACTTATTTTTTCTTAATTGTACAATATGTCGTTATCTTAATTCTACAAATTAAATTAATGAGATATTGCCTCATCTTGCACTTGCCACATTGTTACTAACAGCTTCAGAAAAACAATAATAAAATTTTAATTACTTCTTTGAAAGGAAGAAGAATGAAATAACGTTCAAAACAAAACTATTAACTAACAAACAAAAAAAAATAGTCCAAACTTCTATCGAACACTAGCAATTGATATCATAACAAGTACAAATGATAGGAATCAAAGTTATGAAATTTCATCCCTGTTATGATGCAGGTATAATAAAAAATAACATTTCATACTATTGTGAGTGTAAGTAAGAGTATTTCTTTAGCGCACTAATACCGTTAAAAGCACTCCGCTACACATCGTGTTCTTAAACACCATCATTGGGTGCTTTAAAGATTACCTTGTACACTTGTATCATAATATACTATTACATCATTACAGTCTATTTAACCCTAAAAATAGTAGATATTCAATGTAAATTTCTTTGAAAATTGTTGATGTTTTGTTTTCAAAGCTGACACGCTGTCATATATTTGACAATTATATAAATATAACCAAATAATTATTGTTTTAAAATGTATATACGAAAGTGCAAAAATAGCGTATATACCACAGAACTAAAGTACCTTTAAACCCTCAAGTGATTATTTCCATCGCCTACGGTTCGTGAAATAAACCTCACTTAAATCATGCACTTTAGTATAATGTACTATTATTTTCATAATGTAACAATGAACTTTATTTATTTTATTTATTATATTTATTACGCATTTAATAAATTTATATGAAGTCATATAAAATGTATAAAGAATTAATTTGAAATAAAATAAATATCTTTTATATTTATTTTTGTATATCTGTTCATATTGTTATCATTATTGTACGAACATTATTCTTAAAAAATAAAACAATATTAAAAGTATAATATTATTACGATTTCTACTTTAGTACTTTAGGTAACGAATATGTTTTTCGTGCTATGCTTTTGATTTTTGTGAAATTGAATATGTTGTTAGCGCTGAAATTCCACATCCAGAAGTCGCGGGTTCAAATGAATGTGATTTTGAGTCCTATTTCATCACTTCATCCTCATCAAGTTTGAATAGAAGAAACATGTTAAAAAATTTCAAGAAAAATTATATCACTACTTCTACCTATAGATATTCTGTAATGTATTACAAAGCGTGTATATTAATTAATATTCTTTATTTTTATCACTCTTTTGTCATTATTTACTATCAGAGTTTGTAGAAAAATAATGTAGAACACAAACATACGTAGTAAAACAGATTTAATTTTATTCAAAGGGATAGGATTTTTGTATTGGTGTCATAGACAAGAACATTGTTCTCTATGGTAATTTAAAAAAATATAGTAGTACCCGAAAATTGTTATTATTTTCTAGTTTTCTAACAAAATTGAGCATTTAACTTTATACTATTAATTAAATTACTGACAACTTGAACATATTAAAATATAATGTTTGAAAAGTTTTAATTACATTTCAACTAATGAAACATGTTCTTAACATATGTTGATTAAATTGTTAAACTTACGCTAATTGTATTTCATTTCATTTCAGTATGCCTTTCATTGTTTATAGTTAGAAAATTTCAATTGTTTGAGTGTTTTGATTTCTGCACATAAATGAGTTTGTTACATTACGCACATGCACAACTCTATATCGTAATTTTATATTTACAATTTGATTACCATGGTAGAACCTTTTCCTTTACGTCCTTAGTTTTACTAAGATAATAATGTACTAATTTTTTATTAACATTTTACACTTTGGTTAACATTTGACATTTTTATTTATTTGCTACTTGCTTACGTTGTTTACACAGAATCACCAGGTTACCAATGCAACGCATCTCGTTAACGTTTTTAATGTCATCATATAATTAAAAATTACATTCCATTTGATAGTAGTGCGTAAAAGATTGTACATACCTCAGGCCGAAAGAAATTTACGTCTTCCGAACGGCCCCGCAGAACATCAACTTTAAACTTTTTTAAATGACACAAAGTTTGGTTTTATAAGTGCGAATTTAATTACATTCAAATTAACAATCGCCGATAAAACCTGATAGTAGGTTTATAATCGGTTATTTTTATTATTTCATAATTACGCTGCATCCTATACAATTACTAGGCTGCCTAAGCCCCGAGTGGCTGCATTACCTCTTCTCGGAGCAATAAAATCGTATTTGCTTTGCTTATTTATAAATGAAATAGATGTGAATGATATATATTGCTTTGGTCATTAGAAATATTTTTTTTTTTAAATAATGGCTTTCTTAATCTCTAAATTTTTCAGACATTTCATTCACAATCCCTTTTTTGCTACATGTAAAATATTAAATTTCCCTGGTTAAATGATAGTATTGGTACTAATACAATGGTCGGCAAATTCGGTGTTGTTAAGTTTTTGGTTTATTGTAATTTCATGTTTAATTTTTTAATTTAAAACTACTATCATATTGTCCTAAATTTGTATATAACATCGCAAATTTTTATTTGGCTAATATATATTTTTATTTTCCTTGCCTCTCTAAAGAATAAATGCCATCCGCTACGCGCTATCTAAATAATTATTACATTCATAAAGGAATATTTGTTAAGAATACTAATAAAATCAAAATTTATAAAACTGTATTACTACGCTACCAAGAAAAGAGGAGAAACAAAACATGAGAACCTCATATGAAAATTTGTATTAATTTATATTCAAAATTTCAGTAACTTACACATAAGTAGTTGCGTTATGTACTAGTACTACAATATACTAGTTCAGTGTTCAGTTTTCGTAAACACAATACAAAATAGGTTTGTAACTTGTTGCAAAAGTTAGCAACTTTACAAACTGAATCAACGCAAACCGAAATTCGCTTGTATCAAATCTTGAAATTAAAATCCCCTGTATACCGATTTAACTCATTTGTCCTACACATTTACAATTAGATTATCCCAGAGAAGGACGGGAGAAAGAGAACAAAACATACATATCAAGTGACTACAGACAGAGACACAAAAGGAAATGGAAGAGCGAGGCAGAGACGACAGAGAGAAAGATCGAGAACCAGTGATGCAAGTGTAACTCTCGCGAGACGGCTCCGTCGCGACGCCCGGCAAAAACGACGCGCGACGCATCGGGCTTCTGACGGATTGCCTCTGTGCTTCGCCGCAAGAACACTATCCGCACGGGGAGACGTTGCGGTGGAAAAAATGCGTCGAATGGAAAGTTCAAACAGAACACAAAAATGTATTCACTAATAGAGACGATAAATATACGTTGCTGCATTCAATTAAAAAGTCTGCAGCTTCTTCAAAGTATAAAAAACGTTTAACTTGAAGTTTGAAGTAGCTAGCAGCGCGTTTTTTTATATTTGACATTTCATTCACTTGTTTATTGTGATCATTCGTGGTTCTTTGATATTTGTGATTTTAACCACGTCTTCTTGTTTAAAACCACGTTTCCTTGTTCAAAAGTAAATGGCTGTCTATGAAAACGTGGGTTTGGCGGTGAAGTTCGCAGCAAATATCAATAGTCGTAAGCGCGCCAAGACTGAAAAAAAATAATGTCGGAATACTCTATTGTCTGGAAGAGGCGTGAAGCAACGACTCCAATTATTGTCTGAAATTGCTATTCCTTACCGTTCGGAATGTTTATATAATTTTTTACACTATTAAAATTTAATTTCCCTCAATATTAGTAAAAAATGTACAAAATGAATGTAATAAAATTCATTCGTGGAAAAGTAAAGTTCGTTTTTATGGTATTTTTCAAACGTTCGTTTCATTTTGCAATGTCAAATTCTTGTTATTTGTGGTTGTGTTTTTGTGTAAGAAATAACTGCAAAAATAATGTACAAGGTATCATTATTTATCAATAATGATATTATTAATAACTGCATTTCTAATTTTAATAGCAATAAATTAATGTACTAAATAATTTCTGTTTTGTGCATTTGTATTAACCATGAACCTACTTACCGTTCTAGAATGGTATGTAAGCCTTACCGTCTTGTTAGACCATTAAAAAATCAACTGTCTTGGAAACCCAATCAATAAACCTATTCTAATGCTCGATCATGCAAAAAAGTCAGTTAAATACTAATGACAAATATCCGAGGTGACTAGCAAATGACTCCTCCCGTACGTTTCTACCGACTGCCTCATAATGTTTGTTCCAACTAACCTCAGAATCAATTCGGAACCAAATCTCAAATGGAAGGTCTGTTTCGACGAGTAGATCTTCGTGTTATCAAATGCTCTTGCAAGAATTTTTGAATTTCTATATTTTTGTCTAGCATCATTGTCTTTTACGCATGACATAGAAGATGAGACTTTTATTCGCTTTCTCATTATCGTACGTGTTAAGGGCGTTTTAGACGATCATAAGTTTACATCAATTTCTACAACTTCGTATTGTTCAATGTGATTCTGACACTTTACACGTTCAAAGAAATTTGACTGTTCATAGTTCATATGCTATGACATAGAAATTCTCACTTAGAGCATGTCCTAAATTTCAAGGTCGTTTACTTCAAATTTTACTTAATTCTAGGGATTTTGTTGTTATAAAATGTCAAAAGTGAAAAATAAACAAATGTGAAATCATATATCATTGTGATCAACCTATATTTTTCTTTTCGTTATTGATACCCCTACTTTATAAGGGAAAATAGTTCAAAAATTTTGAACGTGTAAAGCGGAGCCATTTGATCAAAGAATATGATGTAAAAATATGACATAAAATAGTTCAAATTCTTTAATCGTGTAAAGCCACCTTTACAAATGGGTATACAGATGTGCACCAAAACACGGAACACAGGGCTTTAACATGGGATTTAAAAAAATACGGTTACTTCCTCTCCTGATACATTTAGAGCAAAACTAGAACAGTATAAAAGCTTATACCGAATAAACATAGAATAATTATATGTATTTGTGATTTGGAATAAAATAAACTGGCAGGTTATATGAAAATACACTCACCGGCACAAAAATCGATCCATTTACAATTTTTAGCATAACTTTTTTTCTATGGGATAAATCAAGTAAAAAATATGTAGATATCGTATAAACTGTGACAAAAAACATTTTTATGTAATATGAAATTTAAAAAAAATAATCCAAGCTCACTATGGAATTAAAATGTTTTTTGTTAATTTCTTATTTCCAGTTCTTGTATCATTTTTGACATTGTTTCTATATCAACGTTCCCAATCTTGTCAAGAATCTTTGCATTAGTGTTCATTAAATTGTAATATGGTTTTAAACCCGACCGACAGTGCCAGAGCTATCGCTCTTATTCAAGAAGTACGATCGCAGTACTACGTGGCTCATGTTCTTGGTGTTTCAAGATGTAGTGTCCAAAGGGCTGTTAGACGTTTTCACGGAACTGGAAACTACACCAGAAGAGTTGAATCAGGCAGAAGAAGATGTACAACTGCTCGGGATGATCACTTTTTAACATTAAGAATTTTGCGAAATAGGGACACTACTGCCATTAGGGTACGAAACGAGTTGTAAGAGGTACGGGGAGTAGCAGTAAGCGAAAGAACTGTAAGTAGAAGATTAGAGGAACACGGGTTACGTGCGAGAAGACCTGCAAATGGCCCACAATTGACCAGGAAACATAGAGTAGCGCGGCTTCACTTTGGTCGCGAACACCAAAACTGGGGTATTCAGGAATGGAGCCAAATCCTATTCACTGATGAGTCGAGGTTTTGCCTCAGTTCTCCAGATGGACGTCAAAGAGTTTGGCGAAGGGCTGGAGAAAGGTTTTCCCAGCGCAACATTGTGCCAAAAATTAATTTTGGTGGGGGCTCGATCATGGTGTGGGGCGGCATTAGCATGGAAGCTCGCACAGAATTAGTGGTTGTAAACGGAGGTGCAATGACTGCAGACAGGTACATTAGAGACATTCTGGAACCACATGTTGTGCCTTTTGTCCCTCTTCTGGGCAATAATTTTATGCTAATGCATGATAATGCCCGTCCTCACGTTGGTCGAGTCGTCAATGAGTACTTGGAGGACGTTGAAATAAGGCGCATGATTTGGCCTGCAAAAAGTCCCGATCTTAATCCGATCGAACATGTTTGGGACATGATGGGAAGACAAATTCGAGCCCGAATTCCCGCTCCTGCAAACTTAGGAGAGTTAAGTGCAGCGATAGTGCAAGTATGGGAAGAAATTCACCAAGGTGCTGTTCAGGACCTTATTGAGGGGATGCCAAGACGTATTGAAGCTGCAATTCGAGCTCGTGGAGGCAATACACGCTACTAACATTTTGTTCATCTTTTTGTTTTGAATAATTGTTTTGTTCGTTATTAAGAAATTTTGTATAATGTTAATTATTAGTAAAATTAAATGTTACTGCATATTAAAATTGTTTTACATACCTTCTAAATTAATTAAATAAGTCAAAATAAAATACTGTGAATAAATCAAAAGAAATCTATATGAGTAAAATCAAATATAGCCCATGGATCGAATTTTGTGCCGGTGAGTGTATATTCTTGAGAGAGAATAATATTCAAGACGTAATGCGGTGTTTCAAAATTTAGTATATTAGAATTACTACATACTGTAAATATAAAAAATCTGATGTAATTAGCACATTACATCATTATCATAGGTAGGGTAGGTATTCATGTAACATTCATGCATAGACGTAGCCAGGATTTTCGTTTCATTGGAGGAATATTGTAATATACCCCTCCCCTCCATTTCCGAAAATTTCATATTATGTTGTTATACAAAAATATATTAAATTTCTAGTTTCTAAATTAATTATGTTCCTGAGAGGGGGGGAATCCTTCATCCCCAAAACCCCCTGCATTCATATATTTATTTAAATAATCTACAACAATCAAGAAGAACAAGAGGTAACTGTATAGAAAAACAAGTAATATAAATGCATAGACGTATATTTACCACACGAACTTGTTTTTGTAGAGTACATTAGACCTACCGAAAGCTATCTATGTTAGATCTGCCTAAAGCTATTCTATCTATAACAGAAACGACCGATGGCAGCCAATCTGCGCTTGCGGAGGATTGGATCTTGGAAGTTTTAAGACGCACGAGACGAACTCAACGTTGTGTTTCTCTCGCAAAACTCCAATGTTTTCAGTCTCATTTAAGTAGGTACTGTGACTTTAGTATGGTCTCATCTCCACTGTCGTAATCTCGTATAGGTCTCAAGTTGTTCGCAACTAAGGATGTGGATGAGAAAATGTCGATACTTGCGAATTCAAAATCTCAAATAAACATTATTGGGGCTAATATCGGATTGAAAGAAAAGTATCGATATTTTCAAGTTCTGAAAGAAAAATGTGGGAAGAACACCGAGAAAAGGCAGATTATTAAGAAGAAATGAAAAAGTTAGTTTCGTGTTCAAAAAAATTTTATTAAAAAGAAACATTTATATTTCAATGAATTAATTTTAAGTTTTCTAATAATGGGATCTTTATTATTTAAAAATCCATTTTTTATTACCCAACGCCTCATGCGCCTTATCCTCCATTCGACAAAAAGAATAAAATTAGGAAGAATTTACGGTAAGTAGCAAATGGAGTGCGATCAGGGTAAGCAAGGTTATTTAATTCTATATTTTTTAATAGGCGTAAAACCCAATAAATATCAAATTATTTTCTTTAGAATAAAATTTCTTTAATGTTTAATTTGTGATAAATATAAAAGAAAGTGTAAATTTGATCATCGCGTGAAAGCGAACCAAGGTAATCTGTTATAACAGCCAGTGAAGTGTGATTCGTTCTGTTCATGCAAATATGGTATATTCGGCGCGTAAATTAGAGAGAACGGAACCATTCGTTAAGATTCGCTATAAGCAGAAAAATCTCTTTATGCGTAAGACAGAGGCAACTGCAACGAATCGTATTAGCTATGAACCTTATATTATTCGAACTGGATAAAATAAAACAAGATAACGTGAAAAAATATTTGTTAAATTATCTTTTTGAACATATTTTTTTAATAATGAAAAAATAAATCATGTCTGAAGAAAGAATTATCTTCATTTTGATTATGAATCAAGTAACGAAAGTTAAAAGAAGGCAAATCGCATATCATTAACAGGTAAATTTATTTTATATAATCCTCTTATATTCCATTAAAAGAAAAAAAAACTTAAAAATAGAAACTTATTCTAAAATAATGCACTCAAGTCGTTTATTTTATACGTTTAAAAAATTAAGTTTAAATTTGCGTTTATTTTTTCTGTTTACCCAAACTTAAAATCCACCGTACGCCACTGTGCAGTAGTATATTAAAACATTTCAATTTTCTTTTATTTATGTCAGGTTTTACTTAAAATCAATGCTTCTAAGAAAAATATGAACATATTCATACATTTTCATGCCTTGTAAATTTTTATAAATTACTACATTTCCTTGACCGTATTACCCTTTACAACTAGACTTGCTGCTATTAATATACAGACGTCAGGGATGAATGAAACTAGAACACACATTCTATAAAAATGTTGACGTAGAAAAACTGGCGCCGCTTATTTTGCCTTTTCTTTTCACTTTTCGCTATTGTATTGATTTCTTCACAAAACGAATTATAATGACACAATATAAATTGTACAAAATAATAAACCAGATTACTACATCGATGTTGTTTGTTTATTTTAATTTTATTTATTGCGTTCATTTAACAAAGTACATATTTATTTTATTTATTTTTAATGACAAAAATCAATAAATATTTATACATTTGACAGACTGAAGTTAAACAATTTTTATTATCGCATGTAATGGACAACGTTGGTTCACTTTCAAATTCCAGTTTCAGCAGTTTTTAACCAGATAAAAAAAACCGCTGTATCCGAGTAGTTTGGAAACCACTATAAGCTGTAAGTTCTTCGCAGAAATTGTATAGGCTTGCAACATGTACTACTCAAAAGGAATTAAAGAAATTCTCATCTTGATTTCATCTACCCTATTTTCCGCAATGGAATAAGGCAATACGATTATTATATTATGGGAAATGGTGGTTCAGTATGATTAATGTATTCCAACTGGAATTGAGTAGAGTGTAAGATCCGGTGATCCGGGGTTCCATTCCCAGCGTCCTCAATTAGCCAATAAAATAAGTATAAGTAGAAACTAAAATCATGCATTATAAAACATGTATTTATTGAATTAAAGACCCTTGTTTCTCTTAATAATTTTGTTCAAGAAATAATGAACATCGCACATAAGTTTTCTATTTGTAATTAACTTTTACAAGCTACTAACCTGTAAAAATTTTACAAGTTAGTAGTTAGTAGTTGCATTGTTTACATTGTTGATAGTTATATTTTGTTATTGTTACATTAGTAAATGTAACTGTCAGTTACTAGGTTTTAATTTTAATTTTATTTACAAGTGAATAACAAACAAATTATTGTACAATATCAACAAGGTACTGCACTAGATATTTTCAAATAATAGTGTATTACATATAAAAAGTTGTAAGATGCATATTACACAGAAAGTGGAAAACTTGCACAATAGCGAGTTTGAAATTGCACAAATGCGTAATTGATTTACAACTCGAATTATATATTACACTTTTTCTACGATCATTACTTGACTGTATTTCGATCACACCACGATCACATAATGAACTGAAAGAATTGACATATTGACTAGTAAGTAACGCCAACTAGAGAACATAAAAACGACTATGTCAAATAGTCAATCTCAAAATAATAAATTAAAACTATTTATAACCCAATAAAATAATACTATGTAGAATAAAATAATAATAATTTCGATAAATCAAAAATTCCCTAACTGTGCGATCGGCGTGAATTTCACACGGCCGTAGGTATAAAGTGTCACTTAGATAATCTACAAAATGCTAAAATTTTTGACAAATAAAAAGAAACATTGTATATAATTAAAGTGTTGAAGACTCTTGAAGTTTCACTCTAACTTCCTACGCAGTATATAGTAAGGGATCCTGGGTTCGAGTCCCAGAGGCGACTGCAAATTTTTCTCAGTAAAAACCATATTCATCCCTTATTGTATATAATGTTCTGATATTTTCATTGCAAAAAAAAGTTAGCAACTAGTTTAACCACTGAGTTACAGAATAGAGGGAATGGCTATTTACATTAATAGTTGTAGACAAAGGAATTTATATACAAATGTTTACTCTCTACTGACTTTTAAATCCCTAACATTAGATCATCAATACCCAGATATACTTTACCCACAGGGAGCTAAAAGAAGTTGACCTGAAATATATTCAGGATGAACATTTTTGATTGCAATAATGATAATAGGAATCTGTAACTGGATATAGTTTAGTCGAAATGTATGTTGTATTTAAATAAATCTTGCTAGAAAAAAAATGTATTAAAATAAATACTAATATTATTAAGCCTTACATCTACAAAACGAATTATTGTTTTCAGAAATTTCTGAATATTTTTTAAAATGTTTATAGCCATGTACTCGAAAGTTAAAATAAAATTTTAAAACCAATACTATAAATATACAAAAATAATCCTAAAAATGTGTAAATTGAAGTATGCACTGCACATACTGATACTCCTCTGCCTAGCACATGCTCCGAATACAAATTTTTAAACGCCGAAAATTGAATTTGAGGAAATTATTTTTCGAACTTTCTAAAAGGAATGATAATGCGTATAAACCATTTATACGAAAAGTCTTAAGTACCAAGTTAAAATGAGTTAAGCATATCAGTTAACTGATTCTAAATAAATTATTGTTGTTGACAAAAATATCTTTACATTTCTGCCAAAATAATTTTTGAAAATATGCCACCAAAATATTCCAATTTCTTATTAAATCTATTAATGCTAGAATTTAATAAGATTTTTATTACCTCGAAAGTGTAAAAATGTTGGATAAGTTAATTTACCACCATATCCTTCGAAATTTGTGTGTTAGGAAAACAAATATAAAAATATTTAAAGAGAGTTAAAACTTCGACAGCAAAAAAGCAGCGCAAATGTCAGTGCAGCAAAATAGTATAAAATGCAGTAAAACAATGTAAAGTAGTTGAGCAGGAGTAGATTTTGTTGTTGTGTCAGTCTCATTTGTCTTTGGGTTGAGTTACACGAATGGCGTGAAAGTTAGTGTAACATTGAGTAAGTCTGTAATTTGAACAATTTTCCGAAAGTGTACGGTCTGTCGGGCAACAAAACATACTCGTGCACTTGTTGTGGGGTGCGGGCGGCAGCTTTATGTTGTCGGCCAAGCGTGCAAACCGTGATCTCATCTGAGCTTGTAATCCCGCCAGTGCTGACAGCAGGTTTCTGCTCCTCCAGGAACACTCAGCCTTCACTCACCCCACACAAATGCCACGGGATATATTTTGTTTTCACGCAACGGTTACATTTATAAATAATATGCTCTAAATGTATACAACATCATTTGTTTCTCTTCTGGGTTTGTTTTGCTCTTTTACACTTCCAAATTGTTCATATGAGATTATCAATCTGGAGCACATATTCTTGTACTTGAAATAATACGAAAGGCATTGGTAATTAGTTGGCGTAGCCCAAAAATAATATACCGTGAAACATAGGATTTCCCATATTCATGGTTACGACTTCACATTTGATTGAAAATAGAGTATCAAAGTGTTCGCTTTAAAATGAAACATAGGTTGTCAAATTCACGTCATTATTAACTGTAAAATGTGATATTTTTCTTAAATAACACATTTCCACGTTGTTGGAATGGACGTGGTGGAAAAATGGAATGATCCGCTAGGTCTCCTGGTCTCACAGTACTTGATTTATTTTAATTTTATTTTAAATTGAACGTTCTGATACATTGCTGTCAATCAAATGTCAAGTCGTAAACTTAGCTATAAGAAATCCCATGTTTCACGTTAAAATAAACTCAGGGTACCTATTATACGCCAAGGTTGAGAAGACTACCATTATTGACTTGTGCTGATCGCTGGTCAATAATGTTCTCAACCCTTATAATAGTTGTGGGAAAGAATAAAATATCGAATAAGTCAACCAACACAGGTGTTGAATAATTTTTTATCGGATAAAAGCGTAGTTCAAAATAATAAGTGTTTTGACATTAGAGGAACCTTTACTCTGTTACATTTTGCTCTTCATATGTTCCAATGGTACGTGCAATAATATTGCTACATTCTTTCGGTAGCTTTCTCAAATTTCTCAAATCAACTGATTAAATTGACGTTGTTACCATGGTCATGTATTAAAAATACATTAATGTCAAAAAATTAATCAATGAATAAAATTGATGAAATTTTGTACAACCCGAGATAAAGGTTACAGAATGGGGTATTCCAAGTTTTTTTCATTTTTTAATATGTTATTCTATGCATAAAAATATTAGACCCGTATTTTTTCTTTTCGCCGAAAGGTTTCAAACACGCCAGAAATAAATTTTTAAAGTTTCAATAAATTACACCCTAGAAAATCGGCCGTGCGTGTGACGTCACAGGCACTGAGAATCAGCTGAGAACATCATTCGTAGGTCTGAGTCAGAGGCGTGGCGCGTTCGAACAAGAGCCAATAGGCTGACGCGAGTTCCTTCTTCGTCACAACAAGGCTGATACTGAATTTTACGTACTCGATTCTAATGCATTACAATTTCATTTTGATATTATGGTATTAAAAATCAGAAAAATAATGATTATATTCACTTTAATATTACTTATATATGGTAAACAATGATATCCAATAAGAATTTCTTTAAAAGCCGTAGGCTTGGAATACCCCATTAGACGCCGCGATTATATACGTTACCATGGATACATTACCGTTTTTTACATTTAAACTTTAGTTAAACTTTCTAATTTGTCTTTTTTGTTGCTGCTTTCAATAAATTCACAATTTGTTTCAGGATGCACTCCAATTAACGAGAAAAACACTGAAATTACTGAAACTGTGACTACAAAAGTAGTTGACCCCTTTCAACTTCTCGCGTCCCGCAGCGAGTCCATAAACGGCAATAATATGGTGCTTATATAAAACTGACACGGATAGAGTTGAAATCGTTTTATGTTTGCTGTTTCATGGAATATTAGTTATTTATCGATTGTTTGAGATTGTGATGGAACAATGCAAATATAATTGTATCAATTAAAACATTTTTGATTGAAAAAAATACAATTGATTTTTATAGCAGGTCCATGGCATCAAGGAAAAATTTTGTAGGGACAATGCCCCGAACGAGATATTTCCCTTAGCGTACCATTCTTCATCAGTAATAAAGCCTTAAATTGCTATTATTTTAAAGAATTATTGTACCTCCTTCCATTTTTTTGTAATTGACTACTTTACTAAAATGTGTGTTAGTTACATCCTTTAAAATATTACCAGTGAAATCCTTATATCTACCTATGTACATAAATTTTCATTTGAAATTTTTTCTAGTGTAGGTACAATAATAGATTAAATATCAGCCAATAGGAATCTACATGACCGGTAATAATGCGCGTTTCAGGATATACCAGTGATTCTAAGACGTTAATACTCAGTCTTGAAAGTGGTCTAGTTTAATTGGCCGGGAATTGGAGTACGCTTTGGCATGTGCTCTAATTCCTGGCCTGCAGAAACCAGAGCACATTCTGGAGCAGATTTGGCTTCTCTGGATTATATTCTGGTTTCAGTGGGTCAGGAATTAGAACACTTACAAGAGTTTTCTCTAATTCCAGGTGTACTGAAACAGAAATACATTCTGGAGCAGAGTTAATTGCTTTGGATTGTGATCTGGTTTCAGTGGGTCAGGAATTAGAGCACTCAGAAGTGTTTGCTCTATTTCTAGGTCTGCTGAAACCGGAGCACATTTTGAAATATAGATTTGGCTGCTCTGGATTGTGCTCTGGTTTCAGTGGATCAGAAATTATTGCATTTTAAAGCGTTTACTTTAATTCTTGACCTACTGAGTACACAGTACCTTCTGGAACAAATTTGGCTACTCTGGATTGTGCTCTGATTTCAGTGGGTCAGTTTGGTATAATTTTTGGCCTACTGAGAAGAGAGCCCATTCTGGAGCAGATTTGGGTGCTCTGGATTGCGCTCTGGTTTGCTGAAACCTAATTAATTAATTAATTAATTAATTTTTCATTGAAAATAAGGTTTTTTAGTTTCCATTCGTTCCTTTTTAGTATTTTGTAGCAATTTTATATTTTGATTTTGGTCATTATTAAAAAAAATTCCGAAATGGAAATTTTGAAAAGCCTGTGGCAGAGAAAAATAATAATATCGTAATATTGTTGATTCCTTTTGTTAATGTTTTTTAAAGAATATTTTTTGAAATACAATTATTAGACGATCTAAAGATATTTTAATTATTTTAATCATAATTATAAAATGAAAGTTTTTTTTTCCTAAAACTGAACACTTGCATTTATCAAAGTAAAAAAAATAATTATTTGTGTCCACCAGAAATAAGAATTTTTTGTCTATTCACCCTCGTATGTGCAACATGTGTTATAATTGTCATCTTCTTTTGTTAAAACAGAATATTTTATAAATTTATAGATTTTATTATGACAAACAAAATAATCATAATCGACTGGTCGATTGCGGGCTTTGGCCCAGTCGTTTGCAGTTCTATGTAGGTATATTTTTTTTTTTATAAATTTAGTTAAATCTTGCAATTGTTTATAATAATACCAACAAACAAACAGATGAGAAAATAAAAATGACATGCGGAGATATGAATTTCATTAAAGGTCTTTCAGTTTTCTGTTTTCGAAGCTTTTTTTAAAATTATCTTAAAAATTTAATGTTAATTTACTGACATGGTTGAACCTTTCTTTAATATGTTTTTATATTAAAACGTATGCAGTTACCCAATAGTTGATATATTGGCTATATTTAAGTATTAACTATTTTAATTGTTTTTTCTCAAACAATAACAACAGTGTTTGGAGAGATTTTTTTTGCATCTAATGCTATCCAAATTCATAATTCTGTTTTATCCGGAATGGGAAAATTTATAGAAATATAATACTGAAACGTGCACCAGCGGGGCCAATTCAATCTGAGAGAGACATCAATTAACTGGTGTTTGTATCCTTGTCGTCCAGTCCGTTCAAATGTACCTGAAAAAGGATAAATGTGTATTTGGTTGCCAAACTGCTGTGCAACACATTACATAACAATTTCGTACCATATATTAAAATTTTATTTTATATAGGTAATTACTTTCTTTTTTTGACATTAAACATTAACAAGAGCTGTCAAAAGCACAGCTTCTTCGATCGTAAACAACGAAACTCTTGCATCAGAATATGCACAAATATGATAGACAATGATGGAAATATTCTTTATGCACTGTTTATTTTTATGTACAGGTAACACATTTTAATGCTGAATGCACGTTACAGTATTACTATATTTCAGATGAAAATATTAATGAGATAAATGTTAATTTTAATCAAGTCACTAGTACCATGGAATTCATAAATAACAAAGACAAATAACAATTAATTACAGAAAATGTTCAAATCCCAATTTGTCATGTATTAACGGGCAATACTTCTCAATTGGTAGGCTTATATTTTATTACATTCCTTATAGGGCTGATTTTTCCATCTCTGGTTAAAGTGCTGGTTACTTTAACCATTGGTTATTAGAAAAATATCGCATCGAAGTAGTAAATAACGTATATTTTTGTCAACTTACAATAGTTTTCTGATGCCTTGATGTGATATTTTGGAAAAATTTAGTTCCATTATTTCATAATTAAAATTGCAGTTTAAAAATTCCATAGTACCATAGTTCTATTAAGCCGACAACCATCTATTTGATGCCGTACTTTTTATGGCTGTCTGTTTTATAGCGGCCACCAAGGCCTTCCCAAGCTATATTGCCACGCTGGTGCTGGAGACCCCTCCAATTTTTTTTCTCGAAGCAATTGAATAAAAACTCTAAAAATTAATATGACTTGCTTTCGCAAAATCTGCTATAGACTTATGTATGTCTAGAGAAATACCAGTTTCAATAGACATAGCCAAGGCTCCTGGTTCATACTTGAGCGCTTGTGGCTGGATTTTAGAATACCTACCACCCTTGAAATTGCAAATTTTTGTTGCAATGTTTTTTTTTGCTAAAATAATACAAAGAAACATAAAAATAGGACACGAAAGCAAGTATTTATATCATTTTTTGCAATAATAATGTCAGATTTTACTTATTCTAAAGGTGAACATTTTTGTTTTTAAAACATAAAGACAAACTTACTTGTTTTAAAAATCACAATATCCTGTTGGATAAAATATCATGTTATGGGGAATATTTTACTGAAATAAAGTAAGATGGCAGTTAACCTATAAATGAAATCAAATTATATCAAGTTCGCTCAAATTGGAAGTCGATAAAACAGCATAAACCAGTGCTAGTGATATTTAAATTTAAATATATTTTTGTACCATGTATTTTATATATAGGAAAAATTACTTTCGCTTGATACTTTACATAAATACATACGTACGCACCCACACATACACACAAAAGTGATAAAAACAAATAAACTGTCTTATAGATAAACTTAAACTAATAAAACTCTCTGGAAACAAAACCTAGCATAACTTTCGGGTAAATAGTGGTTATGGATAAAGTTATACTAGCAAAACCTAACGAACTCTTGGGTAGACAGTGGTTAAGGATAAAATTAAACCAACAAAACCCACAGGAAACAAAACCTACCCTAAGTTTTGGTTAAACAGAGGTTGTGTATAAATTTACTAACAAAACACCCAAGAAACCAAACCTATTCTATCTGTGGTTAAAGGAAAATTTAAACCCAAAAGCAACAAAACCTAGCCTAAACTAGTAACAAGTTTCCACACTGCAAATACGTGGAATCAAATTCCATTCTTGAAGCTTCAGACTACTTCAGAAGAGCCACCTTGTCTTCACACAATTTCTGAAACTAAATTAATAAATTAACTGCCGTAGCAAGCAAACTAAAACGTGTACTAACATTTAATAACGCGATCAAAATAACTAAGTCGGTATTACAGGTTTTTGAATCGAAAAAAGAAACAGTTTCAGTAGCATTACATGTTTTTAATATCAACTGTATTCAAGTGAATTAACTATTTTTGACATATCAATGCAAAATACCAATTTAAAATGTTATAAAAATAAACATTATATGAAACAGTATTAATCGTATTGAACTGTAAGTACCTCTTTCAATATAAAAATATATGATATATGTAGTCATCTAACCTTAATTAAAAAAAATGCTAAAATCACTATAAATCTTTCTTTCCGTGCCCTAATTTATGTGGAATTAGAGTTTTGGTTTTGGTTTTGCAACTATGTATAATCATTACAGTTAAATTCTTGAGTGGTAGGTATTATATTGTAGACTAATATATTCTTGAGACCTATGTACGAAATATCTCTTTTCTTTTACAAGTTTTTGAGCGATTAAAATAAGGGCAACAAGGAATAGTGATAAATATTTTAATAAAATTTTCAAAAGGTGATCCATTTCGAAAGGAAATTCGAAGATATGAAACGAATGGAAGTTGAAGAACGATTAACTGTAGAATGATCTTACTTTCAAGCGAAATAAGTTTAAAAGTGCAGCAATAAATTTATATAATTTAGCGTACAAGGAAGTCATGTGGTGTCCACATGAGATTTTTTTAAATTTAGAGAAGGAGTGCTCACCGCTAGTTACGGATACAGGCATAATTGATATATGTATATGCCAAATATATAAAAATGGTATATAAATATCTAACATTTCTCGCGGTGAAAACGAGATGGAAATATATTTCTAATTTTGTTTTTGTGATGTTACAGTTCCATGTAATAAAATATTTTTGCAATACTTTCTTAAAAATTAAATGTTACTGGCTAGTTTGTTTGTTATTCCCTACTGTATGTAATGAAGCTCCATATAGTAATAGTATATTACGTAATACGTGTCGTTGACTTAATGGTTTAGATTTGGGTTACCGGCTGATTCGAACACTCGGAATGATACAATCTCATGTCATCTTCAATATCCGAGACATGACATTTGATAAATGTCCCTTACAATATAAATTCATATATTCTGCGTAAAGCAAACAACTACATACATTAGCAATGGTAATAAGTAGTAATGATATATTTATTTATTTAATAACTGTGTAGGAAGTTACCGTTTTTCGAATCGAGTGTAGCTATTTTCTTGGAAATACGATTTATAGATTTATTATGAACAATTTACTCTTCTTCAAAGAAAAAAAATAAAAATAGCAAATTTACTTAATTTGTCGTTCATCAATTTTCATAAAGTTTTCAAAATATTAATTAAGGGATTTCATATATAATTTTATTACATTTATTAATGTTTTACAATTTATGAAGGATACTATGAATTATAAAATTCACGATAACAAAATAGTATATTGAAGAACTATTTTAACAATTCACATTTTATTTGTGAAAATAGTTTTTCGTGCAAAATAATAAAAAATTATTGTGGGTTATCTATACTATTTTTTATATTTGGAACTTTTAATGATATATAAAATAAAACAAATCGTCGTTCTAAAATTGGGGAATTTTGTATTTGTAATACTGACATTAATTTTCTAATATCAACCCAGATCTAGAAAGAGTTGTACAAAATAAATCAAAAAAAGTATTTCAGATACAAAATACGAAAAAAAAAGTTCTAAACAAAAGTATTACAATTCTTTCAAATAATAAAATACCTAATATTGTATATAACAAATAAAATAAATAAAAGAAAATCTAATTAATGTAATAGTATATTGTGTTATTAAGAGTAAAAGCACAAAACAGTAAAAGTGATACTTTGTGTGGCGAGCGTATGGAATTTTGCACGACGAGCGTAGCGAGTGCGAGTCGGACAATTACATGCGAGGCACACAAAGCACATTTACTAATGACAGACTATTTTTTCTTCAAACGTAGCTATTTTTAAAAATAATTTACTACTTGACGTTCAATTTGTAGGTTACCTGTCAGTTGTTGATAATTTTTAGTAATTTTAGGTTATCTAGTATTATAGTGATATTTATTTCAAATATTGAAAATAAGTATTTTGTATTAATAAAAGTATTTTAATGAATTAAATACTTCAAATACATATATTTCAAGTACTATGCAACACTGGATCTAGGAAATGTCCAAGGAGGGAGCGAATTAAGAAACATACTCGTTCGAATTAAAAGACAGAATATGAAATTATGACAATTTTATAAAATAGAAGCAATATTTCATTCTTTTAAGTTGAATTCATTTTTTTTTCCAATGTCTAGGTTACAGAAACTCTGAATAATGAATTTTTCTTTTGTTTTATCAATTTTTTGTCAATACCTATCTATTTTTGTCATCTAATTAAATTTTAACAAATAAGTATTGATTATTAGTTTTTAAACGTACCATAAAATCTCAAATTCGTCTTTTTAAAAATCCTACTGCCTTTACGCAACAAAAATCCATTTATGAAAATAATCACATGAAATTTGTAATACTAAGTCCATAAAGGACAAAGTAAATAGACATTGAGCTGGAAGGAGCAACACTGTGAAGTTAAATATCGATTCGTTCGCGTATAATAGCGTATTTATAGTAAACTCCTGTCCCGATCCCGAAAGCGTTATAAAAAAGTAATTAATTATCTTACCTTTTCAGCTTTGGCATTTTCCCTCAGCAAGGCGTATTGCTGTAGCTAGTCTACGAAGTAAATCTGAAAAAGAAACGAGGAAGTCAGAATTAACAGTGACCCAAGAGACACTAATTAAATTCTGGACGGGAAAATATTAAATTTCCACGCTTTTCAATTCACTCTAATAGAATAAATAAGCTCCCAGTCATTAGACTCAAGAGTCTTGTTTCTACTTGCAAAAGGAGTTAAACAGCGTTCATGCATTATTTTGTAGCTGTGTGACTGTTTCAAAGGTATCTAATTATACCAAGTAATTCATTACACTTAATATCATTCTTTATGCCTCTTAATAGATACAGTTTTGTATTACAACTACTAGTCTATTTATAGAAAATAAACGTCATAAATATTTAATTCTATTTCATTTTTAGAAGCCAATACAGAAATTATGTAGAGATATTTTACTATTACTCTACTATTGCTTTAGTAGATAAATATATATAATTTACACATAAAACTATAAAAATAACCCATGTGAACTTTAACATTATAATACACCAAGAACAACGACAAATATATATTTTAAAATAACTATCATTGACGTCATAGAAAATCGAAAATATTCACATCAATTTTACTTTGATTAGAAGTGGAGTATGTTTTTGCTGCTACGTTCCCGTAAAGGATTCAAAATCATAATCTATGCCTTATTTCTATCTATTCATTATTCTTTACAAAATAAACTCTGCGTAACCGTTCAATCATTTAATTAAATTCATTAACATTTTTTTAAATTCGTCTCAAAATAGTTATTTATGATATAAATGTTAAAAGTGACATTTTATGAGTGAGTGGGGAAGTTTGTGGAACGAGGCGAAGCCGAGTGTAACAAACCCCACGAACCCCAAAAATACTATTTTTAACAGTGGTCGTAGGAAAAAAATATTACTTCACATTATGGGACATCGTTCGCATCCTAATATTTTTAATAAGATAATTTTAATAAATACATGTATTTAATAGCAAAAAATTCTATTCAATTAAATTTAAATTTTATATTTATTACTTTATTTTAGTTAAACAATCTGTTTCTATTGATAATCTACAGAATAAATTTAGTTTGTCCACAATATAAAAACTGATGTAAATTTAACAGGTACGCATTTTTGTCAAAAAAATATTAATCAGGGGTATGCAAATATATATGTCTCTGAATTCAGAATAAAGTTCTCTACAAAATAAATAGGTAAAAAATATATGGTCCAATTTAAAATTAAAAAGTTGGTCCCGCAGTTGTTACAATGTAGATTGAAAAAAATAATAATTTTATAGTCATTATTATAGTCTTATAAAAAATTAGTTCCTAATTTAATCGACTTCGTAGCTCTTACAATTCCCAAGATAGCAATATTGGACAATGTAAAATGAACCACAGTAAATTAAGATTTTATAGTTTACATTACATAAATTATGAATTTATTATGGCGCCTTGTTCTAAAATAACCCGCCTGTGGATTTTCCTAGTTACGCCACTTTTTTTTTTGTTTATTCCTTTCTTGATCCCTAAATCTTAAAATCGAACTTAATGCACATTCTGTTATGTCTAGTTTTTGTTATTATTATACAATAACTTCCTGATGTCGACTTTCTATATTTTTTTAGATATTTTCTATAGTTTCCCCATGGAATTAATCGCTAAGTACGCAACTAGTAGAAAATTCAACGGGGGGTACCTTGTCTTATTGGTTGCTCAAAAAATGAACGAAAGCGTTTTTCCCACGCAAATTATTTACTATATTTCCAATTTCTTTCCCACCCTATGGGTCGGGAATTGAAAACATTAATTTGATAACAAATTGATTTCAACAATGCTGATAAGAAAATCAATTTTAGTTCATTACGTTAGCATTTGAAAGAAATGTTAAAAGATATGGACAATTTAGTTGGAGTAGTAAGATGCAGGTAAAGCAGAGTGTCCTAGTTTAAAAGGATGTGTAAGTGAGAAAAAGTAAAGTAGTGAACAAATCGCAAAGCTGACAATCTCGCCGGGACGCGATATGCATCGGGAATGCAGGCAGCAGCCAGTAGCTACTCCGCCGGCCGGGTAAATATGATATCCTGATATCCCGATATCGATATCCCGGATATCACGCGCGGCGTCCATCTTGATCAGCACTTGGCGCGCATCACGACCGGAAGTGGAAAATCATAAATCAAATATGTACAGATGTTTGCACTATGCCGCCATCTTCATCCGCAGCGCCATCTCCCCGCTGTTCTGTGCACATATCGGCCACGGAACCGACACATTTTTGCCCCTTTGGAGTGGAAT
Source organism: Stenolophus ochropezus (assembly GCA_035578165.1). NCBI lineage: Eukaryota > Metazoa > Arthropoda > Insecta > Coleoptera > Carabidae > Stenolophus > Stenolophus ochropezus. The sequence goes on along the minus strand of JAQOWZ010000010.1, from coordinate 18,683,990 downwards.
TCTATTTGCGGCAAATACACTCATATGACACTACATATTTCTGCGTCAACTGGCAGTTGAAATTTCATGCATATCGTGGAAGAGCAAATACTAATCGCTCTATCTGCGCTATACGAATAAATAGGTTACGTACTACCTACTTCAAGCAAAATATTTACATTGGTAGGTAAAATATGTTAAGTTTTCTTTTATGATTTATAGCTAGGAAAATATAAATGGCATACATACTCGTATATTCAAGGTATAAAGAAAAAAATCTGATATGTACAACACATATATCTCGCTTTTAATTACGGGCAGCGGTGTCTCACTTGGTTAGCCCAATTCACCTCGTCAGACTCGCTGAGTGTATTATGGGATCTGAGGTTCAAATTTCAGTGAGGACAAATTGTGTTTCACGAGAGTATTGTATTTTTCTTGGTTTTGCTTCAGCGTTGTAAAAAATGCAAGACAAGAACAATACCAGAGCTATATATTTCAAAGCAAGGCAAGGCAAGAAATTGTCTTGCAAGAAATGTACAAGAATAGCAAGATTTTCTTCAATTCTTATACTCTCGCATTTTTTTTTTGCTAATTGTAAATCTAGATTTATTATAAGAACCTACCTATAAATTAATAAAAGAACAAAAATATGTAAGTATTAAAAAAATTAAATACATTTTTTTTAACATATGTAGGTAAATTTCATTTTCAAAAAATATATGATAGTAGGTAATAATTATTGACTAAATAATATAATTGTTTTTCGAAATCATGTAATCCAGAGTTGAGACACAAAACGTTTTCTTATCACTGTGGGTTGGGTTGCTTTGAGAAAAACTTTTCTGCTTGTACTGATGTCGCTGTTATGCTAAAATATACGTATAGTAGGTATGTGCAGCTATACGATATTTTGTTTTTATAATATTTATTTAATAATAATACATAATTGTATTGTATTATGAGAAATATAAAAAAATGTAAGTGTGATACAAGATTGTTTATATATTCAAGGTCATTTGCGAATGTTAACATGCAAGACAAGAAATATGCAAAAACATGAAGATTAAGACAAGACTTTTATATAAAAGAGTAATGAAAGACAAGACATACTTAAATTTCTTGTCTTGCTTTTCGAGTCAAGACAAGAAATTACTAAACAAGACAAGAAATCTTGTCTTGTGAAACACTAACGACAAATCTTTAACCTAAAATAAAATACCGTTGCGTGGTTCGGAACTCATTATAAGCTGCAATAATAAATAATACATTAAAATCCTCACAGTTTATAGTAACAGACTGGTAATAACGTCAGCCCACATCCCCACATATGCTTATGTTATTTTATCTTTTTCGATTATAGTGACTTTCGGCTATAGCGACAAAATTTTGGGGGTCCCTCCGATGTCGTTATAACCGGATTTTACGTTTCAAATTAAATTTAACAAAAAGTCACTTATTGTCGCAAAAAAATTCTACGTTATAATATTCAAAATAATACACCAGTTTCTGTTACAATTACCACATGCAACACTGAACACACGCTTTTACCATAATTTTCGTAAACCTTGGAAGTTGAATAAAAATTGCAGAAGAAGTGATTTAAGTCAATGATTTAAAAGAAATCAATGTGATTTATATCTGATTTAAATCAAGTGATTCAAATCAATGCAACCCTGAGCCAAAAGCGTTTCCAGTTGAGGAACCTAACGAAGTTTGTTCTCAAAATTAGGACTAGATCCACAAATGGGATGTCACAGGAATTATGAACTCTAGAATATTAAGTCTAAACTAAATATCTTTCTTTTACCATTTCTTGTAAGAAAATATATTATGACAAATTTACATCCCCATTTGTATTTTTTCTTAATGAGTAAAATGTTATTACTGAAGATTATTCTCTGTGATTACATCCTATATTGTCATTTTTTCGAGATTTTAATAAAATTATTTTAGAGCCTACTCATTACCACATACCCATTTTTTTTTATTTTCTCGTAAACTGCGAATAATGAATCGATTTAAAAATATACGGGTAGTTTATTTTTATGTGCATGAAATTTTAAAGACATGTTATTAATCTTAAGAAAACATGTGACACAAATAATTAAATGTAATTTATATAATACTTTTATATTTGGATATATTTTCGACAAACATACTCGTATTTAATGGTCTACCGACTTTAATTGTTCTTTCTTTTTAGTTTAGATGTTAACAAACGTAGAAAATCACATTCACAAAAGAGGTAGAAAATTGAACTAAAACTCGAAGTGCTTTGACTTGCAATATTTATTCGGAATAAGTATCCAAAAAGTCAAAACTAACAAATTAATATATCTGGAAAATAGTTGCAAATCTGTATTCTTAGTGTTAACAAGTTTTTTAGGTGTTCTTGTAAATATCTCGAACTTGCTTTAGTTTCCAAAATTCTATCTTGACTTTAAAAGTTCCAATTTTATTGAACGATTTTAGCGAAATTTCATCTCTTACGATGGGTAGCTGGAATTTACTTTACAAATTAAAATTTGCTCACAAACCCCATTGTAATCAAAATCTAAATCTCTTCCCTTGACACATGTACACACACACAAACTAAAAATGTTAAAATCGGATTTCATTTAATCCAAAATAGTGAATTCTAACCCATGATCCTTTGATCGAATACACGTTGATGAACAGTTGAACCGTAACTGTATCTAATGGTAATTATGTTATGCATTATCATTAGCTAATTATAATACCCATAGATCTACATATATTTGGTTTCGATAGCCTGACAACATGTAACAATTTTCTTTAACTGTTAGTTTCTAGGCTATGCTACATTTTTGAAGTATTTTTTTTATAATTGTCATTATAAGTACGGTAGGTAGGTAGTCCTTGTCTTTTCAAGGTTGAAACAACAAAGATTGTATTTAAAGAGTCTTAATTTCTATGGTGATCTAATTATACTTGTAGCTTTTCTTAATAACAGGTAAATAATACGGTTACTATTTTTAAAACACATCAATGCAAATGTGAATGTTCCTTAATAAGATAATTAAGAATATCTTTGAGAGTGGCAAATAAATTATAATGCTCATCATGTAATATATCACACTTTTTGACAGGTTACACGTACTAAACTTGTAATAAACATTTCAACAAAAATGTACACGTAATAATAAAAGGACACCTTGGAATGTGTCCAAATAAGGCTATGCAACTCCTCTCGAGAACTTGCACAAATAACTAACATAATTGACTTAGCACCGATGTTACTGTCAAAGTTAACAAGTCATCTGACTCACTTAACCTTAACCTTAATCATTTCTACGCGTCATATTGCGAAATGAAGTAATCAGTTTCTCTTTTTTATTGTCAACTCCCCAACAGTTTAACTAATGGAACACACGCAGATAAATCAGCCGGCATTTAATGATATGTAAGTTGTTTGTGAGATAATTAATTTATAGAATCGTCGACGTGTGATTAAGATGAGGTTATAAATATCAACATTATCTAATAACGTAGAACAATAGCCAAAATAAATAGCGGATATAATAAAATACCAGTGGATTAATCTCCTTTTCAACAATGGTTCCGCCAGACCAACTCACAAACAGTTTAAAATTAATCTACTGTGAAGCTTCGCTTTGGCCAACTTCACAAGTATACTCGCCTGGAAAAACATTCAACTATACCCAACTAAATAAAAAACCTGCCTTTACATAAACTTTTCAGCAAAAATATGAAGCTTCAAACTGTTTTCACTCAATTTTCTTACATGCATGAAATAGTTCTCCTTTCGTGTTTACTTCAATATAAATTTCTTTCATATTTTCCGCTGAAGTACGAAGAATCTACTTTATGAAATATTAGTTTATTAAAAATTACGACAGTGGAAGTTTATGAAATTATAAATAGTCAATGATTTCGGGTAGCGGAATCTCACTAGTATTGTCTTTAGACTTGAGACCATTCTTGTTCTCGTCTCGACAAAATCTCTGTTGAAGTCTCGAAAAGGGACCTGAACTATTTTTTTTTTCTGAAACAACAGAGAAAAATAAGCATAATAGAGAAAATATGAAAAGTGAAAATTTTCGCCTTTTACGTCATCTACCTTCGCCAGTGAAGAACGAACTATTTAGTTGTCCAAGGTATTGGTTATTTTCATATTCTTAATCAAATAGCTATACTATGTTTATATACAAATTTGTATGGTTATGAATGAAAAATTATTATTAGGTATAAATAAAATTTATTTTTCTTAACAAAAACAAGAACATGCAGTAACATTTTAACGCTGCCAGGCCGCATACATCATGTCTCCCGTCCGCACGTAATATTTAAATGAAATTTTTCCATAAATATACTCATTAATTGTTGTACATTTTCATATTCCTTTGTAAAATGGTAATATTTTGACAATAGTTCAGGACCCTATTTTGGTTTTATAGAAAAATCAAATTTTGATAACAGTTCGATATTAAAATATTATTTTAAAAACATTTATGTAATATCATTTTTCTCTAAAATGGAACAAAAGTGAGATAGGTATACAGTACGAACTATACGTAGACTATTGATGACATCGTAACGAGACTAGTACCTATTATGGTCGTCTGGTCGTCTAGTATCTGCAACATTATTATTAAAAAGAATCAGCTGTGACCATCACGCTATTCGATAAAAAACCTTGTATATTTTATAGCAACATTCTTCAAATATTGTTTTACAAAACTACATGCTAGAAGGCAGTGGTGTATGAATTACAGTGTTCATTGGTACACTATTGCAATCTCGAGAACTATAAGAGCTGCAAAGTCGATTAAATTAGTAATCAGTTTCTATTTTACAACAACAAAATTATTTTTTAAGTAGTTGTTTTAATGTCATGATAGTATTATGTAATTAATGTACTACATAATTATTTCAAGCAGTTCAAAAAAAGCAAAAAATGTATGTGTATGTCGTAATAACATATGTACGTAAATATAAATTTAAATTAAATCAAACAAAGGTAGTTTGTTTAAAACTGATTGCTGAAAGTGTAACAACAAAACAATGCTCAAGTGACATATAAAGTTTGTTCCAACAAGATATTTCTGACAATTCGTGATGCGTTCAAGTGTCGTGGTTAATGCATGCGCGAGAGATAGTTCCGGACCATATTTTAGATGGAATTACGGATTACTTCTGCTCCGTCGATGTCATTACTGTTACTCTAAGTTGCCTTAGGTTAGTTGTACTGATATACATTAACAAATTTATAAATATGGAAAGAAAATAAAAAAATCACGCAATCGCGGGCTCATTTCAAATCCCTCATTTTTGACCTTTTCATATTTTAAGGATATTAAAATTGAATTGTCACAATTGTCACCTGTTTTAATTATCTACCTATTTTGACCGTAGGAGAACTTTCGTAATGGGTCAGATATTTGTTGGAAGTTTTTTCCTGCAATCTGCACATGTGTCTTACACTTCAAACTGATTCTGAAGTGTGTTGGGACTATTCACATTTTGCTATATTTATATTTCCGAAATCGCCTGATTACTGATCCATGTATATAATGTATTTCCCGCAATTGATCCTCACGTCATCATTTTTTTTTCTGGAAGAATTATTGAACTATTACTTGCATCTTTGACATATATCTCATTATCGTACGGGTTACAGAGGGGTAGAGTTCGATTACTGAGAGAAGAAGCCATAGCATAACATGCGCAAAATTAATGACGTAGGCTACTTACGTTACTGTTAGTAAAGAGCCAGTGGCGTACCATTTAAGTACTAGGAACTGACCGTTGAATTCTTTGATATTCCTTTGAAATTCTTTGGTATGTAGATCTAGATATTTCAGTCGTAATCAAAGTTCTTTACCTGAAGAGAAAATATAATAATTTATTCCATAACCCCCATTATGTTAACCTTTCACAATATATTATTGAACAATTACTAATTAAGAATATACACACCTGTGATTTTCTACAGGGATAGTAATCTCTTTTTCAGCCTCCTTCTTCTTAAAATTGCAGACATTTTTTATTAAATCTCGTCCCTAGCTATAGATAACCATACCATTTATTCCAATTTTCTTTGGTATTTTCTTTAATTAATACAAAAAGCAAAAATAAATACAGTTTTTTTTATTAAAATGGCGGTTTTTTTAGTTTTCCGCTGTTGTATTCAAAATGTGTAAGTGTAAAAGTCATTATGTTGTGATACTATGTAACAATTCACGATACAGGAATAAAGACATTTGCTTCTTTCGTTTTCCTATAGATTGAGAAAGGTAAATTTCATTTGAATTTGAAATTATGAATGAAAAATTATTTTTTTTTTTCATGTAAATTTTATATTTAATATCCAATCTTAAGTACAAGTACCTATATTTCTGAAATAAAATTACGTATGTCAAACTTTTGGTTATATTAATTTATTTTTCTTACCGTATAATAAAATCTTAAATTTTATTTAAATTTAATGAAAAAGAAAAACTTTCTTTACTTGATTTGAACTTGTAATTTCAAATTGAAAATTAATTTTGTAGGGCAATAATCAACTCGACTGTATGTTTACACTGGCTGTTTTGAAGCAGTGAATTTCACTAAAAACACAACCGCTAAGTTTTTTCTGGAGACATTGACATTGACTTCAAAGGTACCGACAAAGAGTGTCGCATCTGGTTACGTAGTATAAGTAATCTGTGCTGAAACTATATAGTATATACACATCAACCAGTCATTATAGAGCAGTTGTTATGACAATCACAAAAATATGTAACTGCGTATATGACGTCGGTGGCTTTTTCTCTCAGTAACCGGACCAGGGAGTATTAATCGGACTACATATATGGTATCTGCGTATAATCGCGTTAACGGATATAATTGAATATTTAAAAAAAATTGAATATGTCATTCATATCATTCCTGTCATTCATAAATGTGATTTTAGCGTAATCAATTTGAGCTTCATTCTTCATTGTGTGTTGGTAGTTTCCTTAGTTTACTCTACAACTCTTTTCTTATGTTTCATCCATTTTTATATTTGTATATAATACTGTCAGATTTAACATTTATTTTCTTCGGAAATCATACGATTTCACCCGACAAGATGATGTCATCAATCTCCCTTCTCCCCCAAAGATTATAATCACATGGTTACAGTTACAATTGATGACGTGAAGATCAACTGTGAGAAATAGAGTGTATGTATCTATACATACATACTATATATGAAGAATGTACTTTATGAGAATTTTGTTTATTAAAAATAAAAATACAGTGAAAATATGAATTTATGAGTATAATGCCAATGATTAAAAAAACATTACATGCTTTAGATAAGCATTTATGGTATTATGGTAGAAGCTGAACTACGATAATGAATTTATGATTCAAGAGATTGCATTGTGTTTTACATTGTTTTAAATATTCATCAATACGATGTTTATTATATTTAGATATTTAAAGTAAAAGCATAATACTTTAAAATCAAACATTAGCATTTGTAAACAAACTTAAATTTATAAGTATGTATAAGTACAATATGTACTATTATTAAGTGAATTGATAATAAATTTATATATACTTTAGATGCAATTTAATTTTATTTCATAATTTTTGCGATATGTTTATTGGATCTTATAATTACTTCCTAATAATCAGTAAACAATATTGTTTATTTTTCTCTCATTTGTCATAGGTAGATAACTAAAAACGAAGGAGGTATATTTATACAAACAAAAATCATATACTAGGGATCTTAAATCTTAATTACGTTTTAAAATACCTACGAATATAATATAAACTTCTTGTGTAGGTAATACAATTTTATAATTGTAGCCAGTTTTCGTAAATGTATAATTTAGTTTATAATTAAATCTCATGTTTAACCTTTGTGTGGCTTAGTTGCATAGTTTATTTCATAATTATATTAAATCTTTATATTGTATTTAATTAGAGTAAACAAAAAATCCTTTGTTTAATTAATAGCACTTTTCAACTGAAATATGTGAAACAAATTAAATTTACTTACAATGTCATGTCGAGCACGGCTTTACATAGTTTTTGTAGAAGTTATGATTCTGAAAATGTAATTTTAAATATGCACTAATGAAACAAAGTTTAATGAAATCATATTGTATAATTTTTCATCTGAGTTGCATTACGTGACAATGAATTTTACTCGGCTATTTGATTTCAAATGTAATAATTTCATTATCGTTTTAAAATTTTGGTATACCTACACACATCGACACATCATATATTAAAGATTATTATTATTATTATTATTATTATTATTATTATTATTATAGGCTTATTGCCTCTGTGGGTAAGTTTACCCAAAAATGTCAAGTAACATAATATATTTACTTAGTTGGTTACGAAAATGGGTCCAAAAATTTTAAATAGTTTTGTGAACTAAATATAAATTAAAACACTAACATGAATTCGCGAACACGTCGCGTACAAGGTAACACTTTTTTATTTTGTTATCTTTCTTTTAAATTAATGTGGAATCTATCAGTACAACATTTCTTATTTAATCTTTCTGTCGGAAATTTTGAATATACCCGTCACAATGATTAGTATCAAAACTATATTGAAATGAATTGAAAATGCTGTTTTAAAATTTCATAATAGTGTTAAAGAATATTTTATTTTTGTGTAATTTTTATTAAAAAAGTAGTAGCAAGAAGAAGTAAAGAACGAAAGAAATGGTGTCATCTCCTAAATTTTTAAAATATTATTTTTATTTTTACTTACAGCCACATATAATAAGAGAGGTATTGTAATTTGACCGATTTTGACGTTTTGTGAGTCTCTACATTTATGTTTTGACTATTTTAGTGACTTCATATTTAAGCTTCTGACATCACTGGCACGAGTTGATTAACTTTTGATAAAAATAGGTTGAAATAGCAAATTTTAATTAAAAAATATTAAATGACATTTTTATCATACATTATCGTTTCAGAGTATTCGTTCAACACAGTTGGTTCTTTGGTGGTTACCACCGAAAATATTGTATGATAGAAATGACATTAAATTATTTATTTTACAAATAATTCTTGGAAGACTCATTTACGTAGCCATGTAAGACTTTTTGATTTATATTTTGCTGTCTCCTTAGTTCGAGACCCTTTCTAACAATTTTATTTTATGATTAGTATTAAAATTATATTCTCTCTTGAATTTTTTCTTGTTAGGTTATATTTTGGATTCCTGTAGTTATTGTAGGAAGCGGATTAATCGGCCTTAGGAATCCTTTGTGGTTTCTTTACCTTGAATTGTATTAACATTTGATGTTTATTTATTAATGATTGGACGTATTGCAGATTAAGTTGTTTCCATCATCAGCTAATACATAAAAATATTTTTTGTTACAAATGTGAAGGAAATTTACAAAAAATACCAACACTCACCAGGTTTACAATTTTGTATACATTCTACTCCAAAATAATTGAAACAAAAAATGGTTCCCCAGTGGCTATATAAAAATGGAAGATTAAATATAATAGAATTGAAATAGATTGTATTTTAGAACTTTATCTGTAATGACGAATGAAATTATTAATATATTTTAATTATTATATAAATTTCTGGGGTACGTTACCATTTATATATATATATATATATATATATATATATATATATATATACATATATGTTATATGTACTATAGATTGATTCATTATTCATAGTTTGGGGAAAGGATGTTGTGACGTCAGCCTGGTAGAATCATGAAAGAAGAGAGATAGACTGAGAGTCTTACCATGCTGAAGTTGTATATCCCTTCTCCAAAACATAAATTACTAATAACTATATTATTGCAAACTAATCTTTACTTTTTATTATTATAATGAGAAGCTAAAGTTGTTAGTTTTTATATTTTATGATTTATATACTGAAATTCCTTTATGGTCACATATCCCATTCATCTGGTTTAAAATAGGTAGTATTTTTAAAATTTTTAAAATTGCTTCCTTTTACGGGTTTGATATATGATATTTTTTGGAGGCATTATTTCTAAAATCATATCAATAATTCACTATTATTCTCAAATTTATTAATATTCTAATATTATTAATGGGTATTTTCATCATTGTCTAACACATGTGCCCATGCATATTTTAACGAAAATAACATGGGATACTTTTTGATGCAGAATGAATGATACCATAATTAGTCAACAAAGTTGTGGATGTTGTTGAGTGACTAAACTATACAGTGATCATTTGACAGCTGGTATCACGTCTCAGCGGAATTGCGCTTACTAAGTTACAATATAATGTAAAATATAAAGAAGTGATCTTGTTATTTGATTTTTACATATAATTTAATATTATACTTATATGATTAAATAATAATGCGCATTTTTATTTAAAATTTTTGGTGGTTTTACAGCTCTGCAGCACTTTAGGGCGAACCGCCACTGATATCTACAAAACAATGTACACAAATGGCATTAAAATATTATTTACATATATTGTAGTCGCTAAAAATAAAATAGAAAATGTGGGATGACCCCTTTCAGTGGTGCAAACATGTAGGTAATATTTTCACAAATTTATTTGAACATGTATCAATTTTCAGTTTTATTTGCACAAATAATCAGTATCAGTTTATAAAACAATAAGTATTATTGATATTAGAATTTTTAATTTTTAAATTAGGCGACTCTTAAAATGACGCCCACCCCTTTATGCCGGGGATACACGGTATAATTAATGATCATTAAGTAGATTCTCAATTGAAGTTAACGTTCATTAGAAAAATATGCAGACACACGGACATTACTTGAAATTTTTTGCACATGCGCAAATGCAATGTACCCTTGACAAAAAAGAAGATAGAGAATCATTAAAGACACCGAAGTAGTTTCTAAATTTAGAGTATTATCCATGCCACTATACTTCATTGACAATCGTCAACCCAAATAAGAATAATTTAACTAGATTTCAACATTAACCTCAACATCAACAACCCCAACTGTCATTCGAGTTGCGATGATAACCGAACGCTTCCGATCATCGGTTTTTAAACTTCATCGGCACTTTCCACGTTATGAAGTTTGAAATGATCATTACCTAAATGATCATATGACCCATGGCTACTAAATTAAGTATTAACTGCTAATGATCATTAACTTTAGTCGTGTGTCCCGGGTATTATGTTTTATGTGCTATATCTACGTCCCCCTGTGTTTCTTTTTTAACAATCTCTGTAATTAATATTGAAATGATTCGTTTTTAAAGTGAAACATGTATTTCAGCGCTGGTTGGTGGTCGCTAGTAGACGTGTATCTTCGCTGCTGTGAGGAGTTGCGAGAATGTTCGTCTTGGCGGTTTGCTGTTGCTCAAGTTCACGATAACATTGTGCGGCTGTGGCGCAGTGCCCACGCTTTCCTCCTTGCGAGTTTCGCTGCAGCCTGTCAGCGTTCCTGCATACAACCAACCCAGAGTCTAATCTGCTGCAACGTTGACGCAGTATTTTCTTTTTCAGTTATAACGTATAAGGATCTCTTTTGTGTGTTTTATAAGCATGTGTATAACTTGTACCGGTTTGTATAGTGGGGTTGTATTATTTTTACCTTCCGCTTCCTGCTACCTGGGTAAGTAAATTTAACGGATCATAGTAAAAATCCCATACCGAGATTTTGGTGAATATGATCTTGTAGGCGTTTTATATACTACAGTACAATTTTCATATTTTAGTATATCTCGCCACCTATATAAGAAAGAACAAGGAATCTAATATTTAATTATAACCCCAAAAATTTTGGGACCTTAGGGGGATCAATGAAACTGTTTAAGCATGGGGATCTCGAAAACTATAAAAAATATTAAGTCAGTTAAATTAGACAAAAGTGACCGCATTTATTACAATACAAAAACAAATTAACTTGCAAATTATTCAGGCACTTTTTAACCATGACTTCACGCAGTATTCAAAATTTTTGTTTCTCATATCGTTTTCGAGAAATTGATATAAACTTTCAATTTTCATATGGGCTAATTAACTAATATGACAACTTATACATATATTAGTTTTTATTTTTTATAGTTCTTGATGAAAATAATAGCTATTGTTTAATTTACGTAAATTAAAAAAATACGAGAAAGTAGGATGATTAGATAAAATGTGTAATTTATGGTCGCTGTTGTATAACATATGAAAATTGCCAATCTGTTAACCAGTTCATCTTCTATAGCATTGGTCAGCCTCACCTATATAATGGATAAGAGCTTTTTCTAGTTTTCAAGGCATAGTTTATTTTTTTTCTTATTCTTGTAATAATAATAAGTCTAGGCTATATGCTGCTATAAATAAATTTTGTTTTTTTAAATATTTTTTAATATTATAAAGTATGAATTATTTTTCCAAAATGAGATCCATCTCTCTCCCACCTACCATATGCAATTTTGTCAGTAAATGGGAGAGAGAGTAAAAGTGACATCGCAATCGTCCACCCAAATAAGAATCGTTTAACCAGATACCTTAGAAGTTTATAATTTTGAACACTGTAATTGAATAGTTCCTTATCCTTGGTTTCCAAATTTCATCGATACTTTACTCGTTATGAAGTTTGAAAGAACAACTATCTAAATGATCAGGTGACACATGACCACTAAATTAATTGTTAATTGATAATGTTCATTTGCCGTGTATCCTGATAGTAGGTAAGGAAACTCTAGGGATTATATTAAAAATAATATTTGGAAATATGATATATTTACGTTTATTTATTTGTATATGGATGAATGGATAGCTAATTCAATTTGTAGAATACCTTCTAATAAATCTTCAAATACTAATTTTACGCTGTCGGAGTAAAAGTAAAATAAATAAGTATCCATAGGAACTATGTCGGTCAATAATAAATAACTTGTCCAATAGAAACCTCTAATACCGGCCTAAATGTCACTGTAACATTAGATAATCTAAGAAAAAAGTTATTTAATAATTATCAACAACTGCCAAGTAATCTGCATATTGAACAACAATTAGTAAATTATTTTTTAAAAATATGTACGTTTACAGGAAAAACAGTATGTGTCAGAGTAACAGTGCCTTTGTGTGCAATTGTCTGACTCGCCACAAGAAGTATCACTTTTACTTTTAATAACACAATATACTATTTTACCTGTACATATATCTCTAATCTCTTATGTTAAACACTTTTAAAAATATTGTCATATACACTATTATTAGACATTTCACAATAGCAGTAAAATTGTCGAGTATATTCTCAACCACTGAAATAATATTAAATATGAACTACTAAAATACAGTCAGTGTTTTAGTACATTCTTCTGTCAGTTCTGTCTAACATCTTTTATCGTTGAGTATTCCAAGAAATATTTTCGTAAGATTCTAACATCAAGTACAGCAACGTCATTCTTAAAGTGTAACTTCACTTGCAGAGCAGGTTTTTCTTGCAATAAATTCATTACAACTTTGTTGAAGAACTTTTTAATTTTCCCAGACACGTGTAAGGAATTTTTATTTATATTTTATTGTCTTTTTTCCTACAATGCATTGTAATTATTTGCATTTAATCAGGCAATCTTTAATTTACAATATACCAGCAGAATTGTAATTCTAAAGCCACTCCTGTCTCCCACATAAACACTCACACACACTGAGGAGGCAGACAATAGATAAAGTTGTATATAGGTTTATGTTTCCTTACTTATCAGACGACGTTGCTTAGTAGTCGTAAGTTCTCTCATTCGCTCATTCTCATCAACAATGAGGTCTTGCAAAAAAAATTAATTAAGTGAAACTTATTTTTAAATCGAAACTACTAATTGCTCCATATGACGTAGTTCTTTTCATTTACATTTTATGTTATATAATATCGTTCTAAGGAATTATACTTTTAAGAAGTCGCAAAAATTCAGCCATGTTGTGACGTCCGTAGATACATATTTGTTTCTTGAAATCGTTTTATAGGACAAAAAAATTTGAAAAGAAAAAATATGTAGATTTAAACCATAATTTAATTCAAGAATTAAATCAAAAGATTTTTTTTCGCTAATTTTCACTTGTACTTGAACTGTGAATTATTTCCTATCTGAATTTTTTCATTAAACATTAACTAAAAAGTACAAATTCAAAAAACAGAATTAGCTCTCAAACCGGTTTAAATATGACAAATGATAATGATTTGTACAATGCAGGAATACTTTTATAATTTTCGGGTTTTACGAAAGTGTTTTAATTTTAAAGTGTATCTCAGATATATTTAATTTATATATTTAATTTTCTAATGTTAATATCAAATATCTTAATGGTCATAGCAAAAAATAAATTCATCTACGTTTAAAAATATTTTTTTCATTCAAATTCACATAAAATATATAATCATATATTAGCTATACGAATATGAAAATAACCAATACCTTGTACAACTAACAGTTTGTTCATCACTTTCGAAAACGTATCATGTCACAGGGCATTTTTTTTTAAATTGATATCTCTCTTATCACGAAAGATTTTTTAGTCGCGTTTTCAGAAACGGTCAACCCCCTGGATTCAACATTACTTCTTTACTAAGATAGCGGAAGGTAGAAAATCCTAACTTCGTAAATATTGGTCATTTATTCTTAAACCGAATTATTGATCTACAAAAGGCTTTTAATGTACTTATAATGGCATATACTATGATCCACAAATTAATGAAGTTATAATACCGTTTAATGCAATATATTTAGTAAATGTAAACTAATGGAATCTTTTATAGTTCAAAGTGCTTTTATATTTCAGCACTAAACTTTGAATAATTGTTCCTCGTAGCAGCAAAATTTTAATTTATCTAATATACTAAGAATATATGATATGGAACATAATAATATTAAATTCAAAAGGAATACCAAACATTGTTATACATATAGGTTATGTATACTTAATGTAATATGAGGAAATTTTATATAGTATAAAGATATGAAATAGAATTTATTTGGATTGAAATCTAGTTTGCATAATGAAATATTTTTATGAGTAAATGTACATTTTAATATGATTTTCTATACATTTTATACATATAACATTAATTATTAATAGATATTTATAGTACAAGTGTGTTACATTACAAATAAGTCATGTGAGAAATGTTTAGCTCAGGAAGCCCTTAGGCCGAATGTAATATTTTTTAAAGGATTTAGAACAAAATGTGTCCCTTACAACATATTATCCAACACTTTTTAATAATTATTATAAATGTATGATTTTGGCAGTTGACATTTCTCAATGACATTTTAATAAAAAGTAATATAGAAAAGGTTTTATAAAGTAGTTACTACGATGCGAATCAACAAATGATGAGTCATTATTTCTAACTCACTAGTAAGTTACGACCTACTTTATTTATCTAAAAACACCATAGTTAAAGCTTTATAATTATACGATATTAGCCATTAGTGTACAACTTATAGGTTATAGTGTCACTTTACACGGATGAGTTGTAAAGTACGCTACCACACAGTTAAGGAATTTTTGATTTATGGAAATTATGTTAGCAGTATAAATAAGACAAAATAATTATAATTAATGTTAAACATTTCGACTATTGAAGAAATAAACAAGAAATGTTCTACCTAAGTATTGTTTTATTGGGTTGTAGATACTTTTAATTTATTATTTTGAGGTTAACAGTTGGACATAGTTGTTTTATGTATTATAGTTGGCGCTATTTACTGGTGATATGTCAAATATTTCAGTGTAGTTTGTGATTGTGGCGTCGGGCAGTTACCATGCAGGGTGCTTTCGGAATATGCCATAAAATTGATGCATAATTTAATGACCTATGGATATTATAGCTAATAAGTTCCTTAAGAAACTTATCACTGATATTATGAGGTTGCAAGGGAAATAACAATCGTTGACATCTATCAAACATTAATTATTTTACTGTTTTTCTTTAAAAATGTCATATTTACGTTATGAAAATGAAAAAAAATCACAAAAAAAATTCTTGCCGAATATCCCAGGATCACTCGATCGTTGATAAATTACTAATAATTTTATCCCAGCATGTAATCAACTATGATATTATTGGCTTATTATTTTATATTTTAATAATAAAGGTGTCTTCATTTCACTACTTCTTAACAATTAGTTAAAAAAAATATTAAACAATACTATTTCTAGATAGAACTGTTAGATATGAAATTATATCTCACATTGACTATGGTTACCGTGATATATGGAAATGTGTTTATTCACAATCGGTTAGTAATATGACGATTTTTGACTTTTAAAAAGTTGAGAAGTTAGTAATTGTTAACCTCATTTTTAAAAAGGTTGGGAAGTACAGCATGAGCATAGCTGGGGTTGGAAAGTAGACACTTTCCAACCTCAACCATACTCACTTTCACTTCACACTATCCAACCTGAATGAAGTCAATATTTAAGGTTAGAAATCAAACTGACAGTTCATGAGACCGATGATGTTTATTCATGTGACCAATGATGTTTATTCATGTGAGATTATTAATTTGAGATTGTGAATAAAATAGTATACAAACCTCTGTGAAAAATTTCATCATGTCTCGGACTATAGCTAATCGCGGTGCTACGCATTTTGATTAGCTATATCATCGCTCTCGACAGAAATGAAACACTTTCCCCCTCGGTTAGTAATATACTATATATCCGTAGCAATAACTAACATAGAACAAGCAAATATCACAATGGTCGTAGAAAAATAATAAAACACGTTATTTACGTTGCTTGTAGGTTATCAAGTAACGATCTTTCGGCAACTGTCAAAATTATCTCGTAAATATCAATGTACTAGGAACCGAACCTCCAGCATCTGAAGTACATTTTTCGTGATAAATTTGGTTGCATTTTGTAGTCTAGGTTGTGACGATTTTTTTGTTGACCATACAACCTTACTGACCATCCTTATCCAAACAGAATATTCTAATGTTTAATGTTTCATATTTTCGTGTTTAATAAAATTATAGATATTATTATACAACGAGTTTTTTTTTTTGTAAAATAATATAAATAATAATAATAATAATAAATAAACTTTATTGACTTCAGTCAAAGGTGAGATTCAGCCAAAGGCTGCTCTTCCACCTAACCCATACAAAAGTTGCAATAAAAACAATAAACAATAAATTTAGAAAGCATGTATACGCAAGCAATGCAGTTAAGAGCATAAGATATATAAACAATGGAGATTCATAGAGATTACAATTATAACATCTATCAAAACATATGTTTAACATTATATTTGAAAGAGTTTACAGATAGAGATTTCAAAGAAGAGGGGATGTTGTTATATAATGAGGGCGCAAGAAATGAAAATGAACTTTTAAATTTAGTTTTTCTAAAGCATGGTACGATATATAAATCTTTTACTCTAAGAGAGTATAAGTATTGGTGCACATTAAAATTATTCGGATATTAACATCTTCACAATGTATTTGATACATAAATATTGAAATAATAGAGACATAAACTTTAAATATTACGTGATGTCACACATATCATCAGACTCTACGATTGTCAAAAAATATGTCAACATACTATAAAACAATATGGAATATGAAAAATAATAAATATTTATTAAATATCAAACAAATTGACAAATGTCACGTACCAATTTAGCATCATTATAGGTACTGCTTTTAATATTCTAAAAATATTTTGACACTGGCTTCACTACATTAAATTAGTTATTTTTACAACTTTTACAATTACAAGCAATGAAATGATATATATTATATATAAATGATATATTATATATATATATATATATATATATTATATATATATATATATATTATATATTATATTTTTATCTATTTGTCATCGTTTAAGTTTAAAAATGATTTATTAATTTTCACTAATTTCATATTTTTTCTTCTGTCTAGTAACCTATGCATATTTTTGGAAAAACAAATACATCACAGGAATAACCTCCTGATATGGCAACTTTTGTCTAATTTAACCGAAGTCGTAACTCTTCTAGTTTAGGAATTCCCTTAAGTGGCCCGAGTTCAGTAAACAGTCTGTATACGTACAGTGGCGAATCTAAGGGAGGCGGAGAACGATGACAAAATATTGCATTGAAATCAGAAGCTTAAATATGAAATTTCTTAAATACCTATACCTACATACCTACCTTCGACTGATGAATATAAAAATGAACCGACAATCTGTTAAAACAAGTCAAAACATATTGGAAATAACAAAATCAGTATAATTTTTAAACTTCATTTACTTATATGGGTCGCGTTCGAATAAAAGCAAATGTATTTGTAAATATGATAATAAAAAATATTAATAATCTAGAAACAGCCGTTTTACTTAACCTAAATCTTTGATAATGTTCAAGGCACATTTATCTGTTAGAAGAAATTGTCGACATAAATATTTAAGTAAATAGGTAAATAAAATTTATAGTTGCAATGAAATACCCAAGATGTTAGTTTGGTAGAAAATTCCGCCTTTGCAGACGTATAAAATATCGTGAAAGTAAAAAATTGAACAAAGCCATGTATTATCCAAACAACACTAATAATTCACGGACCTTTAACCTGTTTCTATTCTTCCTTAAAGTGCCGCCTTTGAGAGGAGTGCACGAGAATGCAGACAGCAAACAAAGAGCCCGCGCCGGAAAACACTATTTACTACCCAGCGTATACCGGGAATTTCAAATAGAGCCACCTCAAAATTTTCATCGAGATATGCACTACTAGCATCTTAGAGAAATTCTGCCATATGTACAGTTATTAAGTAGTGCAAGTAATTACAAAAATGTATTGTTGACTTTGTAGCAAGAAGGAAGTATTATCCTTCTTTTGTCAATGAAGCCTAAACGAAGAGAACATTACACAAATTTGATAAACGTCTCTTTACTGATAATAGGTGTGTTTTAAAACAAATATTTAAAGTGTACATGTTTATAAACGAATTATAAGTTTTATACTTTTTTAACGACTACAGATAAAACAATAGTAATATAGAAAAAAATTAGTAATTAATATAAATAACTCATACGTTTTATATAATAGCTATTATGTTGATAGAGTAAATAAAAAACAGCCGTAAAACCAGTATCTATGTATATGAAATCGCATACTATAATTTTTACAATAGGTGTTTCACTTGACTTGTAACTTTAAAAATTTATTTATTTCAATGGTAAGAAAATACTATTTTTCTTCAAACGTCATAAAAGTGACATCTTTTGTGACGTGATTGGCAAGGCTGAAGTTTGATTTCTATGCCTCCGTAATATAATTTTTTATTCTAGCCGCCGTATAATTTTTTCGTCACCGTATATAGAATCAGCCAATAAGAAGTAACTTGTACAATAGAAATCTGTAATATCGCCTTAAAGGACACTATAAAAACAAGATAACCTAAGAATAAATTTACTAAAAATTATGAATAACTGACAGGTAACCTACATATTAAGCGTCAAATAGTAGTTTATTTTTTAAAATTTCTAAGTTTGAAGAAAAAATAGCATGTGTTATTCAGAGTAAAAGTGTCTTTGTGTGCTTCGCATGCAATTGTCCGACTCGCTTCGCTCGTCGTGCAAACTTCCATGTTCGCTACACAAAGTATCACTTTTACTCTTAATAACACAATATACTATTTTAGTAGCGGTTGATAAAAACACGTAAAAAAAATATTTGAAGTAATTCGTTATTTGCAATAGGTATTTTTGTATTAGGTGCGCGAAGTTTGTGTTTTTAGTACCTACGTGAAATATCGGCAAGCCTCGTCAATTAAAAGTCAATCGAACGCACTAAAAAAATTTCGCGCACAAAATACAAACAATATTTTTTCTACAACTTATTTGCATCATTAATTATTATATTTTTATTTATCTATATAAATTTAGTGAAGAAAGGTTTTGCAACACCGTGCAAAAACGTTTTCCCAGATACTTCGCGCACAGAGTCAAGGTAACGTAACAACTGAAAAAATTGCCTACTTTACGCAATATTATTAGAATAAATATATTAACTTCGCAAATGACATCTCACGCACTGAAAACACAAACATCGCGCACTAATACAAAAAACCATTGTAGGTACCGTTTCTTCCAAAGTAATATAGGATAGGACAACAGACAGATAATGCAGCAAGAATTTTATGTTTGATTGTAATTTAAAGTACAATTAATATTCTTAACTACCTATTCAGTTTTTCATGAATTCAAAATCTTTAAAATAAAATTAAAATGTCGTTATTGCTCAAATAATAGATATAAATACTAATGTAGTTGAATAAATTTCTTGAGCTCAATAATACTATTGTATTCCTAATGTATACGGAAGGTAAAAACGAAAATATTTGTTGTATTATCAAGTAAAATATTTGCACAGTTGAGTACGATATCTGTTTCTATACTTATTTTCATATCTTATAAAATTAGCTGTAAAAACGACGCAGGACGTTTATCGAACATAATGGGAACTGACAATAATTTCCATATTTTTTCCGTTATTTTTGTAAAACAACATTTTTAAGGTTTCCATATAACTAACTGATTCATGTACTGGGTATGTTTAATTTTAAATTATATCCTGGAATATGCATGGAATAAAAAAGTTTAATGGATTGAAGAGAAACATCCGACTCTTGTCAAAATTTTTGCTCCCGGATTCCCGGGAGGATAGGCAAGGGAAGAAACTTTGAATTGTTAAATGAGAACCCCAATTTTTTCATTACATATTCGGATAAAGCTTAAAGAACCAAATATATTTCATCTGATTTTTTTTTGTATTTCATGTTAAAAATTCAAATTATTCTATCGTAAATTTTTTTAAAACTATTTAAAATTCAGATCATAATGTGTCGTGTGTTGTTAGCATTAGGGACACAAAATTAAAACAATATTTGTAGATACACACGAAAACGAAAAATTTCATATTAACGGACGAGATGTCAAGGTACTCGATTTAATTAATTATACTTTGTCGGAACTGTATTTAACTCAATTGAGTTATTGTGTTATGGATAGGCATTAATCAATCATATCAATTATTTAAATGGTCAATGTTTGATGAATGGTTAACGCGTTTGCACTTGTAATAGTGTTACATGGAATCTGTTGCGACAAACATCAATTGTTAACAAAAAGAATACAAGTGTTTCAAATTGGTGAGTACCCAGCTGTAGATTCTGCGCAAAATAGGTAATTTAAAAACATACACTATCAATATATAACTAGTGCCCAGACACAGTAGGAATTCTTGTATTTGTTCCAAGTTTTCCGGAAAAGTTCAAAGTTCAGAAACCTTCACAACAATAATTTAAATTGGAGACATATTTATATTTTGACATAAATCTTAAATTATATATTCGTGTATACTGAAGATACAATATAGCTGCGAACTGCAATACAAGGCGTCAACTATATTGAACCTCATTAAACAGAATATTTGTTAAATAATCTAACCAATGGTACCACGTACTCTCTCACTCATCTATGGCACAACGTTCCTATGTGGAACAGGGCTTCAAGTACCTGAGGTACTTGTTTCATGGCAGATTTTACTTGCATTTTAGTGATGTAGGTTGTCAGCTTACAGTCTCCACAAGGTCAGTACATTCCTGAGGGAGTGCGAATGCGCCTTAATAGATTAATAGATAGATATTTTTTACCACTATTATGCACTGTAATGCAGTTCTTACGAGCCTTTATCAAATTGTAAATTGTAACGCATTTGCGCATACTATAATGAGAACGTTCATAAGAAATGAGTTTTTTTTTAAATTTTATATTATCTTTTTCTTATACCTTAATAGATTTAAATCTTTGTTAACACAGTTTTTCAAAGGATTTTGGATTTTATTATCTTGTTTAGAATACATAATATATTAGGTTATCAAAGGTGCTGTGTATTTCTTAATACTTGTATGACAATTTCCTCGAATTATAGAAATATTGCTGGAATAAAAGTTTGAAAATGAGAAAATAACTGGAACCGTTGATGGAAAAGTATATAAATATATAGTGTCACAAATAATTTCATTAATAACGGGTGAAGTACACTGATTTATGCAGCGATACTAGTGCCAATAGTTTTTCGTAAAATTATTGCAGCCTTCCAATTCTGCCAGTCCATCAATTATGTGTTTGAAGCATGCAGCATTACGATGTGCTGTATGTGTAGTACTTTTAAATAATTTGAATATTGCTTATAACGCGTCCCTTCGAAAAATATGTTTCCGTATGTTTATAATTTCAAGTAAATATTTTTCAGTGACGCCACTGCTAGATAGTTTAGATCAGACATGTGCAACTTAGTCAAGACCGCGGTCCGGAAAGTGGATATCATATGTTCTTGCGGGCCGGACCTAAATTCTGGTTTATTTCAAAAAATTGGTAATATAAACAGTTGTGAGACAGGATTGTTGTAATAAAAATAACTCTAGGTATATATGTAGTTATAGATATTAGAATTTGAGGCCCGTATTATAAACGCATTTTTATAATAATATTAATATTATTATTAAATTAAATCATTAAATAATTCCTGTCTTACATGGAATGAATACAATACAAATTTTTTATATTTTTTCAACAAGAACTATGCTGATGATATATTTATATATAATTAGCAGCAAAATATAGAACGGTATTGAATGCAAGATAAATAAATGTTTTCGGGGGCGGGAGTTAATAAGATTTGAAAAATGTTCCGCGGATAAAATCAAGTCGGGGGCCGGATCCGGCCCGCGGGCCGTATGTTGCACATGGCTGGTTTAGATCAAGACGCTAGTGACCAATTGAACAATTTTTAACGTTTTAATACCTATGTACGATAATATGAAAACCAATATTTTTCAAGCAAGTACTTGTAATTCTTTAGACGACGTGCTGCGCAATTATAATGATTGATATAGTACAAGCCATATTTTGAGAACGTAGTATTAAATGATAACGATTTTTAACTCGAAAAATACCTAGTAGTAGTTGTACAAGAACTAAATTATATTATTACCTTGCATATAAAAGCATGAAAAATAAATAAAATCATAGCTGAAATATGAAGTTATTTTTGAGAGATTAATGAATCATGGTTTACTTGTACATTGCTAAAAATTTCAATTACGCAACTGAAAGAAAATAATCACTATCAGAATCTACGTAAAGTAAATAATTCCTTTATAGAACGTTGTGTAAATTACAAAATCGATATTGTAATGTGGACACAAATGGTCTTCAAAATACATATATAAAAATAATGACTTCTAGTTTATTTTCATACGCTTATTTACTACCACACATCGTATCAACTTACTACTATTACACAATCGTCATCTAAAACAGGGATTCCCAATCTTTTTTCTACTTCGATCTCCCTTAACCTCTATTTTTTTAATTAATGCATGAATAACGTCACATACCAAGTTGCTGTTACAAAGACAATCCAAAACTAAATTCGTGATCGTTGTGCATTATACTCATCAGTGGAGGCTCGTCCTTAAGTGCTACAGAGCTGCAGAATCACCAAAAATTTTAATTAAAAATGTGCATTATTATTTAATCATTTAAGTATATTATTAAAATATATGTTAAAATAAAATAACAAAATTATTTCTTTATATTTTACATTATATTGTGGCTTAATAAGCGCAAGTGCGCTGAGACGTGATTATACAATCAGTCAAATGACCACTAAATAGTTTAGTCGCCCAGCAACACCCACAACTTTGTTGACAACATGCATTGTTTTGCTACAGTATTTTACGCGATACGGTAGACGTCTTCTACCATCGGAATGAGTTCGGCTTACACGTCGGCGTACAATGTTATGCTCGATACGAGCCCCAAGAAATGCAGCTCACAAGCAGATATCTATTCACGCGCACCTCTTATTTGTTAAAATTTATCATTATACAGCGGTAGCAACACGAGTATTTACAAATTATTCCTTATTCGTTGATTCTACCTTATTTATAAGGATATTTATTTAATACTTTTATTCCAGCGGCGTAAAAGTAAAAAATTTCTACTCCGGCGGCGTAGTAATTAAACTTCAACCATGTCAATCACATCACAAAAGATGTGACTTTTATGACGTTTGAAAAAAAATGTATTTGCTTAGAAAAGAAATAAGAAATGTAAAATATTATAGTATTACATACATAAGAACCGTATTTTACATAGGTAGGTACCTACTTTACTATATGTATTATGTATTATTAATTTAAAAAAAATTCAATTAGTTGTTATTTATATTCAGATTAAATTTACAGCACAAAAACTATTTTACGATCTTTTCCAACCGCAAATCAGTCAATTATTATTTCTTAAGGATACAATTAAAAAGTTATGTTAACCACGAAATTGTGTTGGTATTTTTTTTTTTGGGGTCCCGCATCAAATTTTTTCACGAGGCCTTCAATAAGGATCTACGAAAATATTTCAATCAAATTATTAATTGTAGCGATTAAGACTAATGAAAATAAAAAATAGAATAAACAAAGATCATTCTGCAAAGCCACAAAACCAAACACATTCGTTGTTACTTTATCTTGTATTGCTTATTTTTTGTACTTTATCCCATGGACAATGGCAGTTTGTATTCACTAATAATTTAAACTAAAAACGAACCCGACTCGACAACAAAAAAAAATATTCCGAACTCGAACCTGAACTTTTTATTTTAAACCATAAACTGAAATAATTTACATTTAAGATTTTACGTTTTTACAAACTGAAAATGACCTCGGGCATTAATTATATGTCTCAGGATTAAAACCGTAGTTTATTTCCTTAATACATAAATAACTTTAACCGGTCAATTTGCAATATGTAAACCTGCTCTTGCCAGGCAAGGCACAAAAAAATAATTACATATCAAAAAGTAGTAGCGACTACCAGAATTGTGGAAGATTGAGAAGGAAATGATTTTGCATTTAGTAATTTACGACGTATAATGTGACTTGGTATACGTTATAATCAGCATGAATTTAAGTGATATTTTCCATGTTGGGAGCGTTATATAATTTGGTCGGCGCTACTGGCTGTCTGTGCAATCTTGAAGCGCTGCTCCACCGTCGTCTGCTTGTCTGGCGTCTGCTGCAAGAACTGATCATTAGTGCTGCCACTAAACTTTATGGAAGGCGACAAGACTGCACAATTTACGACGTCATTTTGATTCTTATCACATTTCCACACGCTGCTATATTTTCCCCTAATCGACAGGTATAATCAAATGATTTTTAAAATGCTTTACAAACATTCTAAATAAAAAGCCCATGAACAAATTAGTCATTAATAACGCGAATCAGTTTTTCAACGCTTGTCATTATCTCAAACTAAAAATACATATCAATTCCCGTTAAATGAAACGTATTTTTAGTTTAATGTCATAAATCTTCTTAATGATTTTTGGTCTATCGTTCCATGCAATCTCTAAATGGTTCTAATTATAGAAATCTCTACCTTGTTTAAATATACTAATTTCTACAGATACTCATTTAAAAGATACAAATAAATAACTTCTAAAATTAAATTCACTTGCACTTCTGTAAACTGTTCCTAGAAAATATATTTTTAAAATATGTGTATTATTTGATGTAAGTAGTTTAAGTTTCGGAATACATTATTATTAATAATACGAGGTAAGGTATATTAAGTTATTATTGTGGAATTGAAAATAATATACAGAATCGAACACTCAAACAGGGATTAACATGTAAAATTATATTTTCGTAATATTTTGCTTTCCTAATTATTTTAGGTAAAAAAGCTTCATAAACAGTTGTAGAACATAAAATTCTACATGTGAATCAACAAGCAAAAATGATTAATTTTAATTTAAAATGTCAGTAGCTATTTAATTGAGAAAAAAATAAAAAATGTTTAACGGTTTATCTGTCAAGTTAGCTGCGTTAGTTTATTTTTGTTATTGTTTTATAATTACTGTTTTGTCAAGATACGCAAAAAAACAGCAATTTTATTTTGTTTTTATTTTTAAAATTCAAAATTAATGTTTATAACATTGTTCACTTCAACAGTAATTTCAAATAATAATAAAATAAACTAACGCAGCTAACTTGACAGATAAACCGTTAAACATTTTTTATTTTTTTCTCAATTAAATAGCTACTGACATTTTAAATTAAAATTAATTATTTTTGCTTGTTGATTCACATGTAGAATTTTATGTTCTACAACTGTTTATGAAGCTTTTTTACCTAAAATAATTAGGAAAGCAAAATATTACGAAAATATAATTTTACATGTTATTTTTTTTTCAATTCCATGGGTACCGCTATTTTTGGGGTGAAATATGTCATTTTCATAAATAATTTCTGAGTTTACAAGCACGTAAAATTATTTTTGCTCATTGATTCACACACAAAATTTTATACTTACAAGCATTATTTGAAAGGTTTTTTTTCCTAAATTAATTAGGAAAGCAAGAAATTGCGAAAATATGATTTTATACCTGTATAAAGCTTTATTTGTACACAAAAAAAACAAAATTAAAAATATTTAAATATTCTTCAAATATACATTTAAAAAACTTTATAAAACTTAAATGCAGGCAATATATAAATGTTTTTTATGATTTACTTCATATAATTACG
This sequence comes from Stenolophus ochropezus, assembly GCA_035578165.1. Classification (NCBI taxonomy): domain Eukaryota; kingdom Metazoa; phylum Arthropoda; class Insecta; order Coleoptera; family Carabidae; genus Stenolophus; species Stenolophus ochropezus. Next base: position 18,657,431 of record JAQOWZ010000010.1, on the reverse strand, counting down.
TTTCTTTTATGCAGGAATTTTCAAATGAATACACACTTATTTGCTCTTTAAATTCAGCATGTTTTGAATAGTTAGACTAATTTGATTCCTCGAGGAATGTAAAATTAAATAACAAAATAACTACTTAAACTTGAGAATCTTTTCAAAGTTTTTACAGAAAAATTCTATTGAAAAAATTCTCAGCATAAAGAATGAATAGAAAAGAAAGCAAAGGATGTTTACCGAACCTAATAAATTTATCCGGGTGCAAATAAATAAAAAAGAAAGATATTGATTTGTAGATATTGGTAGTTTTCACTGAAATATTAATGATACGATTAAGGTAGATACCTAAACTGATTGGTGGCAGATATCATGGCATGATAAATATTTATAGTATCGACCAGGTCTGAGTGGAAGAATGAATAGGTAACTAGCCAGTCAAATACAGTTTGCGCGTCTCGCTGTTGTTTTTCTGACGAAATAAATCAAAAAATTTCATTAATCACTCGAGCCGACAGTCAGTGACAGTTCGGAAACAAAATGAAAAAATTAGTGAATTGTTACACAGTTGAAAATAACGGATTAGGTTTAGTTTTCAATTGTTAGAAATTAACGGCTGTACGCTTGTTCGTTACGTCATCCAATTTGTTAATTTTTACAAAAAAACTGTTCATTACGTAACTCTAGTTAACACGAAATCTGAAATTAGTAATACAGCGTACCTGGTTATTGAATTATCAAGTTTAAAGGGACACGATTAACTATTAATAACGGAGATACATGATATAGGATATGCTAGTTGTAATTCATGATACAATATCAATGTGTATGTATCTGTTAATCTGATAGCGTCTATGTTTGAATGCAAGTCAGTAAATTATAGTATAACTTAATAATTGGACGTATACCGTTTCAGTAAACACCTGGTCCAGTGGATGGCAATGTCTCTTCACAAAGGCTTACGGGTTAGTGATTTCTATACTCGTGGGTGTATGCACATGTCCTTCTCATATCGCCAGCTTTTCATCTCAACACCTCTAATCTATCACTCCCAGAACAGACGAGGAATTTGGCCAAATAGACTGATTTTCAACTCGAATACATAGTTGAAAATGAAAATGCATCGCTCAAATTCTTTTTTACTTTTTCAAGAGTAAACGAAATTCGCTCTTAGAAGAACATTTTTATAATTATTCTTTTAATAATGACATATTAATTTTAAAGGATGAAAATGTTTTTTCTTTTAAAGTGTATAGTTCTCCATAAAAGTGTAATATGTAACCTTTTATTGCTAAAAATTACTGCTTATTTTAGTGATATTTATTCAATGACAATGTGAATTTATTTATTTTTCCTTAGAAATACTTGCTAAAAACAAAATTTATACAAATCAAATTCAGTATGTTTTGATTTCAAATAATTTATGACGACCGATCTCTAACAAAGCTACCCATTACCCAACCCTATATCAAAGGTTGTAGACCTTATATAAGTCATTTTCAAATATCTCTTACAAAAACTACATACTTACATATATATGTAAACCTGTGTACCAAAATTTAAGGCTATATTATTGGATCAAGAATTTTCTTAAAACATCAAAATTTGGGCCACTAGGTTGATACTTTGATAGGTACATTTAATATTATTATTTTATGAAGTTAATTATAAATAAAAACTCTTACGGAAAAATATTTCGTTTATTATTCTTGTATTGAAATGTGACAAAAATGTTGATTAGATACATCTATATAAAAGCATAAACGTCATATGAGTATATTACCTTTAACAAATATGATATTTATAGGACTGAGTTACGTGAAGATTGAATGCAGAAGAAGAGTTTTTAAATATAGCACACAATGCAAGAGTGCTTTGCATTGAGTGTGTGGCGTGTCGCGAGATAGCGACCTGGCTCAAGGCCGCGAGACTCGTGCCGCGATCCGCTTGTCTGCTGCATACAATCGTATCGCGGTTTCTTCTGTCTGCGTCTGCTGCACAAGTGCATCCCGCAGCCAAGGTCGCCACTCATCGCCCAGGCTTTAGGTTAATGCGGTCAGGCTGGCGAAATCTGTCATTTGTATGAATACAATAATACTACCTGCACTATTTATTCACACTACAGGTCCTTAGAAGAATAGAAATTATATTAATTAGTCAGAACAAACATTATATTTCCTTTTTACTAGATACATGTCAATCATATATGTCAATCACACAATAACAACAACTTTTCAAAACCAACTTCGAATTATATAAAATTTATAACAATTATTATTTACTAAAATTTCGTATGTCTCGCAACAAAATCAACTGCAGCGAAAACCTGAGAATTGAGAAATGACAAATCTACACAACAGATACTACACGACGAAAACCCAGACACAGATTGGATAAAGAAAGTATATACAAGTAGATTAAATAGTAAGTTATAATAATGTAAATACCACATGAAATGTAAAATATAGATAATGTAAAAATTTGAACACCGAAAGGTAAAGGCTGATTTATAAGTGACATAGAACACAGAACATAATTTAGCACAGAAAACATAGAATTTAAGTCATAGAGTATTGATGTATCCATTTATAAGAAACATAGAGCACAAAACATAGATTTGCACAGCATAGGAATTGACTAATGTTCAATTCCTGTGTCTGTGTTTTCTATGTTTGTGCATATTCGGCGCAGTTCGGAGTATATATCATCATAGTGCAACGACATTTGTAGTATTTATATTTGACAAACTTGAAAAATGGACGATATAGAATTAATAAATTTAATAGAAAATCAGCTAATATTATATGACAATTGTTTTCTTGGTTTTACATTGTCCTCGTCAAGAATTAAATAAATTGTCGCAGCACATAATGTCGCTGCACACATTAACAACATTTCGTTGTCCATATTTATAAACTATTATATCGTTATATCTTTATCTTTAGACTACTTTCTGTTTAAAAATAAAACTGGAGATGACAGATAACACATAACCTATAATACTACTGCTAGAATAAACAGAAAGAACTGACAAAGAAGTTCATACGCATGCCCGAGTTCTAATTTCTGTGTCATTTATAAAACCCTAAACAAAATTCTATGTTTTCTGTGCTAAACTAAACTATGCTAAACCATGTTCTATGTTCTATTTCAGTTATAAATCCAGCTTAACAAATAAAATATTTACTACTACTATCGCGGTTTCTTCTGTCTGCGTCTGCTGCACAAGTGCATCCCAGCAGCCAAGGTCGCCACTCATCGCCCAAGTTTCAGGTTAATGCGGTCAGGCTGGCGAAATCAACTGGATAATTCGCCTTTAATTCTACACACGGTTGCAGCAGACGTTATGAAATCAAATTATAAGCTGTATAATAAATTGCAGTGAGTTAAAAAGTAGTGTGACATGCATTATTATTTTAGCCACCTTTCGTTTTTAATGCAATGAAAGTGGACACGCAATATAAGAATTTAGGTAGGTGAACGATTAAAATATATAATTTTTAATTATAATAAGAAAATAATTACATGTTTCACATATCACTAGGTCATTAATGAAATAACATTTAAACAATCTGTTTTGTATTATGATAAAAAACAAAATTTTATGCAAAGTATATTAAAATTTGGTGCCAGAACTGTATACCGTATCGTATATTTTAACCGGTGAATGTTTTAGGTCAGTGTATAAATACTTAACCTGGATGATATAAATTTTATTATTAAATCCTTCAATAGTATAACCAAACTACTAGCGGTGCTCATCAATTTTCAAGGCAAATTCTTTTTAATATTTCAATTGCTCGGGGAGCAGGGGAGCACAAAGTAGAGCGGGATATTTAAATCATCTTATATCTTTTATTATTTATTATTCATTTTTATATATTATAAAATAAATATATTTTTTCTTAATAATAATTAAGAAAGTAGACAGATTTCAATATCTAGATTCGACTCTTACGACTAAGGAGGAAATAGATGCTCAAAATATATGAGCAATTATAGTTTAAAAGTAATTGAAAGTTAAAATTATGTTTTCATTTATTTATAATTAATTATTTACATGGGCGCCCGCAGACTTTTTTACAAGGTGGGTCGAAATATTTGATAAAGACAAATTATAAAGAATATGTAGAGAATAGAAAACATTTTTATTTTTAACAAAACAATCTAAACCATATAGCTATACCTACAAAGAATATATACATATACAGAATGTTCATTTTAAGTGGTACACTATTGCTATCTTGGGAACTATAAGAGCTACAAGGTCGGTTAAATTAGCCAACAATTTCTATTTTATAAGACTACTTTAATGAGGGAAACAAAATTTATTTTCGACCAGTGGTTCTCAAAATACGGGGTTCAACTTTCGTATTTTAAATTGGATCCTACTTTTTTTATTTGCTTATTCGATTCAGTACTTTTTTTTTAATTTAACGATATCCATACGTAAATCCCTTACATAATAAAATTTTTGAGAAAAATTTGGTACGAAATTTTTTATGATTTAACAAATCAATAAAATTACAATTTTTCACTTCTTAAAAACCTTTAGTTTGCCGCTTATTGTGCCACATTTCCTACCAAATTTGACTTTCGGCAACAAAATTTCCAATATTATACACATCATGAATTTTTAATATCATTTGTTTAAAATTTCCTTTATTCATTTCTATGATACGGTCAGGTTGAAGAAAAAACAAAGAATAACTCAGTGAATATTTCATGTTAAATCTAGATTTTAATGATTGCATTATCGAATCAAGATACGAAATGAATATAATTCGACGAAAATATTCTTCAGCGTCATTAGCTGCCACATTATCTCGATGTTGCTGATGTTTGGCTTGTCTTGGTATTTCCAAAGTAACACTTTCTTTATCTCCAATTTGTTGGATTTCTTGAAACAGTTGTTAAGAATTACTCAGTATTAAAGCACAAGCTTATATAAAAATTTTAAGGTTATGAGTTCGACTAGTATTCACCGATACACTGATTTCACATGTCATGATCTTGTTGTACCATCTTTGAATACTTACTATAAGACGAACAATCCAATTTCAACTTCAACGCTAACACTTTCTATCGATTAAGCCGCTTACCATTCTTCATTGAGTCATTATAAAACATCAGCTATTTCATTTGTTCGTACTTACAGACAATAATACATAGTAATAATAAATTTGAAAAAAATATTGTTATCAATAATTATTATTAAACAAGAGATACATTAGACTGAAAAAAAAGATATACAATTCATAAATTAAAAGAAGGTCCATCGACCCTTTCGATCCCCCCTGCGGGCGCCCTTAATTATTTATAATTGAACTTTTGTGACGTTACAACTGATTTGTGCATATGCCTAGAAGCAGGGGCGGATGGGCAGTTAATTTTTTTTAAGTCTTTGTAATGATTGCGTAAGACAATTGTTTTTCAAGTGTACATCTATTGTTTTTCTTTTATTACATGTTTTAACCCAGGCAGTAACTATCTGTAATGAGTCAAACATAGAAATTGCAATGGAAGTAATTTACATACATATTTACCATTTCTAGCGTTATTACTGAAATTAAATTTCGGTTTAGTGACAATAAAAATATTTCAATGACTAAAAGTTCATTGAACCCTCAATGTAAAACTTGTTTAAACTACAACAATATTAAAGCTTTGGCTGAACATTACAAACCTGATTTATATAAAAATGTTTACAAAACGAGCTAGAAATATTATATTTAAAAAATAAAAGGGCGTCTTTTAAATTAAAATAGAAAATATAATTCATTTTTAAAATTGATTAGAGACATAAAGTCGCTTTTTCTGAAATATATATTAAGTATAATTATTATTCTAGTTTCAAGGGCAGGACGCGAAAGAACTTTTCTTGTTTAATAAGAATAAAGACTTATTTAAGAAATACTATTACCCATAAAAGTCTTGCAAATTTAGTTATAAAAAATATTGAAAGGCAATTGGAAAAAAATTAACTTGGACAAAAGTAACAGATACTTTTGATTCAAGACATGCTGGGCGGATAATTCTAAATTGAATGCAATTTAACATGTTGTTCCGGATACCTTAACCATCAGTTAATAGAAAAATATCGCATCGAAATAGCATATAATGTATATTTTTATCAATTTACGACAGTTTTTCGATACGATATTTTTTATTAATCGATGGTTAAGGATAACAGACACTTTAACCAAAGGTGAGAAAAATTGCGTTCAGCTTATTCTTTGTTAAATAATATTTATTTATTAAAAAAAGTTGGTTTTTAATACTTTGGGTGCACACTCTAAAAAAATTGGCTGACGACGTCACTGGCTAGGTGGCTCACCTGGTGATTAACCGGATAGGCCAATCCGGGCCGGGTTTCTTGTAAAATCTGCAAGAATAAAAAACAAGAAAACATGCACAGATGCATTTTCAATGTATAACCTGCAGCTTTTAGTGAGTTGGCTTTTATTTGGTTAATAGTTATCGATGCAGCGATGCAGGGATTTCAACCTCAGGTCTCACACTCCGCTCATTTCGAGTTAACCGTCACTTCCCGGTTTTTTATATATTTCTTACATAAAACAAAAATCATTATCATTTTTCAATTTATCTATTTTATGTATCAATTACTTTTTAATGGAATATTACTATACACCATATCTCATAACTAACAGTTTTGTTCGAGAAAATGTATCTATTAAAATTAATTGTAGTGTCAATTACTTATTTAAATTTATTCTAAGTAATATACAGTATATTTCCCATAGTTTTCTCACGGATCATGTATGCAAATAATACCGTAACTATTCCTAGAACTGCACTCATGTTTAATATTAAATAATGCTTGCATGTTTCATTGATAAATAAACACCAGTTATCCTTGATTGTTTTACATTAATAACAGTTACACCATTCAGTGCAATGTCGCTCTATTGGGATCATAAATCCATATTGCCATAAAAACAGCACGAGATTAATAACATCAATTATGAAGTGCAGATGTTTACAAGAAGCAATTTTCTGAGTTTTCAGAAGAAAAAGTAGTATTTTATTTTTAAAAACCAGTGGTATATCATATAGGATGTTATTAAGATTTTATGTTGCTAATTATTCATAATTCCCGGGAAAATAATAATTTAAATTCACATAAGGAGTTCATGGCATAATTCCAAATAATTTCTAATTGACTTGAAATCAAGTCAAGCCCAAGTCTAGTAGTAGTAGCCGAGTGTTAAGGCAAGTCAAGTAGTAATATTTCAAGTACTTGAAAAATGTAGTAGTTCTTCAAAACTACTAGATTTTTTATCAATTTTATTATTTATTTTATAGAAATCACAATGAGATTTCCAATAAAGACTTTTAATAACCAAATCATAAATAACTCTAATTCGCAACTTATTAACAAAAAATTATATAAAATACGAAAATATAAATAAACATGACGCTTCTACTAAAGTTATCACCTAAAATATTGTGGGTTTTGTGATAGTTAGAGCAGCCCTGAAAAAATATCTTTCAACGGGAGCTGAGAATGCTCGTATTAAAAAAAATGACTATTTACATAAATTTCGTTAAAAATGCCTGGTTTGTCGCATTTTACAAATCACAGAAAAAGCATCACTAAGCTTGGCAGTTATAATATAATAAGATAGGTAATTAATAATATAATTTATGACTTTTTCTTTTTAACAACCTATACTTCTAAGCAGCTCACAATTTTTAAGGTCAGATAACAATTTTTGGAGTCAAAATGACAGAGTTTGCGGTATTCTAGTAAGTGATAACTACAATGTAATGAAATCTCACTAGGTATCTCAAGCTCGTGCTCACTTCACATCATTTATTTTCCATTTCCCCCTCACTTCATTCTAGTTCTAGTTATAAATTTGAAATGCAATCTGCTTGTCAGTATAATATAAAGTAGCCTGAAAATGTTTGTTGTTAAATCAAGTAGCTAAGATAGAAAATCAAGTCAAGTACTGAATTTAAGAAAAGCTTGTTTTTCAAGTCAAGTTTAGTAATTCTCAAAAACATATATCTACTTGACTTGATGAAACCTTAAGTATCATTAATAATTATTATAAAAAGGAGGCAAAGTACATATATAACATTTTTTTATATTTTCACAAAGTACTGCATTTAAATTTATTGTTTACGTCTTAGTTACCGTGGCAGAAACTAAAACATTGCAGCCAAAGGGCGTTAAGGAAATGTCAAAAAAAATATACACATTGATAATATTTACAAAGATAAAACAGCTATCATCCTGAACCGACTATGATTGTTTAATAATTCTCATAATATGTATCAGCTAGGGGTGGGCGATACTGGAAAAAATATCGAAAATATCGATATTAAAAAAAAATATCGATATATTCGATATATCGAAGATTTGATATATCGAATATATCGATTTATTGGATTATCGATATATCGAATTATCGATATATCGAATTACCGATATTTTGAATTATCGATATATCGAATTATCGATATATTGAATTATCGATATATCTAGTTATCGATATATCGGGTTTTTGATACCTACATTAGATTATAGATATATCGAATTACTCTTTCGACCGCGAAGTAGATAACGTTTGCAATGAATGAAAACCAAAAATCACAATATCTGTCTCTAGCATAGCGCATATATTGGATACGTCGGTTATTAGGTCGTTCAAAGCACCATTTGCTTCGCGGTCAAAATAGACTATAATAGATATTATATTTTCTTACGTATTTTGTTAGTTGGTCTAAATATCGTAGATAATATAGCTCGTAATTTAAAGTGAGTAAGAAGAAATAGATGAAAATCAGTTTTTCGCCATTTTCTTATAAGCTTTGGGGAATTTTGGGATAACAAGGCCACCGTTAAAATCGCCCCTCAGATGCGCACAATAACTCCCATTTAATCGGAGTCGTAGCTCTTATAGTTTCCGAGATCCCAATGGTGGCAGATGAAATATGGACAGACTGTACAATTATTCAATATATCGAATTTATCGAATATGCGATATATCGAATTTTCGATTATAAGATATATCGAATTATCAAATATGCGATATATCGAATAATCGAATATACTATATATCGAATCATCGAATATGCGATATATCGAATTATCGAATATGCGATATATCGATTTATCGAATATGCGATATATCGAATTATCGATATAGTCGCATTATCGATATATCGATATTTATATTTTTTAAATATCGGTATTCGATATATCGACTATTCGATAAAGTAATCGATATATCGTAAAAAGTACCCAGCCCTAGTATCACTGTATAAGGCTAAAGGACAGTCGAGGAATTGAATCATTTTAAGACTGCAAATATGAATAGTATTTCTCTATTTTTCACGTATGAATGTTTATTAAAATATGATCAAAGGGAAGTGGAAGTTTGAAATCTGTTACAAAGAAATGTTTTTAAATATATTGTAGAAAGTTGATGTAAAATATGGAAATAACTTACTGATTTTTTTTTGTTTTTTGGTTTAGTGAAATTTTAGTAGGCTTCCGTGCTTATTTTGTGGCGAGAATCAATTCTATGGTGACCACACTTTACTTTTGCAAAAACTAGGATAGTGATTATTGCTCAAGCTGCTTCTTTTTCTATCGAATCGTCGGCTTAGTATGCAAATGTCGAAGTCTACTTTTTTGTGAAAATGAGTTACTAGTGCTATCTTGTATAAAATGGAGTAATCAAATAAGCTAAAATTAAAAAAAAAATACTTATGTAAAGACCCTGAATAGATATAATTGTAACTCCACATTGGCTAGAAGCAATAGTTACGTGTTGTATGTCCGACAGTTAATATGTGGTTAGACTTTGAATACCAGACGTATCACTATAAATCATGTCTTGGAGTATTTTAGTGAAATAGTGGTTTCTTTATATTGTGTGTAATATTCTTCAAAGTTGTAAAGAACATTTATAATTTGTCAAATTGTTTTACATGTGAAAACCAATTAAAATAGCTATATTATTATAGCTATAAGTGGACTTCTACAATTCTTTTTTCCTTAGATGGTCTTCATCTTTAATTTCGTTAAGTTACCATATTTTATTTATGTTAGTTTTAATTTGTCTCCTGGGGCCTGTTTCACAAAACTACAAGTCTTGTAATACAAGTGTATCACTTGGCAACGCTTGTCAAATTTTCAATATGTGCCAATAAAATTTATAACTTGATAAGCGTTGCCTAGTGAGTAGTGATACACTTGTATTACAAGTCTTGTAGTTTTGCGACACAGGCCCCTGTAAATTCCATATTTTATGACTTAAATTTGTTTTGCAACAGATTTTTGCAGTCCAAATGACTAACCTAGTCCGATCCCATGCTGATTTCCCGGTACTAAACATATTCTCAGTCCAGTCCTATATATTTCTCAAGCTTTATTACTCATTGTTGGGTGTACGAATCTACATTATCATAGATATCGGTAAAGATTTCTTACCTTATAAGTCTTTATCACTCGTCACGTTTCAAGCATTCTCGTCGAGTTATAAAAAAGTATCTAATGATAATATACATATATGATGGGACATGTCCCTATAGTGTGCAAAGTGATTATTGTATGATAAGTTTGTACCTTTATCATGGTTGATAGTTTTGAATGTGAGTACAGCAACAAAGCAGAGGCAGGGCTTCGATAAGCCTAACCCGGTAACTCTCAAGCCAAACAAGTCTGCAATGCATATGCACGGCGCACAGAGGTTACAGTTCTCAAACTCCAACTACAGGATCGATATATGCAGATACTTCCTCAAACTTGGTTACTGACACTTTGGGCTTGTTTGTTTTATCCACGGATTTCGCAATTCCTTGTTGCATTCAATAACAACTATTTTCCTCATAAATATTTTATGTAGTTTTTTATCTATTCGCCAATTTTCTTAATCCTTTCAACGCAGATCAGTCTAGTCTAGATTAAAAAGTTGTTATTGTTTTGTTTAATTATCAAGATCAAGACTCTAGACTAATCTGTGCGAACGCTTCAAACAAGGGCAGATATAACTCTTTGGTTTTTATTTCTTAACATAGATTTTCGAAATATTTTGTTACCTTCTTTTGAATATTTAATATATTAGTTTATCAAAGTTGCAATGCATTTTTTAATAAAACAATTTTCTCGAATTATAGAAATATTGCTAGCATAGAAGTTTTGAATATGGGGAAATAAGAATTATAATCAGTTGTATCTAAAGCTGCATGATATTTGAATTTCAATATCGATAGTCGATAATAAAATAATATCGATATTTTTCTATATATCGATAATTATCGATAAATTCCGATTCAATAATACTGGTCAATTCTGTGGCAGCCACAGCTGATCGTTTTTATTAAACAGAAACCAAATTGATGTAGGGTAAAAAATATAAGGAGAGAAGTGATGTCCTTAAAATTTGTAAGTAGATAATGATGTCATCAAGAACAATCAGATGTAGCCAGCACATCACGTCCTTTGGCTTGTAATCGTATTTTCAATATTTTAATTTCTTATTTCAATAAAGCTAGGTATTTGTTTATTTACTTCGTTCTTACCGAAGTCTTTATATTTAAGGTAAATTTTATATAATTCGCAGCCTGAAATATCTAAAATAAAATTATGTACGTATATTAACATTTTTATTTATATGTTCCTGTATATCTAAATTGAAAAAACCCAATCTTATTTTTTTTTTAAATTGGTATTTAATTCCCAATATATGTGTACTGCATTTTTCAAATGACATGTATGTCATTAATGGTATTTATGAAGATGATTTTGGCGTTCCCAATTTGTGCTTCGTGGTGTGTTGGTAGTTTCGTTAGTTTAATCTACAACTTTTTATGTATGTATGTTTCGTCCATTATTATATTTGTATATAATACTGTTGTCAGTTTCGACATTTATTTATTTTGGAAATCAATTTCATCCGACGACAAGACTATGCCATCAATCCATCTTAACCCCCCCATCGATTTGAATCACATGGTTACGTTACGAATGTTACGATTGATGAATTGCGACACACACTGTACATACATACAAACAGATATTGTCGTAAAATAGTTACAACATTTTTAGGTATCATGTACCCATTTGGTTGAATATCTGGTTTTAATAGGAAACATACAATTAATGTAATACTATATTTCATTCGCTTTATTCTTCTCGTAATTGTTTACTAATTTATATAAATTTTAAATACCACGTAAATAAATAACTTGGTATGAATTATTAGCATAATTTTGTTTGCAAATGATAAAGTATGTTCATTCAAGGTTTGGGTTCCCTGCGCAGCTATTACTCACCGTAATAACCACAACAAATCTGAATCCATTTTCCTTTAATAAATCTCGTAAACATTTAAGCTAAACGGCATTGAATGCTAACGATAACGAACACATCGAAAGATTTACTCGGTGTCGGGTAGATGAAGACTGGGCGTCGAAGACGCATGCCAGACGCAAATAGCGTCGCGACGTCTCTCCGCACATGTGCCGCTCGCATGGGATGGACGCCAGCGTCAGCCGGAAGCGATGCTCGTCTGTTTCATCTCTCAGATGCGGACTCTAATCTCTGCACTGGTTTTATACGGACACGTGTACCAACATAACGCACTCAAAGCTCTAGTGGGTTTAAGATAAGATGGATTATTTTTATACGTAATGGATCGACAATATTGAAATAGTTTAGTTTATACGTTGAGATTGAGGTTGTGAAAATAGAAATAAAATGTGGATTTCAACTGTAATGGAAATAACATTCCATTACATTTGCACAACTGCTAGTTTGTGTAACATAATTATTAAATTTATTTTATGCCGTCTTTTTGCACTGTTTCCCGGACTTTTAACAATACAGAAGCAAAAATAGAATTTCAGTAAACTTTATTTGATCTCTCATTTCTCGTTTTGTTTTGCTTCCTGCATTCATAGTATTCCTACTCAGATATCCATGCAAGCTTCTACACATACAGAAGTAATCATGAAAATGTTAGAATGTGATTTCTTTGAGTCACCGGTGCCGATTTTTCAAAATTTCCTTGGCGGGCAACGTTTCTTATAATGACCAAAACCATAAATTACTATGAAAAAGAAATACTAGACAAACACTTTAAATTCTGTAATTCTTGAACAATTTAAACAAGAGGACAATCCGTAACTACCAAAACTGCTCCAGAATTTGCTATGGTTTCAGCAGATCTAGCATTAGAGCTAAGAGCTAACACTTTTGAGTGTTCTAATTCTTGACCCACTAAATCTAAAGCACAATCCAGAGCAGCTAAATCTGCTCCAGAAAATGCTCTGGTTTTAACAGGCCAAGAATTAGAGCACACGTCGAAGCGTGCTGCAATTCCCAGCATGCTGAACTAGACCACCTTTAAGGGTGCCGCAGAGCGGGACTGAGTGCTAGCGTCTCAGTATTCTCAGTATATATTAAGCCACGCATTATCATCGGTCATATGGATTTCTATTGGATGATATTCAATCTGTAATTGTAGCTACACTAGTGGGAATTTTAAAATGAAAATTTATATGCATAGGTACTTTGATGCGACTAATTCACTAGTAATATTTTTAAGGGTGTAACTCACACCTATTTTAGAGTAGTAGTCAGTTACTTAAAAATGAAAGGAAGATCAATAATACTTTATAATAATAACAATTCAAGGCCTTCTTAAGCCTCATTTATACTTTGCATAGAATAGAATGGAATAGAATAGAATAAGGAATGGAATGGAATAGAAATATTAAACAATGTAAACGCATGGAACCATTTATACTTGCACAGAATGGAATAGAATGGAATGGAATAGAATAGGAAATGAATTATTTCTATTTCCTATTCTGTTCCATTCCATTCCTGTTCCATTCGTGTTACTCCGAGGATATTCGTGGAGTTACGTCTGTTGGATTACGCGTTTTGTTGTTGTAACAGCGGTGATTAGAAGGCGCTGACAATTAAAAATAGAATGTATTGTGATTGACAAGTGTCAGACGATCAATAAATGTCTAGTTTATGAAATAAGATTTTTCCTATGTTAAAGATAAACATAAAAAACATAAATTCCAGCTTCTAGTTTAACCAGAGTTTTGATATTTTAGTGACAAAGTGAGGTTATTCTATTCCAAGTTATTCTGTTCTATGCAATGTATAAATGGGTGCTACGTATTTCTGTGCCTATTCCATTCTATTCCTTATTCCATTCTATTCTATGCAATGTATAAATCAGGCTTTACTGATGTAAAAAAATGCTGCGCTAAGGTAAATGTCTCCTTGGGGGCATTGCCTCATTGAAAATTTTCCTTGGGGGCATGAGCCCTGCTGCCTCCATGAAGTCGGCGTCCATGCTATGAGTGTGATTGCGATTCTTTGGTTTTGAGATCAATCAATGTATATTCTAGTACTCGTGATGGGTTTAGAAATAACGCACATATATGTAATATAAATTTTATTTACGGCGAAGTTTAATTGTGACACTTAGCTAATTTATTACTGGGATGTAGATTCAGTATACAGTATAAAGTATACAGTATAAAGTATACAATGTCTTGAAATAGTGGGTCTACGGAAATGTAATCTTGAATGTGATGCATGGGAATTGGGAATGTAATGATATGTCTGCTCATGACTAGGATTTTATGCGGTTTTCGATATAAACAAGGAGGCGGGTGATTTAGAAAGTTAAGGGTTGATGAAGTAGGTCAGAGGATGGAACGTTGTCGATTTGTATATATGTCACAGAATAGGTTTATACAGAAGCGACAGTAAGACGGAGAAACGAAAATTAGAGAGAGATGGAGAATGTGCACAAATTTAAAGGACTCATTGTTTAACATCGGAAAGTTTCCTCACATCTTAGAGAGAAATAGGGGAAGAGCACAAATTTAAAGATCTACACAATGCTTCAAGGTCACAGAACTGGAAAGGGGAACATGAAAGGTACCGATACGGAGTGTCGCTTCTGTATGTAACTATTCTGTGTATTAGGCAGTCCAGAACAAATGAAATTGGCAGAGGGCAGCTGTCAAAATATTATTTCAAATTTATTAAAAGTGTACTGGTAATACAATAAAATAATTTTATACATCTGTATTGATATTTCGCATTGTAGAGATATTGTTTAAATTATATTTTCACTCAAACTGTTTAAAATTTGTCAAATATATCTAATAGTGAGGTCAGACTTCACTATTATATATATTTGACAAAGTATTTGACAGTTTAAGTGAATATATAATTTAAACAATATCTTTACAATGCGAAATATCGATACACATGAAAAGAATTATTTTATTCTATTACCAGTTAATTTTTAATAAACTTGAAATAATATTTTGACAGCTGCCCTCTGCCAATTTCATTTGTTTTGGACTGCCTAATACACAGAATAGTTACATACAGAAGCGACACTCCGTATCGGTACCTTTCATGTGTTACATAAAGGTTAGTTTTTTGATGTTGTATAAATATGGTCTAGTATAGCATATTATATGATGGGGTCAATCATTATAAGGGTCTAAACTTCGGAATTTATGAAGGGAAAGAAATACGATAGGAATTTACATCGTTGAAGTTTAGCGTCAAGCGAAGAAAATATGAAATACAGAATACGAAAATATGTACATTAAAAATATCTACAAAACTTTTAAAACTAGACATCAAATAATGTGGGTACACAGCACACATGAGTAGCACAAACAAAAGGGGGAACATGACCGTAATCGAATTTTAATAATAAATAATAAACACTAACCACTGTAGCTTCTCATTACAAATATAAAAACTAAACATTGGATTGTAATAATAAAGCTATTAACAATAAAATGTTTTGGAAAATTGATATGTGAAGTCAACATGGTAGGATCGTGGAAGAAGACAGACATACTGAATTTTTCGCACCCAGTCTATCTATCTGTCTTCTTACACGATTCTACTAGGCTGACTACAATATCCCTGCCCCAAACTTTTAATATTTATTTTCTTGTAAACTTCGTACAATAAATCAATTTAAAAAATACGGATATTTCATTTATTGTTCAGTATCATATTAAACAGGAATCGATGTTGCTTGTAGTCTTCATTTCTTAGTATCAATAGTGCATACTATATATGAAATACAAATACCATTGTGTAAACGTTACAAACCTGTTTTGGTTTATTCTAGTTTTTTAACTTTTATTTTATTAAGAAACACTTATAAGTTTTACCTGGTTTTATTTTTTCAAATTAAAATATAAATCTTATGTTGTCACCTATAATATCCTTACTATAGGGTCTTTCAATTAGCACGCCTTAACATTGACAGTTGATTACAATTTTGTTTGAATTGACACCGCTATCGTTTTCCATTATGGAAAAGTATACCAATAAAGAAAATTTATTATTGAAATTCATCCTCAATTCGCCAAACTTTTCGTGAGCTTATGTGCAATTTATATAACCATCCTACCGAGAGTACAATTCAATAACTAATTACAAAATTTGAGGAAACTGGTTCAGTTGCTGATCGGTGCAGTGTCTGTGCGTCGTCGAAACGTTCGGTCAGTCGAAAATATTATTGCAGTTGAAATAAGTGTATGAGAGAACAGAAATATCTCAGTTTTTCGTGACTACCAACGGCGAAAGGTATCGAGAGATCTTAACCTGTATTATTTGGCTAGAATTGGATAATATGGACAAATACGAAATGTGGTTCCAGCAAGAGAACGCTACGTGCCACACTGCGTGTAACACAGTCGAATTATTGCGAGAAAAGTTTCCAGGGCGCCATATTCGAGGAGAGGTGACATAAATTGGTGTATAATTTAATGCCCTTAGATTTTTTCTTTTGATCTACGTTAAATCTATGGTCTGTACCAATAAGCCAGCAACATGGAGCAGAACATTATTCGAACCATTGCTGAAATCCAGCCCGAATTATATCAAAAAGTAATAACAACTTGGGTCTCTTGGACTGTCATTTTCATTTATAATCAAATGCAATCAAAATTCATGCTGGAACTTATGTACAAGATTTTTTATTAAATTTTAAAGATTTGGCGTACTTATATTCTTATACTTCCAATGTCTTAATTTGCAGTCGTAAAAGAGGTATCGTATGTCGCTCGTTTATAAGCTCTTTACAATTCTCCTGGATTCTGATTATAGATAAAAACCATTTATGCTTTAAAAATATAGGGATTATATTATCAAAAAGGTACTCATACTACAGCAGAAATTCAGAAGTTTATAACAAGAATGAACTTTTTAACAGAATGGATGGAATACAATAATTAGTCAAATTTGTTTCAGTCTTTACGAAGCTATTCTTCAATTTTTTTATTTAT
Organism: Stenolophus ochropezus; assembly: GCA_035578165.1. Taxonomy (NCBI): domain Eukaryota; kingdom Metazoa; phylum Arthropoda; class Insecta; order Coleoptera; family Carabidae; genus Stenolophus; species Stenolophus ochropezus. Next base: position 18,640,115 of record JAQOWZ010000010.1, on the reverse strand, counting down.
TAATATCCATTTATGTTGTTAAAATATTAAGAAATATATATTACACAACTAATGTGATATTCATATCATTCAAATATATTTTTATGTTTCGTAAATCCATACTATTTAAATTTATGACACCTATATTTATTTTATTTACTTTGACTTGCACTGTCTATATGACGCGAAGTCAAATCCGGTAGGTGCTGAGATTAAACTCTTACAAAAATTGAAAAAACTCCAATAATTTTTTCACATCCATTAATCCACTCCAATCAAAATACTTGCACCTTCTTTACAGAATACTTCAAAAAATTAACGGACAAATGAGTATCAAAAATGACATTTAAATCACGACAGCGACGCTGGGGTGAGTTAAGAATCATTGTTAACCCGAGTTGTCGTTACTTCGCAGGACTTATAAGTAAATTTTACCCATTAAATTTATAGCTCGAATTATACAAGCTTGATTATTTCACGAATGACAACAGTTCAAACATAAAATTTTATATATTAACAAAATGTAACCATATCGATGGCATTGTGGTTTTATAAAAAAAATCACTAAAAACACTACCTATGGCCATCAAATGAACCATTCTGATTGTAAAAATCATACTTAATTTTTTTTAAGTTATTGATATTTTTTGTGCATCATATTCAAAAAAAATGACATGTGTCATTGATCTTTGTTACTTTTTAAAAATGATTTGGCACAGGTTTGAAAATATTACAAAGTAAAAAGATGGGCGTGTATAACTTTCTATATTTATCATTTCAAATCATAAAAGAATGACACAACTCTTCATTTATTTTCAGATGAAGGTTGATTTATTTATAATACATATACATGATTAAAATATAATACATTTCACTCTCTGGTCCATTTTTACTTTTACACGTATCATTTCAGGAGAAGGACATGGTATCATTATTTTCCCTTTAAAACAGATTTCATACAGGTAATTAGATTACATTTATATTATAAAATAGGATTACTTCAATATACTGTTTTGTCTAGACAGAGGACAATTATACCGTACCCACTTGATAATAATAAATACATTAAAATCTACATCTCCATCGAATTAGAGTTTCATAGTCTATAACTCAATTACACTAACAAAGTTATGACCACTTAAGTTTAATTACACATTTAAAAATTGACTTTATTGATGTTAGGTATACGAGTACAAAGCAACACAGCACAGTTTATGTCATTCCGGAATGGACCACAACAACGGTTTATATTCATTTATTTTGGGAGCACTCCATTTGCTTATTTTACAGACGACTTTGTTAATGTTTCGTCCGCTTATGAATGAAAATAGAGGCATGTTTTTTCAGCCATTACAAAAACAGGAAGTTTATTTTTTAATAATCATAGTTGTAAGTGTAGCATATCTCTATTTTAAATAGTTATTTTTTGTTACCTGCGATGACTGGAGCTTTTATACTTTAATAATTTACATTTTAATTATTTTTGTAATCAATTCTTATATAACTCCTCACATTTAAGAAATTTCAATTCAATTTATATGCACCCTCTTAATGAGAGCTCAAGAGTATAAACTTTGGATTTAATATTCATCTTGTTTTCTCCCAATTCATCAATAATTTTCCAAAAATGTGAAGGAATGATTAAAGAAAACAATGATCTCAGTAAATGACGTAATAAAAGTTTATACTCGTAACAATAAAACAGAGCCGTGTTGCAAAATAGACTTGTACATTTGTTGAAAGTGGTGGGATTCCATAATTTTGGTTACTATCGTTTGAAGTTGTTATGATATGAATTGCAAATATCAACTACGAAGTTCTATAACAGTGATCATTTAATACATAATAAGACAATTACAGAATACACTACACTGATGTCAAAATATGCTAAATTTGTTACAAAGAATTCCCGCAATGATGACATTTGTAATTTATTTTTACTAGGAGTAATTCTTATTTGTAGTTCTTACGAGTATTCCAATGGTATTCTACCCATGACCCTATGATCTCATAAAATAAAGTCAAATGTAACAAATTTATTACAAAATTTCAGAGGTACATGAAAATTACCTAAAGCCTTTAAAAAGTGCCAACAGTTTACAATAGGCAATATTCGTTCGAGGGTCCTCTCAAATAAATCATCCTTAAAAAATAAAATCCGGTATGTATTTCTTGTTGTATGAAAATTGTTTCGCTAGGAGTGACGAAAATGAATCTAATTGCGAAAAGGATCGTTCTCCGGTGCAATTCCTAATCATTAAAGTCCAAAAAAAATACGCTATCTCAAAGTTTAGGCATACAGACTGTATGCTATCTTTTCGATTCACATCGTAACAATCATCTAAAGTCATTTTTAAAATCTCACTTTCTTTCATATTTGTCATCTCGTTACTAAGATCAATGTTCAAATCATTTGGATAACTTTAAGTAAACATTCATCTCTATATAAACTAGAGTCCACCAAAAACGAGAATATGTTCGTTTGGCGTTGTATTATTCTTGGTACGAGAAAATTTGAATCAACAAATGATTTTTTAAAGAAATATTTTGATTACTAAGCGTTTTATTTAATGCGGTATTTTTTAATGGTTATTTTGATGTGATTACAAAATAGCGATCAATGTGTAAAAATAATATAACAAAAAAGTTGTACCTATACATCTGCGAAAAAGATATTTGATGAAAATTCTGGAGGGTTCTTATTTAGCTGGGGTTCGAAGCACGTCCTTAATTTGCTTATGCATAAGTTCAGCCCTAACAATGCGTTCTCAATATACGCAGTGTTATATTTATTTGGTTAAATATTGGTGAAGCTGAAACTTAGACACACTTATGTCAATTCAAATAATAATAGTTCGTAGTAATAATAATATTTAAAAATTGGTAAAAAGGAGTAGGAATATTTAAAAAACAAAATTAAATTACTTGACAAAGTACGAATGAAAGTAAAGAAGAAATTGTCGATAGATTTAAATTTATTTCTATTAATTTTAAGTATAATCGTTAAAGTGTTAAAGTGTAAGAATTTGAAAATATAGAGGTCAATAGCGGGCAATAAATAAGCGTTAAAGCTGAGAAACATTGTGCTTGAAGCACGTGGCTGCAAGAAAACCTTGTAACCACAACTCACGCCACAATCAATATCACTCGCCCACTTGCTGTTCGTTTTACATCAAATCGTTTACGAGATTTCTTTTGATGTATCCATTATAGATATGTTGGTAAACTCGTAAACTAGCTCTGACTGCCGAAACTTTTACGACTCGTGAACAACTGAGCTTCCTCTTCATTTTTTGTTTAGTAACCGAACACTTACATATCTCGTTGCCATAGCGTTGAGTGTTGAGTAGATGTGAACGACAATATTTATCTTGACAAAAAGAAACAAGTGACTGCTAAGCGGATTACACGAACAAAAACAGTTGTAATCTACGACTGGATGCGCAACTGTTAGTTTGCGAAATAATTACAAACTAATAGCCGCTGTATGTTCGTTGAAATTTAATTGTTTCTGCAAAAACTGAAAACGGTCAACTGTTTGATGGTGGAAACAAAACTGTTGGCAAATTTCATCACGGAATGTTCCTACACTGAAACTGAAATGTTAGTTCATGAATATTTAACATGATGTTCGTTGACATTATAGTTCCTGAAACTATGACAAATAACTTTTTACGTTAACACGTTTCCTTTTTCCATATCTTAATACGTTTTGTACAACTCCTAAATATAAATTAAATGTTTTATTTATAGAATCATGAAAGTTTAATAAGCTTTGTAAAGGGTCGAGGAATATTTAATACCTGTACAAAATTAATAAAGTTTTATTGCCAAATAAATCATAAATTAATTTTAATTTAAGTCTATATTTAGACTCCAATGAAACGAATAAAATTTTCTCAATATGGATACATAATTAATTATAAAGATCACAAATAAAGCACTTAATGGTACAAGTATGATAGCATTTTATAATGCTCGTATAATTTAAATATAATTTCGTGAATATGAATAATTTCGGCAGAACACAAATTATTAATCCAGTATAAGTCTTTTCAAAGAAAGAGTAACAAGGATCGATAATAATATACAGGGTGTTCCATTTAAGTGTGCCACCATTGCTATCTCGAGAACTATAAGAGCTACGAGGTTGGTTAAATTAACAAAGAACCACCATTTTACAAGAATAATACAATGAGAAGAAAAAATACACATTTTTGAACAGGTAGTGAAAGGTACATGAGCAGATTTCAGTTGTTTTGAAACAAAATAAGTATGAGCTTGTATCCATTTTTCATAATATATTAAAAATAAATATTATAGCGAAGTTAGTTGGTATGAACTTTTTAATGAAAGAAAGAGTAAAACACTGATTTAGATGCAATATTAGTTTACCACGGAGTATTTCCCAGCCAATACATGAGAGGTAGTAAATCTGAGTTATTTACTCGGTGTATTCCAATGACAAGTAGCTTGAGTTATGTCAAAGTCTATTCATTTATCGTCGTAAATAAATGTAAATGAGAGGCGTGTGAATTGCAGCGATGACGTCGGAATATCAATGACGAGTGCACACATGTACAATGGCATGTGTCTATTTCAGGGAAGCTATAAATCGGGAGAGCGATGTCTGTTTTTGCTCGAGGCGCATCGTTATCTATTAGGACCGCAGTCCAGCGATTGCCATTTCTCATACACGCGCTGCGTGGCTCCGCCTGGCGCCGGAAAACTTCCTCCAAAAAATCACCAAATGTTGCGCTGGCGTTTTTCTTTTTATCGGAAAAAGCGAAACTAGTTTCATTTTTATACTGAACTTGAACTCGTAAAGTCAAATTAGACTAATCAAAAATGCAATTCCCTTCGCGGTCTAGTTGTGATTGTTAATGTTCGTTGAATTTTTCTTTTACTATGAGTACGAGGAAATATACTTTTATTTAAAGAGGTTTGCATTCAACTGTAGTATCTGTTGGTTTAAATAATTATGACACATTAAACTTTCATGCGTGTTTATTATTTTGAACTGATTTGTTTATTATTCTTACAATTCAATTGTCGTAACTATCTATTTTTCTATAAACTACTTATATGAAATTAAATATGAATAATATTTTATATGAAAGTATACAATACAAACCTTTCTCTTGTATTTATTTTATTTAGACCAATTTTGACACAATGATATCTTTAAATAAAAGACAATTTTAGCAAATGCGTGTATGAAGTATAAAAAGGTGGTACCTTAAAAGAATATTTATTTAAACTCCTTTGAGACTACTAAACTATACATCATATATCCTGGATTCTTAATTATATTTCACTCAAGTATGAATTTCAAATAAAATATTGTTTAAAGGCTTTATTTTTCACCTTCGGTTAAAGTTTCTGTTACCTTAACCGTCGGTTAATAGAAAATTATCGTATCGAATTAGTAAAAACTTATATTATTAACAACTTACGTCAGTTTTTCGATGCGATATTTTTCTATTAAGCGAATGTTAAGGTAACTGACAGTTTAACCGGAGGTGAAAAAATTGGCCTTAAAGGAAGGAAGTGGAAATTTATAATAACATAAGAAATATTGTACAGCGAAAAAACCAAGAAACATAATGTTATTTTGCTTCACATGTGTTAATAATTACATATCTGTTCTTCATCAAGTAAGAATCTAAAAAATAAATGTCTGTGAAATGAAGAATTTGGCGCCTTAAGCCTTTTAGCGCTTTAGGTATGTACCAAGATTGATTAATTAATATGATTATTGTCACTGTTTATATATTTTTTAATCCGCTCATTTAATTTTTTACTTCTTGTTTAGACATCCAATATTATTTACCTTTATTTGACTTGTCATTTTTTTTTATTTTTCTCTATCATTTAACCATAGTAAACTATGTCAATATATTTTGTAATCTATCACTTTTTAAAGAAACTCAAGCTTCGAAATTCTAAAAATATTCATTAAACTCAAAAAATGTTTAAATTGAGGACTATTTAAATTTGCCGTCTAATTTAAGTAAGTAATGCCAAGTTGCACCAAAAAGACTTACATTTTAAGCAACACTTTGATAGCAATGTTGAATAGTTCATTTGAAATATTATTCCGATGTGATATTGTCCATTTAAGAGAAACTTAACATGAATGTAATAATATAATGTTCGTGCAATCGCCCATAAATCAATTTAAGACAAGTTAAAAATTAATGAGGTTAACAAACTAAAACTTCATTTTTGTGAATCTTAATACATAAGGAAATAATCTTTGATTTTTTATAATCAAGGTTAATTTTTTGAGGTAAGATTGGGATTTAAATGCATTAGAGAAAGAAATTATATATATATATATATATATATATATATATATATATATATATATATATATATATATATATATATATATATATATGTCAAAATAAGAAACCCAGGGATACAAGGCGATGATTAATACTGATAGTCTTTTCAACCTTGGTGTATAATATATTATTATTAGTTCTAGTTTATTAGTTTCAGAACATTATGAGTGTATTATGTATAAGTTGTCGATGTGGATTTTATATATTTATTTATATCTTTTCAAATACATACATCGTTCATCATGCATAGTTTTCTGTGATACGAGTGCCTCTAAATTTAGCCCATTAGAGCTCGTCCTCGAGTTTTGCTGCACACACTGGATGGGATTGACTCGCCAAACTGCCAATCGTCAATCAGACGTCAGGTGTCAGCAATATGGCCCAAGTCGGCTCCGGTTTCGCTTTGGCAGTGATTCGGCCCAGTTCGTCGTCGCTAATTGACGTTTTCGTGTCATGACATTTTCTCGATTGTGTATCATACGAGTATAGTTACCATGACAATGATGTGACTAATGGTCAGCTTAACTTCAAGTTATATGACAAGGTTTTTTGGGAAACGGTGACGATTTAATTTGGAGTATGAGTAAAATTTTTATTTTTAAATATTCAGGATATTCACATTTCTTGAGATATTGCCACTTAAAACTAGGGCACATTTTTGTGGAGCAGACGGTGGAAAGTGATTTCTAACCTGTTTCTAAATGTGTATCTTCAACCAGCGTTGAATGATTTGTCAGCGAAAGATTTTAATATTCAGATGAAAAATTGAAGTAGAAATTTATGTAGGTACATGTTCATTTGCATACAGACTGGTAAATTGGGAGATACACCATGCAGATTTCAATGCTCTTTTTACATGTTTAATTATCGTCTACTTAATTATTTTGCAGTAAAACAATTAAATAGTTTGATGTAGAAACAAAAATCTACATATCTATAAATTTGATTTAAAATATCCATTTACCCGAAAAAGTAACAACTTATTAATTCATTTTTCCTTTTTACCTTTTTAGGTAACCGGCTAATTTTATATCTTAATTTCTACTGTTAGAAGCTGTAAGCTTGGATTAACAAATAGACATGTAAGATAAATATCTAGTATCTTATTTATCTCAAAATTATGTTACAAATTTTGTAATTCACGCGCGAGTCCACAGACTATTATTTAGACGAATACTATTAATTTCATACATTCAATATAATATGTAGGAAAATACTATTAAAGTAGATATATCGTCAATATACTACATACTTGAAATCACTGATGTGATGGTTTTTACTTGAATTCAGTCTAAGGAAACATTCAGTTTTCAAGTATAAAAAAAATTAAGTAGTGAAGAGACGTCATAGACGTGGAAAAACATTACGATATTTTATTATTATTTCAGTTGTAAATAAAGATTTAAATATACATAAAAAAAATTAAAGGCAGTGGTGGCTTAGTTGTATAGCAGCTTCGACTCACTGAGCGGAGTGTGAAATTTGGGTTCAATTCTCAGTGACGACAAACCTGGAACCAAAAACATATACTGTTGTGTACGAGTAGTTCGGAATCCACTATAAGCTGTAGGTCCCCTGTTTTGTAATTGGACTTCGGTCTGTTGGACAGTGTAAATTAAGTAAATGAAATAAAACGTGTAGAAATAACCAAGTGATGTAAATATTTAGAAAAGCGAGAAGAAAAAGTGCTACCTAGTACAAAAAAGGGTCATATTAACTATATTTCCAATTATTTTAAAATGAAACAGAATATTTTTAATGAAATGTCAATTTATTTAAAATAATTAGTGCATTGTTTTCATCTCACGTTGGCTACGACTCGACTTGAATAATTATGCATTCAAAAGAGATTTGTAGATGTGACGCCAATCGATTGAACTGTCAAATTATTTACATAATCTTTGTTATTGTTATCAAGGTCGTACGCAGGGGTCGGAGGGGGATTGATGGGTGAAACCCACTCCAAATCTTTTGAATTTTATCCTGAAGGAATAATAATTGCCCGATTTGCGATTGAAAATGATTGTTGAATAGTTTCTGTAGTCTGTACTTTAAAATCCAATCTGTATATGTAAACGTATATTACAACTTTTTCTAAAATTATTAATACATATAGTAAGTAGGTACTTATATAACATATGGTTTTTATGTATGTGATACTATAATATTTTTCGTTTATATTTTTTTATGCTAAATAATAAATAGAAGATAATATAACACAACTTTTTTTTAACTTAAATAGTTTGCAATTATTCATTCCACACATCAAAGCGAATGTTTATAGAGACCGAGAATTAAACCCAAGATCGTAAACTATGCTCAATTACACCTCGTTTCAATATTGGCAAACACTTATGCAATGTATTGCCCAAAATTTTCAATATAAGTTTTTTGTAATATTTTAGAAAAACAAGTAAAACGATGAAAAACAAAATCATTACGAAAGTAAACAAACAGAAAACAAAATATGTCGGTGTCAGTCAAAAGGAATCTAAGATTCTGAAAATAAAACAAGAGATTTAAAAATAATGCAGCAGGACAAAAATAGTTCAGTAGAGCGAGGGAGACGGAAGATCCGTAGTATTTGTTGATGGAGATGTAGCAAGTTGTAGGTAGGATATTCTAATTTCATTTCGATGCGGTACATAGCGATTCTGGCAACGAAAACACTTTAAATTAATCTTATAAATCAGCGGGAATTATATTTGGCATTCGAGTTTAAATAACTCAGAATCCAGAACTACAGCAGGTGTTTGAGATTTGCCTGAGTTATATTGGTAAATATGTACATTTTCTAAAGATTTTTAATGAGTGAAATCCTATATTTTTACAAATATTTGTATGACGCTGTATTGGTTTGTGGAACTGCCAAAAATGTTATATAATATTTTCAAAGATTATAAATAAGAAAATATAAAATATATTCTCATTTATTGCAAGGGATTTATAACCTAATAAAATAGAATCTATTTAGTCCGCTAACCAAAGAAATAACGTAAGAGTCTATCTATTATATTTAAGTAGTCCCATGTTAATAATCTTGGCAAAATTATAATCTCTGAAAATTATTGTCCGAGGTACAGAAATAAATAACGCACTCATTCAGCTTTCGTACACATGTATTTTTATTTATACAAAATGTATATTTTACCTTACGTAAAAAATGTGTAATAATTTTATTCAATATATTTATAATGCACACACTATTGAGAACCATGCTAATTTACTAACAGAAAACTGAAACTACAAGATCAGAATTAAAAGAAGAAAATCATATTTTAAAGAAACAATATTAAATGAAATATATATCACTGCAAAACAATACTTCGTGATGAACGTGCATAATATTATTTGTGATGCAGGTAGGTACTTATTTCTGAACATCTCCGAGAAGCACCATTTACAGTGATGTAGGATGTACTAAAGGATTCAAATAACAAAATTAAATATTAAATAGTTTTTTTTTCATTACATTCAAAAAAAGAGAAAATATCGTCATACCTCTGAAATTGTTCATTATTAATTGGGCGTTAGACTTCGAAACATACTGCTTCATGCAATTTCAATATGGTTTTTTTTAGTACGAATACACTTGTAACAGTTAGAAGAATGGAATGTGTTTATGTTTAAATTAATTTTGATTGCTGCCACCAGGTTATTTTTTAAGTACAAAATAACCAAAACTTAGTTTAATGTGAGGGTTACAAAGCAAAATGAAAAACAAAGGGGAAAATTAACAATTGAAATATATTAAAAAAAATATGGATGTTAAATATACAATAGAGCAAGACAAGTTTACATGAAAAGATTATAAATAATATAAAAATAAAATAACTTAAACACTACTTACATTTTCTTCTACAGGTTTTTACTTACATTATTACTGATATCTTCATCTGACCTCTTAGACTTCCGAAACTTAACTCACTGAACTTACTTAACATTTGTTATTCATGGTTCTCTTGCTATTCGATGACATCACAAATTCTGTTTCAGATTGGCTAGAAAAATCCCGAAATAAACACAGACATTCGTCTCCAAATTTTTCCAGTTGATAACAACCCCTGGGAAAGCAAACTAAGTGTGTTTACCACGAAGATTTCTCATTGCCTATAACTCATATGATCAGAATTTGAAATGCAAACGAATAACAAGATAACATCTTCAAATTTTAAACTAACAATATAAAATATAATATAAAACAATAAAATTATTAATTAATAACGGCCCGAAGGTTCAACTGTTACATCCCTTTCCCCTTAAAACAAGTTACGTTGTCAGAAGGACGACGTAACTTTCCACGAAAAATTACTTTACTAGACTCTGGTCCAGAAGATCCTTCAGGCTTCTTCATAACCTTTCACGACTCGACGATGGGGAAGTGCCAGTTCCGTCCCAGCTCACTCGAACCGCCAAGTTGCTTCACCAACTTGATCCTCTGAAGTTGCATCTCGGGAAATATTAGCCCTTCTCAGCTACTTTCCTATGCCAACAGCTGACAGCTTCACAGTGCAGCTTACTTTGATCGTGGTTTCGTAGTGGCCTATGGACAGTAACCTTGACACTTCTCCTGGGTAGGACGTTGGTACACGTGTACACTTGAATAAGTGTGGATCTGGACCATCGTACTAATAATTTTAGTAAATTCGGAAAGCTGTAACAAAGGCACCTTCGGCAGTATCGCATTTACATCTTAATATCCTAACTAATTTTTTTTTTATTCCCTACTAATAGATATCGTTGGTATATACTCTCTAACAATTTTAAATATGCTACATAATTTATTTTTCTTTAAATACTTTTAACCAATTTACTACAGTAATGAAAACTGAATAAATATAACTACGTAAAATCACCGAGGTTACACATCATGTTTTCAAATTTCATTAATCTTTGCAATATGCTGGCTACCAGCGGATAGGAGCGCCAAATTCCTAAGCCTCAACAACAATATGTGGCTTTGGCATCCAAAAAAAACTAGACTCTACTAACAAAATCCAAAATCAAATTCAATTTTTAATAACATATTCCAATATCCGAAAAATCAATTCCAATTCAAGTAATCAGGCTAAATAACACAAATTTAAAAAATAAACAATTATAATTTTAGCAATGAAAATAAACAGTATATAATTAAAAAAATATCAACTACAAACAACTATAATGAAAATAAATTTTAACATTTTAGCACTGATTACGTCACACAGAATTTTTCGTATTATTTTCTTTTTCTTTGTTTAAAAAGTAGATATTTTAAAATTATTTCATCTATGAAATAAATTTTATTTACAATCTCTTTGAAATTATTTATACTAAGTTTAAAATGAAACGTAAAATCATCGTTTATGCTATTTTTTGTAAAATGCTTGTTAAAATAATAATTCGCTAACTTTTCTCGAATTAATTTATGTTCTGGTTTCTTACCTATTTGCTGAATTATGGGGGTTTTCTTTATTGTAGCGATTAAAGGAACAACTTCTTGGGTCGACATCACGCTTTCGGGATTGGAAGTTGTCTCTACCGCGTAGCTAAACTGGATCTCTGGATGCACTACATCAGAGTTGTCTTTCATCTCGAAAACCTCTGCTGCATCCGCTATGTCCACGAAATGTACGTCGTCCAGTCGGTTTTCCTTAATCACTGGTTCCAACTCTCTACTCGTTTTCTTTTCATTCTTTGTCCTACAAACAAAAATCTCGCGCTCTGTTATTATTTCCTTACTCACATGAATTTCTTCTAATGATTCTTCGTTGTCATCTCCGGGTAATAGGCTTCGTTCTTCAATTTGATGAAGGATTTCTAACTTCTGAGCCATGCTGATTGTCTTGGCTTCATCTTCGTCTTCTTGATGATTATCATTGTCCGTTTCTATCGTATGTTTTGCGCTTGCCTCTTTCTCAAACACTTCATCCTTTCTGATGTTAGAATGGATGAATCTCTCATCCGCCGCCACCGAATCAACTTCCTGCAAAATACTGTCGGTACCTTTTCCTCCTCGTTTGTCCTCCGGCATAGAATTTTCCATGGTTCCCTTTACCAATTCCTCCACCGGTGTACAAACTATGTTCCTCTCGAACATCTCAGGTTCCTCTTCCGATAACAACCCTTCGTTATCTTCTTCTACCGATTCCCTACCGACTTTGACCTTATCACATGAAGTATTGATTACAACGGTTAACGCTTTTAAAAATTTTGCACCTACGGATCTCTCAAACGACAATGGCACATCTAAATCATGTTTACTATTATTAACAATAATTTCTTCAGATTTTATCCCTGTACAATTCATACTTATCGCATTGCTATTTTCAAACTGCCTATTTTTTCCACATTCTCTCGTATTACACGTACTTTTATCACATTCATTCACTTTAATATTTCGATCATTACATGCAACTGTCTGCTCTATTTTGTGGGGTAACTTCTTTATTGGACAAAATTTCTTTATGTGTCCCCTTTCTCCACATCCAAAACATGTAGAATTAAGAAATTTTGTGGGACAGGCCCATTGAAAATGTCCCAATTCTCCACATCGAAAACACATAATTTCGCGATTTCCCTGATTATTTCGACTGTTCTCTGTACTTCTATTACATGTACAATTTTCAATATTTAAATTTACTTTTGACTGGGAAAAATTTTGATAATCTGAATTCTGATTTGGAACAATTTCGGGTCTAAAATAATTTTCAAAGCTGTACTCTCTACGTCTGAATCTATATCTCATTTCTTCTTTAAACATTTTCCAATTCTTTATAACTTCCTGTTTACATGAATTAAGAAAAAATTTTGCTTTGCCCTTACATTTTAGACACGCTAAATTAACTAATCTATGATCTGAAAAATTCATTATTTCTTTAAAATCTTCTAATTTTGAAATAAATTCATCAACACATTCATGACTCTCACCGCTAAAAGTCGGTGATCTGTCTAAAATTAAACTCAATTCCATTAGATTCATTTTCTTTACTTCTTCTCTTTGAGCGTGATACAGAATAAATTCTACCGAGCTTGACTACTGGAATATTCGAATCCGACCGCTTGCCACCAAAATGTAACAGTTAGAAGAATGGAATGTGTTTATGTTTAAATTAATTTTGATTGCTGCCACCAGGTTATTTTTTAAGTACAAAATAACCAAAACTTAGTTTAATGTGAGGGTTACAAAGCAAAATGAAAAACAAAGGGGAAAATTAACAATTGAAATATATTAAAAAAAATATGGATGTTAAATATACAATAGAGCAAGACAAGTTTACATGAAAAGATTATAAATAATATAAAAATAAAATAACTTAAACACTACTTACATTTTCTTCTACAGGTTTTTACTTACATTATTACTGATATCTTCATCTGACCTCTTAGACTTCCGAAACTTAACTCACTGAACTTACTTAACATTTGTTATTCATGGTTCTCTTGCTATTCGATGACATCACAAATTCTGTTTCTGATTGGCTAGAAAAATCCCGAAATAAACACAGACATTCGTCTCCAAATTTTTCCAGTTGATAACAACCCCTGGGAAAGCAAACTAAGTGTGTTTACCACGAAGATTTCTCATTGCCTATAACTCATATGATCAGAATTTGAAATGCAAACGAATAACAAGATAACATCTTCAAATTTTAAACTAACAATATAAAATATAATATAAAACAATAAAATTATTAATTAATAACGGCCCGAAGGTTCAACTGTTACACACTGGTATGTGAATATTAAAAACCTAATTTTTATTGAATATTTTAATATTTTAAAATACGTGTATAATTGAATCGTCCTAAATTTTTCAAAATTACTTCAACCTATAATCGTTTAATTATTACTAAAAATGATGGGTACATATTTTGTGCTCGTTAATATTAGGTCCATACTCTTCTTCAGTTACGGTTAAAGAGAAGTGAATGGAACAGATAATTTTTAATAATAAAAAGAACGGTAATAATGGTCAACTTCAGAATTATCGTTGAAAATTTATACTATTCTTCAAACTAGATATAGAAAAATATGTAAGTATTATTTTTAATTACATCTTCATTTAATAAAACATAACATTAAAACATTGTTATGATTTTTTTCACTACTAGCCTAGACACCAGTGTTTCTTTCAGGTATATTTCCGGGGAGGGATGAGATGCCGATGCACCCCGGAGTAAAAACCCTCCCCCCTCCTCTGAAGGACTTTAAGATAATTAAAAATAATTTAGAATTATTAAAAAAAATATATAAACATATAAATATGATATACACTCTACATGCTTGGTGTAATACAGTGATGACCAATCAAAGTTAAATTTGTCAAAAGAAATAACTTAGCTTAAGTTTAATATTTCATGCAATTTAAGCTAAACTAAACGCTACTAACTTCATCAGTCAGTCGGTTTCGTATTATTAAAAATAAGGTCTCCCAAAAGTATGTAGAAGAACAAGAGAAGAATGGGCGTAAACGATAGGATACCCAAAATATCACTAACAATGGTGTATTGTAAATGCAAATTTAATTAAAAGTTGTACCTACTGTTTTGTTAGGATCAAGTTCATTTACTTCCCGGTCTTCAAATATATATATATATATATATATATATATATATATATATATATTTAGAAATAAACTAGCTATATTTCAAATACAACAATAAAACAAATTTGTCATGACCCCGAAATCATAATAATCCAATTTTTAAGTGACATTAAAATTCAGCAGGCACAACCTCATGAGTTCAGCAGGAAGCGTCCGTAAAAGGGAAAGAAATTTTATTCACTTCATCTCAGTTGATTTGTAACAACAAGGACGACCACAATAAGCGAATTTACTGATGTGATGTGATAATTTGTGGAAAAGAATACACCTATTATTATATTATGTATACCATCGTTGTCTATACAAACTACAACATAACTAGATGCATTGAGTAATATAGTCAATCTAGCCTCTGCAAGGGATTGTAACTTATAGTGGGTTCCAAACCACTCGGACTCAGCGGTATTTTATTTGGAAAAGTTTCGCGAATATAGAATTTGAACTCACTGTGCTCATTTGATTCGGAGCGCGCTAACCAAATAAGACATCACTGGTTGTGTAAATATTTATGGAAATATTTTTTTTATCTCTTAATAAAAGTTTGTAAGGAGATATAAATAAAAATGAAAAGAGCATTTACGATTCTTTTGTTACGTATTTAAATGTGAATAAATATTTCAATATAAATTTAATATTCACTCAAAGTATTCGATACAAGTATATTAAAATATTGTTGGTTAAATTTTCATTAAAATTTTCAAGATACGCGATGAATTTCTTGAGTTGTTGGGCGCAACTTCTTTTAAATTAAAATTTCCATGAAAGGCATATTTAAAAATCTATTTAAAGATACCACGCCTTTTCATTGTATTGTATTTTTTTAATTAAGTATGTTGGTGTATTCATTATACGACTGCCTAAAAGATCATTGCCAAGAAAAACAAAAATGTACATCGAAATAAAACAAACGATTGAAGAATCTGCACTGACGCAAATAACAAGCGAGCGGAATAGGTAACAGCGTAGCTAATTGCTAACTCAAACTTTTTAATTTATCGCAAGTTACTGCTGTCAAAAATAATTTGACACGAGCGCACAAACAAACGACGGCGCGACGGCGGAATTATTAATTGCATGAACACTTTCTTGGCCCTAAATCTCTCGTTGCATATTAAATTAGCACGATCATTTTCAATGGTAATTAAGAACTAATAATGCGTTATGTATTAATGGATAACTAAAAATCTTCAAAGCTAAGTGCGAATTTGTCATTTTAATTGGACTACAACTAACAAATAATTTGTTAAAATGACTAATAACAAATGGAATGTTTCGCATTATTTAAATTATATATTCTAAGCATAAGACAAAAAAGGGATTAGAATAGTTATTTCTGTTATTACAACTTGAAATATTAGGATTTACAAAAGAAATAGAGTATATTTACAAATACTGCTATTAAGGGAAAACCATTCAAGTACACCAGTATTGTAAAATTGGTATAATAACGAAAATACTAGTACATTAGTATGAAAAAACATAAATAATAATTATAAATTAATAAAACGGGACATGTTCTAAGTTTCCCTCCTATAGATATAATATAGCCTCAATACAGGCTGTGCATATGAAGTTTAAGTGTTAATTAATAATTTATTTACAAGACATAACAGTACGTAGTACTTTTTTGTTTATTCGAGTTGTGCATTTTCATAGACTAATATGAGTGACAATTTTGTTAAAATTAACGACACAAAAATACACGACCCATTTGTGATGTGATGTTCTCAAAATGTTCCAAGTTTCTTTTATATAAATGACAAAATACGTATTGAAATTTTCAAGAAATTAATAATATTTTTAACAATATAGTTTTTTATTAAAGCAGAAAAATATCAGGGAAGAACAATTACTGAACATAGTTATACAGGTGTTTCCCAACTTCAGGAAAAGAATGGTATTACTACATGATGTACTGATATGAAATAAAAAAAAAATTGCAAAATTAAGGGTAATTTACTTAAAATTTACAAATTTTAGTGACACTGATCGGATTCGGTTGCTTTCAATTTTTTATTATAATAATTCATTATTTACAATACGTTCACTGTATGTATGTGCAATAAGTAAAGGTTATAATTTATAGAGTATTAATTTTCTGTAGGATTAATTCCCATGGCTTGTGTCGCATTATTTATTTTGTTTATTAAAAATGAAATTATCTGTAAATAATATCGAGTCGTGTGTGCCTTTTTAGTTTATAAATATTTTGGCAGTTGCCCAAAAGGTAGTATTGTGAGTTTTCTTCATAAATTATGGAATGAAGTCCCCAATTCGACATATGTATATGTGTTCCATTTTGCTATTCCCTCCTACTTAGTCGTTTCCACTGTCTTTTACATTTCCTTCAGAAGAGATTTGATTAAACACTCTTCTTTTATTGGAAATTAGTTACTTTAACAACTTTAATTAATTTTTGAATAATCATTATGTAATTGGGACTTTTAGTCCTGTTGGATTGATTTTCAATAAATAAATAAAAAATAAAACTAAAATAATTGAAATTATGTAATTATTAAAATCAGACATTTATCGGATTAACTTGTGTTAATTTTTAGATAAAATATTAGAAACACTTATCAAGTCAGTGGCACTAAATTTTTATTTCAAGTGAACCATCCTGCAATTATGCAATTTTAATAAAAAAATTATAGATTCATTATAAGTATATCATGTAGTATCTCATTTTTTTTTAAGTTATGAATCCTTCTGTATAGATTATATACTACTGTACAAATTTAATCAATTTTTAGAGTGTACCTATTAATATATTTGAATTGTTTTTTGCTTCACCTAAAATAAAACATAAAGTGTAGTAATAATAAGGCCTCTAAATTTGAACTTCGTTAATAACCCATAGAAATCACAAATCACTGAGAAAGTCGAGAAAAATTCAGGAGTTAGCAAAGTTTTGACGCTGTTCACGTCTGGCTTCTTTCAATCCGGCAATTATTTTCCTGCGCCGAATATGATATTTTCCTGCGGTTCAGAGGTGGTAGCAAGTAGCTCGTGATCTGAAAGTGAAATTCCCAATCCGTGTCATGACACTCTAACCCCCAACAGGCCGGATCGAAGCTAGAACGGTTACTACATATAAATAGAGGAAGTTAAATGGTTTCTAAATGGATTTCACTTGCCAAACTTCTTATAAATGGCCTTTCAAAATTGACTGACGGGGTTCTTACTTACAATTTTTACTCAACTTGTCTTTTTTGACCAAGCCTGATATGTTACTAAAATACTTATTTTTAATCTAAATCTCACAGAAAATGTTTCGGATGCAGGGTACAGCTATCAATTTAAAATGATCTAATAAAATAGTACCTATATGAAAATCGAATATAATAATTTTCATTTAAATCGTCAATAGTCGAAAATAGAGGAGTGGCATGAAATTTTAAAATAAGTAAACATTTTTGTATATAATTATATTATTAGCGTCCGATGTTTCGGTTTCGGCCAAAAAGGCCCGCAGTTTCTTTTTCGATCAAGAATTGGCCGAAACTAGTATTCGTATCAGGTTTGACGTTTTCGGGTTTGTTCGGAACGGTTTCAAACGCCTACTTCTTTGTTTGTTAGTTAATAGTATATTTATATGTTGTTTATTTTTTTTTTCTTTCGAAGACATAATTATCATCTTATTATCGTTATTCTGAGGCTATTAGAGCAAGATGAAATAAAGTCTCATTAATTTGTAGAATTAAGACAACGACTTATTGTACAAGTAAGAAAAAATAAGTAACTATATTTTAAGAGAATACCATACATTATAAAAGAACCTGTTAGTTAGTAACAAATACTTTTTGACTTGTTGTAGTTATTTGTGAAATTTGTGAGGTTGTGATAGATAACTAAGTCTTTAGTAAAGATAGTGCCCCGTATTCCGAGCTCACTTTTAAGTGCTTTTGTTAAAAGTGACTTTTGGTCTTATAAGATTATAATGTAAACTTAGGCTTCTTAAAAGCAATTTTATTATCAAAGTGAGATCGGATTACGGGCCATTAATTAAATTTTAACTTATTTACATAGGTACATGAGTTTCGGTTTCGGTTACGGTTTCGGTCGAAACTAGAAGAGGAACCGAATATTCAGTTACGGTTTCGGTTTCTACTTTGTTATTCATGTAAAATTGGATGAAGGTATAGTTTTGTTAATTATTTTACAAAAGACTAAACGAAGACTCATAGTTATAACATAATTGTATGGTGATATGATATAATTATATTGTTCACAATTTACTACTAATTGAACATCGTCTTTAAATTAAAGTTGAAAATGCCGTGCCCTTGATCATAACATATTTTGTTAAATAAATTAAAAATATATACATATAAAACCATGTACCTGTACGATTCCATCTTTAATTTTTGGAACTTAGTGGATATCACTACTTGAAGCTAACTCTTTCTTTAGTTCTTTTTGCTTACCATGAACACCGTTTATCTTAGTCTATAATTCAACTGCAGAATATTGCATGTATTATCGTTTGCTTAATAATCCGAAGTGAATCGATATAGCGAAATGCATAACTGATTTCTGATTTCTCAGTTAATACGCGGTACATTCCTCCTCGGTCATAATAATGTAGTTGTATGTACGTCAAAGTTGAAATGTTCTTGCAGCAATTTCAAATGTTATGACGGAAACAAAACTACAATGAAATATTTCACATTTCAGTTCAGGGCTGAGAATGTAATTACCCAGGTTAGGAAAAACACGAAACTGCAAACAATGCGTTGCGTTCTTGTTTCTGAACTGTTATAATCAAGTGCACGGCATTTTCAACTGTTATTTAGAGGCGATGTTCATTTACTTCTTCATGAGTAGATAATGAACTCCATTGTATTCACATTCATAGAACTATTATATTTATAAAAAAAATGTTAAAATTGTTGAAAATAATATGAATTTTTTTATTCAGCATAAAAGTTCTGAATCAGTGTCTTATCAAGATTTTTCACTGGAGCACCCTTTATCGAAAAAGTAACAAGCAATATAATTTTTATGACAAAGTATCAGTAAATTCATACATTTTTAAAAAAGGTTCTTCTTTTACATATTTGTAGAATATTCAACACAAAATTCTGTCACGTATTTATTTTAATATTTTATTAGATGACTAACAAAGAGTATTAAACATTTATTTAGTGTTGACTTTTTAGTTAATTAAATTTTTTGTAAAAAAAGATGCATGATTAACAAAACTATTGAAATTTTAAATTTTTTCAATTACAGAAATACATATGCGTAAAATTCTTGCAAAATTAATTTAGATTTTCGCTTATCCATTTAAATAATAATAAGTAATTATACAAATTTTGACAACGCCTCTGAATTTATATTAAAAATATCTATCTATTTTATTTGCAACATATTTCTCGATAGGAGATTGTTTTGAAATAAAGGAGAATGAAAAAAAATGACCAAAATCAGATATTTGCTATTATTTTATTGAGCTATACAACTTTTTTCAAAAACAAAAACATATTCCAGATTTCTTCACGTAGTCACATAAATTTCATTTAACTTATTTCGTAACTTTTATAATTTTCCGAATCCGTATTCTGTTTTTTGAAAGTGGCATACGAAAATGACATACAATGTGTAGTTAGGTACTATTATTATGGTTGTGGGTGAAAAGTGACATTTACATTAAACACTTAATATATTTTTCCAGAACCGGGCTTCATACTTTATGTCCTCTTTTGAGTTTGTAAAGAAATATTTTTCACGCACTAGTGTGTGAAAAGTAGTACGGTTGACTTAATTTAAATCATTTGATTGTAATCATGATTTAAATCATTATCAAAGATAAAAATAAATACAAATAAAAATAAAAATTTGATTATTCGCTACAAAACTGTTAATAATAACCACAAAATATTCTTTTTATAATAATATCTTAAAATTAAATGATAGGTATTTTATATATATTAACTTTAATTGTCATATAACAGAAAAAAAAATATAAATATTTAAATGTGTAATTAAAAGTAAAATTATTTGTTACTCTTCGTACCTTCGTAGTTGTATTCAGATTAATCGTTTTGGTTTTATTACAGATTTCTTTTTCATTTATGAAATAAAATATTTATATTGCTTTTAAAACAGTTAAAAATGTGCAGTAAGTAACAATTAATGTCTTTAAAAATAAAAAAATCATGATTCTTTTTAAAAAAAACTGTTCAAAGCTTCAAGTAAAGTACTGCTTCCGGTTAACCAATTGTAGTCAAAATCGAATCAGTTCATCATATTTCAATATAAGTCTTAAATACGAAATATTATATTTTTTACATGTATCGTGTTGGAGTTATCGTGGACGAAAAATCGTCACAGACACACACTCGCACACACACACGCACACACACACACACACATGGACATACAGATATCACGGTAAAAATAGTAAAATCGTTATCTAGGGACCCTAATTCGTGCTCATTTATTGAAAACTCACACTCGAGAAATCTGACCAAAAACAATACCTCTCTTATCTATATATTGATAGGCGGGAGGTAAAAATCAATCATTTTTTATTTTTTACCAGCCCTGAAAAGTAGCCGTTGCTAGGCAACTTAAACACATTTATCAATGGTTTAATATATTTTTGAAATTAATATTTATCAATATTTCGGTTGTAGGAAAAATGTTGTATGTATTGTATTGTATGTATATGAGGGTTTTTTAAGCGTTTTATCGCTTTTTGTCAACGCGACCTAGAAGATCTATTGTGACACAGCCCTTACTTAGTTTTCCGGAAGTAGATCCAGATTTTTGATGAAGCCGATTAGGCCTCAAGTACCCGAAGTACTTGTTTCGTGACATGTTTTACTTGCATTTTAGTGATGCAGGTTGTCGGCCTACAGTCTCTGCAAGGCCAGCACACACCGAGCCGTTGTGCGGCAACCCATCCAATTGGACAGGGCGGGCTATGTTGCTTATCTACACGATCAGACAAGACACGCCACGACCACACAACCGTACTGGCTGAAATATTGTATGTAACATGTGTGTAACATAGTATTCCTGTACACACTAGTTGTATAAATAACTATTATTATCACAATAAAGCAAAAATAAAAAAGCAATATAATAATTTATTTTTTACTCATATACCAATAAAAATGTGAATACAACCAATTACAGATAAATATTTGCTTCCTGAGCAAAATGGAAATATACTAGCAGAGAACTAGCAACGGATGCAAATATATATATATTTTTTGTGGCACATACTATGAATGTTTATACCTTTATATTTCAAAGAACTCGATGTACATTTAGTTACGGCACTGTACCGTCAAAGAGAATACAGGAAGAGATAGAAAACTTCGTTTAGAATTTTTTATTAAAATAAAAAATTGCAAGAAACCTTGTTATTTATTACTTGTATAATTGTAATTTTATTGATAAAAACAAAAGGACAATTATAATTATTTATTATAAAGGAACACACAAGTTGACATATAAGTTCTTTTTACAAATAATCTGCTGCAGCAAATATTTACCTACCGTTATAATAATTCAGTGGTGGTTCCAGAAAAGAATAATTAACTTGTTTTTAGATAATTTTAAATATTAAATAAAAAATAAATTATTATTCCATATACACTTTATTATTATGTTATTTATGATTATCCCATATACACTTTAACCAATTAGTCTCCATACACCAGTAAAAGAAAAAAGTATTCTAATCTTTAAAAAAAAAATTGAATATATATTCACGAAATAATTTTTATATTATAACTTATATTAAGAAATAAAATAAATTATTGGCTTTTCGTAATGAAATTGAGAAAAAATGTTATATTAACTAAGGACGGCAATTTTGTATTGTAAATTATATAGAATCAATTATCTTTTGAGCCGCCATTTATTGTAATTATTTCCCTTAATCGGTTTGTCATACTTTCCACTAATTTTCTTGAAATTTGAGTCAATTTTACTCCATTCTTCTACTATAAATGTAGTAGTTTATTTATTTATCTTTGGGAGTCTTGTTTTATACATTTTTAAAAATAAATCACAGAGATGTGATAGGATTCATATATGCAGATTGTGGAGGCGTTTTTAATTGTTGAGTTGTGTACAATTGTACAATAACTATTCTAGCAGTTTACGTGTAGTACCTATGTTTGCGGTCATTATCTTGTTGAAAGATATAAGAATCCCTTAAACCCAATTTTTAAACTAGTTTTTCTATTTTTTTTACATATACAAATAACCCATTTTCCCATCAATAAAAATTAAGTTTCCCACCTCTTCTCCACTCATACAGACCCATACAAGCACATATTCTTCTCTATATTTCACTGATGGTCATAATTTATTTGTTTATTTGCTCATTCTTCCTTTTCCAAATAATAATTCGCCCATCTGATCCAAGTATTTTGGATCATCTGAAAAAGTTACTGAGTTTCAGAAAGTTTCAAAATGGTTTATATATTTCAAAAAGAAGGCATAAAAATGTGTGTACGGAGACTAATAGGTTTGAGTGTATGTCATTTCCCCAATCAGAATGTTTCATTTGATCGAGGAAGGCTTTGTTTCAGTGACAAAATTTTATAAAGCCAGAATATAATCGTCATAAGTTTACATTTTGTTGATATTAAAAAAATTGTTCGAACTATTATCATTCAGAAAATAATCAAGCAAATATAACTCGAGCTATGAGTTTAAAAATTTACTTATTCTTGCGAGTGATTCTTAAATGATCATAAATGATCTGATGGTATGCAACAGTTATTCGTAAATTTTATTGATTATTTCACACATGTCATTTTCACCCACTCAGAATGTTTCTTTTGATAGGGGTAGGCCGAATTTAAGTGAAGAAATTTGATAAAATCACACTAGCGTCGTCATGGTTACATTTTGTTGATATGAAAATTTTTACGTTTGGAACGTCAAAAATACAGTAAAACGTGAAGAAATTGATTGAGCATGAGTTTCGGGGGCATTTCTATCGATGAAATTAATACCAATATTGATCAAAGTGATCCAGAGAATGTAAAAAGAACAAGAATGTGTTTATTTACTTGTATTTTTTGTCATTCGTGAAATAATCAAGCAAATATAATTCGAGCTAAGAATTTAATAGGTAAAATTTACTCGTAATTCCTGCGAAGTAACGACAACTCGGGTCAAAAATGACTCTTAAATCACTCCAGCTTCGCTATCGTGATCTAAATGTCATTTTTGACACTCGTTTGTCTGTTACTACGCAACAACTATTCGTAAATTTTTCCAATAAATTCTTAGCTCTTATTATATTACTTATGAAAAATTCATATATTATTTTTACTTATGATTATTTTAAATAAATAATGTAATTCATATAACAAATAGTGAGATTTTTATTACTCGTGATTCACATTTTGAAATGACAAATTCAAAATCATTTTAAATAATTAATTAATAAATGTTGCACAACATTTTAGACGGCACACGTATTTTGATAATACAATTCTATTGAGAAAAGTACTTCACTGGGCATACAGATTCTATAGGATATTTTCTCATGTGATTAACTCGCAATATAATATGTATAATACACTTGTATCATAAATAGGTAACTATCATTTATCTATTAAATTACACATTATATTTTTTCGTTTTATGCTTTAAAATAACATATTTGACAAATACGTTATACATTTGTGAAATTAAATACAAATATTAATAAATCATCTGATTTATCTTGTGGTTGATGGTTGAATTAAAATTTCAAGTTTCTTCGATGTTTTTATCTTCTTAATCCATTTATTAAAAATAATATAATCCAGCTTGATAATATTGATATACACGATTCTTATACTATACTTAAAGTATGAGTTATTTGTCAAACTAGAGAGGAAAGCGTATCTTTTTACCACCCGAGCTCGTGTGTGACTCACGAGCGCAGCGAGTGAGGCATTCGAGTGAGAGTGGAAAAAGTGCTTTCCTTTCGTGTTAGACACAACATTTTTTTCACGACATATTTCAAAAATCCATTTATTTGAATGAATTGGCGCAGCAATATGATAAGTTAAGTTATAACTGTACTGTAAACTTTGACGTTTACCGATGCAGTTGTTTACTTCCAATATGTCAATTTAAGTTGTTAAATTGCGAAATAATGTGAAAAAAGAAAAGAACAAGACGTAATTGCCATAATATCATTATTAAATAAAAAATTTAATATAACTATGAATTTTTCCAATATTACGTACTATACTGTTGATAACAATGTACATTTTCCTCTCTAGAGAGGGAAAAGTAACTTTCCTCTCTATATCACGAGAAGAAAGTAGAGCTTTCTATGCATGTCGTGAAAAAAATATATTACTGACTTCTACCAATTATAAATAATATAATAAATTTAACACCACGCTAACAAGGGAATTGTGACCTACTTAAAACCTTAACAAATTTGTTGATGATGGACCCAGATTGAGGTCTGAAACTTTCAACAAACCAAAACACTGAAAAATATTTACTTTTTATAATACTATAATTGTCAAAAAAATAGTACTTAGAGGTATTTTTCTATGAAATAAAATATAAAACTTTAACAAAGTATCCTTTCTGATTGACTAAATATAAACCAAATCAACTCTTCCGAATATTGTATAATGTAAAATTTCTTATTTTAATAATATTCTGCTTCACAAACAATGATTTAACTACCATGTATTTACCTACATACACACTCCCAGACATCATTGAGTAATTGAAGAATAAAAAGAAATATCATGAAATGAAATACACTTAACAAATTCCAGAAGAATAATACAGGAAGTATAAATAAGTAATTCATATTTTTCATAAATAATTTCATTAGGTCTAGGTCTGGGTCTAGGTTTACATTATGACACGTGATGTTTTTTTATGAGAATAAATGTGTATATTGCGTGACACGTGCGCAATAAGAAATCGAATGTGAAAAGACTTATACGGAAAATAGCATTGACATGAGAATATTGTTATTAAATGAAATTTCTCTTACATACTGAAATATGTACATATAAAATATTCTGAACTCACAACGGATAAAAGGATTGTCAAAAAGAAGAGCAAATATAACAAAGAATATATTTTTGTATAAACTCTGTAAATATAAACTACAGAAATAGCGAAAAATATTCAAGCACCCAAGTTTTAATAAATAAGTAGGTAATTTTGAAATGTAGTATTTATACTTATTAATTCCAACAGTATAGTATGATCATTTTCTATATTTTTTGATACGTTAAAAAATTCTTAATTTAAATAATATTTACATCCTCCCTTAGATAAAAGGTATATTTTTTGAGAAAAAATCTTAGTATGAAAAAAACTAACTTTACAACAAGAATTAAAAAATGAATAAATTTACAAACTCTGCTTAAATTATCGTCCATTCTCATTAATACATCTATAACAGTACTCTCAAATTTCATTGTATCGTGCATAGCACACTTATTTTAGCCATATTTGAAGAAAACTACGTACATCTTGACTAGCATTTTTAAAAAGAAATATTTTGTAACGATTTGTAAACATTTTTTAATGAAATGTGTACATTAATCAAAGTATGCTGCTGGTGAAAGTTTTTAAAGTTCAAGGTCAAACAGCTTTAAATTAAAAGTTAATTTTTTAAAGGTAAAAATTGCATGTTTCCTTCTCTTATGCACGCACATTATTTTTTAGGCAGTTTTGATAATATTCCATAATAAATGCTGCATCCCACTGTAAAAAATACGAGCAAATTTTAGTTGTCAATACCGCCAAATATTCATATTTTTTTATCACACAGATGTTGCGTTGCCTTAAAACTTAAAACATTTGTAATTATAAGAACTGTGACAGCAGTTCTTCAACTATCTATACAATGTCAAAAATGGAAACTAATCTTATTCTTGAGGTTACTGTTTCAAAATATGACTTTTTCATATTTCTACTTTTATGACCGGAATCACTCAAAAATGATTAGCCGTATAAAATATTGAAAATTTGTTTATGAAATTGCTATTGGTTCTTGGAATACTGATAGCCTAAACAGATGTTGAAGGTAAAGAACTAATCACGATTCACGACTGATGTTGATAAACCAATCACGATTCACGAAAGAACGTGGTTTTCTGTCCCTTTAATGAATACTCTAGTGGTATAGATTATAGTTATGCAACTCCATTTTTTGTTCCAAATGGACTATTCACAAGAGAATTAACTTTTGGCAAAAATTTAATAAAAAGAACAATTTAGTTGGCTTTTAATTTTGGTAGGAAACTTTTCAATTATTTTTAAGAAATTGATATTGGCAATTATCAGAATATATTTCTGAGACATATGTACAAAATATCTCTTTCGTTATAAGTTTTTGAACGAATAAAATTAGTTGGTGTTGTGCAATAAGGAATAGTGATAAATATTTTTAAAAAATTTTCATAAGATGATCCATTTGTAAGGAAAGTTTGAAGGTATGAAATGAATGGAAGTTGAGGAACGATTAACTGTAGAATGATCACATTACAAGAGAAATAAGTTTAAATGAAGTGCAGCAAGAAATGTGAATAATATAACGTAGGTACAAAGAAGTCATGTGGTGTCCACATCACATTTTTTTAATTAAGTGGCGCCCACTATTCTACAACTACTAAATAGTTGTGAATACAGAGCAATATATTTTTCAGGAGGGAGTTTAATGATTTTTTTGAGAACATGAAACCTACAATAAGCAGCATATTTAATTTTTGAATAAGTCAGCTCTTTATACTTATTTAGCCATATATAACAAAATTTTTGTTGGAAATAATGTACTGTTTAATTTTCAGTACCAAAATAACACTATTTTTTTAATGCAAGGAAAGTATCTATTACAATGTTTAAATGATAAAAAATATGTTTTTAATAATACTTATATGAAAAACTTAATAATTTATTCTTGCTTCATTATTAATAGAATAATTGTTATATTTTTATGTAAATATGAATAAATATTTAAATCCGCATACAGACCAAGTTCGCAAACTGCTCGCGAACTAGAGGTGTGTACTGGAGATCGCGAACAGAAGCGAACAGCATTTCCAGTGTGAGTTTGGTTTTGTGATTGCCTATTATTTAGCAGAATGGAGTGGAGCGAAGAGAACTTTAAATAGAAAATAATAGAAAGAACTATAAAATTCATACAATTAAAATTATTGAAGAATCTACCATCCTCCAATTGTAAACATGAGCAAATCATTTCCGCAGTTTTTTTTACGATCAAATAAAATTTTCCTCCACTATCTTCCATATGTTTTGTCTTTCTTCTTTTTTTCGTATTACATTTAATAACAATAAAACTAGCACAGACAATAAAATATAATATCATTCTCCTCACTTGATGACAATTTTTAAAAGCGAACTTTTGTCAAATACGGCGAATATTACAGTATATCCAAATATCAAGTGTGGTCGTTGATCTTGCGAACTGATCGTGAACAATTTGCGTGTTGCTCTCGAATTGCTCGCGAATAGTTGATTTTTGTCTGTACGCGGCTTAAGAAATATACTAATATACATGTACATATGGAATCAAACATTAACAATAAACTAGGACATAGAATTTGTAGTACGATCTGTAACCTCTCTTTTGTAGTAGAAGATAAAAATATAACACCTTTTTATAACTTGTGACTAATTCACTAATTACAAAAGTGCAAACTGGCACAAGTTTCACATTACGCATGTAAACATCCTTGAAATGTCTGATGATAAACGTTTGAAGAATAAACTATTTCATTTACTGAAAGTATATTCCTGCAGAAATCCGTAACAACCGCACCTAATACTAGTATGTGAGAGGAATTTCTCTGATGATATCTACTTGCAAATTAAATTAAATTCATCTAGGTTCTTTGTTCTAAAGTAGGGTAGAAATTTCACATATTTTAATAACAAAATAGGCAGCTATAGTTCAAATGGTTAGCGACTCTTAACTGAATGGATCTAGGATTCGATATTCAAGATTCAATAACGTTGTGTTCCAGTGGGTAGATCAGTGGTCTTCAAAGCGGGTGCCGTAGCACCTTGGGGTGCCTTTCATAACTTATAGGGAAACCGCGGGCGTAGTGTGAAATTTAACATTTTAGGTTTATTAACAATTGTAGGAGCTGGGCATTTAAACTTTCTTCTTCAAAGAATGATTATTTGAATCGTATTTACGAATTAGAAGTAGAATTACCTACTCACTTTTTTATTAACAAGAAAACAAACTTGAATTTTGTGACTTGTTGAAAACTGAATAAAATAAATTCCAGCATGCAAAAAATAAGAGATGAAAATTTGTTAAAATCGTCAAATAAAATTATAACTTTTAAAGACAAGATAGAATTTTGGAAATTGCGGCAAGTTAGAAATGTTTACAAGAACACCGAAAATAATGTATTCCAGATATATCTATTAATAGTTTTGAATGGATACGTTGCGAATCCTTTTGGATATTTATTCAGAAGTAAATATATCAAGAAATAAATTTACATTTAGTTCAGAGTTCACAAATAACATTTTTTGATTGTTTATATTATTGTTGCACAATATTCATTTATTTATTTATATTTAAAATAAAAAAAATGTATATGAATTTGCCAGTAAAAAAAATATGTGTCAAATATTGAAATATCCGAAATTCCAAGTAAATATAGTATTAAATACCTACAAGAATATTTATGCCATATTATGTTACGTTATAGGTATGTCTTGACATCTTCAGCAATTTCAATGGTTGTCCGATTTTGAAAAGACAACCGCGCCCGCATTTCGTAGAACTAGGACGGGAAAGATGCAAGCGGCCTGGCAGTGTCAGTGTTACTGAATGTCCTTGGTTTCGTTTCTAAATAGTATATTTTGTTAATAAGAGTAAAAATGATACTTTGTGTGGTGAGCGTGAAAGTTTGCATAATTACATCCGAGGCAGATAAAGACAATTTTACTCTGAATGACACATTCTATTTTTTCTTTAAAAGTAGTTATTTTAAAAAAAATAGTTTTCTATTTGACGTTTAGTTTGTAGGTAAACAATTTAAATCTGTCAGTTGATAATGGTATGTAGTAACTTTATTCTTAGGTTGTCTAGTTTTATAGTGACATTTAGGGCGATATTACAGGTTTCTAATGCAAAAAGTTATTTCTTATTGGCTGATTCTACATAGTTCCTATGGATACTTATATATTTT
The DNA here is from genome assembly GCA_035578165.1 of Stenolophus ochropezus. Classification (NCBI taxonomy): domain Eukaryota; kingdom Metazoa; phylum Arthropoda; class Insecta; order Coleoptera; family Carabidae; genus Stenolophus; species Stenolophus ochropezus. The sequence continues at coordinate 18,610,020 of JAQOWZ010000010.1, read as the reverse complement.
ACTTTTACTCCGGCGGCATAAAAGTAAAAATTTCTACTCCGGTGGCGCAGATATTAAACTTCAACTTTGTGATGTCGCCTTTATGACGTTGGAAGAAAAAATAAATTTCCTTCATGTTAAATTATATTTTTTTCATTAATATACATATAAATTTATACATACAAATATTTTTTCTTCAAACGTCATAAAAGTTTGAAGTTTAATTTCTACGCCGCCGGAGTATAATTATAGCTACTTCTACGACCGCGAAATAAAAGTAAAATAAATAAGTATCCAAAGGAAGTATATAGAATAAACCAATAAGAAATATCTTCTAAATGTCACTATAAAACGAGATAACCGACGAATAGTTAACCGTCAATAACAACTGTCAGATTTATATTGATAACCTATAAATTGAACGCCAAGTAGTAAATTATTTTTTAAATATCTACGTTTAAAAAGACTAGACTGTCATACAGCGTAAAAGTATCCGTGTGCCTCGCACGCAATTGTTCGACTCGCTTTGTTCTTCGTATCACTTTTGCTCTTAATAACACAATATACTATTAGCTATACGTATATGAAAATAACCAATATCCTGTACAACTAACAGTTTTTTCATCACTAACACGTCACAGGCCAAAATTTTCACTTTATAAATTGATATCTCACTTATTACGAAATATTTACACTAATATTCTTATTTCACTCTGTCCTTTTAAAAAAAGAAATTAAAAAATTTGTTTCTGAACTTATTAGTATGGGATCTTGAAAAAAAATGCATTCTTTACTTCACACATAAATAAACAAAAAAAAAAAGTTGAGGCTGTAAGCTATATAATAAAAATCATTAAACTATTTTATTTAAAAAGTTGTTACTTGCCTATTTTCTGGCAAATTTATTTAAGTGTTTTTCATTTATATTTATCTGATTCGAAATATTCATAAAAAAAAATAAGAATAAACAGTCACTTCCAGTTCGATTACTTCGACTATTACTAAAAAGAGATCAACTCATTGAAGTCAGAACGTTAAATTCGAATTAAAATCCGTTCAGTTAAATATGCTGTACAGATGCGCAGAATCGTTATTTTGACTGAGATATTGCGATTTCCAATACTAGTAATTATTGAAAAAAGAATATACCTCACAACTTCACACAGACAATCTTATGTGTGCAGTTAAATTAAACCACTTAAAAAAAAAAAATTAAAACTAAACTAAACTACTATAAATGTTTTACACCAATTAAGATCAATAAATAGTTTTCACTTTCTTTAACCTTTCTTATTCATGTAAACAGTTGTCTATATCTGCATTAATATAATCTTAAAAAACAATGATTCATTGGAGTATTAAAAATGCAGATGAGCTGAATGAAATATTCAAAAGTGCAAAAAATTCATTGAACTTCCGGTGACCTGGGATCAAAGTGCAAAGTAAATATATTACCTTATTAAATCTGAAGTATCTGCTCGTTTGGTGCCGCTTCATAGGATATAACAAATGTGAAGTATAAATAATCGTCCTCCGTTCGATTCACGATTTAATAAAGAATCGCCCTTACAGATATTAAATGTCAAGAAGTCAATGAATCCAAATAAGTGATTTTAATTAAATTTTCATTTCTGGTTTTGGTGGATTCAACTTCCTTTCACATCATCAGCGAAAATTCTACTTCAAACGTTTACTCAAACTCATTCATTATTATTTAATTTCCAAGTCCGTTATTCAATTACGGAATTGAATAAATAAAATTTATTTTTGCTTAATTACATATCGAAATCGGAACACGAAATAAATTCTGGTACTGAATATATGGACAGGAGTTTATTTGTATTGGAATTTTGTACGAGAGGAAATATTTTGGAAGTTGATAAAGGTATTTCATTTAAATACTTTTATGTTGTTCAGAAATTTAATATTGGATATTTATAAATAAATGTGATTGGCACGTAAAATAAATTTAGTAACAAGAACGTTGGAAATAATTTAATTCTCTTAAATACCTAATGCTCTTACATGGGCGCCCATAAAATATTTTTCAAGGGGGGGCAAAATAAAAAAAACAAGGGTTAAATTTCAAGAACAAAGCAAAAAACGCTAATCGAAATTTTGACAGCATTATTGAATAATTCATTTCATTTCATTCAATTCAATGTGATATTGTCCATTTAAGGGAAACTTAAATATTATAGAGATAAATTGTAAACTTCTATTTACTAGTAAAAAATTAGAATTAGACATAAAGTAAAAATTCTTACTTATTTGGATTGGTTCATATGACAATTTTCAAATTTATTAGCAACCTCTTCGATAAAATGAAGTTTATTCTAGTTAATTGTCTCATATTTTTTTACTTTCGAATGACAGTTAAAATAACTAACCACAAATATTTACGGAATAGTAGGTCCCACACAAAAAAGACTAAGCCCTAAAATATACTAAACATAAATAAATTTCTTATAGAACATAAAGGTGGTGAAATAATTATATAATGTGCCATCTTTTTAAAATTTGTGAAAAGCCAGGGGAGGGCAAATTCCCTCTCTTGCCCCCCCTTATGGGCGCCCATGTGCTCTTAACAACGTAGATTATAGTCTATTGGCGGTACTAACAATATAAACAAACGATCGGGTAATGCATAATTTTTGGACATGAATTTTGAAAATTATATTTCAATCACATATACATACATAGTAATCTGACGTCTCCAACCTTGCTTTTTTAAATAAAACGCAAAATAGGATAGGAAAATAGCAGACATTCAGGCAATGAAAGTTGAGGATGTGTGATAATAGACACATATAATTTTGACGTCACACGCTGCAGATACCTCCGCCTTCCCAAGTAAAAGACAACAAGCTAGTAGAGAGAGTTAGTTGACAGACCAAGGCCCATTAGATCTACCATTCAAAAGTGCTATCCTACGGGTCTTGGTATGTCGCCCCCCTTCACTGCACTATAACCCGCAATATCCATGATGTTTGTTTTTCAGTTGTCGAAAGATCACTTCATGTTATTTCATGTAAATATTTTGTGCTTTGCAGTGTGAGATTAAAAATTAGTTTCAATGAAAATTAGGTTCCGAAGGAACGATTTGTGTTTCAAAACATTGAATATTTATTTTACTATATTTTAAGCCTAATTTATTTATCGCAGAATCCTACAATAATAAAAATAAATATACAATAATGATTATGTATTTTTATTTCTGTATTTACTTCCATTATTTCACTTTCTTTCTCTTTTGGTTGTATTTACATGATAAACGTCAAACTTAGTTCCTCTAGTACTCATCAGAATGCGCCACTCAAATTTTACTTTTATAAGTGTCTATTAAAATATTCTAATCTGACGGCATTCGAAAAAAATTATGTAGGTTTTAAAAGTTGAAAGTTGGTTTTTATAAAAATATAAATTTATTGATTTTTCTGAAATACGTATAAACAAATAAATTGTAAATAAAATAGCTGGTCAGTGCTAGTCGTGACGAAGAATGCGCGAACCTTTACCGACCTTCTCATGTTCTTTCAAACAGTGTGCTTAGATACTATGAAAACGCGCTTTGGCGCTCATTTTAAAACATTTACCAAAGATGAAGCCGTCAGATAATATTATACATGTAAAAAAAATTGTACCATTACCCAATGACTTATTTGGTTTTTATTATTCATTTTATATCAATTTTTTTAATGTATCTGACACCCTTTATAGGTTAATCGTAAGGCGTTGAGGTAAAAATAGTATGTTTTCCACATGCTAGAGATTATAATACAATATTTAATATTTAATTGTCACTGCCCTCTAGACTATTACATCAATACCGTTTTTGTTGATTAAGATTACTCAAAAAATATTGAAAATAGTTATTTTTGTTTCTAAATTCCGATGTGTTACTTTTGCATTCGAGAGTTATATTTTTGGCGAGCATAACGTGCAAAAAAACTTTAGAGAATGCAAAAGCATATCTTCAAAATGTTTTCTAACATTCACTTTAAATTTAGATTAAAGTGTTCTAATAATAATGCATTTTAAATATAATGCAATTTTTAACTTCAAAAGAGATTAATATATTACGATATTAGTTATTTGAGAAATACAGGTTTCAAATAAATTTGATTGACAATGCATAATAGTTATTTATAAAGCAAGGGTGCAAAGTACTATATTGTCGAAGTGCTGCTGAGAGCTTCAATTATGCTAGACAGGCAATGCTATTTTTCACTCGTAGTACATACATTATTTTTTCTACAACTTGTTTAAATATTAAAATAAAAGGATTTAATAACATAAGTATTATAATGTATTATCTTTTATTTACTAACAATGATACGTTACTAAGTGTCCTAAATAATCGTTATATTTTAGGTTATATTCAACTTTAATTTTGTAATGAATAAATAAAACGTTAATTTTTACCCCGCGAAAAATTTCGGTTTTCAGGTTTCAACGGAAATATCCATTTTGACCATCCCTGAAACAATTTTGTCTATAGTTTCGGCGTGACGTTTGTACGTATGTACATACATACATACGTCTCTCGCATAACTTAAAATTGTTTTTTTTCATTGCAATCGGCAGTGCCAAATGGCGTTTTGCTCTTAGTGGTTTTTTTTAATTTTTCGCTCTCATTCTCACTAAAAAATTATTAGCCGTAACATGTTCCAATCGGCCTTTTCAAAGGGCAATTTTTTGGCAGAAACTTAATAAAAATAATAATTTATTTTTTTACCGGATTTGTTCTATACTGAAGCGCTCGCAAGCTTGCGTCACAAAATACTCATTCAGAAAAATGGTGTTCCCACACTATTTTCTTTCTTCGCGAAAAATTTCGGTTTATAGGTTTTAACGTAAATATTAGAGACGGGGTCGAAGCCAAATAAAATTATTCGGTATTAGGTCTATTCGGCCATATTTTCAATATTCGATACGCGGCCTATTCAGCGTACTTTAATACCGAATATCCGGTTACAAGAAATAACGAAATAAGTAAGAAAAAAACTTTTTTCTTACACAAAATATATAATTATAGAAAATTAATTTTAAACAAAAGTTATTACTAATGTATCTACATTAAGAGTAAATAATATATCTAGTTATATTGTTTGGTGGTAAATCATTATTTTTTTTTGAAACTGAAACAATTAAATATGATAGCAATTAAACAAAAATTTATCATAACAAAAAATAAATGAGTTTCGACAAGTAAGAATAAATACTCGTCTCCGCTTTCAGATTGTAGAAAAATATATTGTTGAGTAATGCCGAATATTCGGTTAAAAATAATCGTATATTCGTTATTCGGCTATTCGGCTGAAATGCTACTTGTCACATCACTAATAAATATCCATTTTAACCATCCCTAAATCCATTTTGACTAGATTCGGCGTGACGTCTGTTCGTACGTACATATCTCACGATTAGCCGTAGAATGTTTAAATCTTATTTATGTAGTTACTAGAACATCTAGTTATGAACCTCCATTTTTGGTTCCAATTGACCTTTCCAAAGGGCAGTTTACTTTTGGCAGAAATTTAGTTGGCTTTCAATTTGTGTAGGAAACATTTGATAATAAATTGACATTGACAACTATCAGAATATATTTCTTATTTATATATATATATATATATATATATATATATATATATATATATATACATATATATTCAGCAATCTAAATAATGTTGTGTAATGCAGTAAGAAACGGTGATAAATATTTTAATAAAATTTTCAAAGATAATCCATTTCGAAGGGAAGTAAGAATGAATCTTGAAGAATGATTACCTTCCCTGAATGCGTTTTGACTAGGGCATTCTTTTTGAACGGTTTTTCAATTTTTCGCATACATAACAAACTTTAAATGTGCATTTAATAGGCGTCCAAGGAAGTCATGTGATATCTATATCAGATTTTTTCTATATAGGTATATTTGACTGCATTGTACAACATATGTATATTACCCTGTACTAAACCAGTATTTTATTGTAAGTAATGTTTTTTGTTATACGAATATGTTCGTTTTCTTTATATGACTGCACTGTACTATTTAGTGTGTACTAAAAAACTATTTCATAATGGGTTGCTTATTTGTTATAGGTAAGAAAATATCATTTCGCTGCTAACAGAATAAAATTTTGTATTTATTGTTGTATTTCTTATTATACATTTTCAGTTTACAAAATTTATACAAAGTTTCATTATGTCTTTGTTTAATACGGTTCATTTCTTTCTCTTAAAATGATGCCTTCGACCCTTCGAGTTAATTTACGTCGTTTGACCACTAAGCTTCCCAACCCTCCATAAAAGATTATAGTCACTGTCATTTTCAAATATCTCTTACAAGAACTATAGTTTAGTTGTTGTTAAACATAAGAGAGAAAAATGTAAATCTATTACTACCTTTTAATTATTATACATTTCTTCTTTCTTTAACGATAAATTCGTTTATCATAATGGAGAACGCATCCTTATACCTAAACATGTATTCTAATTTTTATTTATCGTATTTAAAAATAATAATAAATTATTATCTTATGCTTAATTAAACTTTCAAATTTGGAAGCAAATACTCTGAACTGGCACTTCCGCACTTCAGTCAACGACAAATACCGTTTATACTGTTTACAGGACAAAAATAAGTCTTTTGTAGTGAAAATAAAACTAAGACTAATTTTTCAAGAGATGACAGTTGACATCATCTGCGTTATTGACAGTTTTATCTGATGTGTTTTAGAGATATATTTTGTTCTGGTTCATGAATCACGAGATAGTAAAATTTACTGCATTAATGAGAATAACCGACAAAACTATATACGCATAAATATAATCCAAAGTTAATAGTGTAATTAAAACAGAAGCCAGTAATTTATGTTTTTGCTATCGTATTTAATATTCATCGCACAGGATATTCAACTGTTTACAAAAAGAAGTTTTTGCTGGTCTCCGGATGGAAATATTTATTATTTTTGAATTTAATACACAAAGAATACAGAAAATATATGTTTTGCTCACAAAGTAAAAAAAGGATTACCTATATACATATAAGAAACACTACTAGATGATTTTGATTAATCAGCAATTTTTTTGTACAAGTTACTACTCTTATTAGCTTCTAGGAATCTACAATTTATAAGTTTCGAATCATAAATTAATTTTTCTTCAAAACCTGATTAACAAAGTTGAAGTTTAATTTCTACGTCGCCGAAGTAAAAATTTTTACTTTTACGTCGACGTCGGAGTAAAAGTAAAATAAATAAATATCCATAGGAACTATGTAGAATCAGTCAATAAGAAATAACTTGTATAATAGAAACCTGTAATATCGTCCTAAATGTCACTATAAAACTAGGTAACCTAAGAATAAAGTTACTAGAAACCACAGTATAAATCGTATATACAGTAGTTGCACTCCCAGGTATTTTTGTTACCCGAAAATTTGACCTTGAAGCTCTTAACTCCGCCCTTTGGAGGCAAGTTTTCACCCCCGCCACTTGCGGGCAGCTGTCAGTGTTGGCTCGAAATATAAACACAAGTTTTCTGTTATTAAATTTAATTGTTCAGCGTGCTTCATGTTGTGACATTTAGTTCTCTGATACATTGTGTTGTGTTAATTATCAGTATTCCTGTGTTAATTTCATTTGACGTTTATTTGAATTTACCCGCTTGGGCCTCCAACGGGCGGGGCTTACGTGCGCTAGAAAATCTGACATGTAACAGAATTTCAAAGGTGCCGACAGAGAGTGCAACTACTGTATATACGATTTATACTGTGCTAGAAACCATCAACAACTGCATGACAGATTTAAATTGATAACCTACAAATTGAAAGTAAAGTAGTAAATTATGTTTTAAAATATCTACGTTTGAAGAAAAATAGTGTGTGTCATTCAGAGTAAATGTGTCATTTTATGCCTCGCACGTAATTGTCCGACTTGCCTAGCAAAGTACCTATTACTTTTACTCTTAATAACATAATATACTAGTATTACAAAATTTCTTTATTACTAGCCTCACCATCATTATTTACCTGTATTTATTACCATTTATTTATAACCAATACTGAAAACTGTTAAGGGATTGATTACATATTCTTATCTGGTGAAATCGTGTGTTTTCCGAAGTAAATAAATGTTAAACTAACAGTATTACATACGAATATAAAAAAGAATGAAACATACAAAAATAGTTGTAAAATAAACTAACGAAACTCCCAACACACACTAACCACACTTTTTCGACGCCAAAATTACCTTCATCAATGACATGAATGACATATTCAAGTTTTTTTTAAATATTTGAAAATATCCGTTACTGCGATTACACTACTGTTTCTAATTCTTTTTTGTCGTTGGTTAGTTGCAGATAGCATATTTACCCCTCTATAATAAGTACGATAATGGGATAGCGAATAAAAGTCTCATCTATCACATGCGTATATGAAAAACAAGCAAGATAAAAGTTTAATAATTCTTGTAGCAGAAATTGATGACGTGAGGATACGTACGTACGTACAGACGTCACACCGGAATTAGTCAAAATAGATTCAGAGATAGTCAAAATGGATATTTCCGTTAAAATCTCAAAACTGAATTTTTTCGCGATTACAATTCTTCCTTTACTTCGTACAAGAAAATAAAAATAATCTAGCTACGATTAAGCTAAGACATCATTTATCAAGCATTTTATTTGAAAATGATAGTCGTGTAAACGAGAGCTAAATTTCAAATAAAAGTTTAAATCAATGAAATAAGGGAGAAAACCGTAAAATCTTTGAGTTGCAAAAATAGGAAAGAATGTCAAAAACATATATATAGGCATTTCATCTACTATTATTAAGTTTCAAATATTTACATTCTATTAACACAGTTTGAATATTTAAGTATATGAGAATATGACTCCATCGTGTAATTATTTATGATTACACCGTTAACAAGTAGAAAATTGCTCGTTGTTAAAGTTACGGACAGTTTTTCACCTAGATTTTAAGTAATACCTACCGCACATAGTTATACAAGCGTATTAGGTATTTATGAAAGCTTTTAGCTAAGTAATATGGAGCAATAATAAGTGCAGACAGAACCTTTGTGGAGTAAAGTTTTCGCGAAGCTCACAGTAGCTTATTTGCTTTTTGTCGTGCTGTGAACATTCTCCTCGCGAAATTGGAAGTTTGCATGTCACCAACCACAACACCCAGCTTCTACATGAACACACTCGTTCGCGGAATAACACTGCAGTGCTATAATACAATGCAACAAAGATACAAAAATTCAAAGAAATACAGTTATTTGCATAAGAATTGCATACAGATCGAACAGGTACAAATTTTGGTTTGAATGTATGCAGTAGAAATGTTTCTTATTAAAATTTAAAATATTTACATTGCAATCTGTAGTTATTGGCTATACAGAAAACGAAATTAAACAATACTATTTTTTTTGGTTGTTAATGCTGATCAGAGGTTGCTTGTCCTTAAGTACTGCAGAGCTGCAGAACCACCAAGAATTTTAAATAAAAATTCTCATTATTAATTAATCATATAAGTATTTTATTAAAATATATGTAAAAATCAAATAACAAAATTGTTTAGAATGTTGTTGCTGTAGCTTTTTCTCTTCTGAATGGTGACAATTCACAAACACTGCACTAGGCTTATAAATTATACCGACACCAAATTTATTTACAGCAAAGTTTATTTACATACAACAATACAATGTCTCACACAAAAATATTTACAACGAACAAATATATGAAACGAATAACAAACAAATTACGAATAAAAATGCGAATACAAAAATTAGATCTAACGACCCTTGAGATTAAGCACTTGGGCTTCGTAAATTCGACTGACTGGCTACCAGAAATTTTGAGATCAGTAACGTAGTCCTAGCCAACCCCCGCAAGGAAGGGCACCAATCAAGTATAAGAACCTATTATCAATTACTCTATTGGCTAGTTTAGAAATGCAACATTCCAAAAAGATCTGCAAGGGTCTGGCGACTAGATGTTGAAGGTACAGTAAGAGGATTAAAAAATCTGAGAACAGAACAATGGGAAATTTTCGCCAGACACAATTGCTAGGCGGCAAACAGTTACTAGGCTCGCCCATGGTTTTATGAGGGTACTACAACATAAATAGCCTAAATGGGTTTTTCTTGAAATAAAATAAACAAGCAACAAACATGCTTTTCTAAATGTTTAAATAAAATAAAGTTAGTATTTATCGTCTTTACAAAAATTATTTCTTTATATTTTACATTAGAATGGGCTTAATAAGAGCAAGTGCGCGGAGACGTGATTGTCGTGATTCAATCAATCAAAAGATCAAGAAATTATTTAGTGACCCAACCTCCCAACTACATCCACAACATTGCTGACTAATTACGGTGTTCTACTACCGCATTTTACGCGATTCGAAAGACGTCGTCTACCTTCGGAATACGTTCAGCGTACCTATACAATATTATGCTCGATACGAGCTGGAAGTATCTGGCCCAATTCACGCTTAATTCTTAATTTTTGAAGTTTACCTTAAATTAATTTTGAATTTAAAGTTTGAATACATGTTTTAAAATGAATGTAGTTGTTCAATTACATAAAAATAAAAAACACAATCAGGTCATCCAACACCTGAAATAAACGTAGGAATTTCGGATGAAAAAAGATTAATATATATATATATATATATATATATATATATATATATATATATAAACAACTGAATTTGTGGTTGCAACAATAAGAATGCCTTGTTTTGTTTTCCTGATTGCGGACGATCGTGGTGAAAAAAAGACGACCACATATGAAAGTAGCCATATTTATACTGTAATTAACACCAGAAAATGTAACATAGCACACGGCGTGTGTTATATAACCGGATATGACGATTAGTGGTCAATAGATGGAACTTTGATAATGAAATGTAACAAAATTAATGAAAATTTGCTTAGAACTACGATTTTAAAATTGGTAGTGAATTAATAACAAAAATAAAGAGTCAACATGTACTCATAGTTTTATTAATTGTTCAAATAATACGTACGGGTGTTCCTAATCAATTTCCGGTTAACTAGTGATACTTAACCTCAAATCCAAACGTCAATGCTTTCGTGAGTTGTGTTTGACATTGACACTTTTTTATAAACCCTGTTTTTATGATAATGTTTTGTGGTCGTCTGAAAAATAGTGTACATAACTCGCTTGAAAGTGCACAGCAACGCTCGTGTATTAAATTACTCGGCGCTACACGCCTCGTTCTTCAATCTCTACACACGCTTGCTATTTACCACTTTCCACGCTTGTTATGTAAATAACTATAACTGAGAGAGGATGAGAGATTTGTTACATATGAAAATTAATTAATTGCCTCAAAGATACTATAAAAAAATAATAGGCGTATTAGTTTAAAATTTAAAGTGAAGTCAAAAGAAAATTTAATTCCTATGGTTAATATTTTATTTTTGTTTGAGGCTACACACCCACAAATATATAGCAAGAGCAGTCACTGATGATGATGCAGGTTTTGTAGTACTAATTAATGATGATACTTAAATAAGACCTGTAGACAGATTTCAGTATATAGATGCAATTTTTGAAGAAACAGAGTTGGATAAAAAAACAATGAATAAAAGTAGAAAAGTTATTCGACGTTTTAAAGAGCTATGGTGTGATATAAATACATACTACATATATCATATACCATTACGAATAAAGAAGAATGGAGAATAAATAAAAAACAAAGTTATTAGCCCTACAAATAGATTATGTAAGATATTAAAAGAGAGAAAATTTTAGAAAGAGGAACAATAGAAGAGATTTAAAACATAACGTCAGTAACAAAATAATAATTTACAGAATAGAAGTAAGAATTCTGAGGTGCTTTAATCATTTACTAAGAATGCTTAAAGACAATGGCCAAAACGTATAAATGAATGGATCCTGTCAGGTAGAAATATCAAGAGATCTACTGTCTGTAAATAGAGCAGCTCTTACTACTGCCAGTGTCGGATTTTTGTTGGTGGGAAGACTTGCATTGTTACGTCAGAAGAAGACGGTCGTATATTAGTGCAAAGGGCTCTAATCGCGATGAGTTCAGCTCATCTAACTGAACACAATGCTTAGCCCGACGGCTAAATCAACATAATGTTAGTCCAGATGTAACCGTTTCGAAAATGTAATCGCTTTAGATATATTTTTAACTATAATAATGTAGAATTTGTAAATAAATTATATCATTCGTTCATGCGGTCATCTAGTGTTGCATCGTGCATCATCGTCATCAAGGTAAATCATCATAAAATCATTCTGAACACTTCCCCTGTTACACATTTACAACATATTACTGCGTACTATTATATTTCACTTTCTAAATTTATTTCCTTATTGTTATTGCTATTTTCATAAGCAGGTTTTTTGAAAAATACTTATCAAATTAAGATATGTCTTATAAAAATTAATTTAGTTGAACAATAATTCAATAATTTCATATAAAACTTGTTTTGAGAAAATTAAAATAAAATCTACTAACCAAATATTCGATCAAGGTAAAGATTAGATTCGCAAAGTATTTTAAACTCTGAAAAACAGATGGAACTAAATTTTTTTATAGTCTGGTGCAGGAAAATGCCCCTGAACATGAAACGTCCATCACGCAATACTGGGTTTAGGAAATTTTAAATTCAAGTCAGCAATATCCATTTCAAGGGTCTCACGTAACAGATAAACTCTATTGAAATTTATTCGATAGAGATTATGATTGGTTTATTATATTTACATAAAAACTAATAACATCATTTAATAAAATCAGAATCAATTTCTTTACGATTAGAAGAGGTTATTACTCATTGCAATTAATAGCCTCGGGTGAATAAGCATGTTTTAATATCCTAATAATTAGATTTTAACCTTTTTACCATAAATACTTTTGAGTGTATAAACATGTAGTATTTATGAGAATCATATTAAAAAAATATTCACAATCAGTTAGTAATAATAATCTAACCTCTTGAATGTCATTGCCATTTTGACAAGTCAAACTTACAGGTAATAAAATCTTCAGTCAACTTTTCTTAAGTTTTACGCACTTCTGGTGGTGTACACTAATTCATAATGTTGAAATTAATATTCATAATTACAGAAAAAGCAATAAGCATTGTGATAACTGAACTGACAAAATAAGTAAACATTTTGTTTATGGTCATGGAATTCTTTGTTAATAAATAAATTATAATAAAACGGTCAAAAATATGAACAAATCTATTGATAGAAATAAATAATTATTAATTGATTGAGAATAAAATAACATACAAACTTCAAGGGGATGTTTTCCAGTCTCACGCTTATAGCATCTAATCTAAATCAGCTCTCGGCTGTAAATCAAGAATTTCCCGGTATGTAATATACTGCTATTAAATTTATTTTTCTTCAAACGTCATAAAAGTGACATCTTCTGTGACGTGATTGACAAGTTTAAAGTTTAATTTCTATGCCTCCGTAATATAATTTTTTATTCTAGCCGCCGTATAATATTGTCGCCGCCGTATAGCCAATAAGATGTAACTTTAATATTGTCGCCGCCGTATAGCCAATAAGATGTAACTTGTACAATAGAAATCTGTAATATCGCCCTAAATGTCACTATAAAAACTAGATAACCTAAGAATAAAGTTACTAAAAATTATGAATAACTGACAGGTAACCTACATATTAAACGTCAAATAGTAATTAATTTTTTTAAAATTTCTAAGTTTGAAGAAAAAATAGCATGTGTTATTCAGAGTAAAAGTGTCTTTGTGTGCCTCGCATGCAATTGTCCGACTCGCTTCGCTCGTCGTGCAAACTTCCATGCTCGCCACACAAAGTATCACTTTTACTCTTAATAACACAATATACTATTGTACTAAAATACAAGTATATTGACAATTTCGTCAATTTTACGATAGATGAAAGTAAAAACTGTTTTTCTTTGATAAATTTCTACGACTAGTTTTTAACTAATAATGATGCAAAACAGTTGTAAATTCAACAAATGGGAACAGTATGATAATGATAAAATTCTGTTATCTCGACTAATTTCTGCTACTATGTAAATAAAGAGTTGTTATTGTCAATATTACAGATACTAAATATTTCAAAATAGTAATAATAATAAAATTGTTTTATTGTCCGTCGTCTTTAAGTTATGCACATTTCCGCTAAAACCGGAAGTGGCCCTAAATTTACGATCATTTTATGAGCTCTTTAGTCTAGTTTAATTATGCTCCTGACATTTTTTTTGTATTTCTGAAAGTAAAGGAAATATTCTCAGTACCGGCCTTTTGCCGAACACCTGTGTATTGACAGTTGGTTCCCGCATTCTATGCAACAGAATTGAGAAAACTCCGGGTTTTATATAAAAAGTTCAAACTTCTAGGGATTTTAGTTTTTCTTGGTATTTGGATATTTGGGAGTTTTATAGATATTTTTACTTTCTTCTAAAAAGTAAAGAAAATATTGTAATTGCGAAAAATTTCGGTATTCAGAGTTCAACAGAAATAACCATTTTCTCTATCCCTGAATCCATTTTGGCTAGTTTCGGCGTGACATCTGTACGTACGTATATACATAACTAAAGAGCGGATTCTATGCAATTGCATGTGTTGTTTATATTAAGCATATCAACAAACTGTTTTCATATGTTCACGATTCATCAAAAATTAATGCCAAATATAAAAAAAAAAAATGCATATTTTGCATTTAATGATCCTTTATTGCATATTTTGATTTTTTTTGCATATTAGTGCATATTTTAAGACTTTTTTCAAAAATAAAATTAATTTTTGACAAATTTTGTTCTTTTTTGAAAACAGTATACCTATTACAAGAACTATAATTTTGATCGTACTTTTAACAAGTGAGAATTTATATAAAATGTACTCATTGAAACCATTACAATCATATTTAATTTCTCGTCAGAACAAAAAAAAAGTGATTCTATCAGTGTTTTAGAACTGTTTAGAACTTAAATAATTCTTATTTTGTAAGTAAGGTAAGTAAATAATATCTGTCACTGAAATTCGTATGTTTGGAACTATAACAACAATTAGTAATGCCGAAAAAATGTATTAAAAATATGAGGAGCATATAGCAACTTTCTCGTTAAAGATGACTTTTTTGATTTTTGTTTCAAAGAAGAGCTTTTGTAAATTTCAATATGAATATTAATTCGAGATTTTCTTATTTTTGTTAGAATTACTTGTGATATTTATTGTCTTTATACATTTCATGAAATGTTCCAAATAAAACACTATGCATGTAAAAATAGAAATAAGAAAATGATAGGTATCAGTAAAACGAGCCTGATGACATTAGTTTTTTTTGCATATTTTTATTGTAAAGTGCATATTTATAACTTTTTTGCATATATCATGCATATTTTGATGATTTTTTAATGCATATTGCATGCATATTTTCACAATTTTTTACTGCATATAATAATCCGCTCTTTATACATAACACATAAGTATTTCGCATAACTCCAAAATGATAGCCATAGACTGCTATAACATCTAGTGCACTTTCCTTTTTTATTGTAATCGGCAGTGCCAAAAGGGCGCACTTTGCTTGAAGTGCTTTTTTGAATTTTTTGCTTACCTAACTTAAACGATTAGTCGTAGAATGCTGAATTTTTTTTTATTGAATTGCAATAACATCTAGTTACGCACATCCATTTTTGGTTCCAACCATCTTTTTGAAAAGGGCTCTTTACCTTTGGTAGGAACTTAATAAAAATAATTATTTATTTAGGTTTTAATTTTTGTAAGAAACATTTGATTTCTTCTTAATGAATTGAAAATAAATTAAAACAATATCTCTTTCTTCGTAAGTTTTTGAGTGATTAAAATAAATTTGTACAATGCAATAAGGAATTAGTGACTACAAAAAAATTTTCATTTCGAAGATATGAAACGAATAGAAGTAGAAGAATGATTAGCCGTAAAATGAGCTCACTTCAAATGAAATAAGTTTAATGAACTTTAATGAAATTTAGCGTTTAAGAAAATTATGTGGTGTCCACATCAGATTTTTTATATTATATTTTATACAAAACTTAAATGAATTTAATTTATATATACTAATAGCAAAATGTATATAATTAGAAATTATTAGCTTGAAGTTAAAATGATAAAATGTTTTTCATTGAAGTACTTTATAAAACTATTTCTGATAAATTTCCCACGTTGATAGTACAAATTACACGAAACTCCCAGGATGAAGTTTCCACATAAAATATAAAAAGAGAACAGTGCGTTCATGAAACATTCCGCGCTGTATGACAAGTCTGTGTGTTTTCGTACGGCGTTTGTGTCAGTCGTTTTGTCTTTATTAGCCGCCGCCCGGGGCCAGAGGGCCGTAGCGGAAGTGCTGCCCCCGCGTCGAACGCCAGATAATGGAAACAGAACGCGACCATATCTGTTTACAAATGACTAAGAGGATTCACCCATGTCACTGAATCATTCCTCTGGAATATTGTGTTTTTGTTTTATCACAAATACAGCGATATTGTTCCGGGGATAAACAAAACTACTCGTATTTGCAGTAAAATATGAGCCACAAGGCTTTATGGTTTTGTTAACTTAAATTGCCACATTTGGGAAGATATTGAAAAATCAATTATTTCTTTATTTACTTTATTTTAAATATAAACTCGGGCGATAGCTTACTTGGTTAGCCTGTTCAGATTCGAAACTATTACCGAAATAAAATACCGCTGTTTTCGGCTAATTCAAATATTCAAAAATAAGTTGTAGATCTCTTATAGACTTAAATAGTACAACATGAGTGTTACAAAATATGTTCAGTTTTCTAGGACTTAGCGGAAATCGTCCACTCCTTCCGATATTTTAAAAAACTCAACTGCTCTTCGACACTTTTTTTCGACTTCAGAATGACAGTAAGCGATAAATTTCAATTTTTATTACTAAAAGTTAACAAGTATTGATTCTAGATGCAGAATCTATTGAAATAATCCATATTGTTATACCTTTTTCTTCCAATTTTGAATCTTTAGTACTTTACGATCTTCCTTTACGTCATCTACATATCTCTTCATTCTGCGTCCAGTTATGAGTCAACCTAAATGCTGTCTTGCTTGAATCGTCGTCATGAAATCTTCAAACATGTGCAATCTATTTTATTATTCCTAATTTTACGGTAGTACTAGCTTTACTACTGTAGAATTGATTGAATATTTAAATTTATATCGCCTACGTAACTGATCATCTTTGACTTTGAGCAAATATTGTTCTTAACACTTTTTTTAATACAATCTACGAGAGCGATTTTTTTGTTTTAGTACCCAAGCCTCTGAGCCATATAACATTACTGATTTAATTAGTGTCTGATGGAACCTACACTTCGCTCTTCTTGATATTTCTTTTGAAAGTAGTTGTTTTCGAAGATCCTAGAATGATCTATCAGTGATTCAGCATCAATGTGCCAGAATAAAACCATATATTAGGGGAGTCATTTTAAGTAAAAAAAAATTATG
Source organism: Stenolophus ochropezus (assembly GCA_035578165.1). NCBI lineage: Eukaryota > Metazoa > Arthropoda > Insecta > Coleoptera > Carabidae > Stenolophus > Stenolophus ochropezus. The sequence continues at coordinate 18,592,511 of JAQOWZ010000010.1, read as the reverse complement.
TGAAGGTATGTTCTGAATTTTTTCATTACAGAGTTACAACCCTTTGAAAGTGCACCTCATCAGACATATTTATATTAATAACTCTGGTACTAGTTGCACTAAACTTTTGAAACTTGGTATGAGAATACTACTTATTTGTATCTCAAGCATTTTTCGCCCTTCTTAATGTTGCAAGATATATTTATATAAACTTTTGCATATACACGAACCGCCCTACTTCAGCGACATAGTTAACGGGGTTCCGCGGAACCCGGGCCCGAGGCCCATAATTACTTAAAGAAAAAACACCGACAACAAAAAAAAACAGTATGAAGTAGCAGATAAAGGTACAATCTGCTTACAGATCGCTACTTACGAATAAACAATACAAAAACTCAATTGGTCATATTATTAAAGTAGAAGTTTTGTACAAGTCATTAAGTGTCATTATTAAGCAATTGAAAAATAGAACAGCCAGTTTATAATGAATAGTAAATAATAAAAAAAAAATTATATAGTGAAATTCTACTTAATGCAGGTGACAGCGATTTACACGAAATGACTGAAAATCTGTGTATAATTTATGAAGATAATATATCAGACATGCTTTATTAAAATTTATTATAGTATATAATAATTCATCTAGCAGTAATGTTACATCAGCAGAATAGTCCTTCTCGAAACTAAAACTAATTGAAACATATTTAAGAAATTCTACAGAACAGAATAGTTTATCATCTTTATCTATCTGTCCGTAGAAAATAATATAGCTAGATCTATGTATCTGTCACAGATTATTACTACATTTGCTAGTGCCAAATTTCACAAAGTTAGTTTTAAATGGTAATAATAACATTTACTACAAATAATCAAATTTTTTTGGCCGTATTTAATTTGTTTTTTATAAACCCTAAGTAACTACGAGTGAGGTCAGGGGGAGCGACAAATACTTAGTAAGAACTCGGGCCCGTAGAAGCCTTTAGTATTTCACAAGACTCTTTGTATTTTTCTTGATCTTGCACCAGTCTTGCAAAAAATGCAAGATAAGAATAAGACAAGATCTACGAATTTCAAAGCAAGGCAAGGCAAAAAATTGTCAAGAAAAGTGCAAGAATAGCAATAGCTTGCTTTTTTTCTTAATTTGAAATAAAAGCATATATTTATTATCTAATCTACCTATAAATATATGTCACTGATTAGGAAAAAATGAAGTTCGTATTATTTAAATGTACCTAGTAACATTAATATATAGATTTTATTTACTTAAAGGTACAAAGATTTGTAAATATTAAGAAAATTAAAACATAATTTTTTTCAATGTATGTATGTATGTAAATTTCATTTAAAAAATTATTTAATAATAATACTTATTACCTCAATAATATAATTATTCTTTTAAATTATATAACCAAAGGCACAAAAAATGCTTTCTTATAACTAGCGATCTTTGGAAAAAAGCTTTTCTATTGTAAAGCTGCCGCTGTTGTGCTAAAAAATACTTAAAGTAGTGCAGTTATAATATTTTTAATTTAATATTAATAATTCTGTTATAAGATATATATTTGATAATTTACATTGATATTGTCTAAGAAAAGTAAAAATGTACATGTGATACAAAGATTAATTATATGTTCATTTGCTAATAGGAGAATCCATTCGTTATAACCTGCAAGACAAGAAATATGCAAGAAAAAGACGAATAAAACAAAAATTTTATATACAATAATAATGAAAGACAAGATATATTTAAATTTCTTATCTTGTTTTTCGAGGCAAGGCAAGAAAAAAACAAAACAAGACAAGAAATCTTGTCTTGTGAAACAGTGGAGGTGTTGCTGTGACACTACCCTACTTATAATGTCAAAAAGTCAATCAATGATTGACTGCTGGGATAATATAGTAGCTGTAAAGTTAATTTAAATGCAAGTTATTAATGACGTTAAATGAACCTGGTTTTAGATAGGTAATTTATTTTAACAAATTATCTTCTGCATCTATTTTAACTGGTGTCTATTTGTATAAAGATAATAATAATTGCCGACGCCGTTGATATACTAGTTAGTGCCACGTCCTTGCTTTCCCGTTGAGGTATGGTTCTAGGTATGTGTGTATTTCAATAATCAACCTTATTGCGATATATTTAGAACATGTTTCACAGAATCATACGAAGAAATTTTCAGAATTACATTAGCTGGATATGCACATGTATGAGTGATAGTTGAGTTGATTTGGCTCACGTGGTAATAGTGCGGGCGGAAAGTAATTGGCATGAAACTGAGTCCCGATGCGCTAATTTATAATTTCATGTCTAGAATGTCACATGCGGCGTACTTCATTTATTAGTGATTAAATATCCGCAAATAACTCACATCAAATATAACCTCGCGTTAAATATGCTTCACATGTTACTATTTCCAAAAAATATGCCTGGCTTATATTAATTACCAAATCAGTGTGAATTTAAAAGTATGCCATTAAATTAAAGTTGATTCTATTTCCGAAACATGTTTCACAACTTTGATGTAAAAGTATAAAGGTACAAGAAGTAAGAGTTTTAATTAGTTACTTTTATATTTTATTATATAATTAAACATATATTGCTTTCCGTTGTGTTAATTAGATAGATATCACCTATTTTTTTATTACTTGTAATTGTTACAAGAACCCATTCTTTTTGTTCTCTTATAAATTATTGATTGTATAAGATTAATTTTAAATTTTTTGAGTTTTTATCCAGTTATTCAAATAGAATAAAAATATTTTTGCTTTTTTTTACTTTCCTACTTCTTATTTTCATTTCAGTGGTGCAAATTTGGTTGTTAAATTTCACAAGATTTCGCAGAGCAAATCAATCTGGTGACGGAATTGACAGAACTTAGTGCAAAAAATTGTATGCGTACAGCGTACAATTAAAAAAAATATTAATATGTCTAATAGATAATGTTTTTAAAAATATAGGAATATCATCAGCTCAATATATGAAATTAAATACAGTAAACCTTTGTATTATAATTACTGATATATATATATATATATATATATATATATATATATATATATATATATATATATATATAGGTATCCGAATAACTATATAATTAAATCCGTTTACCGAATAAATACTAATAGTACAACTTTTAAAAATAATATATGATCCTGTCAACATATAAACGAATGGCTTTTTACTGTTAAATAAGAGAAAAAACAGAATAATCTGACTTTTTACTTTCCATCTTTGTCTGAAACATTATAAACTTGACAAAAAAAAACAAAGTATGTAAACATATATCAGTAAAAGAAGCAACACAAGAAAATTAATTAAGATGGAGGGGACAAATAAAAAGAATAGATGAAACAAGACTAACAAAGTGCTTAAAAAAATTGAATCTTCTACTTAAAAAAACAAGAAGAAGGCCTATAAAATTTTCGGAAAAAGAAGTACGAAAAGCAGATAGTAGAAAGCCCATTTCGCAAGAATGCAAGACAGAACTACTGGATACAGAATCTAAGAAACAATAACGCTATAATAACAAAATAACGCTAAATAGTCTTACACTGAAAGGTAGAAGGCTTTAGGTAGTGAGAAATGAAGAAAATTTTGCAATTCTTGCTCTTTTCTTGCAAGACAATTTCTTGCCTTGTCTTGTTTTTAAGTTTGTAGCTGTTGTCTTGTTCTTGTTTTGTATTTTTTGCAAGACTGAGGCAAGAAAAAGAAAAATACAAACACTAATTACAATCGCAATTCAAGACCGTTACTCCCAAGTCCCAACTTAAGGATCGACGAAATCCAACCTGTACTGCTCGTCTACTTCAAAATCAGTTTAACCGGACACATGGCGTAGGTACTGGCTAGCGATCAAATTGTATGCAATAGGCTCCACCAGGTACAGTTCAGATCCAGGCGGCCTTTCACACTGTGACTTATAAAGCTACGGAATCGCGGAGAGTGTATTGTATGGGAACATGAGCATCCACATTTTACAAATGAGTAAGGACATCTCTATTTTTTTCGCTGAATTTAGATATGGCATTTATAGAGATTTAAGAACAAGAATCCGAGTATAGAGGTAGCCAGGTCGCTTGAATCGATAAAATACATTCCAAGAAATTCATTAATATGAAGGTGATATATAATTATGTGGATTATAATAAACCGAATACAGGTAATTTAACCTGTCATGGTCATAGAGCCATATACATGTGCGATGAGTAAAATTTTTATTTTGTTGCAGGATAATGCACGTCCAACTACTGCCCGACTCGTAGTGGATAAGTTTAGTCAGCAACAAATTTCATGGTTACCATGGGTTCTTAAGTTTTCGAGTATAAAACTGTTGCAACCTGTTTGGAATATGTTATAGAGCACGATGACAAAGGCTAGTGATAAATACTCACTGACACCTTTTCACAGTTATGCAAAGAAAGTGAAAAGCAATACCACAATATGTTAACCATTTAATTTTAAGTGTTCCCAACTGTATTGGGCCAACATTAAATAATCACGGAGGTCGCACTAAATGTTACATATTTTATTAGTTCATGTTCGTAGACTTTAATTTCCATTTAATTATCATTGATGTTTCCTTGGTAACCTAATTTTTAATTAAATATCTATATTTAACTTATTTTTTAATTTTTCTTTTTAGTATTGTATGATTTTAGTTAAATCATTTAGTCAATAAATGAATTAGACTAATAAATATATTTGAAAATCGAAAATAATCGTAATACTTGTATTTTTTAAAAATATCTCTTTAGGGGCCGTTCAAGTATTATGTAAGCACTATAGGGGGGTGGGGGGGTCTTTGTTTTGCTTATTTTGGATGACATGGGGGGTAGGGGAGTCTAGATTTTTAACTCTCACATTGGCTAAGTTCCGAATCGTGCAAAAATCGATGACAGCGCTCACGTTATCTGTCAAATCCATATACCTATATCATGAATCATGTAAGATTATAATATTTTGTCCCTTACTATATCTTGAATACTGTATCAGTAAAATCTAATCTCCATTCTAAATTTATTTTCTTATTTTTAAAATTATAATTATAACATTTTAATCATAATATTAAAAAAAAAATAATTGAAAAATGTTTACGTAAGCATGGGGGGAGGGGGTAAGAGCTTTGCTTACTTTTGCTGACAAGGGGGATGGGGGGGTAAATAATTGTAATAAATCTGCTTACGTAATATTTGAACGGCCCCTTACAATATTGAGTAGGTACCTAGTGTATTTAGCCAGTCATTCACAAAATAAAAAATCGAGGAAATGAAATTACTTAATGATATAAAAATAATGGTATATAATACATAAGGGATGGAACTAGATATTTTTTTCGGCGGGTAAGTTAGTACACGAGCCGTAGGTTATTTTTTTGTAAATTTTATGACATTGATAACAAAAATTAATTATTTCTCGTAGGAAACAATATAATATTTCCATCCCTATTTTGATTTCATAGAATAGTATATTAAAACATAAGTTGTAGAAGGCAACCTTTTCAAGCACGAGTTTGAATTTCGGGAACGAGCGCGAAGCAGCGAGTGCCCGAACGAACGAGTGCTTGAATTGCCTTCTATAACGAATGTTTTATACTATTTTCTCTGTTTCGGCTTTTATTTACATTATTTTTATAATAATATTTGACAATTTCTATTAAGGGATTTTTCTTGATAGAATAGTTAGGTTGGTGACAGTGATTTCTGTTTCGTCTGTTGTCTAGGTAAATTAGAATTACTTTGTCAGTTGCCTAGATATTTTGTGTATTTAATGCAGTCATGCCAATCTCAAATAACAAAATATAACCAAAAATCGTTTAAGAATGAAGCTCCTTCTAACATCAATAAGCGTGCTGGAATATGATATTCTAATTCCGAAACAGAGAATAGTATATTAAAACACAAGTTGTAGAAGGCAACCTTTTCAAGCACGAGTTTGAAATTCGGGAACGAGCGCGAAGCAGCGAGTGCCCGAACGAACGAGTGCTTGAATTGCCTTCTATAACGAATGTTTTATACTATTTTCTCTGTTTCGGCTTTTATTTACATTATTTTTTATAATAATATTTGACAATTTCCATTAAGGGATTTTTTTAATAGAATAGTTAGGTTGGTGACAGAAATCACTGTCACCAAATCACTGTTTCGTTTCGTCTGTTGCCTAGGTGCTAGGTCAGTTGCCTAGATATTTTGTGTATTTAATGCAGTCATGCCAATCTCAAATAACAAAATATAACCAAAAATCGTTTAAGAATGAAGCTTCTTCCAACATCAATAAGCGTGCTGGAATATGACATTCTAATTCCGAAACAGAGAAACTATATTCTACTCCCGGTCGTCAAAAAATATTTTCTTTGCTTTGCTTAAATAAATCTAATAAACCATAAATAATTTAGAACAAATGTGGACATATAAGTAATTTATATAAATAACACATATACACACGATTAAATTATAATCATATTTCATATTACCGCTAAGTAATTGCAGCATTATTTCTGCGAGACAAGTCGTTCTTATCTGATAATTACTAGTTATATATCAAAAAGTTAATAAAAACAAATCTAGATCAGCAAGTTATATCTATAAACATAAAGCACTACATACACCATCTAATTAAAGTGTACATAACTTGCGCTAAATCTGACAACAAACACCCACACCGTAAATACAGTTTGCGGGTATCGTTTCAAAGAAGTTCAAAACTAGCGTCTGTAAAAGTAAGTACACGAGAATAATATAAAATTTATTAAAATATATTTTATATTTAAATATAATATAAACAAACAGTATTATTAAATACATTCTTAAAAAAGAAAGGACTCCGTTTGGGCTTAGGTGAAAGGTGATATAAAATGTTGCTCGTGCAAAAAGCAGTCTCCTGCCTATTAAAATTTGCAATGTATCTACGATTGGATTCCATAGTTCATTATAGATCGGATAGTTAGCTGTTGATCTTTTTTAATATCAAGACTTGAACACTGATTTCGTCTCTAAAAATTGAGTTGAGACAAGACGCAATTTTTAACCAATTAATTAATTAAAATACCGTTGTTTTTCTTTATTGTTGACTGATGATATATGATGAACCAGTGACGAATATAGAAATTTTCTTAGGACTGGGCGAATTTTTTTTTTTTATTAGGTAAACAAATATATATATATATATATATATATATATATATATATATATATATATATATATTAGGTAATGTTAAGCACAAAATTTATTAATTAATACAAAGTCATTGAATTGGAAAATATTATTATCGCATTAAACCAAAATTATTCATACAACAGAATAACTACAAAATTAAATTTAGGCAACGGCTTTTCATCGATGCATTCCGGGTTCAAACATTCTTCGGATCCAACTTCTTTAAGGAATCTTAATTTTCTACTACGTTCACTCATAACCACACTTGCAGGTAATGTAACTATTACTAATATTGTTAATAATAATAAAAAATATCAGCATTACTTTTTTCTGAACTTCATTTGCACTGACTAGAGTATCAGATTCATTATAAGTTAGCCTTCTGTGTTTTCACAACAATATTTCAGCAAATAGGTTTTGTTTTGGATAATTCTGTTCCAAATCAAGCGAATATTTATAATGTCTATATACATGAAATGCCCTTGCGCACTCCAAATTTATTTATTATCATTTTAGAAATTCAAAAGCCATTCCACTCTAAATATTACGGTACTACTTTTTTAGGAGAGTGATTTTGATTTAATTACATTAGAACAACAATTAGAAGGGGCATCGCTTCCCTCTCATCCTCAAATCCACCACTGTGATGACGGACCATAAAAAGAACAAAAGGCGAACATGAATGCACAAACTCAATTGTCTTAAACCGTTAATTGGAAAATATTTCTCAATCAACGCTTAAACTTAACTTTATTTACATTTTTGTAGTACTATACTGAATTTTAATATCCATCCAATTTTACAGCTGGTAGCTCTGGTTTAAAATGATTCTGAGTCATTTCAGACGCCCAAACTGAACTGATTTTCATCTGACGTTATTACTGTCAGATTCTTGACTGAACCAACCTAAGACTACAATACGAGTATACTGATTAAATTGATTACATTACAACTGGCTATGACCGAACATATATATATATATATATATATATATATATATATATATATATATATATATATATATATATATATATATATATATATATATATACGATATGAAGTTATCAGTAGGAAAAACCAAAACTAAGGGTTTTATAGGAACTAACTTAATGAAAACTAAAATAATAATAAATAATAAAATATTATACAAGTTAAATATTTTAATAACCTAAGATGCGATATAACATATGACTATTGTAACCATGTCGAACAAAAAGCTAAACAGATGCAATAGTATCATGTGGAACTATAAATCGAAACCTAAAAAATAAAACAAAGAAGGATTAAATTATTACAAAAAAATTGCAGTACAAATGCCAGAGCGAAACATGGATAATCACAAAATACAAAACAAGAACGCAAAATGCAGAGGCTGAAGATAAAAGTTCTCAGAAGAGTAAAGGGATGTAGGAATATCGACAGATTTAGAAACAAAGATGTTCAAAATGAATTAAACAGATATAATGATAAAATTTAACAATATAGACATAATTAAAATGAATATAAGATAAAATTGACGAACATAAAATTGAGAATTCATAATTTAATTAAAAGCTTTTAAATATATTTTCAGGGGAAGAAGAAACGTGAAAAACATTTCCGATGAGGTATTTAGGAACAGCGATAATGATATTTTTAAACTTTGAAAAGAATTTCTCGATATTGATATTTATTTTGTGGTGTTTTATTGTAAATATTACTCCTATTTTTATATCAAATATATAACGGCTTGCCACTTGCAAATATGACAAGCTGACAAGCACCCACATTGCAAATTCCGTCTGTGGCTATCGTTCCAAAGAAGCTCAAAACTATGTATTTATTACACATAGAATGAGCCCGCCAGACTAACTACATCCTGGCGCACAAGCCTGTAGGTCAAAATTTAAATGTGAAATGATTGCAAGTGGAATGTGTTCTGCTGCATATTGTATGCGGTGCGCCGCGTGGCTTGCGTCGGTCCCAGCGCTTTCACTGATCTGGCCACGGAACAGCGAACAGCTCACTACAGCTTCCGGTTCCGAGGGGAAATGTCTTCGGGGAGGTCAAGATTCAAATTAACGGAGAGTGTTGTGGGGTTATACTAACTTTAATTACACTTTGCTTTCCATATTTTTAAAAAAATCAAATACTAAGTAACATCGTTTTATCGTATGAGATACGAATTTTACAGTAATTACTTAATAATTTTAAAAGCATACAAAACTATGACAATAGCTATTTTTGTAACCAGTTAGAAAATGCCTCATTTTATGTGCCTGTGAGATCACACAAGTTATACAAACTTGCATTTCCAACAGTGTTCCATACAAGATTTTTTCTAATTTTGATAAGATTATTTTAATTTTTTTATTGTTAATTATTACATATAAACTATCACTTTTCAAAATTTATTGACGTTTGGAAACGGCACTAGGAGATTTTTCGCGACGCACCAAATATTAACCAGGTTCTATGTACAGTTCATCAAAACGTCATTGTAGTGACGTCATATAGCATATCGCGAGAATTAGCTTTGGTTAGACGTGTCAAAGCTGTCAAATTAATCGGCGGGCAACTTGATTCTAATATTTACCTTGATTTAGCATTTCAGCAATAGTCAGGTCAACCTCGACTTCAAATATTATTAAACTATTGGAAAGTCTTATTTTCTCCATTGTTTATTTAATTAGGTATTATTTTTTTGTAATTTATTTCAAAAACTGTCAAGTGTCACGTTTGTAAACAAGCCGAAGATAGAAAAATAGCTTACTATAAATAGTTAAAAAAAAACAATTCACCTTTCATCACCCAGTGATGAAAATTTTTTATATCCTAGCTGGTTATGAAGAAGTTTGGCGTTTCGAAACATCCGTTAGTTTTGAAAAGTGACACTTTATACGTATGTCAAAATTAGAAAAAATATTTAGTTGTTACACAGTATGAATTTTAAAAATACATAATTTTTAGAGAGAAACTAAATATAGGTGTATTTCAATTTATTTAATATTTCTGATTTACTGATCTAAGGTTTAAATCCGAATATCACCTTCTTTTAATCAATTATAAAAATAATTCTGTACCTGAGTGCTGCGAAACCCCCTATTAGAAATAAGTTTCTTGCAGAGGCTCTAAGATATAGAATACTTTTCAACTGAAGAGACACCTGCGCGAAGTAGGAATTTTGGTCTTAGAATGAGAGGCGGATATGAGTAATAAGGAAAAGTACGCTACTCTCTGTTCTACATAAAATTAGTTTCAATTTTGCTCATTCTGATGTTGACATTGTTCTGACATGCCTCACTCTCATTCATTAAAATGGATGAATCTGAGCAAGATGACAAGTCGGCCTGTTCTAAAGGGGTGAATTGCAATACATGCAGAACATATTGGTAATATACATTACGGGTAAATGATTTTTATGGAGGGTTAATTTTGATCTAATTACATATATTAGCACGACAATTAGAGTTTTATTTGGCTGCTTAAATATGCCAAAATGGAGAATAATATACTTACATTGTTCAAATATGATATTATAAAAATATTTATTCTATTGAACAAGTACAACAAAAAAAATATTTGCTTTATGTAGTGAAGAATACATATAAAATAAATTTTACAGAAAATGCAAACTGAAGTGATAAAATTAAACTATTTTTAAACCACATCCTTACGATCTCCGTATATGATACTTATTTCTCCTCCGAGACTAAGATTAAACTTATGTAATAAAGAGACGAGTGCGACGCAAAATAGTCTCGCGAGATTAATAACGCGAACGGAGTAAATAATAACACCGCGAATATAGCCTATCATCGATTTTAATTTTTTACTCTTCGTCGCCGAACGAGAACGACGTTTATAATCATGTAGAAAATAGTGCAGTATTAAAAAAGCAAACAAGTTTTTATAATCTCAAAAATGAAATTGTTGGTAATTTTGCTGTCACATTAATAGAGCAATCATTGAAGTTTTAACATGAAACATTAATGAAAAATAAAATACCTCATTGTACTTTGTTATGTGAGTGAAAATCACAGGTGTATTTTACAAGTACAGGTTACATGACGTCCTGAATGATCTATTTTTGCTGAGTTATTTATAAAATAAAATAGGTTTTACTGTACCAGTTAACAGTGTGTTTTATTTTCTTGACATTACATCTTATTTAAACTTTAATTCATTCCTTTTCAAGTAAAATTATTTCATGATTTTGTATTGTACCCTTATTACTTATTACTCATTTTCAGTTCTCAAATATAAAGTGATTTTATCGAAAATATGTTGCCCGCTAATTAGGTATTAGTGATAATGATAATGAAGAAGTTGAGTATTCGAAATAAATGTTACAGCTTGCAAAATCATAGTTTCACTGTTTTTTTTTCGGTGACCAATAATGTTGTGTTGACATTAAAAGAATCATTATTCAACCTTATTAAGCAACATTGCCGGCCAGTTGGATGGATTAGCGGATACTAGAGAACAACTAATAACAAAATTTTGCGCAATGTAATAGAAAGCAATTGGTTTATTTATATAAGTAATATTAAAAAGATGATTAGCACTGCTAAGTAAATTGTAAATAGATTTTTATCAACAATTAACATTTTTTTTTTACTATTAGCTTAAACATTCACAATTATTTGTATTTATTGAACATGACTGATTGTTTTTCAATAGGTATCGTTTACTTGGTAACCGTTTAGTAACCTATAGTATATTGTGCAACAAGTGTTTTCTGCACTTTGCCTATGTCCCATAAGGTGTGAAAGTTTTGGCACGAGACGAAGTCGAGTGTTGAAATAATACAAGGTGGGAAATAAGTGATTCTGCCCGATTGACTACCAGACTGCTAAATGTTAGAGAATAAAAATATATGCACGAAAGCAATTTGACATAAAGAACAATATGGCGTTGGTAAACTCATAAAAATACAACTACCTATTTAAATAGTTATTTTATCACTAGTCCAGAAATTAAACTTTTGCGAGAGTGAGGTTATTTAACAAGCCGAGCTGAAAGCGTGGTCTGCAAATAATGCGAGATCTCGCAAACGAGTTTTTGGGCGTGTGATACACAAGATTTATTGTCCCGATGACATTTTTAATTTATTAAAGAAACATTATTACTACTTAAAATTTTATACACTAGAGGTTTTTATGTCAGAAACATTTTCGGTTCACATGATATAAACAATTCACTTGTTTTATTCAAAAAAAATAGTAACATTTGTTCTAACCTAAAAAATAAAACGAATGTGAATTGATATTTTTTAATAATTAACGTAATCATAATCATACGAGACGAGTATAATAAGAATAATAAATCAAAAATAATTGTTTTAATTAACGTTTTACACTTCCAATAAAATATATATATATTTTTTTTTGATAGAATATAATGGTAAAATATTTAAGTTGGCATCCCTACATTTTGCCGTCTGCAAACAGAGAGTTTCTGGACAATTTTGTGTCCTGTAACACTAAACGTATGCGTGAAAAAAATATATGATACAAATTTACAAATACAGTCACATTTTGAAAAAAATCAGTACCTAATTCAATTTTTCATTTGAATGCTTCCTCACATGAAAAACCACGAAGTGTGATATCAAACATCCCCCATGGAAGTATGAAAAGAAGAACGTGGTAGTTGTTTTAAACGCGAGGGGTACATGAAGAAATTCCGCCGGCGGCCATCTCGTAAATATTTGTTCCTCTTGAGCGCGGGCGAATGTCGTGAGTGAACGCGGAAAAGATAACTTTTTTACGATATTCACGCGATCGGAAACCGGGAGTCATAAACGGATCGCAGGCGCGGCTTTGAACATGAACAGTGAATGCGTCGAATTTATTTGGTTTTTTATCACTCGCGGCATTCACGGTTCCGCGGGCTGCCAAGATACGCGGCGCCGGGCGAGGTGCCGGGCCTTCACCCACAAAACACAATCACGGCACAACCGGTTTACTATCGCATCACACACATTTGTGTACACAAATAAATATCTCCCCGTGCCAAATATAATTTGCAGAATAGTAAACTTGTATGTGCGGTAATAAAATTAAAATACTACTACAAAAACTTTTAACACACTTTTGTAGTCTATTACCTTGTAATATTTGCTAGTAAAAAAGTAAATATACAGCGATTTGAATTTATTCTCCATTCATAAAATGAATATGAAGTTGGTGCAGTGTACATATTTATATAATACATTGTAGTTATTTAAGCAGCAAGGAATGAAGTGCCTTAAGCTTCGAGGTATGAACTGAAAAGAAGCTTGCGAGTCGCTTATTATATTTTTTGCACCACCAGCAGCATTTTACCACAGAATAGGTTTATACAGAAGCGACAGTAAGGCAGAGAAACGAAAATTAGAGAGAGACGGAGACTGTGCACAAATTTAAAGGGCTCATTGTTTAAAATTGGAAAGTTCCCTCACATCTTAGAGAGAGATAGGGGAAGAGCACAAATTTAAAGGTCTACACAATGCTTCAAGGTCATAGAACTGGAAAGGGGAATATGAAAGGTACCGACACGGAGTGTCGCTTCTATATGTAACTATTCTGTTATTTTACTGGAAATAATGTAAAAAAGTATTTGTAAAACATGGACCATCAGACACAGTTCAAATTTATTTATTTGCAACTTTTTAAAGTTAATTTTGTTTGTTGTTAGACGACCAAATGTATTATGAAATTCGTATGATTTTCATCCTACCAGTAGAACAGCTATTTGCTATAATATTCAATTGACAATAATAACTATATAAGTTATCAATAACTTACGACTTATATTGCTATGTAAGTAAATTATACTAACATACTTGAACGATGGCGTGAAAAATAAAAAGTATATAACGCATAAACTAACCGTCATAACGTTAAAAAATGGGGTCATTTAAAAAAAAATGTTACGATTTTTTTTACATACCAATATGGAACCTGCGACACTTACTATACATATTGCAATATAATGTACGCCGAAATATAATACTTTTCATTCATAACTTTGTTATAAGATATTCGCGCTGCGAATTTCGTGACGTCACGAATCAAAAACTCACACAAAGATACATCTTACACAAACATGTACACCGAGGCGCTACAAGTTGAATGTCAGTGTAACGCAGGAAGTATAATTTTATACTTTGTGATGTAAAGTAACCCAAAATTTATGTAGTTGTCAGAGGAAAAGTACGCAGGTTTTTGTTTTGTTTATATTAGTGTAGAACTACAGGTTTGTAAGCGTGAAATATAATTGAAATTACATCAGAGTGTAATATATTTATATATTTAGGTAAAGCGTGGTGAACGAAGAACGAAGTTTACATTTCATCCGCAAGTGTGAGCTGATCATTCTGATTCGTGACGTATTGGCAAATGACGTCCTTTTGAGATTTGAAATCGAAGTCTAATTTCAAAACATTATATCTACAAAACAAGGTACCCAAATGACATGAAAATATTATTTACATATATTGTAGACGGTAGACTTTCAGGAAGAAAATAAAACAAAAAATGTGAAATGACCCCATTGGATGTAGTGGGTAATCAACATATTAAAAAACGAGCGTTTTATGTTTCTTAGCTTATGGTTCTCTGTTACTTCTTGCTGGTAGTTATTATATATTTTTGCATGCTCAATAATAAATATCATAATGAATCATCGTATCTTATTTGTTGGGATAAATTGTTTTCTAAAATTTTGTAATCATATTACAATTCCATGGCTCACTCAAGAGGAGGATTCATGAGGCTTGAGAGCAGTTATTTATGTATTAAAAGCATAATCGAAAGATTATAGCAGGATGGAATGTTTTTTTCTTTCCTAGGGCTATAATCTTGATTATGCCCGTGGTACATAACATACAACGTGTTATTTCATTTTGAATTTGAGGCTGAACAAACCAAGTTGGTTTCTAAAAATTAAAAAAAAAATATGAAAAGGAATTTGAATAGTATTGGAAATAGTAAATATTCACTTAATCAAAATTAAGTTTTATTGTATTGTTTGACATTTGTCTTAAGCACAATTTTAGTTTGTTTGAGTATCTATTGCTTAGCGACTTTATATGTGCTCGGGCGATAAAAGCAAAATTACGCCCGCATTTGAAAGCGTATAAATAAGTTTATGATTTCAAAATAAGATAAATATAATAAATATTTATGTTTGATGATAACTTAGACTCATATTCTTATTCCCAAATAGCACTACTGTCAAACTCCGAGATGTCAATTCTTAACATTAAATATAATTCTCTTTCAGGAAAAGTTTATTTATTCGCATAAATTAAATATGCATTAGTCTAAATAAACTATATTTAGAATATAGTTCCCAATATGATTCAGAATTTCTTAATTAGAAGTTAACCTTAGGCTGATAGTGACCGTAAGAATGATATATTTAGAGAATTTTTTTTATAGATATTGTGTAGCATTATTCTAATAAATAAGTAATTTCTAAATTTGTAT
Source organism: Stenolophus ochropezus (assembly GCA_035578165.1). Taxonomy (NCBI): domain Eukaryota; kingdom Metazoa; phylum Arthropoda; class Insecta; order Coleoptera; family Carabidae; genus Stenolophus; species Stenolophus ochropezus. Next base: position 18,576,920 of record JAQOWZ010000010.1, on the reverse strand, counting down.
CACAATATTCTAATTTTCTGATCAGCAGCACAAATAACTATAATTTTATAATTATTTAATTAATTAAAACAGTAAAATAAGGTACACGTTATTAGCCTTTCACAGTGATTTAATAAAGTTATTTTAATAACTGAAAACTAATACATTATATACAACTACCATTTTCATATCAGGAAAATATAAACTTTATATTATTATTATGTAAATAAATTGTATGATTTCTATTCATTTGTGTAATATGATTGTTTTTCATAACTCATATTTTGTTGCGGTAATGAATAATAAAATTAAATTGAAAAAATGAAACGTTATGTTAATAAATCTGGTTGATTGGAAATGATGTTGGCACTGAATGAAAGTTTTCTATAACGAGATAACAAAGTGTTTAAAGGTCATACTACGTCGTCCCCAAATATTTAAAATTGGAAAAATTAACTTTAACACCTGAACACACCGTGAGTAACCCGACAAAGCGTCGTTAATTCCCAATTTTCCACCCTGCACCCACACACATCGGTATGTGCTAAACATTGTATTCCGCACGGCGTACTCCACGTTGCACGCATGTTTCATGTTTCAGCCAAATTCACATCGGGCGCGTGGGCGGGCATCTAGAAAATTATCTTTCAATCTACCTCAAATTGTTTACCGTGAAATCCCTTTACTATGCACACATTTTGCCATATAATATAAAATACCTAAATAGACGTTAATAAAATCATATAGGGTAAAGGTACATTTACTACCAAATAATTCCAAGTCTCAATTTTAATTTTCACTTTATAGTTTAGCTCAAACTGTTATAATGTTATACCCGCGTTCACAACAACTAATGTTACTTTCCAATTTATACTTTCACTTCAAAGCTGACAAGATCCAAACTGCTCTATTCCACTTCGAAGTGAGAAGTGACACATGCGTATATGGATGAAAATGTGCTATTTTGACATATTTGACGTTTCTTCAGTTTACATTTATGGTTAAGTTATACGGCTGTTCACATAATACGCTATGCTCTTTATTATATTAAAAAGAAACATCGAAGAAAACTTTGGTAAGTTAGACCTACTAATGCTAACAGAATAAAGTAAGGTGATTTTAATAATGCTTTACCAGAAATTAGACTGGAAGATCTGAAAATGTTCTTTAAGTACACACTTACTTATGAATACTGATGAAAGTTTAATAAAATATTGTCAATTTTAAGACCACGTATAACGTATAATGAAAAACCGTCATAGAGAGTAGTGTATATCCTCATTTACAAATTAAGCAGTAATTGTTCACGCATCTAACTGAATGTAGAAATTACAAATTGAAAGTAGAAATTGAAATTGGATGGAAGGATGCATGTGCTCCAACTACATGGAGGCATCGGGGTTCATGCTCCAAGGAAAATTTTCCTAGGGGCAAGGCCCCCAAGGAGACATTTTCCATAGCGCAGAATTCTTTTACATCAGTACTAAAGCCCTGAATTGTTATTATTTTTAAGTTTAATTGTATCTCTTTCTATTTTTAAGTAACTGACTACTGCCCTAAAATGGGTGTAAATTACACCCTTAAAAATATCACCAATAAATTCATATACATATATACACATTTTCATTTTAAAATTCCTACTAGGACAACCTCAAATACAGGTTTAATATCAGCCAATAGGAAACCATATGACCGGTTACAATGCGCGTCTCAGGATATACCGGGGATACTGAGACGCTAGCACTCAGGCGCTATGAAAGTGTAGGCTTTCGGGACTCCGTCCCGCCTGGTGGTCTGGCCAGACCGCCTTCCAGAGAATCTGATGCCCTGAAGGTGATCTTGTTCAGGCGACTGGGAATTGAGCATGCTTCAGATTTTGGGTCAAAAATTAGAGTATTCTAAAGTATTTTCTGTAATTCTTGATCTGTTGAAACTAGAGCACATTCTGGAGCAATGAAGCTATGGATTATGCTCTAGTTTCAGTGGGACAAGTATTAGAGCAAGTATTCAGAATGATCTGATTCTTGGCCTACTAAAACCTGAGCACATTCTGAAGCAGCTTTGGCTGCTCTGAATTGTGTTCTGGTTTCTGAAGGTCAAGAATTAGAGCATTCTAAAGTGTTTGCTCTAGTATTTCTTTTTCTTGTATTTTTTGATGTTGGTAATTATAAGAAATTTTTCCACCAAGGAAATTTGGAAAAGTCAGCACCCGTGGATAGATGGCCACGGTTATTTCAATATTGTGTAATTTATTGATTAATTGAGCAAAGTTTCCAATAAAAAAATATGTTAACTAAATGCTGAACACTAACTTTTAATACAATGAAATTACCAATTAAATGTACTTTTGATCTTCGCAATTCATACAAAATACAAACAAATATAAAATCTACAAATGTATTCTGTGGAGCATTTAATAATAAGTACTCGTATTAGATAAGAAGTGGAAAAATGTATGTGTTGTCTTCGGATCTGTACGTCAGCTTGAATTCAATCCTAACAGTCGACAGAAACTGTCATTGCCTTTCGCCCTTGATGCTAAGAACGTAGTAGGTGTTAGATCAGATAATAGAATTCAATTCCTCTGATCACGTATGCCTCTGATATGTAATACGTTCTCCTTGCAAATAGGGTTACTTCCTTACCACCTTAGTTACAATAGTAATCACGGATTATCTTATGGACTGAGAATACTGATTCTGATACATTCTATAAATAGGTCACAACATTGTAATATGTAACCTAGAAGTTCCTAGAAGCATTAATAAAATCAAAGGCGATAATGGTATTTGCTATCTTTGTAAATTATTTCAATCAATGCATGAGTGGGTGATATATGAAAACTATTTAAAAAAAACATTGTCAATCAATATTTTTGTAATTAATAGATAGTAGGTAATAAATAAATATAATACAGATAATTAACTGCATTAAAGAATTATAGATAGAGCATTCAATTGATAGTTAAGAAAAATAAATTCAAATTGATACTCGACATACAGAATCAAATAACTAAGAGTCATTCTGTTTAATAACTAAATATGCAATACGTCATTTAATTAGATAAAGAAAAAAGAAAGGATAGTTGTTAGGTACATAAACTCTGTTGTACTAAAATATAAATATCACTGTAAGCAGAGCACCATAGAACCGTTAGCTTGAATTAATAAATTATAATTAAATTTTTTGTCAAATATAGATTGTTACTTGAATATGATCAATATCAAAAGTTAATAAACTCTGACTATTCGTGCTAGAAATCGGTAGAATTATAACAGCTCCCTTACATATTTGGCGCATGGTATATATTCTATTTATTTATAAAAAGTCTTTGAAATTTATTTTTTTGTAATAAAACGTTCTAGGCTATGCTATCAGTTTAGAAATTAATAATTGTCAAAAATAGTCTGGTGACAGAAATTTGTTTAAATTTTGAAAACATTTGGGATTTTTGATTTCTAAAACTTTATAGTTCGTTGGAATAACAATCCGATGTTTTTTAAAGAATCAAAAAACAATTTTGTTATTTAAATCGGATATTTTAGTTTACATAATATTTATTTGATTTTTTTAAACGATTTTATAGTTTCAAAAACGTGTTTCATGTTTTGTTATGAAAAAAAAGTGTTGTAAAGAATAAGTAAAAATTTAAAGAAACAATAAAAAAAATATAGTAAACTCCGTTTATAATGATACCGCTTATAACGACTGGTTATAACGTCAAAATACGCTAATGTTATTTTACTTTTATCAGTTCTAGCGACTTATATGTGTTCCATTCGATGTCGTCATAATCGGATTTTATTGTAACACATTTCAAAGTAAATTTAACAAAAAATTACACATTAGTGCTAAAATTTTCTGCGTTATAAATTCAAAATAATATATCAGGAAAGTAGTTTTTTCGACGAAACAGGTTTAGTAGTTCTTGAACGAATGGCCACATGGTAACATTACCTACACACTTTTTCCCCCATTTACGCAAATATGGAATGGTAAATAAGAATTGCAGATCAACTGATTTAAATCAATGCAACCCTGATTTTGAGTAATTTTTGTCTGCAAATGAGAAAATAAATGTTATAACCTTTTTGTTATTTTAAGTTGTAGTAAGTATAAAGTTATCATTGACGTAATACATGGTGGAATCAGGATGGCATTGGCCCATCGCGGCGTCGGGCGTCGAGCGTTGAGGCGTCGCCATGACAACAAACAACGGACGGTTATCAAGCGCTCGCACTCACGCAAAACAAATCACGGCCAGGGTGACTCAAATCGGCTTTGTTAATCTCGCGTGAAAAAATTCTACTAAACCGGAACGGGAACGAGAATGGGAGATCGGGAGATGGAATGACGGAGTGAAAATTCCCGGCTTGTGCTGCGGGATGTGAATGAGGATTAAAACCGGCGCGACGCCGCCGCAACTACCAACAAACATACACAAATTCTTCACCGCTTCCATGATTTCTGCTAAATCTCCATGAACATCAACCGCGATCAAACTTTCAACTAAACGGTTACGTTTATTTTCAACATGATGATACATAGAGGATATGAATAAAAAAATACAATTTATAAAGTTTTAATCGTTTACTACAAGAAAAAAAATATATCCATACCAACTGAGTTGGTTGATAATTGTGATTTACTTGATACTACTTTAATACCATTTATCACCGTGATGGAACTGATTTACAGTCGAAACGTTGGTGTAATAGTGGATTTTATTAAATGACTGCAACTCCAAAAAAGACCTTCATTTATTATTAAAATATTTTAAGTTACATTTCCACCGACTGCCCTAATGCTTAGGAACAAAGTTTAATAATTAAGGCATAAAGCGTAAAATATTTACTATATGACATCATATACAACCATTTCCAGCTTTGATTATGACTTAATGCTAAGTACTAAGAAACAATACTTTAGAACAAATGTTTGCAAACTCCAAGTTTAATACCTAGCACGTATGTCCTTATGCATATCAATTTGACGCTTATACCTTCTTTTTAATCTATACAGATGGATCTTGATAATTAAATGTGTGAAATTATAAAAGAAAGAAGAAATGTGGCTGCATTGGCAGCAAGAATGTTCGTTTTTCTAATTTTTCCAATAATAACGTCAATAAATAAACAATTCAACAAAAGGTAATAGTTACTAAGCAAAGTAATTCGAAATAGTGTATCTTGTACTAATAACCGTAGTATATTATACAGTGGCATAATAAGAATTCATTGGCCCCTCCGCAAGAATATTCTTGAGATCCCTCTCTGTTAGAAAAAAAAAACACAATCCTGATTTGAAATTTAATAAAATTTTCGAAAGATTTAAAGCAGATTTGTATTTAATACTTAATTTATTTGTGGCACTACCAGTACCAACTTGAATATTAATTTTCCGTACTTTCTTATTTGCAAAATCAGCAATTAGCACTTTCAAATCAAACGTATAAATACGTTTAATATAATGATAAATATTTGCTTTTTAATGATTTTTCATTTACCGAAAGATCGCTCAGTGATAGTTACAGCCACAATAGAGGCAAGAAAATAAAATGCCCGTAATTTTTAATAGGATTCATTATTCGGAGTTTACGAGAAAAATATAATAAAAATTTTGGGATATTGTAACGTCAGTATGGTAAAATCGTCAACGAAGAGAAATAGACTTGGAGCGTTAAGAGACAGTATACCTGCTTTTTTCCACGATCCTACCATGTTGACATGTCCTTCCTCTAAAACATTAAATTACTAAGTAGTAAGTAAGTAATAACTATATTATTGTAAAGTGCTTAGTTTTATATTTTATGCAATTCAACTATGGTCACATACCCCATTGGCATGTTAAAGTTTAATGAAACTAGTGTTCCAGATGCGACAATATTCTAATTATTGACAGCGGCAGATTTCAAACGCGCTCAATATGCAGAAGATAAAGAAGACATGAAAACTCAATAGTGTGCACATATTTTCGCTATTGCTTATTTATCTATTTATTGTGGTTTAATAACCGATGTTATTATTATTATTGACTATGTTACACAAAGTGTTTATAGTACCTGCTCCCCCTTGGCGACGCCCACATTATGTGTTTCGATTATTTTTTCAGTTTTACTAATTTTGAACAAATGACATGCATTTTCAAGGACAATGACCAATAAGAAATTCTTTGCTTGTTCAAAGATTTTTTTGTAAGAGCTAGTAGCTCCTTGGCGAGTGTCGCAGCTGTACTTTCCTGTATTTCCTTCTCCCATATTGTAGTGGCTTTCAGGAAAACCGCATGTAGTCCCTAGTGTGGAAGCTCTCTTGTTTTTCATTATCTCCTTGTACCTTGATATTCAGCAGTGTGACATGTTTTTACTTCCTTGTACGAATTAAAGAAAGTTTTGTAATCGTGAAAAAAATTGGTTTTCGGATTTCAACGGAAATATCCATTTCGATCATCCCTGAATCCATGTTGACTTGTTTCGAGGTGACGTCTGTGCGTACGTATGTATGCATAACTCAAAAATGATTAGCCGTAGCTCCCTCTCAAAATTGCAATTTACTTTTGGCAGAAACTAACGGTTTTTAATTTTTGTAGAAAACATTTGATTTCATGTTAATAAATTGGGTATATGATCATTATATGATTGACAATTGCCAGAATACATTTCGCAAGAAATATGTAGGAAATAAATTTTGTGTAATGCAGTAAGGGGTAGTGATAAACTTTTTAATAAAATTTTACAAAACATGATCCATTTCGAAGGGAAGATATGAAACGAATGGAAGTTGAAGAACAATTAGCCGTAAAATGATCTCACTTTCATGTGATCACATCAGATTTTTTGGATAGCAATTGGATGTTGCCCCTGAAGTTTCAAACTAACTTTGATTTTGTTGTATAAGTTAAGGCATCTAATGCTCCTTTTAAACCTTTTCCTCAACTCTCACCTTTATTTCTTACATTATAGAAATTAATCAGAAAATTTAAACTTTATTAATATGTTGCATTTATATGCAATTAAATATACTTGGGATCAAAAGATTTAATAAATTATAATAATTTTTAATCTCTTAATTTGTAATCTTGCAAAATTCAACCTGCTCATGCGCAAAGCAAACAACAAAGTGTTGACAGTTACTAGTATAATACAAATAGGTTAAGCACAATTATTATTTAGTGATTTTAAATTATTGTACAATTTCAGAAAAAAAATCTCTCGTAAGGGAGGTTTCTTTTCATAATTCATTTATTGTTTTTTTTTATTTGTCTCGGCTAACAATTCCTATACTCGTTATTAAAGGCAAACCTCCCTGCCATATTATGTAAATAACTTATTATTTTTTATATATTACGTAGGTACTAGCAAAGTAATTTTAGCTTATAAATTGACTGAACTACTTAAACACTTCTGTTTAAGAGTTGTTGATACTAATAATTGAAAGTGAAAACGACCATTCAACTGCCACTGCGTATATAATAAATCAGAATATAAATTATAATTTCATTACGCACAGACTTGTTTATCTATCAGTTTTATTTTGGTAGCAACCGGAGGAAAATATACTAACCCCTCATGATTTACAAACAAATTTGTTTGAAAAACATGATATCTTTGTTAATCTACCTCCATAATTTGCATTTAATAATTACCAAAACATGTTTTACCCAGCATTCGTAGGCTATTCACCCCCAAAACATATCACGGTGACTAATCTTTTATGCATTCATCATCATGCTAATTACCTATTCCTGCTTTTCCTGAAAAGATTTCCCAAGAAATACGCATATCTCCAACTCGCATAAAAATCAACACAACTTGCAGTATAAAAGTTCTGAAAGTATGGCTTTACATTTTTAATAAGCAATAAAATTTCATGTACGTACAACGTATTTTATTACTTTGAAAAGTTGCAGTTTAATAATGCAAAATTCTAAAAGGGTGTATGGTTGAGACATATTGATTAATAGAGAGAAGAGGACTAACAAAACTTCGAGGTACGAGTAACGTTGGTGGATATTTTATGGCTAAACGATAACAGCTCGGCGAAAAGTGCATATTAAAACAGATAATTTAATTTATGACGAACTTGAGATGAGGTTAACATACACAGGAGAAACAACTGTTGTGTTTCTCCTCAACAAAGTTTTATTTCTTTTCGTCGCGTTGTTAAATCCTGCCCAGATATAAATTATGTAGAAGAACATTAGCACTAGCTACAAAATACATACTTTGTTCGAAATATTGATATAGAAAACGAGACTTTATCGTCGGACATACACCGTCCTGGCCGTACCTGTATCATACAGGTACGGGAGGGTTTTTTATCAATACTCCTGTTGTTGTGTTTTTCTTAAAAAATGACATGATTAAATTTTAATAAACAAGACTAAGTTATTATTAAGTTAAGCAATAGCGTCTAGAATCATCATCATCATTGTCGGCATGAAGGCCCTTGTAGACCTCTTGTCGACTTCACTATTTTCCTTCATTCGACCCTGTATTTAGCGTTTTCTCTCCAATTTGTTTCTTTTTTTGTATTCAGTCATCACTGAAATATAGTAGTACTGGAACGTGCACTACTGGCGCCAACGCAATCCGAGAGAGACAGCCTCTCGCAGGTGTTTCTATCCTTGTCGCACAGTCTATTCAAAAAGTTTCTAATATAAAATGCCAACCATGCGAAATCTCATCCATATGAAGACAATAACAAATTGTATTGTGCCGAAATGATCACTACAATTGTATGAGTATTTTCCAAGTGAACTTCTGTAGTGTACTTTTTCTCTCCACTAGGTTGCTACCGGTTTATTAGTTATAGGAAAACTGAAATTTAAATGAGATTTTTCTTTACACAAACGCCAGCTGTGCGTCGGCCTGTGATTTTTTATCTCTCTCATCGGTCGGCAATAAGAAAGTGTGCCTTTTTTTGCTGCTTCATTACAACTCCTCTTATAGTATTATTCTTCCTGGTTTATGGTGAGCTCGTGGTCTCGTTCTTACAGGTATCGTATGACCTTGAAAATCTTGAGAGTTTGTTTATCTTCTACCATTTATAACAGATGTCCGAGCCAGCGAACTTGATTCCTTTTATTATTCCAGTTAGGTCGAGACTTTTATATAAATAGTTCCTTAAATTCGTCGTTTCTTCTTACCCCTCCATAGATTTGATTCTACTTCCATAGGTCCATATATCTTCCTCAAGATCTTCTTTTCAAATAACTTTAACATGATTTCTTGTTTTGAGTAAACGTTCATCTTTTGCTGCCATATGTATCCACTGGTCTAATTATAGTTTGGTAGATCCCAACTTTCGTCTTCCAAGAAAGTTTCTAATATGGTTTTAAAAGCTAAAAAGCATCTTGTAGCACTAGATATGCGAGTTTTGATTTCTTGGTTGATGGTTGATGCTATTATCGTTGCTAATATTATAGGGCCTCAATATTTAAATTAACAGAACTTTAAAATTGTGACTATTTATGCAAATATAAGGTTATAATCTATATTCATTCCGTGATACTATGGAATGTTTAGTTTTAGCTTCATTCATTATTAGACCTAATATATTAATATCTCTTTTGAGATGTTCCAAAATCTCTTCCATTACTTTTCTATTCCTAGTGGTTATAGCAAATATTTGATGTCTACCATTTAAAATAATTACTCCTAAGATTTATTATTCCTCTTTTTCTAACAAAATAAACAACAGTGGTGACAAACAGACCCATTGACTCGTATAAAGGGATCCGTAATTGTATCTTCGATTTTAATTCTCATTATTATGTTACCTTGATTCATTTTTATTAACTTAATTTAATTAAGAGTTTTTCCCAATTTCTCTAATACACTGTTAGATTAGAATATTTTATTTTAATTATAATTATTATAAATTAAATAATTACACGAGAATTATACATACGTTAGTCACATCTTTCTTTATATGTTATTATTTTTAGATATAATTTAAATGTTTTATTAATATCAACTAAATTCCGGCAAAATTTTGAAATATTTTTGTACCTAAATATCTTACATATTTCATTTTAAAAGCGAAATCGTAATGATTATTTATATTAGCATTTTATTTTTACAGCTCGCGTGATGAAAATAAATAAATTGTGTGCAAGGTCTAATTAAATCACACATTTATATTTAGATAATTTGCTGTGTAAAAAAGTGTTGCTTTTAAAAACAATTACAAACATGAGTAAATAAAGAGTACTTATGTTATAACATGCATACACATTAATGGCTGTAAGTAAAGATAAATGATTTATAAATGGAACAATTATTTAGTACAGAAATAAAGTTACGTGTTTAATTCACTTAACGTCATACTGATGTCAAACCTCCATCCGTTTATTTTGTATAATACAATGTAACATGAACTAAACCGAATCCAGAAAGTGCGAGGTTCGATTGTAACTTTTTTCGCCTAAAAAAGATACCCACACCAACAAATTTAAAGGAATGACGATATATTTAGATTTTTTTATGAAAACAGTGCTTTCACATCTTTTCGATGTGTTTTCGAACCAGAAAGTGTATTAGTCCGGTATTTTAATGTAGTTGTTAGGCTACAAAAAATGACAGTCCGGGAATATGTTTTTCGGCCTGTGACAAAGCATTCCCGTACAGTACCCAGTCCATTGTTTTCCGTAAATAAAAATATAATCATATTTATTTCATAAATATTGACTACAAACCTATCGAAATAAAATAGTATGTGTACCACGTAGGAAAAGTATTTTCCCGGACTTCTGGTGTTGCTGGCCTCACCTTCGACTCGTCCCGTAATTTTCACCATCGACCGGGTATACCGGATGTCCCAGCTCGACCGATACATGGGAGTTTTACATAGGAAATCAGTTAATTATGAATAGTATCTCCCCAGTGCAAGATATTAACTTGAAATTTTGTATACTTATCGGAGAATATAAATTCTATGGTTCACACTTATTTGAAATATGAAATTTCGACTGCAGGGCGAGATTTATTAAATTTAAAATCTAATATTTTCGTTCAAAATCAGACAGCCATGGAAATAGAAGAAAACATTTATCTGACAGTTTAGTGAAGTATCACTGATTTTAATTTTTATTCCCTGTATTTTAATTTTATTTAAGGCTGCCGTCCAATCGGGCTTGACAAACTATTCCGCTGCGTGGCGACACCATCGATTCTTGTTGCTAGCTGCCATCAAAATTAATTTCTATGCACTAGACCCCTTGGTTGCATGAATAATTAAAGATTAACACGGTACCTGGACTGAGGTTCTTTAAAATTGTTATTTTTATATTAACAGAGAATGTCTCTAAACAAGTCAATCGAACACACTAAAAACACTTTGCGGGCAAAATAAAAACAATACTTATTCTACAACTAATACATTTATTGAAATAGAACTAGGAAAAATTCAATCATCTTTTGGTAACTAAGGAAAAGTGACAGTTCTTATGGGTTTAACAATATGTTGTTGAATGTTGAGAAATAATGGACCTACTGAGCTAAGTAATGTGCCCAGTACGCGAAATAAACGTTGATATGGTTACGTAATTCAGTGACAAAATGCCGTATTTCACACAATATTATCAATGCATAAACATCAACATTTTCTTACGTAGAAAAAATCATTTATAATATACTTATTTAACCATATAAAATATATACGAACCTAAAGGTGCGGACGTAAATAAAAAGTAATTAAATAGAAAATAGTTCTTTTTGTTTTATTTCTTAATTTATTCGTAATGAAAATAATATTAGGAATAACAAATGTAATAATAATATAATATATATAACGACTTTTTGATAAATTATATGTAGGTATATAAAGCGGTGCTAATGCGAGGGAGGTGACAGTTTTTACATATATATTAAGTATACTTAACATTTTGTTGCTGTATCATTTTAAATGGTGATGAAATACATAATGACAAGACACTTACAATATCCACTCATACCTTACAGGGGATATGAATCAGGGTTGTTGCAATTTTCCCCATTCCAAAAAAAAACCTGCTCGGGTTTTTTACTTAAAAAACTCAAAAACCCACTGAAAATACCTATTAAAAAAATCCTAAAAAAGCTAAAAAAATTTAGAAATAAATTTTATTCGGTACGTCCAAAAAAAATTACATAAACATAAATAAATTATAATTGTAAGATACACATAATATAACATTCAGCTAACACCAGCCAACAAGACTATACTAGTCAGTCGATATACGTCGTAAAAGAAAACGGAATATATATATATATATATATATATATATATATATATATATATATATATATAGGGGAGAGTAGCCTAATTTGGACCGTAGCCTAATTTGGACCGCTGTGGTATCCAAAGATTGATAAAATCTGTGCGATTTTAGATAGACTACTTGTTATACATAGATATAGACCAGGTTAATGCAATCGTGTTTGTGAAAAAATGTCTCATGATTACATTAAGAGAAGTATAATTTGTTTGACTACGATGAAAATTTGTTATTTTGATGTAAGAGTGAAAGCCGTTAGTTTGTCCAAACGTAAGTAATTACCGATTCCTCTTATATCATCACAAAGCTTACTTATCTATCTATAATTTCCTGTTATAATTTTATGAGTTTATGTTACTTTGACATTGTTGTATAATTTTAAGTTTAAAATATTCAAGTTGCCCAAGTTGGACCAAAAACAGTTGCCTAAATTGGACCGACAAAAATTATGATTACGGCACAGAATAATATATAGAGAAGCGATACGTCGACATGTCGGTACCTTTCATGTTACCCTATTCATTTCTATGCCCTTGAAGCATTGTGTAGACCTTTAAATTTGTTGACTTCTCCTATCTCTCCCTAAGATGTGACGAAACTATCCGATTTTAAACAATGGGCCCTTTAAATTTGTTGCCTTTCCCCATCTTTCTGACAAAATGCGAAACATAAAAAAGAAGAAAGAAAGAAAATGGTGATTCATGGTTTTGCATATTGTGTGAAGAAACCAAGGAAGAAAATATGATACAATATATGAAATGTCGCACTTGGATTCATTCTCAGTGTACTGGAATTAGTGCTGTAGTTAAAAGGTTCTATTGTTGTAATTTTCGTTAAGAAAGCTAATGGTCCAATTTAGGAAGCTAGTGGTCCAAATACGGAAACCGGTTTCCTATGTTGGACCGATGACAAGATTTTTTTGAATTTATTTTTTACTATTATAAATGGTATTTAAAATTTAATAAATGGTTTTATTTTGAAGGTACACTTAGTAAGTTTCTTTTCTACTACTTAATTTTTATTTACACTTCTTCCGTGCTTTTATATAGTGAATATTATAAAATTGATCCAAATTAGGCTACTTTCCCCTATATGTAACCTTATTAATATAATAATTAAATAAAATATTCCGAAATTAATGTTAACTACTGATATTTAAAATAATTCCAAATAAATATTATTATCCAACACCGTGTAATTATAACGATATAAGTATGCTGTTTCTAGATAAATAAAGTAGGTCATAAGTCATTAGTGAGCTAAATATATTAGCTCACTGTTTTTTGGTTCGTATCATAGTAACTATGTTATAAAACCTTCTCTACACTATTTTGTTCCTAAATGTCATTTCGAAATTCCATCTGTCAAAAATCTTATATGTATTTTATATCAATGATTAAAATGTGTTGGATAAAATGTTGAATGGCACACGTGTGTTAATTACCTAAGTCACTTGAAAAAATACCAAAACGGCCTCGTGAGCTAAACTTTTCCCGCGTAGCTTATCTATAATGTAACACACTTGTATCATAAATAACTATTATTTCTAATAAAACCCGGGTTTTTACCAACCCTGATTTGAACTCGTTGGCTCGTGAGGCGCAAACTACTATTCCATAGACGCCTCGTTGTATCATTGTTGTTGCGTCATTGTTTTCTGAAATGATAACCAGCAACCATAATTTCTCCTGTCACTATCATACACTCATATATGACAGTATCATCAGATATTATGGTTGTTGGTTCATTTCCATGACGCGCTAGCATAGATACTAAGGCGACAGACTTTGAAAACAGAAAGTCGATATTCAACTTTTTGAAAAATTGATTTTTATCGACTAATCAAAAATCGCCATCTATTTAAAAAAGTCGAAAAAATTTAAAAATCGATAAAGTCGAAATAATTAAAAGTCAACATATTGAAAAAATTGAGAAGTTGAAAAAGTCGAAATAATTAAAAGTGAAAATAACAGAAAAGTCGAAAAATTAAAAAAGTTAAAACATAATTCTGAGAAATCGAGTACGTAGTCGATATACTCTAAAAACATAACAATTAAACAAATATTCATTTGTCTACAAGCATTATTTTTCCAATGATAATTATCAAGTAAAAAACTTACTGACGATAGCAATAGGTAGAGGTACCACTAGAGGTTTGACTAGGCCGGATATTTTTTTATTCATAAGAACACTTGGATGCTTGGCAATTTGTTAAAAAGATATTGACAGGACAATTCTTTGAATGAAATTGCCATCAAAATTTAATTATTTAATGCCTGTATATAAACATTGTTGCAAGCAGTGATTTATTCTTAAAATAATTTTTTCCTATCATACCGATTAAAATACATTTTCTTTGAATATAAATATAAAGAAATATTCAACAACCTATTGAAAATACTTTAATATTTTAAAGTTTCAGGTAATCGGAAATCAAAAGTCGAATTCTAAAAGTTGACATAGTTATTTGAAAATAAAAATCAATAAAGTCTAATTAATGGAAACAGTCGTGGATGGAAAAGTCGAAAGTCTAAATCCAATTATTCGATACTATGATTTTCAAAAATAGATCGAAGTTTTTAAAAAGTCAGCATTAATGATACAGTGAGGCGACTATATCACATCGATCGGTTTTATTTTTTTCTTAATTAAATTAAATTTAGTGTTTTGTTTACCACAATTTTGATTTATAGCATTAATTTTTACGGTAAAAAGTTTACCTTGTTCACCGCATGTACATACATACATACCTACAGCGGGCGTAGCTTGCATTTTTAGTACCCAGGGCAAAACTTTTGCTAAGGTCATATCAGATATAACAAGCTGTAATGAAAATATTATAAAAAAAAAATTAGCAGCTAAAAGACAATTTAAATTTTATTACGACCACAATGCAATTGTCGTATTCGTGAATAACCTACTTTGCGCCTTTGATATAAAATGTACTATCTGATCTAGTCAATTAAATTTGATTTTGCCGCCCCTTAAACTGCGGCGCCCGGAGAGATTGTCTCATTCGCCAACCCCCCACCCCCTTGCTAAGTTACTCTATATCTACATATTATATAGCTGAAAACAATTAATCAGTTTCGCTGTGGGAAGAGTTTGTCTGTACTTTCATTTTTTTTCTTTCTTCGTATTTTTTCTGCGCTTCTGTAATATATTCTGGATCTTTGCATTTTAATCCTTTTGGTATTCTTTTATGAACAAGTTCCGGTAAAACACAATCGTAAAAAAATGCTGAAAGTTGAGGTAACATAGTATTTTTCCACAAATTTTCGTCTTTTTCAATTTTTTCAATAAATAACTCTTCTTTATCATTTATATACACAATAAAGTAACATACATCTTTGTTTACTATGTTAAGTTGCCCCTGCACCTAAAATCGACATCAAAATTTGAACATAATAACATTGTACAATATTTGCAAAAGTTATAGGTATGTTTTTACCTGGAAATAATATTCATGATTACGTTTTAGCCGAATTTTTTTATTACATATTTCTAAACAAGTTTTGTTTGTTTCTGCTGTCTTTTGTAGTGACCATCCAGCATTAGCTGCTTTGTGAAGACACTTTACTTCCACTAAGTCTTTATCATCGATTATTCCTAAATGAAAATAATCCAATAATATAGAGTGTATGTATGTATGTATGTATGTAATGTATGTATGTATGTATATATGTATGTATGTATGTGTGTATGTATGTATGTGTGTATGTAGAAGGCACAAAAGTTACAAATTTATATGTATGGGTAACCACGAGTTAGGCTAGTATTTTATATAATTATTACCATCTGGTGAAGCACCTAAGAAACAATTGTTTATATCAACATATAAACCACATGGTTTTACTTCCAAACCCATTTTGTCCTGAAACAAGGCAATTGCTACTGATTCTTTTGCTTTGCCGTATTCAATAGCAGGAGTGCTAATGTGCGTAGAATACAAAATATTTTTTACTAAATTATGGCAAGATGTTGTTTTTCGCCGTTTCATAACTTTCCCAAAAACAGATGCTGTAAGACGATCACATCTCTCAGCTTCATACACAGGGTTACCGAATTGACCAACAGAATTTTTTGCTATCTCCTTTTGATCTTCTTGTGTCACCTATATACTCGTACGTTAATATTTACAGAAATAATATAGTGTTATAATTAATTTAGTTTTATTCTATTATTCACCTGTAATTTTTCTAAAATACGTTTTCTTTCCCATTCTGCTTCTTCATCATTTAGCTCTGCTTGGAGAGCATTTCGCCCATAATCGATATTTGGTACATTTTTATTTTTCTCTTGTTTTTTCTTAGTTTTTTCTACATTACAATCAACTATCTTCCTTTTTTTGTCATTTTTTGTCTTAATGATATAATTTTTAAAATGTACGCCAGGACTTTGTGACGTACATTTTTTCCACGGACTACTATGCCACTCTACACCTTTATTGTACCTCATGCTAGTTAAATAACATCTCGTCTGGAAAGATCCTCTGTTGGTTAGGTTCAGTCTTTTTCCAGCATTAAATCTGGCCAATATACTCATAAATAATTCGGCTCGGTTGTTGGTTTCATTATTTATTAGCTGACCAGACTTTTTCACTACTAAATCTAAAGAAGCTAAAATATATTTTTATAAATTATAGAATCGTAATACAAATAAAAAAATATTTCACCTATAATATGATTGTATAACCCAGTTTTCTTTATTTCTGGTATAAAATTATTTTGTATATTACCAACCATTGAACAATAATATTCCTTACATTTCAAGTGGTTGCCAAAAACATGAAGCGGTCCATTTTTTAAATCTTCCTTCAGTTCCTCTATATTTTGTTCATACGAACTATTGTATATTGCTGACTGAGCAATTTTTGTAAGTTCTTCAATTTTGGATTTTTGTAATTGTTGTCTAGCTACTAATGTGATATTCTTTACATCAGATTTTATACGGTACAATGATTTTCCGTAATTTTTAATCACATGGTTAGTGCACTCAATTTTTTTAATTTTTTTTTCATATGGAACTTCTTTTCTAATTCTTGCAAATACACTGGAGTCACCATCTGCTATAAAGTTTTCGTAACGCAGTTTATGGTGTTCCTCACTTACACAAAACCCTTGCACTATGATATCTGCCTCCATAGCCGAAGAACTGCCTAACCAATTTCGATAGCAGTTGTGCTCTTTTGGGGTAATATTTTTATTTGCAGACCTTGCACAAATAGAGCAATATTTGTTTCGGACACCCATGTACAATACCTTTCCTGTTTCCTTTCCAATTATGACACCCTAGTACAAATATATTAATACCATTTTTAAATTTCATGTTTTGTTTTTTGTACATACAACACCAGACGCTGCATTATAATTATGGCCATAACTGCGTTTACTCCACCCGCCGTCTAGGTAAACTGTAATAAAGGGAACTCCATCGCTGTCTACATCATTTCTTTCAAGAGCTAAACGTCTTTCTTCTTCTCCAGCTTTTTCCATATCACTCCAAATTTGATTGTACCAGACCTATTTTGATAAAAAAAAATGAACTTATATAAAATACATATGTTTTATTTCCCATACCGTTTCCAATTCTTTTTCCATTTTGTAAAAGGTATATTTATTCATAGGTGGTATGTTCATCGACGCCAGTAATTCTTCTGTATGTGCATATGTACTTCCGGTAGAAATCGTTCCCCAAACACAACCGGTATTTATTTCAGAAGGAATTGTGTTAGGATCTTCAGTACTTTGCACTATTTGCTCATTGCACATAGTACATGAAACTCGATGTAACTAACAAGTCCTAGACCCCTATTGGTTTCCTTAAAAGGATACAACATTCCAGTAGTGCATGTTTTCGAATGATTATACTGCAATTTTGTGGCCCATTGTAGAACGTATCCTAAATTCACAATTCTATTTCCTTTTATTGTTTTTGTAAAATCATATTCAGCACCATGGTTAGGATCGGGTTCAATAAGTAGAGTATGATCCGATATACTATAAAAATAATATCGAAATACGTATTCCATCAGATGCGTACATTATTTACAAATTTTAATACATATATGTATTTATAAAAATCAAACCTTTTCAGTTCTTCTCGTGAAATCCATGCCTCTTCTAAATCAAATAAAGGTGGTGATTCTGATTTCAAATTTGTGTCATAACTTGTTGACGGTTTATTGTAACAATCATATTCCTGAGGTTTAAATAACTGTTTTGCAACTGTAGATGAAACTGAATCTTTTTCATCGTTAGATGAGATATGTGATTCCTTGCTTGAACTTTTACTTGACATTTGTCGTAATAGTTTAGCTCGTTTCGTCCTTTTGCTAATTCTAGATGGCCATCTAGACGAGTTATTTTTTATGTTTGGCATTTTGGCAAATATAGTAAAGTACTTTTAATAAAAATGAACGCAGTACAAATAAAAAATGTTTGGTGGGCTTTCCCTACCGAATTACAACAAATAATTGTTCAGTGGACTTCCACTATGTACTGAATACAATAATGTTCACCGAATAAATAATCAATATTAAAAATACAAGAAATAATGTACATCAAATAAGTACTTGTTAACTGAACTTCCACTAATGAAAAAAATATAATAAAGTTCACTAAAGAAAATCAAAAACAAAAAACTTGAAAATGAATTATTAGTATTGAAAAATACTGGAAATAATGCACATCGCATAAAAATAAATACAAATTAATAATCGTTCGGCACACTTCTTATAGAAATAATACAACAGTATTGCATCTGACCCTTCCGTACTGTATTAAAAAAAGTAAGGGTGAAGACGAACCCTCCCACTTGCTGCGTTTACTGCGATAAGTGCAGGCAATTGTCCATCTCAATACTGTTTACTTTCAAGCGAAGCTACGTATTTAACACAATTGGCTCACTATATAACGAGGAAAGTAGTTTTTTTTCATCACAGTATAAGAATACCTACATATATAGGGCCGAGGTGGTCTCAAACCAGATCTTGTAGATTATTTATGTTATGAAACAGCCCTCGTATCCACTCGGCTATGGAGCATTTTGTTTTTGACGTTTCTTATTCGAAAATATGAAGGATAACCTTCAAAATACAATTTATTTTATCAAATATTTCAGTTAGAAAAGGCCTTATTACACAACATTTAGTTTTATTAGATGCAAAATTAAGTAATCTAACTAACGATACCATATACACCCGATTTTATTTAGCGGGACAGATGGAAACAGCAAAAAACTGTTTTCCCATGTTATTTCCCTATGTCAAGGTTTTCAGTATTCACCCTGTATATAAAAAACATAAAGTAAAAAATAATATATTATACTCGTTTTATACCCTACTCATATAATAAAGTACTATTATATTATTTATGTTTCCGTTTTACCAAATTAATGAACCGTCAGAGATAATTTTATTTTTGTTTTGTTTTCTTTACATGTATTTAGTAATACTCGTATTTTAAAGAATGGCTTGTTCATACAATCCATTAATTTTAAATAAAAATTTAAAATATTATGATACCGTTGAAATTTTTTTATCAAGTAGAATAATTACAAAATATTTTGGAGAGCGTCGACTTTAAAATCAATTCGCCAACAACAAAAACACTTTAGAATTTCGTCAGCAATCTAAACGGCAAAAGCAGAGAAAAAATAATATATAGATCTCCGTACAGTCGAGCAAACAAAACACTCTGTCAAGAACAAAACAGGGGGGAAAAACAAGTGAGAGTGTAAGTGCGGACTGGGGAAGAAAAGACAGAAGAAGATCGCTAAACAAATGCTCGGAAGGCGTGTAATAAACCGGCGGGTTTAGTTGCTCGTGGTGCCGTTGGGCGGCGAAGTGGCGCCAGACA
This sequence comes from Stenolophus ochropezus, assembly GCA_035578165.1. Lineage (NCBI taxonomy): Eukaryota > Metazoa > Arthropoda > Insecta > Coleoptera > Carabidae > Stenolophus > Stenolophus ochropezus. Next base: position 18,556,827 of record JAQOWZ010000010.1, on the reverse strand, counting down.
AAAACAAACGAGCTGCGAGGTTTTTGCGGGGCAGCTAGCTATGACACTCCCCTTTGATACGCCACTGATACCACGCACGATGTAATTATGCCACGTTTAAGGTTCATCTTGTTAATTATTCCACACTTTATAAACTACACCAAAACATTCGTGTTTCTGGATACTGTTGTAGATACCGTATATCGATACCTAGCGCCAAGAGAACATGTTCGTTGGTACAGCATCAAAATGTAAGAAATTTTGAAAATCAAAATAACGTTACAGTTTTTTAACTCGAACACCCGAACATAGGGATTTAACATGTAAAATCCGAACCCGAACATAGGGATTTAACATGTAAAATCATATTTTCGTAATTTCCTGCTACCCTAATTATTTTAAGTAAAAAAAATTGAAATAAAAGTTGTAGAGCATAACATTCTGCATCTGAATCAATAAACAAATGAAAAACATAAATACTTTTATTGTCTTTTTCAGGGGCACTATTTTAAAATATAATACGCACATACTTATGATTTTTTAAAGGGTGTGATTTTTAGCCCTTTAAATAAGGTCCTCACAACAGTAAATAAAGACCAATTAACAGATAAACAATAAATAGCCCATTAAAACTACATTCAGATCTAAAAAAATATTTTTCAGTTTAATAACGGCTGAAAAGTAAATAACCCACATAATAAAGAAATTGCCCAAATAAGAAATGTGCTTAGCTTTAAAAATAGATTTAGGTTTATATAGGTACTTTATAAAACTATTCCGTTCTTTAAAAAAAGAACTTGTACGGTATGTCCATTGTAGCGACGTGAGATGTAAGTGAAAATTTAATTTTAATTAATTCGTTTTATTGAGAATTGTTATTTATATTACATAAAATGTGTTAATTATTTTCTATTTAGAGGTTTTACACGCGTATTTTACTTTTTCGCATGTTTTGAACGTAATTGTTGAGATTATGTATTTGGCAGTAAAAATAGAGTAAACATATATAGATAAATTTTTCTTAAAACTATTTTTGTGAAATAAAAGTAACTAAAAAAATATAGAAAGCACTTTTATGTCAATAACCATTAAACCTACATTTTTTAATTATAAATTGTCCTTTGAAACACCTACTTAACTTTGCTTTTTCACCGTGCACAATTCACCGTTCAACCTACCAACCGTTTATACCTATTCTACCGGGCAACAGCTTTTTTTTACCATGCGCGTCTCATCGTTTGAAACACCTATTCCACTGTTGAGGTTTACTGGGTACTACTTTCGCTCCTAAAATGCGGCGCGAAAGTTGCATTTTCCTAACTAATGATGAAAATATTTAAACATTTTTGTTGTACTTCATTTTTGATTTTTTGGGCAGTAGATCTTTTATAACCTCTGCGCTGCGCACCTCGGGACACAACTTGGCGCTAAGTCAATAATGAAAATTTTGTCAACCTTGGTGTATAATACTATTACTCTGGCAATTTTCGACCCGATGTTCGGTAAATTTTTATTTAATATTAAATTTACTTTATTATTGTACATTCATACTTGTAGTAAGTATTCTGTTTAAGTTATTTGTAGTAAACCACGCAAATAGATAAAATTACATTTTATTCTATTATTAAATATTACACTGTGTATTTCGCTACATATATTTATTTAATAATTTATTTATAAATTTCAGTTTTAAACCTACAAAGTTCAATAATGAAATAAAACACTAATAAAAATGTATCATTGTAAATTTTAAATTCAATTTTTAATACAACCATACAGGAAAGAACTGTGACATACAAAGTGAAATATTGAACTAGTAAATAAAAATGACAATTCACCTATAAATTTTTAATCATTTATCATTATTGGTAAACAAATGTCGATAAACAAATAAAATTCATAAAAAACAAAGTACTGGTAGTAGTAACCATATATTTTATTAGGACTATAATTATAATGAATTTTTGCATGATCCGGCATTAAAATTTTTTATTGATATGGTATTGCTATTAAAATTAAACCTGCAGTTACTAATTATACAATTTTATTAATACATAATTGTACTTAACGTATTATTTTCGCATTTATTTCTTAAACAAAAACACAGCCACAAATGACTCTGAAATATTACAAAATGGAACGAATGTTAGAAAAAAAAACATGTAAACGGGTTTTCGTTTTTCTTGCATGAATTTTAATATATCTCATTTTGGATAATAATTATCTTTGATCGGTAAAATGTTCTTATAGTTCTTAATACTTACACTATAATTGATAATAGAAATAGAAGCAACATTGCACACAATATAATGTTTACATACTTTACAATTATAACTTCTCTAATTTTTATTTTTTCACTATCATGCATGGTTTGAGATTAGAACAATCTCTGAAAATTTTTGCTTGTATTACAGTGATATAGAGCCACAGCATGTGTTATGACTCGTAGACTTTTGAGTTAATCAAGATCATTCTTTGGATTTCAATTTCTTAATATTTTTTGGGATTTAATAAATTCATATTCTTCTCCATGAAAATTTTTGCATTTTGCTTAGTACCTACATTAAAAACGGAAACATTAATTTTAATTTGTTAAATTTATTATTTCTTTGTACAAAGTAAAGGAAGTATATATTGTAATCGCGAAAAAAAATCGGTTTTCGGGTTTAACCGGAAATATACATTTTGACCATACCTGAATCCATTTTGACTAGTTTTGGAGTGCCGTCTATTCGTACGTACATATCTCGCATAACTTAAAAATGATTAGCCCATAAATTTTGAAATTTTGTATATGGAACTGCTATAACATCTAGTTGTACACCTCCCTTTTACATTGCAATCGACAGCGCCAAAAGAGCACTTTGCTCGTAGTATTTTTTTTTTCATTTTTCGCATAACTCAAAAACGATGAGCCGTAGAATGTTGAAATTTTATTTAAGTAATTACTATAACATCTAGTTCATCATGAACTTCCATTTTTGGTTCCAATCGGTCTTTTGAAAGGGCAGTTTACCTTTGGCAGAAACTTAATAAAAGTAAATAGTTTAGTTGACTTTTAATTTTTTTAGAAAACACTTAATAATAAATTGACATTGAAAAATGACAGAATTTATTTCGTGAGAAATATGTAGGAAATAAGGAATAGTGATAAAGAATTAATAAAATTTTTAATAGATGATTCATTACGAAGGTAAGTTCGAAGATATGAACCGAATAGAAGTTGAATAATGATTAGCCGTAGAATGATCTAACTTTCAAGTGAAATAAGTTTAAATGAAGTGCAGCAAAAATGTGTATAATTTGGCGTAGAAGGAAGTCATGTGCTATTCACATCAGATTTTTTTTTATTTTATGAAGATGTATTTTTTACTAGAAAAAATCATTCTTGTTCTTAAGCTTATTTATAAAAATGTATCGAATGTTTCCATGTGTAAGCATCGCTTAAAATCGAAATCATTCTATAGTTTTTTTTTTAGAAAAGAAGCTGCTATAATTAATGTAACCATTATTTGTTTAAAATAACGCTTCAGATTCGCCTCGTTTAATTCATAATTAACTCTTTCATACTTGACAAATATCTACACAAAACAGTTGTTGCTTCTAAAAATATAGACACAAGTTGTGCGGGAGTTAATTCTAACCTCTAAAACATAGACAGGTGTCGCTAGTTGCCAACAACAGTTTTGCAGAGAACAAATGAGTTCTTTCATCATTTGGACATGCAGTAAGCTAGTTAGTAAAATCTTAGCAGGCGTTGAGAAACGAAACGCAGCGCGCATCTTTCATTCATAAAAACAAGCAAGGATGTTTTGTCGCTCCTAGTTTGTTTTGTTTTCCGGAAACGTGTTGTGATGTTTCGGATTTATAGCACCAGGTTGGATGATGTGCTATTGTTTTGTTTGGATAAATAAATTAGAATTGTTTTTATTTTCAACATAATATGTCTTTCTTTTGTCAGGGAAATCCTTTTTGTGTAATTAAAAGTAAAATTTATTGCTTTTCTTGTTCTCACGAATAATGTTGCATATTAGATTATTTTCTTAGTAATATCTTTTGCTTCCATTTCAAAAGAATGTTATTGGTAGAATATACTTTTTTATTAAATTACGTTTGAAAGTAATGGGAAATAAGATTTTTGTTTAGCACTAAATTAATATTGTAGGTATAATATCAAAAAACAGGCTACGCAATTACAATTCGGACAACAGGGGCGTCGTTAGAATTTTAAAACAGGCGGGAGCACATTTTCAACCCCCAAAGACCTCATATTTTGTTAATGATAAACGACATTATTGTTGTTATGTTATAGCAGAATAATTTAAGAAAATATTTATACGAGTATATGAAAATAATGCAACTATATAACAGAGGAAGCGGAAATCCCAACAGGGGGGGAGGGGTTCACGCCCCCAAAAACAGTCCAACGAGCATGTATTTATAGGAGAATTGAATTATTAGAAATATAACATTGTATACAAGCATATGCAAAAAAAATATATTGACAGATAGATACAGATATAAAACATAACTAGAAAAAATTAAAATACATTTACTTATAGCTTGTAGTTAGTTATAACAAGCAGGTATGTTAAAAAATCATATTTTGATTAGATTTATTACATACATATTTATAAAAGAAAACATTAGAGGAATAACAATAAAATAAATGTTCCTTAAATATCCTCCATTCATCGGAAATTGTGATACATAGGTGTATATAATCTCTGTAGCTTTACATTTCAAATGTTTAGTTCTAATATTAATATTATGTAACAAACTTATAAGACCTTGGATTATAAACAAATTTAGTTTATTAATTAACATCATTGTCAATATTTGGTTATTGATATAATTTGATATGAATTTGTTGCGGAAGTAAATTTAATTAATTAGAGAGTAAATTATTATATAACCGCGTTTTAATATCTTAATTATTGACATTTATTATTATAGTGTTGACATAAGCTACACGATACTTCAAGGCCAATCTTGTATTAGTCTCGAGTTAATCTCAACTACTCGGTAATATCTCAATCTTGACTCACAGCTAGTCTTGACTAATGACTAGTTCTTGTTATTTAATATATATATATATATATACAGTATTGGCCATAAAGATAGCAACTTTTGAAATTTTTCAATTACTTTCAATGTAAGAAAGGAACTTTAAAAAATAAGTTATAGAAATATAATTCTTTTCAAATAAGTTCATTTTATATGAAAATAATATATATTACTTTTACAAATGCTAATATATCTGAATAAACATAGTTTTGGGCTGGTCATAAAGATAGCAACTTCTTGCGTTTACTTGTTTATATTCTGAATTTCAAAGTCTATACGAGCAATTGTTTAAAACAGATGAATTAGTACATATAAATCATGGGTCGGAATAAGACTGTATCCAATGATACAAGAAAACTAATTGTAAAATCCTATGAAAATGGTGTTTTGCAAAATCAAATTGCGAAAACGTTTAATGTTCATATATCTACAGTGTCTCGTATAATAAGCCGCTATCAAGATAAAGGCACTATTGAGATTTCTACAATACCAGGTAGGCCTAGAAAAACTACAAAGAGAACAGACAGGCTTATTAAAAACATAAGTACAAAAAATCCGTATCTATCATCGGATAAAATTTTGGGCCTTTTGCCAAAAAATTGTAAATATAATATATCTTCAAGAACTGTACGAAGACGTTTAGTTGCCGAAGGGCTTTATAGTCGCCGACCAGCAAAGAAACCACTTCTTTCAAAGAAGAACGTGAAGGCCCGGCTTGAGTTTGCAAGAAAACATATAGATTGGACAACAGAGCAGTGGAAAAGAGTGATATTTAGCGATGAATCGAAATTTAATTTATTTAAAAGTGATGGAATATGTCATGTGCGAAGACCTGAAGGAAAACGATTTCATCCTAAATACACTCTACCCACTGTGAAACACGGTGGAGGCTCAATAATGGTCTGGGGATGTTTTTCATGGTATAGTATGGGTCCACTATATCATATTGAGGGTATTATGGACAAATTTAAATACAAAGACATACTGGAGAGAGTGATGGAACCGTATGCTGATGAATATATGCCTTTAAAACATATTTTCCAACAGGACAATGATCCGAAACATACTTCTTTGCTGGTAAAAAATTGGTTCAGAGATAATAAAGTAAATGTTATGGCATGGCCATCGCAGTCTCCTGATTTAAACCCGATAGAAAACCTATGGGAAATTCTAGACCGAAAAATTAGGGTACAAACTTACACTAACAAAGAAGATTTGCTTGGTGCCTTACGAAGATCCTGGGAAGGAATTGATAAGGAAGTAATTACGAAATTATTAGAGTCTATGCCTAAAAGGTGTAGAGATGTAATAAACGCTAAAGGTTATTATACAAAATATTAAAATATATGTTTTTTAAATAAAAAACCTTGTAGTTGCTATATTTATGTCCAATCAAAAATTAAATTTATTTAAATATATAAGTATTTGTTAATGTAATATAAATTATTTTTATATAAAATAAATTTGTTTGAAGAGATGTACATTTCTACGAATTATTTTTTAATTTCCTTTCTTACATTGAAAGTAATTGAAAATTTTGAAAAGTTGCTATCTTTATGGCCAATACTGTATATATATATATATATATATATATATATATATATATATATATATATATATATATATATATATATATATATACATTTACCTTAAAATAACTAAAATTACCCCTTAACTTAAAATTAATTTTATAAATTACTACATACGTATTTCTCATCATCAGTAGTATAACTGAAAAGGATTAAACAGAGTACTTAACATTACTCAACATGTCAACCATGCCAGAGGTCCTAACAACTCTGAGTTATTTTAATTATAATTTAGCCTTAGACTTCAAATAACATTTATTATATTTACCTACCTACTTACAGTAATTTCTTAGTCAATTTTGTTTAAAATATTGCGCTACGTCAGAAATTGTGTATTTACAATACAAACCATTTTATAGCGCCATATCTGGACTGAATTAAATTAAAAATTCTAATATTTACCATAAAGTAAATTACAAAATATTTTACTTATTTCTCATATAAAAATAAATATATATTAGTGATGCTAATAATCACTATTTTAAATAATATGAGACTCGGTGCTGGTCTCGTCTCTAACAGTGATTTTACCATTGTAAAAACTGTTGATATGTTTACATATACAATCAATTCTGCCTTCCACAGGAATCCACACAATGCCGGAAACAGGTTTTTACAATGAGATCTTGCAAAAAAAATTAATGAACCTTTTTTCTTAAATCAAACCTACAATGTTTAATTTGTTGCTCTATATGATTTAATTTTTTTTATTTACATTTTATGTTGTATAATATCGTACTAAACAAAGTCGTAAAAATTGTGACATCCGTAGGTTCAGGTGTGAAGTTATCTATGTGTGGATGCCGAATCCCAAATATTATGGTTTCACGCATTTGAAAGTTGGTAAACTGTAGTCAGTGATTAAAAGCTTTGTAAGGCTTTTGTGTGCCACTATATTTGCAGAAGATAATTCAATTTGTCAGTTTGGAAGTTAAAACACTATATTCGATGTTTGAAACGAAGCGAAGTTGAGAAACAAGCTTGATACGTCATTGTACAAGGGGCAAATGTGGTGATTCAGCCGCCTTTCAAGGATACCATTTTTAGTAACAGTTTTTTCATTATTAAAATTCAATTTGAGGAAAAATAAAAAAGGGTCTAATATTTTTCATTATTTTACTGATTAAAGCTAAAAATCAAAAATCGAGCAAGACCTTATTTCTAATCCTCATAGCAGTGCTGGTACTCGGTTATTAAAATCTGGAATGGCCTTCAGCTGGTTGGTTAGTTACAGTTGTTTAAATGTTTTGGAGTGACCCAAAATAAGTTTAGAATTCAAGTCAGGCGAAGGTGGCTGAAAAAAATTTTTTAAACAATTTTTGTGTAGATTTTTTTCATCCCCAATGAATTGGCCAAAATCTGATGAACGCTATTATAAGTAAAAACTCTTTCCCCGATCATTCAGTATTGTCAATTGACAATATGAACGCACAAGATCCCGGATTCCGTCGACATTTTCATCAGTTCTTGAAGATGACAGCCTTTCGCTGCTTGTTTCATCTTCAATCGACTTTTTTTTTTTTAAAATACCTAAAACCACCGAAGAACCAGAGCCCTTGAAATAACACTTTCTCCGTAGATCTGCTTAAGTTTCCGTTGCACTGTGCCCAAGTTTGAAGCAAAACTTAATGGTACACCGTGGTTTCAAATTGATGTTACTCATGTTTAGAAGGCACTAATCCAACTGATTCACATAAAAAACAGCTGACAAAATGACTCAGCAACTTCAAAGTTGTACTGAAGGCATGTACCTTCTTCACGTGCCTCCTGTTCAAGTTACTCGTTCCAAGTGTTACCAGATCAAACGCTACATTATCAGTTTCATTACTTAATTTACACACCTCGTATACATATATTTAATGTTTATGAATGAAATAATTTTATTTTGTTATTAATCTTTTATATGACTAATAAACGATCAATCAAATAATCGATTAATCAAATAATTAATTAATCAAAATTAAATCTTTGATTAATCGATTAATTTTAAAACTATAATCAAATGATCGATTAAGCGATTAATCGATTAAATTTGAATAACAGATTATTTTTCCCTGCCCTACTTTATTTAAATAGAACAATAAAGTATGTTTCATATTGTCTGAACATAAATTTATTAGTATCTTAGTATCAATGGTATTTTTCTTACTTCATTGGCAATTTGCCGATTTTCTCTTGCAGTTAAAATTTTCCGACAGCCTGATTTTTTCTGAGTTTCGGTAGTTCCAGTTTTTTCTAGTGGTAATAGTTAAATATTATGAACGAATTCGTATGTAACACGGTCGCTTGGCGGCTGTGCATTTTTGTAAATTTTTGGTATTGCAGTACTCCAAATGTTACGAAATGGACAGATTTATGATGACGGACGCACATTTTGCGCCTTCAAGCTTGTTTTCTAAGAAATAACTGTCCGTATCCGGTATATGCTGCCCTCGGTGGACATCAATAGTTGGGTTATTTTTAGCATAGTTCATACTTAGGGAATGAGAAGTCCCGGATAAACATAGGTTGAGAACTTCTGGATTTCTACCATTAAATGGTGGTCCAAAGTTTGAAATCTCTCTCTTTGTAATTTTCGACTGTTGTGGATGTCTTGACTGAATCGTCAGACATACCTTGGTATTTCTTAGTGAAATAACCAATTAGTTGTTTTACTGTGTGTAAAGGCTCTCCCATCGTGGTAAGTAATTTTTATTATATTCTGTGTGGATTAATATTGATTTGTAGATCGATGTAAAAATGTTTTCAAAATTGTTTGTAAAGTAAAAAAGTAAGAATTTAGAGTTTATATAGAATCAAGTTACGCGTTGTAGTTTATTTGAATTATATAAATGTTTTTGCTCGCCGTTGATTATTAAAATTTATATAATTTTCGAATAATTTTGTTATTGTTGGAATATCGTGTTTGATTTAGCCCATCCTATTCCAACCCCTGTCTTTGTGACGTGGTAGCACAACGCGTAGGTAAAACTTTATTGTTCTAAAATTACTACCCTGCACCAATTTGACCATATAGTAAACCGCGTCTGTTATCATTATTAAACATTCCCTTGTCTGCTTCTATCACGGCAGACTTTTAAATAAAGTGATAGTGGTGGCAGCGACTATCGTTACCCTTGTCTCGTGTAAAAGTTGTTCGCGGTTTACTTTTGAGGCAAGTAAAAACTTATAAATTACAACCCCTTGTACCGTGTTATAATAGTCTTATGATTACTTGAAGACTGTGAAAATATTATTTCGATTATGTCGTTTTTCTTTTTTGTTAAATATTTAGATTTATAGCGGATTATATTGTTTTTATTTGATCTTCAAAATAAATTTAAATGATTTTTTGTATTCATATACATTGAATTACGTAATTATAGGTAATATAAAAAAAAATCCCAGTGTGTTTTTACCCACTAAACTCGAAAATAAATAAAAATACCACTGAACTAACAAGTACCGTAAAGCCAATAGATAAATGTGGGTTAAAACACGATAATATGAAATAATTATCGAATAATGGTCCTAATAGGTATCAGCGTGCAACTAATCGCTTGTAATTTATTTGGTACGATTGTTCTCGATAAGCTTACATGGACTATGCAAATGAAGAAGTAAGTAATTACTTTAATGTTTACACATCACGAGTTTACACTTAAACTGATCTGTATAAAATGACGATTAAATCAAGCGTTTTCTGATATCATATCAGTTAAGAAATTATCTAAATTATAAAACAGGAATACCAAATAATAAAAATCAAAATAACAAAGATTTCCGGATCTTGTAAATCTAAATACATCGAAAAAAAATTCGGTCGCAATACTGATTTTAAACAACTTTTTTTAAATAAGAAAAAAAAAACTAAACGGCATTTATTATTTAATATTAGATTAACTCTGTACCCTACAGCCATTTGGATATTATAGTTTCAAACAATTATAAGTATTTAATTTTTTGATATTTATAGTTCCTAATATGTACACTTGTGATTTTAAATATAGTTGTTCTTATTTAATGAATTTTGCAACATGTACAAATAATATAATAATATGAATATTGCACCATGGGGTACTCTAGGGTTCAGTGCTGGGTCCGGTATTTATCATTATATACACAAATGATTTCAGTAATTTCATGCAGCCTTGTGAAAGTAGTATATATGCAAATGGCACAACTCTTGTACATAAACACCATGATTTGAGCATTGAGGTTTGTAAAGCTAGTCTAAAAAAGCAGAACTTTGGTTCTCATCCAATAATCTACTTCTTAATAAAAGCAAAACACAAAAATTGATAATCTCTATAAATAATAATATAGTAAAACGAAACACAGTTTCCTCAGAATTAACATTAGTTGATTCGCTTAATGGAAGTATACATATTACAAACATTAGCAAGAAAGTATCTTCTGTTCTCTTTCTTCTAAGAAGGTTAAAACAATTTTCCACTCGATAATATCTTAAGGTATAGTTTAGTGGGAAAATGCATCTAACGTAATAAAAGTTTTCAGACTACAGAAAAAAGCCATAAAAATTATATGTATTTTGAATCAAAGAGTTTCATGTAGAAAATGTTTTAATGACCTAGTAATTTATATATACGAACAAATAATAGAAATTAATAGATTGAAAACATCGTTTTCCATGAACAAAGACTACCACTCTTATCAAACTCGTTCAGCTTCTGTTATTGAAGCCTAAATTTACACTTATTAATACACTGCTTTCATACGACAGAAGAATTCTTAAATTTTAATCATTGTATGTGACATCAAATTTCAGTTTTCTTTCATCATTATTTTAAGTATTATATTTAATGACGTACTATAAACATTTCCATGTACCATAGTCAATAAATTAGCTATACTAAACTAGTAAACTAAGTGACAAATATAAGCAAATAAAGTAACTTTGTAAGAAACAAAAAAGTTATAAGTCAAAAAGTAAATTGACCAAAATATTTTTTTGCACATATATGCATTTTTTCGAGGAAATAAATACGCGATTAAAATGGCCAATTAATGAGACAACTTTAGCTTAATTTAACCGACTTTGTATATCTATGGTTCTCGAGATTCCAATGGTTAGTATTATGGGAACTGTTTCTGTAATAAAATAAAACTTTACAATCTCAGAGAAAATTATGGTATCATTCGCAATACTAATGGTAACTTTACTTGATAGGTTGTTAATACCGTAAGTTTATTCTTTATTTATTAAAAAAAGATGAACATTTAAAAACATGCTATATTTATTTAGATGATAAGTACAACTTGTCTTTTACATCTTTTCGCAAATTTTCTTACAATATTTTACGACAAGCTGAATTTGGCGGTGAATATGCAACACACACAGTTCTCTTTCTTTTTCCATCGTAATAATATACCAACAAAATATTTGATTTCGTTTAATTAGTTACTTAATTTTAATTCAAGTCAGATATATCTAAAATAGTGAACCACACAATAGTACAATCATCTAATGGCCGGTTGCCCCAATATTATTTAAATTTTAAGTTTTACTTAAATGGACAGTATAACACTTCGATATAAAATGCCAAATGTACTACACAACATTGCTGTCGAAATTTCTATAAGTATTTTATTTTTTAGGTGTTGCTTAAAATTTAAGCCTTGTTGTGCAATTGGACATCCGTAATATAAAAAAGTTCATGACTTAAAGAGGAGGGGGGGGGGGGGTTATCGTAACCCCCGTAAGTCCCTCCTTCCTTAGATACGCCCCTGAATTTAGTCTTAAGGTACAGTGAATGACTAAAAGGGTTACAACTTGTATAATCTTCTCCAATAATTTACTTCGGGTTGCCCAAATTTTGGGGGCAAGTGCCTATCCTTGCACTCTCTAATTCCGCCACTGAATTTTATAGATTTTCCAATCTACCTTCTATAAGTTTTCTAGTATATTTCAATCCATAAATGCATAACCAATTTAAAAATGAAAGCAATTAAAGATATTGATTTGAACTCACATTATTTCCTGAGTTTTCATTCGTTTACGAAGTTCACAGATAATTGAAGTGGAAGAACCTGGAAAAAAAGAATGGATTAATTATACAACTAATTAAAAAGGAATTAGAAAACAATTAATACCACCGATTCACAAGTAATAAAAGACATTGCCGGGTGATTCTAAAAATAAATAAACGTTAGCGAGTGGTAATTATGACGTACAATGTGATAACCAAACAATTACTGCATTCAGGAAATAACTGTTACTGTAAATGAACGAAACAATAGTCGCTAATTAGCAACACGTATATAAATTGTAGTCACTTGCATTAAATATTCTTTAAATTATACACCGGCATTATTAAACAAATGAAGCAAAAATTCCATTCCATATTTGCGCACCTCCAACTCTCCGAACTAATTTGTATAAAACTCAAACTATAATTGATTAATTCAAACTAATTAACTATTCTGATGGTCAAATTTCTGACATACTTCACCGTGGGCGTTGCAAATTAATTCATCGATAAAATAGATGTTTAAAAATCAACTGGGTAGAAATATTCCACTCTATACAATGCATCCCATTTTTATTTGTCACCATATTTGGACTTCGAAAAGAGTTACGAAATTAGTTAAATTTACTTTTTACCCGTACTAGCATCTCAGATATGTTTTTGTTTCTTTATAAATATTAATGTAGATCACTAGATAATTGCAGAATACTGATAAAGGTCAAATTTTTGTGTTACGAATTTAGAAAACAATAATATAATATAGTTATATTTAATTAATACAATTTCATCATTCGATTGAGAAATCGATATGAGAATTTCATTTGTTTTTAAATAATGTTACTTGCATTTTAGCGATGTAGGTTGTAAATTTACAGTCTCTGCAATCTGCAACGGATATGCAGCTAACAAAGATTGACTCGAACAAAGCGTAATTTATATTTGGTAATGGATTGGCGTAGCTGAGATTTGAACACCATATCTCTCTCTGAGTTCGAGATAGAGCGTAACTAACTAAAAGATCATCGCTATCCTAAATAAATTTAAAATCGTTCGCAATTAATTACTTTTTTCTGCAAGTGACATCTTTTATGACGTGATTGAAGTTGAATTTGTGCACCGCCGGAGTAGAAATTTGTACTTTTATGCCACCCAAGTAAAAGTTAAATAAATAACTATCCATAGAAACTATGTAGATTCAGTGAATAAGAAATAACTTGCACAATAGAAACCTGTATTATAGCCCTAAATGTCACTATAAAACTAGGTAACCTAAGAATAAAATTACTAAAAATCATCAACAGTCGATAAATTTAAATTGATAACTTATAAATTGAACGTCAAGTAGTAAATTAAATTTTAAATATGTACGTTTGAAAAAAAATGGAAGTAATATTCAGAGCAAAAGTGTTTTTGTGAGCCTTGTATGCAATAGGGGTTTCCAAAATTTTTTGATTTTTTTATATGATAAACTTTAAAACAAAATATTGGACCCATATTTTTTTATTTTTCCAAAAAGTTGATAGTATCCGAGAATAAAATTAATAAAGTTTACGGACAATGGGTGTGACGTCATTCCCCTGACTAGAAAAAGATAGTCATGTGCGCTATGAGATAGAACTATAAGTAGCTAAAAAACTGAAGTGAAGTTAGGCTACGAGTACCGCTTAAATTCAAACATTGAATATAAACATAACCTGCTTTCGTGATTCATGGCTTTCGATAGATGCATTTACCAGTTACCACGTGTGTGTTCTCATATAGGTATTTTGAAATCCATGCAGGATATAAATATCAGGTACTGAATTTATAATAATATTTAATGAAAAAAGAATGTACTTATACATAACGTACTTTATTTTAGTTATGAATGAATATTATTTAGATTTTCTTGCTATCGCTGCTTTTATACTTGCAATTTTCCTTGTGGCTATTATTGTTAAGTATTGTTTTATACCTGTTGCACTGTCATTTTATCACATGAAGCTAGCTATCGGGGGCAGTGTTGCGAACCGGTGAAATTAAAACTTATATACTTATAGTTGGCAACACTGATCAGGGGAATGACGTCACAAGGTCATTTAAATAAAATTTTAATTTCAATTTTTAAATAAAGTATTCAACAATTACATATTATTTTAGTTTTATTACAATATACTCACGACCAAAATTGATATGCAGAATATATATTTTAAAAAGGCGTTGTATTGGAAACCTCCATTGTGCAAACTTCCACGCTCGCCGCACAAAGTATCACTTATAATATTTCTGAATTATAGTTGTATCAAAAACAGAAAAAAAAGGATTCTATTTCAAAATTACACAGAAACATTTTCATCTAAGTTGCCATTATATTCAAAAATGCATATTTTATCACCTAGTAACATATATTTATTATAATTTATAATACTTTTCGGTATTCGAGATGTTACATAATAGTAGTAACTGAAAATAGGACATCTATATACAATACCAAACAAAAGATTTTAAGTTCAATAGTGTGTGAAATAGTGAAGTAAAGTGACAATATACTTTTTTTCATACCGTTCCGTTTAATTTGATAGAATTTGAAATTTAGTTACATAATGTTGCTCTTTATATGGCTGAGCAGTTACAAGTGAAATAAAAGAGATAAATAAACATCGACAGTTTGAAATGTAAACTTTTTGAGCGTACAAATTTAACCTTGCATAACTCAAGCATCCGATTTAGATGGTTGTCAGTGTTGCTATGACTATTTAAATAGTAAAACTAAAAAAAAATATGTATGAAAATATGTATACAAAAAATATTTAAAAAAATATATTTGTTCAAATTCTATAATGAGTGCTATTGTATCTTAATGAAAGTGTAGTTAATTCTTACAATTGTGTAATGCCATTTCACTCACGTTTTATTTTACAATAGCAGTTTGCTATATGGAATTAGTGCAAATATATGAACATGACGTTTTAAGAAAAATAACGTAAATTACTAAGGGAAATTTGGTTCTTATAGATGTACTATTTAATAAATTAATTGTTAGTTAATAATTTTGTTATTATATTTTAAAACTGACGTATAATGTAGCATTTTATTCAGTTGTGAATAATAATAGATTTTATCTACAACTATTGAAATATGGGTACATTATACGTGTGATACTACATATAATATACTACTCATATTACACAAGTGTAATATGAAATGTCATGATACACGTTTCACTTTTCTGTAATAAATAGGGCATATAATTTAACACATAATATTTTATTAAACTGTTAATTTATTAATAACATATTTTTTATTATAAATATCAATATATATGCTTATAAAAGTATAATAAATACAATTTGAAAAGTTATTTTGACATTCAAGGCTATTGTGGCGCCATCTGTTAAGCTATGTATGAACTACTCACACTTTACTGAATATTTTACAAATAATATCAGATTTTTTATATGCCTGATAGTTGTAGATAAAGTATAGTATTTGACTCGCATAATATGGCTACATTACACGCGGATGATTAAAAATACTCGCTACCGCTCGTATTTTTAATTACATCCTCGTGTAATATAGCCTACATATTATGCTTGTTAAATAATATACTATTATTAATTAAAATTAAATGCATAAAGTACCTCATGAACCGTTATTATAAAATAACTTTTTTTGGGTAGATGTACTTTTATGTGTATAGATAGTACGTAAGTACAAGAAATCAATTCGAAAATATTAATTTAGATTTTACGTCAAATAATATATAGGAACAATATACAGCAGTGCCAGTTCATCGCAAGCGGAATTCTGGCCTTCTGCTAGGTCGAATCGTCGGAATTCTGGCCACCGGATCATTCGTTATTTTTCGATAAAAGTAGTCCTATTTCGTCTATCATGTAATATGATTGGTTTGGTAGCATAAAATTTTACAACATATATCGTTAGAGTATCTTGAAATTAAATATTATATTTTTAATGTAATTGCAATAATAGAAAAAAATTTACGCACAGTTAAATAATTAACAACCTGTGCCAAATGTTTTCGTATACCTACACTAAAATGTAATAATTAATTTCATTTAATGTAAAATTAATAGTGGATTGCATTTCCCTTTGTTATAATTAACGCTTTCGCTCTTGTACTAATTGTACTTAATAGTTGTGGACTGTGGTGGTTATATATTGTCAAATTTATTCTACTGTTCCTTTTAACAAGTCTTTAGTTCGGAGACGTCATTGTCGTAATTCTTTTTTTATTAAAAGCCCATAGACTAAAATAAGAACTACTTGACGATCAATTTATTACTTATGTGTTATTATATCGAAACCACTGTTTAGTGTTTCGTGTCATATGACAACAAACCCCATCTCTGGTATCCCGCCGGGCCCAACCGCCCCTGTTTTTGACTCTCAGTCTAAAAAAGTTGCCTACGCCTGGTTTATATGTATATTAAAAATGACATACATACGTTAAAAGGATAAGAAAGAACACTAAATTGCATAAATTAAGAAGTACGTATTGTACATATAAAAAAATGTTACAGTGTTACATATTTTGAATATTTACCCAGTTAATAATGACATCAGTATTTATAGTTTCCCTTAATTTACTTAATATTAAAGTAATGGTCACGAAAGAATATATTTTCATATCTTTATTGCAGGCTTTTATGTTAACAAGCAAAACAAATTTGCAATTTTCCCAAATAATAAATTGCGTCCAATGTAGTGTAGACAGACGCAAATAAACACTTCTTAAATAATTTATGATTTCTTCTGGACAGATAAGTTCGTATTTTGCCGCAATGTGTAATTTCCTTAATAGCCGAGATACACTAAATTTTGGTGGCCATTAAACTAATTGAGGCCGAAAATAATTAGTCTTTAAATATAAATATATGTGGATAATTTAGATCAAGCACTAAATATATCTGTGAGAGCTGCGTGGCGCATGGATTAAAATGACGTAATTCGTTTATAGAAGTGTTGCCATATCAATTAATTCTGAGTATCCATCCCACACGTGAATAAGAAATATGTGACCGAGCTGTGGATCTGTCTGTCTCGCTCTTCACATATTTCACACGTGGGTGGTACATCAACATTTATTTACATACTTTATAAAAACGTTGGTTCCTCAGTGGCACACAATGTGTAACACTGTATAAACTATCGCACTTGTTACAATATTGTGACAGTGTAAGTGATTATTATTGTAAGTTTGTAATAAATATTATATATGTACCTACCTACATACATGCATTATGAATCTAGAAGCCAGTGTTAAGTAATTAAATAATAATGTTGTTCCGAATAGTAGTTCAGCCAAATAGCAGAATAACGTATATTTGGTTAATTTTTTTACCTAATGGTTGAAAGCGTTATTAGTGTTCTTACATTTATTGTCTACACTTCTAAAGCGAACGATTATTTTCAGAAGAGGAAAATATTTACGAAAACAAAAGAAATGCTTGTTATTCGAAAAGGCAGAAGGCAATAAATAATTAAAAAAACGAATCGCTATGTGCTAGTCATAAAACATTACATATACATATACATTTCTTATTCAAAATAAAAATATCTAATATAAGGTGCTGCAGTCTAGATTTACACTTTCTAGACTCTTGTCTTATCTTGTCTAGATTATCAATTAATTATATTATTATATTTTTGCGCTTCCTAAGTATCGGCAAAATTTTGAATCTTAATACTGGGTATTGCTGTCATGATTTACATTGGTAAGTAGGTTTGTGAATAGGTATTATTTTTTTGCAGTTTAAAATAATTTTGTGTTAGTTTTGAACACCTATATTCCTATATAAACATTTTAATTAAATCATGAGTGATCAAAAAAATAAACTATACTCAGGATAAGAGTTCCAATATTGCCTTGTGTAGCGGAGTGTAGAGCGCTTGAGTGAGCATTAAACAAACTCGCTTAGATGCTGTAATATCTTCGTTGTAGATGCAAAATAGAGAAAATTAAGTGGTTTACATTTACTACAAAAATCCTTATTTACAGTTGCAGGAGAAGCGAGCATGTTCTGAGACTTTTAGAATTTTGTCTTAATAATATTTGTGTATGTATACCGGGTGTAGAAATGGAAAGTAGCGCATAGCGATTTCAATGTTATTTTTTTTTTCAACTGCTTTATCTCTTTACCTAATCATTTTACCGCCAAAAGCGTAAGAGTATAAGTTGTTCAGAAATTTAAAAGGCATCTTATAAAGTCATCTTACTTCCATAAGTATTCATATTTAACGATTTATTAATTAAATAAAATTTAAGGTTTTTTAGAAAAAAAAATAAGACTGCCTTGATAAATGAAACAAATTTTGAAAATTAGTCATAGTGACATTTGATTTTTGAATAATTTCTGTTAATTATAGACCTTATAGTGACTGTTACTACACAGAATATTAATGTTTAACGATATATTAAATTTTTTTATTAACGAATAATAAAAATTACATTCTTGGAAAAAAGTATATTCTGAGAACAATATAATCCTACGGTTAATAAACAAAAAACTTTTTTATTAGGTTCCTATTTCATAACAAATGTTCGAACAAATCTCCATTTAATGCTAAGCAGTGTCCTGATTATTTGAGTACTTGTATGACTTGTAATTTTCTGATTTTAGGATTTTATGAACTGTCGAAAAATTTAATTAAAGTAACTAAAATTTGGATTTTCGGTTATTTAATAATAATAATAATAATAATAATAAACTTTATTGAGAAAACTCAAAGGCGAGGTTCAGCCAAGGCTGATCTTCCACCTAACCCGTACAATTATAATACAATACTTAATTTAAATCATCTTAATTTTCAAAAGATTATATACAAAATATATGAAAGTATATATGCATATGAGTACAAAGATTAGAAGACACAAAGGAAAAAAAAGACAAAGTTAAAGGAGGAAATGTGATTAATATTATTATAGTAGAACAATTTTTAAAAATATTGTCTAAACGAATTGAATGATAGAGATTTAAAACTATGTGGAATACTGTTATACAAAGATGGAGCTAAGTATGAAAAAGAGCTTTTAAATTTAATTTTGTTAAATTGAGGGACTGAGTAGTGATCGTTATCACGTAAATTATACATATTAGATTTCTTTTTAAGCTTTTCATATAAATACTGAGGACAGCCGGTAATTTTTGTTTTATGTGTCAACCTTAAAAAAAGATGTTTAATTCTAATATCGCATGTCATTAATCCTGTTTGAATCCGATATTCGGAAATGTGATCGAATTTACGTTTTTGGAACACATATCTTAAACAGGTATTTTGAAATAGATTAATTTTATTCCTGTCGCCTTGTGTTAAATTAGGAATATAAGCACAGGCGCAGTATTCAATAACTAATGAGTTGATAAGACGAAATTTAATGTCCGGTGAAAGTAAATGGTAATACTGATATAATATTTTTAATCTTAGCTTCGCCGATGTAAGTTTTTTTGTTAAATGTTCACGAAAATTTAAGTTTTCATCAATAGATAAACCTAAACTCTTGACCACCTTACTGCGTTGCAATTCTGTACCATCAAGAATAACAACTGGTGTTTCCTTTGATCCATAAACAAGCAATGCAGATTTACTAGCATTTATTAAAAGTCCATTATTTGAAACCCAAGTAGAAAAGTTAGATAAATCCTTATTTATCGATGACAAGTTTTCGTGGTATTCATTTTTATTTATTGTTGCGAGAAATTGTGTATCATCTGCATACGAATGGGCAGTACAATATTGTAAACAATTTGGTAAGTCAGCTACATAAATTAAATAAAATAATGGTCCTAATATGGATCCTTGAGGAACTTCTCGAGTAGACGGAAAAATTCCTGATTTAATATTCGATGACATATTAATTTGGATTGTTCTTTGCATTAGATAGCTAGTGCACCATTGCAGAGCACTCCATCCAAAGTTGTAGTATTTTAGCTTTGCCAAAAGCAAGGTATGATCCACCATGTCAAATGCTTTAGAAAAATCAATTTGTATAAGAAGTGTCATGAGTGAATTATCATAATTTTTAATCATATCGTCTACCATATTTAAAAGGCATGTATTTGTACTGTGACCTTTCCGGAATCCCGATTGAGTGGATGGTAGAATGTTTTTATTATTTATATAATTAATAATTTGCTGAAAACAATTTTTTTCTAAATTTTTGACATGGTGGGTAAAATGCTAATGGGTCTCAAATCATCAAACGATTTAACTTTGTCATGTTTCGGTATTGGTGTGATAATAGCTGATTTCCAAATATTGGGAACGGTACCTTCAATAATGCTACTGTTTATTATATGAGTAACATGGTCAAGAATTTTGGACATTAGTATTTGCATCATTTTAAGTGATATACTATCTTTGCCGGTTGCATTTGATTTTAAAGAATTAAATACTTTAGCTACTTCAAGTGTATCAACACACTCAAAATAAAAGTAATTGTCATTATTATTTTCAAACTTGTTGTTTAAAAAGAAATCTAGAGTGAGTGGATTTATTTTACAGACACTTATTCTTTTATTGATATAATTAGAATAGTTGTCCGGTTTTAAAAGATCAGGTGGCATCGGAGTCCTATTTTCATTATTAACTCCAACATGTTTTAAGTTTTTCCATAGTTCTTGTGGATTATTGATTTTATTATTTATGTTACTTTCAATGAAAGCCTGTTTCTCTCGCCGAATAGCCGAGGTTGTTAAATTTTTTAATTCTTTATAATAATTTAATTTCGCTTCAGTTTTAAATTTTTTATAATCTAATAAGGCTTTGTCTCTCTTTTTTTGCATGATTCTAATAACAGGTGTAATCCAAGGAGTGTATTTTTTATTAATTTTTATTGTTTTAAATGCAGCATGTTTATCAAATAAAGAGATGATATTATTGTTTAAAAAGAGTACTTTATCATTAAGTTCTTTAATGGAATAGATGGAATTCCAATTTATTTGATCACAGTCTGCATAAAAACAACTCAAATTAAAATTTTTAAAATCTCGATATTTTATAACTGTTGGTGTGATACTACTTTTTTAAAAATTTAATGAACAATACACACAGTCATGATCTGAAATGCATGTGTTATCTAGGACTCCAGAATCTCCACAAATATTTTTGTCTGATATCATGATAACATCAACAAGTGTTTTTGAAACTGGTCTAGTAGGTTCTGTGATTAATTGATGCATTCTATTAGTGGTTAGTATATCAGACACAAATTTTGCTTTATAATTACCAGATAACATATCTACATTAATGTCTCCAGCACAAATAGTATAGTCACACTGTAAGTTAAATTCACTAAATATGTGATCTAACAGTTCCATATCTCTGTAATAATTCTCATGAGGGCTGTAAACCACTCCAAAACATACTGTTCTTTTTTCTAATCTGGTTTTAATCCACAGGTGTTCTAAATTATTTGCTTTGTTTGTAAAAGAAGTATCTAAAATATTAAATTTAATGCTGTCTCGAATATAGAATGCGATTTTTAACAATACATTAAGCTTGTTTTCATTATTTTTATCATAATTGTTCCCCGGTTCTTGATTTCTCCTTTTACACTTTTTACACAATGGTAAAATACTACCAGTGGTCCTAAATTTGTGAATAATTCTACGAACTGTTGTTAATGAAGGAATTGGCCGGTCCATATATGCAGTGCTGAACAAATCTCGTACTTGTACAAAAGAATTTCCCGCAAAACACCATTCCAAGCATTGTATTTTCTCTTGGGTAGTCAAATTTGCCATTTTCAGAGTCAATCAAAATTTTCTATGACAAGAAATTGTCACTGTGATACTGTGAATAATTTATTCAAAAATTTGTTTCATTTATCAAGGCAATCTTAATTTTTTTTTCTAAAAAACTTTAAATTTTATTTTATTAATAAATCGTAAAATATAATTAATTATGAAAGGATGCCTTTTTAATTTCAGAACAACTTATACTTACGCTTTTTTCGCTAAAATGATTAGGTAAACAGATACAGCAGTTGAAAAAAAATGACATTGAAATCGCTATGCGCCACTTTCCATTTCTACACCCGGTACCTATACATTTGTATGTATGTAAATATTTTCAGGTGATTTTCGTCCATTTGTCTTTTGCTCATTTATCTGGCGTTTAGTTGTCTATCACTCAGTTGTCGTTTACTGTGTACCCAGAAATACATAGTTGTGATAAAGCCTGTATTCTTTTATGCTGTACGGGACCGAGAAGATGTTCCATAATAAAAAAAAAACTACGAGCACTGAAAAACCGCAGTAAGTCATGCAGAAATTCCTTACGTTCGAGTACACATAAGAATACAATTATATGTGGCAATATAAAGTTGTTTATCAGTTAACACCTACATGCAACGCAACAATAAAGGTAAATTATTGCATGTAAATACATAATAAATATAACAGTATAAATGTATAGTTGAGTTAGAAAAAAGTTGAAACAAAACACAACTGAAGATAAACGATCTACGAACTTCAAACTTCAAACATTATAATTTTATGTTTTTCTTATGATATTTGTAGTGAAAAATATCGCACTGTTTCATTTATTTGAGAATGATACTAGTACTTGTTTCGTATTGTTTTTCATAATTAAAAATTATTTTCTATTTATACAAAATGAAATTTCTATGTAGGTTTGTGTGATTAGCATATAAATTTTATTACAAAAAAGCCAAAAAAAAAATAAAATATACGAAAATAAATATTCGTACTACAAGAGAAATACGAATATAACTGTTTTATAATGTATGAGAAATAAATGATATTATAGTATTAAAAATACGTCGCTGGGAAAACAGTAAGAATGATTTTATGCGTAAGTAAAATGTTATTCTTGTAATACTTTCTGCTATACAAAAATGTTATATTTTACTCAATGGTAGCATATTATTATTTTTTCACCAAATTAAAAGAAGGCAAGGCAAAAGTACGGTGATAAAAACGCTTAAACCAAAAGGGTGCAAGACAAAAGCGTGCATGATAAAAGCTGAAAAATTTAAAATCGATTCTGTGGAATATAGAATACATCGTTTTTATCGAAAAAGATAATGAAGAATGTTTTTTTGGATTCATTCATTTGAAGCTTATTTTTTATTTCAACTCGACACCACTTGGGCCCAAGTTGGTTCTGTATTGAAAGAATATAGGCTCATCAACCATAATCAAATTATGGTAAATATGTGTTGTAAATAATATTTATACATTTAGCAAATATGATTAACAATAAAAAAATTATTAAAAATTTATTCAGTTCCAAGATATTAAGGTTTATAAATATCATCGCGTCATCAGTACTAGTTTTAAAATGAAGATTCTGATTGGCTAAAAAATGAATGCCCGCTGCTGGCCATTAACTCAGGCAGGCAACATAATGGATACAAATTTATATGCATTTCTAAAATAATGTCAAGTTTCATATAAAGTAATAACAATAATATAAAGTGTTTACATATCTTAATGTTTTTATATTTTTCGTCTATGCAGACACATACATTGGATTTTGAGATAAATAACTCAATAGCATAGATAAATCTACAGCAGGTAAATTGCCTGAATCGGCTTTAATAAAACCTGGATCCATTTTATTTAAAAACGAATTACAAAAACTCGAAACTGTAGTATACAACACGAAGTTTTAAAGTTGTCGTAGTTCAAACACATGACTCAAGCCCACTAGCGCCACAGAAATTGCAAAGTGAAAAAAGTTGTCAAAATGTACAACAATATTTACCTACTTTCTATAAAAATATATTTGTTAATCTTGTTTTAGAGAAAATTATTGAACAAAGATAACATTTAATATATGTTTAATTTTTTATCAAATATAAAATGAAGGAAATGCAAATCACATGAAAACTTACTGGTTGAGTACCACTATTTTGTACTGATGACGTCACATTGCAGCGCTGTACATTAAACAATTATTTTCTCCCTTAATACGAAGAATTTTCAAACCGGATTTGCACTTATCAACATATTTCTTTATGCAGATTTATATAAAAAAAAATGGTTCATGAGCCTATTCCATAAAAACTACATATTATCTTTTCCAAGCAATTTTTATCTTTTCATTGTTTTTATTATTGGTTAATTTAAAGAATTATCATGTGCATGTTTCATTGTATATGATTTGTACTACTGTTTTCTGAACTATGCATATTTTTTTAGACAGAACGCCAGAAAATGGATTGGATCTTTTTAATGTTACACCCTTCGAAACTTCACAGTCCTTGATGACACAAGGACATTGTTAAAACAAATACAGCATGAATATTCATCATCAGTCGATGTACTTCGAATGACATAAATAAAATCGCATTTCAATTTATTCAATCATTTCATTTTTCAATTATCCAGCTACATAAATTCACTTCCCAAACCAATAAATCATTCCCATTTTGGGGTTTGAAAAAGCAGCAACTAAAACGTCTAATTAAAAATGCAACGTCATAAATCAGTCATCAGCGGTCGACCGATTCCATCTCATTAGCGAGCGGTGGCGTTGCCCGATGCAGCGACGTATCTACACATGCGAGACACGACGCGGTATCGGAAAACTTATTAGTGGTTACATCTCCGAACCGGGCCGCAGCGCCAATATCAGAGTTGTTTGCTACATACAGGAAATATCTAAAAAGAATGAAGTGTGAGAGGAAAAAGGAAGAATCCGTTCTGCTTCTGCATACTTCATTATTGATGGGGAAAGAGAAAATCCAGAGAATTTAATTATAAAATGAATTTTTAAGAGAATATCAAATTAGAAAATTGTGTAATAACTGGGAAGGACAATGTCAGCAAGTTTTTCAAATGCCGAAGCAGGTAACTAGCCAATCAGGAATTTACACAGTCAGGTACTGCGGTAAAAATGAAATTTTAAGATAGTTGTGCTTAAAAAAAATTAAATATTTAATTTTAATTAATTTACTGACTGTTATTATTATAGTAAAGAATTACATATCTAAAATCATTCAAGGTGGATATACAAACTTTTAATAATGTTAAGCACAAAATTTATTAATGAACACGAAGTCATTAGTTTTAAACGATTATTATTGGATTAAACAAAAAAAATATAAATTCCACAGAATAAATTTTTAATCAAAATAGACTCGTTCAAGGTGGCAGAAAAGCTACATTCAGTCATAGTCACACTTGCATGTACTAATATAATTAATAATTTATTTACAAAGAAATAAATATTAGCATCACATTCTTTCAAGACTTCATTTACCTACACTGATGGAAATATTAGATTATAAGTTAGCCATTTGTGTTCCCACAACAATATTTCGCAAATAGGTTTTGTCTTGACATTTCTACTCCAAATCAAACAAATCTTTATAATGTTTATATATGAGATGCGTTTAAATTCCAGATTTGTATATTATTATTATTTAAACTTATTGAACATAAAAAATAACTATATGTAGGGTAAGTGGGGGTGAGATGGACTACATTTTTGAAAAATAATATTACTCATAATATTGAATAGTACTTAAAAAAAATATTTATAACAACATATAATCTAGGCTTACTTATAAGCATGAGAAAAAAATAACTATGTTCTGAAAATCACAATAAAATATTTTATTCGAGTTCACAAAATTTCTACTCTTATCCACTATATAAGTGAGACGAATTAAACATGGTTGGCAAAAATCATGATGTATTAAAAAAAAAAATCAAAAATCAAATAAATCATGATTTTTTTTTATTTGTTTTTTAAATTTTTAAATATATGTGTTACTGCACTTTTTAATTGTTTTAAAAAGTACTATAAATATTTTATTTCATAAACGAAAACGAAATTTGTAAAAAAACCAAAACGATTCATCTGAATAAAACTATAATCTACTTAATAACTAGGAGGAGTGATCTGAAGTTGGTGCATTAAAATAAATACTTCTGATTGGCTGACGTAACGCCAGTTTTACACTCAACAATATTTGTCACTTTAGCTATCGTGTAAAAAAAGTGTTTCAAGTTTCGTTTCACGGTTATCAATTTTTTTAGTTCATTATTTTTATCACGTTATTATTGTATTTTATATTTCTTTGTGATATTTCACAAGTTTTGTGTGCTTCAAACTTTATTGTCTATCACAGTGTAAATGTGGCTACAGCATTCACTGCTCGTAGTTTTTAAATGGAGTATAGGAAGAATAATAAAGAATTTTCACTTTTAGTTACATATTTAAATTCTTATATTTTTCTTATGCTATATGAAAATTAAAATGATAAAATTCCATTTAATTTTAAGATATTATTATATATAGAATGTATTTTAGTTATTATTAATTGTTTCATAGCAAATAATTAAATTTTTATTATAATTATTACATTTTTTTATCTTTGATAAAAATCAAGAAGTTTATTGAAAAAATCAGTTGATTTAAATCATGATTTAAATCGTGATTTAAATCAAATGATTAAAATCGCTAGTTAACAGATAGTTGTCATTTGTCATTCATTCGAGCAAACAGCGACCACAAATTACACATTTTATTCAATCATTCTTTATCGTTTTTTTTCTTTTCCTTGCATCCCGCATAATCGTTTTCATAATCTTCAGCTTCTTCATTATCATCATCCTCTGAGTAACCATTTAACAACAGTTCTTCAGAACACATGGAAGAGCAACTACTTAGTTCGTCAACCTTTCTATGAGCGAATGATAATTTTCCTGTTTACTGGTTGAATTAATCTTTTTAACAATAAAAAATCCTCTGGTCCATCTCTCCTCAGCATATTTGGTCCATCTGTCCTCAGAGCAGAGGTTAAATGGACCAATATATTACCTATGACTACAAATAGAACCACATTTTTAGGTTACGTTGTCTTATGCACATGTTTATAAAATTTGTATATAAATAATTAGTTTCAACCTACCGACGTAATAATTAACTAACTAACAAAAACTTTTTGGCAATTTTTTACGTAAATCTTGGATACTGACTGCATTTATTTTGAAGCGGCTAATTACACTATCTCTAAGCAACAAAATTAACAGTCCATATGAAGGATATCACTCTAATGTACCTACTCTTAAGACCAAAAGTTTACTTATTCTACCGATCCACCTCATCCCCACTTACCCTATTCAAGTTACTGTAAAACTGACATAATTCTAATAAATTATTAGAAATCAGAGTCAATCGGTCTTTAACTGACCTTTAGACTGCAATTTTATGATACAACAGAGTAGGTATTATTTTTTAAATTTGTGTAATATAAAATATTTCAGCTTCTGACATCAATGTTTGATTAACATTTGATAAAAATATTTCGTGACAAATAAAATATTTCAAAAAATAATATTTGGAAAAAGTTATCTTAGATAATGCAAATAACAAATTTTATCCGAAAAAAAATAAAATTATTAAATGATATTTCATCGTAAATTATTGTATTAGCAAATCTCATTTTTTATTTTTGGAGAAACGGTATTAAAATTGTTCCGAGACATCAAATGATACTTTTAAGTTTTCATGTTTCAGCGTACAGTTTCGAATAATGGGGCCTTGAGTAGCTTCACCTCGATGAGAGTCTCGATTAATCTTTCTTTTTTAATATTATCAAATATTTTCTCCTAACGAAGAAATAAAAATATAAATATAAATATAATATTAGTTACTAGCCTTTTAATGTAAAACAGAATCATTTGTTTGAAAATTGTGTAAAATTTGTTTTAGTTCAAAATAACTACTATTTTAAAATAATTATATCCACATGTTATTTACCAAAATATGAAGTTTGAAATATTTAGTTTGAACGTTAGAAAAAGCACTAATATACATAAATTACGAGAATATTTCACGCAGACGTTAGTTGCAGTAGTAAATGTCAAATTATGAATATTTTAAGATGTGAAATCAGCATCTAATTTAGCAAAGCTGAGGGAGTTTTGATTCACATGTAAAAAGATTTTGAAACCTCGGCGTTTAAAATAACTGTTTGGTCTTCAGAGATTTGTTCCGCATGAAACCAAAGAGAAGATATATTGCCTGAAAAATTGATTTTAAATTGGATCATTTCTCGGTAGAAATGTCGTCCAAAATAGCTCGTGTGTTCTTTCACTTTCATGTTGTAAATAAGATGTATGTAGGCGTTGAAACAAATATTACTTTGTTTTCCTTACTAATTATTATTTTTGTTTCCAGCTAATTCGTCTGTTTGAAAAAACATACAGGTAAAAAATGTCTGAAATTATTTTTTCAAGGAATACTGGTATATTATTTCCGACAAATTTATTCGTTGAGCATATCCAATATTGGAAAAAGTTGAGATTTATTAAACTTTTCCAAATATTTTCGTTTCTCTCTCTAAATGTAATATCTCTTCTTGGTGTTATGAACGTCTCGTGAAATGAATCAATATTTAGAGATAAAATATTGAAAAAATGTTTAAAATAATATGCATTTGGTTTGTATTTCAATAATCTGAAAAGGTATACTTATAGGATAAGTTGAATCTATATTTAATACGTTTTAAATAATTACTTCAATATATTTTTTATTTTCGTATTTACTACAAATTCAATTAATAATATAATAATTTTTATTGGATTGTTTATAAATACTTCTTTTTTAATCTCAAATAAATGAATATGTAATTTTTTAAATTAAATTGTTAACGCCTGTATCCATTTTTTTAAAAATAAATTTTGTTTTTATAAATATTGAATTGTAAACTCCAGTAGTATAGGTATTTAGACTGGTCGATACGAGACTTCAGGCTAGTTTGGTTTCGAGTTTTGTAAATTGTTTTAATAATTATTTGCAAATAATCACAATTTATGTGTTACTGTGTTACTTTGAAACATGAACAATAATAAAATAGTTTCTTAATTATTTTTTTTTTGAAATACTGCAGCAGTTCAGAAATTGTTTTATTTAATATAAAAATAATATTTAAATTGCGCTATTTTTTATAAATGCATTTTATTTAAATATAAACTTAAAACTTATTACCTATTTTATAATAAATACTCAAATATATTTTATATTGATTAATAAAGTACATTTGTATATATTATTATTATTAAATAATATGGCAATAGTAAATTTCAGTAAGTGTACACATAAACGCACTAACTAGTGAAAATGTGAATTATAAACTTACTGTAGATAACAACCATAAATGCACTAGTTTTGTAAATGTAATCGTGACTAGTAAGTAAATGTATTTAATTAGACGACAGAAAGCTAAATAGATAATGGGTCAAAATTTTTAGAGTTTTTAGACCAAAATGCAGAGTTTATCTTCAGAGATATAAAGCAGAAAACTGGTGATTACTATTAAATGCTGAATGTAGGGAGATTTTTCCGGATGAGAAAATGTAAATTTTGGAATTGCATGCATTTGAATGATATATTGTTTAGAGATAATTTGTTTTTTGATATTCATAAAAATTGACAGTGATACACGATCCGTGAGCTGTTTTAATATTTTACCTAAGTATTTGTTCCTATCCTAACAACACCCCCACCCCAAAATAAACTAGGTCTGAACTAAGTCATTGGTAGAACACCCACCAAAAGCAACGTCTAATTACGTCACTCGTGATAGATCGGTAACGGGTTGACAAATTAAATAAAAACATATTTTTTGTACCAAGTTTCCATAAATATAAGATTTACCATTCCGGACAGGAAAATCCTATGATTGACTATTATGGTTTGATGAATATAATCTTTCATACATCGGACACCATTTAAAATAGGTAAATGTTCAGCGATTCAAACTTAGGAATTTTACAGTAATATACATTTACCAGTCATTGTGTACACTAACTGAATTAACACTTTATTTCTAACATAAATATTAAAATATGCTTTTGTTTTTAAGAACTTTTTAGAAATAAAGTTGGAATGATTCATTCTTTATAAGAATGAGGCTATTCTTTTGTAAGAATAACCAAGAAGTAAAAGAAGAGGCGCCGTGCCGTAGTGTGCTACTTTTTTTGAAGAACATTAATCTGAATTTTTATTCGAGTCTGACATTGAAATAAAGCGCTAGGGGAGTATAAGGTTAATGCTGGCTCCCCAAAAAGACGAGATATCACGAACATAAAATAAATATATTCCAATTTTCCTTGGGCCTTGGCAGGGACGCAAGAAATGAAGTGAAAACCCAGTCG
The DNA here is from genome assembly GCA_035578165.1 of Stenolophus ochropezus. Lineage (NCBI taxonomy): Eukaryota > Metazoa > Arthropoda > Insecta > Coleoptera > Carabidae > Stenolophus > Stenolophus ochropezus. The sequence continues at coordinate 18,526,083 of JAQOWZ010000010.1, read as the reverse complement.
ACAAGAGCTTGATGTTCAGCGGAGCGAGCGATTCAAACTCATTACCTTTCCTCAACGACAGCCATTACGCCATGGCGCTGTGTCGACAGCTACACCTAGCGGATCGAGTCGGAGCCACTCACACGCCGCGCGAGCCTTAAATTATTTAGACACTATCGCCGGGAAAAGGAAGTCGTTATTTCTTTAAAAAGCGATCTGATTGAATCGAGAGGATCGCACTTGCGAGTCGCCGCACGTTCCCGCCAAGTGAACTTCTTATTACCCGAGCTCTTTTGTTTCAAACTTTGAGAAACGGACTTTTCGGTTTTGTTCTTCGTCCTCTATTATTCTGGGTTCGTAAATTTCAGTGCGTTGGCTCGTTCGAGTGGAATGTTAGGTTAGGTTAACTGGTGCGATCTAATCGCGAGATCGGTTAATTCTCTTGTGTCGACGGTTATGTAAATTACGATGGAATAGTTTCGAGCTGGCGATAAAATATCTGCAACTAAATCCCATCTGATAACGAGCTGTTTTATACTCTGTGCCAGCTTGTTACAGATTCTCTAGGATTAAAACTTTGTTCGGAGGCTGACTGTCCCTCAAACAATCCTCGATCCTGATCGAGCACACGTCTGACTATTTTTAATCTAAAATGCAGAGCAGCTTACGTTTCCCATAGACAAATTATTTCACAGGTTTCGACATAAGATGTTTAGTTTCTTAAAGATTAATAAAAGACACATCTTAACAATAAATCAGAGAAATGACAGAATTTTTTCTTTAAAAATTTAAGAAATCGTTGTCTGACAAATTACAAATAAATAAATAAAAGAACTAGCTGATAGCCAGTTTATGACAATGTCTCTTTTATTGTTGTGAAGAAACCGACAGTTGGAGGTAAGATTTTTAGGTAAGTTTTTTTGCATTTGCAGCAGGATATGGAGTTGAATCCCGATTCGCATCGTCGAAAAACTGTGGCCTAAATTTAATTATCTTGTGTTCTGGTTTACGTATAGTTTGGGTTTTTGTTTCTAATCTTTTTGTGTTAATTAATACATTTTCTGCGTATTATTGTTGTATATTTGACTGTTTATGCACTAGCGACGGTTTCTTGAAATGTCCTTTGGGGCAAACCATTTAATAATGACGAAAATCAAAACATAAAGTTTACAATTAATGTACATAAAAAAGAATACTGGAAAGGAATGTAGAGAAACGAAAAATCTAAATTTTAATGTAACATATTTAAAATTATTTTCATTTTCTAAGTTACAATAATAACATTATAATAACTCGCAAAATTATTATTTACATTATGAAATTGGTTTAAAATCTTTTAATTTAAGTTCGTTAGAAAATAGGAGAAAAATCGTATGTTTTTCATTTCTGTACAAGGTGTATAATAATGTAATGGGAATATGATCATATTTTCTTTCTTCCATTTTATAATTCTGTACAAAACATAAAAATACCCGTATTTTTAATCGCTTACTTGTTGATAATTCCGGAAAAAAAATAATAAAGTTTAGGAGAGGAGTTATGTGACGTCACTTAGATAGATAATTTGAATTCATTCGATAAAATCATCTATCATAGAATAATGTACATTTGGCAGATTACCCTGATTCAATTTTTAAAACTATGTATGTAAACACTAAACCTTCAAAAATCATAGGACATTGACAATTTTGACAGATGAGTACATACATTTCAATTTCAATCAAATTTACACCAAAACAATCTATTATGTAATATCAAAATATTTTTATTTTATTCTATGAATTGCCTGTATTGACATCTTATATATTGTTATATATAATATAACTATATAAATAGTTATGACTAATTACCATTATCATAATTATCATTATTATTGGTAGTTACAATGGCTACTTTTTAGTTTTTATATTATTTTTTCTACAATTCGATAGTGCTCTTATAGTTCATTAATGATAGTGAAATTTTATATAGACTGAATTTTTATATACCTAGACGCAGTTGAATATTCTCCAACCTTTTTAACAAAGTTTTCTGTAACAAATTTTGATTTGTGAACGTATAAGTATTTTGCTTAATAGTCTTAGCTATGATTAACTGTGATATTTTATTGGATAGTTATCATTCTTTTAAAAACAAGGTTGCTCAGTATTTTATTATAGACTGTTTAATGTATTATCTTGTAATTGGTATAACATCGCATTTTCTTATTGGTTATCATGTCAAGTGGGACGTGTTTTTTTAGCTAATTTTTAATTGACATTTGAGTAAAATAGTAAAAATTCCGTTATTTAAAATATAAATAAACCAAATACTGTACTACAAATTAACATGTCTCGCAGCAAAGTTGGCTATAATGTTATTTATGTACAGTAAGAAAACTAATATCACTTTCAATTTCAATACATATTCTAGTCAAATTATTGTCTCACCTGGCTCGTAGTGGAGTGCAGGTAATATTTGATAATTTTTAATTTAAAGAAGGAATAGAAAGAAAACTTCTAGACTGATTGATGTATGTTGGTGAAAATAAAAAAAATTGTTTTGGAATTCAGTTAAATTTTCGAATTTATTGTCATCTCCCAACATGTTTCAAGGCTCTCATGGGGTTGAAACATGTTGGAGCTGTAAGGAATGTTCACCGCTATCTACCGACATAGGCATTAATAATATTCTGAGTGCTAAAAATAAATTTGGATATATGATTGGCATATACATTTTTACCTCCCGCCTATCAATATATAGAGGGAGGTATTGTTTTTGGTCAGATTTCTCGAGTGTGAGTTTTCAACATATGAGCACGAATTAGGGACCCTAGAATACGATTTTACTATTTTTACCGTGATATCTGTATGTCCGTGTGTGTGTGTCTGTGACGATTTTTCGTCCACGATAACTTCAACAAGATGCATATTAAAAATATGATATTTGGTATTTAAGACTTATATTCCAATATGATGAACTGATTAGATTTTGACTACAATTAGTTAACCGGAAGTAGTACTTTACTAGAAGCTTTAAACAGTTTTTCTTAAAAAATACCTCTAAATACCATTTTTTCGCAAATTAAGTTATTATTAAATATAAAGATTTTTTAATTTTCTGCCGATCTGTATAATTACGTTTATATATGTATCTTCTAGCTAAACAGAAAAAATATATAAAATATTATAATTTCACATGTCGTTTAGGCTGAGGAATTTCGATAAAACAGATGAGTTATTCATATGACATAATATCAAATTTGATGTAGGTAAGTTTAAAAGATAAAATAAGTAAATATGAAGTAGTTTTATTGTAATATTAAAAAAGGTAGAAGAAATATATAAGGAATATATTTGTATGCCATCAAGGTAAGTTCGATTCCGGTTTTAGTAACGCCAAAAATAGCTGTTTTTTGGTTATACAAATTTTATGAAGGAAATTTTAGGTATGAAATGAATTAAAAAATATTGTGAACTGCAATAATAAACTAATTTTAAAACTAAAAATTGAATGTACTGAAAAACTTAAAGAATATATTACTACAGGGGCGGGAGGTTATGTGTTGGACACATCAGATTTTCTTATTTCATTTTGGTCATGGTCATTATTTACTCATATGATTGGCATACAGCTTGTGACGCAAACTTCATCTTCGCGAAAAATTACTATCATAATCCCTTACATAATAATATACTATTATTTAGTCCATGTTATTGTGCAATTTTAAATCAATGCAAATAATAAATCCACTTAAAATGATAAGAAACATGATAAACAGTTAAAAAGTGTATGTAAGAAGAAAAGTCGTAGGAAACAATTTGCGTTTGGAAGGGCGTATAACACGGAGTAATATTTCGTGAGTCGTGCGCAAGTTTCATGGCTGGAATTGTCAGCAAGTAGCAAGAAGGCGCCTGTCAGCGAGTGGAGTTTTTCTAGCGACTGCGACTTGACTGTTGGTGACAACAAGTTATTCCTTTCTTCACGGGTCAGCTGCTGCGCTTTTTCTGCAACGCCGAATTCCCGATCTCTGGCTAACAGTCGAGATTGTGCTTTTAACAGATTGCACGAAAAAACCATCATCAACAACAAATCTTTTAGTCCGCAATGTCCCCCAACATTACTTACTTGGATTTACAAAACATTCTCTTAATACAAAATTACAAAATGTTCGTAACGATCAATATTTGTTACAAATAATTATAACATAAAATAACAAAGTAAATCAAACGATAGAAATAGCTTGATTGATGTTTTTTCTGAAATTTACTCAATAAATTGCGGAACTTTTATTTCAATCGTATAGCATTGGCTGAAGATGTTAATTTTGAAAAACACTCCAGAAGACAATATAAATAAAGGATGATGAGTTAAAAATCTAACAAATAATACTATTTCATACATAATTTAACTTAAACGCGTTTTGCTTGTTAATAGATAGATATTTTTTGACTCGTTTTGCAGATGTTGCAAAAAACATTATAAGTAGTGCTTACAAACAGGGTCGATTCTGCACTATCGGCCGTCTACGTCCGAGTAAAACATTTGGCGCCCCTCAAGTGCAGATAAAAGGTTAAATGAAATTGCGCACAGGTAAAGTTTTTTTCGTTCAAGGTAAAATTACATATTATTAAAAATTACATTTTAAAGGGACGTGGAGCTTCTCAGTTTTCCCTCATTTATGTGCAAAAATAATGTGCGCATATGTGATTGACACAATTGTCATAAATTTAAATTAAAAATAATAGAACAGAGCATTGTTATTTTAAAATAATTTTTATATTTTATTATTTATTAAATCATTTGCGAAAATTTAAAAATAATATTTGGCCGCCCCAAATTTTGGCCGCCCCAAATTTTGGCCGCCCCAAATTTTTGCCGCCCACGTGCGAGGGCACGCTCTGCACGTACGCCAGAATCGGCCCTGCTTGCAAAGATATAGAAGAACCGCGACTTTTGGGACAGAAGGGATAATCTGACCATTATGGCATAATAGAACGTAGAACCATTCAAATTTCGGTTGACAATGAGAGTGACTCTAAGTAGCTCATCAGATAATTATTTCGATGACGCAGATTTTTAATGTTATTTTTTGTAACTAACCAGAGAACATTATTTTCTATTGTTCTGTAATTTAAAGAAGTAACTAGCTGCTATTTTAATCACGATTAATGCACTAGGTAGTTTTTGTATTGTCATTTTGGGCTTTTTCATGTTGCATTAAATCTGCCTTCCTGTGCAGTTTGATAATTATTTTTTTTATTTTATTGATATTATAATAACAATATAATTTTACTTTTCAATCAATTTTTAAAGAATTCTATGTAATATTTATTTTGAATCTTTGTTATTATATTCTATTCTATGAATTTGCAATTAAATAAATAAATAATATATGTATTAAAATAAAAATATAGTTACAAATCAAGTGAAAGTGTTGAAATATAGTACAGATTATTTTTTATTCACATATTGAAATATATGGAGTGAAAGACAAAAACATAATATAAGTTTTATTTAAAATGTTTTTTTATCTAAATTAGACAGTGCAGATGTGAAGGGAATTTTTGTAGTTCGTGTCAAACAAAAATCTAATAACTTTTTCTGGTACGTAAATTTCAAACTTTCTGTAGGGTTTGACTTTCGGATTTACTCCTCCCATTAAAAAACAGGGTACAGTGGTAATTAAAATTGCCAAATTTTGTACAAAAAATGTGTGAAACTAAGGAGAGTACTACTAATTGTATCAATTAATATGTACTGCAATCGACAATGCCTTATCATCTTGATAAGCATAACATTTCGACAGGTAACAGATCCCCAAGTATAGTCATATATGAAATAATGAGATATTTGAAAATGCCTTTTGCAGGATTTACAACATTTGATGGAAGGTTGAGTAGCGTAGTGGTCTGGTGTCATGGGCGTCGTTACATAATTTCTTAGAGGGGGGCAAATTTTTTTTCTAAATAAATAATGATGTTTGCATTATAAATACATTAACAAATAGATAATACAAAACAGATAAATGAAAAAATCGAAAAAAGAAAACAAAAACTTAAATTAAACATTTTACGATGTACGCTTATCATACACAGCCCTGTCAATCTATATTCAGTCATCGTTGATCCAAACCATGTTTTTACTCGCCGTAATGTACTAAATGATAGTTCTATTGAACAGGTGGTTGGTGGAAGCGTTAAAAATATTTTCAGGCATTTTTGAATATTCAGATAAAACACGCATTCTTTTGAAAGCAGTTCGCTAAAGACTACGATTTCTGCGACATCCTTAGTCTTCCAGGCAGCTACCCACGTTGTATACTCAGCTTCAAAATTGTCTATCCCATACTTTTCGGTAATTTTTTTTCATTTGATCACGTGATAAAAGGACATTGCGCTTTTAATGTTTTTTGGATGGAGTAGACTTAAAGAAAAACCAATACTGGAATCTTTGGAAAATCGCGATTTAAGTGACATAATCAGTGAGTCTAAATATGGATTAAAAATATTTACTCTAAATTACTGTTCTGCTGAATTGGCCGGAATATTTGAGCGCTGAGTTTGTCGTCCAGTGATTCTTGGAATTTTTATTTCGATGTCTGAATTTTGTTCAAATTTTTCAACCTCCTTAAAAAGTGAAGAAAATATTTTTTCAGAATTTTCTCGATCTTTTTCAAAATTCCTGAATAATAGATCAATATGTTGTTTTACGGAGAGTAGATCTACAGAAATACTTTGAAGTTTGTTTTTTACTGGCTTAAGCTGAGCTGAATATCTAGATATAATTTTAAAAATAAAAAGTAATTGTAAAAAAAGAACAATTTCATCTACGCACTAACATAGACTCCTCAAGGTAGCAAAGATCGCTGCACAAACCCATACACTCGCTGTCTCGCTGCAACAGCAATGTAGTCACAAATCATAACACACCCCACTCGACTTCTACCCTTAGCGAATCCCCACTTTTGGCCTTGGTTTCGAATAGTTTCATAGTTTATAAATTGGCATTGTAATTCGCTTTAAAGTGCTGATTGGTCCTTTTTGTAATATATAAAATTTGAGTTTTGGTATCACTATCTAGAGGGGGGCAAGTGCCCCCTCTTGCCCCCCCTAAACGACGCCCATGTCTGGTGTCATAAATTATTCCAACTTGAAGGAATCACTTGAAGGGAACGAAATGGGCCGTATTAAACAAGTATTTTTATGAATTTTCAGTTACTGTTTGTATTTCTCTATCCCTGTAATATTTTAATCTACAATTAATTTACAAATTGAAGTACATTTAAAACGCATCGTTATTATTAGAATACTTTAAAACTAGTTTTAAAATTGAACATAAATTGAGCTACTTGAATGTAATGTACTTAAATAGCGATTTAAATATTTTTCATTTTAATTGTATTTATTCTTAAGCACATTTTGTTATGAAAGTAATTGTATTTATATTTAAATACAATTATTTTAGGGTACTTATAATTTGTACTCGCATTCACAATTTAAAAATATTCAATAAAAGTACTTTGAAGCTTATGAAGAATAGTGATGATAACTAATGCGAAGAAAACTTCCTGTATCTTGTATATTATTTTATTCACAATTTGATATTAATAACGTGACATGAATAAACGAATGTTTTGATTTGATGTTGATCATCTGTTACAAAAACTGTAAGTTTGATTTTTAACCTTAAATAATGATTTTATTGAGGTTAGAAAGTGTCTAATTCCCAATCCCAGCTATACTCACATTATACTTCCCAACTTTGTGGAAAATAAGGGTAACAATAACTAACTTCCCAACTTTTTAAAGGTCAGAAATCGTCATAATACTAACCAATTGTGAATAAAATTTATTTGTGAGATAAAAACGAAAATTGGAAAATTTACATTTTTGTTTATATTTAGTTATCTATGCATTTTTCGACCCTCACATGAGGTAACTTTTGTCTAATTTAATCGACTTCATATCTCTTACAGTTTCATTGGTCACTCTGTATGTTGTTGTTTATCCTTGCAAATATAAGCAAAAGAAAAATCATTTCTACCTGTGTTTATAACGAATTATCTTTTCGGTCCCAAAAGTCAAAAGTCGCGATTCTGCTAAAACTTTGCAAACCTAGGCACCTAAAAGATCATTTACTGCAAGTTCCATATAACTTTATACAGAGCAATCAGTTTAATAAATTTTTAATAGTTTATATACATGAACATATACAGGATACAGCAAAATTTTTATTGGGGCAAAGATTGATGATACTGGGATTTGAACCTCAGATCTCACAGGCACTCAATTCGAGTCAGAAATTAGAGCGCATTAACCCAGTGAGTAATATTTAATCTCAAATTTAATATAACTTATAAGTCGAGGCTTAGAATCAAATAGAATTAAAATAACATTTTTCAATATTTAGTCTGGTTGTTCGATATGATGTATATTTACGGAAAAAACAGTTGCAACAAATCAATGAAATTTAAAAGTTTGCGGATAGTATTACACGGAACAAGAAAAAGTTTAATTTTGTTAGTTTAGTTTAACCTAACATAGTAAAAGTACATAATTCTATCAGATGTAGTTTATTTCCTTACATCAGATATTTCCTCTATCTTCCAACCGTAGATAAAGGAGGTATTGTATTTGTGCTAAAATGAGAAAATCCATACCATATTATGATGAATAAGAATAAACACGTTTTAGGATTCTTGGAATCTACGAATATATTGAAAATTTTTGATGATGTTAATAAGTGTTTGTGAATTTCCAAAATTTCCCTAATATCTGTCACTGTGAAAAAATGCAGAGCTATTATTATTTTATATATTGTTAAGTCTGTAGTATAATAATTTATAATACATTTGTGTCACATATTTATGAAAAGCTTAATTTTATATAATCAATTTAAATTTTTTATGGCTATCATGACCTAAATATACAAAATGGAAATAATTTATTTCAATATGTATTTATACATTTTCTTTTGTGTAATATTCCATAATTATTTATTATAAAATTACATTTTGTTCATTAATTCGCCACGTATATACATTGTTTGCAATGAATCAACGATCAATACTTACTTTTAATAACTCCGTAAACATAAATAATTAAATAGAATATTTACAACCTTATTAAAAAACATAGCATTAGGTATAATATACAAAAACAGGAGTTACAAAAATATATTGTTGTAACAGCTGTTTTACCCGGAATTTTTTGCAAAGTTAGCGTCAGTTGAAAAAATAATTATCTAGGTTGGTAAAAAGGTTTAAAAATATGGAGTGCACACAACGTTTTTACATTATTTGGTTGCCTTATATATATTCATATTTCAACTCACGAAACCTGTCAAATTTAAAGAAATTTTAAAAAGTAATAAGAAATTATCTTTTCTATTTGATTTTATTTATTTGTTTAAATCGAGAATGTGTATTTATCTCTCTTGTAAAACGATCTAATTATAGTAGCAAATGCAAATCTTGATAATTTTATTTTCAGTTGTGTCTTGTTTTCGAAATAGAAGATAATACCTGTTAATTCAATATTTATAATAATATATTTTAGAATTTAACTGTTTAAAATGAAATATAATTAATATTTCTTATTTTTACTTTCAAAAGCGAATTTTTCGTTTACCAATTTTGATATCTTCAACGAAAACAGTTATTTATTATATTTATTTGGAGATTTCCTTGTTTTAATTTACTGAATGCAAAAAAAAATTACAATCTCAGCGAGGAAACATTGTTGTGACTTTCCGTTCTTGGATTAACAAAATTTGTAACAATTTTTAACAAAATTTGTAACAATTTTATGTAAAATGTTCTTCGTTTGAAAGTGAGCAGAGCTGCATAACCACCAAAATTTTTAAATAAAAATAGGCATTATTAATTAATCATATACATACATTATTAAAATATATGTAAAAATCAAATAACAAAATTACTTCTTTATGTTTTACATTATATTGTGATTATTGTGGCTTAATATGCGCAAGTGCGCTGAGACGTTGTACAATCAGTCAAATGGTCATTGAATAGTTTAGTCCCCCAGCAACATTCACAAGTTTGCTGACTAATTACGATGTTCTGCTACAGTATTTTAGGCGATTCGATAGACATCGTCTACAATCTGAATGAGTTCGGAGTACACAATCTTATGGTCAATACGGGCTGCAGAAACTGTAGCTCATAAGCAGATATCTGGCCCAATGTCCGCTTACTTCTTATTTGTTAAAATTGATTATACAACGGTAACAATACGAGTACTTATAAATTAAAATTTACTTGAAATTAATTTTGATTTTAAATACATGTTTCAAAATTATTGTAGTTATGCAATTACAGAAAAATTAGTATACCAAACTTTACTTACGAGGAACAATTGGCAGTTACACCAGAATCGTACACAAGACAATTTTACAAAGACATATGTTTAAGAAACAACTGAATTTGTGTGAAAAAATATGAGCTGAAACTAAAGTGAGAGATTTGTTACATTTGACTAAGAAAACAATAAATTCGAAAATTTATTGTCACAAAACTACAATGAACAATTAACAAATAAGTTTGCCGATAAAAGGAAAGACGCATTCCTGTAAAATTTAAATTAAAACTGTAAAGAAAATTTAATTCTTTTGATTGATACATTATTTCCTTTTTGTTTGATGCAGCACACCGACAAATATGTAGCACGATCTGCCAATGGTTTGGAGTAGGAATGACGATAGGTACCCGGATACCCGGAATCTACCCGATAATAATGTACCCGGGTATCAGAAATAGTACCCGATTACCCGAAATGTACCCTTTACCCGTTTATTACCCGTTACCGAAATCTACCCATTACCTAAAATCTGTTGTTGCCAGTTAAAGACAGTTTTCAGCTTAAATCAAGTGTACTTCTTTAATTTTGTAATTTTATATTGCTGATATACTCGTATATTATAAAAAATAACAATGTTTTTTTTTAATTTCCATATCAGAATATAACATTTTTTGTTCATTTAATAAATTTATATGCAAATAACAAACATTTGTATTAAAAAGATGAACATGAAAGAATAACGAATATTTTAAGGGTATCAGGTAATTATTGGGCATCAGGTTATTATCGGGTATCGGGTAATTATCGGGTAACGGGTAATTATCGGGTAACGGGTAATTATCGAGTATCCGGTACTACCCGGGTATTCATACCAGGTACCCGGGTACCAAAATTTTCAGGTTTCGTCATTCCTAGTTTGGAATAATGAAATACCTCACCATACTGCCCGCATATTATGGTCTTTTTCTTTTTTATGGTATTGTATGATGTTCTGTTGAGTTTTATTCTACGTTTCATATCTTTATATTAGTGAAACAAAGAACAATATTTTCACGTAAAACTAAAATAAAATGCATATAAGCAATATACATAAAACTGATTGCTTGTTCGCTTTATTGCCCAATATACTTTCCAAAGTGCATATCCTTCAGCACAGTCTCATATTTCGCCAAATATTTCCAGCCGAGTGGTTCGTATAACATAGTTAGTTAATTTTCCATCCAATTGAATCCGATTGTTGTAATTGTGCTTAGCTAAATCACATCTTGTCAAAAAGGCAACAAACGAGGACGTTGCGCCAAAACGAAATTGAATGAAGTGGTTTGTTCATAATCCGCGACCAAGACTAATTCGGTTACGGAAATAGAGAAAGCCGCGGAGACGTTTCACGCAGCGCGAGCACAAATGCAGCCTGTCAGCGCCAGGCTCCCCGGCAAACAGATGCAGCTGGACGCGGCTCAATGGCATGCTGATAAGATGCTATCGGCTAATACAACTCGCGGCTTGTTCTTTTCAAACCACAACATACTCATTCTTTTTATGAAAAATCAAAAGCATTCTTGTCACAAACCAAAACGATTTTAATATGTACTGGTACTAGTAATTGATCAACAAGTTATTCATTTCAAGAAATACTGTTTTACATTTTTATTCAGTATGCACATACTTGTGATTGAGAGCAATTAAAAAAACTCAATGCCGTAACTATCGGTGTTCCGCAGAATACGATAACACAATGGTCCGTCCGGATACATGCTGAAAAATTAGTTCCAAAAATATTTAAAATTAGTTCCAAAAATATTTAAAATACTGTCTTTACAATGAATTGTTCTCATTTTCAAGCGGTGGCCGGCTCGAAGCATTACCTTTTGACTGAGGTATGTAATCATGTGGACCAATGGGGAAGTTTAGCGTATTTTTTTTATTTTTTTATTTTTTAAGATTGCCCTCAAAAGTGATATTCTACATTTTATTTCACCCAAAGATGCCTAGATTTCTCAAAAAATGAAATTTTATACAAAAATGACGTCAGAGTGGCTCGCGGAGAACGTATCGTGTATCTTAACCAGCGCGCGCTGGGTTCCCATGGCAACAGAGAAGCGTGTAGTGTAATGCCGCAAGATACAACCTACGTTCATAGAGTCAGGTCTCACCATCCCTTCTGCGCAAGCGAATAACTCACTTGTGACGTCAATATGGCTCGAAGATAAATCATTAATTATAAATAATTGGCAACTTTCTTTTACATTTTTAGTTAGAATTATTCATATACGTACGACTAAAATATATTTCACATGTAATTTCAACCACGCTAAACTTCCCCATTAATCAAGAAGTTATTCATTTCAAGAAATCTGTTTTACATTTTTATGCGGTATGCACATACTTGTGATGGAGAGCAATTAAAAAATTCAATGCCGTAACTATCGGTGTTCCGCAGAACACGGGCCCGATAAAACAATGATCCGTCCGGATACATGTTGAAAAATTAGTTCCAAAAATATTTAAAATGCTGTATGGTCTTGACAATGAATTGTTCTCATTTTCAAGTGGTGGCCGGCTCGAAGCATTGCCTTTTGACTGAGGTATGTGATCATGTGGACCAATTATGAAATATGTGATGTTTTTTTTTTATTAAAACTCATATCATTTTCAAAAAGACTACAACGATGACTGGTGTAAAATTAATATAGTTTTCTAAACATTGAATATATTTATAATTCACCTAAACAAAAATCTTAGATTATTTATGAGCTTTGTATATTATTTTGTAGGGATTTTTGGAAGGGCTCCCAAAATTTCTAAAAAAAATAAACCTCGGAAAAATAAAACTACATAGCAATTTTCTATGTTTTTTTAAGTAATAAAAATAAATAAATATGGCGTTCAAAGTTCTTGTTATTTCTTTTCCTTTTTGGTTTGAAAATCTATTAATTACATTTATATATCTTCCAAAATTTAGCCACTCAAAAATCTCCAAATTATGTTTATCTGTGGTAGTTGAGTTTGGGTATAAAATAAATTTCGATGTTTCTATAAATTGCTTGAAGAAAATTGGTATACTCGTATTACCGACTTAATAACTGCAGAACAATATTTTGTAAATTTCACTTGATTTGGTGTTTTATGAAATTTTAAATAAGCAATTTTCTTTTGTGTTTTTAGCATATTTGTAGCTGTTAGAAATATAGTCACGATTGAAAATATATTATTTAGCTTCGAATGGTTTGATTAAATCGAACATAACAATTAAAAATATAAAACAATGTACAATCATATAAAATTATATCAATTGTAAGACTTGTAAGATGTTCGCGTGTCACCTCTGGCACTCAGATTTTAGGATATCTTAATACATTAGGTACCCCTTTAACCCTCCCTTTGGATCCATACCTGTCCTATATGAATAGATTTCAAATTTTCCATGTTTAAATTTAAGTTTCAATTTAATTTTACATTAAATACACATACAGATATTATTTTAAATAGGCCACCATTAAAATCTCGAGAACTGTAAAAACTACGAGGTCTATTAAATTAGCAAACTATTTCTATTTTACAAGACTACGATTTTTATTAAAGCAGTGGTACTCAAGATATAGTGCTCAACTTTCTTATTTTAAATGGAACACCCCATATATTTTTACATATTTGGAATCTACAAATCCAATAAGTTTGAAGCTAAATTTTAGTTAAAAAATAAAATTCCTATGTTGGCATTAATTTTGCATATTTGTGTATTTAACTACATTTTTTTAATTTAACGATACTTTTCTATTATACATCACTAAAGTAGAATTAAGAGATGCAAATTTTATTTTGACGTTATGTGAGATTAAAATTTATTTAAGTAAGCTTAAAACGATATCAATTAAAATTTGTATTATTTTTATATTTTTACTCGATGATGTATTTCCGATATTTTTTATAATATTGAAAAGTAATTCTATTTCAAAATCATATTTGTCATTTTCAGCAATGTACTTAAATTGGATAAATTCTATAATTTTGGTGTTTTATAAAATATTATGTTGTAACTAACTGGTAATTTGTAATATTAGAAACATACAAAATACATTAAAAGTCGAGCAAAACATATTTATTTACACTAGCGTGGTTAGGAATCTGATATACAAGAGGAGGTTTCATATTTCACTTCCTACTATAGAAAATGAAATTAATTTCAGTTCTACACTACTACCCTCAAGCCTCAAGATGTATTTTGAAATAAACAGTAAACATGGTTTTGTATTGTATAATTTAAAGTTAAATTATTAATTACAATTTAATAGAATTACGGCCATTATTTGCTATTGTTTTAAGATAATATCCATAGAAAAAATCTCACCAAGTTTCTAAAATAAGATAAAATCTATAATGTAGGTTTTAAATATGTAATCACATATTTTAATATTTAAAAAATATTGAAATAAATCTTTGTAATTCAGTTATGGTATATAAAACTTGTTTAAATATTTACATTTATTTTCCAATTGGTTTTTAATGCTATACATATATTTAGTAGAAACAACAGAAATATTTCACAATGTTGGAATATTCAAGCGGAAATGCAAATTCAATGAATATTCAATTGGAGATTGAAATATGTCACATTCAATTATTGGAACAGATCATTAAATTTAATTTAATGAAGTTTTGTTTGGTTTCTAATTTTTAATGATAAATATGTACAATAGAGCATTTATGAGATTTAAAAAATAGGTGTTCTAGAAAAAATGATTAATAATATGAATAAGATCAATCATTATATGTGTATTTCTGTATATCCTGTTTTTTTTTTTATTTTTACGACAAATCACACGTTGTCAGTTGCTGGGACTTGAACTTACGATCTCAAGTTCGAATGACGTCACTGCGGGTTAGAGTTGTGCTGTAGCCATCCAGCCGACATACAGTGGCTCACAGAATTATTCGTACACCTAAGTTTTCTATTTAAAAAGTGATAAATAGAGTACTTTTAAAAATAATATTGATATATTACTGACGGGATCATATTCTCTCATATTCCAGTAATAAAATGCAATAGCCAATTATGAAAAAATATTATTTTTCTTGTGTAAATTAAATAAAAACAAAATGCATACAAAAAACAGATACACAAAATTATTCGTACACTTATGAAATCTTACATATAACGAGTCAATATTAATAGTTATAAATATAATACATCTGTGATTATATAATTATCATTTGTTTGAGTATTTTGTAAAAGGTTTTTTCAAAAATGGGTCGCAAAAACAAGAAATTACGGTAGCTGAAAGATGAATCTATGTGAAATGACTTTGCCAGTGTAAATCTTTAAGGGAGGTTGTCAAAATTGTATGAATATTGCTCTCAATTGTTAAGAACATTAGAAGTAAATATAAAAATGAGGAGTAGTTGAAAAATATTTGCCGTGGGGACCATAAGAAAATTTTTAATCAGCAGAATGAACGATTTATTGAGCATTAAATGAAATTAAATACTAAAAACTCCTGAATAAATTAACAAAAAAATATATCTGAAATATTTGGAGGATATATTGAAATATAGACTATTCGAAGAACTCTAAGAAATTTTGATTTTAATGGCCATATAGTCATAAGTAGCTCCTACATATCCCCAAACCAATATGATCCTGCCGCCGTGTTTCACTGTACTACATAAAGTGCAGTTATTAAGCTCAGAATTTGGATTTCTCCAATCAAAAGATTTGCCATTCCACTCAAATCTGCAAAATTACCAATTTCCAAAAACACAATTCGTGCTAATGTACTATTTCCAAATGGAAGTCTCTTTATTTTATTTTGTTTGGAATTATAGGGCCCACTTTTTACTATAAGACCATTAGAACCAAAATTTCTTAAAGTTCTTTGAATAGTCTATGTTCCAATAGACCCTTAAAAAAATTAGTTATTCTTAACATTAATTTATTCAGGGGATTTTTAGGATTTGATTTCACTTAACGCTCAATATATAGTTTATTCTGATGACTCAAAAATAATTTAAGGCCTCCACGGTGAATATTTTTCTACTGGTTCTCATTTTTATATTTACTTATATGGTTCTCAACATTTAATGCGATCTTCGTTTAATTTTGTCAACTTCCCTTAAAGATTTACACTGGCAAAGTAATTTCAAGCAGATTCGCCTTTCAACTACCATAATTTCTTATTTTTGTGAACTATTTTTAAAAAAATCTTATACAAAATACTCAGACAAATGATAATTATGCAATCACAGATATTTCATGTTTATAAATATAAATATTGACTCGTTATATGCAAGATTTCATAAGTGTACGAATAATTTTGTTTACCTAGTTCTTGTACACATTTTGTTTTTATTTAATTAACATAAGAAAAATAATATTTTTTTCATAATTGGCTATTGCATTTTGATTCTGGAAAATAAGAGAATCTGATCCCGTCAATAATACATGAATATTTTTTTGAAAGGACTCCATTTTTCACTTTTTAAATATAAAACTTAGGTGTACGAATAATTTTGTGAGCCACTGTATGTATCATTATTACGATATAAAAAAATGTTTACTTTAACTTTTACGTTGTAAAAAATATGTTTTTTTTAAATACTTCTAGATTGTAAAATATCACCATAAACCTGCTACATCGCTCGGAAATATTGATAAACATTTACAAATAGTGTTAATAAGTGTTATTTTATGTACGGCCCGCCAAAAAATTTTAAAAATTTAAATTGGCCAGTTGTATAAAAAGGTTGCTCACCCCTGTGTTAGAGTATGATAATATTATATCATTGAATTCAGAATAAAATTCTCTATTGAACAAGCAAATAAAAAAATAGGTTCACATTTATAATAAAAAAGTTGGGACCCGTATTTTGAGAACCACAGGTTTAATAAAAAAATTGTTTATCTCATGTTAATAGAATTGTACAATAGAAATTGTTTGCTAATTTAACCGACCTCGTAGATAGCAATAGTGGACAAAATAAAATGAACGCCCTGTATAATATATATATTTATTTATATTGAGTATTCGATTTGAGCAAAGCTTGAAAAATAACATACATTTAAAGAACACAGAACTTTATTACAAATGAAAAAAATGTAAGAAGTGAAATTGTTTAGAATTAAAAATTTGAGCATTATCTTGTTAGAAGTAAGCAGATTAGGTACCTGTTTCTTTAAAGTCCGAATAAAATCTTAGAAGCAAGCAGATTACGTATCCCTAGCCAGTTTTAAATACTTTATCTTAATTCGGTATTTTGAAAATGAGAAGCTTATATTTAAGCACATAATTATGAAACAAACAATAATAATGGTTTTGATAATTCTCAAGCATTACAAGGAATTCCCTAATTTCTCTTACTGTAAAATTCGAACAAGTTTTGTCATAAGATATTTGGTACGTTTAATCTAATTTTTAATTTTTCTATTATAAGTGGATATGAATAGAAATATTTTTCGAACATAAATTTTCGGTGCTCTGTGAAATAGTCTGCGGCTTGCATGCTCGGACAATTCAAATCTTCTTTTCCATTCGCTTTGTGGAAGGGTCGTAGGAGGAGACTGGTTGCAATAGCAGGTAGAAAAGTAAAATTTGTAAAACTAGAGCCATCTGTCGGCGTTAAACTTATACTAAAGTATACTTTAGATTTCTGCAAATATTTAAATAAATAAGGTAGTTTCCAATATTGTTTTTATTAAAAATGGTAAATTATATGATGCTTAATACTGAGCATAAATTTCAATCCTTAATTCGTTATACAAATGTTAGATTTACGTATTTTAAAATATGCAATTATTTGTACTTTTGATTGCATATATGTTTTACATGAATATGATATTCTAAATTTTTTAACCGGCAATTGTTTAATTCAACCTTAATCTTTCTATATATTGATAAATTCAAAAGATTGTTATTGTAGGTCAGTCAAGATTTTTATTTAAAGTAGTCACTGTTTTGAACATTACCTATTTTCAATGTTTTTTTTCTAAATATTTAAACAATTATTTTAAAAAAGCTAACCGACCCTTGATAAAGTACTATTCATAGTTTCTAAAAACGTAAATATTTAAATTCCCGCACGTATAATAATGTCAGCATTGTCATTAGAAATATGCAATTTTTCCCGTATTTTTGGGAATCGCATCGAATAGACCCTTAAGAATGTGTATAACTTTGTGACTAACTCTAATCGCATTTGGGTGCTTTCCATGCAGCGACGTAAGTCGATAGATGTTGACTTGTGTCGACGTCGATGTACTCGACTCATGTGATTTCCATTTGTTTTGTGTCGCTATGAGTTGGCGATCTAAAGAGTCAAAGAGAGTTTGCGATATATTCAAAGTAATAGCCAGAAGAGGGCAAAAGTGCATATAGGGTTTGATTGAAAAAAATCATCGAACGCTAGAGCAGCTAAATGTATGTCATTCATCTCATAAAACAAAGTTATATTAATAATAATAACTTAAAATGTAAACTAATTTTATTACTAGCAAAAAATATCTTTTTCTTTCATTTAAAATTCCTCCACCAAAAAGGGGCCAACACCAAGTAAAAAAAAATGTCAACAATTTACATTATTGGAAAAGAAGAAAGATCCAGCCTGGTAAACATCAAAATTTATGTATTTGTAAGTTGTAGGTAACTTTACTAATGTACAACGGAATAATTTAATTTTCTATAATAGCGTTTTTAGTCGAGAACTATTTAGGTTTAATTTAATAATAGAAAAAAGTGCAGGATCCTCTTTCAAACGTGGATGTCTTCCTGAGAATTTTGCTTGTTTTCATGATAATAAATTGTACCGAAAAAAGATCATTCTCAAAGTAAATAATATTAAAAAGGCTGAGGACGGTTATGATCGAACAAAGCCTAATACTTCTATTACTTCCAGACATTAACAATGACATTTTAAAAGTATTATCATGTGAAGATATTATAGAATACTTTACAAACTAGAAATCAAGAAAAGTGCCAATACTAAATTTTATGTTTATCAATCCAGGATTGGTTTTAATCATCTGTACAGCAAGTAATTAGGAAAACTATTGGACTAGCATTAATTAAATAAAATTCTATAATATACCAACGTTTCGACTGTAAAACAGTCTTCATCTGTGTGATATATTTTATTAAATATTATTCAAGTATTTGTTAAATTAACAAGTTATTTAAAAATGTATTTTTATTTCACCCTACCAACATAAATCCGGCCTTATTGGTGACTAATACCTTTTATAAATTCGAAACGGAGTCAAAAACGGGAATAAATATGGGTTATAGGCTAATTCTTTTTATGAATCTGGGTATGAATAATCAGCTGTAGCCACCACAAAATCGAATGCTACTACCAAATATGTACGTTACACGGTACGAATAACAATAATTATTTTATTTCTAATATTGAAAATTTAAAAGGGAAACTGTCATTGATCAACTCGTTCTATTATTGCAAATTGAAAAATTTCATTAATATCTGTTCAGCCTAATTTGATCTACTCGCGCACACCTACATCCGGACAGATAACTGGACAGACGGACAGGCAGACTAATAACTGATTGACAGACATCGAAGCTGGGTATGATTTAATTCAAAAGGAATTCTAAATTGATTTAAATACAATTTTTTGAATTAATTCGCTTGAATTCAGCCTTTTCAAAATATTACAAAGTGGGTCTATAAATTTTTTTAGAATTCCTTTCAAGTATTATTGACTATACTGCGACTTAATTCTTTTTCGTGGACTTAATTTCTTTTACCTAGGCTTAATTCCCCCAATTACACAACAATTATTGTTGACCAAATATTATTATCTTTCTACCTAATCTCACTTTCCTCTTTCTTCTATTAAAGTAAAGTAGCCGCTGTTTTATAGTTGTATGTATTTATGCTTTGCTTATATTGCATATTTTCAATGAGATACACAGACATTCTATACGTAACTTTTAGAAAATATATTATTTTATTAACTACACAACTTATCTTACTAAAAAACTCATTATTTATTAACTTTGTAGTTTAATTAGTTTAAATAATTACAATAATCATTGTTATTTTTACAGATACAGATGCAAATCAGGAGATTGAAAAACGTATTGCCAAATATAAATTATGTGTACAAAAAAATTTTTTTAATGATTTTCGAATGTGTCCTCATATTTGTAAGTAATTTTAAAAAAAGTTCAAAATATAATGCATTTAAACAAATCAAACAA
Organism: Stenolophus ochropezus; assembly: GCA_035578165.1. Lineage (NCBI taxonomy): Eukaryota > Metazoa > Arthropoda > Insecta > Coleoptera > Carabidae > Stenolophus > Stenolophus ochropezus. The sequence continues at coordinate 18,505,595 of JAQOWZ010000010.1, read as the reverse complement.
TGTAAATCGGAAACCTCAACGCGAATGCGACAAATGAAGAAACAGCATTGTGAAAAAAACAAACAACTTAGTATATCTCCTTGTTTTTCAAAAACTATTAACTTAATCAATCAAAATACATTTCGTGATAGAATAGGTAATTAAGTTAAGTAATAAATAAGATGGTCTATTCACAAAAAGGCTTATGATTCTCTATGAAAATGAATTGGAGTTGTTGGGAAAAAAATTCACTGTTTTGTGAATTGTGAATAAATTTCTTTCGTGAGTGATTTTGCCTAACTCTGACAAACATCAACCTTAAAATGGTCAAAATGTATTGTAATTCGTGGATAACATTTAAAATCTCAAAAAGTCGAAATTGGTATGGTTATAATATAATACCTCTCATTATTGAAGGCAGAGTGTAAATATATTAATATTCTAAATAGTAATAATTTAAGGAATACTAGATATTATTGTGATACGTAGCTTATTATTTTGTACTACGCAAAATATTGTAAAGTGTGATATACAAGGAAACATCTGGGAGGTTTTATGATTGAGACGATTTTAATTTTTCATAGTCGTAACAACGGAGCCGCCTTAGCGGAACAAAGAACAATCCATTTGATGTAAGACTTGGTAAACCAAGACATCAAATCAAATGTGACAAGTTGGAAGCAATCCTTCTAAAAACTGTCATCACTATACGTTTTAATCGCAATGTTCCATCGCAGAATTAAAACCCTTTGCTAGAGTAAATTGAAACGCGAATCGCTACGGACGGAAAACTAAAAACACACATAAATCTCCGTTGTCTCAGGAGCCAGAAGCCGCTGTTCCCTGCAGAGGCAGGCGAAGCCAAGCAAGCGTGGTAAGACGCCGAAAGCCAATAGCTTTATCCTTATATTGTGTAACGGAGCGAATGGAACCCAGCAATCTGTTTGGGTGTTCCTAGGCCGACCTAATAATTCCAGAACTTTTATATTAATGTCCCTATAAAACCGCATGGAATTTATTCTGCAACTTGCGGCGACGTCGGTCACAATAATGAGCGGAATGGATGGAAGTAAAACATGAGAAAACTTCCAGAATTACTGTTTCTAGTTCAACTACATATTACGCTAGCGTACTTTAAATTGAAAATACTCACTGTATATTTCTACTTGGAAATGTAAATTGAATTTTTAACTTACTAACGAAATTATTTTCTGAATATTAGAATAAGCTGGGCAAAATCAAAATACGAACCGAAAACTTTAATTAGTCATGAATATTCCGAGTATAAAAAGAGAAAGATCAAGGTTGAGTAGTATAAGATAATAAAACGAACTGTTTATCTAAACAAATAATAATAGAAAAATAAAGGTGTGTGCGGATTAAGATTATATGTAAATAGATTAAACACTTTAACGCAGTTATGCGTAATAAAGAAATAAAAAGTATGTATAATAAACTGCTATGAATATTTTATTTAGGTGTTACGAATATTTCATTTAAGTAATAACTAGTTTGCTAATTTCTTTATTAATTTATAACTTCTTTTTTTTTTTAATTTAATTCGTAGTCAAGGATGGGCATTTACGTGTAAAAAAGTATTTTTTACGTTTACGTGTAAGAAATGCGTAAAAAAAGTAAAATAAGTATAAAAAACGTTGTTTTGTATTTCTTCATTCTTGCAATGTAACATTTATGTCCAAGAATCCACAATTGTAAAATCTTGTATGTACATTTATGTTCTAGGCTTTACTACATATAACTAATATTGAAAAAAAACATGCCATTTTTACTTCCTTATACGCGAAAATTTTCGGTTTTCAGGTTTCAACGGAAATACCCGTTTTGACCATCCCTGAATCCATTTTTGTTTGTAGATATGCATTTCGCATAAGTCAAAAATGATAAGCCCTAGAATGTTCAAATATTGACTACTATAACATCTAGTTGTGCATCTCCCTATTTGATTGCAATCGGCAGTGCCAAAAGGGTACTTTACTCAAAGTTTTTTTTTACTTTGTCGCATAATTCAAAAAAGTTTGTCGATTAGTCGTAGACTGTTGCAATTTTGTATGTCGGACAGTCATAACATATAGCTGTGAATCTCTTTTTTATCGCAATCGGTAGGGCCAAAAAAGCACTATGCTCGATGGGTTTTTTGAATATTTCGTATAACTCAAAAATAGTTTTGCATTTTTAAAATTTTGAGATATATTTTTATTTGTTAAATATTATTTTTGTAGTGTATCCGAGTAATTTTTATTATAGGCTAACAACTTATGTTTGCATTGGTTTTTAAGAGAAGCGCATTCAATTGAGAATCATGGTTTGGAGTTTTGTTTACTTTCCTTCAAGCTCTATGTTATAAGAATTTTTAACATATAAGAATTGGAGATGAAATTTTTAAATACCTCAGTTATCAATATTAAAGTAAAATATATTATGATTTCGTTAAATGATAATGAAAGAGTATCTACCTGGTACATCGCCCGTTGTCTGGCCATTTAAAACAAACATACTGTGTGACTCCAACCAGTTAAAGTGAGCTAAATATAATGCATTTCTGGTAACTGTTGTAATTGGAAGTAATGAAATAAGCGTCAACATCTTCTAATAGGTTATGAAGTCCCACATGAGCATTAAAATCTCCATAAGCCAAGCTCTTATAGTTATTCAACGTCTCTGAAATATTACAAAATTAGTTCATCTAACATATTTATACACATTTTATCATTAAGTGATTGTTTTAAATATAAAAATATTTATACATTTTGAAAATTTTGTGAAAATTCAAAAATTAAATTTCTTAATGAAACTATTTATCTTATAATTTTTTTTTGTCTTAATGAAAATTTCCAGTTCTGCAGTAAACCTACCCCTATTTTTTATTTTATTGCATTGACGCAAATTATCTGCTAATTTTTTTTTTCAGAATATTTGTTTCATTAAGGTAAAGAACATCTGCTTCTAATTGTTTTTATTGGATATCATGTTTATCTTTATAAATATTATCGTTATATTATTAAAATAGCCAATATTCCAGAAATCTATCATTAGATATTCTTCGCCTAATGATTTTTTTTAAATTACTTATCTTATTAGTTTGATTATTTACTAAGGTAGAGTCAGTTGCTGATGTAATTTGAAGTTACGGATATGTCTATCGCAAGGTTGTTCTGTATGCATAAAAAATTGTTGCGTTGGGTGATGTTCTGCTAGTCGCTGGGTTGGTTTTCGCATCTCCTCGGTAGTGGATTTTAACTTTTTAATTTCTTTTTATTAATTTTAATACTGGACTACTTATTTCATGTGAAGAGATACGGTTTATGTTTTGTTTTCTTGTCCTCAAAACTTTCCTTTATTCTTCAGTAGCAAGGTCTTCATTTATAAATATTCCACTATTTTTGACATTTGCTCTTTTATGTAGAGTACAGAATTTCGAATTTTGTGATAAAACCGTAACTTCTACTATGTTGTCTTTATCAACTCTACGTTTTTTAAGATTTTTCTATATGGATGCTAACGATGTTCAGTTTAAAGCATTTCAAATAGCTTTTATGGTATTTCTGATATACATACGAAAATTAAATTTCAAGTCTATTAATAACATTTTGTTGCCAATAAATTTATTTTTGAATTGTTGCAATATTTTTTAATTATATTATTTAAGGTCTTCTTTAAAATTCTGAAAGAGATTGCTCTTATATTTGATTTATCTTTCTGTCTACTTTATCCACACATGTTTAAAAGTAAGGTTATGCGAAGTAATTTACCTGTATTCGTAAATGATGTGTTTTTTAATAGTTTTTATATTAGTATATAATTAATTCACTGTACCAAACTTGTATTAATGCTCTTATTATACTAAATTTAATAAATGTTAACCAAATAGCATTTATGCGTTAAAACTGTCAAAATAAAATTTACTTTTACAAGTAAAATCAGAAAATCAATTCTTATATCAAATTAATTATTTAATGTTAAAATTTAACCAAAGATATTGCTCACTCGAAAGTTATCATTTATATTTTTTTAGTTTTGAATTAAGACCCTGCTTAGCTGCTGCTGCTTTAAAAGTAGATATCGCTTAAAATTTGGTAAATGTTATTGTGAAAAAATATTTTTTACTTTTAAATAATATGAGAAAATGACAAAAAGGTGATCAGTACATAGTTTTACCCTTAGACTAGGAATAGTGGGGAGACAAGGCATATGGACTCGTATATTATATTTTGAATTCCGTCTATAAGGTTTTACCATTATCATATAGTCTAAAATTTTGTGAATAATAATTCAGAATATTCAAATTGTTTTGCAGGTTTTACACTGCTTTGAATAAATATTAAATTATGCACTTGCATAATTTTCAATATCATACTTCGTTAAACTATAACTACTGCATTTTACAAGGTAAATCTTGGACTTGAAGCTCCTTGCGCGCCTGTATTCTTACTTATATACAGTCTAGGCATTTTACTAAGAACGCCTATCATTATAATGCAATTATTTCAAAGTTTTTGACAGTTGACATATGCATTGTTTGTTCTAAGACAGGTAAGAGTTCTTATACTTTGTAACTGAGCTGCATAATATATTAAATTTAATTTAAATTTGTAAATTATACCGATATATTTACTTCTAATATAGGTAAATAATCGAATTGGTAATTAGTGTTCGCTAATGGTTCTGTGTTTGAATCCCGGGCACAGAATAGTTACATACAGAAGGGACCGTGTCAGTTCTATGACCTTGAAGCATTGTGTAGACCTTTAAATTTGTGCTCTTCTCCTATCTCTCTCTCAGATGTAAGGAAACTTTCCGATATAAACAATGGGCCTTTTAAATTTGTGCACCTTCCCCATCTCTCTCTAATTTTCGCTTCTCTGTCTTACTGTCGCTTCTGTACAAACCTATTCTGTGTCCCGGGTTAGGTATGGATATTATAACTGTATTTTCATCTCTCATCTTCATTAATATGATACAGCATACCAAAATATTACATAAAATGTAAGAAAAACTTTTACCGCTTATTAAGTATCATCGTTTTATTTATATATGATATGTAATAACAATAAAAAATCATAATAAATATGTTATTAATATTTTATTATGTAGGTAATTACAATTCAAAAGTAACAAAATTATTAAAAAAAACCTTATCATATAATAGTATATTATTTAACAAGCATAATATAGCCATATTATGCGAGTCAAATACTATACTTTATCTACAACTATCAGGTATATAAAAAATTTGATATTATTTGTTAAATATTCAGTTAGGTTTGAGTAGTTCATATATAGCTTAACAGATGGCACCACAGTAGCACTTAAATGTCAAAATAACTTTTCAAATTGTATTTATTATACTTTTATAAGCATATATATTGATAGTTATAATAAAAAATATGTTATTAATAAATTAACAGTTTAATAAAATATTATGTGTTAAATTATATGCCCTATTTATTACAGAAAAGTATAGCGTGTATCATGACATTTCATATTACACTTGTGTAATATGAGTAGTATATTATATGTAGTATCACACGTATAATGTACCCATATTTCAATAGTTGTAGATAATAATTATTTATGTATGAAAGACCTTTATATGTATGTGGTATATAATCGTCAAAGAAAATATTATATTGTGTGGCGAGCATGGAAGTTTGCATGCGAGGCACACAAAGACACTTTTACTCTGAATAACACATTCTATTTTTTCTTCAAACGTAGAAATTTTAAAAATTAATTACTATTTGACGTTTAATATGTAGGTTACCTGTCAGTTATTCATATTTTTTAGTAACTTTATTCTTAGGTAATTTTTATAATGACATTTAGGGCGAAATTACAGATTTCTATTATATAAGTAACACAGAAGATGTCACTTTTATGACGTTTGAAGAAAAATTTGTTTATTTTAAATTTAATCGTTATTCCAAGTAAATACGTATGTCATTCACGGTTTATTACTCATTATTGTGCATTTCAATCTATTTTATCGTAGATATTGATACTTATTTACCGCAAAAGTTTTTACTATAGTTGTCTTCTCCCGGGTACTCTAGCTGCTCTCCAGAGATTGGTTGGAATGAAGTCGAGGATATCGCCGAACATAGAGCAAAATGGAAATCACTTGTTACCCAGTGAACTCAAAAGCAAAGGAGAAACTTAATCGGAGTATATAATAACCTACAAAATAAATAATAAAAATAAATTTAAATAAAACATCCTCTTCTGTATCAATGGATATAAAGAAAGTATTATAACTTTGTGAAAGAAGATTCGACAGAAATAAAGTAAAAATTGGTAAAATGGAACAGATTTTCTGAATCGTTAAAATATAAATTATAAGTTTGTGATTCTAGATTATATTTCTTAACATATTAATTTAAATTAACTTTTCCGAAAAAGTGAGGGGTAATGATTTAATCAGTTAGTTTTGAGTTGTCAAAATTGATAATTAAATAAAAGTCAAAATACACACACTTCACTTAAATAAATACTATTACAGTAATATGATAAATAAGAATATATAAATTAAATTCAAGTTTCGAATAATTTATAGCTAATTTGGAAGACATGGTGAATGACAGGTCAGTTGAATTTGTAATTTTTATTTTTGACATTTCTATACGTATCCTTTGTGTGTAACTTTATTAGTCTGTTATTGTCTGATTATTTATTTAAATTTGTTTGTGCTTAAACGTTTTTCACCATGTCTTACTCGGAACCTGAAACAGCTATGTAAGTCTCATTACCTTCCACGTTCTGTACATTCGGATATCTTCAATTGATCTTTATTTATAACAAGTATGTAGACAGTTTAAGAAATATGATGGCCAGAGCTTTGTATTAGAATGTCGTTAAATTCTAAGATAAATAATTCTATAAATGACACAATAAATGTCATGTATTTACAAGGTTACTACCTTCAATTTGATTCACTAATCAAACAAGTAGCTATAGCTTGTTTACATAAATCCAGTCGCTATAGAAGTAAGTTAGTTAGGGAACTTTAATTTTCGTATAAATTATCATAGTTTGTGCTTTTATTGGAATAAAACTGACATATGTCAATGACAAATCAAAATTATATTACTTTGTTGCCTATTACAACAATACTCATCGTTTATTGCTGTGGTACAAATCGTTGCTATGGATAATCAGTTTTTCATGGAGCTTCATATAGTGTAGACGTGTGTTTCAGTGTTAGTGCGTTTTTGGTTGAATTCTTCTTCAGGAAGTTCCTGTGTGTGTGACTTTTCTAGTAGTGGCAGTGGCAATGGCTCCTCATTGTGTACTCACTAGTAATAATGGTTTCTACTAAGTTGGAGCATCAGATAAGGTAGGATTTTTAAAAATTTATTTGCTTATTACGTTATTGTTTGTATTTATATCAACGTAATAATAATATGCATATATTGGTAAAATGCAAATGTTAGGGACAGAATAATACTTTACAATGTTAAATATTTAGGAATATGGTTAACCCATAGGTTTAATTAATTTAGTGTGTAATAAATGTGTACTTATATTTTTCGATATACTGATTAAAGATAGGGGTAAATATACGAGTATGAGTTTTAGAAAGCAACGAAAATTATACCCATATTTTTTTTCTTGAAATTTCAGAAATATTTTCATAGATGTTTCCATGGTTACGTTGCTCTATTATTGTACTTATTGTTACAATTGTTGGTTATTAGATTATTGATTAAAAGAAAATTTTAACAGTGGCAATATAAATAGTAAATTAAATATTGAAAGAAGCTTTCAGAACTCATAATTAATAAGTAGACAATATTTGGGTTTAAGTTCTGTAAAATTTTATTAATTACGTTTCGACAGCTCAGTGCTGCCTTCGTCAGGTAAATTATTGTCTACTTATTAAAATAGTAAATTAGTTACATGCAGTATTTGGTAATAATTTAACTATTATTTAGTTAAAAGTCTTTAACTTTTAATTTTACTACCTTAGTTTATAATATGTATGCATGTATATATTTGATTTATAAATTTTAAATAATATCCATTGACTCCACTGAGGCTCAAATGTAATCCAATTGGCGCGAAATACGAATGAGTCATTATTATCTATAATGAAATATGAGAAATCTTTTTAAATTTGATTTGTTTTAGTTAGTTTATATTCAATTGTTTTAGATACTTATATAATTGATAGAATGATTAATATATATTGATTTCATGATTTCACCGCGAAATGATTGTTCTCAAATTTAATTTTTAAAAAATAGATTGACTATCACTGAACAACGTCTAAATTTTCTATTATTTCTGAGCATCAAAAATTACATTTTATAGAATTATAAAATAATCATGTACTATACATGAATTTTCAGTTTTTATTCCGACATAAGTCCAGTTCATTTTTGTATTATATAAAAATATAGAGTATTATACTAAGAATATTTTGTGAATTTTATACATACTATATTTTTACTTTCATTAGATTTTCTTTTACATCGAGTATTTCTATGATTTTTTGGCACAATGCTTTTTTTATATTTTTACTCCTTCCCATCATTGTATCAATTGAATAAATAACCTAAAACAATTCAAAATAAAATAAAAGATTTCCCATATATCGTTATAGATATTAATTACTTTATTAATATTTCGCACCAATTGGATTAGATTCAGACTATGCCCTATGCAGGTATTATGTAGAAAGTGAAACTTATTGTTTGATGAGTTTTGTTCAAAATATTGATAATATACATAGTTTGCAAAAATTTTAAGTTCCTATATATTAATCAAATGTTGAAAATCACAAGTAAAAATATGCTATGCATAAAATTCACAGAATATCATTCTTAGTTTAATACACTTTATTTTTTCATGATATAAAAATGCAGAGATGGTTTTATATTGGAATAAAAACTAAAAATCCATATTTAGTAAATGATTATTATTACGATGTTCGTAAAATACCAGTGTTGATTGTTGAAGCTCAGAAATATCAGATGATTTAGGCGTTGTTCGGTCATTGTCATTTCTAACCAATATTTTAGTAATTAAATTTGAGAACAATCATTTTCTGTGCAATTTGTTATCAAAGCAAGATAAATTCATCAAGTACCTAAAACAATTCAAAATAAAACAACTTATGACTAAAAATAATATTCAAATTACAAAGCAGCAAAGACAAATGTTTTTAATAAAAAAGGTAATAATAATAGCATTACATAAAAAACAAAATGAACTAATATGTTCTTATATTGTTTTAGGACAAATTGTAGAAAGAAATGATACTGAACGTGTTCAGATTAGATCATGCTGGAATTAAAAAATTGAAATGTTACATTGGGAAAAGTTAGAGTGAACCTCTTTCTGGGTAACATTAAACCAACTTGTCGTTGTCGATATGGTAAGAAGTAATATTTATTAATTCTTAATTTTAATAATAATCTGGTTTGTTTATGAAAATAACTCATTTAAAAATATTTTTGACATCCCCCCGATTTATAAATTAAAAAAAATATTTTTTTATAAAATTGCATAAAATATTTCTCAGATTAAAAATGAAGGAGCCTTCACATATTTGTGAATACAATACCAACCGGTTTTCTTTTGTTTCAGGTCGATGGAATAGAATTTAAGCAACAAACTGTGATATACACAATTAGTTTTAAGTACTAACCTTTAGATATAAGTCATTATACTAACATAAGCACAAACCCACCTTAGTTATAAGTACACGTAGTGGATAGGGTTCAACCTTCCGTCCCTATGAGGGAAGCCATGTGGGGGAGTGAACCTCGACTTGGTACCCACCAACAATATAGGTAAATATATTTCATCATTGTGAATATGAATTTATTTTTGTATCTGAGAAATATTTAATGTTAAGATGTTAAAAATATCATAGAGGTAGCAATTAAAAAAAATGTAAATTTTTTCGTATCTACCAATATATTTATTTATAATGAAAATATATTGAAAATAATATTCAAATTACAAAGTAGCAAAGACAAATGTTTTTTATAAAAAAGGTAATAATAACAGCAGTATATAAAAAACAAAATGAACTAATATGTTCTTATATTGTTTTAGGACAAATTGTAGAAAGAAATGATGCTGAACGTGTTCAGATTAGATCATGCTGGAATTAACAAATTGAAATGTTACATTGGGAAGAGTTAGAGTGAACCTCTTTCTGGGTAACATTAAACCAACTTGTCGTTGTCGATATGGTAAGAAGTAATATTTATTAATTCTTAATTTTAATAATAATCTGGTTTGTTTATGAAAATAACTCATTTAAAAATATTTTTAACATCCCCCCGATTTATAAATTATAAAAATTATTTTTTTATAAAATTGCATAAAATATTTCTCAGATTAAAAATGAAGGAGCATTCACATATTTGTGAATACAATACCAACCGGTTTTCTTTTGTTTCCGGTCGATGGAATAGAATTTAAGCAACAAACTGTGATATACACAATTAGTTTTAAGTACTAACCTTTAGATATAAGTCATTATACTAACATAAGCACAAACCCACCTTAGTTATAAGTACACGTAGTGGATAAGGTTCAACCTTCCGTCCCAATGGGGGAAGCCATGTGGGGGAGTGAACCTCGACTTGGTACCCACCAACAATATAGGTAAATATATGTCATCAATGTGAATATGAATTTATTTTTATATCTGAGAAATATTTAATGTTAAGATGTTAAAAATATAATAGAGGTAGCAATTAAAAAAAATGTAAATTTTTGCATATATACCAATATATTTATTTATAATGAAAATATATTGAAAATAATATTCAAATTACAAAGTAGCAAAGACAAATGTTTTTTTATAAAAAAGGTAATAATAATAGCAATATATAAAAAACAAAATGAACTAATATGTTCTTATATTGTTTTAGGACAAATTGTAGAAAGAAATGATACTGAACGTGTTCAGTTTAGATCATGCTGGAATTAACAAATTGAAATGGTACATTAGGAAGAGTTAGAGTGAACCTCTTTCTGGGTAACATTAAACCAACTTGTCATTGTCGATATGGTAAGAAGTAATATTTATTAATTCTTAATTTTAATAATAATCTGGTTTGTTTATGAAAATAACTCATTTAAAAATATTTTTAACATCCCCCCGATTTATAAATTATAAAAATTATTTTTTTATAAAATTGCATAAAATATTTCTCAGATTAAAAATGAAGGAGCATTCACATATTTGTGAATACAATACCAACCGGTTTTATTTTGTTTCAGGTCGATGGAATAGAATTTAAGCAACAAACTGTGATATACACAATTAGTTTTAAGTACTAACCTTTAGATATAAGTCATTATACTAACATAAGCACAAACCCACCTTAGTTATAAGTACACGTAGTGGATAGGGTTCAACCTTCCGTCCCTATGGGGGAAGCCATGTGGGGGAGTGAACCTCGACTTGGTACCCACTAACAATATAGGTAAATATATTTCATCATTGTGAATATGAATTTATTTTTGTATCTGAGAAATATTTAATGTTAAGATGTTAAAAATATAATAGAGGTAGCAATTAAAAAAAAATGTAAATTTTTGCATATATACCAATATATTTATTTATAATGAAAATATATTGAAAATAATATTCAAATTACAAAGTAGCAAAGACAAATGTTTTTTATAAAAAAGGTAATAATAATAGCATTATATAAAAAACAAAATGAACTAATATGTTCTTATATTGTTTTAGGACAAATTGTAGAAAGAAATGATAGTGAACGTGTTCAGATTAGATCATGCTGGAATTAACAAATTGAAATGTTACATTGGGAAGAGTTAGAGTGAACCTGTTTCTGGGTAACATTAAACCAACTTGTCGTTGTCGATATGGTAAGAAGTAATATTTATTAATTCTTAATTTTAATAATAATCTGGTTTGTTTATGAAAATAACTCATTTAAAAATATTTTTAACATCCCCCCGATTTATAAATTATAAAAATTATTTTTTTATAAAATTGCATAAAATATTTCTCAGATTAAAAATGAAGGAGCATTCACATATTTGTGAATACAATACCAACCGGTTTTCTTTTGTTTCCGGTCGATGGAATAGAATTTAAGCAACAAACTGTGATATACACAATTAGTTTTAAGTACTAACCTTTAGATATAAGTCATTATACTAACATAAGCACAAACCCACCTTAGTTATAAGTACACGTAGTGGATAAGGTTCAACCTTCCGTCCCAATGGGGGAAGCCATGTGGGGGAGTGAACCTCGACTTGGTACCCACCAACAATATAGGTAAATATATGTCATCAATGTGAATATGAATTTATTTTTATATCTGAGAAATATTTAATGTTAAGATGTTAAAAATATAATAGAGGTAGCAATTAAAAAAAATGTAAATTTTTGCATATATACCAATATATTTATTTATAATGAAAATATATTGAAAATAATATTCAAATTACAAAGTAGCAAAGACAAATGTTTTTTTATAAAAAAGGTAATAATAATAGCAATATATAAAAAACAAAATGAACTAATATGTTCTTATATTGTTTTAGGACAAATTGTAGAAAGAAATGATACTGAACGTGTTCAGTTTAGATCATGCTGGAATTAACAAATTGAAATGGTACATTAGGAAGAGTTAGAGTGAACCTCTTTCTGGGTAACATTAAACCAACTTGTCATTGTCGATATGGTAAGAAGTAATATTTATTAATTCTTAATTTTAATAATAATCTGGTTTGTTTATGAAAATAACTCATTTAAAAATATTTTTAACATCCCCCCGATTTATAAATTATAAAAATTATTTTTTTATAAAATTGCATAAAATATTTCTCAGATTAAAAATGAAGGAGCATTCACATATTTGTGAATACAATACCAACCGGTTTTATTTTGTTTCAGGTCGATGGAATAGAATTTAAGCAACAAACTGTGATATACACAATTAGTTTTAAGTACTAACCTTTAGATATAAGTCATTATACTAACATAAGCACAAACCCACCTTAGTTATAAGTACACGTAGTGGATAGGGTTCAACCTTCCGTCCCTATGGGGGAAGCCATGTGGGGGAGTGAACCTCGACTTGGTACCCACTAACAATATAGGTAAATATATTTCATCATTGTGAATATGAATTTATTTTTGTATCTGAGAAATATTTAATGTTAAGATGTTAAAAATATAATAGAGGTAGCAATTAAAAAAAAATGTAAATTTTTGCATATATACCAATATATTTATTTATAATGAAAATATATTGAAAATAATATTCAAATTACAAAGTAGCAAAGACAAATGTTTTTTATAAAAAAGGTAATAATAATAGCATTATATAAAAAACAAAATGAACTAATATGTTCTTATATTGTTTTAGGACAAATTGTAGAAAGAAATGATAGTGAACGTGTTCAGATTAGATCATGCTGGAATTAACAAATTGAAATGTTACATTGGGAAGAGTTAGAGTGAACCTGTTTCTGGGTAACATTAAACCAACTTGTCGTTGTCGATATGGTAAGAAGTAATATTTATTAATTCTTAATTTTAATAATAATCTGGTTTGTTTATGAAAATAACTCATTTAAAAATATTTTTAACATCCCCCCGATTTATAAATTATAAAAATTATTTTTTTATAAAATTGCATAAAATATTTCTCAGATTAAAAATGAAGGAGCATTCACATATTTGTGAATACAATACCAACCGGTTTTCTTTTGTTTCAGGTCGATGGAATAGAATTTAAGCAACAAACTGTGATATACACAATTAGTTTTAAGTACTAACCTTTAGATATAAGTCATTATACTAACATAAGCACAAACCCACCTTAGTTATAAGTACACGTAGTGGATAGGGTTCAACCTTCCGTCCCTATGGGGGAAGCCATATGGGGGAGTGAACCTCGACTTGGTACCCACCAACAATATAGGTAAATATATTTTATCAATGTGCATATGAATTTATTTTTATATCTGAGAAACATTTAATGTTAAGATGTTAAAAATATCATAGAGGTAGCAATTAAAAAAAATGTAAATTTTTGCATATATACCAATATATTTATTTATAATGAAAATATATTAAAAATAATATTCAAATTACAAAGTAGCAAAGACAAATGTTTTTTATAAAAAAGGTAATAATAACAGCAGTATATAAAAAACAAAATGAACTAATATGTTCTTATATTGTTTTAGGACAAATTGTAGAAAGAAATGATAGTGAACGTGTTCAGATTAGATCATGCTGGAATTAACAAATTGAAATGTTACATTGGGAAGAGTTAGAGTGAACCTCTTTCTGGGTAACATTAAACCAACTTGTCGTTGTCGATATGGTAAGAAGTAATATTTATTAATTCTTAATTTTAATAATAATCTGGTTTGTTTATGAAAATAACTCATTTAAAAATATTTTTAACATCCCCCCGATTTATAAATTATAAAAATTATTTTTTTATAAAATTGCATAAAATATTTCTCAGATTAAAAATGAAGGAGCATTCACATATTTGTGAATACAATACCAACCGGTTTTCTTTTGTTTCCGGTCGATGGAATAGAATTTAAGCAACAAACTGTGATATACACAATTAGTTTTAAGTACTAACCTTTAGATATAAGTCATTATACTAACATAAGCACAAACCCACCTTAGTTATAAGTACACGTAGTGGATAAGGTTCAACCTTCCGTCCCAATGGGGGAAGCCATGTGGGGGAGTGAACCTCGACTTGGTACCCACCAACAATATAGGTAAATATATGTCATCAATGTGAATATGAATTTATTTTTATATCTGAGAAATATTTAATGTTAAGATGTTAAAAATATAATAGAGGTAGCAATTAAAAAAAATGTAAATTTTTGCATATATACCAATATATTTATTTATAATGAAAATATATTGAAAATAATATTCAAATTACAAAGTAGCAAAGACAAATGTTTTTTTATAAAAAAGGTAATAATAATAGCAATATATAAAAAACAAAATGAACTAATATGTTCTTATATTGTTTTAGGACAAATTGTAGAAAGAAATGATACTGAACGTGTTCAGTTTAGATCATGCTGGAATTAACAAATTGAAATGGTACATTAGGAAGAGTTAGAGTGAACCTCTTTCTGGGTAACATTAAACCAACTTGTCATTGTCGATATGGTAAGAAGTAATATTTATTAATTCTTAATTTTAATAATAATCTGGTTTGTTTATGAAAATAACTCATTTAAAAATATTTTTAACATCCCCCCGATTTATAAATTATAAAAATTATTTTTTTATAAAATTGCATAAAATATTTCTCAGATTAAAAATGAAGGAGCATTCACATATTTGTGAATACAATACCAACCGGTTTTATTTTGTTTCAGGTCGATGGAATAGAATTTAAGCAACAAACTGTGATATACACAATTAGTTTTAAGTACTAACCTTTAGATATAAGTCATTATACTAACATAAGCACAAACCCACCTTAGTTATAAGTACACGTAGTGGATAGGGTTCAACCTTCCGTCCCTATGGGGGAAGCCATGTGGGGGAGTGAACCTCGACTTGGTACCCACTAACAATATAGGTAAATATATTTCATCATTGTGAATATGAATTTATTTTTGTATCTGAGAAATATTTAATGTTAAGATGTTAAAAATATAATAGAGGTAGCAATTAAAAAAAAAATGTAAATTTTTGCATATATACCAATATATTTATTTATAATGAAAATATATTGAAAATAATATTCAAATTACAAAGTAGCAAAGACAAATGTTTTTTATAAAAAAGGTAATAATAATAGCATTATATAAAAAACAAAATGAACTAATATGTTCTTATATTGTTTTAGGACAAATTGTAGAAAGAAATGATAGTGAACGTGTTCAGATTAGATCATGCTGGAATTAACAAATTGAAATGTTACATTGGGAAGAGTTAGAGTGAACCTGTTTCTGGGTAACATTAAACCAACTTGTCGTTGTCGATATGGTAAGAAGTAATATTTATTAATTCTTAATTTTAATAATAATCTGGTTTGTTTATGAAAATAACTCATTTAAAAATATTTTTAACATCCCCCCGATTTATAAATTATAAAAATTATTTTTTTATAAAATTGCATAAAATATTTCTCAGATTAAAAATGAAGGAGCATTCACATATTTGTGAATACAATACCAACCGGTTTTCTTTTGTTTCAGGTCGATGGAATAGAATTTAAGCAACAAACTGTGATATACACAATTAGTTTTAAGTACTAACCTTTAGATATAAGTCATTATACTAACATAAGCACAAACCCACCTTAGTTATAAGTACACGTAGTGGATAGGGTTCAACCTTCCGTCCCTATGGGGGAAGCCATGTGGGGGAGTGAACCTCGACTTGGTACCCACCAACAATATAGGTAAATATATTTTATCAATGTGCATATGAATTTATTTTTATATCTGAGAAACATTTAATGTTAAGATGTTAAAAATATCATAGAGGTAGCAATTAAAAAAAATGTAAATTTTTGCATATATACCAATATATTTATTTATAATGAAAATATATTGAAAATAATATTTAAATTACAAAGTAGCAAAGACAAATGTTTTTTATAAAAAAGGTAATAATAATAGCATTATATAAAAAACAAAATGAACTAATATGTTCTTATATTGTTTTAGGACAAATTGTAGAAAGAAATGATGCTGAACGTGTTCAGATTAGATCATGCTGGAATTAACAAATTGAAATGTTACATTGGGAAGAGTTAGAGTGAACCTGTTTCTGGGTAACATTAAACCAACTTGTCGTTGTCGATATGGTAAGAAGTAATATTTATTAATTCTTAATTTTAATAATAATCTGGTTTGTTTATGAAAATAACTCATTTAAAAATATTTTTAACATCCCCCCGATTTATAAATTATAAAAATTATTTTTTTATAAAATTGCATAAAATATTTCTCAGATTAAAAATGAAGGAGCATTCACATATTTCTGAATACAATACCAACCGGTTTTCTTTTGTTTCAGGTCGATGGAATAGAATTTAAGCAACAAACTGTGATATACACAATTAGTTTTAAGTACTAACCTTTAGATATAAGTCATTATACTAACATAAGCACAAACCCACCTTAGTTATAAGTACACGTAGTGGATAGGGTTCAACCTTCCGTCCCTATGGGGGAAGCCATGTGGGGGAGTGAACCTCGACTTGGTACCCACCAACAATATAGGTAAATATATTTCATCAATGTGAATATGCATTTATTTTTATATCTGAGAAATATTTAATGTTAAGATGTTAAAAATATCATAGAGGTAGCAATTAAAAAAAAAATGTAAATGTTTGCATATATACCAATATATTTATTTATAATGAAAATATATTGAAAATAATATTCAAATTACAAAGTAGCAAAGACAAATGTTTTTTTATAAAAAAGGTAATAATAATAGCATTATATAAAAAACAAAATGAACTAATATGTTCTTATATTGTTTTAGGACAAATTGTAGAAAGAAATGATGCTGAACGTGTTCAGATTAGATCATGCTGGAATTAACAAATTGAAATGTTACATTGGGAAGAGTTAGAGTGAACCTCTTTCTGGGTAACATTAAACCAACTTGTCGTTGTCGATATGGTAAGAAGTAATATTTATTCTTTCTTAATTTTAATAATAATCTGGTTTGTTTATGAAAATAACCCATTTAAAAATATTTTTAACATCCTCCCGATTTATAAATTAAAAAAATTATTTTTTTTATAAAATTGCATAAAATATTTCTCAGATTAAAAATAAAGGAGCATTCACATATTTGTGAATACAATACCAACCGGTTTTCTTTTGTTTCAGGTCGATGGAATAGAATTTAAGCAACAAACTGTGATATACACAATTAGTTTTAAGTACTAACCTTTAGATATAAGTCATTATACTAACATAAGCACAAACCCACCTTAGTTATAAGTACACGTAGTGGATAGGGTTCAACCTTCCGTCCCTATGGGGGAAGCCATGTGGGGGAGTGAACCTCGACTTGGTACCCACCAACAATATAGGTAAATATATTTCATCAATGTGAATATGAATTTATTTTTATATCTGAGAAATATTTAATGTTAAGATGTTAAAAATATCATAGAGGTAGCAATTAAAACAAAATGTAAATTTTTGCATATATACCAATATATTTATTTATAATGAAAATATATTGAAAATAATATTCCAATTACAAAGTAGCAAAGACAAATGTTTTTTATAAAAAAGGTAATAATAATAGCATTATATAAAAAACAAAATGAACTAATATGTTCTTATATTGTTTTAGGACAAATTGTAGAAAGAAATGATACTGAACGTATTCAGATTAGATCATGCTGGAATTAACAAATTGAAATGGTACATTGGGAAGAGTTAGAGTGAACCTTTTTCTGGGTAACATTAAACCAACTTGTCGTTGTCTATATGGTAAGAAGTAATATTTATTAATTCTTAATTTTAATAATAATCTGGTTTGTTTATGAAAATAACTCATTTAAAAATATTTTTAACATCCCCCCGATTTATAAATTATAAAAATTATTTTTTTATAAAATTGCATAAAATATTTCTCAGATTAAAAATGAAGTAGCATTCACATATTTGTGAATACAATACCAACCGGTTTTCTTTTGTTTCAGGTCGATGGAATAGAATTTAAGCAACAAACTGTGATATACACAATTAGTTTTAAGTACTAACCTTTAGATATAAGTCATTATACTAACATAAGCACAAACCCACCTTAGTTATAAGTACACGTAGTGGATAGGGTTCAACCTTCCGTCCCTATGGGGGAAGCCATGTGGGGGAGTGAACATCGACTTGGTACCCACCAACAATATAGGTAAATATATTTCATCAATGTGAATATGAATTTATTTTTATATCTGAGAAATATTTAATGTTAAGATGTTAAAAATATCATAGAGGTAGCAATTAAAACAAAATGTAAATTTTTGCATATATACCAATATATTTATTTATAATGAAAATATATTGAAAATAATATTCCAATTACAAAGTAGCAAAGACAAATGTTTTTTATAAAAAAGGTAATAATAATAGCATTATATAAAAAACAAAATGAACTAATATGTTCTTATATTGTTTTAGGACAAATTGTAGAAAGAAATGATACTGAACGTGTTCAGATTAGATCATGCTGGAATTAACAAATTGAAATGGTACATTGGGAAGAGTTAGAGTGAACCTTTTTCTGGGTAACATTAAACCAACTTGTCGTTGTCTATATGGTAAGAAGTAATATTTATTAATTCTTAATTTTAATAATAATCTGGTTTGTTTATGAAAATAACTCATTTAAAAATATTTTTAACATCCCCCCGATTTATAAATTATAAAAATTATTTTTTTATAAAATTGCATAAAATATTTCTCAGATTAAAAATGAAGTAGCATTCACATATTTGTGAATACAATACCAACCGGTTTTCTTTTGTTTCAGGTCGATGGAATAGAATTTAAGCAACAAACTGTGATATACACAATTAGTTTTAAGTACTAACCTTTAGATATAAGTCATTATACTAACATAAGCACAAACCCACCTTAGTTATAAGTACACGTAGTGGATAGGGTTCAACCTTCCGTCCCTATGGGGGAAGCCATGTGGGGGAGTGAACCTCGACTTGGTACCCACCAACAATATAGGTAAAAATATTTCATCAATGTGAATATGAATTTATTTTTATATCTGAGAAATATTTAATGTTAAGAGGTTAAAAATATCATAGAGGTAGCAATTAAAAAAAAATGTAAATGTTTGCATATATACCAATATATTTATTTATAATGAAAATATATTGAAAATAATATTCAAATTACAAAGTAGCAAAGACAAATGTTTTTTATAAAAAAGGTAATAATAATAGCATTATATAAAAAACAAAATGAACTAATATGTTCTTATATTGTTTTAGGACAAATTGTAGAAAGAAATGATGCTGAACGTGTTCAGATTAGATCATGCTGGAATTAACAAATTGAAATGTTACATTGGGAAGAGTTAGAGTGAACCTCTTTCTGGGTAACATTAAACCAACTTGTCGTTGTCGATATGGTAATAAGTAATATTTATTAATTCTTAATTTTAATAATAATCTGGTTTGTTTATGAAAATAACCCATTTAAAAATATTTTTAACATCCTCCCGATTTATAAATTAAAAAAATTATTTTTTTTATAAAATTGCATAAAATATTTCTCAGATTAAAAATGAAGGAGCATTCACATATTTGTGAATACAATACCAACCGGTTTTCTTTTGTTTCAGGTCGATGGAATAGAATTTAAGCAACAAACTGTGATATACACAATTAGTTTTAAGTACTAACCATTAGATATAAGTCATTATACTAACATAAGCACAAACCCACCTTAGTTATAAGTACACGTAGTGGATAGGGTTCAACCTTCCGTCCCTATGGGGGAAGCCATGTGGGGGAGTGAACCTCGACTTGGTACCCACCAACAATATAGGTAAATATATTTCATCAATGTGAATATGAATTTATTTTTATATCTGCGAAATATTTAATGTTAAGATGTTAAAAATATCATAGAGGTAGCAATTAAAAAAAAAATGTAAATGTTTGCATATATACCAATATATTTATTTATAATGAAAATATATTGAAAATAATATTCAAATTACAAAGTAGCAAAGACAAATGTTTTTTATAAAAAAGGTAATAATAATAGCATTATATAAAAAACAAAATGAACTATTATGTTCTTATATTGTTTTAGGACAAATTGTAGAAAGAAATGATGCTGAACGTGTTCAGATTAGATCATGCTGGAATTAACAAATTGAAATGGTACATTGGGAAGAGTTAGAGTGAACCTCTTTCTGGGTAACATTAAACCAACTTGTCGTTGTCGATATGGTAAGAAGTAATATTTATTAATTCTTAATTTTAATAATAATCTGGTTTGTTTATGAAAATAACTCATTTAAAAATATTTTTAACATCCCCCCGATTTATAAATTATAAAAATTATTTTTTTATAAAATTGCATAAAATATTTCTCAGATTAAAAATGAAGGAGCATTCACATATTTGTGAATACAATACCAACCGGTTTTCTTTTGTTTCAGGTCGATGGAATAGAATTTAAGCAACAAACTGTGATATACACAATTAGTTTTAAGTACTAACCTTTAGATATAAGTCATTATACTAACATAAGCACAAACCCACCTTAGTTATAAGTACACGTAGTGGATAGGGTTCAACCTTCCGTCCCTATGGGGGAAGCCATGTGGGGGAGTGAACCTCGACTTGGTACCCACCAACAATATAGGTAAATATATTTCATCAATGTGAATATGAATTTATTTTTATATCTGAGAAATATTTAATGTTAAGATGTTAAAAATATCATAGAGGTAGCAATTAAAAAAAATGTAAATTTTTGCATATATACCAATATATTTATTTATAATGAAAATATATTGAAAATAATATTTAAATTACAAAGTAGCAAAGACAAATGTTTTTTATAAAAAAGGTAATAATAATAGCATTATATAAAAAACAAAATGAACTAACATGTTCTTATATTGTTTTAGGACAAATTGTAGAAAGAAATGATGCTGAACGTGTTCAGATTAGATCATGCTGGAATTAAAAAATTGAAATGTTACATTGGGAAGAGTTAGAGTGAACCTGTTTCTGGGTAACATTAAACCAACTTGTCGTTGTCGATATGGTAAGAAGTAATATTTATTAATTCTTAATTTTAATAATAATCTGGTTTGTTTATGAAAATAACTCATTTAAAAATATTTTTAACATCCCCCCGATTTATAAATTATAAAAATTATTTTTTTATAAAATTGCATAAAATATTTCTCAGATTAAAAATGAAGGAGCATTCACATATTTGTGAATACAATACCAACCGGTTTTCTTTTGTTTCAGGTCGATGGAATAGAATTTAAGCAACAAACTGTGATATACACAATTAGTTTTAAGTACTAACCTTTAGATATAAGTCATTATACTAACATAATCACAAACCCACCTTAGTTATAAGTACACGTAGTGGATAGGGTTCAACCTTCCGTCCCTATGGGGGAAGCCATGTGGGGGAGTGAACCTCGACTTGGTACCCACCAACAATATAGGTAAATATATTTCATCAATGTGAATATGAATTTATTTTTATATCTGAGAAATATTTAATGTTAAGATGTTAAAAATATCATAGAGGTAGCAATTAAAAAAAATGTAAATTTTTGCATATATACCAATATATTTATTTATAATGAAAATATATTGAAAATAATATTCAAATTACAAAGTAGCAAAGACAAATGTTTTTTATAAAAAAGGTAATAATAATAGCATTATATAAAAAACAAAATGAACTATTATGTTCTTATATTGTTTTAGGACAAATTGTAGAAAGAAATGATGCTGAACGTGTTCAGATTAGATCATGCTGGAATTAACAAATTGAAATGTTACATTGGGAAGAGTTAGAGTGAACCTCTTTCTGGGTAACATTAAACCAACTTGTCGTTGTCGATATGGTAAGAAGTAATATTTATTCATTCTTAATTTTAATAATAATCTGGTTTGTTTATGAAAATAACCCATTTAAAAATATTTTTAACATCCTCCCGATTTATAAATTAAAAAAATTATTTTTTTTATAAAATTGCATAAAATATTTCTCAGATTAAAAATAAAGGAGCATTCACATATTTGTGAATACAATACCAACCGGTTTTCTTTTGTTTCAGGTCGATGGAATAGAATTTAAGCAACAAACTGTGATATACACAATTAGTTTTAAGTACTAACCTTTAGATATAAGTCATTATACTAACATAAGCACAAACCCACCTTAGTTATAAGTACACGTAGTGGATAGGGTTCAACCTTCCGTCCCTATGGGGGAAGCCATGTGGGGGAGTGAACCTCGACTTGGTACCCACCAACAATATAGGTAAATATATTTCATCAATGTGAATATGAATTTATTTTTATATCTGAGAAATATTTAATGTTAAGATGTTAAAAATATAATAGAGGTAGCAATTAAAAAAAAATGTAAATTTTTGCATTTATACCAATATATTTATTTATAATGAAAATATATTGAAAATAATATTCAAATTACAAAGTAGCAAAGACAAATGTTTTTTATAAAAAAGGTAATAATAATAGCATTATAAAAAAAACAAAATGAACTAATATGTTCTTATATTGTTTTAGGACAAATTGTAGAAAGAAATGATACTGAACGTGTTCAGATTAGATCATGCTGGAATTAACAAATTGAAATGGTACATTGGGAAGAGTTAGAGTGAACCTCTTTCTGGGTAACATTAAACCAACTTGTCGTTGTCGATATGGTAATAAGTAATATTTATTAATTCTTAATTTTAATAATAATCTGGTTTGTTTATGAAAATAACTCATTTAAAAATATTTTTAACATCCCCCCGATTTATAAATTATAAAAATTATTTTTTTATAAAATTGCATAAAATATTTCTCAGATTAAAAATGAAGGAGCATTCACATATTTGTGAATACAATACCAACCGGTTTTCTTTTGTTTCAGGTCGATGGAATAGAATTTAAGCAACAAACTGTGATATACACAATTAGTTTTAAGTACTAACCTTTAGATATAAGTCATTATACTAACATAAGCACAAACCCACCTTAGTTATAAGTACACGTAGTGGATAGGGTTCAACCTTCCGTCCCTATGGGGGAAGCCATGTGGGGGAGTGAACCTCGACTTGGTACCCACCAACAATATAGGTAAATATATTTCATCAATGTGAATATGAATTTATTTTTATATCTGAGAAATATTTAATGTTGGGATGTTAAAAATATAATAGAGGTAGCAATTAAAAAAAAATGTAAATTTTTGCATATATACCAATATATTTATTTATAATGAAAATATATTGAAAATAATATTCAAATTACAAAGTAGCAAAGACAAATGTTTTTTATAAAAAAGGTAATAATAATAGCATTATATAAAAAACAAAATGAACTAATATGTTCTTATATTGTTTTAGGACAAATTGTAGAAAGAAATGATACTGAACGTGTTCAGATTAGATCATGCTGGAATTAACAAATTGAAATGGTACATTGGGAAGAGTTAGAGTGAACCTCTTTCTGGGTAACATTAAACCAACTTGTCGTTGTCGATATGGTAAGAAGTAATATTTATTAATTCTTAATTTTAATAATAATCTGGTTTGTTTATGAAAATAACTCATTTAAAAATATTTTTAACATCCCCCCGATTTATAAATTATAAAAATTATTTTTTTATAAAATTGCATAAAATATTTCTCAGATTAAAAATGGAGGAGCATTCACATATTTGTGAATACAATACCAACCGGTTTTCTTTTGTTTCAGGTCGATGGAATAGAATTTAAGCAACAAACTGTGATATACACAATTAGTTTTAAGTACTAACCTTTAGATATAAGTCATTATACTAACATAAGCACAAACCCACCTTAGTTATAAGTACACGTAGTGGATAGGGTTCAACCTTCCGTCCCTATGGGGGAAGCCATGTGGGGGAGTGAACCTCGACTTGGTACCCACCAACAATATAGGTAAATATATTTCATCAATGTGAATATGAATTTATTTTTATATCTGAGAAATATTTAATGTTAAGATGTTAAAAATATCATAGAGGTAGCAATTAAAAAAAATGTAAATTTTTGCATATATACCAATATATTTATTTATAATGAAAATATATTGAAAATAATATTTAAATTACAAAGTAGCAAAGACAAATGTTTTTTATAAAAAAGGTAATAATAATAGCATTATATAAAAAACAAAATGAACTAACATGTTCTTATATTGTTTTAGGACAAATTGTAGAAAGAAATGATGCTGAACGTGTTCAGATTAGATCATGCTGGAATTAAAAAATTGAAATGTTACATTGGGAAGAGTTAGAGTGAACCTGTTTCTGGGTAACATTAAACCAACTTGTCGTTGTCGATATGGTAAGAAGTAATATTTATTAATTCTTAATTTTAATAATAATCTGGTTTGTTTATGAAAATAACTCATTTAAAAATATTTTTAACATCCCCCCGATTTATAAATTATAAAAATTATTTTTTTATAAAATTGCATAAAATATTTCTCAGATTAAAAATGAAGGAGCATTCACATATTTGTGAATACAATACCAACCGGTTTTCTTTTGTTTCAGGTCGATGGAATAGAATTTAAGCAACAAACTGTGATATACACAATTAGTTTTAAGTACTAACCTTTAGATATAAGTCATTATACTAACATAAGCACAAACCCACCTTAGTTATAAGTACACGTTGTAACAGTGGGGTGTCTGGTGCACAGTGAAGCCACCCCTTGTTGACGTATTGAATTATACGCGGACAGCCACAAGTAAAATAACAAAAGTTATACTTACCTGCGTCACTGTACTGCCCTGTGTTGACTGGTTGACACTTAACTGCCCTGTGTTGGCTGGTTGACTCTGACGGGAATCGGTTCGATGGGAACACAATTTGTTTAATTAAAAGACCGTATTAATTATTAACAACTATTATTATTGGATTAGAAAAATATTGTACACAAAGTTAAATTAATACAAATAATGAAATATCTCCCGATCTCTAACTACGGTTCCCGACTGTTCGTTTCCACGCTCGGACTGAGAATGTCCTCAGATTTTGGAAACGAACTGGTCGTTAGCTGTCTCAATTGACGACGTTAGCGGTTTTAGCCGGTGATCTTCCATCCGTTTTCTACGTATTTGCACTTTTCGGAGTCGAAGATCGCCCGGCTCAAGTCAGCAGTTAACAGCGGATACGATGGTTCACCTTGCTTATCGGATGTTAATAAAATTTGATACTACTTGTGCAGGGTGAACCACGTGGCTATTACACTGCCTCCCCCTTTGAACTGGACTATAATAAACGAATTATAGTTCAGTCCAAAGAAGTCAATTGAGACAGCTACGATTAATCTACTTATTCTAACTTAACCTATACATAGTTATGTAGCTACGGGCTGGCGTAAGACGCTGGTATCTGCTGGTTCTTCTTGGGGATACGGGGGTGGCTGCTCGACGACCTGTTGCAGATTAGGGTACAGAGACACGGATGAACCGATGTTGGCAGCACTGATGCCTTCTACTCCTGGCTCTGGTTGTTGCATCAGGTTCACCAGGTATCTCGTCGTCAGGGCGTCCCACAGGCTGGCTAGGAGGAACCACTTCCGTTGGGGTTGATTGTTCGCTGCTCTCCTTAAACTTAACATATTTAATATTACTGAGGCGACGTACCGTAACACTACATAGACAGTGTATAGGAGCATGCATATGGAGAAGAGGTTTCCCGAGTAAGATAGGAAACCCCACACTTCAGCGGCGGCACTCCAGGCCATCTTGGCTAGTTCGTTCTTGCTGAAGACGTCGGGTAAGTGGAAATTCTGTCCATCGGCCGCTACTCCTATCACTCGGCGGGTCATGATATTTGTTACGGCACGCCTCTCATTAGGGAAGAGCAGCGTTTGATGAAATACTTCCATGTCTTGCTGGGTGTATACCCCATGAGCGCTAATCGGGGCAATGTTCATCATTGGTACGGACTCGCTTGGGTCGTTGGCATCAAGAACAAGAGGGTCCGGTTGCGTTCTTCGAAGTTCTGGATCCACTTCTAGCCACTTTCCTTCTAAATGGAACATTACGGGTAGTTGTACTCCGCAATCTACTTGCGTTCCATGATCTTGGATTACGTGTGTAATAGGGGTTATAAATTTACTTCCGTTTTTATACGTTACCGGCAGCTCCTGATAGCAAAACTGTGTCCTTCTAAAGTCTACGATCTTTGGGCTACACTTGATAATGTATAATCGCGCCAATACCTCCTCACAATTCTCTGCGTACGGTAACGCCTCCTCTACAGTCTCGAATTGTCTGATTCTACTAATTTCGTTCGCCAGTTTAGTATCTAGTCCCTCAAAGAATTGCTTAATCATCATGGTCTCCCGTTTTATACGATTACGTAAACTAGTAATGTCATTGTGATCTGACACCGGAAAAAGTTTAGCTGCTGCAATTTCTAAACGTAAAGCAAATTTCTGGATTGGTTCATCTTTTTTCCGAAAAATTTAAAAAAATTCTTTTTCAGCTATTGCGAAGTCGGTCTTTTTACCAAATAATTTTACAAGCCATTCGCGCATACAAGGTATTGTATTGGGTCGTTTGTCTGCTGGAAGTGAATAGAAGCAATTTTGTGGTTCTCCTCTAAGTTTTAATTTTATCGCAGTAACCACCTGACTATCTGTCCATCTGTAACAGTCTGCTACGGTTGCCACATTATCTAGAAACGCTTCTAGTTCGGGACCACCGGAATAGGTATCAATGGTTTTAAGGGCAGAGATGGACGTGGGATCTGTGAAAGCTTGTACAATAGGTGGTGAACTGGTGTGTACAGGTTGCCCTGTACCGGGTACTGAACTACCTGGCTTGAATTGCGTCATGTAATTTGGTAAATGATAGGAAAATGGAGCGAGATGAACATCCAATGGAGGAACACGAGAGGGACCAGGTTGCGGTGCATAACCATACGGGTAGGTTGGTATATGACTGACTGGAGGAGCGGTCGGATTCTCAGACGTGGTGCTAGTTGTCGTGGTTGTATATACAACCGTCGTGGTAACAGCAGTCGACGTTAATGTCGTCGTCGGTACGTTAGTATCGTTAACCATTTTCAACCGTCAATATAAATCAATCGAAATCGTTCAATCTAGTAGCTCTTAAGCCCTTTACTAGATCCTACCGACTGCGCCAAATGTAACAGTGGGGTGTCTGGTGCACAGTGAAGCCACCCCTTGTTGACGTATTGAATTATACGCGGACAGCCACAAGTAAAATAACAAAAGTTATACTTACCTGCGTCACTGTACTGCCCTGTGTTGACTGGTTGACACTTAACTGCCCTGTGTTGGCTGGTTGACTCTGACGGGAATCGGTTCGATGGGAACACAATTTGTTTAATTAAAAGACCGTATTAATTATTAACAACTATTATTATTGGATTAGAAAAATATTGTACACAAAGTTAAATTAATACAAATAATGAAATATCTCCCGATCTCTAACTACGGTTCCCGACTGTTCGTTTCCACGCTCGGACTGAGAATGTCCTCAGATTTTGGAAACGAACTGGTCGTTAGCTGTCTCAATTGACGACGTTAGCGGTTTTAGCCGGTGATCTTCCATCCGTTTTCTACGTATTTGCACTTTTCGGAGTCGAAGATCGCCCGGCTCAAGTCAGCAGTTAACAGCGGATACGATGGTTCACCTTGCTTATCGGATGTTAATAAAATTTGATACTACTTGTGCAGGGTGAACCACGTGGCTATTACAACGTAGTGGATAGGGTTCAACCTTCCGTCCCTATGGGGGAAGCCATGTGGGGGAGTGAACCTCGACTTGGTACCCACCAACAATATAGGTAAATATATTTCATCAATGTGAATATGAATTTATTTTTATATCTGAGAAATATTTAATGTTAAGATGTTAAAAATATCATAGAGGTAGCAATTAAAAAAAAAATGTAAATGTTTGCATATATACCAATATATTTATTTATAATGAAAATATATTGAAAATAATATTCAAATTACAAAGTAGCAAAGACAAATGTTTTTTATAAAAAAGGTAATAATAATAGCATTATATAAAAAACAAAATGAACTATTATGTTCTTATATTGTTTTAGGACAAATTGTAGAAAGAAATGATGCTGAACGTGTTCAGATTAGATCATGCTGGAATTAACAAATTGAAATGTTACATTGGGAAGAGTTAGAGTGAACCTCTTTCTGGGTAACATTAAACCAACTTGTCGTTGTCGATATGGTAAGAAGTAATATTTATTAATTCTTAATTTTAATAATAATCTGGTTTGTTTATGAAAATAACTCATTTAAAAATATTTTTAACATCCCCCCGATTTATAAATTATAAAAATTATTTTTTTTATAAAATTGCATAAAATATTTCTCAGATTAAAAATAAAGGAGCATTCACATATTTGTGAATACAATACCAACCGGTTTTCTTTTGTTTCAGGTCGATGGAATAGAATTTAAGCAACAAACTGTGATATACACAATTAGTTTTAAGTACTAACCTTTAGATATAAGTCATTATACTAACATAAGCACAAACCCACCTTAGTTATAAGTACACGTAGTGGATAGGGTTCAACCTTCCGTCCCTATGGGGGAAGCCACGTGGGGGAGTGAACCTCGACTTGGTACCCACCAACAATATAGGTAAATATATTTCATCAATGTGAATATGAATTTATTTTTATATCTGAGAAATATTTAATGTTGGGATGTTAAAAATATAATAGAGGTAGCAATTAAAAAAAAATGTAAATTTTTGCATATATACCAATATATTTATTTATAATGAAAATATATTGAAAATAATATTCAAATTACAAAGTAGCAAAGACAAATGTTTTTTATAAAAAAGGTAATAATAATAGCATTATATAAAAAACAAAATGAACTAATATGTTCTTATATTGTTTTAGGACAAATTGTAGAAAGAAATGATACTGAACGTGTTCAGATTAGATCATGCTGGAATTAACAAATTGAAATGGTACATTGGGAAGAGTTAGAGTGAACCTCTTTCTGGGTAACATTAAACCAACTTGTCGTTGTCGATATGGTAAGAAGTAATATTTATTAATTCTTAATTTTAATAATAATCTGGTTTGTTTATGAAAATAACTCATTTAAAAATATTTTTAACATCCCCCCGATTTATAAATTATAAAAATTATTTTTTTATAAAATTGCATAAAATATTTCTCAGATTAAAAATAAAGGAGCATTCACATATTTGTGAATACAATACCAACCGGTTTTCTTTTGTTTCAGGTCGATGGAATAGAATTTAAGCAACAAACTGTGATATACACAATTAGTTTTAAGTACTAACCTTTAGATATAAGTCATTATACTAACATAAGCACAAACCCACCTTAGTTATAAGTACACGTAGTGGATAGGGTTCAACCTTCCGTCCCTATGGGGGAAGCCATGTGTGGGAGTGAACCTCGACTTGGTACCCACCAACAATATAGGTAAATATATTTCATCAATGTGAATATGAATTTATTTTTATATCTGAGAAATATTTAATGTTAAGATGTTAAAAATATAATAGAGGTAGCAATTAAAAAAAAATGTAAATTTTTGCATTTATACCAATATATTTATTTATAATGAAAATATATTGAAAATAATATTCAAATTACAAAGTAGCAAAGACAAATGTTTTTTATAAAAAAGGTAATAATAATAGCATTATAAAAAAAACAAAATGAACTAATATGTTCTTATATTGTTTTAGGACAAATTGTAGAAAGAAATGATACTGAACGTGTTCAGATTAGATCATGCTGGAATTAACAAATTGAAATGGTACATTGGGAAGAGTTAGAGTGAACCTCTTTCTGGGTAACATTAAACCAACTTGTCGTTGTCGATATGGTAATAAGTAATATTTATTAATTCTTAATTTTAATAATAATCTGGTTTGTTTATGAAAATAACTCATTTAAAAATATTTTTAACATCCCCCCGATTTATAAATTATAAAAATTATTTTTTTATAAAATTGCATAAAATATTTCTCAGATTAAAAATGAAGGAGCATTCACATATTTGTGAATACAATACCAACCGGTTTTCTTTTGTTTCAGGTCGATGGAATAGAATTTAAGCAACAAACTGTGATATACACAATTAGTTTTAAGTACTAACCTTTAGATATAAGTCATTATACTAACATAAGCACAAACCCACCTTAGTTATAAGTACACGTAGTGGATAGGGTTCAACCTTCCGTCCCTATGGGGGAAGCCATGTGGGGGAGTGAACCTCGACTTGGTACCCACCAACAATATAGGTAAATATATTTCATCAATGTGAATATGAATTTATTTTTATATCTGAGAAATATTTAATGTTGGGATGTTAAAAATATAATAGAGGTAGCAATTAAAAAAAAATGTAAATTTTTGCATATATACCAATATATTTATTTATAATGAAAATATATTGAAAATAATATTCAAATTACAAAGTAGCAAAGACAAATGTTTTTTATAAAAAAGGTAATAATAATAGCATTATATAAAAAACAAAATGAACTAATATGTTCTTATATTGTTTTAGGACAAATTGTAGAAAGAAATGATACTGAACGTGTTCAGATTAGATCATGCTGGAATTAGCAAATTGAAATGGTACATTGGGAAGAGTTAGAGTGAACCTCTTTCTGGGTAACATTAAACCAACTTGTCGTTGTCGATATGGTAAGAAGTAATATTTATTAATTCTTAATTTTAATAATAATCTGGTTTGTTTATGAAAATAACTCATTTAAAAATATTTTTAACATCCCCCCGATTTATAAATTATAAAAATTATTTTTTTATAAAATTGCATAAAATATTTCTCAGATTAAAAATGGAGGAGCATTCACATATTTGTGAATACAATACCAACCGGTTTTCTTTTGTTTCAGGTCGATGGAATAGAATTTAAGCAACAAACTGTGATATACACAATTAGTTTTAAGTACTAACCTTTAGATATAAGTCATTATACTAACATAAGCACAAACCCACCTTAGTTATAAGTACACGTAGTGGATAGGGTTCAACCTTCCGTCCCTATGGGGGAAGCCATGTGGGGGAGTGAACCTCGACTTGGTACCCACCAACAATATAGGTAAATATATTTCATCAATGTGAATATGAATTTATTTTTATATCTGAGAAATATTTAATGTTAAGATGTTAAAAATATCATAGAGGTAGCAATTAAAAAAAATGTAAATTTTTGCATATATACCAATATATTTATTTATAATGAAAATATATTGAAAATAATATTTAAATTACAAAGTAGCAAAGACAAATGTTTTTTATAAAAAAGGTAATAATAATAGCATTATATAAAAAACAAAATGAACTAACATGTTCTTATATTGTTTTAGGACAAATTGTAGAAAGAAATGATGCTGAACGTGTTCAGATTAGATCATGCTGGAATTAAAAAATTGAAATGTTACATTGGGAAGAGTTAGAGTGAACCTGTTTCTGGGTAACATTAAACCAACTTGTCGTTGTCGATATGGTAAGAAGTAATATTTATTAATTCTTAATTTTAATAATAATCTGGTTTGTTTATGAAAATAACTCATTTAAAAATATTTTTAACATCCCCCCGATTTATAAATTATAAAAATTATTTTTTTATAAAATTGCATAAAATATTTCTCAGATTAAAAATGAAGGAGCATTCACATATTTGTGAATACAATACCAACCGGTTTTCTTTTGTTTCAGGTCGATGGAATAGAATTTAAGCAACAAACTGTGATATACACAATTAGTTTTAAGTACTAACCTTGAGATATAAGTCATTATACTAACATAAGCACAAACCCACCTTAGTTATAAGTACACGTTGTAACAGTGGGGTGTCTGGTGCACAGTGAAGCCACCCCTTGTTGACGTATTGAATTATACGCGAACAGCCACAAGTAAAATAACAAAAGTTATACTTACCTGCGTCTCTGTACTGCCCTGTGTTGACTGGTTGACACTTAACTGCCCTATGTTGGCTGGTTGACTCTGACGGGAATCGGTTCGATGGGAACACAATTTGTTTAATTAAAAGACCGTATTAATTATTAACAACTATTATTATTGGATTAGAAAAATATTGTACACAAAGTTAAATTAATACAAATAATGAAATATCTCCCGATCTCTAACTACGGTTCCCGACTGTTCGTTTCCACGCTCGGACTGAGAATGTCCTCAGATTTTGGAAACGAACTGGTCGTTAGCTGTCTCAATTGACGACGTTAGCGGTTTTAGCCGGTGATCTTCCATCCGTTTTCTACGTATTTGCACTTTTCGGAGTCGAAGATCGCCCGGCTCAAGTCAGCAGTTAACAGCGGATACGATGGTTCACCTTGCTTATCGGATGTTAATAAAATTTGATACTACTTGTGCAGGGTGAACCACGTGGCTATTACACTGCCTCCCCCTTTGAACTGGACTATAATAAACGAATTATAGTTCAGTCCAAAGAAGTCAATTGAGACAGCTACGATTAATCTACTTATTCTAACTTAACCTATACATAGTTATGTAGCTACGGGCTGGCGTAAGACGCTGGTATCTGCTGGTTCTTCTTGGGGATACGGGGGTGGCTGCACGACGACCTGTTGCAGATTAGGGTACAGAGACACGGATGAACCGATGTTGGCAGCACTGATGCCTTCTACTCCTGGCTCTGGTTGTTGCATCAGGTTCACCAGGTATCTCGTCGTCAGGGCGTCCCACAGGCTGGCTAGGAGGAACCACTTCCGTTGGGGTTGATTGTTCGCTGCTCTCCTTAAACTTAACATATTTAATATTACTGAGGCGACGTACCGTAACACTACATAGACAGTGTATAGGAGCATGCATATGGAGAAGAGGTTTCCCGAGTAAGATAGGAAACCCCACACTTCAGCGGCGGCACTCCAGGCCATCTTGGCTAGTTCGTTCTTGCTGAAGACGTCGGGTAAGTGGAAATTCTGTCCATCGGCCGCTACTCCTATCACTCGGCGGGTCATGATATTTGTTACGGCACGCCTCTCATTAGGGAAGAGCAGCGTTTGATGAAATACTTCCATGTCTTGCTGGGTGTATACCCCATGAGCGCTAATCGGGGCAATGTTCATCATTGGTACGGACTCGCTTGGGTCGTTGGCATCAAGAACAAGAGGGTCCGGTTGCGTTCTTCGAAGTTCTGGATCCACTTCTAGCCACTTTCCTTCTAAATGGAACATTACGGGTAGTTGTACTCCGCAATCTACTTGCGTTCCATGATCTTGGATTACGTGTGTAATAGGGGTTATAAATTTACTTCCGTTTTTATACGTTACCGGCAGCTCCTGATAGCAAAACTGTGTCCTTCTAAAGTCTACGATCTTTGGGCTACACTTGATAATGTATAATCGCGCCAATACCTCCTCACAATTCTCTGCGTACGGTAACGCCTCCTCTACAGTCTCGAATTGTCTGATTCTACTAATTTCGTTCGCCAGTTTAGTATCTAGTCCCTCAAAGAATTGCTTAATCATCATGGTCTCCCGTTTTATACGATTACGTAAACTAGTAATGTCATTGTGATCTGACACCGGAAAAAGTTTAGCTGCTGCAATTTCTAAACGTAAAGCAAATTTCTGGATTGGTTCATCTTTTTTCCGAAAAATTTAAAAAAATTCTTTTTCAGCTATTGCGAAGTCGGTCTTTTTACCAAATAATTTTACAAGCCATTCGCGCATACAAGGTATTGTATTGGGTCGTTTGTCTGCTGGAAGTGAATAGAAGCAATTTTGTGGTTCTCCTCTAAGTTTTAATTTTATCGCAGTAACCACCTGACTATCTGTCCATCTGTAACAGTCTGCTACGGTTGCCACATTATCTAGAAACGCTTCTAGTTCGGGACCACCGGAATAGGTATCAATGGTTTTAAGGGCAGAGATGGACGTGGGATCTGTGAAAGCTTGTACAATAGGTGGTGAACTGGTGTGTACAGGTTGCCCTGTACCGGGTACTGAACTACCTGGCTTGAATTGCGTCATGTAATTTGGTAAATGATAGGAAAATGGAGCGAGATGAACATCCAATGGAGGAACACGAGAGGGACCAGGTTGCGGTGCATAACCATACGGGTAGGTTGGTATATGACTGACTGGAGGAGCGGTCGGATTCTCAGACGTGGTGCTAGTTGTCGTGGTTGTATATACAACCGTCGTGGTAACAGCAGTCGACGTTAATGTCGTCGTCGGTACGTTAGTATCGTTAACCATTTTCAACCGTCAATATAAATCAATCGAAATCGTTCAATCTAGTAGCTCTTAAGCCCTTTACTAGATCCTACCGACTGCGCCAAATGTAACAGTGGGGTGTCTGGTGCACAGTGAAGCCACCCCTTGTTGACGTATTGAATTATACGCGGACAGCCACAAGTAAAATAACAAAAGTTATACTTACCTGCGTCACTGTACTGCCCTGTGTTGACTGGTTGACACTTAACTGCCCTGTGTTGGCTGGTTGACTCTGACGGGAATCGGTTCGATGGGAACACAATTTGTTTAATTAAAAGACCGTATTAATTATTAACAACTATTATTATTGGATTAGAAAAATATTGTACACAAAGTTAAATTAATACAAATAATGAAATATCTCCCGATCTCTAACTACGGTTCCCGACTGTTCGTTTCCACGCTCGGACTGAGAATGTCCTCAGATTTTGGAAACGAACTGGTCGTTAGCTGTCTCAATTGACGACGTTAGCGGTTTTAGCCGGTGATCTTCCATCCGTTTTCTACGTATTTGCACTTTTCGGAGTCGAAGATCGCCCGGCTCAAGTCAGCAGTTAACAGCGGATACGATGGTTCACCTTGCTTATCGGATGTTAATAAAATTTGATACTACTTGTGCAGGGTGAACCACGTGGCTATTACAACGTAGTGGATAGGGTTCAACCTTCCGTCCCTATGGGGGAAGCCATGTGGGGGAGTGAACCTCGACTTGGTACCCACCAACAATATAGGTAAATATATTTCATCAATGTGAATATGAATTTATTTTTATATCTGAGAAATATTTAATGTTAAGATGTTAAAAATATCATAGAGGTAGCAATTAAAAAAAAAATGTAAATGTTTGCATATATACCAATATATTTATTTATAATGAAAATATATTGAAAATAATATTCAAATTACAAAGTAGCAAAGACAAATGTTTTTTATAAAAAAGGTAATAATAATAGCATTATATAAAAAACAAAATGAACTATTATGTTCTTATATTGTTTTAGGACAAATTGTAGAAAGAAATGATGCTGAACGTGTTCAGATTAGATCATGCTGGAATTAACAAATTGAAATGTTACATTGGGAAGAGTTAGAGTGAACCTCTTTCTGGGTAACATTAAACCAACTTGTCGTTGTCGATATGGTAAGAAGTAATATTTATTAATTCTTAATTTTAATAATAATCTGGTTTGTTTATGAAAATAACTCATTTAAAAATATTTTTAACATCCCCCCGATTTATAAATTATAAAAATTATTTTTTTTATAAAATTGCATAAAATATTTCTCAGATTAAAAATAAAGGAGCATTCACATATTTGTGAATACAATACCAACCGGTTTTCTTTTGTTTCAGGTCGATGGAATAGAATTTAAGCAACAAACTGTGATATACACAATTAGTTTTAAGTACTAACCTTTAGATATAAGTCATTATACTAACATAAGCACAAACCCACCTTAGTTATAAGTACACGTAGTGGATAGGGTTCAACCTTCCGTCCCTATGGGGGAAGCCATGTGGGGGAGTGAACCTCGACTTGGTACCCACCAACAATATAGGTAAATATATTTCATCAATGTGAATATGAATTTATTTTTATATCTGAGAAATATTTAATGTTGGGATGTTAAAAATATAATAGAGGTAGCAATTAAAAAAAAATGTAAATTTTTGCATATATACCAATATATTTATTTATAATGAAAATATATTGAAAATAATATTCAAATTACAAAGTAGCAAAGACAAATGTTTTTTATAAAAAAGGTAATAATAATAGCATTATATAAAAAACAAAATGAACTAATATGTTCTTATATTGTTTTAGGACAAATTGTAGAAAGAAATGATACTGAACGTGTTCAGATTAGATCATGCTGGAATTAACAAATTGAAATGGTACATTGGGAAGAGTTAGAGTGAACCTCTTTCTGGGTAACATTAAACCAACTTGTCGTTGTCGATATGGTAAGAAGTAATATTTATTAATTCTTAATTTTAATAATAATCTGGTTTGTTTATGAAAATAACTCATTTAAAAATATTTTTAACATCCCCCCGATTTATAAATTATAAAAATTATTTTTTTATAAAATTGCATAAAATATTTCTCAGATTAAAAATAAAGGAGCATTCACATATTTGTGAATACAATACCAACCGGTTTTCTTTTGTTTCAGGTCGATGGAATAGAATTTAAGCAACAAACTGTGATATACACAATTAGTTTTAAGTACTAACCTTTAGATATAAGTCATTATACTAACATAAGCACAAACCCACCTTAGTTATAAGTACACGTAGTGGATAGGGTTCAACCTTCCGTCCCTATGGGGGAAGCCATGTGTGGGAGTGAACCTCGACTTGGTACCCACCAACAATATAGGTAAATATATTTCATCAATGTGAATATGAATTTATTTTTATATCTGAGAAATATTTAATGTTAAGATGTTAAAAATATAATAGAGGTAGCAATTAAAAAAAAATGTAAATTTTTGCATTTATACCAATATATTTATTTATAATGAAAATATATTGAAAATAATATTCAAATTACAAAGTAGCAAAGACAAATGTTTTTTATAAAAAAGGTAATAATAATAGCATTATAAAAAAAACAAAATGAACTAATATGTTCTTATATTGTTTTAGGACAAATTGTAGAAAGAAATGATACTGAACGTGTTCAGATTAGATCATGCTGGAATTAACAAATTGAAATGGTACATTGGGAAGAGTTAGAGTGAACCTCTTTCTGGGTAACATTAAACCAACTTGTCGTTGTCGATATGGTAATAAGTAATATTTATTAATTCTTAATTTTAATAATAATCTGGTTTGTTTATGAAAATAACTCATTTAAAAATATTTTTAACATCCCCCCGATTTATAAATTATAAAAATTATTTTTTTATAAAATTGCATAAAATATTTCTCAGATTAAAAATGAAGGAGCATTCACATATTTGTGAATACAATACCAACCGGTTTTCTTTTGTTTCAGGTCGATGGAATAGAATTTAAGCAACAAACTGTGATATACACAATTAGTTTTAAGTACTAACCTTTAGATATAAGTCATTATACTAACATAAGCACAAACCCACCTTAGTTATAAGTACACGTAGTGGATAGGGTTCAACCTTCCGTCCCTATGGGGGAAGCCATGTGGGGGAGTGAACCTCGACTTGGTACCCACCAACAATATAGGTAAATATATTTCATCAATGTGAATATGAATTTATTTTTATATCTGAGAAATATTTAATGTTGGGATGTTAAAAATATAATAGAGGTAGCAATTAAAAAAAAATGTAAATTTTTGCATATATACCAATATATTTATTTATAATGAAAATATATTGAAAATAATATTCAAATTACAAAGTAGCAAAGACAAATGTTTTTTATAAAAAAGGTAATAATAATAGCATTATATAAAAAACAAAATGAACTAATATGTTCTTATATTGTTTTAGGACAAATTGTAGAAAGAAATGATACTGAACGTGTTCAGATTAGATCATGCTGGAATTAGCAAATTGAAATGGTACATTGGGAAGAGTTAGAGTGAACCTCTTTCTGGGTAACATTAAACCAACTTGTCGTTGTCGATATGGTAAGAAGTAATATTTATTAATTCTTAATTTTAATAATAATCTGGTTTGTTTATGAAAATAACTCATTTAAAAATATTTTTAACATCCCCCCGATTTATAAATTATAAAAATTATTTTTTTATAAAATTGCATAAAATATTTCTCAGATTAAAAATGGAGGAGCATTCACATATTTGTGAATACAATACCAACCGGTTTTCTTTTGTTTCAGGTCGATGGAATAGAATTTAAGCAACAAACTGTGATATACACAATTAGTTTTAAGTACTAACCTTTAGATATAAGTCATTATACTAACATAAGCACAAACCCACCTTAGTTATAAGTACACGTAGTGGATAGGGTTCAACCTTCCGTCCCTATGGGGGAAGCCATGTGGGGGAGTGAACCTCGACTTGGTACCCACCAACAATATAGGTAAATATATTTCATCAATGTGAATATGAATTTATTTTTATATCTGAGAAATATTTAATGTTAAGATGTTAAAAATATCATAGAGGTAGCAATTAAAAAAAATGTAAATTTTTGCATATATACCAATATATTTATTTATAATGAAAATATATTGAAAATAATATTTAAATTACAAAGTAGCAAAGACAAATGTTTTTTATAAAAAAGGTAATAATAATAGCATTATATAAAAAACAAAATGAACTAACATGTTCTTATATTGTTTTAGGACAAATTGTAGAAAGAAATGATGCTGAACGTGTTCAGATTAGATCATGCTGGAATTAAAAAATTGAAATGGTACATTGGGAAGAGTTAGAGTGAACCTGTTTCTGGGTAACATTAAACCAACTTGTCGTTGTCGATATGGTAAGAAGTAATATTTATTAATTCTTAATTTTAATAATAATCTGGTTTGTTTATGAAAATAACTCATTTAAAAATATTTTTAACATCCCCCCGATTTATAAATTATAAAAATTATTTTTTTATAAAATTGCATAAAATATTTCTCAGATTAAAAATGAAGGAGCATTCACATATTTGTGAATACAATACCAACCGGTTTTCTTTTGTTTCAGGTCGATGGAATAGAATTTAAGCAACAAACTGTGATATACACAATGGGGTATTCCAAGCCTACGGCTTTTAAAGAAATTCTTATTGGGTATCATTGTTTACCATATATAAGTAATATTAAAGTGAATATAATCATTATTTTTTTGATTTTTAATACCATAATGTCAAAATGAAATTGTAATGCATTTGAATCGAGTACGTAAAATTCAGTATCAGCCTTGTTGTGACGAAAAAGGCACTCGCGTCAGCCTATTGGCTCTTGTTCGAACGCGCCACGCCTCTGACTCAGACCTACGAATGATGTTCTCAGCTGATTCTCAGTGCCTGTGACGTTGCACGCACGGCCGATTTTCTAGGGTGTAATATATTGAAACTTTAAAAATTTATTTCTGGCGTGTTTGAAACCTTTCGGCGAAAAGAAAAAATACGGGTCTAATATTTTTATGCATAGAATAACATATTAAAAAATGAAAAAAACTTGGAATACCCCATTAGTTTTAAGTACTAACCTTGAGATATAAGTCATTATACTAACATAAGCACAAACCCACCTTAGTTATAAGTACACGTTGTAACAGTGGGGTGTCTGGTGCACAGTGAAGCCACCCCTTGTTGACGTATTGAATTATACGCGAACAGCCACAAGTAAAATAACAAAAGTTATACTTACCTGCGTCTCTGTACTGCCCTGTGTTGACTGGTTGACACTTAACTGCCCTATGTTGGCTGGTTGACTCTGACGGGAATCGGTTCGATGGGAACACAATTTGTTTAATTAAAAGACCGTATTAATTATTAACAACTATTATTATTGGATTAGAAAAATATTGTACACAAAGTTAAATTAATACAAATAATGAAATATCTCCCGATCTCTAACTACGGTTCCCGACTGTTCGTTTCCACGCTCGGACTGAGAATGTCCTCAGATTTTGGAAACGAACTGGTCGTTAGCTGTCTCAATTGACGACGTTAGCGGTTTTAGCCGGTGATCTTCCATCCGTTTTCTACGTATTTGCACTTTTCGGAGTCGAAGATCGCCCGGCTCAAGTCAGCAGTTAACAGCGGATACGATGGTTCACCTTGGTTATCGGATGTTAATAAAATTTGATACTACTTGTGCAGGGTGAACCACGTGGCTATTACAACGTAGTGGATAGGGTTCAACCTTCCGTCCCTATGGGGGAAGCCATGTGGGGGAGTGAACCTCGACTTGGTACCCACCAACAATATAGGTAAATATATTTCATCAATGTGAATATGAATTTATTTTTATATCTGAGAAATATTTAATGTTAAGATGTTAAAAATATCATAGAGGTAGCAATTAAAAAAAAAATGTAAATGTTTGCATATATACCAATATATTTATTTATAATGAAAATATATTGAAAATAATATTCAAATTACAAAGTAGCAAAGACAAATGTTTTTTATAAAAAAGGTAATAATAATAGCATTATATAAAAAACAAAATGAACTATTATGTTCTTATATTGTTTTAGGACAAATTGTAGAAAGAAATGATGCTGAACGTGTTCAGATTAGATCATGCTGGAATTAACAAATTGAAATGTTACATTGGGAAGAGTTAGAGTGAACCTCTTTCTGGGTAACATTAAACCAACTTGTCGTTGTCGATATGGTAAGAAGTAATATTTATTCATTCTTAATTTTAATAATAATCTGGTTTGTTTATGAAAATAACCCATTTAAAAATATTTTTAACATCCTCCCGATTTATAAATTAAAAAAATTATTTTTTTTATAAAATTGCATAAAATATTTCTCAGATTAAAAATAAAGGAGCATTCACATATTTGTGAATACAATACCAACCGGTTTTCTTTTGTTTCAGGTCGATGGAATAGAATTTAAGCAACAAACTGTGATATACACAATTAGTTTTAAGTACTAACCTTTAGATATAAGTCATTATACTAACATAAGCACAAACCCACCTTAGTTATAAGTACACGTAGTGGATAGGGTTCAACCTTCCGTCCCTATGGGGGAAGCCATGTGGGGGAGTGAACCTCGACTTGGTACCCACCAACAATATAGGTAAATATATTTCATCAATGTGAATATGAATTTATTTTTATATCTGAGAAATATTTAATGTTAAGATGTTAAAAATATAATAGAGGTAGCAATTAAAAAAAAATGTAAATTTTTGCATTTATACCAATATGTTTATTTATAATGAAAATATATTGAAAATAATATTCAAATTACAAAGTAGCAAAGACAAATGTTTTTTATAAAAAAGGTAATAATAATAGCATTATAAAAAAAACAAAATGAACTAATATGTTCTTATATTGTTTTAGGACAAATTGTAGAAAGAAATGATACTGAACGTGTTCAGATTAGATCATGCTGGAATTAACAAATTGAAATGGTACATTGGGAAGAGTTAGAGTGAACCTCTTTCTGGGTAACATTAAACCAACTTGTCGTTGTCGATATGGTAATAAGTAATATTTATTAATTCTTAATTTTAATAATAATCTGGTTTGTTTATGAAAATAACTCATTTAAAAATATTTTTAACATCCCCCCGATTTATAAATTATAAAAATTATTTTTTTATAAAATTGCATAAAATATTTCTCAGATTAAAAATGAAGGAGCATTCACATATTTGTGAATACAATACCAACCGGTTTTCTTTTGTTTCAGGTCGATGGAATAGAATTTAAGCAACAAACTGTGATATACACAATTAGTTTTAAGTACTAACCTTTAGATATAAGTCATTATACTAACATAAGCACAAACCCACCTTAGTTATAAGTACACGTAGTGGATAGGGTTCAACCTTCCGTCCCTATGGGGGAAGCCATGTGGGGGAGTGAACCTCGACTTGGTACCCACCAACAATATAGGTAAATATATTTCATCAATGTGAATATGAATTTATTTTTATATCTGAGAAATATTTAATGTTGGGATGTTAAAAAATATAATAGAGGTAGCAATTAAAAAAAAATGTAAATTTTTGCATATATACCAATATATTTATTTATAATGAAAATATATTGAAAATAATATTCAAATTACAAAGTAGCAAAGACAAATGTTTTTTATAAAAAAGGTAATAATAATAGCATTATATAAAAAACAAAATGAACTAATATATTCTTATATTGTTTTAGGACAAATTGTAGAAAGAAATGATACTGAACGTGTTCAGATTAGATCATGCTGGAATTAACAAATTGAAATGGTACATTGGGAAGAGTTAGAGTGAACCTCTTTCTGGGTAACATTAAACCAACTTGTCGTTGTCGATATGGTAAGAAGTAATATTTATTAATTCTTAATTTTAATAATAATCTGGTTTGTTTATGAAAATAACTCATTTAAAAATATTTTTAACATCCCCCCGATTTATAAATTATAAAAATTATTTTTTTATAAAATTGCATAAAATATTTCTCAGATTAAAAATGGAGGAGCATTCACATATTTGTGAATACAATACCAACCGGTTTTCTTTTGTTTCAAGTCGATGGAATAGAATTTAAGCAACAAACTGTGATATACACAATTAGTTTTAAGTACTAACCTTTAGATATAAGTCATTATACTAACATAAGCACAAACCCACCTTAGTTATAAGTACACGTAGTGGATAGGGTTCAACCTTCCGTCCCTATGGGGGAAGCCATGTGGGGGAGTGAACCTCGACTTGGTACCCACCAACAATATAGGTAAATATATTTCATCAATGTAAATATGAATTTATTTTTATATCTGAGAAATATTTAATGTTAAGATGTTAAAAATATCATAGAGGTAGCAATTAAAAAAAATGTAAATTTTTGCATATATACCAATATATTTATTTATAATGAAAATATATTGAAAATAATATTTAAATTACAAAGTAGCAAAG
This sequence comes from Stenolophus ochropezus, assembly GCA_035578165.1. Classification (NCBI taxonomy): domain Eukaryota; kingdom Metazoa; phylum Arthropoda; class Insecta; order Coleoptera; family Carabidae; genus Stenolophus; species Stenolophus ochropezus. The sequence goes on along the minus strand of JAQOWZ010000010.1, from coordinate 18,461,986 downwards.
ACAAATGTTTTTTATAAAAAAGGTAATAATAATAGCATTATATAAAAAACAAAATGAACTAATATGTTCTTATATTGTTTTAGGACAAATTGTAGAAAGAAATGATGCTGAACGTGTTCAGATTAGATCATGCTGGAATTAACAAATTGAAATGTTACATTGGGAAGAGTTAGAGTGAACCTGTTTCTGGGTAACATTAAACCAACTTGTCGTTGTCGATATGGTAAGAAGTATTATTTATTAATTCTTAATTTTAATAATAATCTGGTTTGTTTATGAAAATAACTCATTTAAAAATATTTTTAACATCCCCCCGATTTATAAATTATAAAAATTATTTTTTTATAAAATTGCATAAAATATTTCTCAGATTAAAAATGAAGGAGCATTCACATATTTGTGAATACAATACCAACCGGTTTTCTTTTGTTTCAGGTCGATGGAATAGAATTTAAGCAACAAACTGTGATATACACAATTAGTTTTAAGTACTAACCTTTAGATATAAGTCATTATACTAACATAAGCACAAACCCACCTTAGTTATAAGTACACGTAGTGGATAGGGTTCAACCTTCCGTCCCTATGGGGGAAGCCATGTGGGGGAGTGAACCTCGACTTGGTACCCACCAACAATATAGGTAAATATATTTCATCAATGTGAATATGAATTTATTTTTATATCTGAGAAATATTTAATGTTAAGATGTTAAAAATATCATAGAGGTAGCAATTAAAAAAAAAATGTAAATGTTTGCATATATACCAATATATTTATTTATAATGAAAATATATTGAAAATAATATTCAAATTACAAAGTAGCAAAGACAAATGTTTTTTATAAAAAAGGTAATAATAATAGCATTATATAAAAAACAAAATGAACTAATATGTTCTTATAATGTTTTAGGACAAATTGTAGAAAGAAATGATACTGAACGTGTTCAGATTAGATCATGCTGGAATTAACAAATTGAAATGGTACATTGGGAAGAGTTAGAGTGAACCTCTTTCTGGGTAACATTAAACCAACTTGTCGTTGTCGATATGGTAAGAAGTAATATTTATTAATTCTTAATTTTAATAATAATCTGGTTTGTTTATGAAAATAACTCATTTAAAAATACTTTTAACATCCCCCCGATTTATAAATTATAAAAATTATTTTTTTATAAAATTGCATAAAATATTTCTCAGATTAAAAATGAAGGAGCATTCACATATTTGTGAATACAATACCAACCGGTTTTCTTTTGTTTCAGGTCGATGGAATAGAATTTAAGCAACAAACTGTGATATACACAATTAGTTTTAAGTACTAACCTTTAGATATAAGTCATTATACTAACATAAGCACAAACCCACCTTAGTTATAAATACACGTAGTGGATAGGGTTCAACCTTCCGTCCCTATGGGGGAAGCCATGTGGGGGAGTGAACCTCGACTTGGTACCCACCAACAATATAGGTAAATATATTTCATCAATGTGAATATGAATTTATTTTTATATCTGAGAAATATTTAATGTTAAGATGTTAAAAATATCATAGAGGTAGCAATTAAAAAAAATGTAAATTTTTGCATATATACCAATATATTTATTTATAATGAAAATATATTGAAAATAATATTTAAATTACAAAGTAGCAAAGACAAATGTTTTTTATAAAAAAGGTAATAATAATAGCATCATATAAAAAACAAAATGAACTAATATGTTCTTATATTGTTTTAGGACAAATTGTAGAAAGAAATGATGCTGAACGTGTTCAGATTAGATCATGCTGGAATTAACAAATTGAAATGTTACATTGGGAAGAGTTAGAGTGAACCTGTTTCTGGGTAACATTAAACCAACTTGTCGTTGTCGATATGGTAAGAAGTATTATTTATTAATTCTTAATTTTAATAATAATCTGGTTTGTTTATGAAAATAACTCATTTAAAAATATTTTTAACATCCCCCCGATTTATAAATTATAAAAATTATTTTTTTATAAAATTGCATAAAATATTTCTCAGATTAAAAATGAAGGAGCATTCACATATTTGTGAATACAATACCAACCGGTTTTCTTTTGTTTCAGGTCGATGGAATAGAATTTAAGCAACAAACTGTGATATACACAATTAGTTTTAAGTACTAACCTTTAGATATAAGTCATTATACTAACATAAGCACAAACCCACCTTAGTTATAAGTACACGTAGTGGATAGGGTTCAACCTTCCGTCCCTATGGGGGAAGCCATGTGGGGGAGTGAACCTCGACTTGGTACCCACCAACAATATAGGTAAATATATTTCATCAATGTGAATATGAATTTATTTTTATATCTGAGAAATATTTAATGTTAAGATGTTAAAAATATCATAGAGGTAGCAATTAAAAAAAAAATGTAAATGTTTGCATATATACCAATATATTTATTTATAATGAAAATATATTGAAAATAATATTCAAATTACAAAGTAGCAAAGACAAATGTTTTTTATAAAAAAGGTAATAATAATAGCATTATATAAAAAACAAAATGAACTAATATGTTCTTATAATGTTTTAGGACAAATTGTAGAAAGAAATGATACTGAACGTGTTCAGATTAGATCATGCTGGAATTAACAAATTGAAATGGTACATTGGGAAGAGTTAGAGTGAACCTCTTTCTGGGTAACATTAAACCAACTTGTCGTTGTCGATATGGTAAGAAGTAATATTTATTAATTCTTAATTTTAATAATAATCTGGTTTGTTTATGAAAATAACTCATTTAAAAATACTTTTAACATCCCCCCGATTTATAAATTATAAAAATTATTTTTTTATAAAATTGCATAAAATATTTCTCAGATTAAAAATGAAGGAGCATTCACATATTTGTGAATACAATACCAACCGGTTTTCTTTTGTTTCAGGTCGATGGAATAGAATTTAAGCAACAAACTGTGATATACACAATTAGTTTTAAGTACTAACCTTTAGATATAAGTCATTATACTAACATAAGCACAAACCCACCTTAGTTATAAGTACACGTAGTGGATAGGTTTCAACCTTCCGTTCCTACGGGGGAAGCCATGTGGGGGAGTGAACCTCGACTTGGTACCCACCAACAATATAGGTAAATATATTTCATCAATGTGAATATGAATTTATTTTTATATCTGAGAAATATTTAATGTTAAGATGTTAAAAATATCATAGAGGTAGCAATTAAAAAAAAAATGTAAATGTTTGCATATATACCAATATATTTATTTATAATGAAAATATATTGAAAATAATATTCAAATTACAAAGTAGCAAAGACAAATGTTTTTTATAAAAAAGGTAATAATAATAGCATTATATAAAAAACAAAATGTACTAATATGTTCTTATATTGTTTTAGGACAAATTGTAGAAAGAAATGATGCTGAACGTGTTCAGATTAGATCATGCTGGAATTAACAAATTGAAATGTTACATTGGGAAGAGTTAGAGTGAACCTCTTTCTGGGTAACATTAAACCAACTTGTCGTTGTCGATATGGTAAGAAGTAATATTTATTCATTCTTAATTTAAATAATAATCTGGTTTGTTTATGAAAATAACCCATTTAAAAATATTTTTAACATCCTCCCGATTTATAAATTAAAAAAATTATTTTTTTTATAAAATTGCATAAAATATTTCTCAGATTAAAAATAAAGGAGCATTCACATATTTGTGAATACAATACCAACCGGTTTTCTTTTGTTTCAGGTCGATGGAATAGAATTTAAGCAACAAACTGTGATATACACAATTAGTTTTAAGTACTAACCTTTAGATATAAGTCATTATACTAACATAAGCACAAACCCACCTTAGTTATAAATACACGTAGTGGATAGGGTTCAACCTTCCGTCCCTATGGGGGAAGCCATGTGGGGGAGTGAACCTCGACTTGGTACCCACCAACAATATAGGTAAATATATTTCTTCAATGTGAATATGAATTTATTTTTATATCTGAGAAATATTTAATGTTAAGATGTTAAAAATATAATAGAGGTAGCAATTAAAAAAAAATGTAAATTTTTGCATATATACCAATATATTTATTTATAATGAAAATATATTGAAAATAATATTCAAATTACAAAGTAGCAAAGACAAATGTTTTTTATAAAAAAGGTAATAATAATAGCATTATATAAAAAACAAAATGAACTAATATGTTCTTATATTGTTTTAGGACAAATTGTAGAAAGAAATGATACTGAACGTGTTCAGATTAGATCATGCTGGAATTAACAAATTGAAATGGTACATTGGGAAGAGTTAGAGTGAACCTCTTTCTGGGTAACATTAAACCAACTTGTCGTTGTCGATATGGTAAGAAGTAATATTTATTAATTCTTAATTTTAATAATAATCTGGTTTGTTTATGAAAATAACTCATTTAAATATATTTTTAACATCCCCCCGATTTATAAATTATAAAAATTATTTTTTTATAAAATTGCATAAAATATTTCTCAGATTAAAAATGAAGGAGCATTCACATATTTGTGAATACAATACCAACCGGTTTTCTTTTGTTTCAGGTCGATGGAATAGAATTTAAGCAACAAACTGTGATATACACAATTAGTTTTAAGTACTAACCTTTAGATATAAGTCATTATACTAACATAAGCACAAACCCACCTTAGTTATAAGTACACGTAGTGGATAGGGTTCAACCTTCCGTCCCTATGGGGGAAGCCATGTGGGGGAGTGAACCTCGACTTGGTACCCACCAACAATATAGGTAAATATATTTCATCAATGTGAATATGAATTTATTTTTATATCTGAGAAATATTTAATGTTGGGATGTTAAAAATATAATAGAGGTAGCAATTAAAAAAAAATGTAAATTTTTGCATATATACCAATATATTTATTTATAATGAAAATATATTGAAAATAATATTCAAATTACAAAGTAGCAAAGACAAATGTTTTTTATAAAAAAGGTAATAATAATAGCATTATATAAAAAACAAAATGAACTAATATGTTCTTATATTGTTTTAGGACAAATTGTAGAAAGAAATGATACTGAACGTGTTCAGATTAGATCATGCTGGAATTAGCAAATTGAAATGGTACATTGGGAAGAGTTAGAGTGAACCTCTTTCTGGGTAACATTAAACCAACTTGTCGTTGTCGATATGGTAAGAAGTAATATTTATTAATTCTTAATTTTAATAATAATCTGGTTTGTTTATGAAAATAACTCATTTAAAAATATTTTTAACATCCCCCCGATTTATAAATTATAAAAATTATTTTTTTATAAAATTGCATAAAATATTTCTCAGATTAAAAATGGAGGAGCATTCACATATTTGTGAATACAATACCAACCGGTTTTCTTTTGTTTCAGGTCGATGGAATAGAATTTAAGCAACAAACTGTGATATACACAATTAGTTTTAAGTACTAACCTTTAGATATAAGTCATTATACTAACATAAGCACAAACCCACCTTAGTTATAAGTACACGTAGTGGATAGGGTTCAACCTTCCGTCCCTATGGGGGAAGCCATGTGGGGGAGTGAACCTCGACTTGGTACCCACCAACAATATAGGTAAATATATTTCATCAATGTGAATATGAATTTATTTTTATATCTGAGAAATATTTAATGTTAAGATGTTAAAAATATCATAGAGGTAGCAATTAAAAAAAATGTAAATTTTTGCATATATACCAATATATTTATTTATAATGAAAATATATTGAAAATAATATTTAAATTACAAAGTAGCAAAGACAAATGTTTTTTATAAAAAAGGTAATAATAATAGCATTATATAAAAAACAAAATGAACTAACATGTTCTTATATTGTTTTAGGACAAATTGTAGAAAGAAATGATGCTGAACGTGTTCAGATTAGATCATGCTGGAATTAAAAAATTGAAATGGTACATTGGGAAGAGTTAGAGTGAACCTGTTTCTGGGTAACATTAAACCAACTTGTCGTTGTCGATATGGTAAGAAGTAATATTTATTAATTCTTAATTTTAATAATAATCTGGTTTGTTTATGAAAATAACTCATTTAAAAATATTTTTAACATCCCCCCGATTTATAAATTATAAAAATTATTTTTTTATAAAATTGCATAAAATATTTCTCAGATTAAAAATGAAGGAGCATTCACATATTTGTGAATACAATACCAACCGGTTTTCTTTTGTTTCAGGTCGATGGAATAGAATTTAAGCAACAAACTGTGATATACACAATGGGGTATTCCAAGCCTACGGCTTTTAAAGAAATTCTTATTGGGTATCATTGTTTACCATATATAAGTAATATTAAAGTGAATATAATCATTATTTTTTTGATTTTTAATACCATAATGTCAAAATGAAATTGTAATGCATTTGAATCGAGTACGTAAAATTCAGTATCAGCCTTGTTGTGACGAAAAAGGCACTCGCGTCAGCCTATTGGCTCTTGTTCGAACGCGCCACGCCTCTGACTCAGACCTACGAATGATGTTCTCAGCTGATTCTCAGTGCCTGTGACGTTGCACGCACGGCCGATTTTCTAGGGTGTAATATATTGAAACTTTAAAAATTTATTTCTGGCGTGTTTGAAACCTTTCGGCGAAAAGAAAAAATACGGGTCTAATATTTTTATGCATAGAATAACATATTAAAAAATGAAAAAAACTTGGAATACCCCATTAGTTTTAAGTACTAACCTTGAGATATAAGTCATTATACTAACATAAGCACAAACCCACCTTAGTTATAAGTACACGTTGTAACAGTGGGGTGTCTGGTGCACAGTGAAGCCACCCCTTGTTGACGTATTGAATTATACGCGAACAGCCACAAGTAAAATAACAAAAGTTATACTTACCTGCGTCTCTGTACTGCCCTGTGTTGACTGGTTGACACTTAACTGCCCTATGTTGGCTGGTTGACTCTGACGGGAATCGGTTCGATGGGAACACAATTTGTTTAATTAAAAGACCGTATTAATTATTAACAACTATTATTATTGGATTAGAAAAATATTGTACACAAAGTTAAATTAATACAAATAATGAAATATCTCCCGATCTCTAACTACGGTTCCCGACTGTTCGTTTCCACGCTCGGACTGAGAATGTCCTCAGATTTTGGAAACGAACTGGTCGTTAGCTGTCTCAATTGACGACGTTAGCGGTTTTAGCCGGTGATCTTCCATCCGTTTTCTACGTATTTGCACTTTTCGGAGTCGAAGATCGCCCGGCTCAAGTCAGCAGTTAACAGCGGATACGATGGTTCACCTTGGTTATCGGATGTTAATAAAATTTGATACTACTTGTGCAGGGTGAACCACGTGGCTATTACAACGTAGTGGATAGGGTTCAACCTTCCGTCCCTATGGGGGAAGCCATGTGGGGGAGTGAACCTCGACTTGGTACCCACCAACAATATAGGTAAATATATTTCATCAATGTGAATATGAATTTATTTTTATATCTGAGAAATATTTAATGTTAAGATGTTAAAAATATCATAGAGGTAGCAATTAAAAAAAAAATGTAAATGTTTGCATATATACCAATATATTTATTTATAATGAAAATATATTGAAAATAATATTCAAATTACAAAGTAGCAAAGACAAATGTTTTTTATAAAAAAGGTAATAATAATAGCATTATATAAAAAACAAAATGAACTATTATGTTCTTATATTGTTTTAGGACAAATTGTAGAAAGAAATGATGCTGAACGTGTTCAGATTAGATCATGCTGGAATTAACAAATTGAAATGTTACATTGGGAAGAGTTAGAGTGAACCTCTTTCTGGGTAACATTAAACCAACTTGTCGTTGTCGATATGGTAAGAAGTAATATTTATTCATTCTTAATTTTAATAATAATCTGGTTTGTTTATGAAAATAACCCATTTAAAAATATTTTTAACATCCTCCCGATTTATAAATTAAAAAAATTATTTTTTTTATAAAATTGCATAAAATATTTCTCAGATTAAAAATAAAGGAGCATTCACATATTTGTGAATACAATACCAACCGGTTTTCTTTTGTTTCAGGTCGATGGAATAGAATTTAAGCAACAAACTGTGATATACACAATTAGTTTTAAGTACTAACCTTTAGATATAAGTCATTATACTAACATAAGCACAAACCCACCTTAGTTATAAGTACACGTAGTGGATAGGGTTCAACCTTCCGTCCCTATGGGGGAAGCCATGTGGGGGAGTGAACCTCGACTTGGTACCCACCAACAATATAGGTAAATATATTTCATCAATGTGAATATGAATTTATTTTTATATCTGAGAAATATTTAATGTTAAGATGTTAAAAATATAATAGAGGTAGCAATTAAAAAAAAATGTAAATTTTTGCATTTATACCAATATGTTTATTTATAATGAAAATATATTGAAAATAATATTCAAATTACAAAGTAGCAAAGACAAATGTTTTTTATAAAAAAGGTAATAATAATAGCATTATAAAAAAAACAAAATGAACTAATATGTTCTTATATTGTTTTAGGACAAATTGTAGAAAGAAATGATACTGAACGTGTTCAGATTAGATCATGCTGGAATTAACAAATTGAAATGGTACATTGGGAAGAGTTAGAGTGAACCTCTTTCTGGGTAACATTAAACCAACTTGTCGTTGTCGATATGGTAATAAGTAATATTTATTAATTCTTAATTTTAATAATAATCTGGTTTGTTTATGAAAATAACTCATTTAAAAATATTTTTAACATCCCCCCGATTTATAAATTATAAAAATTATTTTTTTATAAAATTGCATAAAATATTTCTCAGATTAAAAATGAAGGAGCATTCACATATTTGTGAATACAATACCAACCGGTTTTCTTTTGTTTCAGGTCGATGGAATAGAATTTAAGCAACAAACTGTGATATACACAATTAGTTTTAAGTACTAACCTTTAGATATAAGTCATTATACTAACATAAGCACAAACCCACCTTAGTTATAAGTACACGTAGTGGATAGGGTTCAACCTTCCGTCCCTATGGGGGAAGCCATGTGGGGGAGTGAACCTCGACTTGGTACCCACCAACAATATAGGTAAATATATTTCATCAATGTGAATATGAATTTATTTTTATATCTGAGAAATATTTAATGTTGGGATGTTAAAAAATATAATAGAGGTAGCAATTAAAAAAAAATGTAAATTTTTGCATATATACCAATATATTTATTTATAATGAAAATATATTGAAAATAATATTCAAATTACAAAGTAGCAAAGACAAATGTTTTTTATAAAAAAGGTAATAATAATAGCATTATATAAAAAACAAAATGAACTAATATATTCTTATATTGTTTTAGGACAAATTGTAGAAAGAAATGATACTGAACGTGTTCAGATTAGATCATGCTGGAATTAACAAATTGAAATGGTACATTGGGAAGAGTTAGAGTGAACCTCTTTCTGGGTAACATTAAACCAACTTGTCGTTGTCGATATGGTAAGAAGTAATATTTATTAATTCTTAATTTTAATAATAATCTGGTTTGTTTATGAAAATAACTCATTTAAAAATATTTTTAACATCCCCCCGATTTATAAATTATAAAAATTATTTTTTTATAAAATTGCATAAAATATTTCTCAGATTAAAAATGGAGGAGCATTCACATATTTGTGAATACAATACCAACCGGTTTTCTTTTGTTTCAAGTCGATGGAATAGAATTTAAGCAACAAACTGTGATATACACAATTAGTTTTAAGTACTAACCTTTAGATATAAGTCATTATACTAACATAAGCACAAACCCACCTTAGTTATAAGTACACGTAGTGGATAGGGTTCAACCTTCCGTCCCTATGGGGGAAGCCATGTGGGGGAGTGAACCTCGACTTGGTACCCACCAACAATATAGGTAAATATATTTCATCAATGTAAATATGAATTTATTTTTATATCTGAGAAATATTTAATGTTAAGATGTTAAAAATATCATAGAGGTAGCAATTAAAAAAAATGTAAATTTTTGCATATATACCAATATATTTATTTATAATGAAAATATATTGAAAATAATATTTAAATTACAAAGTAGCAAAGACAAATGTTTTTTATAAAAAAGGTAATAATAATAGCATTATATAAAAAACAAAATGAACTAATATGTTCTTATATTGTTTTAGGACAAATTGTAGAAAGAAATGATGCTGAACGTGTTCAGATTAGATCATGCTGGAATTAACAAATTGAAATGTTACATTGGGAAGAGTTAGAGTGAACCTGTTTCTGGGTAACATTAAACCAACTTGTCGTTGTCGATATGGTAAGAAGTATTATTTATTAATTCTTAATTTTAATAATAATCTGGTTTGTTTATGAAAATAACTCATTTAAAAATATTTTTAACATCCCCCCGATTTATAAATTATAAAAATTATTTTTTTATAAAATTGCATAAAATATTTCTCAGATTAAAAATGAAGGAGCATTCACATATTTGTGAATACAATACCAACCGGTTTTCTTTTGTTTCAGGTCGATGGAATAGAATTTAAGCAACAAACTGTGATATACACAATTAGTTTTAAGTACTAACCTTTAGATATAAGTCATTATACTAACATAAGCACAAACCCACCTTAGTTATAAGTACACGTAGTGGATAGGGTTCAACCTTCCGTCCCTATGGGGGAAGCCATGTGGGGGAGTGAACCTCGACTTGGTACCCACCAACAATATAGGTAAATATATTTCATCAATGTGAATATGAATTTATTTTTATATCTGAGAAATATTTAATGTTAAGATGTTAAAAATATCATAGAGGTAGCAATTAAAAAAAAAATGTAAATGTTTGCATATATACCAATATATTTATTTATAATGAAAATATATTGAAAATAATATTCAAATTACAAAGTAGCAAAGACAAATGTTTTTTATAAAAAAGGTAATAATAATAGCATTATATAAAAAACAAAATGAACTAATATGTTCTTATAATGTTTTAGGACAAATTGTAGAAAGAAATGATACTGAACGTGTTCAGATTAGATCATGCTGGAATTAACAAATTGAAATGGTACATTGGGAAGAGTTAGAGTGAACCTCTTTCTGGGTAACATTAAACCAACTTGTCGTTGTCGATATGGTAAGAAGTAATATTTATTAATTCTTAATTTTAATAATAATCTGGTTTGTTTATGAAAATAACTCATTTAAAAATACTTTTAACATCCCCCCGATTTATAAATTATAAAAATTATTTTTTTATAAAATTGCATAAAATATTTCTCAGATTAAAAATGAAGGAGCATTCACATATTTGTGAATACAATACCAACCGGTTTTCTTTTGTTTCAGGTCGATGGAATAGAATTTAAGCAACAAACTGTGATATACACAATTAGTTTTAAGTACTAACCTTTAGATATAAGTCATTATACTAACATAAGCACAAACCCACCTTAGTTATAAATACACGTAGTGGATAGGGTTCAACCTTCCGTCCCTATGGGGGAAGCCATGTGGGGGAGTGAACCTCGACTTGGTACCCACCAACAATATAGGTAAATATATTTCATCAATGTGAATATGAATTTATTTTTATATCTGAGAAATATTTAATGTTAAGATGTTAAAAATATCATAGAGGTAGCAATTAAAAAAAATGTAAATTTTTGCATATATACCAATATATTTATTTATAATGAAAATATATTGAAAATAATATTTAAATTACAAAGTAGCAAAGACAAATGTTTTTTATAAAAAAGGTAATAATAATAGCATCATATAAAAAACAAAATGAACTAATATGTTCTTATATTGTTTTAGGACAAATTGTAGAAAGAAATGATGCTGAACGTGTTCAGATTAGATCATGCTGGAATTAACAAATTGAAATGTTACATTGGGAAGAGTTAGAGTGAACCTGTTTCTGGGTAACATTAAACCAACTTGTCGTTGTCGATATGGTAAGAAGTATTATTTATTAATTCTTAATTTTAATAATAATCTGGTTTGTTTATGAAAATAACTCATTTAAAAATATTTTTAACATCCCCCCGATTTATAAATTATAAAAATTATTTTTTTATAAAATTGCATAAAATATTTCTCAGATTAAAAATGAAGGAGCATTCACATATTTGTGAATACAATACCAACCGGTTTTCTTTTGTTTCAGGTCGATGGAATAGAATTTAAGCAACAAACTGTGATATACACAATTAGTTTTAAGTACTAACCTTTAGATATAAGTCATTATACTAACATAAGCACAAACCCACCTTAGTTATAAGTACACGTAGTGGATAGGGTTCAACCTTCCGTCCCTATGGGGGAAGCCATGTGGGGGAGTGAACCTCGACTTGGTACCCACCAACAATATAGGTAAATATATTTCATCAATGTGAATATGAATTTATTTTTATATCTGAGAAATATTTAATGTTAAGATGTTAAAAATATCATAGAGGTAGCAATTAAAAAAAAAATGTAAATGTTTGCATATATACCAATATATTTATTTATAATGAAAATATATTGAAAATAATATTCAAATTACAAAGTAGCAAAGACAAATGTTTTTTATAAAAAAGGTAATAATAATAGCATTATATAAAAAACAAAATGAACTAATATGTTCTTATAATGTTTTAGGACAAATTGTAGAAAGAAATGATACTGAACGTGTTCAGATTAGATCATGCTGGAATTAACAAATTGAAATGGTACATTGGGAAGAGTTAGAGTGAACCTCTTTCTGGGTAACATTAAACCAACTTGTCGTTGTCGATATGGTAAGAAGTAATATTTATTAATTCTTAATTTTAATAATAATCTGGTTTGTTTATGAAAATAACTCATTTAAAAATACTTTTAACATCCCCCCGATTTATAAATTATAAAAATTATTTTTTTATAAAATTGCATAAAATATTTCTCAGATTAAAAATGAAGGAGCATTCACATATTTGTGAATACAATACCAACCGGTTTTCTTTTGTTTCAGGTCGATGGAATAGAATTTAAGCAACAAACTGTGATATACACAATTAGTTTTAAGTACTAACCTTTAGATATAAGTCATTATACTAACATAAGCACAAACCCACCTTAGTTATAAGTACACGTAGTGGATAGGTTTCAACCTTCCGTTCCTACGGGGGAAGCCATGTGGGGGAGTGAACCTCGACTTGGTACCCACCAACAATATAGGTAAATATATTTCATCAATGTGAATATGAATTTATTTTTATATCTGAGAAATATTTAATGTTAAGATGTTAAAAATATCATAGAGGTAGCAATTAAAAAAAAAATGTAAATGTTTGCATATATACCAATATATTTATTTATAATGAAAATATATTGAAAATAATATTCAAATTACAAAGTAGCAAAGACAAATGTTTTTTATAAAAAAGGTAATAATAATAGCATTATATAAAAAACAAAATGTACTAATATGTTCTTATATTGTTTTAGGACAAATTGTAGAAAGAAATGATGCTGAACGTGTTCAGATTAGATCATGCTGGAATTAACAAATTGAAATGTTACATTGGGAAGAGTTAGAGTGAACCTCTTTCTGGGTAACATTAAACCAACTTGTCGTTGTCGATATGGTAAGAAGTAATATTTATTCATTCTTAATTTAAATAATAATCTGGTTTGTTTATGAAAATAACCCATTTAAAAATATTTTTAACATCCTCCCGATTTATAAATTAAAAAAATTATTTTTTTTATAAAATTGCATAAAATATTTCTCAGATTAAAAATAAAGGAGCATTCACATATTTGTGAATACAATACCAACCGGTTTTCTTTTGTTTCAGGTCGATGGAATAGAATTTAAGCAACAAACTGTGATATACACAATTAGTTTTAAGTACTAACCTTTAGATATAAGTCATTATACTAACATAAGCACAAACCCACCTTAGTTATAAATACACGTAGTGGATAGGGTTCAACCTTCCGTCCCTATGGGGGAAGCCATGTGGGGGAGTGAACCTCGACTTGGTACCCACCAACAATATAGGTAAATATATTTCTTCAATGTGAATATGAATTTATTTTTATATCTGAGAAATATTTAATGTTAAGATGTTAAAAATATAATAGAGGTAGCAATTAAAAAAAAATGTAAATTTTTGCATATATACCAATATATTTATTTATAATGAAAATATATTGAAAATAATATTCAAATTACAAAGTAGCAAAGACAAATGTTTTTTATAAAAAAGGTAATAATAATAGCATTATATAAAAAACAAAATGAACTAATATGTTCTTATATTGTTTTAGGACAAATTGTAGAAAGAAATGATACTGAACGTGTTCAGATTAGATCATGCTGGAATTAACAAATTGAAATGGTACATTGGGAAGAGTTAGAGTGAACCTCTTTCTGGGTAACATTAAACCAACTTGTCGTTGTCGATATGGTAAGAAGTAATATTTATTAATTCTTAATTTTAATAATAATCTGGTTTGTTTATGAAAATAACTCATTTAAATATATTTTTAACATCCCCCCGATTTATAAATTATAAAAATTATTTTTTTATAAAATTGCATAAAATATTTCTCAGATTAAAAATGAAGGAGCATTCACATATTTGTGAATACAATACCAACCGGTTTTCTTTTGTTTCAGGTCGATGGAATAGAATTTAAGCAACAAACTGTGATATACACAATTAGTTTTAAGTACTAACCTTTAGATATGTCATTATACTAACATAAGCACAAACCCGCCTTAGTTATAAGTACACGTAGTGGATAGGGTTCAACCTTCCGTCCCTATGGGGGAAGCCATGTGGGGGAGTGAACCTCGACTTGGTACCCACCAACAATATAGGTAAATATATTTCATCAATGTGAATATGAATTTATTTTTATATCTGAGAAATATTTAATGTTAAGATGTTAAAAATATCATAGAGGTAGCAATTAAAAAAAATGTAAATTTTTGCATATATACCAATATATTTATTTATAATGAAAATATATTGAAAATAATATTCAAATAACAAAGTAGCAAAGACATATGTTTTTTATAAAAAAGGTAATAATAATAGCATTATATAAAAAACAAAATGAACTAATATGTTCTTATATTGTTTTAGGACAAATTGTAGAAAAAATGATACTGAACATGTTCAGATTAGATCATGCTGGAAGTAACCAATTTGACCATATAGTGAACCGCGTCTGTTATCATTATTAAACATTCCCTTGTCTGCTTCTATCACGGCAGACTTTTAAATAAAGTGATAGTGGTGGCAGCGACTATCGTTACCCTTGTCTCGTGTAATCATATGAGTTTTGCATTGGTCGTTGCCCCAAGTGCGTTACATATTTTTTCACGGTCGTGAATTTATATTTACTAAAATCAAGTCTTTATAAGAATATAATTATGTCCATCTAGCATTTATCATCTTTTGTTTTAAATGAAATAAAAAAAAATAGAAACATCGCCCCAAAATAGTTGTCTTGCAGACGAAATTACATATTTGAAATAACTGTAATCCATAGAAATAATTTTCCCCAATAAGCATACAAAATTTCAAGTTAATATCTTGCACTGGGGAGATATAATTAACTGATTTCTTATGTAAATCTCTCATGTGTCGGTCGAGCTAGGACACCCGGTATATATTATATTGTAGCGAAACCAGGGTCGCGGCGCGGGCGGCGGCCGCTAGCGAGCAGGTCAGAACACGTCCGTCCGCTCCCCATTGTTCTGATTTACAAGGATTCAAAGAATATTCTAGAATGATGTGTTTTAATATAAATACCCCAAGCAAAATATCGCGAGGACAGTCTTGTATCGATACGTGTAGTGAACAGATGGTGATATAAATAAATAGATAGTGAAATAAATAAGTCTTTATTGATATATGTTAGTCTTAAATTAGTGTTTATATTTGTTAATTCTTATTGTTAGTTATTTTTCATTATTCTTTATGATTCATATTTCTTTAATTAAACTTAGTTATATAAATATTAGTGTTTTAATCAATTTTACACTTCACCTAAATAAATAAAAACGTTACAATTGGTGTCAGGTGCGAGGGTTAAAAAAAAACTGTGAAGTGTAAAATAAAAATAAATAAAATGGCTACTAAACAAGTAAAATTAAGTGAATTAAAAGTGGCCGATCTCAAGAGGGAGCTGGAAGAACGAGAGTTGGAGACATCGGGAACCAAGTCTGTTCTACAACATCGTCTACGGCAAGCTCTAATAGAAGCTGGTGAAAATCCTGATGACTTTTCATTCGAAGTTACAGGTAGCTTGCCCGATTTTGGTAAAATTATGGAGGAAAAGTTAGCGGAAAATTCTAAAAAATCTGATGAAAATTTACAAAAACTGATAGAAAATTCTAGAACATTAGAACAAAAATTGGAGGAAAGTTCTAGAAAATCCGAAGAAAATTCTAGAGCATTAAAAGAACAAATGATAGAAAATTCTAGAATTTTGACGGAAAATTTGGAAGAAAAAATTATGAAAAATTCCAGAAGTTTAGAACAAAAGTTGGCGGAAAATTCTCAAACATTAAAAGAAGAATTAAAAGAAAATTCTAGAATATGGGAAGAGAAACTAATGGAAATTTCTAGAGGTTTGGAGGGCAAACTAAACGAACAATTTAAAGATCAATTGAAAGAAAGTTCGGGAATATTAGAAGAGAGAATAGAAACTTATGAGAAGAAACTTGAAGAGTTACAGCAAAATTTCTCCAAAATTACGTTACTATCGGTTTCAAATTCTAATACAGTTAAGACTGATATAATTCAAGAAAACAAAACAGTAAAAGTGGAACATAATTCAAGACTGCACATTAAAACACCCGAATTCGATGGCAAGTCATCATGGCCGAATTTTGTAAAACAATTTGAAGCCGCTGCCAAAGCAAATGGTTGGACTTCCAAGGAGAAGGCTACAGCGCTGACAGTTTCGCTGCGTGGAGAAGCTATCGATATCCTCCAGACGCTAAAAGAGGATGAACAGGAAGACTACGAACAACTTGTTAAGCGATTGGATATGCGATATGGCAATGCGCATCTGGAGCAGGTGTACCAGACGCAACTGAGGAACCGATATCAGAGTTCAAAAGAGAACCTTCAAGAATTTGAAGCGGATATAGCTCGTTTGGTTCGTCTTGCACATCCTACAGCACCTGACAGCGTTTTGGAATGCCTAGCTACCTAAGCTTTTATCTATGGGGTCCGAGATAATGAAACTCAGCAGGCACTACTATTAGCTCGACCAAAAACTGTAGTCGATGCACTATCATACGCCTTAGAGTATGAAGCAGCTAAACAAGCTTCACGTATCCCATCACAAGTGTAAAATATCGATGCTGAGGGAATTAAAGACAAGATAAAGCGAGTTGTATCTGAAATTCATGCTGAAAGAAAGATACTTCATTGCTGGAAATGTGGAGAGCTAGGCCACCCGCAAAGGCTGTGCGGGAAACTGCAAAAACAGAATAATGCAGTGAATACTGAAAAGAAGTTTAAAAAGAACACGGGTGAAAAAGTAGCAACAGCTCCTCTTGCTGTTAAGAAAGTAGTTCACGGTGTAAGCTTGGCGAGAGAGAAGACCCGTGAAGAAGACTGCAAGCACTCTTGTCATTTGGAAGCGAAACTTGCCACCGTCAAAAGGACAACAGTAGTGGACGGGAGATGGCAACCTGAAGACTTACGGAGGGACCAAGAGAATGATGCGGACTTAAAGATCATACTTGATTGGAAGCATGGCGATGGCAGGCCAGTTTGGGAAGACGTTGCACGACACTCACAAAGTGTAAAATCGTACTGGGCGCAGTGGGACTCTATTGTGGTTGAAGAGGGCCTCCTGAAACGTGTCGTAGAAAATACAGATGGTACTGAGAGAAGAACCCAGTTGATAATTCCTAGGAACAGAGTACCGGAAGTATTGGAAGAGATCCATGACGGATCTGGTGGAGGACATTTTGGAGTGAATAAAACCCTCGAAAGGCTACGCCTACGATTTTACTGGGTAAATTGCAAGGAGGATGTTAAAGAGTGGTGCAAGAAATGTGTGATCTGCGCGGGAAGTAACGGGCCACATAGAAAAAGAAGAGCTCCTATGCGCCAATATAACGTTGGAAGTCCCTTTGAACGCATTGCGATTGACGTGGCCGGATCATTCCCCGAAACTGATGATGGAAATAAATATATAGTAGTAGTAATGGACTACTTTACTAAGTGGGTCGAAGCCTATCCATTACCCAACCAGGAAGCCGTAACGGTCGCTGAAGTTTTGGTAAAAGAATGCATCTGCCGATTTAGAGAACCGCGAGAGATACATTCCGACCAAGGAAGGAATTTCGAGTCTGCTCTGTTCCAAAATATTTGTAAGATATTAGGAATAAAGAAAACAAGAACTACTGCTTACACCCGCAGTCTGATGGCATGGTTGAACGGATGAATAGAACAATAAATCGGTATTTGTCAAAGGTAGTCTCTAACCATCAACGAGACTGGGACCGACATCTTCATCTGTTCTTGTTGGCTTACCGTTCATCCGTGTATGAGACAACAGGGCAGACACCAGCTAACATCTTATTTGGGCGGGAGTTGCGCTTACCATGCGACCTGGTATTTGGCAGTAAACCTGGTGAAGATATAGCCGGGGAGGACTATGTAACGGACTTACGGAGAAGAATGAATGACATCCATGAACAAGTCCGCACAAACATTCAAGGTGCCAGCGATCGGATGAAGGACCAGTATGACGTCAAGGCTGAAAAAGGTGGTTTTCAACCTGGGAATTTGGTGTGGCTTTACAATCCACAAAGACGTCGTGGTTTATCACCGAAGCTACAAAAGAATTGGGAAGGTCCCTACGAGATCGTAAAGAGAATAAATGATGTGGTCTACAGAATTAGGAAAACACCTAATGGAAAGCCGAGAGTAGTCCACTTCAATCGGTTAGCCCCTTTCGCTGGTGATAACTTTGACGATCATCGTGGAGCGATGGTTCGCCGGGTTGTACCTGAGGAACCTACATTTGAAGACTTCATGGAAAGTCATTCTACTGGTCATAAGGCTCGGTATGGCGTGACACGAGAAGAACAACGAGATCTGTTCAGCGTGTCCCCAGAGTATTAAAATGTCCCGCGGCATCGCTTCAGTTTTTAAAAGAAAATTTGGACGAGTACAAGAACTGGCCAACCAACGTCCAACTGTTGGAGAAACGCTACAACTGAAGGATGATAACGTAGAAAACAAGCGATACCTTTACTACCTGGTTACCAAACAATACTCATATCAGAAGCCGTCATACCGCAGTTTATGGGACTCGTTGTGCGATATGAAGGACCATATTTTGAAGAACGACATCATGAAGCTGGCAGTTCCGAAGATAGGCTGTGGACTAAATGGTTTGGATTGGAGGATTGTTAGAAGCATGTTAGAAACAATCTTCCGCTTTACCGGAGTGGAAATTCTAGTCTGCAGCTTCAACTCTACCGGTCAAGAAGAGCTCAAACGGACCGTCGACTGTTATTTCTTCAAGACTTCCAGATGTACCAAGGGTGATGCATGCAGATTTCGTCATAACGAACTGTTCCGGGACGAAACAGTCTTAAGGAGGGGGCAATGTAGCGAACCCAGGGTAGCGGCGCGGGCGGCGGCCGCTAGCGAGCAGGTCAGAACACGTCCGTCCGCTCCCCATTGTTCTGATTTACAAGGAATCAAAGAATATTCTAGAATGATGTGTTTTAATATAAATACCCCAAGCAAAAGATCGCGAGGACAGTCTTGTATCGATACGTGTAGTGAACAGATGGTGATATAAATAAATAGATAGTGAAATAAATAAAGGGAGAT
Organism: Stenolophus ochropezus; assembly: GCA_035578165.1. Classification (NCBI taxonomy): domain Eukaryota; kingdom Metazoa; phylum Arthropoda; class Insecta; order Coleoptera; family Carabidae; genus Stenolophus; species Stenolophus ochropezus. The sequence goes on along the minus strand of JAQOWZ010000010.1, from coordinate 18,442,082 downwards.
ATAAATATTGTTGAAATAAATATTGCGTAGTTCTAATTGTTTAAATAAATTATCTTAGTCTTTAAGTCTTTATTGATATATGTTAGTCTTAAATTAGTGTTTATATTTGTTAATTCTTAGTGTTAGTTATTTTTCATTATTCTTTATGATTCATATTTCTTTAATTAAACTTAGTTATATAAATATTAGTGTTTTAATAACACTTCACCTAAATAAATAAAAACGTTACAATATATATATATATATATATATATATATATATATATATATATATATATATACAGTGGCTTAACACCCCCATGGGGTTGCGCTGCTTCCTTCGAAGCTTTCTCGATCCATTTTATTGGAGTGGATCAATCTCCGTTCCTATTTCTTAGATGTTCTTTATAATCTTTCTCCACACTACCTATCTCGTGTTTTGTTCTTCCAGTTGTTAATTCCGGCTAGTTTTAGATCTTCTTCCACTTCTCTCAGCCATGTTGATCTGGGCCTGCTTTGTCTTCTTCTTCCGCCTGGGCTCCACTAGACTATTGATCTTAATGTTTTCCTTTCTTCTGCTCTCCATACATGGCAAAGCTATCTCATTCTTTGTTGTTTAATTTTTTCCACTATATTTTCTCATTCTAATTTTTGTTCTATATCATGGTTCATTCTTATTCAGTATTCATTTTCTGATACCTTCATTTATCCTAGTATTGTTCGTTTTATTTTGCGTTCCATTATTTATTAGATCTTCTTCCTCTTTTTTTGTATATTTTGATTTTGGTATTTTTTGTTAATAGTTTGCTTTATATTTTTTTATTTGCGTAAAAATCTCTATTTGTTGCTATAATGTGTTCCTTCATTTCTGTTTCGCTTTCTCCTTTATTTGATAACATAATTCCTAGATATTTAAACGTATTTACTTGTTCAAATTTGTGTTCTCCGATTTTTATTTCTTTGTTTTCAGCATTCTTTCCTAGCAGCATTATTTTGGTTTTTGCTTCTTTGATTTTTAATCCTATCTTATTTCCTTCGATCATTATTTCTTGCAGCATTTCTATCATTATCTTCTTGTTCTTCGTTGCAATAAATATGTCGTCGGCATATACTATTATTTGTCCTCCTCTTGTTCTAAGTGTTCCTTTATTTATTTTTCTAAGTACATATTCTAAAGCTACGTTGAACAATGTTGCCGACAGCGCATCTCCTTGTCTGACCCCTTTATTTATTTCGATCCCTCCTGTCTCCCCTTTTTGTGTTATAATGCTTATTTTATTTTTCCTCATTGTCATCGCGGTTAGTTTCTTAATTTTGCTGGCATATTTAGCTCCTCAAAAGCTGTCATGAGCTTTTTCCTTTTAATGGAGGTTTCCTGGAAATCAATAAATAACATTTTTATATTCATAATGTATTCAACTGAATTTTAAATTATTTGTTTGACTGTATGTATGATGTCTGTTGTTGATCTTCCTTTACTGAATCCACATTGATATTGTCGAATTATGTTATTTTCTTCAATCACTAATCTCTTTTGTATTAATGTGGATACTATTTTATATACCGTGTTCAACATAGTAATACGTCTGTAGTTTTTACATACTTGCTGGTCGCCTTTTTTTATGAATTGTCACTATTTGACCAGTTTCCCATTCTTTTGGTATATTTTCCTCTCCATATTTTCTGTATGAGTTCGTATATTTTTTGTTGTAAGACTTCCCCTCCATATTTTATTAATTCAATATTTATTCTATCTTTACCTGCTGTTTATCCATTGACACTTTTTTATTATTTCTTGTACTTCTTTTAGCGTTGGCTTTTCTATTATTCTATCTTATTCATTTGTTTGTGTTTCAAGTTCATTTTCATCTTGTGTATCTGTTAATAAATCTTTAAAGCGGTTAATCCAAATCTGCTTATATTCTTGTTCATTTTCTGCTATTCTACCATTTATTTTTTTTATGCCGTATACGTTGATTTTATGTGTTTTATTTTGTGCTTGAATTTGTTTGTAAAATCTTTTTGTATTTCTTTTCAGCCTTTCTTTTTCTGTCTTTAATATGATTCTCTGTTTATTCTCTCTTGTCTTTTGTTATAGATTTGTTGAACTTGTTTCTTATTTTTTCATATACTTGTTTGTCTTCATTTTTTTTTGTTTGTAGCCATTTTATTCTTGCATTTTTCTTTTTATTTCTCATTTTCTGACATTCTTCATTATACCAGTATTTTCTTTTATCTTGTTTTTCTTTTCCTACCCATTTTTTAGTTGCTGCCTGTATGCATTTCTTTATACCATTCCATTTTGTCTCTATGTCATCTTCATCATTTATTACTTCGTTTCATCTAGTTCTACATCTTTCTCTCTTATCCTTTCATTATTCAGATTTTCTGTATTCCATTTTATTTTTTTGCTACTATTTTTTGAGGTTCTTTTTCACTTTTTGCTCCTCTGCAGGTTCTTATATCCGTTACTGATGATTGTTTTCTTCTTGTTATAAATATATGGTCTATGGCTATGTTTGTTTTAATAAATTACCTTTCATTGGTCTTTCATCGTAGCTATTTGTTCTATGTCTATTTGTAAATTGAAGTCTGATACTTGAAGTTGCTGGTATATCTGCCTTATTGGGTTGTTGTTTTTGTCTCTTTGAATCTTGTTCTTCTTTGTTTTTTTCGTTATCTTCAAATGTTTTTTGACTTTGCTTTTGTTCCTTTTCTTTAGAATTCATTCGTTTTATGTTGTTTTTTTCTTTTATTAATTTTGACGCTTCATTGTTATCTATTTTTATTCCATCAACATATAAATTATTATATTTCAAAACGACATGTTTAGCCTCTTTTCTTATGTCTTTCATCAGCGGTTTCAATACTTTTCTTTCTTCTGCAATGTCTTTTGGATAATCTTCTGATATTATTCTTGTCCTTACCTTTGCCTTTTTTCGTAGTTTATATATATATATATATATATATATATATATATATATATATATATATAATCAATATCTCTGTTATTTATATCTATTTTAATTGTGTTTTTTTTTATTAAATCTAAGCAAAGCGTTTTCTAGTTGAAATTTATTTCTTTCTTCTTCTATTAGACCAAAAATTAAAACATTTTTTTCTCTGTTTATTTTTTCCTGTTCTTTCCATTTTTTTTCTATTTCCACTATTTTACAAGTATGTTCTTCTAAATTATCTGCTGTGATATTGAATTTATAATTTATCTCCTTTTTTATGTTTGCTAATCCCTTTTTTAAATCGGCTACGCATCTAGAATTATTTGGGTATTCATTTAATTATATGTAGGTATGCAATTTTCCTTACTTGCTAATTTTGCTTGGTGGCGTTCTATGCGTCGTCAGTTTAGTTTGCGTCATTACCTTACTTGATTCGGGCGGTAACCTGATATCTGCCGCTGGCTCAAAACACTACTTTGCAAAATGTAATTCTTGATTATGCTTTACTGGCAATGTAGCTCTCTTGAAAGAGTATGTGCACAACCTACAAACGGCTAATAAGTTTTATTTGTTATTTACTGTTTTATTTGACGATACTTATCTTTTACTATATATCTTCCTTTGGTGTCTCTTATTAGTATCTTGCTTTCTTTATTAATAGTCATCTATATCTCTGTTTTTCATATATATATTAATTTATTCACGGAGCAAAATCTCAGACGTGTTGACACCACGACACACCCACTACTACCAAGGGTAATATTGTCTCAGAAATTGTTGTAGTTTTTTCTAATATTACGGTAGCGAACCTAGGGCCGCGGCGCGGGCGGCGCCCGCTAACGAACAGGTCAGAACACGTCCGTCCGCTCCCCATTGTTCTGATTTTCAAAGAATCGGCGAATATTCCAGAATGAAGTGTTTTACTTAAATACCCCGAGCAAGAGATCGCGAGGACAGACTTGTATCGATACCTGTAGTGAACAGATGGTGATATAAATAAAAAGATAGTGATATAAATAAAGAGTGATATAAATATTGTTGAAATAAATATTGCGTAATTCTAATTGTTTAAATAAATTATCTTAGTGTTTAAGTCTTTATTGATATATATTAGTCTTAAATTAGTATTTATATTTGTTAATTCTTAGTGTTAGTTATTTTTCATTATTCTTTATAATTCATATTTAATTAAACTTAGTTATATAAATATTAGTGGTTTAATTAATTTTACACTTTACCTAAATAAATAAAACGTTACATTACTTTAAGTGCTTGTGACTCAAACCGGCCGATTATAAGTACATGGTTAAAGCTCAGAAATTCACTTTCTAGGGGCTCGCATTCATAAGGCATATCCCAAAATTTTTAAGAAAATACTATAATATATCATTGTTTATATTGTAACGTTCATTTATTTAGGTAAATTGTAAAAATTTATAGAAATACTAATATTTATGTAACTAAGTTTAATAATAGCCCAGTCATATAGTACATTAAAATCGCAAACTAACGGCTAGTTCTGATTTTTTAATATGTTGTTAGGACCACTACCAGTAGTGTATATCCAAGTTTGCAGCTTCGAAAGACGTGTGCCAACGTCGTAGCATTCGAAAAACCGCGAAATTTATATATTTTCACTATATCTCCTAAACTATGCTTTTTTTCATGAAACATCTTATTTATGTTTTTAAAGTAGAGTAAAACCAGCTCTGTAGGCCTAATAGTTACCAAGATACGGCCTTCCATATATTGACAATATTTTCCAAAAAAGTGAAGTTTTAAGATATGGTCAATTTTTGACCCCGAATTCGGTGAAAATACTCATTGTACGGGTAAAGTTTTAGGGAAAGATGTTGTAGCGAATGTAATTTGCTTTAATTTAAGCACAGAATAACGTTCGTAGGTCTGACAGTTTCCTCATAATGTTAAAAAATCCAAAAAATGGGAAAACTGAATTTTTCGCACTCAACACAGCAAGAGTCCTCACAATGGTTTGAGGGTAGTTTGAAAGGAAAATCCATGTACATCCACAAGAAATGTACATTTGGCCTATTTATAATGTATAACGAGAAAATATTAACTGCAACTATAGTAAAACAGTAAGAGATTTGTTGCCTTTGACTGAAAAAATAAAAAACCCAAAAATTTATTGCAACAAAACTAAAATAAACGAAAAGAGGAAAGACGTATTCTTTTAAAATTGAAATTAATACTTTAAAGAAAATTTAATTCTTTTGGTTAATATATTATTTCTTTTTTTGTTTAATGCTGATTTTTATCACGAGCCGCCACTGGCTCGTAGTATTACAAAAAATGAATATTTTTGTAAACGAAATATAGTCTTTTTCACGTAAGAGTGATCGTACGTCATACCTGGTATTAAAATTGTAGCCGAAACAGCAATGTTACTATCCCTAGCATATACCCAGTAAAATACACAGAACTTTTACTAATAAATGGTTGGTAATCCTGTACAACGTTGACATTCTCGAAATGTCAAAAAATAATATTATTTTTGAAACATGTCACATCGAAGAAGAAATTAAACGTTGGTGGAATAGAGAAGTTGACTTTGACCGAGAGAACGTTGAGCCACTTATTATTAATTTTGGCGATGACGATGACGAAGATACAGAGGGGGATGATGAACAAATTTAATTTATTTTATATAAATAATTGACAATACTAATTATGTATGGCGGCCTTACAGTGTTGGCGTTTGTTTTTAAGGTTATGTCTATTTCTTTTTTTAACTATATATCAATGTGGCAGTTCTGTTATTTATTTTGTTTTACCTTGCATATTTTTTATGTCCTATTTTTATCAATTTTTTAAATTGAAATATTATTTCTGATACTCTTTTTCAATAATAGTCATTAAAATTTAAATATTTAAAATTAAAACATAATTATATTATGTTGCCATCTCTGAAGTTTAATATTAACTAAAACGAAAACTATTCATACGAACATTCAAAAGAACTAAATTTTGAATTATCATTCAAATTAGCATTTAAATTATACTTGTAGACAAACAGACGAAAATAAAAGACTAACTACTAGATCAATAGTTTTTCGACCCTGAACGACACTAACCGCTGGTTATTTACGTAATATAATTTTGAATCACGTTCAACTTAACTTTTCATTTGTTTTACAAAAGTAATTACTGTAATGCATTTCAACAACAAATTGAAATGCTAGTGTAAAAACTTGTAATGTTCAGTAAAAATTAATTGGCTTGCGTAGTAGATCTTTAGAAACTGTGATTGTAATCTACAATATACGGTATATTAGCGCTAGAAGTTTACAATGAGTTTAGGGTATTTCGAATTCCAAACTATAAATATTTATAATAAAACTTTTAGATTCCAGGTCACCCTTGTTTTATATACCGGGTGTCCCAGCTCGATCGACACATGGGAGTTTTACATGGGAAATCAGTTAATTATGAATAGTATCTCCCCAGTGCAAGATATTCACTTGAAATTTTGTATACTTATCGGAAAATATTAATTCTATGGATCATTCTTATTTAAAATATGCAATTTCGTCTGCAGAGCGAGATTTATTAAATTTAAAATCTAATATTTTCGTTCAAAATCAGACAGCCATGGAAATAAAAGAAAATATTTATCTGACAGTTTAGTGAAGTATCACTGATTTTAATTCTTATTCCCTGTATTTTAATATTATTTAAGTAGAATTTAGTTTCTTTTTGTTAAATAATATACCAATATTACAAAAATATAAATATCTACAATGGCATGTCATTAACTGTCAGAACTGTCACATACATACTTTCTTTTATTTCCATGGCTGACTGATTTTGAACGAAAATGTTAGATTTTATAATTTAATAAATCTCGTCTTGCAGACGAAATTACATATTTGAAATAACTATAATCCATAGAAATAATATTCCCCAATAAGCATACAAGATTTCAAGTTAATATGTTGCACTGGGGAGATACTATTCATAATTAACTGATTTCCCATGTAAAACTCCCATGTGTCGGTCGAGCTGGGACACCCGGTATATATATATATATATATATATATATATATATATATATATATATATATATATATATATTATATATATCGAATTGAAAATATAAATCATGTTACTTCATCATAGTGTTAGCCTATGTATGTACCACTGACATAATCAAGATTATACCCTTAATACATAAGTAATTATTACGTATTTGAACTATTAATATTGATTATTTAAAAAATTACTTACTTGTAATAATAATGACATATATGATACCTGAGGATCTCGCCGAGACTTTAGACGAAACTAGGTATTCGTCTTGTTTCTTGTCTTTAAGATTCGAATCAGAAGCAAATGAGCAGTTACAAACCGGTGGTCTATATTTATAATAAATAGTGTGTAGTATTTTAATTACAGTTTCTTATAGAATCATAACGAAAAATTTAAGTAATTGAAAATATATATTATCATTTAAGACGAAATAAAACAAATTCTTATTATAAAATAATAATAGGAACATTAGTTAATTGGTATTCGTACTGAGCTCTGGTTGATTAAAAATGTCTATGAAACTTAATGTTATACTATTTTTATTGAATAAATGTGTTAGTTTCAAATATTTTTTATCTTCAACGTACATTGTCTTTTTTTCTTTTTTCTCTTATTTTTTGCATCTGCTTTCGTTTTATTGTCAACAATTCAACAACGACCGGTCACAAAGCGTGTATTATGACCGAGTTTTTATTATTATGATAAAATGTTTTAACTCCTTTATATTTATATATACTTTTTGTTTTAATTCCTCAGTAAGACCTTCTGAGTAACAAAATATTATTGAAACTACCTCTACGTATATAGGTATTGTAATTTTTACTATAAATTATACAATTTTGTGGCTCCTAGTCGACTGGCGTATTGAATTTTTACTCGTCTTGTTCTTACCTCCCTCTCAATATATAAATAAGTGAGGTATTGTTTGGTCTAATTTCTCGAATATGAATTTTCAACATATGAGCACGAGTTAGGATCGGTAAAATACGATTTTACTATTTTTACCGTGGTGTCTGTAGGTATGAGTGTGTGTCTGTGACGATTTTTCGTCCACGATAACTCCAATACGATACATGTAAAAAAATGTAATATTTGGTATTTAATAGTTATATTCAAATATGATAAACTGATTAGATTTTGATTACAATTGATTAACCAGATTTAATTCTTTATATGAAGCATTAAACAGTTTTTTCTAAAAAGACTCCTAATTACTTTTTTCATAAATTTCGTTATTATTAAACATAAAGATTATTTCATTTTCTACCGGCCTACATAATTACACTTTATATATAAATTCTGTTTAAACTGAAAAAAATATGAATTATATTAACTTTATACATTGTTTAAGCTTAGGAATTTCTATAAATAAATTTGACGTAAATAATTTGCAAAAGTAAAGTTTTTATGCTGTAAAATAATACAAAAAGATGGAAGAAATATAGGAATAGATTTTAGTTACCCCAAAAATAACTGTTTTTTTCGGTTTCCGATACAATATTAGAAATTTGATGCAAGGAAATTTCAGGTATTGAATTAAAAATATTCTGAATAAATTACTATAGTGGCGGGAGGTAATGTGTTTTGTGTTGGATACATCAGATTTTTTCTTGAAGTATAAAAACTTGATATCTAATGAAATTATTTCATAACTACAGTAAAGATGAGACAACAATCTCTAATAAGTGATAAGTGATATCGTATAAACAATCAATTACCTAGAGAGAAATTAATTATAAAAAAGTTTCGTTTTGCCGGTTTTTGTTGCTTTATTCGAAACGAATCATTCATTAAATGACCATCACAATCAGAAACTCAATATTACTTTTAACCAGCAAACCCGAAATCATTTTTCAGTCTTTCAGTAACAGATCCACTAATCACAAAATTTGGAATTTGTTGCGTAGGCCAGCCATCCCGACCGGTAAAACAAATCGGTGAAATACCCAACTCACCAGCCGTCTGCTGCCAATTTGTGATGGCAATTAAGAAAAATCAATTAATCACTGTTGCAGGCGCGAAACAAAACGAAACCGCCACGAGGCGCCGGGCGGATGGGCCGGGATGGGGTAATTCGGCATGTAATTAATTCATCGCGTAGCCATGCACAATTGATGGCGCTGTGTCCGATGCGGTCAAACATTAGCCATAATTTAAGTGTATTATTCAAGCCGCGTCAGACACAAGCCGTTCGTGTGTGCGGGGGTGGGATGCAAGTAAACTCAATGCGAATGTGTGGTCCCAACCCCCCACTCATATCAATTATTGATATCTGTTTTTAACAGACTACGTTTGATGGAGCGTTATGCTAATTCGTTCAATTAATTCATGTAGAATAGTTTCAAATTATTTGTAATTCAAGAATTTAAAAATTTAATACATAAAATAAATATTACATTAATCACATAACGTCACTTATTGTTAACAATTATCATTAAGCACTACACTACAAAAATTAATTATCCCTGGTATCTTTATCATGTCATTTCTATCAATTATGTACGAATGGGAAAAGTTATTATGAAAAGTTGCTTCATCCTGATATTGATAATCAAAATTAATACGTATCTTAAAGATAATATACAATACAGATTATCATCATTATACCGTCGAATAGTAGGATAATTAAGAAAATTATACCAATTTCATATACATTTCGTCGTTTAGTAACGAGCATAATTAACTATAAAAAGTTGCAAATAACTAAATAGAAATTGTCAAATGTCTTACGATTTACAAATACTTTAACATAATTTGAATTGAAGTTAATAGTTGATGGTGCCGCGAAAAATATAATAATCGCCTCGGAATATAAGTACCTAATGCCCAGTTGCACCAAAACTTAAATATTAAGCAACACTTAAACAATAAGATTCTAATCTAAATTTTGACAGCAATATTAAAAAATTCAATTGACATTTTATTTCAATGTGATATTGTCCATTTAAGGGGAACTTAAAATTTAAGTAAAACAATTAACTTCGACTATGCAGGCTCTGCCTTCCGCCTCATACCTCGTTCTACATTATAACGTTCGAGGAGGTATGAACTCTGGCGTAGCTGCTATTTTCTATAACATTCCATTGAGTAACCAAATAATAAATGTTATCAGAAACTTACGACTTACGTTGCTATGAAAGTAAGTTATCGTCTCGAACCGAACGAAGAATGAAATACAAATCTATTTCAAATTTATTTTTTCTATATCTCTTGTTTCTAAAACCTTATTAACTTTTCGTTATTCATTCTAATTATAACCAACACATTTGTGTTAGAGATAGATTACTACACATGCGCAAAAATAGATTTTTGTGACTGTCATAATACTCTGTAATCACCGGTTGATGTTTAGAAGGTATTATGTATAGATTTGATATTTCTGACTGTTTGTGATTAGTTCATGTACAAATTAATATATCGTGGTTTGCGCATGCGCGAACGATGGATAGTTCAGGACCATGTTCTTGTTGGAACGAATTACGGACTGATTCTGAACAGTAAGTGTCCATTATGTTAGGTTATTTTTATGTATTTGTACTATTTATGTATCTATGATGTTCTGTTCTTTTCCTTTTCTTTCTTATATGATCTCTTACTGTTTATGTTTGTATTTTCCTTAGGAACCTCATTTCTATGCTTATCAACTTTTTATTTTTTTCGATTGTTTTCTGGATTCGCTACCTTATGTTATTATTTTTCATTATCTCTTTTAATTTCTTTCTTATATATAAAAATGTTTTCCTTAATAATTAAATACATTTCTTCCTGCAAATACTTAATATTTAATTCGATTTGAAATCTTTAGGAAGCTGTCTGTGAAAGTTACGTATTTGGACGTATATGGATAAATCGAAATCATGTACAAAAAATAACTTTGAAAGTATCTCCTCCACCATTTTCCAAACTGAGATTTAACTAAACCAAGAAAAAGATTTAAAAGGAACAGCAATTAACGTAATGAATTACAGACATACAGCTTTAAAAGTATTAAAGTGTACACTTGTAAATAAAAGTTAGGCTGGAACTGCTGCAAAATCCTCCAACTAGATAAAGAAAAAGCTGATGAACTCTCAAAGAAAGAATCTAACCTGCCGCACTACGGAGTGGAACCTTCATGACAGAAAACTATTACAAGAAAGCGTTCAAAATTTGGGAGGAATCTGCCATATAGTCTCATTTTGGAAAGAAATTCTAGGCCTAGGTTAATATTTCTTCTAGAAATAATACTGTTCCAGCTATGAAACACGTCCTAATTTATTTTCGCATTCCATCCTTGCAAGTTCTTCTACGTACGCCATGTCTTGCACTGAACATAATTTTCTCCCAGCAATGTTTCTTGTCTTTAATTGTCGTTACATTTGTTTTTTGTACTCTATAATTTTATCATGCTGTTATCAAATTCAGCGTAATAATACATTATTCAATATTATGTCATAATAACTTTAAAATATAACTAAACAAGTACTTATGAGCAAACAGATCCAGTAATATGAAGAGAGCAATCGTGTATTTTTCTTGCCAACCTAATCTAGAAACCTGATAACCAGTGTTAATTTAACCGGAAATGTCTACCTGATGATCTTTGCTTTAACCATAATTAACTTGTATTCGTTAAATCTTAGATAACTTAATCGTAACTTAACTAGTTAATGAAAAACCGGCCTTAAATAATCAACATAATAGTTATTTACATAAGAGTCAGGAAAATGATACATTACTGTCAAGGAGTCATAGTGAAATACTAGGCACTTTGTGTCAAGTAGAGACTTTTTTTGAGGAATCATGGATTATTTTTTTCTAAAACCTTTGATATATATATATATATATATATATATATATATATATATATATATATATATAGATATATTAAATTCAATAAGGAAATCAGATTGTCTACAAGTATTTAGTACTGTGCTTCTTTCATTTCTAAGGTGACAGAAAAAAAATGTAAATGAACAAAAACCAAACTGTCAGTTTTGCGTTTTTAATGCATGCGTATATAGTAATTTGCAATGTCTTGCAAAACTAATCACAACGACGAGGTTCCTATAGATATAAAAGAAGCGGCAGTAGAGTTGTAGTAGATGTACTGCCCAAAAAATCAAAAATGAAGTGCAACTGGGTGTTTTAGGTGCAAAAATAGTATATTCGCTCAGGTTTTACAAAAAAAAAACAATTCTCTCACAAAATGAACATATTACTTGATTCGTCCCCCTATAAATCTTCCCAATGACTTCCTACCCACACATCCTCTCTGGCTGTCGCGCTGACCACTGCGATGACAGATGAGCATCGGCACGCCGGTCCACGGAGGATGTAGCTAGGGCGGCTGGTGCTGTGACTGCGACTGTCAGGCGTAGACACTGTCGCTTGTCAGCGCCACATGTGAGCACAGATTGAGCGATAGCTAATGGATGCTGCTGACTTACACGGCGCGATGGCTAGTGGATTACTTGATCATGTGAAGTGGGATTGGTGGTTTACGAGTAAATGACTGATGGGCCTAGTGCGTAGATTTATCGTTTACTCGTTTATTTCAAGTGTTGTGGAAACGAAATTCAAAATGATACGATTCATATAGAAATCTATATATTTTTTTAAATAATATTGAGTCAAACTCTATTAATGTGCTCATTTGCACTAACGAGGCTTAAATTTTAAGTAACTCTTATGGCCGGTAGTATAAATGTAGCTCAACTCTTGATCTTAGTTAACTGACTGTATCGGCCTAGTGTTGAGTAGTATAAACATTTTTTAAATAACCGAAGTTTAATCGTTCAAAGTCAAGTTTATTTTTAAACTGATGTTTGCAATGTCACAATTCAACTGTTCATTGATGTTATTATTTCATTTCAGTAAAGCATTTTACTTTACAGTACTACTAAAATGTTGAATTTTGATTCATCTGGATCTTTTTTGTTACAAAATATCACTCTCTCTTAACACAATTTGTGATATTTCATAAATATCTAGGTAGTTAGTAAACTGAGCTGGTTTAAACTTAGTTCAATTGACCGTAACTTTTGGAAGTTTTATACATACGATTTTAAGTTTAATTAATGTAGTTTAGTTCACTACAGATTTGAATGCATTTTATATTATCGGGCATTACAGCCGATTTGTTAAGATTAATTTATAGAATTTTCAAATTTTAAGTAAACTGTAACAGTCATGATCTAAAATAAAGTAATGAAAGTAATGCGGTAGATACTCAAACACACTAGTGCTATTTAGTGCTACTATGTTCAATGTTTCATTTGCAACTTATTTTATTTTTTTTATTAAGAGTATGAATTTTTAATTCCAATTTCAATATTTGGTTCATATTTTATCCTATCATAATTCCAATGATAATTTTTCAAAAATAAACTACATTTGTACGAATTATATGTAGTTTCAAATGATGAAAACAAAAGAATTTGGTTCTTAATATAAGAGAAGACAAAGGAATGGAGAATACACTATATTGATTTCCGTAGCTTCAATTAATAGAAAAGCTGAACTTCCTGGCGAAAGACAATTTAAGCGAGTGTTTCGAAGAATGAACCTACTGTCTGAAAACATGCTTTGAAATTAATGGAAATTAGTTGAAATGTGCTGAATGTATAAGTCTTCAAAGAAAACACCAACTGAAAATTTAAATTATTTCTATGAATTTAAACATTGGCTGGAAATTACATACTGCTGCTGCAACAACATTATTCTAGTAGTATTAGAGTGGGAATTAACCACTTCAACCATTTCCTGGATTTACATGCTTGTGACATGTATGTTTACGATGTTACCTTACTTGTTCAATGCAGTTGTAGTTGTCCTGTTTTCTGCTGATGTAATCATGTAATTAGTAACTTAACCGCTCAAAACAACTACTTTCAAATACAAACATTACAAATCCTATTAAATTTATAAATTGGAGGATACGCAAATTTCAAATAATATAACCCTCGGTTTGCAAATAAAAAAAACCCTCAATATTATTGTAAGTGGTATTTATTTGTATTCTACTTACATTAGCAAACTCTGAGAAAGTACTAATTAAAATTTAGTTAAATTATAATTTTTATTCAACACTGACCAAACATATCTCTATAACTACAATGATTTATGGTTATTTAAGCTACAAGGATTGTAAGTACATTATAACATTCGAGGTGGTACCGTACTAAAATAATTGCAGTACTTACAACTTACGTTCCGAGTCGCTTATTATATTTTTCGCGTCACCGAAAGCAATTAACTTCAAATAAAGTTAAATATATTTGTAAAATGCGGAGCGTGTAACTATTTATATTTCTTTATTTTCAAGTATTTATAGTTAACGTCGCTCATTGCTAGACGACCAAATTTATATGAAATTTGCATGATTTTCATCATTAGCCTACTAGTAGGACACTTATTTTCTACAACTCTCCAGTAACAATAGTAACCAAATAATTAATGACATGAGCAATAATCAACTAAAGTGTAGATAACGGTTTCAGGACTAATGTTGAAAATTTTTATTTCAAGTTGTTTCGACTAATACATTTATCTTCTTCAGGGCAAGAAACAGTCTAAATGATTTTAAATTTATAGTAACCACCCATAAGGAACAGATCGTAAAAATAAACACAGATTTGATCGTCTTAGGATAAAAAATAAATAAATAAATTACAGGTTAAATAATAAAAATCAAAGCGGTAAAATAATAAATATAAGCTATTGTAAAAATTGTACTCAAGGAAAATAATTTCATTTATTTAAATGAAATACAGAATGTTCCATCATTGCTATCTCGAGAACTATAAGAGCTACGAGGTTGGTTAAATTAGCAAAGAACCACCATTTTACAAGACTAATACAATGAGCAAAAAAAATTTTTTTTTGACCTGTGGTTCTCAAAATACGGGACACAACTTTCTTATTTTAAATGGGAACATATATTTATTTTTAGGTTATTCGATAGAGTATTTTTTTCTGAATTCAGCGATATAAACATATCCTATACTAATATAACAAAATAATTGCGAAAAATGTATGTTAGATTTAGGTATATGTATTTTATTTATATCTGGCTGAAACAAGAGTGCTATGGATAGAAAACATAGACATATTGTGCTGTCTGACATTGTTTGATTATTTTTTGTTAAATTTTATGTTCTTAAATTGTCAGTTTTAAGAAGAAAATGAATAGTATTATCGACTTGTACACTGTGCGTCAGTGTACAAAAAATCAAGCTTCACACAGGAAAATTGGTATGTGAAATACTCATTTCCGCATGGGAGTAGAAAAAATAATTTGATATTAATTTATACAGTAATACGAGTAAAAACAAAATTTTCATACTGTAAAAATGTAAAGTTCGCATGTTGGTTATTTATATAGCTACATAGCTTACATTTTCGTTGAATGGCAAG
The DNA here is from genome assembly GCA_035578165.1 of Stenolophus ochropezus. Taxonomy (NCBI): domain Eukaryota; kingdom Metazoa; phylum Arthropoda; class Insecta; order Coleoptera; family Carabidae; genus Stenolophus; species Stenolophus ochropezus. The sequence goes on along the minus strand of JAQOWZ010000010.1, from coordinate 18,426,699 downwards.
TGTGAAAATCTACATTCCGGCGTAGCAGCACGTTGGCGAGAGCGACGCCGCCGCCGCGACGCGGTTCCGCGGACGTCACGTGGAAATGTTTCGAGAGCCGCGGACCGAGACATTTAGTGTTTAATGCGCGTTTAAATCGCAGCTGAGGTTATGTTTATGACTCCTGAAAATAAAACACACCGACTCCTGTCACACAAAATAAAGTCCGCAATACGTGCTTTTGTTGCTCCATGATTTTTTGCGCGCTTATGACTGTGTGGGAAGTTGGAGCTCAAAGGGTTGGATTTTAAAGATTTACGAGATTAAAGATTTTACGATGTATGTTATTGGCATTGAATAAAAGTCACCATTCTAACTAATATCTAGAAATAAATCATAAATCAACTGAATGGTGGTTATGCGTAAATTTTCATTCGCTTTTATCAAAAAATAAATCATTTAACTATGTATTAGTACCAAGGAAATAGTTATTTATGTAAGAAATCTATAAAAGTGATCCTTTTCATAAGGATCCATTTTATTAATTTTAATATTGTAGATACCTTTTTGTTGTTCAAAACAATCTTTTCTGCGTCATCACTCAAGTCAGTGTAACTACTTTCATAGATACATAAGCCGTAAGTTTCCGATTACAAATTATTTGGTTATAATTGTCAATCGAATGTTATAGAAAATAAATATCCTACTAGTAGGGTAATTATAAACAAAACGAATTTTATATACATTCGGTCGTCTAGCAATGGCTAAATTAACGACAATACTTTATCATTATTCCAAGTTAAATGCTCGTGGGAAGTTATAATATACTTATATTATTTTCAGCTTAAAACTCTAAAACAGAATTTGAAAATTTGCTGTTTTTAATAAAACTTTGAATGTAAATAGAATAGAACCTTTGTTCATATAACATACTTCAATCAAAATGACCTCAGGAATAAGCTATTGAATTTGGTTCCACTAAATACGTGGTATAAGAAAACTCTATTTAGTTATGTTACGCTAAAATATCGAAAACAATCAATGACAGAAGAAAACAAATGTGAAGCGTTTTATGAATGGTTTTTCAATTTTAAAACTTCTGTATTTCATATTCTTTCTTAAATACAAATTAATAATTAGGACTATTTCTACCAAATATAAATTCAAGTTTTTAATCATATTTTTTTAGTTTCGTGACTTGCACCCTACTTTAATGAACGAAAATTTGCGTGCATCTTATTTATAAAATAATTATGGAAGTAAGATTGATAAAATTCCCAAATGACTTGTATTTTGTATTAAAGTATACCTCCTCATTCTGTAATTCCATTTGGTGACAAAGATTGTAGTTTTATTAAAACTTTATATAGTTGAGTGTTGAGATAAAAACTAATCGAAAAAATGTAACCTATATCTATCAAAATTTTTGATCAGGTATTTAATACAGTACGTCGCATTAACGTGAAAACTCGAATGTGGAAACTACTCGGTAGTTTTGAACAAAACTTCCGTATGATGTGAACAATCTAGCTCTCATTAATATTTATTTGTAATCCATTTCTCAATTTCACTTACGATTTAAACCTTTCTAGTGTTATAACGCTGAAGATTTTTTTATTATTTATTATATATGATATCATTAATGCTCGTTTACACAGCTTATAGTTAAACACGTAACTACAAGTTAACAAATTAGAGCATATCGAAATTTTGACAATACTATTTGATAATATTTTTAACATTTGGTTCCGATACTAGTTCAGAATTTAATTATAACCTGAGCAACTTTATATAACAGATACAAATTAATTACAATTTGATTACTAACTTTTGTCTTAAGATTGAAATATTATTCACATCACTGAAGTCAACAATTTAAATTTTAAACTACACAAAAAATATATAAACAGCAATATTTAACGTATTATTTCTTAAATATTTTTTATATACTACATCGTTTTTTTTCTGGATGACCGAACGAGCTACTTAGCGCACAATTTAAATTCGTTGTTGTAATTTGAACTTGAGATCGTGAGTTCTAGTCATGTAATGTGTGGTATAATACAGCTTCTTGCATTTATCACACTCGGATACTATAGACATGAAACAACCGACAGTATGACAGTAAGAACTACGGGTCAGTGAGTTCGGCTCTCCTGCGCTCATCTTTGAAATAACAGCAACAAATTAAATTTTTATTTCATATTGTACCACATTTCGCCTTGCTTACGGAACTGATTTCAATCAGGTAAATGAGATATATTTACAAAGAAACTACTACTTCGATTACATACTTCCATAACATTTAATACCAAAAATATTGCAAAAATTTCAAAAAATGTCGTTAGAGTGTAATGGCCATAATCAATGATTTACTTAAATTGGCGTTACCGACATGGTTTTTGTCATTTTGTCACGGCGTTTGAGACTTTCCATATAAATTTTTATGCTTATCAAAAACTCTAAAATAGCGTTTAGGAAATTTCAAATATGATATATATTAAAACAATTTTTTTGGCGTTTAGATTTTGTTGGAATATGAAGAAATAAATGATTTTATCACAGAAATCTACTTCAGGGCGAGAAATGTTGTTAATGCTGCATACAATAACATGAATGTTAACTGAAGACTATTTCTTGACCAGACGAAGATTTCTGTGGAATCGAAACGTCGATACGAAATAAAGCACATATATATCAACTGATTATTTCTTCATATTCTATCCTGATACAACAGTCGATCATCAAATTCCTTTCTTGTATTCAGAGCATGCGCCACGCAAATGAATATCCATCTACAGTCGTATTCTCTTTCCCAGTCGAATCGTATCAGATTACTAAAATCATTTCAGTTCAGATAAATGGGGAAGTTTAGCGTATTTTTTTTATTTTTTTATTTGATCAAGATTGCCCTCAAAAGTGATATTCTACATTTTATTTCACCCAAAGATGGCTAGATTTCTCAAAAAATGAAATTTTGTACAAAAATGACGTCAGAGTGGCTCGCGGTGAACGTATCGTCTATCTTCACTAGCGCGCGCTGGATTCCCATGGCAACAGAGAAGCGTTTGGTGTAATGCCTCACGATACAATCTACGTTCATAAAGTCAGGTCTCACCATCCCTTCTGCACAAGCGCATAACTCACGTGTGACGTCAGAGTGGCTCGAAGATAAATCATTAATTATAAATAATTGGCAACATAATTTTAACTTTCAATTACATTTTAAGTTATAATTATTCATATACTTACGACTAAAAGATATTTCACATGGAATTTCAACCACGCTAAACTTCCCCATTGGATACGTATTTTCTGATCCACATCGGCGAATGGATCACTTCAGTACATGTTGTGTGGAGAGAATAAAATAATTCAATCAAATGGAATGAAAACTAAGTGGTCCGGATTGAAAAAAGTAAGTTATTAGATCTGATCCAAGTTTAATTCATCTTTAGGTTCATATATACACTTATTTTATTTTTTATTATAATTTTTTTTTTCAAAACTCCAGTGTTGGCGTAGTGTGAAATAATTATTTGCATGTTAAATTTCTGCGGTTAAATGATGTGTTTGAGTTAATAAATTTGTCCATTAGATTGAACAACATGACTTCGGTAAACATGTTGGTAGCGAGATATAAAACTAGTAGCATATTGAGATTCGCAGTTGCAGCGCTGACACTTTGAGCGGGAGATAAACGCGAGATAGGGTAAATATTTGCGCAATTTATCCGAGTACGGCTCTGGCCCCGAGGTATGAATATGTTTTGCCGGTGTTGGCGATACCCGTGCAACACTCAAGTGTGCATGTAATTTGGCTGAAAGTGGAGCTGTGTGTGTGATAAAATTTACCTTCAAGGGAACTAACGCAATTTATCTGTTCAATGCTCAGCGCTACTCCGTTTAATTGGAAGTAGTTTTTGTGCATTGTGAAATTATTGGGACTATTTCATGCTTTACTGGCGCTCTGGGATTGCATATCACGACTAAATTTATTGTGTTTTCTTCTTGTGATTGTACAATTGCTCAGTTTGTTGACGTTCACACATACATTACGTTTTTTCTATGTCCATAACAATGAACTTTTTATCCTACTTATACAGGTCATTCGGGACTGGTATACGTATTTCTCAGATATACAGGGTGTTCATTTTATGTGGAACACTATTGCTATCTCGAGAACTATAAGAGCTACAAGGTCGGTTAAATTAGCAAACAATTTCTATTTTATAGGACTACTTTAATGAGGGAAACATTTTTTTGTTCCCAAAATACGGAGTACAACTTTCTTATATTAAATGGGAACCTATTTTCTTTTATTTGCTTATTCGATTCAATTTTTTTTTTTAATTCAATGTTATCCATATGTAATACCCTTACATAACAAAATTTTTGAGAAAAATTGCAAAATTATGTATGTATCATTTTATTTAAAAATGGCTATTCAAAGAGTTCTTTGGAAGAAAACAAGTAAATCAAATGCAAGTATAATAAAAGTACACTTGAAAAGTGGCTCCTACAAAAATGGCGGATTGACAGTTATCAGCTGATGAAACTTGGCTACAATTTCTGCTCGAATTACCTATATAGACTATTCCAGACCATGTGATTTTGACAGATCGGCCATGTATGTTAAGGAGCAAACAAACTTCAGTTTTATATGGTAAAAATTGCTGTTATTACATTTAAAGTAAATTTTACATAAATTTCAAGTATTTTAAGAATATATATGTGCAAGTAGTTAATAATCCTATTTTAAATAGCGTATTTGTATACTTTTAATTTGAGAAAATGCCTTCATTTTGGTCTGTTGTGGGTTGTGTTGTTGAAATCTGACAAAGCTTTTTTTCATGTTTTAAACCTTATGTAGGTTGTCTGGACTTAAATAACATTTTAGGGAATAACAATATACCTATAACACTGCATATGAACTTCTTTACGGTCCAAACGTATATATGTCTGCACCCTGATCCCTGTTATATCTACCTGCCTTTTCCAGCGGTGTATAGTTTTATAGGTATATTGGAATAACATATTCCATTTATCAATGACAAAGATGGTTTATGTAGTGAAGTGCGACATGCTCCTTTAAAATTTAATGCAGTTATTCGCCCTGTTCTAAATTAAACCAATAAGTACTGGAACTTTGGTCCGTAGTTATTTTATTACTGCATCAAGCTGTTATTTAGTTACAACCAGTTTTACATCTTTAGCCAATGATATAAGTTGTGCTTGATCGTTGTAAAATTCAGCAGGGGCGGATCTAGGTGGAAAGATAAGGTGTGCAAAACCTCAAATTGCCGCCCTCCGCTTATAGAACCAACCCCCCTCCTCGCCTAACAGTGAACTTGTCTGACCATAAAACTTTATTTTATTTTGTTTCCAATAAATTGGAAAAATATGTAAGTCTCATCGAACGGCAAAAACAATTACTGATAGATGTTACGAATAATTATGATGAACAAAGAAAGAAGAAAACATACATACTCAAAAAGAAATAAAACTCTAAAAAAATACAATAACGTAGAATTAAGTAACGCAATTCACAGCCCATGTAAATTGCCTACTATAAAGGTAATTTTCTTGCCTTTGCTTGAGCAAAACGCTTTACTATAACGTTATGATTTATTTTTCGGTAATTTCATGTTCTATGGAAATTATAGAAAGCGCTACAAGTTTTTCTTGAGATAGTGTAGATCTTAAATAATTTTTGATCAATTTTAACTTTGAAAATGATCTTTCAGCAACACTAATAGTTAATGTTAGTAATAAATTAATTAATTAACTATTATGACATTTGGAAAAAGACTAGTAAAGTTTTGTTAATAAATATAATTTAATATTTCTTTAGGAGTTATATTGTCTTTTACAATTGTAGTTAAAGATTTGAGTTCCGTATAAAGCTCACCTGCATCAAAATTCCGTTCTTTGGTATCTTTATCAGTAAACAACAACTCTAAATTTTTACATTAGTTTATTAATAATTTTGTATCCATAAAACCAATATTTTTAATGATAAATAAAAAGGGAAATGAATCGGTGTGTTGTTTTAGCGGGATAAATCGTTCTTTTAATGAATTAATTGCTGCATCTAACTACGTGTATAAAAGACTGATATTTTAAATTTATTTTTTTCTCTAGAAATTGGTTCGTCTGACTGCTCGTATTTGAACATTTTCTTTCTTCTTCGAACATGTATTTCAACAGAAAACTTTGCCTCTTCTAACACACTGTGAAACCCCTCTAGTCTAAGTTTTCTAGAAATTCTGTGATACTTTTTATGTTGTTCACAGAATCTGGCAAGTCAATATTTTTCAGCTGGAGTTGAGTACTAACAATATTAATTCTGTTTAAAATATTATGCTATAAAATTAAAGAGCAGATAAATTTATATGATTATAGTTTGGAAGCTAAAATGATTAGTAAATTGTAAGATGTGGTTGATATGTTACAACAATATTTATATAAGTATGTAAATATTGACATAATATAAGAATAAAAACAGAATAGGTTCCAAATTTTGTAAATTTTATTTTTTTATAGTAATTTACATATATCTACAACTACTTACTTATAACTTAAAGGTTTCAAGCTTAATGATAAAGTTTTAAATGAAAACATACCTATTGCACAAATTATTAATTGAATGTTGAGCACACTTTCAAATTGAACTTCACAGTCAGAAAATCAGAAAATAAATGTACACGTTCCGAACATATATCCCTGCGCTGAACTGTTAGGTCCACCTTCCTTGAGTTACTTATTAATTGAACAAAAATGGTGTTTTAATAACGTACTCTATTGACACTACAGATCAATGCCGATACAAACAACCCGCCGCTAATTGCTATTGCCGCTTGCTGCATGTAATATAAAATTGTGGAAACATCCAATATGTGTGTGGTCCTACATACGTCAAACAATTGTAATAAAAAATAATTATGCTAGATATGATCTCATAAATGCTTCAAAAGTTTGTTAATAAGTGTAAACAAAGATGAATAATTAATTAAAATTTTAATTTTTAACAAATTGATTTTCTAAAATGCCGGCCCTGAAAAATTCCAGGTGTGCTATTGCACACCCAGCACACTCCTAGATCCGCCCCTGAAATTCAGAAGCGAACGTGCCGCAACACGTGATATTGCTGAAACGGTAGCAGTTTCTGCACAAAACAAAGAATTTTTTCTAAACTGTCTTTCTCTAATGTGGGAATTAATTTAGATGTAGTAAGAGACTGATGTTTTTCCTCCAATTTAGATCGCTTATTATTGCCATTGCTGATGTTGTAGATGGAACAGGCCACTTAGCAAAAGCGTCTGTACATTTTTTAAATATTAATTTGCTCAAATGCAACGCATATAGTATAGAAGGATTGCAGTTATTTATAATTGATATTATTTTCTTGTAACGTTTTTTAACATCACCACTTATTTCAGATAAATATTCACTTTTTAGATCCATATTTAAGGTAAATTAGTTTATATACGGAAAAATTCAAATAAAAAATTACAAACAAACAACGCTTTCAAATGAATAAATAAAGTGAATGACAGCTCTCTACGCTTCTCAACAAACAAGGTAGCGATTATGTGACGTCATTCTAAAATAGTCTGTACTATAGTAGTTTCTGTGTAATAATTTTTGTAGATAAATATCTAATACATTCAAATATATTTAAGATTTTCTTGTAAGATAAATATTCTATTCTAGAAATAGTTACCAATTTAATTTAAGACAATACAAGCCTTTTTTCAAATTTGCTAATGAAATGACAAAAAATTTTAAATTTGCAACGCGAGAGGTTATGTATCTATGAGTATTTTAATTCAAATGAAACTAAAATTTGAACAAAGCCAAAATATATATTACCTATTGCTTCTTCTCCATTCTTCTCTGATAAAATTAAATTATGGATTTATTTCTTTTAAATAAAATTTACGAGGAAATGTTCTGTCTGTATCATTTTTAATTATTTTTTTTCCAATGCCAATAAACAAAATTCTCTACTTTAAATTATATAATTAAAATTTTATAGCGGAAATAACAAACTTTTTGAAGAATTAAAAATTAGTTTTATTTGCACGAAGTTCCCAGTTTTAGTTATCGGAATACTGCAGTTGTGAATCGATTACAGACCCCCAACAAGCTGTCCGTTACAAGTGCCGGTTTATCGTTTAGTTTCAAACAATATTTATGCAAAACTTCATCGTATATGCACTGCAAACAAAACAACGAGGATGCTCCACTACAAAAACACATCGATAGTCTGGACATAGTTTTTCAATAGTTTGTAAATATTCACTGATACTATCCCATGTAAACTGCAATGCTACTATATTGTTCTACCGGTTTACACTTTTCAGATAATCACAACACAATTGTTAGTCGCCAATTAAAATAAGCGGATTAAATTTTATATACGGATTACCATGAATTTTTAAAATATTATTGAAAATAATAAAATGATATTTTTTGCAATATATCTCGAAATTGATCTACATCAATGTACCCGCAATAAACTAGCTTGACTACAGAACCGAGATGTGATTCCAAATTTCTTTTATCATTTCAACTTTTTATATGAGTAGTATCAACGGGTTTTCCAAGAGGATGTATTTTAAAGAAATTTATATTGCAAATTAAAATTTGAGTTAAATATAGTGTAATCATTATAAAAAGATTGAAGATTTATAAAAGAAATTCATCTCTGACTGCCAGTGACTTATTAACCCGAACACATTACAGACTACAGAGTACGTATCTATATTGCGGATAGACTCTGTAATGTGTACTTTTCTATACTGTAGACTAATTTCAGTCAAACAGGATAAGGAGAAGACTCATAAGATGTCATCAAATACGTCATCAGTTTTTACGACGTCATGTAGGTACACGATATGTTTATATGAAACAATTCTAATTTTATAATAAGGTAAGCAAATATTCATTTTTGTGCGTATTACTTTAATTTATTAATTTATTTATTTATATATTATTTGTAACAATATAACGAAAATTTAAGAACATATTCTATGCCGGTTGGGCTTTATATGAAACGGTTTATTATATTTTCTCTATTTATAACATTATTGTACAAATAATTTCAATTAATTCTAAAATCATGTAAATGTCTTAAAACATGATTCAACCTTTTTTCCTTGTATTTCTTTGTAAAATGTAAATTCACATATAAATTGTCATTTTCTCGGTAAATAAGAAATGTCAAAATACGCATTTCTCGGTTATTAATTGATTTCAAACAGGTTTTTTTATTTCATATTTCTAAGGTAAATGAATAAATGAATGGAATGCTTTATTTTTGTAAAGCTTTTCATATAGTAAATAATTTTATTTCATTTCAAAAATACATTGAAATTTTTCAAGTCTGAACATTTGGTAAATTTCTATTATGGACTAAATATGGACTATAATATTAATGCAGAAATAAAAGAGGCAGCGAACGCCGATTCGTCCTATTGTTACATACTTCTTAATTGGACCACACAGAGTATTCAAAAGACAGCGCGTCGAGTCGCCCAGCGCTTGGGATTGAGAAATCATCCCGATTTATTATTATATAGAAATTTGTAAAAGGTAGGAACACACGAGGTAGTATTTTATCTAGCTACATGAAAACCTAACAAAAAATTAATAATTCTTAAGGCAGCGGAATAATATACCATAACGTGTTTTAAGGACAAATTAAAACGTTTTTAGAACATAAGACTGGATTAATTTAAAATATTTTTCGACGTAGGTCTGAGCCGGTCGGGCCTCTTGAGTCACCGTGCTCATGTTCCGCGGTACACGGTAGTTACGCCACTATATATCACACTGATGCCCATTCGTGAGTACGTTACATTATTGCTCACAGATAAGTGGGACACTTCGAGCCCACATCTTGTAAATAGGTTCTTACGGCCTAGGTTGGTAAAAAATGGTAACTCCTTTGATGACGTCTGAGATTGTAATACTAAATGTCAATTTCATAAATGAGTGGATGTAAATTTTCTTTTCAAATTTTGAATTAAAATTACCAATGTTATTGTTGCTTTCTAGAGTACCTACAGTAAATATATTGGTTGTTACAGTGTAGTGAGTTATATATACTAAATAATTAGTTTCATATTTGTTATTTTACTTTGTAAACAGTAAATCTAGAACATAATACACAGAAAAGTGGCCCGTAGCTTCGAAAAAATAAATCGACAATTATAAGTTCGTCTATACCACCCAGTGGCGGATCTACCGTGAAGCTAATGAAGCTTAAGCTTCAGGCCCCCAACGCTAAAGGGCCCCCGAACTGGGCCTAAAGTTTTTTTTAATTGAAAATTAATAAAACTAATATAAAATTTGATATACACAAGTATTCGATGTCATTATTTCATTGACTAAATTTTTTATAAATTGTATTGGTCAGGTGTAGAGTTTAGTGTAAATGATGCGTATAAAATTGGCAAATTGAGTAGCTGTGTGCCTTCATTTTGTCAATTCACATTTTTTAAATATGATATTAGTCAAATCTTACAATAATGTTGAATTCCTTTATAAAGACAATAAGAAAACATTTAGATCTAAAATCAGAGATTATGAAGCTAAAGCGCTAAATATATGAATGTACAAATAAAAAGTATTGTAATGTAAACAAACGAATAAAAACAAGGGAATTTACGGATAATGAGACTAGTAAAGAAGTTATTGATTGGACACGAAAAATTTCGAATAGAAACAAAAAAATATTACTTTTTAAAATCTAAGTCAATATTGTCAACAGACAATGACAAACAATCAAACGGTTATGTTCAGAAAATAGAAGAATGTACAATGAAAAAGTGCCGAAAAAAGCATATTGTGTAGAATAGGAGAGTAAATAATTTTTATTTAAAATAATATGTAACTACATTTCAATTTAATTGTATATTAAAACATAAGTTGTAGAAGGCAACCTTTTCAAGCACGAGTTTGAATTTCGGGAACGAGTGCGAAGCAGCGAGTGCCCGAACGAAGGAGTGCTTGAATTGCCTTCTATTTTCTATAATGAATGTTTTATACTATTTTCTCTGTTTCAGCTTTTATTTACATTATTTTTTATAATAATATTTGACAATTTCCATTAAGGGATTTTTTTTGATAGAATAGTTAGGTTGGTGACAGTGATTTCTGTTTCGTCTGTCAAATAAATTAGAATTACTTTGTTAGTTGCCTAGATATTTTGTGTATTTAATGCAGTCATGTCAAATAACAATATATAACCAAAAATCGTTTAAAAATGAAGCTCCTTCTAACATCAATAAGCGTGCTGGAATATGATATTCTAATTCCGAAACAGAGAAAGTAATTTTTGCAATTTATATTTTTCAGGGGCCCCGCAAAAAAATTTAGTTTCAGGGCCCCAAAGAGCTAGATCCGCCACTGATACTACCGTTCTTATTTTGCGACTTGTAACTTTTTACAATACTATTTTAGTTGATTTAATATGAAGTTTGACCTAACTTTCTTTTTTTTCTAACACCATACCTCTAATACGACATCTTTCTTTATAATTACATTACCCCATCTCGTCTTTTCATGATATTACTACAACTACTACTTTTAATTTTTTTATACAAAAAACATTTAAGAATCATCTAAATTCAATCATTTAACATAGTTTAGTATACAATATTTTACACACTACTGAATTTAAATCAATTAACAAACAATAAAATAAAGAAAAAATATACCAAACAATATAAAAATTTTATAATACCTTATATTCATTTTCATACCTATCCTTTAATTTACTAGATACATTAATCTACTAAATTTTTATTAACTTCTAATAAAAAATAATAAAAAATTTACTAAATACAACTCCAAAATAACATTTTACTTAATATTTAAACATTTAACATTTTTATTTATTTACAACTTATTTACATTATTTAATACACTAAAACCCAATTACTTAAATTTTAAGCAACACTTAAACAAAAAAATGGAAATCGAATTTTGGACAGCAATATTAAATTATTCATTTGACATTTTTTTCTGATAATATTTTCCATTTAAAAAAAATCTAAAATTTAAAAAATATCAGTACAACTAACCACACCTCTCCTTAATATTTTTCCATCTTATCTTATAATTAAAAATTACATTCCACTTAATAACAATAGTACATAAAATATTATACTCAAATCAAAAAAGATTTACATCTATAGATATATAAAAACCCTCCTTTATACATCAGGCTTCAAATTTCATTCACAGACATAAACCTTATCTTTCAACCGTCTATACATAAATAACTATTTAAGAAAATATTTAACAAAATAATTTATACCAAAATAAATACATCTACTATACAATTATTCCACAAATTAATACACTATTATAGATACAAAATAAAACAAATAGATATATTTTCCAAATAAAAAAATAGTCTTATATACATTTTTCACACATAAAAAAAAACTAAACTTATTTAATAACATTTTAAAAATACATATATACAAAACATTAATACTAATACAAATAAACTTTTATTTTCTATAATAATATATAATAATTAATTAATTTTAAAAACCATCCTATAAACTATCATTATAAAGTTTCTTAAAAAAATCAAATTAGTTTGCTGAGTAATAGGTTGTTAGCGAAGGAGTATATTGCACAATAAAAATTTGTGGCACCATAAAAACTTGATGTATAAATTTTTCACTCATATTATAATTAATGTAAAATGTAAATTAATATGTGGAAAATGATTAATTATGAAGTTATTTGGCGACTCTATTTCAGGTTTTTATGTATAAATTTAATATTTTTATAGAGCATATTGCAGTGACAGCTTTCAATTCATGAAGCTAGTTTAAAACACGCGTGTGTAAAAACGAGACAGTAATTAATGATCGAAAATTAAAATTTTGTATGAAAAATCATCAGGCGCTCTTCATACGAGGCGAACATGACTCGCTGCATCTTTACACGCACGCACACGGTTTTAATTAAAAACACCAACAAAAACTACATTTCCCCAAATGTCAATAATTGTTACTATGATATATTATTAGCGATCAAATTTGCATACCTTCATTTTGCAATAAAGAGTAAAAAATATGTCCGCTGTAATTATATTGCAGTTATTTCATACGGTTTCCATTTTTAAAAATGATTAAAATTAAATTTTAAAAATTGCAATGCAAGTGTATATAGCGACAGCATTCAATTAAATTCGTCCATGTTAACAAGATTTTACTAAAAAAACTGAAATTTAAAATTTAATTATTACCACTATAATAGATTTTATAAATTTTATTAGATATAAAGACTACAGGGCTTCATTGGTTTAAATCACTTGATTTAAACCAGTGATTTAAATCAGATTTAAATCATCTTGATTTTTCTTATAAAAATCAGTGATTTAAATCACTTCTGCAATTGGTATTAACATCCCAGGTTTATGAAAATTGGAGGAAAAAGCATGTAGATAGTGTCACCATGTGACAATACTTAGCAAGAACTACTATATCTTGTTGACTAATATATTATTTTGAATTTATAACGCAGAATTTTTTTTTCATTAATGTGTAATTTTTTGTTTAATTTATCTTAAAATTGTGTTACAGTAAAATCTGGTTATAACGACATCGAAGGAATCCCAAAAATTTCATAAAAAGTAAAATAACGTTAGCTTATATGGGCACAGAAGAAGTGATCACAATTTTATTACTAGTTTGTTGCTATAACTAGTATCGTTATAATAATGATTTATGTAAATAGTTAGAAAATGCAATTTGTAATTTATTATTTAATTTACTTTAAAATTGTGATACAGAAAAATCCGGTTATAACGATATAGAAGAGATCCCAAAAATTTCATTAAACGTAAAATAACGTTAGCTATGGGCATAGAACAAGTGGTCACAATTTCGAAGTTATAATCAGTTTTTTACTATAAGCGGCATCGTTATAATAGTATGTAACCAGTTAGAAAATGCCTCATTTTGTGTAACGGTGGAATATTTGCTGAGTAAACGAAACGACAACCCGCAAAATAACACAAGGTAATCAAAAGTTTATTTTCTAACGTGTTTCATACAATATTTTTTTCTAATTTTGATATAGTTTTCTTCAATTACATTTTTTTGTCCTAATGTTGACATAGAAAATAAAAATATTGGAATTTTATGCAACCCTGCAATTAATATAAAACTAATTACTCTGGTGAGAATTTACATATAATATTAAATTTCATTAACTTTTATTAGTATCGTTTTTAACATTTCAGTATTTTAACTGTTATGTCGAAATGAGATATTTCTTTATTAGATACTTATATATCAGTCGCAGACTTGAAAATAAAACTCCCGTATGATTTTCAAGTCCGAGTCATACTCTTGGTCCTTGCGAAGGTCTTCCGTTTGCCAACTATCATTCACTACTGTTGTTCTGGCGATGGTAGAGAGTTTTTCTTCTAGACGACTGCAATGTTTGCATTCGTCCTGGCAAGGTCTTCTTGATAATGCGTCAGCATTACGATGGCTTGTACCTGCTCGATGCTCAATAACGAAGTTATATTCTTGCAATCTTTTAGTTGTTCGTTTAGTTTTTCTTCCAAACCTCTAGAATTTTCCATTAGTTTCTCTTCCCATATTCTAGAATTTTCTGTTAGTTTCTCTTCTAAAATTCTAGAATTTTCTATTAATTCGTCTTTTAAAGTTCTAGAATTTTCTGTTAATTTTTGTTCTAAATTTTTTATCAGTTCTGCTTTCAATGTTCTAGAATTTTCTATCATTTGTGATTTTAAGTTCTCTTCCGATTTTCTAGAATTTTCCGCCAACTTTTCCTCCATAATTTTACCAAAATCGGGCAAGCGACCCGTAATTTCAAATAAAAAGTCATCAGGATTTTCACCAGCTTCTACCAAGGCTTGCCGTAGACGATGTTGTAAAACAGACTTGGTTCCCGATGTCTCCAACTCTCGTTCCTCTAGCTCCCTCTTGAGATCGGCCAATTTTAATTCACTTAATTTAACTTGTTTAGTCGCCATTTTATTTATTTTTATTTTACACTTCACAGTTTTTAATAACCCTCGCACCTGACACCAATTGTAACGTTTTATTTATTTAGGTGAAGTGTAAAATTGATTAAAACACAAGAATTTATATAACTAGATTTAATAAGAGAAATATGAATTATAAAGAATAATGAAAAATAACTAACACTAAGAATTAACAAATATAAACACTAATTTAAGAACTAATTAGTATTACTAAAGACTTAAACACTAAGATAATTTATTTAAACAATCAAAACTACGAAATATTTATTTCAACACTATTTATATCACCGTCTATTTATTTATATCACCATCTGTACACTACACGTATTAACACAAGACTGTCCTCGCGATCTTTTGCTTGGGGTATTTATATTAAAACACATCATTCTAGAATATTCTTTGATTCCTTGTAAATCAGAACAATGGGGAGCGGACGGACGTGTTCTGACCTGCTCGCTAGCGGCCGCCGCCCGCGCCGCGACCCTGGGTTCGCTACATTGCCCCCTCCATAAGACTGTTTCGTCCCGGAACAGTTCGTTATGACGAAATCTGCATGCATCACCCTTGGTGCATCTGGAAGTCTTGAAGAAGTGACAGTCGACGGTCCGTTTGAGCTCTTCTTGACCGGTAGAGTTGAAGCTGCAGACTAGAATTTCCACTCCGGTAAAGCGGAAGATTGTTTCTAACATGCTTCTAACAATTCTCCAATCCAAACAATCTAGTCCACAGCCTATCTTCGGTACTGCCAGCTTCATAATGTCGTTCTCCAACAGATGGTTCTTCATGTCACACAGCGAGTCCCATAAATTGCGGTATGACGGCTTCTGATATGAGTATTGTTTCGTAACGAGATAGTAAATGTACCGCTTGTGTTCTACGTTATCATCCTTCAGTTGTAGCGTTTTCCCGACAGTTGGACGTTGGTTGGCCAGTTCTTGTACTCGTCCAAATTTTCTTTTAAAAACTGAAGCGATGCCGCGGGACATTTTAATGTCTTTCGCTACACAGTGAGTGAGGGAATATTCTGGGGACACGGTGAACAGATCTCGTTGTTCTTCTCGTGTCACGCCATACCGTGCTTTGTGACCAGTGGAATGGCTTTCCATAAAGTCTTTAAATGTAGGTTCTTCAGGTACAACCCGGCGAACCGTCGCTCCACGATGATCGTCAAAGTTATCACCAGCGAAAGGGGCTAACCGATTGAAGTGGACTACTCTCGGCTTTCCATTAGGTGTTTTCCTAATTCTGTAGACCACATCATTTATTCTCTTTACGATCTCGTAGGGACCTTCCCAATTCTTTTGTAGCTTCGGTGATAAGCCACGACGTCTTTGTGGATTGTAAAGCCACACCAAATTCCCAGGTTGAAAACCACCTTTTTCAGCCTTGACGTCATACTGGTCCTTCATCCGATCGCTGGCACCTTGAATGTTTGTGCGGACTTGTTCATGGATGTCATTCATTCTTCTCCGTAAGTCCGTCACATAGTCCTCCCCGGCAAGATCTTCACCGGGTTTACTGCCAAATACCAGGTCGCATGGTAAGCGCAACTCCCGCCCGAATAAGATGTTTGTTGGTGTCTGCCCTGTTGTCTCATGCACAGATGAACGGTAAGCCAACAAGAACAGATGAAGATGTCGGTCCCAGTCCCGTTGATGGTTAGAGACTACCTTTGACAAATACCGATTTATTGTTCTATTCATCCGTTCAACCATGCCATCAGACTGCGGGTGTAATGCAGTAGTTCTGGTTTTCTTTATTCCTAATATCTTGCAGATATTTTGGAACAGAGCAGACTCGAAATTTCTTCCTTGGTCGGAATGTATCTCTCGCGGTACTCCAAATCGGCAGATGCATTCTTTCACCAAAACTTCAGCGACCGTTACGGCTTCCTGGTTGGGTAATGGGTAGGCCTCAACCCACTTAGTAAAGTAGTCCATTACTACCACTATGTATTTATTTCCCTCGTCAGTTTCTGGGAATGGTCCGGCCACGTCAATCGCAATGCGTTCAAAGGGACTTCCAACGTTATATTGGCGCATTGGAGCTCTTCTTTTCCTATGTGACCCGTTATTTCCTGCGCAGACCACACATTTCTTGCACCACTCTTTAACATCTTCTTTGCAATTTACCCAGTAAAATCGTAGGCGTAGCCTCTCGAGGGTTTTATTCACTCCAAAATGTCCTCCACCAGATCCGTCATGGATCTCTTCCAATACTTCCGGTACTCTGTTCCTAGGAATTATCATCTGGGTTCTACTCTCAGTACCATCTGTATTTTCTACGACACGTTTCAGGAGGCCCTCTTCAACCACAATAGAATCCCACTGCGCCCAGTACGATTTTACACTTTGTGAGTGTCTTGCAACATCTTCCCAAACTGGTCTGCTATCGCCAAGTTTCCAATCCCGTATGATTTTCAAGTCCGAGTCATACTCTTGGTCCTTGCGAAGGTCTTCCGTTTGTCAACTATCATTCACTACTGTTGTTCTGGCGATGGTAGAGAGTTTTTCTTCTAGACAACTGCAATGTTTGCATTCGTCCTGGCAAGGTCTTCTTTATAATGCGTCAGCATTACGATGGCTAGTACCTGCTCGATGCTCAATAACGAAGTTATATTCTTGCAATCTTTCAGTTGTTCGTTTAGTTTTTCTTCCAAACCTCTAGAATTTTCCATTAGTTTCTCTTCCCATATTCTAGAATTTTCTGTTAGTTTCTCTTCTAAAATTCTAGAATTTTCTATTAATTCGTCTTTTAAAGTTCTAGAATTTTCTGTTAATTTTTGTTCTAAATTTTCTATCAGTTCTGCTTTCAATGTTCTAGAATTTTCTATCATTTGTGATTTTAAGTTCTCTTCCGATTTTCGAGAATTTTCCGCCAACTTTTCCTCCATAATTTTACCAAAATCGGGCAAGCGACCCGTAATTTCAAATGAAAAGTCATCAGGATTTTCACCAGCTTCTACCAAGGCTTACCGTAGACGATGTTGTAAAACAGACTTGGTTCCCGATGTCTCCAACTCTCGTTCCTCTAGCTCCCTCTTGAGATCGGCCACTTTTAATTCACTTAATTTAACTTGTTTAGTCGCCATTTTATTTATTTTTATTTTACACTTCACAGTTTTTAATAACCCTCGCACCTGACACCAATTGTAACGTTTTATTTATTTAGGTGAAGTGTAAAATTGATTAAAACACGAGAATTTATATAACTAGATTTAATAAGAGAAATATGAATTATAAAGAATAATGAAAAATAACTAACACTAAGAATTAACAAATATAAACACTAATTTAAGAACTAATTAGTATTACTAAAGACTTAAACACTAAGATAATTTATTTAAACAATCAAAACTACGAAATATTTATTTCAACACTATTTATATCACCGTCTATTTATTTATATCACCATCTGTACACTACACGTATTAACACAAGACTGTCCTCGCGATCTTTTGCTTGGGGTATTTATATTAAAACACATCATTCTAGAATATTCTTTGATTCCTTGTAAATCAGAACAATGGGGAGCGGACGGACGTGTTCTGACCTGCTCGCTAGCGGCCGCCGCCCGCGCCGCGACCCTGGGTTCGCTACAGTATTTATCTTGACTTGATTTTTATTGTGGCTTCATATCAAGCAATTTCAAGCTACTTACTTGATTTATTTATTAAACAGTTCGCATTTCGAATGAATGAATGAAATGAGAGAGAAATGGAAAATAATTTATATAAAGTGAAGGGGAGTCAGATCGGCTGTTCGAGTTAGTTAGGTATATTTCATTACATTATTTTATTTTATAAAAATTGTCATTTTTAAATTTGGTAACCATTCTGTGATTACAGAACACATTTTCTTTTATATTATTTCTGCATAAAAAATCTACTAGTCCTGAAGGAGACACAACGGAAATCTGAACGTCGACCTCGTAGACAATAAAGAAATTCGGAATAAATACCCGATTATTACCATCCATATTAATAATAATAATTACCTGCCATTTCACTATGATAAACGATGCGAATTAATTCCTTATAATTGAATGAAATAAATTTATTGTTCCTTAGTTGATTAACCAAAATTTAGTTTTTAAAGCTCAATAAACATAATTTACGATTGAATATTATTATTCGGAAATAAAAAAATTATGAGAATACAATTTTGATTTTATGAAAATTTTAAAAATAAATTTATGGGTAGCATAAAAATGGCTTAATTAAAATCGGTTTCACATGAAAAATTCCTTATCGGCGTATTAAAATTCCATTATTAAAAATTCTGCAGGTAAAATATCTGTGTGTCGCCGCATCATAACTTCCCGCAGTAAATGCGATTCTATTTCCAGTTATCAGCTCGACCGATACTTTTCCCATGTTAAAATATATAGTGCGGTGATGTCGAAGCTGATAGGGTAATGAAGCAATGAAAAGGGTGTCCGATAAATAGGAGTGCGGGTGTGGCCGTTAGCGGCGCAACGCCGATAATGAACGAAAGTTGTTGTTCACAGTTCATAGTTCGCTCGTATCTGTTACGGGTTACGCTAATGCGTATAACGTCATGAAAATTTCACTTCCGGGGTTAGGTTTTACGGTAATCGTGATAGGTGCTATTGCTGGCGGAGATTTGCTGTTAGGGCTTTCATAAGTGGAGTTAAATTTAAAGCCCGCCGTACACCAAATTATAACACGCGGTAAACAACACCTTTTGTTTTAATGGCACATGATAACAGAGAATAAATCAACCGGAAAATTATAGGGGAAATGGAAAATCTATACCGTTGGTTTACAAAATAGTTACTTATTTATTTATTTATTTATTTCATTCTTTTATCCTGTGATACATAAATGCATATGGATAGCGTCAGTTACAGATATACATATAAAATATCAAAATGTTATATAAAATGACAAAATTACAGTATTTTGTGTTGGGGATCTCACCTGAGATGCCAGAGAAGTTCTTCATGAATGATTGTTAATGATTGGTTTCACAAAAACTTCATCAATGTTGTAAAAACACTTATCGATTAAATAGACTTTTAAATTATATTTAAATGAATTGTATTTAGGAATACTAGAAATTTCTTTAGGTAAGGAATTGAAAATTTTTAAACCAAAAACGTTTGGATTTTTAGAAGCTATGTGCGTTTTGGCATATGGAATTCTGAACTGATCTTTTGATCTTGTATTAAAAGAATGACAACTTTCATTAGTCACAAAGTTATGTTTGTTTTTATAAATATATTTACATAATTCCAATAGATAAAGGCAAGGTAAAGTAAGTATTTGTAGTTGTTTAAATAACTGTTTGCAAGAGTGTTGATTGCTAACTCTATAAATACATCTCACTGCACGCTTTTGAGCAGCAAAAACATGGGATGCCCCTGACGAGGTGCCCCAAAGACAGATTCCGTACCGTAACCGAGATTCAATTAAAGCAAAATAAATCATACGTAGTTGTGATACGTCTAAGTAATTTTTGAAAAAACGTAGAGAATAACAAGAGCGATTCACAGAGGTAATGAGTGTTTCACAATGAGGACGCCATAGGGAGAATTCATCAACTGTGATACCCAAAAAAACCGTTTTATGTGATTTTTGCATTAGCTGACCGTTGACATAAATGTCTAAATTTACAACATTTATGTTTTTGTAGTTCCTAAAATGAATAAACGTAGTTTTCGACCCATTGAGATAAAGTTTATTTTCATTGAACCACTGTGCAATTAGCTCCATGCCAATCTCACATTTTTGTTTCACTTCAATTACATTGTTACCGGTGATTACCATCGAAGTGTCATCCGCATATTGTATGAGAGAGGAATCATTGTTGACAACATCAAGTAAGTCGTTTACGTAGAGAATAAACAGAATTGGAGCGAGAACCGTACCTTGCGGCGCCCCGATGTTAATTTCCAGAGTATTTGACTGAACATTATGACATGAATTGTTGTTTTTAAATTTTAAAGAAACAAATTGGGTTCTGTTACTTAAGAAGGTGTGTAACCAATCGAGTGGTATACCTCTAATACCGTATTTGTTTAACTTATCTAATAGCCTTTCATGGTCTAAGCAATCAAAGGCTTTAGATATGTCACAAAATATACCAACAACAACTTGTTTATTATCAATTTTAGAGACAATTTTATCGTACATGTCAGTTATAGCATCTGCTGTTGAAAGATTAGGCCTGAAGCCAAATTGATTTTTATTAAGGATGTTGTGTCTACTGATAAACGATTCTAGCCTATCAAGGAAACAGTACTCTAGAATTTTTGAAAATATTGAAGTCTGGGCGACTGGTCTATAATTGTTTATATTGTACTTGTCACCCTTTTTATAAATAGGAGTAATTTTACTAATCTTGAGGCTTTCCGGAAATGAACCTGTATTAAAAGATAAATTTATTAAATACGTGAGTGGTTCAATAATAAGGTGCAAGATTCGTCTCACTATGAAGCTGGGTACCTCATCGGGACCTCCCGAGTATTTGTTTTTTAATTTTGAGTGGATTAAATTAAAGACACTAATCTCATTAAATGGAGAAAGAAACAAACTATTTAGGTTGTGCTTCAAGATATTATCAGGAATAGTGTTGTCATTATTTGGTATCAAATTGAGAGTATTTAATGGAGCTTGCTTGAAATGAGTATTGAAAGTGTTAACAATATCAACAGGAGATTCTACAGATTCATTATTAATTTTTATTTGTATACTATCTGCATCTTTAGTATTGCTGCATTGTTTTTGGTTTATAAAAGACCATAAACTTTTAGAAGGATTACTTGATTCTGTTATTTCTGATTGAATGAAGTTACTTCTAGTCTTCTTAACAAGTTTGTCATGTTTCTTTTTCATATATGAGTATAAAGGTGTTAGTTGGTTATTATTCTTTTTTAAAAGAAAAAGACTTTTTAACTCTCTACTAGAACTCCTAATTTCATGGTTTACCCAGCTTTTAACTTTTTTTTGATTAGAAATTTTATATGGAAAGCTAATATTGAAAAACTTCAGAAATATGCAATGAAATTTATCAAATGCGAGATTAAGATCAGTTTCAGAATAAACAGAGTGCCAATCTTCAGTTTCTAGCAAAATTGACAAATTATTTATATTTGTCTCATTAAAGCACCTACGTTTAATACTAACCTTATTATTTGCGGCTATATTAGTTTCAGAGTCATAAAATATAGCGCTATGGTCAGATATGAAATTAGGGTCCACCATAACATTTTTTGAAGTTATATTTGTAAAAAGATAATCTAGGAGATTATTTCCTCTTGTTGGTTGGTCCACAATATTGACAAGGTTATATGAGATAAGTAACGAGCTTAGCGTTTACTGTATGGTTTTTATATTTGAAAATTAACTTAACATTTACGCAAATTGATTTTGTATGAAGAAATCTTTTCATAATAATTTTGTAGATAGGTCTGTCAATATTGCAGAAACCTAAAATTATTTAAAATTAATGTCTCAAGGTGTCCTTGACACATCTTTAACAAATGAATATTAAATTAATAAAAAAAAATTCAGATCTCATAATAAGTAATTAAATGTATCAATTTTGAAATTCAAAATTATTTTATTCACAGATATGACACTTGTGAATTTTGCTGGGGTAAATTCAGAACTACGCAGGTTATTTGCGCATGACGTTTTTTGGTAATAAAATGGTCGCTTTTTAGTTTTCCTCTGTCATATTCAAAATGAGTAAGTGTAAAAGACATTGTGCTGTGATAATATGTAACAATTTACGATACATGAATAAAGACATTTGCTTCTTTCGTTTTCCTGTAGATTCAGAAAGTAACATTTTATTTGAATTTTAAATTATGAATGGAAAACAAAACGTCTGTAGATTCAAATTATGGAATGAGGCATTTATGTACCATATAAGATGTTTATATTCATCTAAATTTTATATTTAATACCTAACTTTCTTTACCTGATTCAAATTCATAATTTCAAATTGGAAATTAATTTTGTAGCGCATTATTCAACTCGACTATTACATTATTTCACTAAAAACATAGCGCCTTTATTATAAAAATTAAAAATTATAATGGTGCCAGATTCCGATGAGACAATGATCCATTTATAAAATTTGCATGTTTAGATAAAGAATTGAGAAAGTAGATCTATTTTCTAACAAAATTTTGTAAAGTACAATCTTAGTCATAGTTCGGTTGTAATTTACAATTCATAATGTAATCTTTCAGTTAAGGATTGATTTTATCGAAGGGATGTTAATAAAATAAGGTCTTTCTTGAAGTTGCAGTCATTTAATCAAATCCACTAATACACCCACGTTTCAGCTCCATTTATTCCGGGATTTTGGGAAAACATTATGGACAATTGTTACAATAGATTATTCCCTATGTAGTTAAATTTCTTGTGATAAATCTGTGATGTTTAATTAGTTTCACATTAATTGTAAAATCTTGTTTCTCTATTCTCTGGCCCTTGATAGGCTATTGGTAGTTTTTTACAATTTTCGACTGTTACTCTACTAGAAACTTATATAAGTCAGTTAGTTAGTTGATAACTATTAAGTAACAAGTACTTGTGTGTGATTTATATATATTTGACGAAAGATTTCTGCAAAATAATTTACATATTTTACTTGATAATATTTTAATACAATTTACCTGAGTTGTAAATTTGATTATATGTTTTGTGTAGTGGAGTTGAAGGCTTTTTTATAATTTATACACTGTAAGTTATAACTATGAGATTTATTGACACACACAATGTACAGTTGATGGTCTGGCTAATCGTGCTACGACTGCCTCAGGTAAATTCTTAATAATAAACATTTAATTAACATTTACTAAACAGTATAGTCAACTGTATAAATAATAACTGATACACTACATTTTGTATGTTATCAGCACCCTGATGAATACTGTTTTACAGTCGAAACGTTGGTGCATTAGTGGATTTTATTAAATTTTAGTTTTGTTCAGTCCAGGGGCCTGATACATATCAGACGCACTTTACACCAGAGCTACCATCCGTTTAAGAGTCCACAATTTAGTTCAGTTTAAGTCAGATAAATCGACTCTTGAAATGGGTGGATCTGTCTGAGAATTTAGTTCTATTTAGAGTTTTTGTAATATTTAGATTAAATAATAAGTGTAAATATAATTAAAGTGTTAGTTTAAGTAAAAGTGTGAGTGTGTTCTATGGTCCTGTGTTTCCTGCATTGCCGTGGTCATCAGTTCGCAAATAATCCTAGCTTCATTCAATCCAATTATCCTCCTCGTGTTACACAAGTATTTTTTTGTAATTTTAACATATTTTTCTTTTGAAATAAAAAAAAAATTAATAATTTAATTTATCTATAAACCATTTAGTTAATTGTATATGTAATCCTACATTTTCTGTTTTATTTTTTTTCCTGAAAGTCTATAGCGGCTACAATATCTGGGTTATTCAACATGAGTATGCCAAAATAAAACCATATATTGGAAGAGTCATTTTAAGTAAAAAATGTTGTATAAAGATTTGTCCCTTTGAAAGTGCAGCTCATCAGACACATTTTTATTAATAACTGTGGTACTAGTAGCGCTAAGCTTTTGAAACTTAGCATGAAAATATTACAAATTTAGTTGCATATTTATTCTGTCTTTTGTTTAGGTATCCAACAAGAGGCGTCTCATATGGGGAAGTCATGTAAATTTTTTATTATAATTTTTTGAATGTTATAGACAATACAAAAATACACGAAAAAAGTACTCGTGATGAAACTTGATAAACCGGAATAGTTTCTGAGATACTTTACTTTTTTTAAAAAAATGAAGTAACCAAAATATTTTATTAAAATTTAAGTACATTGACGTTAAGAATAAAAATGTAGTGTATGTAGTATGTTTCAAAGATGTTAGACAGAAAAAAATCAATAAAATCAGTATGATAAATACGTATAATATATTTAATATACGAGTATTTTATTGAGGAATAGTTATATATAGGGTTAAAATTTGGAAATATCAATTATTTAGAATGAAATAGATCGGAAATTACTACAAGAATGGGGGAAAAGAAATAAAAAAACATAAAAGTCGGGCCGAATTTTTTTAAATATCTTAACGTCTGTATTAATTTATTATTGAAAGCAAGGCCGTACCCAGGGGGGGTTTTCGGGGTTCAAACCCCCCCCCCCCCGAAATTTTATCCGGTTTGGGTCTTACAAGCATTCATACAGATATCTACTTAGATCCTGAAGAAATAATTGATTGAGTTGTAGTTGAAAAAGATCGTAGAATAAATTTTGTACTAAGATAAATGTTCAATAAAATATAATATAAGTAACACAATTTTTAAAATTTAAAAACCCCCCCTAAAATTATTTCTGGTTACGGCCCTGATTGAAAGTATACTGTACCTAAGTACATTTAACTTTCTTATTCGTAATTAAATGCATATTTTATCACTATATTTATAAATGATGCAAATATAGTTCAAGTCAAAGTAAAATATATGTACCATTGAGTTCGTCCGTTATTCTTTCTGTGTCCGGTCATCATCATCATTCATCATCGTTGCACTATAATTATTCGTCTCATATTACAATACGATATTAATTCATTAAAATAATTAATATTGCACGCTCCTACATATAATTTATATTAAATGCGCTTTCTCATTCATAGTGCTATTTAAGCAATCTCATAGAACACGTATGGTAATACTAGGACAATAAACACTATAAACCAGAAGACAATCTCACTAAGTATCTGCTACAATGCCTTGTTTGCAGATCGCGAACATTTTAGTGGAACAAATGTGATACGTTGCACTTTACACAACGTTTCAGACTTTGTCACAAAATTTACTTATTCATCATTATGATAACGACTCGAAATATAATTTCTGTAAATCGTATAATTTGCTCGTAAAATAAATATGTCAAGGTACATTTAGTCTAAATTTTTTAATGAAAAAATATTTCTTATTTTAAAGTGAACATTCGAAATTAATAGCCATGAATCATGCGAGAATATTTTAGTCGAAGCCGAAACTTTAAGAATAAGAACTAAATGTGTATTTTTCACATATTACTATAGCATTAAAATTGAGTAAGTTTTACTTTTTTTACTACTTTAAGAACAAGAACTAAATGTGCATTTTTCACATATTACTACAGCATTAAAATTGAGTAAGTTTTACTTTTTTTCAACGAAATATTTAAAATAAAGTTGGCCTACCCGAGTTCCGCGTGTTCTGTGAAACACGAGCCCAGTGACCCAAGGGGCTCGACCGCTCCGAACACAAGTCAAATTATTATTTTAATTTCACGTTTCAAAAACATTTTGATTTTCAAAGTATGGTACGTTTTTCCGATGGTTTTGGCAATTATTATTTTTTTTATTAAAAAACGTCGGTATTTATCTAACTAGACAAAATGCTGTCCCATGTGTTTCTACCCTCTTCTGTACAATTTTATTGTAAACCATCGCAGAGGCACACCGCTTGTAAATTGGGAAGATTTTTCAATTTCAAGCGGCGTCTGATACAACGCGCTGCCTTTTTAATGATGTAACTGCTTCAATTAAAAAAAAAAATGTGATGATAAGGCGAGTCGGCGGCAGTCGTCTTATGTATTCCTGTCTTAAAACCATAGCCGAATGACCATCTGGCATCAACCACCAAGCTTGATTTTCGAAGTAGCACAAATGGTTGGGGGCTAGTTGCTATTTAATGTCAATGTTGATGTCGTCAATAAAATAATAATAGATTGTTGACTCTTCCAAATGTTCTGTTAACAAAATACAGGCACAAAAATTATCGTCAACCGAGCAGTAGAACGACTTCTGTTTACGAAAGTTAGCTGTAGATAAGTATTTTGTAAAGTATCACGATATAGTTATAACATATTTTTTAATCTACTTTGGGGCCCAAATTTTCTCACGAACATAGGCCCGTGGCTACTATCCCGTTGACATAGATTTTTTCACTAAACGTTGACTAATTCAATGTTTGTAACGTCATAAGCTATAAGAAGTTTTATTCATTCTTTAAAATCTTAGCATGATTTTTATAATAATATAGTCCATATAAGTAAATTTACTAATACAATATTACTTCGTCTATATTACTTTTAATTAATTATATACTTACAATTTCGTATAATTTGAATGTTTTGCAGTGGTGTGCACTCCATGGATGCGTTGGATGCGGCGCATCCCTTGTATTTTACTAAGAACATGTATAGTTTGTCACTAGAGCTTTGTATTATTTTTTATTCAAAATATTATTTTAAATGAACTTTTATTAATTTAAAACTAATCAATTTCTAAAGCTATTGCTTGTATTTCATTAACAATATGTTTATCTTAGATTTCACACATATAATACACTGAACGCTTTCTTAATACGAGAATATTCAATAAAGATGCGGCCAGAGATTTGAATATAAAAAGCATCCGCAACTGACGGCCACCGAAAAGAATTATACACTTTGCTCGTTTACTACTGCAAACTTAAACGCAGCGGAGATGCGGCGACAAAATAATTATATTAACGCATCCACGCAGAAAAATTATTACTTCAGTGAATCGAGAGCGCGTTGGTTTATTAAGTATTTATTCTATATTGTTAACTAGTTTATCATTACATTTTACTAGTTGTCTATTTTTCATTTAATTTTTTTTATTTTTTACTTTATCTTTATTTAAAGCCCTTTTATAATGGATAATAATAATGAATATGTATGTAATATCAAACATTTATTAAAGAAAAATTTCATTTTCAGAAGTTGTAGAAGTTGTAGTGAAAGTGAAAAGAATACATTAATCTAGTAAAGCAAAAACAAACAAATGTATTGAGAATATAGGTATCTTCGCATTTCCGATCTGCAAATTACAAAAAAAAATCTGAGGTCGACATTTATTTTCAAATAAAATTTTGTGTATTTATTTGGAAACCGCTATCCTGAAAATATCACCGCACGCCACTGATGTCTTGGCAATTACCTGAAACAAATAAAAAGTGTTAATACCACTGCTTCTGTATTTCTTTTAGCATGTTGAAAATTAACATTATTAATTAACATTAATTTTGTATTTTATTAACATGTAGATACTATATTTCTAGTAATAATGATAAAAAAATATAATTAAATCATAAATTATTTACAGAAATAGTAAGACAGTATTCCAGGAAATGCATTTTACATACAAATTGATTGTTAACGTTGTAATATCTCTATTTTGTAAGTAATGATATCAGCATTAATTCTAAACAGCGTCCACTAAACATGACTTTATTACATATTAGCATATGTGTAGGTTGTTGGTTAGCAACATGTATATTTTATATCCATTTTCATAACATATCCTTCCATACATTTTCCATTAAAGCGAATCAAATAGCAAATTAAATTAAATTTTTAAACGTGCATCAGAGAACGTATGTAATAAAATTAAAACTGAAATATTCTGCACAAAATTTTAATTAATAATTCAGCAAAGGAAAAAAGTATCATTTGACGGTAGCAACGGACCGAGATTAATGTTTTTATCTTCATTAGCATCTTTATCAGCCATTGCTGTTTTGCCGCGTGTTTAACCTTCACCCCATAGGCGTAGGGGTGGGAATTCTATAGCAGGGCACTATCATGTGTTCTCTTCACGGATTAATGACTTCTAACGAATAGTAAATTGTGTTATTGAGCGGAAACCTCCGAGATAAGAATATCCCTGCACCGCCCCTGACTGGGGTGAATACTAGTGAATACGGTCCTGCGTCATCACAAATCATCGTAATCTCCCGGTCATTAACTAGCAGGAAAAGGACTATTGTCAACCTGAGCGTGTTTTGTTCAATGACAATTGAAAAATTTGTAGGATGCTTCCATATTATCAGATTCGGTGATGTTATGCGTAGTCGGGGTAATGGTGTGTGCTGATGAATCATGAATCATTTATGTTATCAAGCTGATAAATATCTACTAATGTTTCCCGATAATTTCAATTATATTTAACTGGAAATCAATGTGTTTAATAAACCCACCATACTGCAGATATAATGTGTTGAAACATGAATGTTAGCTATTTGAATGGCGATAATATTGTATATTTAATACATCATATTTTACCATTCTTTAAAAAATTACTGTTTATTTAATTATTAAAAATTCATTCGCCAGTGAATGTGAAAAACTATAATTTGAGAACAAAAACCAGGAAACACATAATTTTTTTTTATTAATACATGTATCGCAACTCTTTGTAGTTATTTGTATCACCATGCGAGTGTGAGCTTATGCGAGATTTCGCAAAATATTTTCTGGGCGTGTAATACACAATTTTTTTTGCGCCAGAGTGGCTCATTTACTGCGTATATTCAACGGAAATTCTATCCTAAAAAACAATTAATGTGAATTGATGTTTTTCAACAATAATCGTAATCGTAATCGTACAACACGAGTATAATATGAATAAAAAATAAAACAATAATGATTCAAATTAACGTTTTCATTTTCAATAAAATAAAATTGCCTAGGCTGGTAAACAGAGAGTTTCTAGACAATTTTGAGTTCTGTGATATTAGTCGTGTCAGACGGAGACGCATTTTTTTTTCAATGTTTTTGATAAAATTTGTAGCTCGTTTTGTAAAAAAAAATATATTACTAATCAATTTTGTAGTTCAGCCAAAGGTTTAATATTGTTATAGTTTAATCATGCTTTACATTGAGGATTAAATGAACTTATACTCATTAAAATATTTTTATTGTCATTAAACCCAAGTTTAATTTCAATTATAAGTTATAACGCTAGTAATGGTACATAAATGCACATAATTTTATTAAATTTCCATTTCTTCCATCAATTTCTATGTTTGACTCATTACTGATAATTACTGCCTCTTGCTGTAAGTGGTTATAGTCAGATTTTCCCTTTTCATTTAATTCAAAATTTTGCAATTGGGTGGGCAACTAGATGGGCACAGCTGCTTTCAGGATTGACCAGTGCCCATCCTGGTCTATCCCTCACGACGGCCCTGTATGTATTATTTCTACAGTCTATACTTATATGTAGTTACAGGAGATGAAATGAATTTAGTGATTTTGTTATGTTATGTTCATTTTATGTCACATGGTATCACTGTCTTTAAAGTATAAGCGGACAGCTACATATTTATCTATTTTGTTCCCAGTTTTCAAGAGCTATTTGTCATTGCTTCCGTAAGAAAGGTTGTTGTGAAAAATAGTGTAAACTAATTTCTTGGATACGTAGCTCTTACACTCTGGTACAGAAAAATATCTCCAGGTTACCATTACCATTTTACGGTAATACAATTTTATTTTAAACAATAGTATTCGCAATTTATTTGCATCAAAACAACACACAAGCTTATACTGACAACAAATTAATCATTATTGTATTAGTTTGTATATTTTCCGACAGAGGCCAATTTTTCGATCACAATATCTTCTTTTCTTGTCCCGAAAGCAATCAGTATTATACATTTTGAGAAAGTATTTTAGCGTGTTAATAAATAAATTCAGTGCATTTGGGAAAAACTATACAAGTTAGTTCTCAATTTTATTGCATTGTTTACATTATTGAAAATTATGTATTGTTATTGTTTTACCACAATATTAGTAACTGACATGATTTGGTCATAATTTTAATTTTATTTGCAAGTAATAAACAAATAATATTTTTTCATCTTCAAGGAGGTGACAGGCTCCCCAGTGAATTTCTCAATACGTAAGTAAGAAACCTGCTAATGAAAACCGACACAAATAATCTGCAAACCTGTGTGTAGTATGTATTGAAGGATTGAAAACAAAATAATAATACAATTTGTGTGTTAGTCGCTCTGAAACATCTGGGAATATTATATTTTTAGAAAAACAAACGGGGATTGGAAAAACAATCCAGTTATTTTATAAATGGGTATTCAATCGGAGTGGTCAGTAGTTTATATATACTTCGAATGGCATATACATAAGGTTCCAATAAATTAATTACAAAATGTGTTGTTATCAATGTTGAATCATAAATGACTATTATGAATTCTAACGTTTATCCTATGCAGCAAACAATTATATTTAAAAATATGTAACACAAAATTATTTATAAGTACTTTGGGCTTTAAAGTTTAGCGAAACAGTTACAGAATAAATCTTAATTTGTGTCATTGATAAGAAAAGTTGCGGAGTACTGCCTTAGTTGATGATGATATATCTATATATGTAATGAAAATATACACTTATATTTATATTACAGTTATTAAAGTTTCAAGTTTGGTACCACTTGTGTATACATAAACATCAGGCCACTGATAGAGTTAAAACACTGGTCCTATTACGTTTAAATTCTTAGAACTGTGAGTACGAGCAATAAATTATACCCACTTGATAGTCAATATAACGCATGTGTGTCTTTAACTCGTTTTATTTCTCGTGATAAATTTGCCATTCATACAAAGATGTGAAGGAGAGATTTATGCAACATTCCAAATTACGTCCAATAAATTACTTCTTTCAGGGTGGAACCGGGGGTGGCAATCTGGTGCGGAGAAAATAGATCAAGGTTAGTCCACCCACGAGCTAAGGTTCTTTATGTTTCTTGCCAAATTTATTTTTAATATATTGTTTTCCACTGTAAAACAAATGTTTAGCATTGAACAGAAAGCTTAGCGTGATACAATGACATTTTTTTCTTATTTTCCTTTTATTTCTATTCTTTCATTCGTCTTAAATTCTTGTAAATCCAGAATTTTCCTTCAGACTTGAGTTAAATTAAAATATGTATTTTTAGAACTCAACTATAGTATGTTATTATTCCAACATATGATTTATGAATGCTAGATATTTGCTTAACCTTTTCCAATAACGTTTGATTCGAAATTGATTCATTCGCTTAAACACAATTTATACATGAAACATTTTTATTTTTTGCTATTCTTGAGTGTTATTGAAAATCCATTAACTGTCTTTATTTATCGTACGAATGCAATAAAATTTTCAAGGGTAATATAACAAATGGTGAGCTTATAGTGGGTAATGTTTTCAAACGACAAAAATGAAAATGTAACGACGGCAAAGCAGGAGTTTCATTTGCCAAAAGTTGGGATTAACATGAGTAGTAAATAGTGGAATTTTCTAAATATTATCGATTTTTAAGCGAATCACAAATTCTATTTAAAAAGATATGACAATTACTAAAAAAATTCTAAATTGTTTCCATATACTATAATTTAGTGTTTGTTGGGGTATTATATGTAACCGTGTTTAGAACACATTTTGTACTAATCTGTGCTTAGTTTTTTCTCAACAGTCAAATCATTTTTGTTTATATTTCATATTTAGGTGGTTACTGGCGTTGCATTTCAAACGTTGTGATTGGCTGATTTTCATAAGAATTGTATTCTGTTTTTAATAATATATTTTTACCGATCTCCACATAAATACATAAAGTGTATGCAACGAAACACGGAACATAAACTTTTAACATGAGATTTAAAAAAATTGATGATGTTCTTTCTCATTATTGATTTAGAGCAAAACTATGTAATAAAATTTATTCAAAATTAAATTCTACAAGAGATAAGATCAAAATCGATTGATTTAATAAATATAAAATATAATATTTTTGCTCAAAATTAGACAGCCGTGGAAATAAATGAAAATATCTATATGACAGTTGTGACAGCTAATGACATGTTATTATCTTTAATTTTTGTTACAATCTTGAATGCTTCATACGTCGATATATTAAAAATTTGTTTTATTTGTTGTATGTACCTTTCTTATTCTTTAATACTTTTTTAATTTTATATTTTTGTAACATTGGTATAATATTTAAGAAAAAGAATCTAAATTCAACTTAAATAATATTAAAATAAGACAATAAAATTATAAATCAGTGATACTTCACTAACCTGTCAGATATTCATTTATTTCCATGGCTGTCTGATTTTCAACGAAAATATTACTGTAACGAGCTAGACTCACCGCTGATGAGTCATCACGGCTGACCTGTCTGGTCAGGTAGTTGCGCTAAAGATTAAATAGGAACAGAGAAATATTTTGAAAACAATGTGGTAAAACAAGTACATATACATTCATTTTAAATTGGTATTTTTATAACAATCGTGAACAATTTAATTTATTCAGTATTGTTTGCTTTCTCTACTATTTAATGTACCTCTAACAGTGTAAGAACGAACACAGATAACTTCGGGGAAAATGTACTTAATATAACCCACCGCTGCCACCAAATGTAACAGAATTAGAATGAGCTGAGATTATTTATTATTTATTACATTAATGCCGAACTTTTTTATAATGTAATGTTATCATATAGTTTTATACATGAAAATAACCTATACTAATTTAGTGCAAAGTTAATTTAATGGGTAGATATTATTATATTCATTTTTTAATTAAGAGGTAATTTACGCAATATATAATTAATAATCATTTTTGTTCTCTCTCCCAATATGTGTGTTTGAAATATTTCAAACAAAGTAATTAATTAATAATTAATTATAAAGATTGAAATAAACAAAAACCTGGAATCAGGAAAAGATTAATTTAATTTAAATTATTAATTCAGGGAAAAACGGATTCAATACTCATCTATACAGCAATTCGAATAATTTCCTGGAAGTTTTGCTGTAAACTTTAATTGATATTATTATTAAGCTTGGATACACTACAAATTGAATAATTTAATCAAGCTGAAAGCTAGTCATTTATTCACTTTTAATACTACTAGTTCTGATAGAATAAGAAATAGTTTCGTAACTGCAGCAGTTATCTGATTAAAAGTTGAGAGAAGAGAATTGTAGAAAAATAAAAATGTAATGCTCATTTTCACGTGATATTCATGTACAGATATGGAAACTCATCTCGAAAGACAGCGATAATTTTGATTTCCCACACTTTATTTACCGTTCTACCAAATTTTATTATTTTATTTTTTTATTCGTACATATTTAACTCAGTACCAAAAAAGATTCGTATTAAAAGTTTCGTACAACACAACATCCACGAATATTATAAATCACATATAAATATAATAATAATTCAAGAGTATATTTTTATATTATTTTTCATGTTTATAAAAAGGAAATGCCGTATTTATCATTTTCTACAATTAAAATCTTGTTATTTTATACTGAAGAGAACTTACACTACCGATAGAGGCAGCACTGTCGCTTCAACAGCTGACGTCGAAAGAGTACTGCTGGAAGTTTGCCATTGCAAACATATGTAAATACGCGAAATGAAATTAAATGTAGTAGAACATTTTCGATTTTTTAAATGATATTGCAAGCTCCCGGCTCCCGGTGTATAATTGAAGGTAATAAGTGTATGGAGACAATTCACAGTTAACAGGCTGTTTTCATCAAAGTAAGGATAAATGTCATGTTAACTCGCATTTCACTAACCAAATTTTTATAAAAGTGTAAAAACTTGTTTCAATTATAACATACGTGTATAAATAGTCAATATGAACATATAAATAAATAAATATTACTGATATTAAAAAATATTTAACATTTAATTTGGCGCCCGGCGCCCTTTTATCCGGTTCTGGGCGCGCATAATACTTCGATACGATAATTATTTCGGGGATACTGATACATACGATTTATACGAATAATATAAATACTACACATCTCTACTTTAGTCGGAGAACTTTATCTTCCTATTGAACACTATACCCAGTACTTTTCCTGCTATTACAGTATAAATTTACTTAAACTTATAGGAAATTGTCCGACGGATTTGATGTTTTGGAAAGTCAACATTTCTGTAAGAAAATGTTTCATTTAAAATTAAAAACAATTTTTCACTTTAACGTCCCATACTTTTGTTTTTAATTGAGATACTAATTTATTTCCTCCGGAAAGACATTTATCCGTATATTCTGCAAGTACTGATTAAATATTAAATATTGTAAATAAATAAAATGTGAATAATATACACTCAGTTTTATAGTTTTGCAGCAGAAGGTATAGACACCAATAAATAGTGGAGAATATTTAGAGAAAAGACCTAAAAAGGATTTCGTGCTGATTTTTTTTTCAATTTCCGCAATAAGATAGAACAGAGAGACAAGCATGATCAAATCCCTTGGAAAAGTTCCTGTAAGAATAAGTGAATTTAAACTACACCGGGACAAGTACAGAATGCGACTTAAAATAAGTAAGATACGGAGACAAAGTTCTCCGACTATCTACAGGTGTTCTTTGGTATCTACACTACTGCTGTCTTGGGAACTATGAGAGATATAAAGTTGGTTAAATTTGTAAACAATGTCTATATCAACATAATAGTTTAATAAGCTAAACTATTATTTTTTCGACGAATGGCTCTCAAATGGCTTTCGAGAAAAAGGCAAAACTAATTATTTATTATTTTTATTTAAATATATTTATTATTTCGGTACATTCAGAGTAACATCTCTGTCGAATGACGTATTAAAAAAATAAATGTTACAATTAAAAATATTTTGAGAATAGGATATTGATAATGAAAAAAATGTGGTACTTTGTTTTATGTTTATGATGCAAAATGTATATATTATTTTTATTTTTAATAAATAATATTCCTAGAATTAACTATTTTGTAACCTGTTTGTCAGGTAACTCTAAACAACAGTCATGGCGCGTGACGTCAATTTTAAGGAAAATTAGTTTGTCAAAAGCGTCAGTGTACATTTGTCAACGAAATCATTGCGATATTACGAAGTTTTTGTATATTTACTTAAAAATAACCATGTTATCAGATGTGCCTTTTGACGGGAATTTTAAAATCAAAACTTACAATTTGTAAAAACTAACATTTAAAACTATATTTTATGGAAAAAATATGTTTTACATCTACATATATCTCTAATCTTTCATCTTAACCACTTAAAATATTGTCAAAAACCCCGTTGTTTAATTCATTAAAATTGTTTCATAATTAGGATATTGTTTGTTATTTTTAAAATTTTCTCGAGATAACTAAAATGTACCACTTAAAATGAAAACTATATATACAGAAATATTATTGTTGATTGATACCATGACATGAAAAGAATAAAACCTGCAAAATAAACTTCTGGACAAACTATTGTTACCTGGTTACAAACATTTAAATGTATTCCTATTTGAAAGCTCGACCCTCTAAATTTTACGTACTATTATTTTTGATAATATTTTCTTATACAATAAAAATCTATACATAAACGACTTTAAGAACAGCTTATCAAGGTAACATGAATTTGAAAATAAATGTAAAAGAGTGAGTCACGAATATGGCTCATGTAAAGAATAAAGTTTGAAGGAAACAATTGGTCGAGTGAAAATAGAATAATAGTTCACGTCAGCGGCAGGAGTGCCCTTGATAGGGTAAATATATCACAGATATCAATATCTCCATCGCTGGAGTCGAAAACAGCCACAACGCGAGCTAATAAACTTGTAGTCGGAGAAGTGAATGGTATTGGTTTTCTGGTTGGTTATCAGGCGAGATCGCAGATTGGGAAGTTCTGCAGTTAGCGTTCCCGGTACCGTTCATACTCTATTAAATCTGCACGTACAGCGCCGGGAAGCCGGAAGTAACTTCTCTGCTACATGTTCACGTACAGACATAAGGCCACGAGTTCATGGTCGGAAGTGCACAACTAATCTCCAACAAGAAGACAATGAAATATTACTTCATCCATGGATTCTGATTCTCTTCTATTTGCTCTTTTTTTACTTTAATTTTTGGTAACATCTACTTCTTAACCCGAAATTTCTATAAAACTTACTAATAGGAGAATGATGTTCTGGGATTTAGTCAACTGTGAAATTTATTTTCGACATCTACCGGTTTCGGCACCTCGTATGCTATCTTCAAGACGTGAAAATTAAATGCGCTTAACTAATAAAATATA
Organism: Stenolophus ochropezus; assembly: GCA_035578165.1. Lineage (NCBI taxonomy): Eukaryota > Metazoa > Arthropoda > Insecta > Coleoptera > Carabidae > Stenolophus > Stenolophus ochropezus. Next base: position 18,389,772 of record JAQOWZ010000010.1, on the reverse strand, counting down.
ATTAAAATCAACTATTTTTATTAGTGCTTGTTTCAGAACAAGATTTACCTACATTTTAATGAAATTGTTTTTATCCTACAGTATCTGCCAGAGATAATGTGTTTGAATTATTTAATTTTCTATTTTATAATTTGTCTTTTACATCTCAAATGATGTTGGTTTAAAATGTACTTATTCGGTTTTTCCGGTTGCAGTTACTTTTTTATCTTAGCATGTTTATTTCAATAAGATATTGTAATCTTACGTGAAAATCATTATTATGTAGGTAGGCAAAGTTATTTGTATTATATTTATAAATGACAACTGCACTTAAAAATAAAAAAAATCTTCATACAAAATTACAACAATGTATGACTCATTGTTTCTGAGTTAACGAAAAAATTCAAAAAACACTTCGAAAAAAGTACCCTCTGTCATTGCAATGAAAAAGATAGATGCATAACTAGATATAATTAAATATTATACATACATATGATTCAATCGTTTTTATCAAATTGTAAACATATTTCTGTAAAATGAGAAGAATTTTAGTAAATATTTTATATATTACATATAAAATATCTTATCTCGTTATTTGAGTGTAATTAATATTTTTCCGTACACATTATTAGCGCTCATTATGTACCTACCAATGTCACTGACATACCATAAGGGTACATCATTCAAGTAATCTTACGCAAAAATTAAAACGAACAATATTGTTGACTAACATTTTAGTATGAATGTATGTATATAAGTATGTATGTATAAAAAGCTGATAGATTTGTACAATGTTTTTTTTTTTTAATAGTATATTGTATATCAAGTGTATTCATATTCATGCGAGTATAATTTTTGGGCACGAGTCATGATTGAGAGTCACAATTTTATATGAGTGTGGATTTGAGTTTTTTCTTTGACTAGTTGTGCATTATATTTTTTGGTGACCACATAAAAATAACATTTTCACACAAACTATCAGTTTGTTATCAAAGAGTCAATAGTGATAACCATAAAAAAATAAAGAGAAGAGAACATCGGCTTATGGTATGTTTATTGGTTTAAACGGAATGGACATAATTTTGTTTAAATATGATTGGTTTTGGTCAAGAAGGAAATATTTATTTCCGTTACCTAATCACAAGTCCTGGGCAATTATTCTTTTTGACAAATTGTGTATTAAAGGGAAATTGATAATTTAATTATCATGTTTCGATCATTTATGTTATTATAATTATAAAGGAAGTTGTCCGTATTATAAAGTTGGCGCTTATGGTAATACCTTCCACATGACAATAAAAACAATATTCCTTTTACTACTACATAAAATGTAAATGTAATTAAACATCAAAAGTTTATATAACAATGAGAGAAACAATAAAACCACATTATGTAATATAAAATGTTTGTTTGCAATATTTTTCAAGCGTAAAAATGCATTTAATTTTAATTAAAGATAAAATAGAAATCAAAGTAGTGAAATGTGTCCGACACAAACACAATCTTCCTAATCAGATTTCTAATTCGTTAACCGCATTTTCATTTCGCATTTCGCTAAATCCAATTTCCGTAGCTGCTGAAACAAAACTCTTTACTTTTATCCAACAGTGATACACTTTTGTTTCACAAAACAAAGACAAAAGCCACCGACTGGCGTTTGTTTCCGTAGATCTTGGCGGAATTACATTAGATAACGCCCGGGCGATGAACGTACAAGATGCGGCTCATAATTTAATCCGGTGTCTACATATTCATAATAAGGTTTATCAGGATAAGCGTGTGGGAAGATGGCGGTAAGACTCCGCTAAGTAGATGCGTGATCATACCGGGATTCCTCTAATTTTATTTACTCTACTGGAATGGGATACATGTGCTATCATCCTGATGCGAGCTTTTCATTCACGTGTGCGCGAGCAAAGTCTTTTACACGAATTAGGAATGTCTCCTTTCCTTTTGTTTTACCAAGTCACGTAAGGAAATTCTGGATTACATGTTTTTTAACGATAGCGTGAGAAATAAACACTGGATTTCTGAGTTGGCATTATCGAAATAATTATGAAATTCTTCTTACTCAAGTCCATAGAAAAATTCTCGTCTTTATATTCTTAATTATTTATAGAAACTGCACAGAAAAAAATACACAAATGGAAAAATAATTGTAAAAGTGTAAGTATTAAAAATCATTGCAAAAATTATTCTGCGTCAAATTAAAATACTACAGAGGTATGAAAATATGTTAATTTATTTATCTAAAATAACCATAACAATAGAGCAATTGTTGACGCATAGAATAAAAAAATCCACTAGCGGTATGAAATTTTTATTTTACCAGTGGTTAAAAATCAAATATATGTTAATCACAATAAATCAAAAATTTGTTAAGTAATTATACATACATTATAAGTATTGAAAAATTCAAGAACAAAAACTACACTTTTCATACTTGTATCGTATCGTCAACTTTCATTTTCACTTTATACGTACGCATACACTGAAAAATTATATTGTAGCGATCCCAAGGTCACGTCGCGGACGACGGCTGCTAGCAGACTTGTCACTACTCATTCGCTGCCCTTCTATTGATGAAGATACGAGAATGTTCTAGAACCTAATTGCCTCTACTATTTAAGCCTGAGCAGAAAAGACCGCGAGGACAGTCTGATACTAATTACTAATACCCGTAATGAACATAAATAGATGGTGGAAATAAATATCGTATAAATAAAGAATGCCTAGTGTCAAATATTTAAAAAAATTAATCTTATTGCTTAAATCTTTATTAATAATTATTATTCTTAAATTAGTGCTTATATTTGTTCATTCATAGTGTTAGTTACCTATATTATATTTTTATAATGTCTTATTCGTTTATTAAATTTATTTATATAAATGTTACAATATTGTAATCAATTCACTGTCACTGTCAATTTCTATTTGTTAAGTTATGTTGAAGCTGCATTTATAAGAATTATTACGCAAAAAAAAAATCTGTAAGAAACGATAAAAAAATGGTTTAATAACCTGGCTTTCGAAGCACAAGCAGCTAATAGTGAAGTAGGAAACCTAAGATCACTGTACAGAATAACAAATAGACTATCAGGTAAAAACACAAAACTCGTAAACATAGTAAAAAACAAAAATGGAACACTACTTTGAACAGTTGAGCAACAATTACACCATTCGCAGGAATATATTAGTGAAGTTCTTAACGATAACAATCAGATGACAGCTGATGCCAATGAGGGAGAAGATGAACAAATGTTTGAAAACTCAAAAATAAATTAACTAGTCTCACGGAAAATGAATATAGATCCACCTAGTATAGTAGAAATCAAAAAAGCTGTAACCAAGATAAAAAACAATAAAGGAGGACAGAGGGTCCCTGATAATATATTAGCAAAAATTTATAAGGTAGATATAGATCTAATAGGTAAGCATCTATTACCTACAATAAAAGAAATCTGAGAATACGAAATAATTCCATCGTAATAGAAGGAAAGTCATATTGTTAAACTTTTCAAGAAAGACGACAAACTAGACTGTAATAATTACAGAGGCATAACCCTGAGCTGCACCGCTAGCAAAGTTCTAACCAATATTATCTTAGACAGATTAACTGGGACATTAGAACCCCTAATTAGTCCAGGAACAAGCAAGTTTTAGAGTAAATCAATCAAGCGTTGACCACATAAATACAATCAGCGGAATGGAGATCGAGGTTATATATGTTTTTGTAGACTTTGAAAAAGCATTTGACAGATTAAAACAAGAAACTATCTGGGAAACATTAAGTCAAACGGTGTTTCTCAAAAGATAATTTGCCTTTTTTATTTATTCTAGTCTTCAGGACTCGAAAGCCTGAAGTTTCGCCACGTGGCAAAACATTATTATTGTTATAATATCTACCAAAGTATGTACATAAATAATATGTAAAATATTCATCAATAATAAATAATGATAAGAAAAAATGATGGAAATGTATGTTGAAAGATTAAGAAAACAATATAACAAAGTGGTGTTGAAGGCTGAGAATCTGAAATGTATACAAACAATATAAAACCGTCATAAGATCTTAATACTTAATTTTCCTCTTTTTGTGAGAATGTTTACTGCAAAACATAAATATCTTAAAGAATAGTGTGCATTATGTGAAACTGTTACTAACATATGCGCATGTGTAGTAAAGCGTGTTAATATGTAAGTTTACATAGGATACGCTAGGTATAAAGGTAGATTCCTTCAGGCTTATAGCTTAAGGGTCGTAGTTTCAATACATTAACTGTTCTGTAGTTATTATGTGGGAGTAATAAAATACATAACTGGTGCATTATGCATATATTCAGTTGTACACAACACTTAAATTATGCGATAGTTGTTTTGTAAATAAACCTTTACCATAATTTAGTAATAGTATATTACATGACTCAGGTGCATAACACCAAAGTCAGCAATAACCGCGAGACTAGAAAGCATTCCCGCAAAATTTGTATGCTATTTTATTCACAGTCAATTAGTAATTATTTAATTCTAACAAGAATTTTGTTCATATATTTTGACAGTTTTATTATGATTTATTTATTGACTTAGGAATTTACATTTTTTCAAAGAAATCACACCTTTTTACTTCCTTGTACAAAGTAAGACTGATTGAAAGATGGTATTCCGCTTTAAATTTAAACAAGTTCAAATGAAGTGCAGCAAAAAATGTGTATAATATATTATAAAGAAGTCATGTTGTGTCCACATCAGAATTTTCATACTATGACGTCCTATATATTTTATTTCATTGCCTGATCACGTTGAAGATAACTCAAGGTGGGCCTAAATCGGTCGATGTTGATTGAAATTTTTAAATAATTTGACTTCCTCTCAGCACTGTATTCTATATTTTATTTTCCAATATTTAGGGAGAGCAAATGGTTAAGTTGAAAAATCCAAAAGTTTCATATTCAAATATTTTTGGGTGTAAAACACTTTAGAAATAGAATGAAATCATACATATATATATATATATATATATATATATATATATATATATATATTCCCACCTTTAATAGACGATATAAATAAGAGATAAAGCTGTGTTGTGGAAAATTGTTGCTAATCAGGCAATCAGATTGAAAATTTTAAAGCTTGTTATTGCATAGAATATAGTGAAATAGAATAGCACAAGGAATAAAAATATCAGCACTGTATTTTCTTTTCCTTTATTTGAGGAGAAAAAATAAGTTGAAACACCGAACGGTTTGAATATATATTCATGAAAAGACAATAAAAAAATGCAGATTAGAAATGGTTACTGATTTTTTTCTATATTAAGATTGTGAGATTTGTCGCTACCACTTATATTGTCATTCTTAAGGGCGCCACCAATCCAGGGTTAAAAACAAATCTGCTTTAAAAATTTCTGTCTCCCTTCAGATTTTTTTCCGAACAAGTGAGGACCTCAAGTATATTCTTCCGAGGAACCTGTTATTTTTATATAACAAACACATTATAAACCTGGTACCGTAGTACCTAACAACTATGAATCTTGTACTAATATTTCATCCCATGAAAAGCAACAATATTGAATACCAGGCATAGTCCCTTAAGCCTACTTGAACCCCTATCGAGCAGCAGCATCCTGCAGGAAATCTCGTGTATCGCGGATCCTGTACGTGCTCAAGTGCAGCTGCAGGTTGTCTGGAGAAGGCGGAAATCGCTGATACGTCGCCGGATGCTGGATGCTCATGCACTCCGCATTGTCTTCCAGTTATGCGTACACCAGATAACACACGTTCCTACACCTAATAACCATCGATATTGCTATTGTTATGCTCTTGTGGATGTAATGAGTAGGTGTGTGAAAGGTGATATGAGATGCTGGTTTTACTCATTGACAATGTGTAGATATACGGTAATAGCTAATGTATTTATCTAAATATAAATAAGGATATTATCTCCAATGTCGGTTCAGTGGATGAGCAGGTTAGCGAATATCTTCTAACTTGCTGAGATACCAATAAGAATCAGAGATCGCTGGTTCAAGACCCGCTGACTGACAATTTATGTGAATTGTCGTTAATAAAAATCATAGTCGAATGCTGCAGACTTACCACCTACAAGTTTCAAATATGAATGAGTTCGGTTATGAAGGGACCGCGGCATTTAACTTTATACTACTATTAAGCACTTGTAACAGTTGGCACGTAGAAAAATTTTATTGGCACGTGGGGAGCTTTAGTAGCTTTTCTAATTTTTTTTGTTGAATAATGCATTAAAAAACTAATTTGTATTTATTATTAAAAATCTGATGTGTCCAACACAATACCTCCCGCCACTGTAGTAATATATTCTATATAAGTTGTTCAATACATTTAATTTGTTGTTTTAAAATTAATTTGTTATTGCAGTTCAGAATATTTTTAATTCATTTCATACCTAAAATTTCCTTCACAAATTTTGTATGACCAATATGACAGCTATTTTTGACGTTACTAAAACCAGAACTGAACTTACTTTGATTCACGCATGCAAATACATTCCTAATATATTTCTTCCATCTTTTTAAATTTTACAATAAAATTACTTCATTTTTCACTTATTTTATCTTTTACACTTACTTACATCAAATTTGACATCATATGTCAAATTTTGTGAACATATGAATAACCCATCTGTTTTATCGAAATTCCTCAGTCTAAACGATATGTAAAATTATTATAATTTATATTTTTTTTTCTATCTAGTTAGAAGTCATATATAAACTTAATTATACAGATCGGTAGAAAATTAAAAAATCTTTGTATTTATAATAACGAAATTTGCGAAAATATGGTATTTACAGGTATTTTTTAGGAAAAACGGTTTAAAGCTTCAAGTAAAGTAATACTTCCGGTTAACCAATTGTAGTCAAAATCTAATCAGTTCATCACATTAGAATAGAACTCTTAAATACGAAATATTATATTTTTTACTTGTATCGTATTGGAGTTATCGTGGACGAAAAATCGTCACAGACACACATACACACACACAGACATACAGACATCAAGCTAAAAATAGTAAAATCGTATTCTAGGGACCCTAATTCGTGCTCATATGTTGAAAACCCACTCACGAGAAATCTGGCCAAAAACAATACCTCCCTTATCTATATACTGATAGGCGGGAGGTAAAAATATGTATTTTGTTCCGAAACTATACGAATAATCTAAAAAAAATCCTTTGACACCGAATATATCCAGGTTCATTTAACTGCGCTCAGTAATTTAAGTGGTTCTTCAATCTCGATAACAGACTCTACCTATATGTGTAATTTAATCCTAAAAATCTTAAAAGATTGCAATCTTGTAAGTACAAATAATAGTTCATCAATTCATGATTTCCCCCTAAAGTACCTATATAATTTCTTATTTATGTATTTCTTTCTCATTTTTGTTTTTTCTGTCATGTCAAATTCATGTTTTAATTTGAGTTTTCAAAAAAATAAGTTTTGGTTTACATTCTTACAGTAAATTGTCAAATTAAAAACATTTTTCATCAAAATAATTTTATTATATTTTATATGTTCTTTACCACTTACAATTTGACACCTATGTAAATTTTTAAATATATATTTCTACGTATGTTAATAATTTATCAATTTTGGTTAAACTGTATAGTCTGAAAAGTAGGTAAAAAACATTTTATTTGTATTTGTATTGTATCTAGTCAACATATCTGGCAATATTCAATAAAATACTTATGGTTGCCGCTGCATTATCGATTATTAATTTTTTTATTGAATTAACTATTTATGCTACTAAAGCAACTAGCCAATTATGTTATTAATAATTATAGTACCATATTATTTCATTATGGATCAAATGACAGATAAAATCGCGATGAGAATTTCATTAGATTCTAGACAATTTTACTTCTATTTGCGTTGTCAAGTTTAAACTGTCACTTTGAATTTTTGACACAAATAACACTGCTTCAGTTTTGCCAACCATAAAATAATTGATTAAAGGACACTTTACAAACTATTACGGAATAGAAGCAATTAAAGTCGACTTTTCGAAAAAGTGAGATTTAATGTGATATTATGGAACCGGGTGTAAATAAGTAAACTACCGCTACCCCTGACCTTTTGTGGTTTGAACAGGTATACATTTGGAACTGATATTGATTGTTTTGGAAGTAGATACTCTACTGAATTGAATCAGTGATGAAAACGAGGATGCAATTTTACTGAAGTTAGATTAACCACCAGATTGCCGTTCAAAATGTACCAATTAGTCTCATTATTTGATTCGGTTCACAATGCCACTGAGTAGATCAAAGCTAAAACCGATGTTTGAAGGATCACAGCATCAGCTCCCATCGTAAAGTTGTTCCTGCTAGTTAGCATATTAGTCCGTCAGGTCAGCTTTGATAAAACAAACCTTCATGAAACAGAATGAGGCTTGGCGACGCTTATACTTTATAATTTCAATTAATATCTTTGCATACATTTTACGGTTATATGCATTAGAAATCTATAAGTTTTATACAAAAAATTCTCAAATTAGTAATTAAATACATTCATGATTATAAAGATAATTTGAATTCAAAGAACACTTCTTAATTATGGGATTAGTTCAATTAAACAATAAATATTTATACTGAAAATACTTACTATCAGTATCTATTTTATTAATTAATTTAAATTTATACTATCCAACAGTCCCTAGTACAGTAATCACTTGGCTACAGTGAAATATATTTTTGGTTAAATATTTGTAATAACTGAAATTTGAACTCCAGATTTTAAACTGTTAAAAAATCACAGCGCGCTAACCAAATGAGTCACCGTTGCTTGTATAAATTGTAGATTGTAGATTTACTTGTACTTCTACGAGGATAGTTCCAAAAGTACCTGATTTAACAAAGAAAACACAAGAAATTTGGGAAAAATATAATTACTTCTCTACACAGTCTCCTTTTAGACCGATACATTTTTCCAGCGATGTTCAATAGCTTCGATACCCTGTTTATAGTGAGAACCATCGAGCTTCTCAGAATAGCCATTATCCGCAAACTCCAGTTCTTCATTGTTGGTAAATTCATTACCACCGAGCCATTACAAGTTTAGGAAGAAATAATAATCAGAGAGGGTTAACTCATTGATTCTGGGCAGCGCGATAACAGATGTGAATTTTCTTGATAGAACAACACTTTATTTTAAGCATATGGTTGTTTTTTCTTGATATCATCACTCGAACGCTGCAATAATTTCGCGTAATAATAACTGTTGATTAATTTTCTTATAGGTAATTAATGAAAATTATCTCACATGTCACATGCTTCTCCAAAAACCGACGCTATGAGCTTGTCTGCATATTAAACTATCTTCACCTTCTTTGGAGCCGATTATCTCCTCCCAGTCCATTGTTTTGACTGTTCCTTCATTTCAGGTGTGAAGTAGTAGATCCATGCTTCGTCTATGTTTATATATCTGCACAAAAACTCATCACGACGCTGTTTTTGTTCCATTGTGAGCAAACGCGGTACTCATCTTGTGTACAGCGGCACAATTTTCTCATGTCCAAATTTTCAGTCAATATGCCAAATACAGCCCTTTTTAAAATGCCTACTTCGCAGCTCGTACGGCCTTGTTTAAACTCTGTCACCCAATATTTTGTTGTTGCAAAAGAACGAGCAGACCAGCAGAATTCTCCAGAAGAGAATTCAGTTCGGATTTGATATTGGTGGGATCGAGACATTTGTTTCTGTTTTTACAAATTCACTGAGTAGAATAGAGTCTTCAAACTTCAAAATTATAAGGTTGGTACTTTTTTACCAGAGTAATACTTATTTTAAATAAACAACTCCAACTATGACGCCAGGTCGGGTACTTCTGGAATTACCCTCTTAATAAAACATACTATAAATGTTGTATAATAAGTTCAAATATGTAAAAAACTTACCTATAATTAACGTATATTGTAAACCGCACAAATTATATGTTTTGATGATCGAAAATGTTCAAGAAAACAAATCAAAGGCATATTTGTCGGTTACAATAATTAGAATATTTTACAAATTGTTAGTTTCTTTAACTACTTTTAGGATAAATTTTATCAAAGTACCTATAGCAAATGCTTCCCTTACGTAAAATAAAAGCAATGTATTATTTATTTTCAATTATATGCCGCCGGATTAAATTCTACTACTTGCTTTCTAGTATTACTGTTGCTTGTACTGTATTACAGTATTTGTATACAAGAGCAAATATAACAAATAATAAAACACAGTATCATGTTGAAAATGAACTTCGAAAAAAGGCTCGACAAGGAAAATCTGCCCAGAGTCCCGTAAGTTGGAAAATAGACACTGCATGCATTGGCGTTTTCACCCCACCGTCTGTAAATGCAAATCTGTGAGTTACGTATCCAAAAAACGAATGACTAGCTATGTAGCTTCTGCTTGGGGCAATGCAGTAGGGGCGCCACCATCGTTGATAAGGTCTGGTGACGTCATAATAACCGCGTTGATGGGTCACCTGCGGGTACCTATTCTGAATCTTTGAAGATATAACACATCAACATTATAACCCATTAAGATGAGATTAATATTATCTATACTCGTACGTATTTCAAGTTTTAAATCAATGGAATGAGTTGGATGCAACTCATCGGAAAGCTTTCCGCATATATTTCGTTCTTGAGAAAATTAAGATAGGTACTAGATATTTATTTAACATGGCAGAAAAGTTAATCATTTCATGAGAATACTATATTTCAGTATTTAAAGAACGGTAAGGACTATAATGATCGAAAATATTTTTTTGGAGTGGATGAGATGATGGAAAGAGACTTACAATATCTATCCATATCTTATCTGGGTTTCAAACCTCGAACTGATAGCTCCTGAAGCACAAATGAAACCACCATACCACATGGGTCAGTTGAAAAGGGAATCGAGAATCAAAATATTTAGGTACCAATGGTTTAATTGATAAATGCAGTGTTTCTTTCAGAAAAGGGGGGGGGGGGGGGCTGGTGTTGGTCAATGGCTTCAAACCTCCCCGAAAACTAATTAAAATCCCCCCGAAGAAAATATATTGAAAATGTACATATTTTATTTTTCTTTAAACCTCTATATCAATACCCCCCAAAGACAAAAACAGTCCCCCTCGTCGGGAAAGAAGGTCTGGAAGAAACATTGGTGAAATGTCTCTTGGGTCACTCGACGCAGTAAAATATTATTTTCTGTTCGTGCGAAATAAATTTGTTTTATGGGTAACTTCTTCACTGGCCTTCATATGATATTAATCAATATTATTACCTCTTTTATATACGAAACAAGAGATAAAAATTATAAATAGTTTTATAGATTGAATAGCAGGAAAGTTTTATTTCTTTCTGTTTGGTTTTATTTTACGTTAAATCTCGAATGCAATGGAACGGTATTGTATTTAAAACAAGTATCGTACAAAAGAAATCTTGTGTTGAATACAAACAGCTTGTGTGATTATATCTGCATTACATTTGAGAGCTATTCAGCAGTCCGGCCGGCCCAAATAACCACATGCGCACTTTTTAGCTTCATTAAAAGAATACAACATGATCTGTTTTCATGGAAGCTGCATGCAAACTCTGCTTTTGTGTAATTATTTCTGAAACTCATTTTACTGAATAAAAGCTTGGATTTCCAGAGTCCCGGCTCTTAATCGAGTTTTTCATTGCGTCATTATAACACAATGCTATGCGCCACCGCCATGTTCAGTGTGCTCACAAAGAACGGAATTTTCCGACGGACAGGACTAACTACTACGTCAGCCATCCACAAAACACCGCAACTCATGTTTCACGACTCCAACAACAATGCAGATATAATTATTCTATTCCTACTTTTACTCAAATCGATCAGCTTTTCTACCGCTTTTTATATTCTCATAAATTTACAAAGTTATTTCATTTTATGATTATCCACGGATTTTCACACATTAATTACATTGACAATATGAATTTCTTTATAAAGATTTCTAACAAATAGTATACAAATGGGTTTTATACACTCATATGAGGTCTATAATCTTAGGAGTTGAATGACCGGTTGTGGTTTTGACAATGTAAATTCATGTCTGATAAATGCCTTCTATGGTAGACATATATCATTACCGATATGATATATGTATTTTATTTTCGTTTGACAAATGGGGAGATAGTATTTTACATTACTAACAACTTAGTAAGGTAATAATATATCACATATTAATGACCGTTTGCACCATTACGGTTTAAATCCTTAGTTTAACTAAGTTGAGTTTACGTTAAGCTTTGGTTTAAGTTTTTAGTGGTTTGCACAGGTAACATGTAAGTGAAGCTTAGTGAAACAATACATTTTTTACCAATGAACATTCGAACACATGCATTTCTAGGGAGTTCTTCGTTTTCCCCTAAAAATCTAGCGATTTTTTTTCTAAACGTTGCAGAATATGTTTGTATATGTTTTGACGTTGCATTACATTTTATGTTGATTAACCTCATGCAGGTAATGTAAATCCACGTGGGTTTGAGTTTTGTGGTGAAATATTTAAACTCGTATTTATATTACTTACATCTATTTCATTCTTGCCAGATAGCAGTAAAACGAAGTTGAAATCCAAATTACACATCAGCCATCGTTTTCAATTATACTCCAGTTGCATATACCCGCAAACAAAAAAGCAATTAATTTAGGGGTGACACATTATTATTTATACAAAAAATGTTAAAAACATATGGTACAAGTACATTTTAATCACTTTTCGGGAAAGAATGTTGTACTTACAGATTATACTGTAATTCTAGTTAATCTTCTATTAATATAAACGTATTATATACATTTTCTTTACTTAAACGAAAACGTTTTATCAAATCTATAAAAATAGTTTCTTTTTTCATATATCTTTCTTTCATTTAAATTTTATATAAATTCGATCGCGTTTAATTCATCCAATAAATTATTAATATATAATCGATTTTTACTAGTCAGTAAACATTTTTGAAGTTTCTCTTTGAGGTTTAATTTAAACCTCAGATTGACAGATTAAAAATGCGGTTACGAGCCTTTGAAACCGTTTAAAATGATAAGCGAAGCTTAAAAGGTAAACTACAATGGAGCAAACGGTCATAAGAGTAGTAAGAAGCACGAAATGAAAAAGTTACACACAAAAGATATTACAAGTGCGTAATTAAAAATTCGAATTATGTTCTATACTTTTTCTGCGACCATTATTTGACTTTATTTCGATCACACTACAGAACATAAAAATAACTATGTCAAGTTACAGCACCGATGATGATGATGATAATGATGACGAGAAAGTAAATAATATGTAATTTTGAAAAACTGTTTGGTTTAAAAATTTCAACGTTTATATTTATATCGAAATATTCTTATAAAAATATTTTATCAAAATATTAGATCCAAACGTGTAATATAAAAAAAATAAAAAATTAAAACAAATTTCTTAACTATAAAAATTAGATCTGAATTAGTATTTTATCATAAGTAATTGAGTTCTAGTTCTGCAATTTATATTTTTAGGATAACAACAATTTTCTTAAATGTACGTAAAGTAAAGTTATCATACCATGTAAAAAACCTTCATTTTATAAAATTAATTTGAAAAGTCAAGTACATTTTGAAAATAAATACTAGCTATAAAATCTTATCTCTGCACTCCCAATCCGTGCAGAGAACGTTAAACACACCCCGTACTTGATGAGTTGGAAGAGAGAAAATGGTAAAAAATAAAAGTAAAGTCGGGCGTATCAGTAATGCGTAATTTAGCACAATTGGGTGACACGCGATTGAGTTTTTGTCGCACAGCGGTACACGGATTGGGAGGAACCCTAATGAAATTAACTTTTTGTCCCGAAGACGAAAAGTGACTTGCGTCATTATTTCGACAAACTTTTTGTTGCAGCTGTGGGCCTACGTTAATGTCAAAATAATTTTCTTACAGAAATTTTACCCAGCGAATTTTCTTTATTAATTTAATTTTGCATAAAAGGCGTTTTGTTTTTCGATTGTCTCTCCGCCCAACTGACAGAGGCAGACATTTAAAAATAAAAGATTTCTCGTACAATAAATTTCAAAAATGTTTTATAAATAATTAAAATTTTCCAACATAACAGTGGAAAATTTAGTTTTTATATTTAGATTTAGTAAGTCTACGTGTCAGAAAGAAGATTAAAAAACTTTCGTTTCATTAAGCACTCGGTGTTTTCTTATTTGGTCGGTAATTGTTAATTACTCGGTTGGTTGCTGCAGAACGCGACAAGAAATGCATGGCACTCTTGATGAAATTATCCCGACGTAGAACTATTGAAACGTTTCTTACCACAATGTTAATTAAAATTCTAACTTTGTTACACACTTGTTGCAAAATTTCTTCAAAATTTCATCAAGTGTGTTTCACTTATTCCTTAATGAAAACAAAATTCATTTACAAGAAACACTTGCAGAACTTCATTTATTTAATAAGTGCCTGTGCTCGATCCAATATTTAGTAATGAAATATGTAGGTAGCCTTTGTTATTTGTTTAAAACTTTAATTATTAAATATTTTACTACGCTGTTATGATTATCAAGAATTAGTTAAAATTAATTTATTTATTACAGTAGCTGCAGTTGTAACCACTCATCGAAATTCTTATGAATCTAGTTTAATTTATCCAAATTTATCTAAATGTCTGAAATTTTATTAAAAATCAGACATTTTATTCAATCATGTATTTCATTATGTTGAAAAATTTTTCCAAGAAAAAAATTTCAAAAGCTCGAAATCAAATTTTGGCCACAGCTGATTATCGTAGGCTGGTAGGCTTGATTTTTAGATTCTGTAGATGTTTAGAACGTCAACACTATAAGCTTATTTATTTACTTACCACATATATTATTTAAAAGAATAATAATAATAATGACAATTCCACTAATAATCTGTCATCCAAATAAATCACAATATTTTGATGAATTTAATTAATCACATTTGAATTACACTGACAATTTTTGCTATATAGTCATACATTTTATGAAATAATAATTTTAAAGATATATTACATTACAAATAAGCCAAGTGAGAAATGTGTAGACTTATGTAATTAATACACGTGTGCCATACAAAATTTTATCTAACACCCTTTAATCATTGATATAAAAGCGTACATTTAATCTAATCTGGAGTAGCACTTTTAATTCCTGAGGTATTAAATATGAATTTAATACCTAGGTGAATAAAGTCAAGCAAGCATTATGTTACCACAGAAACAAATAGGTATATGTATGTAACGTAGTCTAATTTACCAGAAAAATGTGCATAATGATGCTATTATATATTTGACAATTATATACATATAAGCAAATAATTATTATATATATTAAAATGTATATGCGGAAGTGCAAAAAGTATATACACCATAGAACTAAAGTGACTTTAATTGCTCAAGTGATTATTTCCCTCGCCGACGGCTGGGAAATAAACTTCAATCTCTGGATTAAATTAGCACTTTAGTCCCTCAGTGTATGATATAGGTACCTACTATGATTTTATTTAAAAATCAAATCTGGTATTTTTTATTTCATGTTATTCCATTTAGTTTTGATAAAAAAGAACAAAAAAAATAAAATTATATGAGATATTCTATTAAGCAAGAAATGAATATAAAATGATCGGTTGATGTCGTAATGAATTTAAAATGTTGAAGCAGTGACATTATCGAGAATTGTGGAAACGATTTTTCGAAACCCTTTTTATTTGCCGGTTATCATGACCCAAGTCGTTAATTGATTTTGTGTCAGTGTTTTTGATATATCTGATAACAAGTTCCAATTATTGGCTTGCAGCATTACTTCGAGGAACAAATTAGCAACTTTCTGAAATATCGAAACTTTTAATAGAAATTTCTGCGGCCATCATTACATTCAGACACTCATTAGTTCTTATTTGCTGGATACAATTTCTTACTTAGCGAAAAACACATTTTTCAATGTACTCTCGAGTCTCGAGTTATGATTCGGCAAAAAAGAGTATCCTGGAAATCAATATTTCTTAAGTATCTTTTTCAAACTTCTTTTTCATTACTTCGCTATTATTGCAGCTATTTTTCTATTCTTTGCTATTAATCTCTTACAATATTGTCTATTTTATCAATATAACAAATTCTCGAATTCTATCTATTTATTTAATAGAATAATATAACAATCTATATAATTATAAAATGTAACCATGATCGATTCTATTAATTAATGGTTCTCAGAACATGCACATTTTAATATTACTTTGAAAATAATAATCTATATAATTAAAATTCATTTTTCCGACATCATAACGTAATATATTATAATAAGGGGTTTTCACAAAGCTTCAAGTTGACGTTATTTTGAACACTAAATTAAGTTTTCACATACCATGTAAGTACATTATATTTTATCTCTCAGAATCATAAATAAATAATATGGGAGGTAATTTGGAGAGTTTGATTTTTATTTCTGATTTATCGAATATGAAAGAAGATTTTAATAATATTACGTTAATAAATTATGTAAAACAATTTCTAAAATATTTCAAATCTTATTTGTAATATAATTGAATATTTGACAGCAAGTGTCACTGTCAGGGGTCTCCTAAAATAAAAAAATTACTAAAACCTTCTAGCTATCTCTCTCTAAAAGTTGGATTATATATGCTTTAACGACAAAAATAACAGGCTTTAACGTTAACGCAATTTATTTTGGCGCTTTGTGAAGACTCCCTAATATGAGTTTCATAAATGTCATTCGAAGGAAATTTGAAAGACAACACATAACACAGTGGCCTAATCCTTTCAAATAACCAAATTAGCAATTAATAATAACGTTGGTTGATGCTAACTTACTAAATTAATTTGATGATGATGATGATCGCAACTAGACACACATACTTTGTTTACTTAATTTAAACTTAAACTTTATTTACATTTTTACATATTAAAATGAAACTGAACGTAACAAAAACTACTAAAGTGAATTACACTCTTTGTGAATCAGTATACGGACTGATCCATCTACTTTCAGAGCCAGAAGCTCGGTAGTTCTGACCTGAAATGCGTCTGTGTCATTGCAGACGCCCAAACTAAACGAAAACTAAATTAAACTAACAAATTAAACATACTACATTGTTACTTGTGCCACGACCGAACTAAAGACAACACTTACTAAGACTGCTCTAAAAATTTTGGTTAAGAGTAAAATTTACTCTCTCAATCCCTTATCTAAACAAATTTTGTCTGTGAAATAAGATGTCACCGGCATTGGGCCCCATAATTTTTTATTTTTATTACAAAATACCAACGTCTAGATGCCGACGTCAGAATCATAGTTCACAGATCACAGAACAAATGCAGTCCACAAACAAAATAGATACCAGGGCCGTATTTTTCATCTTACAATAGTAATGATAAATATATCAGATTGTAGTTCGACTTATCTTCCCAATTCAAAGTTTCTATTCTAGTAATATGTAGATATGTAATTCGAAAAAATTGTTTTATTAAAAATACACTGCAGCTTTGAGAAACTAATATATGAACTATTCGAAACAAGATAACAGAATCCTTTCAAAATTTATGTTAATAAAGAACAAAAACTACAGATATATAGAAATAGAGAGAGAACGCTGCCGAAAAGTTATCTTTGTCCTTCTCTAAAGAGCCTACGCAGTTAATCAAGGCTAGTCTTGTTATCTAGGCAAGAGTATAACACGAATCTTTAATCTAGACTTAGACTTAATAAAGTCTTTTCTGGACGGCAACACTACTTGTAATAGGTTCTACACCAGTTGGACACAGTGGTATGCTTATTTGTGTAAAGATTAACGAAACTGGGATTTGACCTCAAGACTCACACTTCGTTCAATTCAAGCCGGAGAGTGCTCACCAACTGAGACACTGCTGTCCGCAGTCGTCACTTTTACTCTTTTCTTTTTTTCTTCTCATCTATTGTGGTGATAACGTTATTACGAAAATTTTATAAATTTATGTCTCGTAGGGTAAGTGGGGGACAGATGGACCAGTAGGAGAGATGGACTTATGGTTTTAAAAGTACATTACAGTGATATCTCCCAAAGGGAATGTTATTTTCGTGGTCTAGAGACAGAGTAAGTAGCCGCTTGAAAGTTAATGCAGTCAACACTATATAACCTAAGAAATACTTAAAAATATGCCAAAGAAACAAAATTGTACCTTATATACACAACTAGTTATTTACTACTTAGGCAAGTTTAAACTAATTATTTATACACATACTTTATAAACATATGCATAAAACTTCACGTAACCTAAAAATGAGGTTCTATCTGTACACAGTCATAAGTAATTTAGTGATCCTTGTAACTTCTTCTCTGAGGACAGATAGACAACCTATGCTGAGGAGAGATGGACCTAAAGATTTTTATTGTTAAAAACATCAATACAACGGTAAACAGGAAAAAATTCATTAACAAATAGAAAGGTAGACGATCTAGATGCTATTCCACAAGTTCTGAAGAATTGTTGTTAAATGGTTAAATAAGAGGTTGATGATAATGAAGAGCATGAAGATTATGAAAACGAGTATGTGGGGTGCAGGGATAATTATTTAAAAAAACGATAAAGAAGAATGATTGGATAATGTATATTCTGTGGTCGTTATTTGCACGATGAGTGTACCACATATGATAAATGACAACAATATGTTCACCAGTTTTTTCAAATAACCTTGGCCCGTCTTACCTACATGGTGGAAGTGAGATAGACTTTTGTGAATCCGAATGCCATATTTTTTTGTAGTTTTCAGAATATAATTTAAATGTTTTTTCATATACTTATAAGTAAGTCTATTTTATATTATTGAATAATAATTATTTATCCAAAATGTTGTCCATATCACCTCCACTTACCCTATATTATTGTATTTTTTACAAAATAAAAAATCGTTTTTAACATTCTATTAAATAAAGAGTCCAAAGAAATTGATGTTCATTATTAGAGAAGAAAAAATAGATTATCCACATCATCTTTCTTCATTTTTCCTCATTCCAACCATATATAGTACACTGGAAAAGAAAGTTTACTCTTAAATTCACACCTTCTTTATTTAAAAGTGTAGGTCAGACTATAAAACAATCCAAATAAAATAAACTAGCGAATAATCTTAACAATAAAAATTACACTTTATCCTGTTCACGTAGCTCCATTACCTCTACTACAACCTCTAAGACAGCAGCCGCCACTGGGCGTAAGTTACGGGCTGCAAACGGCGAACGTTACGGCGGCGTAGTGCCGTGCGAGCGAGGTGAGACATAATGCGATATTTCCAGCGACTAACTTCGCCGTTGCGCCGTAATGATATGGAGATACACTGCAAGTCAATCAGAGGAAATGGAAAATGAGACGTTATGGAGATTGAGTGCTGGATACGGAATTCTACTGATTGAAAGTGTTGCTTACATGTTATTTACACCAGACTTATGCGCGGAAATGGGTAATGGAAATGGTATGTTATGGGAATGTAGCTATAAAATAAAAATTATTAGTACTGTTTGTGGAAGACATTTATTTGTATCGCCAAATGTACTCCTAAACTCTAAAGTTAAATTTTGATAATACACTCTTTGCTTGGACAAATGATTTTTTGCTTTTTATGTTTATTGATATTAATTTACGCTTACATGGACACGCATTCTTTTTTATTTTAATGAATTACATATAGTGAACATTTTTTAATAATGTGTTCACAATTTAAGTCTATATTAATCTCTAACATAAATTTTTACTGCAACTTTTTACTAGTATTGTGCAGAGTTACATAAAAATCAGATTTTTCATATTTAAATCGAATTTTTTTATTTAAATCAGATTTTTTTGTTTTTTTTTTTATAAATATATTATAATTTTAAAAACGTATTTCACAAAATAGCATTTATTATGAAAAAAAACTATTCTAAAGAATAAGTAAAGATATAAAGAAAAGAAATACTATAGTAAAATCCGTACATAAGTATAACGCTTATAGCGACAAACTAGGTATAAAGTAGAAATTCGCTAACATTATTTTACTTTTATCACTTATGACTTCCCGTTTTAGCGACGAAATTTATGTGTTCCCTTCGATGTTGTCATAACCGGATTTTACTGTAACATATTTCAAAGTAAATTTAACAAAAAATCACACATCAGTGCAAAAATTTTCTGCGTTATAAATTTAAAATAATATACCAGTAAAAGTCGTTTTATCGACGCAGTGAAACAGATTTAGTAGTTATTGAAAGTATTGCTACTCACAAGCTTTTTCTCCAATTACGCAAATTTGGAATTTTAAATAACAAGTGCAGAACCAATGATTTAAATCAATAATTTAAATATTTAAATCAATGCAACCCTAGTATTGTGTATAATGTAGCATTTTAATAACTCGTCAATAATAATTAATTTTACTCAATAAAATTAAATGCGTAAGTACCCCAATAACAGTAAGATAAAATTTATTTTGTCATTTTTATTTCCAAGAAACATTATTTAAAGAAAGTTGCTGGAAAATATCCAATAGGGTCACCCAAAAAATTGTTACGATTTTTTAAATGAATTGAATCTTTGTATTTTCGTGATATAAATATTCACAGATGATATAAAAGTCAAAAGTAAAACGTCAAAGTAAACTTGACCTAAAAATCATAAGAAAAGTACGTAAAGTATTTTATTCGCTTTTATTTTGTGCAAATATATTATTAGTGTAAAACTACAAATTTGTGTGCATGAAATATAATTGAAATTACATGTATCAATAAAATATAAACTTATTTACATTTCGTCCGCAAAAATGAGCTGAGCATTTTGAATTGTGACATTTGGCGCTTTATTGAGATTTGAAATCAATGAAATCGAGCAAAATTATATACTTTACAACTATTATTTTTCACTTAACATAATTACGGAAGCAAGAAATTACGAAAATATGATTTTACTTGTTAAATCCCTATGTTCGCGTATTCAAGTCACCATCCTGTATACATAGTTCCTTACATAATTTCTTTTATCTGTTTGCATGTTAAAATACATGAACTTCAGTAATTAAAGGGTTTTTCCTACCAGTAAATGTTCTACAAAAGAGGGAAGATTGATTGGTCTGATAGTTTTTTTCAAGCAGGTAATGCAGTACACGATAAGCTAATATTAGTATGTTTTTCAATTAAAAAGCATGTATAAAAACTCATTAGCGTTAGCGTGTCGCAACATGATTCTTACATATGTAAGTTAAAACACGTAATCTCAGATTAGTTAAAAAAATTAATTTTATTTATTAACTACGATTACAACAATGTTTTATACAATTATTTAATATGTGTTTACAAGTACAAACGGCAACTAGATCTAACTTAGAATACGAAACTACACTATTTATATTATTTTAAAAGAGATGAGCTTGCAAGTAGGAAAACTACTGCAGTCTCTTCTCACGGGAAGAAATATGATGCAATTTGGGGTGGTGTCCTCATATAATTCCTCCCCCGTTAGAGTTTTCTATACGATTGAGTGAAGAAAATGATATTGGGTTATCTTGTGTTAATTTAGAAATGTTTGCATCATTTTTCCTCTTTCTCTTAATTATTATTCTAATACAAAATATAATTATTAACAATATTATAAAACTAACTAATATTATATTCGAGTATGAATGAGTGAGTTCAAAATTTTCTAGAGTTACTGGTTTCTGAGTTTTTTCTTGAATGGTTTCTAGATTCTTAATATTTATGGTTTTGTTTAATAGATTGTGTTCATTATTTATCTCTATTTTAAAGTCAATGAATTTTCCAAAGTTTTTAGAGATTGATTTTAGGTTGTCATTAATTGTACAGGCTTGGGTGAAATATAAGCCTTTGATTTTAAGTTGTTTAATTTCTCGTTCACACTCGATTTTTACATTATCTTCGTTGGGATAAAATATGTAAGTAATGTCTGTGTTGGGGATGTCGAACAGTTCATTTTTTGGGTTGACGTTTACATAGTTACAATACTTATTACTATGTTGACAGTAAATATCAGTTAAACAATGGTCTTCCATTATTGAACCCTTTTTACAAAAATAGATATTGTTATTTAATCTGGTACATTGGGATAGAAATTTTATTTTACAATTATCTTCACTATAGTAACCTGGCAAAATATCTAATGTTATGTAGTTATTATTGTCAGATTTAGAAGGTATGGGAGTAAATTGGATTAGGTTTACTTCTTGATTTGGTATAGGGATGGATACTAAAATTTTTAATGTATTCTGCTCATATCTACAATGGGTTTTAATGAGATGATTATTGTGCCAATTATTAATCAAAAGTTTGTTAATGGGATTCTTAATTTCTCTATTTATTAGATTTTCAATTTCTTCGCGAGATATTAGGCCGAAGTGTAAAGTATTAATACTACAGAAAGTGAATGTTTCTTCGATTTGATTTAACATTATGAGTAAATTACTGGCAATTGACTGTAATTGATTAAATATGTCTTTAATTTGTAAAATATCGATATCGTCTATTACGAAACCAATTATTTTTTCAAACTCATTTAGTTTACTTTTTATAAGCTTGTTGTTCTGATTGATATTTTTAATTTGACTGTTGAATTGTTTTGTGAAATTTTGATTATACCAAATTTGGAGGTTTAAATTATCTTTTAATTTTTCTTGGTTATGATGAATGGTTTCGATTAAAGTATTATATTTATCTGCATCTTCTTGATCCAAATTTCCTGTTATTGATTTGAATATAGAACCTAGTCCGTTTATCAAACCGCGTTTGTATCTTTTTTTATTAATTACATGAATTTTATTTTCTAAGTTACTCATTGTGTTTTCGAAAATATTATAGTTATTTTGGATATTAGTGGATGTATTGTTTTTTAGGAGTCGGATTTTGGAATATAGGATTTCTTTTTGATTGATTAAGTTATTATACTGCTCTAGGATCGGGTTCAAACTAATATTTACAAATATAAATTTTTCATTTGATTCTACATAAGCTTTTCCGAGGTTTACTATGTTTACGCCTGGATTGATAGTTTGGCCTTGAATTTGGGAGCCAAATATTATTTGCGTGGTGGTCCATCTGAAACACGGGGTTTCTTTATTTGATTAATTTTGATTTTTCGATTTTGTGTATCTATTATTTGGGCTCTTTCTGGTTTTATAGTTTTTACATTGATAATTTTAAACTTAGGCTTTTCGATTTTACCTGTATTTCTTTTGTGAATATTTTCGTAAACTTGGGATGGTATGGGTGGAATTTGTGTTATGTCATCGGCATATTTATCTTTATTTTTATTAATATTGTTTTTTATTTTATTATAAAGGGTGTCCATTACTTCTTTGTGATTTTGAATATATGAATCTACAATTTGTTCCTCATTATTTTCCAAAATATTTGTGTTTAAGTGACCTAAGAGGATATTAAAAGGGGTGTCTTTAATTGTCGAATGGATGGTGGAGTTATATGCTATGATACTGTATTTTACTTTATTTTTTAGATTGAGTTCCTTGAAGTCTTTGTTCTGATTTAAAATTCTCATATGTTCTATCAGGGTGCTATGAAATCTTTCTATGTTACCATTTGAATTTGGATTATTGACGCTAACAAAATTAATCTCGATTCCTTTCATAGCTAGGAAGCTAGTTAATAATTTATTATTAAACTCTCGCCCATTGTCGGAAGTAATTTCTTTTGGAATGCCAAAATGAGAAAAGTACTTTAATAATTTTTCTATTATAGTGATTGCATTATGATTTTTTAATTCATATGCTTGAGCATATTTTGAAAAACTGTCTATTATAGTTAGAAATTTTGTTTTCTCCAAGGATAAGAGATCTATATGTAATGTTTCGAGTGGTTTGCTAGCAGTAGGGGTTTTGATAATTGGAATTTTTATAGGATTCCTCTCATATTTGTTTGCCAGACAGATTGTGCATTTGTTTATATAATTTTGAATGTGTTTTATCATATTTGGCCAATAGTAATTTTGTCTTAATTTTTCATAAGTCTCTGTAATGCCCCTGTGGTTCGTTTTACCCTCGTGGTAATTTATTATTTTTTGGAGTTGTTCTTCTGAGTCTTCCACATCAGTTAGTAAATTTTTACAAGAGATTAATCGGTAACTATTTGATTGAAATATTGTTTGTAAAACTGAGTTAACGTTTAATTTGAATTTTTCTGGAATGAGGCAGTGATAGTTTATATGCGGTCGTAGATATTTTTTTATGAAGTCTGTTAGTGTGTTATTGCAGTTAATAGGGTTTAAGTACAAATAGAGTTTTATAATTTTGTGGTCGAAAAGTTTTAAAATTTTTACGTTACTTTTATTGTTAGTTTCTTTGATTATTATCTGATTTTTGCCGATATTGACCGGTGATTCGATGTATGTTAAGCCGTTTATGGGTCTTTCGTCATCAGAATGACAAGTGTCTGTTGTTTCACTTCCTGCGACTTCTACTACTACCGAACTTGCATAATTTTGAATTTCTGTAATTTCGTTATATTTATAGACATTAATTTTGATATTTGTATGCTTGAATTCTTCTTTAATGATTTTTTCTATATCTTCCCAATTTTTTCCATCTAAGCCTGAACAGATTTTTGGCATGTCTATTTCGAAAATGTCATTTTGAATAAGATAGTCTACCAATAATTTCAAACATTGAGATATATCTTCCATAGTTGGTTTATCTTTATAACAGTTTTTTGTGATAAGATGAAATATTCGCTTCCCGTTGCAGTTTTGAATAGCTAATTTATTTTTTATAATTTTGATTTTATCTAAATTATTTTTTGTCTGGAATTTTTCGTCGATTTGTTTAGCAAAGCCTAATCCCATGCGAAAATCTTTAGAAATGCAATGAGCTACTGGATTATTACTATCAAAGATATCAGTGTTTTTATATTCAATTTCGAAATTGGGTTTGATTCGCGAAAGTGCATCAGCTACGTAATTTTGATTTCCCTTTTTATATTCTATGTAATAGTTATACTCTTCCAATTTTAGACGCCAACGTATGAGTTTTTGATTGGGCTCTTTGAGGGAATGTAACCAGACTAAAGGTCGATGGTCAGTTATAATTTTGAATCGTCTACCAAAAAGATAAGGTCTAAAATTTTTGGTGGCCCATACTATTGCCAAAAGTTCCTTCTCAATTGTGCTGTAATTTTGTTCGTGCGCGTTGAGTGTTCTAGAAGCATACGCTATGGGAAGATCTTTTCCGTTATCATGTTTCTGTGATAAGACGGCTCCCAGTGCAAAGTTGCTTGCGTCTGTTGTTAGTATGAATTCTTTATCAAAATTTGGATATTTAATATAGGATTATTACTGAGTAAATTTTTGCAAAGGTTAAAATTTTTAATATATTCTGGATCATTGTAATTTATTTTTGAATTTTTTCTTAAACACTGCGTAAATGGTTTTGTTAATTTGGAAAAGTCTTGAATGAAACGTCTATAATATCCTAATAAGCCGAGAAATTGTTTAATTTCTTTGGTTGTTTTGGGTAATGGGAAGTTTTGAATAGTTTTGATTTTGTCGGGGTTTGGTTTAAGTCCATTTGTCGTGATAACGTGTCCTAAGTAAGCTGTTTCTTTGCGTAAGAATTCGCATTTGTCTGGTTGAATTTTGAGGTTAGCTTCTCGAAGTTTTTCTAATACTTTTTTAATATTGTCTAAATGTTCTTGTAATGAAGATCCTAATATAATAATGTCGTCTAAATAAACGAAGCAAATTTTGTTTATCAAATCTTTTAAAACGTAGTTCATTAATCGTTGGAAAGTCGAAGGTGCGTTTTTAAGGCCAAATGGCATTCTTTTAAATTCGTAATGTCCATGGTCAGTTGAGAAAGCCGTTTTTTCTATGTCTTTCGGATCCATTTCTATTTGGTGGAATCCGCTTGTTAAGTCAAGAGTTGTAAAGTATGTCGATTTACCCAATTTGTCTAAAATGTCACTAATATCGGGGATCGGAAATTTATCGTCAATCGTCTTGTCATTTAGTTTCCGATAGTCAATGACCATTCTAAATTTGTTCTTCCCGCTAGCGTCCGATTTTTTTGGAACGATCCAAATAGGGGAATTCCAGGGAGAATAAGAATGTTGTATAACATCATCTTTTAATAATTTTGAAATTTGGTCTTCAACTTCGTCTTTGTAAATTGATGGATATTTATATGAGCGGGTGTAGGTAGGTATTTCGTCTGTAGTGTTAATTTTGTGTTTAATTTTATTTGTAAAAGTCAATTTTTCGTTTGGTTCTAAAGTCAAGTCTTTGTATTTATTTAATATTTTTGTTAAAGATTCTAATTCCTCTTCATTAGGTGTTCTGTTCTGACAGAAGATTTATCTAAACTTTCGGTGGTGAAAACTGTGTGTTTTTTATCTTGTTGAAAATATTCAAATTTATGTTTACAATTTAGCAATTTTATTTCCTCTTTTTTAAAGTTTATTTGAGCCTGTAATATTTGTAATGCGTTATAACCTAATAGAATATGAAAACTTGTGTCAAAAATTTAATAGATAAGTTTTTAAATACTTATCTTTATATTTAATGAAAGTATATTCGCTACCTTTAGATCTCCATTCATGGTTTGTACTTCGAAGTTTTCTTTAAAAATTTTGAATAAATTTTTATTTTTATAAACATAATCTTTATTAATAAAATTTTGAGATGAACCTGTGTCGACAAGAATGAACAAATTTTGAAGTTTTATATAAGGTAATTTAGAAACTTTATTAATAGTTAGGGATTCAAATTTGGTTCGTTCTCCTGGTCTAAAAAATTTTGATTTTCTTCTTCTTCTGGTGCGATCTCTACATATTCATATTGTAGGTCGTCTGATTCTAATTCGGGATTATCGTTTTCGATTTCGGTATTGTATATTTCCTCTGATATAATGGTGGGTCTGGATCTAGGAACGAATTGATTTTGCTTGAGTCGAAAACTGCGGGTGCTGATTGACATTGGTGTCGGTTCTGGTTGCTTTAGAACAGGTCTGATTGATTGTGACGGGAATTTAAAAGGAGTGGTAATATTGGGTTTATTATATTGTTGAGGTATTTTAGGTGAATATTTCAGCATTGGTGATAGATGTTGTACAGGTTTCGAATGAATTTGTTGTAATTTAGTATTATAATTATTTGGTTTGTCTTCCAAATATTGGAAATCATTTTTAAGCAAATTTTCAACTTCAGATAGAGTACCAGGGTTTCTAGTGGCTAGATTGTTCCTATAGGGATCTTTACATGCTTTTATAAACGTATTTACAGCTACGGATTGTATTAATGCGTTCACAGCAGTTTTTGCTTCTACTGTTATCTCTGAGAGATTAACTTTTGCTTGGAATCTACTGTACTTTTCTTGTATGTATCGTAAAAACTCAAATATTGTCATATTTCTCTGTTGAGCTTGGCAAATTTGTATAACAATAGTCTGGATATTTTGTTTGTCGTCATAATTATTTACTAAAAATGCTTTTAGGTCAGACCATTTGTCAAAATTTTGTTCTGATATTAATTCGCTAGCTGGACCAGTTAATTTATTTTTAATTTTAAAAAGTATAACTTTCTTTTTAATTTCTGATGGATTTAGTGGGGTTATTAGTTTTAATATTTCGTCAACTTGACGTACAAATCTAGAAAGGGTTTTTGGATTCCCATTGTATTCGGGAATGACGCTTAAGAGATCATCAATGTCTTTGTCAGTCATTTTACAATATTATGGTTACGTGTAAATATAATAAATGGAACTGATTCACTCACAGTATTAGCTGGTGAGTTTCATAGGTCTGCAACACCGGGGGTTGGGCGATGTTGATCTGGCCTGGCCTCGTGCGATGTGCAGGTGGATGATGCGACGCGTCTCCAGCTCTGATGTGCCCTCAGGTGGATGGTGCGTGCTGGTGGCGGAACCCCTCGTCTGGATCGACAGCGGAACCGTTCTTCGATGTGGTTTTTACTATCGGTTTTAGATTTAACCGATAGGAGACGTTGCCGTTGCTGAGGTTTTTAACGAATTGGATTTATGGAATCTTCGAACCCAGCGATTGCACTTTTAATAGTTCGATTGTCTTTTGAATGGTTAAAACCAACGGTGTGTAAATTTTAACGAATTGAATACAAAGTATTTTCGATTTACAACACCTTGAGACAATCCTACCGACTGCGCCAGTTAAAACACGTAATCTCAGATTAGTTAAAAAAATTAATTTTATTTATTAACTACGATTACAACAATGTTTTATACAATTATTTAATATGTGTTTACAAGTACAAACGGCAACTAGATCTAACTTAGAATACGAAACTACACTATTTATATTATTTTAAAAGAGATGAGCTTGCAAGTAGGTAAACTACTGCAGTCTCTTCTCACGGGAAGAAATATGATGCAATTTGGGGTGGTGTCCTCATATAATTCCTCCCCCGTTAGAGTTTTCTATACGATTGAGTGAAGAAAATGATATTGGGTTATCTTGTGTTAATTTAGAAATGTTTGCATCATTTTTCCTCTTTCTCTTAATTATTATTCTAATACAAAATATAATTATTAACAATATTATAAAACTAACTAATATTATATTCGAGTATGAATGAGTGAGTTCAAAATTTTCTAGAGTTACTGGTTTCTGAGTTTTTTCTTGAATGGTTTCTAGATTCTTAATATTTATGGTTTTGTTTAATAGATTGTGTTCATTATTTATCTCTATTTTAAAGTCAATGAATTTTCCAAAGTTTTTAGAGATTGATTTTAGGTTGTCATTAATTGTACAGGCTTGGGTGAAATATAAGCCTTTGATTTTAAGTTGTTTAATTTCTCGTTCACACTCGATTTTTACATTATCTTCGTTGGGATAAAATATGTAAGTAATGTCTGTGTTGGGGATGTCGAACAGTTCATTTTTTGGGTTGACGTTTACATAGTTACAATACTTATTACTATGTTGACAGTAAATATCAGTTAAACAATGGTCTTCCATTATTGAACCCTTTTTACAAAAATAGATATTGTTATTTAATCTGGTACATTGGGATAGAAATTTTATTTTACAATTATCTTCACTATAGTAACCTGGCAAAATATCTAATGTTATGTAGTTATTATTGTCAGATTTAGAAGGTATGGGAGTAAATTGGATTAGGTTTACTTCTTGATTTGGTATAGGGATGGATACTAAAATTTTTAATGTATTCTGCTCATATCTACAATGGGTTTTAATGAGATGATTATTGTGCCAATTATTAATCAAAAGTTTGTTAATGGGATTCTTAATTTCTCTATTTATTAGATTTTCAATTTCTTCGCGAGATATTAGGCCGAAGTGTAAAGTATTAATACTACAGAAAGTGAATGTTTCTTCGATTTGATTTAACATTATGAGTAAATTACTGGCAATTGACTGTAATTGATTAAATATGTC
Source organism: Stenolophus ochropezus (assembly GCA_035578165.1). Taxonomy (NCBI): domain Eukaryota; kingdom Metazoa; phylum Arthropoda; class Insecta; order Coleoptera; family Carabidae; genus Stenolophus; species Stenolophus ochropezus. Next base: position 18,360,339 of record JAQOWZ010000010.1, on the reverse strand, counting down.
TTTAATTTGTAAAATATCGATATCGTCTATTACGAAACCAATTATTTTTTCAAACTCATTTAGTTTACTTTTTATAAGCTTGTTGTTCTGATTGATATTTTTAATTTGACTGTTGAATTGTTTTGTGAAATTTTGATTATACCAAATTTGGAGGTTTAAATTATCTTTTAATTTTTCTTGGTTATGATGAATGGTTTCGATTAAAGTATTATATTTATCTGCATCTTCTTGATCCAAATTTCCTGTTATTGATTTGAATATAGAACCTAGTCCGTTTATCAAACCGCGTTTGTATCTTTTTTTATTAATTACATGAATTTTATTTTCTAAGTTACTCATTGTGTTTTGGAAAATATTATAGTTATTTTGGATATATGTGTTTACAAGTACAAACGGCAACTAGATCTAACTTAGAATACGAAACTACACTATTTATATTATTTTAAAAGAGATGAGCTTGCAAGTAGGAAAACTACTGCAGTCTCTTCTCACGGGAAGAAATATGATGCAATTTGGGGTGGTGTCCTCATATAATTTGTATAGTATCGTGTATTTATATTTCCAGATTACAATATGTCATCAAGGCATTCAGCTGTCAACTAAATATTTAAAAATATTCATATAACTAGCCATAACTTTAGATAGACAGTGAAACACAAACCATTTTTCATTTTACAATTCAAGTTAAAAATATAACAATATGATTGACATGGAGGCATGGCACTAAGTTATTCATCGGGTCTATTCGAGTTTCATTCTATTTCGAGAATTATACTCTACCTCATAGATAGGCACAGAGCCAGATTAATAATAGTGATATTTTACGAACTGTGATATTATAGTCAGTGATATTGATATTGAGGTAATGATTACTACCTAATATTTTTAAAACTGTGATTCGTGATCACAGTCGCTATTGTATATGTTAAACGTTTTACAAAGTAACAATTCCAATAATTAGTAACAAAAATTCCAAAATTTAACCGTACAATAATTGTGATCACAAATAACACTTTAAAATCACGCATATGAAAGTAGCAATCACAAATCAAATTGTGATACAAAAGTAGCAGTTCGGCTTCACAGCTTCACTAAACAATTCCAATTAGTAACGATAATTCCCGACTTTAACCATACAGCACAGAATAGGTTTATACGGAAGCGACAGTAAAACAGAGAAACGAAAATTAGAGAGAGATAGGGAAAGTCAACAAATTTAAAGGGTTCATTGTTTAAAATCGGAAAGTTCCCTCACATCTTAGTGAGAGGTAAGGGAAATGAACAAATTTAAAGGTATACACAATGCTCCAAGGTCATACAAGTGAATAGGGTAATATGAAAGGTACCGACACGGAGTGTCGCTTCTGTATGTAACTATTCTGTGGTACAGTATACTATGATCGTAGTCACGATTTAAATTCACAGATATGAAAGTAGGAATCACAAATATCATACGACTGATCTGTTTGGTAGGTAGTCGTGTTAAAGGTAAAGTGGGATAGGAGCGACTCCGCTATTGTTCGAGAATTTTATAGTCCGGAAAGTTCGAGAGATTAATTGTCGGCAAGTATATAAGGAAATTTAATGTCGATCAGAGAATGTCAGCGACACGTAAAGTAGAAATAAATAAGTAGTTAGTGATATAAATGAATAGTTGGTGATATAAATAAATAGTTGATGATATAAATATCTTTTAAATAAATACTGCTAATATTTGTTTATTTATAGTGTTACTTATTTTTATTATCTTTTTATATTTTATTACTCGTTTATTAAATCTAGTTATACAAATATTCGTGTATCAATCATTTTTACACTTCACCTAAATAATTAAACGTTACAAAACTGTAAAACTGTGATTCAGAGTAGCAGCTTCGCTAAAACATTCAGATTAGTAACGAACATTCCTCACTTTAACCATGCAGTGAATTATGCTCGCAGTCACACTTCAAAATGACAGTTACTCATAGACGTGCACAGGGGGGGTTCCCCTTATCAGATTAAAACTATCAAAATTTTCTTAAGTGGTAAAGTTGATTTAAAATGAAGATTTTTACTAAAACTAGAGCGGTTATCGATATAGATGTTTTGAACATAATAGATAAATTTATAAAACAGATTAGTTGTCTCGAGTAGTATTTTTTTTTGTAAAATTGTATTTATGTTGAAAAAATATAGTATTTATAAAGTAATATTATGAATTTGAGTTCCAATTACCTAGGCTCTCCCGCTTAATAAAACTGAAGAATATAGTTCGAATTTAATTTCTTGTCTGTACCTGGGCACCCCCATTACCAAAACTCTATGCACGCCTATGTGTTACATGATAGAACCGATAGGCTTTTACTACGGTTTGAAGGACAAATTTTCATGGCTGCTATAACTACTACAAAAACCCACAATAGTTTAGGTGATTTAGATTTATAAATAAAAGTCTTTATTGAAAATCTCATTAACTACATACAAACATGATGAAAAATCAAGTAGTTTTGAACTACTACTTGATTTTTCAAGTAGCTTGAATATCAAGTCAAGCCCTGAAACACTAACTAACTGACTAACTAACTATAAATAGCTATTATAGGTACATATAAATTATCTGAATTAAATAAAATCATAATAGTAGGACATATATTCGTGCGCATAACAAGATTTTCTATCGTAGGAATTACAAGTAATTTTACATATAGGAGGCAATTTTTCGTACGGGAATAGAGCATCACGGTAGATATGAAACAAAATCCGTGTGCTCTTCTGATGGCGCGACACAAATCGGTCTTTCTCCATTCAGATATGCGTCACCGTCGCATAACACAGCCACTTCTTTCTCCTGTAGAAAGCGCATGAGTTGCAGATAGCAAGGGCAGAGCCAGGGATTGCCCCCAAGAGCGATTTTCTTCAACCTTGGCATCTTGGCAATGACTTCGGTGGATAAATAAATTAATCGATTGTTCTGAAGGAAGAGATCAGTCATTGATTTTAGGCGGCCCTTCCGGAAAACACTAAGTGGCAGCTTCTGGAGATTATTGTTCGACAAATCGACAAGTTCCAGGTTATTAATCCCACCGAAAGAACCTATTTCGATAGAGTTAATGTGGTTTATATGAATTAGTAATATTTTCAGCTGAGAAAAAGGTGCTAACATCGCTTTGTTTATAATGGTTAAGTTGTTTCTTGCTAAGATTAATGAAGTCAAGTTGGGACTTGTATTGCCTACCAGCAAATGAGCATCAAAAGTTATTAGAAAATTTGATTCTATTGATAGCATTTCTAGTTTTTCCATGCCATAAAATGCTTTTGCTTTAATTGTTGTTATTTTGTTATCATTTAAATATAATTGTGTTATATTTAAATTAGTAAACACATCTGCAGGTATAGTAGATATTGAATTTTTATAAATATCAATATACAATAAATTTGGAACGTTATCAAAGCATCGTACTTTTAAAATTCTGATATTACTTGTGCTTAAAATAATTTGTATTAATGATAAATTTTCAAAAGTAAGGCTTTCAAGTGTCGTGATATTATTGTTGAAGAAAAGTACACGTTTTATTTCAGGTAGTTCTTTAAAAGCATGTTTACTAATTTTATTAACAGTTCCGACAAAAACTAAAACTGTTACGTTTCGTATGTTATAGGTACTTATTTTATCACTTGTCAAATGTATTTTTCGGTAATCTTTCATCGTATAAAATTCATAACTCGGCGGCTTAATAACAGCTGTGTTATCACCAACACTCGCGCACTGATTTTGATCTACAACTGGCTTTTCACATTTTGCGGTACATTTATTAATAAATAATAAAGTATGAAACAATAAAATTATTAATTTATATTTGTGCAACATATTGGGAAGATGTCTAGCTTCATACTAAAATTTGTTTTTAATCTGCTAACTACTTTCGCAGTTTTCTTACAGATTATCGATAAAAAAACATTAAAAATTAATATCAATTTTCCAGCGCCGTAACTAGGGTTTTGAGCGCCCGTGGCAATATTTTTATTTATGCCCCTATTTATGAAGAAAACTAAAAACAAAATCAACTTCTTATAAACATATATTAAGATATTCAACTATAAAATTATCGATTATTGTTTGATATTTCAGGAATTTGATTTTATTTTGAAATGACCTTGTTCGTACATGGTATATGAAATCTCATTTGCCTTTATTTAAAAGATGCATTGATTGCGAACCATATTTTACTACGTCTTACTGACAGAAGTTAAGCCGCACGGTACTTCAAATAGAAGTCAAACGCAAAAAAATGGTACAAAATGAATGTGCGTAATTAGCACTAGGCAGAAGTTTGGCATATTCTGTACTAGGACTGACAAAAAAGTCGATATATCGACTTAAGTCGACTTTTAATGAAGTTTTCAAATAACTATTTTTTATACTTCGACTTCGACTTCGACATCGATTTTTCTGTTATCTGAAACCTATACTAGATTAGTAGAATAAATCAAATAATTTACAATATTTATTGTAATTTTATCTCTGGCCTGTATATTTAACAAATTAATATTGCATTTCCTTAGTACATATTTTGTTTACTGAAAATTAGCATAATAAAATAAAAAAATAATACACATAAAGAATATAAAAATTGAACAAAGTACATTTAAAATGCATTTTATTCGAATACTTCAATAAAGATTTAAAATATAATTAGGGTAAATATAAAATATAAATTTTAAATCGACTTTCAGTTTTTAAAGTCTGCCAGCCTTATTCTGTACATCGGCTTCTCGAAAGATGCAAAGTTATTGAGACTTGTGGTCAGACATTTATATTTCTGTCGGGTACCCTGAGTCTAAAACTCAGGAATGCAATTAAATGTATATGGAGCAGTAAAACAAATGAAAAAATGTATTTATTAATTTTTATTTAAAAAATAAAATCCCTGTATTAGCAATAAGTTTGTATACAGTTACATGAACATGGCAGTTGCTAAGAGAAACTAAATATCAAACGTCGAAATCTGCATTCTTCTGACTAGATTTTTTAATTTAAAGGTAAAATTAAAGTGAAAAGAATGCAGATTTTGACGTTTGATTTTTATTTTTAGGAAAAATTTTTCAAACATTTTTCCAATACAGAAATTATATTTTTAGTTTAACAATTAACTTCAAACATACCATTGGCGTTGTATTTTTATGTAGATTCCGAATATATAAAAATGTATAGGTGTTCCATTTAAAATAAGAAAACTGATTCCCAAATCTTGAGAACCATTGGTTGAAATAAAATTTTATTCAGTCATTTTAATAGTCTTGTAATATAGAAATTGTTCGCTAGTTTAACTAACTACATACAAGACAACATAAATGATTCTTGAACTGGAGAAAAAAATAAATACAAATTTACATAGTATTCCAAATAATAAAACAAAACTCAGTTTCTTGAGGTAAATTTAAAATATTTCGAAATTATGGCAAAAAAGTTTCCGTCTTAGTCGCTCTAATTAATAAAATAACATCATCGTAATTTAATTTTTGCAATACCTGCACAGTAAGTTACCCATTAATAACAAAATTTAAACACAGTAAGTGGAACTTTTATTGCAGAATTGGTTTCTATGGTTATAGTAAACACTTCCCGTGCACGGTGGACAGTAAGTGTGTTACTTACAATTCATGGTGGATGGTAAGTATTTAGTTTGCACATCATCATAAACATTCATGGCACTCTTACTCTCAATTGCAATTCAACTTTTATTTTTGACATCAATCTGACAGACGTTAATTTTGAAACCTATTTTTCTTTTTCTATTATTTTTGTAGGTATTGCAAAAAATAGCTTACTAACCTTGAACTGTAAGTGATATTTGAAGTCTCGAATGTTTAGGAAATCTCGACCCTTCGGGTCTCGACTTCCCAAACAACATTTTCGACTTAAAAACTGTCACTTACAGTTCACGGTACGTAATATACTATTGTTGGCTATAAATTTTCCAATTGATATTATAGTCATATCTGTTAGTCGTTCTTATTTAGTAAATGAGCATAGGTAAGATTTAACAATTTTCAATTTGCAAAATGGCGTTTACAAGAGACTGTAGCAACTGGTAAAATTGTTGCAGGTATCTGTATCTGTAGTAATGATGGGTCACTGGGAATTTCCCGTCAGGAATATTTTTATTTCCTGGAAAAATTCCTGGGAATTTCCCTAAACACGTTTTCCGAAAAAAAATCGGGAATTTCATCTTGGAAATTTTCGGGAACGTATGGGAAAATTCTCAGAAACAAGTAGGGAAATTTCCGAAAATAAATTTAATGCAGGAGCAGTTTTGCGACGTGTTCTAACCAGTCCTGAAAAATAGAATGGAATGGAAAATGGAAATAAATTAAATTAATTCTTCATAATTTTACTACAGCAACATCAACATTAGTAATATTTTTAGTGTTACTAAAGATTATGACATAATTGCTATTTAATTTTCTCCAATTTTTATGAAATAAACATTTGGGTGTGACTTTGATTTTTATGAGGAAATTTATCGTTAGTTTTTCCCCAGAAAATTCCCGGAAAATATCCTCAGAAAAAAAAAGTTTTTAAAAATATTTGATCTAGAACCACACAAGTGATTAAAATTTTGGCCCCTAACAACTTTGCGCCTGTTACGGCACTGCAGTTTTCTTCTCATTTCTGATAATCTCTTGTTCAGGTCAAGGTTCCATAAGCAACGACTTACAATTCATTTGTAATGTTTTATTTTATATGCTAATTTACTAAGAAATATGTAAAGTTTTTAATCTAATTTATTTATTAATTCTGTTATATCTATTTGAATATTTTTTTGCAATTTCATTACGGAAAAATATTTTTAATGTTAAGGTAGTAATGTAAAAAATAAATCTAAAAGATTGTTGTAACTAGAGCTGATAGTTTTGTGCACAAAAAAATGAAAAATATGCGCATAATAAGCACAATAAAATTATAAAAATATGCATCAAAATAATCATTGTATGCAAAAAAAATCAAAATGCATTTATACACTTTATTAAATAATCAGGTCAATAATAATTATACTAAATATCTCCTTATTTGTAAGTTTATGCTACTGTACACTGTTGAAAATTTCAAATTGTCAATACTTTGTTGATCAAATTTTGTTAAAATTTGCTAGACATGTAGTTATATTAACAAAAAACTTAGTTGAAACCAATAATTTTTAGTTAAAATTTGAATTTGTTAACATTTAACAAATATAAATGTCGATATTTAACTGTAACAAAAGTTGTTGTGTTATTAACGAAATAGTTTTTATTGATTAACAATAAGTTTTGTTAATTTCAACAAAGTGTGTTATGTCAGATAAAAACAAAATTACAAGTTAAAAGAAGACAAAATATTTTGTACACATTCACAAAAAAATTGTTACAATAACTAAATATTTTGTTACGTTATCAATATCATTTGTATTTTTCATAAAGTAACAAAATATTTTGTTAAATTCACAAACAAGATTTTTTTGGTACGCGTATGTATTGCGTTGCAGTTTAGTTCAGCTGTAGAGAGTCAAACGGATAACAGTGATTAAAATTGAGGTTAGATTTTGTGTTTTACTCTTGATTAACAATTATTTATTTTAAAAAATGGACAAAAATGTGGTAGACATATTTCTCCGACAGAATCGACGGAATTACTTCGGCAACTAATACAAAAGAAGTTATACTTCAGACTGAAATACTGAATACTGAACAATAAATCGTCGTGATCGTACGACATTAAATTATTTCAGAAACAAAGTCGGCATCGGCAGCACCTACACCGCCTTTGCCAACAGAAGATAATGATTTAGAGAAAACTGAAGATGTCATCCATTGGCTCAAATCATCTACCCCGCAAAACACAAAACAAATAGAGTTAATATTCAAAAAACACAGAACTTACTCTCCATTATAGACGACAAAATAAATCAATCAACATATTAGAAACATTTCCAAGGTTTGCCGATACAAAAGGCTTGGTATAAACTTTGTTTCATTTACTGTGGTTACGTTATACCTACTATGTGAATTTATTTCAGATCAATTACGAGAGAAACAAAAATTTATTAACACTGCTGACAAAATATTCTCTGTTTATAAAGAAACAATAAAAAATGCTAATTGTTCAGTTACATCAGAAACTGGTTGGAATAAAACCACAAGTATTTTTGTAGCCCTACATTTGCTTCCTCCTACCTAATGTACACGATTACACGATTTATATACTTGTGTAAAAATATGGAGATTTTTGTTTTTGCAATAAATTATATACTTTGTCTAATAAAATGTTTTATTGTTACCTAATTTTACATTATATTTTGTTATAATATTTACTAAAAAAATTGTTAATATTTTTAAAATAAAATTGCATTTAACAAATGGATTTGTACATTTTAAATAAATTATTTGCTACTAAAAACTAAATTAATTGCTAATTTAACAACAACAGATAGTATTTTGTGCAAAATAAGTTGTAGAAATAACTACATATTTTGTTAGATAACAAATACATTTTGTTAAATTTCACAAAATCGAGAGGTAAATTAAACAAATATGGGTGCTAAAAAGTAACAAATTGATTTTGTTACAATTTAACAAATTATGTTAACAATTTCATTTTAACAAAAGTTTAACAAAATTTTTAGTGGACCTGGTGAGCCCTTAAATTTTGTTAATATTTAGTTAATTTTAACAACCAATTTCTAACTGTGTAACATCCGAAATATTTTTCTATATTTACAAAATTCAATTACCATATTAAAAACTGCACAACAATCGATACCTAACATGATTTTTTTTGTGAAGCAAACTTATAATTTTTTTTTAGATCTTGTTTCGTATTTCGAACTATTTTATTAAAAAGTAAAAAATGTATTCTTCTAATGCTTCGAATATTACAAATTTCAAAATTTCTTGGAGGAATTTTTTTCTCAAAAATTTTTCATTTTTTAGACGAAAAATATCGATGCGCTGATTTCAAAATCTGCGCTTTATTACATAACCTATATTTATTTTCAAAACTTATAACCCCTTATCAAAGTTGTGTACAGTTAAACCAAATAACAGTATTAAACTAAAATTTCTAGTGATGGGCATAATCGGATTATTTGAATAATCGAATTCTACCGATTCGATTATTTCTATAATCGGATGATAATTCGAATTATTTTTCACTCGGTATTCCCGAAACCGCTCGAGCTCAAGTTAATCGTTGCCGAGTTAATAATCGGATGATAATTCGAATTATTTTTCATTCGGTCAGGCGCAGCCGAGCAACCGAGCAGCCGAGTAGCCGAGCTAAATATCACGGCTGCGCTCGTGTACAATCGAAACGAATGAACAAGAGCGAACTTGCACGGTCAAGTCAGGGGATGATTATGTCACTCTTGCCATTATTTTATTTTAACTAAAAATTAATTTAAAATTATTCCTTCAGATTCTAAAAAAAATTATCCCTGCACCAGCCGATTATTTTTAATTCGAATTACCGAATTTTATAATCGAATTATACAGGTTATTTCAATAATCGGATGACAGGTTATGTTTAATTCGAATTATCCCATCACTAAAAATTTCTGTTGACAAACGCGAAATATCTCAAAAATACTTATTTTTGTGTCCAAAATTTAGATTTTGGTAAATAGTTGTAAATGATATGATAGCGCTGATTTCAAAATGACAAACGGAATTAAATTATCTCTTTTCATTCCTGAGATATTTGCTGTCAAAGTTGCACCTCAAAAAAGTGTTTTTTTTGGCTATCTCTAAAAAAATATTTTTGGTGCAAATTTAAATCTAGTTTAGTATTTTACTAATTAAATATTTATCTTGTATTCCATGGCCCAATCCACGTGTGTGGATTTGTTCTTCCAATTGCACATTAACACTACTGTGCGTCGCAAATTTCTTTGAAGTTTGCTGGAATATCGACAGCAAAACGGATAGAGTGCGTTTTCGTCCTGAAATTATTTATGTTGATGTGCATGTGGTGCACAGTCGACATCAACAAAAATTTCGACAAAAATGAGCAATTATGTGTCAAATACAACGCATAACGCATTTTTTTTATACAGGGGTTCGAAAAATAGGGGACCAAATTTAGAAAATATATTAATCAAACCAAAACAAGAAAATAATCCTAATATACCCATGTCCGGAAACGAACCATTTTGGAATAAAACACTCTTTTGTTTGAATTTTTAATTTTATTTTTGTAATCTTTTTTACTCTCAAAATTACAATAGATGTTTGTAATGTCCTCCTTGAACTTGCATGCAACATTCTAGACGTTTTCTCATGGATTGTCGAACACGTTCGAATATTCCTTGTTTTAGTCTTATACTATTGCAACAGTCTATGATTTCTTGCCGTAAATCCTCTACGTTATTAATGGGCGTCTAATAAACTAAGCGCTTTAAATGACCCCAAAAATAAAAATCTAGCGGATTCAAGTCTGATGAACGTGGAGGGCAAGTAGTTGGACCACATCGCGAATTACCATGCGCACGTCCGTTCATTAAATGTATGTCGGCTAATTCTGAGTTGGTGTAACTGTTCATTATTAATAGAAAAGCTTCTAAACAATATCAAAATAATTTAATTACGGTGACAATAAATTATGACAGTTGCTAAGGAAACGTGATTAAATTAATTACAAGTATTAACGTAACTATAGTAATTTTGAGAGTAAAAAACATTACTAAAAATAAAATTCAAAATTCAAACAAAAGAGTGTTTTATTCCGAAATGGTTCGTTTCCGGACATGGGTATATTAAGGTTATTTTCTTGTTTTAGTTTGATTAATATATTTTCCAAATTTGGTCCCCTATTTTTCGAACACCCTGTATAGATCCGATGTAGAAATGTCTTGTAATATGTGTCTTTTTTAAATATAGAAAACAACAAGTTAAAAAAAATCGAACAAAATACTAGATTCATATTCAGAACCGATTATTTTTATAATAAATAGCATAACCTTCCTTGTTGAAATGCAATATGCAAATGTTATTAAAAATTCTATCCCAATACTGATTTCTTATATGAACGAAATAAAGATCACTTTTAAATTTTAGAAGAAAATAATTGTTGATAGTTAATATATTCATTATAATTTATTAATTATCAAACATCCCCACCTCTTACAAATTTTTAACCTAAATTTTTCGTACTTACACAATGCACAAATCCTTCCCAGCATATGCTTAACTTCATTTCCATTCCGCAATAATATCCATGACACGTTTCATTCTTTTCAGAGATTCAGTGCAACATAATGGCGGCCAATAATCGTTAAGTTGCTACGCGAATTACTCCTACAACGAGAAATGAAACTGTTATTTTGTTCGTATTTTAAACCAGTGACACGATGAAAAAGAACCCCACTGAAAGAAAACTCTACTCTGTTTTTGCTGCTTGGCGTGAAAAATATTTTTTGTTAATTCCTTTATGGAGCAGTGAATTTTTTGTTTTGTTGCCAAGAAACAATCAGACTTGAAAACATTTCAGTGATGAAATGGGGAGATTAAAAATACAATATTAATTTCATTAGGAGTAATCGAAATGATTATATATAGGTAATTCGTAATTGAATAATAAATTATTGGATTCGTTTAATTTAATACTACCAGTATTGAATTTAAACTGAAACTAAATTAATACATAATTTATTTTCCTATTAACGAACATTCATTTGATAATAGAACTGCCGAAAGTAAATACGAACGGTGTTTTACTGTAGTGCACGTATTAATACGTACTTACGGATATGTAATATTTACATTTTGAATGGAATTCACTAATGTAATTAACGTTTATTGGTATTTAATATAAGTGAATGAGAGAATTTAAATATAAATCATTGAAAAAATATGTTTATTCCAATAACACGTGACAATATTTACTATTCTCTACATGTAGGTACGAATATTTTGCAAAATTCCAAATCATCAAAATTAACATTAAATAGTTACTTATGTGTCAAAAACAAGAAAGTTCTTGATAAAAAATATTTTAAATTCAATAGGTAAAACACTATTTCTGAATGTTTATCTCTACAAAATGCGATTAAATCCTATTGCCTTCTATTCGAGATTTTAAAAGATAATAATAAAGATGGACGAATTATTGTTTGGAAAAGAAAAAGTGAATAAATGAAAACAAAAAAAATATGCAGTGAAATATGGAAGTGGTTCTATGCTTGAATAGGGCTGTATGAGTGCTGAAGTGGTGGGAATCTTAATTTTTATTGATGGGAAAGTGGGTTATTTAAATATTTTAAAAGAGAATTTGGAAAAATATGCTGAAAATAGGTTTAAAGGATTTTTATATCCTTCAACAAGATAATGAACCTAAAAATACTATATGTAAACTGCTAGAATAGTTATTGTACAATTGTAGACAACAATTAAAAACGCCTCCACAGTCTCCAGCTATGATTCACATTTCTCATTGAACATCTCTATAAATTATTTATAAAAATGTGTAAAATAAGAATATAAAAGAACTATTACATTTATTGTAGATAAATGTGGTAAAAGTGATTCCCAAACTCCAAGAAAATTAGTAGAAAGTATGACAAACCGTTTAAGGGAAGTAATTCTAATGAATGGCGGTTCAATAGATCATTTATAGGTGTACGGAGACTAAATTGACATACTTAGTTGTTATAATAAATATAATTTTTTTTTCTCGATTTCATTACGAAAAATTTAGGGAGTCAATATATCACTTTATTTATTAATATAGTAAGTATAATACAAAATTTATTTCGTGTATATACATTCAATAAAAAACTTTAAAAGAATAGAATACTTTTTCCTCTACTAATTGGTTTGAGTGTATATCAATAAAGAGCAAAATTCAAATCAATGTACAGATTGATAATTAAACTGATTTGCTATATGCGCTAATATAATTTGAAGCAAAATAAAAATTAGTCTTTTACATAATAGATATACAAAGAATAGCAAATAGGCAAATACCTAGATGTTATTGGAATATATGCAGGCCTCTCGAATACAATGGGTCTCCAGGGAAACAGGAGAAAAATTCCTTGAGATTAAATTATGATAGGCCCTACATTAATATTAATTAGCGAGAATTTATATCTCTTAGCCCCGTAATTAAAAAGGTTCATCAATTTTTTCCGCGTACTAGATCTTAGTATACGCAGCATCCATTTGGCGAGAATGTAGAATATTTAACAAAAGGATTTATTCCACGAAGAATTTCCCGTTAATATTTCTTCTTCTTTTTCTTTTGATTGAAAGGAATTTTACATTGGGGTGGGATTAAGGAGATTACATTCTGATCCTGGGTTTATGGCTTCTAAAAATTCGATATTTTTAGATTAAAATTTTACCGGGTGTGGTAAAATTCACAAGTTTTTTCCTTTAATAAATGACTTAGAACTTCAGAAGAAATACTATTATCACAAGATTAGTAAATTTATTAAGCAATTAAAGAAATTAAAAAATTGCTACTCGCTACTCTACATAAATTATAATGCGTTTCATTACAGAAGAATGTCGATATAATGGACTTAATTTATAACGGACATCGGATATAATGTGAAAAATATTAAAAACATGTTTTATTGGTATGTATGTTTAAATTCACGTGTCACCCATCATAAATGCAACACTAACTTTTGCATTTAAGATTATACGTGAATCCCCTGAGTTGCTTTGCACATATGCATTGTTAGTCTATGTAATTTAAACTCTTTCGATCACATACTTTTTTATAATAGACTTTCGGCTTTAACGGACACATCCTCGCCCGTATTTGTCAGCTATTTCGAGGTTTCACAGTAATAAGATAATGAAAATTATTTGACTTTATTCGTTAATGTCTTAACTGCAATCAATTTTATTGCATACTGATACACATTTCCCAGTTTACCGGACTGATTAAAACAATAGTAATTCAGAATCAGGTAGAAAAATAAGTATGTTTCATATATATAACCTCGTATATAACATAAAAAGAGTAACAATTTCTTTTTACTTTAATAAAATTAATTACTTTCGGAGGGGGTTTCAAACCCTTAAACCCGCCCCACCCCTTTAGTGCGCCAAAGATACCAACCGTATACGAATGCCAATGATTTTCTACAGTCTCTGATTTTTTAGTTTGTAACAAATCAGTAATATCGGCGACATATTTATAGGATTGTTTAGGTTTTTCTGATTTTTTTATGTTAAATCTATTTTATTTTGTACAAAAAATACTGCATATAACCATAAAAATCACAAAGTTTTTGATGACGTCACACTTGCTCCTTATAAAAGAGAAATCTGGAATGAGTGAAACACATCTAGTTCTAAATTTGGTAACGCTGTTTATTTAGTGATTTCTTGTATTTTCATGGTTTTAACTTTAATTTTAAGGGCAAACTTTCGAATAATGTAATACAGTGACAAAGATTCTTCAAAATTATTTGTTTACTACTGTTATGCACATGTATTAGTCGTACGGGTTATGTTATCGAAAAAGCGTTCGTTTTGAAAATAGTGAATTTTTAATTGATAATTACTAATATTAAAGTGAATAATTGAACTTCTTTCTACTTTATTATACTCTATTAGCAAACAAAATTAAAATAAAACATGTTTTTTTATAAAAGCAGGATTTTTGTTAATTTGAAAGCAAAAGATAAAGTTTAAATTTTATAAATTTTCTACTTTTATTATCTTTTGTTGCGTCCTAACAATAAAAGGAGAGAACAAGATGAGTATTCCATCTGTTTATACACAATTTTACTTGAATTTTAGCGATATATGTATTTAAGGTTCTCAGCCACCAGCTACTGTAAGGGAATTAAATCTTATTAATGAGTTTAAAGTCAATTAGACACAGTGTTTTTATTTTATTTTATAAAGATTGGCGGAGCTGAGATTTGAACCTCAGATCTCACAGCTTATTCCATTTGACTTTAATTACGCAAAAACTAAATTGTTTTAAATAGGAACATGTTTTAAATTCAGCAATAAAGCATTGGATAGAATAACAATTAAAAAAAACAGTTACAGCATGTTATTTGTTACAAGTTACAATAATAGTAGAATATTGTCATTTATGATACACATTCCTTGCATAATAATTCTTTAATATTTTCGTAAAAGAGTGAATAAGTAATTCTAAAAATATAATACCTATTGCTATAAAGTTTTAATTAGAAATATATCTAGTATCATTATAATCTCATAATTAGCATTTTGCGAGAAGTGCATACGTAACTGTTTTTAAATGTCATTAAAATTAAAACTTTTCTGGAAACACGGCAAATATGCAAATATACAAACGTAAATGTAAACATGTCTAGGTACACAAACTAATGCAAGCTAATATGACTCTCTGTCTAGTTTAATTTCACAGTTTACGCAAACTCAAGTCCAAATCAATTTCTAACTTCGTTCATCAAGGAACAAATATTTGATATATAATTTTGTAACATGCATTTAGAATTGAATTTGATATATTAAACGTATGTAATCTATTTGTATGTTAATAAATAATTTATTTTAATCATATTTTACTATTACCAAGCAAATCGGTGTACCTACATAGTAAATTATGTATTGTAGTTTTCGACATCCGTTTTTATTATCTTCTTTATAATTAACTTAGGTTATTTTTATTTATAAAATTTCTTTATCATGCTCGAAATAAAGAAAATGTATTGTAAATACATTAATTCGTGGATATTCGATAAAATCTCTAACTTTCAAAATAGGTAAGATTATAATACACCCTTATTTAAAGAATGGTTAATAAAAAAATATTACCATTTACATATTTTATTATTATTATTGTTACTGCTACGTGAATAGAAGAAACAATAGTTATTTCAGTGGTGCACCCAAGGTCTTTAGGCATTCAAACCCCAACAATATTTAATTCCTTTATTAAAGTAAACAAATTATATAATGGAAATCAATTTTATGTTACCATTAATATATTTACTATGACATTTAACTACTCACTTTTTATTCTGATCCCGATTTTTTTTACGTAGAAAACAACTTAATATGATGCACTGCATAAAGAATAGATCTTTCTATTATAAAAATGTAAGGTTCAAATTCATAGATTCATAGTACCAGTATTAAGATACCATTTAATCTAAAAAGTAGAAATTTATGGAACACCTAAAAAAGGTCGCTTGAAACGAAATGAAATGATTTCGGAGTTATATAGAACATTTGGAAATTTTGTTCAAGAAAGAATATGGGAATTTTTACTTTTGAGGTTCAATTTAACAACAAAAAATTACAAAACATCGACGTGAGCCTTGTTCAAGTTATTGACCTTCATGATGTGTTGATTAAGTTTTAGAAAAATATGCGAAATAAATTTGATATTTATGAAGAAAGCATGTCAAAGAAATAAAACTTTATTATAATGAAACCTGAAACGGTGAGATAGAAATCAATGGTCCTTCGTCCAACGATTCACTATTTTTATTTATTATTTTTTAATAAAGTATTATTGTTTAATAATAATATTTCATCAGTATAAATTAACCAGAGCTGAAAAAGTTATCCAAGGCCGCATTTTACGTAAATCCGCCACTGAATAGCATCAGTATTTATTCACAGAAATAAGTTAAAATAGTCTCTTGATTCAGAAATTGATTACTATTATAACCAACTCTATCTTTTATAGTTCGCGGGATAGGAATAGTGTATAACTTAAAATGAACACCCTGTATTTGAAAATCTTCTCCGAAAAAAATAACTGGGTGCGCCTCTGAGTTGTCATATCGTCAAATTTAACTACTTTATTAGTTATATTACAGAGGACAGCATATTTTGCATCGGATTTAATATCTTGTAGTTTTCAGCAACCCGTCTGGATTTTAATCCCATCACTTTTGTTTTTTGCTATAACCCATATCTACTCGGTGCAGTCACAAAGTTGTTCGTACGTGATAATTCCGCGACTATCCTAAATAATACTTCTCATTAATGCCTATATTAATAACAATAACTTTGATCTGAAAGTCAAATATCAAACTAAAATCCCGGCTAGCGTTCGACTTTTCAGCCATTAGCCCAGTTAGAGTTCCAACAGCGATGGCTGGAGTTCGTGTGCAAAGCAGGTGGAGCAGATAAGGCACGTTTTGGTAATTTGTCGACAGATGGCGGGCCGAAACAGCGGCGCGGGAGAGGGCAGCACCGCGGACCCTACAGAACTGAATAAATATTTAATCCGACGATTTTCGTTTATCACCAACCGTTTACTAGTTGGCAAATAAAAATTTTGTGCTTCTGCTCATGTTAAATGTAATAGCTACTATTTGTATTGTTGGTATTTTATTCACAAACAGTTGAACTCTGTTGGTTCAGGAATCTTACTTGAAAACTATTAGGATATTTCAACGTAATGAGATCAGTTAATACGAATAGTTGCTTAGTGCATGCATACTATAGCTCGTCCAATATAGAAATGAATCTGCGCGAAAGACGCATTTTCGTTCATATTTTGAGCAACCAATGGGAAAAGGTACCCCCCATTGCGTTTTTTACCAGTGGCGTACTTAGTTCATAGTTCATATGGGGAAACTATATTAAGAAATTATTATATAATGTGAAGGAAATTCGAAAGTAAGTTTTAAAGAACATATAGTTGCAATAAACAGAAAACAGCACAGGATTTGCCGAGGATTATATTAGCAGGTAATAATTATTTATGGAAAGGGTGATTCGTAATCTTACATGTAGCAGAAAAAGGATTAACTATAATTTGGATTGAAAATCTAGAGATTAAAGAAGCTGTTATTTCAAAGAAAAATATTGTCGGTGACCTAACCGATGTAATCCATTCGCCTCTACTTAATTAGAATTTTTTTATGATGTTCATAAATGTGATATTTTCTTTTGTTATTCATAAACATTATGCATTTTAAAATATAAATATTTACAAAAATTTAATTTGTTATTGAAATAATCCCACGCCAATGGTAGATTGCTTTCCCATTTATGGTTTACGCCCCTAGTTTATTGGATCAGTGCAGTTTTGAACTTGGTTGACATGGGGTAGGTATAGCTACTATAACCCAGAACTGCACAGGGCAACTGGTAGGCCAGGCATGGGTCTACGATACGTTTAGTATGTACGGTGCGGCACATTGAATACCATTAGAAAAAAAGTATATTTATGTTGCCGTCTCCTTCAACTTGTTTGTTGCATTATATGCGCGAGAATGATTGACAGGTCCTTTTCTATTTTGGACGAGCTATAGCACTACAACTAGGCGCTCGAGTGCGACATAAAAATAGTACTATGCTATGTCCGAGTGGATGGGATTCGGAACCCACTACAAGCTGTAGGTCCTTTACAAAGGCTGTAGAATGGTACACCCTACTCTATATTCTACCAAACAGCAAATGAACTTGTCATGAAACATGTGAAATTCACTTCTGAATTTCACCTGTGATCTAACTCTCCCTAGGATTATACTGTACCGCCGATGATGACGATTAAATACAATGGTAAAACTGTCATTAGTCGACAAATATATCCCTGTTAACAATATCAAACAATACATAACAATTCATTTATTTATCTCTTATGCCAAATTATAAGCAGCTTATAACTGGATAATTCAATTTACGTTCATTTTGTGATCAATAATTTTTTCTCACTGGATGCAATATTTAATTCTGAACATAATTTATAGATAAACTATTGATCTAAAATTAATAGTAAAAATTTATTGCTAAATGAAAATCATTGCGTTTCCTTATCTACATGTAAAATAGGTGCAAACTACATAATGCTAGTTTCCAAACATACTTACATTTTAATATAACTAATCTTTAATTCAATTTCTGAAACTGTAAGTACTTTTAGTTTTGCCAGAGTGTAAAACGTAAGACTAAGTTTTAATCCTAGATTAAGTAAAGAAATGTTACCTTTAAATTTGAAGATATTACAATTAAAAATAAATTTTAAAATGGAATGAAAGTATTATGAGTTTAGTCAACACATACATACTGACTAAGCGGAACTTCTTTAATTGTGAAGTTTACCAAGAAAATAATTTTTAAAGAAATTCTCATTATTACAAAATTATTTTGGAGGATGATATAAAGTTTATTATAAAATGTTCAATATTTATAAATTCATAATTAATATTATAAAAAGGAGTATGCCCTAAGACGTGGAATTCACCGGAAAATCATAAGTTTTTATACGCTTGTATTCATTAAAAGTATAAATAATAATAAAAAAAAAACTTATAAAAACCACATTGAGTTTTCAACTAGAAACTAGTATTATTAAAATAAATACCATTGCATTATTGTACTAACAAGTTCGCCTGTGCTATTTTTAATAATAATAATATACTATCGGGTCTGTCAGAGTTGGGTCACCTCCGAAGAGTATATATTTACTTTCAGTCATAAGCTGTTTGCTTATGTGTCGAAACCAAATAAAAATAATAAATAAAATTATCCAAACATTAAAAGATAACTTGTAATTGGTATTTGCTGAAATTGTATGTTAAAATTATATAATAAATTGAAACACTTGATGATCCCTTAATTCATTTTTATTAATGTGATGAATCTGGAAATTTAGAAAGTCCACCCTCCAGACCAATAATAAATTAAAAATATGGTATAACTATTGGTGCATTTGAACAGGTTTTTTGTTAAACATTTTTCTGTATATCTTTTTTAATATTATTTAATATATTACATTTCACTTGACTAAAGAATTTTCCTTAAAATACAATATTATTTTCATTGTATTTTTATCATTACAAACATCAACTTATGTATCTACAATACAGCTCATGTTATGTATTTGTATGACATTCACTCTCTGAAGAAGACCCATGCGGGGTTGAAATCGGCTGAAGAAGTAATTCTAGAAATTTATACCGTACATTGCTTGCTCTCTTTTACTCATGGATTTTTGGGATGCGTTATTTTGAATTTGACTTTAAGTCAAATGTCACCAATTTAAGTTACAAGACCCTGTAATACATTATTTATTTTAAATTCCAAACAGAACTATAATCAATTCGATTGAATGGTAAACGAGTAGCAGACACAGTGACCACAACCAATTCCGCAAACGCAATGAGCATGCTGCGACAATCCATAAGGCGCTTACGCGAATTAACAACGTGGACCGCTTACATGTGTGTTTTCCGATCGATTAGCTGCTGGTCCGGGTCGGAGCCGCCTCTGCTCTTTTCACAAGTGCACGGAGCGTGGATCACGGCCAACAAGTGCGGGGGCGGCCCATTGTGTGAGATATTAATGCTACATTGTTCACTCCTGACTTCAATTGTTTCACAAAGACTATAAAGCGGAAATTAATTTTCACAGAATGTGATGGCGCGAACGTGATATTGGGAAGTGAGAATTTAATCCCAGAACGATCATTCTGGTTTTGTTCAGTTCGAGTTAAGATAAAACAAATCTGGAATTTACAGATTTTCAGCTTCTAATTCATAATAATTCAAATTTGGAATAATTTCCAAATACAAACTGTCAAAGCAAATCAAAATTAATATTCAACACAATATATGCAAAAAATAACAATTTTAAACTGAATTCATGTGTTTCATTATTTATCATTTACAGTAAATATATAAATATAAGTGATTATTTTACACATGTCATTTTGACCTAATGAGAATGCTTTATTTGAAAACCATAGATAGTTTTTCAGTGAATAAATTTGATAAAACTACAGTATCATAGCCATGGTTACACTTTGTTGATATCAAATATTTTATTTTTAACTGTTGTCATTCGTGAAATAATCAAGCAAATATAATTCGAGCTGTGAATTTAATAGGTAAAATTTACTTATAATTCCTGCGAACTAACGACAATTCAGGGCAAAAATGACTTAAATCACTACAGCTTCGCTGTCGTGATCTATGTCATTTTTGACGCTCGTTTGTCTGTTACTACGCAACAACTATTCGTAAATTTTTCCAATAAATTTATGGCTCTTATTATATTAATTTATGGTAAAATTTGTAATAAGGATTTCCATGATGTTTTATATTAAGAGAAACGGTTTTGTTTTATTGTATTTTACCGCCCATTACTAAAATATTGAACTGCTATAGTTATCTTGAATGATATGCTGATATAGTATCATACGAGAGTTTAACACTAATGAAATTAATGAAAAACTTTATAAAACACGAAGTCGCTGTAACTATAAATACTTGGTAGACGTGAATAAATACATGATAATTCGTATACCACGGTAGATGAAGACAAAGTTTTGACAAAGACTTGGTCTGTTCTATAACACAATTAAACACTACGTTCCAATAATAATAATCTTCAATAAACATCCAATATTCATTAATTCACAAAGATTTTTGAATCTTTATACATCGAACTATAACTTATTCTATTGTATAAAGAATACAACCTCACTTTACTTTCGTGGGTACATCAAATGCATCTTGATGCCAAATAAATATTGGCCTATGTACACTCAATTTAAAAAAACTGATGTGGACAACACCTGACTTTTGAAAATTATGCATATTTTAGGTTGCACTTTATTTAAACTTACTTCACTTGTAAGTGAAATCATTCTATGGCTAATCATTCTTCAAATTACATTCGTATTGTATATATATTCGAACTTCCCTTCGAAATGGGTCATCCTTTGAAAATATAATTAATGTAATCACTATTCCTTACTGCATTACACAAAATTATTTTAATCTCCCAAAAACTTGCAGAAAAAGAGTGTTTTCTTTTATTTCGTACATATTTCTCATAAGTTGTCAATATTGTCAATCATATATTCAATTTAAAGAGTATTATTCAATTTATTAGCAAGAAATCAAATATTTCCTATAAAAATATATTTCCTTTTGAAAAGGCCGGTTGGAACCAAAAATAGAGATGCTATGTTATAATAATTACATAAAAAATAAAAAAATTCAACATTCTATGACTAATAGTTTTTTAGTTATGAGAAAAATTTATAAAAAACCACTATTAGCAAAGTGCTTTTTTGACCCTGTAGATTGCAATATAAACGGAGGTATTAAGTTATGTAAGATACGTACGTACGTATATACATACGTACAGGCGTTACACCGAAACTATTAAAAATGGATTCAGGGGGATGGTCAAAATGTATATTTCCGTTGAAACCTGAAAACCGAAATTTTTCATGGTTACAATACTTCCTTTACTATTGCCAGGGCGTAAGAAAGAAACTTATTGATTATTTTACTAAGAAATATAGAATTTAGTCGAATAATTAGTCAAATATATCTATTATTATAATTATATTTTTTTTTTATTATGTAAATAACAATTTTTACTATATTGCACTTTATTGTACCCTAAACTAAGTGGTCAATAATAAATAATAGTCTATAATCAAAGAAGATTTATACGTACGTAGTATAATATTGTATATACTTAGCTTATAACTTACTATCGAAAAAATAAATAATTAGTAAATAAACAGAATCGGTGAAATATTTTAATCATATTCTTATATTAATATAATACTTGCTTTTCTTTCTGTATTTTTCATTCTTACAGAGCTCAAACTGAACTTCTCTTTATTCTTTGTTTTCTAATGCAATTTTTCATTTATTTACTCTATCTTCCAAAACTCTATATTTTCCTTTTTATTCTGCCTTTGTTTTTTATTCTGAATCATTTACTTAGTGAAATTTGTTTATACACCCCTGCTATACAAATTTGTCTACGAGAATTTTGTATTTTAGGGTAATATTCGCTTAGGGACAAAGATTGGTTATACTGGAAGGGTTAATGAAGACGAAAACTGATCTAGGGGGTTTTGTGAACAAGAAGGGCGTTGAGAATGTTGACCCAGATTTAAACAAATGCTATGGCCAATATCTTTGGCAAGTGGTTTGGTTTAAGGACATTAAAGTACATCTCAGGTTCAATCCTGTCGAAATTAGAATCTTGATTTTTGCTAAAAGTATATCCGTACTAAAATATGTTATCGAATATTATAATTATAAGCCTATAGGTAACTGAAATGATGTTATAAAAATAATAGTAGTTAATTATCCACTAGTAATTCCAAATGTGCATAATTTTCTCTGCACTATTTTTTTTTTATTAAATGTCAATATCTAATGTAAAAAATCAAATATACGTTAAATCGTTTGATCTGATTTAAACCAAGATTTAAATCACTATTTAAAAAATTTATTATAAAATAATTGGCTTTGTCAAAAATTTTATCTCCAGTAGCGGTTAATGAGATACATCAGTGAGTAATAATATTCTCAGATTCAAAATATAACAACAAAATTATCACTAACAACTTATTTTTACTTTCTTGTACATAGTAAAGGAAGTATTGTAATCGCGAAAAATTTCAGTTTTCGGGTTTCAACGGAAATATCCGTTTTGACCATCCCTGAATTTATTTCGACTAGTTTCGGTGTGACGTTTTTACATACGTATCTCGCATAACTCAAAAATAATTAGCCATAGATTGTAGATTACTTGTGCACATCCCTTTTTTATTGCAATAGGCTCTGACAAAAGGGAATTTTGCTCGAATGTTTTTTTAGTTTTCGCATAGATATTTGGTGGTTCTAATATCAAAACTAACAATAGTACGTAACTATAAAGTTCAGTAGTTCACCCCGCTTTACGGTAATGTACTAATATAAACCATGTCAAATCATAAATAAATTATTATTAGGATCACAAGCGTTACTCTTTAAATAAACTGGTAAACTTGTAATTACTCAACAAAGCAAAGACATACATACAATGTTTGTTTTTCACGACATCTTATAAACATTTCTATAATAATTACCTCATTATTGCAAAAATATCAAACATGTTTTTACAATCTTGATATTTGGAAAGACGGATACGTAAGATTGTGATGAATTCAATTAAATTATATTACCGCACTGTATAACTTCCTCGCATATTGTTCCTATTTTTGGTTATATTGATTACAGTAGTTAATCTAAGGGTCTTGCTGCATAAATTTGCGAATATAGGACAGGACACGTGCTATTAACCCTTACCCCTTAAACCACAACTGCCCACATAGTCCAAATTACAATATCAAATTTCAACCGGATAGGTATGTTGTCAAAATGTTGGAAACGCGGAATCGTATTACAAATTTGCTTAAATCATCTGATTTTCATCACATTCATGTTATACTCGATGTTTTTGTACGATGTAGATTCACGAAATGTGATATTAATTTCAGGGATTGGTTGTTTTATATGATTTTGCATGAAATAAACGATACACGATATTCATTATTTCTAGAAACAAGTATATTGAGATAAAATATTTTAACACTATGTTTATGCATACCTGACTTACGAGCTCAATTATAATTTTACATGCTCTAAAAGTAACTAATTAATAAATAACAAAAGTTTTGAGAAAAAGTTGGGGTATGTAAATTTTATTTAAATTTGATTTATTACATATTCTTTTCTGGATAGAATACAAAACTATTTCATAAATTTTCTGGAATATTCTGCCACGAAGCCCTCATTTTGGGCTATATACAATAAATTTAATTGTTAATAGTCGCCAGGATGACATTTTACAATTCTAAAAAGGAGATTGCTAAAGTGTTTCTTTTTTTTTGAACAACAAATGAAACTGTTACCTTTTAACTAAACACTTTTTCATTTTTCCGTTATTTCTGATTACTTAGATGACTACAAATACAAGTAACTTGAAAGTCACTACTATCTAGCAATGTAGCTATTACAATTAAGTAATATTTAGTAATTTTATTCCCTTGACCCATATTGTTTACAAGTCGGTTAGCCAACAATTTCCAATGAACTGTCAAAGCTTCATTGGATGTTGTTCGTTTTCTTGGTGAAGCAGGAAGCCACAACGCTATTGATTTGGCTGTCGCGGTCGGGCAGGACTTGAACCCTAACTAATCGCATCAGGGGACAAGCGGAGTACGGCGCCCGACTACGGACGATGACGGATCGCTGTGCCGGCCTCACCGCGCTCAAATATTCAATGGGTGCGGGTATTTTTGGCAGACCTCCGATGGAGTTACGGCCTCGAGCTTTCAGGATGAATGGAATACCTTCGGGACGCTTTATTTCGGGATGGATGTCGATGCTCTACATATTTAAACAAAGAAGAATGGGACCTACTAATTTCAGCTGAATTATTCAACAAGGAAATGTTACACTACATTTCTTTCAAATGTGCTTATGTAAGGCTAATTTTGTAGGAACAATGCATACTGATACTTCTTCACATTTTATATTTCTGATATAATTGTGTGTTACAGATATTTATCGTATTGACTTGACTCACTAATCAGTATGATTTATAATTCGCAGTAGAGGATTTCTGTAAGATGCTAGAATAGACGCATTTAGTAAATTTTGAAAGGTTAATTTTTTCACTTTTTCGTAAATATTTTGAGAAAAAACTCCATGTTTAACGAAAAACTAACTTTATACAAAATTAACCTAGAAAAAATTCTCTGCATAACAGATCCTATTCATATTTTTTGTATTGTCAATAGTTTAAAAATATTGTTATTTTTTAATGTTCTAGAAATAACCAAAGAAATCTACCATAAAGCTCAAACACGATCTTTCCGTACCCCATCCAACAAAAGGCTCTGCAAATCGATATTTTTTCAGGGTATATTTGCAAATCAAAAATTACTATGGAACAAGTTATCACCTGACCAGTGGGAGTTGAGATGAGGGGAGGGTGGCACTTTGGAGACAATAAAAACATTGGCTCGTATTACGAGCTCACTTTTATAATAAAATCACGATTTTAACGCCCACTTTTACATCATAATCTTATGTAAAATTGAAAGTTAAAATCACGATATTATTATAAACGTGAGCTAGTTCGCTTTTATAATAAAATCGCGATTTTAACGTTCGTTTCTACAAAAGATTTTGATGTAAAAGTGAGCGTTAAAATCGCTTCAATTCCGTTTTAAACTCCATTTCTGTAAATGCGCAGGCAGTGGCGGATTTACCGTGAAGCTAATGAAGCTTAAGCTTCAGGCCCCCAACGCTAAAGGGCCCCCGAACTGGGCCTACAAATTTTTTTAATTGAAAATTAATAAAACTGTAATATAAAATATGATATACACAAGTATTCGATGCCATTATTTCATTGAATATATTTTTTATAAATTGTACTGGTCAGATATAGATGGTGGGGATATAAAAATAACCATAGCACTCGATGCGCATAAAATGGGCAAATTGAGTGGCTATGTCAAATATGTATCTTCATTTTGTCAATTCACATTTTTTAAATATGATATTAGCTAAATCTTACAATAATGTTCAATTCCTTCATAAAGACAATAAGAAAGCATTTATATCTAAAATCAGAAATTATGAAGCTAAAGCGCTAAATATATACGAATGTATAAATAAAGAGTATTGTAATGTAAACAAACGAATAAAAATAAGGAAATTTTCGGATAATGAGACTAGTAAAAAAGTTATTGATTGGACGCGAAAAATTTTGAACAGAAACAAAAAAAATATTACTTCTTAAATTCTATTTCAATATTGTCAACAGAAAATAACAACACACAATCAAAAGGTTATGTTGAGACAATAGAAGAATGTACAATGAAAGTGCTGAAAGAAGCATATTGTGTAGAACAGGAGAGTAAATAATTTTTATTTAAAATACTATGTAATTACATTTCAATTTAAAGTAATTTTTGCAATTTATATTTATCAGGGGCCCCGCAAAAAAAAAATAGTTTCAGGCCCCCAAAAAGCTAGATCCGCCACTGTGCGCAGGAATATGTGAAGAGAGATGTATGTGTCTGTCTTTCCTTTCCCAACTGTATTTCCAATACTATTGAGACTACGAAAAATGAATAGTTTAATTTTGTATGAGGTTAATTTTTCGTCAAAGTCAATATTTCACAAAAAGTGAAAAATGAACCTTTCATAGGCACCCCTCTTTTACGCTCGTCCCCCATCCATTTTTGGAATGTTAGCACCCACATATTTTATTAATACATAGTCATAGATATTTAAATTTATTTCAGAGTTTTAACTATAAATAATAAAATTAAAAATATTTAAGAACTTAAGTTAATTTTTAATTAATCCTGTAGGTATGGTTAAATCCTCCCAAACATCAGTTTGCTATGTAACAGTTTTAGTATCTGCGTTAATTTAATTATTGTTTGAATTTGTAGTATTGTTAAATAATTGTAAAATGAAACAGTATTCTTTGTAGAGCTCATGCTGACAGGAAATTCGATGTTTTCTAAATTTCTTTTGGTCATAAATAGTTCACAGTTAAGTTTTGTAAAGTTTCAAATTCCGTTTGGCATTTCGGTATTGTCTTCGAAGGTTTGCTTGGGATGGTCATAAACCATCAATCAGAGACGTTCTGTAATTCCTGGTACAAGCTGGTTTTTTTGTAATCCTGGGACTGTGGGATTTTGGTGCATAATCACGCCCAGGAGGAAAATGACCGGTATGTTAAGGGAATTACGGAACAGGGATGAATTTTCTAATTCGAAGGAAGTGGGGCCATCTCAAGCAGATTTTCAAGATTTTGAACAGTTGAAAGTTGAAAGTTGAGGGTTGAGAGTTGAGCAGTCATCATGAGCTGAAGTGTGTTAGAATCATGACAAAGTAGTTGAGAGTTTTATTATTAATATGATAGAAATAATTTAGTGTAAATGTTGTGTGTGTTATATTCATGTAAGTAAGTTTGTTTGTAAATATTTTTATTGCATGTAACTTGTCCTGCTTCTGTTAGTTTAAGTGTAATAATAATTTGTTTGTGTTTTATTTAATATTTCAATATACTTTTGTTACGTTGTTAATTGAATTTAAATACCTGGCATCCTCATCTACCATTTGATATTCAAAATTAGTTTTGGTTATTTTAACTTAAAAAATAACCTGGTGGCAGCATTTTTAAAAAATCTACCTTTCGGCAAGTATTTAATTTGATTATTGAAAATTAATAAATTAATTACTATTTTTACTATCCTGTTACATTTGGTGGCAGCGGTGGGATACGAATATTCCCCGCTTGGTTAGAACTTAGGAAATTATTGTATGATGCAAAATTTTCCGGTAGCCACGCTCCGTTAAAATATATTTGGTAGATGCGATTTTTTTTTATATATTATTATTTGTGTTTGTTTTCATATATTTTTGGTGAGAGCGACCAAGCGTTTATTAAATCCATTCGTTGAGTTTTTTGTATTTTCTGTATTTGAGTAGTTAGTTTCATTGATTAAGATAATGGATCCGATAAATGTAAATGCTAGTTTTTTAGTAACGAATAGTGGTGTAGCAAATTATATTCAAAATTTTAGTGGGGAATCAGGAGAATCTGTTAGTAAATTCGTTTGGCAAATTGATCAGTATAGTTCAAATTTTAATATTTCTTCTGCAAATACAGCATATATCGCAAAAATTCATTTAAAAGGTAAAGCAGAATTTTTTTTACATTCATATCCGAAATTAAGAGATACTAATGATTGGATTGAGCTTCGTAAGGCCATAATCGAAAGGTTTTCGGAAGTTTACGATTATGATGCTTTAGAAACTCAATTCAGTGATTGTTATCAGAGAAGGAATGAAAGTATAAGAGACTATGCAGATAGATTAGCAATTTTTTCGGAAAAATTAGAACCTGAATCAGATACTGTGGATGGGCAAAATTATAGAAATCTGTGTATTCAAAGACGATTAGTACGACAATTTGTAAGAGGATGCTGGCCACATTTGCACAGAGACTTAAAAATTGCAGACCCGCGAACATTAGAAGAAGCAGTTAAACTAGCGATTAAATTTGATTTAATAGAAAATCAACCCAGAGGCAACAATAGTTTTAGTAAAAATAACGCTTGGCCGTCGGATAATTTAATATCAGCAATTAATGAATTAAATAATAAAGTAGATTCTATTCTAAATTCAAATATAAGTAATGTAAATCCGCGAGAAACAAATGAAACAAAATTAAGCTGTTTAAATAATAATTGTGATTCAGACCAGGTTAGAGTAAATAACCGCGAAAGAAATGTAAAACCGAGTATCATTTGTTTCAATTGCGAACAGATGAGGCATTTTCAACGGGATTGTCCCACAAAATTTAGTGAGGTCATGTGTTTTAGTTGTGGTGAAAAGGGACACATGAAGAAATTTTGTACATTAAAGATGTTAACGCAGAAATCAGAGCAGACAGTTACATGTGTTAATGAAAATGATGAATTTGAGAGTGAATGTGATGAATATGTGTGTGATGTGACTGAATGTGGAAATATTGAACGTGAGCAGTTTGGAAGTGATAATGGGACGGGTAATATGATTAGGCAAGATAAAGTTGAAGGTATAGATTTATTGTTGTTGTCGGCCGATGGAAAAAAACCCCGTAATTTGTTATTCTCGCGATTCGGTAAAAGTTAGTAAGGAAAGTGCGCAATTCGAAAGGAACGCAATAGATGTGACAGAGGTGGATAAGAGTTTAATCCACTCTGATAAAAGAGACAATGTGGTGTGCGAGAAAGAGGCGGGCGCGAAATGTATATTTGGAACGGACAATGACAATCATCGAAGAAGAAAGTTTATTACCCGGACATGACAATGAAGAGACAGTTCAAGCAAGACAGGTAAGTTACATAAAATTAATATCGCGCAAGTTTTCTGATTTCAGGACAAAAGATGGCGAGAAAACGAATATAGAGATGAACGAAAACCGATTGAACGATGTCATACATTTCGAGAATGTAGTGGATGCAGCGAAGGTTTTGGAGATGAATAATGGCTCTGATGTGGTGCACTCAGAGGCCCAGTTTAGCTGCGAGGTCGAGGTAGCCTCCCATCCCGAAAGCGTGACGTCGGCCCAAGAAGTTCCTGAAATCGTGGAGGTAAAGAAGACCCACGTAATTGAGAAAGCAGGTAAAAAATCAGAATTTAATTTAATGCGAGAAAAGTTACAGAATTACGATTTCTACAAAAAATTTAAGAAAAATAATATAGACAAAGATTTTGGTTTTAATGTCTTATTTAGGATAATTTTTTTGAGAGAAATTATCTATAAAATTCATTTTTAGGCGGCTGGTACATAAATTGTTGTTTTTCGTATCTGTTTGCAACCTTAAAGTATCAATTTTTATTTGACATCTGTCAGAGTCAAAATTTTTGGTCGCTAGTTTGTTCATTGTTGATTTACATAGTTCAAATTAATGTGATTAATTATTTTAGAATATAATAACAAATGTAAGTAAAATTTTAACTATTCCTTTACAAATATTAATGAAAAAGTAATGAATTTGCGAGTAAAAATAGCGGCCGTAAAGTAAATGCGGCCGTAAGGTAAATGCGGCCGTAAAGTAAATGCGGCCGTAAAGTAAATTTTGACAGATGTCAAAAATTGATTTTGAATGAAAATTCATAATTTCTTGTTGTAATCGCCTAAAAAATGTTGTGTGCACCTCGGCTAAAAGTTCTTTTTGGGCCTCATCTGATTTGTAGCCTCGGCTTTGCCTCGGCTGCAAACTTCGGTTTCGGCCCAAAAAGATTACTTTTAGAACCTTGATACACAAACAACTATTGTTAGATGAAATAATTTTAAAATTTTTATTGTTCAAACAGAGAAAAAGAAAGAAGTTTAATAATTCTGCGTTATAATCAGTGCCAAAAATGCTTATTCTGTGTTCATTATACTTTTTTTGTTTTGTGAATTTTTAAAAATTGCATTGTGTTTGTAGTTATTGATGAAAGTTTAAGAGATTTATTTTTCAAAATTGTTTAGCTGGCCTGATTATTTAAAATGAATTTGATTGTCGGATATTTGATTGAGTTGATGTTAAAATTGATTTTGATTTTTGAAGTTGCATTTTGTTACTAGAGTTTAGTTTTGGTTTTTTGTGGATGCCAAAGCCACATATTGTTGTTGAGGCTTAGGAATTTGGCGCTCCTATCCGTTGGTAGCCAACCAATGTTGCACAGCATATGGAAAGAATTAATTTAATTTAAAAATATGATGTGTAACCTCGGTGATTATAGTTAGTAAAAGTAATTTAGTTTTCATTCTTTTGTGAATAATTTTAAAATGTTTAACAAAAGCGTACAGGATATATTTAGATAAAGTGTAAAGGTATATATAATTTAGTTAAAGTTTAAAGATAGATACTAGTAGATACATATTGCCTAATTAGACATTAAGTTTGTACACGCGATACTGCTGGAGAATTTTGTTGCAGCCCAAACACCACACTATTAGTATGATGGCCCGGAGTTCCCTAAATGATTGCAGCCAGGAAAGAAAACATGGCTTGATCAAGTCCCACGTATGGCAAACGCTGCGACCATAGCTAGCAGGAAGAACCTGGCTAACAACGAAGTGCACGGGCGACAAGCTGCTGCGTCTACGTCAACAGGCAGAGAACCGATCATAGTACGTAGCAGCAGGAGCCAACATCATCGTGGCCTAGAGTAAGGAAAAGGTCAATGCAGATCAGCTGTCTACGTCAGGGACTTGGATTGAAACGGCGACTTCAGCGACCTGGGGAACATCTGGTAACCATCATCTAATAGTTGTTATTATGTTTTGATTATTATATTTTTTTTTATTATTAAAAAAAAATATAACAATCTAAAGGGAGAGGAATATGTAACAGTTTTAGTATCTGCGTTAATTTAATTATTGTTTGAATTTGTAGTATTGTTAAATAATTGTAAAATGAAACAGTATTCTTTGTAGAGCTCATGCTGACATGAAATTCGATGTTTTCTAAATTTCTTTTGGTCATAAATAGTTCACAGTTAAGTTTTGTAAAGTTTCAAATTCCGTTTGGCATTTCGGTATTGTCTTCGAAGGTTTGCTTGGGATGGTCATAAACCATCAATCAGAGACGTTCTGTAATTCCTGGTACAAGCTGGTTTTTTTGTAATCCTGGGACTGTGGGATTTTGGTGCATAATCACGCCCAGGAGGAAAATGACCGGTATGTTAAGGGAATTACGGAACAGGGATGAATTTTCTAATTCGAAGGAAGTGGGGCCATCTCAAGCAGATTTTCAAGATTTTGAACAGTTGAAAGTTGAAAGTTGAGGGTTGAGAGTTGAGCAGTCATCATGAGCTGAAGTGTGTTAGAATCATGACAAAGTAGTTGAGAGTTTTATTATTAATATGATAGAAATAATTTAGTGTAAATGTTGTGTGTGTTATATTCATGTAAGTAAGTTTGTTTGTAAATATTTTTATTGCATGTAACTTGTCCTGCTTCTGTTAGTTTAAGTGTAATAATAATTTGTTTGTGTTTTATTTAATATTTCAATATACTTTTGTTACGTTGTTAATTGAATTTAAATACCTGGCATCCTCATCTACCATTTGATATTCAAAATTAGTTTTGGTTATTTTACCTTTAAAAATAACCTGGTGGCAGCATTTTTTAAAATCAACCTTTCGGCAATAATTAAAATTAATAAATTAATTACTTTTTCTATTCTTTTACAGCTATATTGCTATATTTCTGTGATTCTGTGAGTATTTGTAGATCGGTTCATCAATATGCAAACATTGTTTTGCCGTGCGAAGAATAACATTTTAGACAAATATTTTGTATGATAGCTGAACAAGCTCTATTCAAATATAGTTTCAAACAATTTTCAACTTTAATACATAAAAGGTGTTATGAAAAAAGGGCAGTGTTCGGTGGGGCGTACA
The DNA here is from genome assembly GCA_035578165.1 of Stenolophus ochropezus. Classification (NCBI taxonomy): domain Eukaryota; kingdom Metazoa; phylum Arthropoda; class Insecta; order Coleoptera; family Carabidae; genus Stenolophus; species Stenolophus ochropezus. The sequence continues at coordinate 18,327,634 of JAQOWZ010000010.1, read as the reverse complement.
TTTTTGTGCCACTGTTCGATAACAAATCTTTGACAAAAATTATAATGAATTATTTAAACACGTAACTAATGTTTAATAACTAAGAATTGATTTAATTAAATAATAAAGGAAACTGTCATATTCTTGTTCATTTAACTATAAGGTCATGATTCAATAAGCTAATTTATCAAATAATAGTGTGCTCTAGTAGTTGTGAATCCATAACTATAGTCTGCTCTACGAGAGAAAACAGTTAAGGTAAGATAGGAGCTAATTTAACCTTGTCTCTAATTGGTTCATTGGTTGAAATGGCGGGCTATTCCCTTATCTTAGCTTTTGTCATTTTTATCAGAAAAAAAAAGAAGAACATTTTCTCGTTTTGCGTTCAGCCAAGCTGTCATATCAAGTTTTGTTATCTGCTTTTGTTGTGTTTTTGTGAAGATACGAGACAATATCTTCATTAAATTAACCGAAGATGAGAAAAGCGGTGCCAGGCATATACCGCATTCCTTTTTTAAATGTAATGAAGCACAAATGCAAATAAAATATTACAGGTAATTTCTTAATATTGTCACGTATATTCATAATTATTTTTAGGAAATAGATGTAACATAAGTATATGTTTTTTTCAGACTATGACAGAAAACCCTTCGAGTATTAAAAACTGGGATTTGTGCGGAAAAAACGAGATAGGGATTGTATGATGATTGACGGAGAAGATATTATCCTGTAGAGAAGATATTTGACACAAATTCGGAAATATCGGCTAGCAAGTATTTATTATTGCAACGTTTTATTTATTTAGGTCAAGTGTAAACAAAATAATTGAAACACAAATATTTATATAACTAAGTTTAATAAACGAAACATGAATAATAAAAATAACTAACACTCTGAATAAACAAACATAAACACTAATTTAAGAATAATAATTATTAATAAAAACTTCAAAACTAAGATTATTTGTTTAAACATTTAACACTACGCACTATTTATATTTACATTTATTTCCACCAACTATTTATTTATATCACCAACTATTCACAATCACTACACATATTAATATCAGACTGTCCCCACAATCTCCTGCTCGGGGTTTATATAGTAGAACAATTAAGTCCGGAAATGTTCTCGTACACTCTAGATAATAGAACAATAGAAGCATCGCGAACAAGACCCGTCAGGTCCGCTAGTGGCCCGAGCAAAACAAATTTACTAGTATTTTGATCTAATCAGATGCACACATACGCATACACGTTAAATTCTTAAATTTTACTGGAGAGCTTTTGCTATGTTTTTTTGTTGCGCTTATGAAATGTTTTGTGTCATGTAGTCAATTGAACTTGTTTCTACTTCATTACACTATATTAGCAAATAAACTTAAGATACAAAATGTTTATTTTATAAAAACAGAATTCTTAAAGAGGCCTATTACTTTGAAGCAAAGGTAATTCTGAAACAAAATCGATTTGCAATGAGGGAGTAAAGTCCTTAATTATTTACTTATTTAGTTTTTTGGTGCGCTTACAAAATGTTTAAAAATCTGAACATTGCGCTTTTGTCATGCAGCCCAATATGTGTAACAGAAAGAAATTGATTTTTTTTTATACAATTTATAAAGATTATTTGTTTTTCTTTTGAAATATCATTTATATAATAAAAATTCTGAAATTTATAATCTTTTTTCAAAATTACTTGAAATCACTAGATTTGATTTCGGCGCCTAATTTTGTAACTAAATTCATTATTTGTCATTGTGTAAATTAAGCTTCTGGTTACTGTTTTCTCTCATGGAATACAGTGTGGATTATCTATTATCGGGCAGTTGCACTAATAAAATATAAATTTTAAGTACAATACATTGCATCGAAATATGTGAATTAATAATATTATGTTTTACATTATTTTGTGAAGCCTGAAGTTTAAGTAAATATTGTTGGCTATAGGTAGATATAAATTGTTCAACGATACACACACCTTTTACGTTCTGTGGTATTATTCCTCTCAAGAATATTGTGTTGGATATTAATGAAAAATAAATAAACTAAAATTAAAATCTTGAAACTTGTTGACTGGACGTTATAACAATAAAATAAAATAATAACAATATGCAAACTTCAGCAATACAAAACGGAAAAATTGGATTAGCGGTTAACGTATCTGCGGATTATATCCTGTTAGTTAAAATTAAAATTTATTGGTAGTAAAAACGATTCAGTTTTTATGTAGCACAATTATTTTCCGTGGTATTAAAACACAATGCTCTTTTATTGTAATAAAAAGTAATATAAAATAAATAAAGTTTTTTGTTCTCTACTGAATTTTACATTTACTAATCAATGCTGACTTGCTATTGCTGTATTTTTTGCTATAATCAAATATTTATCTGTTTTCAACTAATCTGAACTTTTATTTGTTTTCTGTTCGACTAGTATTAAAATATGAGGAAATGTTATTGCACAACAAATGTTGTTTGCTAAATACGAGGTTATATTTGATTTTTACCTACTGTTCCCTAAATAAATATGTAAGAAAGATGCAACCGCCGTCTTAAATCGTATATCGAGTTATAGTTAAATACACAAGTTTTAAATTCAGTATCCCTATAAAAAGTTCTTACATATTTTCAATGATTTTTATAGGTGTGTATGTATATCTAAGCCTATTCGTGTATGAGGATATAAAAATAAATAATTAAATGCTACATGCACTCTAACTCACAATATCAAGACTTTTGTTTGAAAATTTTTGTTTAACGTTTCTTCATAACGGATTGGTCAACTGAAAGTTAAACTGTCTCGAGTAACGTGATCTCGTCTCACTCTCGAACTATTTCAGCCTAGTCTTGGTTTATTCTTAAGTTTCGATTAGTCTTTGCTTCCTAATTTAAAAACAATTAAAATTTATGTATTAAATATAGGTACATTTAGATAGTCATAATAATCTCCAATGAATTTCTTAGTTTCGGAAACGTGTAATAATAAAGGAGGCTAAGTCACAAGACTATTGCGGATGGTTGATAATTTCAAACTGATTTCATCAATACTTTAGAATGCATTACGAGATTTGTAAACGGGTTCATTATCGTTTCTAACATCTGTTTTTCCATGTTTATAATTGGTAATCCATTTTTAATTGTTAAGTAAGAAAGACAATAATTTTTAGTTACTTTTTATACAAGACGATAAAATAATATTTTATCGACAAGCGGAAAGTGTTAATTCACGAGCGATATAATCGCGAGTGAATTAATTTTCGCGAGTCAATAATTTAATTTTATCGTCGTGTATAAAATTCTATTTTTTTCTATAGCAGGTTTTGAAGAAGAACGAATTAGAAAAATTTAATTATTATTTAAGAATAATTTTAAAATGTCAGTAGTGTGCGTTGTTATGGAAATGTACTTCTAATAAACAAAAGTTAAAGTACTTTATCTACCTTTGCTGTTAAAGTATTACTTTATCTACCCTTGCGGTTAAAGTGCTACTTTATCCACTATTTTGAGTTGATAAAATTGCACTTTAACATCTGCTACAGAAAAAAATATTTTTATAATATCCGCATAAATTTCTTTACCAGAAAAGTCCATTAAATACAGTTACTTGATGATCGAACGTTACTCGATTTTTCTGTAGATACACACGCCTATTCAGAAACGAAAATATAAACAGTGTTTAACTTAAACACTGTTTAATTTTGACATTTTGTTCATTTTTCTATTCAGAGACTACTTTTTTACTCACTGTTTAAATCCTTAAACACTGTTTAAATTTAAACAGTGTTTATCGCTAGTAACCCTGTTTAAACGAATTTTGTTCATTCAGAGACACTTTTTCATCGTAGTCATCGTAACTAAACATCAATTTAAACATGCAAATTTAAACAACGTATGGGGGTAGTTTAAATCTATTAAAATGAGTGAAATAAATTATTATTTTATTAAATATTAAAAAAAAATCGAGAAGTAAACGAAAATGAACACCTGCAAATTTTTAATCTGTACTTAAATAGGAAAAATCCTTGTTAAAATTATAATAATGACATTTTTTATGTAATTTAATTTTAGTAGAAATTAAATGTTGGTTTTATTAAACTTAACAGAATTTAAAATAAAAAAATTGATTTATTTATATTATGAGTTCTGAAAAATATTTTTTAATTTAAACTAGAGTTCCACGATATTTTGGAAGAGGACCATATCAAGATGATTCTGCAGACTATCATGGATTTTGTCAGCCAATAATGTCGCGCATTATTAAAAAAAGTGTTTATTGCATTAGCAAGTAAAAAATTTATAAATTTTTATTCAATTATGAGGTGTTCTTCTATTATCGAAGTCATAGATTACACCCTTATTAAAATTAAGAAGCGTATTTGGAATGAATGCATCCTACGCAGACGGCTTGATGACAGAGAAATTAAAGGCATATTATTAGGGGGCAGTGGATGTAATTGTAGTCAGTTTTTATTAACTCCAATTTTGCTTCCATCTACGCCAGCACAAGAAAGACATAATTGGGCATATATCCGCGAATATTTTTCTTCCAATTTCCAATTTTCTGATTTACTTCTTCATTATTTTGATCCATTTCTTATTGTTTTATTATATTTTCGATTGACCAGTATAAATTTATGATTTAATAATAATTAAATTGAAATATGTATATTTTTTTTGACAGGATGACAGATACAATGTGTCAAAAATTTGTAAACAGTGTTTATTGTAAACAGTGTTTAAATTCTTAGTAGCCATGTTTCTGAATGAACAAAAATTTAAACAACGTTGACTATTTTAAACAGTGTTTAAATTAAACACTGTTTAAATTTTTGTTCCTGAATAGGCCTGACAATCTTTACTTGCCGTGGTTTAATATCATAATTTCAAAATAAAAAAAAAATGCTAAAATTTGTATCTAACTCAATGTGACTTGTGTCTTACGAAATATCATAAATTAACTAAAGAACTGATCACCGTGAAACGAAACTCAAGTCACTAAAACCATTTAATGTGTCAAATATAGTTGAGGATAAAACTGACCTTACGTCAATTTGAAATATTTATTTTAGTGCGCCAATTTCAGTTCACCTTTCCTAGTTATTGAATAGAGTATACTAGACCAGCAGTATGCAAGGCGCAAGATGAATTATTTTTCAACATCCCCTCATATGTTGAACATATCAAATTGTAAGCATTTTACGTTATTCATATTTTGTACTTGTATCTATCGTTATAAACAGCTATTTGTAATATTATTACAAAAAGCTTTAGATTTATTATGAATAAATGTCTATCAATAAAGTATAAAGAATATTTTCTGCACACGATATTTGCACAAATACCAGCTGACATTTGTTTTAAAATAGTTGATGTAGCTTGTAGCCAGTGTTTCCTTATCTTTGTTAACGTCTGAAAAGTTTTGAACGGGTGTGTCGGTGGTATTTGTGTAGCACCTCTAGCTCCGGCAAGCAGCTGTCATAAGAAGCAGCGGCATGATAGCCGCAAACTATTTACATTTCCAGTCAATACTCGTGAACAATTTCGCGAGTTGCAGGAACGAGAAGAGAGCCAACAGTCATCGTTGTCTAAACAGTGAGCAGAGCAGCAGAAAGCAGCGATCAATAAGAGCCATTGTGGAGCAGACCGGCCGAACAGAAACGGATGTTTATTTGAAGAGTGATATACCTGCTTGAAACGATTTGTTTGTAAGTTTGGCAGAAGACCAGAATCGATAGTCTGCTGGAATGCTGGAAAGCTACCGGCCTATGGGATACAAACAAATATTAAAATGTTGGGACACGGTTCTCCCTTCAACGACACACGAATAAACTTGTACGAACTTCCAACGGCGGAAAACACGTCGATATACTACATTTACAAATGTTTCACTTACGATTATACGCTCCAAACTTCTGATATCTAGATTCCATTTATTTTACATAATATTCCTATTTCTTTCTCTAACGCGAGCAATAAAATTGTTTCTGACTTGATAAAATTTACATCTATTTCACATAATCAATACATTTTTTTATACAACGAAGAAAACATTTATATTGTTTTTCTTGTAATAATGATATATATTTTGTAAGACCTATAGATTTACTAATATAAGCAATTTTTTTCATGTTTCTCCATTTTTATCCAATTGTATATTCGACTTTACTCCCTGAAGAAGACATATGTGAGGTAGAAACTAGTCGGAGATACAATCAAATCTTTCAAAATTGACTGATTTCCACAAATTTATTATCCTATCCTATTACGAAATATGTCTAATTTCATTGTACTATTTGACATTTGTCTATCAATGCCTGTTGCCACTTGTCAGACACTTATACCAGTGTCTTCCAAACTTTGTACCGCGGCACAGCAGTGTGCCGCAGGAGATTCTAAGTGTGCCGCAAAAGATATAAAAATACAGATAATTTTCTATCACTTGATTATCAAATGTACGACTATACATGCTATTACCATTAACATAACATGAGTTTTTTGGTACTTATGGGAATGAAATAGAAAAAAAGGGGACGACTACAGATGTTAGATGATGAGGAATTACGTGTTTGTTTTTATAATTAAGAGTTGCGAGTCGACAAAAAAAATTCTCAAAATAATTCCACCCATCATTTTTAACACAATTATGATTATACGGGTATTATGTCTATAAAACATTGCTATTTTGTTTAGCTATAAATCGATTTTTTTATTGTTATTTATACTAATTAAGCAGGTATATTTAATTTAATTGGAATTTTTATTTTGGGTGTCTGGGTGTCGCAAAATAAATTATCTACGTTTAATGTGTCGTAAGGTAAAAAAGTTTAGCAGACACTGACATATACTCTCATAGGGTGACCAGTGTCCTAGATTTCCAGGACGTATCTTTTTTTTAGATCGTCCTGCCATGTCCGGGTGGATTTTTGAATTTATGATCATCTATTAAAAGAACCAGTAATTTTAAATGCAATAGATTCATAAGGATTTAAATAAGTTTATAATTTATTTACAAATTCATGTCCTCTTTTACAAAATGATATATGTCCTAATTTTTTCATCTTTTGTCATAGTTATTCAAAATTATATATGGTCACTCTACTCGCATACTTACAGGAAGTTTTGAATTTAATACCTTGATTTAAGTTTGTAGTTACAAAGTAAAATTAAATTACGTTATATCATAACTACATACATTACTTACTAACTTACTTACTACAAAGCACAAATATACTAATGTTTCAATTGTTTCTTTTGATGAATCAAATATTATTAAAATTAATTTACTTATAATTTTACGTTTTTAAATTCATGAAAAACATAAAGAATATTTTAATGTAATAAACTATTTGTGCCTATTTTATAATATAACACTCATTATTTAAATCAATATTTTCGAGAAGAACTGTCAAGAGCTCTACAAGATATTTTAATTCCGATTTTATCAAAATCAAAAGTTAATTCTTCAAATAATAATAATAATATAATATATTTTGTTTAAAAAAAAAAAATATATCCCTACACAAAAATGTTGATAACAATATTTTTACATTACATTTATATTAAATCTCATATATAGTTTTATTCTTTAAAATAGGCTGTTGATGTAAAAATTGTTTGATCTCTCATAGTTCTCCAGAAAGCCATATGTGCCACTTAAAATGAAAATCCTATATATTTATACATATTTGATTTTCACATATTTATTATGAATGTACGTAGTCTAAGTGCTGCTCTAATATATTTATATACAAATGTCTACATCTTCTGCACAGATACTTCTCTCGATCCTGAGAGAATCCTTTTATTCGGAGTAGCGTCTAGATCATTCTGTCCGTCCTGGTTGGTGTGATTCAAGATAGATATGTTTTCAAAAGGATCATAAGGATATTGAATAGGAGTTGATGTAAATGTATTGCAGATGTCATAGACTTCAGCGCCGTTGAATATGTATATACTCCCACTAGGTGAAGGACTATTAGTTCTTGGTGCGATATACGTATACGGATTAGGAAGGCATGTTAAAGTTGTATGATGAATCTTTTATAGATTGGATACTAATACATCATTGCTGCTAAGAACTAGGATGTTACAAAATTCATGTTTTAAACGGTATTGCTGTGTAGAGGAATGAATATAGAATCTAGATTTTTAAAATATTTTAATAGTAACAATATTAAAGAAGATAATAATTTACAAATATTGAAGATTAAATGAGAAACTTGTAGGGTAATAAAAGAATAGTGAGTTACAGTAAATTTATTAAAATTAATAACCAAACTTTCGGCCCTACATGAGTTAGCATTAGCACAGTATAAGGTACACAGTAGTGTCTCTCGGCTAGTTTGTAGACATATTTCTTTCTAAGCTGCACGCCACAAAGCGGGGGAATAATGTGGAGCGGGGAATTCAAATCAACATCAAAATAAAACACAACTTTCATTACTCCTGAAACAATATTACCTTAACAAAATATTAAAATAAATCACATGTCAATGTACTAAAGTGTAAATAAAATATAATTTAAAAAATAGTTGTACAAAGAAACGATTGTTTTTTTCTAAGTAACAAGCATTATGAACATTTCAATTACAAACAATAGATACTATTGTAAATAATAATATAAATGTAAATAGAATAGATTTTAAGTAAGAAAAAATGACATGAAGATATAAAAACTGGTTACTTGTTAATTAAACATTATAAATATGTTAACAAAATAAACTATTCCTTGCATAAAATAATTGGTTTGCGTGTATCTTTAAAGTTTCTATTGTTATTAATGTAATAATTTTAAAAAAAATAACAACTTATTGAAAATTACACTTTGGGAAATGAATCACATAAGCATTTGTTACTTATTTCTAATAATTTAGAATATGTAAATGATAAAAACTTATAATATTTATATCCTTTACATTATTAGAAACAAATAACATATTCGTATAATATATTTAAATATTGTTAAAACTGACAATATATTATAAACCCGACTATAATTTTTTTAGGAGATATCTTTCAATGTTATTAAACTAAGTTAGTTATAATAGTTTACGTAACAGGTGAATTATAACATGCGAATCTTTTTTATTCATATAAGGTGTGATTTAAATTTCGCGCTCCACATTATTCCCCCCAGCACGCCAAACATCTTGGAAGGAAAATCAGCGGAGTGTCGCTACTGTACATTCTTTATACTGTGGCATTTGTAAGTGATTAGTCAAAAATAAAATATAGAATAGGTCATGATATAAATTAAAATGTGTAGCACATTAAAGAATGATTTTATTAGCAAAATTTTTGTATCTAACATGGAATAAATTTTAATCTCAAATAATTGAAATTCAGAAAAGTTTTACTATTACAAACAAATATATTCCTCCCCGATACGTATAATACAATTTCCATAGATTCATGATCATACTCGTATACGTATCTATGTATTTTGATTAGTTGCGTTTGCATGCCTGGATTACTAGCGCAGCCATTGATACTCGATATAATTCCACCACTCTTGCACATACATAGGTTTGTTCTGGTATACGGTTTAATTATGTATTTATCCGAATTTGTAGATTGCATTTTATTAAAATCACTGAGAGATTATAATATCGTGTGGTAACAATTTTCATAATCAAATATATACAGTTTTAACGAGTTTATAAACAAATCACATACTATATTATTTCTAGAGACGCAAAATATTGTTTTTCTACTTCCTACTGTATATGTTACGTTTTTTTGCACGGATAACAGAACAGATACATAGCTTATATCCATCCTAGAGAGGATATGGTTGATATGAAAAACATCTGACTTGTTGTCAGTATCACAAATTTTTTTTTCTATTAAAAATTGTAAAAAAATCTAAAATAATTTTTTTATGAAAACAAACTATTTTTATTTAATTAAACCTAAATTCGTATCACAACTCCCAATATTTATGTAAATTAATTATTTCATAAAATGTCAGTAACTCTCTGACAGCCAAATGTTTCAAATGTTTGTGTACGAGATTATAACTTTAAATGAGGGAATTTACGAATTAGTATTAGGAATAGTTTATAATGTTATAGAAAAAGTATATTGTGCTACTCGAATGGGATGTCCATATCCCATTCGGAGGATTGAAGTACGCCGCCTGCGGCGTCGTGTCCCAAATTTCATCCTGAAGAGATATGAGCATCATATCCATTCTTGTTGTACAATATACTATTTTCTACTCCACATTGTATAGGTTATGTTTTTTGCACGCTTGACAGAATGGATACATTGTTTATTTCCATCCTAGACTGGACATGACTTGTTGTCAATGTAACAATATATTTTATTCTTTCAAAAATGGAAAAATAATTGAAAATACCAAATTAAATCTACTATCTATCTACCTGAACTCGTATCATACCACATAATACTTATTTAAAATAATTATTTCATAAAACGTTAAACTGTTTGACACTTGACAGCTACAAGTTTTTAATAATTATATAGTAAAAATAAAAATACGAGTACATTTTGCAACATAGTGGTTGCGATCGGCTACACTAATATTCTGAGGTAATCAGATTTAAAAATCATTGTACTATACGATATTTTTCAAAAGATTTTAATACATACGAGATATACAAATTTTTTAAATTCTTTTCATTTGCCAAATCATGGACATATCAGTGGTTGATTTAAGGACAGGGGATGAGGAATTTCGAAAATAATAACAAAAATTTAGCGTGCCAAGGCCCCTCTTATACTAGTACATAGGCATAATGATTTGTTTGATTTGGAAATGTCAACAAGAACTATTTGCAGAAATATCGTTTTGGAAACACAAATAGCTAATTTATAATTAATCTGACATTCCCAAAAGGATATGCTGATAATCATTTTTAGTAAATAAATTTAATATATAGGTTTACTTTTCTACATTAAATGGTGAATCTGAAGAAAGTTTTGTCCCTATTCGTATCGACGAAAAGCTGTAAATTTGATTACATAGTTATTCTGTTTTATGAATTTTGTTTCTTTTTCTATGTAATCTGATAATATACAGGGTGTCCATTTTTCGAGGCTAAGCATTGGGATCTCGAGAACCGTAAGAGATACGAAATCGGTTAAATTGGGGCAAGGTTGTGGCATTAGTTGGCCATTTTAATGATGTATTTGTTTTTTCGAAAAAATGCGTAGGTCACTAGATATGAGGAAAAAAGCGATTGTGCTCGATTTACGTTTTGACTTATATCTGCTTTGTATCAATTCATACAAATTTTTAATTGGCACGTTCTACAGGCACTTTTTTACGAAGAATTGTCAGTGGTACTCAAAATTTTTGTAGCTCTTACACTTTTCGAGAAATTTATACTAACTTTCAATTTTCATATGGGACTCAAAGTAGTCTTAAATACTATTAAATAGAGATTTTTTTTCTTTTTCCAATGATATAAAACACATCTACATTTAATTAAAAATTAACAAAGAGATTGCAAAATTACTGGTTTTATTTATCAAATAAACAAATTGTATCACAGTAGATGTTCAAATGTTTGACCTTCAACCTCCAAACAAAGCTCTATGCGTTTTCTTAAATTATGAATTGCTCGTGTGATATCCCTTCTTCTTATTTTATTTGTAAGTGTGTTGACAATATTTGCATGGAGCTCATTTATGTCAGCAGGCATAGTTTTGTAAACATGATTTTTCAATGTGCCCCATAAAAAGTAATCTAACGGAGATAAGTCCGGTGATCGTGCTGGCCAGCGTACGTCACCATTATTTGAGATCACTCTGTTTGGAAATATTTGGGACAAACATTCTCCTACTCTTCTAGCGTTATGTGGTGGCGCTCCGTCGTGTTGAAACCACACATGATTTAGTCGGTTCAGATTAATATTATCGTCTATAAAATCGGTGAGAATCGTTCTTAAAAAATGTAAATAACGATCGACCGTTAAATTTTCTTCATAAATATGTGGACCAATTATTGTGTCGCCCAATAAACCAACCCACACATTTAGCCCAAAGCGCACTTGTGGTCGTCTCTCTTGATGTTGGCGGGGATTTTGTATGGCCCAAATATGTTCATTATGGCTTGAACATGCCCGAATTTGTAAATTTACACTCATCAGTCCAAATTACATCATTTAGAAAATTTGGATTTTCTCGCAGTTTATTCTGCAGGAACACACAGAAATCTACCCGTCGTACATAATCTCCTAGATAAAGTAATTGATTAATATGTATTTTGTAAGGCCGATATTTATATTTTTTTAGAATCCTCCACACTAGTTGATGTGATACGTTCAAATTTGCTGCAATTTCTCTAGTAGATGTAGACGGATTATCTTGAATCTAATGAATAATTTAATAAAAATATTTGTTATTATTAAGAATATCATGCCACATTTACTGATTGTAGAATATCTTCTTCATTTTCCACTACCCTGTTCCCATGTCTTCTTCTTGGTTGAACGAATTAACCATATTCTCCTAAGTTTCTCTGTAGAGCTAGAAAGTAGGCCGGATTCGGTTGTCGCCTCTCTGGGTAGCGTTCAAAATATGTTTGCGAACTTATCTGTGTATTTCGATGCGAAACATAATAAATTTCAAGCATATCTCGCTTTTCTTCACTTGAATATTGCATTTCCACACAAAAATCACAATTAACAATCAACAACTGAAATAAATTGTCAAAACTTTGTTTGAAACAAAAGATTCTTGATTTTGTTTCCAAAGCACTCTTAATGGTAATGAATAAATCCAGTAATTTTGCAATCTCTTTGTTAATTTTTATGTAAATGTAGATGTGTTTTATATCGTTGGAAAGAGAAAAAAAATCTCTATTTAATAGTATTTAAGACTACTTTGAGTCCTATATGAAAATTGAAAGTTAGTACGAATTTCTCGAAAAGTGTAAGAGCTACAAAAATTTTGAGTACCACTGACAATTCTTCGTAAAAGTGCCTGTAGAACGTGCCAATTAAAAATTTGTATTAATTGATGCAAAGCAGATATAAGTCAAAACGTAAATCGAGCAAAATCACTTTTTTGCTCATATCTAGTGACCTACGCATTTTTTCGAAAAAACAAATACATCATTAAAATGGCTAACTAATGCCACAACTTTGCCCCAATTTAACCGACTTCGTATCTTTTACTGTTCTCGAGATCCCAATGCTTAGCCTCGAAAAATGGACACCCTGTATAAACATAAGTGGTTAATTTTGGCTAGAATTTATTTTAGATTGTTACGAGAGCTGGTTACCTAGCAATTTATCGAATGACATTGACAAAAAAAAACACAAGCTGTCAAACGAGTGATTTTTGATCAATGTCATGAAATAAATTAGTAACAGGCTCTTGGTAATGTAACCACCAATGACAGATATATAAACAATATGTTTCTAAGCACTCTTAAAATGTCATTTTTTTTTAAAACAATAAAAGCAAGATTGGACACTGTACTCTCAACTTCTAATATTATACCTCCATTTCAGTTTGGATTCAGACGAAACCATTCAACAAATCATCAACTCCTAAGAATTACAGAGCACATCGTCAATGGATTCGAGGTAAAAAAATATACAGTAGCCGCTTTCCTAGACCTAGCACAAGCGTTCGATAAAGTATGGCACGAAGGACTGCTTCTGAAACTGCTAAAAATAAACCTCCCATCATACATATTCCACATAATAAAATAATTTATTTCAAAGAGAACCTTTGAAGTCAAAATCAATAATAGTCTCTCTGAAATCAAGCAAATCAAAAGCGGAGTACCGCAGGGAAACATATTAGGTCCAACACTCTTTAATATCTTTGTTCATGACATACCATTAATCGAAGATACATGCTTAGCGATGTTTGCGGACGACACAGCAATCCTAGGACTGCATGACAATCCATCAGTAGCTAGAAACCAAGTTCGAGCAGCCTTAGATAAACTTACAGAATGGTTCGAAAAATGGCACCTAAAACTAAACCCAAACAAATGTGAAGCTAAAGTGTTCACGTTAAGAAGAGGCCAAGATCCGCCAAAATTAATTATCAACAATACACAAATCAAGTGGAATGAAAACCACGCAGCCATCAAATACCTTGGAGTACACATGGACAAAAGACTCACATGGACAATACACATCAATAAAAAATTGAAAGAAGCAAGCAAAAGATTAGGCATGCTTTACCCTATTATTAATAAAAAATCTCCTGTAAAAGCAGAATGCACTAAACTAATATACACAGCAATAATAAGTGATAATAGTGACATATGCAAGCCCAATTTGGGGCGTGGCTCGAAAAACCAAATCGGAAAAATTCAAAAACTACAAAATAAAATATTACGAATAGCACTAAACGCACCATGGTTCACAAGAAACACGCAATTGCACAGAGAACTAAAGATATCAACAATAAAAGAATTCATCAGGAAAGCAGCAAAAAAATTTTTCAACAAAATAACAATTTGTGAGAGCGCCGAACACTATGAACTTGGTCAAAAAAGTAAATGCACAAGACTAAAAAGAAGACTGCCACAAGATCTCCTACTCTCCGAAACCGAAGACGAAGCTGACTTAGAATAGTATAGAATGTAACACAATACAAATATGTAAATAAAAATGTAAATAAATACGTAAACACTTATAATTAGTGACAAGGGGGTGCCTAGCGCCGTCCCTAATCAAGTGCTTGTAATAAAATATGAATGCTATGTATAACAATGTAATTGTTGATCTAGCAATAAACATTTAACATAAAAAAATGTCATTTTTTTGCTTAACAAAACTCACTTGCTTGTAATATGTAGCATCTTATTGGCTTCAAGGATGCGAAATTTTCTTTTTGGCCGTGTTTTGTCAAAATAAATCTTGGTTACTTGGTAGAATCTTAAATTTGGATTGATTTATAAATTTATGCACTTTATTAACTATTTTATTGTTTATACTTATACCTACACAAAAAAAAAGATAATAGATCCATCACTGAGACCTAACACATAAATACATTTTAAAAACATATATCTATTGAAATATGAATAGCTTTCTCAATTAATAAATGTAGGAGATTCCTTTTTGTCTGTCGCTAAACATTTATTTCAGGAAAGATTGTTTACATCTGATGTGCGTATGTAGCAAATAGATAGTTATATAAAATTTTAAAATTTGTTCCTGGAAATCAAGAACCTTCAAAAAATGTACCTACATCGGACAGAATATTTTCACTTAATATATTTTTAATACATTCAATTTAAATTGTAAAATATTACAAACATTGATAGATTCAAGTAATATAAAAGGCTTACGAGGAGCTCGACAGAAAAAACAGGATCAAATCTATTGAAATGAATATTCATTTTAGTAGTCAAATCACGTATGTAAATCCTGGACGTCTGGTCGGTGCCCTAACACCTCGCCTTCCTCTTACGCCATTATATGAGATAATAATAAGAATAATACAAAATATAGCAGTTATTGTAAACCACTAATCAAATTGTAACTTTATTATCTTTATATGGTTGTCTGCACGTCGGTGGAATGCAGGGAAAAGGTTGTTTGTTTTTGTTGAGCTTGGATTTTGTTTGTAAGCGATCGGATGCAGCCCGAGCGCTACGATGGAGAATATAACAGCGACTGGATTTTGCGCTTTATCATTATACCTTGTTTTATTAAGCGGCCGCGGTTATAAATCTGGTTGAAAGCAGGGAATATTATGAAGTCGTAGCCGTTCATAAGGTTTTAGTGTCTCCGCGATCTCATTTCGCGTTCACGCCAGCCATTCATAACTCCACAATAAAATGTTTCATTTCGTTTAATCAGCAGACGCCTGGACTTACATATCCTTAAATTATTTTCTGCTTTGGCTTACGGCCTAAATAAAATTTATTCACTTTGCAAACATTAAACATCCCAAATCCTTTCCAGATGCAAATTTTATTATTCGGGAAAAAATCTTCCATTAATCAAATTAATAATCAAATAATCTCGGATTATATATAATTTAAAATAATAGAACCAGCATTAATTAATTAAATTTTAAATCTTTCTTTATACGTGACCTACATTGGCTTTTTGTTTAATAGACATTTTAGTTGGAAATACAAGCCTCCGTTTCGTGCACTATATCCCGGACTTATTCCCGTACAAATAATTTTTACGTGGTTTTATATAATGGTGGTGGGCGCGATAGTCCATCTCATTGCGAACATTAAAAAATCCAGATTTTTCCAAGAAATTACACATTTTCTTGGAATTCACATATTTTAACATAACTTGTTATATCTCGGAAGTTACTTGGAATATTTTTATTATTTTTGCAGGAAAATATGTTTGTATGTATTATGAATATATTTAACATATAAATATATACATTGTGGCCCATTGAAAATTATCAGCGCAATTTTTGGCCACTTAACATTAATTTTGCAAAAAACGCTCGAACACGTCAATTTTAATATAAAGCGGGACACCTAAATGGATTAGTACCAATGGCATAACTTCAAACTTAAAATGGGTGTGGATTGCACCTCAAAAATTTTAAATGTCAAACATGACACAATTCGAAAGACCTTTCAATTCTCTTTTCAACAGTTTTTTTATTTTTCAAATCCGATCATTAGTTCCAGAGAAATATCGTTTAAAACAAATTTTATCAGGTGTTCAAAATTGCCATCAAGTAGGCTAAAACAAATGACAGAAATTAAATAAACAATTCTTTCAACAAGTTGTTTGTAATAAACAAGTAATTTGTAAGTTGGATTTTTTTTGTGGGGTTATTTGAAGTCTAAAGTTTATGCCACTCTACCCGAATTTTTAGAAGATTTACGGCAACGTACCGTTGCTCCAAAATTTTGAGCAAAATCTTTATTATTGAAGTCATTTTGAACACCTAATAAACTGATGCTTGAGTTTCTGTCATTTGTTTAAGCCTACTTGATTGCAGTTTTGCACACCTGATAAAATTTGTTTTAAACGATATTTCTCTGGAACTAATGATCGGATTTGAAAAATAAAAAAACTGTTGAAAAGAGAATTGGAAGGCCTTTTGAAGTGCCATGTTTGACACTCTTTTCCATTTAAAAATTTTGAGGTGCAGTCCACACCCATTTTAGGGTTGAAGTTATGCCATTGGTACTAATCCATTTAGGTGACCCCCTTTATATTAAAATTGACGTGTTCGAGCGTTTTTTGCAAAATTAATATTAAGTGGCCAAAAATTGCGCTGATAATTTTCAATAGGCCACTCTGTATATATATACTTGAAAAAATTAAAATTATCTGTAGAACAAGCCAATTTTGCATTTTGCATTTTGCACTACAATTTTCAGTGATCGACAAACGTTTCGGTCTGAAGAGATAGACTCCCATATACTGTGAGAACGTTCAGAAAACTTACCAAAGATGTTTTTTAATTTGAAATTAAAAAAAAATGTATAATTTTTTAGATAAAGCGATGTAAAGTCGAACCGTATAGTCAACCGATACACGCGCGGATCATATTGCTATCTACTTTGTGCCGCTAAGCATATACACATTTCCGCTAAAACCGAAAGTAACACAAAATTCTTACTACGATCTTTTTATGAGCCCCTTTGTCTATCTTAATTTTCTTGGTCCCGGCCTTACCTAATAAAAAAATTAAATATTAATAATGCAACGATGTCTTCTGAAAGAAAAATATTAACATCATTCGAAGAAGTTTGCTCAATATAATGCTAACTTAATGCATAATCGAAATATGTAAATTTGAAAGTCTACACATTTTTCCGTATAAAATTTTTTCAATACGTCAATAAATACTAAAACTTCATTGAATACATCGGTTTTTCTATTACCCTTGTGAAAATCTCCACATAACAAAATACTTCGCCAACTTTAGAGCCGCATTTTCAGTTTTCACACCACGTTGCATTTTCCACTCGTGATTTTCGTTTCGAGTTTTATTACTCAGCAACAATCCCACCTACAGCACATACTGCGTCACGTCGACAAACACCTACCCCAGACCTTCCAAACAAGTATTTCCACAACAATCTTCTATTTTCATTTCTTCAATTGTCCTTCCATACAAAATTCATTTGAAATATGTTTCAACTTGCATATATAAGAGGTCATTTTACATTGCTTTAATATATTTTATACTCTTGTACACATAATTATATACATTCATATGTTATTTATTATTAATATGAAAAGAAATGAAACCAAACAATAAGATTGTATATTTATAATATAACTTAAATAAATACTTTATTTTTTAATATTATATTCGTATTTACGAATTTTTCTCAAGAATTTTGTTATGTAAGGGTATTACATATGGGTGTCGTTTAATTCAGAAAAAATACTGAATCGAATAAGCAAATAAAAAAGTAGGTTCCAATTTAAAATAAGAAAGTTGTACACCGTATTTTGAGAACCACTGGTCGAAAAAAAATTGCTTCCCTCTTATAAAATAGAAATTGTTTGCTAATTTAACCGACCTTGCAGCTCTTATAGTTCTCGAGATAGCAATAGTATACCACTTAAAATGAACAATCTGTATATATATATATATATATATATATATATATATATATTTATATATATATATATATATATATATATATATATACTCTTTAATTTATTATATTTATACTCTTTGGCTATATACCCTTAGCATGAAAAGTCGCTTAATTTCAGATGTTATTCATTCCGAAGATCTGTATTTACCTTGCATTTTCGTAGTTATAAGGAACTTTTCAGCTATAATATCCACAGATCAATGAAAATTTCGCAATAATTTTATGACAGTTGCCGAAAGCACGTTGCTTGGTAACCGCCCGACGGCGAGAAAATACAAGGATTTGTTTGAATTTTATAAGCTAAAAATTTTCATTAAAGCTACGGTGTTATAAATGAATTTCTTTGTAATATGAATATATAGTTTTTTTGCCAAACATTAAGTTAAACAGAAAGAAACAGAGGAAGATAGAGAAAGTACTGCCGATATATGGTTATGAATGTATTCATAAAATAGTGAATTTTATATAATACTGCTATTTATTAAATACTATTAAGAAATTACTGGACTTATACAGTGCCTACCATTCTGGAATTTTATTCCTCCTATTTACCCTACTAATACTACTTACTGTCTCATTAATGTTGATGTGTAAAAGTTCTTCATAATATTTGCCTACTTCCTACGAAGTAAAAGATTTCAACGGAAATATCTACTTTGATAATCCCTGAATTTATTTTGACTAGTTTTGGTATGACGTCTTTATGTAGGTATATATACCTACATATGTATCTCGTATAACTCAATACCAAAAGGACAATTTATTCGAAGGGTTTTTTTTATTTTTTCGCATAATTCAAAAACGATTAGCCGTACAATGTTGAAATTTTTTATGTGGACCTGCTATAACATCTAGTTGTGCGTGCACCTTCTTTTTTTATTGCAATAGGCAGTGATAAAAGGTCACATTGCTCAAAGGGTTTTTTGAACTTTTCGCATAAATCAAAAACGATTAATCGTAGAATGTTTAAATTTTGTATGCGGGACAGTTTCTGGGGGCCCCGCGCCTATAACAGAAAATGTTTAGCTCGTAAAATTTCGGTTTAAATATTTATTTTTCTGTTGTAGCTTTTATAAGCAAAAGACAAATTTTCTTATAAATAAGTTATCAGTTTACGACAATGAGAACTGCCTATACACATTTCAAAATTTGAATCCTATTATTTTTGTGAACACCTCATCTATTGAGGTTCTAAGTAAAAATCGAAAATACAATTAGTATCTAAATTTAAATTTTTAATATTCTTGAACCAAGCAATTATTTTTACCTCTATTTTTAAAATATTAAAAAAAATGTAGAAATAGTCTTACGAATTTACTTGTCTTTTATGATTACTAACTGCAACGGAGAACGTTCTTTTTCGACATTCAAGCGTATAAGAGTGACTTAAGGATCAAGATAGGACAAGATCATTTAAATAACCTCATCTTAATGATTGAAACCACAGACAATGATGTCATGGTTACATTTTGTTAATATCAAATATTTTATGTTTGAACTTTTGTCATTCGTGAAATAATCAAGCAAATATAATTCGAGCTATGAATTAAATATGTAAAATTTTCTCATAATTCCTGCGAAGTAACGACAACTCGGGTCAAAAATTATTCTTAAATCGCTCCAGATTCGCTGTCGTGATCTAAATGTCATTTTTGGCACTTGTTTGTCTGTTACTACGCAACAACTGTTCGTAAATTTATCCAATAAATTAATGGATCTTACTTATGAAAATGTTTGCCTGTAAAAGTTGTGTTTTATTCTATTATCAGACAAAACCTAGAGCCTCTTGGTAATTTTTGCTACAAGCCCCGCGCTGGCTTAATCCGGCACTGATGTACTTATTTGAAAATCGTATATCACTTTCAAATGAAATAAATTTAAATGAAGTGCATTAAAAAGTGTTTAATTTAATACATGTGTCGTATGGTGTTCAAATCAGATTATTTTTACTATAATTTTGAAAATTATTTAAAAAATCGCCTAATTCAGAAATTTTTAGGTATAAAAAGATAACCTACAAAAAATACGTTATGTTGAAACTGGTTAAGAACCGCTGACACACATGTACCGAGCACCTAAACCTAACATGGCGGCGGGTAAATCTCCTAAGGATCTGTGGGCAGATTCGATCTCAATTTGCACTCGATATGCCTGTTAGAGGCGACATTCGTTACGCGCAAAGCTGCCTTGATGCGCGGGGATTCTGCACGCCTAGCCCGAGGATTTCAGCGGTGTGAACCCGGCTTCAGCCACCATAGCAATGATGTTTATGCTGCTCGTTCTTCCAACGCTGAATTTTTTATGAACGTGTATTTTGTTTTCGACAGGGTTTTATTAATATGTATACACTGCTGTACGAGCATAAGGTTACGTTTCGATATGGTATAAATATAATCTATATTTCATGACTGTTTTTGTTTTCTCTTTTATATGTCAGAGTTTATCTTTTGTAGAAATAAAAACATTTATTATTTATTTTATGGAATGAATTTAATTATGTGCAAAATCTTAAAAAAATATTCTTTTATTAATTTTTTAATAGTCGTTCATAAAATAACATTTAAGTTTTAATAATTTATTTACATTAATCATATATGTTTATTTATGTATATTTTTATGATATAAATTATTACAAATATTAACTAAGAAATTTCATTTAATATATTAAATTTTAAATGTAATTTTGTACACATCCATGAATAATAAATGGATTATAATAAATAAATTATACAAAAATATTATTTTTTCATACATTTTTAAAGCATGGCGTATTTTAATTTCAACTAACTTAAATAATAAATTATTTCACACAAAATTATTCTATTTAATATATACAGGGTGATGACTCGAACACCCGAACATAGGGTTAGGGATTTAACCTGTGAAATCATATTTTCATAATTTTCTGCTTCCCTAATTATTTTAAGTAAAAAAGGTTCAAATAAAAGTTGTAGAGCATAAAATTCTACATACGAAAAAGTCAGCAAAATTAAATTTACGTGCCTTGCAAGCACAGAAATTAGGTATGAAAATTGAGACAAAAATAACAAATGTTTAACGGTTTATCCTCGGGTTTATCTATCAAGTTAGCGGTGTTAGTTTTTTTAATTATTATTTCTAAGTACTGTTTTATCAAGTTGCGCTAAAAATATGGAAATTTTATTGTGTTTTTATTTTTAAAATTTTAAATTATTTTTTGTTTACTTCAACACTAATTTATTGAGCTTACAAAGCACGCAAAATGATTTTCTTATTGATTCAGATGCAAAATTTTATGCTCTACAACAGTTATTTGAAGCTTTTTTGTCTGAAATAATTAGGGAAGCAGGAAATTTTACTTGTTAAATCCGTATATTCGGGTGTTCGAGTCACTACCCCGACTGTGCAACGATGGCTCTCTTGGTTAGCGCGCTCCAAGTATAAAGAGTGGTGTCAGATTTGTAGTTTAAATTTTACCTTTGATAATTTTTATATAAATTAAAATATTGCTGTATTCGAGTGGGTTGGACCCCAATATAAGCTGTAGCTTCTTTGTAGGGGTTGTATAATGACAACCAAATCGGCAGTAAAATGTAAGTAAAATGAATCAAGTATCTTTTGTGCTTGAGACCCTGTTCCAGATAGAGATGCTGTACCATCTTAGCTCGTATAAAAATGCAATGCACATTCGCTACTTGCTTGTATTACCAACTCAAAATTATATATTAACACACTTTTCATTACTTCACTCATTGTTTATGGTTTACGTTAAAGAACAATTCCGCCTTTTAATTTTTTAGATAATATAATATCTTTTTTTATTTATTACATTATTTTATACACAATGAACTAGATGTTGATAATGATGGGTAGAATTGATTTTGAGAATTTTGTCAAAACTCGAATCTAAATTATATAAACAAACACTGAATTCCTCAACTAGCACCTGTAATCCTCCCTTTTAACTTCCTTGTATAAAGTCGAGGAAGTGTTGTAACCGCTAAAAAAATTCATGTTCTAACGGAAATATTCATTTTCACTATCCATGAATCCATTAACAACTGTTTTTGCAAGTTTTTGAGCGACTAAAATAATTATGTGTATGTAATACAATAAGGAATAGTGATAGACATTTTAATAAAAATTTCGAAAGATGATCCATTTCGAAGAGAAGTTCGAAAATAAATATGAAACGAATGGAAGTTAAAGTATGATGAATCGTAGAATTATTTCAATTTCATGTAAAATATATTTAAATGAGGTGCAGCAAAAAATGTGTAATTTATCGTATAAGGAAGTTATGTGGTGTCCATATCAGATTTTTTAAATTTCAATTCCATAAGTGCCGAGAGACCTAAGTTCAAAGGGCAATAAAGAATTAACAGGTATCGTATAGGGCATATAGCGAATTCTAAAATTCCGATAAGTTTAACACAGAATTACAGAAAATAAAGCTTTGTGATTATTGTTTTTCAAGACTATTAAATTTGTCTCTTCTGTTAATGATAGCATTTATATTAGAACATTTGTAAAACAAGTGATGGAAAATTACCTATATTTTAAAATCTTTTTCGGTACACCTGGAATCTCTTGCGGCTCACTATTGTACCAAGTCACAATGTTTGGTAGACACTAGTCTATATTCTAGAAGTTTTAAAAAAATGTAAATTATCGTTTCATTCATATATATTATCCACATAACCACAATACTTCAGTATTCGGTGTGAAATCTAAAGACTGATGACTATTTTTGATTTTACTACTGGACATAACTTATTAACACTGAATAGAAATGAACCTAACACAATATACTAATTTCGTACTATGAAAAAGGCTTTATGATTACTACAGATGCAAGTGTGAAATATCTAGTCGTTTCATTTACAGGCTACAATATAGAAAACTGTTTTCGTGCTGTAAGATTGAGGAAATTTTCGTAAACGTGACATTAATTTTAATAATCAAATTAACCTTTATTTGTAACCGTTATATCACAAACAAAGAAAATTTAAGTAGCATTTGACACTTTTATTGTTCCCTGTGTACAAATTCATTCAAAATTACAAATTTAATAATTCAGACATCTCCATTTATATTCAGCGAAATCTCAGTAAGTCGTAAGACAATATAACCACCCTTCTTTAATTAAATATTCCTCAAAATGTCAAAACCATCAGAAAACCTTACAACATTCCTTTAACTCAAGATGCTCACTCTTGCGCTATTGTTATTGTACTATGTAGTAGGCGTCTGCGGTGAAAAACAAAAGACAAGGCCCGCCATTCCTGTACCACCGGATCCGTTCACCAAAATGACAAGCTAAATGATTCCGTAAAACATAATTCATCATCTGCGTGGAGCCGAGGAAGCGAATAAGACATTATGCATAATTTATTAGTATGTTCTCGGTATCCAGTTGGCTTGGTTTTCCAAACTGTCGACTGTCTGCCTGTTGTGGAAAATTGTTCTTCATTTGTCGTTTGTTTTGTCCAAGAGCACCGCACTGCTATTTTGAATAATTAAAGCAGCTGCATTTGCATATTACAATGATTTTTATTCTTTTGGATGAAAATTGTCCTTTAGCTTTGCAAAAATTTAAAATTTAAATTGAATAGTACAATTAGAATCATTATTATAACACGGTGTAAGGTGTAACCGATTTGATTAAATCTTATTCTTCTTTTCTTTCACAGAAATGTTATTAATTTCCTAAAAATTTATTTCCAAGTACAAAGGATTTTTAAAGTTAAAACGTACATTTTATTAATAATTAGGTATTTAATAGAAACGGTGTAAAAGATATATTCTCGAATTTTATTTCATATTTTACTATTCAATGGATAATTTTATTTGCAAATACCATTTGTTGTAGGATTTAATATAATAATAGTATATTATTTAACAAGCATAATATGTAGGCTATATTACACGATGATGTAATTAAAAATACGAGCGGTAGCGAGTATTTTTAATCATCTGAGTGTAATGTAGCCATATTATGCGAGTCAAATACTATACTTTATCTACAACTATCAGGCATATAACAAATCTGATATTATTTGTTAAATATTCAGTTAGGTTTGGGTAGTTCATAAATAGCTTAACAGATGGCGCCACAGTAGCACTTAAATGTCAAAATCACTTTTCAAATTGTATTTATTATACTTTTATAAGCATATATATTGATATTTATATTAAAAAATATGTTATTAATAAATTAACAGTTTAATACAATATTATGTGTTAAATTATATGCCCTATTTATTACAGAAAAGTGTAGCGTGTATCATGACATTTCATATTACACTTGTGTAATATGAGTAGTATATTATATGTAGTATCACACGTATAATGTACCTATATTTCAATAGTTCTAGATAAAGATATTTTTCCATTCCTTATGTTTCATTTTAAATGAGACCAGCAAATGTACATTGCTGTCAATCAAACATGAAATCGTAACCATAGATATGATGAATCACCATGTTTCACGTTAAAAATACTCATGATGTGATGGTATAAAATCCGCAGTATCTTGGGATAATAGGAGGTATGTACAACACCGTTAATTTTGTGAATTTTAAGAAATTATTTTAGTTCTTTTAGCAGAAAGTATTGCTTGTTATATACACCTCTAAAATTTGTTAAAAATACCCTAATAACTAATTTACCACCACCTAACGTTAGTAATAGCCATTAATGTACTCTGCGCGTTTACATATTATACGAGTATTTATTTAAGAACTGTTTTGTAAATATATTTTATAAATATGTAAAACCTCTTTATGATAAATAAATGTCAAAATTGTCCAACATAGATTTATTGCTAAAAACTCTATAACAAAAACATGTGTTTTTATTTAATTTTTAATTTGTTATAGTATCGATCGTGCAAAACATAATAAGCACCAAGGGCAGTAAGTTTTTTATTGCATATATTTCGATTATTGGAGATCTCCAAAATCATACTCAAAAAGTAAAAAATACTTCTTACTGGCCTGCCCTTAATACATAATTAAAATAATGAAACCAAAAATTCAACAATGTATTAAATAAATATTGTGAAATTAGATAGAAAATATCAAAAATCACATTTACGTATATAATAAAACAAAATTATTACTCGAATCGGAGATTTACATCATAAAACCGGAACCCTGAGATTGTTTCTTTCAGGCATATTTTTGGGGTGGATCCCGAAGTAAGCACACCACCCCTCCGGAAGAAATTAGAGTTAATTAAAAATAATTTATAACTATTAAAAAAAAAAAACCTATTAATATAAATGATACTCTACCTCCTCGGTGTATTGTAGGGACGATGAATCTTTCAGCTCTGTTTGTTAAAATTCGTAAAGAATGTAGCTTAACTTCGGTAATATGTTACATACAGAAGACAAATATTTTTTCATTAGATACTATTTTGTTGTTGAATTGCATTAGCTAAATTTTCAGTTGAAGATTGGTATTTCGGGCAATTTAAGCACAAACAAACGCTATATACTTCAATAGTCAGTCAATTTCATATTATTTATCGACGAAAATAAGGTCTCAAAAAATACATAGAATAAGAAGCGAAAAATGTCAGTAAACATTGCTTGTCAACGAAAATATCTCGGTGTGTGTATTGTAATGAGCGAGACTCATCGCAGATTAGTCATCACGGGTGTCGTGTCTGGGCAGGTAGTCGTGTTAAATGTCAAAGTGTAAAGTGGGAAAAACCGACGCCGCTTTTTTTTGATAATTTTATAGAATCCGGAAGACTCTAGAATGTTAAAGAGATTAATTGGCGGCAGGTAAGGGTCGCATCGAGCAGCCCTTGGAAGTTAGTATCGGACAGAGTGTGCAAAGAGTCACTGAAGAAAGTCAGTATCGGTCAATGCATGTTTGCGACATGTAAAGTAGAAATAAATAAATACTTGGTGATATAAATATATTGTGGAAATAAATATTGCATAGTTTTAAGAGTTTAAATAAATGTTCGTAGTATTTAAGTCTTTATTAATAATAATTACTTCTAAATTAGTGTTAATATTTGTTTATTTATATTGTTACTTAATTTTATAATTTATTATTCGTTTTTTAAACTTAGTTATATAAATATTCGTGTTTTAATTATTTTTACACTTCACCTAAATAAATATATGCTACAGTATCATATGTTCGCCATCACATGTTCAGTGTAAATGCAAATTTAATTAAAAGTTGTACTCTTTGGTTAAGTTAATTTACGTTTGTACACTCGGTTTTCAAAGGTTATCTAAAAGAATCACTGCTTGAGATTGTCATTTAAACACTCTTGATACGCCTTGTTACGCTAGCAAAAATAAATGAAAATAAAATCTAAATATAGTAATTATTTTATTACAGTAGGGTGTAAACGGATAAATTATAACTGTCATGCGCAATGTAAACATATTTATAGTCCTGTGTTGTAATTATTTTATTCGAAATTTAGTGGAAATGTGTGACATTTGCAGGTCTAATTATAATGAATTATTTGAAATCTATTTGCATCAATCATTCACAGTGGCGCGTTGCACAACATTTGTTCTCGGCTTGGCCGTGACTGCATGTCCGCTGAACACTGAAGCCGGAGCTGAAACAAGCGCGCGCCTGAATGTGACGCCATCAGGAACACGCGCACCGACCAGCGGGATAAATAATCTATCATTCATGATACATAACATTTTATATTTATAAATGTTAACTTCTGCCCATTTTAGTTACACAAATGAATGCTAATTTGACAGCGGAAAATTTATACGAAAACCATTGTTTCATATTCGTAATATGGGATGACAGTATAACAAACATATTATTATTTAAAAACAGACATCCATGATTTATTTAGTTTTTTGATTACAGAGATCGCTTATTTCCACAGGATATTTATTAATGTATAAATGTTTTACTAGATGATTATTATTATATTGTTTATTAACCGACATCCTTAGGATTGTGTTCAAACTTCACAACCTAAATGTTTAACATATGAATTTCGAAGGGCCTACACGTGCTGTAGTACCCTCATATGACTACATATGACAGTGCTGCGCAGTGATGGCATACTCCCATTCAAATAAAATAACGACATGTGCAAATGATTATGAAGTCAGCATAAAGCTGGAGAACATTTATGCGGAAGCTGTAACTAATAATATGGGCCATTAAAATACAATTAAAATTACCATTAGCATTGTACTTGTAGTACTGTTCTTTCTAGATACTAATACAGAATTGAAATGTATCTTACAATTTTATTCTTTAATATAAATTAGTTAAAAATTGTAGATCCACTCAACTTATATACAATAAATTATTTAATATTTTATCTAGTATTATACAAATAGTTTCTTATTTCACTACTAGTCTAGACATCCATCATTATTAATTAACCTTTATTTTACATAAGAAATTATTATTCAGTCCCGTTTACTTTGTAATCATGGTACCTAGATAAGTTATTATTGACTTAGATCGATAATGAAAACAGTCCCTTTTTAAAAAAACTTGTCTCCAAATCTCAAAAAAAGTGTAAGGTATGTAAGGTAATAAGTAAATCAAATAAAACTAAATTATAAATCAAAAGTGAGGTTGACAACTAAACCGTCAGATATAAAAACAAAGATAGCCTAATACTTTTTTGTGAATATTGAGAAATAAGTACATATTCATGTCAAAATGTATATTATAATCAATATACTTTTTTTGAGTAGGATTGAGATTTAAATGCTGATAGGGAAAAAAGTAATATATATATACCACGATTGACAAAACCATTATTTGCCAGCGTTTTATGTCCTTCCCTCTTCACACCTCGGGATATAGATTGGCACTACGTCTTCTCAACCTTGTTGTATAATATACTATTTTATTATACTTGCATTATAAACCTTGTTTAACAAACTAATAAGCAAAGCATTACCAAAATCATCAATTCACTGAATTTTGTTTCTGCCTACCTTTGTGTGTTGTCATTCCAACCAATCTCTATGACAATAAAATGTAATATCTAATACAAAATACAAAAAAAATTATGAAATAAATTAAAATCAGATCTGTTTTTATGCAGATATAATAAAAAATAGCGTGTGATATATAGAAATAAGAATCCTTCGGGTTGTGCTCTTCAATCCGTTACTACCTTAAAAACTTTTAACCTGTATCTAATACACTACTTTTTACTCACGTTACTAAAATATATCTTAACGTACTGGTTTCTATAAGGCTACATAAATGTTATTACCATCTCCATATGATTTCGAAAAATTCTCATGGTCTGAACCATCTAAAGTCAGTAGCATTAACAGATAATGGACTGATATTAGCTTCCTATGGGTTTAATCAGTAATAGATATGGCCCTATTGAGTATGGAACATGAAAAATAACTGTAATTGAAAAAATAACCTATACCTGTTATATTTTTTACATGTTTTTTGTTTACTATCTTAATTTGCTGTCGTAGAAAATTATAGTATTCGACTCATTTATGAAAGAAATTTGTTTTTTGTAATCGTTCCGGTCCACTTCGCTTTAGTCAAGAAATAAACTCATGACTAAAATGACTAACGGCCTCGTGAGCTAAACATTTCTCACGTGACTTATTTGTAATGCAATACACTCGTACCATAAATATCTATAAAATCGTAGAAGCCGTTATTATCTCAACAGCAGAACTTGTTGAGTTTTCGAAAAGTGTTTATTTTCTTCTCTTCTTTTCCAGCCAATGACGAAAAATACCTAAGGTGCCATGTTTTACTTATATTCAATGATGTAGGTCATCATGTGTAAGACCTACAGCATAGTGAGTTTCGAAATTCGAACCACTCGAAGACAGCAATGTTTATATTTAAAGATAAATAATACATCTACAAGTCATTTCGAGGGTTGAACCCTCTTGTGTCTATATTTATACTGTAGTTTGCTTATTTGAATTTAATGTTATAGCCGTCGTCGCGACATGCAAGTGCCGTCCAAGGCATTCCTATTCGCACGTTCCGGCTAGTGAGTTTCGCCGTATACTTTCAACTACACTATCACGTACACGTACTCGTACACTATTACGTAGCTGAAGCGCGCAGCGTACACAATGTAAAACCTCCTGGAAATACGTGCATGGAGGTTACCAGGCCCGTTTCGTGCATAAGGATTAAAATTATAATCGAATTTTATGCCACCGTAGGACTTCCCAGAGTCTCAGCTGACGCAGGAGAAACGACAACGGGTAACGCCAACTTGGCGCACAACGTGTGCGAGCTTAAATAACAGATAATTATAATGAGGGTACTTTATGTAAATTAAAAAAGGATTCTTGAAATTATACTAGAAACCTGCATGCTTAATACTTACATTAAATTTTAAAACGTATGTACTTTTAATCTCTTTTAATATATTATCTCTTTGTACTTTACAATAAAGAATGTCTCAAAAAGAGACGCACTTTTAGAATATCTATAATTCATTTTAATAACGGCAAAAGAAGGCAGTGGCGTATTGAGCTTAGGGATATAAAATACTGAGAAGGTATCAAAAATATGGAATAAAAATTGTCGGTTTCAGTACTGGATCGAAAGAAAATAATTTTTATATAAAACATAAATATATATTTTATTACTCTTATATTTTCCATAAAATTAAATGTTCAATTTTTATTCATTGCAAGTACTGGGTTAAATGTAGGTACTGACATTAAAATATCGATATCAAAAGAAAAGTATCGTTACTGGTGACTTACTAATAGCATTGGAATATCTCTTATTCAATTAGCAGAAACATTATTCCAATGTACATAAAATAGAGAATATAGAAATACAAAATTTCAAAAAATTAACTTTGTTTTCAGCGCAGTCAGTATCAGTCAAGAACATTAAATTAAAATCATACGTATCTAATAAATGCATCAAATGAGAACCTTTTATTAGTTATAATTAACTGTAGATCGTCCTATTTA
Source organism: Stenolophus ochropezus (assembly GCA_035578165.1). NCBI lineage: Eukaryota > Metazoa > Arthropoda > Insecta > Coleoptera > Carabidae > Stenolophus > Stenolophus ochropezus. Next base: position 18,297,181 of record JAQOWZ010000010.1, on the reverse strand, counting down.
AGATAGGTATCAAAAGATAAAACAAAAAATATTTTGCACTTCAATGCCCGACCTATTAAAACTAATTGAAATTCTAATTACTCTTCAAATTTATTTAAAGCATATGGTAATTGCAAGTTTCGATGCCTAGTAATTGTAATTAGTAATAGAAATATGTTAGTAATTGAATTAGTATTTCACACATTTTATATTATGATAGTTTTGGATTTTTGAAATTATTTTTGAACATATAGCAGTTATAAACATCCAAATTTTATGTTTTTAAAATAAAAAATTTATTTAATATAATTTTTCTGTTGCTATTTATATTTATTTCTCAAAAAATAATACAATGTAATGTAAATAATTGAAATCCGTTAAAATGAAAATATTCAAATATTTCTGTACTTTAATTACCTTTTAATAGCAATAAAAAGAGTGAATTTTCAATCAAATTTAAATTGAAAGTAAAAAGTTTACACATTTTTCACATTCACAAGACCTGGAGTTTGATATCTACTTGTATTATTTTGAGTAAAATTGCAATTAATACAGATACAATTATCAATTAAGTTTTGATTTAGAAGAATCCGGAGGAAAGAACTTATAAATATGAGGTCAAAATCATAACAATTTATTGATATTGGTTCCCATGTTTGCAATAAGCAGAACATAAAACAAAATCAATATCAGCGTGTTGTAGCGCTTGAGCTAATGTTTAATAGCGTTTTATTAACGCTATTAAATTGCTTATTAGATATTCTGTTGCAGTAAATCGATTTGATACAATAAATTAAGATAATAAATTATTTATTATCTGCTAAAAATATTGTATTGGCATATTTTTCTATCAATTGGGGTTTGTATATGTAGCAAATTGGGACTCAGAAAATTACATTTTCCATACATATTGCTGATAGCTATATCATCACAAATATTCTATTCATTTTTTATTATTTAGGTACTAATGTGATTTTACAACATAAAAATATAATATACGTATACAAATTAAAGAAAATATATTTAAAAACATTGATCTCATTATTTCAGTACAGGAATTGTCTATTCAGAAATAAAACTTTGTAAATGTCACTGATTATTCAAATTTTTGTTACTAGTTTCGACAGTTCAGTCAACATCAGATAAAAGTATAATTTCAATTGTGTGACGCTAACCGAACTGGTCGAAACTGGTAACAAAAATTTGAATAAATCATTGATATTTAAAAATAACTATAGTTTTATTTCTTAATTTAAAATGCATCACAAAGCTACGACCGAATTAATAAAAAATCTATTAATTTATTTTTTCTTTTTCAGATATCTATTAATTACAAACCAGTATATTTGAAATTACATTTTACTTAACTTAATTTTTCATTCTGAATTTTGATCGGTTTTGACTTTGTTAATTTCTGAATATAATGCAAACAATATTCAGCATTTGATTATTTTGTAAATAAAATAATAAAATATAAATTCTTTCTGCATCAGCAATCGCTTTTTTCTCAATTTAGTTTTAAAGTATGTGATTTAAAATTATAAATATCCTGAATTTTACTCCCTCAAGAAAATTAATTGAGGTCCAAACCGAACGGAGTTGAAATAAAAACTTCCATAATTAGCACTATTTCAGAACCTTTCTTTAATAGTTTTGCGTTCTTTTTGTAATCCGCCTCATTTCACCTCAGTTTGAAGTGAGATTATTTTAAAATAGTTGTGCTAAGATTTTTGAATAACAATTGTTATCAGCTTCCAGAACTATTTCGGAAAATTTGTAGTATCCTTCGAACTAGATGTAAATCAAAAATTATTTCTTATATCATTTACATTTTCATTTAATATCTGGTCCTAAGGATAAATTAAAACAATATTTCAAATTTGAAAGTGTCGTTTTTTAACAATTTGTATATAACCAAAATTAAAACTTATTACCCAATATATTTAATATAATTGGCAATTTTGTTATTATTACAAACGAAACAACAATATTTTAAATTCAATAATGAAACAATGTTTTTGATTGACTGCAAAACATAACCTAATTCTTCAACTGTGGTTTATACTTCGCAAGTACAAAATTTCAAGGTGACTCAGCATCGTCAAGGAATAAAAATGGAGAAGTTTAGAGTGATTAAAATTACATATGAATGAAGTATTTTTTAATCGTATGTATAAGAATTATATCTTAAAATATAATACGTAGATCATAGGTTGAGGGTATACTTTAAATATCACTTTTGAAGATAATCTTAATACAATGAAGAAAAAAAATGTCGCTATACTTACTCATTCTCCTCATTATATCTGAGCTCAATTTTGAAAAGAAAAGCGGACAAAATATGAAATCCAATTAAGGTGGTCTAAGATATACTGAGCTTTTTTGTAAAATGCCTAGAAATTAGTTATTCGTGTTCATTCCAAAATTCCAACCAATGTGCACTCATTCCATATGCACGACCTAAATCACACGTAAGCTTAAGCACAAATAAGCAAAGTGCATTTTGAACCTCATACGTTGCAGGATTGCTGTATGACACACAAGAAATAAATCCCGATGCAGTAATTGCCAGGCGACAGGCGACGTACCACTATTCAAGTTGCAAACCTTCCAATCAGGAATTGGAAGTCAATCACACCCCCGCGTGTGTGCCCGGGGGTCGCACACTCACGCGCGGCTCTCGAGGCCTCTTCATCGCTGACGTGGCTCTCGCCTCCCACTGGGTGCAATCTCATCTCCAGCAGCGCTGCTTTGTCTATAGCCTGGATAAGAACTTAGTCAATATTGAATTGGGAATATAGGGATTATGGAACAGAATGAGTGTTTAATTCTAGTGGTGTGAAATAGATATTGCTGATGTGGTGGAAATGATAATACATGTTTTAATTTGAATTCACGAATTTTTACTTATTGTAATTTTTTTAATTTCTGCTACAGTCAGAAAATATATTATTATTGTAACGGTTATTTATTTGGGTGAAGTGTAAAAAAAAATTACAAAACACGAATAATTATATTACAAGTTTATTAAAGAACGATACAAAAAACAAACACTCTGTATACTACTTTTCTTAGCTAATTTTTGGTAACATGTGACATAATCTGATGATATAAGTATGCCACTACCGAATATGTACGATAAAACGATTTTTTTTTCATAATTAATATAATACCCAAAAATGTAAGAATAGTTGTTGCGTAGTTTTTGTCAATATTATTGGTAGTCGCAATGGTTCAGTTTTAGTTTTTATACTTTTTTATCCTTCAATTCGACAATGGTCATATAGCCCATCACAAACCTTCTAACATCCTACTCCCAATACGATTGCACATGTGTCATTTTATGTTTATAAGATAATTAGTAATGCTTGTCTTGCAGCAGGTAATTACCAATTGCAGAGTAAAGTACTAATATTTTAAATATATTTTTCTAGTTTATTATTTTTATGAATTTTTATTATAAATTTGAGAAAAAATAAAAACATTTTAACATTATAATAACTCATTTTTTTAAGTAATACAACGTTAGATATCAATTATTTTTATTAAGATTATGAAATAACGGAACCTTATTTTAACGTTATCCCATCCCTGCTAATATGTCTGCTTCTTAACTAAATTTTTGTAATTACTTTATTTTCTTATTTAAATTTAAATTTTAAGTTTGACTACTTAACTCGGGACTACCCTGCTTATAAATGGGGATTTGGATGTAGTCCTGTGTCTAGGGTCTGAAAATTTCCAAACGCACCCTTGCTAATATCTCGCATTGTTACCTCTGCGAATGCTATCTCAACCTCAACACCTCCCTATAATGTTACTGTTGTGCAAAACGAAATTCTCCTTATTTTCATGCATACCGTACGACAAGAACGTGCCTGCGTCTAGGGATTCCTCGACTTGTTAGTTTATAGCAGTTTTATTTTTTTACTACTTGTACAACATCTTAGTCAAAATAATCAACCATAGTAATAATTCGTATTCCCAACTAACTTTTATAATAAAATCGCTTTTAGGAAGCCTGATTTTTACACCATTAATGCCCAGTTGCATCAATAAGGCTTATAACAACAGTTAAAACAAAACAAAAATGTAATCGAATATTTGACAGCAATGTTAAATAGTTCATTTGATATTTAATTTCGATGTGAAATTGTTTATTTAAGGGAAAATTAAAAATTAAGTAATATTGGTATAGTTGACATTTGAGTAGTGATGGATAAATTCTCGGGAACGAATATTTCGGAAAATTTCCCAGGATTTCTCCTGGGAAGTTTTTGGGGAATTTTCTGAGGAATTTCTGGGGATATTTTCCGGCGAATTTCTGAGGAAAAATTAAATATAAATTTCCTCAGAAAAATAAAAGAAAAGTAAATAAAGATTGTCATAATTTTTACTAAAAATAAAAATATTGTAAATGGTGGTAAAATTATTAACTTTAAATTTTTCCGTTTTCCACTCATAGTTACAGAATTATTAGTTATTAGAATATTAACACAGTTCGAAATTAGTCGGGATTGGTTAGAATATGTCGGGTAATCTGCGCCTGCGTTAAATTTATTATCAAGAATGTTCCTTTTTATTCCCGGAAATTTCCGTTTTTGTTTCCGGAAATTTCCAAAACGGAATACCCGATTTTTCCCGGGAAACGTGTTTCGGGAATTTTTTGGGAATTTTTCCAGGAAATAAAAATATTCATGACGGAAAATTCCCAGTGACCCATCACTACACTTGTCTTGTGTCAAAAAGAAATTGTGTCACAGATGATAAAATATAATATAATATTATGTTTAGAAAAAAAATTGGGTCATCGAACGAAAATTCTCCTGTTATCCCGGCGGTCCAATCCATCTCTAAGTAGGTACAATGAATTGAAAGAAGTTTCTCCAACATTTTGTTATTTATCTTTCGCAGCAACTTACATTATCAAGAAAAATAAAAGTCCGCTTAAAAACAACAGTTGTCCTTATCAATTAATTAGGAAAAATAACAAAAGGAACATGTCTCTATTTTTTTAGGATCTTATCGTTATTGTCAGATATTATTTCTGTTTCTATTTTAGATTAAAGATAATTTATTTTGTACAATATAATGTTGAAAGTTAGCTACTTTTTAGTTGTACGCAATCTTAAAAGACATTATAGTATATAGAGTTTTGTAGTAAAATTTTATTGATATTGTTAGAAATACATGCACAGATTAGTTGCACTTTAAACTATTTACATATGAATATCTGCGAAATAGTGAATCTGCTAGAATTTGAAGTATATAATTTTGAAAATGAGCTGATGACTATTATTAAACAATAATTAACCGGTCCTTATAATTGTGCTTATTTTAAATAACAATTAGAAAAGTAATTGACACCTGTATGTGCATTTAGGTGTGAAAAATGACAATCGAAATTTAGAGTACTGCAATATCTAATATTTAATTTAAAGTATAAATACCAATGAGAGTAAAGGAAACAAGAAAGAATGAAAGATCTAAATTGTCGTCTGACAAGTGCATTATTTATCATGACAATGCGTCACAGTGCGCTTAGTGTTGAGAGTCTTTGGAAACAAAAAAAAGCAATTAACTTTTCGATCTTAACTAGTCTTCCACAAAATTATAAGATAAGAACCAGGGTTGTGTAACTTAAATGGGTGACATTGGGCTCGTTTTGTCCCGCCTTCTCTTGGTTAAAATAATAATTAATTGGTTTTAATTTTAATACAAAACCCTTTGATTTTTTTGTTAATAAATTGAGTAGGATTGACAAAATTGACAACGTCAAAATATATTTAGTGAGAAATATCAAAAAATATGTAGCAACAACTCTTTCTTTGCAAGTTTTTGAGCGATAAAAATCATTTTGTCTAATGCAATAAGGAACGTGATAAATATTTCAATAAAATTTTATAGAAGATGTTCCATTTAAAAGAGAATTTTGAAGATATTAAACGAATGGAAGTAAAAGTGTTGTAACAACTCGCTAAAAGTTTTATTTGTGATATACAACAAAGTCAAGTGACAATCTAAATTGAACCAACTGATCTATCTCGGCGAGTGGATTACTTAGGATCAGTTCGTTCAGTAGTGGGCGTAAAGTGATCCAGTTAAACAGAATGAAAAATAATTGATCCGGATTCTAAAGTGTAAGGTGCATCAATTCAAAGTGGCAATTGGAATTCGCCTATATAGACTTACATCATCAGAAATCAAAATCAGAGAAGCAGTTAGAACATTTAACATATAAATGGCAATGCAATATTAATGATTAAATAAATTATGTATTAAAAATTAAAAATTTGTTTGTTTTTGAAATTATTTTTCAGAATATAAATTGAACTAAATACCTATAATAAAATACTTGAAAGCGCATAAATGACTGCCTATGCCTATAACATATATTGCACGGTTGCCTACATGTCAATTAGTTGGGGGAGCAAACACCGAGTGGCAATGAACGCAGTCCCAATTGATATCATTGCAGTTTCGCATCTATAGTAGAAAAAAATATTATATATAACCTATGGTGTGAACTGTGGCAGATATTGAGATTAAAATGAGTGTGGTTATATATTAGATATGATTAGTAAATTACATGTTTATACATCTATATTTCGCAAATATCCCTTACAATCAAAAGAGTTTCATGACTTCAAAAAAGTAAGGAAGCATTATATTAGTACATATTGGTTATTTTAAAAATTTACAGCTGTTTGTAAAGACAAACAGTTAGACATCTGCTATATAGCCTGCTTCAGAAAATAGCAACGCTATATAAGTTAGTCTATAGCTGCAAAAGGGAAATATTTGGAACATAAGAACATAACACTAGTTACTAAAGTAATGTTCAGTAATACAAGTATATTTCAAAATACATTTCGAGTATTAAATGATTACCCCTTTTATAACCTTTTGGTTTTGTCGCTTGAAGACTCAATTTGGTGAGTAATATAGGCTAGTTTATTACGAAGTAATCAATAATTGTTTTTCAGAAATTTATGCCCGGTTTCATGAGAAGGAGTTAAATCAAGAGTTATCAAACTCTGGATTAATTTTAACTTAGGTTTAAAAGTCAGATGCGTTTCATGAAATAGTCTCCAAAATTTTAACCCCGGCTTAGTAAACCCTCGAATAATTTGACAACATGTTTAGGTTGGCAATTTTTCTAAATTTTATACATTCCTCACAACATTGATTTTTGCGTCAAATTCAATTGTTTAGATTTTTCTTTTGACAGTGACAGGACATTTACACGGTAATATATGGGTATCACAATGTTTCCAATTATAGATAATAATTATTGCATAATTATTTGATTATATTTATTATAGCCAATAGAATGACGGAACAGAATACGGAAAGAAAAAATGGAGTTATTAAACGCAATTGAAAATTACAAAAATATAACTGAAAATAAATTAAAAAACATATTCTTTACTTTGCAGCATATAGGTACATTACTAATATCTTGATTTTCCCATACTGCAATATTAAAAGACAGTGCGCAAAGAAATTTCAATATGGAATTAATCTTTTGTGTTCTTATTCGAAAGATTGTATATTATCTTTAAGATAAAAAGAAATACATTTTTGGACAGCCAGAATCTATTTCTAAAGTCGTTATATAATTTAAATATGTTACATTTTGTAATACGTCATAGTCTAGGAATAATGTACACAATATTATTTAAGAACTCATCACATGAAGTATCGCTTTCGTCAATTATAGACTTGAATTACAAATATATGGAATAAAAGTATCCATAGTAGCCACTATTCATTACAAAAATACTTACATTTGAAGCAAAAAATAATAATTTTCAATTCTAACCTCTGAATATTTAAGCAAATAAAAGAAGAAATGTCATTTTAACCCAAGGTTGAAATTTAACCCAATCGCCATGGACGGATTATCTTTAATTTAAGCCGAGGTTAAGTTTAATTCTTTCTTGTGGGACCTATTTTCAAACTTATGCCCGGTTTCATAAACGAATGCTAAATTTTTAGCAAGCTGTTAAACCTTTAACACACTGCTAAACGTAAATTTACGTTTCATAAATCAGTGTTAATTTTAGCAGCTTGCTAAATCTCTTGCTAGTTTAACTCGTCAAATTCGGTCTGCTAAATTATTTAACCAATTGTTAAATTTGACAAATGTCAAATTATTGTATATTTTGTTCATAAATTGTTGACAAAAAATTTAGTTATTATTATAAAAGAAATAAAATGATTTCTACTTCCGAGGATTCTGAAGACTACTTTATGGATCATGTCATTTAAATGATTCCGAGGCAGAATCAACCCATTTGACATTTATAACGATTACGAATTTAAACTTCGTTTTCGTTTTTCGAAGGGCTGTTTCCTATTATTACTTACACATATTGGTGAAAACTTAGCTACCACACGTAGAAATAAACCTATTTGCCCGATGATTTAATTATTGATGTCTATGCGATATTATGCTACTGGAACTTTTCAAAATGATTTGGGAGATCACGTGCATATAGGTAAGGCTTCCATATCGCGAATAATTAAGAAAGTAACCCAACAAATTGCATTCAAGCAATTATTTATAAAAATGCCAACAAACGTAGACATCATTAATATAAAAAAAAAACTATTTTTCCAAATCGCTCATTTATCTGGTGTAATCGGAGCAATTGATTGTACCCATGTACATGTACTCCTTCAGTTACCTGGTGGACCAGATGCTGAGTTGTACAGGAACAGGACAACCCCTTTGCCTCCCTTGAAGCTGTACGTACGACAGCCCCGTACTGTATTTTGTTCGTAAGCATCTATTAGGCTTGAAAAATGTTAGATTATTTCGTGTGGTTCTGTATCAAACACGAAGTATTTATTTAGTTTCATTTGCGATAGCCAAACAATCAAAATAGGTAACTTACCTTAAATTTAATCCGCGATAATAAAATGAGAGCTGTCATCTTTTAAATTTTATAACTGTTGTGAATATAGTTCTATTACCAACTTATACGAAAATACACTACTTTTTTTTAGCATGAGTGTTAGTTAACACAAGTGTTAAAATCATTTGCTATATTTATGAAACAATTCTAAAATTTAGCAAGCTGTTAAATTAAAAGATCTGTTAGCTAACATCAGATTTGACATTCGTTTATGAAACCGGGCATTAATCTAGAGTTAATAAATTTAACTCGGGTTAAAATTTAACTTGCGTTCATGAAATGGGGCATAAGACAATCAATTCAAAGTAAACAATCAACCTTTCTTTGTTTACAAATTGTTGAAAAACAACATGATCTCTGGATGTTTGCTGGATAAATTAGGTGAGTTGTACTAACAGCAGCAGCACCGCTAGTTGTACACTAATGCGCTGAGCAATTAATATGTGTTTTGTATTTACATATCAGCGAAATAGGGTTTATTTTCCGTATTGATATTTGCCGCCCCGGAAGTCAATAATCAAACAGAAACGCAATTTTGAAGCGTTGGACATAGCATGAAATTGTAAATACACGAATTCATCATACCTCGGTTTCCGTTGTTCCACCACGCTGCTTTCCAACCGATGCATATGCAGATTATCCACGGAATTTTTCTATCGATTTAACCTTAAATTTTTGCTAAATTTACTGAAAAATAAACAAATAGACTAAATTGTAGCTTGCGCACAATTTGAATATAACAACGCTGCAGAATTTTTAGTTGGTAATGCTGCAGTTTTAAAACGCTTAAACCTAAAAACAAAAAATATAATGGGATTATTATACACAGATATGTAAATAAAATTAGATCCTTTATTTTCTTTACCTACATTTGTATTTAAAATTATTTTTGCCCTATGTATAAAAAATAAACTGTGAGATTTACGGTTTAAATGTCACCGCTCTAAACTATTAAGTAAATAAAAATATCATAATTTACGAGTGGTTTGATCACTTGTAGAGGTTTTAGCAACCTAACATAGGCATGCACATCAGAGTGCCTTGTGGTACCCAGCCATCCTCAATAACAAATTAAAATTAAATAGTAAAATGGTTTTGAATAATCCATTCTTTTTTAAAAAAAAGTTGATTTAAAGTGAAACTGAAAAGATATACTGTGTTTTTCAAGGGCAAAAAGAAAAATCTATTAATTAAAGACACTTATTTTAAACAAAATACTATTCTGTATACATAGATAATGTTTTAAAACGTTTTCTTAAATGATGAGAAACTGTTTTATTGAAAAAATAGTAGATTGTAGTTATTTTCAACTTATTTAATTAAACCCTTAAATATTACAATATAATCAATTACAAACTATAATGCAGCTAGAATCCTGATTCTGACGACTCATATTTCTTACCGCTCCTTTATCCTAGAAAAGATAAAGCGACTAAGCACAAAGCTCAGTGAGGAATTACACAAACACTCGCACAAAACCGTATCTCGTGGGCAGCCTAGTCAGGGCCCCTACAGCACAAAGCTGTTTCAACCTCTCGTTAGCAACCTGGTTAAGGTCACTAAGGTCTACAGCCGCTCGCTGCATCGTTGGCAGCCTCGCCAAGGCTCACTACAGCCCAAAGCTGCTCGCTGCATCGTTGGCGGTCTGGCTACGATCTACTACAGCCCAAAGCTGCTCGCTGCTCCGTCGGCGGCCAGCCACAGTCCGCTACAGCCCAAAGCTGCTCGCCGCTCCGCCGGTAGCCAACCACGGTCTGCATCACACATCCTCAATATCTCAACATATTATCATCACGCCATATTCAACTCAATACACTATCTCACACTAACTCATCTCATATCATCCATGGTAACTTACGCACGTACATACACGGTAACTCAACTCATATCCATACACGATAACGCAACTCACATCCATACACGGTGACACAATTCACATCCATACACGGTAACACAACTCACATCCGTACACGGTAACTCAACTCATATCCATACAATGTAACGCAACTCACATCCATACACGGTAACACAACCTACGTCCATACATGGTAACTCAACTCACATCCATACACGGTAACTCAACTCACGTACGTGCATGGTAACATTACTCTCGTCCATACACGGTAACTCAAGTCTCATCCATACACGGTAACTCAACTCACATCCCTACACGGTAACTCAACTCACGCACATGCACGGTAACTCAACTCACTCATATATACGGTAACTCAACTCACATCCTTACACGGTAACTCAACTCACACACATGCACATACATCAGCTCAACTCTCATCCATACACGGTAACTCAACTCACATCCATACACGGTAACTTAACTTACTTCAAATCTATTTGCACTAGTGCACTATAAAAAAACTACACAATACCTATGCGATTGCTCTGAAGTCTAGAGTAATATTGAAAGACTAATTGTAAATCCCTCCGCATAATACTCATGCTAATTAAATTAGGAAACTTATATCATTATAAAGGAAATAATAATTACCAAGAAGTTATTTATTACCTCAATGAAATATTCGTAACAGTTTTCTAAATATTTATTGTATATTATAAGATGTACAACAATATCAGTCAATTTTCTTAGAATGAAAGAATGTTTTAAACTATAAAATATGATTTTTCAAAAACTGAATTTTATTGATTCGCACTAGACATAAACATAATATTGATCGATCTTTTCCCGCTAACTAAATTAACGAAACTATACTCTGTTCAGGGTAAATTAAGAGGTTACTAGTATAGAGACTACGATTCCGGCTCTGTGATTGGCTAAAATGCAAATCAAGTTTACACACAAGTTTTAATTATAAAAGGTATCGTAGAAACACAAAACTTATATAAGTATTAAATGTTTGACATTTATTGGAAATATTACTGATAATTGTAAAAATTTTCATAAAAATTACCAAAGGAAACCTATTTCAACTGGACAGAAATTTCTTCTATTTTCTGGTAAGCATTTTAAAAATTTCGTTTCATTATCATTACTAAACTAGATTTCAAAGGTGTAACGCCCCAATAATTTAAATTGCGAGGCAATTAAAATTTCGCGTGTCACGACATCTATTCTTACCTAGGCACCCCCATTACCAGCGCTAGTCATTGTGGATTACAGTGGCTAAACCATTGAATTTTACGTAATACAGAACAAAATCTGTTTTTTATCAAATATCTTAATAAGATATTAGGATTATATTTCTTGATAGAATGAAGTAAGGAGGAAAAGAAGTTCTTGGAGAATTTACTCCATTTATAAAAATACAAATAAACACCTTCGACTTCAAGGTGAAATTTGTTGAAAATATTTAAGATAATTTCAAATTATAAAAATCATTGTAGCAACAACAGTTCCAACATAAAATTTAGGATGCAATTTCAAATTTCTTCACTGTAAAACTACCTACGGCCATCAAATGAAACCTTCTGATTGGGTAAATATGAGGTGTGTGGAATAATTAGAAAAATGAAAAATAGGAATACAAATAGGTACGTATTATTGAAATATACTTGAGTAAAAGTATAGAGTACCAAATTTGTACATTATTGGTATTCCAAGTAAATGTACTCATATGCTACGCAGCTCTGCAATGATAATAATAACACTCATATTAAATAAAATACTTAGAACCTCTGAAAATGTATGTCCAATAATAATGTAAAGAAATAAATATTTATAAATATATTTACTATAAGTGAATAAAATAAGAAGTGCATCGGAAGTCATGTCTTACTGTATTCGAACATTCGAAGTCAGACAACTTATATTTATGTACCTTCCTCGTAGGACGTAATGTAATAATAGAAAATATAATATTCCTTCTTCTTTTACTTTTTCCTAAGCCTTGGAGATGAATATCCAGGATGAATACTGAGAACAGAGAGACTTTCAGAAGTTTATAAAAATTTTTACTCATCAAGCTAAAACTAAAGTAGCTCGTGCATATTAAATGACACAATTTTCTTAAATTACAAGTGTACATTACTGAGATTCCCTAGACTCTAAAAATAATTAATCATAAAATTCACGTCACGATATAATTAGCTTCATTACATTTCGTCATTGCCAGTACAACTCTCATTAATCAAAACTATTACCCGCGGTATCATTACTCTATTGTTTCTTCATTTTTGATATCTTTTAGAAGATAAGGTCATTATCTGTCATAACATTCTTAGAAAAATGAGCCTCAATGCCCTCAGTATTGGATCTTTAGAAATAGAATATTTACAGGCTTATTCTTCTTATAATGAATCGTTTGTTGTTATTTAATAATTAAATTTTTGATAACAAAAAAACAGTAACGATTTTCGTTAAACGTTATTGTATAACGATAATAAAATATTTTATCCTAATACCGCGTAATTATACCACTGTATCTATCGTGTTTTTATATAGATAAATTAGGTCATAAAACACATATGGGATAGAAAATATTCACTGTATGTTGGTTCGTACAAAATAACTACGTCATAAAATATTTTCTGCTCTATTTTTTATTAAATATTATTTTGAAATATGATCTGTTTAAAATAATTTTATATATTTTATATCAATCATAAAAAGGTGTTGGATAAAATGTTGTATGGCACACGTGTGTTAATTACGTCACTTGAAAAAATATCTAAGCTATGCTTTTCTCACGTAAATTATTTGTAATGTAACACACTTGAAACATAAATATTGTTTCAAGTTAAGAATAAAATGAAATATAAACTGCTTTGAAATATACTTTTTTTATCAATTTATAGAAAAAAATAATGAAAAATATTTTTTAATGTATTGTGAATACTTATTAATATTTATAATATAAAATTAAATTCAATAAAAGATACTTTTGAATTTTATACAAAGAATTTAAAAAGATATTGTGCTGGCAAGAAGAGAAGAGCTACCGAAAGGTGTAACGAAATTATTGCACGTGTCATTAGGATATTAATTATTTTGTACTATGTTTTTCTTAGATCATAAATGATTCACTACTTGTGTTTGTTCATTTGTTGACGTATTCGATAAAACTCTCATTTTTTTTATTGTCATAGCCTCAACTATATAAGAGATCCATTTCCTATTCCAGTATATCTTATGGCACAGATAATATATACTAGCGTATACGCTAGTATATATTATCTGTGCTTATGGAAATGGAACTGCAAGAATTTTAGCATGGAATAATTACTATTTTTTGGGAAACACTAAATATTACAATAAATTCGACGCCCTTTAAATTATAAGGGTATACTAAGTCCAAATTTATCAAGCAATATACTTATTCTTCAAATCAATTAAAATATTGTACACGATGGATCTCCACCGAAATATAAATTATTTTATTGTCATAAATCATATATTATTTACAATAATAACAAAGTGTGAAATTATTATATTATATATATTAAACTTGGATTACAACATTTATTTGTATTTATAAAATAAAAATTCATGGCAACAAAAAAATTTAAAAATTATACTTTGAATCTTTCGTTACTTGAATTGGGATTATTTTTGTTAGTCTATAAAGCATAATTAAAATCAACATTATAAGTTTATTCCAACTAACTTCAAACCCAAACTCTGACCGTTACTCGGTTGTTCCTACTGATTTCTGATCGTTCTCAAACCAGTTGTCTGACGGTCAATACAAATAGAGAATCGGAGCATGTACTAGTCAAAACTTCTGACAATTTAATTTATGTAACTCCAAAATTGTATTTCAGTTTAAAAGTAAGGTTTTTGTAAAGGAGTCAGTGAGGTTTTTATTTATCTTCCATATTTATAGATTTACTTACAGGTAAAAGTAGAAATAACCTAACCCAATAGACAGTAATGACATTGATGGTTCAGAATCAGTCCGCAATTCATTCCAAGAAAAATATGGTCCGGAACTATACATAGTTTGCGAATAAGCAAACCACGGAATATGAACAGTTTCATGAGCTAATCACAAACCATCAGGAATATCAAGTTGGAACAAACCTAATATTTTTAATCTTTTAAGTTTTCGCAATTCTTGTATTCTTATCCATTTCTTTTTATTAGACACAGAAATATGAATTGATTACACCTAAAAATTATAACATACTAAAAAAAGAGATTTCGAAAAAAGTTATACTAATAAAAATTGTTGCTCTCGACACTCGACAACTTGTATCTATTTACTGTACTCAATTCTGTTATATTCTATTTCTTACTTATATTCTGGGTATGTAACCGAAAAAAATACTGGTTAACGGTTAACCCTTATAGAGAATGTTAAAATAATAACGGTTTTAGTTCAAAAAAAGAAAAAAGTAGACAATTAAAAAAAATATTTTAAATCATCAAACCATCTGAAAAAATATAACAAATAATAAATAAAGGAATACATTCAGAAAAATGCTGGTCACTTTTCAATTGAAACTTGTTTAATGCTAGCAAAGAGATTACCTCTCCTTTTATGATTCTCCAATAAAATGTAAATTGTAAGAACTTTCATGACTCATATCCAAATACAAAAGAATAACACAAATATAAAAGAATATATTAACAATCTTTCGCGCTAAATGATTTTAAAATAAAGGTTAATGTTCGCTAAAACCGGTTTTTTTTGGTTAACGGTTACCGGTATTTTCGGCCTTAAATATATCGGTAATCGGTTAACATTACGGTTAAAGTTCACAATTTTCGTTCAAAATATTAGTTACTAGTTTTTATTAACCGGTTACATACCCTGGTTATACTATTCCGATTAAAGCTGTGATATCAATCATGTCAGAATACAATAATATAATCACTTATGAAAATATTATTATATAGTTGTTTATGTAAACAGCAGATCAGTTGATCACATTAGCACAATGCGACAAGATAATCAGTGGATTATTGAATGGAATGTCCGTAAACACATCAACAAAACAATAACTCTCCTTTCATTGTCCAGTGTAGCAGTTTAGCGATCTAGTTACCGCAGAGTGAGCGATCGGCTCGCGACAAAACAAATGGGGGCCGGGCGGTAGAACCAATAAACCGGTATAAATAATAGACGAGGCGCGCTACACGCGTTAGCGGCGACTAATCGTCCGGTGCTAAAATAACGCGCAGCCCATTCACGCCACGGATAAATAAATTCCCACGAAATTGTTTCCCTTTCAACGCCAACTCGCTTCCACAAGGACCCGGTGAAAAATGGAACCAATAATACCTACCACACCTATTAACTCCATGACTTCCGATTAAAATCTTAGCATCAAACATAAATCAACTATTCTCAATAAAAGGATAATGAAAAAATCATTTCTACTTTTTATAATAGCGATTAATCCACAAATGTCATTTATATCCATTCAGAATGCTTCATTTGATTCTTCCATCAGTTTTTTAGTGACTATTTCACTAATAAATTTATAAACCAATCCAAATTCAAGATTCTAGCTAGTTTCCAAGATTTATTTCGACAAAACAGTGTCACAAAGAAAATTTTGCATCCGTTAAGCCAATAAGATGCTATATTTTACAAGTGAGTTTTGTTAAGCGAAAAATCTTTGACGTTTGTAAAGTGACTAGGAACATATTGTTTATACAGGGTGTTAATACTAAGTATGGTACAACTTAGTATTAACACCCTGTATATCTGTCAAAATTGGTTTTTGATCACTTATTTTTATTTTGAAAATAGTCATCCGAATACCATTCGTGGTTAAATTTTATGCTGATAAATTTTCCAATTGCATTACTAGAGCCTGTTGCTAACTTATCTCATCATATTGATCAAAAATTTCTCGCTTGACGGCTTAACACCTTGTGATTTTTTGTCAGTACCACTTGATAAATTGCTAGGCAACCAGCTCTCGTAACAATCAAAAATTTTCCAACAAAAATTAATCACTTAGGATAATATATATGAAAAATTTTGTTTGAGAGTTTCAGTAATTCAAAAAATAGTGATTTCAACTCTGACCCGACCAGTTTCGACGCCATACCTATTTCAGTTAAAGAAAATTACTGTATATTCTTATAAACGTAAATCGCCAATATTAAAATAAAAAGCGTTTACGAAATAGTTTCGACGCCATACCTATTTCAGTTAAAGAAAATTACTGTATATTCTTATAAACGTAAATCGCCAATATTAAAATAAAAAGCGTTTACGAAATTTAAAATGGTTACATTTTAAGGAACGCAAATAAAAAAATTCTAACTTGAAATTTTGACATCAATACCTAGTCTATTTAACATTTTATTCTGATTTAATATTGTCCCTTTAAGAGAAACAAATTAATACTGGTGCACCCGACCACTATAATGGAAGAATAATAAAGAAGTTTGTGGAATTCAATTATGTGACTTAATAATTAATAATTTTGTAGGTAATTTTTTGGATAAATTATTTCCTCACTACTGGTTTAGACATCCACTATTATTAACCTTTATTTAACATGAGAAATTGTTTTTCCCTATTGTCTACTTGATATCCATGGGCATCTAGGTCAATAATAAATTATTATTAACCATGGTTGAAAACTGACACTTGTAAAAGGAATTCAATACTCCAAATCCAAATATTGTTTGAGTCACTTAAATCAAGAAAACTGTAAAGTATGGACTTTAAATATGCCGTCTAAATTATATAAGTAGATCAATTAAAACCAAATTAAAGGAGAAGTTGTCAAACTGAAACGTCAAATATTAAAACAAAGACAGCGTACTTTATTTTTGTGAATATTAAGGCACAAGTTAATGTTCATGTCAAATGTTTATTATTGTCAATATAATGTTTTTAGTAGGATTGGGATTGAAATGCTAACAGTGAAAAAATAATACATTTACCATGGTTGAGAAGACCATTCTTGACAAGAGGCTTATGTCCACAACTTGGCACTAGGTCAATAATGATACTGTTCTTAACTGTGGTGTATAATATATTATTATTCACAATTGGTTAGTAATACGTCTCTTTCTAACCAACCAAACTAAACGGGAATTATATTCCCGCCTAGTTAATCTATCCTCTGAAACCATTTTGACAAGTCAAACTTATAGGTAATAAAACATTCGGTCACTTTTTTAAGCTTTACGCACTTCTGGTGAAGTATATACTCTAACCCACTACTTAAACATAATGTCGAAAATAATACTCTTAATTACAGAAAAAGCAACAAACCTTGTGATAAATGAACTGATAGAATAAGTAAACATTTTGTTCCTTGTCATAAATCTCTATTTTAATAAATAATTAATCGTAATAAAACTGTCAAAAAACTATGGGCAAAATTATTGTTAAAATTAAATAATTACTAATTGATTCTGAATAAAATAGCATAAAAATCTCGCGGGAATGCTTTCCAGCGCCGCGCTTATATAAATCAACACTCGGCTGTAAATCAAGTATTTCCCGGCTCGGTGTGTAATATACTATTTCATTTTTCTTGCAATTATACTTGCCACAAGTTATCAGTATTTTATAAATCTTATACTCCCTTGTAAAATATCAAAGATTTTTTTACTGAATGTTTATATTAATAGTACATTATGTATCAAGTAGGAAAAGTAATATATATTCCCAGACGATGGTGGTAGTAGACATTGCGGAACGAGCTATAGCTGAGGCTAGCAACACCAACGTTATTATTATAAAAGTGTGTTAGTGTTGCCGTCTATATAAGACAAAATTTGACTAAATAAGTCTAGAATAAAAAGTGTTGTCTAAATAACAACACTCTAGATTACTTCCAAGACTCTTCATTAATATGCGCATAGGTTTTAGACAAGAAAAGATAATTATTCGGCAGCGTTCTTTTCCTATTTTATTATCAATGTTTCAGCTCCAATGGGACAAGTTTCGCATGATATATTTATATATCGAAAATTTTAAATTTTTAATTAATCAGAGTCTTGAAAATTTTCTAGATATTTCTCGTCTTGATCTAGAATAAGAAAATATTGTCTTGTCTTAAAATTTCAAGACAAGACTTTAGCTAGTCTTTTCTTGATAATCTACACAACAAGACAAGAGTCTGGAAAGTCTAGATCTAGACGGCAACACTAAAGTATGTTCGAAAATAAATAAATTGTACAAGATCTTGCATCATTTTTGGTACAATTTAAATTGATTAGTATCAACCAGCAAATTGGTTGAAATATTATATACGATTATAAATGTGTTGAAAAAACAGAACATGTTCTATTTTTCATACAATCTGTCACGAATCTATTAGCCATATATGAATGTTGTGTTCTCACAAGTTTCCAACGTATATTTGTTTTTATTGTATATGTATAGTGTGGTTATAGAAAACTACAGGTAAAGTTGTAAGTATTGCAAACTTTAAATGTAAATTAATTTATGGTTATTTTTGCTTCTCACATTGACATATTTAAGGAAAGTGCGCAAAACTTGGTCAAAATCTAACAATTTTTGGTACAAGATATTGTACCATTTCTTGTACTATTTCTTATCCCACATATAGGCTAGTCTGAAATGGTCTTAAAATCTTAAATATTGTTATATTACCCAAAGCAGGTATAATTTGATGTCATTGTTATAATTTTCTCACTTATAATGACATGGTGTGGCATATAGCATTATTTTGTAAGTTATAATCAAATGTTTCGAAAATTGGAGCAATATTTTTAAAGATGGTTTCCATCGATTATTTGCAAAATTTAATATCATATTGGAAATTTTTTCTGTTGAAATTATCGAGCACAGAGAAGTTTTACAAAAAGTAAAGTGAAAGCAATTACTTAGAAAATTGGAGCATCACGGAATGTCGTGACAATTTACAGCTTCGAGGAATGCACTTTTCTCTTGCGCTCAATTAATGAAAAATTGTCACGTTGCTAATTATGTTTAATGATTTAATTAGAGTAGCAGATTCATTACATTTAATACGATAACCATAACGAAGTTTCCTTCACCATGCGATTACATGGACGTACAAATTACAACAGCGAACAGCAGCTGTGTATTCGTTGCGCCACAAGAAAAAACTGTGGACATCGGGGTATATCCAAGCGGAACGTAATTCTCGTGATGTTTTCAATTTCTGTGTTGTGTATTTTTATTAGATAAAGTTATAACTGGCCATATTTCATTTATAGTGAAATTGAATTCTGGCCCAGGAGTTTATTAATTTTTTACCCAGTGAAACTATGACTACACTCTGTTTTGAATACATTATAGATTGAAATTGAATTTGTGTTCCGCAAACTTTGCAAGGGATGAATGAGTTTTACGGTGCGAACACATCCTCTTAAAATTAATCCTTTATGATTACAACAACTTATAGATTACAAATTCAAACACGTACATATATTTATAACTTACATGCGTATTAAATTATAATAAAAATTCTTATGAAAATTAGACTAAAATAATTATAAATTTTAGGTTTATAAAAACTACTTTTATGTTATTAAAAAAAAAATCAAATATTTATAATGTTGATAAAAATAATGAAACATAAATACACAATATAAAATTTATACATTTATTCTGGGTCTTTGAATATGAATTTCGTTTCTTAATATATACCAATCATATCAGTTAATTTATTGTTATAATTAAAAACATAATTAATAAATTTAATTTTGAAATCTTTTCGTTTTAATTTATAGTCAATATTTTGATTGCAGTAATAAAAATTATTGTAATCAATAATTTGATTGTTGTAATCAATGTTTTTATTGCTGTAATCGATGATTTTATTAACAATTAAATTTTAACCAATATACATATAACGGGTGCCCCAGCTCGACCGACACATGAGAGATTTACATACGAAATCAGTTAATTATGAATAGTATCCTCCCAATGCAAAATATTAACTTGAAATTTTGTATGCTTATTGGGGAATATTATTTCTACGCATTACAGTTATTTGAAGTATGTAATTTCGTCTGCAAGACAAGATTTATTAAATTATAAAATATAACATTTTCTTTGAAAATCAGTCAGCCATGGAAATAAAAGAAAATATCTATGTGACAGTTCTGACAGTTAATGACATGCCATTGTAGATATTTATATTTTTGTATTATTGGTATATTATTTAACAAAAATAAACTAAATTCAACTTAAATAATATTAAAATACAGGGAATAAAAATTAAAATCAGTGATACTTCACTAAATTGGCAGATAAATATTTTCTTTTATTTCCATGGCTGTGTCTGATTTTGAACGATAATATTAGATTTTAAATTTAATAAATCTCGCCCTGCAGACGAAATTGCATATTTCAAATAAGTGTGATCCATAGAATTAATATTCTCCGATAAGTATACAAAATTTCAAGTTAATATCTTGCACTGGGGAGATACTATTCATAATTAACTGATTTCCCATGTAAAACTCCCATGTGTCGGTCGAGCTGGGACACCCGGTATGTATCCATATGAATTAAACTTTAAAAATATATTTAATAAGCTGTACTGATAACAGAAGAATAGGATTATTTAATTTGCAAAATTAAGAGTATACCAAGGATATGTATCTGCGAATATGAACCCCCTACTATTTTTTGACAGAATATATTGATAGAATATTTAAGTTGACATTTCTAGTGTCTGGACGATATTGAGTTCTGTATAATACTATTCATGTCGGACGGAGGCGCGAAAAATAATTTTAAAGTCTGATCTACAACGAAGGACTATCAATTTTTATTTTTTAAATGGGAACCTACAATTATTTTGGTAAAATATAAACTGCCATTTCTTTGTCATTTTAATCATTTGATTTCTTACAATGAATCTCAAATGTGTTAGTCTCTCTTTCTTTCTTTCGAATAATTAATTTTACTGATGAACTTTGGAAATTCAGATACCTTTAATAAATTGTTCACTCGTCTTTTTTTTATTTTCGTGTATGTTATATGAATAAAAATAATAAAAATTAATGTACATAATTAAAGAAACTGTTAAGTTTTCTTTTTCTCCGTTTTGTTTCACCTATCAAGTATCCCCATTAGTTACGTTTTAAAATGACCTCGCTTAAAGCTGTTTCATTTAACATTGGGATTTCTTGGAACGTATCTTCCGTGTTACGCGGAGTTTTATATTGTATTTCAAATTTCTTGTTGTACTATTCGATATACAATTTATTGTTTAAGAATAAATTTGTTATATTTTAATTTAGCTTCCGAGCCATTGAATCTCTTTTTAGTAGCAGGTAGAAAATGGGCCAATATCTTCGTACAAATCATGTAGGTTTTCTGTACATTTGGTGTTGATGGGAAGCGATAAACAAGCTATACCGGTTCAATCGCGCACAATATCTGAAGCACACAAGCTTTATAAATTACCGCACGCGTACTTCAGTGCACAAAACCATAATAAAATCACATTTCTCTGTTCATTTCTCCCACACTGCGGACCGCATTGGGCTCAGCTCAGCCCGGAATCAGTTATTCGCCGGAGCGAAGTTTCCAAATCGAATAACGTGCCGTTCTCCACGGCTGCCATTCCCACCGCCAGCTTTTGATTGAGTCTCGCTGCTGGCGTTAAATTTTCAGTATTAAAAGCATGTGATAAGAATTTTAAAGCGATGATTGGTCATTGTAAGCACTCCAGATGGAGAAAAATTGACGCCATGAAAAAGAAAATTGGAGAGAAGTTGATTTATTTGTCTTTGATCGAGGAAATTACGAAAGATGTTCTACATTTTTCTTGAATAATAAACCAAATAATTCTGTGACAGGATTAAAAAGCAAATTTATATTAATTCCGCATAAACAGATTTGTAAGAACGAAATCAATTACAGTCATCTAAAAATAAATTCATATAAAATGTATAACCAAATTGATATTATACACTCAGGTGCAAAAAAATCTGTAAAAAGTAGTACAAAAATTTTGATATTAAAAAATATAGGTGACCTGCGTTTCTTTTCACCTGAATGTATTTTATACATTTTTATCGCTTAATGTAATTTCAAACGTCAAATCGTGTAATCTATGTATGTATGTAGATATCCGGTATATATGAGAACTACATGACGAACTGATCATAAAACAAGAAGAATTTTCCCAAAACATCTTTATTTTATTAATGACAACAATAAGTTTCAATATTCAATTATACTTCATAAATTTTTGTATTTATCTTAAAATCCTGTGTTATTCCATGTATTCGAACTGTACATTTTTACAATAAAAAATATTTTTTGGTGTAGATGTAGATCATATTGAAGTAGTACTGCTAGCCTGTATAATTTCGTTATTAATAATACCACAAAACCCCTATTATAAGTTAAACATTTTAGTAACAATTGTACACAGGAATTCTTTTATTAGATTCGTTTGTACTTTTACCCGAAAAGTGTACCAAAAATATTAATGACTGCTTTATTATACATGAGTCTATGCTTATGTATTTACATTCTTATAGGCAGGTCAGGATAGAAGATATTACCTAGCGTACAATATAACCACTTGAGAAAATAACACTTATGAGGTGGAATACTGTAGCACATGCGGAATGTTTATTTTATATATTCTATCATTCATATTAAGACAAAGAAGTTATCGTGCAGCCAAGTGAGATGCAATATTCAAAATATTCTACAAGATTCTACGATCAAGCGCTTCAATCGTGGACCATCCGCGACACACTATCGTTTTGAAGGAGTGAAAGGGATATTTTCGTATAAAACCAGCGTCAAAATCTGTACTCTCTGCATAACCCTCAACTATATATAAACAATACACAACCGTAGTGTGACACAGGTATACACGAAGGCAGGAGCCCAGAGTTTTAACTGTGTGTCCGCCGTGGGCGGTTCATTTGACTGAGAGCTATTTGGCCAGGAGAACCATGAGCGATCATTGTGATTCAGACTCTACAAAACAAAAAAAAAATCATGCCTGTAAGTATTATCCATACAATATTAAAATAAATATTATTAGTTTGTTTCTTATCCAATTAATTTTGTGAAATTGTATTTATGAAGAAAAAATATCGAGACTTAAATAAACAAATCTATAAACATTCTATAAACGTTTTATTTCTCATCCTAATGCAACATGCAGCACAGCCAACAATACTTTTGTCAATACGAAAAATGGAATATTTATGAAGAAATATTATGAATTTTATTTCCCTTTCCGACATAGGCTCTCTCGGTGACGAAGCTAACGAAACTAATACGAATTTAATTTCCCTTCCATACCTGGCAATCCCCATTACCAAAACTCTGTGCACGCCTATGCGTACTCTACTTATATAGAAATAAAAAAAATGTTTGTAAAGAGAGAGGACCGTGAAAAAAAATCCAGCTGGGCTCCGCCTAACTGGATTCGACCCTGGCTACTTGCAAATTAATACAGATCTGGACCAGGACCAAATGATTTAGAAATAAACCCACGTATATACTACAATGTATAAATTAAAATGTATTTCACTTTTGCTGTAAATATGTAAATAAACATGTAAAGCACAATGAAATTTAAATTCTAAACAAGTTGGCAATAACAAGCATCATAGAAAGAAAAACATTTTCTCATACATTTTCCCATTAGCGAGCCGTGGATGTACGGCAGTAGTGCTGCAGTTGTGCAAATTACTGCCTTCCACATTCAGTCGTTGAACTTGCGTCATTATGCATGCAACCCGCACGCTCAGCTGCGTGTCTAGCTGCCGAAGCTTCCCAACTTTTCAACTTTTCTCGTTTCCAACAACTTTTCTCCGCAAATCTATGCGCACAATTCGTTTTATCTGCAATATTTAACTTTATATTTTCTTCTCTGTTGTTATACAAACTGGATTTCTATAATTATTCCACCGGTTTTGTAGTTGTACTAAATTACATAATGTTGTACTAAAAAGTTTGCATATAAAAAAACAACATAATTTATACTTTATTGTAATCGTAAAAGCAAGATTAATGAAGTTTCAAATGAAGATTAAACTTTATTGTGAAGTATATGGAATTGTTTGTCGCAATGCAAGTGAAATAAATTAAACAAGATGTCTTTATTGCGCAAATTATATTTGCGCTGAATTCATAGAATTATTAATAATATTATTAATTTAGTTGGTGCTGCATATTACCTTGATTTATCACCATAATTATCAGCTACCTTTTACAGTTGTAATACAGTAAACATCAGTTGTAATTCTGTAAACTTATCAAATGTAATTTATTACAGTCAAAGAGAGTTGTGAGTAAATTGGAACAAAGTTCTCGCATTAGTTGGGCATTTTAAAGATATATGTGGTTTCCAGAAAAAATGTATAGGTCACTAGATATGAGCAAAAAAAACTAATTTTGGCCAATTTACTTTTTGATTTATAACTTTCTTGTTTCAATTCATACAAGTTTTTAATTTGTACTTTCTACAGACACTTTTCTACGAGGAATTGTTAGCGGTGCTCAAAATACTTCGTATAGCAGAATTAGAAGAAAATATTTTATTCAACCATAGGCAGGCAATGAAATTTGTTTTTGAAAGTAGTAACAAGTTTGAAATCGTCAATCTTGATATCAATAATATAAGCCATCCACATCCAAACGAACCATCCAGTAGTACACAAAGTATCAAAATTATCAGCAAAAATAGAAAGAATATCATTGCCGAAATAATATTAAGATTATATTAAAACAGAAATAAAACATGGCAACAAATATGGTAGATATTGTCATATTTATGAAGCTAGAAGTGACGAATATTAATATTATAGATGGTAACAAAAAAAGACATAAATATTATCTTTCCAAAAGCACCAAAATGAATATAATTTCTTTTTTGGTAATGAGAATGTAAACTCAAAAACAAAGGGCTATTATTGTCATGTTTACTAAAAAAACAGAATGACGGAGTAAGTTACTTATTTATTTGTAATTTATTTAAATTTTCAAATTACAGATAAGTTCTTGAAATTTTGCAATTAATTTTTTAATTTAAAATTATTCAGCATCCTTCCTCATAAATCTGTCCATTTTCTAACTTCTGGGTTGATCTACTGTTACAAAAATATCTAATAAAACAAAAAAATTAATAATTATGATCGAGACATTTGAGATGATCCTTAGGTAATTTTGTCTCACCTCGCCTCGATCCTATCTCGACAATATTTATCTCGTCTCATCTCGTCTCGAAAATCGAGAAAAAAACTTATCGAGATGAGATAAACTAGTGGCAAGACGAAAAAAATATTTGTCTTGTGTCGCGGAAACACTAGTAAATAAATCATTTGTAAGTAAAGGCGGTTTCGGCGGTTAAAGCCATATGTAAAACGTTCTAATCCCAAAAACTTATTAAGTTTTGGATAAAATATTATTTAGCGCCAGGATAATCAGTACGATAAGTCATATTTTAACATTGAGAGTAGAAATTATATTGTATATTTAATGATAATATTAAATATATTTATAATGTAAAAGATACAGAACAAAAACTTATGCTAGATATTTTAAAATCATAAATTGAAAGTGTAGTGTTACAATTTAAGTTAGTGGGAGTGCAGTGAGTATAGTTTAGTTAAAAGCTGGCGTGTGCGATAACTCGGCAGTGAGCGCCGGGACGCTCCAGTGCGGCGCCTAATTGCGCGCCGCTTGCCCGTGTCCGCGCGACGGTTATTTATCGTAGGCGGCGACGCTCGCCACCGCCGGACAACACTGCTTGCGGGAAATGCATTCGATATCATTATCAAACTAACAAAACACTTTCAATCATTTCTCAAAGACAAAAATATATAATGTAATTTAAATTGTAGATTAAAATTAAAATCAAGTATACTTTACGTATAAGATTAAGGCCGTATTTATTTGGCAAATTTTAAAACAACCCTAAACTGATCCTAAACGTATCTGGGTTAGTATCAAGTAAACAATCAAATTTTAAAGTTTGTGAAAATATTAAGCAGTATATTTCAGTTATTTATTAAAGTTATTTATTTATGTTCTACGTTATAACCTACAAAAGATATAACTTCTGACAGAAATAGAAAGAGAAAGAAATGTGTAAACAAAGATAGAAAACAGGTTCAACTCACCAACCCAGTAAAATAGCTGGGTGAGTTGGGTTAGTTCGAAATCAGTTCTGGGTTACTTTAAACGTATACCAAGTAAACAGAATTAACCTACTATGTTACTTAAAAACTCCCAAATAAATACGGTCTAAGAATACTGTATATTTCACGAAACATATATTACAACAAATAAATTTAATTTCACTCTGATAAAACTCGTAAATTCTTAATTATAGAACATATTAAAATTATTCAAAGACTGCATTAAGAATCATAAGAATTTAAAAAGCACTTGTGATTTATAAATTAATAAATGGAGCTTTTCTAGTCTTTGCTTGAGTAAATATTTCGTTCTCCGTTGACAACATAGAAAGTCCAATAAGTTTTTCTTGAGACTAACATGGTCTCAGATCAAATTTAATTTGGAAAATGATCTTTCCCCACACGTCACATTTATTGGCAATATTAGTAACCAATTTCGGCGTCAAATCGTCAATTTATTACAAAATGATTACCTATTAAAAATTTTAAAAAGGGATGAGGTAAGGTCAGTGAATTAGAATAGAGAAAGTCTGAGAGCGTAAGGATAGTCTACCTGCTTTTTCCACGATCCTACCATGTTGACGTCACACATCCCTTCTCCAGAACAATAAATTGCTAATAACTATATTATTGCAATTAATGTTTAGATTTTATTTATTATAATAAGAAGCTATTAGTTTTTGTATTTTATGACTTATACAGGGTGGCCAAGTGAAAATTATCAGCGCAATTTTTGGCCACTTAACATTAATTTTGCAAAAAACGCTCGAACACGTCAATTTTAATATAAAGGGGGACACCTAAATGGATTAGTACCAATGGCATAACTTCGACCCTAAAATGGGTGTGGACTGCACCTCAAAAATTTTAAATGAAAAAGGGTGTCAAAAATGCCACAGTTCGAAAGGCCTTTCAATTCTCTTTTCAACAGTTTTTTTATTTTTCAAATCCGATCATTAGTTCCACAGAAATATCATTTAAAACAAATTTTATCAGGAGTTCAAAATTGCCATCAAGTAGGCTAAAACAAATGACAGAAACTAAATAAACAATTCTTTCGACAAGTTGTTTGTAATAAACAAGTAATTTGTAAAGTTGGATTTTTTTTTTGTGGGGTTATTTGAAGTCTAAAGTTTATGCCACACTACCCGAATTTTTAGAAGATTTACGGCAACGTACCGTATTTCCAAAATTTTGAGAAAAATCTTTATTATTGTATGGAAGTTGGAAATAGTCATTTTGAACACCTAATAAACTGATATTTGAGTTTCTGTCATTTGTTTAAGCCTACTTGATTGCAGTTTTTCACACCTGATAAAATTTGTTTGAAATGATATTTCTCTGGAACTAATGATCGGATTTGAAAAATAAAAAAACTGTTGAAAAGAGAATTGAAAGGCCTTTCGAACTGTGGCATTTCTGACACCCTTTTTCATTTAAAATTTTTGAGATGCAGTCCTCACCCATTTTAGGGTTGAAGTTACGCCATTGGTACTAATCCATTTAGGTGTCCCCCTTTATATTAAAATTGACGTGTTCGAGCGTTTTTTGCAAAATTAATGTTAGGTGGCCAAAAATTGCGCTGATAATTTTCACTGGGCCACCCTGTATACTGAAATTCGATTATGGTCATATACCCCACTCAACAACATCAGCACATAGATTTTTATGTGATGGAAAACTCATGATAGTTTAATAAATATAACTTTTTAGTTAAAAAGAAGGGACGAATATACATAGGCATATATATTTCCGATAAAGCGATAAAAATTTTAGTGCCCTTCTACACACCATATCTTTGCGAAACTGGATTTTTTTATAACTTAAACCTGACTTATCAAAACTGGTTACATAGAAACAAACACGTCCCTAGCATTAATCCTCATCAATATAAAAAACTCCTTAATATTTGCTCATGTATTATTACCCCACACTTACTATATTTTATTATAATGTAAATTGTATTAATTGAAAATGCATTTTTAGGCTGCTATTATACAAATAGTTGTTTTACGTATCTGCTGGCAACCATGAAAGTATCAATCTTCAAGTGATTAATGCGGTCGTAAAGTAAATGCAGCCGTAAAATAAATTTTGACAGATGTCAAACAGATTTTGAATGAAAATTTATAATTTTTTGTTATAACCGCCTAAAAAAAATTGTGTGCAGCACGGCTAAAAATTCTATTTTGGACTCATCTAATTTTCTAGTCTCGATTGCAAACTTCGGATTCGACCAAAAAATATCACTTTTACGACCTTGATACACAAATAACTATTATAGTGCTATATATGTTTCTTGATTTTTATTTATGTTGTACAACATTTAAAATGTTTGATAACCCCTGCGCGCTGTGGTGTGGTATATTATATCAGCAAGAATTTTTTATGAGATGTTCAGTATATACACTCGTATATTACTTTTTTATTAGTAATACGGTATATTTGTAAAATTTATATTTTCAAATTCTTGATATTAATATAATATTTAACAGGTATATACCGGGTATCCCAGCTCGACTAACACATGGGAGTTTTACATGGGAAATCAGTTAATTATGAATAGTATCTCCCCAGTGCAAGATATTAACTTGAAATTTTGTATACTTATAGGAAAATATTAATTCTATGGATCACACTTATTTGAAATATGCAATTTCGTCTGCAGGGCGAGATTTTTTAAATTTAAAATCTAATATTTTCGTTCAAAATCAGACAGCCATGGAAATAAAAGAAAATATTTATCTGACAGTTTAGTGAAATATCACTGATTTTAATTCGTATTCCCTGCATTATAATATTGTTTAAGTTGAATTTAGTTTCTTTTTGTTAAATAATATACTAATATTACAAAAATATAAATATCTATAATGGCATGTCATTAACTGTCATAAATGTCACAGATATTTTCTTTTATTTCCATGGCTGTCTGATTTTGAACGAAAATATTAGTTTTTAAATTTAATAAATCTTGCCCTGCAGACGAAATTGCATATTTCAAATAAGTGTAATCCATAGAATTAATATACTCCTACAAGTAAACAAAATTTCAAGTTACTATCTTGCACTGGGGAGATACTATTCATAATTAACTGATTTCCCATGTAAAACTCCCATGTGTCGGTCGAGCTGGGACACCCGGTATATAAAGAAAAGACATATAGGTAAATGTAATAGATTTTTCGCAATAACCATCAATCAAATACACCACATTATACATATATATACAGGGTGTAAATGAAACTAGGGAACGCGATTTTTCTCGAAAGTTATAAGAGATACAAAAAAAATCTTTCAAATAAAATTGTTAGTGCTTTTAGTAAGCTACATAAATTAATGTAAATCAGAAAAAAATATTTTATTTTTCGGAGATATACCTATTTTTGACTTTTTTTTAAATGGTACGTCCTGTATATTTTTATACTATTTAGTACGAAATAATTATTGCTTTAAAAAAGTTCCATAAGTTATACCTTCTAAACTTAATAGTATTCGAGATATTGAAGAAAATACTAAAATAATTTTACTGGAAAATAAAGCTTGCTATGGAAACAAAAATTGACATTTGTATTAGTTTATAGGTATAAATTTGTGAAAAAGATTGATAACTTAGACTATTATTTATTGTAAAAATGGAAGAATACTCAATTAACGAGAATGTGAAGAATTTGATGTACATTTGTAAATTAAAATGTGTCGTAATTCAATAATTTTTTTTCATAGCCAACTTTAATTTCGAGTAAAACTATTTTAATATTTTCTTCAATATCTCGAATTCTATGAAGTTTAGAAGGTACAACTTATGAAACTTTTTTAAAGCAATAATTATTTCGTACTAAATAGTATAAAAATATACAGGACGTACCATTTAAAAAAAAGTCAAAAATAGGTATATCTCCGAAAATTAAAATATTTTTCTTCTGATTTACATTAATTTATGTAGCTTACTAAAAACACTAACGATTTTATTTGAAAGATTTCTTTGTATCTCTTATAACTTCCAAGAAAAATCGCGTTCCCTAGTTTCATTTACACCCTGTATAGATAAAGATTCTACCAAGTAGATTCATACTGTAAGTAATGATACATATAAAAATTGTGAGATTTATGTAACGAAATGTAACTATAAAACTACATCAACAACAGTTTAATAACTATAATGAAATTTAATGACTATAGCATTTTGTGCTACCTTTTGTTTTACTGCCGGTTGTTATTTATGGTAGCACAATAAAAATTCTATGCTATCGAAAATATGAATAAAAGAACATATTCATAAATCAATATTGAAATAAATGTGTTTACGAGTATTTTAAAACGTGTCAAATTTTTCGCTATAGCTGCAGTGATTATCAGATCAAGGTTTAATGCATATTTATGGCATCGTATTATAATAAAAAAATATTACCTAATACATTCTCATATTAAATGAAAAGTTTTATTTCTTAACTGGTTATTTAAATAAAATTATGAAAAATATTCCTAGAATTCAGTCATTTGTGGATAATTACTTAAATCAGTTTTAAGCCTATTTAGGTATTTTTGATTTTTCAGATCTCGAAAACGTTCCAAATAGGGTCGAAATCGTAGTAGTAAATTCCAAATAATTTCTTACTTAATGTTTATTCCATATAATATATTTTAAATGACATACATATTTTAAATATGAAAGTTACATTATTTTTTAATGATTTGAGTCATGAACAAACCACCGGCTAACTAGGCGGGTTTTTGTCAGCAAAAATTCGTCAAAAACATGAAAAAAAAATATAATTAAAGTTATTTTTTCTTTAAAAAAATATTTATGTTATTGTTAGTAAATTAAAAAATTAGGGCCGTTGCTTGACAATTTTCTGGAAATGGGCTGTAAAATAAAAATTAATGTTAAAATATGCACTATATATTTAATTAAATACATTATTAAAAGATCTCTAGACTCAAGCCGCTAAATAAAAATAATTGTAATTTATTCCGATGGTCAAGAAATTTCAGAGTTAGGGAATTTTTCGTCTCATGTGAATGATATAGATGGAGTAGTTGTAGTACGTGTTAAAAAATAAATATGCATTTCAAAAATAATATGAAGCTGCTATAATTTTGAAAAAACATAACATATCTAACAATATTTATTTGTAATAAATTGTCAAGTAATATAATAAGAGCCATAAATTTATTAGAAAATTGGGTGACCCCTGACCCTCCTACCCTATGCTACGGCCATGAAAAAAATATTACATTGAAAACGATTGTACACGGTATTTATATTTTTTATTGAGATGATTTTTAAAAATAATTTATTATTGAATTTAATTATATTATTGAAAAAATGCATAAATCTTGCTTATGATACTATGTGTATGAACAACTATATTTAAAATTTTAGCATGAATGCTGTAACTTCCCACACACCGAGAAATAAAAATAAAATACAACGTTTCATATAATAGTAAGTATTTTCAACGACCAACGACCCCACATGCGTAATGTAGTAGGTACTTACGTTAGGAAACACCATTTTCATTAAGTAGATGGGGCCGGTTATGTCTACGATTTCACATTCTATTATTGTTAAAGTAACCTAAATCAACCTAACTTAACCCAACCTACAATCTACAGATTATTTCATGGATTTCGTTGCATGGGAGGTGAATGTAGACGATTCATTTACATACGTTCGTATGTGGATGATTTATTAAATGCCCAGGCTAGACACATTTCGCATCCAGACTACGGTTGCTTTACAAATAAGTACTTACAGTTCTTTAACCCTTAAAAGTGTAAATGCTTAGATGAAACTATTTTCTAAATAAATAATTTGTATTTTTACTACTAACTATTAACTACTAGTTTTATAACTAAATTTATTTTTTTATATCGGTGATTTTAATTATATAATTTTGATTCAAAACAAAAAAATAGTCAACATGAAGTTGCCCTACAAAAAATATGTATGAAAATATCTGATCTGTATTTTACATATTTACTTATCATCTTACCTTACAGGCAGCGGTGGCTCACTTGGTATGCGTGCTCCGATTTTAATTGTGCGGAGTTGCAGAGTACGAGATCGGGGGATTCACAGCATCTCTATCTTAATAAAAATACTGTTGTGTGATTGTAACTGAATGATTCAGAACCATGCAAATCCTTTGCAAAGGCGATAGTATTTTATATATGGTACCGAAGACGAATAATTATTCCAGAATAAATACACCCCTCTCCGCATCGGGGACCATGAATCACGGTTTCAGAATTTGAAAAAATATATTATTCGGTAAATATATTATATTGTTATACACAGTCACATAGTCAACATTTCTCGGTTATTCGGTGGAACTGATATTTTTTGTCCCACCACTAGTAGGTATATTGTATTTTACAATACCCTTTTTGTTGACATTTATTTTTTTCGAATTTTAAATTTTAGTTTACTTTTATTGAATTCCTATCATCCTATCTATCACTTGCCTCACCAACATTTAATCAACACGTGCTATTGATGTCATAAGTATAAATATATTTTTAATTAAAAATGATTATCCGAACATATTACAAAGAGACAGCTTTATAAAATAAATTTAAAAATGTATATGATTACAATATTTCCCAGATATATCACATGACCCTGAAAAACGCGCCACTCAAAAGAACTTTTTCACTATAATAAATCATGGCTGCTGCGACTGTCAATCTGCCATATCGCAGATATCGGTAATGATATATTATACGTTTATCACCTCTCGTGCTCTTTGACTGTTGTGGAAAGTGTATAACAGGGATCATTTTTATATACCTATAGCAAATAGATAATAAAAAATCTGGTGTGTCCAACACAATACCTCCCGCCACTGTAGTAATACATATATTTTATATGTTATTCAATACATTTATTTTGTAGTTTTAAAATTAATTTGTTATTGCAGTTCAGAATATTTTTAATTCATTTCATACCTAAAATTTTTTTCATAAAATTTGTATGACTAATATGACAGCTATTTTTGACGTTACTAAAACCGGAACCGAACTTACCTTGATTCACGCATGCAAATATATGCCTTATATATTTCTTCCACCTTTTCTAATTTTACAATAAAACTACTTCATATTTACTTATGTTATCTTTTACATTTACTTACATCAAATTTGACATCATATGTCAAATTTTGTGAACATATGAATAACTCATCTGTTTTATCGAAATTCCTCAGCCTAAACGATATGTAAAATTATTATAATTTATATATTTTTTTTCTATCTAACTAGAAGTTATATATAAACGTAATTATGCAGATCGGTAGAAAATTAAAAAATCTTTATATTTAATAATAACGGAATTTGCGAAAAAATTGTATTAGAGGTATTTTTTTGGAAAAACGGTTTAAAGCTTCAAATAAAGTACTACTTCCTGTTAACCAATTATAATCAAAATCTAATCAGTTCATCATATTTGAATATAAGTCATAAATACCAAATATTATATTTTTTACGTGTCTCGTATTGGAGTTATCGTGGACGAAAAATCGTCACAGACACACAGACACACACACGCACATACACACAGACATACAGACATCACGGTAAAAATAGTAAAATAGTATTCTAGGGACCCTAATTCGTGCTCATATGTTGAAAACTCATACTCGAGAAATCTGACCAAAAACAATACCTCCCTTATCTATATATTGATAGGCGGGAGGTAAAAAAATGACACTTGGGGAATTAAACTTTGATTCTTAATGCCAGTCATTCTTTCTGTTAGCACACTTTTTGAAAATTATTTTATACTTTTTATGTATTTAATAGGGCTGTCAAAATGTGGAAAATATATATTTGGATAACCTGATTAATGTTAATCCAGTAGGTATCCAGTAAATTCGGTATCTGGAAATAAATCGGTATCCGAATAAATCCGATTTCCGAATATTCGGGTTAAACCGGTATCCGAATGTATCCAATGTATATATGTATAAACAAATAACACCTATAGCCGAATGACGAATGAATCCAATATCCAAATAAAATTATTAAATCGGTATCGGATTCATTCGGATTATACTGGTATCCGATGTCTGGATTAAACCGGTAATCGAATTAATCCAATAACCGGATTAAATTATAAACTGGTAGCGAAATGAATCTGATATTAGGATAAAACATTTTAAATTGGAATCCGGATGAATCATTTCTCCAAATAAATTCGATGTCGGATTAATATCCGGTATTTATATAAAACTACTAAAATATTAACGTAATTTGTAATAATTTATTTGTTCATATTACTTTGTTGTGTTGGTTACAAAAAAAAATAAAGGAAGAAGACTTACAAATAATATATACAAATTATTTTATGGTATTTTAAAATATATATATCAATTATAGAAAGATGTTCGTATTATGTTACTAAATAAAGTACTATTTTAAGTTATCTACTCTACCAATATTTTTGTTATAGTTTCCTCAGATTACCGATGTTATCCGGATACCAGATTATCAGTACTGAAAAATTAACAAATATCGGATATTAATAAAACTATGGATGTCGGAAATGCGTTGACAGTCCTAGTAATTAGTCCTCAGAATATACCAGTATACACGATGTATGAATTCGTAGCACTTACGGTCATGGGCGCCCATAAAATATTTTTCAAAGGGGGGCAAAATAATTAAAAAAAAAAACAATAAAAATATATATATATATATATTTATGTCCAATTGTAATAATAATAATAATAATAATAATAATTTATTTAGCTCAGCTATATGATACAATATTCATTAAAATATACATTCATTCAGGTACAGAAATATATAAAGGTACAAACAAGAAAAAAGTATAGGTTACAGTTTCTATTTAATAAGTCTACTTTTAACTTCTCGTTTAAAGCTTACCATATTTAAATTCTTTATTTTATTTGGTAACTCATTATATTGGATAAGTCCACTAAAAAAGATTGACTTATGTGTACTCACTTTATTAGTCTTTTTACCTCCCGCCTATCAATATATAGATAAGGGAGGTATTGTTTTTGGTCAGATTTCTCGAATGTGAGTTTTCAACATATGAGCACGAATTAGGGTCCCTAGAATACGATTTTATTATTTTTAGCGTGATGTCTGTATGTCTGTGTGTGTGTGTGTGTCTGTGTGGGTGTGTGTGTGTCTGTGACGATTTTTCGTCCACGATAACTCCAATACGATACATGTAAAAAATATAATATTTGGTATTTAAGAGTTCTATTGTAATATGATGAACTGGTTAGATTTTGACTACAATTGGTTAACCGGAAGTAATACTTTACATGAAGCTTTAAACAGTTTTTCCTAAAAAATACCTCTAAATACCATATTTTCGCAAATTTCCTTATTATAAATACAAAGATTTTTTAATTTTCTACCGATCTGTATAATTACGTTTATATATGACTTCTAGCTAGATAGAAAAAAAATATATAAATTATAATAATTTTACATATCGTTTAGGCTGAGGAATTTCGATAAAACAGATGAGTTATTCATATGTTCATAAAATTTGACATATGATGTCAAATTTGATGTAAGCAAGTGTAAACGATAAAATAAGTAAAAAATGAAGTAATTTTACTGTAAAATTTAAAAAGATGGAAGAAATATATTAGGAATGTATTTGCATGTGTGAATCAAAGTAAGTTCAGTTCCGGTTTTAGTAACGTCAAAAATAGCTGTCATATTGGTCATACAAAATTTATGAAGGAAATTTTAGGTATGAAATGAATTAAAAATATTCTAATGAACTGCAATAACAAACTAATATTAAAACTACAAATTAAATGTATTGAAAAACTTATATAGAATATATTACTTCAGTGGCGGGAGGTATTGTGTTGGACACACCAGATTTTTTATATAGAAGTTGTTTTTATGTCTAGTATCACGATCATGAACCTCATTAATAATAGTAACAGAATTTTGCAAGTACGGTGGAGCATTACCACTTCTGATTTTATGTATAAAAACTAAACAATTAAATTTAATGAATGCTTCAATATGAAGCCAGTTTAATTTATTTAACATTTGAGTAATGCTACTATATCTATTGCCATATAAGATTGCTCTGTTCTGTAACATTTGTAGTCTATGTATATTACTTTTAGTATATAAGCAAAGTAAAGTACATGCATAAGTAAAATGCGGCAAAATAATGCAATTGTAAACTAATTTTTTTGTTTCAATACTTAAAACATTTCTAAGTCTACCCAGCACACCTATTTTTTTTGCAATTTTAGTCAACGTGCTCATGAAACTTTAAACCATTATCGATAAGAACGCCAAGATATTTAAACGTGGTAACAATTTCAATTGTTTCCCGATTAATCATTATGTTATATTGTTTATCAATAAATAAGTGTCTGTAGGTTACTGATCCTAAAACCATTATTTTACTTTTATTAGTATTTAACTTCAATTTATTATTGTTTAGCCAACTATGTAATTTTTCTAGTTCATTGTTCATAGTAACAACCATATTCTCTAAATTTTTACCTTTTATATACACTATTGTATCATCTGCAAAGAGATGGTAATCACAAATATTAAAGTTTATGTGTATGTCATTTATATATATGAGAAAGAGTAGGGGACCAAGAATACTACCTTGTGGCACTCCATAGTCATTAGAGAGCATATCCGAATTATAATCTTCCCATAATACTTTTTGACTTCTGTTACTAAGATATGACTGGATCCACGCAAGGCAGGTTCCTTGTACTCCATAAAACTTTAATTTAAAAAATAATTGGCCTAAAATCCTCACCATTAGAACTATTATTAATTTTTGGTACTGGTTTTATAGTTGCTAACTTCAACTTATCGGGAACAATACCTGTTTCAAGAGAAATATTAATTAATTTATCACAGATACAATCATCAAATTCTTTAATTAAGAACGTATGAATCTCATCCGGACTGCTTTTATTTTTTAAACTATATAAATTAATTCAGTCAATTCTTCTTGAGATATTAACTTGAAGGTACTTAATTCACAATCATTATTAATATTTAAATTATTGTACTAACAAGTCTTAAATTTTAAGCAACACTTAACAAAAAATACTAATCGAAAATTTTATAGCATTGTTGAATAGTTCATTTGATATTCTATTCCAATGTGATATTGTCCATTCAAGGGAAACTTTTATATTATATACTGCAAACATATATTTACTAGTAAAAAAATCTGGTGTGTCCAACACAATACCTCCCGCCACTGAAGTAATATATTCTATATAAGTTTTTCAATACATTTAATTTGTAGTTTTAAAATTAGTTTGTTATTGCAGTTCATTAGAATATTTTTAATTCATTTCATACCTAAAATTTCCTTCATAAATTTTGTATGACCAATATGACAGCTATTTTTGACGTTACTAAAACCGGAACTGAACTTACTTTGATTCACACATGCAAATACATTCCTAATATATTTCTTCCATCTTTTTAAATTTTACAGTAAAATTATTTCATTTTTTACTTATTTTATCGTTTACACTTGCTTACATCAAATTTGACATCATATGTCAAATTTTATGAACATATGAATAACTCATCTGTTTTATCGAAATTCCTCAGCCTAAACGATATGTAAAATTATTATAATTTATATATTTTTTTTCTATCTAGCTAGAAGTCATATATAAACGTAATTATACAAATCGGTAGAAAATTAAAAAATCTTTGTATTTATAATAAGGAAATTTGCGAAAATATGGTATTTAGAGGTATTTTTTAGGAAAAACTGTTTAAAGCTTCATGTAAAGTATTACTTCCGGTTAACCAATTGTAGTCAAAATCTAATCAGTTCATCATATTACAATAGAACTTTTAAATACCAAATATTATATTTTTTACATGTATCGTATTGGAGTTATCGTGGACGAAAAATCGTCACAGACACACACACACACACACACACACACACACACACACACACACACACACGCACGCACGCACGCACGCACGCACGCACGCACGCACGCACGCACGCACGCACGCACGCACGCACGCACGCACGCACGCACGCACGCACGCACGCACGCACGCACGCACGCACGCACGCACGCACGCACGCACGCACGCACGCACGCACGCACGCACGCACGCACGCACGCACGCACGCACGCACGCACGCACGCACGCACGCACGCACGCACGCACGCACGCACGCACGCACGCACGCACGCACGCACGCACGCACGCACGCACGCACGCACGCACGCACGCACGCACGCACGCACGCACGCACGCACGCACGCACGCACGCACGCACGCACGCACGCACGCACGCACGCACGCACGCACGCACGCACGCACGCACGCACGCACGCACGCACGCACGCACGCACGCACGCACGCACGCACGCACGCACGCACGCACGCACGCACGCACGCACGCACGCACGCACGCACGCACGCACGCACGCACGCACGCACGCACGCACGCACGCACGCACGCACGCACGCACGCACGCACGCACGCACGCACGCACGCACGCACGCACGCACGCACGCACGCACGCACGCACGCACGCACGCACGCACGCACGCACGCACGCACGCACGCACGCACGCACGCACGCACGCACGCACGCACGCACGCACGCACGCACGCACGCACGCACGCACGCACGCACGCACGCACGCACGCACGCACGCACGCACGCACACACACACACACACACACACACACACACACACACACACACACACACACACACACACACACACACACACACACACACACACACACACACACACACACACACACACACACACACACACACACACACACACACACACACACACACACACACACACACACACACACACACACACACACACACACACACACACACACACACACACACACACACACACACACACACACACACACACACACACACACACACACACACACACACACACACACACACACACACACACACACACACACACACACACACACACACACACACACACACACACACACACACACACACACACACACACACACACACACACACACACACACACACACACACACACACACACACACACACACACACACACACACACACACACACACACACACACACACACACACACACACACACACACACACACACACACACACACACACACACACACACACACACACACACACACACACACACACACACACACACACACACACACACACACACACACACACACACACACACACACACACACACACACACACACACACACACACACACACACACACACACACACACACACACACACACACACACACACACACACACACACACACACACACACACACACACACACACACACACACACACACACACACACACACACACACACACACACACACACACACAGGTTTGTACTGGCCGAGGTATGGGGACCTCAGTATTTTAAAATGATTGAGGGGACCATCCTTAATCTGGCGATTTACGACATTGACCGGATTAGCAGGAATCGGTATCCATTTACAATTGCAATAAATAGCCCGTTTAGATTTTGATGTGCTGTTAAAATCATATATTTTACGAGTTATTAATAATTTCTTAATATGGGGTCCGATTCTTGACAGAAAAGTGCCCGGTTGGTAATATAGTTATGTATAACAGTCGGTTGTATTAGTACCGTATGATTCCATAGATGTTGCTCTATGTTTGAATCGTTGCTTTCATTATGTAAACACAACTAGTTTGAATCGTTGCTTTCATTATGTAAACACAACTAGTTAAATTTGATTTGGCCATAGAATTATTATTTCACAAAAATGTTATGACATCTTAAACTATTTCGATCGATATGCTTTATTCAATAACACTAATTAAAATTGTAACTGCCTTAAAATAATTACTCTTGAATTTGAGTAATGGTAATTAAAGAATGGGTTTTATGGAAAAAGTATTACCTATTTTTATGGTCTCTTTTTCAGCTAAAATAAATATATTGTAATAGGCATAATCATTTTGGGCAATTCGTAATGTTATGCTCATATAAGGCAAGGAGGAGAGTTTAGGAAGGCAGTTAAATTGTTTGAATTGAGAAGTTAACATCAGATCTATTAAATCTTATATATTTGTATAATTATTATTATTGTTACTAATAAACTGTATCATATTTTAAAAAATATAAAAATTTAATAAAATACTAGAAGTTAACAAGTTTATATATTGGTCCTCATATTTCGTCAAACAGTTCACTGAATTTTTTAACGATATAGTATGAATTTGATGTCACTATACTTAAATATGAGTATTGATTATTATACAATGTGCCTCTTGGTATGTGTATTACATATTATAATGGTCTCATCTTCAGCTCAAATAAATATATGATGTACATTGCGTATCGGTTCTCATATTTCGTCAAACAGACCTCTGTATTTTTTAACGATATAGTTTGAATTTGAGGTCATTATACTTAAATTTAAGTATTGTTAATTAAACAAAGTGTCTCTTGGTAGGTGTATTACATATTAAAATGATCTTATTTTCAGCTGAAATAAATATATGAAATATTTTGTATATTGGTCCTTATAATTCGTCAAATAGACCTTTAAATTTTTTAACGATATTGTATGAATTTGAGGTCAGTATACTTAAATTTGAGTAATGGTTTTTAAACAAAGTGTCTCTTGGAATGTGCACTACATATAATTATGGCTTTATTTTCAGCTGAAATAAAGTTATGAAGTATTTTGTATATTGGTCCTCATATTTCGTCAAACAGACATCTGTATTTTTTAACCATATAGTTCGAATTTGAGCCATTTATACCTAAATTTGAGTATTAGTAATTAAACAAGGTTTCTCTTGGAATGTGTATTGCACATTATAATAGTCTCATTATTAGCTGAAATAAATATATGCTGTATTTTGTATATTGGTCCTCATATTTCGTCAAACAGATATCTTTATTTTTTAACGAAATGGTTTGAATTTGAGGTCATTATACTGAAATATGAATATTGGTAATTAACCCAGGTGTCCCTTGGAATGTGTATTACATATTATAGTGGTCTCATTTTTAGTTGAAATAAATATACGATGTATTTTGTATATCGGTCCTCATATTTCGTCAAACAGACCTCTGTGTTTTTTACGATATAGTTTGAATTTGAGGTCATTATACTAAAATTTAGGTATTGGTAATTAAACAAAGTGTCTCTTGGAATGTGTATTGCACATTATAATAGTCTCATTATTAGCTGAAATAAATATATGCTGTATTTTGTATATTGGTCCTCATATTTCGTCAAACAGATATCTTTATTTTTTAACGAAATGGTTTGAATTTGAGGTCATTATACTGAAATATGAATATTGGTAATTAACCCAGGTGTCCCTTGGAATGTGTATTACATATTATAGTGGTCTCATTTTTAGTTGAAATAAATATACGATGTATTTTGTATATCGGTCCTCATATTTCGTCAAACAGA
Source organism: Stenolophus ochropezus (assembly GCA_035578165.1). NCBI lineage: Eukaryota > Metazoa > Arthropoda > Insecta > Coleoptera > Carabidae > Stenolophus > Stenolophus ochropezus. The sequence continues at coordinate 18,254,772 of JAQOWZ010000010.1, read as the reverse complement.
CCTCCGTATTTTTTAACGATATAGTTTGAATTTGAGGTCATTATACTTAAATTTAAGTATTGTTAATTAAATAAAGTGTCTCTTGGTAGGTGTATTACATATTAGAATGATCTTATTTTCAGCTGAAATAAATATATGAAATATTTTGTATATTGGTCCTTATAATTCGTCAAATAGACCTTTAAATTTTTTAACGATATTGTATGAATTTGAGGTCAGTATACTTAAATTTGAGTAATGGTTTTTAAACAAAGTGTCTCTTGGAATGTGTATTACATATAATTATGGCTTTATTTTCAGCTGAAATAAAGTTATGAAGTATTTTGTATATTGGTCCTCATATTTCGTCAAACAGACATCTGTATTTTTTAACCATATAGTTCGAATTTGAGCCATTTATACCTAATTTTGAGTATTAGTAATTAAACAAAGTGTCTCTTGGAATGTGTATTGCACATTATAATAGTCTCATTATTAGCTGAAATAAATATATGCTGTATTTTGTATATTGGTCCTCATATTTCGTCAAACAGATATCTTTATTTTTTAACGAAATGGTTTGAATTTGAGGTCATTATACTGAAATATGAATATTGGTAATTAACCCAGGTGTCCCTTGGAATGTGTATTACATATTATAGTGGTCTCATTTTTAGTTGAAATAAATATACGATGTATTTTGTATATCGGTCCTCATATTTCGTCAAACAGACCTCTGTATTTTTTAACGATATAGTTTGAATTTGAGGTCATTATACTTAAATTTAAGTATTGTTAATTAAATAAAGTGTCTCTTGGTAGGTGTATTACATATTAGAATGATCTTATTTTCAGCTGAAATAAATATATGAAATATTTTGTATATTGGTCCTTATAATTCGTCAAATAGACCTTTAAATTTTTTAACGATATTGTATGAATTTGAGGTCAGTATACTTAAATTTGAGTAATGGTTTTTAAACAAAGTGTCTCTTGGAATGTGCACTACATATAATTATGGCTTTATTTTCAGCTGAAATAAAGTTATGAAGTATTTTGTATATTGGTCCTCATATTTCGTCAAACAGACATCTGTATTTTTTAACCATATAGTTCGAATTTGAGCCATTTATACCTAAATTTGAGTATTAGTAATTAAAAAAGGTTTCTCTTGGAATGTGTATTGCACATTATAATAGTCTCATTATTAGCTGAAATAAATATATGCTGTATTTTGTATATTGGTCCTCATATTTCGTCAAACAGATATCTTTATTTTTTAACGAAATGGTTTGAATTTGAGGTCATTATACTGAAATATGAATATTGGTAATTAACCCAGGTGTCCCTTGGAATGTGTATTACATATTATAGTGGTCTCATTTTTAGTTGAAATAAATATACGATGTATTTTGTATATCGGTCCTCATATTTCGTCAAACAGACCTCTGTGTTTTTTACGATATAGTTTGAATTTGAGGTCATTATACTAAAATTTAGGTATTGGTAATTAAACAAAGTGTCTCTTGGAATGTGTATTGCACATTATAATAGTCTCATTATTAGCTGAAATAAATATATGCTGTATTTTGTATATTGGTCCTCATATTTCGTCAAACAGATATCTTTATTTTTTAACGAAATGGTTTGAATTTGAGGTCATTATACTGAAATATGAATATTGGTAATTAACCCAGGTGTCCCTTGGAATGTGTATTACATATTATAGTGGTCTCATTTTTAGTTGAAATAAATATACGATGTATTTTGTATATCGGTCCTCATATTTCGTCAAACAGACCTCCGTATTTTTTAACGATATAGTTTGAATTTGAGGTCATTATACTTAAATTTAAGTATTGTGAATTAAATAAAGTGTCTCTTGGTAGGTGTATTACATATTAGAATGATCTTATTTTCAGCTGAAATAAATATATGAAATATTTTGTATATTGGTCCTTATAATTCGTCAAATAGACCTTTAAATTTTTTAACGATATTGTATGAATTTGAGGTCAGTATACTTAAATTTGAGTAATGGTTTTTAAACAAAGTGTCTCTTGGAATGTGTATTACATATAATTATGGCTTTATTTTCAGCTGAAATAAAGTTATGAAGTATTTTGTATATTGGTCCTCATATTTCGTCAAACAGACATCTGTATTTTTTAACCATATAGTTCGAATTTGAGCCATTTATACCTAAATTTGAGTATTAGTAATTAAACAAAGTGTCTCTTGGAATGTGTATTGCACATTATAATAGTCTCATTATTAGCTGAAATAAATATATGCTGTATTTTGTATATTGGTCCTCATATTTCGGCAAACAGATATCTTTATTTTTTAACGAAATGGTTTGAATTTGAGGTCATTATACTGAAATATGAATATTGGTAATTAACCCTGGTGTCCCTTGGAATGCGTATTACATATTATAGTGGTCTCATTTTTAGTTGAAATAAATATACGATGTATTTTGTATATCGGTCCTCATATTTCGTCAAACAGACCTCTGTGTTTTTTACGATATAGTTTGAATTTGAGGTCATCATACTAAAATTTAGGTATTGGTAATTAAACAAAGTGTCTCTTGGAATGTGTATTGCACATTATAATAGTGTCATTATGAGCTGAAATAAATATATGCTGTATTTTGTATATTGGTCCTCATATTTCGTCAAACACACATCCGTATTTTTTAACGATATTGTGTGAATTTGAGGTCATTATACTCAAATTTGAGTATTGAGAATTACATAAGGTATCTCAGGGAATGTGTATTAGTCAATATTACTGACTCATTTTGTATTATATGGTTTTAAAGATGCTTAATATACTATTTAAAGTCTAGAATAATCTATAATATCTTCTTAGGCTAGATTTATCATTATAAATATAATTATTTTTGTTATATGTTTATAGTGGAATGTACGATAATAATATTAAATAAATCAATTAAAGATAGTGAATAAACGTGAATTTTCCCATTTAAAAACAAATATTTAATATATTGGTCCTTACATTTCGTCAAGCAGACCAATGTATTCTTACATTTCGTCAAGCAGACCAATGTATTATTTAAAGCTATAATTGAAATTGAAGTCATTACTCGTAAATTTAAGTAATGGTAATTAAAGAATAGGTCTCATGAAATGTGTATTACATATCTTAATGGTCTTATTTTCAGCTAAAATAAATATATGATGTATTTTGTATATTGGTCCTCATATTTCGTCAAACTGACCTCTGAATTTTTTCACGATAAAGTTTTAATTTGAAGTCTTTATACTTAAATTTGAGTATTGCTAATTATTAAAGAAGGTGTCAACTGGAATGTGTATTACGTATTGTAATGGTTTAATTTTCTGCTGAAATAAATATATGAAGTATTTTGTACATTGGTCCTCATATTTCGTCAAACAAACGTGTATATTTTTTAACGATACAGTTTGAATTTGATGTTATTATACTTAAATTTTAACATTGGTAATTAACCAAGGTGTCTCCTGGCATGTGTACTACATATTATAATGGTCTCATTTGATGCTGAAATAAACATATGAAGTATTTTGTATATTGGTCCTTACATTTCTTCAATCAGACCTCTGTATTTGTTACCGATACAGTTTGAATTTCAGGTCATTTTACTTAAATCTGAGTATTAGTAATTAAACAAAGTATCAACTGGAATGTGCATTACACATTATAATGGTCTCATTTTAAGATGAAATAAATATATAATGTATTTTGTATGTTGGTCCACATATTTCGTCAAACAGACATTTGTATTTTTAACGATATGGTTTGAATTTGAGGTCATTATAATTAAATTTGAGTATTGGTAATTAAACAAGGTGTCTCTTGGAATGAGTATTACGTATTATAATGGTCTCATTTTCTGCTGAAATAAATATATAAAGTATTTTTATTGGTCCTCATAATTCGTCAAAAAGACCTCTGTTTTTGTTAACGATATAATTTGAATTTGAAGTAATTATACACAAATTTGAGTAATGAGAATTACATTATGTATCTCAGGGAATGTGAATTAGGCTATATTATCTACCCATTTTGTATTATATGGCTTTAAAGTTGAATAATATAGTATTTAAAGTCTAATAGAATCTATAATATCTCCTTAGGCTGGATTTACCATTTATACATATAATTATTTTTTATATGATTATAATGGAATGTACGGTGATAATATTATATAACTCAATTACAGATAGTGAATAAACAATAATTTCCGCATTTGAAAACAAATATTTCATATATTGGTCCTTACATTTCGTCAAGCAGACCAATGTATTATTTAAAGCTATAATTGAATTTGTAGTCATTACTATTAAAATTAAGTAATGGTAATAAAAGACTGGGTCTCATGGAATATATATTACATATTTTAATGGTCTCAATTTCAGCTGAAATTAATATATGAAGTATTATGTATTTTGGTCCTCATATTTTGTCAAACATACATCTTTATTTTTTAACGAAATAGTTTGAATTTGAGGTCATTATACTGTAATATGAATATTGTTAAGTAAACCAGGTGTCCCTTGGAATGTGTATTACATGTTATAATGGTCTCATTTTTAGTTAAAATAAATATATGATGTATTTTGTATATCGGTCCTCATATTTCGTCAAACAGACCTCTGTGTTTTTTTACGATATACTTTGAATTTGAGGTCATTATACTAAAATTTAGGTATTAGTAATTAAACAAAGTGTCTCTTGGAATGTGTATTACATATAATTATGGCCTTATTTTAAGCTGAAATAAATTTATGAAGTATTTTGTATATTGGTCCTCATATTTCGTCAAACAGACATTTGTATTTTTAAAAGTTATAGTTCGAATTTGAGCTCTTTATACCTGAATTTGAGTATTAGTAATTAAACAAGCTGTCTCTTGGAATGTGTATTGCACATTATAATAGTCTCATTATTAGATGATATAAATATATGCTGTATTTTGTATATTGGTCCTCATATTTCGTCAAACACACATCCGTATTTTTTAACAATACTGTGTGAATTTGAGGTCATTATACTCAAATTTGAGTATTGAGAATTACATTAGGTATCTCAAGGAATGTGTATTAGTCAATATTACCGATTCATTTTGTATTATATGGTTTTAAAGATGCTTAATATACTATTTAAAGTCTAGCATAATCTATAATATCTTCTTAGGCTGGATTTATCATTATACATATAATTATTTTTGCTATATGTTTATAATGGATTGTACGATGATAATATTATATACATCAATTAAAGACAGTGAATAAACGTGAATTTTCCCATTAAAAAACAAATATTTGATATATTGGTCCTTACATTTCGTCAAGCAGACCAATGTATTATTTGAAGCTATAATTGCAATTGAACTCATTACTCGTTAATTTAAGTAATGGTTCATATCAAATGTGTATTACATATCATAATGGTCTTATTTTCAACAAAAATAAATATATGATGTATTTTGTAAATTGGTCCTCATATTTCGTCAGACAGACTTCTGTATTTTTTAACGATATAGTTTTAATTTGAGGTCATTATACTTAAATTTGAGTATTGGTAATTAAAAAAGGTGTGCCTTGGAATGTGTATTACATATTATAATGGTCTCATTTTTAGTTAAAATAAATATATGATGTATTTTGTATATCGGTCCTCATATTTCGTCAAAGAGACCTCTGTGTTTTTTTACGATATAGTTTGAATTTGAGGTCATTATACTAAAATTTAAGTATTGGTAATTAAACAAAGTGTCTCTTGGAATGTGTATTACCTATAATTATGGCCTTATTTTAAGCTGAAATAAATTTATGAAGTATTATGTATATAGGTCCTCATATTTCGTCAAACAGACATCTGTATTTTTAAACGTTATAGTTCGAATTTGAGCTCTTTATACCTGAATTTGAGTATTAGTAATTAAACGAGCTGTCTCTTGGAATGTGTATTGCACATTATAATAGTCTCATTATTAGATGAAATAAATATATGCTGTATTTTGTATATTGGTCCTCATATATCGTCAAACCCACATCCGTATTTTTTAACAATATTGTGTGAATTTGAGGTCATTATACTCAAATTTGAGTATTGAGAATTACATTAGGTATCTCAAGGAATGTGTATTAGTCAATATTACCGACTCATTTTGTATTATATGGTTTTAAAGATGCTTAATATACTATTTAAAGTCAAGCATAATCTATAATATCTTCTTAGGCTAGATTTATGATTATACATGTGATTATTTTTGTTATATGTTTATAATGGATTGTACGATGATAATATTATATACATCAATTAAAGATAGTGAATAAACGTGAATTTTCTCATTTAAAAACAAATATTTGATATATTGGTCCTTACATTTCGTCAAGCAGACCAATGTATTATTTGAAGCTATAATTGAAATTGAACACATTACTCGTAAATTTAACTAATGGTAATTAAAGAATAGGCCTCATGAAATGTGTATTACATATCTTAATGGTCTTATTTTCAACAAAAATAAATATACGATGTATTTTGTATATTGGTCCTCATATTTCGTCAGACAGACTTCTGTATTTTTTAACGATATAGTTTGAATTTGAGGTCATTATACTTAAATTTGAGTATTGGTAATTAAACAAGGTGTCAACTGGAATGTGTATTACATATTATAATGGTTTCATTTTCTGCGAAAATAAATGTATGAAGTATTTTATATATTGGACCTTATATTTCGTCAAACAGACCTCTGAAATTTTTAAGTATGTAGTTAGAATCTGAAGTAATTATACTTAATGTTGAGTTTTAGTAGTTAAACAAGGGTTCTCATGGAATGTGTAGTAAATATTTTAATAGCCTCATATTCTACCGAAATAAAAATATGAAGTATTCTATATATTGGTCCTTATATTTCGTCGAACAGACCTATATACTTGATAACGATATTGTATAAATCTGTAGTCATCCTTCTTAAATTTGCGTATTGGTAATTATACAAGGTATCTCGTGATAAATTGGATTTTATTCATTTGAATATTTGATTTTAGATTTAAAAGAATTGGGAAAAAGTTTACACCCGTGGTTATCATTGTAGATGGCAGTGCGCGCAAAGTTGTATGTTGTTTCCAATGACGTCTATATAACACATCATTTATTGTTTCGTACCGGTCGGTAGGCTTTAATCATAGTTTTTAACTGCCTGGTGGTCTTGGTGTAAATGCAAGGCTGTTTCTTATAATTGTTATTATGAGTAAAAGTGATATAAGTGAGCCTTTTTCGCCTAGCGACAGTGATAGTTACCACGTAGGTTCAGAGCTATCAGATAGCGATGAAAGTGTGGTGCAAAACAAGAGAAAGAAATTAAAATCTAGTGCACAACCTATTCACAAAATCAACACCTGCGATGGTACGATGGCAGAAATAATAAAAAATGCTGATGGTGAAAATAAAAAAATAATTAGCCAAAAAACGCAAATCTGTAGAACTGGAGATACCTGAAACACCTAAGAAAAGGGATGTACATAAATATAGTAAGTAAATATTATGGAAAAATCTTTCAGTATTCATGAGTAAACTTTAAATTTAAATTCCGTATTTATTTAATAACACAACGTTTTGGCTCCATAAATTGGTGCCTTATTAAGAGTGAAAAATTTATCAATTGTAATTTCTTCACCCTAAAAAAGACACTAGATTATGGTGCCGAAGCGTTGGGTTTTGAAATAAATTCAAAATTTAATAGTAAAATCAAAATATTAATATTCCTTTTTCTATTAGGACCCAATAGATGGATTACACCGGAGAAAACAATTTTAAGAGAATCATTTGTGAAACACTTGAAAAAGAAAACAGTACCTGGTAAGGAGGAATGTGAAAAAGTACTTGAGAAGTCCCCGCTGAAAAGAAGAACCTGGAGAGATATAAAAAATTGGATCCACAACACCAATGTCGCTAATAAGAGAAGAGAGAACAGAACATTATTCGAATGAGTTGCGTAGTACCTACATATGTATTGAAAGTCCTACGATTTGACTTAAATTTTTTTCTATTAAGATCGTTAAATTTTAAGCTTCTTTTTTACGGGCCGGTTTTTACATCTCTGGTTCAAATTCCGGTTACGATAACCGTCAAATATTAGAAAAAAATCGCATCGAAATAGTAAATAACGTATATTTTGACAACTTACATTAGTTCTTCGATACGATATTTTTCTACTAACCGATGGTTAAGATAACCGGCACTCTAACCAGAGATGAAAAACCTGGCTCTCCACATATGTATTTTTGTAATTTTCTCAAAAAGTATCCAACATATGTAATAATATTACAATACAATTGATTTGATATTCATTTCTGTCTTTTTATTTTTCCTGCAGATTCATGTATTAATTAGTTCAAATTAGATATGTACAAGTTTATATACTTTTCTTTTTATTGTAACCGAACATTATTTTATTATTTACTCAATACAACTATAATTATATTGCATTATATAATATACTAGTAGCAAATATCGTTGTTAACAGTATGCAATCATTTATTTAGTCATTTATGTTAATTATTTAGTTAAATATTGCAATAAATGATATTGATATTCGCGTGGTTTGAAACCTTGCTTATATATGGTTAAATAACAAACATATGAGGACCAGTCACCAATGTCATCTACCGACGCAATCATGTATCAAAAATTTGGTTGGTGTGGACTTTTGAGGTTAATAAATATGAGGTCCGAGACAGAAAGTAGATAAACGAGGACATTCGAATTTTTCAAATATCTTGCTAAAATAGCATAAAATAGTATCAGAGTTAGGTACATTCTTTAGAGTTGAACATCTTTTATGTAAATTAGAAACAATTAGTACTGTAAATAAGGTAATAAGTAAGAAAAATGAGAAAATAGTTTCGACATATGAGGTCCGACCTCATATGTCGGCACTGGTCCCCACACGTGTGGTAGCTATACTGGTTCATGTCCTCATATGTCGGCCAGTACAAACCCACACACACACACACACACACACACACACACACACACACACACACACACACACACACACACACACACACACACACACACACACACACACACACACACACACACACACACACACACACACACACACACACACACACACACACACACACACACACACACACACACACACACACACACACACACACACACACACACACACACACACACACACACACACACACACACACACACACACACACACACACACACACACACACACACACACACACACACACACACACACACACACACACACACACACACACACACACACACACACACACACACACACACACACACACACACACACACACACACACACACACACACACACACACACACACACACACACACACACACACACACACACACACACACACACACACACACACACACACACACACACACACACACACACACACACACACACACACACACACACACACACACACACACACACACACACACACACACACACACACACACACACACACACACACACACACACACACACACACACACACACACACACACACACACACACACACACACACACACACACACACACACACACACACACACACACACACACACACACACACACACACACACACACACACACACACACACACACACACACACACACACACACACACACACACACACACACACACACACACACACACACACACACACACACACACACACACACACACACACACACACACACACACACACACACACACACACACACACACACACACACACACACACACACACACACACACACACACACACACACACACACACACACACACACACACACACACACACACACACACACACACACACACACACACACACACACACACACACACACACACACACACACACACACACACACACACACACACACACACACACACACACACACACACACACACACACACACACACACACACACACACACACACACACACACACACACACACACACACACACACACACACACACACACACACACACACACACACACACACACACACACACACACACACACACACACACACACACACACACACACACACACACACACACACACACACACACACACACACACACACACACACACACACACACACACACACACACACACACACACACACACACACACACACACACACACACACACACACACACACACACACACACACACACACACACACACACACACACACACACACACACACACACACACACACACACACACACACACACACACACACACACACACACACACACACACACACACACACACACACACACACACACACACACACACACACACACACACACACACACACACACACACACACACACACACACACACACACACACACACACACACACACACACACACACACACACACACACACACACACACACACACACACACACACACACACACACACACACACACACACACACACACACACACACACACACACACACACACACACACACACACACACACACACACACACACACACACACACACACACACACACACACACACACACACACACACACACACACACACACACACACACACACACACACACACACACACACACACACACACACACACACACACACACACACACACACACACACACACACACACACACACACACACACACACACACACACACACACACACACACACACACACACACACACACACACACACACACACACACACACACACACACACACACACACACACACACACACACACACACACACACACACACACACACACACACACACACACACACACACACACACACACACACACACACACACACACACACACACACACACACACACACACACACACACACACACACACACACACACACACACACACACACACACACACACACACACACACACACACACACACACACACACACACACACACACACACACACACACACACACACACACACACACACACACACACACACACACACACACACACACACACACACACACACACACACACACACACACACACACACACACACACACACACACACACACACACACACACACACACACACACACACACACACACACACACACACACACACACACACACACACACACACACACACACACACACACACACACACACACACACACACACACACACACACACACACACACACACACACACACACACACACACACACACACACACACACACACACACACACACACACACACACACACACACACACACACACACACACACACACACACACACACACACACACACACACACACACACACACACACACACACACACACACACACACACACACACACACACACACACACACACACACACACACACACACACACACACACACACACACACACACACACACACACACACACACACACACACACACACACACACACACACACACACACACACACACACACACACACACACACACACACACACACACACACACACACACACACACACACACACACACACACACACACACACACACACACACACACACACACACACACACACACACACACACACACACACACACACACACACACACACACACACACACACACACACACACACACACACACACACACACACACACACACACACACACACACACACACACACACACACACACACACACACACACACACACACACACACACACACACACACACACACACACACACACACACACACACACACACACACACACACACACACACACACACACACACACACACACACACACACACACACACACACACACACACACACACACACACACACACACACACACACACACACACACACACACACACACACACACACACACACACACACACACACACACACACACACACACACACACACACACACACACACACACACACACACACACACACACACACACACACACACACACACACACACACACACACACACACACACACACACACACACACACACACACACACACACACACACACACACACACACACACACACACACACACACACACACACACACACACACACACACACACACACACACACACACACACACACACACACACACACACACACACACACACACACACACACACACACACACACACACACACACACACACACACACACACACACACACACACACACACACACACACACACACACACACACACACACACACACACACACACACACACACACACACACACACACACACACACACACACACACACACACACACACACACACACACACACACACACACACACACACACACACACACACACACACACACACACACACACACACACACACACACACACACACACACACACACACACACACACACACACACACACACACACACACACACACACACACACACACACACACACACACACACACACACACACACACACACACACACACACACACACACACACACACACACACACACACACACACACACACACACACACACACACACACACACACACACACACACACACACACACACACACACACACACACACACACACACACACACACACACACACACACACACACACACACACACACACACACACACACACACACACACACACACACACACACACACACACACACACACACACACACACACACACACACACACACACACACACACACACACACACACACACACACACACACACACACACACACACACACACACACACACACACACACACACACACAGGTTTGTACTGGCCGAGGTATGGGGACCTCAGTATTTTAAAATGATTGAGGGGACCATCCTTAATCTGGCGATTTACGACATTGACCTGATTAGCAGGAATCGGTATCCATTTACAATTGCAATAAATAGCCCGTTTAGATTTTGATATGCTGTTAAAATCTTATATTTTACGAGTTATTAATAATTTCTTAATATGGGGTCCGATTCTTGACAGAAAAGTGCCCGGTTGGTAATATAGTTATGTATAACAGTCGGTTGTATTAGTACCGTATGATTCCATAGATGTTGCTCTATGTTTGAATCGTTGCTTTCATTATGTAAACACAACCAGTTAAATTTGATTTGGCCATAGAATTATTATTTCACAAAAATGTTATGACATCTTAAACTATTTCGATCGATATGCTTTATTCAATAACACTAATTAAAATTGTAACTGCCTTAAAGTAATTACTCTTGAGTTTGAGTAATGGTTATTAAAGAATAGGTTTTATGGAAAAAGTATTACCTATTTTTATAGTCTCTTTTTCAGCTAAAATAAATATATTGTAATTGTAATTAAATCTTATATATTTGTATAATTATTATTGTTGTTACTAATAAACTGTATCATATTTTAAAAAATATAAAAATTTAATAAAATACTAGAAGTTAACAAGTTTATATATTGGTCCTCATATTTCGTCAAACAGTTCACTGAATTTTTTAACGATATAGTATGAATTTGATGTCACTATACTTAAATATGAGTATTGATTATTATACAATGTGCCTCTTGGTATGTGTATTACATATTATAATGGTCTCATCTTCAGCTCAAATAAATATATGATGTACATTGCGTATCGGTTCTCATATTTCGTCAAACAGACCTCTGTATTTTTTAACGATATAGTTTGAATTTGAGGTCATTATACTTAAATTTAAGTATTGTTAATTAAACAAAGTGTCTCTTGGTAGGTGTAATACATATTAAAATGATCTTATTTTCAGCTGAAATAAATATATGAAATATTTTGTATATTGGTCCTTATAATTCGTCAAATAGACCTCTAAATTTTTTAACGATATTGTATGAATTTGAGGTCAGTATACGTAAATTTGAGTAATGGTTTTTAAACAAAGTGTCTCTTGGAATGTGTATTACATATACGTAAATTTGAGTAATGGTTTTTAAACAAAGTGTCTCTTGGAATGTGTATTACATATAATTATGGCTTTATTTTCAGCTGAAATAAAGTTATGAAGTATTTTGTATACTGGTCCTCATATTTCGTCAAACAGACATCTGTATTTTTTAACCTTATAGTTCGAATTTGAGCCATTTATACCTAAATTTGAGTATTAGTAATTAAACAAGGTTTCTCTTGGAATGTGTATTGCACATTATAATAGTCTCATTATTAGCTGAAATAAATATATGCTGTATTTTGTATATTGGTCCTCATATTTCGTCAAACAGATATCTTTATTTTTTAACGAAATGGTTTGAATTTGAGGTCATTACACTGAAATATGAATATTGGTAATTAACCCAGGTGTCCCTTGGAATGTGTATTACATATTATAGTGGTCTCATTTTTAGTTGAAATAAATATACGATGTATTTTGTATATCGGTCCTCATATTTCGTCAAACAGACCTCTGTATTTTTTAACGATATAGTTTGAATTTGAGGTCATTATACTTAAATTTAAGTATTGTTAATTAAACAAAGTGTCTCTTGGTAGGTGTAATACATATTAAAATGATCTTATTTTCAGCTGAAATAAATATATGAAATATTTTGTATATTGGTCCTTATAATTCGTCAAATAGACCTCTAAATTTTTTAACGATATTGTATGAATTTGAGGTCAGTATACGTAAATTTGAGTAATGGTTTTTAAACAAAGTGTCTCTTGGAATGTGTATTACATATAATTATGGCTTTATTTTCAGCTGAAATAAAGTTATGAAGTATTTTGTATACTGGTCCTCATATTTCGTCAAACAGACATCTGTATTTTTTAACCTTATAGTTCGAATTTGAGCCATTTATACCTAAATTTGAGTATTAGTAATTAAACAAGGTTTCTCTTGGAATGTGTATTGCACATTATAATTGTCTCATTATTAGCTGAAATAAATATATGCTGTATTTTGTATATTGGTCCTCATATTTCGTCAAACAGATATCTTTATTTTTTAACGAAATGGTTTGAATTTGAGGTCATTACACTGAAATATGAATATTGGTAATTAACCCAGGTGTCCCTTGGAATGTGTATTACATATTATAGTGGTCTCATTTTTAGTTGAAATAAATATACGATGTATTTTGTATATCGGTCCTCATATTTCGTCAAACAGACCTCTGTGTTTTTTACGATATAGTTTGAATTTGAGGTCAATATACTAAAATTTAGGTATTGCTAATTAAACAAAGTGTCTCTTGGAATGTGTATTGCACATTATAATAGTCGCATTATGAGCTGAAATAAATATATGCTGTATTTTGTATATTGGTCCTCATATTTCGTCAAACAGATATCTTTATTTTTTAACGAAATGGTTTGAATTTGAGGTCATTACACTGAAATATGAATATTGGTAATTAACCCAGGTGTCCCTTGGAATGTGTATTACATATTATAGTGGTCTCATTTTTAGTTGAAATAAATATACGATGTATTTTGTATATCGGTCCTCATATTTCGTCAAACAGACCTCTGTGTTTTTTAACGATATAGTTTGAATTTGAGGTCATTATACTTAAATTTAAGTATTGTTAATTAAACAAAGTGTCTCTTGGTAGGTGTATTACATATTAAAATGATCTTATTTTCAGCTGAAATAAATATATGAAATATTTTGTATATTGGTCCTTATAATTCGTCAAATAGACCTCTAAATTTTTTAACGATATTGTATGAATTTGAGGTCAGTATACGTAAATTTGAGTAATGGTTTTTAAACAAAGTGTCTCTTGGAATGTGTATTACATATAATTATGGCTTTATTTTCAGCTGAAATAAAGTTATGAAGTATTTTGTATACTGGTCCTCATATTTCGTCAAACAGACATCTGTATTTTTTAACCTTATAGTTCGAATTTGAGCCATTTATACCTAAATTTGAGTATTAGTAATTAAACAAGGTTTCTCTTGGAATGTGTATTGCACATTATAATAGTCTCATTATTAGCTGAAATAAATATATGCTGTATTTTGTATATTGGTCCTCATATTTCGTCAAACAGATATCTTTATTTTTTAACGAAATGGTTTGAATTTGAGGTCATTACACTGAAATATGAATATTGGTAATTAACCCAGGTGTCCCTTGGAATGTGTATTACATATTATAGTGGTCTCATTTTTAGTTGAAATAAATATACGATGTATTTTGTTTATCGGTCCTCATATTTCGTCAAACAGACCTCTGTGTTTTTTACGATATAGTTTGAATTTGAGGTCAATATACTAAAATTTAGGTATTGCTAATTAAACAAAGTGTCTCTTGGAATGTGTATTGCACATTATAATAGTCGCATTATGAGCTGAAATAAATATATGCTGTATTTTGTATATTGGTCCTCATATTTCGTCAAACAGATATCTTTATTTTTTAACGAAATGGTTTGAATTTGAGGTCATTACACTGAAATATGAATATTGGTAATTAACCCAGGTGTCCCTTGGAATGTGTATTACATATTATAGTGGTCTCATTTTTAGTTGAAATAAATATACGATGTATTTTGTATATCGGTCCTCATATTTCGTCAAACAGACCTCTGTGTTTTTTAACGATATAGTTTGAATTTGAGGTCATTATACTTAAATTTAAGTATTGTTAATTAAACAAAGTGTCTCTTGGTAGGTGTATTACATATTAAAATGATCTTATTTTCAGCTGAAATAAATATATGAAATATTTTGTATATTGGTCCTTATAATTCGTCAAATAGACCTCTAAATTTTTTAACGATATTGTATGAATTTGAGGTCAGTATACGTAAATTTGAGTAATGGTTTTTAAACAAAGTGTCTCTTGGAATGTGTATTACATATAATTATGGCTTTATTTTCAGCTGAAATAAAGTTATGAAGTATTTTGTATACTGGTCCTCATATTTTGTCAAACAGACATCTGTATTTTTTAACCTTATAGTTCGAATTTGAGCCATTTATACATAAATTTGAGTATTAGTAATTAAACAAGGTTTCTCTTGGAATGTGTATTGCACATTATAATAGTCTCATTATTAGCTGAAATAAATATATGCTGTATTTTGTATATTGGTCCTCATATTTCGTCAAACAGATATCTTTATTTTTTAACGAAATGGTTTGAATTTGAGGTCATTACACTGAAATATGAATATTGGTAATTAACCCAGGTGTCCCTTGGAATGTGTATTACATATTATAGTGGTCTCATTTTTAGTTGAAATAAATATACGATGTATTTTGTATATCGGTCCTCATATTTCGTCAAACAGACCTCTGTGTTTTTTACGATATAGTTTGAATTTGAGGTCAATATACTAAAATTTAGGTATTGCTAATTAAACAAAGTGTCTCTTGGAATGTGTATTGCACATTATAATAGTCGCATTATGAGCTGAAATAAATATATGCTGTATTTTGTATATTGGTCCTCATATTTCGTCAAACACACATCCGTATTTTTTAACGATATTGTGTGAATTTGAGGTCATTATACTCAAATTTGAGTATTGAGAATTACATAAGGTATCTCAGGGAATGTGTATTAGTCAATATTACTGACACATTTTGTATTATATGGTTTTAAAGTTGCTTAATATACTATTTAAAGTCTAGAATAATCTATAATATCTTCTTAGGCTAGATTTATCATTATAAATATAATTATTTTTGTTATATGTTTATAGTGGAATGTACGATAATAATATTAAATAAATCAATTAAAGATAGTGAATAAACGTGAATTTTCCCATTTAAAAACAAATATTTGATATATTGGTCCTTACATTTCGTCAAGCAGACCAAAGTATTATTTAAAGCTATAATTGAAATTGAAGTCATTGCTCGTAAATTTAAGTAATGGTAATTAAAGAATAAGTCTCATAAAATATGTATTACATATCTTAGTGGTCTTATTTTCAGCTAAAATAAATATATGATGTATTTTGTATATTGGTCCTCATATTTCGTCAAACTGACCTCTGAATTTTTTCACGATAAAGTTTTAATTTGAAGTCTTTATACTTAAATTTGAGTATTGCTAATTATTAAAGAAGGTGTCAACTGGAATGTGTATTACATATTATAATGGTTTAATTTTCTGCTGAAATAAATATATGAAGTATTTAGTACATTGGTCCTCATATTTCGTCAAACAAACTTGTATATTTTTTAACGATACAGTTTGAATTTGATGTCATTATACTTAAATTTTAACATTGGTAATTAACCAAGGTGTCTCCTGGCATGTGTACTACATATTATAATGGTCTCATTTGATGCTGAAATAAATATATGAAGTATTTTGTATATTGGTCCTTACATTTCCTCAATCAGACCTCTGTATTTGTTACCGATACAGTTTGAATTTGAGGTCATTTTACTTAAATCTGAGTATTAGTAATTAAACAAAGTATCAACTGGAATGTGCATTACACATTATAATGGTCTCATTTTTAGATGAAATAAATATATAATGTATTTTGTATGTTGGTCCACATATTTCGTCAAACAGACATTTGTATTTTCAACGATATAGTTTGAATTTGAGGTCATTATAATTAAATTTGAGTATTGGTAATTAAACAAGGTGTCTCTTGGAATGAGTATTACGTATTATAATGGTCTCATTTTCTGCTGAAATAAATATATAAAATATTTTTTATTGGTCCTCATAATTCGTCAAAAAGACCTCTGTTTCTGTTAACGATATAGTTTGAATTTGAGGTAATTATACACAAATTTGAGTAATAAGAATTACATTATGTATCTCAGGGAATGTGTATTAGGCAATATTATCGACCCATTTTGTATTATATGGTTTTAAAGTTGAATAATATAGTATTTAAAGTCTAACAGAATCTATAATATCTCCTTAGGCAGGATTTACCATTTATACATATAATTATTTTTTATATGTTTATAATGGAATGTACGGTGATATAAATATAATTATATAAATCAATTACAGATAGTGAATAAACAATAATTTCCGCATTTGAAAACAAATATTTCATATATTGGTCCTTACATTTCGTGAAGCGACCAATTTATTATTTAAAGCTATAATTGAATTTGTAGTCATTACTATTAAAACTGAGTAATGGTAATTAAAGACTGGGTCTCATGGAATATATATTACATATTTTAATGGTCTCAATTTCAGCTGAAATTAATATATGAAGTATTATGTTTTTTGTTCCTCATATTTTGTCAAACAGACATCTTTATTTTTTAACGAAATAGTTTGAATTTGAGATCATTATACTGTAATATGAATATTGTTAATTAAACTTGGTGTCCCTTGGAATGTGTATTACATATTATAATGGTCTCATTTTTAGTTAAAATAAATATATTACGTATTTTGTATGTCGGTCCTCATATTTCGTCAAACAGACCTCTGTGTTTTTTTACGATATAGTTTGAATTTGAGGTCATTATACTAAAATTTAGGTATTGGTAATTAAACAAAGTGTCTCTTGGAATGTGTATTACATATAATTATGGCCTTATTTTAAGCTGAAATAAATTTATGAAATATTTTGTATATTGGTCCTCATATTTCGTCAAACGGACATCTGTATTTTTAAACGTTATATTTCGAATTTGAGCTCTTTATACCTGAATTCGAGTATTAGTAATTAAACAAGCTGTCTCTTGGAATGTGTATTGCACATTATAATAGTCACATTATTAGATGAAATAAATATATGCTGTATTTTGTATATTGGTCCTCATATTTCGTCAAACACACATCCGAATTTTTTAACAATATTGTGTGAATTTGAGGTCATTATACTCAAATTTGAGTATTGAGAATTACATTAGGTATCTCAAGGAATGTGTATTAGTCAATATTACCGACTCATTTTGTATTATATGGTTTTAAAGATGCTTAATATACTATTTAAAGTCTAGCATAATCTATAATATTTTCTTAGGCTGGATTTATCATTATACATATAATTATTTTTGTTATATGTTTATAATGGATTGTACGATGATAATATTATATACATCAATTAAAGATAGTGAATAAACGTGAACTTTCCCATTTAAAAACAAATATTTGATATATTGGTCCTTACATTTCGTCAAGCAGACCAATGTATTATTTGAAGCTATAATTGAAATTGAACTCATTACTCGTAAATTTAAGTAATGGGAATTAAAGAATAGGTCTCATGAAATGTGTATTACATATCTTAATGGTCTTATTTTCAACAAAAATAAATATATGTTGTATTTTGTATATTGGTCCTCATATTTCGTCAGGCAGACTTCTGTATTTTTTAACAATATAGTTTGAAATTGAGGTCATTATACTTAAATTTGAGTATTGGTAATTAAACAAGGTGTCAACTGGAATGTGTATTACATATCATAATGGTTTCATTTTCTGCGAAAATAAATGTATGAAGTATTTTATATATTGGACCTTATATTTCGTCAAACAGACCTCTGAAATTGTTAACGATGTAGTTAGAATCTGAAGTAATTATACTTAATGTTGAGTTTTAGTAGTTAAACAAGGGTTCTCATGGAATGTGTAGTAAATATTTTAATAGCCTCATATTCTACCGAAATAAAAATATGAAGTATTCTATATATTGGTCCTTATATTTCGTGGAACAGACCTATATACTTGATAAGGATATTGTATAAATCTGTAGTCATCCTTCATAAATTTGCGTATTGGTAATTATACAAGGTATCTCGTGATAAATTTATTAGATATTATTATCGTATCATTGGCTTAAATAAATATATAATTTTATTTAAATATTTGGTCCTTGTATTTCAGTCATTTGTGAAACATTGTATTATATATCAGATGTCTCCTTCTGGTTTATAAAAATTAACAACACTCTTTTAATTATAATTTATAATTGCTAATTTTAACCATAATTTATTCTTATACTTTAACTTCTTTACTGCATGAATTTAATCTTAAATATAAACAATAAAGACGAATAAATTGGATTTTATTCATTTGAATATTTGATTTTAGATTTAAAAGAATTGGGAAAAAGTTTACGCCCGTGGTTATCATTGTAGATGGCAGTGCGCGCAAAGTTGTATGTTGTTTCTAATGGCGTCTATATAACACATCATTTGTTGTTCCGTACCGGTCGGTAGGCTTTAATCATAGTTTTTAACTGCCTGGTGGTCTTGGTGTAAATGCAAGGCTGTTTCTTATAATTGTTATTATGAGTAAAAGTGATATAAGTGAGCCTTTTTCGGCTAGCGACAGTGATAGTTACCACGTAGGTTCAGAGCTATCAGATAGCGATGAAAGTGTGGTGCAAAACAAGAGAAAGAAATTAAAATCTAGGGCACAACCTATTCACAAAATCAACACCTGCGATGGTACGATGGCAGAAATAATAAAAAATGCTGATGGCGAAAAAAAAAATAATTAGCCAAAAAACGCAAATCTGTAGAACTGGAGATACCTGAAACACCTAAGAAAAGGGATGTACAAAAATATAGTAAGTAAATATTATGGAAAAATCTTTCAATATTCATGAGTAAACTTTAAGTTTAAATTCTGTATTTATTTAATAACACAACGTTTTGACTCCATAAATTGGTGCCTTATTAAGAGTGAAAAATTCATCAATTGTAATTTCTTCACCCTAAAAAAGACACTAGGTTATGGTGCCGAAGCGTTGGGTTTTGAAATAAATTTAAAATTTAATAATAAAATCAAAATATTAATATTCCTTTTTCTATTAGGACCCATTAGATGGATTACACCGGAGAAAACAATTTTAAGGGAATCATTTGTGAAACACTTGAAAAAGAAAACAATACCTGGGAAGGAGGAATGTGAAAAAGTACTTGAGAAGTCCCCGCAGAAAAGAAGAACCTGGAGAGATATAAAAAATTGGATCCACGACACCGCTAATAAGAGAAGAGAGAACAGAACATTATTCGAATGAGTTGCGTAGTACCTACATATGTATTGAAAGTCCTTCGATTTGACTTAAATTTTCTTCTAGTAAGATCGTTAAATTTTAAGCGTCTTTTTTACGGGCCGGTTTTTACATCTCTGGTTCAAATTCCGGTTACGATAACCGTCAAATAATAGAATAAAATCGCATCGAAATAGTAAATAACGTATATTTTCACAACTTACATTAGTTCTTCGATGCGATATTTTTTTACTAACCGATGGTTACGATAACCGGCACTCTAACCAGAGATGAAAAAACTGGCTCTCTACATACATTAAAAAAAATTTATGTTGTGGTGACCAAAAATATGTTTTTTTGTAATTTTCTCAAAAAGTATCCAACATATGTAATAATATTACAGTACAATTGATTTGATATTCATTTCTGTCTTTTATTTTTCCTGCAGATTCATGTATTAATTAGTTCAAATTAGATATGTACAAGTTTATATACTTTTCTTTTTATTGTAACCGAACATTATTTTATTATTTACTAAATACAACTATAATTATATTGCATTATACAATATACTAGTAGCAAATATCGTTGTTAACAGTATGCAATCATTTATTTAGTCATTAATGTTAATTATTTAGTTAAATATTGCAATAAATGATATTGATATTCGCGTGGTTTGAAACCTTGCTTATATATGGTTAAATAACAAACATATGAGGACCAGTCACCAATGCCATCTACCGACACAATCATGTATCAAAAAATTGGTTGGTGCGGACTTTTGAGGTTAATAAATATGAGGTCCGAGACAGAAAGTAGATAAACGAGGACATTCGAATTTTTCAAATATCTTGCTAAAATAGCATAAAAAAGTATCAGAGGTAGGTACATTCTTTAGAGTTGAACATCTTTTATGTAAATTAGAAAGAATTAGTAATGTAAATAAGGTAATAAGTAAGAAAAATGAGAAAATAGTTTCGACATATGAGGTCCGACCTCATATGTCGGCACTGGTCCCCACACGTGTGGTAGCTATACTGGTTCATGTCCTCATATGTCGGCCAGTACAAACCCACACACACACACACACACACACACACACACACACACACACACACACACACACACACACACACACACACACACACACACACACACACACACACACACACACACACACACACACACACACACACACACACACACACACACACACACACACACACACACACACACACACACACACACACACACACACACACACACACACACACACACACACACACACACACACACACACACACACACACACACACACACACACACACACACACACACACACACACACACACACACACACACACACACACACACACACACACACACACACACACACACACACACACACACACACACACACACACACACACACACACACACACACACACACACACACACACACACACACACACACACACACACACACACACACACACACACACACACACACACACACACACACACACACACACACACACACACACACACACACACACACACACACACACACACACACACACACACACACACACACACACACACACACACACACACACACACACACACACACACACACACACACACACACACACACACACACACACACACACACACACACACACACACACACACACACACACACACACACACACACACACACACACACACACACACACACACACACACACACACACACACACACACACACACACACACACACACACACACACACACACACACACACACACACACACACACACACACACACACACACACACACACACACACACACACACACACACACACACACACACACACACACACACACACACACACACACACACACACACACACACACACACACACACACACACACACACACACACACACACACACACACACACACACACACACACACACACACACACACACACACACACACACACACACACACACACACACACACACACACACACACACACACACACACACACACACACACACACACACACACACACACACACACACACACACACACACACACACACACACACACACACACACACACACACACACACACACACACACACACACACACACACACACACACACACACACACACACACACACACACACACACACACACACACACACACACACACACACACACACACACACACACACACACACACACACACACACACACACACACACACACACACACACACACACACACACACACACACACACACACACACACACACACACACACACACACACACACACACACACACACACACACACACACACACACACACACACACACACACACACACACACACACACACACACACACACACACACACACACACACACACACACACACACACACACACACACACACACACACACACACACACACACACACACACACACACACACACACACACACACACACACACACACACACACACACACACACACACACACACACACACACACACACACACACACACACACACACACACACACACACACACACACACACACACACACACACACACACACACACACACACACACACACACACACACACACACACACACACACACACACACACACACACACACACACACACACACACACACACACACACACACACACACACACACACACACACACACACACACACACACACACACACACACACACACACACACACACACACACACACACACACACACACACACACACACACACACACACACACACACACACACACACACACACACACACACACACACACACACACACACACACACACACACACACACACACACACACACACACACACACACACACACACACACACACACACACACACACACACACACACACACACACACACACACACACACACACACACACACACACACACACACACACACACACACACACACACACACACACACACACACACACACACACACACACACACACACACACACACACACACACACACACACACACACACACACACACACACACACACACACACACACACACACACACACACACACACACACACACACACACACACACACACACACACACACACACACACACACACACACACACACACACACACACACACACACACACACACACACACACACACACACACACACACACACACACACACACACACACACACACACACACACACACACACACACACACACACACACACACACACACACACACACACACACACACACACACACACACACACACACACACACACACACACACACACACACACACACACACACACACACACACACACACACACACACACACACACACACACACACACACACACACACACACACACACACACACACACACACACACACACACACACACACACACACACACACACACACACACACACACACACACACACACACACACACACACACACACACACACACACACACACACACACACACACACACACACACACACACACACACACACACACACACACACACACACACACACACACACACACACACACACACACACACACACACACACACACACACACACACACACACACACACACACACACACACACACACACACACACACACACACACACACACACACACACACACACACACACACACACACACACACACACACACACACACACACACACACACACACACACACACACACACACACACACACACACACACACACACACACACACACACACACACACACACACACACACACACACACACACACACACACACACACACACACACACACACACACACACACACACACACACACACACACACACACACACACACACACACACACACACACACACACACACACACACACACACACACACACACACACACACACACACACACACACACACACACACACACACACACACACACACACACACACACACACACACACACACACACACACACACACACACACACACACACACACACACACACACACACACACACACACACACACACACACACACACACACACACACACACACACACACACACACACACACACACACACACACACACACACACACACACACACACACACACACACACACACACACACACACACACACACACACACACACACACACACACACACACACACACACACACACACACACACACACACACACACACACACACACACACACACACACACACACACACACACACACACACACACACACACACACACACACACACACACACACACACACACACACACACACACACACACACACACACACACACACACACACACACACACACACACACACACACACACACACACACACACACACACACACACACACACACACACACACACACACACACACACACACACACACACACACACACACACACACACACACACACACACACACACACACACACACACACACACACACACACACACACACACACACACACACACACACACACACACACACACACACACACACACACACACACACACACACACACACACACACACACACACACACACACACACACACACACACACACACACACACACACACACACACACACACACACACACACACACACACACACACACACACACACACACACACACACACACACACACACACACACACACACACACACACACACACACACACACACACACACACACACACACACACACACACACACACACACACACACACACACACACACACACACACACACACACACACACACACACACACACACACACACACACACACACACACACACACACACACACACACACACACACACACACACACACACACACACACACACACACACACACACACACACACACACACACACACACACACACACACACACACACACACACACACACACACACACACACACACACACACACACACACACACACACACACACACACACACACACACACACACACACACACACACACACACACACACACACACACACACACACACACACACACACACACACACACACACACACACACACACACACACACACACACACACACACACACACACACACACACACACACACACACACACACACACACACACACACACACACACACACACACACACACACACACACACACACACACACACACACACACACACACATACAGACATCACGCTAAAAATAATAAAATCGTATTCTAGGGACCCTAATTCGTGCTCATATGTTGAAAACTCACATTCGAGAAATCTGACCAAAAACAATACCTCCCTTATCTATATATTGATAGGCGGGAGGTAAAAAAAGAAATGTTCAAAAAAATTAATAAACAGACATAATGTAATTTTTTTGGATAGGTTTGTATAGCAATTTTCAAATTCATTCCATCTTTCGAAAATTCCTCAGAAATTTCATTAGGAACCTCTTCAATAAAATGTAGTTTATTGTAGTTAACTGTCTCAGATTTCTTTATTTTTTAATGACAGAATAACTAAACACAAATACTAACGGAATTATTTGTTCCACACATAAAAATGCTAAGCCCTAAGATATAGCAAACATTAATAAACTTCTTATAGAACATAACGGTAGTGAAAGAATTAAATAATAAATTTGCGAAAAGCCAGGGGAGGGCAAGTGCCCCCTCTTGCCCCCCCCCTTATGGGCGCCCATGCTTACGGTTCAACGAAAAATTATAGTCAATTTGCTATTTTAAATGGAGTACTTTAAGTATTTTTACATTTAAAATTTGCATAAAATTATCCTTACAATAATATAGTACTTGAAATTAAATTAATAATATTTATTACGCCCTACATACCTACAATATACAAAAGCGGAGATATTTTGAAGCGAGAAGCGAGAGACAGATTTTAGATATATTTTTATATATTTTGTTACTATATACCATTTTGACGGTGATAAAAGACACATACAATATCCGTACATTACCCGGGATTTGAAGCCAAAACCGCCGACACGTGAAGCGAGAACGCTATCAGGCATCATCTATACATATCGGTTTTTTATAAGTAATTATAATAAAATTTTAGAAAAAAAAAACATTTTTGTTAGTTTAACAACGACAAAGCAGTTTTAATTTGAAGAAAAGGACATTTTCTGACATTTCATCTAGTCGAATGGCAGGCGACAATCCATTTATAATAATTCACATGGCGCAATGTAATAAAAATTTTGCAGTGAGTAATAACTGTACACTTGTCTTCCAATTTAACGAAGCCATAAACGTCCTCGGTATGACTCATTTTTCATCTAAATAGTTTTAGTTTCAACATCACGACCGAGATATTTAGTAAAAATTTATGTCAAACTTTCAGCACAATCTCAGAGTTTGTGTGTTTTATAACTTTTATCATCAAATTTACGAAATGTAATAAACTTGCTATAAGATTACGTTTAAACAAGGACATTTAAGGTTGATAGCCTTAAATCTTAACTAGTTTTATGAAAATTGGATCATAGAGATTCAAATTAAATTTTCGAAAAATGCGAATACCTGTACGTACTTAGTACGGAAGGAGTAATAAATTCAAT
The DNA here is from genome assembly GCA_035578165.1 of Stenolophus ochropezus. NCBI lineage: Eukaryota > Metazoa > Arthropoda > Insecta > Coleoptera > Carabidae > Stenolophus > Stenolophus ochropezus. The sequence continues at coordinate 18,226,055 of JAQOWZ010000010.1, read as the reverse complement.
AATAATATAAAAGAAGTAGATACCGCCTAATATAGTTTCTGACTGCGCAAACCAAAGTGTTGCGAGATCGAATCTCGAGGAGGTATGGATGTTTATATACAATAAAGAATTGTGCCTTTAAGGAATGAATGAGGAGGACAATCTCGTAAATACTCAAAACTATAAACTGTAAATAGTTAAAAGATAATAAAATTTACCTAGTAGCTCAGTTTCTATTATTTAATAATTTATTATCCAGCAAGAACCATCGATGTACACCCTGCATAAAATTTAAAAATGCAAACATAAATATTTTTTTTAGAAAACTTAACATACGAAAAAGCTAAACGTTTAAAAACGATTGGTTTTTAGAATCACATAATAATATATTTCACTTTTATAAAATATCTTTTGAACTCTTGCAATAAAATTTGTTGATTTGAGTCACCTAATCAACGTCGGGAATATCAACATTCCATGTCTCCCCCAGATTAGCGTGCGGGAAATTTTGGAAAAAACATTCCTATTTGTTGAGTATTTATTAAAAAACCATATTTACAATAATAGTTATTTGTGTACCAAGGGTGCAAAATGCAACATTGCCGCACGTGCTTAAAAATTGAAGTTCGAAGCGTAGCTGAGAGATTCAATTATGCTAGAGCGGCAATGCTGTTTTGCACTCGTGGTACACACATTATTTTTCCTACAACTGCTTTAAATGTTAAAATAAAAGAATGTAATGACATAAGTAAAAGAGTCTAACATGCTTTACTGTTATTAAATGATCCTATATACTAAAAGGCATGTGTCCGTGATGTTCATTTATTTTCATCATGACGATCGCCAAACTTTGTCACAAGCCAAACTGCCTGAACCATGAAAGGTATTGTTGTAATTTTTTTTTTAGGTTGCAGGGAATAATGTGTAGTTGTGCCTTTTGGGGGTCTCATATTTTTACTGTGAGTGGTTCTTGTGTAAAAAAATAAAAACTGTGCAAAATTAATAACTTGAAACAATGGATCCTAGTAGCCATGTCTAAATTTAAAAAGAGTCACGAGGTCATCTGTCACTTTTGACAATCTGTCTATGAACTTTAAACGATTATAACTTTTTATAGAACATTAATATTAAAGAAGTAAATACAGTATCATGTATTATAGTCTCGAGCAAAGGTGTTACAATTAATTTAAGTTTAAAACATAACGTATTTCCTATATACTAAAAAGGCATGTGTCGTGATGTTTATTTATTTTCATCATGACGATCGCCAAATTTTGTCACAAGCCTAACTGCCTGAACCATGAAAGGGATTGTTGTAAATTTTTTTTTAGATTGCAGGGAATAATGTGTAGTTGTGCCTTTTGGGGGTCTCATATTTTTACTGTGAGTGGTTCTTGTGTAAAAAAATAAAAACTGTGCAAAATTAATAACTTGAAACAATGGATCCTAGTAGCCATGTCTAAATTTAAGAAGAGTCACGAGGTCATCTGTCGTTTTTGACAATCTGTCTATGAACTTTAAACGATTATAACTTTTTATAGAACATTGATATTAAAGAAGTAAATACAGTATCATGTATAATAGTCTTGAGCAAAGGTGTTACAACTAATTTAAGTTTAAAACATAACGTATTTAAATAATAATAATTTTGAGGTTTCCATTGTCAAAAGTCAATGTTGCCAAATGTGTGATGAAGTAACTAAATGAAAACCAAATATTCCTAACCTAACTTTACTGACAACGGTGGCAGTTGTATTAGGGTTGACAATATTAATTTATAAATTTAAAAATTAACTACTATTTTTTAATACAAACAGTGTTGCCAAATTATGAAGTAACTAAATAAAAACCAAATATACCTAATTAAATGGAACACTTTGCTGTGTTTGATATCAAAACAAAGAAAACCATAATGGCCGGTTTTGAAATGACAAAAAAATGTGTCATGTCGATCTGCGTTTGTTTTTCGGAAAAAGTTGTTAGAAGTAGGTTGTCTTTGGGTTTTAAGGAAACGAATGACAAAAATGTTCTACGTAAATTAGAATTTGTTTTTTGCAAAATGTTGTCAGAAAAATGTTGTTTGGAAAAAGTTGTGAGAAGTATGTGGTGTTTAGTATCAAATGAAAGGGCTCGATAAGGGCTGGCGTGTAGAATGAACAATAAAGGTCAAAGTTGATCGGCTTTTGTTTTTTGCAAAAATTTCCTAAAGGTATGTCGAGTTTGGTCTCAAATGAAAGGTCTCGTTGAGGGCTAGCCTGCAGAATTGACAAAAATGTTCCATGTCGATCGGCTTTTGTTTTATGCAAAAAGTTGTCAGAAGTATGTCGTGTTTGGTATCAAATGAAAGGTTTCGTTGAGGGCTAGCAAGCAGAATTGACAAAAATGTTCCATTCCGATCGGCTTTTGTTTTCTGCAAAAAGTTCTCAAAGGTATGTCGAGTTTGGTCTCAAATGAAAGGTCTCGTTGAGGGCTAACGTGCAGAGTTGACAAAAATGTGCCATGTCAATCGCCTTTTTTTATTTGCAAAAAGTTTTTAGAAGTGTGTGGTGTTTGATGTCAAATGAAAGGTTTCGTTGAGGGCTAGCGTGCAGAATTGACAAAAATGTTCCATGCCAATCGGCTTTTGTTTTTCACAAATAGTTGTCAGAAGTACGTGGTGGTTAGTATCAAAATAAAGGTCTCGATGAGGGTTAGCGTGAAAAATTAACAAAATTGCTAAATCTTGATCGGCTTTTGTTTTTTGCGAAAAGTTCTCAGAAATATGACGAGTATAGTCTCAAAAGAAAGGTCTAGTTGAGGGCTAGCATGCAGAATTGACAAAAATGATCCATTACGGTCTGCTTTTCTTTTTACACAAAGTTTTCAAAAGTTTATAATGGTTGGTATCAAATGAAAGTTCTCGGTGTGGGCTAGCCTGTAGAAATTTCAAAAATATTCCATCTCGATTGACTTTCTGCTTTTCTTTTTACACAAAGTTTTCAAAAGTTTATAATGGTTGGTATCAAATGAAAGTTCTCGGTGTGGGCTAGCCTGTAGAAATTTCAAAAATATTCCATCTCGATTGACTTTTGTTTTATGCCAAAAGATATCAGAAGTATGTTGTGTTTGGTATCAAATGAAAGGGCTCGATAAGGGCTCGAGTAGAGAATTGACAAAAATGGTCTATGTCGATCGGCTTTTGTTTTATGCAACAAGTTGTCAGAAATATGTCGTGTTTGGTATCGAATAAAAGATCTCATTGAGGGCTAGCGTGCAGAATTGGCAGAAATGTTCCATTCCGATCGGCTTTTGTTTTCTGCAAACAGTTCTCAAAAGTATGTCGAGTTTGGTCTCAAATGAAACGTCTTGTTGAGAACTAGCGTGCAGAATAGACAAAAATGTGCTATGTCGATTGGTTTTTGTTTTTTGCAAAAAGTTGTCAGAAGTGTATGGTGTTTGGTATCAAATGAAAGGTCTCGGTGAGGGCTGACGTGGAAATATTAAATAATTGTTTCATGTCGATCGGCATTTGTTTTTTGCACTGACAGCGGAGCTCTAGGGAATGCTCGGCGTAGCCGAGAATTCGCTAGTATGTTACTAAGTGACATAAACAATCGTCACCTTTTAGGTTATATTTAACTTTAATTTTGTAATAAATAAATAAATAGTTATTTTCTTCATTTTGATTATAATATTTAGTAAAACATACATTTTAATTTCAAATTTATATGAATAGAAACTAATTCATATATGAAGTAAATGACAGTCATTAACAAAATATCAGTTGCAGTTGTGTGTTTATGTACATCTAATATCAAATAGTTCACTTTTGATCACATTTCTATAATAAATTTAACCATTCTTATGACAGAAATTTAAAGTGTTTGTAACCCTAGGGTACAAAGTACTTTACCACACGTTGCCAGGGAAACATTAGTGTTATTTAGAAAAGACATATTTTGCGTATCGAAAACAATGAAGAAATGTCATGTTTATATGACATGTGTAGGAAGTAGTTATTTGTGTTATATGCTCTAGCATATTTGAAGTTCAAACTTTATGCACGTGCGGCAATGTAGTATTTTGCACGTTCATAAAGTTTGAAGCTCGAAGCGAAGCTGAGAGCTTCAAATATGCTAGAGCGGCAATGCTATTTTGCACTCATGGTACATACAATATTTTTCCTACAACAGTTTTAAAATTTAAAAAAAGGAATTAATAACTTAAGTGTAATATTCTAATCATTCTAATTCAAACTAATTTATATATAAAGTTAATGGCGATTGTCATCAGTACATCAGTTGCGTGTTATATTTATTTTGTTCATTAATTACAGAATTGGCCAGTTCATTTTGAATGATTTTGGCGCCTTGTTATTTAGGCACCCAGAAACATAACACTCATAATGTAAGTTTTGGTCATGTCTGTAATTTTAATATTTTTTTTTATGAAACATGTTGTACATTAACCAAAATGATTCAGAGGCGAATTTTTTTTTTAAATTTTAAGTCTCACAGCTTAAATGTAAAATTTTCATTTTTTTAATGTAAAATATTGCACATGTTTTAACACAGTCTATCTGTCATAATCATTTGAGACGTGATTTTACAACAAGGATACCTATGTTTTATATAGATTCAAGAATCACATCCACGAGAATTCTCAACTCACATTCATAAAGTACACTATAATTCTAAAAGTAGTATTTTAGTCCCTCAGCATCACTAAACAATTCCGATTAGTAACGAAAATTTCCGAAATTTACCATAAAAGGATATATTACGCTTTTAAATCACAGATACTTACATGAAAATAACAATTACAAATCACACTGTGATTCAAAACTAGCAATTTTGCAAATCTCTAGTATATAGTACATATACTCGTAAGTACCAATTTATATAATAGGTAAACATTAAACTCGTTTATTATTATATACTATTAATCAGCTCAAGCATTTAATAAATTTAGATTATAAAATTGGGTTAGTTAAAATAATTATTCAATTAATTACATTTATCCAACCGAGCAAAATTAATAAATTTTGTTTCGAATTGAAATTGGATTTTCCGTTTCAAGTAAATACCTATCAGAAGGAGAAAATCAAGATAATCTTTTGGAGATTCTGCTCACATAACAGTAAAATTAAAATTAATAGTAGGTATAACGAGTTTCATAATCAGAATTATGAAAAATCATAATCTCTTACAGCTAGATTCACAAAACAGGATTATCTCTTAAAACAGTTTAAATATGCCGAATTTAGATTGTTTTGTAAATCTGGTTCCTAATTTTTTTGCAATAATAAGATAATTATTAACGGAAATCATTTCAAAATTTGAATATATCTTACGTATACTCCATAAAACTGTCATTATACCATAAAACGATTCATTATGTGTAGATATTTTTCATAAGAAAATTCAGTGTTTAAATATATAATACATGTAATATATATAATATATATATGTAGCGCTTGTTCCCGTTTTAAGAATTTTGTATTGATTTAAGAGTAAAAGTGAAACTTTGTATGACGAGAGTAGAAGTTTGCACAACGAGGGAAGCGAAGCACTCGAAAACATAGATATTTGATAAAATAATTTACTACATAACGTTTCAAATATGTCAGTTTTTGATAATTTTTAGTAACTTTATTCTTAGCTTATCTAGTTTTATAATGACATATAGATACATATTACAAGTAAAAATGACTACTCCGGCGGCGTAGAAATTAAACTTCAACCGTATGATTCAGGTCACAAAAGATGATTCTTTTATGACATTTAAAGAAAATAGTTATTTGTATATGAAGGGACTAAAATAAACCATGTGAGTAATAAAAAATACTTTAACTCTTAAATATACATTATTTTTTCCGAAATCATTAAAATAATAATTAAAAACATAAATAAATATTTAAATAGCATTATGTGTTTGTAAAAGGTCAGCTAGCTATTGATATGAGGATGGCTGTGATAACAAACGTATTGTCAAATTTCTTTATAATTTTAATTTATGTTTACATCTGCTTAAACATCGTTCGCATGGAATCAGATAAATTATTATAAAAGGTAAACAATAAATAAATTTACCAATAATATTATAGAATGAAATGTTTGTTATTTTAGGTAGTGCTAAAATAAACTGCAAAAATATAAAACTATTAAAATATAAGTTAATTCAGTTTGACTGATGAGTTCGTAAAGTTAAATTTTGGCATAAGAGTCTGTAAAATTTTACTTTAGCTACTACTTTGGCTAACTTCGTGGAGTGATATCGTGTATTTTAATATCGATTTTGAAAAAAATATATTATTTTTATAAATTTTTATTTAAATTAATGATTTTTTTAAATTATTATATTTAAATAATACCAATATTGTTCATAATTGTTATTTTATTTTGTAAAGGAATTGAAGGAAAAAATTTTAGATTTCAAATTTGGGAGATTTTATGTTAGTTAATGTGAAGTTTGAAAATTATCCTTAGAATAAACTTATTTTTAACATCTTTCTAATTCTTCTCTTTTATACTAGTATTTTAAATAAAATTCTTTGCAAATGTTTGTAATCGTTTATTTAATGAGGTACGTGATTTGATATTTTTTAACAAAGATAAACCTTAAAAAATAATTGTATTAGACTATACTATTAGAAAAAATCGAATGAAATGAAACTGAATTTATTTATTATAGACACAAAATAGAAAACATTTGTACGAGTATTTTCAAAGATTTGCTTGTAATTTAGGAACAAAGAATATTGAAATGCTACGTATAAGTTAGTGATACGTGAGGTAAGAGAAATTTAGGTTGGCAACTATTGTGTGACGCCTGTAATCACAGGAATCATTAGAAGAGTTACTCGCTTTGCGAAGTTAGTCATGAATAATGATGATTCTATTAGTTGGCGCAGAGATAATTATCCCGTTGCCAATGCACTTCCTCTCGAGTTGATGTCTAATTAACCCTCCCCAACCGAACTCGGCGTCTGTTCATTATTAAGCCAGGTCCGGCAATTAGCTCTACCTGTAATCTCCGATATCGCGGTGTGCTCTATTGCCTGTTTGTCGATCTTAACCAACCATCCACTTATTTTGCACCAAGTTTCCACTTATAAACATGATCGCTAATACTTGTGACATTAACCTTTTAATTAATATTTTTATTTAACAGTAACGACGGAAGATATTAATTACTTATTGATAATTGTCTTAAAAGTGTCATTTTATATTTCTACAACGCTGGAAGTGAATGAAGTTAGGAAGGCAAAATGCACGCAATGGCAAATCTTTTAACATATAATAAAATAATTGAAAATACTTACATATATACAGTCGATTTTTCCCAGTTGATATTCACGTCATCAACTTCTGCTGGAAGAATGATTAAACTTGCATTTCTGTCGTATAAGCATGACATAGATGAGAATTTTATTATGTATGTTACGTATTGTAGGTGCCTGCTACAGAGGGATATATATACATAGACCCCGACTACGTGGATCCTTCGGGCCTCCAGCCTTCCCACGGAAAAATCTGATAGAGCTCTGCCCCCACACGAAAATTTTTAATACCAACAAAAAATTAAAAGTACGTTCGATTTGAATAGGTATATAATATATAATATTTTTAACTTGCTACCATGGGCGTCATTTGTGGGGGGGGGGGGGCAATGGGGGCACTCGAAAAATATCATTAAAAAAGTCATATTTTTAAAAAAAAAATTCGTTACGTCCAAAAATTACATAAATATTATGTAATTTTTGCAAGCTAACACAAGCCAACAAGACTATACGAACAAGCCAACAAGACTATATGAACAAGCCAACAAGACTATATGAGTCAGTAGTCAGTCGATATAAGTCATAAAAGAAAACAGAAAGAAATATATGTAACCGTATTAATACTCGTATTTCGTGTTAAAATTATTAAGTAATTCATTTTCAGAAATTATTGTAAACTACTGATATTTAAAATAATTCAAAATAAATATATATAATTCGTATATTCTGAAGTTTCCAATAAAACCCAATTTAAAAAAAAAAAAACAGGTGGGTTGGCTTTTTTGTGAAAAATCCGGGGTTTCCTTAACCCTTGCACTTGAAACTAAAAAAAATAAATTAAAAATTTGCTTGAACCAACTTGTTCAATTGAACGATCATTTATAAAAAAAATATGGTTGCGAATAAATATGACTGAAAATAGAATGACAGGACTATGTATGATAAGCATACACAGTAAAATGATTAAAAAATAAAACATTGTTTCTGCTGTCATAGATGTTTTCGATTCCGAAAGAAGACATTTAAAATTTGTATTTTCCTACAAACATTTTCTGTTTACGAGATTTAAGATGTTTCATTTATCTACTTGGTTTTTTGAATTCTTTTTCTGTATTTCTTCAATATACATATCATAGAAACTTATTATTTACATAGAAAATAAACTGCACCTACCAACCGTCACCCTTCCCCCTAGCACTGGGACATTACGTAACAACGCCCATGCGTGCTACATTATTTTTACGTAAATTGAAATCGTATTTAAGATACCTATTAATATTAGAGATATTCCAAAAGTATTAATTAAAAGTAAAGCGGTTCGTCAAAATACTTTTGCTCTAAAATTAAAATGCTTTTTTGAAATTTTATTGTGAAAGTTTTCAAGAAAAAAAAATAAAGAGTTGGTCAGTCATTATATTACTGCTTTTAATCTAAAATTTTGTTTTGGAAATACATTTTTTATGGAAAACAATATTTTGTAAAGAATACAAATTTAAAGAAAGTATTCCCTTTTCATCACACAGTGATTTTATTTCCCAGCAGGTTATAAAAAGTCAGTTTTAAAAATTGACGCTTTATATCGCTTTATATGTCAAAATCAAAATTAGAAAAAGTATATTATTATAAATTTATATTAAAAATTAATAATTATTACATTTATAGTATTCAAAACTCAATTGCCTATAATTTTAAATTAGGTTGTAGTTAAAGTATAAGGTAACAACATTTTTCCATAATTTAACTTTTTAGACAGGTATTTCATAAAGTAACTAGTTGTTTCATATAATACCGGAACTATACACGTTATAATAATGTTATAATAATACATAAATGAAATTTCATAATTAATTGAGGAGAATACTAGGCTTAAGTCTCTGTTTCTGTATTTACAATGTGTAAGCCTAATAATAATGTAGCTATCACACCGGTCAGGCGTTATATTAGTGCTTTTAATCTGAAATTATTGTTTTGGAAATACCCTTTGAAATAAAATTATTGCCCTTCATGATTTTAATTTGAACAATGACTCTGCAGGCAAATACTTCCCCCTACTCTATATGACTGCTCTTTTCAAAAAATCCCTAAATTTATACTGTTTGTCACGAGCAGAAATTCATATTTCATTAATAATTCCCAACAATAAAACGCAGACGCCTCAAAACAAAAGACACCCTCGTTATTCATTTCCCCTGCACGGTCAAACGCTTCATCCCCTGTAGCTATCTCTGTCGCGCACTCATGGCCTCCGCGATGACGTCACAGGGTCAATACAACCAATTCAGCAACTCAATCTCACCGCCCACTCGAACACGCGCAAGAAGTTCAAGTTGAAGTTGGCTGTGACCGTGAATGTCGCCAGCAGAACGCAGAGGTATTATGTCCCTTATTTATGGCGTCTGCTCTACTCGTAAAAACATGAAAATGCCGCTCCTACTAAGTTTATGCAAGCCAATTTTCTCCCTAATATAGTACCATTCTTTTTGTTATATATCTCATATCACCTCAGATTAAAGTGAGATGAGTTGAACTAATATATTTGAATAGCAAAAAACGATCATTTTAGTCAGATTCAGATTCATTTCTGAAAATCTGTACTATTCTTCGAACTCAGGATCGGTGCACGATATACAGTGCCCTGAGTCAAATAATATCTAGCGACTCCAACCAATACCCCCACCTCCCACACCCTCTTCGTTACAAAGATTATTTCTAATTTTTTCTGATATTAAATAACAAGATAAATTTCAATATAAATAATGAATTATAATCAGCGACAACAATAAAAGAAAATAAAAATACACAAACATTTCACTTCCTTACAAAATCAACATATTTTTTTTAAGATTCAGAGTTTTTTTTCCGATACATTTTAAAAAAGGTTCTACCTAATAAAATACAAACAAAGTAATGGATATATTTGAATTTTATTACAAATTTTAAAGTATTTTTCCGACGACCACTGTTAAAAATTGTCTTTTTAACGGTTGCTTAGCAAGTTAAAAATAACAGTTTATAACACAGTATATACTTTTAACACGTTGTCATTGACAACGAATTAAAAGTAAAAAACAAATTTACTTTTAACAGCACTTATGTTCAGTTGTTCATAACAAATACATCATGACCTGTCATAAATGTCATTCTATATTTTTTATTTACTAATATATAACTAGGGTCGTAGGAAAAATAGTGTATGATATTCGTGTTAAAAGTGATTTTATTTCGTTCGTGGGGTTTGTTACACTCGATTTCCCCACTCACTCATAAAATGTCACTTTTAACACTTATATCATAAATAACTATTAGTATCTATTCTTTTGCGTTCTTTCTGAACTATTCTAATCTATTTCAAAATTCACCGTCACTTATCGTGTCCTTTTTTCGTCCCGTATCACCTGTGACATAGTGATGAAATCTTTTCCCCACTTACGGACCCCACATGACCTCGAGACGTTGTGCTGCTGATGTTTGAGTTGTCACTTGACAAATTGAGTTAGGTTTTGCTATCAAAACAACAAAATAATTTTATTATTAAATATTAGAAGTTCAAATTTAATTTATAAACAAATAGTTAAAAACATTTCAAAATCTATACCAATGTTTTAAATTTATCGTTTATTAAATGAATGTGTAAATGATGCGCATAATTTTTTCTTATTTATCTCAAGTTCGAAGGAATATAGTACAGATTTTTAGAAATAATTGTGAGGTTGACCACAATTGTCGTTTAATCAGTTCCCGTCACATCACTTTAAATAAAATCGATTTAATGAATTGTGCGAAAACACCTATTAAAATATTTTTTTTAGGCGGACACTACAGAAAATTATTCATTTCCATTTAATACACCATTTATAATATAACCAATCATATTTAAGCAAAATTATTTCCATCCTGTTTAAATTCAATTATCAAGCCATGAGCCGATGTCCTTTTTTTCTCTTTTTTGTTGCTAAGTTTCTACTATTGACTCTTACGATAACAAACCGAAAGTGTGTGTAAAAATTATTGAAATATGTGACAAATACATTAGTTTCTATGTGGTCGCTTAAAATATATAGTGTGCAAATCTTCAAAAAAAAATTGCGACCCATGACTAAGTACGTCTCGTGCCACCAAAATTTTTCTGCACCCTATATTGTTGATTGACTGAAAAACATTTCTTCAGCTGGGATTAAAAACTAAGCGAGCACATTCTTTTAAGGTGTAACAAAAAGGAGGGTCAAAACAAGTGACCTAACTGAAGTGAAGTAAGATGTATTGAGATTTTGTGTAAAAAATAATACGTCTTAAAATGCTTATTGTGATGTAAATAATGAATTGAATAACGAATAAATACCATATTAGTTATTATTTAACGTTATATTGTACAGAGAAATATCTGTTGGATTAGTGATTACTGTTGTCGAGAGATGACACAAGGCTGGTTTCGTCTCAATCTCTACTGCGTCGATTTCGAGTTAGTCTGGACTAGTCTCGGTCTCGAAAAGACTATTGTCTTTGTTAATTGCTATATATTTGCAAATATAAACAACGTGCTAAGGATAAAACTAAATAATAATTTATTATGTTTCATTATAGAATCTTTGAGCAGTAGAGAATCTAGCGGTGGTTTGTCTCGATTTTTCGAGACAAGACTGAGACAATATTTGAATCTCTTGACATCAATACTAGTGGTTAGTACTAAGATTTCGCAAGGTGTATACGATCTATAATTCTCACTCTATAATTGAGCGGTCGTTAACATTACGCTGCTATAAAATTATTAATTGTAATGTTTGAATTGATTTTAATATTTTCATCTTCAATCTCAGTTAAATATATATATATATATATATATATATATATATATATATATATATATATATATATATATATATTTGTATTAATTTTTAAGGGGCACAATATTGTAATATGCCTTTAATATCAAAGTCTTACCTTTTTACTGGAGTATTTGCTTGCTTTGGGAGCAGATCTGAAACAATAATCATAGAATAATAATATGAGAATAAAACTATAACAACACATGTGTTAAAATAATAATCTTACATTATATTATAAGTAAGTTTAATAAGTCATTATCTATAACTTAGATTTTTAACACGCCAGCGCATAGGCGCAAGCAGTGTGGTACAATTTCAACGAAGTGTAAAGACATTTCTTTTTCGTGTAATACACGCAGTAATGGCTTGCTATATGATTTATTTCAAAATATGTAAAAATGACATTTTTGGAAAAATGTTACTGAGGGACGTCAATATTTGCTTTCTATGGTTATTTATTTATTTAAAAAATGACCAACAATGTATAGTTATATACAAAAAAATTTCAATGCTTAGACATAGATAGGGCCCTTGTGGTACATCGGATGTTAAGATATTATTCACTTCAGTAACGTACCATGAATACCCAGCATTCGAAGTCTACGGATCAAAGTAGAGTTCTAAACTCGATCAAAAGCCTTGCTGAAATCTAATCTTATTATGCTATTTAAAAAATCATGCTTGCTTTTTTGTATAACATTATTGAATTTTAACAAAAATGTTTATTATATGTATTACTATATATATCAAAATAGTTGTCAGTCGGTAAGATTTTGGTGAGACAACATCATTGTTTTATAGAAACATTACTGAAGATTAACAATCTACACAACTGTGGTTTATATAAACTATATCGCTAAAACAGGTGTATGTGTATTTGTGCTTCGTCATAATCTGCATAGGAGAAACTAGTTGAAAATCGACTCACGTAGAAATGCTAAAAACCCTATTACATATTTTTATATAATAATATTATTTACATGCCCTAGAGAGGAAATATAAAAAAATGTAAAAATTTTGTACACTATGTTCATTTTTTTTGTGCTTCATAATTTCTACATCATATAAGTTGTTTATCTTCATGTTTATTCGTAGTCAATAAATTATAGTGTCATATTTTTCATTCTTAATTTTTAATATCAGTTTTAATATAATTATGTCAGCCAGTACGGTTGTGTGGTCGTGGCGTGTCTTGTCTGATCGTGTAGATAAGCAACATAGCCCGCCCTGTCCATTTGGATGGGTTGCCGCACAACGGCTCGGTGTGTGCTGGCCTTGCAGAGACTGTAGGCTGACAACCTGCATCGCTAAAATGCAAGTAAAACATGTCACGAAACAAGTACTTCAGGTACTTGAGGCCCTGTTCCACATAGGAATGTTGTGCCATTGATGATGAATATAATTATATTTAACATTAAATACTACTCATCATATCACTAATAAGCACTCAGTCAAGTACAATTTCAAATTCGAGCTGATGGTTTGATTCACAAACTGTCAAATTGTCTGATAAAACAAGTTTATCATGACAATTTGAACGGATGTGGGACTTTATGTCACAACCAATATTGTATTTTACTTATTGCATTGCGTAACAGTAAATTTTAGCAACACATCATATGTTTATACACACGTCACAGCGAGTGTTGTACGTTAGTTTAAAATGTTGTGAAATGTGAAAATAGTTTTAAAATTTGCAACATTTTGAAGAACATTTGTAACAATACACCATTTGCTGAAATGCATGCCCCAGTTTTTCCAAAGCCACTGCTCACTTCACAAATATTTTTACCATACGTTTCACACATCGTTCACTGGAACTCGTGACGTTATTAAGTCCGGTTGCTTTCTCCCTGTCATTTATCCCGAGCCGTCATTAGGCACTGACACTTCCACTCTCCATGTAGCCATCGCCGGCTGAAGTTGTTGCACAGAGAAAAATACCCTGCTCTAGTTTCAGTTTCCCGCGCTGTTTGCGTGACGCGGGCGGAATGTGGCGGCTCGAATTTCGGGTTTCTTGTCTCGCTGACCTGATTTGCAGGATGCTTCAACTGCTCGATGGTTTTTATTGGTGGTTGAAGGGTTTGCAGGAATCCACCTGATTGAACAATCGATTTGGATTGTTTGTGGGATTATTTGGAATCTGAATTAGTTTAGTTATGTGTTAATTATTCATAAGGTTAAATTGAAATACGGCTTTAATGAAATGTAATATTATAAATTATAAACAGTTTCGATTTCGGTGTGAAGCTTTGTTGGAGATAATGAACTGAATATTAAATTTAAATTGATTCTGATTTATTGAACTGTACACGTTAATGTTTTATTTGATGTACACAGGGTTCACAACAAAGTTTTTATACATCTTTTTTTAAAACAACAGCAATATCCGATCTAAACTAAGCAGTTTTTAGTAAAAAAAAGTATCTCTTTAAAGCTTCAAAGTTGCGTATTTCCCACAATCGTGGGTTAAAGTGCAAGAAATCATTTCTCACAGTATTTGCCAACACTGCGCATGCGCGAAGCTGTTCTTTGTGAGGATACGAATCCCATATTGTTCTATTGTCAAATAGCTTTCGTGCATGTATTTTTTTCTGTAATGTCTAACTGTATGATCGTAGAAAAAGTATAGTGTGTCACTTGTGCAGAATCACCTATTTCCCCTTTTTTTACACCTCCTGAAAAATAGGCGACTTTCTGCACTTTCTGCACAATATACTATTTCAATATTATTATACTATATTTTTATACAACTTTTATAAGACGATATTTTTTTTGTGACACTTATTTTATAAAAACCTTAAAAATTCCAGTTGCAAAAATAATAGAGTAGGTATCTATAATCTAAGGATTTATGTGAAATATAGAACATTATTACCAAATTACAAAAAAATATCACAAACAATGAAACAATATCCCAAATTATTAAAACATTTTCCTTATACCATAAGTGTAATAGATAACGTAAAACGTAAAATAGTATTAATGCGTGCTCTTTTCTTACAAAAATTAAAACAATAAAAAAATAATCGCCGTAATGAGTACGAGTCTGTCATTTTCTTATTATTTTAAAAGAATATACATTCTTTTGAAACAGTGATATGTTACATTTTTTTACTCTGCATTGAGAAAAAGGAAATATTTAAATTTACATGTTTGTGCTTCTTCAATCTTATTTTTCTGTTTATTTACTCTCTTATGGAATACAGCAAGCTGTCTAGGGGACAATAAGGTTATAGTATGACAATCTTTTACTTGTAAATTACTCACTAAAAAACTTCTAGAAAATTATATATTTACCTCAAGATAACTCACTTTAAGAAAAATTGTGAAATTACAAAGATACTCATAATTCCCGTCTCATGATTCACGAAGAAGATATAAAATAATTTATTTTTATTGCAGAACTAAATGACAGCAAAAGCCATTTTCATTTCACTCAGTTACATGACTTGTCTCCTATAAAGTTAATTAACTTTAAAATATGAAGCCACCAGACGCTAGAACACTAGTTGGACAGTGTTTGCTCCAGATTGTTAGCTGTGTTATGAGTTTGTGCAGTAGTTTACGTTTATAGTTATTTAATCGCTTATGTTTTGTAATTTCAGGTAAAATAACTGAAATGCATTTATACAGCATATTTTAATAAGGAAAGTTTTTATAGCAGTGATAGTGCTATACAATTTAAAACCTCACAAGTATTTAATTACATAAAATTTTGTTTTAATAAAGCAAATCGCCAGATTTTATTTGACAGTAAATACAACTGTAGAATTCACTATTAAGTTCAATTTGTTTGTTTACAGTAATTTTTATTAAAAACTACGGACTTTTAAGATTAAATTTAATATTTCAAGGCTCTACATTAAGTACCTACAGAAGGTAATTTATTTTACATGTGGCCACTATAATAAGTCAGTAAATGTAGGGTTATGTGTCATTCTATAAATATTGGCTGATAATATGATTAGGTTATTAAAATGAAAAAATAATGTTAGTAACATGGACAGTGGTTAGCAAGTGACAAACATTTTATTCTATCATGATTAAGAATATATAGTGTGAATAAGTGATTAGGTGTGATTATCTTTAGTCATCTGCTATTTTTCTAGAGAAACATATGGGGTAGATTAAAAGATAATTACAAAGTTACTAATATCTAAAGCAGTAGAAAAATAGTTATTTTTTATACAAGACGATAAAATAATATTTTATCGACAAGCGGAAAGTGTTAATTCACGAGCGATATAATCGCGAGTGAATTATTTTTCGCGAGTCGATAATTTAATTTTATCGTCGTATATAAAATTCTATTTTTTTCTATAGCAGTTTTTGAACAGATATGAATTAGAAAAATTAAATTATTATTTAAGAACAATTTTAAAACGTCAGTAGTGTGCGTTGTTATGGAAATGTACTTCTAATAAACAAAAGTTAAAGTACTTTATCTACCCTTGCTGTTAAAGTGTTACTTTATCTACCCTTGCGGTTAAAGTGCTACTTTATCCACTATTTTGAGTTGATAAAATTGCACTTTAACATCTGCTATAGAAAAAAGTATATTTAATTTTATTTGTGGTTCCCGGGTGCCGCAAAATAAATTTTCTTCGCCCAGTGTGCTATAAGATAAAAATATTTGGCAAAAAAATGCTCTATAGCTTTGCATCATTCGAAAAACCGATGTAAGGGGCACGCCAAACTTCTGTCCTTCGGTAATTTTTTCCATTAATACTGCTAGTTGCCCACATTCTTTTTGTATCAAATTTCTAGTTGTGAAAGTGGGAGGTTGAATTTATGCTGAGTATTTTTTTTGTCAAAATGCAACTGTAAATTACATAAACAAACACCTAATTCCTCATCTACCATCTGCAATCGTTTCCGTTTTTTTTTTTCTATTTCTTTTCCATAAGCGCCGAAGTTCAAAGGGCAACATAAAATTAACGGGTTTTGTGTTTAGGAGCAAAATGAAAATTCTGATTGCATAGAAAATAAGCCTTTGTGGGAAGGATAGTTTTTCAAGTCTATTATTTACATGTTGTGTCACGCCACAGAGTTTGGCAGACAATGGTACAGAGTGACTAGTGGCTATTCCAGAAGTCAGAATCTCAGAATCATGCAAAACCCTTAACTAATATCGTTTTCTAAAAATTTCCGCATTAATGCAGTGCTGTATTCTGTGTGCAACATAATTAAAATAACATCATCGTAATTAAAAATGTTAGATATATATTTTTCAATTGATAATATAGCCATATTTGTCAGTCTTGTACAATAGATGAACGGAGCTAAGATTTAACAATCTTCTGTTTGCTAAAAGAGCGTTCACAAGAGGTTTTAGTAACTGGAAAACTGTTGCAGTTCTCTGTATATAATTATTAGTAAAAATTTAAACAATAGATTAATTTTTTTTTAAACTAAAAAAACCATAAGAATTTTGTCTCTATGGAGCTTACGATATAAATGAAATCACTTTATAGCTATTAATTCAGATCTCTAGAAAATGAAGCAATGTTCTAATGCAATTAATATTAATATATAGGTAAATAAAAACCAAACATAAATGAAGTTAAATATTACTCTTTTAATAAAAAAGGAAAAATATTTTTGACAAAAATTTGACCTTCATATAACATATTGTGCTCAACCGGCAACAAGCTTTTGCAAAATTAAAATTTAAAAATATGTTTCATAATAACAAAAAATACAAGGGAAGGTTAAAGAGGCTCGCGAGTGGAACAAATTCCTGCGTGAAGTGTCGGCGTGCGGGCGGAGGGGGCGGAAGGCAATTTTTCGTCATTTCATACTTTTAATGAATGTTGTAACAGCGGCGAATGTTAGTCCGCAATTAGCAGCATGCACGGCAGGCGACCAGGCGCTAAGTGTCGCAATTTATTACGTACCTTTGTAGGTACATG
Organism: Stenolophus ochropezus; assembly: GCA_035578165.1. NCBI lineage: Eukaryota > Metazoa > Arthropoda > Insecta > Coleoptera > Carabidae > Stenolophus > Stenolophus ochropezus. The sequence continues at coordinate 18,208,077 of JAQOWZ010000010.1, read as the reverse complement.
CATACTTCATACACCGCCGAGAACTCAAGCCATTGTAGCGGGGGACGCCATTAGATCCCGCCGCTTTGTGGATTTTTTATTGCATATAAAATACGACATTAATTTGGATACTTCGTGCTCCGGCATTTATATCATTTTTTAATTTCGGATATTGCAGGATTATTCGCTTTTTATGACGCGGAGTTTCCAAATTTTTTACCTTAAAAGATTGAATTAAATAACAGATTACTCTGGCATAAACAGCGGAAGATCGTCGTTGCTAAAGATTTAAAAAACATCATTATTAAAAGAATGATTTCTTCGTTGCTTAGGTACCGGAAACTAATTTGTATATTTTAAAGGATTAATATATTATTTTAATTATTATCAGAGCCGTTTCAGCGTGAACACCCTGGTACCCGTACCCAACTGCCAACTACAAAATTTTGAATTAAATGTATAGTAGTAACTATCTGCAACGAGTCAAACACAGAAATTGCAATGAAATGGAAGTAATGAAAAATTACATGTACATATATACCATTCCTAGCGTTATAACTGAAATTAAACTTCGGTTTAATGACTATAAAAATATTTGAATGAGTATGAGTTCATTTAACCCTCAATGAAAGCATTTTTAAATTATGACAATATTAAACCTTTGATTGAACATTACAAAATTGATTGATATAATTTTCTTTTACAAAACGAGCTACAAATTTTACCAAAATCATTTTAAAAATCCCAGGACGAATTTTAAATTAAAATAGAAAATGTAATTAATTTTTAAAATTGATTAGACACAAAGTCGCTTTTTTCTGAAGTACATATCATGTGTAGCTATGATTATTCTCTAGTGTCAAGAGCACTTGCTTAAGAAGAATAAAAACGTATTTAAGAAATACTATGAAAAAATAGAACTTGAACAAATAAATAGACTCCTTTGCTTTAAGACATCCTGTGCCGAAATTTATAAATTGAATGTTATTTAAAGTTTTGTTCTGGATACATTAACCATCGGTTAATAGAAAAATATCGCATCGAAATAGTAAATAATGTATATTTTTGACAATGAAAGTTTTTCGATGCAATATTTTTCTATTAATCGATGGTTAAGGTAACCGACAAGTGAAGAAAACCAGCCCTCAAAATGTCATTTACGGTATTTCGCAATTATTCTTTCCACACAATAATTAAATTCAACGTCAGTCAAGTAAAATAGTAAAATGTAGGAACATACAATTTGACAATTTCTGTATACATTGTATTTTATCAAAATTTTGATTAGAAATTGTTCCATAAAAATTGTTTCAAACTGAAAAATAATTTAAAATCCTTTAATACTTCAGATGATGTAAATGGCGCTTCGTCTGGATATTTCAGGTATAAGTGTGTCGCAAATAACATTTCATACGTTTATTATGAAATTTTATTTTAAAGTAAAATATGCCTCATTGTATTTGTTTTTCCTCCAATTGCAGCTTTCTTTTTTAATTTTTATCTCCTCGTAGTTTAGGTTTGGTACTCAATTTCATCGAATTTTGTTCTAACATCCATGATAAATCACAAAAACAATTCAGAAGATTTATCGCAGACAAAAAAAATATCTACTTGTTTATACAACTAGGTTACAACGCACAACGTAAACTGACAACGCTACGCTGGACTCATACGCGCAGCTAAGCATACGTTAACAAACCACCCTCGTTCAACTTATAGTATTAAATTGGAACGCAATGAAGCAGCGCTCGACTCACAGTACGTCGTGCGTTGCAGACTGTCTTAACAAACCGTAGCTTAAGAGTATAAAAAGTTTTTTTTCCATGACTTAATTGTATTTTATAAAATACTTCTGAGTTTCTGAGGTCCTTAAAATTATGTGGCCCCAAGAGCTCGTTTCTTGCGCCTAATGGGTAATCCGCCACTGTACCACACAATAGTTACACACAGAAGCGACACTCCGTGTCGGTACCTTTCATATTCCCCTTTTTAGTTCTATGACCTTGAAGCATTGTGTAGACTTTTAAGTTTGTGCGCTTCCCCTATCTCTCTCTAGGATGTGAGAAAACTTTCCGATTTTAAACAATGAGCCTTTTAAATTTGTGCACATTCTCCATCTCTCTTTAATTTTCGTTTCTCTGTCTTACTGTCGCTTCTGTATAAACCTATTCTGTGACTGTACTTCAAATAATGTAATATGCGAAGTACAACCCAGTTACTAAGTTATAAGTTGTCTGAATTTTTCATTTGAACGAACGAGTTAAATACTAGATTGCCGAGAAAAATAGCGAGATATATCTCATAAAAATTTCAAGTGGAGATTGAAGATCCAACTCTCTGAACATTTAAATCTTTTATATCTGTTCTACTTTTCAATTTTCACACAGCATACAGTTTCAGAGTATAAACAGATTTTGAAATTTTAACGGATACTGAATAATGTATTGGATACTGAAAGCTATTTTGGTGCACCATATATCATGTGAAAAGAAAATTGAATTTGATATAAAATAGAATCGTAACACGTCAATAAATAAAAAACTAATATCTACCCTCGTAGCTTACAGGCGACCGTGAGAATTCGCATTTCGACATTTTCTCTCAATCTGTTGCCACAGATTGAATCTGCGTCCTTTCTTTAACTGTCTCTAGAATTACTACAATTTGGAAATATGAGACTAAATCATGTTATTCCATTTGTAAACGTATTTGTTCTAAATACACGTGAAATATTTCCTATTAACTTACTACATGCATCCCGGAGCAGTTAATCTTTTAAATTAATGGTCTGGTTACTTTATTACTTAAAACATAAATAGTATCTTTTTATTTTGGGTATAACTCGGTTGGTGTTCGAGTCCGCCACCAATAAATGTGGCAGTTAGTGATTCTGTGACACGACATTATAAATGTAAAATATTTTATCTTGTCTCGTTTATTTCCCTTCTCAAATATTATTATCTTGTTTCGGTCTCGAATCTCGTGTGCTCAGTGTTTCCATATCTAGAGAAATATTCCTACATCTAGGAAATACGTACATTCTTTTGAGAATTAGGGCCGCTAATTTGCCATGCCTGGTCTAGCCCAATGGTTTTCAATTTATTTTAATTACGGAACCTTTCCACCCTGATAACAAAAAATGCGACAGGAGAATCTAATTTAATATTCGTGTCATTTCTCAAAACTAGGCCAACACGTAATTTCATTGCGGAATCCCTAATTTTATTTATGGAACCCTAAGGTACTCCTGAACACAAGTTGGGAATCTCTGTTCTAGCCTAATTATTATATCATTTTAAATACGTAATTAAAATAGAAGAAGAGAAATTAAATATGGAAAAAAAATAACAATTTTTTTCCTTGTACGAAGTATCGGAAGTATTGTAATCGCGAAAATATTCAGTTTTCAGATATCAACGACAATACACGTTCTAACATTTCGACTAGTTTTAGCGTGTCGTCTGTAGGTACGTTTTGTTTCACATAACTTAAAAATGATTAGCCGTAAAATTTTGATATTTTATATGTGGGACTGCTATAAAATCTAGTTGTGCACCTTCTATTTTTATTGCAATCGGCAGTGCCAAAAGGGCACTTTGATCGTAGTATTTTTTTTTTTTAATTTTTCGCATAACTCAAAAACGATTAGCCGTAGAACGTTGAAATTTTGTTTATGAAATTGCTATAACATCTAGTTATATATCTCCTTGTTTTATTCCAATCGGACACTTTGCTTTTGGCAGAAACTTAAGAAAAATAATAATTTAGTTAGCTTATAATTTTTGTAGGAAATATTTGATTTCTTGTTAATAAATTGAAATTGATAACTGTCAGAATATATTTCGTGAGAAATATATACGAAATAAATGAAAACAATATCTGTTTCTTTGCAAATTTGTGAGCGATTAAAATAGTTTTTTGTAAAGCAATAGGAATAGTGATAAACATTTTAGTAAAATTTTCAAAACCTAATCAATTTCGGAAGGAAGTTCGAAGAAATGAAACGAATTGAACTTGGAAAATTATTAGCCAGCCGTTGAATGATCTCACTTTCACGTAAAATAAGTTTAAATGAAGTGCAACAAAAAAGTATATAATTTAGGGTACAAGAAAGTCATGTTTCATGTGGTATCCACATCAGATTTTTTAGTTTTTATAAAACATTTTTGCATATTGGGCAAACTTTAGATAAGAAACTCTGGAAGAGAAAAGCTATTGAAGTCAGATTACTTTAAAATTATTAAGCAATTAATTTGTGCTTCAAAATATTAATGTACTTAAAATATGACAAAAAAGTGAAATAAGAAAACCGTGAAGGTTTCTATTAAACTCTCATCATTTAACATCAAGTCCATGGATGTTGTAATTTCCTTGAGTTTCCATCGTTTTTACTCGGATTACTTCATTTGAATATTACAAGATTTATTTCTTGTTCTTGTGGCACAAAGCCTCGAAGCGCCATCTGTGGCCGCTGTGCAGGCAGCTCCCCCACCTCTAACCCTTCGCGCGTTTCGAACTCTCGGTATTTCTAACTAAATTCGCATTATTAAAACGTTACTCGAATGCCGCGCATACTTAAATTATCTGCGTTTGCTTTGGCCAGGCGCGGAGGGCCTGATGCTGGTCTGCGGTCGCCTGCCGTACTTCTTCCAGATAAAAATCTCCGTGCCAGCAACAGCGATTTTATTTACATATTTTACTTGCTGTATTGCTTACAACTGCAATCTTTCCTCAAACGTGCTTTGCATGTTAATTTCTTTATTTCTGCTCACGTTTTTTATTTGGTTTCTTCGGTACGTTTCCAATTTTTAATGAAACATGATAACAGCAATTAGTTACTTTTAACTGGTTATTTTTTAAAAGAAAGATTTATGTTATGTGCTGGAAAGCACGGTGGCTGAGCTTGTTAAAGCACAGCTAATTGCTTGTTATGATGTATGAACCTGGGGTCTCAGTTCAAGTTTGCTTGGCGGAAACATTTAAAAATGCTACTACCGCTAACGATTAATAATATTTAGGCATTTTATATATTTCACTTGTCAGGCTCCGTACTAATTCATATTCGCCTGTTAACAATTAGGAAAATAAAAAAATATATATTTCTACATAAGAGCATACTCATGCATCTTAGCAGTGGCGTTACTAGGAAAATCCACAGGCAGGTTTTTTTGTAGTGAAAATGCGCTATAATAAATTAGTAAGTTATTTAATGTAAACTATAAAATCTTAATTTACAGGTAAGTTTTAATTTTTCCACTACTGCTATTCTATAAATCGTAAGAACTACGAAGTCAGTAACATAAGCAAACACTTACATTTTACAAGATTGTATCAGTGAGTATCAAAATTATTTTTTTCAATCTCTGTTTCTCAAATTGTGCGACCAACTTTTTTATTTTAAATTAGACCATACATTTCTTATTTATTTATTCAGTGCAGAATCTTAATTTTGAATTCAGTGACATAATATTTTCATACCCTTGGAAAACATTTATTAATTAATTTAATGAAATGATTGAAAAGGCGCCTAAATCTTGAAAATATTGAGAAGTGGGTGAGCGTATCCTGCCATCCCTTTGTTCCCTTTAGTATGGAATATCGCAGTTAAAAATATGAAATTATATTAATTGAAAACAAGAGAATTAGGTACTTTAAAGAAACACACATTATAGAAAAATAAAATAAATACATACATAAAACAATAGGGTCTTCCATCCTATTCAAATTCAACATATTTTCAATATGTTCTGAATAATTTGCTAAATTTCACCTAAAAAGTATATAGTTTACTCTTGTGTTAAGAGATGTAGATCTTGAAATAAGTTTCGTATCTTGAAATTTTATTTCATGAAAATCCTACAAGGCATTGTCTGCGACTGACGATTTCTAAAGGTGGTTCAATCTAATCGATCATTGATGTTCAGTTAATCTTCTAGAAATAGTTCTACCAGTCTGACCGGTGTACTATTTTCCACAGACGCAAGGAATCTGGTAAATCCCTGAAGACTGAAGAGGGGTGACATCTTTAACTTGTCTCAACATATGTCTTATTTTTACGTATGGAGGAAACGATATTTTCATGTTCTTCTTGCATACATCTTGTTTCTACCGTCAGCATTGTCTATAGACCTTCTCGGTTTTGTGCATCGCTTAATTGATACAATGGGTACCCATTTTTCATGAAAATGGTAATTATTTCTCTCTTCTCTTCTTCTAATTTATCAGGAAGAAATTTCCGAAGCTCTCCTCATAAGACATTTAATAGTGCCAAATTTCTGAGAAGAATGATGATGTGATTTAGCATAAATATATTGATTTATGTGCGTGAGTTTACCTGTAGACTGAATAAAGTAAAATCCGTCAAGAGTTTTCTGTAAAACACGTTGTTGCAGCTCATCATTTCAATTACAGTTATACAATATCATACGTTGGAAATAAAAGTTTTAATTTGTTGTTTATTATGAACTACGTTTCATGTCCCTACACCATTAATAAAATAACATTTATTACTCAGGTTTGAGCTACCTCTGTCTACGAATTCGAAGTTCATTGGAGTTGAAACGTATGTCTAGACGTGCATTTAGCATAAGTTTGTTAACTAATAGTCCTAAGGGACTAATAATTTACAGTGCAATCCGTATCACTCAACATAGCAGGTTATTAGAATCTACCACGTTGAAAGTTACAACGATATAATATATGAATTACAAGTTCGAATCTTGCGGAAATGTGGATAGTGAGTGTTTGATGTTCAAATAATATTTATAGGATATAAATATACTGCTGCCTATTAGTAAAAAAATTAAGAACAGGAAATAATTGAATAGCCTATTTCAACAGAAACGCTAGCTACAATAGTCGAATAGTCAGGAGGAAGCCTCAAATTGTCACAATATCAAACAAAACAGAATAAAGAGACTCGCATTTGCATACAGTTTATCAACAAGTATTGTGAGTTTTGTAAATCGGTACTTTTTTCGGACGAAACTCAACTTATCCTGTTTGGTTCGTACTAGTGGCGTAGACAAGGAGGGTAATGTGGGGATCAAGCCCCATCATTGGAAATAAATTATATACTATATATTTTAAGAAAAAAAAAATTTGATCATTAATTATTTTCTTTTAAATTATTAGAATTTCTGTTGTTATTAGTTAAGTATAACTGAAAGAAATGTATATTTTAAAAATTTATTGAATTATTATTCTTCTGAAATCCCTCTCCCCCTTTTGAAATGTAATCCTACGTTTGAAGAAAACCAAGTACTGTGCTTAAAAGCTGCAATTTATGTAGTACGTGAAACGTGAATAAAATAGACTAGTTAATAGGATGGAATCTTCTTGACTGGAGGATGAACAATATAATTTCTGGAATTCAGTCAGTTTATTTGGGAAGTTTATAATTTGAAAATAAAATGAAATACAATCTGCTGAAAAATTAGGACAGAGAAAACCACCCTTCATAAGAACAACCGCTACTGCTAGAATTATGCGAAATGTTATTCCAATTAAGTGTTTAAATTATGTGTTTGTTTCAATTTTTTGAGATTAAGCCCAAAATAGCGACTTCCCTAATTAACCGGTGGCCCAATTAAACGGAATCGACTGTAAATTTATTCTTTAATAGGTGGCCACTCCCGATCAAATTACAAACCCGACGCCTATGTATGGACATAGATCTGTGTGAGTCTTTCATTTCATCGTATCATCTTCATTCAACTACATATAAGCTTTTTAGTTGTTAAAAAAAAAGAAAATAACTGAATGCAGAAAACGCTGTTGTATTTTTCTCTAAAATTATTAATAAATTTGAAAACCCATTGGTTATTTTAAAAAAAATATGTAGCCTGTATATTTTACTAAATTTGTTCAAAAGCAAAAGTAAAAAAGATAAGTATAGGGCTTTATATTCGTTGTTGAGAAAATCCTATACATCAGCATACTGCTTGTGACGTTAGTAACCGCATTTCATATTAAAATAACTCAATATGATGGAATTTTGTATCCCTATGATTCACAATATGCGATGGAGTAAACTGCGCCGTGATACCGTGAAATCTCCGCTCTTTCAGCCCAAGCCGTGTTCCTGCTGCGGCTCCTGCTGCCGACGGCCCGCCTCCTGCCAGCCGAGGGACCGAGTGACGACATATTGAATACACCAAGTGGAATATAAACTAGCTTCTATGCAAATTGTTCTATAACTACCCTGATGTATAAACAAAATGATGAACATGTAAGCTGAATTGGGGCGTTACTTTTACTTTGCTCTATTATTAGTTTGTAATTTATCATTTTTCATTCATGTAAAATAATTCTTTTTTAAAAAGTATGAAGTAATGTAGTAATAAAAGAAATTAGTTCAATTGACAATTTTATGGGAGAGGTAATAAAGTACTGGAAATCAGTCGTATTTTGGAAGGCTTTATTTCAGCTCCGACCGGTTTCGACCCCACATGGGTCTTCCTCAGGGAGTGAAAAGTCAGTAGGTGCGTTCAATGAAGTTAGCAGGTTAGCGCTAGCATAACATCACAGCAGCACTAGCAAAATGTGTACTGAACGGCATCTACAGCGCGAGTTTCAAATATTGAAATTTTATTTGACATTTCTCTTAAAATTAAAATAGCTGTTATTACTCACTTCTAATACACATGTTATTATTTTCAGGTATGTCTGACATTATAAAAGATATTTAAACTTCCTTAGTGCAACTTGTTTCAACAGCAACAGCGAGAAAATGTACGCTGTTGTGCTAGGTTATCAAATGACAGCATATCATGAACGATGACGTCAGATATGACGTCATATCCGGTTTGCTGCCCGATTTCGCTAGTTTGCTAAGCTCATTGAACGCACCCAGTATTTCACCGTTTTTTATTTTTCGCTGACTCACTTTAAATACTGACTTTCACTCCCTGAGGAAGACCCATGTGGGGTCGAAACCGGTCGGAGCTAAAATAAAGCCTTTCAAAATACGACCGATTTCCCGTACTTTATTACCTCCCCCCATTTATCCACCAGTCGAGAAAATCCATTGATGACAATTTTATATTAGTTAAAGAGCTGTAGTGTAAGTAGTGTTGTCGACAAGACTTGACTAATTTTAAGTCTAGATTAAAAAGTCTTGTTATTGTCTTGTCTAGATATCAAAACTATAGATTGTTTCAAGACTCTATGCTTATGGAGAACATTTTTAATCAACGACATTACCTATCTATAGTTTTTTGGTTTTCGTTGACATAAATTTTAACAGGATTTTGTTATTTTGTTTTAAATACTTATTTAATACGTAATATTGCTAGAATAGAAGCTCCAATAGAAGTTTTTAATATAACTGGAACAAATACGTTTTTATATATTTATGTGAGTCTGTTACTTGATTTAAATGTATGTTTGTATAATTGATTGTATGTTTTGTATGTTTTCAGCACCCTGATGAAGACTGATTTACAGTCGAAACGTTGGTGTATTAATGGAATTTATTAAATGACTGCAACTCCAAAAAATACCTTCTTTTATTAACATCCAGTCGATAAAACCAATCCTACAATTAATTTAATCTTTGACTAGTAAGTGACTGGTCAAACTGTTTGATTTTTGAGAAGAGCTGTAAACTATAACAATAGCAATAAAATTATACCAATAATTTGCTATAATTTTTCCATTTGTCCTAACATCTGACCTAAGGCTAATGATTATAGAGAGGCAGATATTCGTAAAGCTAATCTATACTCCATTTTTAAACTATAGACAGCACTAGACGAAGTCACATTTACACCACAGCGTTAATGAAATACTAGTAGTTCTGAAATAAACTGGTTTTAATCGTGAAAAAGAGAAATGAAACGAAAAACACGTGCAAATTCAACAAGTTATTTGACAACTACTGAGAGTTTGACGTTTCAATTACGTTTGAGAAGGTTAACTTGAAATTTTGTCTGGTTAAATGCTGCTTCATGAAATGGCGCAACAGCCATTCACAGGCTTTGATTTTCTCACTAGAATTTCTAGTTACTGTCTATAGTTTAAAAACAGAGAATAGAAAAAGCAGAACTTCTTAACAAAAGAAAAACTCAAGAATTGAAAATTTCAGCAAATAATAATATATAGTAAAAGTTATATTTGGATTTATAAATTGTTTTGTCTGAGAATACTAAACGCCTCGAAGAAATAAAATTAAAAAAAAACTGTAAAATAGTATTTGCTGAAACACTATTTTTACAAAATAGAAGAATTTGAAAATATTAATCATTGTACATGACATCAAATTTCATTTTACATGTATCACTTTTATTTAAATATTATATTAAATGACTAATCAACAATTCAATGTAATATAGTCAATAAATAATCTAAATCTAAAACATTGTTATTATACCGATTTTATTAAAAAAACAAATGATCACTTTCACACTAGTATATCATCATACTTAATAATGCATGGCAGTAAAAAAATCATATTATATACAATTTAATAATTAATTTAGAGTCTTGAAAATTGCCTACAATTTTTTAAGAATCTTTATCTAGAATAAGTTTCGTCTTGCCTTGAAATCTCAAGAGAAGACATTTGCAAGTTTTTTATAATCTAGACGAGACAAGACAAAAGTATAGAGTAGTCTAGAGTAATAGATAATTTTATAATTAAATGTATTTAATAATTCCAAAACAAAAAAAAATGTACTGTTACCTCCACAGAATCGACTACCACTATCCAATATGTATACTACCGGATAAAAATGGCACTAAAATATTAGATATTTTTCTGTAAACTGTAATTAAATATTTTTTCTCGATATACATATATATATATATATATATATATATATATATATATATATATATATATTGCAATAAAAAAGAGAAATGCACAAAACTCATACATGTTACAGCAGCATATAGATATTTCCGTTGAAATCTGAAAACCGAAATTTGTCGTGATAATAATACTTACTTTACTTCATACAAGGAAATAAAAATGGAGACAATTTTGTACTAAAATTGTAATGAATAGATAATAATGTAAGTATACATTAAAAGCAAGCTTCTTATACACATATACTAAGTGTAATATTAATGACAGAAAGTTAAAAATGAGGTATTTACATTATAAAGTACAAGTTTAATGTTAAAATTAATAATTCATAATCCATAAAGATATATTACCGTCGGAGTGTCGTTATGTTAAAGTAATTAAACTTTAGTGTTCTTGGTGGAGCCTTTTTTATTTATTTTCAGCGTAGGACTTGCGTTCATTAATAAAGCTTATTTATACAGAAGATTCCTTAAATATCTTACTTTTAAAATTAATTTTCAGTGTCTTTCGTTTTAATTAGGCTGTAATAAATTCGCTCACTCATGCATTTACGTTCCATACTACACCTGCAGCTGAAATAATTAATGTTTTTCGTAATTCAAGAAAATTAAATTTTATTTAGTGTCTTCATCCTGGTACGATGTTTATTTTTATTTTATTTCTGTTTCATCAAAATATTTTCATATAATTATTTATTTAATAACTGACATTGTTTTGTGTTACTATTTATACATACAACTAAGAGTACTTAATACTAATCGATTAATAGCTCAAAAACTTGCAAAGAAAGAGATATTGTTTTCATTTATTTCGTACATATTTCTCACGAAATATATTCCGACAGTTGCCAATGTCAATTTATTATCAAATGTTCAATAAATAAAAATTAGAATTAGAACGCTGAAACAATACTGGAAATGAAACAAATTGCAATATGTACTAGCTACTTGTCTAAGAGTAATTAATAAATATCTAATACTAGTACTCGTATATGTTTGTTAGCGGTTATTTCAAATAACTTATCTAAACGCGACCGCGCATGCGACAAAGCTAATATAATAACTGAAAAAAATATATTTATAACTAGAAAATTCAAATTTTAATTATTTTATTTATAAATACTAGAATTTCTACAGTAGCTCGAGGCAATTTCTCAGTGACCCCGAGGTACTGTAAAAACAACCTTACTGGATGATTGCCTCTTTTGTTTTTTTTTCCCATTTTCCCCGCGCGGGTATTATAGGTACATCTCATTACGTAGCTCGTATTCATTTCACTGATACTGATAAACAATAATAAACTTGAAAATCAATAGTATATTGTGTTATTAAAAGTAAAAGTGAAATGAAGTTTGACGAGTTAAGCGAGTCGGACAATTGCATGCAAGGCACATAAAGGCACTTTTATTCCGAATAACACATTCTACTTTTTCTTCAAAACTACTTGACGTTCAATTTTTAGATTATCAATTTGAATCTGTCAGGGCGATATTACAGGTATCTATGGTACAAATTATTTTTTATTCGCTAATTCTACGTAGTTCTTATTTAATAGTATATTGTGTTATTAAGAGTAAAAGTGATACTTTGTGTAGCGAGCATGGAAGTTTGCACGACGAGCGAAGCGAGTCAGACAATTGCATGCGAGGCACACAAAGATACTTTTACTCTGAATAACACATGCTATTTTTTCTTCAAACTTAGAAATTTTAAAAAATAAACTACTATTTGACGTTTAATATGTAGGTTACCTGTCAGTTATTCATAATTTTTAGTAACTTTATTCTTAGGTTATCTAGTTTCTATAGTGACATTTAGGGCGATATTATAGATTTCTATTGTACAAGTTACTTCTTATTGGCTGATTCTACATACGGCGGCGAAGAAATTAAACGGCGGCTAGAATAAAAAATTATATTACGGAGGCATAGAAATTAAACTTCAACCTTGTCAATCACGTTACAGAAGATGTCACTTTTATGACGTTTGAAGAAAATAATTATTTATTTTACTTTTACTTACAGCGGCGTAAAAGTAAAAATTTCTACTAGATGTCACGTTTATGACGTTTGAAGATGACGAAATTGATACAAAAGGAATTGTGTACCACATGTTCAAAATTATTTATTACATAGTCGTAAAATTATCATTTCTGGGGACTTGTAATACGAATATGAGAGATAAAAATTATGTTGTCATTAAATTGCCTCTCATTATTTGTAAAACAGTTTATTAAAATAATAACTATTTACAATATTTAAATGCAAAAATATGTAATTTTCGAATTGAATTACTATTTGAATATTAAATTGATAAAATAAATTACAGGTTTGTTATAATTTTCATATGTTGGGTACGTAATAATTAAATTATAAATTGTTTGAACAGATGTTATCGATATAAATTAAAAACAGAATTCCCATTATAATGCAGTTCCAAAAATAAATAGCAATATATTTTTGGTTAGTTTAAAATATCCATTAATAATTCAATTACAAATATCAGTCAATTTATCTGGGAAATCATAACATGGGAGTTTTATTTTCGAAGGACCGCGCATCTTGCAGCGAAAAAAGAGAAATCTGTGGGAACTGCTCAAGACTTTATCAAGTTTCCGAACAATCTGATTTTCGTCTGATGGGCATCAATAACGGGCCGGTAGTCTCGACGGCGAACCGGTAATGTAACCAGTTCAGAATTGATACGGGGTTGTATTGTCAATGGAATATTAGCTAACATAATGGACGCATGATTGTTACAGTAATGAAATAGGTCAATATAACAATGTAACTTGGTAACGGACAAAATACCTACCGTCTGAAGAAAATGTACTAGAAAAAGTGAATATGGCACTCATGGTGAGATTTTATTCCACTACACTCTATTATCACTTAAGAAAACTGGATAATTTGTTCACATAAAAAAATACTTAATTATTTAATCAGTGTTTTAGTAATTAATATTAATTGTAATAGTCAGTATACAAAATTAGAGTTAGGTATTGTAATCGCGAAAAATTTCGGTTTTCAGATTTCAACGGAAATATTCATTTTGAATCCATTTTGACTACTTTCGGCATGATGTCTGTATACGTAACACAAAAATGATCACCTACAGAATATTGAAATTTTGTATATGGGACAGCTATAACACATAGATCACTACTAGAGGCTATCTCTTTTTTACTGCAATTGGCAATGTCCGTAGTAAATCTCCTTTTGCCATTACATAATGTCAGTGAGTATAAAGATATGTATTAGTTTACCGAGAAGTTCAGCAAAATTTTACGAAACAAGAAATCCAGATTTGTAAATAAAAGAAAAGTCAACATCATGAGAGATCTGGGAACTTAGAACCCTCATTTTTTTAGGTTGACTCCAGTAGAGTCGCCCTGAGCCCTGAGTAAACATCGCCGTTACGTTACGTTACATGTTAAATGGTATCAATTTTATATACTGCCTTTAGAGTTTTAACTTATAGAAAGTATATATCTGGTTTGAGTAGTGCTTGCAAAAAGTCCATATATCGATTTAAGCTGACTTTTTATAAAAGAAGATACCTATATCGATTCTAGAAAAGCATATTATCGATTAGGTAATAGAATTTAGACTTTCGATAATATCAATTTTTATATCGTCAACTTTTTCCATTAAATAGACTTTGTTGGCTTTTGTTTTCAAATATGTATCTCGTCTTTGAGACTTCGACTTCGACTTTTCGATTACCTGAAACTTTAAAATCTTTCCTAATTTTTTACTTTTACTTTTTTAATTTTTGTTTTCATAGAATACTACCGTACATTTAGTTTATTGGAAAAAGGCGATATACGAGTAGAAATTAATTTGGATAATTGTGAATAAAACAGTATACATAGTTCGGTGGGAGTTTTATTACAGCCTTGCACTAATATCTAAGCCTCGAGGCTTCGCCTCTCGGTCATATAATAAGCCCTCGGCTGTAATGAAACATTTCCCACCTCACATGTAATATACTATTACTAATTAAAAGTACCGACCGATGTGTTATGGTAATAGCGTTCTCAGGTCTCTACCCAGCGATTCAGAATTCGATTCCCTAGTAGTGTAATCATTGAATTATATTTATGACCTGAACAATAATAAATAGAAAAAACTATTAACAGACTATAAAATTTCCCTGTAATTTATTACTGTTTATGTGGTGTTTCCACTTTATTTCAATATCAGTAATAAATTTTATGTAATTATATTATTTTCTGTACTTGTTGTCACATAAATTTGTATTAATGTTTTTTGTTTGAATTATAAATTTTGGTATTCATTTTTCAATCGTTGATAAAGATATTTTAATAATTCTGAATTTCACATTATTAAACATAAAATGCATTATAAAATGCAATGGCGTTGCAATAAAAGAACTTCACAGAATGATGTATGTATGTACAAATAATTAAAACGCCCTACTGAAACAACTTCAGTGATAACATAGAGGAGAGTACAGCAGCAGCAGCAACAGCTACTTCGTCTTCGTTTGTATAAGCGCGTAAAATTTCATTTCACGTTATGCTCGTATTTTTCACAGCGAAAGATCAAAGTGCACGGCTGATAAATTGATTTTGGAAATTGGTTCTGTGTATTTACATTTTTCAGTGACGGCTCAAGCGCCCAGATATGCAGCTCTATTCAATTATCACATGAAACGAAATAAAATCTTATGATATTTAAAAGTATTACTCTTTTGCTTTAATTATCAAAGCTTTGTAAACGTTTTATTTTTACGTATAGATGACTGAAAGAGAATGTTTACACCTGCGTATAAAATTTTATTAGTCCATAGTTGTAAATCTTTGTGTAAACAACGTAAGGAAGTTGTGAATAAATAAAAATGTCAAATGTTAAGCATGAAGCTTAATTACGAAAATTATTAACTAAATTTTGCTAGAATCTAATAAAACTATAATAGAATAATGTCCTGGTAAATCGAAGGATAAGTATGAAAAGGAACACAAAATATCACAAATTTGCATTAATGTTTTTGAGATTTCCTTTACTGCTCGACGGGCGTTTTTCTCTACTTTACCGCCTAAGGGCGTAAAGCAATTTTTCTGCCATGATAATTAAACTGTAAATAAACAATTACAATATAGTTTTGCGTAATAGTTATTTACATATCAAGTGTGGGAACGTCATTTTCCCGGATGAGTATTTCGTCGCGCGAGCTGCGAGCGCTGCAGTAGAACGAATCTGGGAAGAAATTCACACAAGAGGTTTATTTATTTATTGTAAATATAGTTTTTAACTAAATGCTCTAGAAATTGGAGTGTTTTGTCCAAAATTTCCCGCACTCTAATCTGGGGAAGACGTGGGAACTTCAGATTCTCGACATTGCTTATAGGTGTCTTTGTAAAAGTACAAAAATATGTTATATACTTCAAACACAGATGTGGCACTCTTTGTCGGTACCTTTGAAGTGAATGTCTCCAGAAAAACTTTTAGTGGCCATGTTTTTAGTGAAACAATTCACTACTTCAAAACAGTACAAGTACATGTCGCCAGTATACTCATACAGTCGAGTTGATTACAAAATGAATTTCCAACTAGAAATTACTAGATCAAATCGAGTCTGACAGTGTCAAAATATTACTTATGTTCTTGTTTTTGTCACGATAAATAAATTTTATTTATGCCTAATACATTTTTTCATTCATATACTTACAAATTTATATACAAACATAGTTTAGTTTTACGAATATGAAAATAACCAATACCTTGTTAGCTAACAGCTTGTTCAGCACTGGTGAAGACATATATGACGTCAGAGATCAACATTTTCACATCAAAAATTGTTATTTCACCTACATATTTTTCAATCGCGTTTTCACTTGCTTCTTTCCCTCTGTTCTTTCAGAAAAAAAAATGAATAAAAGTATGGTTTATGACCCCATTACAAAACATGGTCTGCTTATTTACTTGGCTCAACCATGCACCGTGCACCACGTGCACCATAGCATGGCCTATAGTACTTTTGCGTACGAAGAAATTGAATAGAATAAAATTATTTATTCCCATTTAAAGAGAACTTAGAAGTGTAGTAATGAGTTACTCGAATTGATAGACCAACAGCAAGTATATTTGTGGCATTTTCATTAAAAAATACAATTAACAACCTATATGAGAAAAAAATAGTTTTATTTATCGTGTATGTTTTTGTTTTTCTATTTCACCCATTTACAAATTGATTAATAAACATTCTAGTACATATTATGAAAAATGAATAGAATATATTACTGTGTAAATTATATTTTTCTAATTTTGACATAGAAAGGATTACTTTTCAAATCTGACTGACGATTTCAAACGCCAAATTTCTTATAACAAGTTAAAAAATAAAAAATCACTGAGTGATGGATAGTGAATTTCTTATCTGGAAAAGTGCGCTTTTTCCAAACGTTAGTCAATTTTTAAAAGTGACCCTTTATATGTCAAAATTCAAAATTAAAAGAATTATATCAAAATTATAAAAAAAAATTGTATGAAACACGTTAGAAAAGCAATTTTGTGTAACTTGTGTAATTTTGCGGGGTCTCGCTCGCTCCGCAAATATCCCACCGTTACATAAAATTAAGCATTTTCTAACTGGTTACATAAATAGCTATTGTTGTTACTCGTTACAACGTAATATAAAATATAGTAGACTTTGATACTAATCGGTATATTATTTAAGGTTCAATTCTGTGATTAATTCTGTGTCATAGCACAGTTGTCGAATAATAGGCTTTTCATTGTACCTATTATATAATCCGTTTAAGGTATTCCTACAAAACAACACTAAACTCAAATACAATGCATAGTTCCATACTCATTAATCATTTAATAATGTATCGATTTCTATATACAAGTAACCCTTGCATAATTAAATATATGAATATAATTCAATAAACCATTTATGTAATGTAATATAATATTATGAATTTATTATAATAACCATGAAATGATATTAATGAAGCAGCCATTTGTAACAAGTATAATATTATTACATAAACAATCCATTAGGAGCAGTTATGATCGAATGGGTAGCCAGCACTTCCATTCCTCACATAATTGCATATCAGAACGCAGCTGGGCTGGTTTCGCTGTCGACGTCGGTCTGCCCAAATATGCATAATATATGTTCAATTTTGATTAGGGCTTGTCGCACTATTACCATCGAATAACTACAGATCAGTAACAATGTAATCTATAATTAACACCCAAAGTGGTATGGCATAATATGGCAGTAGTAATAAGAGTCGTAGAAATTTATTCGAAAATGCATAAGCCGGCCCCACACTACTCGCGAGTATTGACAAATATCGACAATGACGATTGGTGTGGGAGCGATATTCGTCGTACTTGGCCATGCTCGCGATTACTTGTACTCGTACTCGGGGTTTCCCATCCGTTGTCGGTAATTTTGACACGAGTCAAAGGAAAAACTACACTCGCCAATACTTGCCTATCGTACTTGCCAATGCTCCTACACTACTCGTGAAACCTCCTACATCACTCACTTAGAAAATCACAAAATATAGGCTAATTTTATTTATCTGCTTCTGCTTCTATTTAATGAAATCATCCACCATCTTCTTTTGCGTCCTTGTTTTTTATTTAATAAAATATATCACCCACTTAAAATAACATACGCCGCACTAATGAGCAGTATGTCACTGTTGCCTGTTTGGTTGTCCATGTCCATAGTGATACTGATACTGACTGACAAATTTAAAGTTGGCGCGATTAAATGGACTGCTTGCAAAATATTCCCAAGTCTTACCGAGGACGCATGATCACAAATATGCACGAGTAATATGGGAGGTCGGACTCGGCTTCGTGCATACCCTTGAATATTTGTATATATTTGCACGAGTACACGAGGGCGAGTAATGTGGGGCCGGCTTTTAGGCCAATATATTTTGTATCGGTGGCAACAGAAAGAAGAAATCTAGTTTTTTTAGAAGATTAGAATTATAAACTTAGTAAAGTCTCTCTTTTAATTCGGAGAAAAAAAATCACAGACAAACGTCTAAGGCCCGTAATTCGAAGGGGCCGGGATCAATCGGGATAATAAATATGTATGTCAAAAATTTGCTGTCTTACTAGCTTAAAAATTAACACGCAATGATAGAAAACAATTTATATGAAGGACTTATTAATTAAATTTATGTATTCAAAATAATATGTAGGAAAATACTAATTTTCAGAGGAAAAAACAAAACTTTCGAGAAAAAGTATTGAAAAATTTAGTAAACTAGTAGACGATAGTAGTTCTACAAATGAAGTTCGTTACAAATGTTACAAGTAGGGTTAGGTGAGAAATTTAAAAAGGGACACATATATTTTAGGTAGAAAAAAATTGTACCTATAAAATTTGAATATTATGTATTATGTATATTTGATTTTTAATCAAAAATAAATGTGTCATTTTAAGCAACGCGCCAGAATAAAAATAGATAAAACCTGTTGTTTAAATTAGTTTATATTTCATTTTTATCCATTAAATCATACAAAAATTAATCCGGTCCTGGACATCAGGTTCAGGTAGGGACATATTAATAGTTATTTAAGCTATAAGGAATGTAAATATATTAACATTATAACTTTCAAGAATAGTTGTAGTAATGACATATATCCCACTTATTTTTTTCGCGCCACGGACAGTAATTAACTTTAAACTTCAAACAATGTTAAAGTATTACTAAATGTGGGCCCCTTATGGCCGTTTGCACCAACATAACTTAAATTTTAAGCTTGCCTTAAATAGACAATATCGAATCGAAATAAAATGTCAAAATCATGATTTAACATTGCTGTCAAAAATTCGATTAGAATTTTTTTGTTTAAGTCTGGCTTAAAATTTAAGACTTGTTGGAGCAAATGGGCATTAATAGTTAAGATTTATGTATTTGCAACTTTTTATAGATTTTTTTGTCCGTTGCTAGACAACCAAATTTATAAAAAAAATATAATTTTCTTATTAACCCACTAGTAGAACTGTTATTTTCTCTAATACTCCGTTGACAATAGTAATCGTTAAACGTTATCAAAAACTTACAACTTATGTTGCTATGAAAGTACGTTATACTTACGTCAATGATACTGCGAAAACATTTATAGAGTAATTATTAAACATTCAGAAGAATTAATTGTATTACTTGTAGCAATACAAGGAGTGGTTTTAAAGTTAATGTCATATAAGTAAGTAGTATGTCATGTATAGATTACTAAACAGATAGATTTTTTAAAAATTCGCATATTTAAGGGTTTTCATGAAACTAATATTTTTGGCACCACTCAGTCAATGGCAACGCATTTGCATTATTGATCTATTACGTAATTATTTTCGTAGAAATACTACTTAATTTATTTAATGGGAATAATATGTATCTTATACCATTAATTTTGAATGTATTTTTGATAATAACATTTTTAATAAAATTAGAGGCGAAATATTTAAATGCCTCAGTTATCAAAATTAAAGTAAAACTTTGTAATTTCTCTAAATGATTATAATAATTCTTAACATTATGTATATTAAATTTAACATAAGTTTAAAATTTGTTTAAAAAGGATGTACGTAAATTATCAAATGTTTGATATTGGATTAAGTGATATGCCAATAGTAATTGTGCATATACCATATTCTCAGCTACTTAATGTGTAAGAAATTTCAGATTTGATAATATTCTACAAACAATTTAAAAAATCCCAAGGATGGCCAATGGTGCTAGAGTAACTTTTAGTAATGAAAGAATATCTATCTGGTACATCGCCACATGTCCGACGATTTAAAACAAACATACAGTGCGATTCCAACCAGTTGTTTTCCTCCCTCATTTTGAACTAAATATATTGCGTTTGCGTTTCTGGTAACTGTTATATAATTAAAAGTAATGAAATAAGCTTCAACATCTTCTAATAGATTAGGAAGTCCCACATGACCATTAAAATATCTGTAAACCAAGATCTTGTAGTTATTCTACCATTCTACGTCTCTGAAATATTATAAAATATATTTATACAAATTTTATCACTAAGTGATGGTTTGAAATATAAAAATATTTACACATTTTGTAAACTTTGTGAACATTCAAAAATTACATTTCTTAATTAAATTAGTATCTCATTACTTTTTTATTTTAATGAAAATTGCTAGTTCTGTATCAGCCCTACCCTTATTTTTTATTTTATTGCATTGACGCAAATTATCTGGTAATTTTTTTTTTTCAGAATACTGGTTTCATTAAGGCAAAGAAAATCTGCTTATAATTGTTTTTATAGGATATCATGTTTATTTTTAAAAATATTATCGTTATATTATTAAAATAGCCAATATTCCAGAAATCTATCATTAGATGTTCTTCGCCTAATGATTTTTTTTAATTACTTATCTTATTAGTTTGATTATTTATGAAGGTAGAGTCAGTTGCTGGTGTAATTTGAAGTTACGGATATGTCTATCGCAAGGTTGTTCTGTATGCATAAAAACTTGTTGCGTTGGGTGATGTTCTACTGGTCGCTGGGTTGGTTTTCGCATCTCCTCGGTAGTGGATTTTAACATTTTAATTTCTTTTTATTAATTTTAATACTGGACTACTTGTGTCATGTGAAGAGATACGGTTTATGTTTTATTTTCTTGATTTGGTTTATTTTCAGTGATATACTGTTTATGTCGATAAATTTTGGTGTTATATGCCGAAGTTTTTTGTTCTTTAAAAGCCCTCAAAAGATTACTTTCTTTTGTTCTTCAGTAGCAATGTCTTCACTGGTCTTCACTTATAAATATTCCACTATTTTTGACATTTGCTCTTTTATGTAGAGAGTACAAAATTTCGAATTTTGTGATGAAGCCGTAACTGCTACTATGTTGTCTTTATCAACTCTACGTTTGATATGCCTAGATTTTTCTATATGGATGTTAACGATGTTCAGCTTAAAGCATTTCAAATAGCTATTATGGTATTTCTGATATACCTACGAAAATTAAATTTCAAGTCTATTAATTACATTTTGTTGCCAGGAAATTTCATTTTGAATTGTTGCAATCACCCGGGTGAAACTTGTGTAGATAAATTGGCAGCATAAAGTAGGCTGGGAATAACTCTACCCTTTACAGGTTAGATGGCATTATAGTAGTAATCAAAATCTGGGGGAAATATTTAGTAACTTATGGTTTTCATTTTCATTTTATATTCGTTTGAAATTTAATATAAAGTAAACTGGGGAAACAATTTAAAACAAACATAATATAATTGTCAAATTGTCAACCATCATTGTAAAACAATAAGAATAAAATTATATTGAATTGAACACAAATCCATTCACCGTAAGTAATATTATTGAAAATATTTTATCTACATATATGAAAAATAAATTACAATATTTATTACTTATAGATCAGCAGATCAACAGGATTGTAAATATCCCAGCTGCGGGAATAAAAGGAGAGTGGATGTGAGAGGGCCACAAAATAAACATTTTTACAAATTTGAAATCAAAGATTTGCTGTATTGTGAGATTTGAAAAAATCTGCAAAATTAATTCAAGTGAAAATTTATCATTCTCTTTTTTTTTGTAAAGATCATTCATTCTGGTTCTCAAACTCTTTTAAACTCCGTTACAAATGTGGATCTTCAAATGAATTTTCAAGAAAATTAATTTCATATTAGAATCTAGGTGTACAAATTTTGACCAAAGAACTGTACCACGAATGTCACCGAAAGAACATCTTATAAATTTCTTCGAGAGAACATCCTTGCTACAAATTTCGACCAAAGAAAACTGCCACGAATCTCACCGAAAAAAACATCTTACAAATTTCGTAGAGAAGACATCTCTTCTACAAATTTCGCGGAGAAGACATCTCTTCCAGAAATTTCGGCGAAAGAACATTCTTCCACATGGTTCCGAGAGAACATCTTATAAGTTTTTCTGAAGGAACATCTCTTTTACAAATTTCAAGGGAATATCACTTCTACAAAATTTGCCGACAGAACATCTTTTCCACAAGTGGCACCGAGAGAATATCTTATAAATTTCATCCCGCTGAGAGAACATCGCTGCTACAAATTTCGGCGAAAGAACATCTCCTTTATAAAGGACAGCGAGAAAAATAAATAGATTCGCCGAGAGAACACCTCTTCCGCTTTCTGCACTATTCGTATTAATTTATATTTTTTATTTAAAATTAAAATATCTAGTAGTAAATAAACAAATGAATATTGACAGTTACATTTGACGTTTATGTGACATTTACCAAATTTAATGATTAAGAAGGCTGTGATTACCTCTACCCTTTACACTTCAGATGGCAGCAACTCCGTGCTGCTCACTTGATCCATTGAGTTTCGCTTCTCGTTATGTTAATGTTTTGTGGTTGCAATATTTTTTATTATATTATTTAAGGTCTTCTTTAAAATGCTGAAAGAGATTGTTGTTATATTTGATTTAACTTTCTATATTGTCTACTTTATCTACACATGTTTAAAAGTAAGGTTACGCGAAGAAATTTACCTGCATTCGTAAATGTGTTTTTTAATAGTTTTTATATTGGTATACAATTAACTCACTGTACCAAACCTGTTTTAATGCTCTCATTATACAAAATTTAATAAATGTTAACCAAATAGCATTTATGCGATAAAACTGTCAAAATAAAATTTACTTTTACAAGTAAACATTGTCAAAAAATCAATTCTTATATCAAATTAATTATTTAATGTTAAAATTTAACCAAAAATATTGCTCACTCGAAAGTTCTCAGCTGCTGCTGCTTCAAAAGTAGATATCGCTTAAAATTTGGTAAATGTTATTGTGACAAAAATATTTTTTACTTTTAAATAATATACGAAAATGACAAAAAGGTCATCAGTATCTAGTTTTACCATTATCATATAGTCTAAAATTTTGTGAATAATAATTCAGAATATTCAAATTGTTTTGCAGGTTTTACACTGCTTTGAATAAATATTAAATTATGCACTTGCATAAATTTCAATATCATACTTCGTTAAACTATAACTACTGCATTTTATATGGTAAATCTTGGACTTGAAGCTCCTTCCACGCCTGTGTTATTACTTATATACAGTCTAGGCATTTTGCTAAGACCGCCTATCATTATAATTACAATTATTTCAAAAATTTTGATAGTTGACACATGCATTGTTTGTTCTAAGACAGGTAAGAGTTCTTATACTTTGTAACTGAGCTGCATAATATATTAAATTTAATTTAAATTTGTAAATTATACTGATATATTTACTTTTAATATAGGTAAATAATCGAATTGGTAATTAGTGTTCGCTAGCGGTTCTGTGTTTGAATCCCGGATTATAACTGTATTTTGATCTCTCATCTTCATTAGTATGATACAGCATACCAAAATATTACATAAAATGTATGAAAAACTTTTACCGCTTACTAAGTATCATCGTTTTATTAATATATTATATGTAATAACAATAAAAAAATCATAATAAATGTGTTATTAATATTTTATTATATAGGTAATTACAATTCAAAATAACAAAATTATTAAAAAAAAACCTTATCATATAATAGTTATTTATGTACGAAAGACCTTTATATGTATGTGGTACATAAAAACTTAATCGTCAAAGGAAAATGTTCAAATCTAACACCGTATTTTGAATTTAATCGTAATTCTAAGTAAATATGTATGTCATTCACGGTTTATTACTCATTATTGTGTATTTCAATCATTTTATCGTATTGACACTTATATACCGAAAAAGTTTTTACTATAGCAGGGGCGGACTGTGAACTTTGGGGGCCCTGGGCTAATATTGTTTGGGGTCTCACCTTAAGAACCTTTTAACCGGCACTTTATCAAAAAACTTATTGTTTTTTTTTAATAAAAAAAATATAAGGCAAAGAGAATAGAAGAACTTTTTTATTTTATATTCCAAATTAACATTAATAAAAACAGAAAATAATACTTATTTTGATAAATAATAATAATTTATAGACATATATACGCAGATTTATAAAAATGATTAAGGTAATCCTCATATTCCTGTATTTAAAATTAAATATTTATTGTTTTATGAAAAGGTAAATACTAGGATTAGATTAAATTACATTTTAAGAAATAAATTGGCAAAATTAGAGTTGAATTCGTTAATCCATAGTTTTTTCTTATTTCTCATATCTACTTCTCTTTCTAAGACGCAAGAGCGTACTTCGTGCAGCTGTCGTCTGGTCAACTTATCCCTGTTCCTATTCAATTAAAAATTATCGAAAGCAACGTCTACACACAAAATTATTTAAGCATCACTGCAGGGGATGCTAATGTCTGTGTTATTCTGATTATACGAAGCAGGGGGCCCTTTGTATCGCGGGGGCCTGGGCTGCAGCCCTTAAAGCCCACGCCTAAATCCGCCCCTGTACTATAGTCGTCCTCTCCCGGGTACTTTAGCTGGTGTGGAGATTGCAGTGGAAAAAACATTTGGCCAGGTCTCTAGAAATTGGTTGAAATGAAGTCGATGATATCGCCGTACATAGAGCAAAATGGAAATCACTTGTTGCCCAATGAGCTCAAAAGCAAAGGAGAAACTTAATCGGAGTATATAATAACCTACAAAATAAATAATAAAAATAAATTTAAATGAACATCCTCTTCTGTATCAATAGATATAAAGAAAGTATTATAACTTTGTGAAAGAAGATTCGACAGAAATAAAGCAAAAATTGATAAAATAGAACAGTATATAATATTTTTAAGATCGCTTAACCTACAAAATAAATAATAAAAATAAATTTATATATAACAGTCTCGTCTGTGTCATTAAATATAACGAAACTAATATAACTTTGTGACAGAAGAATCGACGGAACTATAGAAATAAAGACAAGGTGGATGACAGGTCAGTTGAATTCGTAATTTTTATTTTTGATATTTCTATGCGCATCCTTTGTGTGTAACTTTATTGTTCTATTATTCTCAGATTATGTTTTTAAATTTGTTTGTGCTTAAACGTTTTTCACCATGTCTTACTCGGAACCTGAAACAGCTATGTAAGTCTCATTACCTTTCAAGTTCTGTACATTCGGATATCTCCAATTGATCTTTATTTATAAAAAGTATGCAGACACTTTAAGTAATATGGTGACCAGAGCTTTGTATTAGAATGTCGTTAAATTGTAAGATGAATAATTCTAAAAAGACACAATAAATGTCATGTATTTACAAGGTTACTACCTTCAAACAAGTAGCTATAGCTTGTTTACATAAATCCAGTCGCTATAGAAGTAAGTTACTTAGGGAACTTTAATTTTCGTATAAATTATCATAGTTTGTGCTTTTATTGGAATAAAACTGACATATGTCAATGTCAAATCAAAATTATATTACTTTGTTGCCTATTACAACAATAGTTATCGTTTATTGCTGTGGTACAAATCGTTGCTATGGATAATCAGTTTTTCATGGAGCTTCATATAGTGTAGACGTGTGTTTCAGTGTTAGTGTATTTTTGGTTGAATTCTTCTTCAGGAAGTTCCTGTGTATGTGACTTTTCCAGTAGTGGCAGTGGCAATGGTTCCTGATTGTGTACTCACTAGTCATAATGGTTTCTACTATGTTGGAGCATCAGATAAGGTAGGATTTTAAAAAAATTATTTGCTTATTGCGTTATTGTCTGTATTTATATCAGCGTAATCATAATTTAGTGTGTAATAAATGTGTACCTATATTTATCGACATACTGGTTAAAGATTGGGGTAAATATAAGAGTTTTAGAAAGCAACGAAAATTATTCCCTTATTTTTTTCTTGAAATTTCAGAAATATTTTTCATCGATGTTTCCATGGTTACGTTGCTCTATTATTGTACTTATTGTTACAATTGTTGATTATTAGATTATTGATTAAAAGAAAATTTTAAGTGGCAATATAAATAGTAAATTAAATATTGAAAGAAGCTTTCAGAACTCATAATTAATAAGTAGACAATATTTGGGTTTAAGTTCTGTAAAATTTTATTAATTACGTTTCGACAGCTCAGTGCTGCCTTCGTCAGGTAAATTATTGTCTACTTATTAAATAGTAAATTAGTTACATGCAGTATTTGGTAATAATTTAACTATTATTTAGTTAAAAGTCTTTAACTTTTAATTTTACTACCTTAGTTTATAATATGTATGCATGTATATATTTGATTTATAAATTTTAAATAATATCCATTGACTCCACTGAGGATCAAATGTAATCCAATTGGCGCGAAATACGAATGAGTCATTATTATCTATAATGAAATATGAGAAATCTTTTTAAATTTGATTTGTTTTAGTTAGTTTATATTGAATTGTTTTAGATACTTAAATAATTGATAGAATGATTAATATATATTGATATCATGATTTCACCGCAAAATGATTGTTCTCAAATTTAATTTTTAAAAAATAGATTGACTATCACTGAACAACGTCTAAATTTTCTTATATTTCTGAGCATCAAAAATTACATTTTATAAAATTATAAAATAATCATGTACTATACATGAATTTTCAGTTTTTATTCCGACATAAGTCCAGTTCATTTTTGTATTATATAAAAATATAGAGTATTATACTAAGAATATTTTGTGAATTTTATACATACTATATTTTTACTTTCATTAGATTTTCCTTTACATCGAGTATTAATATTTCTATGATTTTTTGGCACAATGCTTTTTTTTTATATTTTTACTCCTTCCCATCATTGTATCAATTGAATAAATAACCTAAAATAATTCAAAATAAAATAAAAGATTTCCCATATATCGTTATAGATATTAATTACTTTATTAATATTTCGCACCAATTATATTAGATTCAGACTATTCCCTATGCAGGTATTATGTAGAAAGTGCAACTTTTTGTTTGATGAGTTTTGTTCAAAATATTGATAATATAAATAGTTTGCAAAAATTTTAAGTTCCTATACAGGGTGTTTGGCGGAAGGCCGGCACCCAGAATATTTTGTTCATTTTAAAAGATACAAGAAAATGTTAAGGACCAAAGTTAAACTAGACAAAGGGACTCATAAAATGGCTGTAGTAACAATTTTGTGTCACTTCCGGTTTTAGCGGAAATGTGTCCAACTTTAATTCTAGCATAGGGAATCGGTATTTTTATATATTTTTTCGAAATGTACATAAAATTAGCTTTACAATGATACCAAAATATCATTGTTTTACTTTAACCATTTCAAAATGGCGACTCTTTATTTTTAAAATATTTACTAATAAAAATTCATAAAAAATACACCATAGCCAGCTATTTGAGATTTTGTTACCTGATACCAAACAAATAATGTCAAAAAATAATAGATCTACCTTTCCTGACGATGTAATGGCAAAATTTGTTATATGTGACAAATTGTGCAAAAAATGACGGCGGCCATTTTGAGTATTTTTAATTTTAATTTTGTTTGTTATAATTAGAACGTTTTTGTATTGTGTTGATTATAGTAAGGTATTTTAAAATTAGTTTTTTTTTCGTTAATTACCTATAGTTGTAAGTACATAAATATGAAAATAAATTGTCGCCATCTTGAAATGGTTGAAGTAAAACTATGATATTTTGGTATCATTGCAAAGCTAATTCTATGTACATTCCGTAAAAAAATATAGAAATACCGATTCCCTATCCTAGAATTAAAGTTGGAGCCATTTCCGCTAAAACCGGAAGTGACACAAAATTTGTACTAGGATCATTTTATGAGTCCCTTTGTCTAGTTTAGCTTTGCTCCTTAACATTTTCTTGTATCTCTCAAAATAAACGAAATATTTTGGGTGCCGGCCTTTCGCCAAACACCCTGTATATTGATCAAATGTTGAAAATCACAAGTAAAAATATGCTATGCATAAAATTCACAGAATCCATATTTAGTAAATGATTATTATTATGATGTTCGTAAAATACCAGTGTTGATTGTTAAAGCTCAGAAATATCAGATGATTTAGGCGTTGTTCGGTCATTGTCATTTCTAACCTATATTTTAGTAATTAAATTTGAGAACAATCATTTTCTGTGCAATTTGTTATCAAAGCAAGATAAATTCATCAAGTACCTAAAACAATTCAAAATAAAACAACTTATGACTAAAAATAATATTCAAATTACAAAGCAGCAAAGACAAATGTTTTTTATAAAAAAGGTAATAATAATAGCATTACATAAAAAACAAAATGAACTAATATGTTCTTATATTGTTTTAGGACAAATTGTAGAAAGAAATGATACTGAACGTGTTCAGATTAGATCATGCTGGAATTAACAAATTGAAATGTTACATTGGGAAAAGTTAGACTGAACTTCTTTCTGGGTAACATTAAACCAACTTGTCGTGTGTCGATATGGTAAGAAGTAATATTTATTAATTCTTAATTTTAATAATAATCTGGTTTATTTATGAAAATAACTCATTTAAAAATATTTTTAACATCCCCCCGATTTATAATTAAAAAAAATTATCTTTTTATAAAAGTGCATAAAATATTTCTCAGATTAAAAATGAAGGAGCATTCACATATTTGTGAATACAATACCAAACGGTTTTCTTTTGTTTCAGGTCGATGGAATAGAATTTAAGCAACAAACTGTGATATACACAATTAGTTTTAAGTACTAACCTTTAGATATAAGTCATTATACTAACATAAGCACAAACCCACCTTAGTTATAAGTACACGTAGTGGATAGGGTTCAACCTTCCGTCCCTATGGGGGAAGCCATGTGAGGGAGTGAACCTCGACTTGGTACCCACCAACAATATAGGTAAATATATTTCATCAATGTGAATATGAATTTATTTTTATATCTGAGAAATATTTAATGTTAAGATGTTAAAAATATCATAGAGGTAGCAATTAAAATAAAATGTTAATTTTTGCATATATACCAATATATTTATTTATAATGAAAATATATTGAAAATAATATTAAAATTACAAAGTAGAAAAGACAAATGTTTTTTATAAAAAAGGTAATAATAATAGCATTATATAAAAAACAAAATGAACTAATATGTTCTTATATTGTTTTAGGACAAATTGTAGACAGAAATGATACTGAACGTGTTCAGATTAGATCATGCTGGAATTAACAAATTGAAATGTTACATTGGGAATAGTTAGAGTGAACCTCTTTCTGGGTAACATTAAACCAACTTGTCGTTGTCGATATGGTAAGAAGTAATATTTATTAATTCTTAATTTTAATAAACTGGTTTGTTTATGAAAATAACTCATTTAAAAATATTTTTAACATCCCCCCGATTTATAAATTATAATAATTATTTTTTTATAAAATTGCATAAAATATTTCTCAGATTAAAAATGAAGGAGCATTCACATATTTGTGAATACAATACCAACCGGTTTTCTTTTGTTTCAGGTCGATGGAATAGAATTTAAGCAACAAACTGTGATATACACAATTAGTTTTAAGTACTAACCTTTAGATATAAGTCATTATACTAACATAAGCACAAACCCACCTTAGTTATAAGTACACGTAGTGGATAGGGTTCAACCTTCCGTCCCTATGGGGGAAGCCATGTGGGGGAGTGAACCTCGACTTGGTACCCACCAACAATATAGGTAAATATATTTCATCAATGTGAATATGTGAATTTATTTTTATATCTGAGAAATATTTAATGTTAAGATGTTAAAAATATCATAGAGGTAGCAATTAAAAAAAAATGTAAATTTTTGCGTATATACCAATATATTTATTTATAATGAAAATATATTGAAAATAATATTCAAATTACAAAGTAGCAAAGACAAATGTTTTTTATAAAAAAGGTAATAATAATAGCATTATATAAAAAACAAAATGAACTAATATGTTCTTATATTGTTTTAGAACAAATTGTAGAAAGAAATGATACTGAACGTGTTCAGATTAGATCATGCTGGAATTAACAAATTGAAATGTTACATTGGGAAGAGTTAGAGTGAACCTCTTTCTGGGTAACATAAAACCAACTTATCATTGTCGATATGGTAAGAAGTAATATTTATTAATTCTTAATTTTAATAATAATCTGGTTTGTTTATGAAAATAACCCATTTAAAAATATTTTTAACATCCCCCCGATTTATAAAGTATAAAAATTATTTTTTTATAAAATTGCATAAAATATTTCTCAGATTAAAAATGAAGGAGCATTCACATATTTGTGAATACAATACCAACCGGTTTTCTTTTGTTTCAGGTCGATGGAATAGAATTTAAGCAACAAACTGTGATATACACAATTAGTTTTAAGTACTAACCTTTAGATATAAGTCATTATACTAACATAAGCACAAACCCACCTTAGTTATAAGTACACGTAGTGGATAGGGTTCAACCTTCCGTCCCTATGGGGGAAGCCATGTGGGGGAGTGAACCTCGACTTGGTACCCACCAACAATATAGGTAAATATATTTCATCAATGTGAATATGAATTTATTTTTATATCTGAGAAATATTTAATGTTAAGATGTTAAAAATATCATACAGGTAGCAATTAAAAAAAAATGTAAATTTTTGCGTATATACCAATATATTTATTTATAATGAAAATATATTGAAAATAATATTCAAATTACAAAGTAGCAAAGACAAATGTTTTTTATAAAAAAGGTAATAATAATAGCATTATATAAAAGACAAAATGAACTAATATGTTCTTATATTGTTTTAGGACAAATTGTAGAAAGAAATGATACTGAACGTGTTCAGATTAGATCATGCTGGAATTAACAAATTGAAATGTTGCATTGGGAAGAGTTAGAGTTAACCTCTTTCTGGGTAACATTAAACCAAATTGTCGTTGTCGATATGGTAAGAAGTAATATTTATTAATTCTTAATTTTAATAATAATCTGGTTTGTTTATGAAAATAACTCATTTAAAAATATTTTTAACATCCCCCCGATTTATAAATTATAAAAATTAGTTTTTTATAAAATTGCATAAAATATTTCTCAGATTAAAAATGAAGGAGCATTCACATATTTGTCAATACAATACCAACCGGTTTTTTTTTGTTTCAGGTCGATGGAATAGAATTTAAGCAACAAACTGTGATATACACAATTAGTTTTAAGTACTAACCTTTAGATATAAGTCATTATACTAACATAAGCACAAACCCACCTTAGTTATAAGTACACGTAGTGGATAGGGTTCAACCTTCTGTCTTTATGGGGGAAGCCATGTGGGGGAGTGAACCTCGACTTGATACCCACCAACAATATAGGTAAATATATTTCATCAATGTGAATATGAATTTATTTTTATATCTGAAAAATATTTAATGTTAAGATGTTAAAAATATCATAGAGGTAGCAATTAAAAAAAAATGTAAATTTTTGCGTATATACCAATATATTTATTTATAATGAAAATATATTGAAAATAATATTCAAATTACAAAGTAGCAAAGACAAATGTTTTTTATAAAAAAGGTAATAATAATAGCATTATATAAAAAACAAAATGAACTAATATGTTCTTATATTGTTTTAGGACAAATTGTAGAAAGAAATGATACTGAACGTGTTCAGATTAGATCATGCTGGAATTAACAAATTGAAATGTTGCATTGGGAAGAGTTAGAGTGAACCTCTTTCTGGGTAACATTAAACCAACTTGTCGTTGTCGATATGGTAAGAACTAATATTTATTAATTCTTAATTTTAATAATAATCTGGTTTGTTTATGAAAATAACTCATTTAAAAATATTTTTAACATCCCCCCGATTTATAAATTATAAAAATTATTTTTTTATAAAATTGCATAAAATATTTCTCAGATTAAAAATGAAGGAGCATTCACATATTTGTGAATACAATACCAACCGGTTTTCTTTTGTTTCAGGTCGATGGAATAGAATTTAAGCAACAAACTGTGATATTTACAATTAGTTTTAAGTACTAACCGTTAGACATAAGTCACTATACTAACATAAGCACAAACCCACCTTAGTTATAAGTACACGTAGTGGATAGGGTTCAACCTTCCGTCCCTATGGGGGAAGCCATGTGGGGGAGTGAACCTCGACTTGGTACCCACCAACAATATAGGTAAATATATTTCATCAATGTGAATATGAATTTATTTTTATATCTGAGAAATATTTAATGTTAAGATGTTAAAAATATCATAGAGGTAGCAATTAAAATAAAATGTTAATTTTTGCATATATACCAATATATTTATTTATAATGAAAATATATTGAAAATAATATTCAAATTACAAAGTAGCAAAGACAAATGTTTTTTATAAAAAATGTAATAATAATAGCATTATATAAAAAACAAAATGAACTAATATGTTCTTATATTGTTTTAGGAAAAATTGTAGACAGAAATGATACTGAACGTGTTCAGATTAGATCATGCTGGAATTAACAAATTGAAATGTTACATTGGCAAGAGTTAGAGTGAACCTCTTTCTGGGTAACATAAAACCAACTTGTTGTTGTTGATATGGTAAGAAGTAATATTTATTAATTCTTAATTTTAATAATAATCTGGTTTGTTTATGAAAATAACTCATTTAAAAATATTTTTAACATCCCCCCGATTTATAAATTATAAAAATTATTTTTTTATAAAATTGCATAAAATATTTCTCAGATTAAAAATGAAGGAGCATTCACATATTTGTGAATACAATACCAACCGGTTTTCTTTTGTTTCAGGTCGATGGAATAGAATTTAAGCAACAAACTGTGATATACACAATTAGTTTTAAGTACTAACCTTTAGATATAAGTCATTATACTAACATAAGCACAAACCCACCTTAGTTATAAGTACACGTAGTGGATAGGGTTCAACCTTCTGTCCCTATGGGGGAAGCCATGTGGGGGAGTGAACCTCGACTTGGTACCCACCAACAATATAGGTAAATATATTTCATCAATGTGAATATGAATTTATTTTTATATCTGAAAAATATTTAATGTTAAGATGTTAAAAATATCATAGAAGTAGCAATTAAAAAAAAATGTAAATTTTTGCGTATATACCAATATATTTATTTATAATGAAAATATATTGAAAATAATATTCAAATTACAAAGTAGCAAAGACAAATGTTTTTTATAAAAAAGGTAATAATAATAGCATTATATAAAAAACAAAATGAACTAATATGTTCTTATATTGTTTTAGGACAAATTGTAGAAAGAAATGATACTGAACGTGTTCAGATTAGATCATGCTGGAATTAACAAATTGAAATGTTGCATTGGGAAGAGTTAGAGTGAACCTCTTTCTGGGTAACATTAAACCAACTTGTCGTTGTCGATATGGTAAGAACTAATATTTATTAATTCTTAATTTTAATAATAATCTGGTTTGTTTATGAAAATAACTCATTTAAAAATATTTTTAACATCCCCCCGATTTATAAATTATAAAAATTATTTTTTTATAAAATTGCATAAAATATTTCTCAGATTAAAAATGAAGGAGCATTCACATATTTGTGAATACAATACCAACCGGTTTTCTTTTGTTTCAGGTCGATGGAATAGAATTTAAGCAACAAACTGTGATATTTACAATTAGTTTTAAGTACTAACCGTTAGACATAAGTCACTATACTAACATAAGCACAAACCCACCTTAGTTATAAGTACACGTAGTGGATAGGGTTCAACCTTCCGTCCCTATGGGGGAAGCCATGTGGGGGAGTGAACCTCGACTTGGTACCCACCAACAATATAGGTAAATATATTTCATCAATGTGAGTATGTGAATTTATTTTTATATCTGAGAAATATTTAATGTTAAGATGTTAAAAATATCATAGAGGTAGCAATTAAAAAAAATGTAAATTTTTGCGTATATACCAATATATTTATTTATGATGAAAATATATTAAAAATAATATTCAAATTACAAAGTAGCAAAGTCAAATGTTTTTTATAAAAAAGGTAATAATAATAGCATTATATAAAAGACAAAATGAACTAATATGTTCTTATATTGTTTTAGGACAAATTGTAGAAAGAAATGATACTGAACGTGTTCAGATTAAATCATGCTGGAATTAACAAATTGAAATGTTGCATTGGGAAGAGTTAGAGTGAACCTCTTTCTGGGTAACATAAAACCAACTTGTCGTTGTCGATATGGTAAGAAGTAATATTTATTAATTCTTAATTTTAATAATAATCTGGTTTGTTTATGAAAATAACTCATTTAAAAATATTTTTAACATCCCCCCGATTTATAAATTGTAAAAATTATTTTTTTATAAAATTGCATAAAATATTTCTCAGATTAAAAATGAAGGAGCATTCACATATTTGTGAATACAATACCAACCGGTTTTCTTTTGTTTCAGGTCGATGGAATAGAATTTAAGCAACAAACTGTGATATACACAATTAGTTTTAAGTACTAACCTTTAGATATAAGTCATTATACTAACATAAGCACAAACCCACCTTAGTTATAAGTACACGTAGTGGATAGGGTTCAACCTTCTGTCCCTATGGGGGAAGCCATGTGGGGGAGTGAACCTCGACTTGGTACCCACCAACAATATAGGTAAATATATTTCATCAATGTAAATATGAATTTATTTTTATATCTGAGAAATATTTAATGTTAAGATGTTAAAAATATCATAGAGGTAGCAATTAAAAAAAAATGTAAATTTTTGCGTATATACCAATATATTTATTTATAATGAAAATATATTGAAAATAATATTCAAATTACAAAGTAGCAAAGACAAATGTTTTTTATAAAAAAGGTAATAATAATAGCATTATATAAAAAACAAAATGAACTAATATGTTCTTATATTGTTTTAGGACAAATTGTAGAAAGAAATGATACTGAACGTGTTCAGATTAGATCATGCTGGAATTAACAAATTGAAATGTTGCATTGGGAAGAGTTAGACTGAACCTCTTTCTGGGTAACATAAAACCAACTTGTCATTGTCGATATGGTAAGAAGTAATATTTATTAATTCTTAATTTTAATAATAATCTGGTTTGTTTATGAAAATAACCCATTTAAAAATATTTTTAACATCCCCCCGATTTATAAAGTATAAAAATTATTTTTTTATAAAATTGCATAAAATATTTCTCAGATTAAAAATGAAGGAGCATTCACATATTTGTGAATACAATACCAACCGGTTTTCTTTTGTTTCAGGTCGATGGAATAGAATTTAAGCAACAAACTGTGATATACACAATTAGTTTTAAGTACTAACCTTTAGATATAAGTCATTATACTAACATAAGCACAAACCCACCTTAGTTATAAGTACACGTAGTGGATAGGGTTCAACCTTCCGTCCATATGGGGGAAGCCATGTGGGGGAGTGAACCTCGACTTGGTACCCACCAACAATATAGGTAAATATATTTCATCAATGTGAATATGAATTTATTTTTATATTTGAGAAATATTTAATGTTAAGATGTTAAAAATATCATAGAGGTAGCAATTAAAATAAAATGTTAATTTTTGCATATATACCAATATATTTATTTATAATGAAAATATATTGAAAATAATATTCAAATTACAAAGTAGCAAAGACAAATGTTTTTTATAAAAAAGGTAATAATAATAGCATTATATAAAAAACAAAATGAACTAATATGTTCTTATATTGTTTTAGGACAAATTGTAGACAGAAATGATACTGAACGTGTTCAGATTAGATCATGCTGGAATTAACAAATTGAAATGTTACATTGGGAAGAGTTAGAGTGAACCTCTTTCTGGGTAACATAAAACCAACTTGTCGTTGTCGATATGGTAAGAAGTAATATTTATTAATTCTTAATTTTAATAATAATCTGGTTTGTTTATGAAAATAACTCATTTAAAAATATTTTTAACATCCCCCCGATTTATAAATTATAAAAATTATTTTTTTATAAAATTGCATAAAATATTTCTCAGATTAAAAATGAAGGAGCATTCACATATTTGTGAATACAATACCAACCGGTTTTCTTTTGTTTCAGGTCGATGGAATAGAATTTAAGCAACAAACTGTGATATACACAATTAGTTTTAAGTACTAACCTTTAGATATGTCATTATACTAACATAAGCACAAACCCACCTTAGTTATAAGTACACGTAGTGGATAGGGTTCAACCTTCCGTCCCTATGGGGGAAGCCATGTGGGGGAGTGAACCTCGACTTGGTACCCACCAACTA
Source organism: Stenolophus ochropezus (assembly GCA_035578165.1). Taxonomy (NCBI): domain Eukaryota; kingdom Metazoa; phylum Arthropoda; class Insecta; order Coleoptera; family Carabidae; genus Stenolophus; species Stenolophus ochropezus. Next base: position 18,171,054 of record JAQOWZ010000010.1, on the reverse strand, counting down.
TATAGGTAAATATATTTCATCAATGTGAATATGAATTTATTTTTATATCTGAGAAATATTTAATGTTAAGATGTTAAAAATATCATACAGGTAGCAATTAAAAAAAAATGTAAATTTTTGCGTATATACCAATATATTTATTTATAATGAAAATATATTGAAAATAATATTCAAATTACAAAGTAGCAAAGACAAATGTTTCTTATAAAAAAGGTAATAATAATAGCATTATATAAAAAACAAAATGAACTAATATGTTCTTATATTGTTTTAGGACAAATTGTAGAAAGAAATGATGCTGAACGTGTTCAGATTAGATCATGCTGGAATTAACAAATTGAAATGTTACATTGGGAAGAGTTAGAGTGAACCTCTTTCTGCGTAACATAAAACCAACTTGTCATTGTCGATATGGTAAGAAGTAATATTTATTAATTCTTAATTTTAATAATAATCTGGTTTGTTTATGAAAATAACTCATTTAAAAATATTTTTAACATCCCCCCGATTTATAAATTATAAAAATTATTTTTTTATAAAATTGCATAAAATATTTCTCAGATTAAAAATGAAGGAGCATTCACATATTTGTGAATACAATACCAACCGGTTTTCTTTTGTTTCAGGTCGATGGAATAGAATTTAAGCAACAAACTGTGATATTTACAATTAGTTTTAAGTACTAACCGTTAGATATAAGTCATTATACTAACATAAGCACAAACCCACCTTAGTTATAAGTACACGTAGTGGATAGGGTTCAACCTTCCGTCCCTATGGGGGAAGCCATGTGGGGGAGTGAACCTCGACTTGGTACCCACCAACAATATAGGTAAATATATTTCATCAATGTGAGTATGTGAATTTATTTTTATATCTGAGAAATATTTAATGTTAAGATGTTAAAAATATCATAGAGGTAGCAATTAAAAAAAAATGTAAATTTTTGCGTATATACCAATATATTTATTTATGATGAAAATATATTGAAAATAATATTCAAATTACAAAGTAGCAAAGACAAATGTTTTTTATAAAAAAGGTAATAATAATAGCATTATATAAAAAACAAAATGAACTAATATGTTCTTATATTGTTTTAGAACAAATTGTAGAAAGAAATGATACTGAACCTGTTCAGATTAGATCATGCTGGAATTAACAAATTGAAATGTTACACTGGGAAGAGTTAGAGTGAACCTCTTTCTGGGTAACATAAAACCAACTTGTCATTGTCGATATGGTAAGAAGTAATATTTATTAATTCTTAATTTTAATAATAATCTGGTTTGTTTATGAAAATAACCCATTTAAAAATATTTTTAACATCCCCCCGATTTATAAATTATAAAAATTATTTTTTTATAAAATTGCATAAAATATTTCTCAGATTAAAAATGAAGGAGCATTCACATATTTGTGAATACAATATCAACCGGTTTTCTTTTGTTTCAGGTCGATGGAATAGAATTTAAGCAACAAACTGTGATATACACAACTAGTTTTAAGTACTAACCTTTAGATATAAGTCATTATACTAACATAAGCACAAACCCACCTTAGTTATAAGTACACGTAGTGGATAGGGTTCAACCTTCCGTCCCTATGGGGGAAGCCATGTGGGGGAGTGAACCTCGACTTGGTACCCACCAACAATATAGGTAAATATATTTCATCAATGTAAATATGAATTTATTTTTATATCTGAGAAATATTTAATGTTAAGATGTTAAAAATATCATAGAGGTAGCAATTAAAAAAAAATGTAAATTTTTGCGTATATACCAATATATTTATTTATAATGAAAATATATTGAAAATAATATTCAAATTACAAAGTAGCAAAGACATGTTTTTTATAAAAAAGGTAATAATAATAGCATTATATAAAAAACAAAATGAACTAATATGTTCTTATATTGTTTTAGGACAAATTGTAGAAAGAAATGATACTGAACGTGTTCAGATTAGATCATGCTGGAATTAACAAATTGAAATGTTACATTGGGAAGAGTTAGAGTGAACCTCTTTCTGCGTAACATAAAACCAACTTGTCATTGTCGATATGGTAAGAAGTAATATTTATTAATTCTTAATTTTAATAATAATCTGGTTTGTTTATGAAAATAACTCATTTAAAAATATTTTTAACATCCCCCCGATTTATAAATTATAAAAATTATTTTTTTATAAAATTGCATAAAATATTTCTCAGATTAAAAATGAAGGAGCATTCACATATTTGTGAATACAATACCAACCGGTTTTCTATTGTTTCAGGTCGATGGAATAGAATTTAAGCAACAAACTGTGATATACACAATTAGTTTTAAGTACTAACCTTTAGATATAAGTCATTATACTAACATAAGCACAAACCCACCTTAGTTATAAGTACACGTAGTGGATAGGGTTCAACCTTCCGTCCCTATGGGGGAAGCCATGTGGGGGAGTGAACCTCGACTTGGTACCCACCAACAATATAGGTAAATATATTTCATCAATGTGAATATGAATTTATTTTTATATCTGAGAAATATTTAATGTTAAGATGTTAAAAATATCATAGAGGTAGCAATTAAAAAAAAATGTAAATTTTTGCGTATATGCCAATATATTTATTTATAATGAAAATATATTGAAAATAATATTCAAATTACAAAGTAGCAAAGACAAATGTTTTTTATAAAAAAGGTAATAATAATAGCATTATATAAAAAACAAAATGAACTAATATGTTCTTATATTGCTTTAGGACAAATTGTAGAAAGAAATGATACTGAACGTGTTCAGATTAGATCATGCTGGAATTAACAAATTGAAATGTTGCATTGGGAAGAGTTAGAGTGAATATCTTTCTGGGTAACATAAAACCAACTTGTCATTGTCGATATGGTAAGAAGTAATATTTATTAATTCTTAATTTTAATAATAATCTGGTTTGTTTATGAAAATAACTCATTTAAAAATATTTTTAACATCCCCCCGATTTATAAATTATAAAAATTATTTTTTTATAAAATTGCATAAAATATTTCTCAGATTAAAAATGAAGGAGCATTCACATATTTGTGAATACAATACCAACCGGTTTTCTTTTGTTTCAGGTCGATGGAATAGAATTTAAGCAACAAACTGTGATATACACAATTAGTTTTAAGTACTAACCTTTAGATATAAGTCATTATACTAACATAAGCACAAACCCACCTTAGTTATAAGTACACGTAGTGGATAGGGTTCAACCTTCCGTCCCTATGGGGGAAGCCATGTGGGGGAGTGAACCTCGACTTGGTACCCACCAACAATATAGGTAAATATATTTCATCAATGTGAATATGAATTTATTTTTATATCTGAGAAATATTTAATGTTAAGATGTTAAAAATATCATACAGGTAGCAATTAAAAAAAAATGTAATTTTTTGCGTATATACCAATATATTTATTTATAATGAAAATATATTGAAAATAATATTCAAATTACAAAGTAGCAAAGACAAAGGTTTTTTTATAAAAAAGGTAATAATAATTGCATTATATAAAAAACAAAATGAACTAATATGTTCTTATATTGTTTTAGGACAAATTGTAGAAAGAAATGATACTGAACGTGTTCAGATTAGATCATGCTGGAATTAACAAATTGAAATGTTGCATTGGGAAGAGTTAGAGTGAACCTCTTTCTGGGTAACATTAAACCAACTTGTCGTTGTCGATATGGTAAGAAGTAATATTTATTAATTCTTAATTTTAATAATAATCTGGTTTGTTTATGAAAATAACTCATTTAAAAATATTTTTAACATCCCCCCAATTTATAAATTATAAAAATTATTTTTTTATAAAATTGCATAAAATATTTCTCAGATTAAAAATGAAGGAGCATTCACATATTTGTGAATACAATACCAACCGGTTTTCTTTTGTTTCAGGTCGATGGAATAGAATTTAAGCAACAAACTGATATACACAATTAGTTTTAAGTACTAACCTTTAGATATAAGTCATTATACTAACATAAGCACAAACCCACCTTAGTTATAAGTACACGTAGTGGATAGGGTTCAACCTTCCGTCCCTATGGGGGAAGCCATGTGGGGGAGTGAACCTCGACTTGGTACCCACCAACAATATAGGTAAATATATTTCATCAATGTAAATATGAATTTATTTTTATATCTGAGAAATATTTAATGTTAAGATGTTAAAAATATCATAGAGGTAGCAATTAAAAAAAAATGTAAAATTTTGCGTATATACCAATATATTTATTTATAATGAAAATATATTGAAAATAATATTCAAATTACAGAGTAGCAAAGACATGTTTTTTATAAAAAAGGTAATAATAATAGCATTATATAAAAAACAAAATGAACTAATATGTTCTTATATTGTTTTAGGACAAATTGTAGAAAGAAATGATACTGAACGTGTTCAGATTAGATCATGCTGGAATTAACAAATTGAAATGTTACATTGGGAAGAGTTAGAGTGAACCTCTTTCTGGGTAACATAAAACCAACTTGTCATTGTCGATATGGTAAGAAGTAATATTTATTAATTCTTAATTATAATAATAATCTAGTTTGTTTATGAAAATAACTCATTTAAAAATATTTTTAACATCCCCCCGATTTATAAATTATAAAAATTATTTTTTTATAAAATTGCATAAAATATTTCTCAGATTAAAAATGAAGGAGCATTCACATATTTGTGAATACAATACCAACCGGTTTTTTTTTTGTTTCAGGTCGATGGAATAGAATTTAAGCAACAAACTGTGATATACACAATTAGTTTTAAGTACTAACCTTTAGATATAAGTCATTATACTAACATAAGCACAAACCCACCTTAGTTATAAGTACACGTAGTGGATAGGGTTCAACCTTCCGTCCCTATGGGGGAAGCCATGTGGGGGAGTGAACCTCGACTTGGTACCCACCAACAATATAGGTAAATATATTTCATCAATGTGAATATGAATTTATTTTTATATCTGAGAAATATTTAATGTTAAGATGTTAAAAATATCATACAGGTAGCAATTAAAAAAAATGTAATTTTTTCCGTATATACCAATATATTTATTTATAATGAAAATATATTGAAAATAATATTCAAATTACAAAGTAGCAAAGACAAATGTTTTTTTTATAAAAAAGGTAATAATAATAGCATTATATAAAAAACAAAATGAACTAATATGTTCTTATATTGTTTTAGGACAAATTGTAGAAAGAAATGATACTGAACGTGTTCAGATTAGATCATGCTGGAATTAACAAATTGAAATGTTGCATTGGGAAGAGTTAGAGTGAACCTCTTTCTGGGTAACATTAAACCAACTTGTCGTTGTCGATATGGTAAGAAGTAATATTTATTAATTCTTAATTTTAATAATAATCTGGTTTGTTTATGAAAATAACTCATTTAAAAATATTTTTAACATCCCCCCGATTTATAAATTATAAAAATTATTTTTTTATAAAATTGCATAAAATATTTCTCAGATTAAAAATGAAGGAGCATTCACATATTTGTGAATACAATACCAACCGGTTTTCTTTTGTTTCAGGTCGATGGAATAGAATTTAAGCAACAAACTGTGATATACACAATTAGTTTTAAGTACTAACCTTTAGATATAAGTCATTATACTAACATAAGCACAAACCCACCTTAGTTATAAGTACACGTAGTGGATAGGGTTCAACCTTCCGTCCCTATGGGGGAAGCCATGTGGGGGAGTGAACCTCGACTTGGTACCCACCAACAATATAGGTAACTATATTTCATCAATGTGAATATGAATTTATTTTTATATCTGAGAAATATTTAATGTTAAGATGTTAAAAATATCATAGAGGTAGCAATTAAAAAAAATGTAAAATTTTGCGTATATACCAATATATTTATTTATGATGAAAATATATTGAAAATAATATTCAAATTACAAAGTAGCAAAGACAAATGTTTCTTATAAAAAAGGTAATAATAATAGCATTATATAAAAAACAAAATGAACTAATATGTTCTTATATTGTTTTAGGACAAATTGTAGAAAGAAATGATACTGAACGTGTTCAGATTAGATCATGCTGGAGTTAACAAATTGAAATGTTACATTGGGAAGAGTTAGAGTGAACCTCTTTCTGGGTAACATAAAACCAACTTGTCATTGTCGATATGGTAAGAAGTAATATTTATTAATTCTTAATTTTAATAATAATCTGGTTTGTTTATGAAAATAAACCATTTAAAAATATTTTTAACATCCCCCCGATTTATAAAGTATAAAAATTATTTTTTTTATAAAATTGCATAAAATATTTCTCAGATTAAAAATGAAGGAGCATTCACATATTTGTGAATACAATACCAACCGGTTTTCTTTTGTTTCAGGTCGATGGAATAGAATTTAAGCAACAAACTGTGATATACACAATTAGTTTTAAGTACTAACCTTTAGATATAAGTCATTATAATAACATAAGCACAAACCCACCTTAGTTATAAGTACACGTAGTGGATAGGGTTCAACCTTCCGTCCCTATGGGGGAAGCCATGTGGGGGAGTGAACCTCGACTTGGTACCCACCAACAATATAGGTAACTATATTTCATCAATGTGAATATGAATTTATTTTTATATCTGAGAAATATTTAATGTTAAGATGTTAAAAATATCATAGAGGTAGCAATTAAAAAAAATGTAAAATTTTGCGTATATACCAATATATTTATTTATGATGAAAATATATTGAAAATAATATTCAAATTACAAAGTAGCAAAGACAAATGTTTCTTATAAAAAAGGTAATAATAATAGCATTATATAAAAAAACAAAATGAACTAATATGTTCTTATATTGTTTTAGGACAAATTGTAGAAAGAAATGATACTGAACGTGTTCAGATTAGATCATGCTGGAATTAACAAATTGAAATGTTACATTGGGAAGAGTTAGAGTGAACCTCTTTCTGGGTAACATAAAACCAACTTGTCATTGTCGATATGGTAAGAAGTAATATTTATTAATTCTTAATTTTAATAATAATCTGGTTTGTTTATGAAAATAACTCATTTAAAAATATTTTTAACATCCCCCCGATTTATAAATTATAAAAATTATTTTTTTATAAAATTGCATAAAATATTTCTCAGATTAAAAATGAAGGAGCATTCACATATTTGTGAATACAATACCAACCGGTTTTCTTTTGTTTCAATTGAAATATGTATATATGTTTGATAAAATGAATACTGGTTTGAAATAATTAACAAGAAAAACAGAATAATTTATTTATATAATAAACACAACTGACAGAATTATTTCATTCATAACAACAACATTATTTTTTATATATATGCCTACTTCTAAAGTTATTTTAAAATGATAAGGATGGTTGATCAAATTTGAAATATTTCAACACTCTCCCTCATTTGATAACTTAAGAAGTCCAAAATTATTACATAATTTTTTTAAGTCTAGGAGCATGAACTGGTTTCGTCAAAAAATCTGCTAATTGATTATTAGTATCAATTCGTAAAATTTTAATTTTACCTGACGTTACCAGTTCTCTCACAAAAAAGTGTCTAATTTCAATATGTTTAGTTCTGCGATGATATTCGGGGTTCTTTGCTAGTCGAATTGTTGCTTCATTGTCAACTCGCAGAACAGGAAGCTTTGTCAAATGACCAAGGTCTTGTAGCATTCTTGTGAGCCATATTATTTCTTTTGCTGCTTCACTAGCTGCTACAATTTCAGCTTCGGTGGTAGAAGTTGCTACTGAAGACTGCATTTGGCTGGTCCAGGATATGGGGCCACCTGAGTAAAGACAAAGAATACCTGTAGTTGAACGTCTAGTCTCATAGTCACCACCATGATCTGCATCGCTGAAAACCTCTAATTGATCTTTATCTACATTACTTTTGTAGATAATACCAACATCAGTTGTGCCTTGCAAATATCGTAAAATTCTCTTTACTTTGATGACGTCACAACTGGTAGGATTTTCCAATTTTCTGGATACTACACTCACAGCGTAAGCAATATCAGGCCTGGTTCCGCACATAAGATACATCAATGCGCCAACAACCTGTCTATAAGGAAAGTTAACATTGATTTTATCTTCATTGTCTTCATCATCTTTAATAATTGGGGTTGATACAGATCTACAATTTTCCATTCCAAATCTTTCCAAAATTTTTCTTGCATAATGTTTCTGTGATACAGTTATAGACCCGTCTTTATCTTGATTAATTTCTAATCCTAAAAAGAACGATGCGGTCTTTGTTGTTATTTTAAATTCATTTCGTAGATCTTGTAAAAATTCTTGAACTTCATTGTCATCATTACTCGCAATTAAGCCATCGTCTACGTAAAGAGCAAGAATTATTTTCTTCATTTTTCTTTCTCTTATAAAGAAGCAGGGATCTGCTTGACTGGTTTTAAATCCCATTTTCTGTAAATAGTCCATAAATTTTTTACTCCAACATCGAGGGGCTTGTTTTAATCCATATAAGCTTTTTCTTAACCTACATACTCTCCCTGTTTTATCACTGTATCCTTCTGGTTGCTTCATATATATTGTATCTTCTAATTCGCCATACAAAAAAGCTGTTGATACATCCATTTGTGTAAGAGACAATTTTTCATTAGCTGCAATACTTAAAAGTGTTCTTATTGTTGTCATTCTTACCACAGGGCTAAATGTTTCATCAAAATCAATCCCTCTTTTTTGTGAGAAACTCTTAACTACGCTCTGCTACCAATTTTCTTTATTCCAAATACGATACCCTTCATTATTATCGTATCCAATTAATATACCTCTTATTGCCTTTTTATCCAGTTTCTTTCTTCTTTGATCAGGAATATGTGCATAACACGTTGAACCAATTATTCTTAAATGTTTAATTCTTGGCTTCTTGTTATACCATAACTCATAGGGAGACATTTCGAAAACACTTGAAGGTCCAGTTCGATTTAAAATATAACAAGCAGTATTAATTATTTCAGCCCATAAAAATTGTGGAATATTACCTTGTGTATGCATCATTGCTCTTGCTGTTTCAATTATTGTTCTATTTTCCCTCTCACTACTACCGTTTTGCTCCGGAGTGTAAGGCATGGTGAGTCTCTGAACGATTCCTTTTTCTTCAAGTATTTTCTTCACATTCTTGTTATCAAATTCTCGTCCATTGTCACTTAATAGTTCTTTGATGGAATGTCCTGAAGTTTGAACTTCAGCTAGCATTTGTTTTAATTTTTCTGCAACTTCAGATTTTTCTTTCAAAAAATAAATGTACCGAAATCTGGAATAATCGTCCTTAAATAAAACAAAATAACGATATCCAGAATTTGATGGATGAAATGGCCCACACACGTCTGTGTGAAACAACTCGCCCGGTTTTGTTGCTCTTATTCTGTTACCAAAAGGGAGTCTATGTGCCTTACCATATATACATCCGGTACAGAGTTCATTATCTAATTTTACATTAATTCCAAGCTCTTTACTAATTTTTGACTTAACATGACATTTATTTTGATGTCCAAGTCTTTCATGATATAACTGAAGTAAGTTTTCATCATTAAATACATTTACTTCAGCAGGATATTGTGGCTTTACATTTTTAAGAGCAAGTTTATAGAGCCCTCCGTATAGATTTCGAACTCCTACTAATATTATCTTATTCCCAATTTTAAACTCACATTTTTCAGCTTTTGAATAAAATACTGAATTGGGATGTTTATCTTGTGCAGATAAAACAGAAAACAGATTTTTCTTAATGCTAGGTACATACCAAACATCTTCTAGGGTAATTTTATGCCATTTACCGTATACTACTGCCTCTATTTCAATGCTTCCTTTTCCAATTGCTTTAATTAAGTTTCCATTTGCTGTAGTTACAGTATGTTCACAAGAAAAATTTTGAAAACTTTTAAATATATCCTTGCGATTTGTCACATGATTTGTTGCACCATTGTCTACATACCAATCTTCATCTGTTTCTTCAGTAGATGAAATTTCAGCTGACACTGTAAGCAGAGACAAATTTATATCATTCTGACCTGGCTTTGACTTCGGAGGATATCCATCAGCCTTCCATTTACGACATTGTATTATTTTATGACCCTTTTTCTTACAATAATTACATATTATTTTCTTTTTAAATTCTGTATATTTCTCTGCATTTTGTTTTGAATGATGTGTAGATACTAGTACTTCTTGAGGAGTTTTTTCATTCTCTATACATTTGTTCTTCAGAGCTCTTTCATATGCGCAAAGCTGGTTAGTTAGATTATCAATATTTCTATCTGCTTTTGACATCAGCATCCAGCTAGATTTAAAAGAGAAATAGTCTTCTGGTAAAGTACCTAAAATTTTACATATTAAAAACAGGTCAGGCAATTCATATTTATTTTGAGCATCTCTATTCATTTCTTCTTTTAATTCATTCCACATATTTTTCAATTTTGACATATGTGTTGATATGTCATCATGAACTAATTTGTTGTAATTGAAAAATTGTAGACAAATATCATATATTTTATCTTCAGATATGCCATCATACAACCTATGTAGCTCATTCCATACGTTGCGAGCAGTTGTAAAACGCATAATTTTCTGAAGTGTCTCTTCTGTCATATTAATTGTCATTACAATTAATGCATTACTGTCTGCTTTTAGAAATGCTTCTAATTCAGTCTTGTATCTTTCTTTTTCTTGTTGAGTTGCAGTTACAGGCAATGATTCAGGTTTCACAAATTTTCCTGTTACAACTTCCATCGCACCAGAAATACTTCTCAAACATATACATATTTTGTACTTCCATGTACTCCAGTTGGTCTTTCCTTCCAGTAGTCCAATATGTGCAAATCTTGAGCTATCCATCTTCACTTTTCAAGATTTTGAAAAAGAGACTTATTAACTACAACAGATCACAATGAGTTTAAATTTTTAGTTAGCTATTTTTGAATACGTTCCTGGGCCCATAACCAATTGAAATATGTATATATGTTTGATAAAATGAATACTGGTTTGAAATAATTAACAAGAAAAACAGAATAATTTATTTATATAATAAACACAACTGACAGAATTATTTCATTCATAACAACAACATTATTTTTTATATATATGCCTACTTCTAAAGTTATTTTAAAATGATAAGGATGGTTGATCAAATTTGAAATATTTCAACAGTTTCAGGTCGATGGAATAGAATTTAAGCAACAAACTGTGATATACACAACTAGTTTTAAGTACTAACCTTTAGATATAAGTCATTATACTAACATAAGCACAAACCCACCTTAGTTATAAGTACACGTAGTGGATAGGGTTCAACCTTCCGTCCCTATGGGGGAAGCCATGTGGGGGAGTGAACCTCGACTTGGTACCCACCAACAATATAGGTAAATATATTTCGTCAATGTAAATATGAATTTATTTTTATATCTGAGAAATATTTAATGTTAAGATGTTAAAAATATCATAGAGGTAGCAATTAAAAAAAAATGTAATTTTTTGCATAATATTCCAATATATTTATTTATAATGAAAATATATTGAAAATAATATTCAAATTACAAAGTAGCAAAGACAAAGGTTTTTTTATAAAAAAGGTAATAATAATAGCATTATATAAAAAACAAAATGAACTAATATGTTCTTATATTGTTTTAGGACAAATTGTAGAAAGAAATGATACTGAACGTGTTCAGATTAGATCATACTGGAATTAACAAATTGAAATGTTACATTGGGAAGAGTTATAGTGAACCTCTTTCTGGGTAACATTAAACCAACTTGTCATTGTCGATATGGTAAGAAGTAATATTTATTAATTCTTAATTTTAATAATAATCTGGTTTGTTTATGAAAATAACTCATTTAAAAATATTTTTAACATCCCCCCGATTTCTGAATTATAAAAATTATTTTTTTATAAAATTGCATAAAATATTTCTCAGATTAAAAATGAAGGAGCATTCACATATTTGTGAATACAATACCAACCGGTTTTCTTTTGTTTCAGGTCGATGGAATAGTATTTAAGCAACAAACTGTGATATACACAATTAGTTTTAAGTACTAACCTTTAGATATAAGTCATTATACTAACATAAGCACAAACCCACCGTAGTTATAAGTACACGTAGTGGATAGGGTTTAACCATCCGTCCCTATGGGGAAGCCATGTGGAGGAGTGAACCTCGACTTGGTACCCACCAACAATATAGGTAAATATATTTCATCAATGTGAATATGAAATTATTTTTATATCTGAGAAATATTTAATGTTAAGATGTTAAAAATATCATAGAGGTAGCAATTTAAAAAAAATAATGTAAATTTTTGCATATATACCCATATATTTATTTATAAAGAAAATATATTGAAAATAATATTCAAATTACAAAGTAGCAAAGACACAAATATTTTTTTATAAAAAAGGTAATAATAATAGCATTATATTAAAAACAAAATGAACTAATATGTTCTTATATTGTTTTAGGACAAATCGTAGAAAACAATTATGCTGAACGTGTTTAGATTAGATCATGCTGGAATTAACAAATTGAAATGTTACATTGGGAAGAGATAGAGTGAACCTCTTTCTGGGTAACATTAAACCAAATTGTCGTTGTCTATATGGTAAGAATTTTTTTTTTATTAATTCTTAATTTTAATAATAATCTGGTTTGTTTATGAAAATAACTTATTTAAAAATATTTTTAACATCCTCCCGATTTCTAAATTATAAAAATTATTTTTTTATAAAATTGTATAAAATATTTCTCAGATTAAAAATGAAGGAGCATTCACATATTTGTGAATACAATACCAACCGGTTTTCTTTTGTTTCAGGTCGATGGAATAGAATTTAAGCAACAAACTGTGATATACACAATTAGTTTTAAGTACTAACCTTTAGATATAAGTCATTATACTAACATAAGCACAAACCCACCTTAGTTATAAGTACACGTAGTGGATAGGGTTCAACCTTCCGTCCCTATGGGGGAAGCCATGTGGAGGAGTGAACCTTGACTTCGAAACATTCCACGCGGTATAATCCCACGCCGTATAAATGTCATGTCGTATAAATGTTCGCCCCTCCACTGTTAGTTCCACCCGGAATAAATGCCATGTCGTATAAACGCTATCCCCACCACTCCAGTGCCACGCCGTATAATGGGGTGCGAATTGGAACGTATTGAAATATTTTGGTAGCGTCAAGTAAGAAATACAGTTCTCTGTAAATATTCACGTAAACATACTTGTATATTGACTAGAGAAGAATAGATGGCGCAGTTCAAACAATACTAGTACACATATAACATATTTCTTACTTAATTAAATGTCAAAAAAAGCAAAAGTCTTGCATACAGTTGTATGATTAAGAGTAGTGTAATAAGTAATATAACATGTACACATTTATTGCAAATAGGAAGTAATAAAATTAAATAGAAGAAGGATTGGTAATATGAATACTTTACTATAAAATAAATTTAGATAAAAAGATGCATGTACGTATACCACGGACGAATATGAATGGGAAAACAGTTTTTCCTTCAATGAAACATACTTATTTTAGTTCCACATGAATAATAATGGAATCTTCTTGGAGTTATCTGAAAAATCATCATCTCTAAAAAAAATAGTTCAATCAAAATTTATGGTATTTAATTTAAAATTGCAAACAGTTTTCCGATTTTAGGAATATAAAAAATAAGCAAAATATCATCAGTCCCATGGCACTTGGTAACTTGTTATGAATTATGAACATTATTTTGTATTTTTTTTATAAATATATTTTTTTTAAATAATACTACCTATATTTTTACACCTCACCTATCTTATTAAAAGAGATATTTTCATGTTTTCATCTTGCAAAAAGTCAGACAATGAGATTTGCGACATGGAAAAGTGAAGTTGGCAGCAGATTCGATATTGCGATGTATATGTGAACAAACCAACAAACCACGCGATGTGGATAAAGGAGTTAGATCAGGGCTAACTTAAATTATATACACATCTTAAATATATGATATATTGCTTTTATATACAAATATTACGTAAAAATGTATGTGCTTATGTAAAGTATACATTAGTGACATAAATAACAATTTTGACCTGTAACTTTTACGCGCCAAATATAAATTTGTATCAACACATTAAGTAATAACTATTGATAATAACAACTATTATGTGCCTGTAGTTCATATTTCACACATATTATACACATTAGAATGCAAACATATCCTGGGTATTATAACGAACAGAGATTCTTCAAGACAATAAAAAATATTGAAGTTTAAATTATCATTAACATTTTTACGTTTGTCAACCGAAATTAGGATGTTATTTGAAAATCTTAAAATATTTTTTGGCATTCTCAAATACTAATGATCGTTTGCCCCCTTATTACATAAATTTTAAGTTTCCTTTAAATCGACAATATCACATGGGAATAAAATGTTAAATGAACTATTTAACATTGGTGTCAAAATTTCGATTTGCATTTTTTTATTAAGTGTTTGTGCACTTAGACTTAAGTTTCAAAATTAAAGAACAGCGATCCCACTTAATATAGGTAAATGGTAAAACAGAGGATTACCTAAGTAAAAAACTATTAAACTTGGTATTTAATACTAACACATAGCACATTATGAAAATACTTTGGTATAGTTTTTGGATTTTAAAGTTATTGAATAGAAACAACTTGTTTATACATAAAGTATGTAAATTTATTGTTAAACATTTATAAAAAAAATGTTGATACATAATACATCATCAATTACTTTATATGAGTACTAAATACAAAAAATTAACGTACACGTAAGATTTTAAATTTGTTTCTTGATCTCGAAAAATTCAAACCATCTGCAAATTCGTAATAGAATAATCTAAACTTCCAAAGTTTCTTTTTGAAAAAATATGTAACCAAACACATAAGTAACCACGTAATATGTTTTTAATTCTACCGATATCTTTTCAAATTCAAATAAATCTGCTTGGATGCTGAAAGAACCGAAGATTTCGTTTAAAGAATTGAATTCCGTTGTCCATCGCTTTACAAAAAATCCCTTTTCTGTAATGAAGTATGAACTTACCGTTATTTATTCATTTAAAGGTGTAAATATGTAGTAGGTACTCATATAAAGTAATTGAAGATGTATTATGTATCAACATTTTTTTTTATAAATGTTTAACAATAAATTTACATACTCTATGTATAAACAAGTTGTTTCTATTCAATAACTTCAAAATCCAAAAACTATACCAAAGTATTTTCATAATGTGCTATGTGTTAGTATTAAATACCAAGTTTAATAGTTTTTTACTTAGGTAGTCCTCTGTTTTACCATTTATATATATATATATATATATATATATATATATATATATATATATATATAAATTCCCATCATTCCTCTTCGGAACATAGGGCCTCCACAAAACTTCGCCATCTGACCCGGTTTTTGGCGAGTTCCTTTACTTCTCTCCAGGACTTATTCATTTTTCGTGCTTCAGCTAGGATTGTTCTCCTCCAAGTCATTCTTGGTCTTCCTCTCCCGCGGGTGCCTTGTGGGTTCCAGTCTAGGGCTTGTCTGGTGATATCGCTCAGTGGGCGCCGAAGTATATGGCCAAGCCAACCCCACTTTCGCTTTCGAATTTCGTACTCAATGGGCTTTTGTTTTGTTTTGGTGTACAGGTCGCTGTTGGTTATCTTGATTGGCCAGAAAATACGTAATATTCTACGTAGGCATTTGTTTACAAAGACTTGTAGCATTTTATTTATGGAGTAAGTAGTTTTCCAGGTTTCACACCCGTACAACAAAACTGATTTTACATTCGTGTTAAATATACGTAATTTAGTACATGTAGAGTACGCTCTTGAACGCCATATGGGCCCGAGTATTCCAAAGGCTTTGTTGGCCTTCTTCATTCTTTCTTTAACGTCATTTTCTGTGCCGCCGGTCTGGTCGATAATGCTGCCGAGATAAGTAAAGCTGGTAACTTCTTCTATTCGTTGGCCATTGATGGTGATGGGTTCGTTGCTGGTTATACCTATCCGGAGTTCTTTTGTTTTGTTTAAGTTGATTTTTAGACCTACTTTATTAGCTTCTTCTTCCAGACGTTGCAGTTTAACATTCATATTTGCAGGATTGTGACTTAGGAGGCATATATCGTCAGCGTAATCGAGATCTTCTAGTCTGTTAGTTAAACCCCATTGTATTCCTTTTTGTGAGTTGTTAGCTTTTTTTTAGTACTGAGTCTAAGACTTTTACCATTTACCTATATTAATTGGGATCGCTGTTCTTTAATTTTAAGACTTAAGTCTAAGTGCACAAACACTTAATAAAAAAATGCAAATCGAAATTTTGACACCAATGTTAAATAGTTCATTTAACATTTTATTCCCATGTGATATTGTCGATTTAAAGGAAACTTAAAATTTATGTAATATGGGGGCAAACGATCATTAGTATTTGAGAATGCAAAAAAATATTTTAAGATTTTCAAATAACATCCTAATTTCGGTTGACAAACGTAAAAATGTTAATGATAATTTAAACTTCAATATTTTTTATTGTCTTGAAGAATCTCTGTTCGTTATAATACCCAGGATATGTTTGCATTCTAATGTGTATAACATGTATGAAATATGAACTACAGGCACATAATAGTTGTTATTATCAATAGTTATAACTTAATGTATTGATACAAATTTATATTTGGCGCGTAAAAGTTACAGGTCAAAATTGTTATTTATGTCACTAATGTATACTTTACATAAGCACATACATTTTTACGTAATATTTGTATATAAAAGCAATATATCATATATTTAAGATGTGTATATAATTTAAGTTAGCCCTGATCTAACTCCTTTATCCACATCGCGTGGTTTGTTGGTTTGTTCACATATACATCGCAATATCGAATCTGCTGCCAACTTCACTTTTCCATGTCGCAAATCTCATTGTCTGACTTTTTGCAAGATGAAAACATGAAAATATCTCTTTTAATAAGATAGGTGAGGTGTAAAAATATAGGTAGTATTATTTAAAAAAAATATATTTATAAAAAAAATACAAAATAATGTTCATAATTCATAACAAGTTACCAAGTGCCATGGGACTGATGATATTTTGCTTATTTTTTATATTCCTAAAATCGGAAAACTGTTTGCAATTTTAAATTAAATACCATAAATTTTGATTGAACTATTTTTTTTAGAGATGATGATTTTTCAGATAACTCCAAGAAGATTCCATTATTATTCATGTGGAACTAAAATAAGTATGTTTCATTGAAGGAAAAACTGTTTTCCCATTCATATTTGTCCGTGGTATACGTACATGCATCTTTTTATCTAAATTTATTTTATAGTAAAGTATTCATATTACCAATCCTTCTTCTATTTAATTTTATTACTTCCTATTTGCAATAAATGTATACATGTTATATTACTTATTACACTACTCTTAATCATACAACTGTATGCAAGACTTTTGCTTTTTTTGACATTTAATTAAGTAAGAAATATGTTATATGTGTACTAGTATTGTTTGAACTGCGCCATCTATTCTTCTCTAGTCAATATACAAGTATGTTTACGTGAATATTTACAGAGAACTGTATTTCTTACTTGACGCTACCAAAATATTTCAATACGTTCCAATTCGCACCCCATTATACGGCGTGGCACTGGAGTGGTGGGGATAGCGTTTATACGACATGGCATTTATTCCGGGTGGAACTAACAGTGGAGGGGCGAACATTTATACGACATGACATTTATACGGCGTGGGATTATACCGCGTGGCACGCACTCCCTTGACTTGGTACCCACCAACAATATAGGTAAATATATTTCAAGAATGTGAATATGAATTTATTTTTATATCTGAGAAATATTTAATGATAAGATGTTAAAAATATCATAGAGGTAGCAATTTAAAAAAAATAATGTAAATTTTTGCATATATACCAATATATTTATTTATAATGAAAATATATTGAAAATAATATTCAAATTACAAAGTAGCAAAGACACAAATATTTTTTATAAAAAAGGTAATAATAATAGCATTATATAAAATACAAAATGAACTAATATGTTCTTATATTGTTTTAGGACAAATCGTAGAAAACAATTATACTGAACGTGTTTAGGTTAGATCATGCTGGAATTAACAAATTGAAATGTTACACTGGGAAGAGTTAGAGTGAACTTCTTTCTGGGTAACATTAAACCAATTTGTCGTTGTCTATATGGTAAGAAGTAATATTTATTAATTCTTAATTTTAATAATAATCTGGTTTGTTTATGAAAATAACCTATTTAAAAATATTTTTAACAT
This sequence comes from Stenolophus ochropezus, assembly GCA_035578165.1. Taxonomy (NCBI): domain Eukaryota; kingdom Metazoa; phylum Arthropoda; class Insecta; order Coleoptera; family Carabidae; genus Stenolophus; species Stenolophus ochropezus. The sequence goes on along the minus strand of JAQOWZ010000010.1, from coordinate 18,152,660 downwards.
CCCCCGATTCCTAAATTATAAATATTATTTTTTTATAAAATTGCATAAAATATTTCTCAGATTAAAAATGAAGGAGCATTCACATATTTGTGAATGCAATACCAACCGGTTTTCTTTTGTTTCAGGTCGATGGAATAGAATTTAAGCAACAAACTGTGATATACACAATTAGTTTTCAGTACTAACCTTTAGATATAAGTCATTATACTAACATAAACACAAACCTACCTTAGTTATAAGTACACGTAGTGGGTAGGGTTTAACCTTCTGTCCCTATAGGGGAAGCCATGTGAAGGAGTGAACTTCGACTTGGTACCCACCAACAATATAGGTATATAAATATATTCCATCAATGTGAATATGAATTTATTTTTATATCTGAGAAATATTTAATGTTAAGATATTAAAAATATCATAGAGGTAGCAATTTAAAAAAAAAATGTAAATTTTTGCATATATACCAATATATTTATTTATAATGAAAACATATTGAAAATAATATATAAATTACAAAGTAGCAAAGACAAAAATTTTTTTTTATAAAAAAGGTAATAATAATAGCATTATATAAAAACAAAATGAACTAATATGTTCCTATATTGTTTTAGGACAAATCGTAGAAAACAATTATACTGAACGTGTTTAGGTTAGATCATGCTGGAATTAACAAATTGAAATGTTACACTGGGAAGAGTTAGAGTGAACCTCTTTCTGGGTAACATTAAACCAATTTGTCGTTGTCTATATGGTAAGAAGTAATATTTATTAATTTCTAATTTTAATAATAATCTGGTTTGTTTATGAAAATAACCTATTTAAAAATATTTTTAACATCCCCCCGATTTCTAAATTATAAATATTATTTTTTTATAAAATTGCATAAAATATTTCTCAGATTAAAAATGAAGGAGTATTCACATATTTGTGAATACAATACCAACCGGTTTTCTTTTGTTTCAGGTCGATGGAATAGAATTTAAGCAACAAACTGTGATATACACAATTAGTTTTAAGTACTAACCTTTAGATATAAGTCATTATACTAACATAAACACAAACCTACCTTAGTTATAAGTACACGTAGTGGGTAGGGTTTAACCTTCTGTCCCTATGGGGGAAGCCATGTGGAGGAGCGAACCTCGACTTGGTACCCACCAACAATATAGGTATATAAATATATTCCATCAATGTGAATATGAATTTATTTTTATATCTGAGAAATATTTAATGTTAAGATATTAAAAATATCATAGAGTTAGCAATTTAAAAAAAAAATGTAAATTTTTGCATATATACCAATATATTTATTTATATTGAAAACATATTGAAAATAATATATAAATTACAAAGTAGCAAAAACAAAAATTTTTTTTTATAAAAAAGGTAATAATAATAGCATTATATAAAAACAAAATGAACTAATATGTTCCTATATTGTTTTAGGACAAATCGTAGAAAAAAATTATACTGAACGTGTTCAAATTAGATTATGCTGGAATTAACAAATTGAAATGTTACATTGGGAAGAGTTAGAGTGAACCTCTTTCTGGGTAACATTAAACCAACTTGTTGTCGATATGGTAAGAAGTAATATTTATTAATTCCTAATTTTAATAATAATCTGGTTTGTTTATGAAAATAACTTATTTAAAAATATTTTTAACATCCCCCCGATATCTAAATTATAAAAATTATTTTTTATAAAATTGCATGAAATATTTCTCAGATTAAAAATGAAGGAGCATTCACATATTTGTGAATACAATACCAACCGGTTTTCTTTTGTTTCAGGTCGATGGAATAGAATTTAAGCAACAAACTGTGATATACACAATTAGTTTTAAGTACTAACCTTTAGATATAAGTCATTATACTAACATAAGCACAAACCCACCTTAGTTATAAGTACACGTAGTGGATAGGGTTCAACCTTCCGTCGCTATGGGGGAAGCCATGTGGAGGAGTGAACCTCGACTTGGTACCCACCAACAATATAGGTAAATATATTTCATCAATGTGAATATGAATTTATTTTTATATCTGAGAAATATTTAATGTTATGATGTTAAAAATATCATAGTGGTAGAAATTAAAAAAAAATAATGTAAATTGTTGCATATATAACAATATATTTATTTATAATGAAAATATATTGAAAATAATATTTAAATTGCAAAGTAGAAAAGACACAAATATTTTTTACAAAAAAGGTAATAATAATAGCATTATATAAAAAAACAAAATGAACTAATATGGTCTTATATTGTTTCAGGACAAATCGCAGAAAAAAATTATACCGAACGTGTTCAGATTAGATCTTGCTGGAATTAACAAGTTGAAATGTTACATTGGGAAGAGTTAGAGTGAACCTCTTTCTAGGTAACATAAAACCAACTTGTCGTTGTCGATATGGTAAAAAGATAATAGGGATTCTGAAATCGAACGTTAAGTCACGCCGATCGTTAACGTGAAATTAACGCTGGTTTCACTCATTTCATATTTTGAACTCGAACGTTAAGTCAGGTTCACGCTGAGAGGCGGCGTTAAGTCACGCTAGTCATTTTCCAGCGTGAAATCGTGTATTCGCCATCTTGAAAGTAATTTTAAAGTTAGACAGTTCGAAAAAAGGGAAATAATTAGTACAAATACTGAATTAAAATCTGAAGAAAGTAAGTATATTAATTGTTTTATAATCATTTTTAGACATAATTTATCAGAATACGTTAATTAAATCTATGTTTACTTATGTGAAAAAATACAAGTTCTTGTTGCAGACTTAAATTTATATCTTTATTTTCTTTATACACATTTTCTTTATTCAAACTAAATCATATTGTTGTAAAATGTAAGCAGAACTAGTGAATAATAGTTTCCTATACTTTAGTGAACAAATTTCTCACATTAATGAAAATATGCAAACGCAAAATGAAATTTTATTAAGATTAGTAGTAGCTTTAGAAAATTTAAATAAACAAGTTTCTTAATGAAAATTTGTGTTAATTATTTGACTTCTTAAATTCGCAGCCATGTTATTGAGATTTTCATCTTTAACGTCATCTTCAATTTCTTCTACCTCAGGAACATTAAATCTCGGTAAATGACCATATTCTTGTCCTTGCGCATGAAAATGTTGATGAGTATTCAAGTTGCGCAGTAGTTTATAATAATTCCATTCATACGTGGCGAATATCTTAACACTCTTTCTTTTAAAATGCTTCTAAAAATCATTTTTATTCGACCAATAGTGCGTTCTATAACATTCCTAGCTGATGTATGTGCCCTGTTGTATTTTTCTTCGGCAGAATTTGGTGCTGCTCATTATCCAAGGTTCAAGGGGCTACGCCGAATCTCCTGTTTACCATTCATAATTATAGTAAGTAGATAGTGCATGTTTAAGAGAAAGAAGAAGAAGAACGTATTACTTTGTTAATTTTTGAATAACCGAATATTTAATGGAAGTAAAATTTTAGTTATTTGATTTTTGCATTTTAGAACATTACCTAATAACCAAGCACTTCTTTCACCAGCAGCAAATTTTTGTTCTAAATGTGTCCGAACGGCACTAAGTCGCCAAATATGAGAATCATGTGAACTGCCAGCATGCCGACTATTAATGGCTAATATTCGCAAATTCGCATGACATATCTAAATAATTAAACGATTATTTATGTACATGTATTTAATAAAAATAAATAAATTTCATTGCATACTATTTGTACGTTTTTTGAATAGTATCCTTTTCTATTGTAATAATTATGAGCTTCTTCCGTTGCTTCAATGATCGCGACATGCGTTCCATCTATACAACCAATTATACCGGGAAAATCAAAATCAATAATGAACAAACAAGCGGACGAAAATTCTGACTTTGACAGATGTCAAATAAAAATTGATACTTTAAGGTTGCCGGCACATACGAAAAACATCAATTTATGTACCAGTCGCCTAAAAAATAACTTTATGTAATTCAATAAGAAATAATATTCCAAAGATGATCTATTTCGAAGGGAATAATGATTAGGCGTAGAATGATCTCACTGTCAAGTGAAATAAGTTTAAATGAACTACAGTAAATAATGAGAATAATTTAGTGAACAAGGAACTCATGTGGTGTCCACGTTAAATATTTTATTACTATGTATGTACTTAATAAAAACATATTTCATAAGTGACTTGAATTATTATTCAAATTTTCTCATAAATCTAAAAGTTTTACATAATAGAGTTCTATTAAAAGTATAAATTATTATTAATTACTCTTGGTTTTTAACCGGTTTTGTTGAGGTGTGGTAGGAAATTGTATCCCAAAAGGCATTAAATAAGTTTCTATTACACTTCCCACTTCCTTTATGCACTTACTTACAGAAGATTGGCTTATTGCTAAATTAAAGTCTTGGCCAATACAACGTTGGTAGCTGCCAACGGCAAAAAATCTTAAAGCAACCAAAACTTTAAGTTCAGGAGATAAACCAGCCATAGTCACAGAGGTAGGTAAATGTGGAATAATTGTTCTTAACAAATATCGTAAACTTTCTTTTAAAAATCGAAATAACTCCTGAAATCTTTTTTCTGGTATTTCAAAAATATCTAAATTTTGTCTTAAATTTCTTCTTGTGGCATATATATATATATATATATTGATATATATATATATATATATATATATATATATATATATATATCCGCTTTCTTCTTCTTTCTTCGTCCAACAAATAACAGACACCTCCGTTCATTGTAACTTTATAATAGAATTACTTTTTCAATGTTGCCTACTTTGTGCTTTTATATCGACATCAATTAAATGTCAAAATGTTTAGCATTTGTTTAGATTAGTAATTTGTAATTTTATTGGTTAAAATTTTGAGAAGTACAAAGATATTCAGAATGAAATATGTAACTCCAGCGTTAACTTAACGCCGACGTGACTTAACGCTTAACGTTCAGGTTGACATTTCAGAATACCAATTTTTATTTTAAGCGTGAAAATTGTTAGCGTTAAGTCACGCTGGTGTGACTTAACGTTTGCTTTCGGAATCCCTCTTAAGCATCAAAGTTTCCATAAGAAAAGTAGAATTTTCTTTATTCGAATTTTTTAAAATTAATTCTGTTTCGCAATCTACATATGTTAAACTAGTTACCCTGATATTTGGGACATAAACTCCAAAATCAACCTGTATAATGAAATTAAATCGGGGAACATTGCATGCTTGTATGCTCTATCAGATTTTTAAATATAATTTTTATTATTCTATCTATAAAAATAATATCCCAAGGCAGAAAATCAAATAAAACCTTTTCGGTAACAACCTTCCTAAAATGAAAAATATGTTATTTAACACAAATTTCATTCTATAGTCAAATCTCACTTTGTTAGATTTGGCGTTAGCGGTAGAACTTATTAATTATTCAGGGTGTAAATTAAGTAATGAGACTGGCAATGTAGCGTTCGATCTAGTAACAATTGGGACGCGGGACTTGGAGAGGAAACAGGTGAACATGCTATTTGCCTTCAATAAGAGTTTGAACTCGCTAGAGCCATTTTGTTTTCCGTAATTTTTTTTTCGTGAAACAATTTTTCCTAGTGCATTCTAAAAATGAATAACATCAATTTCAAGCAATGGTGTGTAACAGGTTTAGCTTCAGACTTGGGCACAGTGTGTGTAACCTGTAACAAAATTTAAATCGACCTATTTCAAGGGCCAGATTTTTCGATTGTTTTGGGTATTTGCAGAAGGAAAAGAGTTGATTTAAGATGAAACACATAGCGAAACGTCTTCATCTTCAAAAATAGATGAAAATATCCACAGAATCCGTTATTTTGTGCGTTTAGATCGTCAATTGGCAGTACTGAATAATCGGGAAAGTGTTCAATTTGACTCACACCACCGTTCATCAGATTTTGACCATTTCATTGGAGATGAGAAAAATTTGCGCAAAAATGGTTAAAAACACAATCAGTTAAGTAATCCTACATTAGTACGGACAAGTATGTCAATAGCAAGATTAATAATTTCATTTATTTCGTTAAATATTTACCAAACACTGACGTTTGTAACAAAGTAAGATTAGTTTATCGATATACCTAGATAGGGGCAGGACTAAATATAGTCCGAAGGTATTTCTGCTTTAGTCCTGTTAAACACCCTTTACGAATTGTTCCTGTGACTTTTTCCTCTGTCCGAGATTGAAAAATCATCCCAAGGGAACTCATTTTGGGACACTTCAGAATATTCAAATGGATGTAACCGATCAGCTGAAGCTCATTCCAGTATCCGTATACGAGTTCTAGTTACGAAGATTGGAAGAACCGTCTCCAGCACTGTATAATTTCCCAATGAAGTTATTTTTGATGGACACTGTATTTAATTGTAATTTATTCGTATATATCTTTTTTTACAACTAAATAAATTCGCGTTGTTACATTTGTAGGCACTGGTACGATTATTTAGTATATTTCTGCCTTAGTAACCAAATGATATAGTTAAAACAAAAAATTACAAAATTTTCAAATTTATTTGCACCATTAGCGGGAACGTGTGTAAGTAAAAATTCTTGTTCAAACAGGAATTAATAAACCGCATTGAGTTGGACAGGCGTATCCAGCACTGCCACTTTATTTGCGTTTTTCGTTCCGGGAGATAAATAACAGAAATGATTTATGAGAGATCTCTCATCTTCATGTGGACAGCGCGTTGATTTGTTTGCTGTCACATGTTGTGTTAACACGCTTGCGGAGAACCCCCAAGTGAGCGACACGCAACGCTATTCGCCCGCTATAAAGGTACTCTTTATTTTACAACTTGATTTAAAATGGTGTTTTACTGTACCTACATTAAATAACCCTTGTTTGGTTCACACGACTGGAGGGTTCTAATGTGATGACTTCGTTTTACGTATTTTAGCCTAGTTTACAAATAAAGCATAGTTTACACTTTCTTTACACATTACATTCTCAACTTTGAGTCGTAAATATAAACATTAGATTTATTTCTACTTCCAAGCATTGTGTCTACTACAAGTAAACATGGAATACTATTTTTTGCGTACAGCACAAGATGTATACACTCTATTTTCCGCTGTTGATCCTCACGTCAACAATTGTAATCATGTGATTGAAATCGTTGAGAGGAAGGGTAATAAATGTCAAATTTGACAGTATTATATACAAATATGAAAATGGATGAAACATTCGAAAAGGGTTGTAGAATAAACTAATAACTAAACGAAACTACCAACAAGTAAATGCCATGAATAACATATACAATTTTTTTAAATTTTTGAAAATATATCTTACCGCTCTTTCACTACTGTTTCTATTTCATTTTCGTCGTTAGTTGGATGTAGATACCAAATGTAGCGAATAAAACTCTTATCTATGCTACGCGTATACTGCGGAAAATATAGTGTATATATACTGTTCCAAAAAATTAACACACCATATATTAATATTAAAAAAATATCGTTTATTTTATTTATCCAACACCGTTTTTAGATAAATAAAGTAGGTCATAAGTCACTAGTGAGCTAAATATATTAGCTCACTGTTTTTTGGTTCGTATCATAGTAACTATGTTATAAAACCTTCTCTTCACTATTTTGTTCCTAAATGTTGCATGGCACACGTGTGTTAATTACATAAATCACTTGAAAAAATACCACACTCGGTCTAACGTCCTCGTGAGCTAAACTTTTCCCACGTGGCTTATCTGTAATGTAACACACTTGTACCATAAATAACTATTAATATAGTTGTATTGGAATATTTACATATTAAGCTTTGCTTTAGAAATTTTTTGAAATTATTTATTAAAGTTTATATTTCCTCGAAAAACTTTTACATTTTTTATTTCGACCATTTTTAATACATATTTTTATATAACTTGCGATAAATGAAGTAAGTCGATATCTTAAACTAGGGTTCCGACATATATAATTTTTTGACTTACTATTAATTAATAAGTCGCCTTCTATATTTTGTCAGCTTAACTTGAATAAATTTTCTTAATCACCCGACTAAATATTTGCCGTTTGCTTTTAGTCAGGCTTACTCGGGACCGGGAGCCATATTATCCACCGATTAGTTACAATATTTTACTACGATTTTGAAACAAAAAATAACCATCCAAAATTTATAAAATTAAAGGGAAAACATAATTGTCGAAAAATAAATTCAATATCAGATATTTCCATCTGGATTATAACTTGACAATGATTTTTCATACTTAAAATAAGTTGCTGTATATCATTATCATTTAGTTTACGCAATATTTCTAAAAATCAGCGTTGCAGTTCCTCAAGGTTTTTTATGCTAGTTTGGGTGACCTCTTAGGCACCTATGAAGGACAACCAAGTAATATTCTGTCAGTTTGAGATCCCAACTCCGTGCTGGCCACGCTTTGATGTCGATTCAAATTTTCGTAAAATAATTTTGAACTATCAGGTTCTGATGAGGTCAGGCATTATCTTACATTAGCAAAAAAATTAGACCACCGTAAGGCCAAAAAGGCACGACATGCTTGTCAAAAATGTTCCTTACTTAAAGTTCAGCATTACAATTGCCATTATTTAATAATAATTAGTAGTAACATCCCTACTTTCAGGTAATTGTGAAGCGAGAGTATGTTGTTCGGTTTAGTTACTCACCGAAAATCTGTTCTGTTGAGAGTTGACAAATTCAAAGTAATACAAAGTGTGTCAATTAAAAGAAATACAAAATAATTGGTCCTCACTTTTTCATGAAGGAAATCGTTTGTTCAGTATGTCACCATGATCCAATATTTTTTGCCCCAGATCTTGTTTAATTAATGTAGGAAATGTCTAGTTCTATCAGGATTAAACCATACAACTCGAAATTTAATGGCTATATTGAGTGAGATGTTCCCCAGACAAATGACCTCTGTAAGAGACGACATTTCGTGACCGTGTGCTCGCCGGATCTAGCGTCCTGTGACTATTTCTTGTGGGAGTATCTAAAGACTGAACTATTTAAGTATCGTTCCAGAACTCTACAAAACTGGAGGATACACTCCATTTAGAAATAGCTCTCATATGAAAAGATATACTACATAAGGCATAGAGCTACGCAAAATCCTAGAATGCGCCTGCAGCAGTATATTGACAACAAAGGCCACCACTTGTAAAAAATTATATTAAAACTAGATGATTTAAAACTTCCCGTGCTATAGTTGAAGAAAGCAAAAATAAAACTTTTATAAGTGTACTAGTTTTTTTTTATTCACCTTCAAAATTACTAAATTAGGAACATTTCTTTGCCGCACCCTGTACTAAAACTAAATTTTATTATTTATTTAAAAAAAAAACTATATAGTGTAACGATACGTACCTCCTCTCCCGTACGTATAATCAGCCAAAGATCGTCTAATGGAAGGTTTAACTTACCATACGTTGTGTTTATTTAAATAAGTAACCCTTCATCGTCGTAATACAGAGTAGCTGTTGAAAGTTGGGGAATCTGAACAGGTATTTGATAAAATAAAAGAATAATATTCACTCCAAACGAAAGACTACATTTATCTGCATTTATTTATAATTAAGAAATCCGTAATGTGCTGCGGAATATTACGCTCTCTGGCCTTCATCTTAAAAACCTGAGGGAAACCACAGCAAAAATCTCAGGTGGAGAGACAAATTGACAAATATAAAAAGCTTGCATTTTATTAATAATTAATTAATAATGATTGTCCCAATAATTGATTCTATATTTGGTAAAATTATATTACTGAGATCCAGACTGATATCGTTGCTTACAACTGCAATTGTGTTTGTTGGGTTTTATAGACATTTTTCTTATTGTATTTATAGGACGCTCTATTTTGTCAGAGGGCCATTGTTTATATTTTTTATGGTTTGAATCGCAATGTCCGGCCCTTAATCTCACGGTTCTTCCGGCCACAAGAGCTCTCGGTCAAACGAACCGGCCATGACAGCGGGTTCAGAGGGTACACTAAGTCATTTAGGTGCCAGACATCAGCCTTGAGCTACGCATAGACGATCACAGCGGGGAAGGTTACAGATGTAGAGAAGTGTAGTAAAGAGACAGATTTCGTCTCGGGTTATATGCAAAAATATCTATCTTCACTCCTTCAGAACTATAGTGGTTCGGGGATAGTCCACTATCCGAGTACGTGATAATAGTTTCTAGAATATTTTTAACATTCCATTTCACTTGACTGCATGATAATAGTTCACAGGTATGCCGATGCACCGTCTAGGAAATGTTGTTTTTACCTCCCGCTTATCAATATATAGATAAGGGAGGTATTGTTTTTGGTCAAATTTCTCGAGTGTGAGTTTTCAACATATGAGCACGAATTAGGGTCTCTAGAATACGATTTTGCTATTTTTACAGTGATGTATGGATTTCCGTGTGTGTGTGTGTCTATGTGTTTGTTACGATTTTTCGTCGACGATAACTCCAATACGATCCATTTAAAAAATATAATATTTGATATTTAAGACATATTCAAATATGACCTGATTACGTTTTGACTACAATTGATTAACCGGAAATAGTATTTTACTTGAAGCTTTAAACCGTTTTTTCTAAAAAATACCTTTATCTACAACTATTGAAATATGGGTACATTATACGTGTGATACTACATATAATATACTACTCATATTACACAAGTGTAATATGAAATGTCATGATACACGCTACACTTTTCTGTAATAAATAGGGCATATAATTTAACACATAATATTTTATTAAACTGTTAATTTATTAATAACATATTTTTTATTATAAATATCAATATATAAGCTTATAAAAGTATAATAAATACATCTGTTAAGCTATATATGAACTACCCACACCTAACTGAATATTTAACAAATAATATCAGATTTGTTATATGCCTGATAGTTGTAGATAAAGTATAGTATTTGACTCGCATAATATGGCTACATTACACTCAGATGATTAAAAATACTCGCTACCGCTCGTATTTTTAATTACATCATCGTGTAAGATAGCCTACATATTATGCTTGTTAAATAATATACTATTAAATACCATCTTCTCGCAAATTAAGTTATTATTAAATACAAAGATTTTCTAATTTTCACCCGATCTGCATAATTACTTTTATATATAACTTCCAGCTAGGTAGAAAAAAATATATAAATTATTATAATTTTTCATATTGTTTTGGCTGAGGAATTTCATAAAACAGATGAGTTATTCGTATGTTCACAAGATTTGACATATAATGTCAAATTTAAAAATGTAGTAGATATATATAAGGAATATATTTGCACGCGTGAATCAAGGTAAGTTTGGTTCCGGTTTTAGTAACGTCAAAAATAGCTGTTTTTTTTTGGTCATACAAATTTTATGAATGAAATTTTAGGTATGAAATAAATAAAATAAACTAATTTTAAGACTACAAATTGAATGTACTGAAAAACTTATATAGAATATATTACTACAGTGGCCGGAGGAAATTTGTTGGACACATCAGATTTTTTCAAGTGGTTGTGATACCCTGATCTGCGCTAGACTAAACAAAACACAAATACATACGGTCTTGTACCGTACAGGCCCACAAAAATTCATTGTATAAAATAGGAATTCTACCTAAAATAGTTTGTTCATAAAATATTTGATCTATAGTAGAGATTATTCTTAATTTTATTAATAACAAAATTATACATGCAGGCAGGACTACTTCAATACTAAATATTGATATTGTTTTTATTCCATATTGAGAAAACAATACTTTGCACCAATATAAATTCAGACCTGCACAGCTTTGCATTTAGAAATTTAGCTGTTAGTCCATCGCTGTTCGTTCAAAAAGTGCAACGAAAGAAAAAGTAAAAAATAAATTTCTATTATTTATTTTCAGACGTGCAATAGAACGTATAGGATGAAAGTTACACTTAAATTCCAAGCTATGTATAAAAGGAAAAATACAAGTTTTTACAGTTTACCTTCAAAGAAAATACGTTCACAAAAATATCACGATTTCTTAAGTTAAAAGAAATGCTTTCCTGGAATCAAATTGGATTTGTATGTTTCAAGGATAATTTTGTGAACGCTGTGTCGATATGTCAGGTCACGAATATGTCAAGAGTTTACAGTATATGGAAGTAACGATTTAAAAACTTCCGCCATAAATCAACTCGCAACAACTGTCTAAAACTTCTGATAGAATTTGTACAGCGCATAACAAGAAAACTCGACTTGCTCACTTACTGAAGTTTACGTTGGTTAAATGCAAAGCGTACTCGCTAATTTCAAATGAACGAGGTTTTCATTTTGATTTAACGACCCAAATTCAATCTAAGTCGACAGGAAAGATTTGCAAAAGGAGTTAGCATGAGAAAACATGCAACTCCAAACTTTCTTGCCAACTATACAAGAAACGCTTTAAAGTAAATATTTCTTACAGATTAAACATTTTATCTTAAACTTACTACAATTTACAGCAAACTTATTTATAAAAGTGTTCTGCTCTTCGATATGAGCAAATATTTCAATTACATTTTAGATAAATTGTTGAATTTCCCGTATGCAGTAAAGTGATTCTTGATTCGTTCATAAAGACGTTTTAAATCTTTACAATCAGAAAGTGTCTATAAATTCTCACCTCGAAATAAAAGACAATAGAAACAAAATACAGTGTTTTTAGTATCGCTAACAGTAAATCATGCTTTTTTTATCAAACCAAGCTAAAATGTTGTCATTTTTTATCGTCTTGCTGAGTAGAGTAATACATACATTTTTGGGCTCTTGTTTTAACTAAGAAAATCATTTCTCTAACAAATTGTTTACTTTATACACTCTTATTTTATAATAGTTAATATAAATATAACAAATACGTGCAGTGGCGGATCCAGAAACTTTCTTAAAGAGGGAGGAATTACCGTTTTTTATCCGGATCACAAAAACTAAATTTATTAATTAACACGAAATAATTGAAATAGAAGAAATTATTAAAATTAAAATTATACATACAAGAGAATAATAAAACGTATACTCAAATTTTGTGAATCGGCTCAAAACTTTCCTTATAGAAAAGCTACTTTCAGCCGTAGTCCTTCTTGCAGGTAGCTTTATTACTTATTAATTTTGTTAATCATTTATTTATTAAACTCGTTTAAGTTCCTTATAGAAAGGCTACATTCAGCCTTAGTTATACTTGCAGGTAGCTTTATTATTACTTATTAATATTAATAAATAAATATCACTACCAAATTGTTTCAGAACTTTATTTGCACTGACAAGAATATCATATTTATTATATTTGTTTTTCCACAACAATCAGCCCGATACTGTAAGAAGAAGTCTCTATTTTAGTAATTCGGTAGTAACGTTGATATGAAATAACTGTAATAATGACTTTAGTAAATGAGACTATAACTGGTATTCTGTACTAATTTTTCAGTATCATCATTATAAATAATCACTTTTGAAACATGGTAACTTTAAGCCCAGTGATTAAGCAACAAATTTATTTATGTATATGTGCGTTTTAATGACAGCTACTCAAAATTTGTTTATAAATTATGTTAGTAGTTTTCTGTTATTCAGTCCGATTCTGTAAGCCAGTTTACTATGAAAAAAGTACTAAAAAGTATCTATAACAAAGGTCAGTTACTGAGAAAATAATTTTGTAAATTTCATTATTCTGTAAAAAGAAAAACCTAGTCACTAAGCTCTGATAACTTGTCATTATAGTAGGATATTGATTTAAATTTGAATTTCAGTATTAAGAAATGTGATGTCTTTTGCAGAAGATACAGAATTTGAAATAATATAATTGTAAAAACTGTTTAGACTGCCAAAAATATTTGCGCAAAATCTAATTCGTGAATTGACACCTTTATTCGAACCATCAGAGATATACTGCTATTCCTATACATTTAAAGGAAAATGGTTAGAAACAAAAAGTACTTAGTATTAGGTTAAATATCCATCTTAATATAGTGTTACTAGTTTGAGTAGGTGTAGTATGTATATAATATTAAACTACAGTTGGTTACTTTATATCACGGTTGTATTTGGTTCATACTAAATTATACATATTTTTTGCTACACTTCATTTAAACTTATTTTACTTGTAACTAAGATCATTCTACGGCTAATCATACTTCATCGTTTCAAACAGCGCTAGATTAACACATACGCTAACAAAGCAATGGGGTCATTTAAAAAAAAAAATTTACGATTTTTTTTACATATATGGAACCTGCGACACTCACTATACATATTGCAATATAATGTACGCCGAAATATTATACTTTTCATTCATAACTTTGTTATAAGATATTCGTGCTGCGAATTTCGTGACGTCACGAATCAAAAACTCACACAAAGATACGTCTCACACATACACGTACACCGAGGCGCTACAAGTTGAACGTCAGTGTAACGCAAGAAGTATAATTTTATACTTTGTGATGTAAAGTAACCTAAAATTTATATAGTTGTCAGAGGAAAAGTACGCAGGTTTTTGTTTTGTTTATATTAGTGTAGAACTACAGGTTTGTAAGCGTGAAATATAATTGAAATTACGACAGAATGTACTATATTTATATATTCAGGTAAAGCATAGTCAACGAAGTTTACATTTCGTCCGCAAGAGTGAGCTGATCATTCTGATTCGTGATGTATTGGCAAATGGCGTCCTGTTGAGATTTGAAATCGAAGTCTAATTTCAAAAAATTATATCTACAAAAAAATGTACCCAAATGACATGAAAATATTATTTACATATATTGTAGACGGTAGACTTTCAGGAAAAAAATAAAACAGAAAATGTGAAATGACCCCATTGCTTATGGCCCCCAAAAAATTCATTTTTCAGTTCACTATCAATTTATATTTCATTCTTATTTTTAATCTGTAAAAGCCGAACTAAGATTTTATTGTCATAAAGTAATATAACAGGAGCCATGAATTTATTGAAAACATTTACGAATAGTTGTTACGTAGTAATAAGCGAAGCTGGAGTGCTTTAAGGATCATTTTTACCCTAGTTGTTACTTTGCGGGAATTATGAGTAAATTTTCCTAATTAAATTCATAGCTCGAATTATATTCGCTTTATTATTTCACGAATGACAACAATTCAAACATAAAATTTATATATCAACAAAATATAACCAAGGCAATTGCTACTGCGGTTTTTTTTTTTTTTTTCACTTAAAAACTGCACATTCCCATTGAATGAAGCATTCTGATTCGATGGAAATGAAGCGTGTGAAATAATCGAAATAAAATTTCTTAGCAAATTGATGGAAATGTATGTTAAAAGATGAAAATTTAATATTCACTTATTAATTATTAATTCTCATATATGAAAGAATTGTTTGTATATTATTTTCTCATAATTTTATAATCGAATCAAATTGATGTTTTTTACATGACTAAAATATACAGACTGCGAGTTTACATTATAAAGAATTTTTATTTGTTGATATAATCTAAAGTAATAATTTCTGAGGTTCGTTCGTTATAACTATTTCGGAATGTAAATTAACCTAATCTGAATCACATTGAATAAGCTACTAAAATTGTTTTTGTAAATCACTTACCAAACAAGTAACGTAATACGACTATTGCTAATATTGAAATTAGGAAACTCAATAGATAAAGCCGGTATTATTAAACAATATTAAACAAGGATTTCCTTATTTTTAAATACATAATTTTTAATTTACCCAGTCAAAAATTAAGTATTTAAAATTATAACGTATAAAATTATTTTGACACTTATCAAGAGTTATTGAGACAAAGACAATAGTCATTGAAACATATAGAAAAAAGTTATATTTCTATTTATTTCGAAACTTTGTTTTTAAATATAATACATACATAAAGAGGGCCCTAAAAGTTCATTTGCTTAGAGCCCCGAAAGTATTTTAATCGTTCAAACATTTGCAAAGGAAGATATGGTTTTCATTTATTTCGTTCATATTTCTCACAAAATATTTGACAGTTGTCAATATCAATTTATTTTCAAATGTTTCCTACAAAAATTAAAGCCAACTAAATTATTATTTTTATTAAAGTTCTGCCCAATAGTAAACTGCCTTTTGAAAAGGCCGATTGGAACAAAAAAATGGAGGTGCATAACTAGACGTTATAGTAACTACATATATACATAAAATTTGAACATTCTACGGTTAATCGTTTTGATGTTATGCGAAAAATTCAAAAAAGCACTACGAGTAATTGTAATTTAAAAGGAGGGTGCACAATTATAGATTTATAGCACTGCCATATACAAAATTTTAAAATTTTACGGCTAATCGTTCTTGAGTTATGCGAAATACGTTGATAAGGACGTACATACGTACATAAGTACTTATATACGTCACGCTGAAACTAGTCAAAATGAATTCAGGGATGGTCAAAATGAATATTTCCGTTGAAACCTGAAAATCGTAATTTTTCGCGAATACAATACTTCCTTTACTTTGCACAAGAAAGTAAAAAAAAAACAAAATAATACATGTTTTTAATTATTTTGATACTATGAAAAGGAGGCAATTATAAATATTTCCCAAGCCGGCCCTGTCTGTACCAGTGTATTTTGGAAAAATTGGCCAATTTAAAAACTGCCTAATATTCAACTGACGCCACAAATTCCTTTATCGTACACAGCCATAAATTTATACGATTACAGTAATGCTCTTTCACATTCGCTTGGCATAAAAACCTATCATCCACCTGTATAAAGCCATTTAACCACAGTGTATAATATAACCAATTTATCCGCTTAGCAAAATCCTAAAATAATTCTCTGCTATCAACAAAACACAATGCAAATGGGCTCATTAAACACCCTTCTAGATTACACACCCTTTATCATTAACCCTTTTAATATTCACGATGCCACCTACGGTAGACCTGACTCTGACAGCCGGATACTGTGGGCCAGAGAAACCGACACCCAGGTTTGGTCTTTATTGTTGTTCCAAGGATAAGGGTAATCCGTCAGCGCAATAATAAATAAAGTTAACTTAAAGATTGAAAACTTATCTTATTATTACGTAATTAATTCTATTTCTAGTGATTTCTAGGATATTAATTAAAAATAACTACAATAAAAAAGTACTAGTAATAATGTAAAATTAACTAGAGTGTAATAACGATACGTAATATTTTAAGTGAGCGTATTGCAATGAAATAAAAATTTAAATAATTGCACTCCTAGGTTTCACGTTACATCTTTACAAGATCCTTACTTGTTTTAGAATTGCGAAGAAAAGACCTGCACACATGTTGCTTGTAAACATTAACATTAACTCTCTTATTTGTTTAGTGAAGAAAAAGGTTTGAAAGGTAACTTAAATGATACGTCATTATTATTTATCAACGACTTTATTAAAAAATGACTGCTCTCGTTATATTACTTACAATTATTCTACAGTCCACACATTTTCACCCAATCAGAATGTTTCATTTGATGGAAATATGCGGTTTTTTGACGTTTTAAGAGTGCCTAGAAACATATTGTTTATTTATTTGTCCAAGTTAGTTTTTGTTTACTTATTTTTATTTTGGAAATTGTCATCCGAATACCATTCGTGGATAAATTTTATCTTGACAATTTTTCCTATTGTTTTACTCGAGCCTGTTGCTAATTTATCTCATGACATTGATGAAAAATTACTCACTTGACAGCTCGTGATTTTTTGTCAATGCCACTCGATAAATTACTAGGCAGCCAGCTCTTGTAACAATCTAAAAAAAAATCCAGTAAAAAATAACCTCTCATATATGAAAAAACCATAGAATTGGTATGATAAATATTTTTCGCGCCTCCGTGCCATTACGACTAATATTATAGAACTCATCCAGAAACACTTTGTTTGCCGGCCAAGGCCTGCAAAATTAGAGATATCAATTTAAATATTTTAGCATTACATTCTGTCAAAATTTTTATCATCATTTTATTAGAAATGTAAAACACCTATAGCGTATTTAGTTTAAATTTTAAGTAGTAACAATATTTCTTTAATAAATTAAAAGTGTCATCGGCGCAAAAAAAATTTGTATCATACGCCCAGAAACTCTTCTGCGAAATCTCGCATTATTTGCAGGCGTCGCTGTCAGATCGATCTGTCAAAATATAATCGCTCTCGCAAAAGTTTAGTTTCTGGACTATTGATACAAATAACTGTATATGTTGAACTGTTGTCATTCGTGAAATAGTCAAACAAATATAATACGAGCTACGAATTTAATCGGTAAAATTTACTCATAATTGCTGCGAAGTAAAGACAACTCGAGTGAAAAATGATTCATAAATCATTCCAGCTTCGATGTCGTGATGTAAATGTCCTTTTTGAAACTCGTTTGTCTGTTACTAAGCAAAAAGTGTTCGTAAAGTTTACCAATAAATTCATGGCTTTCGTTGCACTATTTATGAAAAGATTATATATAAACCTTGTCCTGGGCGGAATGTACGAGTACTTTGAATGAACATGTAAAATTTAATCTTCTCTATTTCTAGTAGTTGTCTATAAAGTACGACACCTAATAAATATTAGACAATTTCATTTCGTGGCTGAGTGAATAAGTAAAATAATTGTGCGCATCCCTGGGTGATTGCATTCCAGGTAAGCACATGTGAGGAATGCGTTATCAGCTGGAACATTTGACCTTGCATGACGCGCTGGTAATTTCATATTCGCATTCCTGCCGAACGAAGTAGATGATGAAGGGAATAAGGGAAAGGGCTCATTGACTTCAGCTGCTGCATGCAACGCCCTGCACTATGGAATATTAGCTGCCGTATCAGCTACGAGCAAGGAATTTAGATCAGCTTATTGCACAGGTTTAAACAATATTCAATATGCGGAATAGGGCATAGTTTAAATACTTATTGCATGCTACATACTCATAAATAAAATAGATAACATTGTACCATCCTTCCTATATTCTGACGCATTTCACGTTCCAATATGTTGAACACAAGCGAAACTCACATGAAGCAAGGGATGCACTGCTAACTTCATTTATCCAACACCGTGTAATGGGGACTTCCGTCATATTTTTTTATTTTTTTAAATGAATCTAAATTTAAAAATAAAAGACCCGTATTTTTTTATTTTGCAAATAAATTAATAGTTTTGCTAAAAAATGTTCGCAAATGGGTTTGTGACGTATTATCCCTGACAGACAAAGAAGACAAGATGTTAGAAAGAGATAGATATAGTAACCAACGTGAACATGGCATTACAAATGCCGCGCGTAACGTCAAAACCACGGACCATCTTACTATCAGACTGGTCGTGCAAACATAACCTCTCATTTCAACCACGCTTGTTTGTGAATTTCGCGCATGTATTATCAAAGACTTGTTTTTATTAATATATTTTTTTAATTAAGTGCTTATTAAAGGACAAAATATGTTATCAGGTAATATTTTATTGTATATGTATCTCAAAACACAAGTAAATAAGTATGAAGTATGAAACAAGCTTGAACTGGCTGCTGATTTAAATGATTTCGAGACATGCGCTCTAAGTCAGATTGGCTTCAGGGTTCATACGTCACGAGGCTATTTGCTGAATTAGTTTTTCTAAAAAATGTTTAAGTCTAATAAATATTTTATATATTTTTTAACTTTTTACGAACTTATTTGAAGATAGAATTAATATGCAATTAAAATTTTGTGAAAAGCTCGCAACGCGGAAGTCCCCATTCTAAAACTATAACTATGGTATTTTTAGATAAATAAAGTAGGTCATAACTCACTAGTGGATTAAAAACTATAACTCGCTGTTGGTTGTTCGTATTATAGTAAGCGTTAGAAAACTTTCTCAAATTTTTTAATTAGAATTAAACAAGAAATTTTTATAAACAAATGTGTCCCTAACTTTCCCTTATTCTTGTATATGTCTTCCATCTTTTTGTATTTTGCAATAAATACTTCATACTTACTTAATGTTTGAAAATTATTTACGTCAAATTTGACAACAGTATATGTCAAATTTTATAAACATATGAATAATTCATTCTCAGCTTGAACGAAGTATAAAGTTAACATAATTCATATTTTTTCTGTTTAGCCAGAAGTTATATATAAAGTGTAATTATGCAGGCCGGTAGAAAATTAAAAAATCTTTATGTTTAACAATAACGTAATTTACGAAAAAAAATCAAGCGTCCCCCTTATTATAGTTAAATAGAATTTCTTAAATTGATAATATTTATTAAAAATTGAAATTTTGCCAAATTTATTATTTTATAAAATTTTATGTAAAACTATGATATCATTGCAATTTTTCTTTTTATATAGGTATTTGTAATGTATTCAAATTTTTTAAACAATATCTTATTAAATGCTTTTAAACAACTTTAAATTACTTAAATTGTTGTATCCTATTTACAAATTTTGTCAGTACATCGGCATAATAATTACAAATAAATAAATAAAATCATTCAACTACAGGCGGTCCAGATTTTTTGTGTGAGATAATTACTTTTATAAGGATCAAAAAAGCGTTTTCGAAACGATACCATAAGCTCTGTAATCTTCAAGAATATATGAGAACATATTTGAATGACGAGCAACAAGGACCAAATATTTCACGTTTTTCATTCTGAACCCAATAACAGAATGTGAGGTCTGTGGTTCAAGTCCTAAATTTTAATTAATAACTATAAAATACTGTAGTAAATATATTCTTCATAATATAAATGGACTATGAAACGATGTGATTAATACTATCTACTATTTATCAACTCATAAATGTATAAGCATATTAAATGAAAACGAAAGGGTGAAACCATTAGCAACGTTGATGCGATTTTATATCGCATGAAACATTTTAACTTTATAAATCGTTTAAAAGCATAAAAATTTCATCAATCCATTGAAAAAACCATCGTGCAAAAGTTATCAATATCAGGCCTTTTAGTTTGAATTATCGACAACACAAAAAATCGTTTCGCGTTTTTCAGCGTTAACAATAAATCGTATGGCGCGAAGCTATTATTCTCTTTCCCTCCTCCGGTGGTTTAAAACCACCCCCGCTCTCGCCCGCGAGTCCCGTCCGCCGAGAAATCGCGAAACACCTGATTGAATCATGGCCGCCTGCGTTCCGCACAAAGCGGATTAGATTCTCTCTTGTCTTGCTTCTTGCGGCTGCGAACAAGAAGGCTGATTGTTGACTGACGTCACCGTTGCTTTTGTTTTGTAATTTTGGTTCAAAAGCTAACAGGGTTTTGTTATTTATTATTGTGTACTTTCATTATGTAGTATTTATTTCACTTCCAAGAATAACAAATAAATAATCGTTATTTAAAATTTATTTCCTTTTATACCTAAAGGTATTTTGTTTGCAAATCGCAAAAAAAATATTTATACTTTGTGTGATTTATGAAACGTGTACATACACGATTTTCAATAGTACTAAACAGTTATATGTATTTAATACAATCTACATTGAAAAGTTATTGTTCCTGTTCTTGCAGGTAATCATAATACATAGTCAAGAATATTGACTCTATAGGGTCCAGCAATAAAACTATAAATATCGCTATTATTATAAAGTGGCATATTCTTTAATCCTTACTTTCTGAGACGTAACAAAGAAGGGTCCACCCAGAATATTTTATTTTGCTAATTTCCTGCTCCTCTAATTATTTTAGGTAAGAAAGTTTCAATTAATAGTTGCAGAACATATAAAAAATTATGCATCCAAACCAATAAGCTAAATAATTTTTACCGGTTTCAGGATATTCGGCCTCTGTTTACATAGATATATATATAAAATATCATACCGTACAAACTTGTGAAAATAACATAGGATAATTGGATAATATAGCTGTCACGAAGGCGTCATATCAAGTCATACAGACAAAATTTTATAAAATTATTAAAAACATCTTCATTTTCTAAAATCAAAAAACTATTGAATAAACCATGGTTGTTATGAATTATGGGTGTCTTAAAATCTTCGCTCTACAAGCTCAAAATTTAATTGCCAACTACGGCGGTTATGATACTCATAACAATTCTAGTTCAATTCTTTTGCAACCTCAGAAATTAGGTATGAAAATGATATAAATCACCCTAAAAATAGTGGTAGTTATGGAATTGAATGATGATTATGAATGGCTACTTAACATGTAGAGCACTATTTTTCAATAGAAAGTAAATAATAAATAAAGATAGTTTTCAATTTTAAATAAAAATTATCACAAAATAGTGCACAATGGGGTATGTGACCAAATTTTGATTTTTACATATATGATACTTGGCAAAAAATAAAATATCCGTATTTTTTTAAATCGATTCGTTATTCGTAGTTTACGAGAAAATAATTTAAAAAAAAACATTTCGATTATGGTCACATACTCTATTTTCTTTCGCAATAATATTTGAACTATACAAATAAATCAATTATATATGTTCCATTTCAAAATCAATTTAAAGATTACAGATTATCTTTATTTATTTAATAAAATATGTGGAATGAAAGACAAGAGTATCTTTATAAATTATTTAGCTAACAAAAGTGTAGTAACCTTAATATATGATAACTTTTTATAGTGTAAATCTGACTTTCGCATTCTTTTCTTATAGTAAATAAAACAGTATACTAATCCGCATTAAGTTTCGATACTATAACATTAAATTTTGGCCCCCTTTATGATTTGGGTCACATTAATATTCAAATTACATTTTGTAAAATAATAATGTATTTTACTGTTGATTTATTATGCTTTGAGCAAGTGAGAGACAAATATTATTGTAATATACACATATAACTGTAGACAATTACAGAACGTATGTACATATATAATATTCATATGATGTTTACTGAACTATTAACCCACATCCTTAGAATTAACCTCACCATTTTGATTAAATCGTGCATGGAACTACGTAAGACTAAATCAAACAATATCATCTGTTCAAATATGCTCTTATATAATAAAGCGAATGAAAATTGGATCATTCCTAAAATAACTTAAATTCTGTATTTCCAAGCTTGAAAACATTTCAATAAAAGTTATTAAACTTCGATTAAAAATAGTTTCTCGAGCGGAGTAAACGTGAATATGATTCAATATCTGAAATGCGCATCCAATAACTTTAACGAAAAGGAACTCTGAATATTTACTCCATTTGAACTCAGTGCGCGCTACTTCGTATAAAACTCATACTTGCGACATGGAAGTATAACTTACTTGGCGAAATATTACATGCAAGTAAATGTAATTTATAAGATCTCGGGCGTAAGTTCCTGCGCCAAACAAATAAATTCCAGCTGCTGTGTACATGTAGAGCGCCTGACATGTGGGATTTATATGGGCGGCATGAATATTCAATATACTAATGCCTCTTTAACTAAAACACATTGTTTATTCAAATCATACTACTTTAAACATTATTAAATTAAATTAATGTTTTTCTACTCTGTTCCAAATAAAAAATATGTTTGTTCCCTTTTATTTTCTTCATCTTTTCTAGGGATAGTCTACCTACAGCAAAAGTGTAGTTCGTACTTTTTTAATATCTCATTTTTGGTACATTTTAAAGAAAGAAAATTTTTAAAATAATATTCTTAACATCGAACTATTTTTCAAATTTTGATTTTTGAATTTAAATTATATTTGATTGAAAAATCAAAATTTGAAAAACAGTTCGATGTTAAGAATTTTATTTAAAAAAAAGGAGTATGAAGGACACTTTTGCTATAGGTAGAATAACCCTTAACGCTTAAGCGTTGAATTGCTTATGTAACAGCGACCTTTATGATATATTGTAAGATGACTCTTAGTTTTCGGGTAGCAGTTTCCATATACCTATTAGTTATTATTACTATTATTATTAATAGGTATATGGCAGTTTCAGACTTTTTATATAGTTTGTTACAACTCTTGGCCTGGAATCAGATTTCTGATCTCATTTTCTGCAAGATGTTTTACTTAGTTAGAGTAAACGCAAAATCTCGTGGCACAACTCCGCGCATGGGCGGGGTTATTTTAGATAGAAAAAGTGGTAGGAGGCATATTTTATTAACTAACTTAAAAACGTTGGTCAATTTATTTTATTTATCTATTAAGTTGAATAACTTGTCAGATACAAAATTAAAAAAAATATACATCAATATCAACTCTAGAGACCTGCATCGTACGAACGCTACAAGATAAATGAGAAATTTTACAAGTCAATGTTTTTGTGTTGTACAATAGTCAGTGGCCGGCCTACAATGATGAATTTCGCATTGCGCGCAGGGCCACGAGATTTTGCGTCAACTCTAGGTGTCTATTTTATTTTTATAATCAGTGGCCGTGTGTAACTGTATTTTATTATCATAAGGTCAAAAAAAAAACACAAAATTTTACATTTTTTTTTATTTTTTAACTTAAGTACATAATCAGTGTCTATTTAACTGATGGATTAATAAAAAATTAAAAATTCGCATATCCAATTTAAAATTTAAATATTTTCAGTCTCTGTTAAACATCAAAAGATACTATTTTTAGTTGGTTTTAGTCCAAACAAGTGAGTAATTGGGTATATCTCTAAAATGGGTAGAGATACAATCTCAACGATTATACCAGTTGATTTTTGGAACGACGTGCTGAAAAAAAACCGAGATTTCAGTTTTTTCTCTAGAACTTTTTTCTCCAAAATTTCTTATTTTCTGGAAATGAAATTCATCAAAAATCCAGAACTATGAAAGGAATACAAATCTAAAAATTTGTACACTTATATAATTTTGCCCATAAAATCGACTGATGGACTATGCTTGAAAAAACGTCTTTTTAAAAATTTATTTACTATATTAAAAGCTGAGTCTCTGTAATCTACAATGTCTAGCGCCGACCCTGTGTATAATTGTTTATTAAAATTTTATTAATAATTAAAAAAAAAAATAACTTAAGGTATGAAATTATTAGAAAATTTTCCTATTTTTACTCCTTTCTAAGAACTAAAGTAATTTTTGTAAACGCGAAAAATTTCTCTTCTTTAATCATCCCTGAATCCATTCTGATTAGTTTTAACGTGACGTATGTATGTACGTATTATATGTATGTATATACTATATACAGTCCGCGCAGCGAGAGTTGAGCTCAGGGGAATCGGTAAGGGGGGTGCGCTTACGTCAAAATCCATGGGCGCCGTGTGCCTCATTTTCTATGTGTTGAGTACGTATTATGTAAGTATGTTTACGTAAAAATAATTTCAGCGAGTTATCCGTCACTTGATGAGCCTCGGAAGCAACTGTCAAAATTTCCGGTTATACAAAACTTTGTAATTTAAAGTGTTTTAATTGAAAAGAAAACATATAGATAAATTAAGTTTTATAGTAATACACCTATTAATACAAATATTACCTTGTAATTCGACATATTTCTCAAGATTTCTCGTTTTAAAATGTACCTGTAACGGCTGAATACAGTTCTCAAACAACTGTCAAAATATAAATTGTTCTGTGCGACAGTTTTATCTTGCGTTACACGCCAATGTTTAAAACGTCACTGACCAATCAACCAAAAAATTAATACTCATGTGTAAGCGACTTTCATGTCATTATTCACTTGTGCAACTGTACTAACAGAGCGGCACATTATTTACATGGACGACAACAATGACAGTAGTGCATATTTTTTCTTACGCTCTCGTGTCATAGTGTATTGTTATTACATTCCATTGGTAGCTCATCTTTCGCTGCGCGCACTGTACGTACGTATAGTAGAAATTTTTAAGCAGTAGAGAGACGTCATCAATATTTGCAACTAGATTATGACGTCACGAATTACAAAGTTTACATGTGCATTAGTTTAGAAAATGTGTTGCGTGTTGCATATGGAAATGCCAAATTTAATAACAACAAATAAAATGATAACATACCTCTCGAACTGCTTTTAACGGCAGTATTGGTCCACCGTGTGCCAGTTCTTTTTCAAAATATGCAATCGCATTTGCAGTTAGCACTTGCGACTGCTTCGATAATGCTTTAGGCATTATTACTTACTCTAATAAAATAAACATATAACAAAGAACACGAATACGAACAATAATAAGGAACAATACAACTTAAACGAACAAATAAAGATTTTATATTATATTATTTGACAACTCAATCGATCGGCGTGACAAGAAACAAATATATGTAAATATATTTTATTTGAGTCATAGCCAACGTGTGTTAAAAAAAATACACTGAAATTATTATAAATAAATTGAAATGTCATTAAATACCTTATATTTTAATTTGAAATAATAGTAAATATCATAAATAAGTAATTTTTTTATGATACCTTTTTTTACTACTCGGTTTTCTAAATAAAAACATCTTTCGAAAATTTCTACAAGTTTTATTTCATTTTGTAACGTTTTTTTCAGGTCTATGACGTCTCTCTACTGCTTAAAAATTTCGACTATAAGTATCTTGCATAACTCAAAAATGGTTAGCCCTAAAACGATGAAATTTTATATATGGGACATGGAACTGGTATAACATCTAGTTGTGCAGTTCTCTTTTTTATTGCAATCGGCATTGCCAAAAGGGCTCTTTACTGAGGATTATCTGAATTTTGCGCATAGTTTAAATTGATTAGCCGGAGAATGTTGAAATTTTATATGTGGGACTGATTGGAGGATTGAATATTAATTTCAAATGAAATGAGTTTGTATGAAGTGTAATAAAAAATGTATACAATTAGTTCAACACATGGTACAAATTTTTAAATATTGTTCTGAATTTGACCATAATTGTTATTCTTTTTACTTCTAAAAATCTCATCTCAGTTCATATCATTAAGATAAATTGGATGACGTAAAGAATGATACTATTATTATATTATTATTTTTACAAAAATCTAATGCATCTTTAACTGAAACATTATTAAATTAAATAAATGTTTTCTCTGTACCAAATAAAAATAATATATGTATATACTTTCCTCTTACTTTGTTCATAATTTTTATTAAATTACATACTGTGGTACAAAACAAGTATAAACATGTGTATTCAAATTTATATAGGTAATAAAATATATGAATAAAAATATATCTTCTTGTTTGTGATTTTATTCATGTACTTCTCTTTTCAAGCACTTGTGCTTCGGTATACTGTATTATTCCAATTATACTAAATATAAACATATAAGCATATATGTAAATATTATATTTTATAAATAATGATGATGTTTGCTCGTAAGAATATTTATGTTCCAGACTAAATAAACATATCCCTAATAACTTATTACCTGTTGCTAGTAGTTTTATTACATCCCTATATATCCCAAGATCATTTATAAATAACTTATAATTTCATCACAATTTCCTTAACCATTTAAGCCCCTAAATTAGCGAGCGAGAAATTTTTGAAAAAACATTCCTCTTTCTACAGCATTTACTAAAAACTATATTTACAATAAAAAGGTATAACGTCTCAAACATTTTTTTACCTATTAATAATAAAAGCAATGTTGACAGGTTGACAGCATTTGATAGTGCTGAAATCAATTGAAATACATAACCACAAAACAGTGTTTGTATACAATTAATAAAAATATTTGTACAAAAAAAAACTAACTATTGATTTTAGGTTTTTCGTACAATCAATATTTTATAAAACTCTTCTATTAACATGGTTCCCGGAATCGTTATGTAAATAACTATTTTAGGTACGTACTGTATTTTATTTTATATAATTTTATCTTTATGGTCATGAAATTTAGTATATATACATAGTATATGATATCAATGCTACTGTTAAATAGAGATTTTTTTCTTTCCAACAATATAAACTAGAACATTAAAATAAAGATAAACTAAGAAATTATTGAAGTATTAATTTTATTCAATTTCAGTCAAGTGTACTTTGTAAATAAAATCTAAAGCCTTTGATTGTAAAATACAAAAGACAACTTTGAACCCCATATGAAAATTAAAAGTTCGAGTTACAAACTTTTTAATTACTCGTAAAAAAATGTGTATAATGTGTAAACTAGAAATTGTATGAATTGAAACAAGAAAGTTACAAGTTATAAAAACATTATTAAAATGACCAACTAATGCGGCAACTTTGACCCAATTTAACCGACTTTGTATCTCCGTTCTTCGAAATCGAATTGAAACAGACACGTTGTACATGTCCTAAATATAATATTACTGTCAAGTTGTAATATTGTTTGGTATACGAGGGTGGTCCGACAAGTACTTAGCCTACAAAAGAATAACATTTTTTTTTTTAAAAATGGCGATTTATTTTTCAACATAATCTCCTTTGAGTTCTATACACTCGATCCAGCGATGCTCCAACTTCTGTAACCCGTCTGAAAAAAACATTTTCTGAAGGTGTGCAAAGTAGGCTTTCGTGGCGGTGATAACTGCCCCATTCGACTGAAATTTCTGCCCAGCGAGTGACTTTTTCAAATTTGGAAACAAAAAAAAGTCGCACAGGGCCAAATCCGGAGAATACGGTGGGTGGGGTAGCAGTTCGTAGCCTAATTCTACCAATTTGGCTGTGGCGAAGGCGGAGGTGTGAGCCGGTGCATTGTCACGGTGGAAAAGCATTCGTTTCTTCGACTAATGGGGCCGTTTTTTCTGCAATTCGGCGTCGAATCGGCCCAATAATTCGGCATAGTAGAGCCCTGTAATCGTTTTACCCTTCTCCAGGTAGTCGATGTAGATCACACTTTTTGAATTCCAGAAAACCGTCGCCATAACCTTTCCGGCTGATAGGACAGTCTTCGCCTTCTTTGGAGCACGTTCGCCGGGTGAAGTCCACTGTTTCGACTGTTCCTTGGTCTCTGGTGTGTACCAGTGTACCCATGTTTCGTCGACGGTCACGAAACGACTCAGAAACTCCTTCGGATAGCGCCTAAACATCGTCAAATTCTGCTCTGAAGTGGTCTCACGGATGCGCATGTTGTCAGGAGTGAGCAAACGCGGCACCCATCGCGTCGACAGCTTTCTCATACCCAATAATTCATGCAAGGTATGACCCACGCGGTCTTTTGAGATGCCTACTGTGTCAGCTATCTCACGCACCTTCAATCGACGGTCTGCCAATACGTAATCGTGGATTTTTGTTACGTTATCCTCCGTGGTAGCCGTTTTCGGGGCACCTGGGAGTGACTCATCAAAAACCGACGTGCGACCATGTTGAAACTCGTTAAACCAATTTTTGACGGTCGCCATCGAAGGAAAAGAGTCACCCTATACAGCATCCAAGCGTTCTTTAATTTCGCTGCGCGATTTCCCTTCCAAAAACAAGAATCAAATCACCGACCGATAGTGTTCTTTTTCCATTTTTCTCAAATCTGCGGACACGCTCGCTTCCACACGCGGTCAAAACAAAACTTCGCATCCGATTCGGCTGAAAATTTGACAGTAGCTGTCTACGATGATGTTCTAAGCAATAAAAAATTGCTCTTGCGATTGTTGTGCTATAGGGTGGTGAGGCTAAGTACTTATCGGACCGCCCTCGTATTTTTTAGAGCAATTTTAAGTTTTTCATTTGACTGTGCTATGTCCTTTAACTGTTAAATAAAAATTTGTACTAGAAAATAAAAATGTTGAATTCGGAGAAATATAGAAAGTGTGGTGAACGTTGAGCACCTGCGATGTTTTAGCATGTGGTACATGATGACGGTCATGTGTAGTGATTTTCAATCAGAAGCAGAGATTGATTTTTTTCTTTCCAACAACATAAAACACAAGTACATTAAAATAAAAATAAACTAAGAAATTATGGAAATATTACTTTTATTCAATTTCGGTCAAGTGTGCTTTGGAAACAAAATCAAAAATTTTTGATTGTAGAATACAAAAGACAACTTTGAACCCCATATGAAATTAAAAGTTTGAGTTACAAACTTTTTAATTCCTCGTAAAAAAATGTGTATAATGTGTAAACTAGGAATTGTATGAATTGAAAGAAGAATGTTACAAATAATAAAAACATCATTAAAATGACCAACTAATGCGGCAACTTTGACCCAATTTAACCGTCTTTATATCTCCGGTCTTCGAAATCGAATTGAAACGGACACCTTTACTTGTTCTAAATATAATATTGTTTGGTATATTTTTTAGGGCAATTATAAGTTTTACATTTAACTGTACTACGTCCTTTGACTGTCAAATAAAAATTTGTAGTAGAAAATAACAAAGTTGAATTCGGAGAAATATAGAAAGTGTGCTGAAGTTGAGCACCTGCGATGTTTTAGCATGTGGTACATGATGACGGTCATGTGTAGTGATTTTCAATCAGGAGCGGAGATTGATGGTAGGTGCGATCACAATGTGTCGAAGTGCTGAAAGAGCCAGCGTCGCGCCGCTGCAACGCGCCGCTACGCCGCCGTGGCGCTGCTGCTTGTACTCGCCCGCTTTTTCCTACATCCAATTACTGAGATTGATGGTGGCCGCCCGATACTGGTGACATTGTGAATTGAATAGAATTTGTGATGTGGAATGGACAGAAAGCCCGAAATTGTTTAAAATAGCTCAAAATAATGCTCGTGGTTTCATATGCCACTTGGGAAATTGAGATTTGTGGCTTTGTGCGTAGAGTGACCTTCTGGTGATAAAATGATTTGAATTTAAATCTCACTGATATCAATATAGTCAACAACTTTTTTCTCAACAATGATTAATATTCTCCACACCTGTATATTTTTTTGTATTATATAGGTAATTTTACAGAATATATGAACTCATAAGGTACCCATAAGGTGGAGCACTTATTTTATCTTTTACACTTACTTACATCAAATTTGACATCATATGTCAAATTTTGTGAACATATACCATAACAACATATGAATAACTCATCTGTTTTATCGAAATTCCTCAGCCTAAACGACATGTAAAATTATTATAATTTATATATTTTTTCTGTTTAGCTTGAAATTGTATATAAACGTAATTACACAGATCGGTAAAAAAATCAAAATCTTTATATTTAATACTAACGTAATTTGTGAAGAAATGATATTTAGAGGTATTTTTTAGGAAAAACGGTTTTAGTTTCAAGTAAAGTACTACTTACAGTTAACTTATTATATAGTCAAAATCTTAACAGTTCATCATATTTCAAAGTCTTAAATACCAAATATTATATTATTCACATGTATCATATTGGAGTTATCGTGGGCGAAAAATCGTCACAGACACACAAACACAGACTCGGACATACAGACTACACGGTAAAAATTGCAAAATCGTACTCTAGAGACCCTAATTCGTGCTCAAGGCTATAGATGATAATAAATCTGTTATTATTATATTTTTGGATTTGAAAAGGGCGTTCGAGACCATTGACAGGGATCGATTACTCTTTAAATTAAAGTTTTATGGAGTACAAGGAACCTGCCTTGCGTGGATCCAGTCATATCTTAGTAACAGAAGTCAAAAAGTATTATGGGAAGACTATAATTCTGATATGCTCTCTAATGACTATAGAGTGCCACAAGGTAGTGTTCTTGGTCCCCTACTCTTTCTCATATATATAAATGACATACACGTAAACTTTAATATTTGTGATTACCATCTCTTTGCAAATGATACAATAGTGTATATAAAAGGTAAAAATTTAGAGAATATGGTTGTTATTATGAACAATGAATTAGAAAAATTACATAGTTGGCTAAACAATAATAAATTGAAGTTAAATACTAATAAAAGTAAAATAATGGTTTTAGGATCAGTAACCTACAGACACTTATTTATTGATAAACAATATAACATAATGATTAATCGGGAAACAATTGAAATTGTTACCACGTTTAAATATCTTGGCGTTCTTATCGATAATGGTTTGAAGTTTGATGAGCACGTTGATTATTTATGTAAAAAAATAGAAAAAAAAATAGGTGTGCTGGGTAGACTTAGAAATGTTTTAAGTATTGAAACAAAAAAATTAGTTTACAATTGCATTATTTTGCCGCATTTTACTTATGCATGTACTTTACTTTGCTTATGTACTAAAAGTAATATACATAGACTACAAATGTTACAGAACAGAGCAATCCGGATTATCTTAAATGGCAATAGTAGCATTACTCAAATGTTAAATAAATTAAACTGGCTTATTATTGAAGCATTCATTGAATTTAATTGTTTAGTTTTTATACATAAAATCAGAAGTGGTAATGCTCCACCGTACTTGCAAAATTCTGTTACTGTTATTAATGAGGTTCATGATCGTGATACTAGACATAAAAACAACTTCTATATAAAAAAGACTAATAAAGTGAGTACACATAAGTCAATCTTTTTTAGTGGACTTATCCAATATAATGAGTTACCAAATAAAATAAAGAATTTAAATATGGTAAGCTTTAAACGAGAAGTTAAAAGTAGACTTATTAAATAAAAACTGTAACCTATACTTTTTTCTTGTTTGTACCTTTATATATTTCTGTACCTGAATGAATGTATATTTTTCATGAATATTGTATCATATAGCTGAGCTAATTAAACCTATTATTATTATTATTATTATTAAATGTTGAAATCTCACACTCGAGAAATCTGACCAAAAACAATACGTCCCTTAACAATATATTGATAGGCGGGAGGTAAAAACGTTATGTTCTATAAGAAATGTTTGCTGAGTTTTAGAGCTTATATTTTTTACGTGCTATATTTTTTTTGATTATTTCAGGAATAACAATAGATCAAACAAAATATGTTTCTTATCTACAAAATGTAATAGAATATTTTTTGTAGTAACAAGTTATTTATGCACATATTTTTTTATTGGAATCCGAGCCACATTCTTTACCAGGTCCTAGGTACGAACGTGCCTTATTTCCCTTACAGAAAATGTGGCTCTGATGATAAATAGAAATGGAATTAGTTATCTAACTAACCTCAATAAATGTTGATTAAACAAAACAGACCTTCGTTTATAATACTAATTAAAATAGAAGTAATTATGTTTCATTCTCATTTTAGTTAGCTACTATAGTTTCATTTTGTACAACCTTTGAACTACAATATGAAAAGTACAAAGGATTTGCTTTATATTCTTATTAAAATTGACCTAAATTTGTAGAAAATCAAAGTACTGAGTGAGGTAAGCTGAAGGAAATATCGATCCTCATTGTATTATCAGTGATTCCAGCACAATCCTGACTATTGTAGTCCGATATCAAATAAAAGAACATAACGAACAACTCGTGTATAAAAATTATCTTCCACATCAGAGAGTCCTTTATAGTCAGTCATTAAAATGCACATTTCTATTACAGCCCGCAGAGATACAGATCCGTGTCGAAATAAACATTTTCAATGCCGGTTTTCTCGTCTGTGTTAATGAAAAAAATCTCGTGAATACGGAAACATTGACACAGCAGCGGAGGTCGTGCGATAGATGCAATATTCAATGCTGCGGCTCCCCTGATCCCGCATTTACCGGATGAATATTTAAATTTCATCATACTGTGTCACTACATACGGATCTCTGATTCCAGATGTTAATCTTTCATATTCGGATCATGCAGTGTCCTGCTTCCCAACCTCCGTAATAGCTTTTTTATCATAAACTACGCTCCCCGTTTATACAACCTGAATCTAAATATTCAACTTTATTTTTTTACTACTCCGCGTATTATTTCACCTCATGAATAAATCAATTCGTACATCATCACGGCTTACCAGCTAGTATTCTATGTACCAAACTACTTCGTTGCAGATTTTATACTTAAATCGCATTGTAAAAGTGGTGTCATCCCCCCAGAAATACTGTTACATTTTTTAATTAATTTACAATTATTTCTGTCATTATTGGTAATAAAATTATTTTTTGGTACACTCAAACAATTTATTTAAAATTCGATATAGATGTAGAGGAAATTATAATTATTTTTGCCAGAAAAAAACAAAAATTAGATTTTGTTCTATAACTAAATATTAACTACCTTTACCAAATTACTTTTACTTAATAATTGAGATGAACTTTAGTTACCTATAATATACAGTGGAATCGAAAGTTGGGTACATGATTTTACTTATTACAGATACTAAATAACAAAGTTGTTTTCTAAACCAGTGATTCTCAAGTTACAGCTCAAAGTTATTTTTTTAAGTGAGATTATACATAAATTTTATGCCTATTCGATAGTGTATTTTTTATAAATTCAAATTTTATATCTATACATAATAAAAATATGGAAAAAATGCGATTGAAATTTAAATGAATTTTTGTTCTTAAAATTAATGTACAGTAGGCTACGGATGAAAAACAGAAACAAATTCTAGCGGCTGTAAGTAATATTGTTGTTCTATAGTTGAGCTAAAAAACATTTCAAATTTTATACATAATACATTAAAACTACAAAATGCATTCATTCCATATCTTCTCCACTTCCATTTTACCTATACAATTTTATATTGAAATATAACTACAAAATATAAATATTTTGAATTTATAATATTATTATCAGCCAGATTCACAAAACTTTAGCTCTTAAACCAGTTTAAATATGAAGAATTTAGCTTGAATTTGACATATCTATACCGGTTTAAGAGCTAAACTTGTATGTTATATATACTTATATTTAACATTCTTACATTGAAATGCTTTAAGGAGTCTCTGAGGCTCAATTCGTTTTAATAAATAAATGTCCAGTATCGCAGTGTCCAGTGGTAAAGATGAATGTACAATGTACTCGTACATTTTGATTTCATCCTACTGCTAGAAATCAGTTATAGATACCAGGTCTTTATTTTATTCTTCAGTTTGGTGAACAGCTATCAGAATAATCAAATCAATACTATACACGTATATACGGTCATCGGTATAAAATTCAAGTTAATATCACACATATAATGTCTTTCTAAAAAATTGAGTTAACTAAATTAAATTCTACAATGATTAATTATTCCTCATAAAGCGAGCAAACACATTAAACAGTCACTATTTAATTAGTAATATGTCCCGTAAATGGTTTCTGTCCAAAGCTGTTGTAATCCACGTGCTTTTACTTTATTAAAGTTTGTCTACGCTCTACGTCATCTTATAAACGTCACTGCAATATAGAAGTCAATTCTTATCTACGTCTACGCAAAAATGTCTCATAAGTGTCAAGAAATAATTAATGAATGTAAAGTGTTTTGTTCAAGTCGCAAACAGCTGACACCTTGTGGTTTGCAATCTTAATTAATAAGTACGCCTACACAAATTTCAATTTAGATTTTATAAGTAACTTCTAAACCCTGAGAGGAAATTACATTAATTTTATTACACTAGTAATAGGACAATATTTTTCGTTAATTCATATTTTGAAAAAATTTTAATTTACCTATTTTTTTAATTGTATTGCCTAATAAAAGTATCATTATTATTAATTTATGAGCAAAAACATTAAATTTTATGTTAATTAGAAAGTTATATAAGTTATTTCTGATAATATCATTAGAATGCAAAACATTTATTAAAAGCGCTTTAGTCAGTGGTGTAGCTAGTATATTAATTGAGAGGAATCAACTATAAAAAAGGCGCTAATGATACATATTTTGAGAAAATTAATGTTAGTTTTTTCATTTCTTTATTTTAAATATATTTAAAATAAAAATGTATTTACATATTTATCTAAATTTGAATATCTCTCTTTCCTACTTAAAATAAATGTAAAATATTTTCATTTTAGAATGATATTGTGTTTGCTTGAAATCCTTTCTTTTATTTTCGAACATTTTTTTAATTTCCTTAGTTATTTTAGAAGTCCTCAAACTAGAATGTTATTTTTGACTATTCGCGATGAAAAAAGCTAGCGAGGGAGCAATTGCCCCGCTGCCCCGGTTGTAGCTATACCACTGAGTCTAGAACTAATAAAACTTCCGATGAAACAATTGTAGCTAAAATCTAATGAACTCTTACTAATATAACAAATAATAAATAATATAGCAAATTCACGATTGAAATCAAGAGATATTTTGTAAAAAATCATTATTTTGAAACAATTTTATAAAATAACACATTATGTCCAAAATTCTATTTTTTATAAATAATATGAAATTAATAAATTCATGATTAAAAAGAGCAGAACCTCTACTTTTCACATATATTTAAAACTGAATATTCGTATCAAAACGTATCGACAGGGCATAAGCACAGGTAGCTTACCGCAGGTTAAATTGTTTTTTACGTTATTAGCAAGGTAAAACAATTTTTACAGCTGATAGGAGAAAATGAAAATATATTTTTTTCTTCAAACGTCATAAAAGTGACATCTTCTGTGACGTAATTGACAAGGTTGAAGTTTAATTTCAACGCCGGCGTAATATAATTTTTTATTCTTGCCGCCGTATAATTTCTTCGCCGCCGTATGTAGAATCAGCCAATAAGAAGTAACTTGTACAATAGGAATCTGTAATATCGCCCTAAATGTCAGTATAAAAACTAGATAACCTAAGAATAAAGTTACTAAAAATTATGAATAACTGACAGGTAACCTGCATGTTAAACGTCAAGTAATAATTTATTTTTTTAAATTTCTACATTTGAAGAAAAAATAATATGTGTTATTCAGAGTAAAAGTGTCTTTGTGTGCCTCGCATATAATTGCACGACGAGCGAAGCTACACAAAGTATCACTTTTACTCTTAATAACACAATATACTATTCCTACCCAAAGGGTATTATTATAATTGTAATTTAATAGATGAAAAAATGAAGTAAATTTCACTTATTATTCTATTTTAATATATGCTAAAATCACAAAAATAAAATGGTTCGCTTCTTTTGTCTACTTTTTCTCGTATATCTTCCTTTGAAACATTCATATAACTTTTCCATTCATAACCTTTTGCCCATAATTAATTTGAAAGCAAAGAAGAATAAAAAACTTGAATTCGTATTCAACATAACAATGAGTCCATCACAGAGTCATTGGGACCATCATTAGAACAAAGGTTTCGAATCGAGTGCCAGGGCTCTGCTTCCGACAGTAATGTATGCGGTTGTAAAAACCACCGCAACAGCAGCACTGGCGCTAACTGCACACTAAGCAGATTTCCCCATAAAATGTAACAGTTTGTATTTCTATACTGAAATATATTTGAAATAAATATTATTCCTGTATTTTACATTTTAAAATTTTGAAGGCATTAGAGGAACATGTGCTTTTATAATATATGAGTACTTATATAATTAGTGGTGTGACTAAAATTTTTATTATTATTCTACAATATTGACACATATTTTCATACTTGTAGGGTATCAATTGTATTTTTCTTACTTCATTGACAATTTAACAAGTTCGATTCAAATTCACTGACAATTGTCAGTTACGGCCGTTTTAGACTATATATAGTCTATGTAAGGGACAACAAACAGTACAAGAAATGGTACAATATCTTGAATAAAAAGTTGTTTGATTTTGGCGAAGTTTTGTAAATAACAACTTTCCTTAATAGATCAATGTGACATGCAAAATTAACCATAAATTTATTTACATTTAAAGTTTGAAAAACTTACAACTTTACCTGTAGTAACACTATGTTTTCTATAAGTTTTATATAAAAACAAATAAATGTTAGAAACGCGTCAATCACAAATTTCATATAAGCGCATGCTCACAGCCGAATTGACTGACAGATTGTGTGAAAAATAGAACGTGTTCTGTTTCTCCAATACATTTACGACTGTGTACAATATTTCAACCAATTTGCTGTTTGATACTAGCCAATTTAAATTGTACCAAAAATGGTGCCAGATCTTGTACAATTTTTAGGCGAGCCTAAAACGGCTTTTATGGTCCTTTTAGACTAGTCTATATATGGGACAACAAATAGTACAAGAAATGGTACAATATCTTCAACCAATAGTTGTTAGATTTTTACGAAGTTTTGTATGATTCTGCAATTTCTACTCATGCTCACAGCCAAATTGCCTAACAGATTGTATGATTAATATTATTTATTTATTCGTTTGTTCGAATATATTCAGTTATTTGTTTTGAGAATTTTCTCAAAAAAAAATCGTAATAAGTGTGTAAAATAAAAACACAAAGTTGTTAAAAGTATAGCGTAGTATATTATTTTTAATTTGTTGTCGAACAGTAAACTAAAATCAGAATAAAATATCTGCCTGCATTTCAAAACAGCTCTTATAGACAAATCCTCTAATTTCCTTAGAGGTAAGATGAATGGTAATACTTCAGAATTTTATATTGATATATTTATATTTAAATATGTCATCGTAAATATACAAATCAGATTGTAATATGCTTGCAAGAGTAAATATACATTATAAGAACTTTAACAAGATTAAAATACCTACGTTTCCTTCCTACAGTATAAGGAAACGGATGATAAAAATAGAACAAATTAATATAAAAGGTAGATACAGATTTATAGGTATTGGTAAAAATCCCACTCACAATCATTTACGTTTGAGTGGCGCAAATTCCAATATAAGCCGGAGATTCGTTGCAGAAGCCGTAAGCTGCTGTGCGTCATTACAAAAAATATAAATTAAATTATACCTTTCATATCCACTCCTTCAGCAAAAACGTAATCTACAATTATTATTTATTTATATATTTAGCATAAGAAAATAACATTTAAAAATCATAACGGAAAATATACACAAAACTGAAATTAAAAACAAACTGGTGTCTGACTTTATTAGTAATAGTAGATGGTAACAGTATTTTACATTATTAACAAGGTGAATCATATTTTACTGGTGATAGGAGGAATTGACTTAGTAGCAGTGAAATTCTTACCCTTCATATGTTGTACAATAGTTTATTTTTGTTATATAATTAAAACTGAAACCAAATTCGGACAAATGTGTTAAAATAATAACAAAATACAATTTTCAACCATGTAAACAATGTGCCAAAACTGACAGCTAACTGGTAAATGTATTATAGGTTAGTAGCTTGTAACGGTCAGTTTCCCTCCTGAAGCAACAGCTCAAATAAATGGTGATTTACATATTGAGTAACATATATAGTTATTTAAGCTACCAGGAATGTATGTAATATCCTTCGAGAAGGTATGAACTAAAGTGGAGTTTGCGAAGCAGAAGATTATTTTACCAGACAAGAATATTTGTATTAGGTACTTACATTCGATTCGCTTTTTATTTTTTTTCGCATCACCAGCAGCACTTAACTTCAAATAATATTAAAATATTTGTAAATGTGGGCTACTTGACTTTTAATTTTAATGTCATAAATAACGTTTGTATAACCATTTAAAATAAATATTATAAATTTATAGCAATACTTTATATACCTACTTATGTACATATAATTTAATGGGATATTTTTCTCGAGCTATATTCTCCTAATATATCACTCGTGTAAGACAAATACATCAGAACATTTCCCTCAAAAATTTTTAACTAATTAGGTTACAGTATTTTTTAAATTTAAAGCAAAACTAATATCAGTGAATTTTTTGCACATGTGCATACAACTGAGTATTGTAGATATTTATCAAATGTTTTAATGTCATAATTGACGTTAATGTGACAGTATAAAATAAACAAAATATGTATAATAATATTTTATTTATATGTAAATTTTTCTCTAGAAATATTCTACTACTATATCATTCGTGCATGGTATCAGAATACTTCCTAAGTACTTATGATATACCTATTGAATATTTCTCGAAAAAAAATCCCAATAAACATGTATAGCATACTACAATTTACTGAAATACGGAAACTTTCTTCATAAGCCGTTTATTTATATTTAGTACTTGTAGAAATTAATTTCTCATATTTGTAGTAATCTAACATTTTTAACGCATAAAAACGAAATAAAACGCTACTAAGCAATATTACGAATTGGGTAAAGTCGAAATGAAAAGACACACTCGAAGAAAAACTCTGCCAACATTAACATTCAAGGGGAGCTCTCAAGCTTCACAGCGGGTTGTTTGCAACAGCTCCGTGGTATAAAATATGAAATATGAAAACAGGGGAAAAGGAAAAAATGCAGGTCTGGAACCATGACGCATATAACTTGATATCAAAATAAACTTTCATAAATTTGGTTTGGCTAAAACTGAAGCGATATTTATGAGGAATGTTGCTAACTTCGTTTGGATAAATGTCTGGTCTATTTTCCTTCACCGCATTCAACTGTTTATTTTGCTGCTCAAATATAATGACGTCAAAATATTTCCCGCATAAAATGAATTACAGCACGAAAAGGTATTTTTCACAGAAGTTTTAAATTACTGCAAAAGTTTTGCACAATTTATTTTAGTTTTTAAAATATATGTGGTAACAGGAACGGTGGTCTTCAACGATATTTATCCTGCCCTATGAGATTATTTATAGTTTTCTTGATCCAAAAGCATATCGTACTACATTAATAAAAAAAAAATAAGGCTTGTTAATGTAATACTAATTCAAGTTTTCGGAAATATTATTATAGTCATATTTAAATTGTGATAAATGTGAAATTTGAGAATTGTTGTTTTGAATATCAGTAGGATAGGAAAAATTGAAAGAAAGTATTGATAATGAGTTAGTAATTAAAAGTCTATTTTTGTTACTGATATTCATAACAACAGTTTACTTTCTAATTACTGATCGTATATAAACGCGGCCAAATATCCAAAAGATCATTCGATCATTCAGTCATTCATTCGATATCATTCGATTCATTCGATACTTGAAGATGATTCAATAGTTGAAGATCAGTCAATCGTGTAGAGTAAGTTATGTTTACGTAAAATTAGCTTGTAAGTATTATTGTATCGTTAAGTATTCTGTTTTGTTCTTTCATATAATATTTATTTATTTTAATAATAATTTTATTTGTTTAATTCATTATTGAATTCTAGTTTTTGCTTTCCCAACCTTCCCGTTACTTATATTATTCAAAATTGGTTTTTGGTTATTTCCACAAATAAATAACCTGGTGGCAGCATTAAAATCTACCTCCTCTCGGCGTAACAAATATTAAAATATTATTATCCTTTTTACCTCCCGCCTATCAATACAGGGTGTTTGGCGAAAGGCCGGCACCCAGAATATTTCGTTTATTATGAGAGATACAGAAAAATGTTACGGAACAAAATTAAACGAGTCAAAGGAACTCATAAAATGATCTTAGTAAGAATTTTGTGTCACTTCCGGTTTAAGCGGAAGTGTGTACTACTTTGATTCTAGCATAGGGAATCGGTATTATTATATTTTTTTTCGGAATGTACATAAAATTAGCTCTACAATGATATCAAAATATTATAGTTTTACTTCAACCATTTCAAAATGGCGACAATTTATTTTCAAATTTATGTACTTACAACTCCAGGTAATTAACGAAAAAAAATATGTTTAAAAATGCTTATAACAATCAATACAATAAAATAACTCTTACTAAATATAATAAACAAAATTAAAACTAAAAGTACTCAAAATGGCCGCTGTCATATTCTGCACAATTTATCAAATATAACAAATTCTGCCAGTACATCGTCAGGAGAGGTAGATCTAATATTTTTTGACATTATTCGTTTGGCTTCAGGTAACAAAATCTGAAATAGCTGGCTATGGTGTTTTTTTATGAATTTTTATTAGAAAATATTTTAAAAATAAAGTGTCGCCATTTTGAAATGGATGAAATAAAACAATGATATTTTGGTATCATTATAGAGCTAATTTTATGTACATTCCGAAAAAAAATATAATAATACCGATTCCCTATGCTAGAATCAAAGTTGTACACACTTCCGCTGAAACCGGAAGTGGCACAAAATTCTTACTAAGATCATTTTATGAGTCCCTATGACTAGTTTAATTTTGTTCCCTAACATTTTTTTGTATCTCTCATAATAAACGAAATATTCTGGGTGCCGGCCTTTCGCCAAACACCCTGTATATAGATAAGGGAGGTATTGTTTTTGGTCAAATTTCTCGAGTGTGAGTTTTCAACATATGAGCACGAATTAGGGTCTCTAGAATAAGATTTTACTATTTTTACCGTGATGTCTGTATGTCCGTGTGTGCGTGCGTGTGTGTGTGTGTCTGTGACGATTTTTCGTCCACGATAACTCCAACACGATACATGTAAAAAATATAATATTTGGTATTTAAGACTTATATTCAAATATGATGAACTGATTAGATTTTGACTACAATTGGTTAACCGGAAGTAGTACTTTACTTGAAGCTTTAAACCGTTTTTCCTTAAAAGTACCTCTAAATACCATTTTTTCGCAAATTACGTTATTATTAAACAAAGGATTTTTTAATTTTCTACCAGTTTGTATAGTTACTTTTTATATATAACTTCCAGTTAAACAAAAATATATTTATAAATTATATTAATTTTACACATCGTTCAGGCTGAATAATTTCTGTAAAACAAATGAGTTATTCATATTTGACATATACAGTTGTCAAGTTTGACGAAATTTAAAAAGATTTTATCTCTTGCCAAACCAACGTATTAGGTAAGGGTATACAGAGTGAATACCAGAATACTAGAAACTTTAACATATGTATGTACTTCGTATAATTCAAAAATGATTACCCGTAATATGTTGAAATTTTGTATATGGGATTGCTATAACATGTCGTTGTGAACCTTCCTTATTTATTGCTGTTGGCTGTGCCAAAAGGACACTTCACTTGAAGGGTTTTTTAGAATTTTTCGCATTTTTCATATCATAAACCGATTTACATTATTATAAGGAATAATAATGAAATTAAAATTAAAAGTGAAGAAGAAGATAATAAAGATATAAGTCCCATAATATTTATTGAAAATGAACGTTCATTTGATACACAGAATATAAATAATTGTACACTACAAATTGCAAGTAGCACATTTCTTATGTCTGTTAATAATGCACTTTCAGAAATTTATAATATTGATATTAATTTATCAAATAACGAATTTCGAATAAATTTACAAATGATTTTTAACAGATTTGAAGATTTTATATATGTTATTAATAATGAAATTTCTTCAACTGATAGTGCTGTGTTCAGAAATCAAACTATTGATGCACACCGAAATAACAATATTTATTCAGCCCTACAAGATAAGGCAGTAGTTTTGCGGGCCAAAGGCGATGGTTCATGTCTTTTTAGATCTCTTTCTCTTTGTCTTTTTGGAACAGAAATGTTGTATCCTTGTATTCGCCTTTCATGTTGTTTTGCATTTCTTACCTACTTTAATTACTTTGAACATTCAGATCGTATGAATTTTCTATATGAATATGACAGTATGCAAAGTTTAGTACACGATACAGCTTCTGAAAACTCTTGGGGTCATGCCGCTCATATCAAGGCTATTTCTGTAGTTTCAAAACGCGATATATATTTATACCAAGCAGTAAAAGAGAATGATATATATTATAATATTTCGTTTGCAGAACTGGAACATTATTTTAGCAATGGCATGATACAAATTATGCATTTGTTATTTTCTTTCAATATTGATGAGGAAAACATCAATGAAGAACATGTAACAACGGATAGAAAACCAATAGCAGTACTTCTCACTGATCCTGGAACTAATGCTAGTCATTATTCAGCTGTTGTATCAAGAAGTAATGAATATTGTTTAATAAAACCCAAATTTCGAGGTGATATACATGGAAATCAAAACGATTACGTAGTTATAGATAATATAGAC
The DNA here is from genome assembly GCA_035578165.1 of Stenolophus ochropezus. Classification (NCBI taxonomy): domain Eukaryota; kingdom Metazoa; phylum Arthropoda; class Insecta; order Coleoptera; family Carabidae; genus Stenolophus; species Stenolophus ochropezus. Next base: position 18,109,082 of record JAQOWZ010000010.1, on the reverse strand, counting down.
ATAACTTAGAATAATATAAATTAAAATATATGTTTGAAATTTTGTTAATATTATAATAAATACTTATATAAGATTATAAAAACTGTTATACCCTAGAAAATAAATTACATACAATATTGTTGTTGAAAATTTGTTATTAGTAAGAACAAAATGGATTAAAGTTCAAGTAAATGTATAATATATGTCGAATTAAACTAAAAATTGTTATGCCAAAAATAAGTGTTTCTTTTGGTAATTTTAAGAATAAATGTAAAATTTTAAGTATGAATTCAGTTAAAAATTTTCTGAATTATTATAACAAACTAATTTTATAACCCCAAATTTGTATGAAAAAAAAAATATAGAATATTTCACTACAATGGCGGGAGGTAATGTGTTGGACACATCAGATTTTTTTTGTTAAATTAATTTATTTTATCATCAACTTCTCTGTTACAAAATAAATTAATATAAAAAAATTACTTGCTCTTATATGATGGTATGAATGTTCCCAAATTTTGAGAATCATTAGTCGAACTTTTTTCTAGTTTACTTTGTTATTGTTTGATAATTTAACCATCATCCCAGCTTTTATAGATCACGAGATAGAAATTGTAATTCATATAAAATTAACTCTCTGTATACTCAAAAATCAAAGTATATTTAATTAAATTAAATAATCAAATTTTATGTATAAGAAAAGTTACGATATTTTACTAAAAGCGGTTTGTGTATGTAGCTATCTTCACTTAATTCTGCCTTTCACAAAAATCTTTCTATTAACTTTTTAATAGAAAAAAAAATACGTGTCAAGTATTTTTATTTTTAATATTACGAGTATATTAAAAATTTAATATCATGGAAAACCCCCGCCAAAAGACATTATTATGTCATTTATTAAAGAGATAGAAATAATTTCTAGTTATTCAGATAAATTTATCGTACAGTTGAGAAACTTTTTGCATTTATTTTTATTGAGTAAAAATAATTATCATTCACAAGTAAATAAAAAGCTTCAGTACATCCAATACTGTAAATTTCAAATATAATAACAAAATTATTTATGAACAAATCATTTTTTAAATAGTATAATTATATGGGCAACTGAATATGAACTTCCCTTAATTTACGTAATTTTTCCTAATACGTTGTTTTACCATTTTTGAACTATTATCATATAGCAATCCGCTACTGTAAGATTAAACGCCGTATATCACATGTATGAGTGAACTGTCATTATACATTAATGACAATTTATCACACTGGCGCATACGCGCTCGCGCATTATACATACATCTATAGAGCATTTTAGACTTGCCTATAATTTGTATAAGATCTTGCACCATTTTTGGTACAATATGAACTTAAACAACAAATTGGTTGAAATATTGTATATGATAGTAAATGAGTTGAAAAAACAGAATACCTACATTCTACTTTCATACAATCTATCAGCCAATTTGGCTGTGAGCATATATATATCTCACGCGTTTCTAAAGTTTATTTGTTTCTATTGTATATGGTGTGGTTATAGAAAACTTATGTGTTAATACTGGTAAAGCTGTAAGTATTGCAAACATTAAATGAAATAGAATTTATGGTTAATTTTGCTTGTTATGTTGATATATTCAAGGAAAAGTGCGCAGAATCAGAGCCAATATATTGCACAAGAAATTGCATTAGTATCATACAAACTTCGTCAAAATTTATCAATATTTTTGTTCAAGATATTGTACCATTTATTGTCCCATATGTGGGCTAGTCTAAAACGGACTTAACTTTCTAACTTATAGATAATGACTTACTTCACTAATGTAGGTACTATTTTTCTTCTAAAATATAATTGTTAAAATATAACTACGAGTAATAAATAAAGACAATATTAATTTAAAATATCCAGTAACATGTACTACATATAATGTAACACCTTTATTTGAGTTACAATCCATTAAAAAAGGAAAGTTTATTGTAAATATGTAGAACAGGATTTATTAACATATTGTAACGTTTATTTATATGTATAAAGTGTAAAAATAACTGAAATACATATATTTATATAAATAAGTTTAATAAACGAATAAGAAATTGTAAAAAGATAATAAAAGGAAATAATACTAAAAATGAACAAATATAAACACTAATTTAAGAATAATAATTATTAATAAAGATTAATAATATTTATATAAACACTTAATACTATGCACTATTTAAGTACGCTTCGTTATATTTTCACCAAGTATTTATGTTCACCGCTCGTATTAATATAAAATTGTCCTCGCGGTCCCTTCTGCTTTGGCTTACATATCCGAGCAATTAAGCTCTGGAATATTCTTGCAGCTTCCATATATCAGTACGATAGAAGGGTGGCTACTGGCTAAGGTGTCTCGACCTGTCTGCTAGATACCTGTGGCCGTCGCCGGTAACGTGACCTTGAGATTGCTACAATATGATGCTGTAAATTAATTTCAGTGTTTATATAATTGTGTACATATTTATTTTTAAAAATCCATAAATATGCGTCTATTTAATTATATTCCTCTTTGTTATACGTTGAAGGATTACTCAATTTGGACAACAGTGCAATTATATTATACGTATTATCGTCATAGAATTTGATTCATATATTCATATTATACTATAAATTATAAATAAATTTTAACAATAAATAGGTAATGCATATTTCAAATTTCAAACTAGTTTACTTCATTATGCAATGTATTAATTATTAGCTGATTATTCGTCATAATTATAAAACATAAACAGACAAGTTCTGGAATAACCTACAAAATTAATCAATTTGCAAAACATTATTTAATTTAAATGTCATTATTACATAACCAATATTGGGTTTACATAACATTATATAGTTAATATTATTTTACTAATTACTAAAAAAAATCTAAATTAACTTCAATTTCAATAATGTGATATGGTTTTATACAAGTTGTTTCTAAACGTTTCTGCACGAAACTTTAATGACATTTGGTATATTGATTATACCTAGAAGAAAAAGATTTTTTGAAATTCGCAAAAATAAGGATAGTTTATTCCTTTTTAATGCTACTGGTTTAGTAGTACATTTAATTATTTGTAATTATATTATTAATAAAATGAAAGTATAAATATTGCCTACAAGTAATCTTTTATTAATTACTTATTTTGTAAGTGTCTAATACCTTATTAAATGTACTTCAAACCAGTGGCACTAAAAATGTTCACAGCGTACACACTACTCATATTTTTGCAAACTTTAAAACAAAATCGTTCTATAATCAGTTTATTAAATTATATGTCATTAAAGTTTCGTGCAGCGGTATAGAAACAGCCTGTATACAAATAGTGTTCATATTCAGTGGTAAGTTTACGAGTATTATTGTTATCTCGACAAGTAGATACAGATTAATTAATTTAGCAAACAATTTAATTCTCAAAAAAAAGAATTCAACTTTTAAACGGCAAAGTATACTTCTTGGATAGTCTTTGGCTTCTCGGGTTTTCGTTGCTCAAAAACAAACAACAAGATCAGTGGCGGCTCGTGGTATTTTTGAGCGAGGGGGCAAATTTTTTTGATAGTGTCAAAGATTTTGGTGGGAAAAACGTGGTCATGAAACGATGTTTAGAACTCCGATTTCGTTACTAATAATTTTAATATTATTAATAATAAATATAAATAGGTATCTATGTTCAGCACAACCCAACGGAAAGGTCAATGATAGTAAAAAATAAATGGGTAGGGGTAATGAAGAAAGTAAAAAAACAAATTAAAAATGATATAGGTACTGGAATAAATTTGAAATATAATATTCATAAAAAGAAAACAAATCTCATTTCTATTCGATTAAGAATAACTAAAAATAAATTCTTATCCCATGAACTAAGACATTCTAATGAGCTAGAAGCACAATACACTAATTGTTAATTACAGTTGTTTATATATTATATCAATTATTCTGTCTTTAGTTTCAGCAAAATGATCAATTATTTTATCAAGAAAATATTTTCGTAAATGTTTAATCAAATCTTACACGCTTACAGATACAATTTATACACGACTGACGATCTGGCGATTTTAGAAATACATACATATAACATGCAATGAGTATATTTCACCGAACACGTCCGATTGTTTCCGAATCTCAGGGTATGCATGCCTCCTCTGGCTCTACACTCGGCTATTCGTATTATTTCTATAAATAAATTTACAAACTTTAATAATAAGCAAAGCATTTGTTTCAAAATTAAAATATTAATAATATTTAAAAAGTCTTCAATGATATTTTACATATACATATTTAAAAAAATTATTTAAGAATAAAAATAATCACAATATGCATTATTTTTGTTTTATCAATTTTATCGAATATTTATTATAAATTATTATTTTATTATAAACAAATTAAATCTTTACATCTCTTTATTTATCATTCATATTACATAATTTATTTGAACTATTATTTGAACTGTTTTAAATCATACAAGTACAACACCGTTCGAGATGGCGAGGGGGCTGACAACCGCTGTATACTGCACGAAATCACTCACGTACATAGCGCTGTCTCACATCTACAGTCATCTTGTTCCCATTTATGTTTGGAACGTATCGTTAAGCAGTATACCATCATAGTTTCGTCTAGCACTCTAGCGGATGCGTGCCCCCGCTGGTCGAATTTGATGCATATAATATTGTGTTGCACAGCGGCGCCGCACTAATTTCTATTTAAATAAACCACTAACATAGTACATTGTTAAATGCTAAGTAGTATAAGATGAAATTTATATTGTTATAATAATTAATTATAAAAATATATTCATGTGAAATAGAAAAAATTTTTTATTTTAATTTGAGGGGGCACTGCCCACTCTGCCACCCTGGACGAGCCGCCACTGAACAAGATGCATATAGCTGGGGTTGGACCTACCTATTCCCCAGCTTCAGAAAACTTACTCTGCCATGCTTGTTCATATTGGAGATATGCAAGTTTGTTTTTAAAAACAAAAGTAGATTTGATCTCAACAGAAATGTGAAAGAATGCAGTACCCTCTTTTAGAATTCCATTTACAAGAAACAAGTTAACATACATATATCGCACCATATGTTCTTGGCTTAAGAATATTAAATGCTTTGCCAAAACCTATAATAAACTCATTCGCATATAACACTTTTAATTTTAATTTAAAAACTTATTTGTTGGAAAGCACATTTTACACAATGAATGAACTTTTTCATGGCTCAGTAGCGTCAAATCTCTGTCAAAACTAATAGGTTCGGCCCTTATTTTTATTGTATAAGCTTTAAACAAATGAATATTTATATATATGTATTTTTTAATCCAATCATGACATTTTTTACATATGAATGTACTACTCATATCTGTAAAAATAAAGATATTATTACTATTATTATTACTGGAAGGAATTTGATGATCGGCTGTTGTGTGATGGAATGTGAACAATAAAAAGACAAACAGTCAGTTGATACAGTTTAGTTCTATGTCGACGTTTCGATTTCACAAAAATGTTCTTTAGGGCGAAAAATGGTCTTCAAATAACATTGATGTTGAAGGTAAAATAAGCAGCATTTTTTTAAAACAATAAATAAATATAACATTTACGGTTTTTATTTTGATGCTTTGTGAAAACCACCTAATATCAGGAAGTTAGGTAAATGATATGAAAAAATGTTAAAACAATACTGACAACTTTATTACATTTTCAACGGCAATCTCTGTGAAAACATTTTTGTTAAATATATATAGGATTGTTTCCGTTAATTTGATTGTTACTATAGTTATAAAAAAATGTAATAGAGTTGTTGAGAGTTATGTCATATGAAAATAATTGTGTCAATAAATTCGTGGCTTAAGTGTTACATTTAGATATTTTTCTTACTACTATCAAGTACAAATAACAATTTTTTTTCAAATATCAAAGATTTTGACTTTAATTAAAGAAGTATTTTTTTAATGTGTAATAATTATTGTAGTAACTGATTTAATTTCCTTTTATACGTAATGCAAACACTACATTTAATATTTGTGCAACGTTATTACGTAAAAATTATAGATTTTGAAGTGCGAGAAAACGCGCATGTGTTTTTAATTAAAAATTTGGCACAGCGCTTGTAGTCCATGTTAGGTTATGTTTCTGTAATTTGGCGCTGGTGTCAGGGTAGCCAGCCAAGTAATTATCTCTCTATGGAGATTTAATCCTGCCTCTGGATAGTTCCTGACGTTACAATTTGAATTGTTTACGATCAGGTTACGACAAACAAAAAATATAAAATCCGGATTACTTTTAGTAATTATACCCATTATTTACCAACTATACTTTAATTATAAAATTAATTATAATTAAAAACGTATATAATTTCTCGTCGTTTTTACTTCCTTGTACGAAGTAAAGTAGTAATTGCGAAAAATTTCGGGTTTCAGATTTCAAGGGAAATATCCATTTTGAGGATAGGTATCCTTGTTAACAATTTTTTACCAAATTAAATACAACATCGACTACAATGATTTTTAATGTAGACATATATGTATGTATGTAATGTTACTGCTACATTAATAATATTGGATTACATGAAAAATATTATTTTTTTAAATTCTGGATTGTTAATGTTTTTTTTAAATATAGGATATTTTTTTATTAAATTTTTTTCTTTTCTTGAATGAGCACCCTTACCTCATACATCATTTTTGACCGGCCTGTGTAATATGATTTATCATATTATTTTTCTCCAAAATATACTAAAAATGATATTTTTAGAAAAGTACGTACGACACTTTTGCTGTAGTTAGACTATCCCCTTAAGCATTAGAAGAAAAATAATTTAGAATGAAAATATACGGTATTTTGTAGCCATCTTACAATCCTACGATTCATGAAAGAAGTAAGTTAGGTAACCAAGTTTGATACCAGACGAATTCTATCTTTAAAGTTAGTTGTGTGAAGAATTTCGTTCATGTACCACCTTTGTCATGAACTACAAGATTCTCAACAATTTAAACAAAGGATCAAAGACGCGGTTGTATTTTTATACAGTGATAAAGACAGAATGAATAACAATTCTATTTATTACTAACGGGTGTTTTCTGCTCATATTTAAATAAGAACAGTTTCAAGCAGATAAGTTTAAATGCTAATAAATGTTATATGCATATTATTATGTTAATTGTTAATTGTAATAAACCACTAACTTCTTTGGAATCGCGCATTCGTTTCGTAAACAAAGGATCCCAGGATTAAATTCCGCCAAAGGATTGCCTGTTTGTATTGCATTAAAAATAAAAATGTAATAATAAAAAATTACTTTACCCTCATCAAATTTCATATAGATATTGCATTTATCTTTTTGCAGATTACTACAAAAAGTCTTCACATATAATCATTGTTTAGAAAAAATTATAAATGAAATACAGTAACTCAATTCCATAGAAATAATAAAATAAATAAATAAAAATTTCTTATTCATAAAAACATTAAAATATCGATCAACACGAACAAACCAACCTTTCATCTCTTTTTTTTCGAAAATTGTGGTAAAAGGTAAAAGCAATCAGACAGCTATAGAAACTCATTTAAAATATACATTTTTATTCAATTAAAATGTCACAACTGAACTAAGTTTGCGCATATCTTTTTAATCTATTGCCCAAAGCAACTTAGTAAATTCACATGACACACACAGGATTGTTGCGGAAATTGTTAAATTGTGGATGGGCTCTCCGTGAACACATCCAGAAAAGTTGTCAAGTTTAGTTCAATTTTAATATTCAGTTTAGTTTTATAAATGCTGTAATAATGTAAATAAAGTTTGTCAAGTTAATTATATGCTTCCATCGTGTTCCTACCAGGCATTCAGTAAAGTTAAGTAGCTCACCATCTTCATAATTCATCGTACCTCCCTGTTACATCATATTCTATTTGTTGTGTTTTTCAAGATGTTTCGATTCAAAATTAGTTAATTGTGAATTTGGGAAGGATATTCAAATTCCCGAGAGATATAATACAAATAATTGAAATTGTGGATTTCGACAAGTGTTCAATAAAGCTAGTTGATCGTGACTGCTAAAATAAAGCTGTTTCAGCTTCAGAAACAAGGTTCGCCAAGCAATTAATGTTTTGTTGATAGAACAGGAAAAGATTTGATACAGATATACAAAATTGCGCAAACATAAAAATGAATAATACAAATAAAAAATAAAGCAACACAGGACATCGGGTTATTACAACTAAAAGCGGCACGCAATGGCATTTTATTAAACTATTTAAAAAAAAGGTACAATAAAAATAAACAAATGCTATGTCACAAATGACATGGTTCCTACAAGTATGGCAGATGACAGGGATCAGCTGATAAACTTGGCTTCACTATTTGCTTGCACTCATTCACTTAGCTTATTGCAATGGTATTATAGTATATAACTACATGTATTGTAATACTATTGTAATAACTAAATGTATTGCAATGGTAACTAAATGTATTGCAAAGAAAAATCCTGGGAAGAAAAGAGTACGATATTGCACAGAAAAATTAAAGGATGACATGGAGATGCAAACCTACATAGAACAAATTGATAAAAAGTGTATGGAATATACTGAAGCCACGGAAATTGATATTGATCAAAGTTGGCAGATATGTAAAGAGATTATATTAGAAGCTGCAAATGAAACAATTGGAAAACAAATAGGACAACAAAGAGAGCAAAGTTGGTTTGATGAAGAATGTGCTGAAATAACGAAAAAGAAAAACCTAGTATACAATAAACTCCAACAAAGGTCAAAAACTAGAAGAGGATCGGAGGAATACAAACAATTACGACGAGAAGAAAAACAAATTCATAGAAGAAAGAAGAGAGAATACATGAAAAAGAAGATACAAGACCTAGAGACTTTAAGATCAGAAAAGAAAGTTAAAGAATTTTATAACAAAGTTAATGTAAGTAGGAAAGACTTCCAACCAAGAACAAATATGTGCAGAAACAAGAAAGGGGAAATAATAGGTAACAGAGAAAAAGTCTTGGAAAGATGGGCTGAAAACTTCGAAGAAAAATTAAATCCAAGACGAGAGGAGGAAGAAGAGCAAGAGATCATCATTGGATACGAGGAAGAAAGTGATGAAAGAGAAAAAGAAGTCCCAACCATCGAAGAGGTAAAAACAGCAATAAAAAAATTAAAAAATAGTAAGTCGCCGGGTACCGATGAAATACCTGCAGAACTAATAAAAAATGGAGGTGAAAAGTTACAGGAGATGATACAAAAAATTATAAAAGAAGTATGGGAACATAAGACAATGCCTAAAGAGTGGAACACTGGTGTACTGATACCACTACATAAAAAGGGGGACCAGTTGGAATGCGAAAATTATCGCGGAATATGCCTCCTAAACATAGCATACAAGATATTGGCTAATATCTTATACGAACGATTAAGACACTATACAGAAAATATCATCGGTAAATACCAGTGTAGTTTTACTAGAAATAAGTCAACGACGGACCAAATATTTTTGCTGAGACAAATCTTAGAAAAGACATATGAGTACAATATAGAAACCCACCACATATTTGTCGACTTTAGAAGTGCTTACGACACAGTCAATAGGAACGCATTATACAAGGCAATGGTAGAATTCGAAATTCCAAGCCATCTAATAGCATTAACAAGATTAACGCTAGCACAAGTAGAATGTCGTGTTCGAATCCAAAACGATCTCTCACGCTCCTTTAACACCCAACAAGGACTTCGGCAGGGAGACCCGCTATCCACCATTCTCTTTAACATAGCTTTAGAGAAAGTTATTAGAAAAGCTAATATATATACTCGAGGAACCATCATAAATAGAAGTCTGCAAATTTTAGCTTTTGCAGACGATCTAGATATTATAGCAAGATCAAAAAAGAGATGTGATGCAAGCCTTCATAGCACTAAAGAAGGCAGCGAAAGAAGTAGGCCTAGAAGTCAACTACAGTAAAACAAATACATGGTAGCAGGCAGAAAAGTAATGGAACAACAACCACAACAACAGCAACATCTAATTATTGATACAGACAAGATCGAAATAGTATCAGAGTTTATTTATCTAGGATCTAGAATCACTAGCAATCACGATACAAGTCTAGAAATAAAGCGTAGGATCTATCTAGGAAACAAAGCATATTATGGACTGCAAAAACATTTAAAATCAGATTTAGTATCTAGACATACAAAATGTATCTTATATAAAACCTTAATTAAACCGGTACTAATATATGCGTCGGAAACATGGTCGATGACGCAAAACGATGAACAGGTTCTAGGAGTGTTTGAGAGAAAAATATTAAGACACATATATGGAGGAATATTAGAGAATGGAGAGTGGCGAAGGCGCTATAACTTCGAACTCTACAAGGAATATGAAGAACCAGACATTGTTACAAGTATTAAAATAGGAAGACTGAGATGGATGGGACACGTGATGCGAATGCCAGATACAGATCCAGTAAAACAAATAACAAGACAAGCACCGGCAGGGAGGAGACCTAAAGGAAGGCCGAAGATACGGTATTTGGATCAAATAGAAAAGGATGTGAAAGCACTGAAGATAAATAGTTGGAAAACAAAAGCACAAAATAGGGAAGAATGGCGAAATCCTCTAAAGCAGGTCAAGACCCTATAGGGTTGTAGCACCACTGATGATGATGATGATTGCAATGGTATTGCAGTGCGCAAGTATCTATTCTATTGAAAATTATTGTAGTGACATGTGACATTGCACTGACACGCTAAGATTTGCTACAGACATCAATATGCCAAGTAACCAAATTTTGTCAAATATGAAAAATGAATTAGAGTGTACAGTATTATTATTGAATAAAAAGGAACAACAACAAAGACGGCAATGGGGGTCGATTTGTCCTAGAAATAAAAAAAAATGTCTATCTTGCTAATATATTATCGGTTTTATACATATCTGTTCGTTAATCTGCGACAAAGCTACAATAGCAACAATGATAATATTTTGATGACGACGTTTCGCATTTCTACATAATCAACAGTCAATAGTTTTTAATGAAATGTCTTGTGCTGATTGGTCGTTGCATAAGAGCGGTGCAGTGGTAGTGCAGAAAATTGGAGCTTGAGAAGTTCTGCCCTGCCACTGTAATATCGTTAATCTTGAAAGTGAACGGTTACATTAACTGTCCTTAGGCAATAATTCTGCACTACACTACTAATGCAATACAACAGCACTAAGCTCTACACGAATGAGGTTTAGCAAAAGATGCCTTTCAATAGGGGATAGTATTTGTATGAGGAGTGTAAGAGTTCGTTTACATGTATTTAGCAGTAGCACTATATTATCGATGGATGATGCATCAGTTGTTTGTTGTAAGACAGTATGTTAAAAGTTTGTAGATAGGCTCGGTTAATTAGCGCGCTCCGACTCGAACTGAGCAGAGCAAAGAGAGATTTGAGCTTCGTTCCAAAATTAAAAGTACCGGGTATTGGAACAGGAGTTAAAGTATGATGACGTCATGTAAGAGTGCAGTGTGTTTTCGAACGAATGAGAGAGTTATTGGAGTAAACAATTGAAATTAAATTAGAAATGGATCCTACAAAAAATTGCTATAGTAGCAATATTGACTTATCAACTTATTGAAATATTAATAGATAAGTATGAGTATAAAATAACATTCTATTACTTAAAAGTAATAAAAAGAAGTTGAAATAATATACAGAATAGTAATTAAAACAACAAACATTAATATCAATGTGTTTACTTAAGTTTATTTTCCACCAAACCATATATTATTTTTCAAAAAGACAAATTATTTTCGTATATTCAATTTCCGTACCCACCTCGCTAGTAGGGTATGTAAAGTACCTTTTACTTCTGAGTAAACTCTGGCTGTTGTGGAACAGGTTAAGAGTAATCGCTGAGAGTAAAGGTGCGTTCAGAAAAGGCATACTGCAGTTGTATTGTATCGTTGTATTAGAATGCAGGGGTAGTGCGCTTGCATCAGATTTGCATCGTTCACATAAGAGATTAGTGCGGTTGTAGTTGGTACATCAGATTTCTGTAATATTTGCTACATATTTAACAATTACTAAACAACTATAAATTGATTTATGTAAACTCATACCTGTTATATTTAACTTTTCTTTCAACTCTTTATATTAATTTTCTTTTTACCTCCCACCTATTAATATTATTTTACGAAAAAATATATACTTGATAAAAGTTTTCGCTTGTTGCAAAACAGCCAATTCAAATTTAACCTTTTCAAATTTTCTTTCAATTTTAGAGAAAAATCGAAAATAAGTCGACAAGAAACAAGTTCGAGTTGTCATAGTATCTGGCATTATTTATTTAGTTTCATTGGCTGTCAATTAATAAAATCTGTTGTAATCGTAGATAATTTAAAGAAGAGGATTAGAGATGCTGTGACGTCTTTAACTTCAGAAGAGATTCGAAGAACTTATAAAGAATTGCATCGAAGACTAGAATTGTCTGCTTTAAAGACAGTGAATGGATTAAGTAGAATAGTTATTGTTTGTATTATTTTTGGTTGTTTCATTTTTGAAATTAATATTAAATAAGTCATGTTAACGGATATTACTATGGACTTTTTAATTTTTTTTTCTTCGTTTTCCGACACAGTATTAGAAATTTGATGCAAATAATTTTTAGGTATGAATTAAGTTAAAAATATTTCGAACAAACTAATTTAAAAAGTAAATATTCAAGGTGCTAAAAATTTTTTTATAGAATATTTTACTATAGTGATGGAAGGTAATGTGTTGGACACATTAGATTTTTTAATTTTGTTTTTAAAAGCAACACAACGTTGTCTGAAATTGTCGGATATTTTGGTAATTGGCCAGTTGTAGTGGTGTATTGTAACGGTAGTGCGCATTTTGCACTAATTTTCAATCCGAATACTCACGGTCAGTTGCATTCTGCATTACAATACAACAGCACTGCAACCGCATTAATCTCTATGTGAACAGTACTTTAGGCTATGAGTTTTGGAACGACTTTGAACATACTTGCATGTTTTTGCTAATTTGATGACGTCGCTGATAAATTCCCTCGCTGTTTCGCCTTTCCTTTAGTACCGCATATTAAACTTTGCCTATTCATACATTATATTCATATTCTTTACATAATGATTTGAAAATATCTCCATTGCTTCTTTGTAAGACGTTATTTATTCAGCTTCCTTGCCCAACGTGCCTAATAAACTATCAACTTTGCTCCCCATATAGAGTAATAAGTTATTTATTTGTGATATTTCCGGCTGACGGTCTAGAACTGTAGCTTGCCCAATCCTCCTTTTCGAATGAAAATTTTTCAGGTTGTGGCCCTTAAATTGTAGTTTTTGTCGAAACTGTTGGAATGCACTATTACAGTAGCTTGTAGTCAGGGCCGTGCCAAGGCAGGGGCGAGCGGGGCCCCGGCCCAGGGCGCAAAGTCAAAGGGGCGCAAATCGACGTAAGATGCAGATAAAAATTGAAATGAAAAATTGAAAATGAACTAAATTTATTAATTTATTATTACCTATAAGTGTAGTTTTTTAAACTCATACAGAACGTTAAACTGCGGTGTCTTTTGCCTTTGTATATTCTTATACCCTCTATTACTTATTAACAAAATTTCGTAGAATCGACGTATTATAGAAGATGTGATCGTAAGAATTAGAGTTAAACGGGCGGCCGCAAACAAAGATATCAGTTAGTACTAGTAATATTAAATAATAAAAAAACATTTCATTTTCCGTGAATCATTATTTCTTCGGTCAGAGAAACCTGCAGAATGGTTTTGTGTGTTTGCGCATTTGATATATACTTGAGTATTCTATTCTAGCTTTGCATTTGTGTAGTTTATTATGTTTTGTCTTGTCTATTGGATTATATTTATATTACTTATATTTCGTGATTATAGATTTCTATCTATCTACAAATTAAGTCTTCATCTTGGAAATGTTTTATTATATTATTCACTCTCTATTTTTAATGAAATATATGTATATTACTGCAGATATATTCTTATATTCAAGCTAGGAATGACGAAACCTGAAAATTTTGGTACCCGGATACCCGTCATGAATACCCGGGAAGAACCGGGTACTCGATAATTACCCGTTACCCGATAATTACCCGATACCCGATAATTACCCGATACCCGATAATAACCTGATACCCGATAATTACCTGATACCCTTAAAATATCCATTATTCTTCCACATTCATATTTTTAATAGAAATTTTTGTTATTTGCATATAAATTTATTAAATTAAGAAAAAAATATTATTTTCTGGTATGGAAATAAAAAAAAACATTGTTATTTTACATAACATACGAGTATCAGCAGTATAAAATTATAAAATTAAAACTTATTAAGGAAGTATATTTGATTTAATTATTTAGGAATATCTCATATTTCTCGCAAATATCAGCATGGACGATGTATTTGCACTCAGTCTTGATCTTCGTGTGGTTACAATGTTTCCGGCAGCTGAAAACTGTCTTTAACTACCAACAACAGATTTTAGGTAGATTTCGGGTAACGGGTAATAAACGGGTAACGGGTACATTTCGGGTAATCGGGTACTATTTTTGATACCCGGGTACATTATTATCGGGTAGGTTCCGGGTACCCGGATACCCATCGTCATTCCTAATTCAAACCAGTAATATACTTGCACCGTCCTGAATTAAAGAAAGGTAATGGCTACAAAGAAGCTACCTGGCTCTGAATTTCGGAAATTAAGAAAACAAAAATAAGTAGAAAAAATAAAGTTAGCTAAAAAAAAATTAAAAAATGGAGTACACAAGCTTCTACATCTTTAGAAAATATTTCTGCCCCTGCTGATGTAAATGCAAGACCATCCACCTCTTCCTAAAGTACTTTTGCCACTGCTGACATAAATGACGGACCATCCACCTTTTCCGAAAATATTTCTGTTACTGATAATATTAATGCAATATATTTTCAAACAGAAGACAATTTAATGAAATTTGATTATAATAATCCATCATCTTAACTGGATCATATAATAGAAAAAATAGATCCTAATTTAAAAACAGCAACACCATTAGAAATTTTGAATAATATTGCTCTGTATGATTTAAGTTCATCGTACCCAAACATAGAAATAACATATAAAATATTTTTATGTATTATTGTAACAGTAGCTTATAAGGGTTTAGTTAACTAAAATTAATAAAATCGTGTACACGATCTAGTATGAGCCCAGATAGATTATTAGGTTTAGCGATTTTATCAATTGAACATGAAATTGCAAAATCGTTTAATTTTGATGAAATAATTAATAATTTTTCTTCAATTAAAGCACAAAAAGTTAACTTATAGTTTATTTATATCGAAGTTAATGTTTAAATGGAATATGTAATCTTTTTTTTTGATAATTTTGTTTTAAGTATTTATTAATTTTTGTTCTCATTACTGTTATTGAGAAGAAGTTGGGGCGCAAATAACAATATTTGCCCCGGGCGCAAAATTGCCTAGGCACGGCCCTGCTTGTAGTTCTTGAAGTTTTCTGGTTAGTTTTTCAACATCTGCCATTTTTGAAATTTGTGGGTTACTTAAACACCTGACATCATGTATTATTATTCTTTGGTCTTTTAATGGTAATACTGTGTATAACTTTTATACTTTATTTATTTATCAATCTCTTTATATGTGTTCGTGTTGACTGCTCAACTCTAACTCACTTTCTTCTAACCTTCTAGTACCTAACCTAACAATCATCATATCAAGTTTCCCTACAATTTTGTACTCTAAAGTAGATTTTTGTATTGCAATCCTGGAGTTCAAAATTCTGCGACACCAATACCACTATGTTCTAGTGATTCTGAACCCACACTACACGCTGAAGTTGAAACTAAAATAGAAGTAAAATGTCCAGAACAGCAAGAGATCATTGATCAAGACCTCCTCTGAACCTTATCTAGAATAATAAGGTGTGTTATCAGCAGTGAATAATTATTTAGGCGTTGGGAGGCGTCCCTTCGGTCGGATGCGGAGTCTGTACGGCAGTCGCACCTGTCTATCACCTGTCCCCGCTGAATTATTAATCAGCAGTGAGCTGTCTCCATGCCGCGAGCGCGGGGAGCACGTACCCTTGTCACGCCCGCAACTCAAACACTAATTCGATTAACGCAAACATTGAATTAGCGCTAGGGATTATTGTCGGAGAACGATGCTGAAATTTCTGTCACTCAATCCCAGTCGAACTCGAAGAAGGGTTTTTTTACCAGACTAATTATAGACTGAAATTTATACAAGAATTTTGAAGTAGATGTCGATAATTCAGTGTTAAGTCCTAAATATGTTGATCAATAATAATACTTTGTTATGATTCAACGGAGTAGTATTTTTTTTATTTTTATAAAATGATAAGGGAGTATTGAAGTTTTTTTTATTCTTTTTTATATATAAGAAATGTATAAACTTTATTTCATAATTTTCAATTTCAAAAATACGCTGTTTTTTGCTATATAAGAATCAGGACATACCTAATATACTATTGCTCAACTATAAGAACAAAGAAATCGGTTAAATTAGCAAAAAAATTCTCCAATTTTGTTTTAATAGGACTATATTTTTTTCCTTTTCTTATTCGACAGAGAATTGTACTCTAAATTCAGTAATATAATATTTTCATACCCTCAGATATTTTTTTTTTTGTTAAGTGAAATGAATGTTAGTAGGTATTATGTCAGTTTTATTTAAATATGAACCATACAAGTGAATATCAAAACAATAATTTCAGAACAAAAACCTACAAACCCATAAATTTACATTTTCTGCTCAAATTGTCCTGCACTTTCATTAATACATGGATCACAGCACTCTAAAATTTAAATCCATATTGTACTTGCATCGTTTGCGGCACATGCGTTTATCTTAAACATATTTGAAGAAAATACAGAAATTAATTAAGATGTATTTAAAATAACACCTGTATATAATTCATGCAAACCAGTCAATTTAGTCACTTAGGGCCGGTTTTTCAATCTCTGGTTAAAGTGCCGGTTACCTTAACCATCGGTTAACAGAAAAATATTGCATTGAAATAGTAAATAATGTGTATTTTTGACAACTTACATCAGTTTTTCGATGCGATATTTTTCTGTTAACCAACACTTTAACCAGAGATTGAAAAACCGGCCCTAAGAGATTTTTTTATTTTATTTATACTGTCCAAAAGACCGAAGCTAAGTAATAGGACAGGGATCCTACAGCTAATAGTGTGTCCTGAACCACTCGGACACAGCAATTTTTACTTTTGTTATAGGTTTGTCCTCACTGGCATTTAAACCAAAGAACTCACTCTTCGCTCAGCGAGTTGAAGCACGCTAACCAACTAAGCGGTACGCGGTACGTAACACATAATACATATTTCCTTTATTTTTCCTTGTTTGTTTGATATTGAACATAAATGTTACATTTATTATTTTAAAAAATCTCGTACCTCAAACGTGCTGTTGTATCAATTATGATCTTATTTGATGTACAATTTAATTTTGAAAAACTTTGTTTTCTTGTAGTTTTACTCTAAATCTATCAGGAGAGAAAATATCCGCAATATTTTGAAATCCCATGTTAAAGTTCTGTGTTCCGCGTTTCGTTGCACACATGCATTGTGTTCTATAGATCATTATATCATCAACATGGTATTAATTTATCATTCGTATATGTGTATGTACTCGCAACAATGAAGATAAATTTTAATCTTACACTGAGCAAACAAAGTATTCATATATTCAAGTTCCATCGGTTGACAAAGTAGGGGACAATTATTGTGTCTCTTTCCCGCAATAATTCCAAGCAAAAAAATAAAAATAAACATGGCACGATTGTCATTTGTTGAAAGTGCGTACATTCTTGTACCCATTATGAATTTGAATGCGCTCGCCATGGCCATCTACGACCGGCGTGTAGTAATTACTTCCAGTGCGAGTAGAAACATTCCACTCACGGCTTTACTAATTTTTTAATGCGTTTTTTCAAATGTAACTTTAATATTTTTTGAAAACGTGTTCAGAATCATCCGCTTATGCAAATATTTGAACGCCATTGTATTAAGTACAATGGCTGGGTTATGACTGGAAATGGTCAACTTTGCTGAATTCACAAATTACTTTTTCGTACAGAAATTTTCATTATCTAGTGGTACTTAGCGCAAACGTGATGCAATTACAAATGTTTATATTTAACTTACACTTTATTTACATTACTTGCAGAAAGAAAAACATAAACACATTCAACTAACAACACAGAACAAATATGAAACATGCAAAAAGATATTATGCACTAAAATCAGACACTGTGAAATAATATAAACTTCTTTCTTAAAGTTTTATTAATGTATTCTTTTGACTAAAACAACTTTTTTAGTTTTGGTTCTGTAATTATTTATTTATTAAACCCAACGCTTCGGCAACATATACTGCTGCTTTCTTCAGGGTAATGACAATTACAATAAAGCAAGTAAAAAAGTAACTAAGAAACGAAGTATAATAAATTTATTATAGGAAGCCATGGTTTATTAATTTCCAAACCATCGTTGTGAATGAGATTAATATTCTTAGTTTTAAAAATCCCAATGGCTTCTCTAATTATTCCTTTGTATGTGTTGAGAGATTATGATATTGAAACAATTTCCGTGTCTTGAAATTTTATTCCATGAAAATCCTCCAAGGCATGCTCTGTGACTGACGATTTCTCAGACTGGTTCAATCTAATCGATCGTTAACGTTCAGTTAATCTTGTAGAAATAGTTCTACCAGTCTGACCGATGTACACTTTTCCACAGACTTAAGGAATCTGGAAAATCCCTGAAGACTGAAGAAAGATGATGTATTTCAATTGTCTCAACATATGTCTTATTTTTATATATGGAGAAAACGATATTTTCATGTTGTTCTTGCTCAGGATTCTACCTATCTTTTTGTTTTATACAATAACTATGAGCTCTGAAAAATAATTTATTAATTTAATGTATTCTTTTTTTAAAAATTCACATAAAATTTTTTTAAAGAACAATAAATCAGGGACGGTTCTTGGAGGGGGATCAGGGAAGTCATGACCCCCTCCCCCAAAGCATTTTTTTTTAATTACGGCTCTAATCTCAAATTTATTTTTAAGAAATTGAATGGAAAATATTAACTAATAATTTAAGATTATATTGCCCATTTGCGCAACAAGGCTTAAATTTTAAGTAACACTAAACAAAAAAAGCTTACCTATCGAAATTTTGACAGCAATGATGAATAGTTAATTTGACATAACTTAAAATTTATGTAATATTGGTGCAACCATTAGATAATTATCGATTAAGAACTATTGTTTGGTCCGCTATTTTAGATATTTCTGATTTGAATTAAAATTGTGTATAATTAAATAAATGAAAACAAATATTTTATTAGTATATTATCGCGACCGACAGATAGGAGAGCCGGAGAGCTGTGCCATTCAACCATTTAAGATCTAGTCGACCATGAGACTACGACTACCAACATTTGCACTTTGTAAATCAAATGTTTTAAAATTAACTTCCTGAATAGATTCATTAATTTTTTACACTACCGAAGAACCTTTTAGATACCGAATCTCTAAGATTTGAAAAGTATTATTGGCGGTGTTAGAGATCAGGAAAAGAGGGGAAAGATATATAAAAGCAATCTACTGTCTTAGAAACCCAATCAAGAAACCTGTAGATTAAGAAAATATATTTGTAAAAGATTGGATATCTACCTTATGATCTGTGAAAATAAATTTTTGCACCCCTTAGTATCGGCTTCGGAAACTAAATTTGACAAGTGCGTTGATGGTTGGTAATGTTGATTCTCCCAAATTTGAATTTTTTTTTTTGTTTTAAATTTATTTCTTTATATTGTAATTCATACAATACTGATCATTAAGATACATACATACTTGTTATTGTGGGGTGATAAGTAATTTTATATTTTATACTTTTTTCTTATTCTCAAGTATTTTTAGAATTTAAACAGTCAACACGTTACAGATCAGATTTAAAAATTTGAATTCATATCTCCTAAATATTCAAAATTTGTAAAGAAAACTGGGCCTTAGAAATATGAAAGAATATCATTAATAGCTACGTATATGCAGAATCAATATATGGTATTACATTTATGTATATTTTAGAATTACCTACATATGCAAACAAAAAATAATAGTTTCTTACCTATGATAATACATTACATTGATTACAAAATCAAAATTTTTTGTAAAATGTCAAATAAAATAGAAAATAAAAGAATTTCAGGTGATAATTGATTTCAAAATAACATAATAATCTAATATTACTAAAAAATTGCTAAATTTTGAAACTACTGGTAACATATCTATCAACGGCTTGGGAAAAGTTTTTCAAAGAGATCTAGATTAAAACTTTGTTTCCTGCCATGCAATACTGTTTCACCCTCTGATGAATTCTTTTATAATGCCACAAATGACAGGACTTTGACATATTGAAAAATGAAACAAATGTTTATAAAATACCATGGAAACGGATTTTAGTTTTTAAATTTTAATACATCTCATTTTGGATACTTTTTTTTACTGATATTGAGGAAAACTAAATTTTGATCGTCCAAAAAAGTTATGAGCATTACGAATGGTAAAAACATCGATCTAACAATAATTGGAGTCACCGTTCTTGATACTTAATATGCTATAACTCAATGGAGAGTTTATGAATTACTTTATTTATTTAAAAATCATTATCTGATCGTCACTGATCGTAACGGTTACTTACTCAATGATGTATAATATTCCCGAATGTTTTTCACAAATTCCAGAATTGAGACTTTTTTTATATTAGAATTATGTTGGTAAAGAAAGTGCACCAAAAGAAACATTTCAAGAAACCTAGTTATATTTCGTTATGAAAAAAGAAATTTAAAAATAGTTACAAACTAGATTACTTGTTATTACATTAAAATTATTATTTAACACAATTATATAATAGCTACATATTTTACAAAGTATAATTTACATGATAATAATTTTCATTTCAAATATATTTTAGATGAATGCAAAATGTTATGTATTGTTTTTGAAATGCTTCTTGTATAACAAAACAGTGCATTAAATGAGCAAACGTCATGTTTGTTTAATAACAAAACATTGTTATGCTAATTCAATTTTACACACTCTATGTGGTGGTTACATGATCATGATAAATATAACATTATCCCATTAAATATTTATTATTAGAGTTTAATGCAGTTATAGTTCTGTATAACGAATTATGTATTATATAAATGTTTTAAAACACATATTAAATATATAACAATATCATATATTTTTAGCATGAAAACAAAACTGTCTAATTTCGTTTGGATAGTGGTTCACACTCAAGATTCGCAACTTTTCGCTATATAGTACTGAAGATGTTAACTATACTAATGACAATAAAAAAAGAATAATGTATTATTGCATTAATCTATTGATGACTGAAAAATTGAAACATAGTTACATTAGTTATTTAATAGCGTTATTCATTTATTATTTCATTAAATGTTTATATATTCTACCAAGGACAGTATTCACTTATTCTTTTAAAATTCAAGAGCTCTATTTTTAATAATTGCAGTTAAAAATTGTTATTCTTCAAATTTTGTATGATGTTGTGCTAAAACTACTAAAACAAAATTAAATATAATGTATAAATATACAGAGCTATACAAAAATGTTGGAGAATAATTGCAACAACAAATTTGTATATTAATTCAGCAAAAATGCGGGAAAGATGATGGACAGAAGTAGTTATCTGCTCCATATATAAAAAAGAAGAACGGAAGAAATGCAAAAATTATAAAGGAATTGCGCTACTTGATATTGCTTATAAGATCTTAGCACTACGCATTCGAAACCGATGGAAAAAAAATCTGAAGAAATATTACGAGAATACCAGGCAGGATTTCGACCAAACAGATCTACTTTGGATCAGATTCACTAGTTAAAGCAACTAATTGCGCATAGTTACGAACAAAACTTGCCACTGAAGATCTTATTTATTGATTTCAAATAAGCATATGATTCATTAGTAAAATAAAAGTTATAGGATATAGTGAGACAACTAGGAATTAACACGAAGTTAATAAATCTCATAGAAATGACACAAAGGTTACTAATTACAGAGTAATGATAGATGGTAAAATGTAGGAAAGTTTTTGTATGAAGAAAGGCTTACGGCAAGGTAACACTATTTCTCCGATTTTTTTAATTAGGTACTAAAAAATGGTGAAATAAAACAAAATTGGACCATATACGGATATAAGCATCAAATTATAGTTTATGCAGATGATAGTACCATTCTGGCGCGTTCAGAAGAAGAGCTGAAAAATGTTTTCAGAAGATTCGAGAAAATAACAGTACTGAATTGTACATAAACGAGGAAAACAGGAAATTCATGCAATCAGACAAGGAAGATAGCGGAAAGTTTAAAGTCATTTCAGAATCGAAAGAGTATAATTTCGAAGAAGTAAATAAATTTGTGTATCTAGGAGTTACGATATCAAAGGTAAACGACAAAGATGAGGAGAGCAAAGCAAAACTAACAAACGGTAAAAAATATTTAGGTTCCTTGACGAGTTATACGAACTCTAAAATGGTATCAAGAAACGCGTAAATAAGGGAATATAAAACAGTAATAAGACCCACGGTTACGTATGTGAAATATGGATATTAAAGAAAATTAGTGCTGGTAAGATAGAAATATGGGAGAGGAAAGTATTAAGAAAAATATTTGGTGGTAAAAAAGAGGGTGAAGTGTATTTACGTAGAAGAAATAAGGAAGTGATTAATATATTTGAAGATGCTGGTTTAACGGGGTGTGTGAAAGCACAAAGACTAAGGTGATTTGAACATGTAATGCGTTTACCAGAACATAGATTTACGAGAACTGTACTAAAAGGAAGGATGGGAACCCGAAGAAGACGAGAACGCCCGAAAGGAAAATGATTGGATGCCGGGAAGAAGGACCTGGACATAATGGAAGTGACCAACTGCGGGAAAAAATCATCTGAGCGAGAAGAATGGAGAAGAATAGTTCATCAAGCCAAGGGTCTACAACAGCTGAATTATATATAAATATAAATTAAAAAAGTAAATCATAAAATTATTTTAAAATTCAATGCAAATAGTAACCGAGTTAATAATATAAATAAGTCTAATGAGGCAATACTTAAAAGGCAGTAACTCCGTAACATTGTAACGAAATCACGAAAGGTTTCCGAACAACTCTTTTCCTAACAATCAAATTTATTCTCTCAATACATGGTCTCATTTTGTCACACCTGTATAAATGGATATACCAAAATCAGTACAGTACACAGAAAAAAATTATTTGATAAAATTTATTCCCCTTTCACATGAACTTTTAATATGTACTTTTTTCTCTTCCCAACTAATTAATAATTAAAATGAGGCATATGAAGAGTTTGACGCAAAACTTTGGAAATGTCGAATTCGTAATGCGAGCTCATTAAACACAGCTAAATCCTACATATGTCACAAATCTTCATTGCTAATGACACCCAAATCCACTTAACATCTAGGCCATCTGCAATTTGCGGCCCGGAGTTTTAAACACAACCGCACCCTAATGCGCCGCGTAAATATCCATAAACGAGCGAATGAGAAATGTGTCATTTATTATTCAATCGACATCTTGGATGCTGTTCCGGCGGAACGAATTAATCAAGCAAATTTGGAAACTAATGAGTGAAATTTGTAATGGCTCCCATTACATGTAGAATCTAATAGTAATTTGTGCGATATTGCAACTGAGACATTTTAAATTGCAGTTCAATAACAGAGAAGATTGTGCACAATTTATATCTCAAGCTTACGACAGTGAAATGTTTGCTACATTTTGTTCTTTTTAATGCAATCAGTTATAACAATACTCTTCCAATAAAAGACGTGTATTGCTACCTTGTTATAAATCGCTTTGATAAATAATAAACAACGTGTAATAGCAATAAATTATAGTGTGCAATAAAAGGAAAAAATGCATTATCTATTTTTGTTTTATAACAGCAGTAAATTTTCAATGAACTATAAAACTGTCCACGGTAGATTTGTTATGATAAACATGGGTTAAAAAATAATAATATTAAATTAATGATCTATTAAATACATGAATGTAAGATGTAAGCTTTTAATGTCGCATAATTATGCAGAATATAAAAAATTTCGGAAACCTGCAACTTCAGGCTAGTGGGGGTACGTGAATCGAATATTCGATTATAAATTATGCCATTTTAGATTCAATATATGTAGATAACAAATATACATTTCATTGTTATACTTACTTTTAGAGTTTAAGAAAGTCAATTCAAAATACTTGTAAAAATGAAAGTGGGCTCGATTTTGAGTTAGGGGTTCAAACCGAAAAAATAAGAAGTGAATTTAGTAATACATATGGGTGTTTGAATAATAGTAAAAAAAAAATCACTAAAATTAATGACAGACTCGAATTTATATTAAAATTTTTAAAATATAATAAAATTTAACTTCTAAAAGGTATCAGATTACACAATAACAAATCCCTATAAACTAGCGCAAGTTTTTAAATCTGAACTTTTTTAATAAAACCGTAAATCTGAAACCCATTGCTGAAGGTTAGTAATACCAAGCATCACAAATAGTAATCTTTCATTTGTAGTTACAAAGATAAATAATTTCAAACCAAACTCTTCCTCACTTCATCTTCGCTATTTTCACCCAATACAAATCAAAATTCATTGTGTTTAATACGGAAGACAAATGAGTAGCGCAAACGAAAAATTCCAACAAAAGAGTGAGAAGAAAAAATCGGGAACAAATGTTGCAGCAAACGTAACAAATGTGTTTTGAAACATCGAGGAAATGCGGCAATGAGCGTGAAGCATACAGACAGGTCGGAACGTGAGCTGTACAAGGCCGACATGTGCGGGGGCGAGCACGCAACATTCTCATCACCGGAGGACGCCGCCCCCTGGGACCGGATCAATTCTTCGGGAAATTACAGGCAGATAGGGGAATTTTGGAGAATTGGGACAGGTGCCGTAATAGAACGGATACTTATGGGGGTGTGATACTGCTGATAGCTGATACGGAAACCAAACGAAATGTTTGTTTGTTCACTTGCTGCTATTTATAACAAGTATATGATTATCAGTAAAATATATTGTATGGTTAAAATAGGAATAAGTACTAAGTATGTTATTAATCAAAGTGGAAAGAGAAAAGAGATATGCAATTGTATAGATTAGTGATCAACATTAACGTTTTAATAAGCGTTATACTTCAACATGTTATTTTTAACAAGTCACACGATTATTTTAATATTACAATGCCTATATACTTGTACCAGAATGGTCCTGATGATGACTTTTTTTTTATTTTGAACAATACACCGAGGACCGTACCCAAAAATAATTTTCAGGGATTTAAATTTTAAAAATATGTTATATTTTATTTTATTGTACATTTAACCTAAATATATATACCTATATATACAGGGTGAATACTGAAAACCTTGACATAGGGAAATAACATGGGAAAACAGTTTTTTGCTGTTTCCATCTGTCCCGCTAAATAAAATCGGGTGTATATGGTATCGTTAGTTAGATTACTTAATTTTGCATCTAATAAAACCAAATGTTGTGTAATATGGCCTTTTCTAACAGAAATATTTGATAAAATAAATTGTATTTTGAAGGTTACCCTTCATATTTTCGAATAAGAAACGTGAAAAACAAAATGCTCCATAGCCGAGTGGATACGAGGGCTGTTTCATAACATAAATAATCTACAAGACCTGGTTCGAGACCACCTAGGTATGGCCTTAGTTACACTCTTTTAAAACCATATATTATAATAAAATATTAAGATTTTTCGTAGTTTATTTGAAAACAAAAAATGTGCCCTAAAGCAATTAAACTAATAAAAGGCAAAACATGTATTTTTTAAGAGTGCGTTTTAAAAAATATCAGCAGTTTTCCAACATGCGCTCTATTATGTTTCAAGTTGCGCCAAAAAAATATATTTAATTTGCTTCAAAACGAGCTTTAAAACATGCATTTCCGATGAAAAATAGTTATGACATTTTATTAACTTGTTAAGTTAAACGTAAATCAAAAACGTCAGTTAAAAAATTGATGTTCGGTACCCCAAATAAGTTGCAGGTTCCTCTTTGTAACAAGATGCAAAATACGATCATGGTCTCCATCTTATTTCTTCTGAGAACTATAATTCTGCTTTCGACATCTACTCGATGACATTTTTTAATAAAAATTACAAATTATGAGGCCAAATGCCGATGAGATCATATTTAACAGTCAAAATTTGTTTAGATAAGGGCAACTGCCACCCCTTGCACCCTGCAAATTCTGCCATTAGCTGCGGTTCTTGCGTTCTTAATATTTTATATTCATTTGAATTTGATATAATACAAAGTATCCTAAGTTCTCAATATAAAAACTGGAATGATCACCATTTCGGAATAGGTGTACCATATGTTACAAAAGTTGTTATCTTTTTTTTAAAAAAAATCAATAGGATAGGGCAATAAATTCTGGAATTGAGCTAATATTTCGAAGGCTTTATTTCTGCTTCAACTGGTTGGCAGCATGTAAGAAATGGTGAACAATGAATAAATTCATGCAATGTGTTATTATTACTTTCAATTATTTACACATTAAAAGTACTAATAATATTATTATTCATAAAATATGATAAACTTTTCCATATTAAATAAATATAATAAACAAAATTAAATTGTATAATTGGTTATTAGTACTCCGTGATATTATTGTATAAGTTTTCTAATTTTCGTAAATAAATTGAAATTATTTATTGCATACAACCAGTTCTAAACATTGATTATTAATCATCTAGTTGCTGCTATTATTAATTATAGCATGAGGCAGGTACGTGCCAGCTACAATAATGATATAAATTTGTCGTTATTGCGTATAATATTCATTCAAATAAACCCCTAAATGCGTTTTCCAAAATTTACATTTCAAATGAAAGCGTTAATTTTCAATTTCGAAAATTGTTCTATGTCAATATTAGTTATAATTTCAATATTAAACTTTCAATCGAATATTTTGCGTCTATATACATACTCGTAACATACATTCATACTCACAAAATTGATTTGATTTATTTGTAAGGTACTGAACTAAAATGTACGTTACCAGTTAGGTACTCCATTTTCAATATTTATTAATAAATAATGAGAACATTTAAAATGAATAGCATTAAAATAAATTATTATATTAGCGTGCAGCTATCAAACCATAACATTTAAATGACTATTGCACTCATTATTTGTCATCGAATTAAATCACAGTATTTTGGAGAATTGAACCAATCAGATTCAAATCACACTGACAATTGTCAGTTATTGGCAATTGTCGCGGAATATACAAAATTAATTGAATATATAATTTATTAACAGAATTTATTCTTCTACTCAAGGAGCATAAAGTAAAATTATTTTCGCATATACAGAATATTGCATTACGGCTGTTATTGTCCTGCACGGACATATGAATTTTGTTAAATTTTTCGCGGTGTTGCCAAATTATTCCATTTTTTTTTCTAAAAACGACCGAATGCATTGCTTTTTAAAAGTGTACTGAAGTTATTTTAATAGTAAAATGTAAAAAAAAAATCTATACATTTGTAACTATATTCTATGGTCTGGCATAATTGTTTTTAAACGTAATTATACAGGGTGTTGAACAAAGCGAATCAAATTTATTCAATTCAAGTTATTAAGGGTATCTTATGCCGGTTAATAGAAAAATATCGCATCAAAATAATAATAAATATTTTTGACCGGCGCTTCCACCAAAGATGAAAAAAAACCGGCCCTTATAATTGCTTATAATGTATTTTTCTATTATTTTTGTTAAATAACATTCATTTATTAAAAAAGTATAGGTTTTTAATATTTTGGGTGCCCACCCAAATAAAAATGACTGGCGATGTCATTGATAACACAGCGTCTTCAACAATTACTAAATAAAATACCGACAGTATTGACCCGCTGATTTCGAGTGGTTCGGCACATTATAAACTGTAGGTCCCTTGCAGAGGCTGTTGTTGACAACCTACATCACTAAAATACAAGTAAAACTTGTCACGAACTAAGTACATGATGTATTTGAAGTCCTGTTATGCCACAGATGACGATGATATGTGTTTATGCAGATGTAACAGTTTTGGCATAACTGGTTCACAAGTCCAGCGAGAGGAAATGAGGTCCAGAATTGGAATCTGCATTTGATGTATCTACAAGCCGTCCAGCCTTGAACATCCTGGACCCTGACGCAGAGATCGCGCCGGGCTAATCGGGTGATAATATATGTCTGCAGCACATACTGACGTGGGGTAATTCATGGCCTACAACTCATTCATAAGATGAGAGTAAATCAGCACTTCGACAGTTCCGGCGCGAATGAGGAGGGTGCATTCATATCCGATTACAACGAATGAATCAGGAAACTATGCCCCGCTAACGACAAACTAAAACACTCAAGTCGCTGTAATTGTAATTAAAGTTAGGAGAAGTAAGCAGCAGATGGCGGCTCCGCTCCACTTCTGATGAGCTTACGTAACGAATGAGGTGGAGGTGTGCTTATTAAATTCCTAACAAGGCTCACAATTTGCACATAATGTCCCAGGGTACTTTCCACATTCTAACTAGAAAAACAATTTTTTCATCATTCGTTGAACATTTATTTTTGAAAAATAATATTTATACCTTTGTTTAGGACAATCAAACTGTTTTAGCTCACAATCGGCTATGTTAAACAAAATATAATATATGTAGTTAGAATGGACCTATAAACCATTTTTTATTCCTTTTAATAAAACTTCATTAAAGTTCGATGTTAAAATGCTTTGTATTATGCACGATATGAATTTTTAAAACTTTGGGATCAGTTCGTGATGTCAGGTGAGCAATTATTATTTATATTTCTAACATCAAAGTATTATTTTATATATTATATAAATCATACTTTGTAAAAAAGTAACTTAATACAATGTGAAATTATATTATTTATCAATGTTAAAGTATTTATATTGAAATGTGATAAATGACAGTTGTCATTTCTATTTTTGTCCGCAAGGAGCGCTATAGACTCTACTTAAAGTTAAAATCACTAGATCCTATAAAGTATCACAATACCTATGGACCCTGAGTTTAGATTGAGACACAGAGGTCCTCTGTCTTAAAATTATATTATTTTTATATACAAATATTTTCTTAAATTATCCTGCTATATCAACAATAATATCGTTAGCCATTTACAAACTATGAGGTATTTGGAAGCTTTAAAATTCTAATGATACCCCTGGATATCATTTTCTGAAAGTTGATCGACATTTAAAGTTTGTGTGTCATTTCGGTAAAAAGTGAAGTTTGCTAAATTCCGCATTAAATTATACATTTTTTATATAATAATATAAATTATCCAATTTGGTATTATTATTAGTTTTAATTTTAAAATTTATAGTCAAAAAGTATTTATATTTTGAATTTTCCGTTTCAATTTGGAAAAAAAGGAAGCAATTGCAGTATACTTTATAGGACATAGTGACTACACGCAGTAAAGTGTAAAGTCCCTAGATGTACAAAGTACATTATCATTTTTATTCTATTTCATTACAATTTTTACAGTTCAAATGTCATTTTATATGACTGATTATTTATGTTACCGTCTTTCTTGGGCAAATATATAGCTATATACTTTGTATATCTACGGACTTTTGTACGCGGCAATACCTGTTTTCATATTTCTGGCCAACAGAATCATATTGGGTACATGGACGCAACGAAATTTTAAATTCATTGTAACTCATTACTGAAAAATATATTTTAAAAGTCTTGCTTTATTATTCATTAAACAGGAAGTATTTTAAATTTGTAATATAAATTTGTAGTATTTCGATTATAGATTATGAGCCCATTAATCGAGAATTAAGTTACATTGTAGAACTTTTTTTTAAATCCTATATTCATTGCAAATTGCAATAAAACATTCCTTGTTTTCTTGCAATTGCAATGAATGGAATGGAATTTCAAAAAACTTTCTACCATATATGTAACTTTATTGTAGCTACATATATTATATTAATTAAAATAGCTGATGATCAGCTAATAATAATTCAAAACGTCCTAATATTATAAATATAACGACCAACTAGGAAACAAACAGACCTAAATTTTATTTTTTAATATCGAGATTGTTTCCAAACTACATTATAAAACATTTATTTTTGAGAAATATTTTTCACCTCATATTTTAATTACACAAGGGATTTTTATTTTGATTTTCCCAGATAAATTTCTAACGTAACCTTGTTACAATAACGAAACCTTGTTATCTAGTAATTTGAGAACAAAACTGTTTTAATTAAATCATGACACCGTTGACCGTAGGTAGAGTGATTTTATTTTTCGAGTATAATTATTGTTAGAAGGTCGAGTGGTCAAACTGAAATATATCCTAAGAAAATAAAATGATAGCGTTATAATTTGGCGAGAAAATTTAACTGCAAATAATGTAAATGATATTATTGTAGTTAGTCTTTTAACCTGGTTACTATGAAAAAGGTAAATTAGGTTTTATGACTTCCAAAAAGTCGCTTCCTTTTTATCAGTTGACAAAACAATAAAATTGTTCAATTATCGTTCATATTTACCAATAGTAATAGTTATCGTTTAGTAACAGACAAACGAGTATCAAAAAATAATTTTTTATTTCCTTATTTTTTATCTTGCAGGAGTAGAAAAAATAGTGTGTATAACACTTGTTGAAAATCCTTTGTCGAACACAAACGATTGCAACCTTCGCTTCGCTCAGGCTGCAACTTTCATTTTGGTTCGACAAAGATAGACTTTCAGCACTTGATATACAATAACTATTAAATCACGAGAGCGAAGCTGTAATAATTTAAGAATCATTTTTTACTCGAGTTGTCGTTGTATGTATATGAGGGTTTTAAGCGTTTTATCGCTTTTTGTCAACGCGACCTAGAAGATCTATTGTGACACAGCCCTTACTTAGTTTTCCGGAAGTAGATCCAGATATTTGATGAAGCCGATTAGGCCTCAAGTACCTGAAGTACTTGTTTCGTGACATGTTTTACTTGCATTTTAGTGATGCAGGGATTATGAATAAATTTTATCGATTAAATTCAGATTATTTCACGAATGACAATATCATATCAACAAAATGTAACTATAACAATCCCACTGTAGTTTTATCAATTTTTGTCGCTGAAAAAATGCCTTCCTCGATCAATGGCCATTCTGATTAAGGGGCCGTTCAAATATTACGTAAGCAGATTTATTACAATTATTTACCCCCCCCCCCCATCCCCCTTGTCGGCAAAAGTAAGCAAAGCTCGTACCCCCTCCCCCATGCTTACGTAAACATTTTTCAATTATTATTTTTTTTAATATTATAATTAAAATGTTATAATTATAATTTTAAAAATAAGAAAATAGATTTAGTATGGAGACTAGATTTTACTCATACAGTATTTAAGATAGAGTAAGGGACAAAATATTATAATCTTAAATTTTTGGTAGACATATTAAATTAAAATTAACAGTCTTCAGTCCATAAAACCCGAATCCACGATTCTAAGTTTTCAAAGACATTGGATAGCTTGGATTGCAGCGCTGTCAACATGCGTTCCGATATCACGATTTATATGGATTTGACAGGTAACGTGAGCGCTGTCATCGATTTTTGCACGATTCGGAACTTAGCCAATGTGAGGGTTGCCATTCGTGTTACAAAGTTAATAGCTACTGATGACGTAATCATTATCTAGACTCCCCTACCCCCCATGTCATCCAAAATAAGCAAAACAAAGACCCCCCCGCCTCCCTATAGTGCTTACGTAATACTTGAACGGCCATTAAGTGAATGACCTGTGTGAAATAATATTTAATAAATTATTCCCTCGTTACATCTCTTAATATCTAGGAGTATATGTTAATGTTGCCGGAGGAGGAAACCAGACGAGACTAAAAATTGGTCTCGTCTCGGTCTCGAGTAACGTGATATCGTTTCGGCTTCGAGTTTGTCTCGACTAACATAGTCTTATCTTAGTCTCGAATATTTGTCTGTTAAAATTAATACATATTTGCAAATAATCAAAATTTATGAATCACATATAAACCATAATAATTTAGTTTTTGAATTAATTTTATTATTACAATACTGTGTCTATTCAGTAATTATACTATTCTCGTAGAAAAAATAACATCTTTGGAGATGAGGCTGAATTTAATATTGTTTTAATAATTTTATTATCCATTAATAATTACCATAAAATATTTTTCAATCCATTCTTGCAGTTCACTTTCGTTTATACATTTTCTGTTGGACATAGTTTTATAATTTCATTCACGTATTGGACTTCTTTCTAACTATTTTTTTATCTCTATTGTGCAACCCCACCTGAGTAGGAAGGAATATATTTCTATTTTATTAAATTTTATAATTCTATTTATTATTCATTATAAACAAAATGTTTTGTTTGTAAAATATTTGCTCAGTTTGCAATTATATGTAAATTAAATTGGATATAAAATGACGTACATATGACATTATGTAATTAAAACTCTAAAATTAAATTTGACCTTCAAATTTAATGATAACTTTTGTTAATTATTATTTTCCTGTCTACCTCAAATTTGTATTTGACATTTTATAATTAAAATTGCGTATGTACAGTTTAGAGTGTAATTAGTAAATAAATTTTATGCCAATAAATACTATATCAATTTATAATGTCCAGTTTTATAACCGGCAGTTAAACTATAAGTTACTATAAAAATTAAATTTAGTTATTAACTATAGGGACAGAATGGTAACAGAAACTAGATATCATGGAGATGATAGCAACGTTTATCTGTTTATTTTCAAACTTTAGTAGCTAGATGAAAGGTACATAGTTATGTAGACAAAATTCGTCTGTAATAGAAAATAGTAGGATAGGATAGTATAATGTGTCTAACATCCGAACATAGGGATTTAACATGTAAAATCATATTTACATAATTTCCTTCCCTAAGTATTTTAAGTAAAATAGCTTCAAATGACAGTTGTCGAGCATACAATTCTGCATCTGAATCAATAAGCAAAATTAATTTTACGTGCCTTGTAAGCTCAAAAATTTGGTTTGAAAATGATGTAAATCACCCCAAAAATAGGAGTAGCCATGACATGAAACAGCAATGACTAAATGCTTAACAGTTTATCTTTCAAGTTAGCTGCGTTATTTTATTTCTACTCGTATTATTATTTTTAATTATAAATTAAATAGTTATTTATAAAACTAGTGTATAAAATAAATGTTTTTTAATCGAGTTCTGTTTAATGCATAAAATACTTGTTGCATACAACACTTTTCTACAACCGAAATATTCATAAAAATTTATTTGAAAAGTAAATTAAATCATTGATAAATATGTTTACGTTGCTTAGCAACGGCTACTTTTCAAAAACTCAAAAGAGGGCGTAAAGTATGTAGGTACTTTATGCCCTCTTTTAATGTAATAATATACCCGACAACTAGATTATAATAAAAATAAACTAATGCAGCTAACCTAACAGATACTGTGTATTGTTAAATATTTTTTGTTCATTTCTGTCTCAATTTTATGGCTACTGCTATTTTTGGAGTGATTTAGGACAATTTTAATATCTAGTTTCTGAGCTTATAAGACATGTAAAATAATTTTTGAAGCTTTTTTTACTTAAAATAATTAGGGAAGCAGGAAATTACCAAAATATGATTTTACATGTTAAATCCCTATGTTCGGATGTTCGAGTCACCACCCGGTCTATCAATATTTATTTTTGAGGAAAAAAAATTATGGTAAACTAAAAGCATTTAAAAGTTTGTAAGTATAAAAGATGTATCTTGCTGATATGCTAAGGAATAAATTTAAAGAACATATTTTCATAATTGAAAAGATAACAGAAATAAATAATGTTTTTACATTTGATAATATAAATCAATCAATTAAATTAATTTAGTTAATAGTTAACTAAACGTAGACTTTAGTTAACTACTTTTATAATACCGGACATGAGTATACGGGAAGTATTTTTAAAGTTCATCTGGGAAAATAAAAAAGTTGCTGTATAAAGTACGCATAAATATTTACATTAATGATAAAAGTAAGACGTGAGCAAAATTTTACGTGTTTAAAATTCTGCAGTAGTATACGAGTGCACAAATTCAGTATATTAAAATATGATAATGCTACTTGAAGTTGAATCGTTGGAATATACGTTCAAAGTAAATCACTTACCAGGTTTCCCAGTACAACACTCGAGCATCGTAACCAGCACAACCGTTTAGGGTTTGAGGAAACCGTAACACAAGTTTAATCCTCCGTCGCTAGAGGCGCCACTGTGCACTCCTGGTTCCGTCTTCGGTGTTCCTCACTTTTATGGTACAGCCGAGTCATAATGAACGTTATTTATTATTCTAAGCGCAACTTCCCGTACTGAACTTCCAGGACTTAATTCTCTTCGTTTTTCTCGTCTGTTTGTGTCATATTAAGGGTTAGTTCTGTTAAAGAGAGAGTGTTTTTTCTTTTATTACGTTTGTTTGTTCGTTCAAAACTTTTCTGAAATGGACAGATGTTTGGCGAAATTGAATTAGGTTGTTTAGAGATATTGAATTTTTCCCCTTCTTGTAAAATTTTAGGAATTATTGAACAACATAATTTTACAGTACTAATAGAAAAAGTATTTTCATCCAAAATGTTAGTCGACTTTTTTATTTAAATTTATTTCAAAATTACACAATACGAAAAGCAAATAACATTAAAAATGTTCACCACATCACCTTTGGGCCAATAGCGTGCGATAACATTTAATGATAGGGAAACTGTTTCATCAAAATTATAAACAAATACTGGAAATTACAAAACATACAGTGTATTTACTTTAATCCTAAAATATATAGTTTCACATGAAACAAAAATTTATTGTGAAAATGTCGAACAATTATTTTTTTGTTGTCGTACTACTATTGTAACGTTTATTTATTTAATTAAAGAGTAAAAATAATTGAAATACGAATATTTATATAAATAAGTTAATTAAACGAATAAAAAATCATAAAAAGATAATAAAGATTAGTAACACTGTGAACAAACGAATATATAAACTAATTTAAGAATAATAATTGTTAATGTAGATTTCAACAGTAAGAAAATTTATTTAAAAACGCAATTCTATACAATATTTATTTACACGATATCACTAGTTATTCATATTTATATCACCAATTATTGATTTATATCAGCTACTATTTATTTATTACTACTTTACATGTCGCGGATTTGCACTGACCGACATTGACTCTCTTCAGTGACTCTTTGCACACTCTGACCGATACTGACGCCCCTTATATACCTGCTACCAGTTAATCTCTCGAATAATTCAGAGCCTACGGACTCCATAAAAATCCCGAACAATAGCGGCGTCGCTCTTATTCCACTTGTTCTTTAACACGACTACCTGCCAGACAGGTCAGCCGTGATAACTCATCTAATATATTCATCATAATATTTTATTTTTCATTATATGGTCCTGAGCCAAAATTTCTTTTAAATAAATTTTCAATTTCACATCATTTTGCATCGCTAGCCATCAATATAAGGGCTAAAATTAAAAGTAAACTATGAATACTTGGTCAAATTTATGGTGGATATTAATACCTGGTACAAAATATTTTATGATGTACAAATATACTGTTAAATATTATGCAATAATTATTTCCTGTTAAACATAAAAATATAAAATGT
This sequence comes from Stenolophus ochropezus, assembly GCA_035578165.1. Taxonomy (NCBI): domain Eukaryota; kingdom Metazoa; phylum Arthropoda; class Insecta; order Coleoptera; family Carabidae; genus Stenolophus; species Stenolophus ochropezus. The sequence goes on along the minus strand of JAQOWZ010000010.1, from coordinate 18,073,211 downwards.
TCTTTGCTAAATCAAAAACAATCTAAAAATCATATTACGAGTTAAAAGTGGCTAATGAATTGAATCATTGGAAGCGCTAGGTGATATTTTGTGGTGTAGCATCCACGAGCCCAACTCTATGTGGGTTGATGCACAGCGTTTCCATAGAAGTATACATATACGAATTTATATTTGAATATACAATATAATTCGTTGAACTACATATGCTCCTTAGCAATGTTGGCGTTCGTCTTTTTTGAAGTCTTTTAGTGTACGTATATGATTTGTAATGTCGGCTGGATGGCTGAGCGAGCTAGCGCGCATCTTTAGCTCGCTGTGACGTCATACGAACCTGAGATCCTCAGTTCAAGTCCCAGCGACCGACAACGTGTGATTTGTCGTAAAATAAAAAACACAGCTACTTGTGTATCACACTCGGATGCTATAGACTTGCCATCTACACATCTTAAAACAGAAGTAGCACTGGCAAATGAAACAACCGACAGTACGGCAGTTAGAACTGCGGCTCGGTGTGTTCGGTTGCCCTATGCTCCGCTTAGGAGATACAGGAACACATTATTTTGTATGATTTGTAATAAAATATATATTTTAAGTAATTCAAAGTATGTTAAAATATTAAAATAACCGCTCAATATGTATTTATATTTAGAACATACAAGGCAAGTGGCGCTATAACACGGGGCGGATAGCAAAGAAGCGATGATGATGATGATAACAGGAACACAACACGTTTGTTGGAAAGACGGGAGCACATATTCACTTTATTTTTTACTTTACTTAAACTAATCTTATTTACAAAAAAACTTAACTAAACTAAAATTAAACAAATTAAAACTTAACAGACTACATGATGATGCATCTAATCATCAGCCAACCTGAAAACTGCTAGAAAACTTTGTTGAGAGGCAAATCTACTCTCTCAACTTCTTATCTAAATATCAATTTTTGTCTATGAAATGTGATCTTTTCGGCATATGGCCCCATAATTTCTAATTTTTATTACCAAAAATGTCAACGTCTATGCCGATAAAAGATTCACAGCTCACAGAAGAAATGCAGTCTACAAAACAAGATGGAAACCAGGGCCGTATTTTCCATCTTGTTACAGCGCTTCCAAAGCTTCCATGGACTGCAAGCTACTGCTTTGAGCTAATGGTTAAGGGCTTCAAAAGAATTCCTGTTGTAAATGATTGCATGCTTTTAGTCAATTTTTTTATTTCCAAATATTTTGAAAACAATAGCACATCGAAAAACATACATAATTTTCCAGTGACTTAGCCAAAAAACAATTTCAATGGCACATTTTTTAGTTACGCCGTAAACAGACTATTTTTATTTAGAAAGCATATCTCAATTTAACCTAAAAAATTGGTATTTTTGAAATCATGTACATAATTAATTTCACAAAATTCGTAGATGAGTGCTGAAGTTTTGTGTCTATACGAGCGGTACAAAGCCTTATGATAAATTTATGAGCTGTAAATAAAATTCATTATTCTAACCACATTATCTCATAAATATTTACAATAAAATGGCCAGTTAAAAAAAATGTTCTAACGATCTAACGTGAAATGTGAAAGATAAGCAAAAAGAAAATAAAAAACTCGTAGGTTGCATATAAAAGAAGATAAGGGACAACAGGGACCTATCCTATTTATACGAGACGTTGTCTGCAACAGGCACGGCACTTTATTGAATTGGTTTCAGTGTCCAGCGTGATCACATTCTGATTATTCGAGTATAAAATAGTATTGTAACAACTCTGTAACGCAGTCTTAATCGATATATTGCAATTGAATATTGAAATATTTAAGCAAAGTGTACAATTAATAACTTCGTCAAATTAAATTAAGAGCAGGTCTAGTATTTACCCATATAAATCTAATAATAATAATAATGTGACCCTGAATCTCCAGGCGGAGCATAGGGCAACCGAACACACCGAGCCGCAGTTCAAACTGCGGTACTGTCGGTTGTTTCAATGCCATTGCTACTTCTATTTAAGATGTATAGATGGCAAGTCTATAGCATCCGAGTGTGATACACAAGTAGCTGTCGGTCGCTGGGACTTGAACTGAGGATCTCAGGTTCGTATGACGTCACAGCGAGCTAGAGATGTGCGCTAGCTCGCTCAGCCATCCAGATATAAATCTAATAATATTTGCAATTTCTCACACAAACTTGAAACCGAAGAAAATTTTTTAAATATTTTATATCAAGAAACAATTTACTTTTTTATGAGCTCTTTTGATGTTAAACTTTGAGATTTGGAGATTCTCTGGACAGTTTTACTTCATTGAAAGTAAATCATTATGGTAGATGTTTGGTAACAATTTTTACTGTACTATTGCCATTGCCAGTGTACAAGTTCTGCCAGAATCTTTAACTTGGTTTTTTTAGTTTAATTCATAGCGCGTTAAACAATTCAACTATCATTGTTTATACAATTTACTAGTAGGTAAATATTTTATTAAATTATCACTACAGGAGTATGTACCTATTTATAAACAATTAGCAGACAAATTGTATACAAGCATGTTGGTATTGCCAGCTGCTGCATATAAATCAAGGTTTTTATTACTTCATCAATATGAAATGGGAATGTCTGAAAATGTACGCCCTCTTTCGCGTTCAGTCATATTTCAACTAATACCACTGTTTACTAATATTAATGTTCACAAACCTATATTTTGCGGGATGTTATTTTCTTTGACTATTAATCATGGAACGAATAGCAGTAATACATCATTATTCATTACATTACAGGCAACTTCAAATCTATGAACTCCGTACTTCTGTGTTCAATCAAACATTTTTAATGAGGAAAGTTTTTATATTATCACCATACTTTCTCGTAAATGATGTACTGTTGTAAAAGTAATTAAAATGTATCAGTATTTCAATAAACCGTATACTTGGTTGAAATTTTTATTTATTTTTTTTTAATGACTTCTCAGTAATTTTGATTTAAAATTGAATGGATGCATATCCATTTCAACATAAGATTCAAACCTGTGACCCTTTGGTTGAAACAATGTTGTTCTCTAATACATTTTTCAACTCAATCCAAGCACCTCCTCTTATTCGTAGTTGAGAGTGAACAATGCACAAACGCAAAATAATGCTTACAATTCATAGTGCTTAGTAAAAGGCTCCAAATAAAAAATTTGAACTAAGAAAAGTTGTTTGTTTCAATGAGTTCTAACTGCTGTTTTTGGATGTTACAACTTAGTATTAACATCCTGTATATATAAACACCCATCACTAGAGGTGATGTTAAAGTAAGTTTTAAAAGTAATCTGTATAAATCCACCTTTAATTTAACTTAATTTAACAAATTTATAAATTTGATGATTTTTGAAAATGTTGAAAAATATACTTATTTTTATTTATGTGATATAATTTTTATATTTAGTAATAGTAATCCTCACTTCTCTATGCATTAGAATTAGAGGTAAATATGATGAGAACATGAATCTCGGAACATTTGTCTAGCTTCAGACTTCTCGGATATTAAACGTTAAGGAATAATTTTTGTTTAATAGCTACCGAAAGAATGTAACATAATTATTAAACGTGTTATTAAGACATAGTATGAAGAAGAAAATATAATAGATTAAAGTTACCTCTAATATGAAAACATTCATTATTTTGTCCTATGCTTTTGTTTTATCCAATAAATATGATTCGCTACCTGTGTTTGTTGACGTATTCCCCCCCGCACAGCTCTTCTTTCGTTGCTAAAACTGCATTTACAAACTGTACTGTTTATTCATTGTATTAGATAATTTTGACATTGTGATTTGGTTTGAAACGCTTGTAACAGTAATTTTAACGTGTAATGATTAAAACACAGCAGACAGAACATCAATGCCCGATTTCGAATTTCCGTTTTGTGGTACAGTTTATACATAATTATTGAGAAATATAATTAGTATCATGTACGTCATAGTTCCTGTCACGTGAACCTTATTTAGCAATAAATCATGTAAATTCCAAAAAAGTACGGTGATTTAATTGTTTTTTAGTTAACCTACAATTCTACGCACTATCTTTTTTTTTATCAAATTACATCATAAGAACTTTCTCGTAGTGGGATCTTCAAAATAAATGTAGTTGATCCTTTGTATATATACTTCTAACAGTATTATACTGCATTGGAGTTTTAGACGGTCTAATACAATTACATTACCAGATTATTATGTTTCCAAATATCCCATATATTTCAAATATAAGAGTTGGGTATACCCACTTTTATTTGATATTATAGTTGAAATATGATGACAAAATATTAAATGCATTTTACCCAGGGTTTAATATAAAAAGTTCTACTCACCTGGCTTTTTGGATATTTCTTTGTTTTTTTCTTTTCAATATATTTTCATATTTGGAGGTTTTATACACTCAAACCAGCTAGTCTCCACATATTTATGCGTTGTTTTTTAAATATATTAAAAACGCCTTCATAGTTTGCAGATATGAATCCCATTGAACATCTCTGTGATTTATTTAAAAATATATGATAAACGAGACGCCCAAAAGAATATAAACGAACTACTACATTTATGGTAGAAGAATGAGGTAAAATTGACTCCCAAACTCCAAACTCCAAGAAAATTAGTGGGTAGTATGACAAAACGTTTAAGGGAAGTAATTCTAATGAATTGCGTTTCAAAAATAGATTCTATGCTGTGAATTCTAGTTACGCCACTGGTTCGAAAATATAGTTCATGTTAAGAATGATGATGCAAATAATTTTCCTAGAATTGAATATTTTAATAAATAAAAACATGTTTTATGACTTATGTCACTTGACTCCAAACGACAGTCACGGCGTATGACGTCAGTTTTAAGGAAACACAGTTTCTCAAAGCATCACTGTACATCTATCAACGAAATCATTGCGAAGTTTTTGTAAATATTAGAATACTTTAAAAAGTTTTCTTATTATAACACTGAATTCAAACTTACTCAAGTTTGTTTACTTAAAACTGACGTCACATTATCAGATGCGCGTGTTGGTGCGAAATTTAAATGTATCTTAAAAGTAACATTTATATCTATATTTTATGGAAAACATATTTTTTACGTGTACATATATCTCTAATCTCTCATATTAACCACTTTAATTATTGGCAAATATTTTATTGTAAGTTCTATTTATTTAAATTTGTATAAATATATTTCCTTTAAAAGAAAATATATATTATTTAATTGTAACTATAATTTCCTTGCAATTGGGTTTTTTATGCGGGCCTTATTGGATTTTTTTGAGTGGGTTATTCAAAAAGAAAAATCTGTCTTTTTTTAGGTCGAGTAAAATTGCAACGATACTCGTAATTAAGCAAAAATAATAAATTTTACAATAACGATAATAATTATGATTTTCTATAAATTGGTACTATACTATTAGCACCTTACTCCAATAGTGCTTCTCATTTAATTTTATATAAATAATGATTTAACTTACAGAAATGAACCTGTTTCAATGAGAACACCTTACCTGATCCCGCTGAACGCTCAACAAGTGCAAGCTGGACTTCTGTTGATAGGGAATCAATTAGCCGGTCAGTGGAGAGAGGCGTGGGTTGGTTAGCGGCAGTAATTGAGTTTCGGATTTGGTCCGCAGTGGCAGCCGGACACCGGTAACGGTAACGGTAACGGATAATATGCTATGCGGCAAGAAGGGACGTCCCTTTGTCTCGCGTGTGCGATGCTTGTGTTTGGTGCTCGACATGCTATACCATCAAGCGGAATATTCCCAAGTGGCCTTGTGCTTGCGATACGCTCTAGACTTGTACATGTACATGTAATTTACAGCATTTACCTACATTTCACTAAATCTAGCCTTTCTCTATGTAAATTGCTTACTAATTATTAACAATTTATACATTTAAATATACTCTCTATCTCCCGTTGTTGATCTTCACGTCATCACTTGTAACCATGTGATTTAAATTGTCGGGTGAAATCGTGTGATTTCCAAAGTAAATAAATAAACAAATGTCAAATTTGACAGTATTATTCACGAATATAATACAGGATGAAATATAACAAAAGAGTTGTAGATTAAACTAACGAAACTACCAACATACAATGAAGCACAAATTGTCAACGCTAAAATCACCTTCACAAATGACTGTAATGACGTGAATGATATACTGTTTTTTTAATATTTGAAAATATCCGTTACCGCGGTTACACTACATTTTCTAACTCATTTTTGTCGTTGCTTATGTAACACATATGATGAGGTAGCGATAAAAGTCTCTTCTATACCATGCGTCTACGACAAAGATGCAAGATAAAAATTTAATAATTCTTGCAGCAGGAATTGAAGACGTGAGAATCAACTCCGGGAAATATAGTGTACCTATTTTTTTGAATCTGTGGCTATAAGTAGAATAATAGCACTATATTTGTTATTTAAGTCCTCGGGGTGTAATTGATTCTTACGTCAAAGAACAAGTATAAGTACTTACTCCTACTTTAAATTGAAACCAAGAATTTGTGTGCGTTTCTATTACCCGCTGACATTGAATTTTGAATATTATTTGTAGAACGGTCTGAGCTTTAATTTACACAATATGATGATAAAAAGCAAATAATTATTTAAATTAATGATAAATGACTTTAAAATGAAATCTTACAGCATTTATTAAGGTGGATTTAGGGCAGCCAAAATAGAAATTAAAATTAACATTTACATTAAAACTAAGAAGTTAAATTTATAATAATGAACAGAGTTTGTAATTAACTAACATTGAACTAACATTAACTTAACTAGAATGATGGCCAACTTCCAACTTTTTAATGTCAATGTTTGTTGAATTCACTACTCTGCAAACGCAACGTCACTTGAAGAGGTTTGAGGATAGCATAAATTTTATTGTGTATCCTATCTTCTTCTTGACATCCATTTGACAATTGTCAAGTAAGAGACAAAGGAACACAAGAAACAAAATGAAAACAAAAATCACAGCCAAAATTAAATAGGTTAAACTACAGATGTGTCAATTTTAAAATGTTTCAATTGCATGGCTTAATTCAAGTATTTGCAAGTCTGCATAAATGCCTCGTTTTAGTTTTAATTTTAATGTTAGTGAAAATGCTAATGTTAATTTTAGTGTACGTTTTAGTTTGGTTGCATAAATACACCTTTAGCATTAAAATCGAGTAGACACGAAAAATTATATTTTTGTAATCATTGATTGAATCACAATCGAATATTCAAGGATGAAGGGGGTTTACAATTCGCCGCCGTAACGGTTCGTTGCCGTAGAACAAATCATCAGGTTCTGGGAATCAATTTCCCTAGGTTCCGTTAGTTTAGGGTGTTTTTAAATTTTAACACCCACTTTAAATTACACTCAATTTTCTAAAGGATTTGTTAGTTTAGGCTATTTTGTTTAATTTTGTTTTAATATTTAATTAGGCGGCGAAACGTTTGCGGCGAATCGTTTCACGGCAAATTAAATTTCCGTTTAAAAAGAAATATTTTTGATGTAAATTCAAGGCATCGAAATATACACAATCTTAAGTTTTGTGTTTTTAACACCAGTGGTGAAAATAGGCCGGTACTACCGGGTATCATTAGGCCGAAGGTACCGGGTACTCTGTGCATTACCAATATGTAACTATTAATAATAAATAACATAGGTAAAATAAATATTCTTTTTAACAACCAGCAATCTCCCCTCTTTATCTCGTTAATGAAACGTACCGATAAGAAAATATATCTACTTTCATCACTAGTGCCACGGTACAATAGTGCGTCACAAAAGATTCTAGGTGTGTCGCGAAAGATTTAATGGTAATTATCCATCACTGATTATCAAATATAGTACTATTATCATTAACAGAAGAAAATAATTTATTAAACTTGAAAAACAATTTTGTTCACAAAACCTTTTTTTCTATGCTAAAATTTTGAGAATATTAGATTTCGCTACTATATTCTACACCCGTTAAATCTCTGTTGCTCTTTGACCTTTGGTTTCTCAGCGCTTTGGAAATGAAATAAAAAAAACCATGGACGATTACAGTGGTGAAAGTACGTCGTATAGAATTCTACAAATAACGTCACATTATCGCAAATTTGGTAGCACGTCGTCAATACGTTTAAGATTTCCTCCTTCCCGAGCATCTCTTGTAGATTCGCTTCATTACGCGAGAAAGAAGCTCTCACATTCAATATTTTTCTCACTCAAGTAAACGAAATTAAGCATTTTTCGACCTTCGTTACTAGAGGAATTCAACTATTAGTTCAGAAAATTTTTTCACATATGAATTAACAGACCTCTGGCATACAGAAATCATGTATTGTTGTCTTATACGGCTTTGTTATCCTTCAGTAGTAAAAAATACAAGTGGTGTTAACAATCTTAACAATGGAAACACAGCATTTGGATGTACTGAATTTTCCATATATGATCTTAATCGATTATATAAAAAGTGCACCATATTTTTCGTCAATCTGTATGTAATTTTAAATATTGTTTCATTTTCACTAAATTGATGAGAGATAACATTTTGTCTTTCCTCTTCCAGCAATCGATGTACAACATATAATTGCAAATTAATAGACACTATTTACAATTCACTCCAACAATAGAACATAACATATATGTATATCATTCTGTCATTTATGTCAATCTCGTATCCGTCAAATATATAATATATTTATGCTGAAATATAGGATTATTTTGTCAATAACTTGTTTCTTAAGTAAGTTATATTAATTTGTTTCATTTTAGTGGTATGACAGATTTTTGAGTAGGGCATGTATTTGGATGTAATAGTTTTTCTTAGTTTTTAAAGCAAGATTTTTTTACTTTGTATATACATAAAGGTTAAATAAGTGCATTAATAGCGGTTTATGAATTTTGCTTCAACGACATCGAAATTTGAATCCGTGTTATCTCATCCAGTAAATCGGGAGAGACGACACAGTTTAATTTTAATATCTTTATTATTGCTTTAAATTGTTTCATTGTTTGTAAACATGCCGACTAATTATAAACGTAAAAGTAATTCCAATATTAATTCTTATGAAATATATGTATTATATATGCTATATATTTTCTTAAATAGATACGTTATTAGGTATTATTGAAGGAATTAGTTTCATTCTTTTAATTCTACATTATTAATATTACAAATAAAGTGATTTTCTGCTTCAAAGATATATTAATATCTCAATACCATCTCACTATAATATATTGTGTCATCTAACCCTGCTTTATTAAGATAGATGGCATTTTGCACATTTTCATGTTTCTTTTTTGTTAAGGCTTTTTAAAACTGACTAGTTTGCAATACTCAATCACAAATTACAAACACTATTGCATTCCTATAATACTGCAATATGTTTTTACTTTTATTTAGGTAAGAGTTATTATACTTATTATATTATATTTTTACACTGATTAATATATAAGCAAAGATACACGAAGATGAAATCTACAGTAGAATCTATACTTCGAATTCGAATTGTAGAATCGCTTTCGTTTCTATTCTGCTGTAGAATATATAAAGCGTACGGCGTATTTCTACCACAGGTGGGAGGAACTACTTGTGTGTTTATCTAATTTAGAGTCGCGTTTTGACCAAATTATTTCTCAGAATCACCTACACTCATTATTAATAACATTATTAAGTTGCGAGTGTTATGTATGTACATAAAAATCTTATATTATATTACTACAATAAGATTTTTTATTTATACTAATAAAATATTTATAATTATACAGGGTGAGTCGGGAAAGACGCCCCCCCCCCTTTAACTTTTTTATTATATGTAATACAAAAGTTTTATTATTTTATATATAGGTACTATCTGATGACAGATGTAGATATTTTTTATAAAGTCAGGTTTACAAGATACGACTATCAACTTTTATTTTTCAAATGGCAACCTATAATTATTTTAATAAAATAAAAACCGCCATTTTTTTCTCTTTTCAACGATGTATTATTTTTTATTAATGTATTTGAAAAAATGTATTTCAAGAAAAATGATATAATTTAGAAATATTAGAAATAATTTTTAAACAAATATTATAGGTGTCTATGTGAAAATAAACAAAACGTAACAATGTAAAACAATTAAACTAATGTCAAGAAAATATTCATTTGATTGTTACTTAATTTAACTTATTTTGTAAACAAAAAAAAAAACATTTGTTGAAAAACGGAATACGTTGAATTTGTTGTACAATCTGACAACCAATTTGGCTGTGAGCTTGCGCGTATATGTATGAATGTTTATTTGTTTTTATTGTATATAGTATGGTTATAGTAAATCTAGTGTTACTACTGGTAAAGTTGTAAGTATTGCAAACTTCAAATGTAAATGAATTCTTGATTAATTTTGCTTGTCACATTGACATATTCAAGGAAAGTACACAGAATCAGAACCAATGTATTGAACAAGAAATTGCATTAGTATCACACAAAACTTCGTCAAAATCTAACATATTCTGGAACAAGATATTATATCATTTCTTATACTATTTATTGTCCTACATATAGGCTACTCTGAAACAACCTATAGATAGAACAAAATTAGATATTTTAAAATTCGGAAAAACACGTTTGATAACAAACCGACTTTGAGTTAATATTGTTGAAATATGTGTCAAATATATTAGTTTTTTATGTAGTCGCCTAAAAAATATAGTGTGCAACTTGTCAAAAACGTACATGTCTTTGTTCATATGAATGCTTTTCCGCACTCGATACACAATTTTTTTCCATTCCATTCCATCTATGGCACAACATTTCTATGTGGAACAAGGCGTCAAGTACCTGAACTACTTGTTTCGTGACATATTTTACTTGCATTTTATTGATGCAGGTTGTCATCCTATAGTCTCTGCAAGGTCAGCACACACCAAACCGTTGTGCGGTAACCCATCCAATTGGACAACGTGGACTATGTTGCTTATCTCAGACAAGACACGCCTCGACCACACAACCGTACTGGCTACCCAATTAGGCCGTATTTATTTGGGAAATTTGAATACAACCCTAAACTGATCCTAAACTTACCCGTGTTGGTATCAAATACACAACCAAATTTTATAGTTGGTGAAAATTTTAAATGGTAAATGTAAGTGATTTATTAAAGTTATTTACCTAAGTTTTCCGTTTTAACTTACAAAAGATATAACTTCTCACATATATAGAAAAAGTGAAAAAGAAGCAATGTATAAACATAAACAAAGTTAGAACACAGGTTCAACTCACCAACCCAGCACAATAGCTGGGTCAGTTCGAGATCAGTTCTGGGTTACTTCAAATGTGCCAAGTAAACAGAATTAACCTACCAGGTTACTTAAAATGTCCCAAATAAATAAAGCATTATTATACTATGTATTCGCCTAATAAGTCGTAGGGTAAGAAAAGTTTAGCAGACATTTTCAAAGTAAGAACTCAGTGGTAGTTCATTACAGCCCATTTCCAGTGAGCAGAAAGAGCTTTGTCTGAGTTTTTCAAGTCCATTTCCTGGAGGTGCGAATTCCTGCGGCGGAGCTTTGAAGAAGTGGAAGTGCTCTGTCTGGCGCGGTCGACGACACATATTGGCACGAGGCCGCCTCCAGCCGCCTGCAGGACATCTGTTTGTGCGCCGCAAATACAGCCGGCAGAGGTCTAATACCCTGTTTGTCAATACATCCTCTCATGTGGGATTTACAATTATTGGATAATTGCTTAATACGCTCACATGTTAATATGATAATGGCTAGTATTTGTGTGTTTGTTATATATGTATATATAAATTAAAGCTATTGTTTCTTGTTGGATGCACTAAAAATTTACTAACGGTTTGTATTTGGAACGGTGTAAAATGATCTGTAAAAAATTGTATAGACAACTAATCTACGACCAGTTAGGGAATTTGCATTTGTCCCATATAAATTGATACTTGAAATTTGCTCATTTCGTCTAGTAGATTAAAGTGTGAGATATTACAGTCATTTTCAACAGTGATCCTGAATGTAGATCTTTGTGAGTTTATGAGTTTGCTTAAAAATTCATGAAATGAAAAGACAAAAAATATCTAGCACGGCTGAAGATATGTATTATAAACAATTAGAAGTTTAGTTAAAAGTTAATGTTTCACACCGTAATATATCTCTTATTAGGTATATTGTACAGTATGCGTATTACAGAAAAAATAATGAAAATAGCTATTAACAATACCTATACAGAGTGAATACTATAAACCTTGACATAGGGAATAAAGCAGGGAACAGCAAACAACTCAAAACAAGCTCTACTGCATAAAACATGTATAGCTGCCATTGGAAATATAGCACGCCAGAGTTTTAAAATAGACCGCACTGGCGATGTGATCTTAAAATGAATCTCCAATAATCAAAAAACCATTGATTTAATAATTACATTTTGTTTTGAAACAGTAAATACAGATTGCTTCCTAAAAAAGACAGTGAAAAAGGCTACGAAATTTGTTGAAAATTTTTCATTTATAATAATTAAATAATTATTAATTTCTTAACTTATACAAGACCCAAATAATTACTTTTGCGCACTAGTGTATAAAAAAATAGCATTTCATTATTAAAATAAGAATCAAAAAGATGTCACTATGAAACAAAATTATAAAAAAAAAATTTTTAAATGACACGTTATGTATTAATAATTATTTGCTCTCAAACTCCATGCTTCTTGGATAAAAATTTCAAATAAAGAATCTCTACGTATATTCTATTTGGAAACTAAAAACGGAAGTTTATCTTGTCTCATAAGTATGTATTAATAATTAGTTGCCAGTTACCACTTAATAGTTTAGCTTATACAAGTAACATATGTTTAAGTATGTAAATTTATGTATAGAAACTTGCAAATAGAGGTTACAAACTACAAAATAAAACAAAAACGGTTTCGAAGCTTAATTATTACACGTGTGCGGACATGTAAACAAAACTAATTAGTCTTAACCACAGATTCAATACACTATACAGTATACAGATTGCTCAGTGCAGTTCGTTTTAAATAGTATGTGATGTGCAGAAAAATATTCCTTTATTAAATAAGTACGTTTTATTTAATTAGATGATGTTTATTTTAATATACAATATACATATTTACATATACCACTACGGTAAGAAAAGAACAGCTACCAAAAAATGTAATGTTTTTGCTATTACCATAGAATAGGTTTATACAGAAGCGACAGTAAGACAGAGAAACGAAAATTAGAGAGAGATGGGGAAAGGCAACAAATTTAAAGGTCTCATTGGTTAAAATCGGAAAGTTTCGTCATATCTTAGGGAGAGATACGGGAAGATAACAAATTTAAAGGTCTACACAATACTCCAAGATCATAGAACTGAATAAGGTAACATGAAAGGTACCGACACGGAGTGTCGCTTCTGTTTTCTGTATGTAACAATTCTGTGCTATTACTATGAAGCGCATGACAATTTTGTTAAATGAAGGTTAATAATTTACCCGTAAGCTTCACTGATTTTGGGACGTAGACCAAAATTACAGTTGTCCAGATAAGTTGTTGTTATTTCATCGTTTTGTTTCTGAGAATAACATAACTGGCTAATAGTTTTATTAAATTAAAGTAAGACGGTAATTTCTGCTAGTCGTCTCATAGGCGTATATGTAAATATATTTCACAAAAAAGTTGAATCGTAAAGATCAGACTATTAGAAGTGGTGCAACAGAAATTATTGTACAAGGCATTGGAGGATAAAAAATAATGCGCCGCCTATGTGTATTTGATGACATATTTCATAAACCTCCCTACTGCCATAAAGCTCAGCTTTCCTTGCCACAACTATACTATGAGGAATAATACTATCAATATTTCACTGAATGAAATCTATTATCAACTATATTTTTACACTGATGTTTACGGAATTTTTAGATTATCAATTTAAATCTGTTAATTGTTGATGAATTATCATCATTTTTCGGTTATCAAGTTTTATATTGACATTTAGAACGACATTGCAAGTTTCTATTATACAAGTTATTTTGTATTCGCTGATTCCACATTGTTCCTACGGCTTATTTTTTTCTACACCGGCAGCATAGAAGTAGTTATATTTCTACTTCGGCGGCGTAGAAATTTAATTTCTACCTTGTGAATCAAGTCACATAAGATGTCACATTTATGATGTTTGAAAAAAATAATTTTATCTACAACTATTGAAATATGGGTACATTATACGTGTGATACTACATATAATATACTACTCATATTACACAAGAGTAATATGAAATGTCATGATACACGCTACACTTTTCTGTAATAAATAGGGCATATAATTTAACACATAATATTTTATTAAACTGTTAATTTATTAATAACATACTTTTTATTATAAATATCAATATATATGCTTATAAAAGTATAATAAATACAATTTGAAAAGTGATTTTGACATTTAAGTGCTACTGTGGCGCCATCTGTTAAGCTATATATGAACTACTCACACCTAACTGAATATTTAACAAATAATATCGATTTGTTATATGCCTGATAGTTGTAGATAAAGTATAGTATTTGACTCGCATAATATGGCTACATTACACTCAGATGATTAAAAATACTCGCTTCCGCTCGTATTTTTAATTACATCATCGTGTAATATAGCCTACATATTATGCTTGTTAAATAATATACTATTAAAACATCGAGAAATCTAGGAGAAATGAATGTAATTCGATAATCTCGATTTTTTTTCTCATCTCGAAGCTTTGTTATAAAAATCATTCTCGTCTCGCCTGAGACGAGATATTTCGGGACAAGACGAGCGAGATACGAGAAATATTTCGTCTCATCCAAATTACTAATTGTATATTTACTTTAAAAAGTTACAGTATAATTTCAAAAACTTGTTTCACAAAAAAGTACTTATTATGAAAAAGAATAAGTAATAATTTAAAGAAACAATGTAAACTACAGATAAATCCATTTATAACGATACCACTTATAGCGACGAAGGTTATAACGTCGTAATTGTGACCCACACACGTGAACGTTATGTTACTTTTCTTTCTTTCTGTATTAATCTGGTTAAATAAAATTAAAATTTCGCATGAACATGAACTAATTTTCAATTACAATGTGGATAACATATTTATTTATTGTACATTATTTATTTTAAATTGAAGAATACGTGGCAGAGAATGAGAATTTTGTATTTTTTTTTGAATTTTTCTTTTTGCATTTTAGTTGCACAGGTATCACCTATCAGCCACAGTCTTTGCAAAGGACTTACAGTTTATGGTGGAGACTGAATCGCCAAAAGGTATTTTTATTATTTGATTAAGTGTTGTCCGCTATTGTATTATTTATTGTTACTAATATTAATTTAGCAATGAAGTACGTATAATAAGTCCAATCACATTGAACTGCTTGACAACAACAATTTGTAGATATTTGATACTTTAGAAGTAAACAAAACTCTTATTTTTCATTCCTAATGTAAATTCTTGTTTGGGTAGAATAAATATGAGACAAAACTTTTTCCCAATTTTCCATGACCCAAATAAACTAGGAAAACATCGCGAACGCCTTGAATAAAAATTTCAAAGATAGCCGGTTGTTTCTCAACAAATGGCAGGGAAGTTGATGCAGATGAAGTAAATATTTATGTAATGATAATGGAGCTTCCCCGTCAAGAGCTTTTTAATGCCACGATAAGTTGGTCGGTTTGGGGCCTCGGCCTACTCTGCGTGCGGTAAGTGTATGTAAGTCGCTTTTCACTTGTCGACTGCTGGAGAACACTTTGGAATTAAAACTTCCCTGATATGTACTTTACATGCTTACGTTATATTACGTCTCTTTCAAGACTTCCACTTTCTATGCTCACTTCTTACTAGTTTTATGTTTGTGTTAATTTAGATAATGCACTTTGGAAAGTGTTCATGGTCCAAAGAATTATGAAGTGCCTAAGTAATTGCGAGTACTTCGTTATACTTTCAAAGTAATTAGAAAAAAGACGTAGAATATACAGCCGCAGAATATCTTGTTTATAGTGTATCCTTATCCTTTTTAAATAAAGAACTATAATACAATGTAAAGGCTTTATAATAATGATTTTGTATGAAATTGAATTAATTACATAATACATACATATTCATTCTCTTTTCAATTTTTGACCTTTATCATGAAAATTCAAAAATTGTTTTATTTAATTTCATAATTGTCAGTTAAATTGGGTTGAAGGGAGATCAATAGCCTGAAAAAAATTGATAACCCATCTTAATCTCCTATGTGCCCCTTAAAAAACAGGAGGTATATAATTAAGAACAGTTCTGGGAAATGAATCTGATTAAGCAGAATTTTTGCATGGATCTTTATTTTCAAATTCTAACGATGAGCTCAAATTTCGACAATGAGATCGCGATAGCAAATCAAGATATCAAAGGTCAAAAGTCACGAAAATCGTTTTTTTGCCAATATCTCGCTCCCTAGGTATGTTAGAGGTTATTATAAAACTTGTAGAGGATACAATTCTCTACAAGTTTGGTAATTTGCATTTCTTTCGTATAATTACAATTTTCCAGAGATAGCGCAGATCTGTTAATAATTCTGTTTTAAACGATGGAATTATAATGATGAATTACATTCTCCGGAAAATTTCAGGTTTTCAATAATGCTCTAAAATCACCATAACAGGTTTTATTTATAAATGAAGAAATTTATTATAAATTTTTAATAAAATTTAAAACACTTTTGTTTGTATTTAAATTAGCAGAGCACGTAGTGCGCACATCAAAATAATATAAATAATACAGTAATTAATAAACTTTTAATAGTATTATACTCGTCTGCTGTCTAGCCGAGGTCAAATTAGATGAAATTAAATTATTATATTTACTCACTCACTGGCATATTCTCTTGAAAAATAAATAGCGGGTAATAAATATTTATATGATTCAACTTCGTATTCATTTAATAATAAATTCAATTAATATGTACAATTTATGATATTGTAGAAGAAACAAGTAATTCGCAAAATTAAAGATGGTTCATTTAAAATATACAATTTTAGAAGTACAATAGAACTAAATAAAAACGTACCTTGAGGTGGAACTAATTGAACTAATTGCAACAAAATAATTCTTCTTGTAAATGGTAGGTAACATCCAATTATAATAAAATAAATGTTTACAAAATTTGTTGAATGTAACCGTAAAATAGTAAAATTCATAAGGATAAAATATATATTTTTTTAATTGTAAAATAAAAAAATTAAATAAGTATAGTACGTTATAGATCTTATATGTGGAGGTAATGTGTTGAACGTGTCGATTTTTTTTTTGCTTTCAATGATTCGTTGAAGCTTGAGCCCTTGTTGGCATATCCTAACAAACTTGAAATTTGTTTCGTAACCCTAACATGTACCAATACCCCTAAAATTGACTTTAACTTGTAATGTAAACTTTCACCAGTTCTCTTTGCCACAATATTTACAGCCTCCATTAACCTTTAACAGTAAATCGGGGGCGAAATACCGGATCTACATCTCGGCAACTCCTGCTGCGACTCCGGGTGACGTGTACCAACACAATCACAATCCTGGTCGCGATTCGTTCAGCAGGAATAGAATTTCATTACAGAGCACGTTGGTACGCCGTTAAATTTGAACCGATGTTTATGTGAACATTCAGATATACGACCTTCACGACTAGGGACAAAAACCTCGCCATGTGGCACTCGCAAGCCCGGAGTCGGATCCGGAGCCCGGATCACGCAGCCAACAGCCTGACACGCTGTCTGGAGAGGATTTCATTTAATCTAATTCATGTTTACGGATGCGGATGCATTGGATGCAAGACTTATGGGATAATTTAAAGTTTCTGCAACTCGACTTGTAATTAAATCGATGTAATTGTTACACCATGTTTGACAATTTGATGTACTGACATGCACTAACTTGTGCAGCTATAATTATGGGCTATTATTCTGTGCTGACGTCACAGGATATACCAAATAGGAAACCTGGAATTTTGTTTGTGGTAGTTGTAATTACGGTGCATTTCATACCAGTAACAAGAGACAATGCTGAGTTAATTAAACCTATGCGTATATAAAATTTCAAATTATTATGATTTTTTTTTGTTTGTTACTTTCAGCAATACATTTTGAAGAAAAATATTAAATATATATGAAATTTAATATTATAAATGCGGTACCTGTTTTATAAAATTTTTATAATTAATGACAAAAAACCACTGAAAAATCATTTTATATTAAAACACGTTGTAGAATTTAATTAGAAAGACTGTCAATATTTGAATGGGTAAAATGATAACAATATACATTATACCTGCGTATGGATATTTCTTCTAACAAATTACCTTATGCATATATAAAGTAACATAATGTTTACTTTATACTTTTCTCATCGGCGTAACAGGTAAAAAAATAATAAATAAATGATAAATTTCTAAAATTCCTATATTGATAATTTTGTTGCCTGTTAAATTTTAAATATTTTTTACTAAACTAAACTAACAACAATACAATATCATACAGGGTGATATCGAAAGTTGGACACATGGTTTTACTCGGAAGTTATTACAGACACAAAAATATACTAAATAACAAAGTTCTAGGAGACCAAGGCGGCCATTTGATTATAGAATAAAATATTTTTTTAAATCAGTTACAGCACAAAGTTATTATTTTTTTAATGGGATTATACATATATTTTATGCCTATTCGATAGCTTATTTTTTCTGAATTCAATCTCGTAGTCATGCGTATGCAAAGCGCAATTACACAGGATGTTTAAAATTTGGCATCTTATAAAACCGTTGGTAACTTTCCAGGAATATTCCCAAGGTGATAATATTGCACATTGGCAGTATTGTCAATGGCACATTGCTACATCTACAGAATAAATAATATACAAAGAATAATCAAAGATAATTTTAAACATAAATTGTCTACAAGACAATTAATTTAAGAATGGAATGGGTACCTAATTACATGTAAATGGTTCAACATTAACATGAATTGCAAATTATAAACATATAGTATGAATTCTGCGAAACATTGAATTTCTGGATAGGTACATTAACCAGGGAGTTGAGAACGTCGTATGATACCGAATTCAATTCAATTTGCTTTTAAATTATTAGTTGGAAACAAAATGGCTGAGAAGACGTGGGTGGGAGGATTACGTCGGCGTCGGCGGGAGTACATGGAACGCAAGACCAGCTGAAATGTGTTTTGTGTCGACTAATAAAAACTAAATCTACTTACAGGATTTGTTCTTCAAGGCTTTGCTCTTGGTTTCGTTGTAGATCACAACCTGGAACAAAATAAATCAAATAAGATATATACGTACAGCTATACTAATACCATCTTTAACAAACAGAATAAATTACTTTTCATTTCAGTAAAACAGGAGAATGTACACTCATGAATACATGTCTATGTTTTTCAAATCCATAAGTGTTATATTAAAACGTAACATTTATAATGTATTAAAGTATTTTTTTTAATATATGGACCTCACTTGGATAATAATTTTTGAATGCTACAATTCTAAATGTTACAATTATA
The DNA here is from genome assembly GCA_035578165.1 of Stenolophus ochropezus. NCBI lineage: Eukaryota > Metazoa > Arthropoda > Insecta > Coleoptera > Carabidae > Stenolophus > Stenolophus ochropezus. The sequence goes on along the minus strand of JAQOWZ010000010.1, from coordinate 18,053,647 downwards.
AATATTACTGTGTAAAAACAGATTGTAAGATATTTACGACGATGAGATATTCACACACTCAATAATGTGATTAAAAAAATTTTGATAAGTATGTAAAAGTAGTGCGATTCTGATGATATGATAGATGGATTTTATTAACCGGTATAGTTGATAATGGAAGATATTATTATTGGAATTCATTCTGTTGGATTCTAGTAATTTCTTCCTTTATTGGTTCCCATCAGGGTCGTGTAACTTGAATGGGTGGCATTGGTCTCGTTTTGTTCTGTCATCTCTTGGTTGCTTCTTGCTTCCCAAAGTTTAATAGAAATAATAATTTTGCTGGCTTTATTTTTTTTTTTTTTGCAAAACTTTAGATTTCTTGTTAATAAATTTAGTTGGATTGACAAAGCTGATAACGTCAAAATATATTTGATGAGAAATATCTAGCAACAACTGTGTAGTGCAATAAGGAACAGTGATAAACATTTTAATAAAATTTTGCAAAAAATTATACATTTGAAAGGGAAGTTTGAAAATATGAAATGAATGGAAGTAGAGGTGTGCTAAAAGTTTTGTTTGTGATATACAGCAAAGTCACGTGACAAGCTGAACTGAATCAACTGATCTACCTCGACGAGTGGATTACTTAGCTTCAGTTCGTTCACTAGAGGAGGTAAAGTTAAACCTGTTAGAACATTTAACATGTAAATGAAATTGTAATATTAATGTTTAAATAAATTATGTATTAAAAATTATATATTTGTTTGTTCTTGAAATTATTTTTCATACTATAAAATAAAGTAACCTATAATAAATTACTTGAAAGCATTTATAATTGCCTATAACTTGTATTGCTCGGTTGCCTATATATCAATTAGCTGGGAGAGCATACACCGAGTGGCGCTGAAAACAGTCCCAATTGATAGCATTGCAGTTTCACAAAATGTTATATATATAATCTATGGTATCCATAGATTGAGAACAAATGATTGAAAACAAATATGCTCATTGAAATAGTCTTGTAAAATAAAAATGATTTAATCGACTTCGTAGTTCTTACAGTTCTCGAGGTAGCAATCATGTACAACTTAAAAAATTATCCCCTGTATACTGTGTGAATGACCATTTTCAATTATATATTTCTGTTTTATTTTCTTGCTTAAATTAGTGTAATACTATTCAACTACATCGTTAAGATAAAACTTACTATGCATCTTGCAATGCAAGATCGCTGACGTTGTACAGCTTTTCGGGGCCATTATGTGCCATAAGAGGTGTGTAAATTAAATAATGAGTCTGTTAACACTTAAGACGTGCGACTTGGAGAGGAGGCAGGTGAACATATTATTTACCTTCAGTAAGAGTTTGAATTCGCTAAAATCATTTGGTTGTCCGCAATGATTTTTTTCGTAAAACAGTTTTTTCTTGCGCGTTCTAAAGATGAGTGGCTTCAAACAAGGGTGTGCTATTAGGTTTCACTTCAGACTTGAGCACAGTGCAATGGAAACTTTCACAAAACTTACGCAGAACTACGAGACAGTGTTATTTAAAGGGGCTAAGTTTATCGGTGGTTTTAGGCATTTTCAGATGGAAAAGTGTCGATTGAAGATGAAACATGAAACATGAACGGAAAGTCTTCTTATTTAAGAACTGATGAAAATGTCGACAGAATCTGGAATATTGTATATTCAGATCATCGGTTGACAGTACTAAATGAATGGGGAAGAGTTAAATTTGACTAACACTACGTTTACCAGATTTTGACTAATTCATCGGGGATGGAAAAAATCTGCGCAAAAATGGTTTTAAAAAAACGAGATTTTGGCCAGTAATAACATTTATGTGGCTCCTCAGCCTCCTTATTCGGCTGACTTCACTTCATGTGACTTTATCCTTTTCCCGAGATTGGAAATCTCCTCAAGATATCTTATTTTAGGACACCAAAAAATTTAAATGGTTTAGGAATGACGAAACCTGAAAATTTTGGTACCCGGGTACCCGATATGAATACCCGGGTAGTACCGGATACTCGATAATTACCCGTTACCCGATAATTACCCGATACCCGATAATAACCTGATGCCCGATAATTACCTGATACCCTTAAAATATCAGTTATTCTTTCATGTTCGTCTTTTTAATACAAATTTTTGTTATTTGCATATAAATTTATTAAATGAACAAAAAAATATTATTTTCTGATATAGAAATTAAACAAAAATTGTTATTTTTTATAATATACGAGTATATCAGCAATATAAAATTACAAAATTAAAGAAGTACATTTGATTTAATTACTTAGGAATATCTCATATTTCTATTCGCAAATATCAGCATGGATGATGTATCTGCACTCTTTAACTGGCAACATCAGATTTTAGGTAATGGGTAGATTTCGGGTAACGGGTAATAAACGGGTAACGGGTACATTTTTGATAATCGGGTACTATTTTTCATACCCGGGTACATTATTATCGGGTAGGTTCCGGATACCCGGGTACCCATCGTCATTCCTAGTTATAATCGCCCAGTTCACGGTTATTTCAGTATCCGAGTTCCAGTAATATCATGAGGATGTAAGAACTGTCTCCACTTCTCCAGCAATGTGTGGCTTCTCAAGAAAATTATTTTGAGGGAGACGATATAGAATTGTAATTCTATTCGAACAATTTAAACAAATCAGTCTTCTTACTTAATTTAAACATCGTTTATTCCGTTCTAAGGCGAATACAACCGATATAAAATAAAAAAATTTATGTGTATAATGTAAAATATTTTAAAGCAATCTCTAATTTTATGTTAGTTCAAAACAAAGAAAGAAATTTGAAAAAGTAATTATATCTACACATATTAGAATTGATAAAAACATATTAATACATTATTTTTTAGAAAAAAAATTACTGCCTTTCACAATTACAAAGAAATTATTGTTACATTGAATCATTTTCTCTATAGACGGTCAGGAAAAAAATAGTAAAGGAAGAGAACTAAAATCTTCAAAAAGTAAAATAGATGAAGAATTGTTAAAATAACAGTTGAAGAGTTATAGAAGAAAAGCCACAACGAACTTCACGTGTTGAATGAGTAATTATTATTAAATTGTCTTTATTAACTTTTTAATGACCAGCTGAAAATACGAATACTTCATTTTAAAATTACTAATGTATATTTTTTCACCCAGTCTAAAAGCTTTCCTAGCGCGCCTATACAGCTGCTGGGATGTAGTGATTTGTTTTTAATTTCTGTCGCGACAAATTTTGAACCCTATCATGTATAATCCAGACATTGTTTTGGTTATTATTCCCTTAAAACAATTATCTGATAATTATTTCATACAAATTTAACGAACAATGACATAATATAAAGCTTGTAATAATCTTTTCAATATTTTAAAAAATATATTATTTATTAGTATACAACGTAACTGTGACCCATTTTTCAAAACAAATTTTATTTAACGAAAAGTTTCATCATTTATTATTTACATGGTAATAAAAAACACAGCAAGAAATAACAAAATAATAACAAAATTTTAAAATATTATTTTTTTATTGTTTTATTTTAATCCCAACAGTATAAAATAATATATATTTAGTAACTTTACCTATGTCATATACATAAAAAATATATATGTAATGAAAATAATTAATAAAATTTAAATAATTTATTGAACAATTTAGCTGTATTCATATTACGTCCTGCATAAATAATTCTCAGCAAATCCTCTAAATAAATTGAATTATTTCTCCTATCCACATTTATTTTGTTGCGCAATATATTTAAGTCCCTTTTACAAGAATAAATAATTCATGGAGCAATGTCGAACTGCCATTGTGCAGGCGAGTAGATTAACGCTATCGATTAACGACGTGAAGTTCGCAACAAAGTTTAGGGAAAGTGAGTAAAATAAAGATCAATCACATTAGCCGGAAAATTGGCAAAGCAAAACGAAATACCGGTTACCGTTTACCGTTTACGCTACCGGTGTGGGAAGCGCAGTTAAGTGGCCCAAATTGGTTGTCTGCTGCAAGATCCCGCGAACAAAGCAGCAGAATGAGGAAGAGGGATAACAACTCAGATTCACTCTCGACGCCCGCGCTCCGTGTCTCGGTAATTTCACTCGCCAGACCCGAGTTAACTAAACTATCCTTCGTTTATTTCATTAGCTACCACAATACTACGTATTATTCAAAGGATTCTGTAGTGGTTTATAAAAATAATAAGTGATAATATTATTATTGTGTTTCTTTATTTATGTTAGTTAGGTTAATCAACAGCTAAATTTTTTATAGTTATTTAAGCTAAAAGAACTGTAAGTACATTATAACCTTCCAGAAGGTATGAACTGAGACGAAGCTTGCGGAGCCGAAGTCCATGTTACCGTTATAGTTAAGTTAATAGTTTTATTTGTATTTGTACCCAAGTCTCAGTGTTGGCTGGATTAACGCATAAGCTAACAAAGCAATTGCTTAGGCGCTCCATCGAAAGGGTTCCCCGGCCAAAAAAAATAAATAATTTTTCAGTTCACCTTAAATTTATATTTGATTCATATTTTTAATCTGTAAAAGCCGCACTAGGATTTAACTCTCGAAATTAAGTTTCTTAGCGAATTTATGAAAAATATATATTATAAAAGATGAAAATTTAATTTTCACTTATTATTTATTAATTCTCATAAATGAAAGAATTGTATTGTATATTTTTTTCTCTCTATTTTATAGTCCAATCAAATTTATGTGTATTATGTAATTTATGACTTAAATATACAGGATGATCAATCGCAAGTGATAGTCACATGACCCTCAATTTTCTGACATCAAAACTACACGTTTTAAAAAAAATTGTTATTTTAATTCATGGGCGTGCGAGTTTATATTATAAAATTTTTAATATAATCTAAAATAATAACTTCGATTCACCGTTAAAACCATTTCAGAAAGTAAATTGACTTAATAATCAGATTCATTAAACTACTAAAATAATAAAAAAAAAAACATTTTCAGGACAATTATACCTTAATATGCAAAATTCAGAAATTGATTTATTGTAGAACTTATACCGAGTGGTGGCGGTCAGTGGTGAACATAAGTATTTAACACGTAAAATCAGTTTTATGTAATTTCCTGCTCTCCTGTTTATTTTATTGCAGAAATTGAAGACAGTCAAGGTGACTAAAAATAAAATTGCATACAATTCTGTTTTTACCTTTTTTTATAAAGTTTTTGGTTTAGCCGTAATGCAACGATGGGATTGAATTCTGTTACAGTTCACAGAAATCTTAATGTTTCCGGACAAAATTAAATGAATTGACAAACATAAACTTCAGCTTCTTTTCTAAATACATAAATTTGTCTGTAACAATATTTCATAGCGAATTTAAATATAATCCAGACTGCTACAGTTGCGCAAAATAATTCATTATAAATTTGACGTAAAATTAATTACAATGTCTTTAAATGCGTACGCGTGAAAATTTACTGTTTCTATCCGAGATTTTACCTATGCATTTTATAAATATTTAATATAATATAAAATTGTGCGGTAGGTAATTACTAAATTTATTTATAGATAGATGTGTGTTCTTGACATTCTAAAAAATGGTGGATAAAATTTTCTACCTTTGAACTGGAAATTATTAACAATAAAACAATTTAAATCGATCCATAAATAAATTAATAATCTTAATTTATCACAAATACAATTTGTCACAAAAATATATTTCAACGTAGTTATATAAATCAAACATGTCAGATATTAAAGTAAAGTACCCGCCATTTCTGATTAACAATTGCCAAATTCTAAATAGCTCTTCTCTTTTATTGACAGTTGCACTCAAGGAACTTAAATTCTAGTGTTTCCCTTAAATTGGTAATATTGTATCCAAATAAAATATCAATGAACAACATTGCTCTCAAAATTTCGATTAGCATTTTTTGCTATAATGTAAACCTTATTGGTGCACGTTTAAATTAAAGTCATTTATGGTACAAGTGTGTTACATTACAAATAAGTCACCTTGGGAAGCGTTTAGCTCACAAGGCGTTAGGTCCAGTGAGGTATTTTTCTCAAATGACTGGTAATAGGTGCCAAACAACTCTTTATCCAACACCTTTAATCATTGATGGAAAACATATAAAAAAAATTAACAGTTGACATAGAAAAATGAAATATAATAAAAAAAGAGGTTTCATAACGTAGCTACTATGATACGAACCAACAAACAGTGAATTACAACTACTAACCCACATGTGTTTTATGACCTACTTTATTTATCTAAACACACCATACTTACAGAGTTATAATTACACGGTGTTGGATAAAAAAAGTTAGGCACAGCTGTTCGTAAAGTGATATTTAGATAACCTGCATATTGTAAAATAATAGCTATTTACATTAAGACGCAGAAAATATGTTTATTTCTATTAAACCACGCTTAATTATGCGAATTTGAAAAAAATATTTTCCTAGAACAGTAGCTACCTTAAAACTGTATCCCATCTAATACGTATCTAAAGTTATGATACGTCTTGTATAATATTAAATTTTATATGTAAATTTCCATAAATGTTTCAAAATTCATAATCAATTTCTTTAATAAGATATAAAAGAAGTCCCTAACCACTATGTTTTTCAAAATTTCAGTAGCAAACGTCAATTCACGGCATAAAACAAGATAGCAAAGTGTTTGTCAACCGTAATGAAATCAGCATGATTGCAAAAAGGAATCAAGTCTACCGTTTTCCAATACGTATATACTCAGATAAGCCTTTTGATCATCAAACAACCTATAGAGAAAGACTTTCAACGTGATGTTTCGCTTTACAATACCACAAACCCCGACTCACGACTCCCACACATTCACAATCACTCAGGTTTATCTTGTGTTTGGATTCCAAGTTTACAACGCTGTATCCACCCTTTCCATCTTACAGAATCCTGCGAGATGGCCACCTCGTGGTTAAACTGTCCAATTTTAGGAGTTGTCAGTTAGGAAATAGAATCGGAGATGTCAAAGCAAAGGGGAGACGAAGGAAGAAGAGCTTAGATCGATACTTGAACAAAGATTGACGAGGGTAAGTGACAGACAAGCAGAGGCGGAGGGGCTAGAAGAATGGGACGCACTAAAACACCTCCGAAACACTGGACCCCATTGAGACTTCCAAAGAAGGAAAAATTGAACCGTGTAGGAAGCGGCTTGGAAAGGAAACGGAAGTGCGCGGAGGGAAATGCTTACACTTACTAAAAATAACTGTCAAAAATGTTTCAACAATTCCTGAACTTCATCTGACAACATCTACTGCAAATTGAAAAGAAAATGTTAAAGTTCATAACCTTCTACTATGAAATATACGTGGGACAACTCAAATATATTATATAGAATTCTAACCTAACGCTTTCTTTATACGTAAGACAAGAAAAAACTTTCTTACAATAATCATTCATTCGTTCAATGGTCCGATGTCCATAAGAGAAACAGGACCTGAAATAGCACACGTACCTGTTTCTTGACAACACGTCTAAGCATTATTACTTTTTTTGTCGACGGAATGGCTAAACGAACTAGCGTATATTTTTCAGTTGCTGTGCCGTCATTTGAACTAAAGATTGGGAATTCAAATAATAGCGATCGATAATGTATAATTTGTCGTAAAATAAAAATATAGCTAAGATACTACTGTTTATCACTATGTGCAATGAACCATAGATCTAAAGAAATAAAACTTCTATTATAATGGAAAATTAACTCGGCAACATACTTATAGTATATATAAAATATTTTTTTTTACTTATTGTTGAGCTGTAATAAGGGAATGATTTTGATTTTAATTACCGAATTCATAGGACAGAACTTGGAAGAAACTGCAGCTATGATCAATTAAATTTGTGATATTGGTTAGAAAAAAGGCACCATGTCGCTGCCGAAAACTAGCGAGGGGGCTATTGCCCCGCTGCTTCCGTTGTAGCTATGCCACTGAGAGGAGCTTTGGAAAATTCAACAGGAGCTGCGGATGCTTATATTACTTAATAAAAAATAGGCCATTTATATGAATTTCGTTAAAAAATACTTGGTTACCCTTTGTCGCATTGTACAAATCGCAGTAAAAGGATTACTACAGGTGCTGTAAAATTGTATTGTATGTATTGTATGTATATGAGGGTTTTTTTAAGCGTTTTATCGCTTTTTGTCAACGCGACCTAGAAGATCTATTGTGACAGCCCTTACTTAGTTTCCGGAAGTAGATCCAGATTTTGATGAAGCCGATTAGCCCTCAAGTACCTGAAGTACTTGTTTCGTGACATGTTTTACTTGCATTTTAGTGATGCAGGTTGTCAGCCTACAGTCTCTGCAAGGCCAGCACACACCGAGCCGTTGCGCGGCAACCCATCCAATTGGACAGGGTGCTGTAAAATAATAAAACAAGTAATTAATATTTTCTTTCATGTTTTTTCTATTTTTAACAATCTACTTCTAAAAAAAAAGCTCGAAATTTTAAAGTAGCCTAGCAAATTTGGAGTCGAAATGACGGAGTTTGCGGTTCTCTAGTAAGCGATAACTACAATTTAAAGAAATATTACTAGGTAACTCGAGGTCTTCCTCACTTCAAATCAGTTATTTCCCACTTTCCCCTCACTTCATTGTAAATCTAATGAATTTAAAATTCAATCTACTTATCTAGTAATATCAAATAGCTTGAAACTGCTTGATTAAATGAAGTCGTCAAGATAGAAAATCAAATCAAGTAGATATATTAAGAAAAGCTTGATTTTTAAATCAAGTCAAGTAATTTACAAAAACATCAAGCTACTTGACTGACCTAATTATAAAGCAATTTTTTAATATCCCATAGAAACAAAAATAATAACAAAAAAGTATAGCAATGAAGGAAGAATAAACAAATGAATGTTTTATCTTTACAAGCAAATTGAGGTTAATAATAGTAGGTCATTTAACGTAGTTATTTTCCAGTAAATTTAAGATAATATTTAGTGGAATAGGAGTAGTTAGCGTCGAAATTAGCATAAAGCAACACTTGAATCGAATCAATTAACAGTTCGTTTGCACATGTACAAGTGATAAATTGGTGTAATTTATTTCACTGATGCATTATCGTAATCACATCTTTTCTGTGTAAATGTAGCATGCCTAGTGCCTAACGCTTACTGTTCTATTGGCTGCGATGCCTATTTTGATCGTACTGATAAACTGAATAATGTGAAGGTGGAATTGCAATTCTCCATTACGAATTAATTACTAACTGCGCGACTCGTACAAATCTACTTTATCTTTAATCAGGACATCATTTACATAAGTACTAGCTTACGACAAATTACACAAATTTTAAAGAAGATTATTTCTTAAAGAAAACGAAAAATGCAGAATATATGTACCTTATAAAATATAACAAATTATTTAGTGTTCTGCAGTGTAACCTACCTGCCCAGTTAATAGTGTTTTAAATAATTAATTAATTAATTAAAAAGATTACGGTTTACTTAAATAGCCTAGCCTAGAGTATTGGCATTTGACTCAGTTGGAGTTTCATGAAAAGTTTTCATGCATATTAATGGTAGTTCTGTCAGGCTACATTTTTTTATTTGGGGAATAGTTGGCGACGCAAGGTTTTACATTCCACATAGCATGATGTATCCTTACCTATCTGGGCAGCGCCGGATTCAGTGGTGTAGCTACAACGGGGGCAGTGTGGTAAATGCCCGCTATCTTTCGGCAACGACATGTCGCCTTTTTTGATACCAATATCACAGATTTTAGTTATTTACATTGCAAGGGTGAGCCTAGCGTAACTTTATGTGAAATGTTGAAAAGAGTATATAATTCCCGCTATATAAAAATATTTCTTAGTTGATTGTAAACGGCTATGCGAAAAATTTAAAAAACACTATGAACAAAGTTTCCTTTTGACACTGTCGCTTACAACAAAAAAGGAAGGTGCACAACTTGATGTTATAGCAGTTCCATATACAAAATTTCAACACTCTATGGATCCAGAAGTAGTCAAAATTATTATTTCCGTTGAAATCTGACAACAGAATTATTTCGCGATTACAATACTTCCTTTACTTCGTACAAGGAAGTAAAAATAAGAACATTATAATGAAAAACAGAAGTATTTCATTAAGATAAAAGCAATTCACCGAAGAAGTTAAACACACTCTGGATATGCTTTGAAGAAAAATGAAATTAAGACACTTTTTTAAGATTTTAATTAAATTATATAATTTATGAAATATTGTATTTGGTAACAAAGAGATATTTAAATAAAAGTATAACGTGTAATTCATCTACATTAATAGGAACAATCCTTATTTAATTTTATAATTTAACTAATACCAACTTGATTATTCTGATTGCATTTACGTCAGTATTTCACAAAGTGGGTGCCGCAGCATCTTGGTGATTTAGCATCGTATGTATATATTGGATATTTTGGATCTGAGAATTTGGAACTTTTTCTTCATATACTGATGTCAAATGATTGTTCGAAGAATGAGTATTGAATCGTGAATATGAATTGAAAGTAAAACTACCTACTCACTTTTATTGAACTAGAGTAGAAACTTCAATTTTTTTTACTAATTTGCTTATAACTTACATATTTGACGAAATGAATAAAGTAAATATCAGCTTGCAGAAAAAAGAAATGAAAAAAATTTGTTAAAATCATTCGATAAAATTAAAAGTTTAAAAGCAAAATAAAATTTTGAAAAATAGAAGCAAGTTGAAAATGTTGACAAGATCATCTAAAACAAAAGAAACATCATTAATTTGTTTTATGAACACTTATTAACACTGAGAACACAGATTTGCTAGTATTTTTAAAACATCTCTATTGATAGTTTTGCGAATGAAATTTTCTGAATTTTCATTAGAATCCTTTTGAAAATTTATTCAGAATGAATATCCCAACATAACTGTTTTAGTTCAATTTTCTACGTCTTACTTATGTGAATGTGACATAAAATTTTGAAGGTTTGTTAACATAAAAACTAAAAAGAGGGAAAAATTGAAGTTGATAGAACATGAAATACATATACATATATTTGTTCAAAATTTATCCAAATATAAAAGAATTATGTAAATTACATCCTACTCATTTATCATAATAATTTTTCGAGTATGTACCTTTTGTTCATTAAAACAATATATTTTTAATTAGAAAACATGTTTCCTAAGATTAATAAAATGTTTTTAAAATATAATAAAAAATAATGGGGGTGCCGGAAATCCACATAAACGATTTGGGGTACCGTCGCATCAAAAAGTTTGAGAAATACTGATGTAGGTATACTCAATCAGTTAATGAAATCTAAAATGTTTGTTTTGAAATAATTAAATGAAGGTTCGCAATCTTTTACTGGTAATGATAAGTTAAGCGGGAAACTTAACACATGAGCTGACATATAACAATATCCACAATCAGACAATTCAGAAAACTTCGTCCAGTTTAAAACAATACACCACATTTCAACTTCGCAACCTCATAATCTACTACTAAAATCGTTTTGTTAACGCCCAAATACAAAACTTGCATTATATTCTCTCAGTTTCAGTTCTCAAAATTAATATTGTATTCCAGGGAACAAAACAAAAGTTGTATTCTGGGCTCAACAAGCAACAGAAACAACAAAACCATTTCATCCTTGTCTGACGCTTTGAACAGACTATGAGTTCGTCCCTGTCGCACACAAAACAGGCGCAGTTGTAGGAGTTATCAGGTGAGACAGCGTCACAAACGAAGCAACAAGAGTATCTCTATTCGACCTAGTTGTACAGCACGACGTCGGTAAGGTAGAAACCGCGCGTGCAACCAAAGTTCTCGTTTTCACCACGATGGCGTTGGTGGCGCTAGTGTACCGTACTCGAAACCTCGTCGTCAAGCTGCCCACATTGTCGGAAACTTTAATCCCAGTTAAAATACGCCGGTGTTTTGTTAATTCTCTTATGAATTATACTGTGTTTTGTTCCGTAGCCGCGTGGAATTATAAAAACTGAATCGAACTTGGTCTGGGATTATTTCAAACCTTTAAACGAGAATATCATAGGAATCATTTGCATAAATGTTTCTCTGTACATGTGTATTTTTTAATAGAATTAAGGAACGTTTATATTCAGATGAAAAGTTTTTCGACGGGAATTTGGTTATGAAATGGCCTTATTTGAATAAATGAGCAGTATATTATGAAATTTTTTAGTATAAATCATATGGCGGAAAAGAACACAAAAGATAAATGGTATAATCATTTAAGCTCTTAGCTAATCTTGACTTTGATTAAAACGATTTAAATCTCTTTCATTGCAATAAAAAATTACTTTCATATTTACAATAAGTTTGTCAAATTAAAAATATTTAATAAAATAAAAAAATAGAAAGGCTTTCATTTTAAATTAGTCACGGGCAGTGATAGATTACTTGGTTGGGGTTAGCGCACTTCGAATCGCTACGCGGAGTATGAGATATGGGGTTCAAACCCAGGGACGACAAAACTGTAACCAAAAATAAATACCGCTGTGTCCGAATGGTTAGGAACCCACTATAAGCTGTAGATCTCCTTCCCCATATCTCTTACTGGACATCGATCTGTTGGACAGTGTAAATTAAATAAAATTGTATTAATATACACGCTGGTTTAGTTTTGAGTGTCCAGGCAACATTTCCTAAATTAAAAATATTAGAGAAAAGTTTTTCAAACAAAATTTATTCAGCATTATATATTTCATATAATAGCATTAATTTATTTCATTTAGTTGAGGTATTTTTACAGGATTTTTTTTTGTTTTTCAAATAGGAACAAACATATTTTTACAATTTCACAAAGGAAGTAATTTTCTAAAAATAGCTATATAATACACTTGTAATCTTACATAACAAAATATTGAGAAGAATGCAAATGAAAAATTATTTTATTTCAATTTAAATTTATAGGTACCTATAAGAATGCTTTCACAGAAACAATTAAGTACGAAAAAGGTTTATTTTTATAAATATTTTGAACAATGCAAGGGTAGTTATAACATTCTTATTTCTATCAAATTTAAATTGAAATACAATATTATATCGTTGTTTTAAGAAAATTATTTCGTTTTTAAAATTGTAAAAAAAATATATATGGTCCTACTTGAAAAAGAAAATGTTTCTCTACAAAAATACCCCAACTAAATAAAAAAAAATGTTATTATATAAAATACATAATGTTGAATATATTTTATTTGAAAACTTTTGTCTAATACTTCTCATTTAGAACATATCGCCTGGTCACTTGAAATTAAATCACCTGTATAGACATTAATATAATACAAAACCTACAGCCGTTATGAATACGATAAAATATTTAAAATTTATCTGATTGGACATATATTTGAAAATTTTACACATTTGATGACAAATATATATGCTTATTTAAATATGTTCTTGCTGATAATATAAATAATAAAGTCCATATTGCTTTTAAATTATTGGAATATTTGAATATTTTTACATTTTTCGAGGGAAAAAAATTAATGTACATGTAACTAGAAAACAAGTACAACTTTTGTAGTCGCCGTGATTAAGCAACGGTGTTGCGTCATGTGAAACGTCATCAATTTCATGTGTTTCATGTACTGCATTTAAACGTTCTATTATTTTTGATACAAGGGATTTCCTAGCGTAATCTATAACAGGTAAGTCTTACACATAACGATAACAAGATATATGATTAAGTAAATAGTCTCTAACAGGCAGATACTTTTTAGAAGTAAAAACTATAAACGCAGTACGTAAAACCTCTTTCATATTGATAAAGTTTCACATAAAGCAATACAAATGCTTATTCGAACTATAAGCAGGACATTTGAATGACTTTAATTTTCTGGTCTTTTTAAAAACCTGCACACGTAAGTAAATTCGATTACATCCTCTTTAACAGGCGGATTTTGATCGCAAATTTGAAATAAGTATTTTATATATATATATATATATATATATATATATATATATATATATATAATATACGATGTGTTTAAATAAAAGTTATAATACTTTTTTATGTGTTCAAATAGAATTACATTTCATAGTTGTCTCCCTCAAAATAACTTTCTTAGGAAGTCACACAGTGGTTGAGACTGTTCTTCCTATCTTCATGGATGCTGGAACTCGATACCGGAATCAACCTTCAGCTGGTCGGTTACAGACCTTTCAATGTTTTGAAGTGTCCCAAAATGACTTACCTTGAAGTAATTTTTCAATTTCAGGAAGAGGAAAAAGTCACAAGAACTCACGTTAGGCAAATAACGATGCTGAGGAGCCACAGAAATGTTTTTACTGGTCATATTCTCACTTTCCAAACGATTTTTGCGCAGATTTTTCTCATCTCCAGTGAATTAGTTAAAATCTGATGAGCGGTGGTAAGAATACAATTTAACTCTTCTCTAATCATTCATTACTGTCAACCAACGATCTAAATACGCAAGATTTCAGATTCTGTTGACAGTTTTTGAAAATTGAAGGCCTTCCGCTCTATGTTTCATATTCAATCGACAGTTTTCCTTTTGAAAATGTCTAAAACCATCGAAAAACCTGATCCCCTGATATAACACTGTCTCCGTAGATCTGCAGGTTCTGTAAAAGTTCCCATTGCCCTGTACCCAAGCACAGACTAAATATATATTTAGTCTGTAACTCAAGTCTGAATCAAAACCGGATAGCACGCCATTGTTTGAAATTGATGTAACTCAATTTTTAAAACGCAAAAGAAAAAAGTCGCTATGGGCAACCAAATGATTCCAGTGAGGTCAAACTCGTACTACAGGCATATAACATGTTCACCTATCTCCTCTCCAAGTCCTGCACCGTAAATGTTACCAAATCGCACCCTACGGTGCCAGTCTTATTACTTAATTTACACATCTCTTATTTCTATTATAAAAAGTGGATCATGTGTATATTCCATACGATACATAAATAATATACCGTGTTAATTTTACTTTCATTTTGGTAGCAAGTGCAGTTTTCGTATAATCTTTTCAAGAATATTTATCTTATAATAGGTTCACAATAGAAATTGACAAGGTTCCCCCTACAAAAGTATTATATCGCTAAAATATTTGGGTTTCAAATTTCAAGGGAAATATCCGTTTTAACCATCCTGAATGCATTTTGATGGATGATTAGCCGTAGGTCGTAAAATGTTGAAATTATATATATGGGATTGCTATTACATCTAGTTTTTTATTACAATCGGTATTGCCAAAAGGGCTCTTTACTCGAAGAATTATTTGAATTTTTACTAATTGGAGGATCATATCTCACTTTCAAATGAAATATGTTCAAAAGAAGTGCAGCAAAAATATGTATAATTTAAAAGGTGTACAAGAAACTCACGTGGTAAGTATATAAGATTTTTTATTTTTTTTGTCGTGATTGTGCGTGAATGTGAATGTTGGAAAACTTACCTTTACTTACATTCACACCCGGAGGTAATACATTTTTTCTACGAATACTAATGTTAATAGGTACTCTATACTCTACTATTATACAACCTACATATATACAGACTGTCTACTGAACTCGGGCCACTTAAGGGAATGGGGTAGGTGACCAAGGTAGAATTTTAATGAAAAAACTATTGAATTATAGAAAGTATATTTATTTATTAACGTTGACATTAAAAAAGTTAAATATTTATCAGCAATTGTTTAGTAATTTGCGTTAAATAGAAACAGCGTCCTTTACTATGACGTTCACTAAGTTAGCACTATCTCACTCACACCACCTATTTCCGTCTGTCTACCTTCGCCGCTCTCATGAACTTCGTTGACGTCATAATCCCCTCCCAAGTACTATATTATTTATTTACTTCAAAACAACATATAATTAACAATTTTAAAAAAATACGGGTATATTATTTTTGTACAAGCTATCACATATACCAAATTTAGAAATTGGTCACCTACCCCATTCCTAAACTAGAAGAGTTACGACTTCGGTTAAATTAGACAAAAGTTGCCTTATCAGGGGGCTATTCCTGTGATGTATTTGTTTTTCCAAAAATATGCATAGGTCACTAGAGAGAAGAAAAAATATGAAATTAGTGAAAATTAATAAATCGTTTTTAAACTTAAACGATGACAAATAGACAAAAATGTTCCAGATAAAACTTTTAGAAGATAAACTGCGCCATAAAGAGAAACAATAATAAAAAAAATTTGGCCAACTGTTTGCGAGATATGGCGAGAAATAAAATTTTTTTAAATGGTAATCATAGGTGGCTATGGCATCGTTAAAAGTAGTATTTTTATCTCTTTTCAACAGTATGTATTTTTATATCATTCATTTTATAAATTATTGTTTTATTTACATAAAACATAAAACACTTCTTTCTAATAGCATTTTTAAAGTAGGCTTTGATACAAACAATTTAAAACAACTGATTTTTTTTGTATTCATTTATTTTTTAATCTAGGTTATGTCTTATTTACCTATATAAAACTTATCAATAATATATTATAATTAATTGTAAACAAATTTACTTGTTCCTAAGATAAAATTAATAACAAAAAATGAAACATAAGAAACATTAACTAAATTTTGGTGACACTGTGCATACACAGAAAGCATATCTGTCTTTTCTTCAAAAGTGAATTTGTCTGTAATTATTTAACTTTAACAATATGACAGAAATATGATAAAATCAGTTGTTTTAAATTGTTTGTACCAAGGCTTACTTTAATAATACCATTAGAAAGAAGTGTTTTATGATTTATGTACATAAAACAATAATTTTTAAAATAAAAGATATAAAAATAACTACTGTTAAAAAGAGATAAAAATACTACTTTTAATGATGCCATAGCCACCTATGATTACCATTTGAAAAAAAAATTGTTTTTGTCATATCTCGCAAACAGTTGGCCAATTTTTTTTTATTATTATTTCTCTTTATGGCGCACATTGTCTTCTAAAAGTTTTATCTGGAACATTTTTGTCTATCTGTCATCGTTTAAGAATAAAACTGATTTATTAATTTGCACTAATTTCATATTTTTTCTTCTGTCTAGTAACCTATGCATATTCTTGGAAAAACAAATACATCACAGGAATAGCCCCCTGATAAGGCAACTTTTGTCTAATTTAACCGAAGTCGTAACTCTTCTAGTTTAGGAATTCCCTTAAGTGGCCCGAGTTCAGTAGACAGTCTGTATATATATACAGGGTGGCAGTGCCGTTCCTGGCTATGTTATCACCTCCGTGCCATTTATTTTTTGGCGCCCGTTTTTTTCACCGTTTATATTTTATTAACCGGGATGATAAACTTCATTTGCTTCGTTTTTTATAAATTTAAAAATTGATTCCTTCAATTTTTCTTTTTCCGCTTCTTTTTCTATATTTCTCTTTCTATAAAAACTTCCAGATGGTTTTTTTTTATTTGTTGAGACATTATATCTGAAATATTTTTATTAGAAAATAGGTAGGCAATGCGAAATGTATTCGTGTATGGCGAAAAGAGTTGCTTGAAAAACCCCATTAGAAAACTATGTCGAAAATAATAACTTATTTCACAAACAAATTAACAAGATAAAATTCCAAAATTAATCATTATTTCATAATTTTTGTTTGATTTCATGAAAGAAGTGTACGAGTAAAAAATAAATAGAAACTTACATGGACAGCTACTCAAATAAATGAAAAGAAAAAATATGATGATAAGTACAACGAAGAAAATGTTTTAGGTTATAAACAATATTCATAAGTTAATTCTTAGAAATTGGTCTACAGTATACAATGGTAGTACAGTGTAGTCAGATGGCCGCGATAAAAAGTCGACATATCAAACTTTAATTACCGCCAAAAATCGCCAAGATCTATATGCTGAAATTGTCTTTTAAATAGAATTTATCCTATAAATAAAAATACCTTTGAAAAATATTTATCTGTAAACAGAACTTTAATAACAAAAAATTCAATCTTTTATAAAACTATGTCTATCTTAAAGCATCTGATATTAATACCTGAATAAACAGGTACAATTTTCTTTTCCCTGTTGCTATAATATTTTACACCATATATCGCCAAAAATTTCTAATTGGTGGCTTTAATCGCCTGTCGCCAAAATAATTTTTTTGCCCCAGAACATCGTAAAAAAAATCGCCCAAATGACGAAAAAATCACCATATCTGGCAACACGCCGGTACGCGTACGCCATTCGTCTGGAGAATTGCGCTGCGCAGAAGCCAATATTCGTCCGGATGAGTTAAATTTATCAAAGTAGGGGTGTTACGAAGTACTTTTGTTTAATAGTCTTATTTCTTATTAAATAAATGTTATGAAGAGATTATTTATGTTTATTGTGTTTAGTTAGTTTCACTCACAAAATAACAACTTTAACCTTCAGAAATTTAGGTACATTTAGAAATTCAAAAGCATTTTTTTTAATCATAATGAGGTGCCTTCCGGCGCCCTCTCCGTCTTGCGCCTCCGTGCAGGCACGGCTTGCACGCCCGTCAGGAACGGCACTGCAGGGTGGTGACCGCGACCCCGGAACATAGGACTTTCACATGTAAAATCATACTTTCTTAATTTCCTGCTTCCCTAATTATTTTAGGTAAAAAAAATTCAAATAAAAGTTGTAGAGCATAGAATTCTACATCAGAATCAATAAACAGAATTAAATTTACATGTCCTATAACGGCAGAAATTAAATATGAAAATACTGAAAATTAGCTCAAAAATAGGGATAGCCGTGGAAATGAAACAAAATTGTAAAGAAAAGATTGACGTTTTATTATCACTAACATTCGATTTTAAATTATATTCTTCTGACAGATAAATATATATTATAGGACATGTAAAATTAATTCTGTTTATTTATTGTGATGTAGAATTTTATGCTCTACAAGTTTTATTTGAAGCTTTTTTACCTAAAATAATTAGGGAAGCAGGAAATTAAGAAAGTATGATTTTACATGTGAAAGTCCTATGTTCCGGGGTCGCGGTCACCACCCTGTATATATACTGACAATGAGATTTTAATATTGTCCCTTCAATAAAATTACTAAATTCCCACCACTGCTGTGATTATAAAAATAAATGTAAAATATATTGTTATGTAGAGAATATGAAAACATTTAAATCATGGATAAAATATGTAGTTATTTATGGGCAGTAACACAAACAATTAAGCGATATTAGTATAGGAGATGAGTTTGTATGCAGATGTGCAATCGCCTAGGGGTAGAGTATGTCATTGGTCAATTATTGTCCAGTCAAAACACCTCCGATGTATTCCCAATATAAAAGTTAATTAATAATCAATCAATGTTTATTTTATACAATACGAGCATATGCATGATTCCTAATACAGTGTAACTAAAAACATTAACATAATTTATATAAAAATAAGTGAACACAATTAAATTATATAAAATAAAACATGTAAAAGGATCTCAAGCACCGAAGAAACTTTGTCATATTCACGATACACATTAAATAACTAATAATGTATTTAGTAGAAAAAACTACATTGATATGTATTATCTAATAAATTAAAGAATCTGATGTGTCCAACACAATACCTCCCGCCACTGTAGAAATATATTCTATATAAGTTTTTCAATACATTTAATTTGTAGTTTTAAAATTAGTGTGTTATTGCAGTTAAGAATATTTTTAATTCATTTCATACCTAAAATTTCCTTCATAAAATTTGTATAACCAATATGACAGCTATTTTTGACGTTACTAAAACCGGAACCGAACTTACTTTGATTCACGCATGCAAATACATTTCCTAATACATTTCTTCCATCTTTTTAAATTTTACAATAAAATTACTTCATTTTTACTTATTTTATCTTTTACACTTACTTATATCAAATTACATTTGTGAAAAAATGGTTTTAGAGGTATTTTTTAGGAAAAACGGTTTAAAGCTTCAAGTAAAATACTACTTCCGTTTAACCAATTGTAGTCAAAATCTAATCAGTTCATCATATTTGAATATAGGTCTTCAATACCAAATATTATATTTTTTACATGTCTCGTATTGGAGTTATCGTGGACGAAAAATCGTTACAGACACACACGCACACACACACGGACATACAGACATCACGTTAAAAATAGTAAAATCGTATTATAGGGACCCTAATTCGTACTCATATGTTGAAAACTCACACTCGAGAAATCTGACCAAAAACAATACCTCCCTTATTTATACCTATATTGATAGGCGGGAGGTAAAAAGGAAAGAACATTACATCTCAATGCATGCTTTCAATATCTACAGCCAACAGTTACATTCATACATTCGTCAAATAAGTGCATGAATTAATATATAGCTATAGGTAATAAGTATTGGTAAGCATGCAATAATTTTATATAAAATTAATCAAAATAATTAGTGTTGCTGGCTTCGCACCTAACACATTTTTTTTGCAAATACCGCAAATGTATTGTTCTTGTAACAAATCCCTACAGTGACTACATTTTTATGAATTGTAACGATACACTTACAGCAAGCGGCAACATTTGCTATGATTAATTAATATTATTATTTTCTTTTAGAACTCCTGTGCACATAACTTTAACAATAACTGTAATGCAAGGCTGAAAATAAAATTTGCGGATTTTTTGCATTTTAGTATTATAGTTTCAGTTTTGTGTATTCGGTATTTTTATATGGCAAATAGTTCACGAACCTGGGAATCGAACACAAGTATTTAAGCTCCACTCGCAGTTCGAATCGAAGCATAGGTATTAACCATTTAACCATCTGTTTTCTGTTACCTAAGAAAATAAATAATCTAATATAAATATCAAAGAAAATAGTATGACACTAATTAATAGGCAATAGAAATATTTTATTAAGCATGTCAAAAATATCACTTTGACATTTTAAGAAATCATATTGAGTATTGTATCAAAAAGACATATTTTAGAAATAATAAATTATTCGTTTTATTACTGTATCATAGCTTGAATATTTTTAGCAAAATATAAAACCTAAATTAATTTTACTTTCTATGTTGATGTCGTTTTTCTCTAGCATTGATTCAAATCCTAGGAATTTTTTATCGTGCATTCCAAAACATAATCTGCACTCGTGTTCCTCTTGTACAGATTATAATGTTGTTGGATTTCACTCGACAAAAATTCCCGGCAAGAATCAATGCGCTGGGAAGTTATTGTCGTATTTAATAAACGTCATTTGTATTATTGTGCTGTGGTTATCCGAGCGCCCACGGTAAAATTTATGGGGTGCCAAGCACCCCCACAAATAAATAAATATATAGAATTTTGATATTAAGATATTATTTTTAGGATTTATATTTATTTTACATATATGTATATACATATATTGACGTAATTATTCCCCTCCCATGGCTACATGCCTGTTGGGACCAAAGGATGTTAAAATCCATGAAAATGTATTTAACAAAATACCACCAATCAAAAGTAAATGTTATATAAGTAAATGTTTCATTTAAATCCTATGTAAAATGGTTGATTGAAATAGTTTTTCTTATCAAATGTGGGGACGTCATTTTTCCGGAAGAATATTTTGTGTCGCGAGCTTGTGAGCGCTTCAATAGAACGAATCTGGGAAAAAAATCACGCAAGACGTTTGTACAATATTTTGTAGGGAACACATAAAATTAATAATTACTTTTTCTTTTGGTACTAATATTTTTATTAACTATATACACACACTTTGTTTTGTGATTATGTGTTTCAATACTGCTAAGTGCCCTATCAATTTGACAGCAGTTGTTGCCAACATTTCATTCAATATCTCACTATAGTGTATTTTTTATAAGACCGATATGCTAGGAAGATAGGTGCAGTTTGATATCGTTTTTTGATTAGATAATATATAAAATTATCTTTCCAGTATGTCGTTTTTATAAAAAATAAACTGTACTTTCTTTAATTATCATTATTAGGAAAAATCTGTTTGAGCCGTTATACTTTTTTATTGTAAACATAGTTTTTTAATAAACGCTCTAGAAATGGGAGTGTTTTTACTGTTTTTTCCAAAACTGTCCGCATGCTAATCGGAAAATTGGGAAGTTCAGATTTCATTGTAAAAGTACAAAAACTAATTCTCAATCAACGGTAAAATACAATTTAATAACTTTCATGAATAAAGGAATGTAATATTGATCGCCATTAGATTTATTTTTGGAACGGAAGTTAAAAACAATCATTAAAGCATGAAATTTCGTTTTGATGTGTAACAATAAATTACAATTAGTTCCAGGATAATAAAAACAAAATGTAAGACATTATAAATAACCATAAAAATCAATAAACCTCGTCAAGTATTAATTACATTTCCATCTCCAAAAACTTCCGCACCTTGAATCATTTAATTTCCTTGAGGTAACAAAGGCAGAGAAATAACAAAACGTGAAGTTGTTTGAGACTTGTCGCAGAGAAGTTATTCACAGATGAAATATGCGTATCAGCCGCGACTGCAGTCGTGCGTGTGTGCGTGCGTTATATATGACCTTCGCAGGGCTGCCACCAGCAGCCGCGCGTATTACAGCGAGACAGACATGAAGTTGGCAACCATTATTTGTTCCACGCCTACTTTGCATTATATTCCATTATTGTTATCGTCTATCGTGACGGCGGCTCTGTTCACTACTTTATGATATAAATGATGTTTTGTTTGCTTTTGAATGGGAATTTAGACGTGCTGTGAATGCAATTTTGCATTTGTTGTCTGATGCTGTCGTACTCATATTTCATTATTTTATATACTGTCGACTTTATGTAATAATATCGCTTTGTTGAAGTTTTCTACATTTCATTCTAAACAAAGTTTACTTCTGCAAATGGCTACATCAAACATTATTTTTTTCTGTTTATTTGTCATCACGTTTTAAACTATATTTGTTTAAATAGTTTCTTGTGTGTCAGTATCCTTCGTAAACTTTAATTTGTCAAATATTGGCAGAAAAATTTAGGTCTTCATTCATACGTCATGTAAATTTTAGAAAATAAATAAAAACACACAAACATACATACTGTGCGTTTAAGATAACTTGACGTGTCAGGGCAATTCTCATTATCACTGCGGTTAAGGGAAAGTAATAAAATCCTTAGGCGAGACAAAGTTGAATGAAGTTTAATAAAGTTACGAGTATTACAAAAAATAATATTTATTTTTATAAAAATAAACATTACAAAATTATTTTTCATGTTTTATGAATCCGTATTAAAATTGTCATTAACATTTATTTTTAAAAAAGTATTTATTTATATAAAACATTAAAAAATTTATATTTATAAAAACATCGTCCTCACTTCACTTCTAAGAGTCCGAATCGGTAGTAGAATCGTCGTCAACATTTATTAC
Source organism: Stenolophus ochropezus (assembly GCA_035578165.1). Taxonomy (NCBI): domain Eukaryota; kingdom Metazoa; phylum Arthropoda; class Insecta; order Coleoptera; family Carabidae; genus Stenolophus; species Stenolophus ochropezus. The sequence goes on along the minus strand of JAQOWZ010000010.1, from coordinate 18,030,304 downwards.
GAAAGAATTTATCACTTCCTCTATTTGCCCATCAATTTTCCAATAGTGATCTACTAACGATGTCGTATGTTTCACAAGGTTCTAGGCTAATAGCTTTTAAATTTACTTACCAATGCTAACCCATTGAAATTGAATTCAGACATATATTGCGGCAGACGTAGTAGTATATGGCCGCTTTCCTTAATAATTAAATCTATACTATATATATATTTTTCTTTTGGCCGATATTTATCTATAATTTCGATGAGCTCCGACTTTCGAAAAATGGATCATAAACTAAATTTTGATGATGAGTGATGAGTACATAGGTTTATATAAATAAATTTTACATTATTAAAAATAAAATTTCTGTTGCTATTAAAAAAATATGTACCGTGCGGCATCGAAGTAAAAATAAATATTTGATAGAACACAACTTAGGAATTGTGAACTGCATTCTATTGACACACCAAGTTATCTTGAACGCACAGTACAGGGTGGTGACTCAAACACCCGAATATAAGTATTTTATATATTTTCGTAATTTCCTGCTTCCCTAATTATTTATCTGAATCAACAAGCAAAATATATTTTACCTGCCTCATAAGTTCAGAAATTAATGTTTTTTCAAGCTTCAAATATTCTTGATTGGTAGAAAATTCATGAAAATATATATCCAAATCTAACGAAAATTATAGATACATAGTAGTAATAAAATTAATGATTAAATTTGACCTTTCAAGTACTTTGATTTTATTAAGCTATTTAGCCTTGGCTGTCTAATATATATATATATATATATATATACAGTGGCTCACAGAATTATTCGTACACCTAAGTTTTCTATTCAAAAAGTGATAAATAGAGTACTCTTAAAATAGTATTGACATATTATTGACGGGCTCATATTCTCTCGTATTCCAGAAATAAAATGCAATAGCCAATTATGAAAAAAATATTATTTTCCTTCTGTAAATTAAATAAAAACAAAATGCGTACAAAAAACAGGGACACAAAATTATTCGTACACTTATGAAATCTGACATAAAACGAGTAAATATTTATATTTATAAATATAAAACATCTGTGATTACTTAATTATCATTTGTTTGAGTATTTTGTAAAAGGTTTTTTGAAAAATAGGTCGCAAAAACAAGAAATTACGGTAGTTGAAAGACGAATCTATTTGAAATGACTTTTCCAGTGTAAATCTTTAAGGGAGGTTGTATGAATATAGCTCTCAATTGTTAACAACATTAAAAGTAAATATAAAAATGAAGAGTAGTTGAAAAATATTTGCCGTGGAGACCGTAAGAAAATTTTTAATCAGCAGAATGAACGATTTATTGAGCATTAAATGAAATTAAATACTAAAAACCCCTGAATAAATTAACAAAAAATATATCTGAAATTTTTGGAGGATATATTGAAACATAGACTATACGAAGAACTCTAAGAAATTTTGATTTTAATGGCCGTATAGTCATAAGGAGCTCCTACATATCCCCAAACTATTATGATCCTGCCGCTCTGTTTCACTGTACTACATAAATTGCAGTTATTAAGCTCAGAATTTGGATTTCTCCAATCAAAAGATTTGCCATTCACTCAAATCCGCAAAATTACCAATTTCCAAAAACTCAATCCGTGCTAATGTACTATATCCAAATGCGAGTCTCTTAATTTTATTTTGTTTGGAATTGTAGGACCTACTTTTTACTATAAGACCATTAGAACCAAAATTTCTTAAAGTTCTTTCAATAGTCTATGTTCCAATAGACCCTTAAAAGTTTTAGTTATTCTTAATGTTAATATATTCAGGGGATTTTTAGGATTTGATTTCACTTAACGTTCAATATATAGTATATTCTACAATTCTACTGACTTAAAAATAATTTAAGGCCTCCACGGTGAATATTTTTCTACTGGTTTTCATTTTTATATTTACTTATAAGGTTCTCAACAGTTAGTGCGATCTTCGTTTAATTTTGACAACCTCCCTTAAAGATTTACACTGGGAAAGTAATTTCAAGCAGATTCGCCTTTCAACTACCCTAATTTCTTGTTTTTATTACGTGTTTTTTTAAAAAAATCTTATACGAAATACTCAGACAAATGATAATTATGCAATCACAGATGTTTCATATTTATAAATATAAATATATGCAAAATTTTATAAGTGTACGAATAATTTTGTGTACCTATTTCATGTACACATTTTGTTTTTATTTAATTAACATAAGAAAAATAATATTTTTTCATAATTGGCTATTGTATTTTGTTTCTGGAAAATAAGAGAATCTGATCCCATCAATAATACATGAATATTTTTTAGAAAGTACTCAATTTTTCACATTTTAAATATAAAATTTAGGTGTACGAATAATTTTGTGAGCCACTGTATATATATATATATATATATATATATATATATATATATATATATATATATATAATTGTGTCCCAGTGGTTTGAAATCTACAGAGCTGTAAGACTCTGATTCTGATAACTAACACCATTAATGTGCAAGTAAAACTCGCCAGGAAACAAATACTTGCGATCTTGTTCCAACGAGAAATGTTATTTAACAAATGATAGTAAAAAAGACTGAATATGTTCATTATGATTGTAGCACCCAGCCTATTATAAAAACAAATAGCTTGGCATTTTCTGTTTTGATTTAAATTAAAATTTTGATGGCAGAAGCGCTCCACAAAATGAAAAGAATTTTAATTTTTACGTAGGCGGGAATAAATGGTTACGTTCATATGTAATCATCCGGTGAGTAAACAACTATGAGTAATATTACGAACAGGAAAATTAAGGAGGATGAAAAATAAACGGAAACGAGCTTTTGTAAATAGTATTAGTAAATCAAAAGAACGTTGAATATGTAGAAATGGAAAATAAAAGCGTGTTTATTTAGAGTGGCTACCGAGTGGGCAGCAATTAATGGTTGAATGCTTAGTTAAAGTACAATAAATACGAAGAATACAGAAAAGGTTAAATCTGAATTTATTTTAAAAATTATATTTGTAATTATTTAAATACATAGAAAACCAATAAAATATTTATTGTATGATAAATTCGAAAAATTATTTTTTTTTGATAGTCCATAATAAAAAAAAAAACATTCAATAGTCTTCTTTTTAAATAAAACTATCGATACAGCGACACGTACTGTCAATAGTTCTATTCGAACTTGATGAGCGATATTTAACGAACTGTGATTTAGTCACTGATATTGAAAAATCACAGGTCGTGATTGCTATTCAATATATTTTAAACCTGTGATTCGCGATATACGTTAAACCTTTTAAGCTCGATTCACAACCACTTCGCAATACAAATTTTTTAGCAGTATTCACAATGACATTTAATTAAAGAATAAGAGTAAAATTATTTTTTATTTTTATTGTGGTAGTCCACTAAGCTTTTATCCCGTAAGTAATTGAATTTTGAGGAGATTAAACATACTAAATAATTCCCAGTATCAGATCACATAAAAATACAAACCTGACAACGAATAAAATGATAAAAATAACTTGGCCAGTGATGTTAAAAAACCATAATTTATAATTTTGGTAAATTTCCCCCGTAATTTACCATTTTAAATTCTCTTGTATATTATAATTTTAGAAAATTGCTATCGTAATTTACCGTTTTTATTACAATTTTATATTTGTTGTAAAATTGTGTACAAATAATAACTTTGCAGATCTGTCGTCTGCTACTTTATTTCGGATTTGTTAAGAATATATCCAATTTATGTGATTTGGTAATTAATGGTACTTTAAAATTGTAAATTACGGATAAATTACGATAATTAATTTTATAATTTACCCCGTAAATTACGACTAGCATCACTGACCATGGCCCACGATATGTGCCAGTTTATGAAAAATCATAACCAACTAGATTAAATAAGGACAGATATAGTAATTTCATTTTCAAGTTTGAAGTTTGCAAACACGAAATTTTTCAAATTGTCTTCGGTTGTACGTTCAGACTCTAAAAATCCTATTAAAATCTTGAAAAAAGGCAATACGACTTAATTGCATTTTATAGAGGTAAAACTACAGAAGTATCGTTTTACCTACTGAGTATATAAAGTGCTTTTGAGGCTATAATCAGTGATAATAGGATTTTTTTTCTCAAAAAATGGTAAAGGAAATAAACATGACGTGGAGAGTGCACCACAAGGTCATAAGGGCCATTTTTTTAGAGAAATAGAATGAACCATACTCAGTCATTCTATCCAATAAATTACAGGCACTAATATGAAAAAGTAAAGCGACTATTCATTATACTCCTTAGAGGAAATGTGAGGTCTAAGTTGAAATGTGTGTAGGAAATAGCAGCTTACCCCAAATATGTAACAATAAGTTCTGACCATTACATTTCTGTAACTTAGCATATCATTTTTCATGTAGCAAGTGAAGCCAAAGCTAGTTGAGTGAATTCCCACTTAACCTAGTGAGATCCGGAAGTGTCCCGGTACCCGGAACATATCCTAGAAGCTGGAGGGCCGGAATAACGGGTGAGCGTGAACGTTTCGCACACTTCACGCTAGGTGGCAGCAGCACCTTCGCCCCGCCGCATTCGATTTAATTAAATTCCGACATAGTCACTCTGCTCAGCGTTATAGAGTCCCGCCATGATTTACCTGCGACTTCATGAGCTCCCGGAAGTTAACAAGTGGTAACATGGTGAGAAGTTGAAAAGTAGAATAACTGCGAGGTTACAAGAGATTTACTTTTCAACTCTGAACAGATACTTTTTCTCTATTTATTTTAGAAAAATATATTGATAAACTGCAATTTCATTAAACGAATTAATAATTCAATTTTCAATACTAATTTTAATTCCATCTAAAAGAGAGTTTAATTTTATTTTATATTTAAATACAATATATGTAATAATAACCCCCTCATTCCAATGAGGAACACAGGGCAGATGAAATCAAAATGAGAATTACATCTATTTCTACACCAACCCTCGCAAAATCGACTAGCAAGCTAGCAATTTGCTAGTGACATACTGTCATTATCGAGCAAACTGATAGGAAGCATTTTATTTTAATTTGTGATTTTATTATTTATTATTATTTTATTTCTTATTTTATGCAGATTTTTTTATATATTCTACATTTATATAACATGTGTTCCACGAAAGTGTTGTCATATATTGTCAAATATTTAACTTTTATCTCTTGAAGAAGACCCAAGTGGGGTTGAAAGGGTGGAAATTTATTATATACCTTGACAAACGTGAAAAACAAGTAAAAAATGTTGAATAGGCTTGAAAAATCAATTTATGTTTTCATAAAGAAAAAGATGCGTCTTGTTTTTGCATAGAAATCCAATCGTCTATAAGTCTCGCAAAGAGTTGTAAAAAAAAACTATTAAACTAAATTGAGATATCGTAAATGCTAATTGTAAAACAAGTTACGAATATTTAATGTAATCTAAAATAATCATGTAATTACATGTCAATGATATTAGATGTAATGTAAAAGCACTTTTTTTTATTTGTAAAAATAATATTATTTTTTAGTACATTCAGAATAAAAAATTATCTTAAAATGTAGATACACCAAATTTTTTAAAAGCATTACTGTGTAGAAATTTTTTGTATATTAAATTCTCGATTCAACAAAAAATAACAATGAAAATGTTGGAACATATTGCAGGATTACAAATGAAATATAAAGCATTTTAAAAAATTGATGTTATAACTTTTTTATTATTTTTTTTGTAAAGTAGCTGTGCTCATAACGCTCAAAAACGCTTAATCCGCGATACAAAAATATTACATTTTCTACTATTACAACTTTTAGAGATAGGAATATGGTTCTGCTACAAATAACGTAAATATTTTATTGCCATGAATATTGTATAAATTAAAATAATGATGTTTTGTATTTCAGAAATAAAAAAGTCTAAAATGATATTCTATGTTATAAAACTTCAAACAAAATAATATGAAATAATAAAATGAAAGTTACAAAAATATTTCTTATTGACATAAAATTCTATGAATATTTGTATCCATTTCTGAGAATATACGTTATAGAATATACTTCTAAAATGAATCAAACAACTGTTTTTACTTTGTTATAACATTAATTAATATATGAAACGAATTCAATTCAGGAAAATATTGAATAAAATATTTTTTATCCAAATAAACTTTATCTAATGTTTCCAAAATATTCTCTTCTAAAGCTACGAGTTTGGAATACAATAAATTACTGTCGCTATTTGACATAGTGCTGAATAAATCAAATAAACTCATTTTTGACGATATACTCGTAAATAAGACATGTTTTTCATTTCTACTGCAACAATAAAACATTAAATTGTCTTCTAGAGGTATTTTCAATTTTTGCTTTAAATCTATCAGGAGATGGTGAATTCCCACTTTTTTTTAAATATATAATATCAGTGGCGTGCGGTGGTATTTTGTGATGGATGAGTACTCATTTTAGGATGGGTGTGTGTAATATATTAAGCATTAAAATATTTTGTATCATATATTTATCAATTTTTTTTAAAAGAGCACTTATAAAATTTAAAAAACGAATATAATAATAATACGAATAATAAATTAAAAATAGTTGTTTTAATTAACGTTTTACATTAACAATAAAATAAAATTTAAAATTTTGATAGGATGTAATGCTAAAATATTTAAATTGGCATCTATACATTTTGCTGGCCTAGGCCGGCAAACAGAAAGTTTCTGGACGATTTTGAGTTGTATAGTACTAGTCATAATGGGACGGAAAAGCGAAAAATAATTTATTTTGTGGGAACATCCACAAACCATTAAATTAAAGTAATAATTTAATACGCACTGGTTATAGAATTGACTGAAATACAAATTAATAGTATTACAAACTTTATTTTTATGTAAATATGAGAATATTTACCTAAAATTGATAATAGAATCTAGATATAAATTGGAATATGCAAGCCAAAACCATTTAACTCTACGAAAGTGCATAATTTCCAATTCCAAACTGAGACACGGCGATTAGATTTCACAAGTTTTAATATTCTATCATTGTTAAATGTGACTGTGATGGTACTTTGCCTGTAGGAATGAGCTGGGCTAGCAGTGCACAAAGGATGAATGCACTTGGCCTACGAGCTCGCGTTTAGCGTATTCAACACGATATTTCTGCCGCAATAAAATCATATTTTTATGACAAAATTATATTAATAAATTATAAATAAAAATAATTAATATTATTTTTTTTGCCATTTTTCTAAGTTGTACACAGTACTCCTTGCACATATGAACTGCACGCCATTGTATAATGTATACGATTCTCACACAAAAACCCAATAAACTCTCTCTCATACAAACTCACAGAAATCCTTATGAAAATGTTAAAATTGGATGGTTCTTTGAACATTGTAAATCATGTTCAAGTTTCCATACATACATTTCGAGCACTTATATGGATGGCAGGAAGTAAAAAAAATCATGCTCCAACAACGATCAATATTCACTAGATATTTTTTTAACACGAATCAATATCTCCTTTATTTAAGGAAATGGAATGGAAGAGAATATTATTGTAAAACAATTATATCATATGTACCAGGGACGGCCTAAACTACAGGATAACCAGGCGACTTTATTTACGACAGTTTCAATTGATTCCAAAATACATTTTTTACATAATTTTTGACATAATGAAAACATTGAAATATTTTTTCAGTTGTGTCAAATACTGTAAAACCTAAAACGGATACATTTTACCTCAGTTTTCAAGGTAAAATGAGTGAATCTGAGTCAGATAATGTTCCATAGTACGAGTACATTAAAAAAAAATTCGATCAAATTTTTATTGTTATTTATCTTACAAAATAAATAATTCATAATGGTACTCATGACGGTTTGCATCAATTTTAATTTTTCTTATTAAACTAACTAACTAACTATTCAATATTGGTGTGAAAATTTTGATAAGCATTTTTTACCTACCGCCTATCAATATATAGATAAGGGAGGTATTGTTTTTGGTCAGATTTCTCGAGTGTGGGTTTTCAACATATGAGCACGAATTAGGGCCCCCAGAATACGATTTTACAATTTTTACCGTGATGTCTGTATGTCTGTGTGTGTGTCTGTGTGTATGTGTGTGTGTCTGTGACGATTTTTCGTCCACGATAACTCCAATAGGATACATGTAAAAAATATAATATTTGGTATTTAAGAGTTCTATTCTAATATGATGAATTGATTAGATTTTGACCACAATTGGTTAACCGGAAGTAGTACTTTACTTGAAGCTTTAAACCGTTTTTCCTAAAAAATACCTCTAAATACTATATTTTCGCAAATTTCGTTATTATAAATAAAAAGATTTTTTAATTTTCTACCGATCTGCATAATTACGTTTATGTATATAACTTCTACCTAGATAGAAAAAAATATATAAATTTTAATAATTTTAGATATCGGTTAGGCTGAGAAATTTCGATAAAACAGATGAGTTATTCATATGTTCATAAAATTTGACATATGATGTCAAATTTGATGTAAGTAAGTGTAAAAGATAAAATATGTAAAAATGAAGTAATTTTATTATAAAATTTAAAAAGATGGAAGAAATACATATATTAGGAATGTATTTGCATGCGTGAATCAAAGTAAGTTCAGTTCCGGTTTTAGTAACGTCAAAAATAGCTGTCATATTGGTCATACAAAATTTATGAAGGAAATTTTAGGTATGAAATGCATTAAAAATATTCTGAACTGCAATAACAAACATATTTTAAAACTACAAATTAAATGTATTGAAAAACTTATATAGAATATATTACTACAGTGGCGGGAGGTATTGTGTTGGACACACCAGATTTTTTGTTTAGGTATTGTTTAAATTTCAAAACTTGTTGGTGCAACAGGGCATCAATGCCTTTATGAATCTCATAATAACATTCAAAATAATGTGATAATTACAATTAGAACACTGACGTAGATAAATAAAATAACGATTCCAATAAATAAATGTAAAAAAATCATTAATGTGGATGATAAAAAAAAATGGGGCGCAATATAAAATAATCGACTGTAGCGCTAAAATGTCTCGAGCCGGCCCTGAATTGTATCATACATTCGCAATACATAATTTTGTGCATTTTAACAGGGGAAGATGAATAGGAGTAAATAATAATTAAATAAGTATAACTCAATAATTCTTTCGCCTGGCGCGTGCATCAGACAGCACATACCATTAATAACCCGCGTCCTCGCTAGGGCAAACAGCATGCAGTTGTCGTTGTCACATGCAGCAAACGGTCTCATGTAAAATTAAATTACCATAAAGCACGGCTAATAATCCTGCATCTCTGACCGTGATTAAGAATGACACATTAGCTGCTCGTGTTCTCATAAATATTAATGAGCAACCGCACTTCACCTCATGTGTCGTTGCGTGGCGATGTGGCGATTTTGTTTTGATGCGCGCTTGTTTCATGGCAATCTCAGTGAATTACTGTGGAACTAGATTTGAGATATGGTAATTGGATGTTTGTTAATTATAGGCATATTGGGGATATTTTTTTGAAGTGCTGCACGGAATGAGATTTTACGTGTTGGAATAGATGTATACTGGGCTACTTGTAACACAAAAGTTATAAACTAGTTTTGTGTATTGTTTTTATACTGGTGATATTTATGTGAATATATTCTGTTTCAATATTATATAATGCTGAGTGCTCAGGTTCACCACCCAGGTGTTGCGAGTTTGAATCTCAGGGAAACATTTACTTTGCTTTCTTAGTGTAGCTAAATATATTTAATGAATTTTAACAATAGGTATAATTTACAAAAATAGGAACATAAAAAAATAAAATTACACCACTAAAAACTACCAGCCGCACAGTTATATAAACCTCCCCCTAACTCATTATCTTCAATTAGAGAACCTCTATACAACTGAGTATTGACATTAGTGGTCCTCACTGTATTCAGCTATATGATCGAAAATCGTTTTTCCCGTAAGAATTCCGTCATGAAATGAGATAATTGGACACTTTCTTTGCGAAGTCAATTATAACAGTACATTACCTACCTCCTCCGTATAAATTCATAGTTTAACCAAATATCATCGTCTAGTGACTCTAGTGGAAGGTTTAGCTTACCCTACGTTATGTTTATTTAAATAAGTAACCCTTCATCGTCGTAATACAGAGTAGATGTTAAATCTGGACAGGTATTTGATAAAATATAGGAATGATATTCACTCCAAAAGACAGACAAAATATTCTATCTTATGCATTTATTGAAAACTTAAATTGTTTAATTCATAAGTAATTAATTTGCCAAATAGTGCTGTAGAATATTACACTCTCTGGTATTCATTTAACGAACCTGAGGAAAACCACAGTCAAAACCTCAGGTAAAAAGGCAATCTTAACAATTTAACAATTATATATAATTTGAATTCAATTCACAAAGGGTTGTCACAATAATTTGTTATAATCAGTTCTAGTCAAATTGAGTGACTGCGTCCAAACTAAGTCATTGATAGTTGTAAGTTGGTTTGCGTGGGTTTGATAAGTCTGATGTCTTTTGTTTTCTGGGGGCGCTCGGCATTGTCTGAGTGCCAATATTAGGGAAGACACCCAGCTGAGCTGATGAGTCTAATGCGACTGCTACTGAGAGTCCTCATGCCCTCATAGAACCGGTGCCGTACCACAGTTGTGTATTGTATATTTATACCCAATTGATTATACCCAGCGTTCGTGCTAATAGGGCACATTCTTGAGCCTAAGAGTTGTGCAGAACACAAAGTTTTGCAAATTACAATTGTTAGAAAAACAATACTAGATCAGTCATATTTAATAAAAATATGATATCATTACGACAACCATAATTTTCATTCGTATAACAATATAGCAAACAAATACCTAGCTTGTCAAAGCAATGAAGTAGTTGGTGGGAATTTGATTGATGATCCTAGCAGAGTCAAAGCGTGAGATGTTAGGAAGATGATATAGTGATGATACAGTCACGCCTGGCAGAGCCATAGTATAAAGGGGTTAGGAAGATGATATAGTGATGATACATCCATTCCTGGCAGAGCCATAGCGTGAAGGTGTTAGGAAGATGATATAGTGATAATACACCCACTCTTGGCAGAGCCATAGAGTAAAGGTTTTGGGAAGGTGATATAGTGATGATACACCCACTCCTAGTAGAGCCATAGCGTAAAGGTGTTAGGTGTGTCAGAGGTGGTCCACGATTCAAGCACGTGATCGTAAAGTCTTCTAGAATATTTTGAATATTCCATCTCACTTGTCTGCACATTAACTTCTTTGTATTAATCTCTGTGTGAATAAAAGAATTTACAAAATGTGTATAATAAAGTCATTAATATTTTAGTTATACTGTTCGGATTAAAAGTACAAGTGAATCTCACAAAAATTCCTATGTAAAATTCTTACTAAAATGTTTACCTCATAGTAGGGGTTAATTCTGAGTACAATTAGTAACAAAATTATACATGCTATAGTCTTTTTCACGAAAATGTGATCGTACGTCATAATGTTCCCTGATGCAACGTTGCCAAGTATTTGTAGGGTACATCCAATTGTTGATGGTTACATAGTATACCATGTGTGTATATATCATATTGTGAATTATTTACATAAAATAAATTAAATTTATTCAGCATCCCCCTCTGTATCTTCGTTTGTCACGTTCTTGTTCGAAGTACCTTATTACAGAAGTCACCATATTCTGTGCACAACTTCCTAAATTTTTTGCTCGATTTTTTGACATTTTTCAAAAATAATATTATTTTTTGACATTTGGAGAATGGCAACGTAGTACAGGATTACCAACCATTGATTAGTAAAATACACTTACCTACAAGTTCCGTGTATTTTACTGGGTATATGCTAGGGATATTAACATTGTTGTTTTGGCTACAATTTTATTCCTAGGTATGACGTACGATCACATTTTCGTGAAAAAGACTATAGCAGTACTGCTTCAATTATGAAAAAAAAATCTTTTAATTTTTTATATTAACATATGTATGTATGTATGTATGTATATGAGGGTTTTAAGCATTTTGTCGCTTTTTGTCAACGCGACCTAGAAGATCTATTGTGACACAGCCCTTACTTAGTTTTCCGGAAGTAGATCCAGATTTTTGATGAAGCCGATTAAGGCCTCAAGTACCTGAAGTACTTGTTTCGTGACATGTTTTACTTGCATTTTAGTGATGCAGGTTGTCAGCCTACAGTCTCTGCAAGGCCAGCACACACCGAGCCGTTGTGCGGCAACCCATCCAATTGGACAGGGCGGGATATGTTGCTTATCTACACGATCAGACAAGACACGCCACGACCACACAACCGTACTGGCTGACCAATATTAACATAATATATATATATATATATATATATATATATATATATATATATATATATATAGTATTATTAACAATAATACTATATATATATATATATATATATATATATATATATATATAGTATTATTAACAATAAAAGTCAAACCGTATTTGTTTAAAATTATTTAACATACTCGGAATTTAGCGCCATGAATATAGAGAAGTCCAAACAGAAAACCCGAATGATCCTACAACTTCTAATTTCAATTCACTTAATGCAAAAAATTGGAAATTATTAAACATTATATAAATGACTCCTGTATTTTAATTAAGACAATTATTATTCAATGTTTCTCGTATTAGCTACAGGAATAAAATAATCTTCATTTGCAACAAAATGCACGCACAAATTAAGAAATTAAATCTCCAATCAGATAGATGTATAGTATTTTTATTAATATTCCTAATGACATTGATGTATTTGTTGATTCTTTACATGTCTTTAGAAGTAATATAATTTCGTATTTTTTTTATTTTTAACTTTTTTGTATTATGAGTAAGTGTTGTATTTTGTATGTTTATATTTATTGATTTATATAAGTAAATATGTTATATTTCAAATATTATTTACTGTTATTTTTTTGGCAAGACTTAATTAAGTTCTATTATAATCATCCTGCAATTGGAACTTTGTGTCCTATTAGATTGATTCAATAAATAAATAAATAAATAAATATTTTCCAGTAATGAATAAAATTATTTACGATAAATTGCATGAATAATTAATACATTTAACAATTTCAGTTTTGATGTGGTATATTACAATAATAATCAATAACAACTAAATAAATTTGTTTCATTGAAAATGTTTGAATAAATAAACTAGGTACATGTTGGAATACAAATCCATTTTAGTATCCATGGCACTTGTGTTGGATGTACATATATCCATTTATTCATGATTATTTTTTCCACTTCAGTTGAAAAGGAAAAAAATCAATGTATCCCGATAACCACAAATCAACAGCAACAAATTCTGCGCTTTGACAAGAGAGGCATACAATCGCATTAGTTGCGAACGATAACCGAGTGTTGCGCCTGGCGAAGCTATATCAGTGTTATTAACTGTTGCATTTACTGATTGGAAGGCAGATGCATTGTGTGCAGTGCTGTTGCTCCACTGATGTACAGGCTTGTTAAGTGAATGTGTTCTGCTAGAACGCTTGTACAACTGATTAAGTGTATGGATATTCTGTTGCGGTCGCCTGTTCAAATTGCCCAGTTATTGATTTTAACCGCGAAATGCAGAAAGGACAACGGCTGTTAATCAAACTTACTCTGCAAGGTGACATATTTTTCACTGCTAAAATATAGGTATTTTCCAACTATACGAATTCATTAGTTCCGAAGTTTTCCCAGAATCTGTCGTATATTAATGAAGAATATTTCGATTACTTGATAAATATCAAATGGTCTTGTTGCACTAAATTTTTGGCACTAAAAGTTATTGAAAATTGAGAGAAAACAAAAATATTTATTTATGTATTAAAAGCATATTCAAAAGATAATAGTACGAGGGAATGTTTAAAGCTCGACGCGGAGCGTCGTTGGCAGACCAAGTTGGTTTTTAAAAATTCGAAAGATTTATATAAGTAATTTTAAAAGTTCTATGAATGCTAAATATTTACTTTATCAAATTTATTGTATTATTTGACATTTATTCATTAACCAAAATTTTAATTTGTTTGAGTAACTTTTGCTTACCAACTTTATACGCCTTTGGGTGATAAAAGCCAAATTACGCCCACATTTGAAGGCGTGTAAATAAGTTTATTTATTAACACATTCTTAAGTTGTCATTATCTGACACTTTTCAGTATCTAACATATGTCTTTATTTCATGATATGAAATAAAAAAGTAACTATAAAATAAAAAAATAACTAGAAAATAAAAAAATTACCAGAACAAAACAAGTTTTATTAATTTAATAAATATAACCTGAAATGATAATAAATAAATTAATGTGTATTTAAATAGTGTTGTTATATAATATCTTCCTCGCGGTTCTTGCCTTCATGCCTAAATTTTCATCGATGTAGCTTTCAGCCACGTAAAATATCAGCACCAGTTCCAGCTAAAAGGGAAGCAGAAGATCTTTTAAACGCAAGGCCTGAATAATATTCGGGATTCGAAAGCTGAAGATATTTTGCTATTATACTTGGTAATATAATTGAAAATTGACTGATACAGACACGTTGAACGCTACACTTTTTCTTTCGGTGTTAGACCAAAAAGATGTTATTACTTGTATGAGCAGGACGAAGAGCAGCGTATTTGTCATAAATTTCCAACGGATTGATCCCATTGATGAATACTTCGTAAGCTTTAGAACATTCGCCATTTGCAGGGCATGTAACCGGTTAAAAAACCGGTAACCGATATTTTGAAGAAAAATTCCGAAGTTTAACCGTAAAATTAACCGATACTTTTAAGGCCGAAAATACCGGTAACCGTTAAGCAAAAAAATAAATAAACCGATTTAGAGAACATTAACCTTTATTTTAATATCATTTAGCGTAAAATTTGTTTAATATTTTGTTATATTTGTGTTATTTATTTGTATTTAAACATGAGACATGATGTTAATTTTACGGTTATTGTTTTTTGCTCATAACTTCCAAAATGAAAAGATTAGTATGCACCTTCTTTAGAGATGATTTCCATGCTTAACATGTTATTCGGCACATCCTATATCAGTAGTTCTTTACTCTAATTTAACCGATCTCGTATCTCTTACCATTCTCGATATCCCCATGCTCAACAAGTTATTTGGGACAGCCTGTATAATTGGAATAAAACAGACGAGTAGGTGAAATATTTAGCTGTAGATAATATCATTGGCTGACATAAAAGTCGACTTGTCATTTAAAACCATACAACTACATTGGTATTGACTGCATAACAACTGTAGCTTTTTCCTTCATTAAAATTCTGTTAACATCTCCTTAATCCTCTCGCGCAATGTAAATAGCAGAGATGTGCTTTTCGTGCCAGGTCTTTTCAGTTCATAACATTTCAAGATATGAGTATTTGTATTAAGCACCAAATTTCTCTTTAATACAACAGTGTTGTGTTGGCAATATGCCTGACTGCTGCACATTGTTGGACACAAATAGTACTTTTATAACTACAAGTCCATTAGAACGACTTAAAGTTCTTAGTGTAACTGGAACACTCTATTAACATATAAGGATGAACAGCTAAAAAGTTCCGGGTTGGATTTTCATGTATGGATTATTCTTCAAAATTATTTATAATTTCAATTAACTTATCTTACCCTTCGTCGACTTCCACATAAAATAAGGGGCTTATTGGAAAGAACGGGTCTTCGCAGTCGTGTAAATGGTAGGATAATGTTCTGAATGTGTTATTTTTTTTATTTTTCGGCTTCTATTAGTTTCGACGCCAATTGCGACATCATTTCTTCAGCAATTTTTATTGAACATCCCAGGTTTACGAAAATTAGGGAAAAACCATGTGTTAAGTATTGCCATGTGGCAATAGTTTCAGGAACTGCTCAATGTGTTTAATTTCATCGGTAAAGCGACTTTACTAAAGTATTATTTTTAATATAAGGTAGAATTTTCTTTATCATAATGTGTGACTTTTTGTTTAATTTACTTTGAAACGTAAAATCCGGTTATAATGACATCGAAGGAACCCCAAAAATGTTGTCGCTATATAGGTATAGGTTCATGTTAATACCAGTTTGTAGCTACAAGGTCTAAGGATTTTACGGTATTTTATATTGTTACTTTAAATTTTTACTTATTTGTTACAATATATTTTTTTTCCATAATAAGCTATTTTTTAAATACTTTTTTGAAAAAATAAAATTAAATAAATCCTATTTAAATAAAAAAATCTGATTGTTTTTATTATTTTTTTAATCGGCTTTTCATGCAACCCTGTTAGAACTAATTAAGTTATTGTTTTTTCTAGGTTGATTCTTTTTTATTTTCAGTAGCATATATTGTTCACAAAATGTTTGACTTGGTGGGTTGCAGCCTACTCTGTCCCCTTTATATCAGGGTCTGGCAACGAGAATCAACGATGTATTATATAAATTTTATATTAATTATATTTTCGAGGATTGTTCAGTGGTAGCCACACATATTTTATTTTCACAAACATTTATTTAGTTCGAATACTTTCATAGTTAAGTGTTATTTTTTACTTTATACATATGCATTACTATTTATTCAAAGACTACCCGAAGGAACTGAAATTGAAGTTATATAGTAGTAGCACAAGTTACGTCTATAGCTTAAAAGCAGGTGTTGCAAGTTAGAGAATAGCGCATCGTTGCAGCAGTGAGTACAGATATCCAACAAGTTACCAGATGCTCATTACATTACACACAAAACAACGAGAGCTAAGTGATTGATACCAGCTGGTGATTTGCAAGTTACGTAGTTGCGACGCTACACCGCTACCTGTCGCGTCTTTATGAAAATTAATGCGTGCTGCGAGCGTACGAACAAGATAAATCTCTCAAATCTTTGTGTATTTTATCTCGGCACTTCTGACATCATTTTGTCCGCCGGAAAAGAGGATTCCAGTAATTAGACTGTCATCTTTTGTCATTAGTGTCACTTCCTGGGAGGAAATTACTATGCAGATTTCATTTAACGCCGAGCAAATTGTACCTGCTAGCCTACGAGATCATCATCCTGCGACGGACATTTATCCTGTGACGAATTTTCCCCGACTTTTGGAATGGTTATTATTGTGTTCCACGGGATGGTTTGTTTGCACAATGACGTGCTTACGGAAGTTTATTACTTTCTTATTACACTTTCTTTTAATTCTCCACAATTTGCCCTTGTGCGAACTTCTTATCTTATATCTTTACATTTTAATAAAGCGGCTTAATTGAGAAATAAACCGTAAACGGTTTTATGTTCTCTATGATAAATGGAACACTACTGATGTTAATTCTAAATTACTATTGCTTGATATTTATCTTATATAAAACCACATGTTAACATCATTATTTCATTAATAAAATACAGTAATAGTTATTTGTCAAACTAGAGAAGAAAGCGTATATTTTTACTACTCGAGGTCGAGTTTGACATTTGAATGAGAGCGGAAAAAGTTCTTTCCCATCACGTTAGACACAATATTTTTTTCACGACATATTTCAAAAATCGATTTATTTGGACGAACAGGCGCAGAAACATGATAAACTAGAAAATTATGTTATGTAAAATTTGACGTTTAGCAGTGTAATTTTTACAGTATAATATAAAAAAAGAACAAGGTATAATTGCCATAATCTTAAATTATAATTATTAAATATGTAAGAATTTTTGATATAATAATAATAATAATATTTTCAATTTAACATGTTCAATTTATCAGTTCAGTTCAAATCAAAACCATATAAAATAGTTATCTGTATCACTAGTCCAGAAACTAAACATTTGCGAGAGTGAGCTTATTATCTGGACGTATGATGCTCAAAATTTATTGCGCCTATGGAAATATAATTACTACTTAAAATTTTATACATTATAGGTTTTTACGTCAGTAAAATTTTCGGTTCACGTGGATATACATATATACAATTCACTTGTTTTATTCAAAAAATTTAATGCCATTTGTTCTAACATAAAAAATAAAACGAATGTGAATTGATATTTTCCAGCGATTATAATATGAATAATAAATCAGTTGTTTTAATTATCGTTTTACATTTCTAATAAAATAAAATTAAATTTTTTGACAGAATGTAATGCTAAAATATTTATGTTGGCATCTCTGCAAATAGAGAGTTTCCGGACGATTTTGAGTTCTGCAATACTAGTCATAATGGGACAGAGGTGAGAAAACGTTAATTTATATCCATAAACATTTATCAACTGTAACTAGCGCTGCTAGGAAATTCAAGATTTTCCGAAATAATATCACTGATTTTAACATCGAGACTATCTGTGACTAATAATATTTCATCTCGTCTGTGACACAATATTCGTAGATGGAATAGGGCCTCAAGAATTGGTAATTGTTTCGTGACATGTTTTACTTGCATTTTATTGGTGTAGGTTTTTAGTCTACAGTCTTTTGCTATCGTAGCTGGGACTTGAACTAAAGATCTCACATTACACCCAATTTGAATCGAAATGCTAGTGCGTTAACAAAAGGGACTGTGTTGCAAACATTAATACTCATTTATATAAAATTTACTTTGTTAATCGATACAAAAATGTTTACATAAGTACTTCAGTTCTTTATATTCGTCTAGTTTACACGTACAATAAAAAAACATAGTATTTATGTTCCTTAAAAGTAATAAAAAACATAGAACTACAAAAAATTTGTAGATTTCAATTTTTCGGTAGTTTATTGCTATCATCTTCCAGTTCACAATTCAGATGTGGGAGTATATATGTTCGACGACTGATTATTATGAGACAAATTTTCCCTGACTCTTAGAATGGGTTATTTTGTTCTACTGGATGGTTTGTTTGCAAAATG
Organism: Stenolophus ochropezus; assembly: GCA_035578165.1. Lineage (NCBI taxonomy): Eukaryota > Metazoa > Arthropoda > Insecta > Coleoptera > Carabidae > Stenolophus > Stenolophus ochropezus. The sequence continues at coordinate 18,011,399 of JAQOWZ010000010.1, read as the reverse complement.
ACGTACTTACGGAGGTTTATTACTTTCTTATTACATTTTCTTTTAATTTTTCACGTCAACTTCTTATCTTCCATCTTCACATTTTAATAAAAGGGCTTATAACTGAGAAATAAATTGTAAAACATTATATAGGGGCATTACTTTTGTTATTATTTTATCAAAGTGTCTCTAAAGTGACATTAACACAGATAATATCATAATTTAATATTTTATTTTACTCGTATATTTTGAACCAGTATATGATGGTTTCATATTATGATAAAGAAGGGATATGAATTGTAGGTAAAATAAATACAATTTGTTACGTTTTAATAATTTACTACAAGAAAAACATATCTTAATTAAAACATAATCTTCTTGATAAGATAAGCATAATCTTGAAGTTTTGCTCAACTCAAAACTGTATTCTGTCATTAGTCAGTTGGGGTTGAGGTGCAACTTTCTGATCAGTTAATATAATAAGATTGATCAGCAAATAACGTCATACAGGGCCGGCTCAAGACATTTAGCACCTTGAGCCAAATTACATTTGTTTGGAAATCATTGTTCTACTGTTCTACATAATCTTAGTTCTACTACCTTGTTTCGTATTTGTTAGACTAAAAAATTGCAAATTTTTGCGTTCTAACTACAATACAAAAATCACATGCTCGTTGTAATGAATTTTTTATAAACAAAATTTTGCTTGCAGTTCTTTACATTTAAATGTTTTTAGAGATATAATAAGATCTCAGCCACAAACGAAAATGAGGGTAATGAGACAATGAAAATTCAATTAAAATAATAAAATACAAATTAAGAGAAACAATAATAATTATATTTCATTTATATTTATATTTCTAATATCTTCATTACTAATTGATTCAATTTAAATATAAATGATTAATAAATATTATTGTATATGTAATATAGTTTATAAATTAATCTGCACCTAGAATAATATTTTCTGTTATAGGTACTTTTCGAGATAACAATGGTGGCCTATTTAAAATGAATATCCTTTATATATGAGTAAATACATGTATTAGAAGAGATTGTTAATAATGGTGAAACATTGTATTAAAAGTATACCGGAATTAATTGGATTAACAAATTGTAACGTTTATTTATTTGAGCAAATTGTAAAAATAATTGTAATACGAATATTTACATATGTATTAATATGAGACTGTCACCCCGGTCTTCTCTGCTCAGGCGTAAATAGTAGTAATTAAGTTCTGAAATATTCTCGCACCTTCGATGCGACAGAACAATAGAAGCATTGCTAATAGAAGAGTGACTAAAACAAGTCTCAACCTGTCTGCGCCGGCCGGCCCTCCCCCGCGGTGTGACCTTGAAATCGCTACAATATGATCCATGGATATTTTGGGAAGTTGCCCAGGAGCCTCTGCCGTTAAGAGACTCCCAAAAAAGAACGAAAATTATATTTTAAAACATTTTCCATCTTTCCATTGTGCAAATTGATTCAAAAATTCCTCATATGGTAATGGTGGCAATTGAAACACGAGTATTTATATAACTAAGTTTAATAAATGAAATATGAATTATAAAAGATAATTAAAATAAGTAACACTATGAATAAATAAACATAAACATTATTTTAAGACTAACAATTATTAATAAAACATAAACACTAAGATTATTTATTTAAATACTTAATACTACGGAATATTTATAACACCAACTATTTATTTATATCACCAACGCGATCTCCTGCTGGGGGTATTTATAATAAAACAATTAATTGCTAGAATGTTCTCCAACCCTCTCGTAAAAAGATCAGTGGGAAGCGAGCGGACCTGTTGTGCCATGTCCACTAGCGGCCGGCGTCTTGGGATCGCTACAATATAATTAACATATTTATTAAGTCAGCCTTTTTAATTTGTAAAATCTAGTTGATAGGAACTGAAAGTGCTAACAAAGGTGACCGGAACAACTTACAACCCTGAAACAATCAAAATGGGACAAATTGTTATGCATTGGCATTTCTATAACAAATGACTGTGCACAAAATACTATAAATATTTAACAAAAACAATTATTTAATCTAAAATTAGAATAATGTTTGCATAATCGTGTATGTAAGGATTAAAGATTGGAACTTCCAGTCCCGGTCTCCCCTACTTTATATCATTTTTTTATTCAGTATATTATGTAAATTATTTTATATTTAGAATTACAAATATAATAATAACTTATAAGTAAATTTCAAACCCATAGTTCGTAAGGCTTCTGGTGAACATTGAAAAGCCAGTCTCGTTACAGAAAGTGGGACGCACCACAAGGGAATTTTATAGGTTAGTTAAGAGCACTGCATTTGGCCGGACTTGAACCAAGCAATTTAAAGTTTTAAACAAGGATTTGCAAAGAAAAGAAAGGACTGGGACTGGGATTGCATTATGGACAGGCTGGGCTATTTACAAGTTGGAAGTAACATGCATAAAGGAAGAGGACAATATTGACATTTAAACAAATTGATTCGTTGGGCTAAGTTTTCCAATTAATGTTGGTGAGCAGGTGCGAGTCGTTGCGGGCTGACGGCAAGATGGACGGTGCGGCCGGCGGTCATAAGGCGTCTTTAGTCCGCGGCCGCTCTGTGAGCAGCGGCCTAATTCCAAGCATTGCCCGGCTCCGCTTCACTAAACATCAACCTGACTTTGATCATCCCTCAAGTGGCCCTCCAGCGAGCCAACTTTCCTCTCAATAAGCGTCGGGGAAGCCACGCGTAGGATCAACTCACAACTTTTCTACTAATTATGCATTCGAAGGAAAGTTATCTTCTGAATACCCTTTGCAATTCTTTCTTTTTCTCATCAATGGTTTGCTTGTTGAAAATTTAATACATGTAAATTTGAATAGGGTTAGTGTTTCCCACACGCTCGGTAGGAGAGTCGGACTTTTGATCTCTCGTAAGGAATGTTAATTTTGTTTTTTAAAGACAGTGTAAGTAGCTGGTTGAAAATGAATACACTGAATAATCCAAAATTTACTTAAAAATTTGCCGAACAAATTTTGTACTTTATTATGTACACACTATTAGTTAATTACTAGTTCGATGAGTTTAAACTATTTATTATTGTACATACTTTATAAGTACGTGAAAGACTTAACGTAACTTAAAAATGTGGTTCCATTTTTAATGGTCCATTCGTCCATTTAACATCTGCTGTAAGAACAAAGGGATCACCTATGCTGAGAAAAGATGAATCTGAGAAATTTTATTGTTAAAAAGATCAATTTAATCGGTAAACAGGAAGAAATAATTCGTACGTAGAAAGGTGGACGATCTAGCTGCTATCCTGAAAACGAATACGCGAATGCAAGGAAAATTATTTAAAAGAAAACGATAAAGAAGGACGACTGGATAAAATATGTAATTTGTAGTCGCTGTTTACACGAAGAGTATACCACATATGACAAATGACAATAATCTGTAAACCAGTTCATCTCCTCACAGCCCTGGTCCGTTCTCACCTATATAGTAGAAATAAATATTTTTTGTAGTTTTCAGAACAAAGATTATTTTTTTCTTTATATAAGTAAACCTAGATTATATGTTTATTTTTTAACCAAAACAAAGATCATAAAATTGTAAGAGATAAATTAGAAACTCTAAACGTCGGTAAAACATATCTATAAGGACACAACTATAATGATCAAACGATAACGATAATTTTCAGGAAAAACAGTCTTGGGAATCCAATAATTGAGAAACTATTTACAACAAAGTATTACAATCTTTGTTGGACGTTTCGAGGATGAAATTGTTCTTATCATCAGCTTGATTGAAATATGTTACATTGATAATTGATAACCCACAATTTTGGATCTTTTTCCGGTATATTACCGTTGACCATGCTGATTTAATTTAAAATGTAACATCATTATCAATTGTCTTCATTATTGGATTCCCAAGGCCGTTTTCCTTCAAAATTAAACATTTTATTGAAGAAAATACATTTGTATGAACTTATATTGTATTAGAGAATTGAGGTCGTGACTATACTGGAATAAAAATTCTTTGACATCTATTTCTATATTTGTTGTTGATAACCGAAGTATATATTTAAGGTTCGAGTGTAGTGTCTAACAAACTGTTTCTATATTTTGAGTAAGGAGTAAAGGAAATCATCATCAAAATAATATGAACTTTTTAAATATAAATTGATATTTAAAAGTGAGCATGTGGATAAAAAAAATTGTCACGAGCTGCCAGTTGGACAGTCCGGATTTAATTGTCTAAACTCTAAAAATGAGATGGAAATAATATATCCATTTTTTATGTTTGACCAAAAATACTGGCACACCTAGTTAAACTATATCATTATTATTTAATAATCACATATGAATATCATCATTATAATAATTTCAAGGTACATTATGTATTAATTATTTCATGAAAAGAGAACATTATTTTTGTTTCCATTTATTTGCCATCACTACAGAACAAGCATTTTTTAAATATTCTACATGTTACATAATTTATTACGGAATTATAAGGAAAATTTGTCTCTGAAACTATAAACACACTCGTGATTAGTCAAAGAAAAACCTTGTATGCGAATTAGTTGGAAAGAATAATTCTTGCATGTGAAACGCAAAAGGTAGAAAAAAGTTAATGAAGATAAATACGTCGTTATACTTTAGAGAGTATAACAAAGTAAGGAACGGACAAGGCCGTGGAAGTCGGCGCTTGGAGCTAAGGCCCAGTTAGAGCTGAGACATTTGTGCCAAATTTCAAAGTTTTACCGTTTCAAGTTGCGCGGAAATAAATGAGAAGAAGAGGAAGAGATATATCACTAGACGCCGAGTTTCCCAGACGTAATACTTTTAAATTTCTTTTTACGGCCGATGCAAGAGGCATCGCTTCTTAATAAAACCTCCTGAATTTGGCATTCCTGAAAGAGCTAAAAGACATTCTATTAAACTCAAGATTAAATTCAACACGTTCACCTATATTTTTATTTCTAACATTTACGAATCAATTTGTTCTTCCAGAACAATAAATTCACAACTATATTGAATCGTAATTTCTGAACCCAATGCCATTGTTCTTCGGAACATGTTTCGTTTCTAATTTCACCGATAATGGATCAGAATAATTGTTTCAACAAATTGGACTATAAAGTAACATTTTTTATTTGTTCGGACTAATAGAGCAAACATTTATTCACAAATCCTTAACACAATTTAATTTGTTTTCCAATAAAATGCTAAGAAACGAGACTGGGAATTATATCAATAGTTACTTGTATATCATGGGACTAAAGTATAATTTTTTATTACGCATATGGAATTTATTCTAAGAGCCGATAGCCGAAGAGAATAAACGATGTGAGTAATAAAAAATACATTAGTCCTTAGATAAACAATTATATTTTTTCCGAAATCGTTAAATTATTAATTAAAAACATAAATAAATAGCACTATGTGTTTGTAGAACGTCAACTAGGTATGGAGTTGGAGATGGCTGTGATAACAAACGCATTGTCAAAGCGTCAAATATTTCTTTATAATTTTCATTTATGTTTACACCTGCTTAGACGTCGTCTGCGGAAAATTAGATAAATTATTATCAAAGATAAATAATACATAAACTCACCAATAAAACTGCAAAAATATGATACCAAAAAATATAGGTTAATTCTGTTTGACAGATGAGTCCGTAAAGTTAAATTTTGACATAGGAGTCTGTTAAGTTAGACTTTAGCTACTAGTTCGGCTAACTTCGCGGATTGATTTCGTGTACTTTAAAGTATCGATTTCGAAAAAAATATTCTACTCAACGTTTTTATTTTTAGCGTAAAGATAAAATTTCAATATCATAAAATTTAAGAGCATATATGAAATTAAAGAAAAAGCTTTAATACAAGGATTCCAATAAAAAATAATATTATTATTTTGTGCTTTAAACAAGTTTTATCTTATATTAGCGGGATTTAAGTATTTTATGTATTATAAGTATTTTTAGTGACTAAAAGTAATTATTATTATTTACAATATATATTACATACGCTTTGTTTTAGAATGCTCCTACTATATCTTGCTTGTATAGTGTCATGTCAGACTATTGCCCGGTTGCATAAAGCTTTTTTAACTTTAATCAGTGAAACTGGGCTTAGGTATATCTATTATTTTATTACCAATTTTTAATGCCATAGTAATTTTTGGGTATTCAGGTAAATGTCACATTAAAAACATTAAAAATAATGTCTCATTGTCTCTTTATTTAAACAGTATAAATAAAATTCATTACTTCATTGAATGGAAGTTTTCTTTCTATTTCTCTTGTTCTTCAGAATATGTTTTATTCACAATTTCATTGGTAATAGGACAAAATTATTGCGTATTCAAAATTAGAACGTAACTCTCGTAAAGTCTGAAATTAATGGCGTGTACAGGGACTTGAATTTCAAAGGGAAATTCGAAAAACATATTTTCCTAATTTTATTACCCTCTAAGGACTAATTTGAAAATTTTCAAACGAATTTACCCTTTAAAATCGGCAACTTTGAAGCTAATGTTTCCAGAACAGTGGCAGTGTGTTAATGATTTACAAAAGTAAATTAATATCCTTCCTCCCAATATGCGCCTTTACCTTCTGTTACACAATTTATCCCTTGTGGACCATGTAAGTAAATAAACAGTTTGAAATATGGCTATTTGCATGTGTGTTCATATTCGTAATAAGATTATTGAATACAAAGTATTGTGCTTAAATTTGAACATAATAGGAGCATAGAACACATGTTATATATTATATATTATATAGTATTAAACTTACAAACTTTAGTCTACAATAGGGTAGGTGTCCAAAAAGGGCCGTATTAATGGGTGGACGGAAGCTTTTAAATTCAAGATAAATATATAAAGGAAAAGCATTCTACATATAAAGAATTAATAATAAGATGAAGAACAGAAAAATGTATAAAATTAAGTAAAAGGCATTTTAAACCAAATGTGTAGTCTCAAAATCGGTCTTATGCTTCATTTTGCAATGATATTTTACTACGATTTAATGCAACAAACCTTGTACAGTAATATCCAGAGATTGTTTTAGAGCAGCTGTATTAGCACTCAAATCATTGAAAATATTTGTTGAATAGAAACGAGAACAGTTTTACGAAATGAATATCAAGACGCAGTTATTCGGATGATTATATGGATATACGCTCTCCGTATTTTTTAAAAATGATTAATTATGTGATGTTTTGAAATACATAAACAATAAAGGGAGGGGATAATGACGTCGATTAAATGGATGAGTATAAACAAGGTGGACAGACACGTAAATAGCTGAAGTGAGTAAAATAACAATCAATAAGCTTGACAAGTGCAGCCGATTGGTTTCGATAAAATTGGCATTGATGTTCTGCAAATAAAGTAGTTTTTTTTCTCAAAATAGTCTTGAGGCAAGGACGTCGCTAGCCAATGGGCCAGACAGGGGTAAGATGATATAAGTATAGAGGATATGAATTGTAGAGAAAATAAGTAAAATTTCTAAAATCTTAATTAAAACATAATCTTGTGTTTTTTGTGAACTTTTCGACTACTTTATTATTAAAATCTTCTAGATTCCCAATTTTTTTAGTTAACAGCAGCTGCCCCTTCCTGCTCCCCTTTGGCAACGACCTTGCCCTGAGGAAGATACTAGTGGTGTCAGAACGTTGGTCAATTCGGCATTGTAGATAAATACCCGGTTGTATAAAGCGTGATTAGCTAATCAATTGGTTAATTTCACGTTATTACTATCGTAACGAATTAAAAAAACATGGCTGTCAAAGACTTAATCTATGCTCAAAATTAACAAAGCTTTACGCAATCGAGCAAATAAAGATTTTTTGACTAAATACCTAATAATTACGATTGACATCAAAAAATATATTTTTTCTTCAAACGTCATAAAAGTGACATCTTCTGTGACGTGATTGACAAGGTTGAAGTTTAATTTCTATGCCTCCGTAATATAATTTTTTATTCTAGCCGCCGTATAATTTTTTCGCCGCCGTATGTAGAATCAGCCAATAAGAAGTAACTTGTACAATAGACATCTGTAATATCGTCCTAAATGTCACTATAAAAACTAGATAACCTAAGAATAAAGTTACTTAAAATTGTGAATAACTGACAGGTAACCTACATATTAAACGTCAAATAGTAATTAATTTTTAAAATATCTACATTTAAAGAAAAAATAGCATGTGTTATTCAGAGTAAAATTGTGTTTGTGTGCCTCGCATGCAATTGTCCGACTCGCTTAGCTCGTCGTGCGAACTTCCATGCTCGCCACACAAAGTATCACTTTTACTCTTAATAACACAATAGTGACATCTTTTGTGACGATATTGTCAAGGTTGAAGTTTAATATCTACGCCGCCGGAGTAAAAATAAGGATCCTTAAAAACAACGTAGAAGCAGTCAATAAGAAATAAGTTGTACAATAAAACATGTAATATCGCTGTAAATGTCATTATAAAACTAGATAACATGAATAAGTTTCTAAAACCATCAACAACCGACTTCATAACCTACTAATTGAATGTCAAGTAGTATATTCTTTCTTGAAATATCTATGTTTTAAGAAAAAAATAGAATGTGTAAATTATAGTAATAGTGACTTTGTGTGCCTCGCATGCAATTGTCCGACTCGTTTCGCTCGTCGTGCAAACTTCCACATTCGGCACACAAAGTAGCACTTTTAATCTTAATAATACAATATATTATTGTTATTAGATTAACAAATAATTTTTATACATTTTTGTGCATTTTCCTTGAACGTTTCGTATTTTGATTTTTTTTTCTTGTTCCTTGAGATTCAAATTAGGGAAGTTCCATTGTGCACATGCAACATACAAAATATATCATAATATACGAAAACTGAAATGATTACAATGTTTCAAACAGACAGTTCATTGAATCTTGTAATTTTGAACCTTAAGCCAACACGACTTTTCCATCCCTTTTCTTAGTTCCCCGCCATAAAATTCCCTTAATACGTGTCTGGTCTCTGCGTATTCATCCGTCTCACTTCCTCTTGAGCCAGCACTTCCGCTTCCGTGTAAGAGAGTGTCGCTATAACTTTAACAGCCGGCCACGGACCATCTGTGCATCGGGGCGCCGGCGTCATTACTTACCCCCAAGGCCGCCCCTGCCGCACGCCGCTGGCCGGGCGCCGCGACGCGTACCTGAGTCCTGCGCTGTTTGGTAATTGCAGATAAATGAAGGGTTGTACACTCCGGGAAAGTGATATTTGAATGTTTGGGAGAAGTATGTTGTTGTAAAGCTGCAATTAGTAAATGGAAGTTAGAGAAAGAGGAGTAATGAGGGTGAGTTATGTGTCTGGGTTTAAGTGTGTAATTAAAAGGTGCCTGCAATCGAGGACTTCATGTAATTCATGATTATTATTTCCATGATAGTCATTATTTATAATATAATACTGATATTTATGTGTATGACACCGTATTTCATTTAATTTCATAACATTTCACTTTGCTTCGTAGTCCAGACACAGTAACAGGCTCTTCCCAATTTATTTATTTTTAATAAAAGTTCATGTATGAATATTTTTCATATTATAATCTCTGTTTTAAGACAAATAAGCGAGAAATAAATTGTTATAAATCCCATAAATATTTAAATTAGCTCGTTATGTTGTTTTTTAATTTGGGTGGACTTTATAATTGAGTTGAAATGTTGCGTGCATTATCACTTTAAACATATTTAACGTTATTTACGCATCCTTTTACCTTGACACCTAGAACGCTAACTTAAGATTTACAGCGCTATATTGTAGCGATTGCAAGGTCACGCCGTGGACGCCGGTCGCAGGAATGTAGCAGACAAGTAGAGACCTCCTTAGTCACCCCTCTATTTTACTGACGCATCGAAGATGCCAGAATATTCGAGAGCTTAATTACTCTTGCTCTATGTTGAACATACATAATAGTGAGGTGACGAATAATCGAACAAAGAATATTCGGCTAAATTTTAACCGGATATTCGGCTGTATTTTCGACAGTACCGAATAATATATTTTTGTACAATTTGAAAGCATGATTGGTGATCCTCGTTGCGGAGAAGGATGTATTAATTTTAAAATGCTTGCTCTATTTTTTGTTAAGGTAACTTCTTGTTTGATTATTATTAAATTTAATTATTTCAGTTGCAAGAAAATTACCGCTAAACAATATAATATAATACTGTAGATACATTAATAATAACTAAATATGTATATCTTCTGCTTAAAAATTATTATCTATAAATTTATATGTTTTGACATAAGAAAACAGCGTTGTACTTCACTTATTTCATTTCTTGTAACTAAATATTGAAAATATGGCCGAATAGGCCGAATACCGAATAATAATTCAGTTTAATAGTTGGTTATAAAATATAGTGTAAATAAATAGTGCGTAGTATTAGTGTTAATATATTTATATTTTTAGTGTTTAAGTCTTTATTAATAATTATTACTCTAAAGTTAGTGTTTATATTTATTTATTCATATTATATAAATATTCGTGTTTCAATTATATTAACACTTCAACCAAATAAATAAACATTACAATATGTTACTAACAAATTATGTAAAAAGAATTGAGGGCAAGCGATATTTTTAACAAGTATTGATAAAATTCTTCCACACGAATCTTAGATACATGACAAAATTAGAATGTAACAATATAGTCTCCCAGTTGATACTTACTTCATGTTTCATCAATCGTAACCAAGTCGGGTGAAATCGTATGATTTCCAAAGTAAATAAATATCAATACTAACAATATTATATACAAATATAATAATACATAAAACATACAAAAAGAGTTGTAGATTAAGCTAACAAAACTAACAACACACAATGAAGCACGAAATGTCGACTCTACAACCACCTTAATAATAGGTAACACGACACTCGAAGGGCGGGGATGATATTCAATTTTTTAAATATTTGAAAATATCCGTTACTGCTGATACTCTACTATTTCTATTTCATTTTGTCGTTGACTGGTGGCAGAAGGCAGATAGCATATATTATATACTCCATTAAACATAACACGTACGGTAATGAGAAGCGAATAAATCTCATCTATGCCAAGTGTATACGATGCAATGCAATAGAAATTGATGACATTAGAATCAACTAGAAAAATTCGACTCTACGATAAAGAGAGAAACACTGGCTCGTACGAGCCTCCCTTAAGTACGCCCCTGGATACAAGGAATCGTGACGGAAAGTTTAAGAAACCCTGCATTAAATGATGAAATATCTGTAGAGTAAAGTTGGTGTAATACCGGCCTGTGTCGGATTGTACAAGGATGAAGTACGAGTCCTGCGTGTCCTTAGTCTCCCTGCGGACCAATCTGCGTCGCAACGTGTAGGCGTTCTCTCCCTTGTCTCTACGCCCCTGGCGCCGACACAGCTTTGCTATTTTAATTACATCGATTCACCGCGTCAAAGTTGATACACTGCAGCTGCACTGTGCACACCCGAACACAGACACTGCAGATATTCTTCTCAAATACCTTTATCCAGTTTTTAATTAAGTTTTATTTTGTACCTTGGTAAAAGTGTAGAATTATCTCATTGTATATGTTATATTTACGAATAATTATATTGTTCAATGAGATAATTCAGTCCAGCGCATATAAATAATGTAATATGTAATCACCTGTTTATTTTACAATATGTAGAATTTATGATTGAATGAACGACGAATTTGTTGACAATGACCTGAAAACTAAAATATACAATGTTTATCAATATGAACATTAACGTAATACTGTGTTAACTAAATATTATTATGTTATGGAATAAATTTAATTAAACATGTAATTCAATTAAATAGGCATAGTAATTTTAGTCAACCTTGTACAACATTAAATTAAAATCAGTCATAAATTTCAAAATAGCGCTATTTCTTGTTTTAAATAATTACTTATTATTATAACATACAGTGGCTCTCAAAATTATTCGTACACCTAAGTTTTATATTTAAAAAGTGAAAAATGGAGTACTTTCAAAAAAATATTGATGTATTATTGACGGGATCAGATTCTCTTATTTTCCAGAAACAAAATGCAATAGCCAATTATGAAAAAAATATTATTTTTCTTATGTTAATGAAATAAAAACAAAATGTGTACAAGAACTAGGTACACAAAATTATTCGTACACTTATGAAATCTTGCATATAACGAGTCAATATGTATATTTATAAACATGAAACATCTGTGATTGCATAATTATCATTTGTCTGAGTATTTTGTATAAGATTTTTTTAAAAATAGTTCACAAAAATAAGAAATTATGGTAGTTGAAAGGCAAATCTGCTTGAAATTACTTTGCCAGTGTAAATCTTTAAGGGAAGTTGACAAAATTAAACGAAGATCGCACTAAATATTGAGAACCATATAAGTAAATATAAAAATGAGAACCAGTAGAAAAATATTCACCGTGGAGGCCTTAAATTATTTTTAAGTCATCAGAATAAACTATATATTGAGCGTTTAGTGAAATCAAATCCTAAAAATCCCCTGAATAAATTAATATTAAGAATAACTAATTTTTTTAAGGGTCTATTGGAACATAGACTATTCAAAGAACTTTAAGAAATTTTGGTTCTAATGGTCTTATAGTAAAAAGTGGGTCCTATAATTCCAAACAAAATAAAATAAAGATACTCGCATTTGGAAATAGTACATTAGCACGGATTGTGTTTTTGGAAATTGATAATTTTGCGGATTTGAGTGGAATGGCAAATCTTTTGATTGGAGAAATGTAAATTCTGAGCTTAATTAACTGCAATTTATGTAGTACAGTGAAACACGGCGGCAGGATCATATTAGTTTGGGGATATGTAGGACCTCCTTATGACTACATGGCCATTAAAATCAAAATGTCTTAGAGTTCTTCGAATAGTCTATGTTTCAATATATCCTCCAAATATTTCAGATATATTTTTTGTTAATTTATTCAGGAGTTTTTAGTATTTAATTTCATTTAATGCTCAATAAATCGTTCATTCTGCTGTTTAAAAATTTTCTTACGGTCCCCACGGCAAATATTTTTCAACTACTCCTCATTTTTATATTTACTTCTAATGTTCTTAACAATTGAGAGCAATATTCATACAATTTTGACAACCTCCCTTAAAGATTTACACTGGCAAAGTCATTTCACATAGATTCGTCTTTCAACTACCGTAATTTCTTGTTTTTGCGACCCATTTTTGGAAAAACTTTTTACAAAATACTCAAACAAATAATAATTATGTAATCACAGATGTATTATATTTATAACTATTAATATTGACTCGTTATATGTAAGATTTCATAAGTGTACGAATAATTTTGTTTACCTGTTTTTTGTATGCATTTTGTTTTTATTTAATTTACATAAGAAAAATAATATTTTTTTCATAATTGGCTATTGCATTTTATTACTGGAATATGAGAGAATATGATCCCGTCGGTAATATATCAATATCATTTTTAAAAGTACTCAATTTATCACTTTTTAAATAGAAAATTTAGGTGTACGAATAATTCTGTGAGCCACTGTACGTAGGTACGCAAGTCAATTTAAAAGTAAAAGATCTTATTTTTTATTTTGTTTCACACATATTTCAATAATTTTCGCACAAACAATCGGTTTGTTATGAAACACCCAATCGTGATAACAAAGCAACAAGAAAGAGCTTATGACTTGTTAATTTGCTCTGAACGGAATGAAAATAATTTTACTCAAATATGATAAATTTAATCAAGACGGTAATATTTAATCCCGACGCCTAATAATAAGTCGTTGATAACTGTTCCTCTTTTGGCAGATGGTGTATTAAATGGAAATGATATAAAATCTGTTGATTTTCGTCACCTAAGCATCGTCGAGAGTCTCAACTTTCCATGTCTCGCATGTAGGAAATTTCAGAAAAAACATTCCTACTTCTAAAGCATTTATTGAAAATCTGTATTTATACAAAAAAAGTATAAATGCCCAAACATCCTTTTACATAATAATAATAAAACACAATAGTAGATTTTTGAATGAAATTAAAAACATATTATTGATTTTCGTACAAAGAAATTTGTACATACCTCTTGCAGGAATTTTTTTCCCAGATTCGTTCTATTGCAGCGCTCGCAAATTCGCGCCATAAAATACTGCTCTGACGAAATGTCGTTGCCACACTTGATATGTAAATAACTATTTCCCTGTGGTTAATAAACATTTAAAATAAATTACGGTTTAAAAGTGAATAACAAATAAAAATATTAAATATCCTATCATATCATATCATATGTATATTTATCATGATCTATCCTTCAATCGATATAATTTTACAAAATTTGACAAATGTAATTATTAAATTTAACTATCATTTTCAAATATAATGTTGAGGAAAGAAGTATATATTTTTATTGTTACGCACAAAAAGGTAAAATTGTTGGAATGTGAAGTAAATATATATATATATATATATATATATATATATATATATATAAATATATATATATATAAATATATATATATATATATATATATAAATATATATATATATATATATATATATATATATAAATATATATATATATATATATATATGTATATATATAGCATAATTTAATTAAAAAAAAGTAGGGCTGAAGTGGTCTCGAACCAGGTCTAGTAGATTATTTATGTTATGAATCAGCCCTCGTATCCACTCGGCTATGGAGCATTTTGTTTTTGACGTTTCTTATTCGAAAATATGAAGGATAACCTTCAAAATACAATTTATTTTATCAAATATTTCAGTTAGAAAAGGTCTTATTACACAACATTTAGTTTTATTAGATGCAAAATTAAGTAATCTAACTAACGATATACAACCGATTTTATTTAGCGGGACAGATGGAAACAGTAAAAAACTGTTTTCCCATGTTATTTCCCTATGTCAAGGTTTTCAGTATTCACCCTGTATACATATGTATATGTATATATATACATATATATATATATATATATATATATATATATATATATATATATATATATATATGTTAAGTCTGAAAAACCAAGGCCAAATTTGGGTTATATTTTATTTTGCAATACACTTTTTGATTATTACACAATATGTTTTGTCCATATGCCCTTTCATGGCTCATGTTTGGATACGCCACTGACACCTACAATACTCGTACATACATGATACACAAAAGCGATCTTGTGCGTATGGGTGCCCGGTTACATGAATTGCGTATTTTAACAGTAAGCCCTACAGTGTACAAAAACAACGGAAATGGCCCGATATTAAGCGTAAACAAACGTTATACTCCGCCCACTACCTTATTGTGCTGGGGCGCTAATTTTTTAAACCGTGATGAGAAAAGCTACGTAGGTTAATGAAACTTACAACGAAAAAGAACTCAATTAGACTGTTTAGTCTAAAACAAAAAAAATATTTTTTATTTTTTACACTTCGTGTTTTAAGATGAATGCGCTCTAGCGTCCTTATGGACCAGCCGCCACTGATTATACAGTTTTAAATTTATTCGGTAAATATGTAATAACACGAAAACTGACTCCGCAATATTCGCATAATTGAACGGAGGCGGAATGTAATTATTTACACCCACAACAATCTTCATTATACTGTTAATATCAATTATTTAGAGAATACGAAGAACTCCAAGTTTATAATGTTATGACGTCACAGACCTCTGATATAATTTCAAGCTTTAATTCGTACAAATTACATATTTTCCCAATTAGTAAATATGGCTTTATTATCCCATATTATTTATAAAATTCAATTTGTTTCAGTATTTTTCTTTAATACAAGCAATAAATTACTCAAATTTGCTTGCATTATTACAGTTTTAATAAATGCCAAATAGGGAAAAATATTCTACAGTTTATTCTACATTTACAGGATATTTCATATTTTGAAACTATACTCGTATAGTCTATAGTCTAGAATAGTGATTCTTAAACTTTTTGATGTGAAGGTACCCCAAATCAATAATATAAAATTTCCGGCACCCTTAACATTATGTGCATGAAATTTTAATAATGTTCGGAAAACATTTGACATATAAACTAGATGTAATTTTTATAATTCTTTTATACAGGGTGGCCCAGTGAAAATTATCAGCGCAATTTTTGGCCACTTAACACCAATTTTGCTAAAAACGCTCGAACACGTCAATTTTAATATAAAGGGGGACACCTAAATGGATTAGTACCAATGGCATAACTTCAACCCTAAAATGGGTGTGGACTGCAGCTCAAAAATTTTAAATGGAAAAGGGTGTCAAACATGACATAGTTCGAAAGGCCTTTCAATTCTCTTTTCAACAGTTTTTTTATTTTTCAAATCCGGTCATTAGTTCCAGAGAAATATCGTTTAAAACAAATTTTATCAGGTGTTCAAAATTGCCATCAAGTAGGCTAAAACAAATGACAGAAACTAAATAAACAATTATTTTGCCAAGTTGTTTGTAATAAGCAAGTAATTTGTAAGTTGGATTTTTTTTGTGAGGTTATTTAAAGTATAAAGTTTATGCCACGCTACCCGGATTTTTAGAAGATTTACGGCAACGTACCATATCTCCAAAATTTTGAGCAAAATCTTTATTATTGTATGGAAGTTGGAAATAGTTATTTTGAACACCTAATAAACTGATACTTGAGTTTCTGTCATTTGTTTAAGCCTACTTGATTGCAATTTTGCACACCTGATAAAATTTGTTTTAAACGATATTTCTCTGGAACTAATGATCGGATTTGAAAAATAAAAAAACTGTTGAAAAGAGAATTGAAAGGCCTTTCGAACTGTGTCGTGTTTGACACCCTTTTCTATTTAAAATTTTTGAGGTGCAGTCCACACCCATTTTAGGGTAGAAGTTATGCCATTGGTACTAATCCATTTAGGTGTCCCCCTTCATATTAAAATTGACGTGTTCGAGCGTTTTTAACAAAATTAATGTTAAGTGGCCAAAAATTGCGCTGATAATTGTCACTGGGCCACCCTGAATATGGGTGTATTTTGGACAAACATACTCATGATCTACTGACTTCAATGGTTCTCTCTCAGGGTCTACCAAACTTTTTTACCTTACGGCACATTAGGTGAAGAGAGTTTATTTTGCTGCATTTGGGCACCCAAAATAAAAAACCCAATAAAATTAAATTTACTTTATTAGTAACAATAACAAAAAAAAATCTAATTTAAGTAACATAAAATAACATTGCTTTATGGACATATTACTCGTGACTAAGGCTGTGTGATCAGAGAAATTTGTGGTCGATGATCGATCCTTATTTTTGATCGACCTTTTCGATCCATCGGTCATGATCGATCAGAAAAAATCGATCCTGTTTGATCAGATCGCTCTGATCGATCGATTGAAATCATAAATAAATAGCATTATGTGTTTGTAAAACGTCAGCTAGCTATTGAGACGGGGATGGCTGTGATAATAATCGTATTGTCAAAATATTAAATATATCTGTATAATTTTCATTTATGTTTATACCTACTTAGACGTCATCTGCATGAAATCAGGTAAATTATTATCAAAGGTAAATAATAAATAAATTCACCAATAATATTTTAGAATATTTTAGTTTGTTATTTTGGATAGTACTAAAATAAACTGCAAAAATATAATATTATTAAAACATAGGTTATTTTTTTACTTTTTTACTACTAGTTTAGCTAACTCGTGTTACTTTAGTATTGATTTCGAAAACATATTTCTTTATGTATCTTTGCCCTTAGAATCAAGTAACATAATCGTTAAGATTGTATCTCTACCCCTTTGAGAGACGTACCCAATATACCAATTTTAGACTAAGAAAAAACAACAGATTGTAACTTTTCATGTTTAACTGTAATTAGAAACATTCTGATGGAGAAAGATTTTAATTTTAATAGAAAATGCGTATTTTTAATTTTTTACTGATCTAGTAAAACAGATAATGATTGTGTACTATTTTTAATTCAAAATGTGAAAGATTTTGTAAAATTTTGTGTTCTTCTTTAACCTAATAGTAATAAAATTTCATTGTTAGATGGCTATCTAGTTACATCGTATTAGATATATTTGTAGATTTGCTTGAACCGATTAAGACATTTCTGAAAGAAAAGAAAAAATTATGTCCCCAACTGGATGATAATGATTGCTATAAAAAATATAAAAAGTTCATAAACGTTCTTCTGAACGCAAAAAGAAATAAATACGAATTTTAAATCGTTCACATAGTTCGCCTCGGACGCTACAAGACGGTCAGCAGGCGCCTGTCATAGGGAGTGACGACACATTTCCCGGAGTGCTCTGAACAAGAGGAGTCACGTCAGTTTTGAATTTTTAAACATAAATATCTTATAGAAATCAGAATCAATATAATATATTTTTATATAAGAAGAAAAAAATTTTTACTGATTTTAAAAGTTCATGCCATACCCTTATTGCAAAATTATTATATCAACAATTAATTTTTGAAATAGCATAATCAGATTAATGGAGAAGGACGTTTCCATAAACAATTTTTATATAAAAAACCGCTACTATAAGATAAAACAGTATGTATGTATGTATGTATGTATAATGTATGTGAATGAAATGTCGTTATATATTGGAAAAAAATTACAACATTTAGCATCCATATAACATTTCAGTTCACTCATAAATAAAGTATTATGACTTGTTTTACTCATCACTTATAATGTACTGGTATTAATTTTATTAATAATTACTGCAAAATAAACTGCAGTTCAAAATAAGGAATGATAATAGGAGATTAGCAAGTTCATACACATTGCTTATCTCGTTAGTAGTTCTTGATTTAACATGTAATAGCCTTATAATCCACCAGCTAGTTACTAGTTAATATACTGCTTGTAAAACATTCATGCTTGCAACCATTTTTTAAACTACAGTCAAATTTTTAAATAAATGTAGGCAAAGACCTTTAATGACAGTCAAACTTTTTTCGACTATTAAAGTTACCACTACTTAGGTGTCTATTTTTTTTTTTGGTTCCTCTTACTTACTAAAAGAGTAATCTTTTACAAAAGAAAAATTAATAAACATGAAACAATTTTATTCGTTTAAATTATCTCAAACAAAAACTTGGTTCTAAGTCCGGGGGGGAATTTGCCCTAATATAATAAGGTGCTAAATACGGTCTAAAACAAAATGTAGACAACCTCGACGCGATGCGAATCGTTTTTATAATATTGCAGCTATCCAAATACTTTACAGAGCTGGACGATTAGACGCAGTCAGTACTTGTTAATTTTGAATCACTGCAGGAAATACCAAATTGCGGGAAAGGGTAGAAGTAACGTTTCCCCTACTATAATTTTGGACTCGTCGTAATCCCGTCCAATTTTTCGCATCCATTTTAAATATTTCTTGTATTTATAATCACGCCAATATAATTTTGAAACGAACCAAAAGGTCCCCAAGCACGATCCAACACAAAGCCATCGTAGGTCAGCCATGATCTTAACTAATCTTATACTTAAGTCATTTTACTTTAAACAGCTTTCCGAATACTATCAGATTAATACTACACATAAAGGATAAACCTAGAAATGTCACACAGTGAATATTAAGAAAATTACAAATTTACCTGCCATACAAAATGCTCAGTTAGTTTTGAAATAGTTTAATTATTAATTTTCTGGTTTTTCATATTTGATATTTTTGAGTTCATCCTTCGTGTGTAGTATTATCCTTGTATGATTTTCAAACCATTTAAGCCCATTTGTGTTTGGAGTTTGGACGTTTATCACCATCGATTGTTAACCTAAATGTCATTTTGACACCGGCCTCCCAAAACAGCTGATTAAATTAAGTGATCGCTCGGAAAAATGGAATAGAATACACTCTTTGATCATATAATTTTACTAGATAAATTTCTGGGCAACCATATAAGGATGGATATATATTTCCATGTCATTTTTATGCGTAAATATTTATTTTGCACGTCAAATTTAAAATCATTCAAAATTAATTATTTATGCTCAATTACACCAACAAGTCTTAAATTTTAAACAACATTTAAACAAAAAAATGCTATTCGAAATCGAAATGTAGAATAATTCGGTTGTCCATACAATTCTAACCTTATTTATCTAACACAAACTGTCTACGATTGTTCTCTTTTTACTTTCCGCCTATCAATAGATAAGAGAGGTATTGTTTTTGGTCAAATTTGACAAATGTGAATTTTCAACATATGAGCACGAATTAGGATACATGGAATACGATTTTACTATTGTTAAAGTGACATCTATACATTCGTGAGTGTGTTTGTGGGGCTGTCTGTGCATGACAATTTTTAACACAAATTTTATTGGCTGATATTTATCAATATTATCTACTCCTACATCATACTCTTCTTAACAGGATTACAATAATATCTAAATATAAATATGTACAGCGCTCATAACTAACTGACATAACTATGTTTTGGAATTATTATCGGAGGTGACATAAACACATAAGAAAAATGATTTGGAATTTCACTTAATCAAAATAATAATAAAAATAAAATAATGTTTATTTAAATTACTAAAATGAGTTTTAAGTAATTTACTGAAATATTTCAGAAGTATTTACATAATTTTAATGGAAGTGTACTTATGTCGTCATTACAATGACGCAAGTTAAAATTGAAACGTCTCTAACGAACATACTTTATTGTGCTCTGAAAAACAGCAGAGCGCCATAGGAGTCTTATGGCTGGTTGCACCAATATTACTTACAATTTTAAGATACCCTTAAATCGATAATATCATATCCGAATAATATGGGATATGAACTTTACAACATTGATGTCAAAATTTTCATTAGATTTTAGTTTTTTTTTTATTAAAAGGCAATATGATTTATAATGAATATTAAAAACATACAGGGTGAATACTGAAAACCTTGACATAGGGAAATAACATGGGAAAACAGTTTTTTGCTGTTTCCATCTGTCCCGCTAAATAAAATCGGGTGTATATGGTATCGTTAGTTAGATTACTTAATTTTGCATTTAATAAAACCAAATGTTGTGTAATAAGGCCTTTTCTAACTGAAATATTTGATAAAATAAATTGTATTTTGAAGGTTATCCTTCATATTTTCGAATAAGAAACGTCAAAAACAAAATGCTCCATAGCCGAGTGGATACGAGGGCTGTTTCATAACATAAATAATCTACAAGACCTGGTTCGAGACCACCTCGGCCCTATTTTTTTTTAAATTAAATTATACTTAAAATATCATGTTTCGAAACATGAAATACAAAATTATACACCAAAAACTAAATTCGAATTAATTGTTAAGTTTGACAGACAGAAAATAATAATTCTATTAAATATTTGGATTTTTTTATTTATAAAAATATGAATATTGCTATTTTATTAAAATAGTCTGATATAATAAAGATATTTTAAGCATAATTTAATTAAAAAAAGTAGGGCTGAGGTGGTCTCGAACCAGGTCTTGTAGATTATTTATGTTATGAAACAGCCCTCGTATCCACTCGGCTATGGAGCATTTTGTTTTTGACGTTTCTTATTCGAAAATATGAAGGATAAACTTCAAAATACAATTTATTTTATCAAATATTTTAGTTAGAAAAGGCCATATTACACAACATTTAGTTTTATTAGATGCAAAATTAAGTAATCTAACTAACGATACCATATACACCCGATTTTATTTAGCGGGACAGATGGAAACAACAAAAAACTGTTTTCCCATGTTATTTCCCTATGTCAAGGTTTTCAGTATTCACCCTGTATAACTATTTCAAACATAACTTAAATGTACTTGCATATAGTTGTCAAAACTATTTATATGAATTAATATTTCGATTTATGCATATCTGTTAATGATACCGCATGGTGCAAAATTTTATTTGACACCAGATTTGCGTATTTTTATATATATATATATATATATATATATATATATATATATATATATATAAATGTTATAACCACTTTTATTCAATTTAATTCCCTTATTAATTTAGGAATGTATTTACTATTATTTTTTTCTATTGTCTTACGTAAATGGTTACGGGTCACTATTACTTCAACTCCGTAAGTTAATTTTAAATAGTTCCGACTTGATACTCTAATAGTAAACAACGTGAAGTGATTTCTTAGTGAATTCGTATTAAGAGAGCGTGTTGTGACAACAGGTGAGAGGGTTTTTATCTAATACTTAACGCGTACTGTGAGCGGTTTTATTTTACGTTTAAAGCGTATTGTGACATATTTTATTTAATGGTTTATGCGTAGTATGGAATAGTTTATTTAATAGTTAACATATAATGGGAGATAGTATATTTGTGGGTTAACGCTTGGTTTGAGATGCTTTATTCGATGGTTAACTCGTAGAGCGATATAGTGTCTGATACGTTTGGCGCGGATGGAGCCTCTTGAGTGTGTCTCGGGGTTGCCTGATATACGGAGCCTCTTGAGTGTGTCTCGGGGTTACCGGTGCGTTTGAATCCGTCTCGGATGGAGCCTCTTGAGTGTGTCTCGGGGTTGCCTGAACATGGAGCCTCTTGAGTGTGTCTCGGGGTTACCGATACGTAGAACCCGTCGTGAGTGTGTCTCCGGGTTGTAGGACCGCGGATGGAGCCTCTTGAGTGTGTCTCGGGGTTGCCTGATATACGGAGCCTCTTGAGTGTGTCTCGGGGTTACCGGTGCGTTTGAATCCGTCGCGGATGGAGCCTCTTGAGTGTGTCTCGGGGTTGCCTGATATACGGAGCCTCTTGAGTGTGTCTCGGGGTTACCGGTGCGTTTGAATCCGTCGCGAATGGAGCCTCTTGAGTGTGTCTCGGGGTTGCCTGAACATGGAGCCTCTTGAGTGTGTCTCGGGGTTACCGATACGTAGAACCCGTCGTGAGTGTGTCTCCGGGTTGTAGGACCGCGGATGGAGCCTCTTGAGTGTGTCTCGGGGTTGCCTGATATACGGACCCTCTTGAGTGTGTCTCGGGGTTACCGGTGCGATTTAGTCCGTCGCGGATGGAGCCTCTTGAGTGTGTCTCGGGGTTGCCTGATATGCGGAGCCTCTTGAGTGTGTCTCGGGGTTACCGATTCGTTGTTTGAATCCGTCGTGAATGGAACCTCTTGAGTGTGTCTCGGGGTTGCCTGACATATGAAGCCTCTTGAGTGTGTCTCGGGGTTACCGATACGTATTAACTCGTTGTGAGTGTATCTTCGAGTCGTTAGCAGTTGAATCTTCCTGAGTATGTTTCGGGGTTATCGATAGAAATTATTTATCTATTATGCTTATTTAAGCCTCTAACGGATGCGAAATAAATATCGTGCAATGTAAATGTTTTATTTTCAGATAAACCACTCACTGAGTTTATTTACTCATAGATTCTTTCTTTTCAGGAGCTTGATTTTTAAACCTATCCCAGGTGTTATCTGCCCTGCTGATAGTCCCTGCCACATTGATTATATATATATATATATATATATATATATATATATATATATATATATATATATATATATATGTATTCTGTATTTTGGGTTTATAATAAATTTTTGCAGAACAGGATCAACTTTTATTTTCATCTCTAACAAATTCAGAAGTGGGATCGGAACCTGGATTAGGATCCTTTAATTGTTTTAACATGTCACATCATCAGGATAACGAATTTACTGGAAATGGGAACGCGTCTCCTAAAATCAACATTTTGATACGAATGGCGGAAAAACGTATCAACGAAAGAACAGGCCGGTAAAACCGGATATATTAAAAGAGATTGTCGTGCAGTTAGTCAAGCATCTACTTCTAGCAACGCTTTCAGACCAACTACGCATGTCCGACCACCGCTACTAAACAACCGACCACAACCATCCTCATCGAATGACGGTAAGCAACATTTTGTTACACTAAGAATTTCGGAAAGTACTCGTAATGAAATGCAACAAAAGTATTTTATGAATGTATGCGTAAATAGTACAGTAGTACGTACAAATGTGGATTTAAGAGCAAATTATATAACCCTAGCGAAAGATGAATCGGATTTTTTTTTAAACGTAAAGTACAATTCTACCATACAACGCGAATTACGGGGATTTGGTCATGGATGTACACAAACATTGGGAACCGCAATACAGCAAGCCTTAGTGATTGACCAAGTGAAAGCAACAGTAGACATTTCAATTGAACCGAATTCGATACAAGTTATTGCTATGATTGTAAGACAATCACTGACAGAATTGCTACATGTACGAATTTTTAAAGATGACAAGACGTTGCGTTTATTTATAGCCGATGAAGTTAGTTTACCGCAGATCGGTGCGTTACCGATAAGAAAAAAAATATTATGGACAAAGGAAGCAGTAGTTATACCTCCAGGTTATGCTGGGAATATAATATGTCATGTGAACTCTACGGGAGATATGTTCATTGACCGTAGCGTACGTTCTAAGGAAAATCAAGAACACTACATACCATGATATTACCCGTTTGAAATTTATCAAATAATGATCTTATAATAAAAAAAAAGAAGTTGCGCGCGGAACCATATGCAAGGAAGACAGTCTAGATATGACCTCAGGATACTATCAGGTACCTGTAACCGAAAATCACGACATCGAACATCGTTTGTCACTCCAGATGGCCAGTTTGAATTTACTAGGATGCTCTTCGATTTAACAAATGCTCCAAGTGTATTTCAACGTATGGAGAATAAAATATTGGGACGATTATGAGATTCGATAGCACTAGTATTTCTAGATGTCATACTTTGTTCAGTCCCAGACTTCGAAGAAGTATTTCGAAGATTGAAAATTACATTGGAAGTTTTTAGAGAACATAGGTGAGTTACTTAGGTTTTGATATTGACGCTGACGGAGTACTTCCCGGTAAAGAAAAGATCCGTGCTTTAAGTGACTTCCAAACACCAGAAAACGTACTTCAAATTCAGCAGTTTATCGGACTAGCAAACTTTTTTTCAGGAAATTCATTAATGCATTCGCTGTAGGTTACAACTCCAGAATTTACGTTTACCGTGGAATACTGACAGGGTACGAGGATGAGTCATGTAGATGCGTAAAGTCGACAGAAGGCCAAGACATAACGGACTCGTATGACAAAAAAAAAACTAAATATCACAGGTTCTCAGTAAAACACCTGAAACTGACTACAAAAAAATCAATTTATAAAGATTATTTCTTAAAAAAAAATGGTCGAATATACCGCATTACTTGTAAAGAATTGCAATGGGTTGTACCCCTGAGTCTAACAAGAGAGATAGTGAAGAATTCTCATAATGATTTCGGTCACTTCGGGGTGGAGAAAATGTTAAACCAGCTAACTGAAACATATTGGTTTCCTAAAAGGCGAGAATATGTAAGGAAATATATAAACTGCTGCAAACCAGGTCTGTATCATAAAGTACCAAAAGGAAAATGAGAAGGATTTCTTCACCCAATACGAAAAGTAGTTGTGCCTTTTCATACCAATCACATGGACCACTTAGGAGCATTCAACAAGAGCGGTTCGGGCAACATGTATGTAATTGTTGTAGAAGCATTTACAAAATTCACTTTGCTACGAGCAGAAAAAACAAAACAACGAAAACAAAACCGGTTCTAAATTTCTTACAATACATAATCGATATGTTTGGTGTACCGACAAGATCAATTAGTGACTTGGATCAGCTTTACATCTAAAGAATGTGAATAACTTTGCTAACATTATGGACCAGTGGTGAGAGGTTCAACGGAACAGCTTTAGCTGCATTAGCAACTTCCAGGACCGACGACAAACATTGGGATAAGAGAGTATCAGGAGTTTAGTTCACAGTTAACAATACTAATTGCGTAGGAACGGGAAAAACGCCTAGCGAATTATTGTACGGTTACCGACCAAGAGCACCAAATGACTCAAGGCTGACGAACAGAATTCAGAGCAGTAATTATCGATATAGCAGAAACGCGGCAAGAGGTTGTTGAGAAAATAGAAAACGATCAACGAAAACAAGCAGTTTGATTTAGCTTAAAAAGAAAAGCACCACAAGAATTCAATTACGGAGAACTTGTTTTTATAAAGAAACAAGATACAATGATAGGGGAAAAAGCAAAAAAAAAAAAAATAACATTATGCTGGACCATTTACAATAGAGAAGGTTTATACAAATGATAGATATCTAGTTGTGGAAATGAGTGGATCAAATAGGAGTATGAGACGCGGATACAAAAACGTAATAGATTTGTCGGATAGTTCGGAAAGCGACACCACAGCACAGGATGATGATACGTTAGGAGTACAAGATGTCCTCGAGGACGAGGACTAAGTCAGGTTGGCCGAATGTTATAACCACTTTTATTCAATTTAATTCCCTTATTAATTTAGGAATGTATTTACTATTATTTTTTTCTATTGTCTTACGTATTAAATGGTTACGGGTCACTATTACTTCAACTCCGTAAGTTAATTTTAAATAGTTCCGACTTGATACTCTAATAGTAAACAACGTGAAGTGATTTCTTAGTGAATTCGTATTAAGAGAGCGTGTTGTGACAACAGGTGAGAGGGTTTTTATCTAATACTTAACGCGTACTGTGAGCGGTTTTATTTTACGTTTAAAGCGTATTGTGAGATATTTTATTTAATGGTTTATGCGTAGTATGGAATAGTTTATTTAATAGTTAACATATAATGGGAGATAGTATATTTGTGGGTTAACGCTTGGTTTGAGATGCTTTATTCGATGGTTAACTCGTAGAGCGATATAGTGTCTGATACGTTTGGCGCGGATGGAGCCTCTTGAGTGTGTCTCGGGGTTGCCTGATATACGGAGCCTCTTGAGTGTGTCTCGGGGTTACCGGTGCGTTTGAATCCGTCGCGGATGGAGCCTCTTGAGTGTGTCTCGGGGTTGCCTGATATACGGAGCCTCTTGAGTGTGTCTCGGGGTTACCGGTGCGTTTGAATCCGTCGCGGATGGAGCCTCTTGAGTGTGTCTCGGGGTTGCCTGAACATGGAGCCTCTTGAGTGTGTCTCGGGGTTACCGATACGTAGAACCCGTCGTGAGTGTGTCTCCGGGTTGTAGGACCGCGGATGGAGCCTCTTGAGTGTGTCTCGGGGTTGCCTGATATACGGAGCCTCTTGAGTGTGTCTCGGGGTTACCGGTGCGTTTTAGTTCGTCGCGGATGGAGCCTCTTGAGTGTGTCTCGGGGTTGCCTAATATACGGAGCCTCTTGAGTGTGTCTCGGGGTTACCGGTGCGTTCGCATCCGTCGCGGATGGAGCCTCTTGAGTGTGTCTCGGGGTTGCCTGATATACGGAGCCTCTTGAGTGTGTCTCGGGTTTACCGGTGCGATTTAGTCCGTCGCGGATGGAGCCTCTTGAGTGTGTCTCGGGGTTGCCTGATATGCGGAGCCTCTTGAGTGTGTCTCGGGGTTACCGATACGTTGTTTGAATCCGTCGTGAATGGAACCTCTTGAGTGTGTCTCGGGGTTGCCTGACATATGAAGCCTCTTGAGTGTGTCTCGGGGTTACCGATACGTATTAACTCGTTGTGAGTGTATCTTCGAGTCGTTAGCAGTTGAATCTTCCTGAGTATGTTTCGGGGTTATCGATAGAAATTATTTATCTATTATGCTTATTTAAGCCTCTAACGGATGCGAAATAAATATCGTGCAATGTAAATGTTTTATTTTCAGATAAACCACTCACTGAGTTTATTTACTCATAGATTCTTTCTTTTCAGGAGCTTGATTTTTAAACCTATCCCAGGTGTTATCTGCCCTGCTGATAGTCCCTGCCACATTGATTATATATATATGTATTCTGTATTTTGGGTTTATAATAAATTTTTGCAGAAAAGGATCAACTTTTATTTTCATCTCTAACGTATATATATCAGGGCATGTAACCGGTTAAAAAAACCGGTTAATAAAAACCGGTAACCGATATTTTCAACGAAAATTGCGAACTTTAACCGTAATTTTAACCGATATTTTTCAGGCCGAAAATACCGGTAACCGTTAACCAAAAAATAATAAACCGGTTTTAGCGAACATTAACCTTTATTTTAATATTTAGCGAGAAAAAAATTTAATATTATTTTTTATATCTGTGTTTTCTATTTATATTTGAACATGAGTCATGACAGTTTTTACAATTAACATTTTATTGGAGAGTCATAAATGTAGGTAGTCTCTGTGGCCGCTAAGGTTACTTAAAAACTCCCAAATAAATACGGCCTTTGTCAACACAGGCAAGTTTAAAATAAAAAGAATTTTTGTGAATATTCATTAATAAAATTGCTTTTTTTTAATTGTTATATTTTTCTCAGATGGTCATTTTTTTAATTAATTATTCTGTAATTTTTTTGT
Source organism: Stenolophus ochropezus (assembly GCA_035578165.1). Taxonomy (NCBI): domain Eukaryota; kingdom Metazoa; phylum Arthropoda; class Insecta; order Coleoptera; family Carabidae; genus Stenolophus; species Stenolophus ochropezus. The sequence continues at coordinate 17,983,036 of JAQOWZ010000010.1, read as the reverse complement.
AATCAATATTTTATAATTAATTTGTTTTAATTAACTTTAATTATTTTGTTAACCGATATATTAACCGGTTTGAACCGGTTTCCAATTTTCAAAAACCGGTTTTCGAACTAAAACCTTTATTATTATAACGATCTTTATAAGTGTTAACCGTTAACCAGTATTTTTTTCGGTTACATGCCCTGATATATATATATATATATATATATATATATATATATATATATATTTATATTATATCTATTTATTAATATATTCGCTTTTCTTTTACGAAATACTTGTAATTAATACTTAAGTATCTTGTAAAAAGTACTACAAGCATTACTTATTCTTATACTTTAAGTACTTTTTCAGTGTATTAGTAACTTAACACTTAAATACTTTTTTATAGTACTTATTCCGGCTCTGTGTAAAATAGATGAGTTATTCGTATTTAGAAAATTTGAATATAATGTCAAATGTATATGACGTACCGATATAATTTTAAGAGAGAATAAGTTACTATGAAGTTCTTTTATTGTAAAATACAAAAAGGTGGAAGAAATTATTGAATCGGTATGTAGTTGCCACACGATAAAATAAGTACAACCGTTTAATTCAACACTACATTAATTATATAAAATACAAACTTGACGTGTACATTTCACAATAATGTTTCTTGACATATTGTCAATCATGTTTTATATATATTTTATACCAAAAGAATTAATTTACAAAGTAATGTATTCAAGTATGCGGCTAAGTTTTGGACGCTAATAATCAACAGAAATAAATAAGGAAATTTTAGGTATGAATAGAATTAACAATATTTTAAACTAACTAATTTTAAAAATAAATATTTTATGTACAAACGAAAAAAATATTTTATAGATTATTCCACTCACGTAATTTTCACTCAATGAGAATGTTTAATTTGATGGCCGTAGGTAGTTTTTCATTGGTCACTTTTTCTTAATATTAAAAATTTTATTTGAAATGTTGTTATTCGTGAGATAATAAAGTAAAAATAATTCAAGCTATGAATTAAATTGGTAAAATTTACTGGTAACTAACGACAACTCAGTTCAAAAATTATTCTTAAATATAAATGTTATTTTTGACATTCTATTACTACGCAACAACTATTCGTAATTTTTTTCAGTAAAAACCTGGCTCTTATTATATTACTACAGCTAATACTTTACAGTAGCGAGATGTGTTGGAGATATAAAATTAATACTATAGTTACAATATAATCAGCACCTGTTCTGATCTCTCTTTTCTTCAGCACCGTATTGGCCATCTCATGTTCTTCAGATCCCAAACTATGGTTCTTCTGCAACTTCTTTCACGTCTCTGCTTTGGGCCCTTTCTCGTTTCGTCCCTACAACTGTCAATAACTTTTTCTTCAACTTTACACGATCCGCGATTGTACCATCCATCTTTTGCTTTTATCTACCTTGAATCTATATACTATTGGTGTTCCGTTTGTTAGTCGGTTAAGTTGAATCAGTTCAAATAGATTGATTGGATCAGTTCATTTTCGATTCGAATCTTTAGATTACTTTTATCCGTGAAGCGGTTGTAATATTAATTTCATATTATTATATTGTATAAATTAAATTACTTCATATTGCTACTTTGGATCACTTTAGCCCTTGTAAAGATTGTAATATTACTTTTATTATTATTGTTATTTTGTTTAAGTGAAATTACAGATAATTTTTCTTATCTGTCTCTGTCACCTCCAATGATAATTCCAAAACATAGTTATGTTAGTTACTTATGAGCGCTGTATATATTTATATTTAGATATTGTTGTAATCCTGTTAAGTAGGGTAGGAGTAGATAATATTGGTAAATATCAGCCAATAAAATTTGTGTATCTCAGTGTAAACAAGAAATGAAATAATTTTTTCATCGTCTTCCTGGTCACGTTTGACGATCACTTCAGAGAGCAATTTTCGATAAACTGCTCGCATTTAATGGAAATTGAAGACGCATATTTGAAATTGAATATTCAGCGTTGTGAAATATTTAACAAGATATCAGACGTAAAGTGAAGCGAAATCATAAATGATAATAATTCATGAGTAGAACTGGAGCGGAAAAATCGCCTATTTCGATTCCTTCGTTTCTTCCGCAATTCATCGAGTGATCCATGGACTTTGTGGGCGATACCGATACTTTCCAATCTTAGCTATATACTTCTGTTGCCATCATGTCTACTTAGATTGTTATTGCAAATTTTATGTTACTGCCGACATAGGCGTCGACTCTGTGGTTGCTCCAGGGCTCGAGCACCTGATAGAGTTTTTTAAAATATTTTAAATTTACCTCAAGAAACAATAAGATATATATATATATATATATATATATATATATATATATATATATATGTGATCATTTCAAATGGGCCACCATTGCTATCTTGATAGCTAAAAGAGATATGAAGTTAGTTAAATTAGCAAACAATTTTTATATTACTAGACTATTAAAATTACCGAATCAGAATGTTATTTAAATATGACACCTATACATTTTTATATATTTGGAATCTACTTAAAAATTCAAATCCAATTATATGTTTTACATGAAAATAGCAATTGCTATAAAAAATAAAACTCAAACGCCAAAATCTGCGTTCTTTTCACTGTAATTTTATCTTTAAATTAAAAAATCTAGACAGAAGAATACATATTTTGACGTTTAATATTTTTTTTATAGTAATTGCTATTTTCATGTAACAGTGAACAAACTTATTGGTAAAGCGGGGTTTAAATTTTTAACTAAAAATTAATAAATTCATTTAATTTTTTCATTTGTTTTACTGCTTCATTCACATTTAATTGCATTTCTGATTTTTTTAGACTGTATATAGAATATAATTTTTAGGATTCGAGCTCTCGACAAAAATATAAAAAGTCGGCACCAATGCTACCGAGAAATTTAGAACTTTATAAGATGAAATTAAATTCTCTAATGTGAATATTGACATAATATTTATATAATGGCTGTGAAAATTTGAACTGCAAGAGACGTGATTCTACTCTTATGAATTTACGTTTGCGAAACAAAATAAGAAATAATTACTATCTTATATTTTGCTACCGGCAGCGGTGACTCAGTTGGTTAGGTGTTCCGACTCGAATTTAGGGGAGAGTGAAATCTAGACATAAAATAAAAAATTCATGAATCTTTATCCAAATAAAAATATCCCTTGTAGAGACTTAAAAATTATCGAAACTTAAGTTTTCATAGCTGTTCGCAGAAGAATAAAGCTGTTTCTATAGAGAACTAATTTCGAAAACTTGAAGAATAAACAGAAGCATTGACACTAAAACATATAATTGGAAAACATTTATCCAAACATAATGAATATTTGATCTTCAAATTCTGAAGATCCTGTAGATGTGAAATAATTATACAATTTTAATTGCATAGCCGTCTAAAATATAAAGTTATGTATATATAATACCGATAGCTAGTAAAGATCAATCAATCAATTGAATTAAACCAAATTGATCAACTAATTAAATTGAAATTGTATTTAAGAAACGCAATGATATAAATTTTAATAAACGAAATATGATTTATAAAAGATAATTAAAATAAGTAACACTATGAATAAACAAACATAAACACTATTTTTAAACTAACAATTATTAATAAAAACTTAAACACTACGATTACTTATTTAAACACATAAAACTACGCAATATTTATGTCCACAATATTTATGTATATCACTAATTATTCATTTATATCACCAACGATCACTATACGTATCAATATTAGACTGTCCTCTCGATCTCCTGCTCTGGGTTTTTATAGTACAACAATTAAGTTCTGAAATGTTCGCCAACCCTCTCGAAAACAGAACAATAGGAACGACCGAACCTGACGATATACAGTAGCTCACAAAATTATTCGTACACCTAAGTTTTATATATAAAAAGTGAAAAATGGAGTACTTTTAAAAAAATATTGATGTATTATTGATGGGATCAGATTATCTTATTTTCCAGAAACAAAATGCAATAGCCAATTATGAAAAAAATATTATTTTTCTTATGTTAATTAAATAAAAACAAAATGTGTACAAGAACTAGGTACACAAAATTATTCGTACACTTATGAAATCTTACATATAACGAGTCAATATTTATATTTATAAACATGAAACATCTGTGATTGCATAATTATCATTTGTCTGAGTATTTTGTATAAGATTTTTTAAAAAATAGTTCACAAAAATAAGAAATTATGGTAGTTGAAAGGCTAATCTGCTTGAAATTACTTTGCCAGTGGAGGCCTTAAATTATTTTTAAGTCAGCAGATTAAACTATATATTGAGCATTAAGTGAAATCTAATCCTAAAAATCCCCTGAATAAATTAATATTAAGAATAACTAATTTTTTTAAGGGTGTATTGGAACATAGACTATTCAAAGAACTTTAAGAAATTTTGATTCTAATGGTCTTATAGTAAAAAGTGGGCCCTATAATTCCAAACAAAATAAAATAAAGAGACTCGCATTTGGAAATAGTACATTAACACGGATTGTGTTTTTTGAAAATTGATAATTTTGCGGATTTGAGTGGAATGGCAAATCTTTTGATTGGAGAAATCCAAATTCTGAGCTTAATAACTGCAATTTATGTAGTGCAGTGAAACACGGCGGCAGGATCATATTAGTTTGGGGATATGTAGGAGCTGCTTATGACTATATGGCCATTAAAATCAAAATTTCTTAGAGTTCTTCGAATAGTCTATGTTTCAATATATCCTCCAATAATTTCAGATATATTTTTTGTTAATTTATTCAGGAGTTTTTAGTATTTAATTTCATTTAATGTTCAATAAATCGTTCATTCTGCTGATTAAAAATTTTCTTACGGTCCCCACGGCAAATATTTTTCAACTACTCCTCATTTTTATATTTACTTCTAATGTTGTTAACAATTGAGAGCAATATTCATTCAATTTTGACAACCTCCCTTAAAGATTTACACTGGCAAAGTCATTTCACATAGATTCGTCTTTCAACTACCGTAATTTCTTGTTTTTGCGACCCATTTTTGAAAAAACTTTTTACAAAATACTCAAACAAATGATAATTATGTAATCACAGATGTTTTATATTTATAACTGTTAATATTGACTCGTTATATGTAATATTTCATAAGTGTACGAATAATTTTGTGTACCTGTTTTTTGTATGCATTTTGTTTTTATTTAATTTACATAAGAAAAATATATTTTTTTTTAATTGGCTATTGAATTTTATTACTGGAATATGAGAGAATATGATCCCGTCAGTAATATATCAATATTATTTTTAAAAGTACTCTATTTATCACTTTTTAAATAGAAAACTTAGGTGTACGAATAATTCTGTGAGCCACTGTATCTATGTAGCAAGAATAGTGCTTTAAGTACCGCAGGTTGGTATCAGACAATTTTTTTTGTGTAATGAAACTTTAACTAATTATATTTTTCGAATGTATTCGACACAGCGGTATTTTATTTGACTAATATGCAAAATCAAACCAAATATACGAAAATTAGTCAGACCCAGTGGCGTGCCTTATAAATTTGGAAAATAATTCTTGATACATTTATATTTATACATAGTTATTGTTAATTTCTATGTATAGGTATATGTATTATTCTATTAATAGTGAGTTTTTCTTTTAGTCTTTTATAGAATATCTATTCTCATATATTTTTATATTTTTGTAAAATAATAAATACTTTTTAAATGTTCTTCTTTCGTACTTTTTTAAAGAAATTTTTTTAAATATTGTGTATGTCAATAATGACAGTTAAGTAGTACATGTGGTATTTGACATTTTTTTTGGACAACATTATTATTTCTTTCCTGAAAACATTGTTTTTCTAAACTACGTTGTCATAAATTGTGTATTCTGAACAACAGAGAATTATCTTTTTTGGTAATCTAACAATGAAACATATAGGTAATTATCAAGGGAATAAAGAAAAACAAAATTATATATAACAGAATAACTATATAATCAAATTTCTTCGATGTGAATCGCGTCAAAACTTTTCAAATTCCATTACGGAGTTTGGAAAAGTTACGTATAACCGTGGCTGTGAATTGTTTACACACGAGCTATACAGGTAAACGACATTCTATTCATTGATTGTAGTATAAAGTGGTGTAATGAATTTTTCACAAGCTTAGATTATAATATTCTTCATAGGTAAATTGAAAAATATTTCGGTAACCAAATACATAACTGTGATGAAATCTGCTAAAAGTTCTGTTTTTTGCACAAAAATGTTACAAAGTTCAACTTAATAATTTTTCGATAAATGAAACAGGGTTGGTAGAAAATAAATTTTTTTTTAATTTTTAAATATATCTGAGTATTATTGCACTTTTTAATTGTTTAAAAGCTATATAAATATTTTATTTCATAAACGAAAACGAAATTTGTAATAAAACCAAAACGATTTTTACTTTTAGTTAGAAATTTAAATACTTATATTTTTCTTCTATTGTATGACAAAATTAAAATGATAAAATATTATTCAATTAAAAGATATTATTATATAGAAAATATATTTTGGTTATTATTAGTAGTTTTGTAGTAAATAATTAAATTTTTATTATAATTAGTATTTTTTTATCTTTCATAAAAATCAATGATTTTTATTAAAAAAATCTGTTGATAAATCAAATGATTTAAATCGAGCTAGCCCTGAAATGAAATATATTATCACTCCGTCTTCTCGTTTATATTTTATATTTAATTTTTTAATGATGTTCTAATATCCGCCTTTTTGTAGGAATTAAGCGCCACAATTTCATTTGTTTTGCTATATATAATTCAATTTTTTTTCATTGTTTTATATAAATAGTTTACTTTTAAAACTACAAATATAGTGCCACTTTGTGCGGCTTTAGAATGTAAAAACCGAGCATCTCCTTTTTTAGCTGTTGCGAAATTCCCTGCCATTTCTGTCGGAGCCGCTTGAAAACCCTTTCGTGTCATGACTTTATTTCCCTTACCACAGAAATTGAGTAGTATTCCTGCTATAGTAGTTTCTATACTTTAAAGTTAAAAAAGTATTTTGCAGACATTTATTCGGTGAATAAAATAAATAAATAATCCAATAATCATTGTATCCTAGAACACAACACAACAAGATGTTATACCAGTCCCATATACAACATTTCAAAACTTTACGGCTAATCATTTTTGACTTATGAGCAGTGGCGGTTCGTAGTTTTAAAATCATGGGGGTGCTGCAAGTTACGAAATTTTCAAAGACACTTTAATTGTGTGTTTCTGTAAAATATCAAAACTATCGGAAAAACTAAAAAAATTAACATTAAAGTTTTGTTTTGTTATTTCTTAAGGTTGCATTTCTGAGGCCATAATTGTGAATAATTCTAATAATGTTCTAAAATATAAACTATGAAACATTATATTTTTTTAATTGTAATGTACAAATTTGTAAAGAAACGGAATAAACACGATAAATATTATGATCACGCTGCTACACTACTGATTTATCGAAGGAGCTGCTTGTTTTACAGTGCCGAATTACGCTTCTCACTGCGAGTGTAAATGCTTGCTCGTGCATCGATATAAACTATCTTGCTTTACAGTATGACACTGTGATAAACACAGTGCATTCTTCGCCCTTCATAACGTTACTAGATGTATTTTTATAATCTTTTACATACAATAAGAAAACTATATACATTTGTTCATAATAAAATTATAAGCAAATATGTTCCGCATTGCCTATACACGAGCCGCCCCTAGTTATGCAATAGACTGCATTAGTGTAACGGTCATTTTGTGGCGCCAAATTCAAACTGAAACCCTAACTCACCTCTGCCGATTTATACGCCCATGTTATTCTTATGGGAATAAAAATGTGCTGAAGTATAGGAAGAGAAGAATTGCAGAATGTTTTTTAAAATTTTATTTAAGTCGCTATCGATTTCATGGCTACATAGGCCACATCATCAGGCGGACGCTAAAATTTAATACAATATTATAAATAACATGTAATATACAAAATTGTCTTGTTATAAAAAAGTGGGGGAATGTTTGTAATGTTATTTAACAAATATTCATAAACAGTTTCTAAAAATTTTTAAATTTAAATTTTAAATGTAGGTTAAGTGCACATGCTTTTGATCAAAAAATGTGCTATCTTTAAACTTCTAGAAAGTATTATAAAATGCAAATCTTAACTATTAAACCTTATAAATACTAATCTCTAATGTTTTATCTATCTTCTAATGTAATATACACACCCAAAAAACACAGTATTATTTAATAAACTTCAATTTAAACAGTAGGTGCAAATTTCTGAAAACGTATGTCGTAGCTGTCTTAGTATTCAGTTGAACCTGTCACTTTAAAGCGGCGTTTTTAACCTGCTGCACCAAGTAACGACATATGTTACTATTTGGGATACTACTTTCTTTAAAATCAATTTTTTCTTAATTTATTATTTTATTTGTACTTTTTCTGTACGGAAAGCAAAGAGTAATATTTTAGGATATAAAAAAAAAGTTATAGTTAAGAATCGCCAAAATGCTTTAATGTCGTGAATTAAAAATGTACTCCCATAAGAAATGCATACACTCAGATTTGAATTAGGGTTTCGCGCTAAATGTAAATCTTAAACTCACTAACGTGGTCTATATACGAACGTACAGACGTCCCGTCAAAACTAGTCAAAATGTATATTTCCATTGAAATTTGAAAATCGAAATTTTTTGCGATTACAATACTTCCTTTACTTCGTACAAGAAAGTAAAAACAGAAAATTTTTACATATTTTCAGATAATTGAATAATGTTAGTTTTTTGTTCATTTAAAAAATAAAGTTTAGGTTTGCGTTTATTTTATGTGCTTACCCAAATTTTCTAACCCACCGCGCGCCACAGTAAGAATTTTTTTAAAAGATAACAATTTTATTGTAGTTAAATCAATGTTGAGAATTGAGGTTAATGTATTGAAAGTAAATGGCAGCAATTCCATATGGTAATTGAAAGCAACACCTATTATTGCCTATAGGTACTTGAACACCATTATTCAAACAGAGAACATTTCCGCATTAGAATGGCTTCAATCCAGAGTCAACGTCAGGCATTGCATAGGCTTCCATACACATTAGGAAGCCCGGCAATATTAGACATATCCTCCATTACACCCACACAAACACATATCATGCAATCCCTTAATGAGCTTAGTCGTCTGCACGCACGTATCATATCCTGTTAGCCGTAACTCAAGCCGGGGGATTGCGCAAGTGTTGCAGGTACCCGACGCCGCCGGGTATCAATAGCTCGGGCGCCGGCGAGCGTGTTCAGCGACGAAGGAAATGAATCCCTATTCAATACGCGACGCACAGCGCACGGTAATGCAGGAGGAAGATATCTCCTTACAAATCCCACAAGCAGGGCCGTATTCATTGATTTCGCTGGACGTGTACCTGTTAATTACAAAGTCACTCTTCGCACCATTCGCTGACTTCAGTAACTACACGTCTAACTATAAAATGTATTAAAATAAAAATAGTAAAAACTATACATTTGAAAAAGAAAATGTTACACAAATTTATACATTATTTTTTAAATGAACCAAATATAGTATATATAAGGGATTATGGTAGTCATTATTCGCGAAGATGAAGTTTGCGTCACGAGCCGAAGACGAGTGATAATTAAAAAATCTGATGTGTCCAACACAATACCTCCCGCCACTGTCGAAATATATTCTATATAAGTTTTTCAGTACATTTAATTTGTAGTTTTAAAATTAGTTTCTTATTGCAGTTGAGAATACTTTTAATTCATTTCATACCTAAAATTTCCTTCATAAAATTTGTATGACCAATATGACAGCTATTTTGGACGTTACTAAAACCGGAACCAAAATTACCTTCATTCATGCTTGTGAAAACATTTCTTATATATTTTTTCCACCATTTTTAATTTTAGAAACAAAACTGCTTCATATTTACTTATTTTATCTTTTAAACTCACTTACATTATATTTGACATCATATGTCAAATTTTGTGAACATATGAATAACTTATCTGTTTTATCGAAATTCCTCAGCCTAAACGATATGTAAAATTATTATAATTTATATATTTTTTCTATCTAGCTAGAAGTTATATACAAACGTAATTATACAGATCGGTAGAAAATTGAAAAATCTTTATATTAATAATAACGTAATTTGCGAAAAAATGGTATTAGAGGTATTTTTTTTTGGAAAAACTGTTTAAAGCTTCAAGTAAAGTACTACTTCCGGTTAACCAATTGTAGTCAAAATCTAATCAGTTCATCATATTTGAATATAAGTCTTAAATACAAAATATTATATTTTTTACATGTATCGTACAGGAGTTATCGTGGACGAAAAATCGTCACAGACACACACATACACACACACGGACATACAGACATCATGTTAAAAATAGTAAAATCGTATTCTAGGGACCCTAATTCGTGCTCATATGTTGAAAATTCACATTCGAGAAATCTGACCAAAAACAATACCTCCCTTATCTATATATTGATAGGTGGGAGGTAAAAACGGATGCTAGAAAAATAATTACTATAAATAGAAAATTGCAAGTTTCTGCAAAAATAAATAGATCCTGTCCTATTTCAGTGCAAGTGTTGCGCCAAAATCAATTTTTGCTCATATCTACTAATCTGTATATTTTTTTGGGAAAACAAATACCTACATCTTTAAAATGACCAACTAATGCGGCAACTTAACCGACATCTCTTACGGTTCTTAAAGTCTTAGTAGTTAGCCTTCTAAAAGAGACACCGTATAAATTGTTATAATTTTAAAATACTATATATAACAAATAATAAAATAAGATTGATGTACATGTAACAATCAAAGAACAAAACATATAATTATGCAATCATTTATTCATTTACAATGATATGGTTTAGAACAGAAATTATAATGCGAATTTAAAGTACAAAGTACCCTTGTTATGTAAAGATAGAACTAAACTTTTTTTTAAGATTGAAAGGAAAAATATCTAAGTATTTTGGAAACATATTTAAAAAAGTTGCAGGGATAAAAGTTATCAACTGTATAAAAGTGCGGGTAATGAGGGTCCAAATATCTCTTGCCGCATTCTTAATAATTTGGAAGAACAAGGAAATAACAGATGGTTCTCCAGGTTGTACATTATTATCTTCAAATATTCGACGTTCTGCATTCATGTAACTGGGTTGAATCGGGTTCAGTTTTGATTCAGCTTCAATGAGGCTACGTGGCTCAGATTGAAAATATGGTTTTAGTTTATCATCTAATGAAGTTAGCAAGGTATCCAATTCTCTTCCATGAGAGGGTAATACCTAGAAAGTAGAAAAATATTAGAATCAGAACAAGACTTAATTAAATACAGTCGCCGCCACCCTGTACAGGAGTGACGTCACTAGATTGTCATTTGAATGTTCGAAAGAATAATTTTAAATATTAAAATTTTATTTATTAATGGTAAAGAGTAATAGAAATGTAATAAGGTCCTGAACCATTGTCGAAATGTTACCATTTTGCAGAAGAAAATGAAAATATGCAACAATTAATGAGTATTAGTGAAAATATGTCATTTAAATCTTATTTCATTCGCGAGCTATAAGAAATTATATTTTCTTGCGATGTCCTGTGAAGTCATCCACAATTTCATTGATTGCCTGATTTTAAAAAGACATTTTTTAGAATTTGCGAATGGGAGACATACCTAGGTCCCGACAGTGTTAAAATGCTACTGCATGTTCTTGTTTTTGTTATGAAAAATAAATTTCATTATGTCTAATAATATTTTTTTTATTCATGGCGAAGAAAGATGACATCAGAGGCCAACATTTTTCCTTAAAAAAATGATATCTCGCTTACCACGACATATTTTTTATTTAAACATCAATAACATAAGATATAAAAAAATTATAGCATATAAAATATAATAAATAACAGAACTGTCACATTGACATAAAATAGTTCGAAAAACTCAAATATATTTAAAATTTACTTTTAACGGGAATTTTCAATAATAATTCCAGCTATTTTTACTAAAATAAATTAAAATTTGTGATAATCATGTTCGAAGTGACGTCACTTCTATATGGGTTGGCGGCGACTACACATGTTGGAATTCTATTGTAAAATATACTGACAGTTTTCGGTAAATACCAAGGACTATTTTTTAACCAATCAAAATGCAAAACACTTGAAAATTTAACCAGTGGGAATAGTTTGTATGTATTGATAAAATTAATTTTCGCTACCAAGTAAATAAACAGTTGTTATTGTTTAAAACTGTGACAGTTATTTTTTTATCAAATAATAATATTTAAATTGTTTCAGGTTGCGTTTTCTTTAGAATTTATCTCACCAAATACCAAAAGACCTTTCTGATTTTCTCAAAGATAAACATTTATTTTTAAGTACTCATTTTTTTAAATTATATTTGAGCAAAATCTCTCAAGCAAATTGACATTAGGTAAAACCACTTCCTCCTTCAGAGTCGGGATAAACCATATAATTTGTTTTCATGTTTGTTACTAAGCAAAAAAAAAATCAGTCGGCTGGATGGCTGAGCGAGCTAGCGCACATCTCTAGCTCGCTGTGACGTCATACGAACCTAAGATCCTCAGTTCAAGTCCCAGCGACCGACAACGTGTGATTTGTCGTAAAATAAAAAACACAGCTACTTGTGTATCACACTCGGATGCTATAGACTTGCCATCTATACATCTTAAATAGAAGTAGCACTGGCAAATGAAACAACCGACAGTACGGCAGTTAGAACTGCGGCTCGGTGTGTTCGGTTGCCCTATGCTCCGCTTAGGAGATACAGGACCACATTATTTAAAAAAAAAAATCATACGAAATAAAAGTTTATCTATAATATTAAGAAGTGTATTGATATTACTTCTGATAATTTTCTGGTGGGCTTGAAAACGAATTACTTTAATTAACTTTTTTATTTATAATATTTTATAAATTTTAATTTTGATAAGGTAACAGATCTTGAAAATAATTTTTTTCCTTAAACCGGAGTGATATTAACTTCGTTATTTCGTATGAAACACCGTATATAATCTTTTACAGAATGTATCAAAATTATTGAAATAAGTATTAAGTGCATATAGTTACTGTTTCATGCACTAATTACAGAGAAATATTGTAAATAAAAAAATAATATCGTTATTCTGAGGCTGTTAGTATTATAAATTTAATTTGTATAATAAAGACAAAGACTTATTGTAAAATTAAGAAAAAACAGAGTAATGTTGTTTAAGAGAATAGCATATATTACAAGAAAATCTGATGGTTAGAAACAAATACTTCTTGAAAAGACTATACTTATTTGATTGTGATTATTTGTGATATTTGTGTGTGGTGATAGTATTTACTTCTTTAGTAAAGATAAAATCTCCACAAAAATAACGTGATTTTCTAATAATTTTTATTAATTATTTAATTTAATAATCAAATAATATCTTAAAAGGAAATAAGATCGTTAGATTTCCGTGTTTAATGAAAATTTAACTAAATTTTAACATAACCATATATAGTTTTCGTTTCGTTTTCGCCTGAAGCTAAAAGAGGAGCCGAATATTCGATTACGATTTCAGAGTTTCGGTCGTACATTATAAATATCTAGGTACTCTTACATTTATCAATTTTAAAAATCTAACATTTTCTTATTTTATGTACAGTAGAATTTATCAATTTTAATAAATATTATTAATTATAAAAAAATATAATTTGTTATAAATACTTACTTGTATCAACACTGCGAGAAGAAAACAAAAAATGTAAACTTTTGACATTTTGAGTGCAAACAAAATAGTAATAAAGTAGAACCAAAATTTTGCTATTTATACACAATTGCTTTATTACTTGCAAAAATTGTAATTCAAACCAAATTCATATGCCTTTTGTTACTTAAATTAAAATGTAATGATTAGCAAATTTTAATAATTGGAAACATGTGTTATTCAATTGTATAATAATGTGTGAATACAAGGAGTTATCGCTTATTTTGTACTTGCTATTATTCAGGTAAAAGATTTTAATTGGAAAACACTTTTTAACAGGGACGTAGCTAGACAATTTTCTAAAAGGGGCTAAATAAATTTAGGGTGCGAGCTGTAAAATAAAAATCGAAAAATTCCAGGTATTACCTATATTTTATTAAGAACACTAATATAAAAATCTATAATCTTAAACGGATAAATAAAAATGATCATAAATGATTTAGAATACATATTTCGAAAACAATATTTAATTGCTATGATTTTGAAAAAACTGACTATTATGAGTACGAGTTATTTTATTTTATTTTATTTTATAAACAAGAATTTAGTAAAAATTTATACCTTTCATTTCTACTGTACGTACACCACAGACGTACACCAATTGCTTATCGGAAAAAGTAGGTGCCTACAAATGTATGTAATTATATAAATTCATAAATTAAAAAAAAAAATGTTTAATTTTGTTCCGATAAGATAGGTATGTAATAGGTAGAATGTTTCATTTTGCTCAGAGGGGCTCTAACAGTTACAAGAGGGGCTAAGTCCCCCTGGCACCCCGTTGGCTACGGCCCTGCAATCGCAGTTAGCATATTTGTAAGCTTTGTAACTTGGCTTAAGGGAAAAGTAAAAAGTTCAAACAAGCTGTTTAAAATATATGAATTGCTGTAAGTGGCTGCATAAGGCGGGTGATATTTTAGGCACTGGATTAGGGTGCCTGGCTTATTGGGACATCCAAAATGTGAAAACTAAAGATATAAATATATAAAGAAACAAATAAATCAGTGTATAACATAATATATCTTTATTATTTAATTTTGGTGCCCTTCAAAGTTAGTTTTGCCACATGCTCCTGTTACTGTTCTATAGTAGAAATTTTTAAGCAGTAGAGAGACGTCATCAATATTTGTAACTAGATTATGACGTCACGAATTACAAAGTTTATATGTGCATTAGTTTAGAAAATGTGTTGCATGTTGCATATGGCAATGCCAAATTTAATAACAACAAATAAAATGATAACATACCTCTCGAACTGCTTTTAACAGCAGTAATGGTCCACCGTGTTCCAGTTCTTTTTCAAAATATGCAATCGCATTTGCAGTTAGCACTTGCGACTGCTTCGATAATGCTTTAGGCATTATTACTTACGCTAATAAAATAAACGTATAACAAGAAACAAAGAACACGAATACGAACAATAATAAGGACAATACAACTTAAACGAACAAACAAAGATTTTATATTATATTATATGACAACTCAATCGATAGGCGTGACAAGAAACAAATACATGTAAACATATTTTATTTAAGTCGTAGCCAACGGGTGTTAAAAAAATACACAGCAATTATTATAAATAAATTGAAATGTCATTAAATACCTTATATTTTAATTTTAAATATTAGTAAATATCATAAATAAGTAATTTTTTTATGATACCTTTTTTTACTACTCGGTTTTCTAAATAAAAACATCTTTCGAAAATATCTACAAGTTTTATTTCATTTTGTAACGTTTTTTTCAGGTCTATGACGTCTCTCTACTGCTTAAAAATTTCTACTATACCATTTATTTTACTAACTATGAATCAAATAGATACTTACACAAGTATTTTTTTTACATAGCGCATCTATAGAAACTGCTTAGAGTATGTTTGTTATAGTTACGGCATGAGACACATTACAAATAACCCTGAATTACTTTGAATTTTGAAACAAAATAAAATACGAAATGCAAGAGAATCGATAGGTACTGAAGCACTTTTAAATTTCTAATAAAATTTAAATATGTCTATTACTTTGTATTTTATTAGGTACAATCTTGTTAAAATGTTCTATTGGAAAATAAACTCTGTGGTTCAGAAAAAAATTATGTTCATTTTATAAGGAAGTTAAATATTTGTCTTTGTATTTTTATTTTATTGTATTGTTATTCATGCTTATAATTTGTGACGAGGGAGGGGGGCGCTGAATTTAATTTGACTCAGGGCGCTATATACCTTGAACCGTCCCTGCCTGTTATTGCTGGAATAAACAAATTATTCTAAAATGTTCTTCACACATAAATAAATAATTAAATTTTAAATATTGAGCATGCTCCTGTGACGTCGCATCTCCTGCTGCAACCTATTATGTTTCTTTTTTAAAATAAAATTTAATAATTAATAACTATAAAGAAAACTGCACACTTGTATTATATATTTTATTCTCCCAAAAAAGTTTCTGGATCCGTCACTGATTTTGGCAATACTAACAATATTTTAGTAATACCGACAGTATCTTTCAAATACAGACAATATTGGCAAAATGGCAACTCTGTTCATTTTTCATTCAGTGGCGGATCAGTCAGACTGTTTTTACAATGGCTACAGCCACTGAGAAATTGTCCCGGGCACCTGTAGAAATTTTAGTAACTATAAATGAAACAATGGCGAGCGTGAATTAAAATTTTGTTCGGGCAGGCAAGGAACTAAATAAAAATTTATTGAAATGGCATTCATTTATCAGAAAAATAACAATATCATCAGTACTTCAAGCGTCATTAATTACCTGTTCCCATTTTTTAAAAGTAATCTTAAATTTAAAATTCAAAGATATCGGTTGTCCACGTCCACTCACTTGAACAATTTCGAATACAACGGCCAAAATTTCAAAAGTATTCAGTTCGGTCGCATATTTGATTCGACGCCTTGCAAACAGACCAATCAAAAAGCATTTAAGGCATGCCTCAAGACTCTTTTTTCTGAAGCAGGTAGTACAGCGAGAGAATAATCGATAAACGCTGTCTCAGCACTTCTATAGTTGACACTGCTGGCCGATTTAAAATTTCTAAAATTGAAATTTTAAAATACACTGCAAAATTGACTTCTCTTCATTTTGTATAGTGAGGCACTGCAGCACCTGCCTGTCCTGACGAACCGCCACTGAAATGAAATAATTAAAATTACATATTATTTACATTATTTTAAGGAATTATAAAATTAATATAAACATACTTACCTGAATTTTAATGTTATAAGTAATTTTCTTGGGATCAGCATTTTTCTTGCAGTTACTGTATTATCTTGCACGCGGTCGCTTTTTGAAATAAGCGCGCTAACGCCAATAGGCGCACACATATACTTTTTTTTTTGACTAAGTAGCTAATACATATTACAATTTGTTTAATTTCAAGTAGTGTATCAGCGTTTAAATTTTTATGTTTTGTTTTCAAAGTTAATATAATAAGTCGATAATATTTTCAAAATGTCATGAATATTAATTCTAATGACGAAAATACAATGTTTCCAAAGATTGGAATTAAATTAATGGTATGTTCTAAATATTATCGATTTATAAGCGAATCACGAAAAAACACTACTAAATTGTCTTCGTATATTTTATTTCAGTGTTTATTAATGAGATCAGCTGAGCAATTTCACCACTGTTTAGAACACATTTTACTATGATCGGTGCTATAGTTTTTTCTCAACTGTCAAATAATTTGCGTTGCTATTGGAAACAATACATTATTATCGCGGTAATATATTATTTCCATTTATTGGTAGGTACAAAATTTGTATACGTTGTGAGTGACTCATTTTCATAAGAATAATAAATAAAGATTATAAAATTTAAATAACAATAAATATTTGTTGCACAGAATTTCATTTTTCATTTATTTAGGCATTTTATAAAAATCATGATATGCTGTAAGTAGGTATTTTTCTAAGTTAATAAGATTTTGTACTTCACAATTATTATTTTTTTGTGTACATGTAGTGTAAAAATTAAATTCGAATTCAATACATGAATAATAATTCCGCGGGCAAAAACAGAGATATAATAAATGCCGCTGAAAAAATATATCTTTCATAAAGGTATTTACCTTGAACCGGAAAATAGATCTGTTTATGTACCATTTTAAAGACTGCCACTGTTTTGATTATTTTCTACTCCCATATTGTTAAAAAATGATAATTACAGTTTTAAAAGTATTCTACGTGACCTGATGAACTTCACCTATAACATTTATTGGCTGGTAAAGTGTAGAGAACAGTTTTTAAATAACCAGCTTTAAACATTAGTATTAATATGAATATAATTACAATTTCTTTTATTACTCTATTGGTAGGTACAAACATTTATTTAAAAATATGTTACAGTTGTGGTATTCAATTGTAAATATTTTTCATTATTTTTGAGAATCTGCAAATGCAGTACCGTAAAACGGGGTGGATCGGGACGATTTTTTGATATTTTTGTTTCTAGTTTCTTTATTTTTGGAAATATTAACACCAAATTTTGGCTCAGGGGAGTAGGTAGTTTGTTTTATCTAATTATGTTTTTTTCGTATTTTATGAAGCTATAGTTTATTTGTAATTTTTTTTTAAAGGCATTGTCCCGATTGACCCCGTAGTGGGGTGAATAGGGAAAGTGGATTATTTCATGTAGAAATACCGAATAACCTCATATAAGAGGTTAATCGGGACAAAAAAATAAATTTTAAAAAAAGAAAAAAAAAATCATTAAAAACAATGTAAATAAAGTGTGAATACTCTTTATTTTAACAAAAGTAATATTCTATCAATAAATAAACGTAAAAAATTCCCTTAACGTATTTTTTTTTTGCTTTGTATTGACGCAGAGCACTTTCAAAATCTTTTTTTGAGTAATTTTGGTAAACTCGGCCACCAACCTTTCTTTTATACACCCTCATATTTAGTCCCAATTCGCCCCGAAATGTGCCTGAAAACATTTTAAAAATCATAGAAAAATAATGGACAACTTTTTGAACAACTTATCACACATAACATCAATAAAATACATCAGATTAAAAGATAGGCCAAGAAAATTAACTAAATTTTATAGGTAATATATTCAAATAAGAGAAGTTTTGCAGGCAATAAATTTCACTCACTTTTCTTGATTGAACATATAATTTTTTTTCATTAGTAAATACTTACATTTGTTTTTGAGCGTACACGTTATGACTCGCTGTGAGGTGTCTGGAGCACACTACAATTTTTCAATCGTAGCTAAGTTCGGACGTTCAGATGTAGAGCGCGAAAGTTTAAAATATGAACATTTTGTCCCGATTGACACCTGCGTCCCTATTGACCACGTTTTACGGTACTTCTTTTAAATAATTCTATTGTTTTTTTCTTCATATTTGTGAGATAAAATTAAATCACAGTAAAATTCGATTTTAACGACATCGAAGGGATTCCAAAAATCTCGTTTTTGAAATTATTATAGTAGGTACTTATAACTTTAAAAAAAATCTGTTTTAAATCAAAAACCGGATTTTTTTTAATCGGATTTTTCTGCAATCCTGTTTAAATGTGCATAAATATTGGTTAAATATTTTTTATTTGGATTAGCTTTACATTGTGTGTATGTGAATGTGAACACAAGTAAAAGTTAAATTACAGCTTAGAATTGACCACTTGTTCGCCTTACACGCCGTCAGGGTCGAATTAGAATACCCGTAGATGTTACTCTGGTTGCAGATGTAATCAAAGCCATTACGGAAATTGAAACTCTGGCCAAACCGACACCAATATTACTACTAACACGATATAAAACTTTACACTTTACATAAAATTGTAATACTGACCTCAATTTCAAATCCTATTACACAAATTGTGCTTTAAAAAGTTTAAATTGCTACTTTATAAATTAAACTTAATGAGCTAGTTTTTGTTCAAGTTTAATGTTAAGTAAAGTGATTGTAAATTTATATCTTTTTAAAAGAAGTCTTTTACCAAACAAACAAAAAATTCAGGAATACAAAGAAGTACTTAATTTTTCTCTTCGCGCCAGCTAGAGTGTCTGTGAAATGACGTCTAATAAGTGAAGTCTACAGTCTATGGTAATGCGTAATAAGCCTGAGTGATTATTTTTATTTATTTAGTTTTGTTACTTAGCCCGTCAACATATATTAGGCATTATTAGAATTAGACAAATGATTTCACGAACAGCTCATGATATTAAAAATTTATAATTGTCGTTAAAAATGCACTGGATTTCATGAACTATAAAGTAGATCCATGGAATATTTTCTTAGGGGGTAATGCAACCTAAGACAATGCTAGCACTCAGTTCCGCTTGACTTTTCTCTAATTCTAGGTTTACTGTAACCAGAACACATTCTGCAGTAGATTTAGCTGCTCTGGATTGTGCTCTAGTTTCAGTGGGTCAGGAATTAAAGCAATCAGAAGTATTTGTTATAATTCTTGATTTACTGAAACCGGAGCCCCTACTGGAGTAGATTTAGGTATGTGCATGTATAAATTGTTTACTAATTTAACCAACTATCAATGTAGGTATCTATTGAACAATAGTGTATCACTTAAAATGAACTCTGATTATATAATGGTCGGTTTTCTCGAATTTATCCTCACGTAATCAATTTCTGCTGCAAATTTTAAGAATTTTTAAACTTATCTAGCATCTTTGTCGTATACGCATGGCGTAGATGAGACTTTTATTCGCTATCTTACGTGTTTCAGAGGAATATATATGCTATTTGCGTCGGGCCAACGACAAAAATGAAACAGAAACAGTAGTGTAATCGCGGTAATGGATATCAAATGTAAACAGGGTAAATAAGTCAGAACTGTTTCCCATGTAATTTTTAGTCAGTATAGTAATAATATTACTCTACAGATTTCTCAAAATAACGTGGGACAATTGGTAATACAGTTGTCATATCAACTCATACAGACTTGATCACGAAAATGTTACTCACAAGAAAATTTTATAAAATAATATTTATTAATAAAATGAAACCGGTAAACTATTGAACAAACTATGGGTGTAATGAATCATAGGCCTTAGATGTCTTCAAATCTCATAAAATATGTTTTTATACAATTTTTTCTCTTGAGATAATTTATTATTTTGATACATTTTTAAAAATGCGTCTGTCAAAACTATTATCTGGTGTTTTTTATCAGCTGGTAGTAACCTGAATACCTCGTTTCTTGTTTCATTATTTTTCAGTTTGTAGCTTCACAAATGAAAATACGATGTTTGCTCTAATTCTTGGCCTGTTGAAACCAGAGCATATTGTGGAGTAGATTTAACTACTTTGGATCGTGCTCTTATTTCAGTGGGTCCAGAATTAGAGTATTCAGAAGTATTTCTTTTTTCTTGTAATTTTATGTTTTTATTTTGTTTATGGAAAGCAGTCAGATCACAGCCGGATTTATGTTGATGGGGCCTTTTTAACATGGAATGAAAACATAAAATCAATCTTTAATAATATGACCTTTTCTAAATAAATTATATACTTTTAGATTTATTATTATTAAAAAAACACATTGGTACTTTTCTTGATTTCTTCTATACAAAATCTTCTATCGTATTTTTAAATGATAACCATCTTAAAAAAATAATTATTTTTGTCCAGAAGTAGTAGATGATATAGGCGTCATCCGGTCATAGTAGCTCAAGTCTACTTTAAAATATTGTAAATATGAGAACGCTGCAATTTGTAATCATGAAAAGATAGATGATAGATGTTATATACAATCATCTTTTATGTACAAAATAAAAAAGTTATTACGTTTTAATAAAGTAACGTTACAATCACAAGTAATTGAATTTTGGTGTCTTAAGATTCTTTTTTATTTTCCAGTAGTATATTTTTTATTAAAATTTTTTACTTGGTGGAGGTCCCTTTTTAGTGGTGCCCGTGGGCTGCAGCCCAATCTATCCATCCTTAAGTCCGACGTTGAGTCAGACGCAGACCAATCCTAGTAAATAAAAAGCGCGAAAAACAATGCGTCATAGACACCAAAATAGAAAAAAAAAATCTATTAAAACTGAAAGTAAATTACCACTAATTCGACTACACCACCTCGATAGAATGGATAAATAATCTGATGTGGACACCACATGACTTCCTTGTACTTACGCCTATTAAATTATACACCTTTTTTGCAGTAAGTCATTTAAACTTATTTTATTTGAAAATAAGATACGATCTCACGTACAAAATGTCAACATTCTACGACTAATCGTTTTTGAGTTATGCGAAACCTTTCGAGAAAAGTGGCATTTTGGCACTGCCGATTCCAATAAAAAAAAGAAGTACACAACAAGATGTCCCATATACAAAATTTTAACATTCTACGGCTAATCATTTTTCAGTTAGGCCATATACATACTTATGTACAGACGTCACGCTAAAACTAGTCAAATTGGATTCAGGGATAGTTAAGGTAGTCAAAACGAATATTTCAATTGTAATCTGAAAATCAAAACTTATCGCAATTACAATATTTTCTATACTTCGTACAGGAAGTAAAAAGTATGCATACATTTTACATATGATAATCTAAACATGATATCGAATAAAAATTATAAATGAATAATTAATGTATACTTAATTTTTGTTCCTATTTTCGTGGAAGGAAAGAATAGCTAAAAAGCTATAAAAGCAAAATGAAATGGAACAAAATGGAAACTACTTTTGTTGGTAAAGTTTTTACTGGATTGAGTATTGAGCGCAGTTGCAGTGACTAACAAATAATTGAAGGTTGAAAAATCAGTAGAAGCTTTTGTAAGTGCAAATAAAGTTAAAGTTGTTGGAAAGTTTCGCGACGACTTACGACCCAATTTTTTGTATTTTTCGGATTCACACGCGTTAGAGAGCAGTTCGTGATCCATCAATGGCTTTGCACGGATTTCACGGAATCTGCAGCAATTTTTCATGTGACAACAAATCGATACATTCATTTTTCTTCCACGGTAAACGACACTTCAACCGATAACCAAACAATTAATTTTTCATGATTGGAATAAATAACCCAAAATAATTGTGAAATGTAACGTTATTGCAAAAATATAAATCAATAATACACGTGAAAAATGAACGCTTCAGAGTAGCTATAATTTTACTTACAAATACACGAACAGTAGGAATTATGGAATGTAACGTACCTGAAACAAAAAACCAAATTAATATTCAATAAAGCAAAGTGCAATATGTGCAATTATTTAATTGCTCATAATTTTTTTTCGAAATACCTACTCGTATCAATTAACTGTTTTTTTTTCATATAACTCGTTGGTATAAAAACCAATTTATATATGCACCCTACATAAAATCTAATATGTTAATTGAAAAACCGTGATCTTTTTTCTTGAATATTGTAAACGAATTTTAATTGTTGATGATATTATGTGTTCATACACAGTGGTGTAGCTACAACCCTTTTTGAAGTCTTGAAAAAATTTGGAAACTATAAAAATTTGAACATTATGTAACCAAAACTAAAATTGCTTGTAAGAAAACTAAATATATATTTTATTCTATCTCGTCTAGTTCATGTCATAGATTGGTAGACATTTTATCAATAGATTACAAAAGTAAATTAAATCATATTTACGGAATTATACCGGATAAGAAAGACTTGCTTTATTGCAGATTCTTAAAATAGTGTAGCTAAATCGTCGTTCACGGATTATGCAATTAATAAACTTCCTGACGAATCAAATAGCCGAGATTAACAAATCTATCATTAATTCATATTCATTAGAAATTTCATTTATTAAAGCTATTTTAAATCGTATTTTGAGTTTCTTGTTGAATTATTACTTTTTTTGACATTTGATTTTAAATTTTATTTTGTTTTTATAGAACCAATGTTATATAACATGTATACAAAATATATTTGGTGCAAGGAATGTGCAATTATTTCTCGATTTTCAAAAAACTAATTTGTGCTCTGTAATCAGTACATCTAATAATATCTATACCCATATTTTTGCGTTGATTTCAAAGTACCTACTTTTGCCATAAATATGCATATATCATTAGACAATATTTGTAGGTTTTTAATAAAATAAAAAACTATTTTGTTACATTCATTAAATAAATGTCATTATTAATTTAATATTTGTGTTAAAACGTGATTCGTCTTTTAAGTTATATAAATAGATATTAAAAATAAGTTTATAAGACATTTTTTATTTTACTCAGTAAAAGGAACATATGTAGCTTATTATGCCACACACGCAATTTTCACCCAATATCCCAATAAGAATGCTTTCTATGAAGGAAGAAGGCAGTTTTGCAGCGAAAAAAATTGTTAAAATCACGTCATGATTACAGTTTGTTGATATGTAAAAATTTATCTTTGAACCGTTGTAATTTGTGAATTAATCATAAGTAATATTACGAGACCCATGAATTTAGAGTAAACATTACGAATAGTTGTTGCGTAACAGACAAATGAGTGTCAAAAATGACACTCCATCCTGAAAAGTGCTGTGCCATCCAATTGCATAATTTTGAATTAAATGAAAAGGATAAATCTGACGAGGATCTGAAATATCAAAAAGCAGTAACTATCTGTAATGAGATAAACAAAGAAATTGCAATTTTAGATGATTCCATATGTACTCGATTGAATTTAAGTCATTATACGCCAACTACATGTGGTCGAGTGTTATTGTGCATTATTACGAATTTTTCATATTCAATATGGCCGACATATGTCAAAACATGATCTTGCAGGATATTTTCGATATACCATTTACTTGTCGAATTTCTTCCGTGAGTTCGATACGTCAGTCCCAATTAATACATCTCCAAAGCATTATCCCGCCACTTCTGAAACTAACACTCTTTATGAGATTGTAGCTAGCATACCGGTTTCTAATCTACTGTAGACTTGGTTTCGTCCATCTAGCTTTCGTAATTAAATTCTAGTCTCATTCGTATACAGAATATTTTCCTACGAGCGATTTACCAGTTAATATGTGTTCTGGCAAATTCTAATTGTCGTGTTTTGTGATTTTGGAGAAGACACCGAATTATGACAGACCTACTTCTTTTAATCTTCCTTTAACTGTTTTATAACTAACATATAATTTGTATTCCATTTAGTAACTCATTTTGAGAAGCTTAGACGACAATGTGCGATTTCGAGTAGAATTAAATATTAGAGTAGATGTTTATAAGAAACTACCTAAATCGTATCTTTAACACTAAATTCACTAATCCTCCATGCACCTTACCCAACAATACTAACAATTATTACTGTACGATTCCATACCTTTTGTGAATTGTCACATAAAATCAAAAATACACTAACAGGACATTACGTTCAAGAAGTACAAAACAGTAAATAATTTGTTCAATAATACTAAATACCCTATTGACACAATGCAAAGATCGAACATAGTATAAAAAATTCCATGAAAAGACTGTAACATATCTTACATTGGTCACTGAAAAGATACCTCCATACTAGATTAAAAGAACACAATAGGAACGCAGTAAAACTAAATTTAAGATCCAAATGTGCCCTAGTAGAACATTGTCAAAAAGAAAATATTATTTCGATTTTGAAGATACTAGAATACTAGCTACGGAGAAGAACTCACTCTTGAAATGTTATTTATACAGAGGGATCTACAATCTGTTAACTCACAGACCGACATTCAGAATCTCAGCTCCGTATATACTGACAATTATTACAATAGTTGATTTCCTGTGTAGTTACATTTTTTTGGTATTTTCAAATCTGGAGATTTAAAATTAGCTTTAAATTAGTTATATAATCTTTTTATGGATTCTTATTGGATACTGGTAGGTTTTTCGACTGTTACTCAACTAGAAACTTCTTGTATAAGTCAGTTGGTTGATGACTGTTAAGTAACATGTATGAGTGTGTGTGTATTTTATCTATGTTTGACGTAATATTCCTGTAAAATATTTACATGTTACACTCGATACTACTTTAATACAATTTATGTAAGTCTGTTACCTAAGTTGAATGTATGTATATTTATATAATTGTATGTTTTTATGTTATCAGCACCCTGATAAAGACTGATATACACAAAAGATTTTTTTCTTGTTTAAGAATAATAAAGACTTATTTTAGAAATACTATAATCCATGAAAATCTTGCAAATTTAGCTATAATAAATATAGTAAGGCAATTGGTAAATGTCGGACCGGCCTATACCCACCTAAATAAAATTGAATGGCGACGTTACTGGACCTGACTAGTCATTACTTCGCACGAATTATGGATTCATGGTTCTATTACTATTACTTACAATTAAAGATTGGCGACACTGGGATTTAAATGTGCTATCGCTACCCTTGTGTGATTAACAATACTTTTCGTTTTGTATGTAGCGGTCGGAAAAAATACAAAAACAAAGTTGTTATCGTCGAAATCAAATAAAATATTTGTATAGCTTATTTTCATAGTTTACGCCAGACCTTAAATCTGCAATGAATGCAGTAAAAAAAGAGGCGTCGAAAGCATAAACAAACTAACTAAATATTATCCTAGCAATCTCTGCATCAGCGGACCACATCTAAAAATACGCAGACAATAACAGAATACGCCAATTCATATCTGCGCCACGTTGAATGAAATCACGGAGCATTCAAATCGCTTTCAGAATAACAATCGAGTTAATACAGTTCCATGCGCTGGCGAGGTTCGCGATTTCAGTTTCAGTCACGTTCATTACAAACTACACCGAAATGAGGAGACAGCACACTGCGCGATTATATTACGTCGTAAACTCCACTAAAAAAACAATTATCGCGTTATTTTTCCGTTACTTTCCTTCAGTACTCGCTTTAAGGGTCGTAATTTTGGTGGAGTAACAAACGTTACTGATTCCTTTACGACGTTTTAATGAAAGTGATAATTAAGAAATGGTTTTGCTCTTGAAGTATGTGTTAATAAATGGTACACATATGCCAGATGTAATTTCACTTGGTTTCTTTAATTATCATAAAATAAATGTAATAAAAGTAGTCCTCAAAAGAGAAGTTTTGAGAATGTTTTATTTGTTTCCTAATGTTCATGTTTTCCAAATTTACGTGTTTTATGTATGTTGTAAATATGTAACAATATAGATTTTTTTATCAAGGCAGCAGAGTTTTACTTCGAATGTAGAATGTGGAGACAAAGCGCAATTGATGTAAATAAGCTTGTTAAAAAACGACCCTCCCTAAATGTAAATAAGTATTCTTTTTTAACAAATGAATACTGAAATATAAATATTGTTTTCGAGTTTTTTTTTACTTATACTAGCGGTTATTGAAATCCGAACACCAAAAAATAATAGAAATAAACGAATGAAATTTAGCATAGAAGTTGCTTATTATTAGAAGAATAAATGATTAAGATTTGGAATCGTTAATAAATTTCGTTTATAATATATGCTGGGTTAATATTAATTAACGGGCATACACATCTATTCGATATTTTGCCAATATGATTCAAATCAGTTAAAATTTAAATGACCTCAAGTTAATATACCTCGTCCAAGTCATTATCGTGTATTTGAGTAAGTGGGTGAATTTGAAAGGTGCCGTATCGTGGATATGCACGAAAGTGGATTATCACTAGGTGGTTTAGAGGCCCGTCTAACTCGCAGTATAAGCACGATTTCGTGCATATAGCAACAGCGGATACAGACAGGTGTAGAGAGACTTACTTACTTACTTACTTACTTAATCCTGTGCCTTTCTACCTTTCGGTGTAAGGCATAATGTTTGGTTTATCGTCTCTTCTTCTTCAAAGTCTTCGGGGTTTCTCTTCCAAACTTCCTTCCATGCTTGTCGGTCTTTCATCTTTTGTGTAGCTTCTTTCCATGTGAGACCTCTCACTTTCACTGCACTTTTTACTTCTTCCTCCCATGTTTTCACTGGTCTTCCCCTTTTCCTTTTGTGCTGTGGCCTCGCTTCGTATACTTGTTTCACTAGTCTGTCGTCTTCCATTCTATTAAGATGTCTTGCCCATCTTAATTGTCCTTCTTGTATGGTTTGAGCTACTGGATTTATGTTCAATTTTTTTCTGTAGATTTCGTTTCTTATTTTGTCCATTTTTGTCTTCCCTTCTATTTTGCGCAGAAATCTCATATCTACATTTCTTATCCTGCTTGTAGAGAGACGCTAGGCAGAATTTAGAGCCTATCGGAGGACATCAGCGAGAGAGGATCCTCATCTTTTTCGGCTAACGTTACAAGACCGTTCACAAAGTGCACCAAATGTAGCACGGTACTTGTGGACAGTGGCAAGATACCTACTATCTCTACATAGTATTTGTCATCATTTAGCAGTAGTCCGCACGCCGTAGATTATTACAATTTTCACTGAACGCGCAGCATAAAACATTGCGACTGAGTTGGTGCAGAGAAAGGCGGTTATGGAACAATGAGTGGAATGAAATTGTCTTTTCTGGTAAATCGTTTATACCAAAATATTACTCGGACACTTATGAGACGACGCCGATATGAAAGAGGGAATGTGGCCTGCATTCGTACGACACCATAAGAAATTATGGAGTGGCGAGCAATTTCTTACAATTAGAAATTTTGTCTTAATTTTATTCCCGGCATTATAAACAGTCCGCGATATATTGATGATATCTTAATACCGGAAGTTGCTCCACATATTCCACTCCGTCCAGCAGCCATATTTCAGCAGGATAACGCTAGGCCCCAGGTCGTGAGAAGAGTATTAACCTTCTATGATCAGCACAGAATACCAGTACTTTTAATGACCTGTTCTCTACAATTGTCGCATATTGAAAATCTGTAGGACGTCTTAAGAAGAACAGTGCGACGTATCCAGATTCAAACACAAAATTTTGAGAACTCTTGACTGCAGTACAAAGAGCATGGAACGCAAAATGTTATTCGCAACCTTATTCAATCCATGCCTTGACCAGTAGAACGGTAATAAGAGCGCGTGTAGGACACAGTTCTTCTTGAATTTTTCATTTCCTGAATATTTTATTTATATGAAATTTTAATCATTTACTGATCTAATAATATGCAATCTTTATGCTAAATTTCAACCGTTTATTTCCATCATTTTTTAGTGTTCGGATTTCAACGACCGCTATTGTATATTGTATTTATTAATCAATTCATGTAATACCCAGCAGGCTTCGAATCTACATGTTACTGCATTTATTATTACAAGAGTTTATAACATTTTTCTTTTCATATGTAATACCACTAGCAATTAGAATTGTACTTGAAATTTTTTCACTAATTTTACAGCACGAGTGACGATTTTCCAAAGCAACAAGAAGGAGAGAGTTAGGTAAAAATTACAAGTAAAATTCTGATTACGAATGGTATTCGGCATGATAATTCCTGAAAATATGTATGCAGGGTGGAGACTAGAACACCCGAACATGATCATTCCAAAGCCCTGCAATACAGTCCCATGTTTCCTATTCTGTCCTACTAAGTCTACACATACAGTGGCTCACAGAATTATTCGTACACCTAAGTTTTCTATTTAAAATGTGATAAATAGAGTACTTTCAAAAATAATACATACATTTTACTGATGGGATCATGTTCTCTCATATTCCAGAAATAAAATGCAATAGCCATTTATGAAAAAAATATTATTTTTCTTATGTAAATTAAATGAAAACAAAATGCATACAAAAAACAGGTACACAAAATTATTCGTACACTTATGAAATCTTACAAATAACGAGTCAATATTTATATTTATAAATATAAAACATCTGTGATTACGTAATTATCATTTGTTTAATTATTTTGTAAAAGGTTTTTTTCAAAAATGGATCGCAAAAACAAGAAATTACGGTAGTTGAAAGACGAATCTATTTGAAATGACTTTGCCAATGTAAATCTTTAAGGGAGGTTGTCAAAATTGTAAGACTATTGCTCTCAATTGTTAAGAACATTAGAAGTAAATATAAAAATGAGGAGTAGTTGAAAAATATTTACCGTGGGGACCGTAAAAAAATTTTTAATCAGCAGAATGAACGATTTATTGAGCATTAAATGAAATTAAATACTAAAAACCCCTGAATAAATTAACAAAAAAAAATATCTGAAATTTTTGAAGGATATATTGAAACATAGACTATTCGAAGAACTCTAAGAAATTTTGATTTTAATGGCCGTATAGTCATAAGGGGCTCCTACATATTCCCAATCTATTATGATCCTGCCGCCGTGTTTCACTGTACTACATAAATTGCAGTTATTAAGCTCAGAATTTGGATTTCTCCAATCAAAAGATTTGCCATTTCACTCAAATCCACAAAATTACCAATTTCCAAAAAAACTCAATCCGTGCTATACTATTTCCAAATGCGAGTCTCTTTATTTTATTTTGTTTGGAATTGTATGGGCTACTTTTTACTATAAGGCTATTAGAACCAAAATTTCTTAAAGTTCTTTGAATAGTCTATGTTCCAATAGACCCTTAAAAATTTTAGTTATTTTTAATATTAATTTATTCAGGGGATTTTTAGGATTTGATTTCACTTAACGCTCAATACATAGTTTATTCTGCTGACTTAAAAATAATTTAAGGCCTCCACGGAGAATATTTTTCTAATGGTTCTCATTTTTATATTTACTTATAAGGTTCTCAACATTTGAGTGCGATCTTCATTCAATTTTGACAAACTCCCTTAAAGATTTACACTGGAGAAGTAATTTCAAGTAGATTCGTCTTTCAACTACCGTAATTTATTGTTTTTGTGACCTATTTTAAACAAAATCTTATACAAAATACTCAGACAAATGATAATTATGCAATCACAGTTGTTTCATATTTATAAATATAAATATCTACTCGTTATATGCAAGATTTCATAAGTGTACGAATAATTTTGTGTACCTATTTCTTGTACACATTTTGTTTTTATTTAATTAACACAAGAAAAATAATATTTTTTTCATAATTGGCTATTGTATTTTGTTTCTGGAAAATAAGAGAATCTGATCACGTCAATAATATATCAATATTTTTTTAAAAGTACTCCATTTTTCACTTTTTAAATACAAAACTTAGGTGTACGAATAATTTTGTGAGCCACTGTATATATTTTTAAGTTTGCGTCAGTATTTTTTTGTTCTTTTCATTCTTGTTGAAGAATCTGGAAATTAGGCTGATGTTATTATTTTTGACAGATATCTTGGCATTTCAAAAGTTTTTATCTTTTTATATTTTGGGTTGTACGATGATGATTTGATTTTCCAAATTTCTTTGTTGCAAGGATTCCCATACTTTCTCTTTGTTCTATAGTCTTATTCGATTTGTCTTGTCACGCAGAAATTTCTTTCATAATAATTTTTCCAATTTGTTGTTTGTTGCTATCGTATTCTCCGCTTTTAATATTTTTCCAATACTATAATCTTTCCTCGAATTTAATCACTCTCTTTCCGGTCTCTAATATCATTTATGCTATTTTTATTTCTTCTAAAACTTTGTAGCTCAGAATGTATTTGTCTGTTCACCTGTATGAGATAAATAAAATAAAATAAAAATAATTTATTTATAACAATATGTAAGTTAGGCTTACTTATACGAATAAAGACAAAATTTAAACTATATTCTGAAAACTACAAAAAAAAAAAAACATTTTATTAAAGGAAATTTACTGGATAACAGATTATTGTTATTTGTCATATATGGTACATTCATCGTGCAAACAGCGGCCATAAAATACACATTATATACAATTATACTTCTTTATGGTTTTTTCTTCATTATCACCAACTCTTCACCATTCACCTCCTAATTAACCATTTACCAACAGTTCTTCAGAACTTATAGAATAGCAACTAGATCGTCTACCATTCTATGTGCGAATGATTTTTTTTTGTTCACCGGTTGAATTGATCTTCTTAACAACAAAAATTCTCTGGTCCATCTCTCTTTATTACAGGTGGTTCATCTGTCCTCAGAGCAGAGGATAAGTGGACAACTAAATTACTTATGATTGTGTACAAATAGAACCACATTTATGAGTTATATTAAGTATTATGCATATGTTTATAAAGAATGTATATAAATAATTAGCTTAAACTTACCGAAGTCGTAATTATCTGAATGTATATATAAAAGGTACAATTTTTTTTTTGCTTTTTTTAAGTAAATCTAAGTTTATTCAGTGTTGACTGCATTAATTTTCAAGCAGTTACTTACACTGTCTATAAACAAAAAAATTAACATTCCCCATGAAAAACATTACTCTATTTTACTTCTAAGACCAAAACTCCATCTCTCCTATCGGTCTCTCCCCCATCCTAATATTATTTTAATAATTTAGAGTTAACTTTAGGAATGACACATAAAAATTGTTCTAGTTATGTTTTAATATCATTAATACAAACCAATTGATATTTACAACGGTAATTAGCATGAAAATATTTAAATTTAATGAAACAAACTTTTTGCTTACCATAATTGTTTTGTTAATTATACTAATAATATTATTTTATTGATTTTGTGAATTTATGATTTTAAAATAATACTTCATTATACTAGAAATAAAATAATAAACGAACATTAGAGAATTAGGATAAAATGTGTTACAGCAAAAATAATCAAACAGGAAAAATGTGAAATGTAAAATGAACAGCGAAACAGTTTCACTGGTAATGCGTTACATACATACATCAAAGCAATTAGGGTATTTGTCACATCGGCAAAAAAATGGAAAAGAAATTTCACGAATTCCAAACATAATTTAATTAGTTCGTAATTGGGATTATATTTAGTAGATTACAATTTTGTCCTGGATTTAGTTAGATGACGATTCAATCCCGAAAAAAATTCAGGATGTAAAGTGACATTTACCTAATTTTGAAGTTATAAAATTGTTAATAAAATAGTTAATTATATACAAATATACATCCCTACATACAGGCTGGCCCAATGAAAATTATCAGCGCAATTTTTGGCCACTTAACATCAATTTTGCAAAAAAACGCTCGAACACGTCAATTCTAATATAAAGGGGGACATCTGAATGGATTAGTACCAATGGCATAACTTCAACCCTAAAATGGGTGTGGACTGCACTTCAAAAATTTTAAATGGAAAAGGGTGTCAAACATGACACTGTTCGAAAGGCCTTTCAATTCTCTTTTCAACATTTTTTTTTATTTTTCAAATCTGATCATTAGTTCCAGAGAAATATCATTTAAAACAAATTTTATCAGGTGTTCAAAATTGCAATCAAGTAGGCTTAAACAAATGACAGAAACTAAATAAACAATTCTTTCGACAAATTGTTTGTAATAAACAAGTAATTTGTATGTTAGATTTTTTTTCTGGGCTTATTTGCAGTCTAAAGTTTATGCCACGATACCCGAATTTTTAGAAGATTTACGGCAACGTTACGTAGCTCCAAAATTTTGAGTAAAATCTTTATTATTTTATGGAAGTTGGAGGTAGTCATTTTGAACATCTAATAAACTGATACTTGAGTTTCCGTCATTTGTTTAAGGCTACTTGATTGCAGTTTTGCACACCTGATAAAATTTGTTTTAAACGATAATTCCCTGGAATTAATGATCGAATTTGAAAAATAAAAAAAACTGTTGAAAAGAGAATTGAAAGGCCTTTTGAACTGTGTCATTTTTGACACCCTTTCCATTTAAAATTTTTGAGGTGCAGTCCACTCCCATTTTAGGGTTGAAGTTATGCCATTGGTACTAATCCATTGAGGTGTCCCCCTTTATATTAAAATTGACTTGTTCGAGCGTTTTTTGCAAATTTAATGTTACGTGGCCAAAAATTGCGCTGATAATTTTCACTGGGCCTCCCTGTATGTTATATATTAGTTTATTGCTCTAGGTATTTAAAAGTCTCCGTTTCTTCTATAAACAAGCGTTTCCGCAAACTTTGCATGTTACTGGTACATAACATACCTAAGAGTGTATTTATGTTTATATTGTATGTATCTACAAATTTATATGGTGATTGAGTCGATTAGAGATTTCTGTCACATACCGCAAAAGAATAAAACAAATTTATGAGAGGCAGCTTAACATTCTAATAAAATCTTTTTTGTTTACTACGTCATCGAGCTTTGGTATGCTTTATGTTAGGGGGGGGAGGGGTAAGTTGAGAGAAGAGTAGAACTCTGATTTAATTATTAAATTTAAAATTATATTTTATTATAATGAAACGTTTCAGAAAAAAATGAATATATGATTTTTCGGAAAAATGACACGGAGCGGTAAAATAATCGGCAGAAAGTGCTTCGAATTTCAATATAGCTCCTCGACTGTATTATACAATTTTCCATAATCTTTTGTATACTATTCTTGTTTGTTGTGTTATTAAAATGCTTTAAAATGTAATTTTGAAGAGTACTTATTACTTCAAACACAGGCACAGGACCCTCCGTCCCATCTTCACATTTTTACATACGTTTTAAATATTTTTGCTCCCATATATTTTGGTACCGCGCAGCCAGCGAAAAATTAGATGGAACATTGTTTAATATAAAAGATATTCGTGGTAAACAATAATATTTTTGAGAAACCAAAAAAATTCATAGGAGGATATCAGGAACACGATTCTTCAAAAAGGAATACGTCTACAAATAATATTCATAATTAATCCTTAAATCTATGTATGTATTTAGCTCGATACATGCAGTTCTACAACGGACTCTAAAGATGGCGATCTTAATGACCGAAACAAGTACTAGTAGACAATAAAATTAATTTTAGAACGTGAAGAAAGAAAGAAGTATCTCTTTTGAAGAACCTTGTTCCTCATATCTCCATATTTAACAATTTCATGATTAAATTAATTTCTCCTGCATTGCAACAACAAAATATCCTCATTCTGTTATTTTACATATATGTATATTACTTTTACATGTAATTAATCATGTCATTAACAATATCAACTTAAATAATTATTCCCTGTGTTCACCACAAGCCCAACAATACTAGCTCAGTTTATGTCATTAATATTGCTAATTTCACTTGTATTTAAATCCACAACATTAATGTCCAGTTGCAGAAAGGATAATCAAAAAAAAATCAACGATTAATTTGACGTTGTTATCATAGCCGCGTATTAAAAATACATTGCTGTCAAAAAAATAATTATTGATGAAAATTGATGAAGCTTTGTGTAACCAGTGCTAACAGTTTTACTGTAATTGCCTCCAAATCAGTTCATTTGGAAAGAATACGCAATAGTACGGAGGAAATATTAATAATAATGACTATTGAAAAATAAAACGAATGTTTGAATAATATCACAGAAATGGACTTTCGTTTTCTTGTAATTAATTTTAATAATCCTCGTATCTGATATATTTTATGTTGAGACAAGTTTAACCTTGATCGCTTAAAAAATTGTATATAAGCATTATAAGGGTAATGAATACCGATCTCATACAATAATTAAAGTCGTCGCTTCGCCTCCTAACAATTGTCTTCAATCATTAAAATGATCTTACCATTCTTAATACTTAATATAATATTGCGAGTAAGAAAAGTAAATTATATTATAATCGAATAACCCTTAAATTGAAAGTATCCTGTAGTGAAATTGAAGTGAAACCGGTCCTGACAAGGACATATTTACATCCCTGCGAACCAAGTTGCTTCATCTGCGATTCCATGATGAAAATTTCCGTATTTCTTATCCCGCTAATCGGTTCCCTTAACGACCCGTGCTCTCCTGCTGCCCGCCGCCCCCGTTCTTTGTTGCCGTCGTTCGCGCGGTGGTTATTCAATTAATTATCCCAGATCCCTGTTTTGACTACTCGCAGATATTTTGCCTCGTTTTGTCGGCTTGCGAGCCATTAATTTCAATGATTAAAACGTTTTCACTTTGCTCACCTGAGTTACGAAGAACACGGAGCCTTTTTTGAAGTTTGTAAGGTTTTCTTTTTGATACAGTGGTGGGGTTAGCCGGGGGCTTTGGGGTATGATTAATTACCACTGGAGAATAGTTGCAGTCGAGATTTTCTTATGATTTATTTAGGAATTTATTATGAAGTATGGAAGTTAAAAATACTAATTACTAAAGTTCATTACCATATTATAAATAATGAGCTTTACAAATTATTAAACATGGCCATTGAATAATCAGAGTAATTAAATTAGGCAATACATCAAGTTAAAATTATTTTGCCAGCATTTATTTTGATATATTCATAAGACATTCACTTTCCTCCACATTCAAGTATTCATACGTTGAAATAAATACAATTTCTCGTGAAATGATCGTAACAATTCTGCCAGTTATTGTGGATTATATTACACACATTATAAATACTTGTTTACTATAACGAGTATTTCCTGATTGCTGGAAATTTGCAATTGTGAAACCTATTGTTAAAAACAAGAAATCCACTACCTTTGAGGAGTTACAACCGATCAGTATTTCACAACATTATCCAAAGTACTAGAAAAAGTATGTTATGTGCAAATTATGTTGTATGCCTTGAAAATAATATTGTTCCATATGAGCAATTAGGATTTAGAAAAGATCATAGCACGAATAGTTCCCTTTTAAACATTATGGATTTCATAATATCTAATTTTGATAAATCAAAATTTCAATTCTTGTGCAAATCGATTTTTCAAAAGCCTTTGACATGGTTGACCGCGAGCTACTACTAGCTAAAATGAAATATTATAATTTTTCCGACAATACTATATGGTGGTGCAAAAACTATCTTAATAACAGAAAGTTTTGCGTCAATATGTTGCATAAAGGTCTGTCATCAAATTCTAGTGCATTTCCTTTACGATTTGCGATGCGCATTTCTATGCCAATGATACACAAATATAAATAAATAATATATTAATATCTACTTCTATTGAAAAGCTAAATGAAACATCTAATTTATTAAATTTATTAACTTAAAATACCTATCTTCATGGGTGAAGAACAATGGTCTTAGAATTAATCCAATTAAATTTACTCTGATGGTATTTGGATCAGAATTTGTACCAAATATTCTATTGGATGGAGTAAAATTAAAATTCAATACTGTTACTACGAGCCTGGAATTGCTTATAGACAAAAATTTAACTTTTAGGATGCATATTAACAGTAAACTTAGAACAGTTACAATAAAACTACGACAATTGTATCAATTTCGATATATTCTGTCAACTGAAGCAAAACTAAAATTAATAAAATCCTTAATTTTGTCAATATTTAATTATTGTATACGTGTATATGCTGCTATTTTAACGCAAACTGGCAAAAACAGAATTACGGTTCTGCAAAATACGTGCTTATGTTATGCTTCTGGTGTGCGTAAATATAACCACATTTCTGGATACAGATTAGGAATTTAGGAGTACAGAGTGGAAGAAAGAAATTTTTATAAATTTTGTAAGGTTTATTTATTTATCCAACACCGTGTAATTATGACGACATAAGTATGCTGTTTTTAGATAAATAAAGTAGGTCATAAGTCACTAGTGAGCTAAATATATTAGCTCACTGTTTTTTGGTTCGTATCATAGTAACTACGTTATAAAACCTTCTCTACACTATTTTGTTCCTAAATGTCATTTCGAATTTCCATCTGTCAAAAATCTTATATGTATTTTATATCAATGATTAAAATGTGTTGGATAAAATGTTGTATGGCACACGTGTGTTAATTACCTAAGTCACTTGAAAAAATACCACACTCGGCCTAACGGCCTCGTGAGCTAAACTTTTCCCACATGACTTATCTGTAATGTAACACACTTGTACCATAAATAACTATTTTTTATAACAACATTTTCCTTTAATATTGTAATAAAGACAGTAATTCTAGGAAAACGATTATATTTATTAAAACATATTTCATGTTAAATGATAACCGAATTTAAAACAAAACATATATTTCATATACGTTCGATTATCTAGTAACGAATATAAATTTCTCAAGAACACCAAGACACCAACTGAAATACTAGATGTAGACACATAACAATGTTTCATTGTTAAAAGTAATTCCTAATTAGAAACAATTTCTTGAAATGCAGTGTAGTAAAAATGATTTGCTTTATTAATCTGTTATTAATATTTTAAATAATAAATTTGCCGATTAATTTGTTTCCAATTTCTTAAATACCGTAGAAATCGATAAATCGGTTAATTAAATAACCGACTATTTTTGACACTACTAACAACGCATTTTATAAACAGAAGGGTTTGAATTAAAAATGTCTTAATGATATTTGCTAATTCTTTTTTTAAACATTGCAATAGTGAGTAGTTATTTGTAAACTACTTTATTTGTTACAGTTTTATTTTGCACCCAATTGTTTGATGTTCTGAAAGTGTTAGATAATATTTATTTATAAATTCGCAAACTATAGCAATACACGACTTATTTATTTCTTGTCGAGACTCGAGACTTGTGATAATTTATCTGAAAATAATTATTCATATGCAGCAATAAAGAAAGTAAACTAATAATTACATCGTTCATATTTCGTATTACAACCATTTATAAAAAAGTTAGAAAATAATGTAATTTGTTCTTTTTATTTCTAAAATATGAAGTGTACAATGTCACTAGAACCGACTCTGACAATTTAGTTGGTAATGAAATTAATAATAATGGTTTGTAATTTTTGAATGAGGCAACTTAGGGGAGATTTTAGATTCCGTTTAGCTAGTTCCAGTTGTGGAAGTCTATTAATCATTTATTTATATCGCATTTACATGTAAAATTGTAGGGTTCGTGCGCAAAATTCATATAAAGCATGCAGTACAAAACTTCAAGCGCTTATCTCTTTCATGATTACTTACAATTTAAGACTGTTTCGTCACATGCTACTCCTTACCCATAAAACATTCCTGCTCGGTTATTTATGCTTCATTAAATTTTCGTATGTTTTAAAATAAGCTTTTTGATATTAATAAATAAACAAAACGCAAAAATCAATATGGGGCGCTGTTTGAGACATAAATAACTTTTTTCGTATAATACTTTGTTGTACAAATGTATATTTTATTAAGTGATAAAACTCCAATATACAATATTATTTTGACAGCAGATTAAAAGGTAAATTTTTGCAATTGATAAAATATTATTTACTTTTCTCCTAGCAGCATTGGCGGAGCTAGTTTATTAGTTGTGACGGGTCAAGAATTGATAAAAATGGCACTAGTGTTATATATATATATATATGTTTTAAGAAATAGAAAATACATATACGAGGGGGTATTGATATATAGTTAGCCTTGGATGGTTCCAATATCTGAAAGTGAATATGGTTGCTATGCTTACAACTATGATGTTTTATAAATAAGTTGACAAAGTTTGACATCTATAAGTTGAACGGTGATTAAACTGTGAATTTTTGAAAACGGCATGTTTGCGAAAAAGCTAGAATTTGAAAAAGTTGAGTTGCGGTCAGTTATTAAATATTTATTTTTGAAAGGATTATCCGGCAAAGAAATTTTTGCTGATATAACAGACACTTTAGGTGATCAGTGTCCTTCATATGCAACTATTAAAAACTGGGTTGCGGAATTTAAGAGAGGAAGATCAGATGTTAAAGATGAGCACCGCGCTGGAAGACCAATTTCTGTGACCACTTCGGAAAACATTGATTCTATCCATGATATGATTTTAGCAGATCGACGAATTGGGCTGAAACGTATAGCGGAAGCATTGAACATTTCCTATGAACGTGTATTTCATATTGTTCATCACGACTTGGATATGAGAAAACTTTCGGCCAAATGGATTCCAAGATGCTTGAATGCTGATCAGAAGCGTTTTCGTTTGACAACGTCGAAGGAAATTTGCCGTAGTTTTGAAGCAGACCCCTCAACATTTTTGGATCGGCTTGTTACTATGGATGAAACGTGGATTCATCATTATGACCCAGAGAATAAAGAGCAATCGAAAGAGTGGAAGCATTCCGGTTCTCCACGACCAAAAAAATTCCGTGTTTAAAAATCCGCTGGTAAGATTCTTGCTTCAGTTTTCTGGGACAAAGATGGGATAATTCTGACAGATTATTTGGAACAGGGCAGAACTATCACGGGAACATATTATGCTGAGTTGCTATCTAAATTACGCAAGAAAATTGTGAAAAAGCGCCGCGGAAAACTTACCAAAGGTGTTGTCTTTTTGCAAGACAATGCTCCTGCTCACAAGTCCTTGATTGCAATGCGCAAAATTCATGAAATTGGTTTTGAATTGGTTAACCATCCGCCCTATTCTCCGGATTTAGCACCATCAGATTATTATTTATTCCCAAATCTTAAAAAACACTTGAAAGGTAAAAGATTTTCCACAAATGGTGAAGCCATACGTGCCGCTGAGGAGTGGTTTGCAGACCAAGACAAAGAATTTTTTTTAGAGGGTTTACAATTATTTTATAAACGTTGTGTTAAATGTGTAAGTCTTAAAGGAGATTATGTTGAATAAATAAAATTTTATTTTGAATTATTGTGGCGTTTTATATGGTAGGCTAAGTATTTATCAACACCCCCTCGTATATAGTTCTTATATTTTTATTTATACTTAGTCGCTAACTCTCACTCTCATTACTGTTTATTTCCCTACTTCCTTCTTCGTGACTACTTAAAATTTTAAGGATTCATTGTGGTTTTATAAATTCTTTATATTCAATTTAAAATCTTATATACCTATCTAAATTTCAACATATATGTCTTTCATATTTATAAATAAATGTTTAATATTTCGAGAGTGTTCTTGTAATTTCTCGAAAACTTTTTTTTTTCCTTAGGCGTACGGTAGAAGTGCCTACTTATCCCACTGTTTTTCTATTCTATCCGCAAGCGAAGTGAAGTTAGCGCTGCAATGCGTTGACCTTGTATGAAAATCTTCCAGCGTTCTAACCTCAAAAATTAATTGTGACTACGTATGTGTCGGTTTTTTAGTTATTTGTGCAAATAGTTTTAATTGAACTTGAATGAATCTGCCAGAAGATATTGTTGCTGCGCCAACAGCAGCAATCGGACAAACGATTCCCGTAAAGTCGGGAAATAAATATTTTAATGCTTTCGAACATTTAGAAATTTATATTTTTATACCGACGGGCTATAAAATCTTTATAAAATACACAAATTGGAATAAATAAATTTTAAATTAGTTTATTTTATATAATTATATTTTAAAAGTATTTATATTCAAATGAAAACTATTTAATTTAAATCAACTAATTAATTATTAGCATTCAATTAATAATAATAAGCACAACTGCCGTACTTATAAGAAAAAATAGCGTACTTTACTCGTGGGAGAAGTACGGGTTTGTCCCCTAGTAAAGTAATATACGATTAACGTCTTACATTTCCTTTTATAAGTTAATTTATACTTTATAACTTTAAACAAAAATGGCACTTAGATATAATAAGTTATTTATAACTATTCGCGATGAAAGTTAACCTGAAGTCACCAAGCGTTAAAAACCTAAATCCGTCTCTAACGTTACAAAAGCTTGATTACGTAACTTAAAGACGCTTCACTAAGATTTCATATTCATATACAGAATAAAAAATATTATAGTATAACATATAAAAGAACCATATGTTACATAGCCATAGGTACCTACTTACTATTGGGATGGGATCGGGCAGGTCTATTGTGAGAATTGCTGTAACGACGCGAGCGCTCAACATGGGAAAAATCGCACTATTTTTGGACCTAGACAGCTGACAGACACTGTGAATTTGGGAGTTGGACATTTGAATTTGTTGTGATAAATTGCACAAACAATGACAAGAATAATAAAAATGATAATAATAAGTTGAAACTTCGATTGACACATGCGAAATACGTTGTAGCTGTCCAAGATTATTTAGCGGTGCCACATATAGTAACTTGCCCGGTCCCAATATGTATAACTAATTTTAGAAAAAATCAATTTGTTGTCATACTTATCGTTGTAAATTTCGAAGAGGGTTTGAACACCGAACTTCCTCCCCTCCCCTTGGGTATGGCCTTGATTTGTCGTTAAATGATTTTGTTGTATTACTCTTCAACATTTTATTTTCTTCAAAAAAATTTCAATTGGGCAACTCGACCTTGTAACCTGATAACAAGCTGACTTGACAATTCTTTTAAAAATAAAATTTTATTCGTACATTCAAATATCTAGGTAATATGGTTTCGTGATCAACAGAAATTTATCCGGCAAAATAAAAAGTTTTTTTGCAATTAGTTAAATAAAATCTTGTTAACAACTATAACCTAGAACCGGAGCATTATTTTTTTTTCAGATTTCAATTTGTTTATCGTGACGAAATAGAGCGAGAAATTCATTGATAAATTGATATTTTATTTTATCTTAGTGAACAAAAAATACTTTTACGTCGTCGATAATAAAAGTTAACGAACTAATTTATGAACGAAAAATGTAACATCCTTGGAGGTTATTGCTTCTTGCCCGCAATCCTTTTTTTGTCTGCAAACACTTTCGCTGAACCAACTTCGATTTTATTTTTATGTTTGTGTGTACTATTATAGGGATGGAAACAAGAAAATAACAAACGAATAAAAAATTATTCTCCTTTATGTTAGATATTAGTTTGAAATATTTATATACATTATACGCTCTAATAGATTTGTTTTATTTCACTTTTAACTGTCAAATTGTACATTTTGATCTGTTGGAAAATAAGTGATTTTTAGCAACTGAACACCTGACGATAGTGACGTAAAATAAGAAATTGTTTTCATTAAACTTGTTAAATAAATTAGCGGCTAATATAAAACGATAAAGATATTTTTATTAATTATATTTTTGATAAATTTAACAAAATTACCCTCTATCTAATTATTTGTAATGATTTTTTTTTATCTGGAAATTTATTTATTTATTTATTTATATATAAATGTTTGAGAAATCAACAGTTATCCTATGACAGACTTCCACGAATTTACAATAAGTTCAATACAAACATATATTTATATAGGTACATTACATATTGTAGCGAACCCAGGGTCGTGGCGCGGGCGGCGGCCGCTAGCGCACAGGTCAAAACACGTCCGTTCGCTCCCTATTGTTCTGATCGGGGTCGGCGAATATTCGAGAAATTAAAAGGTCAAAGAATATTCGAGAATGAAGCGTTTTAATATAAATACCCCAAGCAAAAGAACGCGAGGACAGTCTTGTGTTAATACGTGTAGTGTACAGATGGTGATATAAATAAATAGACGGTGATATAAATAGTGTTGAAATAAATATTGCGTAGTTTTAATTGTTTAAATAAATTATCTTAGTGTTTAAGTCTTTAGTAATAATAATTAGTTCTTAAATTAGTGTTTATATTTTTTTAATTCTTAGTGTTACTTATTTTTTATTTATTCTTTATAATTTATATTTCTTTAATTAAACTTAGTTATATAAATATTTGTGTTTTAATCAATTTTACACTTCACCTAAATAAATAAAACGTTACAATTGGTGTCAGGTGTGAGGGTTAATAAACTGTGAAGTGTAAAATAAAAATAAATAAAATGGCTAAATTAAGTGAATTAAAAGTGACCGATCTCAAGAGGGAGCTGGAAGACCGAGAGTTAGAGACATCGGGATCCAAGGCTGTTCTGCAACTTCGTCTACGGCAAGCTTTAGTAGAAGCTGGTGAAAATCCAGATGAGTTTGTATTCGAAATTGCGGGTGGTTTCACCGATTTTGTTAAAATTCTGAAAGAAAATTCCAGAAGTTTAGAAGAAAATTCTAGAACTTTGGAACAAATGAAAGAAAGTTCTAAAACATTAGAACAAAAATTAGAGGAAAGTTCTAGAAAATCTGAAGAAAATTCTAAAGCTTTAGAACAAAAGTTGGCGGAAAGCTCTCGAACTTTGGAAGAAAAGTTAACAGAAAATTCTAGAATATGGGAGGAGAAATTAATGGAAAATTCTAAAAGTTTGGAGGACAAGCTAAACGAACAATTGAAAGAAAGTTCTAGAATATTAGAAGAGAGAATAGAAACTTACGAGAAAAAAGTTGACGAGTTGCAGCAAAATTTCTCTAATATTACGCCAGCGGTTTCAAATTCTAATGTGGCAGATATTATTCAAGTAAACAAAACAGTAAAAGCGGAACATAATTCAAAACTGCACATTAAAGCACCCGAATTCGATGGCAAGTCATCATGGCCGAATTATGTAAAACAATTTGAAGCCGCTGCCAAAGCAAATGGGTGGACTTCCAAAGAAAAGGCTACTGCGCTGACAGTTTCGCTACGTGGGGAAGCCATCGATATCCTACAAACGTTAAAAGAAGATGAACAAGAAGATTACGAACAACTTGTTAAGAGATTGGATATGCGATATGGCAATGCGCATCTGGAGCAGGTGTACCAGACGCAACTGAGGAACCGATATCAGAGTTCAAAAGAGAACCTTCAAGAATTTGAAGCGGATATAGCTCGTTTGGTTCGTCTTGCACATCCTACAGCCCCTGACAGCGTCTTGGAATGCCTAGCTACACAAGCATGTATCTACGGGGTCCGAGACAATGAAACTCAGCAGGCACTACGATTGGCTCGACCAAAAACTCTGGTTGATGCACTTTCATATGCCTTAGACCATGAAGCTGCGAAACAAGCTTCACGTAATCAATCGCGAGTGCGAAATATCGATGCTGAGAGGCCCGAAGACACCGAAGATTTAGAAGACAAGATAAGACGAATTACGTCTGAAATTAATGCCGCGGGAAGAAAGAAACTCCGCTGTTGGAATTGCGGTGAATTAGGTCACCCGCAAAGGCTCTGCAGAAAACAACAGAGGAAAGCAGAAGCAAGAAAAGAAGAAAAAGAGTCGGAAAACTTAAGTCGGGTTGATGTGAAGGGGCAATCGTCGACCCGTATTCCAGTAACCCCAGAATCCATTAGTTATGTCGCATCCCTTCATCATCAAGCTAACAGTGTCTATGTAGACGGCTCTATCGACAGCAGGCCGCTTAAAATGTTGCTGGATACGGGTGCGACAAAAACAATAATCAGACCCGACTTAGCAAGAAAACTGTGCAGGAAACATCTACTTCCAACAAAGTGGCAGATACGCACAGCCACCGGAGAACAAGCTACCGCATCTGGAGAAATAGATCTGAGCATCACTGTTGGAAAAACGTGCATTA
This sequence comes from Stenolophus ochropezus, assembly GCA_035578165.1. NCBI lineage: Eukaryota > Metazoa > Arthropoda > Insecta > Coleoptera > Carabidae > Stenolophus > Stenolophus ochropezus. The sequence continues at coordinate 17,938,106 of JAQOWZ010000010.1, read as the reverse complement.
AACATCGTGTGCTGGTAGCTGATGTAGAAGATGAATTCATTCTCGGCATGGACATTATGAAAAAGCATGGATTTAAACTTGACCTGAAGAATGGAGTGATGATGGTCAATGATGAAGAATTGGTATTAAATCCACGAGACGACAATGCTATGTGAGTACTAATAACGGAAGATGTAACCCTCCCAGAACGAAGTGAATCAATCGTGGAAGCACAGCTAGAGGGTAGCTTCTGTGAGGGAAACATTGTCATGCTCCAGCCGAAAAACGATGATGCCAAAACTGGGACTGGAGTTGTAATTGGAAAAGCCTTGCTCAAAACCGACAAGGTTATCCCAGTTCGAGTAATGAACATTAATTTTTATCCAGTTATACTAAAAAAAGGGACCGTAGTAGGTGAATGTTCAGCGGTATCATCAATTATTCGAACTGTAAAGGCCAAAGACAACACATCCTGTGAAGTTCCAGATATTCTAATCAAGGAGCTGTCTTCATCGTTCCCGGACTTGACTGCCGATCAGAAAACCAAGGCTAAGAACTTAATTGGGACTTTTCAAGATGTGTTCCAATTTGACAAGAAGGACAAAGGGCGAACCAATGTAGTCCATCATAAAATAGACACCGGAGACGCAAGACCCATCCGCCAAACAGCAAGAAGATTACCACTGGCGAAGCGGGAAGAAGCTGAAGAAATTATAGAGGATATGAGGACGGAAGGTGTGATTGAACCTTCAAACAGTCCATGGGCTTCACCAGTGGTGTTAGTAAAGAAGAAGGATGGTTCTACAAGATTTTGCGTCGATTATCGTCTACTTAACAACGTGACGAAGAAGGATAGCTACCCGCTACCCCGAATAGACGATACACTGGACACATTGGCAGGATCAAAGATTTTCTCTACTCTTGATTTAAAGAGCGGATACTGGCAAGTGGATTTAGATCCAAAAGACAAAGAAAAGACAGCTTTTACCATCGGTACCGGTCTGTGGCAATTTACTGTTATGCCATTTGGGCTCTGCAATGCCCCTGCAACATTTGAACGACTTATGGAAACCGTGTTAGCTGGACTGTCGTGGAAAACATGTTTGGTTTACCTAGACGATATTATTGTGGTAGGAAAAACGTTCGAGAACCACATGAAGAACTTGGAAGAGGTTTTCCAAAGATTGAGGAAGGCTAACCTGAAACTCAGTCCAAAGAAGTGTCACTTATTTCAAAAAGAAGTTCATTATCTTGGACACGTAGTTTCTGGTAAGGGCATTGCAGTTGACCCGGAGAAAATAAGGGCTGTGAGTGACTGGCCAGTCCCGAGAGATAAACACGAATTGAGAAGTTTCCTTGGTCTCTGTACATACTACCGACGTTATGTACCTGGATTTGCCAATATAGCGAAGCCATTGACAAGGCTTACTGAAGAAGGCAGAAAATTTATCTGGGAGATGGACTGTCAAGCTGCGTTCAAACAACTTAAATATTCCTTGACAAGCGCACCTGTCCTAAGTTATCCTTTACCAGAAGGAGAATTCGTTCTAGATACAGATGCCAGCAACGTTGGAATTGGTGGCGTTCTCTCCCAGATACAAGACGGACAAGAGAAGGTTATTGCCTATTTTAGTAAGACCTTGTCAAAACCAGAGAGGAATTATTGCGTCACCAGAAAAGAACTTTTGGCTGTCGTGAAATCCGTGGAGCACTTCTACAAATATTTGTACGGTAGAAGATTTCTTATAAGAACTGACCACGCTGCTCTCAAATGGCTGCTACAATTTAAGAATCCTGAAGGTCAGGCAGCTAGATGGATTGAAAGATTGCAAGAATATAATTTTGTTATTGAGCATCGAGCAGGTACAAGCCATCGTAATGCTGACGCATTATCAAGAAGACCTTGCCAGGACGAATGCAAGCATTGTAGTCGTCTAGAAGAAAAACTCTCTACCATCGCCAGAACAACAGTAGTAAATGATAGTTGGCAAACGGAAGACCTTCGCAAGGACCAAGAGAATGACTCGGACTTGAAAATCATACTGGATTGGAAACGTGGCGATAGCAGACCAGTTTGGGAAGATGTTGCACGACACTCACAAGGTGTAAAATCGTATTGGGCGCAGTGGGAATCTATTGTGGTTGAAGAGGGCCTCCTGAAACGTGTCATAGAGAATACTGAAGGTACTGAGAGTAGGACCCAGCTGATAATCCCTAAAAATAAAGTACCAGAAGTATTGCAAAAGATCCACGACGGATCTGGACATTTTGGAGTAAATAAAACCGTCGAGAGGCTACGCCTACGATTTTACTGGGTAAATTGCAAAGAAGATGTTAAAGAGTGGTGCAAGAAATGTGTGGTCTGCGCGGGAAGTAACGGGCCACATAGGAAAAGAAGAGCTCCAATGCGCCAATATAACGTTGGAAGTCCCTTTGAACGCATTGCGATTGACGTGGCCGGACCATTCCCCGAAACTGATGAAGGAAATAAATACATAGTAGTAGTAATGGACTACTTTACTAAGTGGGTCGAAGCCTATCCATTACCCAACCAGGAAGCCGTAACGGTTGCTGAAGTCTTGGTAAAAGAATGCATCTGCCGATTTGGAGTACCGCGAGAGATACATTCCGACCAAGGAAGGAATTTCGAGTCTGCTCTGTTCCAAAATATCTGTAAGATATTAGGAATAAAGAAAACCAGAACTACTGCATTACACCCGCAGTCCGATGGCATGGTTGAACGGATGAATAGAACAATAAATCGGTATTTGTCAAAGGTAGTCTCTAACCATCAACGAGACTGGGACCGACATCTTCATCTATTCTTGTTGGCTTACCGTTCATCCGTGCATGAGACAACAGGGCAGACACCAGCAAACATCTTATTCGGGCGGGAGTTGCGCTTACCATGCGACCTGATATTTGGCAGTAAACCCGGTGAAGATCTAGCCGGGGAGGACTATGTAACGGACTTACGGAGAAGAATGAATGACATCCATGAACAAGTCCGTACAAATATTCAAGGTGCCAGCGATCGGATGAAAGACCAGTACGATGTCAAAGCTGAAAAAGGTGGTTTTCAACCTGGGAATTTGGTGTGGCTTTATAATCCACAAAGACGTCGTGGCTTATCACCGAAGCTGCAAAAGAATTGGGAAGGTCCCTACGAGATTGTAAAAAGAATAAATGATGTGGTCTACAGAATTAGGAAAACACCTAATGGAAAGCCGAGGGTAGTCCACTTCAATCGGTTAGCCCCTTTTGCTGGTGATAATTTTGACGATCATCGTGGAGCGACGGTTCGCCGGGTTGTAGCTGAGGAACCCACGTATGATGACTTTATGGAAAGCCATTCCACTGGTCACAAAGTACGGTATGGCGTGACACAAGAAAAACAACGAGATCTGTTCACCGTGTCCCCAGAATATTCCCGTCCAACTGTCGGGAAAACGCTACAACTGAAGGATGATAACGTAGAAAACAAGCGGTACCTTTACTACCTGGTTACGAAACAATATTCATATCAGAAGCCGTCTTACCGCAGTTTATGGGACTCGCTGTGCGATATGAGGGACCATTTGTTGCACAATGACATCATGAAGCTGGCAGTACCGAAGATTGGCTGTGGACTAGATGGTTTGGATTGGAGGATTATTAGAAGCATGTTAGAGACAATCTTCCGCTTTACCGGAGTGGAAATTCTAGTCTGCAGCTTCAACTCTACCGGCCAAGAAGAGCTCAAACGGACCGTCGACTGTTACTTCTTCAAGACTTCCAGATGCACCAAGGGTGATGCATGCAGATTTCGTCATAACGAACTGTTCCGGGACGAAACAGTCTTCAGGAGGGGGCAATGTAGCGAACCCAGGGTCGCGGCGCGGGCGGCGGCCGCTAGCGCACAGGTCAAAACACGTCCGTTCGCTCCCTATTGTTCTGATCGGGGTCGGCGAATATTCGAGAAATTAAAAGGTCAAAGAATATTCGAGAATGAAGCGTTTTAATATAAATACCCCAAGCAAAAGAACGCGAGGACAGTCTTGTGTTAATACGTGTAGTGTACAGATGGTGATATAAATAAATAGACGGTGATATAAATAGTGTTGAAATAAATATTGCGTAGTTTTAATTGTTTAAATAAATTATCTTAGTGTTTAAGTCTTTAGTAATAATAATTAGTTCTTAAATTAGTGTTTATATTTTTTTAATTCTTAGTGTTACTTATTTTTTATTTATTCTTTATAATTTATATTTCTTTAATTAAACTTAGTTATATAAATATTTGTGTTTTAATCAATTTTACACTTCACCTAAATAAATAAAACGTTACAATATAATTATTTTGTACTCAAATCGAATCATAACATACATACCTATGTGTTTTTAAGAGCTAATTTGAAGGTTCTTAGCGATAAATTTAAAAGATCCAAGTGCTGATTTAGTATTATTTGTTAAACTTATCATTTACCTTCAATTAACAATTTAGCAATTTCGCTGTCAACTTTCACTTCAAGTATCTGAACTTCTAAACCTAAACCATTAAAAAGTATGACTTTTCCATGTTTATAATTTATTACAGTTTAAATCAAAATCTTAAATAAAATTGGTAAGTCTCTGACCAAAATGAAAGTTCCCTGATATTAGAAAGAGACAACCCATGAACGTACCATTAGCTGTTACGTCTGGTACGACGAACAAACTCCACGAATGATGTCATTACTTCGTCGTGAATATAAAGCTGGCATAGGTACAATGAAATAAACATAATATTAACTAAATAGTTGTTAAAATTGACCAATGAACACATTAACAGATAAAGAGTAGTATAACATAAAATAAGATTAAAAGAGAAAATTTACATTTTTGTTTATATCTGCACACCTATGCATTTTTTGTAAAAAACAAAACCATGTATAAAATGACCGCCACATGAGACAACTTTTGTCTAATTTAATCGACTTTATATCTGTTCTCGAGATCCTTAGCTTAAAACAATTTCATTGGTCAGCCTGTACCTATATTTATATCAGAAAACTATTCAATGGAAAAAACTACGCTAGATAAAAATTATATCAGAAATATAAAATAGTATTAAAACAATCAACATGGTAACTTCAATGATGATAAAAACAAATATTTTGCAGTGATTTTTTACTTTCTAGTTTATGACCTCTTTAATGTTATTTACTTCGTAAAAATTATATCATCAGCATTCTTCAACATGATATTTGGTCCCTATTCCGATAAAGAGCCAATAAACAAAAATAACCATTAGCAGATAATCTCATTTAAAATAACAACCAATATAAATAAAACTCACTTGAAATATAAATTTTGACACTGTACCCTTGAAAGCAAATAAGATATTTACTACAATTTAGTAATTCATCCAGAAGCTATCAATGACGGAGTTAATAAATAATCCAAGATAAGCAAAGAAAAAGAAAAACAAATGGCGATTAGACTTTGTAAGATGGTTTGCCAGTTCATGAGTATATCAGCATGAGCGCAGCAACGAAGCGTGTTTGTGAGTAGAGTTGAACGCAGTTAGAAGGCGTGAGTTGTAAGTGTTTGTAATGGTTGTAGTGCTGGCAGTGGTGGTCTTGTGCTTCCTGCGGCATGGCGCCCTGGCTGACTTGGGAGAACAATGGGTGTACGAGTACCGCGCCAACACCACGGCGGGGAATAACTTAACCGCCGACGCCGCCTCACAATGGGGCCTATCTGCCAAACTAATCGTACTCTCTTATAAGGACTATAAAATTATCAAAGTTAGTATATCTCCTCTTTCCTTCATTCAAAGCATCATGACAGATTTAAACCAATAAATTACAGAGTGACACAACCTGAAATATGTATTATTGCATTCCATTTCATACTGAGCAAATATGTTATGAGTGATGAGCAAGTAAAAAAATAAGTAATGCCTAAAAGTTGATAAAGGTGGAAATTGTGTAATTTCATTGTTCGGAAATTGAAAACAAATATTTCTTTTTGATCTGTAACGGCTATCTTCAATGTACTATTAATAGATTTCAATTTCAAATTGCGAATAAACAATTTCAAAATGGAAACAATCAGTTTGGAATTGGAATAGTCCATTTTAAATTGAGATAAAACAATTTTATGTCAGAATAATCAAATTTAAATCGAGACGTACAAGACTTGATAACACAAACTCTAAATAAAATAGTTATTTAAGCAGCAAGAAATGAAAATACATTATAACCTTCGAGAAGGTACAAACTGAGGCGAAGCTTGTGGAGCCGAAGTGTATTTTATCGTACGAGAATAAGTAGTTGTGTTAGGTACTTACATTCCGAAGAATGTTAAATTATTTAATAACTTTATACTGTTAACATCCAGATCTAGACTTTCTAGACTCTTGTCTTTTCTTATCTAGATTATCAAGACAAGTCTTTCTTATTCAACCTAGATCAAGACGCGAATATTCTAGACAATTTTTAAAGATACTAGATTAATTATAAATTGAAATTTTCGGAATATAAATATATTATGTGAAGATTGTTCCATTCAACCTGAAATAGTGATTATAAAATAGAAAAAAAAAACGCTGCCAATGAATTATCTGTCCATGTTTCAAGCGTTTGAGCCGATTAACATAGAATCTTGAAACAATCTAGACTCTTGATACCTAGATAAGACTTTTATTCTAGACTTAGATTTAGTCAAGTCTTGACTTGAAATTTCTAGAAAGACAAGATTTTGCAAAATCTTTTCTTATTTTGTTTAGACCACTTGACAGTTCAGTTACTTATTTTGCCCGTTGCTAGAGTGTATATAACACTTCATTGACAATAGCAACCAAATAATAAATGTTATCAGAATCTTACGCCTTTCATTGCTAGGGAAATAATTTGTGTTGACTTTTTTAAGTCTTACAATAAAGAAAATGCAAAAACTATTTCAATATTGGTCGTCTTAGTTACGTAATTAACATGTGTGTCAGTTGTGACAGTTAATGACATGTTATTATAAATAATTTTATATTTTTGTAATATTGGCATATTATTTTAAAAAAAGAATCAAAATTCAACATAAATAATATACCTACATGCTGTTAAATCATTTATGATTTTATCTAATGTAGAATTTAATTTTGAACAACTTTGGACTCTTGTAGTTTTGCTCCAAATCTAACACTGTTAAAGTCCAATGTTCCGCGTTTCGTTTACACACTGTATATACGTATATTATGTTTTATAACAGGTATTAAGGATACAAGTTTGATATAACTTTCAAAATGAAACGCGTTCATTGTTAAATCACGAGGCGATGAGCCGTATGTTTTAATCATACAAGTTCATTAAGAGACTATATTAAATGTGTATCCTTCAATATTTTATCTAAGACAGTTTGAATTGATTATGAAATACATTTTTTATATAATTTTTGACATGAATGATAAACACAAATGTTGATTTTTATTAATTGTTTTGATTATTAAGTATGCTTGTTTAAAGAAAAAGAAAACATTTTAGTTGTGTCAAATTTTTTAAAATGGGTACATTTTATCTCAGTTTTCAAGATGAACTCAGTACGTCTGAGTCAGATATTGTTCCATAGTACACTGAAAATATAAATTTTCATCGAATTTTTATTATTAGTTATCTTATGAAATAAATAATTCATAATGACACACAAGACCGATTGCACTAATATTACTTAAATTTTAAGTTTCCCTGAAATGGACAATATCACATCGGAATGAAATGTGAAATGAATTATTTAACATTGTTGTTAAAATTTCGTTGAGCATTTTTTTGTTCAGGTGTTGTTTAAAATTTAACCTTGTTGGTGCAAAGTGCCCTATGAAAATCATAATGGCATTCAAATTAGTGTGCTAATTACTTATTACAACACAGTCATAGATAAATAAAATAACGTTTCAAATATAAAAATGTAAAAAATTAATTTCTTTAATTTATTAATATGGATGACAAGGTTTCTAAGAAAGTTATAAAAAAGGGCATAATATAAAATTACCACCGGGAGCGGTAAAATGTCTCGAGCGGACCCTACTTGTAGTACAAAATGTTTGTCAAAAAATAACTATTCCTAATTAAAAATTAGATGTTCCCATTGCAGTGGCGGAACTATAGGTGGGCCAGGGTGGGCCGGTGCCCACCTTTAAAAGGATGCATTGGATGCAGTTTTTATTTCTAAACAAATACATATCTCACAGTTTGTTCTAAATTAATAGGTAATAAAGACATATTGAAAAATGAAAACAGTAACATTGAATTTCCTATGTTCAGAAATTAAAGTAGACACTCGGTACATAACAATGGCACGGCCCACTAAGATTTTCCGGTGCCCATCGCGTGGCCCACCTAACATTTTCCCTCTAGTTCCGCCACTGTCCCATTGTGAAATTGAATTTACATTTACAAATTGTTTGTTGCCTAATTGATATAACAGGAAAAAGTATAATTTCTAATCTTTCCGTTATTTTATCACTGCTCAGGATAATTAATGAACTGTTCTTGTCTATTAAATTATTTATAGTTGATATATTGTATATAATAGAATAGAATATTTGATGATTTAAAAAATAAAAAAATCTGATGTGGACACTACATGATTTCCTTTTTTAAATTATAGGTACACATTTTTTACTGTATTTCATTTGAACTTATTTCCTTAAAAGTGCGATTATTCTACTGTTAATCATTCTTCAACTTCCATTCGTTTCATATCTTCGAACTTCCATTTGAAATGGATCATCTTTTGAATATCTTTACACTATTCCTTATTGCACTACACAAAATTATTATAATCGCTAAAAACCTTGCAAAGAAAGTTGTTTTCATTTTTTCGTACATATTTCTCAGGAATAAATTTTTATAGTTGTCAACATCAATTTATTAAAAAAAAACTAAAAAAATTTCTACAAAAGTTAAAAGCCAACTAAATTATTCTTTTCATTTTTAATAAGTTTCTGTCGATTGGAACCAAAAATGGAGGAGCATAGCAATTCCATAAACAGAATTGAAACATTCTACGGCTAATCGTTGTTTAGTTATGTAAAAAATTTAAAAAAAAACACTATGAGCAAAGTTCCCTTTCGGCACTGCAATAAAAAAGGGAGGCGGACACCTAGATGCAGTCTCATAAAAAAATCAAAATTATATGGCTAATCAATTTTGATTTATGCTAGGTATGTACTTATATATGTACATACATACGTCATGCCGAAGGGATCAGCCAGAATGTATATTTCCGTTGAAATCTGAAATTACAATACTTCCTTTACTTCGTATAAGAGGAAGTAAAAAGAGAAATGAATTACGATCCTAAAAATAATCACTCTTATCTTGTACCTAAAGTACTGTTTTGAAAAAGCCATTAATAAATAAAATGTATTATTTTGGTGTTAACATTGTGCTTAAAACAGAATATTATAACAAATAAAGAATGATATATATTAGTAAAATATATTATTAAAAATTCCATAATAATGTTAAAGAAGATTGATTTAATACATTTTAAAACATCTTTCTCAAACAAGTGTCCTGCTACACAGGTGTTCATTTTAAGTGAAAATTGCTATCTGGAAAACTGTGGAAAATACATAGTTGGTTAAAGTAGCACACAATTAACACAATTTTTTTAATAAACCTAACATATTTTATTCGATAAGTGCTTCTTAAAATATAGGATATCATATAATATGTATAATGACATAATTTTAAAACAAATAAAATTACAAATCTAATATTAAAATAAAGATCACTAAATATTTTATCTTAATTAAAAAAGTTTAATATTCATTCAAAATAGAGTCATGGAAAATAATCAAGTAATTAAAAAAATCAAATCAAATCGCAGTTTTTTATTCTTCTAAAAGTTACACCCTTTAAGAAAGAATAAAATTGATGCTAAATTTAATGATAATTATACATATAATATTCAATTAAGAACCATATGTTTATATTTATTTATTTAAGAATTATTATCATATGCATTTAGTGATTAAGTTTGTCAGTTGTAATGTGAGAAATACATACAATTATATATCATATCATTGAACACAATTCTGTAGAAATTTATTTATAGTAATTTATATCATTTTGTTATTTTACCGAATTTTTAAATATTGTTACATTTACGAGGAATGTAATCATAATTATATTGTACAAAGGTTAAAAATACATAAATGACGGACTAATTTTAAAGTAGTGATCAAAAATTATCATGTAATACAAAAGAAGTCAAATTAAATACCATTTTTTATATTTGTATATTTGCCTTCTTCAAGAAAGAATAATATTAGGGGTAGATAAAATGAGTAAATAAATATTATTATCACGTGTTTATATTAATTTATTTACAAAACGTAATAACTTATGCATCCTTTACGTATTAATATCTACTTCAGAACTATTATTGTATGGAAAAAAAGAGCATTAACTAATTAAATATGTCAGTTATGATGTTATGGATAAAATTAAATATTGAACAAAATAGTAATTTCAATTTAATAGCGCAGAAATCTAAATATTTTGTTGTTTTTTTTCAAATTTCAAAATATTGTCACATTTTAGAGGAATGTAATCACAAATTATTGTATAAACATATAAGATTAAAAGTAAGGAAATTACTAAGGACAAGCTACAGAGGCGAATTAATGTTTATTGGGGCTCTGGGCAGTAATGATTTTTGATATATTAAAATAAGTGTCCGACCGAAATTCGGTTTCGTTTTCGATATCGATCAATTTCAACCAAAAATGCTAGTGTTCTTGTGAGATTTTGTCCGTTATTTCAATTTTGTTCCTTTCGAAGACATAATTATTATTTTATTATCGTTATTCTGAGGCTGTGTGTACAAAAGTGCCAAGTACAATATGAGGCAATATAAGTGTTCCTGTATCTCCTAAGCGGAGCATACGGCAATCGAACTCACCTAGGCGCAGTTCTAACTACCGTACTGTCGGTTGTTTCATTTACCAGTGCTACTTCTATTTAAGATGTATAGATGGCAAGTATATAACATCCGAGTGTGTTACACAAGTAGCTGTGTTTTATTATTTTACGACAAATCACACGTTGTCGGTCGCTGGGACTTGAACTTACGATCTCAAGTTCAAATGACGTCACAGCGAGTTAGAGATGTGCGCTAGTTCGCTCAGCCATCCAGCAATATGAGGCAAGATCCCATTAATTTAATTTGTATCATTAACACAAAGACTTTATTGTAGAATTGAGAAAGTTATTTTAAGAGAAAAAGCATTCTTTATAAAAGAAACAGGTATTTAGTAACAAATACTTCTTGAAAAGAGTACTTCTGAGATTGTGATTGCTTGTGATATTTGAGAGGTGTTGAGAAATAACTGTCTTTACTTCTAATCGGCGTTGTAGAGTCCCTGGAACCGTATTAAGTATAAAATGTTTAATAACTTTTATACAGGGTGTTAATACTAAGTTGTACCATCCGAAAACGGTAGTTAGAACTCATTGAGATAAACAACTTTTCTTAGTACAAATTTTTGATTTGGAGCCCCAGTTCATAGTTATTGGCGTTCTTTTGTTTTTAGAAAAATCGTCATTACTCCCTTATTTTAAGAGATATTGAAAAAATACAAAAACTCTCAGCATTTGCTTTTAGTTCTCTAAAACTTTTGTATTTACAATTATTTTCTATTTTATCGAATGACAAAATGGCGACCGATCAAAAATTTCAAAACAAGATATTTTGAAAACCACTCGATCGATTTTTGAAAATAAAACTTTATAAAATCCTTATACAAACTACTAACAAATGCCTGAAACATTTTGATTCGATCTGTCGAAAAAAAATTTTTATTCAAATTTAATTACAAGATAAATTTTAACAAACTGCAATAATAATTTAAAACAAAATAGGCTTGCTGCCATTAAACAAAAAAATAAACAAGAAAAACAAGAAACAAACAAGAAAAAATACAATGAACAATGAAACTGCAAGGGAGGTACTAAATTTGATTTTCAAAATGGCCACCATTCGCAGCAACACAAGCTCGGCAGCGTGTTTTAATATTACAAGAGACACTTGCAAGAACTGCCTGCCTGTCTTTTATATCTTCTGCTGCAGCTACTACTCTAGCCACCAGTTCGAATTCAGTATTTACTGGTGTCTCATATACCAAGGTCTTCATCTGACCAAAGAAAAAAAAATCTAGGGGAGTTAGGTCGGGACTCCGGGCTGGCCACGCAACGGGACCTCCTCTCACAATCCACTTATTCGGATATTCTCTATTTAGAAGTGATGTGACTTCTCGGGTTGTGTGAGCCGGTGCTCCATCATGTTGAAACCAAAGTCTTTGTCTAATGTTTAGCGGTAAGTCATCAAGAAGCTCTGGCAGAACGTTATTTAAATTATTATTGCAGTTTGTTAAAATTTATCTTGTAATTAAATTTGAATAAATTTTTTTTTTCGACCGATTCGAAAAAAAAATGTTTCAGGCATATGTTAGTAGATAGTATAAGGATTTTATAAATGTTTTATTTTCAAAAATCGATCGAGTGGTTTACAAAATATCTTGTTTTGAAATTTTTGATCGGCCGCCATTTTGTTATTTGATAAAATATAAAATAATTGTAAATACAAAAGTTTTAGAGAGCTAAAAGCAAATGCTGAATGTTTTTGTATTTTTTCAATATCTCTTAAAATAAGGGAGTAATGACGATTTTTCGAAAAACAAAAGAACGCCAATAACTATGAACTGGGGCTCCAAATCAAAAATTTGAACTAAGAAAAGTTGTTTATCTCAATGAGTTCTAACTGCCGTTTTCGGATGGTACAACTTAGTATTAACACCCTGTATATGTCTCCAAGATAGCTTGTTCAGTATAGCTTCCTAAGGTAGTTGGATCTGTTATATACTTAGTGACATCAGTCTGTAATTATGTCTAGTGTGTTTAATAAATACCTAACGGTCCATGGTATTCCACGACGCAGTTCGTGTCATATTTGCAATTTAACGACTATGCCCATAAATAAAAAAAAGTTATATACAGGATGTTCCATTTAAGTGTGCCACCATTGCTATCTCAAAAACTATAAGAGATACGAGGTTGGTTAAATTAGCAAAGAACCACCATTTTACAAGACTATTAAAATAAGCCAAACAAATATTTTTTTAAACCAGTGGTTCTCAAGATATGGAGCCCAACTTTCTTATTTTAAATGGAACACCCTAATAATTTTTACATAATTGGATTCTACATAAAATTACAAATCCAATAATATGTTTGAAGTTAAATTTCAGTTAAATAATAAAATCCCTATATTATCATTTATTTTGCATACTTTTACCTAAAAATAGTAGTTATCAGGAATAAATAGAAAACAAACGTTAAATTCTGCCTTTTTATCACACTAATTCTACCTTTAAATTAAAAAACTGCTATTTTCAGGTAAAAGTATGAAAAATAAATGCCAATATAGTGATTTTATTATTTAACCAAAATTTAACTTCAAACATATCAATGGATTTGTAATTTTATGTAGATTCCAAATATGTAAAAATATATAGGATGTTCCATTTAAAATAAGAAAGCTGGGCCCCATATGTTGAGAACCACTGGTTTAAAATATATATTTTTTGCTCATTGTATTAAGTCTTGTAAAATGGTGGTTCTTTGCTAATTTAACCAACCTCGTATCTCTTATAGTTCTCGAGATAGCAATGGTGGCACACTTAAATGGAACACCCTGTATACCTAACTTTGAGAAAACGGCTTATTGAAGTGCTCAATGCAAAAACCCAAGTTGTTTGCAAATTGCAATTTTCCAAAAAAAATTCGACCTCAATGTATTGAAAATGTAGAAAAGTCCATATATTTATTATTATTAATAATTATTAGAATTTTAATTTGATATCAATTCGTTGGGTATTTGGCCCAAAATAAACGTCTGCATTAATTAAACAGTGGAACAATTAAACGAAATCGTCTTTGTATATAATATATTTTTTTGCACGATTTGGTTTTAGAAAGGGATTATTGATAGGGTTTCCAAGGTTGCTTATACTGATTGCTACATCTTACAAAAAGGTAAGAACCGTTTTAGGAAGATAAGTAGGTTCGTGGTTACTACAAATACGCAGAAATGATTTAGTAAATTCATTTATTGCTATTAAAATTAGAAGTGCAATTATTAATACTATACAATTACTGATAAATAATGATACCTTGTAAATTCATATTGCTGTTATATCTAACACAAAAACACAACCACAAATAACAGGACTTTGACATATTGCAAAATGAAACGAAATGTTTGAAAAATATAATCGAAATGGATTTACGTTTTTCATGAATGAATTTTAATACACCTCATTTGGATACTTTTTTACTGACATTGAGGGAAATTTAATTCATAATACAAAAAAAAAGGTTGCACTGATTTAAATCACGTTTTTTTTCTTTTAAAAATCATTGGTTTAAACAATTTCTTCATTCTTCTGCAATTTTTATTTAACATCCCAGATTTACGAAAAGTGGGGAAAAATCGAATGTTCAGTGTTACCATGTGGCAATTGTTTCAGGAACTACAAAATCTGTTTGACTATATCGGTAATACGGCATTACTGATGTATTGTTTTGAATTTATAATACAGATTTTTGGCGATTTTATGTTTAATTTATTTTGAAATGTAAAATCGGGTTCTAACGATATCTAAGGGACGACTCATACTTCGTCGCTGTAGCCGAAAGTCGCTATAATCAAAGAAGATAAAATAATGTTAGAGTATACGGGCTGACGTTAGAACCAATTTGTCGTTTTACTGTTTTAAATCAAAAAAATCTGATTTTAATTTTTTTGAAATCGAGTTATTATGCAACCCTTTAACAAAAAATAGTCTTAGATCTGGTGCCTATGATGTTATATACCCTTTTTACCCAAGTTCAAATATTAAAATATAATTGGGTTAATGCGGCGCTGACTAATTATGTATGCAAGTCTTAAATCGATTCAATGAACTCTCTTGATATGAAAAATATCAATCTTAAGGTCATTGTAATATTAAGGTCATTATTAGAAAAAAAACATCTTGTAAACAGGAAGTAGAAATTGATTTAAATGTCTATTAATTTTATTTTGCCATTTTAGCTTGAAGATGTGGAAACAACAGCGTATAATGGGTTCATAAACGAAATTCCACACTTACCTGCTGTTCCGATTCCAGCGCAAACATCGATACTTACGGAGCCTTTTATTGTTCACTACAATCGCAATTATGAGAAACTAGAGCGATTGAATTTCTTACCTAATGAACCACAATGGTCTATAAACATGAAGAAGGGAATAGCTAGCGTGTTCCAAATTGATTTCACCAATTTGCCAACGAATGGAGACAAAGATGAAAATCTGCATGAAGAGGTAAGAAACTAAACTATATCTTGTATAAAATATTTATGTACTGTTTTAAGATGTAGAAATTTTACAAATTTAACGACATCTCATATTCACTTTAACAATACAAATAAAAGTTAAGATGACATTTAGCCGATCAAAGAATTAACATTTTTGAGCAATTTTTTTCTACATAATACCAATTTTGTTGCACGTTTGACGATTTTCTAAACTCAGTAACAAATAGGAGTGAGCTAGGTAAAAAAATCTAGTCACGAATGGAATTTGGCATAATTATTCCTTGAAATAAATATTTTTCAATAAATTGATATCATTTTGTCGGACGTTGTATCTAGCAATGACTATTTAAACGTGAAATTTCCGCTGCAAATACCACTACTGATAATTTTCAGTGTCATTTGAATGTGATAAGTTCATTAACCAAAATACTTAGATTTAAATGGATAACAAATTACAAGTATAATTATTACAAAATATTTTTAATCTAATCATATAGTGCAATTTTACATAATCAAAATACGTTAACTATATTTATTTACAAAAAAATGAGTATCAATACGGTTCTACATTTTGATTTTGTTAAAGAGAACCTTAAAAACGCAAAAACCAAATTCTGAACGAAAAAACGCGGTAGTGGCAGACTATTATTGCGGCCGCAGGTTTACAAAGAACTTTTCCTACTTCGCAAGTACAAAAACCAATCTACAATGGATCTGTTATTAAGCTGTCATAGGTAATATAAAATAAGAAACTGTGATATGATAAATCTTTATAAAATATAAAATATTAAGAAAATTATGTAACTTTTATTATAAGTATGTAAAAAATGCATGGATCACAAATTCAAATGATAGTTTAGTTTTAAATTTTAATTTCATACCTCTTTATAATCAAATCTTTATCTTGTTTCTTAAACAACAGTTTCTTATTTTTTATTATTATTAATTTCATATTATTAATTAATGAAAATTTATACTTATTTATATTAATTATATTTATGTACAACATATAATTGCAAATGACAATACGTTTAATTTAAAATAATAAAATAGCATATAACGATAAAGAAAGTAAGATGCAGTATCCACTAGATGTATCTCGCAAAACCACACCATATAATTTGTGAATGACATTTAGTACAAATATTTTTCAGTTACTTTATTAACAAGCGATTTTTAATAAAAAATTTCCCTTTTAAGACACTTCTTTCTAAAAGTAGTTATGTTAATGGGGAAGTTTGCCGATTTATTCTTTAAGATTCATGGACGCCCATAAGGGGGGACAAGAGGGGGCATTTGCCCTCCCTTGGCTTTTTACAAATTTTAAAAAGACGACAGATTACGTAATTGATGGTGAAATACACCATCGTTATGTTCTGTAAGAAATTTATTATTGTTTGCTGTATTTTAGAGCTTAGATTTTCTATGTGTGGAACAAATTATCCCTTATTATTTGTACTTAGTTATTTCAACAGTCATTAGAAAGTAGAAGCAAGACAATTAACTACAATAAACTTAATTTCATTAAAAAAATTTTCGACCAATTTTGGAAAGATGGAAGGAATTTAACAATTACCTTTACAAACCAATCCTAAATATAAGTAAGAATTTTTACTTTATGCTTTACTTTTGAAGAATTCTACTTTTTTACTAATAAATATATGTTTTTTGTTTATCTCTATAATATTTAAGTTTCTCTTAAATAGACAATATTTTTTTGTTGGTGTTGCTTGAAATTTAATCTTTGTTTGCAATACTGGGCATTAGAAAATATATATTTTATAATAATAAGTCAGTTTTTTTGGATTTTGCCCCCCTTTGAAAAATATTCTATGGGCGCCCATGTTAAGATTGTATTCAAAAGTGATATTCTACATTTTATTTCACTCAAAGATATTTAGCTTTCTCAAAAAAATGAAATTTTATACAAAAATGACGTCAAAAAATTTACGGAGACCGTATCGTCGTATCGTTTATATTAAGCAGCGCACGGTGCGTTTCCATGACAACAGGAGTTTCAAAAGTCAGGTCTCACTACCAGCTCTACGCAAGCGAATAACTCAGTTATGACGTCACAAAAGTTCCAAGATAAATAATTAATTATGAATATTTTAATTTTAGTTTTCAATTACATTTTATGTTATAATAATTATTCATAT
Source organism: Stenolophus ochropezus (assembly GCA_035578165.1). NCBI lineage: Eukaryota > Metazoa > Arthropoda > Insecta > Coleoptera > Carabidae > Stenolophus > Stenolophus ochropezus. The sequence goes on along the minus strand of JAQOWZ010000010.1, from coordinate 17,920,588 downwards.
ACTTTCGACTTGAAACGATTTTACCTATAATTTCAATCACGCTAAATTTCCGCATAAGTCGCGGATTGGCGCATGGATCGTCAGGAACGGCTGTTTGCAGTGGTGTAGCCAGGAATTTTGGAAGGGGGGGGGGGGGGGGTTCAAAATTAGATTAGATTACTTAATACATAGGTATATATACTCGTATATATCTATTTATTTATTAAGAAAATGTAAATAAATGGATATATAAGAATATTTTATTTTAAATTCGTCAAGGAGGAGGTCCGGACCCGTAACCCCCCCCCCCCCTTGCCTACGCCACTGGCTGTTTGCATAGTCTATTATTATTTAGCATCCCAGGTTTACAAAAATTATAGGAAAAGCGTGTGTATAGTGTTGCTATGTAGAATAAAAATTATGTTCTTGTTTTTGTGAAACACGTTTTTGAAAATATAAAACATATGTTTGAAAAAAATTAAAAATTGAATTAAATAAAAAATAAAAAAAAAATTGGGTTGAAACTCGTTTTCCGAAAATATTGGTAATTATGACATTAAACGAGTATTTCTATTATAAACATTATTTCGCTCAGATTTTGTAACTTTTTCCAAGTTTATAATATTTAAAAAAAAATCTATAAATTATGATTTCTTGTTGACCTGATTTGAATATAAATTGATAGAATCACAGTCGAGCAGCAGTTAATGAAATAGTACGTAAAATAAAACATGATTTCATGAATATTTATTTTGCTTTTAGTTGAATATCTACGGCAAATGTAAACTGGAGTATAAGAATTTATCTTCAAATACTACAGTTACTGTTCAGAAGAATATAAAGACAAATAATTGCGTAATAGAAAACTCTCCCAGGTACAACTGGGAAAACATTGATCTAGGCAACTTTGCAGGAGACATCTCAAGATATTACACATACAACAAACTTGTTTCAGACAGCACTTCTCCACCTAAAACTATTATGTCTAATGCAAGCTTTATTTACTGGTTACTGAAATCTGATAGAAACAAACATCATATTCATCAAACGTAAGTAAATAGCATAAAATAAATAAATATCCGTATTACATAAATTAGTTGCTAACTCCATTTTTAACTCATTTTTAACTACACTTTTAATTCATTCACACCCAACCATAACATAAACGTTCACTTTTATAACTGTATCTTTTGACTTTTTATAACAATAATATTATTTAAATAGAGTCTTTGGCTCTCTAAATTTATATCTATATATTGCACTACGCGTAGTTCGTATTGTCATATATTGCTTAATGTCCAGCAATTGACATGTGTTATGTGTTTATTGTACTCTACTATTCTTTAATTCTAATTTTTTTATGAACTAATATAGATGTAGGTATGTATGTAGTAACAGTAATTTTGTTTTTGTTTTAACCAGGTTTTGTCAAAAGTATAAGTGACTATATAAATTTCAAATCAGATTGTCCTAAAAATCGTGTGGTTGACTTTAATTCATATAAATAACAAAATTATAAAATCAGTATATGATTGCATTACCAACCTTATACTTTTATCAGTGGCGTGTGATGGGTTTTAAATTTGAGTAAACACGAAAAAATAATCGCAAATTTAAACTAATTTTTTTTAATGAAGAAAAAATAAAACTTTACCCATATATTTGAAAATAAGTTCAATTATTCTGTTTTTTCTTTGAGTGAAGGAGAACGAGGTTATTTGAAATAAATTTATCTGAAAATGATTTGCGGTTTACCATCTTTTAACTTTCGTTTACTTGATTTCGAATCAAAATGAAGGTATTTGAGTTTTTTAGACCTGACTTACTTTTTTATACAAAAAAATAATGTGTTCAACAGTTTAACAAATATTCAAATATACAGCCTGTAGCATTTTCACACATTATCTTGTTTTATTGATTCCAGTTCGAATAATACAAATTTGATAGTTAATGCGTTTCATTACAGTTGTGTTTATCCTAGATTTTATATTCTGCTCCAGTAAATAATGTATTGGTGGTCGAATAATACCCAAGATATAACTATGAAATATATTTATTATTGTAACACATTAATATATCAAACTGTATTGACAATCAATAGTTATATAACAAGAGGTTCGAAAATAATCGAATATACAGTTGAGGACGAGATGTGTTGCCTTGGTAACACATCGAGTCCGCAAACTGTATATTCAGATTATTTTCGAAGCTCGAGTTGTATATATTAAGACTATATAACGAGTAAATCAACTATATTAAACAAATTATTTACTTTATTCAGGGATGATACGATTAAATATGATTCAACTGTTTCCGAAACACCATTAGTGGTGTTACGCGAAAACACGACTTAGCAACATAAATAACCGATGTTATACATCGTAACTAAGAAAAATTCAACTATCTGATTGGTCCATTTTCCGATGAGTTGTATAGTCAAAAATATACTTGTTCTCCCCCAAGCACTCTTGATCCCACATATCTAATAATCATTTGTAGCAAGTAGCCAACACTACGTAAGCAGAGATTTTTCTGCTTATAGCAAAGCTTAACGAATGCTTCCGTACCGAATATACTATCCTTGCATGATTTTGAGAACAGACGAACCACTTCATCACTAGCTGAAATAGACTTATTTCTGCCTACCTTGGCATAGGATAAATCAAATTTACTCTTTCTTTTACGTTTAATACATATTAGAAGTTTAAGAAATTTTTGTTATATCAAAAAAAAGGTGAAATAAAATAGTATATACCAGATCTAATGGGTAAGCAGCAGTGTTGGCCAGATTTAAATCAACTGTTTTTTTTTTATAAAAATCATTGCCTTTTATCAAATATAAGGAAAAGATACTTGCTGCAAAACTATTAATAATATCCAACATATGTTCTGTACATAGTAATTAAATTACATATTATCACATTAATTGTCATGTAACAGAAGAAAAAAATAAGTATTTAAATGTGTAACAAAAAGTTAAACTTCTTTGTTACTTTTCCTAGTCCTTAATCATTCGAAACGTTTGAGTTTTGATTATAATATTATTTGAATAAGAAGACGAATTTCATCGCTTTTTTGGTTTTACTACAAATTTCATTGTCGTTTATGGAATAAAATATTTATATTGTTTTTAAAACAATTTCAAAAAATGCAGTAACACTTTAGATAACTTTAAGAATTAAAAAAGTCAGGATTTATTTCCTTTTTTTTCAAAAATCTCTGATAAAATAAATCATGACCACCATTGATAAGCAGTGGTAACCTTGCTTATCTAGACTACACGCCACTTTTACCATATTTATACATACAAAAATACATGATTGTAGATATAGAGGACAATTATTTCTAATTTTGTAAAGGAAGTTAATTTAATAAAATTATTATTTTAAAAATAACAAGTTACATAAAAGTTAAAAATATAAGAATAAATATTTTTTTCTTCAAACGTCATAAAAGTGACATCTTCTGTGACGTGATGGACAAGGTTGAAGTTTAATTTCTATGCCAACGTAATATAATTTTTATTCTAGCCGCCGTATAACATTGTCGCCGCCGTATAACATTGTCGCCGCCGTATAATATTGTCGCCGCCGTATAGCCAATAAGAAGCGCCGTATAATATTGTCGCCGCCGTATAGCCAATAAGAAGTAACTTGTACAATAGAAATCTGTAATATCGCCCTAAATATCACTATAAAAACTAGATAACCTAAGAATAAAGTTACTAAGAATTATGAATAACTGACAGATAACCTACATATTAAACGTCAAATAGTAATTTATTTTTTAAAATTTCTAAGTTTGAAGAAAAAATAGCATGTGTTATTCAGAGTAAAAGTGTCTTTGTGTGCCTCGCATGCAATTGTCCGACTCGCTTCGCTCGTCGTGCAAACTTCCATGCTCGCCACACAAAGTATCACTTTTACTCTTAATAACACAATATACTATTGTTTGCCGTAAAAATTTTCAATTAACAACCGTTTTTATGCAATTCGAAACTAAAAAATAGCATATTAAAGTTTTTAATTTTATTATCATTATCACTATCATGTCAGTTTTACATTAAATACAAAATAACACTTATCTAATGATTCTAAGAATAAAATATCTTTTATTTACAATGATAAATTACTACATGTGACGTTTAATCATTTAAATGTCAAATCAAGAATGAATTATCAGTGTAAAGAACATCTGAACTGGAAGTCACAGATTGGGTAAATTCACAAAACAAATAAGTAGAAGAGCGATTGTTTGTTTACCGGCATTATGTTCGGTATTTTTGCGCGATTCAACACACAATTTCAATTGATAATATGAAAAGTAAACAGAATTATGTTTGCTCGGAAATGTGTCAGAATATTGACATTACACTTCAATAAAAGCAAGTCATGGGTATACTGTAATATCTAATTTTTTCTCTGACACGTGGGAGAAATGAATTCACATTCTTTTAATCTATTTACGGTATTTTTTGACCTATAACCTAATGACATTCAAGGCAAAAACTTTCGATGACATTAATAAACAAAATATTCGAGTTTTAGGAATTTCCTCGATATTTATACATAAAAAAAAACAGAAACTATATTTAATATTTAAAAACCATGTAGATAACATTATTTGAAATAATATTTCATGTTATAATATCAAACAAAAAAGAAGCGATATATTTTATTAATAACTCAAAATTGATTTTTGTACTTATAATTTTTAATACTTCTATAAAGTTATCAATATTGAAACTAGGTTTTTTCGTAAAGTAGGTATATAAAATTGTAGAAGTAAGCGCAATAGTACAACTTTAAGCTGTAACATAAGATCAATAATAATAATGTATACTTTAGTTATATAATTGCTCACATCTATCGAATACTGAAAAAATTTACATGTTAGAATAGGTACATTGCAAAAATAATTATTATAGGGTTGTTGTTTATAATTCCGTAACAGAGTAACAAACTTTTTCCGCAAAAATAATTTGATGTAAAGAAAGGTTTGTTATACCTATAATCAAATAATTTATTAAATAACTTCGACATATTTCAAATAATAACAGAGTGTGTAAAACATGAATATAAGACAAAAATACCGGGTGTCCCAGCTCGACCGACACATGGGAGTTTTACATGGGAAATCAGTTAATTATGAATAATATCTCCCCAGTGCAAGATATTAACTTGAAATTTTGTATACTTATCGGAGAATATTAATTCTATGGATCACACTTATTTGAAATATGCAATTTCGTCTGCAGGTCGAGATTTATTAAATTTAAAATATAATATTTTCGTTCAAAATCAGACAGCCATGGAAGTAAAAGAAAATATTTATCTGACAGCTTAGTGAAGTATCACTGATTTTAATACTTATTCCCTGTATTTTAATATTATTTAAGTTGAATTTATTTTCTTTTTGTTAAATAATATACCAATATTACAAAAATATAAATATCTACAATGGCATGTCATTAACTGTCAGAACTGTCACATAGATTTTTTTTTTATTTCCATGGCTGACTGATTTTGAACGAAAATGTAAGATTTTATAATTTAATAAATCTCGTCTTGCAGACGAAATTACATATTTCAAATAATTGTAATCCATAGAAATAATATTCCCCAATAAGCATACTAAATTTCAAGTTAATATCTTGCACTGGGGAGATACTATTCATAATTAACTGATTTCCCATGTAAAACTCCCATGTGTCGGTCGAGCTGGAACACCCGGTATAATTTTACAAATACAAAAAAAAAGAAAATAGGATGTTTCTCTACAAAAAATTATAAGCAGCTAGTTAAAAACTTCTTTACTGCAAAAATATAAATATACAAAGTATTCTGCAACGAAATACATAATTTTTTGTTTGATTATATATAGTATATTACTAACCTAAGTAATTATTTCATAACTGTCGAGAGCGGTGATAGCTAACCGAGACGCGCAGCATCGCGGTTAGCGGGGCGTATACATTTTATCCTCCACACATGTTATATTGCTTGACATTGTACCACAGAATAGTTACATACAGAAGCGACACTCCGTGTCGGTACCTTTCATGTTCCCCTAACCAGTTCTATGACCTTGAAGCATTGTGTAAACCTTTAAATTTGTGCTCTTCCCCTATCTCTCTCTCAGATGTGAGAGAACTTTCCGATTTTAAACATGCGTGCGTTCAGACGGGATAGCGCTAGTTTAGCAAAAATGCAGCGCTGTCTATTAGCGCTAGATGCGTACTGGACGGTATTTATTTCTTGAACTTAGCGCGCAAACGCAGTTAAAGTAATTGAGCCCTTTAAATTTGTGCACAGTCTCCGTCTCTCTCTAATTTTCGTTTCTCTGTCTTACTGTCGCTTCTGTATAAACCTATTCTGTAATTTTACCTTGAACACTTTCAATCTTGCATACCTTTTATCGTGCACACTTTTAATCCGCGAAAAAAGTTTTATTACACACATTTCATCTTCCAGAACATTTTATCATCCACACATTTTATTTTCCACTCATTTTATATCGCACACATTTAATCTTTTACACATTTTATTTATCTTCAGAAAAAATTAATACTGGATATTTCATCTAATTATAACTAAGTTAACTGCATGGGCAATAAAATGAATGGCAGGTACAATTGCAATGTTTTAAATATCAAACGTTGGCGAAGATAAAATGTGTGGAAAATAAAATGAATGAAAGATAAAATGTGTGGATGATAAAATATTTCTTCGCGGATTAAAAGTGTGCACGATTAAATGTTTGAAAGATACAATGTCGAGCAATATAACATGTATGGAGGATAAAAGGTTAGCTATAGCTCGACACGTAATGAAACTTTTCACCTAGTTTTAAATATTATTTTATTCACAATCTGATATCTCACATGAATAAATGAATGTTTTGGTTTGGTGTTTTTTATCTGTCATTTGAACTGTCAATTGGATTTCTAACGTTAAATATTAATTTCTTCGAGATTGGAAAGTGTGTAGTGAATACAGCTGGGGTACGAAAGTATCTACTTCCCAACCCCAGTTATACTCACTTTATATTTCCCAACCTCTTGGAAAATGAGGTTAACAATAACTAACTTTTCAACTTTTTAAAAGTCAGAAATCGTAATATAACAGATTGTGAATAAAAATATTATTTTATCAATATCACTTATAATTTTAATGTAAAATGATACAGTATTAAAATTTATAAATAAATTTATGTTTTAGGCAACAATTCGATTTCGTATCGTCATCACCATTGACTAAAAAAAGTGATATCGCTCCATACACACTTAAAAAAAATCCTATATACGAATTTGAAAATTCATTACGAAGTGTAGAACCTGAATCCAAGGAGACAAACCTACAGAACGCGCTTATTCAATTTATAGAACTAAAGAAACAAATCAATGACAATAAATCTTATGACTTGGATGAGGAGAGATTTAATAGCATTGATACGATTCTCAAATCCCTATCAACTATGGATTTAGAGACACTAAAACTGGAAGATTTCCGGCAGGACAGTGAAATCTTTAATATGTTTTCTTCCATCCTACCCTATGTAGGAACAGAAGCGTCTGTAGAGCTAATTAAAGAAATTGTTCAGAATAACAAGCAGATTGATCTAAATGAACTAAGACTACTCGCTTTCTTCCCTCTTTATGTCAATAATCCAACTGAAAGGATGTTAAACACAATGGAAAAATTGCTAGATATGGAACTGAAAGGGGTTAGCGAAACTGTGAAACAAACTTACGTTCTAAGTTTTTCCAATTTAGTTTACCAAATGTACAACGGAAAATTGGGTAGAACTAATAATCCTACCACAGCCAAGGAATATTATAAGAATATTGCGAAGAAATATTTGCAGAAATACTACGATCATTATACAGGTAATATTTTACATTTATTATTATAATTTGAAAGATTATTTTATTATAGCATTTTATCTTTATCTGGCGTAGAAATTTCGAATCTCGTAGTGAAAAAAATTATTGTATTTTTCTTTAAGAAAATAATTAATAACCATTTAAATAATTCTAATATTTACTCGCTTTTTAAATATAATAACTGTAATTATACAACAGGGAATTTAATTTGCAGTGCATTGAATTTAATATAGCAAATGTATAATGACTTTACAAATTTACATACATCTGTGATTTTTCTGTGTAGCGTCTGTATTATAGTCGCGGTACTAATTTATTTAATTTTGTTCTATACTCATATTGTTATTTATAATTCTGTAATTTGTAATTTTTACAAAAAGAATCACTACTCATTTAAGGTGAAAAAGTAAATAAATATTTTTTGCGATCGGACGAAAACTGACACCTTTCCGATGTGTTTTTAAACTGAAAAATGCCTTTATTACATGTATTTTAGTGTAGTTGCTGGACTACGAAAAATAACAGTTCGCGAATATTTTTGTCGTCCTGTGTACAGTATGCAATCCATTGTAAATAAAAATTCCAACCGAAAATAGTACATTGTATAACAAGCATGGAACGGTATTCATTTCATACGAGTATGACAGTTTGTAGCATGAGCCGAAGTTGTACACTATACTTTTTCTATGACGAATAATAAAGATGTCTTCATTTCACTACTTTGTAGCAACTAGCTACAAAACAAATATTAAATAATACGATATTTGACAGAATTGTGAGATATGAATGTATACCTTAATGTTGTCTATGGTAACCGTAGGAAATGAAAATGTGCTTACAATATACTATGTATCCGTACCAATAACAAATATACCACAAGCAAATATCCTAATGGTCGTAGAAAAAAATAGTATGTGTACAACGTAGGAAAAGTTACTTCCCATATTTCTGATGTTACTGGCCTTGCCTACGACTCGTCCCGCAATTTCCACCATCGTCCGGGAATGTATCACTTTTCCTACTAGATACACAATACGCTATTGTAATGTGTTTTGGGAACAGTCTTGATGTACAAAATAATTGCAGAATTTTACATTCCTAATTGGTTATTATATTTTTAATAAAGGACATTTCGATCATCGATCATCATCATCAGCAAGTTAAACAACAATATAAATATGTAGTAAAGGTTAAATTACATGTAAATAAAAGTTTTAATAATTCTCATTTCTATTGAGTTACAAAAAAAACGGAGACACAAAATCTGCATATTGATTCTCTGGGAAGAAGCGAAACAGTATTTTTCTGTAGAAAAAGATATGCACTTTTTTACCCTAAAAGTTATAATTTAAGTCTACCTAGAATCGGAAAAATGAGAGAAAACTTATCGCCAATTATCATAAAATCTTGTCATCTGCTGTCATCTGTCTTTGGTATCAGGTGTCTTGTGTCTTGATTAAAATTATGATCAAAATAGTGCTAGACAAATATCTGCTATGTTTAATGTAAAATATCTAAATCGACCTTTCCCAATTCAGAAATTTATTTTGGAAATTTATTGTAATAAATATTTTTTAATCTATTAAATAAAATAAACTCTCAATTATTAAAACGACATCAGGATGATAGATGTATCTACTGATGTAGATTCCCCAAAAAAATATTTCAGGTACAAAAAGTTTAACACATCTATCTCGATCGCTGTCCTGAAATGATTCAACGAAATGGGTTCCAAATTCCGACATGGTAATACGATTTAAAAGTCAGTGAACCCTGTAAAAAAAACATAGAAGCTTTACAAAATGTAACATATAGAAAAATTCTTATCACTATTCAAACATTTGTGGGGCATTGAATTTTTTTATCTGTACGTACTTATGTACGTACGTAATGTATGTATTCCAATATATGAAGTAGTTTATTTAATACAAAATACACGGATATACGGTGAACTTTTGCATGAATAAACCAATATAATTGAGATTAGTTTACTTCCTTTTCAAAAGCTATACAAACTTCATTCTATTGAAAGTGCACAGCAATAAAATTAATCAAGTTCACATTTCAGTATTTAGTGGTTTATCCTTAATCTTTTCCTTATAAGTATGTATGTCGTGAATCGTTTCCCCAGCTTTCAAAATAGACGACTCACGACCAGGGGCGGATCTAGGTGGAAAGATAAGGTGTGCAAAACCTCAAATTGCCGCCCTCCGCTCAAAATCCCGTTCTTTGGTATCTTTATCAGTAAACAACAACTCTAAATTTTTACATTTGTTTATTAATAATTTTGTATCCATAGGATCAATATTTTAATGTTAAATAAAAAGGAAAATGAATGCTGCATTTAACTACGTATACCGGGTGTCCCAGCTCGACCGACACATGGGAGTTTTACATGGGAAATCAGTTAATTATGAATAGTATCTCCCCAGTGCAAGATATTCACTTGAAATTTTGTATACTTATAGGAGAATATTAATTCTGTGGATCACACTTATTTGAAGTATCCAATTTCGTCTGCAGGGCGAGATTTATTAAATTTAAAATCTAATATTTTCGTTCAATTTCAGACAGCCATGGAAATAAAAGAAAATATTTATCTGACAGTTTAGTGAATTACCACTGATTTTAATTCTTATTCCCTGTATTTTAATATTATTTAAGTTGAATTTAGTTTCTTTTTGTTAAATAATATACCAATATTACAAAAATATGAATATCTACAATGGCATGTCATTAACTGTCAGAACTGTCACATAGATATTTTCTTTTATTTCCATGGCTGTCTGATTTTGAACGAAAATATTAGATTTTAAATTTAATAAATCTCGTCCTGCAGACGAAATTGCATATTTCCATTAAATGTGATCCATACAATTAATGTTCTCCTATAAGTATACAAAATTTCAAGTTAATATCTTGCACTGGGGAGATACTATTTATAATTAACTGATTTCCCATGTAAAACTCCCATGTGTCGGTCGAGCTGGGACACCCGGTATAAGACTCATATTTTAAATTTATCTTTTTCACTAGAAATTGGTTCGTCTGACTGCTCGTAATTGAACATTTTCTTTCTTCTTCGAACATGTATTTCAACAAAAAACTTTGCCTCAACTTCCATTTCTTCAGCAATGACATTTGCCTCTTCTAAAACACTGTCAAACCCCTCTAGTCTATAGTTTTCTACAAATTCTGTGATACTTTTTATGTTGTTCAAAGCATCTGGCAAGTCAATATTTTTCAGTTGGAGTTGAGTACTAACAATATTAATTCTGAGAGATGGGATATTTCTTGGCTAGGTGTTGATATTAAAAACGAAGATGGTTACTGGAATCTTCGTTTTTAATATTAATTCTGTTTAAAATATTATGCCATAAAATTAAAGAGCAGATAAATTTATATGATTTTAGTTTGGAAGCTAAAATGATTATTACATTGTAAGATGTGGTAGATATATTTATGACCTTATGACAATTGAGCACACTTTCAAATTGAACTTCACAGTCAGAAAATAAATGTACACGTTCCGAACATGTATCCCTGCGCTGAACTGTTAGGTTCACCTTCCTTGAGTTATTTACTAATTGAACAAAAAAAATGTTTTGATAACGTACTCTACCGACACTACAGATCTATGCCGATACAAACAACCCGCCGCTAATTGCTATTACCGCTTGCTGCATGTAATATAAAATTGTAGAAACAAAGCAATATGTGGTGGTCCTACATACGTCAAACAATTGTAATAAAAAATAATTATGCTAGATATGATCTCATAAATGCTTCAAAAAGTTTGTAAATAAGTGTAAACAAAGATGAATAATTAATTAAAATTTTAATTTTTAACAAATTGCTTTTCTAAAATGCCGCCCCTGAAAAATTCCAGGTGTGCTATTGCACACCCAGCACACCCCTAGATCCGCCCCTGCTCACGACTTATAATTCGTTCTATTATTAACATATGACGCTAAGAAATTATGAAGCTCTGACAGAAAATATATTGAATGTTCGATGCACCGTTCATTACCTTCGGTATTGCTACCACCAAGATTTCAGGAAAGAGTTACGATATTGGATATAGGTGATTCCTTTAAACAATTTGCTTCAGGGGGCATCTCTGAAAACCGGGGGAGTAAAAGTCAATATACTTAAACCTATAAATACAGTATAACTTTTAATTTAATTTATAAATTTGCATTATATAGCTTTTTTGGTGACATGCACAGCCACTGTCATGCGTCGCCAGAATCCCTTCATCACTGCTCTGCAATTTTTACCATCCAATGCCTGTTTAAATGGATAAAATACCAAATAAAGGACATGTGGTCGATACTCGAATTTCAAATATTGACTGGTTCTTAGTCAATTAAATTAACAAACAATTTCTATATTACAAGGTTATTTCAATGAACCTAAAATTATTTTTTTACAACCAGCGATTCATAAATTATGAAGACCAACTTTGTTATTATAATGATACCATATATTTTTATATGATTTTTGGATAGAGAATTTTATTTTGAGTTGTATGACTTAATATTTGCGTACCTTTGCATGACAATTTGAGCAGAATTTGTATATTTATGTTTCTTGATTTTTGTTCTAAAATTATAGTCCTTCACATTCACTTGAAATCGTCCGTGATATGAAACACATGTACATTTACATGAAATTAAACTAAGAAATGTGAAAATTATTGATTTTTTTCATTTCGATCAAGTGTGCTTTGGAAACAAAATCGGAATTCTATTCTTATAAGTCAAAAAGTAAATCAGTTTTTTGTTCATATCTAGTGTCCTAGGGATTTTTTCGGAAAAACAAATACATGATTAAAATGTTCAAACATTGGTTATCTTCGTGAAACGCACACCTCTATAAGTGTATATCATTATTGCACATTTTGTGTTTAGGCTTGTTTTTCTATTTATAAGTGGATAGGGTATTCTTAATCTTCGGATGGCTTCTACTGTTTTCATTTGAACCAGTGGCAGCTCGTGGGTTGAAAGATTTAAAAGGATTTTGTTTTCCGATAAGAGTTTGCATTGTACCATATCTCCGTTTCAGCATTTGAATACGCAATCATTAATTACACTTTTCTGACAACTTTAATTTAAAATAAACTGTCTTAAAACAAAGTATGCGACTTAATGCCAACCTTGATCAGCAAACAACATCATTGTAAAACAGGAACTTAACTATTATCACTGTTTTCTCAGGAACGGTTGATTTGCAGGTCTATGTATATTAAAATTTTTAACTTGTTTTTGACCGCACTGCACACTATATCAATCTTTAAACGTTGTTTCAGGGCATCTGTATATATAATAATATAATTTATTCAATAAACGATAGTTTCTGGAAATCAACCAAACTAACCTCGATAGTTTTGACCCCAAACTGATAAATTTCATCTCCTGAAGAAGACCCATGTGGGGTCGAAACTGTCTAGATTGAAAGAATAAAGTTTGGCTGATTTCCAGAAACTATCGTCTATTGAATAAATTACCCAGCCAAGAAACATCCATTATCTCCGATATAATATAATTATTTTTATTTTAAAACTTCATTGCGAGATACATAAGATAATAAAATTTATTTAAATTTTCCAAGAACTTGTTAGAAATATGTTAGTGGAAATCAATATAGCAAGTAGATTTTAATTTATTTTCCATTTTAGTAAGCGTCATAACAAATTGGATGCAGTTGGCAATTTAGTTGAAATATGAAGGTGTATTGTTTAGTGCGGCGCAGCTCAACATGTCGGTAGTTAGTGGCAGCACTAATCTAATCTCGTAGTTAGTGGGACGAGCGAACACTTAGCGCGGTGTTGGAGCTTGTATGACCGCCGGAACACGGGTTATTCCCTCATGAGCTTAAATTTAAACGGGTTACCTTGTTTCTGACACACCGTGTCATTACTGCCTTGCTTATGTTTATTTATTTATGAATTTGTGGTGCAAGCAAAAATAGGTAATGGAGGTATTAACATGGCTAATTTATATAACAACTAAAGCAACGTTTTTATCAGCGTTACTTTTAACAAACAATTTACTGTATATTGGTTTTCAATAAAATTTAAACTAGCTTAAAAGTATCACTTTGAGGGATAAATTTTGTATTGTCAAATGTAATAAGTAAACTGATTTACATCACGGCAGCGTTGGCTTAGTTGGTTAGCGCGCTTCGACTCGCTGAGGGGAGTGTGGGATCTAGGATTCAAATCCCAGTGATGAGAAAACTGTAACCAAAATAAATACCGCTGTGACCGAATGGTTCGAAACCGACTATAACCGACAGTGTAAGTTAAAATAAAAATAAAAAAAATATTTTTCTTGAGCGTTGAACCAAGTCAGGGGCGCGATAGGCATTTTTTTGCCCAAGTGAGAAAAAATTGCCACCTTTTATTAATTTTAAATGAAGTAGTTGTACTTTTCAGCCAGTCATTTGAAAAATTAATATAAAGATGACTTAATGATAATATTACTCGTGTATTGATACATTTTATGATTAGCGGTGAAAAACTAGAACCTTGAATCGTGCGCATATAATTTCGAAATATTCATTAGTCAAATTTAAAGTATCGCCAGTAGAAGTGCCTGCGGTATATTCCGCTTATGAAGTTTGTTTAGTAGACTGTTATAGATTTCTTTCTATAAATTCTAAAATAGATTCTGGAGTATTTATTTCTTCTTTATTATATTAGTGTTTCTTCAACAAAATCACAATTTCACAATTTTGACGATTCACATTGTTTTTTACTTTTACTTAATTTTAATAATAATTAAATACATTGTGCCTGAGAAAGCGAAGCAACCGATGGATACAAGGCGGTGGTTCTTTATACACAAATACTAAGTTTGCAGCTTTATCAATTCCGAGGCATTTCCTAACCTTTAAGTGTATAAAACCGAATGTAGAAAAGCAAAATATAAACATTTATTTGTAGAAAAATATATTATCATACATTATGCATATGTGTAGGTATATAAAACTCAGGTACGACGCTACATGTGCTTTTACTGCTAAAAGATGCATAAACCTAGGTATTATATGACACTTCTTTATTAAAACTGCTGCCCTTAGCGCTAAAATTCGCATAAATCCAGATGTTAATATGAGACTTCCTTGATAAAACCGGCGACGGTAAAACTGTGTTATTTTACAATTAATTCATACCGAATAACTATCATTTTATATTGTTGTTACAAGCGACTTGTGAATGTGCAAAATCGTGGTAACATTTTAATTTTGATTCATTTTACAATATTGTGTTTTGATATTATAATTTATATACAGATTGGATTGTATTTGTTGTTTACATTATTAAGGGATTTCATTATTTTGTAATTTATTGTGATGAAAATGGATTATTAGAGGATTAGAGAGGTTAATAATTAAATGATTTTGTTGTTGCTTACCAGAGCATGGCGTATATTAATTTTCTGTTATTATGTACTCGACAAATCAATCCGGTTTACAAATTTCTCAAATACTCAAATATACTCTTATATGTATGAGAAGTAGTGATAAATATAAATAATTTTTGAACTTCCTGAAGATAACAAGGACAATAATTAAAAAACTACTTCTGATTAACAATGAAAAGTAGCAAAATTTAATATTAACAATAATAGTTTATTTACTTTACAGGACAAATTCTAATTAAAAAGTAATAAGTTATACAAACATGACAAACAAATACAGGAATGCAAGTAATTATTTAATACTACGATGAATATCATTGAATGCGCAATCGAATATATCACATTGAGTACATATTTCATTGATTAGTTAGATAAAGAAACATTTAGTGATTTACATAATATACATATATGGAATAAATGTTGTTGTCTACTATTTCTTATAGGTACACGATAATAACGGGAAGATACGGCATAAAGGGAATCGTATTCATTATGTAACAAAGAAATTTAAGAGAAATAATTTTATGTATGTTCAGTACTGTTCTATCTATAAATAACTTGTTAAATATGGGGTTCTCGTAACCGGTAAAAGAAACGAGGTCGGTTAAATTAGACCAAAGTTGTCGCATTAAGGGACCATTTTAACGATGTATTCATTTTCCCAAAAAAGCATAGGTTACTAGATATGAACGAAAATATAAATTTTACGGTTTTTAATTTTTGCTCATTAGACATTTTATTGAAATATATATAAAAGGGTTCTCAATTTTTTTTACCGCGTACTGTATTCAAATTATCGGTATCAACTTTCATTTTTCATATGAATTATACAGTAGGTTTTAATAATTATGAACATATATTTTTTTGCTATTCAATCATATAAAAAATAAAATAACTTCAGTTTTAATTTTTGTTTTCATAGCTAAATACGATACAGTGATTATTTTAATAGACGAAAAACATTTATCTTAATTTTTCGTATTATTTATTAAAATAAAATAAGACTTTTTTTTATATAGTTGAATAGTAAAAAAACCTACTTCAAACTCCATATGAAAAATTAACACTAATAACTTAAAAACGGTACGAGATAAAAAAAAATAATCAGAACCCCCGTAAATGTATTATAAAAAAGTAAGTAAATATGAAAGACGCCGAGGAAGAGTCGCATGGTTGCACTTCTGCAGACATTATCAATAAATAAAGTATTTCGGAATTTGTTTTGAAATAATATTAAGAACCTGTTTTAAATATTTTTTTTAGTAAAATAAAAAAATGAGTGTAAATATAAAAGTTCGAACCCTAAGGGCCGGTTTTTCAATCTCTGGTTAAAGTGCGGGTTACCTTAACCATCGGTTAACAAAAAAATATCGCAACCGGCCCTAGACTATTGCCTCTTTAGCTTAGGCCAAAGTCCGCCCCTGGTTAGAATATTGAATATGTTCAATGTAGAAGACTCAATTTTTCTTTCGGGATAAGTACAAAACTATTTATACCATATGTATTTTAAGTATTTTTTAATATTCCATATAACATTTTGCTCCGTACGAAAAAATAATAAAAAGTTATTATGGCAGATACATTGGAGAATTGTTTGGTATTTTTTATAATGAAACCCAGTGTTTTATTTAAAGATTTTATAAATTCCATTGTGGGAATGAAATAACAGTTTACTACCAAACAAAGAAACCAAAATCTTTAAATACATTCCAACGTTCCAGTGTAGTTTTGTTAATATTTTAAATAAAAATAAGTTGTTTTTTTGTGAAAAACTCATAATTTTACGTTTTTAAATGTTAAGAAAAACAACACAGATCAATAATTTATCAATGTTATCTTTTATGTTAAGTAGTCGTACATTAGCACATCATTAAAAAAGAACAAGAGAAGAAGTTTCACATATGTATTTTCTTGAAACCTAATGAATTCATCATAAAGATCAATAACTTCAACAAGGCTTACATCGACGTTTTGTAGTTTTCCTATTAAATTGAACCTCAGAAGTAAAAATTCACAAATCTTCATGAACTAAATTTTTGAACGTTCCATTTGACTTTGACATCCTTTAGCTTCGATATGAGCAATCACTTTTTTAAAGGCATCATTTTCAATCTTTAATATTCTGTGCTACGCTGGTATGAATCTACAATAACAAGATCTTTTCGGATTATGAGTGCCATCGAAAAGTTTGTAACAAAACATTCTAATTGCAGCCTCATGGTTGCCATATATTTTTCTTTAATTTAACGTACGAGGGCGGTCCGATAAGTACTTAGCCTCACCGCCCTATAGCACAACAATCGCAAGAGCAATTTTTTATTGCTTAGAACATCATCGTAGACAACTACTGTCAAATTTTCAGCCGAATCGGACGCGAAGTTTTGTTTTGACCGCGTGTGGAAGCGAGCGTGTCCGCAGATTTGAGAAAAATGGAAAAAGAACACTATCGGTCGGTGATTTGATTCTTTTTTTTGGAAGGGAAATCGCGCAGCGAAATTAAAGAACGCTTGGATGCTGTATAGGGTGACTCTTTTCCTTCGATGGCGACCGTCAAAAATTGGTTTAACGAGTTTCAACGTGGTCGCACGTCGGTTTTTGATGAGTCACGCCCAGGTGCCCCGAAAACGGCTACCACGGAGGATAACGTAACAAAAATCCACGATTTCGTATTGGCAGACCGTCGATTGAAGGTGCGTGAGATAGCTGATACAGTAGGCATCTCAAAAGACCGCGTGGGTCATACCTTGCATGAATTATTGGGTATGAGAAAGCTGTCGACGCGATGGGTGCCGCGTTTGCTCACTCCTGACAACATGCGCAGCCGTGAGACCACTACAGAGCAGAATTTGACGATGCTTAGGCGCTATCCACAGGAGTTTCTGAGTCGTTTCGTGACCGTCGACGAAACATGGGTACACTGGTACACACTAGAGACCAAGGAACAGTCGAACGTGCTCCAAAGAAAGCGAAGACTGTCTTATCAGCCGGAAAGGTTATGGCGACGGTTTTCTGGAATTCAAAAAGTGTGATCTACATCGACTACCTGGAGAAGGATAAAACGATTACAGGGCTCTACTATGCCGAATTATTGGGCCGATTCGACGCCGAATTGCAGAAAAAACGGCCCCATTAGTCGAAGAAACGAATGCTTTTCCACCGTGACAATGCACCGGCTCACACCTCCGCCTTCGCTACAGCCAAATTGGTAGAATTAGGCTACGAACTGCTACCCCACCCACCGTATTCTCCGGATTTGACCCTGTGCGACTTTTTTTTGTATCCAAATTTGAAAAAGTCACTCGCTGGGCAGAAATTTCAGTCGAATGGGGCAGTTATCACCGCCACGAAAGCCTACTTTGCACACCTTCAGAAAATGTTTTTTTCAGACGGGTTACAGAAGTTGGAGCATCGCTGGATCGAGTGTATAGAACTCAAAGGAGATTATGTTGAAAAATAAATCGCCATTTTTCAAAAAAAATTGTTATTCTTTTGTAGGCTAAGTACTTATCGGACCACCCTCGTATTATTGTACATGTATACATTGAAGCATTTTTTATTTAAATATATGCGAACTGAATAATTTACGTTTATTTGAACATTGCATTGCATTTATATTCTATTTCTTATTATGTAATATTTATTAGTACTGTTTCAAAAAGCAACTCTTTAGGATACATTTATTGCAGTCTGGGACCCTTCAAAATTTTAAGTAATAAATGCTTCATGGCACAAAAAAATTTAAAAACCACTGTTGTGTTCGTGTTTCACATGCATCATTTTTATGTGAGCAATAGATGGTGCAGAAAGTGTTCTCAACTAGAAACTAAAATTAATAAAACGTACATTAGGAATTAAAATTGATAGACACTATAATATTTTCAGCAAGTACCGATTACAGCGTGAAGATGAAATACGTTTTGGGAATGATGAACATGGGCGAATCAGCCGCTCCGTATCTATTGTCAATCATTCAAAACAAGACAGAGTCTCGACATATACGAGCTATAGCTATATACTCCATCAAACCATCAATGATTTACAGGAAGCGTGAGGTAAAATACAGAAATAAAAAACAATCGAGTTGTTGACTTATTTGTGATGCTTTCAGGCTTATCAACTGTTTTGGCCGTTAGTCAGGAACGAGAGAGAAGCGTTCCAAATCAGGGCTGCAGCTTTGAGCTTGCTGTTGTCATCAAATATTAACTCTTCAGAATTATACTCCATTTTGCGTTACATGAATCAAACATCGTACGATGCAACTAACCAACATCTGCATAATTATTTCTACACTGCTATACTCTCTGGACAAACGGATTGTGACTTCTGTACCATGTAAGTTCATTTATTCTTTTTATCCACAAAAGGAGCAAGTAATAGCACAGAATAGGTTTATACAGAAGCGACAGTAAGACAGAGAAACTAAAATTAGAGAGAGATGGAGAATGTGCACAAATTTAAAGGGCTCATTGTTTAACATCGGAAAGTTTCCTCACATCTTAGAGAGAGATAGGGGAAGAGTACAAATTTAAAGGTCTACACAATACTTCAAGGTCATAGAACTGAAAAGGGGAACATGAAAGGTACCGACACAAAGTGTCGCTTCTGTATGTAACTATTCTGTGAAAATAGTACATACACCAAGATTAAAAGACTACCTTTAATGACTTAGTAGTAAGATTGTGTCCTGAGGTGTGAGGTAGTAAACAACCAAACGATACAAGGCGCTGGCCTATAATGGTATTCTCAACCATGGTATATACCTACATTATTTTTTTCACTACTAGCACTTGAATCCCAATCATACTTTAATTTTTTTTATTTATAGTAACAAAGGTTTTATCATGAATATTTGGCTCGAATAATTTTAACCATTCAGGTTACAGTATTTTTTTGAATTTCGACGAAAATCAAATATAAAAAAATAGCAATGATTATACAGCACATGTGCGTAACCGTTAAATATTTATAGCAGGGCATGTAACCGGTTAAAAAAACGTTAACCGATATTAGGAATAAAATTTGCGAACTTTAACCGATATTTTTAAGGCCGAAAATAACGATTTAAGATAACTTGAAATATATACCCAATCTAATTTCTTCTGTCATAGGTACACCACAATTCCAATTGGGTATGTGACAAACTCTGATTATTTAATGAATTTAAATTTGTATATTTCATGAATGTATTAATGATTTTTATTTTTCATACAATCGAAGAGATTCTAATTACTGTGTAACATGACCTATTTACACACACTGAACATCAATGGCCATTGTAATATAACAATATCAGATAACAAACGGAAAAATTATTTTAACTAATCTTTTTGGAAACCAACACAAATTATTAACATTTTATATGTAGTGTATTATACACCAAGGTTGACAAGACTATCATTATTGACCTAGCAAGTTTGTAATTTAAAATATTGTGATTTTATTTTGCCAATAATATTGAAGATATTGTATTTGTAAGTTTTAAATACAGGATATTTCCATGCTTTGAGCAAAAAATTCAGAGTTATACAATAAAGGACATACTGATCATGGAACAAAATATATTTTTTTTAAATCGTTTTTAAAGTGAACTCTTTTTACTACTGGTTGATAGCTATTCTTAATAATGTTATATACCTTTACTACAACATAAGTAATTGTAATATAATATTGATAACTAAAATTGATTATGTTGCTTTCAATACTTTAAGTAAAACACCCTTAATTTTGCGAATTTAAAATTAATTTTTGGTCCATGATCAGATATCCTATAATATTTTAACGTTTATTTATTTAGGTGAAGTGTAAATATAATTGAAATACGAATAATTATGTCAATAAGTTTAATAAACGAAATATTAATAATAAAAGATAAAAAAAACACAATGAATGAACAAATATAAACACTAATTTAAAAATAATAATGATAAATAAAAACTTAAACAATAAGATTATTTATTTAAACATTTAACGCACTATTTATTTACACGGTATTTATTTCCACCAATTATTTATATTCACTACGCGTCCTCTCTGCTCAGGCTTAAATACTAGAGCAATTAAGTTCTGAAATTTTCTCGCACCTTCGTCGCATCAGGCATCAGTAAAATAGAACGGCGGCGAGCGAGTCTCGACCTCTCTACTAGCGGCCGTCGTCCACAATATGTACCCTTTAACTTTTTGTTCAAATTATGGAAACACCCTGTATATTTATAAACAAATAGATGTATTAAATTTATTGTTAATTAAATGAATATGTAAATTATTCATATCTGCTCTCCAGTTCGAAGGATATTGCAGATTTTCAGAGATAGTTTTGAAGTTATCCATAATTGTCACTCTTTCCAGTAATTTGTAATAATCTTTCAGATTTATATTTTTGTTAATTCGAAATAACAAAATTAAAATCAATAATTTATTTTTCAGTTTCTGCGTCTTCTCCTGTTAATAGTTTCAATAAAAAAAAATGAAGAACATTAAAAACTAATCAATTTAAAATATTTGTTTCGCAGGAAAGAATTAGCTCAAACAATGATACTAGACCTCCAACCGCCTGCAACAAACCAAGGCCTGATGACAAGCTACCACCAAGTCTCATACACAGACGACGAGAACAACTTCGAGACTTCTCTGAACGTGCACGTAGTGGCTAATCCTACTACCAACTTCGTGAACGTCTTTCAGGTGACCTTGAATCACTTCACTGGTCAGCACAAGACTGGCGAGTACTCCATCTACGTCAAAGCTGAAGGCATCAGCAGCAAGCTTTACAAAGAGGAATACGAGAGATATTTCCCTGTCAAAGAGCTGTACAAGATCTTGCAGGAAATTAAACTGGCAATAATGGAAGGAGTGAATGAGAAGTTACATATTGAGATGATTGTGTATTATGAACAAAGGGCCATTTTTGCTTTGTTTATTAATGGGGAAAATATTGAAGAAATGGCCGATTGTAAGTATTTAAATTAGGGTAAATAAAATAGAGTGCCATTTTTTGGCGAGACAAATTTACAATTTTCACAAACTTATATTGAGAAATATGTTCTTTAAAGTATACAAATAATGATTAATATATATCAGCTCCACAAATATCAGAGTTTTTACTTCAAATTAAATATTAACATAGACTACTATATAATAAATTTGATAAACGTCCTTTTAGTTCTGAGTGTAAAAAGTACCTAAAAAGTTTATAAAGAGTTCAGATACTGTACTTTCTACTACAGTAGAAAAAGAGATGTTGAAAAATGTGAGCTATTTTCCGCCCTATAAGCATTAATGCGATCTATTGATGATAGAGCAACAACTACAAGTAGATAACTTTAGTCCGTAATGTAATAAATCTCTGTTATATTGTAGATTACAGAGGTTCAACTTTTAATATAGTTTAGAAATTGAAAAAGAGGGTTTTTTTTTTATTTCACGGATAAAATTACATAAATGTGCCAATTTTCAAATATTTATTCCAACGAATACAATTTTGAGAAAGAAAAAACTGAAAATTGAAACAACTCCAAGATTCTTTTAATTTTTCTCGATTTTTTGATGAATTTCATTCCAAAAAAAAAAATAGGGAGACAAAAAGTACCAGGAGCGAAAAAACTTAAATTCACGTTTTTTAGGTTTTCTCATTTTCACCGAATCGTTGCAAAAAAGTACACGCCTTAGAATTAACTGGTATAATCTTTGAGATTGCTCCTCTACCTATTTTAAAGATATACCCAAAATACACACTATTTGAGAAGCAACTTTGGGAGCAAAAATCTCAAGAACGAAAAAAAAATATTTTGAACTATAAACAACTAAAAATCCTAATTTTTCATGTTTAACTGTGATGGAGATGTATAAAAATTTTAAATTTTAATTGGAAACGCGAATTTTTTTACTGATCCGTCAGTTAAACAGACAATGCTTGTATATTATTACGTAAACATAGCCTGGTCTCGTCCAGAATCTCGACTTAACTTCGTTTATTAATACAGCCTGATCTATAGCAAGTGATTAGTACGTGACATCGTTGATTCATACTTTTCAATCAACGGTGACATTTATAGTTCTCAAATTTTATTTCGTAGAAATATGTATTAACATTTACGTTTATAGGCGTGTATTGTTATTATTTATTGTTCTGTCAATGTGCTATCATAATGCTTTAAATATCCCTTAAGTTCTTTATTTCTTTTAATCATCTTTATTACTATCGAACAGGTTTTGTAATTTGTTCAGTTATTATTTTAAATTATGTTGTTGAATTTAACAAAATTACTAAAATAATTTTTTTGTAATAAAATATCAAACTTTATCTCCTAGAAGTATATAGTTTTGATGTCATTAAAGACTATCACTTGCTTGCTATTGATCAATATTTGTAAAAAATCAAAACATATGTCGAATATAAATGTAAATAACTAATTTATATTTTTAATATTGTTTCAAATACTGCTGGGGCGTTATCATAATCAGTTAACCTCTTAACCATAAAAAAAAAACAATAAAGTGTTAGACGATATTCGACTCATCCTGGTGTCGACATTAATGTCGAGACTTGAACAATGATCTCGCCTCCAATAGTGGCAACTCTAGATGGCAACATTTGATACTTCAAACGATTGAGATGAAAAATATTTCATAGTCATAGCTTACTAAGTTCTTAATTAACTGTTATTTAGTGCCGTGGAAACCTGTGTGTTATTATATTTTAACAATTTATCTACTTAAGAAATACAATATTTAAGTAACAACGAAATCGGTTTATTTAATTTGTATTACTCGTATTTTTATTTACATTTGAAATACAATTTAAAAATTGTTATACACTGAGAAAAAGGCTTAGTTCCTTGAATTGAAACCTTAATTTACCCAAATAAATACTAGATTTGATATTAGCCAATAAAATGTTGAAATGAATGAAGTAAATTATTTAATTGCCCGATTTAATTCTCTGAAATAAATATAATCTTGACACAAGATTACATATTTAATTCGAAGAAATAAATTATATTCGGTACCAATAACCAATAATAATTAATCGAAATAAATTTACATTTAACACTAATAAACAATAATACCTAAGAGAAATAAATTTGATGGTTTCATTTAAATAAATATTTGGGATAATATTACACATATATTGTATAGGAATATATTCATATTTGAATTAAAAATTCTAAAATAGTTATGCGAAATATAATTTATTTATCAATACTACTTATACATACATTCGTATAATAGAAAAAATATCGTAACTTAAAAATAATTAACAAATTAAAAATTGTTTTTAATATTTATAGTTGAAATTAACATTGTTCCGTTCCGTATCATATGAATATTATTAGGAAATACACAAAATAAATTTTGTACACCTTCAATGACTTTATATACGGTCCTCTCATGGTGTTCAACTTTATAAGATTGATAATGTCTGTCGTAACCTACGCAGCACATTAACTTTACAATAATTAATACCATATTTTCCGAGTTTATAAGAATTGTATCTATTGCTCCAAAAATTGGATTTTCTAAATAAGTATTATCAAATCCTAATAACAAAATTTGGTTTTTCTTATATAAAATTCCATTATATGAAAACCATGATACGCAAATACCCTCATAGCAACCATTGTCGCGAACTATACTATATAAAGGGGACTCATTAATAAAATTTAATTCTGGACCAGTTTGAAAAACTGTATTGAAACCTTTTTTACTTAAAAATCTATAGCATACACGTAATTGATGTTTCATTGCTAGTGTATATGGAATATTGACTCGTGAAGTTACTATGTGAGCGTATGTTTTGGATATTTTGTGAAAAGCTTCAAATCTCATAGATGAATAAAATTTTGGTGGTCCAATCATATTAATAATAGTTGGGTAATGAATCATCATGTGATGCTTTGGCTTCAGACTGGTTTGAAATAAATTCATGTATAACTGATGATGCTCTGTTATTAAATACTTTAAGTGTAATAATAAATCTGGTGTGAAGTGTTTGCTGGTACAAATTTCAACTACATCGTATAGAAGTAAATAAAAATTCCATACGTCGTCATCGGGTGGTATCATATCTCCTACAAGAACTGAAAAGTAAATTACAAAAGCGTGCATTTCTGCAGCTGAACAAGTTATATAACATTTTTTAATATGATCTTCTTTAACTGGAGGAATACTGTTACCAACGTCGGAATGTTCGTTATGATTAAAATGAGCTATTCGTTCATTCAGTTCAAACAAGGAAAATAAATGTTTTATTTCTATAAAATTTTGTAAAATAAAACCCATTTCATAACGACAAATTCCTTCAAATAAGTCGTGCATAATGTCACACGTTATATTGACTGTATTGTGAAAATTCTTTAACTTATTCCAGATACAATCAGTCTTTACACCAAATGAATTATTACTAAGATCATCATTATAATTAGATAGATTTCTTAAAGAATTTTCATCCTCAATAACTTGTTTTCGATTTGTATTTTTGTCATTACGGCATATTCGACAATAATAATTTGAAGAAAATGTTTCATTAAATCCCAAAAGATAATTAAGTCCCAAATTATCACCGAGAAGAGATATTAAAACAAAATATACAGTTTTATAACCATCAGGGGTACAAATTGTAATCCCAGTATTTTCTAAATATGCTAATTCATTAACTAAGTGATTAAAAACGTCACTATGATTATATAAATTTTTACAAATTGTTTCAAAAATTTGAACAAGAAAAATGTTGTCCAACGAGGAAGCAAATTCTGGAGGTATACATGCCAAGGACGCGTATACAGCACCTAACTTGTGATTACCAGCCCGAGAGCCAAGCGGATTCCCTGGTTCAAATTCATCAAAATAAATAAACAATGGCATAACAATTTTCCCCTTATATTTAAATGTTATTTGTTTCCATAGCTTTGCTTGCAAAATATTATTTATACTATCACACTGCTCACCACATACTTCTATAAATTTGGAAATTTTTTCAAATATATCTGCCAATTCTAAAAAATGTTTAAGAACTAATCGCAAAGGAATAAATTGCCCCTGATATTTTTAAATACTGTGTGTTATCTGACCACAAGAATTTCTCGGTCCTTCAATTTCACATATTGTAAACGATACTGGTTTTATAAAATAATGTGTTTGCTCAAACCATTTCAGTCTGAAATATTCGGAATGTAAACCTTGAAATGGATTACTGAATGCATTTAAAATAGAATTAAATTTAGATTGGTCTTCTTCTGAAAGGTTACTTATTAAAGGAGCAAGATTTTGTTTTATTCCATCAGAGACACATGTATTAATTAATTCGCTCGTTAATTCAACAATTTGCTGTATACATGCCCTTGAAATAGAATTATTGTTATATAATTTAGTTAAAAAAGAAGTAACAGTAGTTTTGACTATGTCTTGAGGATCATTATTACTTTTTATTGAATTGATGAACAAATTTTGTTCATTTTCTGTTTTAATATTACTTAAAGCAGATGCATTTGAAAAATAAGACTCCGTTTGCAATTTTGTAGTATCATCAGTTAAATAATCACTATCAGTTAAATGTGCGCTCTCTGGTTTTTCTGTTTTATGTTTTTTTACATGTTTTGATAACGATAAAAATGAATTAAAACTTCTATTGCATATATTATATCCGCAAATATATGTTAAACTGTAACGGTGTACAAATTTTTCGTGTAATAAAAATTTTTCACTAGTCCTAAACGGTAATTTACATAATTTGCAAAAATACATTTTAATTTCAACAATATAAATATTAAATAAATAAACAACTTCGGTGGAAAACCTTAGAAAATAATTATTTTATCTTGTCAATTAGTTTAGTGAAATCATATACGTATGGTATATTAACATCGTAGGGTGTGTGAATATTAAAAATTTGCCATTGCATTAGTGTCCATAAATGTTCCGCCTCCGGCGGATATGACGCATTAAAAACTAGGAATGCCTTAAGGCACAGATCTATGGCTTTTAACACCGATCTTGTCTCGTATAATGTGGAATTTACGTATACAAAAACATTTTTAATTTCTAATACGGATGGTGCTTCTACTACAATAAAAGGCTGCAATGTCAATCCTAGTTTCTTCACAAAATCTCGCTTTTTATTTATGGCAGAATTAATGTCCCCAGGAATCTGAAGTAAAATGTTGTTATAATTATAGATATTAAAGAAAATAGCGAGAAATAAGAACGAGTGAGTCGTTCACAAATAACCCAAGGATTTATATTTTGCATCTTCACCTGACGTTAAAAGGGGTTATTAGCGATAATACCAGGTGTTGACGGTTACGGGTGGACATTTAGATTTGACATATGTATAAAGTTACTAATACTCAAAATACAACTTACTTTAACATGTAGCACCATGCCTTCTCGACATTCTGCAATGGAAGGTTTCCACTTTTTAATTTTCACCGACTTGGGAGGTAAAATGGCCGATAATACAAATAATTTTAATAGATGTTTTGAATCTAAAGAATAATAATTCTTTTTTAATATTCCAATAACATAAATAAACATACCTGTTGATATAGTCGCGGATTGCAATAAATCTATATACATAGCATCACCAGAGGAGAAAGGGGACTTTCTAACACTCAATGCTTTGTCAAAAAATAAGTCGAAATTGTTTAACAATAAATTTCCCTTATTTTCAAAAATATTTTCAAAATCTTTATCAATCTAAAATAAAAAAATATTAATTATACGAACATTATCCCATGATTTCAAAATTTACCAATGTGGATCCAATAGACAATTTTAAAATTGGCCATTCCTCATATATATCATCAAGTGTTTTAAAACTTTGTGATTGAAATTGTTTTCTGCGCAAGGAAAATGATGCTTTCCAATGCTTTAATACGTCGTCTTCCGGTTCTTTATTGTGTTTTAACCATGTTACACTTTCGTTGGTTGCTTCACTTGATATATCTTTAAATTTAAAATAATTTATTTATTATTTTAATTAAATTAGAAATAAATTTAGTTTTTTCATACCTTCATCATTTATTTGCTCTTCATCGTCGGGATTATCAAAACTATTTAATTTATGTTTTGGTATTATACCAGCTTCTTTTAACAAGGATATTTTGTTTTTATATTTATCTGGCAATTTTCCACGGGATATTCCAGACTTCTTGTCCTTTGATTGGGATTTTCGTAGTGGACGTATATAATACGAAGATTTTTGCTCCAGAGGAAACAGGTCTATTATTTTGTCGGCTAATTCGTCGAAGCAATCGTTTGTAAGATTACTAAAAAAAAATTATGTACGTAGTATTTTTATCAATATATGAAAATTGCCCGGTGTCAAAGGTTCCAAATATATTTAAGTAGAGAAAAATTAAATCCGTAATTTAACTCAACAATTTTTGTCTTAAGAATTTTTCTCTGAAATAATTAAGGAACATTTCATAGCGGGAAATTTCAATAACCTATTCTCCAGCGAATGAAAATTCTATAATTTCATGTTAAATTTATAATTTTTTATAAAGAGATAAAACGTACCCGTATTTCTCCCTATTTGTTAGGATATGTACTATAATAATTTGGACTAGATAATTTTGGTATTTTGGTTCCAGATATTCTTTGGTTTTATAAATTGCTAGAATAGCTTGTCCGACGCAAGATTCTTCAAGTAATGTTTTCAAGTCAAGATCAGAAATTGAAGTTCTGAATTTTCTTTTCTGTCCTAAATTTTCGGAGACGGGAACTGGAACTAGTTGGTAAAGACTACCTGTTTGCTCAGCTTCAGTTATAATTATTGGTGTCGATGTCGTGGGAACAGTATGTGGGATATTAGACCCACATGGAGTGGAGGAGATACTTAGAGAACTATATGATACAGAAGTATTCAATTCACTCTCACTCTCTATTGGATATGAATATGAATCAATCTAAAAAGTAAATATATAATATAAAATTCTTAAAAATTAATAATATATTCAAATAATGTTTTAAAGGCCAATGGACAATGATAAGTCACGTACTTCTTGATTGTAACTTTCAGAACACAAAAATTCTTTATATTTGTCTTGAAATTTTGCTCTCAGACCAATTTTTGGTATTAATTGTGAAATTAGTTCGGGTGTTAAAGATTTTAAGGCCTCATAATCAATTTCTTGTTCTGTAAAAAATGGCGTGCTCTTGTATTTCGTGATTTTCAACTACTGATAATAAGACATGTGCATTTATTGCATACCTGTAAACTGTGGCATTAATTGTACCATATCCCACTTTTCTAAAAGTTTCTTTACTGCTTCATCAGCCATTTTATCAAAATATAATACACAACTGGAGAACTGCACAAAATACACCTCAACTACGCACTAGTAGACCACCTACGACGTACTGTGAAGAAGTAAACAGGACCGAACAAGTCGCATCGGCAAATTATTTATAACCAATCAAATTTATTTGTCACAAATAAATTTTAATTCAGCTAAATAAATATTTCTTTACAAATACATCTACGGCACACTGGCATCAAATATATTGTACTTGAATATAATTTATACGAAACTTCCATCAAATATATTTAATGGAATCTTTTGTGTGCAATGTATTCAGATAATAATATTTTATTTATTGGAAATAAATTTAAAATTAATTATTTTATTTTTATATTACTTAATTGTACAAAATAATCCTAATTTGATTCAATAAAATATGGTTCAATTTAATAATTTAATTTAACTAATTAAATTAATTTTGTAATAACAAATCACTTATAATTAATTTAAATATGTCTTATTTCAGTGAATTAAGTAGTACTCAATTATTATTATTTATTTGTCATAAACGGGTTATTTTTCTCAGTGTATATGTAGATTGTAAATCACACTTAAAATATCGCTTTGTGAACGTACTACAACGACAAAGCCATTGTTTTTAAATTCAAATGACTATTTGGATGTATTCAATTCAATTAGAAGTTAGTAGTTAGCGAATTAACCCTCACAATCTCTATTGTGGCCAGTGTAGATCCAAGGATATTTAACAGCATTAGATGTTAAATATTTATGCTTGTTTACCGGATTTGAATGTTTGTGTTTTAGTCCTAGTGCTCTTGTATATATCTGTGTCGTGTTTGCCATTTGTAAACGGACTTAGAACTGAATTAGAACCTAAATTTCTGCCTAATTTAACATAAAATTTCACTTTACTCATATCTAAATATAATTCTAATTATTATTATATAGATATTTTTTACCTAAATAACAAATAATTATATTAAAAGCACCAAAATTAAATAATACTTCTTTCATATCAATTCCATTTACGTTATTCACATTAAGTCTCATTTGAAAAAGAAAAATTGTATGTAATTTTTTGTCTGAACAAATTAAGGTTTAATTGATACATATTTATTCGCACACAACCATAAGATAATACATTAAACAGATAACCATATATATGAGAGATAAATTAACAAACTAGAAAAATAACGAATAAGAAAAATTAAAATGATGTAGGAGCGTAGCAAAGTATAAACAGAATTATACAAATTTTCCAGAAGTCTGTGTATGAAAGACGGTCAATAACTTGTCTCAAAATTGTGCATCATGCAACATCTCACGAAATATTGAAATATCTCAACAAATTTACATCAATCAAATATTTTTATAATTTCATTATTTTACTCATAATGTAATCTTTATTTTTTGTAAATATTTTTTAATAACAATGAATATATTTTTTCAGATATCGACAAAATAATATTATACATAGGAAACAACGATATTATATCAATGCGAGATGTTCGTAATTTGCATTTTGTATCTGATTTGGGTACTCCAATGCACACTACGTTGAAATACGAACATGTTTTGGGATCACAGTTCAAAAACTTCGACAAAATCTTCCTGGATGCAGTACCTGCTGAAGATGGTGATGACGAGAATTACGTTCTTACTAGAGTTAGGTAATTATATATTTTTTAATTTAAAACGTTAGCTTTACACATAATTCCTAATATAAGTTATTTGAACTAATAACAGTCTAAAACATCAAATTAAACTAAATAATGATAATTATAGCTATTAACATACCTAGGATTGTTATAAGTATCATAACCGCCGCAGATTTGTTTGAAATCCGGGAGGATTTAAAAAAATTATGGTTTGGAATTAGTATGATTCATAACATCCGTAATTTGTTCAATAATTTACCGGTTTCAAGAACTGAAGACGTTAGTAATAAATATTATTTTATAAAATTCTCTTGTCAATAATGTTTTCGTAATCCAGCCTGCATGGATTGATATGACACCATATCGCCTTGGTTATAGCTGTATTGTTTTAAGTAATATTATCGTACACTGTACATATATAGTTATGACTTAACACGTTAATTTTTATACATATGCAAACAATTTTATCCTGAAGCCGAAAAATTTATTTATATAAGCTTTTAATTTGAATTATTTAAAAATAATTTATAAAATTGCCGTCTTTTTATATGGTTTAATATAATACGTACCTACAGAAATAACCAATAATTTTCTATAATCTTCAGTAACACCAGGTCCGTCCAAAGGAGTATTGACGCCGGGATGCCAAATAAAATTTGTTTTATTGTTTATAATAATAATAGACGGTAAAATATAAAAGATAAGAAAGTTCTTGCTTAAATAATAATTTTATATAATTATCAGCCTACTAGCTTTAAATTCGAAAGAAGAAACGATATTTGTTTCATTGATGTTAGTCCAAATTATTATAAAATTTTCCATAATTTGAAAATAAGCGTTCAATCGTTGCTTGGTTTTAATATAAAAACAAACTGCAAAATAATGTACGTATCTTCTTGTTATAATATAATATGTGGACGAAAATAAATAATAAAACTATGCTATTACAAAAAAAAATAAGATCCAAAAGATTCCAAGTAGGTAACTGTTCCATTAGATGGTATATAAAAAGAACCGACGCCAATAAAATTTCTATCTAAAAAAACATAAAAGAGATTGCAAATTTGAAATGTAATAAGAATGGTATTGAAGAATACAGTTTATCTAAATTAAAATAAGAGTGATAAATTATTTATTCATTGCAGGAATTGTTTTGCAGGCAGTACATCATAAAATAAATTTGAATATATGTTATATGAAATGTTATAAGAATATTATGAGAACCCCTAACACCCCCGCTCGGAACGGCCCTGATCACCATAGCAACTCAAAATGACCGCGCTAGTATTATATACCCCATAACATACCTCTGTTTGATATAGAAATGACCAAAGAAACTTATTGTTATTAATAAAAAAATATTGCCTTAGTTTAAAGTATTGTTAATAATTTTTTATAATCGTCCAATTTTTATCATTTATCAAAATTTAAAATCATCATACTGCTATATAGCATGAAATATTTATAATTGTATATTCAATCAGTTCTTATTATTAATATTATATAGAATTAATTATGGAAAAGACATTTTATCAGAAAAAAAAATATTCATATTTTAAATTAATCAAGAACTACCCATGTTATTACTAAATTTTGTTATGTTATATGATAATTTCAGAACTCTATCTTGCATAATACTGGTAAACTAGTATATATAAATGAAAAAAAATATAAGTAATTGAAAATAATGTTATTTTTTTGTAGGTCAATGTGGATGTCAAAACTGAATTTCCAGTCCTACAACCCCATTACAAACTTGAATCATGGAGTATCAAAAATCTTCTCAAATCAAAACTTAATAAAGTTTAAAATAGATTACAATGTGTATGAGTTGTCAATAAAAATGAACGACGAAACAAGCTACTTCGATACTCTTATAGACCATAAATACGCTGTGTTTGCTGACAACAACAACATTCTACAAAGTTACTGTGCAAAATGTAATTCAGTGGTCTTCTTATCAACCCAAAACAAAACCACTGAAAAAGTACGTATGCTCGATACACATCTACTTTGTGAATTGCGTTCAATAGGTTTCATGTTTTTATGTGATTTTGTTTCGAAAGAAAAGCACTTTACGAAAGTTAGCAATAACCTTTAAATGCCAACGTTATTGAAAAAAGTTTCTTCTATATTAAGTAACGGTCTTATCGAGAAAAACATGAAATGCGAAAGACGAAAGAAGCATAATCAATACAATCAGATCCATGTTTAGAGCTAAGACAATAAATAAATTTATTTCACAACATAAAACGAAAACAAAGTGGAGGCAATTTAAAGTTCTTTAGTATTCGCTGAGTTTTCTTTTTTTTTAGGAATTGAATTTATGGTTATGGATCAAAGACATTAAAATCAGGGAAATAAACTGCACGAATCCCCGGTTTCAAAAGGATCCTCTTCATGAAATTATTCAAAAATCCCGAGTCTCTTATAGGTAAATTAAATGCGTCTAATTTTAGGAGCACAATAATGAAATTAAATTTCAGGGGACTACCTTTCGCTCAACCCTTTGTACTATTAGCATACATTTGCGATTATTTGTATTATATTCCACAGTACGATATTTGTACTACTTCAATTAACAGTGACAGAATAGTTAAAGAACCAAATTTGGTAAGTGTATAATTCATATATCAAATATACTCCAACATATCTTACAATTACTTCATCATTTAACTTATTCACATCAACATTATTCATATTTCAAAACAAAATCAAAATATAAATTTCCTTAATTATTCATTAAAAATAAGGGAGGTACAAATTGAGGCGGAAGTTGCGAAGTCGAAGTTTATGTTACTGTACGAAAATAGTTGTAGTATTGTAGTATATATTACATTCCGAGTAATTTATTATATTTGTCGTAAAATATAGGCCACTTGCCAGTTCAGATTTATTTATTTGCAAAATTTTGTACTTAATTTTTCCGGTTGTTAGATGACCAAATATAAATAAAATTAGTATGATTTTTATAATTATTCTAATAGTAAGATTTTTATTTACTATAACACAATGACAACGAAATAATAAATGTTATCAATCACTTACGACTTACGTTGCTACGGATCTAGATTATGCTCATGTCAAAGGTGGCGCAAAAAATAACAATCAACCATTGTAATACAGGTGTATCAAATTACACAAAAGGATTTTTTATACAAGCGTCAAGCAAGCTAAAATTATAATTTTTCACCCAAGTTTAGATTTAAATTGTAGCCAAAGGGCAAAAAGTTTTTTATTCTTTAACAAAAACGCAGACATCCCCTGTTAAGAGACAAATAAATACGCTTTCAAAACTTCTCAATTAATAACAAGTGTTTTTCGCGAACTACATATTTGGACTTTTTAATTTACATCAATCAAAATGCATTGTTCAAATTTAAAGTATCACTAGCATGATCTTGTTTATTTAAGTAAAAATGGCATATTGTTATCGACCGGCACTTATTATAAGAAATAGATTGCAATCATGCCGATTTTGGCGTTTCGAGATTTTAATAGATGTCCACAAATAAAGATCGTATTTAAATTTTTGATTTCATTGTCATGAGTTGATCAACTTTTGATAAAAATAAATTCTCGAGTTTACTCGTATCACTTTATTTTTATTCCATATATTTCGCAGAAAACACATATAAATTTTGTAGTTAACATTATTATATATTTTATTGTTTATGATTAACAAAAACAAAAACGGTAATTCGCCCCTCCTTAAGAAAGTTTTTGGAGCCGCCACTGGTAAGTTCTGTGGTGGCCACAGCTGATATTTTATTCCATACACATATTGCCCGGTCATTTCATTCTTTACTTTAAATTCACACATTTAAGCAATGTTGTATAGTATATGAAATAGATTAAGTATTTTGATAAATTTGTAAAATACTTTTTAAATAATATTTTGTTCTTTAATTTCAAATATATCTCAAAAGTATTTTATATTTTATTACATTAAAATACTTTTATTAATTAAAAATACTAATTTTCAATATTTCAAATATATTTTGTTTTTCAAATACTTTGGTAAGATTATTAAAAATACATATTAATAATTGTTTATATCTTAAATGCAAACCATCTTGTGTTGTCTGTCAACAGGTCGCGTAAGTTGTATGTTAAAGAGTTTTGTTTCTCTGTACTATAACTTAGCTACACGTAAAAATATACCCATATACGTATATACAGGGTGATTTCTAACGTACGGACGAAACTGATAGGGCAACTAGAGGGGACCAAAATATAGTTTTTTTTTTAAATAAACTTTTGATCATAATCGAATAACAAGAAAGATACAACGGTTTAAAGTTCTTATAAACTTAAGCATTTTTTTTATAAAATACGGTAATAACTTACGTTTTGAATTCAAATTTAGAATATTTGAGAGTTAATTAAACAAAGTTCAGTTAAAATTTTATTAAAATTTTTATAAGATGAAAGGCATGGCTATTTAAATTGTTCTTAGAAATATTCGGTCATGGGTGTTCGTTTATTGAGAACCGCTGATTTATTTAATCTAATCATGTATGTAGGTAAGTCAAAATAACTTAAACGTCAAAAATTAAATAGGTTATTTGTTATGTCATTAATTCGACTGAAATGGTTAATTTCACTAACGAAGAATACGTAGACATGATTATGGTGTATGGAGCTGTTGAAGGAAACGCTGAACGCGCACGACGTATGTATTTGGAACGATTTTCAAATCGACAAATGACAGTAAGCTCAGCGGTACTCAATACGTGGGCGTTAATTTATAAGAACTTTAAACCGTTATATCTTTCTTGTTATTCGATTTTGATCAAAAGTTTATTGTAAAAAAAACTATATTTTAGTCCCCTCTAGTTGCCCTATCAGTTTCGTCCGTATGTTAGAAATCACCCTGTATAAGAATATACATAGATCCTTTTTTAGTATATAAAGACCTCATTGTAATTGAATCTATGGTAAACTCCGTGAAAATGTTTATTTGAACTATTTTTTAATCTTTGCATTGTTTGAAATATAATTAATAGTATGTGAAATAATTAAAAGTGTTTGAAATACTTAAAATGTTTGAAATACTAAAGTTATTTGAAATATA
Source organism: Stenolophus ochropezus (assembly GCA_035578165.1). Taxonomy (NCBI): domain Eukaryota; kingdom Metazoa; phylum Arthropoda; class Insecta; order Coleoptera; family Carabidae; genus Stenolophus; species Stenolophus ochropezus. The sequence goes on along the minus strand of JAQOWZ010000010.1, from coordinate 17,884,301 downwards.
ATATTAGTTATTTTATTATTTAAAATATTGAATATTTCAAATACAAGAAATATACAATATTTTATTACAGTATTTTATACAACACTGCATTTAAGCTAACTGGAACCTTCATTCACATGTTTATCATAATAACATTTTTACTAAAAGTTACTAATAAAGATATTTTCAGTCTACTTTGAAGATTACCTTTATCAACGACGCTCTCGACGAAAACTACAAACTGAATTTAAATTTCAACATTACTTTGGCGCTGACTCAAAGGGCTATTCAAAGCAAGAAACTTCTGAATCAATGGAACTTGAATATACAAAGACAAGAACTGGAAAAAGGTGTTTATTATGAACTCCATTACGACGATAATGGCAAAACTGTCACGGTGAGAAATTGTTTCTTAATCTTTCTTCCATATATATTTTAAATAGAGTTTATAAACAATTCAACAGCAACTACGATATTAAATGATATCTTTAGAAATATGAAATGTGCATTTACGATATAATTATTAAATATCTCATTTATCAAAACTACATAAAGTTTCATACTTTTACCAAGCAATATAAGAACTAAGTACTTTATACGAGTACAGTTAAAGTAACCATGAAAACACTAACTTCGAAGTGTGTATTAAATTCTGTCTCACCATCGCAAAACTTGCAGAAATTGTAAAAAGTTCCGTTTGTGATGAAAATAAAGGCTCTCCTGTTGCAGACAAAATTTCAACTTTATACTTGTATCATATACTCGCAGTTCATTCTTTATTATATACTTATTTCCAGCGGTCTCTCTTTACTAAAAAATTATCAAAAAAATGTAATTACGTAAACATAAGAGTTTTGGTCTTAAATTCCATGTGCTCTAATATAGTTCAGTGTCAAAAAGTTCACATTGGAACGACATACTTCATGACTTCGATCAAATTTATCTTTTTATTTGCTTTTTTTCTCGACTTGGTAAAGTTACGAAGATGAAAATGCTACAAGAAAGTACAAAATAGAAACATATGCAAGTTTAATGAATCCAAATGGAAGTTTCAAAATGTAATATTTTCCTGTAGTAATAAACATTTTAGAATAATAACACAATTTTTCTCCTTATCGAGAATAAACTGTCACTTATGTTTATCAATGGTTGGAAGAAATTTTTGTATGCATTTCGGAAATAAATTTTGTTAACCCTTCAACTGAAAATGCCTCTCGGACATTAATTACAGTCCCGGGAATAAAACCTTAGTTTATTCAAATAACTATCATCTTATTAAAAATGAAAGAAAACATTTCTTCACCTCTGATTAAAGTGCTGTTTACTTTAAATGTCGGTTCATAGAAAAATTTCTCTTCGAAAAACGGATGCAAGTTTTCAAAAATACATGTTATTTACTATTATTTTTTATCAGTTTTCAATAATGCTTGTTGTAATCATTGCATTATCCAAAAATCCGCGTATTTGATATTAATAGAAGCAAAATTAAAAAGAATTAAATTAAAAAATTAAAAGTAATTAATAAATTTTTACAGAACTAAAACCCAAATATTGTCTATTTATTAATTATGAGTTCTGAAAGCTTCTTTCAATATTTAAAAAGAAGCCCATTTATCAAACAACAAATATAAAAATAAGACTCATGAATGTATGTTTTATTTCCCCATTTATCAAATTCGCAATGAATAAAGCATTTGTTGGTTCTTTCATATGCAAATCGAACACATGTGGGTCAAACGGTTTTTATTTCAGTTCGATGTTCACTCGGATCTGGATTACGTGCCGACATCCCCAGACACCGACATGTTCTCGCTGCGGCCCGCAGAGCCCATCATCAGTCGCACCTCCGTCCACCTGCAGGAGAAAGGCGCTGTGCTCGCTACAATGGATATCACCAGTCTCTTCTCCGTATGTTAACGTTCAGTTGTAGATAGTGTTGCCATGAGACTTATGAGTATGACTAGTCTCGCTCCCGAGCGTTGTCGTCTCGACATTAAAATCAATATGGAGACAATTCGCGAAAAAAGCGGAATGTAGAGGGCACTACCGTCTTTGTAATCACGATAAGCTATTTCGCATTACCATTGTCTTATTCAGGGTGCGCAACAAAACGTGAAACATAGGATTTTAACATGGGATTTAAAAAAAATGTGGATGCTCTTTCTCCTCGTAGATTTATAACAAAACTACAAAAATAAACAGTTGTTCAAAATTAAATTCTACATCAGATAAGATCATAATTGATGCAAGAACATGCCTGCAGTACCAGATATATTAAATATAAAATGTAATTCTTATTGTCTGTTGTAATATTATTTAAGTTGAATTTACATTATTATTTTTTTTAATAATATAACGATATTACAAAAATATTAAATAAAATTAAGATAGGAACATCAAATAGAACAAATTTTAATTACATATACGGAAGAAACATCCATTTTTAATTTCAGACTATAACAAAAATTAATAAGTAATATCAAATTTCACTAACGACTGTAACCTGTAACTGTCACAACTGAAACTGATTTTTTTTCTTTAATTTCCAGGCCTGTCTGATTTTGAATGAAAATGAGCTGGTATATCAATTATGATATAATCTGGTGAACAACCTTGTATTCTTATATTTTTGCTCTAAATCAGGAAAGAGAGTATCCGATTTTTTTTTAAATCTTATGTTAAATTCCTACGTTCTGCGTTTCGTTGCACACATTGTATATAATTATCACAGCGTTTAGTCTGTTATTTCTACATATTTTACATATTTGAGAATATTTCCACATTTTTAATACAGGCCGTTTCTCTTATTTTATATTGTATGTGATATTGTTCGTTTAAGGAAAACTTAAAATTTAAGTATCAAGGATGCAATTGGCCATTAGGGCTCTTTTCTGTTTAAGATTTTTTTAGACTAAAAATTTTTTGATTAATATAATGCTTGAAGATGTTTTACAATTTTATATAATTTTTCAAATATTGCATTTTACGAAAGTGAAATGTATTTATACAACATCAAAGACAAGGTTACATCACAGCTTTTGGTGGAATTCTAATTAATATTTGCAAATTCAATCATTTCTGAAACTTTTTCATTTATATTTGCAACTGATGAAAACGCAATTTCCAGAAAAGCATGAATACCCCATTGAAACAGCTACCTTTTATTAATCATATTTAATCTCAATGTCAAAATAAAACGTTTGAGAAAATGAAAGCAAGTGCTTTTTAACGCATTTTATTACTCGGTAAATTTTATTTTCTTTGATCTGAAACTCAATGTTTCTAATTTAGTATTTGTTTTTCATTTATCTCTTGTTTCTAGATTACCCGTTTGTTGAAAATCCAGCTTAAAAGATTAAACAAATATCATTTTGATGATCCGTTTTTTTGATTTTGCTTCCAAAAAGTAAAAAACTTTGCCCATTTACAACTAACAAAAAAATAAACACTTTAAAATAAATCAATTCAAATAGGAAATGACAACTATTTTTTTTATAACGGATTATTATTATTTATATAGTACATGGATAGTAGCAACTGAAAGGCACATTTAAATTCACATGTGAGCTTAATGTGAGACGTTTGATGAAATTTAAGAAAATTCATAAAATTTTATATTGATAAATAGTTGACTTAACCCAAAAAGAAACTAAATATTTTTTATATAATACCAATTTATGCAATATAATTTCGTAAAATTCATATATTTAATGGATCGATCAAAAAGTAATTCTAATCATTTGGAAAAAACAAATATAATCTAGATTTGAATACCTCGAGTCCCAGCTTCAATTATCATTGGTTTTTTGAAAATTTTCTACTTTTCAAATAATTTTTAAGTCTGCATTACGAGACTTGCGAGCAAGTGCATTATCGTGCATAAAAAAGATGTCTATTTTATTTCTTTTCAATGTGAAAAAGTACGAAAAACACGTTAGTATAAGATATTCAAACTCTGTGCAATGCCACAAACACAGTGTTTGTCTGTGGCAATGTATTTTAAGACAATTTTGCGTAGACACAGAACTTGATCTCCTAGGACTCTTCACATTTTTATATGTTTTTTCCATGTTTAAAATTGGTAAACCTTTTTTAATTGTTGAGTAGGAAAGACAATAATCTCCTAATGTTTTTGACATCTCATCATAAATTTCTTTACCAGAAACGACACTTTTTTTGCTGAAATTCCAATCTTCACTTAACATGGCTTAATATTTTTAATCACTATTTGAAAATGACAGAATGTTTTTTGATAAAGCTTAGCATGTACACTTATTGCACTTACCAAATGTGTATCCAACACAATGGGACTGATTTGAGCCTACTAGAAATATTCCAGATCAACTATTTATCCATATCTCTCGTAACTAACGGAGTAAGCAATATTTGTTTAAATTGAGAGTGAATAAATGCTAAAAAAAATTAATATAACATCATTTTTCTTTGCACTTTATTATAAATTACAACTTATAATACATATATGAAAATATTTAAAAATTCAAAAATTCTCATGAAATACAATGCTCCAGTAACATGAGAGTAAGAAGACGTAATGTTGTGATATCTTGCTTATAAAGAATAATATTTTTAATCGGTTCTTTGCAGATAATGTATTTTATCATATTTAAGATTAAGAAGGAAAAGCCCTAAAACTGTTTGTAAACATGTAGCTTGTTATATTTATATATCCAATTTGTTTGTTGTTCACAGTAGGAATATAGGTGATTCAAAATTTTCATGATAAACATCACATTCCAATCCCAACGTAGTAACCCTGATACCTACTGATCTCACTTTGTTTGCACAGGTTTCTTCCGAACAAATAGAAATGGTAAACAGAAGCAAGACATTCGAGCTATGCCAGAAGGACTACGAGAAGGACTACTTTAAGGATTTGTTACTAAAGCATACTCCTCCAACCAAATCGTGCTATAACGCTTCACTTGGATTCTCCACCTATGACAATTACGCAATATACATTGAATTCAAAAATGTAAGTTTATTTTAAATTTAATTGAATTCCAAACTCCAGCATATGTCAGAAATAATAATTTTAATTCATTACTATTACGGATTATTAACATTTTAAAATTTTCGCGTCTCTCAAATTTTTTTACAATTTACCGATTTCATAACAACGCTGGCGATGCCAGTATATTTAGTGCTTTTAATTTTACTACAAATTTACACAAAAAACAGTATCATGTCCCCTGTGTTAATATGTTATAAAACCTTCTCTACTCTATTTTTTTTTTATTAAAATAATTTTAAAATGTCAACTGTGAAAAAAACTTTTATATATTTTACATCAATGATTAAAACGTGTTAGATAAAATGTTGCGTGGTACACGTCTGTTAATTTCGTAAGTTACTTGAGACAAATACCCCACTCGGCATAACGGTCACATGAGGTAAACATTTCTCACGTGCCTTATTTGTAATTTAACACATTTATATTTAATTTGATTTGGGCCGGTCTGTACTGTCGTATTCTCATATCTCGTTTTGTATCACCGTATCTCGTATCCTATATTTTATCAAGTCAGACAAATCAGATCAGTAGAATTAATTATCGTTTTTCTTTATAATGGTTTGTTCAATTTATTTGGTTATTATCACTAAATGATTATAGTTGGCGCTGAAGACTGGACCTTTGCATACTTTGGCTTATAAATAAATTTCCCTTTCCTTTATATCAATTTTAGATGTTGTCGGAAGTATTTTCCACGTTATAACAATAGCATATTGTAAATACTACTAGGTACTTATCCATGAAATTAACGCGCGGCAGCTATTCTGTTGCTCGCAATGTTACTGCATAATTTATTTAGTGGTCTTTAAGCCCTTGAAATAATAGAAAATAGGAAAATTATGTTTTATATTTAAAAAGCATAAGTTGCCCTATATTTCCATTTTTGGGCAATATTGCCGTCAGTGTTGCTTTGATTTTAAATTGCCGGCAACAACACATTGCTATCTATGGACGAATAAAAGTTCTCCGCTAGGCGTCGGACTTCAAATTTCGTCCACAGGCGTAAACTTTCTCTTTCGACCCCTCTATACGTATATAACTATTATATGTTTTAATAATATTTATTCCGGCCAAGGAACCTACATTTTTATCAACATTAAATAAACAGTAAAATTATTGTCTCTTTTACATTATTAATTTTCAAAACTTGGCACTACTTGTCACAATTTATAGCGATTTAGTCTGTTGTTAAAATTAAAGATTTAAATAAACTCGTTACTTATAAGATATGATTCAGAAGAATATTATGCTTGTGGCATATCTGATCCAAAATGTTTATGAAATACCTGTCATTGGTTAATTTTCAACTATGAGGTTCGTTTTCGTTTTGAAGAATAAAAAATTATTGATACTGATATATTTTCTATGTTTAGTACTATTTATTCACTGTCTGTATTATTGCTTTTTCTTTTTTAATCGAACATCCTTCCCTAATTATAGAAAAACTATCTACTAGTAATTTTTTAGTAGAAACAACATCAGGTTTTTATTTTTCCGTTCCCTACTTTGAATGATATCATCTTACGAGCATGTATACATAATAATAATATACAACTAATTATCTACATTTTATAATTATGTACTTGTTTACTTCTCATGAAATATGTAACAACAAAAATTGGTCAGAAAAATATTTATATAACCAGCTAACGTTCTCTTTCATATTTTTAATTCATGAACCCATGCTTGTCGAAACTTTGCATCTTTGGAAGACTAATGCAATGGTATACAGTAATATAATGTTAGCACTGCGGAAACAATATCTGTTCGATTTACTTATTTTCCACCTTAAACGTCTATACTCTCATTGCAAATAATAAAATGTTACCTCGATCATGGAAGTATTTAATTTCCTCACCAGATTGTAGCCATTTTAATTTTTATGCGGTTAGATATAAAAGGCAATATTAGTAATAAAAATAACCAACCCTACGGCAACAGATATACTTATTATAAAATAAAATGTAATGGTATATCAGTACTTATGTGTGAAATAAATTTAATATCCACCCATGAAAATCATTTAAGGAATCACTTCGAGTTGTGATAGTGGCAATAGTAAATCAATCGAAAATTACGTTTTTACGATAAATAATTAATTGGAGTTACTGTTTAATTAATACTCAGTTCACCTCAAGATCTCCTAATTATATACATATTAAAGATCCAATACCCATTTGATTTGATTACATGTCACTTATTAATTAATTTCATTATTGACCGCTACTTAACAGATACGTATCGCGATCCGTAAATTTGTAGATACAAATTTGTAACACAAAACCAAAATTCGCCGTCACGATATTTCATATAACTCAATATTAGATAATAATCTGTGTCGGATCGCATTTCTGTAATCTGATTCGCGACGTCAAATAGGATTACACAATACAAAACATTTCAACTTTTTGATACATTAATAAAAAAGAAAACCTACAGGCTACAATAATAGCTTGCTGACTAATTATCTAGTACGAAATTTGATATCTTCGAATAATGATATTACTTAACCAAGTATACCTAATAAAATTATTCAATATTCACCCATTTATCTCTAAACGAGAATGAGAAGTTTTGGGTTTCTAATCAAAAGCCAAACAGAAAATAAAAGCAATCTACACGGATATCAGTATTACAAGTAAGAAAAAAATTTGAATTATTTATCCTGTAATATATTTCTCATAATTTCTGTGCAATGCTTTGAAGTTAATATATTACTACTAATTTTTAAATGCAATATATTATTAATATTATTTACCCTCAATATTGTTATTGTTATGTTTTCTCAATTCATGGAAAATGATGTATACGAGTATCTACAGTTTAACTCTCAATTACTATTATAGAATAAGAGAGATCCCCATGGATAACACATAGAATTTAGTTATTTTTTAGTGTAAATGTAATATCCAGAGTTAATAAGTAATATTGAATCCATTTAATATTTACGGATAATCCAGTTAATGTATGAATTATAATCAATGAAAATATATAAAGAGTGTGGTGACTGGAACACCCGAACATAGGGATTTAGCATGTAAAATCATATTTTCGTAATTTGCTGTTTCCCTAATTATTTTAGGTTCAAATAAGAGTTTTTTTTGCATCTGAATTAATGAGCAAAAATAATTTTAACTGTTAAAAAAAGACCTTCTAGGACAGATGACATCTATTATGGGGTTGTGAGTTTACATAGGTATATTGTTACATGTAGTTGACAATGGTTTAGAATATGTTACTATGAATTTCCCTTTCTCTTTATTTTGTGTTATAGTACTTTTTTATTAGTAGTAGTATTATTTATATAACACAAGAACAATAACGACATCACAAGATTGAAATACAACGTTGCATATTCCATGATATTGTTTAATACTTGTCAAATTCCTGTCAAAATTGACAAATGCTCCACAACACCATACTCATACTATGAGTTACTATGGCTCGTATTACGAGCTCACTTTTATAATAAAATCGTGATTTTAACGCCCATTTTTACATCATAATCTTATGTAAAATTGAAAGTTAAAATCACGATATTATTATAAAAGTGAGCTAGTTCACTTTTATAGTAAAATCGCGATTTTAACGTTCGTTTTTACAAAAGATTTTGATGTAAAAGTGAGTGTTAAAATCGCGATTTTATTATAAAAGTGATCTCGTAATACGGGCCAATGATTCTTGGTCTTTGGCCATACTGAATTACATCTACCTTGGAATGGTGTGTTAGCATCCTGTAATCTTTTTTATAATCTTAAAAAAAAATCCTGATCTGTTCTAACAAAATAGATCACAACAAAAATATTAATCTTTGATTTGATCTAGAACAACCTGAAGATCTTGATCTTTATATAGATCCTTTTGGAAATGATCTGTCACAACACTAGATTTTTTTTTGTGCTTAAATTCATAGTATACATGTCCATTAAAAGAGAAACTAAAACAGCATTACATAAAAATTTAAAAATAAATATGAATAAATCTACATTCGAGACGTCTCGTTTAAGCTATCTCCTCTCGAGCTTATCTCGATAATATTTACCTCGTTGAGACGAGATAAATTTTAGGCGAGACAATACAAGAAACACAATTTGTCTCGTTTCGCGACAACATTACTTTCTTAACACAAATTCTGCCTTTTTTGACAACCTAAATATTTGACGAACTTCCTTTTTAGATTTCAGAGAAACTTCAGCGTACGATAGAAGACGACATCCTGACGCCGCTGAAAAACACCGGCTCGCTGGAGAAGCCCGTCGTTACAGACTCATTCAACGCGTCTCTGGTGTACAAAGCGCTGCCATCCACATTCAACGTGGACGTGGGCGACAGCCATATCGTGGCCAACTACTCCGTTCCGGAGCTCCTACGGCCGAGGGCGCTGCTTAAGCCCACTAGCCGCTTCATCGAGGAGCTGCGCTACCAAGCCTTCGGGCTCGACAGTAAGTACAGATAGTTGCAATATAAAAGCATTACTGTAGAAAATAAAACGCAAAAGAGCAAAAGAGTTTAAGTATTAAGTATTTTTATTGGAGTCGTCACTTCTTTTTCAAACGATTGTCTTCGATCGGTAAAATGTCCTTACCTTTCGTAAAATTTATATAATTTTTTCATGATATAAATTTAATTTCACTTATTATCTGTAAAAAAAAGTATCCAACATGAGGTGCATTAAAATTCATTCATGGAAAACTAAAATCTAATTCCATGGTATTTTTCAAAAATTCGTTTCATTTTGCAATATGTTAAAGACCATTTCAGGTTTTGTTTCTGTGTAAGATGTTACTGCGGAAATACTTAGCAAGGTACCATTATTTATCAATCATTGAAGTATTAGTAAATGCACTTTTAATTAAAATAGCAAGAAATGAATATACTAAATATTTCTATAGCAGATGTTAAACTGTAATTTTATCAACTCAAAATAGTGGATAAAGTAGCACTTCAACCGCAAAGATAGATAAAGTAACACTTTAACAGCAAGGGTAGATAAAGTACTTTAACATTTGTTTATTAGAAGTACATTTCCATAACAACGCACAATACTGACATTTTAAAATTGTTCTTAAATATTAATTTAATTTTTCTAATTCATTTCTCTTCAAAACCTGCTGTAGAAAAAAAATAGAATTTTATACATGACGATAAAATTAAATTATTGACTCGCGAAAAATAATTCACTCGCGATTATATCGCTCGTGAATTAACACTTTTCGCTTGTCGATAAAATATTATTTTATCGTCTTGTATAAAAAATAACTATTTATGCATATGTACTACCATCAACATCTTCGCCGTTCTAGAACGATGTTAGTATGGCAACGTATTCTTTATGTTATTCGACAGAAAATTTGTTTCTGATTTCAACGAAATAACATGTTCATTCTTTCATACAGTTTTTTTTTTAAGAAAACTGCAAAATTATTTATATATTATAAAAGTTATAAAATGGAGAGGTTTAGTGATCTTTTTAATTTTTATTTTAAGATGCGTAGATAATTACGTCACAGAAGTTCATGGATAACGTATAGTAGTATAGCAGCGCGCGCTGGGTTCTTATGACAACAGGGAGTTTTGCTTCAAGCTACGACCTACGTTCAAAAAAGTCAGATCTCACCATCCCTTCTAGGCAAACGCATAACTCACTTGTGACGTCACAAAAGTTCAATGATAAATAAATAATATTAATACGAACATAACTTTCAATTACATTTTAAGTTATAATCATTCATATAATTACAATTTAGTATTGGTAGGAATATTTTAACAATTTTTTTAAATAAATTTTCAAAAAACTTCTTTTTACTTCTCTATTATAAAGTCAAAATGTACACTTTGTCATATAATGAAAAATATATGAAATTTTCATTTTGTATTATATAAAAATTGGTAATTAATAATCACTGATCGAAAAAAATATTTAGTTTATAAGTATAGTCTCTTGACATATACATTGTTTGCTACTTTAACCAACTCTGTATCTCTCATAGTTTTCGAGATAGCAATAGTGTATCACTTAAATGAATAGTTAGTTTTGTAATAATATCAAGAAAAAATAACTGGTTAAGTTATTCATATTCTTCCTAAATTTCATTTTCATATAGTTTATAAAATATTTTAACAAATTTCTATATTAAGAGTAAGATTTAATAAAAAAAATACTTTTAATTGGAACTAGAAAAACTAAAACTTAATTTTTAAAAATTAAAATTTCAAAGTTATATTAATGCATTATATCAATAATTTAGGTCATGTTATTCTGGAATAAAAAAATTAAATCTGTTTTATTTATATTTCTCTAATTATTTATTATCGACTATATAAAATTCATTACAAATTATGCTTCATTTAACAAATTAATTCTATAATTAACCATAAATATTACAATTGTGAATATTAATTACATATGTTAAATATGGATTTATGCATTGCATCTAATTAAAAGTTAGGTCATAAATGGACGCAGGAACATGTACCCACAAAAAGTGTCGCGGCGGTTAATTGTGTGTGGGCAATGCAGATAAAATTATTTATATACTTCAAATGACGAAATGCGTGGGCGGAATAGAAATTAAACAAGCATATCGCATTTGGCATGGAAATTAAACTTCGTTAGTTATTTATAACATTTGCATACTTTTTTCTTTTGTTATGCATTCATGTCATTTTTATATACAATGTAGAGAAAATAAATTTAAATGTAAAAAATATTCATTTAATGAAATTTATAAAATCTGAGGTATCGTTACAGAATAGGTTTACATAACTATTCTGTGGTAGCGTATCGTACATACCTCGCACAGAATTCATTTTGACAATGTATTTTAAATACTCCGCATTAATATTAATCGTTGTCACCAGTGGCAGTTTGTGTTACGTGCTTGTGGGTGTGCTGCATCAAACAAAAAAGAAGAGAATAATAATCAAAGGAATTCAATTTTCTTTAAAATTTTAATTTAAATTTTAAACAAATACGTCTTTTCTTACTTACAAACTTATCTATTAATTTTTCATTGTACTTTTGGGGCAATAAATATTCGGGTTTCTTTATTTTCTCAGTCAAGTGCAACAAATCTCTCATCCAAGTTTCAGTTCATAATTATTCACAATGATCGCGTCCACAAACAGCAAACACGGAAAACAAAACAAACCATTCTTCTAGTTACAGAAGTTCACGGATACAAATCTAATTGGTTCTTAAATATGTCGCCTTTAAATTGTCTTTTATATGGTTTACCGCGACTTTTACCTGAAATGTGTAGTACAGGTATTGGACGACCTGGTTGGTTAACTGCCAACTGTTCCTGAAGAGTTTAGAAAATTAATTTTTATTATTGAATAACTTCTTTCATTTTGAAACATGTATATAAATTTTAAAAGCAAAATTAATTTAAGGTAAATTTGAATCAGTAAATATTAGTATTCTTACCGTTCAACTAGGGGACTGTACACTGAAATCCTACGGTCTCTGCAAGGGTCCTACAGTTTATAAATAAAAATAATAATAAATAAATATCAATATCACAAACGGCTGATCCAGTAAATAATTAATAAAACTATATTTTTTTGTTAAATGAGACAAATTCGTTTAAATTTTAAGTAAAAACGTATAACTTTGTATATATCTACTTAAAATTTATTTAAAATGTATCACAAAGTAAAGGCTGAAACAATCAAAAGCTTCAAATATGTTTATGACCGTTCTGTAACGTACTCAAACTATAACGGACTTAATTACAAAATCCCACTCCTGGTTTGCTTTTTATAGTAGAAATCTATAATAATATGTTTATACTGCAGATGGCAGAGGGTATTGTCACTTTAGCTGTTGCGGAAAGTGCACTATTTGCAAATGAAAGTTTTGTGTGTTATTAACTTACAATGTTATATGATTTTGAATGCTTGTACTTCTTATTTCTTTTTATAATTATAGTAATGAAAATACCTGCTTTGAAATATAAATAAATATTCATATATGTATTTCACGTAATTTAATACTCTTGGGGAAAAAACAAATATACATTCTGATTCCGAATCTATAGCTGTAACCAATACTTTTGTAATAAATACTCACATCTACACAAAAAGTATCTTAACGTTATTACTTTTTCAGATGTGTGCATCGTTATTCCTCGTTATGTGATCACCTTCACCGGGAAAATCGTGGAACATGACACTGATACTTCCATAGTCCCGCTTATCGAGTGTACCAACACAACAAGGCTGGGCTTAACAACCAACCGGTTCACTTACAAACTGTGGTCTGACGAAAACACCTTCCAATTTGGAAAGAAAGAAGGAGGGTATTATGTCATGAGGAACGGAAAATATCTGAAGAAGCAAGTTCGCGCTGAAGATTATTCGTAAGTTTTAATTCATTTAATCACTATCTTACAAATAATATCACTTCGTAAACAGATTCTGCATGATTGCTTCAAATTAATTTTTATTATAAAACAAGTTGGAACATATTTTCTACTACTACTTTGATATTTTCCCATGCAATTTAAAGCTTCAAATTTGCTTATTTGCTCATTTCTCATATACTTGGGTTAAAGTCTGTGAAATGGCCAACAATGCGCCTGTATTTTGGAATTATATGAAAATTATTGTATACCACTCGTGGAATGATGTATTTTCAGTATTTTATTTCGTTTTGGAGTAAAATTTTCACGCATTGTAGTAAATATATAACTTTCTGCACTTTTTGCACAATATACTATTTTACTACCTTACATACAAACAGTAAGTGGCGTAACAATACAGTCTTGGGGCTGTGTTCCTGAGTCAATCCGGGCCTCAATGTAAATTTAAAAAGAAAGTTTTTAATGACCCCAGAAAAGGACACTACACAAAATACTTTTTAATTGAAATTAAACGTGATCTATAGTCCATCATGCTCATTATATATTTGAAGTAATACCCGTGACACACGACGAAAGTTAATTATCATTAACAGTTAATACTTAATATAGTTGCCATGTGTTATATGATCATTTAGGTAATGATCATTTCAAACGTCATAACGTGGAAAGTGCCGATGAAGTTTAAAAACCGATGATCGGAAGCGTTCGGCTGCCATCTCAAGTCAAATGACAGTTGAGGTTGTTGATGTTGAAGTTAATGTTGATATCTAGTTAAATTATTCTTATTTGAGTTGACGATTGGTAATGAAGTATAGTGGCATGGATAATACCCTAAATCTAGAAATTACCACGATGTCTTTAATGACTCTCTATCTTCTTTTTTGTCAAGGGTATATTGCATTTGCGCATGTGCAAGAAATTTCAAGTAATGTCCATTTGTCTGCATATTTTTCTAATGAACATTAACTTCAATTGATAAATTAGTTAATGATCATTATCTATACCGTGTGTCCACGGTATTACTCACGGAAGTCGTTCAGCTGTTCGAAAGGAGATAATATTCTAGCCTGCTGCAAAACAAAAAATATACAACCAGTTTAATTAAAGTACTAAAAAATAGACAATATTACATACAAAATCCTAGTTGATAAAATGTTTTATAAATCTATTGTTCTGACAAGTTTTTAATTAATTTTAAATTCGAAAAGTACCTCTCTACAATGGCAACCGAAATATGGATGTCGATAAAATGTAAAAAAATTCAGTTAAAATTTCAATGAAACTATTGTCATTAATTATTAATTTTGGATAAATCTTTTTGAAAACATTTTCTAAATGATGGCTATGGTCACACGACAGTTACACTCGAGGTGGCCGACGAGCGACTCTTTCTATCTTCGTTTACTTCATAATTGGACCACACACAACATTGAAAAGACAGCGCGTCGAATCGGTCGCCGCTTGAGATACTGACGTATAATAATATACCTTACAGTGTTTTAAGGAAAAATAAAATATTTTTGAAACGTGGGGCGGGATTAGAATTAAAATATTTTTTTTTACGTGTGTCTGGTGCGCCCGGGCCCCTTGAGTCTCCAAGCCCGTGTTCCTTGGAACCGATAGTTACGCCACTGCAAACAGTCATAGTCCTATTATGGAAACTTGTCTATTTCCCGTGAGGTGTGAAGTCTATTGTTAGAATCACAAGATTAGGAAATTACTTATTTCTGCACGAACAACACACTTTTCTTTTGTAACAATCACACGTTAAATGCTACAAACAGAAATACACAAGCAACATTTTTTTTTAATTAAGAAAAAGTAAGTTAAAAATCTTATAGGGCAATAATACCCTTGTGTAATTCAGATTAAAGAACTACGCAAGAATCAAGAATATTACAAAAAAGTCTTATTTGTGACATAAATTTAGGTTTTTTTTTTAAACTTTAATGGGGGAATTTTAAATGTATTACGATGCTTCATCGACTTCTCGTGAGACAAACTGTAAAAAAGTCTTAGCAGAAATGAAAGTGTCAAGCTTATAGAATTTATTTATTTTAGCCACAAAGCCGTTTTTACTGGTTGTATTAATTTAAACATTTTGTTCGTTCGTTTTTTTATTGTCTTTTTAAAATTTTTATTAATTCTTATCAGAGTTAATTAAAGTTATAAAAAAAATATCCATGACGAAATTGCATTATTTAAAAAAAAAATCTTAAAAATTCTTAGGATAACAAAATGAAATTTGATGCAGCGTAGTCTGTAATTCCTTTAATATGTAATATCATAATATGTAATAAATAATAAAACCACAAATGAAAATAAAATACTTCATATTAGCTTGCCCGCAAATTCCATTATTCTTCTCGCAAATTGCGAGCTTGCGAGTTGATTTTTCGAGAGTAAATGCTGGAGGGTACCATTTCGTAGAAAGAAACAAACTTTTTAATGTTGTAATTTTGTGTATAATTTTATAACATCTTTTCCGACGATACCAACCAATATTCTTATAATTTTTACTGAATAATATATTTGTACTGTAAATGATAAAAAAATATCGGATTTCTATAATCAAAAAAACCTAAATCTGTTTCACGAATATAATACAAAAACTATTTTTAATTTGACCAACTAGCCCTATAGAATACAAAAGTTATGAATGGAAAAACCTAATTCCACTTTCTATTCAGGGTGAACTTCGTGAACGAGAATACTTTCCACATAATAACAAGCCGGATCGAACTGTACTACAACGGTGAGTATCTGACAGTGAGAATCCGATCGGCGTTCCTGGACAGAATGTGTGGCACGTGTGTTACCGGAAAGGTCGAGACGCCAAGTGTCATGGGCAAATACTTCAATTAAACCTTACAAACGTACTCCAGGAAATTCACAGAACTCAAGGAGCACTGGTCTCAAAAACACCAACAAGTGAGACACAGTTATGTAATAAACAATGATAGACTATTTGCACATTTAATAGAAAGATTATTACTGTATGCGAAATAAAAGATGAGCTAACAAAAGAAAATAATTTTATTAACTATTAATATGAAACGCATAATCATTTTATAAAAATTAACAGTAATATTTAATCCCTACACTTTACTGTTTTGTTTTTAAGAACCACAAAATAAACAATAAAACCTGTTAAACGTAGGCAACAATTATCGTCAATCATGCCAGCTCATATCTTATTTCATGCACAGTATAGTTATTTGTGATATGTTAAAAGTGTCATTTTATTTAGTGAAACATAAATTTTTGGACATGACATTCAGTATGAACAGATACTTTTATCGTACAATATTTTTTTACAAACGCTATCAAAACCTTTAAAAAATTATTCAACGTACAATTTTAGAATAATTAAAACAAATACAGCAATATTTGGGATTTGCCTTTTTTGTTTTCAACAAATCGAAAGAAACAATCCCTGATCGTCTTACAATATATAAAGGGTATGAATATAAAAACGTTTCCCTCTACTTTTAAAAGAAATTTACTTTTAATCAAGCTATGTAACCCAAAAAAGTAAATATTAATGATCATGTAATAATAACGATATATTAATAAAAGGCCCATTTGCATAAAACGTGATTAACAAACTGGTTAACTTGACGTTTTTACCATGGTAACGTATTAAAATACATTGCTGTCAAGAATTTAACCACTGATTAAAGTTAACAAACTTTATGCAACCAAATGTCCAAGTTTTGTTTAAGAAAACTGTCTTTAAAACATGTAAATTAAGTAATCTAACGGTTGCAAAGGTAACTACAAAAAAAATAAATTTCTGAAAAGATATTACAAATAAAGAAGTGTAGTAGAATTTATTATCTTTATTATTTAATTATAAATAAATACAAAGAACAAAAATAACATTCCCAAAAACATATTTAGATAAATTTTCTGTTCAATATTTTCAATTTTGTATTTTTTTGGTAATAATTACTGTTATTTACAGTCTTTAAAATACCCTAATAAAATTCGATTAACATACCCCTTTTTATTATCAAAATATCGATTACTGGTTTTCCTTTGCCGATTTTTTTAATGGTTCTTTGCCCTACTTTTAAACACAAGTAGCTTACAAACTTTAAAAAGGCCGCTTTTAATAGTGTTTGTAAGAAGTATATGTTCTATTATTAAAAAAAAAATAATGTTTTTAACATATCATCGATTTACCATTAACAGGAACTCTTGAAGTAAAAATTAAGTCTACTATTATCTAGTGCCAGCTGTATTGTATGTGAAATAGACAATACTTTTGAGTTAAAGAGTTTTACAAATTCACCAATAGAGATTTAACTGAGGTAGATTTGGAGCTTATTTTGTAGGTCTTGAAATCAGAACGGATAAAAAAGTATAAGTCAATAGACAGTTTTGTAAAGCACACATTTTGTAGCTACGGATAAAATGGCTTTAAACTTTTGATAGTAAAATGACGATGTGATAAATGTGCAAATAGCCAATCATTCGCATTTATTATATTTTACATATAAGCTAATATAATAATTAATAAAATTTGGTCTTCCTTTTACAAAAAATATTTATTTAAAAATATTCTATTCAGAAATAAAATTACATGCTTTAAATATTATATAAATTAAACATTTAATTGAATAATTAGATATAAGTATGAATTATTGATATATTGACCTTTATTATACTGTAATGTAATATATTTGTGAGAATTTAATGATTTTAGATCTGGTAATGATATGTTATTATCTATTATAAAACAAGCTTCATTAAATATTTAGAATTAATAATAGTGTAGATATATTATGCTCATTAATAGTTCAATAGACAATACAAACTGTAATATAATATGATTATAATTTAGCTATACAAACACAATGCAATAATAATTTATTGTTAATAAAAATGTAGCCATAAAACAAAGTATAAAACTTTATAATGAACGAATTATTTTTATTCTCATTAGGAAATTCCCACTCCACCCCTGTTAAAATATTTTCAACAGTAATTCATAGGTAGTGGTTACACTGCATTAAAAACGATATAATTAACGAATACAGCTCTATTATTCTATTAATTATCAATTGTATTTACATTTCAATGTTGAAATATGCCCTAGATAAAAAGGCCAACCCAAATAATCGTTAATTAAATATGAAAAATGGCCAGCCCTGTCGGATACAGATGTCTATATTTACGGAAAATTAATAATTATTTGCAATTTATCGGTATATTCAATGCATAATGCATTTATTAAAAATTACTGACGTGACATTTCCGAATAACTAATATTGTTTCATTATGTAGACCTCTTAAACAACAAATTGAAAATAGCTGTCCAGCTGTCGATTCTATTGTAACAAATATATTCATTTATGTAATTTATAAATAATGAATGAATAATGATTTATTTTATTCGTGATAAATTATTTATAATGAAAGCTATATTTTACATTTATAGAGTTTAATGTTTATAATACCCGATTGTGGAAATGTTATCACTGTGACGACTGTGACCCGTCCACGATAACAGTAAATTCATGTCAGCAATGAAAACTCACTAAATTAATGATGAATATAGGAAAAGACAGATTTTTTTATATTTTTATCGACCGCCACATATAATAATGGAGCTATTGTAATCATACAGATTTTGATATTTCGAAATTTTAACGGATATTCACGAACTGAGGTTTTTACATTACATTTTGTCAGAGCCTGGTATTGTGGTGTTTGACGACTGGATGTAAGTAAGGATACTTAATTTTAGGTAATTCTTTTGATATCAATGGCACAATCATCTTTCAGTAAAAATAGGTCAATCGGAAGTAATTTTTAGTTTTTTTGATAATATTTCATAACAGATTAATATTTCTAAATTAAGTAGTTGCGGTAAAATATATAAAAAAAAGGCTCGCCTCTAGCAGAGGCGGATCTACACACAAGCGGCAAAAGAGACCGCTTCAGGCCCCACAAGTCAGGGGACTCCATAGAAACTTCCTGCTCAGGTCCACTCACTTCGTCACGCGAAGAGTGAAGCATGAAATAGTTCATATCGCCAATGGCAACAGATTTTCGTGAGAAAAAGCAGGTAGGTAAAATTGTGTTATAGGGTTTCTTAACATACCGATATGTAATGCAACAGGTGAAGGATCTTTCTCCTTTTTTACGAGTAAATAAATAATATAGTATTTTTGTTATTAGCATAGTAAAACAATTTTTCTATTGATTAGAAGTAACTGATTGGTGAGCCTCTCGTCCTCTTTTAAAAAGAGACCGAAACATAATTTTAATCCTAATCCTATTCTATTTCGACCGAAAACGTAACCCAAACCGAAACTTGTGTAGTTCAGTTAATTTTTTAGTAAACATCGAAATCTAGTATTGATTTCAACTTTTAAGGTATTGTTTGATTATTATATTAAATAACAAATAAGATTTATTAAACTATTATAGAGTGCTTTTGTTAAAAGTGACATCTGGCCTCCTATGATTATAATGTAAAAGCACGCTTCTTAAACGCGCTATTATTATAAAAGTGCGTTCGTAATATGGATCACTATATTTACTAAAGAACTAAAGATTTTAGTTATTGAACACCACCACAAAACTATCACAAGAAATAACCACAACAAAATATATAGTATTTCAAGAAGTATTTGTTATAATTATCAGGTTTTGTTTTATTACAATATATACTATTTTCTTAAAAATATGTTACCTACTCTTTTTTCTTAATTTTACTTAAGTCTACGATTAAATTCTACAAATTAAATTAATAGGATCTTGCCTTATCTTGCACTTGCCAAGTATATATTTTTTAAATAAAGCTTTAGTCTTTTGTACTTAATTGTATTTTCTGAGTTTTAGGAATTATTTATTTTGCTCTTTTTCACTCTGTTATTCCGTATGGTATAATTTGGTGGGGAAATTTCCCTAGTGCACTAGTTTTTAGACTCCAGAAAACAGCAAACAGATTCCGAATAATGGTGATTGTCACATTTTCAAGACTCATTCAGCATTACTCTTACAAAAACCATTTTTAAAACTGCTAAAATATGATAAAAACTAGATCATTTTGGACTTCTACAATATTCTTCCTGAAGATATGAATAACCTAGACATAAAATATTCAAGTTAAAAATCAAATAGTATTTATTACAACACTATTTTAATTTAATATATTTTTAATCCTCTTGTATTACTTTCACTTTTTACCTCCCGCCTATCAATATATAGATAAGGGAGGTATTGTTTTTGGTCAGATTTCTCGAGTGTAAGTTTTCAACATATGAGCACGAATTAGGGTCTCTAGAATACGATTTTGCTATTTTTACCGTGATATCTGTATATCTGTGTGTGTGTGTGTCTGTTACGATTTTTCGTCCACGATAACTCCAATATGATACATGTAAAAAGTATAATATTTGGTATTTAAGACTTCTTTTCAAATATAATGAACTGATTAGATTTGGACTACAATTGGTTAACTGGAAGTAGTATTTTACTTGAAGCTTTAAACAGTTTTTCCAAAATAATACCTCCAAATGCCATTTTATCGCAAATTACGTTATTATTAAATTTATAGATTTTTTAATTTTCTACCGTTCTTCATAATTACGTTTATATATAACTTCTAGCTAGATAGAAAATAATATATAAATTATAATAATTTTACATATCGTTTAGGCTGAGACATTGCGATAAAACAGATGAGTTATTCATATGTTCACAAAATTTGACATGTGATGTCAAGTTTGATGTAAGTAAGTGTAAAAGATAAAATAAGTAAAAATGAAGTAATTTTATTGTAAAATTTAAAAAGATGGAAGAAATAAATTAGGAATGTATTTGCATGCGTGAATCAAAGTAAGTTCAGTTCCGGTTTTAGTAACGTCAAAAATAGCTGTCACATTGGTCATACAAAATTTATGAAGGAAATTTAAGGTATGAAATATTTTAAAATATTCTGAACTGCAATAACAAACTAATTTTAAAACTACAAATTAAATGTATTAAAAAACTTATATAGAATATATTACTACAGTGGCGGGAGGTATTGTGTTGGACACACCAGATTTTTTTTTGCAAGCTATCATACATATAAAATTTAAAAATTGGTCACCTACCCCATTGAACAAATAAAAACAAATTTACACTTTTTTAAAAAGAATCAAGTTCATATATTTTTACATAATTTTTTTTTAATTATTCATTTATAGCAATAAAAAAAAAAATAATTAAGGAACAAGTACATTACTTTCTTATATTCTTTACAAAAAATGAGTCGTATTTCGAGCTCACTTTTATAATAAAACCTGTTTTACGAAACCTGATTTTTACATTATAATCTTATGAGGCCAAACAACACTTTTGACAAAAGCACTCATAAAACATTTTTTGGGCCGTAAATACAAGAATTAATCTGGGGTCTCATTTATGTACAGACGATTTGAATTTAAGTAGCAAAACAAAAAAATAAATAATTTATTATCAGAAAATAAACAAAAATTCTTTAGAAGAATAACCATAAAAAATTAGTTCAAATTATTTATTCATAAGTAATATAACGAGAGCCTTGAATTTATCATAATATTTACGGATAGTTGTTGTGACTGTTAAAAAATCATTTTTACCTCGAGTTGTCGTTATAACGCAGGAATCATGAGTAAATTTTATCGATTAAATTTATAACTACAAAAAATAGAAAATATATGTAATAGCGTGACGTGTTTTTGTGTGTCTTGATAGTATATACTATTATAGTATGTTCCGTAACTCAACCAAAAAAACCAGGATCATGATCCTGGGTGAACCAGGGTTCCTGAATAATTTACCTATTTCGGGACACTTTGACATCAGTCGTTATGACATTTGACATAAGTCATTATGTCATTTTAAAATTGACATTGTAAAAAATTAATCTAGACGATAACGTAGAATATGACAGTGGACTGGATTTATACTTACATCCATAGTTATTTATCACTCGCGGTGCATACAATAACACAATATTTAATGACGTTAAATGTCAAAATGTTCTTTTGTTATAAATAAACCAGGAAAACCAGGAATATTTAGTGGTCGCTGTGGTCCGACTTTTTACCAACCTTTTTCAGGAACCGCGTTCCGAATAGAAACCGGTAAATGAATTTCAGGACTTACGGAACAGTAAACCACAAACCTGGTCGGGCCGGTTGCGTTACGGAACATAATATAAGTGAAAAGATAAAATAAGTTAAAATTAAGTAGTTATATTGTAAAATTTAAAAAGATGGAAGAAATATACCTATTAGGAATGTATTTGCATGCGTTAATCAAAGTAAGTTCGGCTCCGGTTTTAGTAACGTCAAAAATAGCTGTCATATTGCTAATACAAGGAAATTTTACGTATGAAATTCATTAAAAATATTCTGAACTACAATAACCAACTAATTTTAAAACTACAAATTAAATGTATTGAATAACTTATATAGAATATATGTATTACTATACAGTGGCGGGAGGTATTGTGTTGGACACATCAGATTTTTATATTTATTTATACTGACCTACTATAAACACAACTGTTTAACGTGGTAAATTGTAAATAAGTAAATAAATAAATAAAAAAATAAAGAATAAATAACTTGCTTTTTTTTATGTGCCCACCTAAATAAAATTGGCAGGCGACTGTCTGTTGGTAGGACTGTTATAACATCTTGTTGTGCACTTCTCTTTTGCATCGTCAGTGTAAAAAGGACACTATGATTGGCCGTAGAATGTTGAAATTTTGTATGTGGTACTGTTCTACTGTTACAATATCTAGTTGCGCGTTTCTCGTAAAAGGTAGTTATGTGGTGGTAACATGCTTTATTAGATTTTTTCATATACAAATTACGTTCTAAATCTAAATCATGATATCTTGAAAGCTATATAGCAAATTTGAGATTCGTCTTATTTTAATTTATAAAATGTAAAAATATAACCTGTTAGGATTTCAGCGAGGAAGCATCGTAACCTTCCCTTGTAACTTGTAAGTATTACAGTAAATAAAAAAATAAATTTTGTTGTGTTTATCATCCTTGATCACAGATGTATGTAGGTATGTTGAGACCTCAAGCGGTTATACAATTTGGGCCCTATACTTTTTTGTTGTATATGTATTTAACCCGTACCTAAACCTAAAAATATTATTATTATATTAAATTCTTCTATTATTTTCTCCCTATAAATAATATAATATAAAGAATAATTTGTCAAAATGATTAATGTCTGGAGTAGAATAAAAAAAGGGAATAATACATTGATTATTTCAATTAAGTAATACATTTTTGAATTTGATGTTAAATTTTTGTCAGTCCCACGAAATGTTAAACCATATTCGTTTAATAATTTTATTGTGGCTACTATTATCTTTAAAATATTTCACCAATATTATGTTTATTGTATTTACTTTTGTTATTATCTATCAATTTTATTTTCGCAACTTGATTAGTTAAATAAATCTCTAGTAGACAGTAAAATTGGAGGCCTCTTAAATTTGGGGACCTTAAGGGCCGCTTCACCCACTTAGTGCTAAATCCGGCCCTGTTCTTGATACATTACTTGTTGAGTACGTAAAAACCTCTTTTATATTACCGTATTCTTTAATTAGATAATAAGCTAATGTTAACTCTTTTGTATTATATTTTTTTGCAATCTATAAACCTTCCCCGTAAATTCGGACATTTGAGAAATATTATGTGCAATAAACCACTTACTACCATAACTAATTAAGTAATTTTAAAATATAATATAATAATGTACAATTATTCTCGTACCTACTTATGCAGATTTAATATGAACGTGTACGAGTACTTTCAATTAACCTAAATTAGATTTAAATTATCGTTTTGTATTCGACTGCAATAAAATGAAATTCGAGGAATTTAGTTAACCGCAAAAATATATCATCTAATTCGTTACCAAATAGTGGCTTTGAAATTAACAATCAACCATGAATTATTAGTTGTTGACAATTACAGGGTTAATTGAATAATAGTTCTAATAACAACATGAACTGATATCAGAATAATATCCATAATGTCATAAACCTTACAAACGATGCATTAAACATAGTAATTATTAGGTTAATTACGAACCCACACAAGTTAAACTTCCATTGTTTTGCGAGGTAAATAGCTCATGCGTCCATATTAATTGCGTTCAGAATTCCCGACGGAGGTTTCCAGCAACCTCACACAAAACACGGAACAATAACTCCCGCAGGTAAAAACTCTAGAGCTGACATTTCAAATGAACAAAAAAACCATATATCATCCGGACGGCAGGCGTCGCTAGCACAGATACAAAGCTGTAGAGTCAGTGCAAGATAATTCCGCGCCGTCGAAACCGGAACCGGACAGATATATGACGGAAACTTCACGAATGTTTCAAAGAGCAAATAGTTCGGCTTCAGTTAACATGTTGTTCCATTTGCCGTTAGGGAATTCACCGGAACAGGGTCTCTCAATATGCTGCGGAATATAAATTACAGTTAATAAACTAGCCGCAGCGTTGGTGGTTCTCGTTAAGTCATATTAAGTGTGTTTTAACATTGACTACTGTCCTCATATAGAAAAGGACCTACGCAAAAGACACGTTTTCGTTTATATTCCCCTCCAAGAAAAATATAGAGGCAAAATAAAAGAAAATATCTTAATTAATAATGATAATAATAAGTTAAAGTGAAACAATCTTATTAATTTAAAATGAATGTGGGTTTTTCCAATTTTCGCCATGATAATAAAATATTGTGACTAGCACCATCAAAATTATGGAAAATTTCTTATAAGATTAAAGAAGTTTAAACTTATAGGGAAATGCAATAGCGCACCCAGGATTGTATTTTAGGGGGGCTAAACATTTTATCTTATAAAATATGTTATAATATTATCATTATCTGAAATGAGCTACAAGCAAAAATTTCAAGGTCAA
Source organism: Stenolophus ochropezus (assembly GCA_035578165.1). Classification (NCBI taxonomy): domain Eukaryota; kingdom Metazoa; phylum Arthropoda; class Insecta; order Coleoptera; family Carabidae; genus Stenolophus; species Stenolophus ochropezus. The sequence goes on along the minus strand of JAQOWZ010000010.1, from coordinate 17,858,981 downwards.
ACAGCTTTCAATTTCATATTTTTTAAGTAATAAGTTCTATATTTAGGATACATTGATTTTTTTTAGTAATACGAGCCATTCCTTTAACTATGATGTATAATCTTAAGCCGGCTTCCCACGACGCGAAGCTTGGTGAGCCTCGCGCCGCTCGTGGACTTGGGACGTGCACGAGCTTTAATGCGCTTTGACTATTCCCACGGCGGCTGGTTCGTGGCTTGTGGAGGGTTTTTGGCTCGTTTGTACTAGCTCTGCCAAACCATTCAGTTGAAAATAAATAATCGACGAAACAAGATTGCTGCTTGTGCCGCTGCTTTTATCATTTTGAGAGGTGACTATTTAAAAAAACAACAGACCAAAAGAAAAAGACGATATTGGATGACAAATATTCTCGGTGCCAGCCATTCGCCAACCACCCTGTATTCAATTATAGCTACTTCTAAACTTCTAATAATAATAATAATAACAACATAATAATAATTAAGATGCAGATCAAAGATACGTAGTTTAGATGAGGTAGTTTAAAATAATGCGGAAAAATAATAATTATAAATAAATACCTGATATATAATATGTGTATAAAAAAATATATAGAGAGATAATATACTACGATATCAAACACTAATGAAACTGAATTGTACAATAAATAACCACAAGTTTCATTTTCAAACATTGAGCCTGTTGGAACGTTGGAAAGGACATAACGAGCCGAGCTTAGACGAGCGGCGCATTTCCTTTGACTTGTGTCAAATTTACCGACAACTGACGGGAAGCCCGAGCCGAGCCAACGAGCCACGATTCACCCCATTCCCATGGCGCGAGGCTCGCCAAAAGCAGGTAAAAGTTCGCGTCGTGGGAAGCCGGCTTACGTGTTACAGGGGTATTGCGCGTCAATCACGCTCCCTCCCAACTCTTAACTTTACTATGTATTTACTTCTATACTATAGGTAAAACTTATTGACTCAATTCTTTTACTAAAAATAATTTTGAACCTTTCTACGCATTTCGTCCACTGACAATTTCCTTGAACCTGAATAAAACGTAATCTTACACGTGCATCGCGCAGTTTGATTATTTATTTATTTACTCTATTGTAAATTGTAATAAACAAATTGTTTAATTTTCTACAATCAACATGGTCCCCATATATTCAGCTATAAAACGAAAAAAGAATGTCGATTTGTTCAGTAATTTCCAAAATATGACGAGATAAATGTAAAAAAAAACGAGAAAAAATAATATCAAAAAAAACTTTAAAAAATTGCAATTTTCAGTACCTACTTTCGCAATTCAAAATCGACTTGCAAATATCATAGATCGATAGAGCGGAAAATTTTACATCGATTACGCTTATTTCCAGCAATCGGTTCATTTTCTCGAGTTAAGAAACTTTGAGAACGTAGATCTCCTACTATAAGAATGTCTCTGGAGTCATGTCGGTTATATGAAAGTGGGCGCGCATATTCTATAAATGCTAAATAATTGTAAATACGGCCCAATCTATTTTTTCAGGTGGGAGTTTTATGAAAAATGCACCCCGAGCTTCTGAGTTTCAAAACTTACAATCAAGCAGAGATTGGACACTATCGTACGTTTCCGTACCAGATCGAAAGAGAAGGTATAATATACTACGAAAAAAGCATCCTCGACCGCGTCTACATTTATTTTATTCGTTCATCAGCCTGTAGGAGCTTTTATTTTACTTTCTTGCTTGTTATATTTAATTTAATAATTTAATGAAAGATAATGATATAATTCACAAAGTAGGTACACTAAAATTTAATGATGAAAAAATAACTAACAATGGTAGAATTATGCCAGAATTAAAATCTCTCAAATCTATATGTAAAAAAGGGTATTTCTGTAACATAGTAGATATAATATAATTTCTAATTAATTTCAATTTTGAAAACCTTCTTTCTCCAGATGCCACAGTGGTTGGTAATGTTAAAAAGATTTGGGCCATTTCGCACCAAGCCAGTCTATTCTAGTCACGTCCAGTCGCATCAGACGCTGCTGAATTCAACCGAGTAATTTATTATGAAAATAAAGCAAATGTTTAAAATTTGGTTTCACACCGAACGCGTCACGTCAAGTCTAGTCGCGTCGATTCAAGCCTTGACTGGTATTGACTCAGCCGGTCTAATTTTTATGTCAGTCTTGCTATGTCAGCTACAGAGAAAACATAAATGTAGAAAAATTGTTACTTTTAGTACAAGATAACAATGACATAAATAATCTGAAGCACCCCAAACATAAGTCTTGGCTCATTCAAAAATAATTATTTTTTGGATCGTCCATTAGGTCAGGAAACCAATGATTAAATGATCCAGAAACATATCTTCTTGTATATTGGATATACTCAAGATTTTTTTCTTCCTCGCCTTCTTCTTTTCTGATTTCTATATAAAATGATTTCTTGAAGAAGCACATCCATTCTCAACATCTCAACCGATTCTTTACAGGCTGATTCAATTACTCAACACAATGCGAAACCTTAGATTTGTATATATGTACCTGACATGGAAACACTGCGGTTCGCGGTTCTTTGGACGATGACTTGTGGCTCTCGGTAAATACATGTAGGCTTTAAAAAATCGTTGTAATTTTTTTGTAAAAAAATACAAAGATTTACATAACAAATTTCACATATTTTTTAAATTTTTAAAACGTGTCATATTATATTAACAAATTAAATTTTATTCTTTAGAATAAATTATTATAAAAGTCCTAAAAAGTAAGATCTAAATTAAACTATTAGTAGGTACCGTCTAGCTACGCCACCGATGTCATTCTTCTAAATTGTACTCTGTGGCATCGTGCATAAATTTCAAAACTAGTACGACAACAGAATTTTGATACACATAGATAATATCATTTTTACTATCCCGTTTGAATATGGGCCCTTCCGAATTACGGATCCTAAACATTTGTCTTAGTTCTCTATTGATTAAAAATAAATAAAATATCTGCCAAATATTTAGCAATTAGAATCTTCTTTATATAAAAATCCGAGTATACATCGTCATTATACAGGACAAACATGCAGCAAAGAGGAAAATAGGGAAGTAAAAAGTACTGGAAGTGAAAGTAACTCTCACTATTAGCGTTAGAGATGATGAAATATAAATATATTAGAACCATATTTTTTTATTTCTGAAAACTTATATCATACCGTACATATTACTGTCCAAATTTAATTTAATCTAATTATGTGATTCTCATAAACCACGGGTCGCCAATTAGTTTCGCCCGGGGTCCGGTTTGATAAATGAAATGACCATCGCGGTCCACACAAAATTTTATAAAAATATGTTTATTAAATAAATGTAATAATAGAAAAAACAGGTACTTTTTTGTACATATCAATGTGAAAAATGACATTTTTTATTGCGAACTATCTGCCTGAAATTTGGAGTGAAATTAGTGCAAGCTATTGACATTAAACCCTGGAGATGTTCATCAGTAAGTCGAGATCGAAATTTATTCTTAATGAAGTTCATCTTGGAAAACGCTACTTCACAAATATATGTTGACCCAAACAAAGTAAGAAGTTTAAAAGGTAATTTTTGTAGTTCTGGATATTTATTACCACACACAAATTTTATCCAAAACTCTTCACAGGAAACTTCCGCATTTTTGTGTTTTAAAACTGTGTTTTCTTGGAATTCGATTATTTCCATCTGCAGAGCAGCTTTATCACTTTCGAAAACAATTGCAGCTTCGTTGCTCCATTCTCCATCAGGATACTTTTAATTTTTATCAAATTATGTACACTGTAGTGCAAGTTGCTGTGTTCTCGCGGTCCGCACAAAATGGGTCGGCGGTCCGCATGCGGACCGCGGTCCGCCATTTGGGGACCCCTGTCATAAACGAAGCACTAAAATCATAAAAACTTATTTGGACAACTGCAATAGTTATAGTTCATGAAAACGGTAAAGCGATTAAGTAAATATGGTTTATAACAATATAGACCATTCCAGAATGACGTCACAGAACCGCCGCCATGTTTATTGATGGGCATAGAGAATCACGCGTTTAAAAGCGTTCTGTCAAGTGTTTTATGCTTTTCTATCTGAATTTTTCCGTATATTTTCTTATATATGTAAAAATATTAGTTAATAATATTGTATAATTGAAAATATATATAAAAATAAATATAAATTTAACGAACACAAATTTTGCCGTTTATTCTAGTCGAATTCTGACAACTCAATAATACATAGCATCGTTTGTGAATTGAGAGCTCTATAATCTCCGCAGGGGCGTAGTTCTCCCGATTTTTTTCGAACTAAGTGTAAGGGTGAAGCCCAGCAACTAGAAGAAGGTCTTATTATACCCATCTCTAGCATATTATTAAATTCTTTTTTGACTTCCATCAATTTTTCAGGAGCTAGACGGCGTGGTTTTGCAAAAGTAGGGGAACTGGTAGTAGTTATACAGTGTTTTACTTTATGTTTGATTTGACATTTTGAATATAATTTATTTGTTAATAGAGAAGGATAATGTGAGAGTAATTCTGAGTAAGATTGTGGTGAAATAGGAGTTTGGGTTTTTTTTATGAAGTGTATTTTGTTTGTGTATTGATCCGATTCTAAAACTTGTTTCTTTGACATATTGACAGTTAATTTGAAATGTGTCAAAAAATCTGCTCCGATTATTGAGCATTGAACATTTGCAATGACAAATTTCCATGTAAAAGGTTTTGAAAGACCGAAATCTAATGTCAAAGTTTTGAAACCGTATGTGTCAATAGATGACTTATTGGCAGCTTGTAAAGAAATAGGTAACAATTTCAGTTTAGATTCGTTAAATGCAACCTTAATGACACTAACCTGAGCACCGCTGTCCACCAGGAAACGTTGCCCAGACGTTCTGTCCGTCAAATAAAATAGTGTTGCAGATACATTAAGATGATGACAACTGGAAATACAAGGTATTAATTTTGTATTAGTTGAAATTTTTATAGCAGTTTCGTTGAGAAGAACCTTTTTCTTTTTGAAAGAATCTTCCATGTTGCAGGGTGGTGTGCATTTCTTGGCGTTGCTTCCGAATTTCTTGTGGTACCAACAGAGAGAAGGTGATTCCGTGGTCAGAAGTTCTAGTTGTGACTGCAACTTCTTGACATCTTCTGATAGTTTTTTGATAGAAATTGTTTCCTGCGAGATCGATGCTATTGAAGGTTGGGAAATGCTCGCGATTTTGTCTGCGACTTCTGCCTTCTCTTCAAGGGAACAGTGCAACAAAGAAGAAATAATGGATTGAGTTGATAATGGTAATTTTTGCATGAACAGTTCTTCGAGGATAGTTTCGTCAAGTAGCTTCCCTGAGACCAACTGACGCATGTATCGTAGGACTTGTGAAGGCTTTTTGTCGTCAATAATAGAAGATGTTAATAGTTGTTGTAGCTTTTCTTTTTCAGAAATACTTAATCGTTGAATCAGTGCCTTTTTAATTACAGAGTACGGTTGTTCCACTGGAGGTGCAATGATTAAGTCTCTTACCTCAGCGGCAAACTGTGGGCCTAAGGCACTAATTAGTCTTACGAATTTGCTTCTCTCTGAAGTGATCCTCTGGGAAGCGAAAATAGCTTCAACTTGAGAAAACCAAAGCTCTGGATCGGCCGGCCAAAATTCAGGAATCTTAAAAGAAGTGGAGAGGGTCGAAAGTTGAACAGATTCGGCTTCCGAAGGATGAAGTGGTAGAGAGTCATGGTGTACATCTTCCATGACGAAAACGAAGGTGCGAAGATTCAGTTCGGGGTCACCAATGTAAAAATATTAGTTAATAATATTGTATAATTGAAAATATATATAAAAATAAATATAAATTTAACGAACACAAATTTTGCCGTTTATTCTAGTCGAATTCTGACAACTCAATAATACATAGCAACTAAAAACATATCGTAAAACATTTTATTGAACAACACCTACTACTTTCTTTATGAAGCAAGCAAAGGGCACTACATATATATAGTGATGTTAATGAATATATTATACTTATTTCGTTAATCACACTGTTGATTAATATATTGCCAATAAAATATTTTCCTGTTTAAAATTGTCGTATTAATTGAAAGCACAGCACAGAGTAGAATGATTATAGGTTATGAGACATATAAAATGGCTGTCGCGTCACTAATGATAATTTACATTTCCTTATTTAATGTTAAAACGTAATAAAGTTGGAAGTATGGAGCAATGATAATAAATTCAGGCGAATATAAAGTTGCACTATTAAGAGTAATTAATCTAAAGTTTTGGAACCTCTGGATTATCCTGTATCCGTATCCGTTGTACTGGTGGAGTAGCACAAGAGCGAGACAACAACAGTGGGACAGAGATAAAGAAGAGTTAACTGGAAATATTCAACGCTTAACGAGCCAAACTACAATGACAACAGAAAACAACAATCGAAACACGAACACGTGAACACGAAACAATGTAGCACAAACAAACAGCCGAGCATCGACATTAAACAATGGTGCTCGAGTTACCGACGCTCTTAACCCCACTTTTGGTTACAATTAAAATTGTATAACCGCTTTCGCAGCAGGCTGTGGTACGCGACGACACTCGATTTGTTGTCTGTTCCGCTATCTCGATCATTTGCGGTCTGTTTTCTTATCTCCAAATTTTCATTTTAATTAACACATAGTAAATTTATGTAAATATTGTCATGAACATATTCACTAATCTGCAATAAATTATTCATGTTACAATTACAAATTAAATTTCGAATTATGATAGAATAGTGGAAAAATGATTTCATATTCACTAACCTGATGAATTTACGTGCCTGTGCAAATATTATGACGCACTGACAATTTAAAATTTGTACATGAATTAATACAATTACATAGTTTATAATTGATACTGCAATTATTGCAAAACTTTAACATCATCGTTTGGGTTAAAATATGGCGAAGCTAGTACACTGGTTGTGAGGGGGCAAGAAATGATAATGATTTTTTGACGATAAAAAATATATTTTTATTTATCGTCGTTCTTTCTGTTTATGCTGTATTATGATCTAACTACATTTTCATTGTAACTACTAAAAAAATTAAAAATTAATAGCAATTTTTTAATTTTTTTATATACAAAATAAAATCGTATTTATATATCTATGGTCATTTAAATTTGTGGTATTGATGTGAAAAAAGACGCCACATCGCTGCCGAAAGCTAAAGAGGGGGAAATTGCCCCGCTACCCTTGTTAATGCTACGCCACTGGGTAATGGGAGCAACAAATTATTTTGTGTTATGAGATAAAATTTGAACTACATATTTGGGGAAATGTATGGAGTAAGTCAAAATTTTAAGAACGAATGAAAAGTACAAACGAGCTAATAAGAATTAAACACTAAAGAAAATAATTTAAAGGAAAAATCACAAATTTGGATACAGAAATAAATACTCAAATATATAGAATTACTAACAAAACCGAGAAAGCACTAGAAGGGAAGCAGGTTTTTGCAGCCATATTTCTAGACGTTGCACAAGCCTTTGATAAGGTATCGCACAAATGACTATAAATATAACTTAAAACGCTGCTACATGTACAATATACAGAAATTTTAACATCATACCTATACATCAAATACCCTACACTAAAAATCATCGGAGCAGGGGTTCCTCAGGACAGTGTTCTAGGACCCATACTCTATGTTTTATACACTAACGACCTACCTGAACCAGTAGATGTTGCCATAGCTACTTTCGCAGACGACACACCTGTTCTAGCTGTACCAAATACCATGAAAATTGCAATCAAAAATTTTCAAAAAACTAGCGACCGAAGCACCAAGTGGAAAAACAAGTGGGGGATTAAATTAAAGGAACAAAAATCCATACATATAAATTTTACAAATAAAAAATATGTAATTGTACTATCAGTAACTACTAATATTATTCTGCATACAAATATTACCAAATATCTGGGTATGATCTTAGATGTCAAATTAAATTGGTCTAAACATGTGAAAAAGAAAATACAGGAACTTGATACAAACTGTAGAAAATTTTATTGTCTCATAGGTAGAACTTCTAAATTATCTATTTACAAGAAACTACTAATTTACAAATAGCTACTTTAACACATATGGTGTAGAGCTATGGGGATGTATCAAACAGTGACAAAGAAAAAAATTCAAAGATTCCGAAACAAAGTTATGCGTAATATTGTTAAAGCACCGTGACTTGCTCGTAACAGTGTCATTTTGAGATATTTGAAAGTGTAAATACAACAATACAAAACTTCGCCAATAATCTAACCCAACGACTAAAAAGAACCAAGTCCTTTGAACTAGTGTAATGTAAATTAACTATTGTAATGATTTTTGTTAATAAATTAGTTAATTTAAAATAGAATTAAAATAATCTATATTAGTTATGATAGTGCATCGCTGTCAGTCAGATGAAACTAAACAAAACTTATGGGTGACTTTTGGAGGACCTTAATTTTTGTTTTAAGTAGAGCCAAAAATTTAATGGTTGGTCTTGTGAGCAGGGGTTTTAATAGTTTTAATATTATTAATGTAAGCCATATATGCGTGAAATAAAAAAAATAAGTATAAGTTTCTTCAAAATTATATTACTAGTAATTCAATAATTAATAAAATTACCTTATATTATAATTCCTTAATTAAATTGGGAGCATTATTATCTTATAAATCATGTTTTATAGTATACAGGGTGGCCCAGCGAAAATTATCAGCGCAATTTTTGGCCACTTAACATTAATTTTGCAAAAAACGCTCGAACACGTCAATTTTAATATAAAGGGGGACACGTAAATGGATTAGTACCAATGGCATAACTTCAACCCTAAAATGGGTGTGGACTGCACCTCAAAAATTTTAAATGGAAAAGAGTGTCAAACATCACACAGTTCGAAAGTCCTTCCAATTCTCTTTTCAACAGTTTTTTTATTTTTCAAATCTGATCATTAGTTCCAGAGAAATATCGTTTGAAACAAATTTTATCAGGTGTGCAAAATTGCCATCAAGTAGGCTAAAACAAATGACAGAAACTAAATAAACAATTCTTTCGACAAGTTGTTTGTAATAAACAAGTAATTTGTAAGTTGGATTTTTTTTGTGGGGTTATTTGAAGTCTAAAGTTTATGCCACGCTACCCGAATTTTTAGAAGATTTACGGCAACGTACCGTAGCTCCAAAATTTTGAGCAAAATCTTTATTATTGTATGGAAGTTGGAAGTAGTCATTTTGAACACCTAATAAACTAATACTTGAGTTTCTGTCATTTGTTTAAGCCTACTTGATTGCAGTTTTGCACACCTTATAAAATTTGTTTTAAACGATATTTCTCTGGAACTAATGATCGGATTTGAAAAATAAAAAAACTGTTGAGACGAGAATTGAAAGGCCTTTCAAACTGTGTCATGTTTGACACCCTTTTCCATTTGAAATTTTTGAGGTGCAGTCCACACCCATTTTAGGGTTGGAGTTATGCCATTGGCAATAATCCGTTTAGATGTCCCCCTTTATATTAAAATTGACGTGTTCGAGCGTTTTTTGCAAAATTAATGTTAAGTGGCTAAAAATTGCGCTGATAATTTTCACTAGGCCACCCTGTATACTTGTAATTTTTATTTGTATTACGAATATCCCTTGAAATATGAAGACTGATTTACAGTTGAAACTTTGATGTATTATTAGATATTGTTAATTGACTATTGACTGTACATCCAAAAGATTTTTACTATTTACTAACTATCCAGTAAAAAGAAACAATCTCCCATTAAATATTTTCTTGTATAAATTATTATTATAAGGTCAATTTATACTGCCAACCAAAATCTTTTTTTTGCACGAAGTATTTTTATATAATTAAAGACCAATATTGTGAGCTGGTGAATGTAATAAACAACCAAAAGATCGCAATTAACCGGAATTGACTGTATATATAAAATTTATAAATTGCTAAAATACTCCACTGAAATTTCGGTTACGTGGTTACTTGAGGCGCTGTTTCACTTAAGAATATTGTGCCACAGATGATATACTGATTGGAAAGAACTATAGTCGCGAGCACATTTCTCTTCATTTGTCTTGAATATACAATATTTTATTTATATATATATATAGTTATTTAATGAAATAATTCATAAAATTTTGTTTGTTGTTATTACAAATTACGTGTTCAACCAATCTACATTTTTCGAGGGTTGGATACCTTAACTGATTTGGAATATACAGACAATGTGAATTCAAGATACATTTTTGTAAAAATAAGTTAAACAATTGTAAAGTATACCTATTTATTAATTATTTTAAATTACAATTATAAATACATTATGGTTAACAAATATATCTCCCAGTCGACGCTCCCTTCTCGGTCATCTAGTTCTGGGGGCCTTCTGGGCTGGACACACTCGAAATCTGAAATAAACAGAGATATGAGAAACTCTTCGCTCAGTGAGTGATCAGTACCAGTTCCTAAACCCTAAATGAGAGAATAGGTGAGAGAAAGGATACAGGTATTAGGATGGCAGCCTCCGCAAAGTACTGCCCCACACCCCCGCAGTAAGTGTGGCAGTCCCAGCCGCACTGTAGACTCTTCCTCAACCGCAGAAGAGGGGATAGCTAAACCGCAGAATAGCCCTGTCTCAACACCGCAGCGTGAGCACGCCTCAACCAAACTTGGTATGAGGTTGACAGCCTCCGCAAAGTACTGTCCCACACCCCCGCAGTAAGTGTGGCAGTCCCAGCCGCACTGTAGACTCTTCCTCAACCGCAGAAGAGGGGATAGCTAAACCGCAGAATAGCCCTGTCTCAACACCGCAGCGTGAGCACGCCTCAACCAAACTTGGTATGAGGTTGACAGCCTCCGCAAAGTACTGTCCCACACCCCCGCAGTAAGTGTGGCAGTCCCAGCCGTACTGTAGACTCTTCCTCAACCGTAGAAGAGGGGATAGCTAAACCGCAGAATAGCCCTGTCTCAACACCGCAGCGTGAGCACGCCTCAACCAAACTTGGTATGAGGTTGACAGCCTCCGTAAAGTACTGTCCCACACCCCCGCAGTAAGTGTGGCAGTCCCAGCCGCACTGTAGACTCTTCCTCAACCGCAGAAGAGGGGATAGCTAAACCGCAGAATAGCCCTGTCTCAACACCGCAGCGTGAGCACGCCTCAACCAAACTTGGTATGAGGTTGACAGCCTCCGCAAAGTACTGTCCCACACCCCCGCAGTAAGTGTGGCAGTCCCAGCCGCACTGTAGACTCTTCCTCAACCGCAGAAGAGGGGATAGCTAAACCGCAGAATAGCCCTGTCTCAACACCGCAGCGTGAGCACGCCTCAACCAAACTTGGTATGAGGTTGACAGCCTCCGCAAAGTACTGTCCCACACCCCCGCAGTAAGTGTGGCAGTCCCAGCCGTACTGTAGACTCTTCCTCAACCGTAGAAGAGGGGATAGCTAAACCGCAGAATAGCCCTGTCTCAACACCGCAGCGTGAGCACGCCTCAACCAAACTTGGTATGAGGTTGACAGCCTCCGTAAAGTACTGTCCCACACCCCCGCAGTAAGTGTGGCAGTCCCAGCCGCACTGTAGACTCTTCCTCAACCGCAGAAGAGGGGATAGCTAAACCGCAGAATAGCCCTGTCTCAACACCGCAGCGTGAGCACGCCTCAACCAAACTTGGTATGAGGTTGACAGCCTCCGCAAAGTACTGTCCCACACCCCCGCAGTAAGTGTGGCAGTCCCAGCCGCACTGTAGACTCTTCCTCAACCGCAGAAGAGGGGATAGCTAAACCGCAGAATAGCCCTGTCTCAACACCGCAGCGTGAGCACGCCTCAACCAAACTTGGTATGAGGTTGACAGCCTCCGCAAAGTACTGTCCCACACCCCCGCAGTAAGTGTGGCAGTCCCAGCCGTACTGTAGACTCTTCCTCAACCGTAGAAGAGGGGATAGCTAAACCGCAGAATAGCCCTTTCTCAACTCTCGACACCCTATACTCAACACCCGCCTCAGGGCAGGCTATTCTAGCACACACACATATATAAAAACTGAATGCTGACACCCACCTTTTACAAATGATGAACACTCACTATCACTATTGAAATAAATACCACTGTGCTCACATCAACAATCAAATCACAACTGACTAAATAATTAAATAGCCCCTCTCTTAAACATACCTGCTTATGTAATTGTACTCTATCATGAATAAATTTTATACTTGCATAATACCTAAATTTGCCGTTAACAGTTCGGCCATCCTGACTTTTCCGCGTCCTCGCGGACTAATCTACGATGCCGTGTATATCGTCATCTGCCTCGCTTACTTCATTACTGGACGACGCAGATATTCCTTCTGGTTCGACATATGGCTTCATTCGGTCTATTGCAATACCATTACTATACTTGCCTCTTTTAGTTCGTTTAGAACCAGGTAACTCTTCAACTAAATATCTGTCATTTGGTAGGACTTGCCTCACTTGAAAGGGTCCGTCAAACGGGGCTAGAAGTTTCTTACTACCCCCTTCAAATGAAACTTGTTTTTTGTTATTAATACTAAATCACCTTCTTTATATGGTCGCCCCTTGCACCTGTGTTTGTCGTAATTACTTTTAATCCGTTGTTGTTCGATTAATAATTGTTGTGCACTTCTTGCCGAGTATCAGTCACATTTATAACTGGCTGCTCTGGTTGAACTTCGGTGCTTAAAATTGCGTCACTAGTAGATCTAGGTCGGTAACCGAATAAAAGCTCGCTTGGTGTTTTCTTAGTTGACGAGTTTACTGCAATATTAAATGAAAATTGTACTTGTGCCAATTTTGTGTCCCATTTGTTTTCTTCTTGTATTGAAGTAGCAAGTGCCGCTAAGATCGTGGTATTTACCCTTTCGCACTGACCATTAGCGCGTGGTGTAGCCAAAGCGTTCATTATATGTTTAATACCCTTTTCCCGACAGTAGTTCATGAATTGCTTCGATGTAAAGGCTGTTCCTCGATTGGAAACTAATCTTGTCGGGACTCCAAAAGTATTAAAGATGTGCTTTAAAAATCTTACAACATGTCTTACTTGATGTACATTCTTCGGCGCCAGAAATCCGGTGACGGCTTTTATTTTCTCTGCTCCAGGTCTAACTCCATCTTGATCAATCTCAAATCCTAAATAATTTATGCTGCTCTGAAAAAAAGAAACATTTCTTCATATTCAGTGTCAAGTTGTTCGCTCTAAAAATGTCGAACAGTGTCGTCAGCCGCTGAATTCCCTCTGTAAATGATGATGATGGACAGATGATGTCATCTACGTAGGTCATGGCAATGGTGTTACGACATGATCCTAGAACTTTGTTGATTAGCCTCTGAAAAACTGATGGTCCGTTATTGGATAATCCAAAAGGAAGACGATTAAACTCATAGTGCCCGTCTGGTGTTACAAATGCAGTTTTATACTTTGAACTCTCGGCGATAGGCATCTGGTAGTATCCTGTTTTCATATCTAAAGTTGTGAAGAACTTCGCTCCTTGCAACCGATCCAATTGGTCATCAATTCTTGGTAAGGGATATCGGTCTTTCACGGTTACTTTATTCAAATGCCTGTAGTCGATACACATTCGTGCTTCTCCGTTCTTTTTCTTCACCAGTAGAATCGGTGCTGAAAAGGGTGAAGCTGATTCGCGTATAATGTCGCTATCCAGAAGCTCTTGTACTATTCCCTGAACTTGTTTTCTTTCTGAAATTGATAATCTGTACGGCCTGTACGTAATGGGTGTGTCATCAGTCAGTAAAATATCCACTACAGTCGCATTCGTGCATCGAATATCTTTCACAGTTCTTGCAAAACAATCTCTGTATTCCTGCAATAGACGTATCAGTTGTTCGCGTTGATCCTCACTTATATCCGTTCCCACATGTAGTTCATCCTCCGTAAAATCAATTCCTTCATTTTTCTGCACTTCATTATTATCAGCTTGACACTTCCATCCTCTTGCTACAATTTTATCCTTCTGAAATGTTATATCCGTATCTGATATATTTACGACTGGAAGAACACATTCCATATCCTGATCTGCTTCTACAATTGTTCGCGAAAATACATGCTCGTTTCCTTCAGGTGTTCGTACGCTTAAATCTACAAAAAGTTATCCTTTGTCCTCTACATAGCAGACCACAGGCCCTACATATCCTGGAAGTACAACAGTTGCATGTTTGGTCCAGATGTTTACCTTCTTACGGAGTGTCGCTTCGATTTCACTGAATGGTGAGTCGTTTTTCCTGTAAAATCTTAGCCGATTTGAATCCTTGTAAACAACTACCTCCGGTGATTCTGTGAAAGACTGTCCAACAATTATATGTATGGATTGAACTGTGTGTGGTACTATGTTGAATACTACATCTAGCTCTACTTCATCAATTTTCAACTTCTGAACTTTTTCGCCTAAAGTCTTCACACATCCATTCCCGAAACCACGCAGAGTAACTGTTTTGTGTTTGTTGAATGGTAATTTTAGTTGTACTACTGATTCCTTTATAGTGATGCAAGCAGACCCCATAACGACGTATGCTTTGACTCCCGTTCCATTTACTTCAACATCCATAAAAAATTTACAATTTCCACTTACCTCCGCAGAAGTTACTAAGATGTTCTTTTCTGGCAATTGTGGTTGTGGCTGTTGTTGACGCTGAACATTTAGATGTTGACGTTGTTGTGGTTGGTGGTTCCTATTTCCACTGAACTCAACTCCATTTCGTCCTACGTAATTCAATGTACGTTGCCATTCGATGCCACAATGTGCGCGTGTATGTCCTAATTTTCCGCAAGTAAAACAACGGACGTTTGCCATACCATCATTGTGATGCTGGGTAGTATAGAAAGGCCGCTTGTTCTTTTGAGAAACTCGATGTAAATCGCGTTTATGGGGAACAGACAGGCTTCGTGTAGATAGATTATCCTTGACCGTTTTCAAAAATAATAAAAGAGACTCCGGTTTCTTGTAATCTCTAGGAAGAGCAGCAGTTTTGGTGTTTTCGTCAGGAATTCTACCAACGATGCATGAGACGGCCCTTTCTCTTGTGATGTCACAAGCATTGAGTAGCGCCAGCTTCTCATAGTAATATTGCAAAATCGGTTCATCCGGTTTCTTATTGCGAGCCATCATTTCTTGAAGCAACTGAAAGTAATTTTTCTGTGACGGAAATGCCTCTAACAACATAGTCTTCCATGTTTCCCAAGAATGATTTATTCCTTGCATACCCCTTCAATCGTGATGTCACATTCATAATGGTAGTTACTCCATCCCATTTATACATAGCGCGCAAATCCTCTATTTTCTAAATCCATTTTTCGCTTGAAAGACTTGTATCTGAAGGATCAAAATAAGGTTTACGATTTTCTGGACGGACAGAGTAATTAGATGGTTCAACTAAGAATTGTTTTTCCTGCATCCGTTGCACATTATTCGGTGATAGACTTCTAACTGAACTTGCGTACTGAAACTGAAGACTGTTGTTAGGTAATGCCATATTGAAAGGTTGTTCTAGTTTCGTTATCCAGCTGAACATAAATGTAACAAATATCCGCACTGCTCCAAAAGTTATGCTGTATGTAAATCTGAAGGTTAAAGGTGTTCAGATCCCACTTCTGAAATGTAAAGTATACCTATTTATTAATTATTTTAAATTACAATTATAAATACATTATGGTTAACAAATATATCTCCCAGTCGACGCTCCCTTCTCGGTCATCTAGTTCTGGGGGCCTTCTGGGCTGGACACACTCGAAATCTGAAATAAACAGAGATATGAGAAACTCTTCGCTCAGTGAGTGATCAGTACCAGTTCCTAAACGCTAAATGAGAGAATAGGTGAGAGAAAGGATAAATGTATTAGGATGGCAGCCTCCGCAAAGTACTGCCCCACACCCCCGCAGTAAGTGTGGTAGTCCCAGCCGCACTGTAGACTCTTCCTCAACCGTAGAAGAGGGGATAGCTAAACCGCAGAATAGCCCTTTCTCAACTCTCGACACCCTATACTCAACACCCGCCTCAGGGGAGGCTATTCTAGCACACACACATATATAAAAACTGAATGCTGACACCCACCTTTTACAAATGATGAACACTCACTATCACTATTGAAATAAATACCACTGTGCTCACATCAACAATCAAATCACAACTGACTAAATAATTAAATAGCCCCTCTCTTAAACATACCTGCTTATGTAATTGTACTCTATCATGAATAAATTTTATACTTGCATAATACCTAAATTTGCCGTTAACACAATTTTGTAATTATTTAATATATTTAGTATATTTATCAAAAAAATTAAATATATTTTCTGATAGGATAATATTGTAGGTATAAGTATTTCCATTTTCAATTTTTAAATAGAAATGCTTTTCATTGTGATACTTGAAAATGAATAACACCCAGTCCTGTACTCATTTTTGGAGTAATCGTAATCATTTATCATTCCCGTTAGGAAATTTTTAAAATGAAAATGCCTTGAAGTCAAGAGAACAAAAAGAATGAAACGCTGAAAATGTAGAATATGCGAATAACATCTCTTGCAGCGATGGAATAGAATCATTTACATCAGCGCAGCAATACCACCAACTTCAAATTGATGAATATGTATTTTAAATTTAAATTTATTACTTTTAAAATAAAGCGCTATGCCTGGAAACTGAATTTTATAAATGATAAATTTAACAAAGACAAAATGGATTTCAAGGAGAAACTAGTTTCCTTTTCCTGCTGTATGAAGTATTACCGGAAGCTAAATGCAATTTAATATTACATGTGCCTTGCTATGGAAACCAAGGTAAAAGAATATTACAAAAATATGTTCCTTTTAAAATCATGTTTTACTATTTTTAACAATATAAAATATAATGTAAATGCAACGGAAGCTCATTGGTTAACTTAGTCCAGATGGAACTGCTTTGATTGTGAGATCTAGAGTTCTATCCCAAGGGCTCCAATTAACCATTTAAAATACGGTTGCAATGTTGTCACACTCAGTAGGATCAGAGTAGTGTTTCATCAATGTGGAAAATATTTGCCAGGACCAGTGTAAATAATTTTATACTACGTAATTTTAATTTGGTGTAGTTTTGACAGTTTCTATGGATACATATTTATTTTAGTTTTACTTATGGCGACGTAGAAATTAATCTTCAACTTTGTCAATCACGTCACAATATATGTTACTTTTGTGACATCTGAAGAAAATAATTATTTTCGCTGTTGTATTGCCGATTCAAAATCATTTTCTTATTTATGCAATCCACAGCACAATGACGTCACGAAAGGGATAGACACATTTACAAAACATTGAAATATAAAAGTTTTTCGTTCTATAAATATTTGTTTAAAAATATTATTTTCATGTTCTGTGGAGATTAGTAGCATTAGTATGAATTGAAATATGTATACATGTTTGATAAAATGAATACTGGTTTGAAATAATGAACAAGAAAAACAGAATAATTTATTTATATAATAAACACAACTGACAGTATTATTTAATTCATAACAACATTATTTTTTATATGCCTACTTCTAAAGTTATTTTTAAATGATAAGGATGGTTGATCAAATTTGAAATACTTCAACAGTATGTACTATTAAGTAATACATTTCTATATGCTTCTTGCGATGACAACCCGGAAATAATTAATATATCACTGGATGGAGTGTTTGTTTATGATTTATTTTTCTATAATGCTACAGAAGTTTAAAATTTAATATTGCGAAAAAGAACTATTATTTATTAATTTATTATCCTAAGACCTCTACGGAGCACTCTCCATACCATTATAGATACATGCCTTTGAGATAAAGAGTTACAAAAATATTGACTGTTAAAATCGATAGAAACAAATTAGCAGTTTCACATATTATTATAAATTTATCATCAATAATTAGTACTTAATTTACAGGTAAACCATTATTCAAAATTTTAAATAATTTAATTGGTTGATTGCTACTTTCAGTATGGACTCCACGTTTTTCTTGTGCCAAAGTAGTCCTTCATATTCATTTTTCCTCGCATTTTGAAAAAAGATAATAATTATGACCAGACTGCTTACTGCAAACTGGTTTGCATTCGTACACATAGAAATTTACCTTACTTTTACTTTTCAGGTTTGTATTAATTTTAAGCAAAATTAAAAAGCAAACTATTAACAAAAAATACCAAAATCAGAATATACAAATCAATAATAAGACCAATAGCATTATACGCAGCTGAAACAATCACAATGACAAAAAAGAAGAAGAAGATCTAAAAATAATGGAACGCAAAATAATACGAACAATTCTAGGACCAATCAAGGTATCAGAAAATGAATACAGAATAAGAATGAACCATGAAATAGAACAAGAATTAGAAGGAGATAATATAGTGAAAAAAATTAAACAACAAAGAATGAGATGGCTTGGCCATGTATGGAGAGCAGAAGAAAGGGATACAATAAGATCAATAGTCGAGTGGAGCCCAGGCGGAAGAAGAAGACGAGGCAGGCCCAGGTCAACATGGCTGAGAGAAGTGGAAGAAGATCTGAAAGCAGCTGGAATTAGCAACTGGAAGAATAAAACAAGAGATAGGGAGTTGTGGAGGAATATTATAAAGAACATCTAAGAAACAGGAATCGGAGATTGATCCACTCCAATAAAATTGGATCTAGAAAGCTTCAAAGGAAGCGGCGCAACCCCATGGGGGTGTTAAGCCACTATATATATATTAATTTTAAGAATACGAAAAGTATGTAATATTTGTTAGTAATAAAATATTTAAAAGTTTCAATAACGAACGTTAGATATGTAACCTAGGTATACCTACAAGTGACTTTATCCCTTTCATGTCGTGAAATCTGTAGATCCGCTTGATGCGTATTGGCAAGAGCTAACAAAGTGTCTGACATTTGGTGGCAAAATAAAACATTTAAGACGTAGGGAAAACATTGTGCTGTCACATAGGATTATAAGTAAACAACAACCAAAAGTGACCAGCAAATCGAAGAGATATTGTTCTGTTTTTATTTGCAAGTGTTGACATATCCCTTCATTATTTCCCAAAAAGAGAAATATTGAAAAATAAGTGGAAAATCGCATTAAAAATCGGAAAACACATAACACCGTTCATGGACATTTATACACAATATTTTTTACCTAGCGATTTTATTCCATGTAAGTATTTATAATAATTTATGCTTCAAAACATTATTAGATTGTTTTGTAGTCAATAAAAGAAAACCATAAATTACCGCAAAGAAAATTCAACAGAACCTCTATACAGAGAAAAAATAGAGACATTACATGTAAGTAGTAATTATTATTTTTTAACATTATATATTTATTTTAAATTGTTTATAGGAAAGATAGAGAAAAAGAAACGATAAAAATACCAAAAATTGAGCCACATCAGAAGAATGACGTGCAAAACAAAGAACATGATGTACATGTTTATATTTATGTACCTATCGAATAAAATCTGTAACATTAAAAAATAAGGAATTTATATGTATTATGAAATTATTTTTTTATGGTGTATTTATATTAAAAATAAATAATATAATAACAAAACAACGATTGCTTGCACTACTCTCCATCTGCATTACAGATGCACACATTTCTCCGAAGTGACAATTGTATTTAATGTTATTACAATTAATTCAAATTAGATATTTGAAGACACAGCCCAATTATTTCTATATTATTTCGTTTGTCTGCCTTGTAATCGCATAAAATAATATGTCCAGCTAAAAATAATTAAATAAGTAGTTAACAAGCACCGCAATTGTGAATCTTATTTTTCTTTTATAATATGCTTCTATTTCGACCATAGACCGCACAGCATTATTTAAATAAATATATATATCTGAAATTGCGATAAACAAATTTGAAAAGAATTAAAAATAACAAAATATCCTCAAAACAAAGTATCAAAATAACACTAGCACTTATGTAAAATACAATGTTTTCCCTATAAGTCAGCCAGTAGTGCTGCCATCTCTAGGATGTGGCTTTCGCGGATTGCTTAGCTTGAATCGTGATTTCTGGGTAGATAACTGATTACAATAAATAATAAAAAATTATGATTATGATTACAGCTGTTGATTACAACAACCTACTCTTACTACAAACCTCTTTTCTTCGTTAATCATGGAATAAAATTTTATTACTGATTTATTTACATAAATCTCGCTTTTTATATCCCTGTAAACACTTTAAAAATTATCGATGATAGTAAACCAACACCTTGTTTGTTTAAATCAAATATTTTCCATCAATAGCTCATAAAAATCATGATCATAACACCGTTACTTTGTACCTACATGTAAAATTTTATAGCGAAAAGAGACTCCAGTATATTTAATATCCCTTTAGCGTTCCCTTCACGTCTCCGCTTACCGCTAACCACGGAATCCATTACGGAAGAAGCAATTTGGTCCGGAGGGTTGATTTTTTGGCAGGCAGGGGCTGTTTGACAGTCGCGATGATAAAACATGCAAGCAGAGCATGACGGCATCTTCCCTAATCTTGTCATCTCGCTCGGTCTCGCCGGCTGGCGGCTGACGTCATCGACAACTCGTTCAGAGGAGCTCAATGCTCTTCAACCCTTTCGCCAACGGTGATAAAGCATGCACGGATACTCGTGGAACTCGGGAATAAATCACGGTGTTGAATAAAAATCAACGGGTTACAAGGGTTTGCACCTCTTTCCAACACTCCAGAATGCAGAATCTGAATAAAGTTAATTGCATCAGATGCATTCGTTTGCAGAGAATGCAATATGAATAACACACAATGAATTGATATTTGGAATGTGTTCTTCATAAAACATGCACATTTTAGGTTTCTTATTAGAAAAATTTCCTTCCTACAAAGTTTTAGAAAATAAATTTAGTTTCAACTGAAAGTTCATACTATTTTGCAATGTAATTAATTGTATATCAGAAATTAAATCCCACTTCTCGGCATTATACTTTTCACATTTAGTTTCTTATTTTTACTTTTTTGTACAAAGTAAAGGAAGTATTGTAATCGCGAAAAAACTCCGGTTTTCAGTGTTCAACGGAAATTCCCGTTTTGACCTTCCCTGAATTTATAAAAAATAACATTTTTCCCATTTATCAAAAATATAATTTTGTCTTATTTCCTAAACCACTTATTTGTTTTGCTACACACAGAAACAGTGATTTTTTTTAAATTCTTTGCATACCCCTTTAGTGTAGCAGCCGGCAACCATTATGTCACATTTTATGAATTCTTAAATTTTTAATACATACGAGGCACATAAAGACATTTTTATTTTGAAAGATACATTCTATTTTTTCTTCAAACGTAGATATTTAAAAAAATAATTTACTACTTGACGTTCCATGTGTAGGTTATCAGTTATTGATGGTTTTTAGTAATTTTTTTTAGGTTATTTAGTATTATAGTGACATTTAGGGCGATTATTACAGGTTTTTATTGTACAAGTTATTTCTTATTAGCTGATTCTACATAATTTCTAAGGATACTTATTTATTTTACTTTTACTACGGCGGCGTAGAAATTAAATGACGCTTCAACCTTATGAATCACGTCGCAAAACATGTCACTTTTATGATGTTTGAAGAAAAAAATTGTACTCTTTAGGGACGTAAAATTATAAGAAATATTCGATTTCCGGGAATGGACTGTGTCAATTTTTGAGTCAGAGCTCAACGTTTCGCCCGCAGTCGTATGGGGCATCTTCAGGAGCAAGAACGTTTTACTGTCGATAAACAAGGTTACTCGACGTGTCAACCACGCTAGAGGCCAAGTTTAAGCAATAAAGGCGCAAGGGACGACTCAGTTTATAAGGTTACCCGACGTGTAAACTGAGTCGTCCCTTGCGCCTTTATTGCTTAAACTTGGCCTCTAGCGTGGTTGACACGTCGAGTAACCTTGTTTATCGACAGTAAAACGTTCTTGCTCCTGAAGATGCCCCATACGACTGCGGGCGAAACGTTGAGCTCTGACTCAAAAATTGACACAGTCCATTCCCGGAAATCGAATATTTCTCATGACTCAGACTGTGGAAGCCTACGCAATTATTACGTAAAATTATATATCATTTGGTTCCACAAAAGGGTTACTTTAATCAGATTTACTAAAGAGAAATAACGATGTTCAGTAACTCTACCAAAATACTATCAAAATTTTAACTCAATAGAATAAAGGAAAAGGTTGGCGTAAATAATGTACAGAATAAGGTTTTCGAGGAAGAAGATCTTGAAAATGACATAAAGAAAATCAGGATAATTATTGAGTATATGATGGAATTAAAACGCTTGACCTCATGTTTATAGACAATGAAATTTTTCAGGATACCTCATTATAAAATCCTTAGAAATATATACAGTAAATCTTTTTCCTAAATAGAATTGGAAAGTTCTTAAAATTTTAAGGAAATTCCTAGAATCTGGCAGCAATTGAGCTAAAATCTTAGAGTGCCATTATAAAAGTCATTTCGTGCCACTGTCTTCGAGTACGCGTACCCCACTTGGGAAACATTTGTTAAATGATCGAATATATTTTAGGACAATATATTTATAAATCTCAATAGAAATGAATATTATTTACAATTTTATATGAAAAAGTAATTTAATTTAAAAATATACATTATCTAGTATTCAAATTTTGAATAAATAAATAATTATTTAATCAGTGTAATTACACAATGTCAGCATTATGAAAATAATATTAATATATGCAGCCACATAAATCACAAAATATTTATGATAAAATGTCAAATAAAATTAAATACAGTCACATTTATTTCCTATTTACCATTTAATTCCATCCTGCTGAACACCCAAAACAAATGAACAATATGAAACATCATCATTCAGCAAATCACAAAATCATCAGTTTCTCCGCATGATGAGGGATGAAAACCAACAAGTACCCCGCATATTTACACACATCCCCGCAAACGCCACCCATATCACCGTAGATATATAACAAATTTAATCATTCCTGCCAATGTCATTAATTTCATTCACCAACAAGTTCATAACAAAATTAAAGCAGGAGACGAGAATGGCTGCGAGACAAGTGCGGCCTGAATAAGAAAATTACGAGCGATAGCGTGGCACGGCGCACTTCGCTAAATGATTTATTATCCCGCGAACAGGAAATTTTCAAGGTTTGAGGTTCGTTTACGAATTCTATGCTGAAAGGAACTGCAATCTTAGGTGTGTTATTACATCAAAAAGATATTGCACGTGGTTTACATAAGATTTATGCGACTGTAGAATTCCACATGAATTTACAAAATGTATGAACTTTATTGTATCAGTTTCAGTAAAACTGTGAAATATGCATATACCTACTTCTGAATATTTCAAATTCCAATTTTCCGGTTCGGTTTTCATAATATCTGGAATAAAATTCTCAGGAACGTGATTTGCACATATTACTAGCTTTGTTCTTTGACTTGTAAAATGTCATGGATCAAGATTCGTGGACTCAGCCATTTTGAAATTTCAGGAAAACATTGTTTAAAAATATACACAAGCAAAGAATTATCTCTATTATAAGTATTGTATTATATGGACAATTCCACTCATAATTTGTCATCCAATTAAATCACACTATTTTGACGAGTTAAAGCAATCAGATTCAAATCTTATTGTCAGTTACTGGCAATTGCCACGGAATTTACATGACTATATAGGCGTTACTAAAAATAAAATTCAAAATTCAAACAAAAGAGTGTTTTATTCCGAAATGGTTCGTTTCCGGACATGGGTATATTAGGATTATTTTCTTGTTTTGGTTTGATTAATATGATTTCCAAATTTGGTCCCCTATTTTTCGAACATCCTGTATATACCTATATATATATATATATATATATATATATATATATATATATATATATATATATATATATATATATATATATATTGAGTAATACTCTAGTTACTTGTGGTATTACATATAAAAATTAAATATTACTGAATATTACTTTATTACTTGAAAATGGTTCTTAATTTATTCAATTATAACAAAATACGAATGTGAAATATTGATTAACTGTATGTAAATTAATGATTCGATTCTGTTCACATCTGTAAGATCTGTAGGCAAATCTGAAAGTCTTGTAATGCTTACGATCCAAATAGCAATTCCGTTCACGTCTGTAACTTATAGAAAATCTGTAAGTGTAAATCCTTACAGGTCCTTTAAATTCTTATGGTGACAAAAACCTGGCCGTAAGCTTGACGATGATTTTTTGACAAAAATGAAACAGAAAAAAGTTTAAAATATTTTGAAATTTTGTTGAAAGGAGGTAAGAATAGATAAGTTATTCTAATAAATTAATAATACAGTAATTTTGATAATAATGAATTATGTGACATATGAGGTTATCTCACAGGAATCTGACATATTTCAAACCCATTTGAAGTTTCAGATTATTTTAAGAAAATGTTTAGAAATACAACGACAGCGTATTGAAAATTTGTATCTATTTATTTATTTATTTCCTTTCTAAGAGATCAATGTACCTATATTTCATACTGATTATTATAATAGTAGTAGATAGTGTTTCTTGTAAGTTCTCTTCCACTCTTTTCTTCAGATTTATGTAGAGATTATTTATATTTCTAAATTTCATTTTTATTGCAATATATAGTTAATCATATATTCCATAATAATACGCCACATTTATTAAGAAAATATTTAATGTGAAATTAGTTGCAGAAAGCATAACCGAATATTTTTAGGTCTCGTTACAGACATACGATCAAAATTGCCCTATTGTAAATTTGTAAACGTCTACGTACAGATCATCTGTAAGCTAAAAATTTACAAATTTACAAATTTATAGGCGCATGAACAGAATCGACCCATAAATAATTTGATTTAATATATTTGAAAAAAATATTTTAATTTATTGATAAACAGAAGTAAGAAAAGGAATGAACAGCTTATATTTACTTACAAGTGTTTATATAACATTGCTAGATATAGTGGAAAAATACTATTAAAGTGCTGATAATTATAATTATTGTGAAATACAGCAATACATAATTTGTATACACAAATTATGCAGCATCACCATGCATCCTTATTTCATAATAATATTAAAACAAAATAAAATAATTCATTATATTGAAGCAATTAAAAAAAATCGGTTATCATAATAGATAAATAATTATTGTACATAAATTTTAGCTGACTAATTGACAAAGGTTTTTCTCCATTTTAAAAACGAGAAACAATATTATTAGTTACAAACAAACAAAAAGAAAAGTTTATAATTACTGAGTCTATAGTTTAAATAAACTATTCTTCCATTAATAAGCAATCAAATATTATCTTTGGAAGCATTAATTTTTTATTTAAATAAGAACTTACCAAAATATCTCTTAAAATTTTTGTACCTAATTATATTTTCTATTATGAAATATACTTAGTAATGTAATTAAATACATATAATAATATAACTAAAAATATAAATATCAAAAAATATTGGGAACACATCAATACTGGTCTGGCCCATTCCCATGCATATTACTATGATACTATTTCTGAAACGATACAAAAACAAATGAATCCAGCAAAACAAATGAGACTTTAAGATGAAAGTCACATGGTACATCCAATAATTTTCTTTTGATTAGTAAAATAAAATTGATTCTTAGCTTTAACCTAGCATTAGGGTTTAATTTTATTTCCTTGTACAAAGCAAAGGAAGTATTGTAATCGCGAATAATTTCAATTTTCAGGTTTGAAAGGAAATATCCATTTTGATTATCCCAAAATCCATTTTGACTAATTTCGACGTGAGGTCTGCACATACGTATGTGCATTTTTTAGCAATTAAAATAATTTTGTGTGGGTAATGCAATACATAATGATAAACATTTTAATTTTAATAAAAATTTTAAAAGATGATCTAGTTTGAAGGTATAAAACGAATGCAAGTTGAAGAATGATTAGCCGTAGTAAGATTTTACTTTCAAAAGAAATGTTTAAATGAAGTTTTTATTATTGTAGCGATTCGCTGCCCTTCTATTCTATTGGTGTGTCGAAGATAAGAGAATATTCTAGAAATTAATTGCACTAATATTTAAGCCTGAGCGGAAGAGACCGGGAGGACAGTATTAATACACGTAGTGATCATAAATTATTGATTGAAATAGATATTATGTAATTAAATAGTGAATAGTGTTAAAAGTTTAAATAAATAATCTTAGTGTTTAAGTTTTTATAAATAATTGTTATTCTTAAATTAGTGTTTATATTTTTTTATTCATAGTGTTACTATTTTTATTATCTTTTATTATTCATAGTTTTATAAATAGTTGTGTTTGAATTATTTTATTTTTTTATTGTCGATTGCACGTGTACTATTTGTATTTCTACCCGCTTGACTTCATTTACAATTATTTTACGAAAACAGAGTAAAACTTCAAACATAATTACCGAGAATACAAGGCACAACAATAATCTTTCCACGTCACTAGACATCACAACTCTAATTGGAGTGGAGGAAAACGCAACAAATTCTTGTTTCATGAAATAAAATTTTAATTAACGAGATGAATGTGAACATAACTTTAGCCGGTTTTTAATCTTCTTTTGCGTAAAATTATCGGAAAACATTTAGCCAGCAGCCAGGGCGCGCGGGGCGAGGGGGTGAAATGTCACTTGGCCATAACGAGTTAATTTTAGTAGCGAAACTTTTTTAATTACTCGCGATTTATTTGCACTGGAGAGCCTGGAAGAGACGATCTGTCTCCTGACACTTGAAATTAGATGCTGTCTTCTCCGTTTTATTCGGAAATTTGTAAGGAAGCATAGTCATCTTTAACGATATTGAAAAGGAAATTTTACAACATGACAGCTAATTATTATGGCCCATTTCATTACATATTTTATTTCACTTTCCCAAAGTGAATTGAAATTGCTTTATTTCTGTGATATAAATAAAGAATGTCAAACCTGGCAACGGGCAGCGGTGGCATGTTTGGTTAGCGCTGAGCGGAGTGTGAGATCTGGGGTTCAAATCCCAAAATCAACAATGTTTAATCAAAAATAAATACCGGTATGTCCGACTGTAGATCTCTTGGAAAACAAACAAAATGGTGGCCAGTGTCAGTTGAAATTTAAAATTATTTTTTTTAATTAATACAATATTATATAATTTTTAATATCTAAAAACTTTTCAGTACAAATTTCAAAATCATACTGAGAAATTAAAACAAAACATAGTTGTAAAGGACATAGAACATTCTATCATAATAATAAAAACTCGTAGCCATAATACAAGCTTGTTGTTATTCAGGTATGCGGTATGCATTGTGCAGTAATTATTGTCTCAAACGTTCTATATGCAAATATTATTTAGTGTAACAGAAAATTCGTGAAAATATTAGAACAAACAAAAAAAACAGAAGTAACTTTTATGTTATAAAATATTTTATTAAAACTAAAAATAGGTTTTTGTAATGTATTTAGAAATTCTTGTTTTACAATTTATAAAAAAAAATAATGAAAGGAGTGCAAAAAAATAATAAAACATATATCTCAATTTTATTTACCGTACGTTCCGCAATGAAATGATGCGATACTATTACTATTATTAATAAAAAGAACTGGAATGAAATAATTAAATTAGCTATTCCATTAATTTATATCGTTTTCGTGTCATGGTCCACCATGAAAATGTAACTTACTTCCTCAGCAACATAAGTCGTAAATTTCTGATAACATTTATTATTTGCTTATAGCATTGTCAACTATAATTATAGAAAATGAAAATACTATCAGGATAATTATGAAAATCATACGAATTTCATATACAATTTGGTCGTCAAGCAACGAGCAAAATTAACTATAAAAAATTACAAATAAATATAGGTATCTAAACTGTCAAGTGGCTGGCATTTATAATAGTTTTTGAATCAGAAAAACAAATGGTCGATAGTGATGAGTTGTACTGAAGAGTACAATTGAGTTGTTACAAAAGTGATAGAATACCTTCGTATAGTCTCAGATATTCTTGCTTTAGCTTATGTTACTATTATTATCTAATTGTAAATATGGGATGTAGTAGGGAGTTGCTAAATATTCAGGAATTGTTATCTTTTGGGAATATTAAATATTGAACTGCTGTCCCGACAGTTTGAAATAATAATTAATATTTGTGCAAAAACAAACAGTATGGAATCTGGGATAACAAACACATACCGGAATAGGTGTCTTATGTTGACCGATACATGGAAGATTAACATAGGAAATCATTTAATTGTAAATAGTATCTTCCCAGTGCAAGATACTAACTTGAAATTTTGCATGCTTATCCGAGAATACAAATTCTATGGAATAGAGTTCTTATAATTAACTTATTTGTGTATATGTAATTTTAAAAATTATAGGATTTCCAAGCAACGGTTTACATGGTATAGAGGTAGTGTGTTTGCTTAATATTAAACAAAATTCAGAGAAATGGATTCGAAGCCAGCCAACAAAGTATTTTTTTTTAATTTTTACTTTTCAAAATAATTTTTATTACTTTAAGAACCCTGGTTGAAAAATAATATTTATTTATTCATACAGGGTGGCCCAGTGAAAATTATCAGCGCATTTTTTGGCCACTTAACATTAATTTTGCAAAAAACGCTCGAACACGTCAATTTTAGTATAAAGGGGGACACCTGAATGGATTAGTACCAATGGCATAACTTCAACCCTAAAATGGGGGTGCACTGCACCTCAAAAATTTTAAATGGAAAAGGGTGTCAAACATGACACAGTTCGAAAGGCCTTTCAATTCTCTATCCAACAGTTTTTTTATTTTTCAAATCCGATCATTAGTTTCAGAGATATAACGTTTTAAAAAAAATTAACAGGTGTTTAAAATTGCAATCAAGTAGGCTTAAACAAATGACAGAAACTAAATAAACAATTTTTTCAAAAAGTTGTTTTTAGTAAACAAGTAATTTGTAAGTTAGATTTCTTTTTGTGGGGTTATTTGAAGTCTAAAGTATATGCCACGCCACCTAAATCTTTAGAAGATTTACGGCAACGTACCGTAGCTCCAAAATTTTGAGCAAAATCTTTATTATTATATAGAAGTTGGAGGTACTCATTTGGAACACCTAATAAACTGATACATGAGTTTCTGTCATTTGTTTAATACTACTTGATTGCAATTTTAAACACCTGTTAATTTTTTTTTAAACGATATATCTCTGGAACCAATGATCGGATTTAAAAAATAAAAAAACTGTTGGATAAAGAATTGAAAGGCCTTTCGAACTGTGTCATGTTTGACACCCTTTTCCATTTAAAATTTTTGAGGTGCAGTCCACCCCCATTTTAGGGTTGAAGTTATGCCATTGGTACTAATCCATTTAGGTATCCCCCTTTATACTAAAATTGACGTGTTCGAGCGTTTTTTGCAAAATTAATATTAAGTGGCCAAAAAGTGCGCTGATAATTTTCACTGGGCCACCCTGTATGTAATATCACTAGTAAATTGAATTTTTTGTCGTTATGGTCATGACTAATTATGGCAACGAAAATCAAACGAGTCCGAAGAATGAGTTGACGATTTCTAAAGCAACAAGCAAAATTTATTTCTATTAACTACTTGTCACAATTTTAACAGATATTGTATCCTTGTATCCAAGCAACTCTTATTTAGTCGTGTAAATTCCGCGGCAATTGCCAGTAACATAATTGTCAGTTAGATTTGAATCTGGTTGGTTCATTTCACCATAATACTGTGATTTAAATGGATGACAAATTATGAGTGGCATTGTCATTGAAATAATCTTACGGAATAGATTTTTTTTTATATTTAACCAACGTCGTGGCTCTAGTTCTCGAAATAACAATCGTGTTCCACTTAAAGTAAAGTGAATACCTTTCCTCCTGTATTATCAACAGACATTTAATTTAAAATGTGCATTGTAGAAATAAAATATTATAAGGGATTTCCAATATTCCTATTAAAATTTTGATATGCTGTTTTTCATTACATACACATTTAAATTAAATGTGTGTTGATAAAAATTTCGATATGCTTTTTTCATTAAATATGCATTTATAATTAAATGTCTGTTGATAATACCGCAGCGTGGGGAAATGTGTCCTTGCAATGGAGTAGCTAGAACCAGTACCGGATTTACGGCTAGGCCATATAGGCCAGGGCCTAGGGCGGCAAAATTTATTAAAAATTCAAAAATTAGAAAAAGTTTTGCTAAATTTTACTTGATCTGAGTACAATGAACAGTGTGCAGATTCGGGTAAAGAGGTGGCGGCATCTAGTGAGTTATTCATGCCGAGATAAATTTAGATGTCTGAACATGCTAACCCTTCCATGTTACATTTCTGAAGATTTAAGATATGTCAGAAATAATATAAAAAAATTCAAATTTCTCAATGTAAATACCCGTCAAGCTGGAACTTATTTATATACACCGTAACATTCTACCTCAACTTATGAGAAAAGTCTGCACTATACAGGAATACAAACAAAAAATGCTTATCGAAATTTTGACTGCAATGTTGAATCTGTTGAATATTTCATTTGACATTTTATTCCGATGTGATATTGTCAATTTAAGAAAAACTTAAAATGAGAGTCATTATGAATTATTAATGTAGTAATTTTCAATTTATTCGTACTATGGAACAATATCTGACTCAAACTCACTAATTTTATCTTTAAAAATGAGGTACAATGTACCCGGTTTAAACAATTTGACAGAACTGAAAGAACATTTCAATGTTTTCATAATATCAAAATTTATGTAAAAAATTAATGTCAGAATCAATCGAAACTGTCGTCGATATTGAAGGATATACTTGTACGTTTGATATAGCCTCATACTGAAACTTGCGTGATTAAAACACACGGGTCATCGCCACGTGATTTAACACAAACACCTTTCATTATGGACGCTATATCAAACTTGTATTTTTAATATCTATTACAGAACATAATATGCGTACATAATACAACATGTAAATTATTTAACCAAAGCTAACAATATTGAAATATTGTTATTGCTTTTGCTTAATTTTAAGAATTAAAAAAAAATCAAGTCACAATGTGCCACACGAACGATTGCACCCCAGGCAGTCGCCTTAATTTGTTGAAACTAATGCACACATTGTAGAACATAGATTTTTAAAAATATCTCAATTGGATCCCTTGTTTTTATGAATTTATTCAAATTTGTTGCATTATATTAAAAACAAATATAGTTTTAAATAAAATAAATTATATGTAAATTATTCGTATGATTCACATATAAAATAATAAACCCTAAAAATTCAATAAAGCTTATAACAGCCACAAATAGAATTGAAATATTATTAAATTAAAATTAAATTTTACAACTCAAACTTAAATGCTAATTTATGCCGAATTTAGTGGTCGTAGCATTGAATGAATCACGGAATTGCCAATTAAATCAGCTTTTAATTACCTGTAAAATTTAATTCACCAATTCGCAATACGGATAATTAAAATCCACCTGAAATTAAATTCCACAATTAAAACTTACATGTTCCAAACTATAAAAACTTGAGAACATTTTAAGTTATAACCAAGTTCTTAACAAACATGGCATTCTAAGCATCAAATAACATATAATTTACATTTTAGGTTAACATTTCCCTGAAGTTATAATAACTTGTGAAAAATATCAGCTTACATTTTGCGCAGGAACTCTTTATGAAACTAGAATTACCCCCAGTGCAAAAAATGAAAGCATCTGCAAGCACAGGCGACTTGGATCCTTGCTTGCATGAAGAAAGATGAATGACGTCATGAGCTGAATATGTAGTTTAGAAAGAAGTCAGCGAACGCTCACAAATGTATTGATTAAGTAATTAAGCAAGGTATATTGATTTTTCAATTAAAAACACAACTTTGGTAAATGTAAAATTACTAATGTACAATTAGGTATTTTGATTAAAAATACATATGAAATTAATCACGTATCTACATAAATGCCTCCATAATTACGAGGATATGCATTTTTTATTTTTTATCACCAAAATTGGATTGCTATTAATTTTCCCTCCATTACATTAATCAATAGTGATTATTTTTCAGTCCTAATGAATTTGTTCTTTGCGAATGATTTCACAGTATGAAAATGTAGAAAATTGAAAATAAAATATCGTTTTTTAACAAAATAAAGACATATGCTTAAATTAATAACAATATGATATCAAAAGTAAAGTTAATTTATTCTCATAAGAAATTAATAATAACGAGACCCACGAATTTATCGGTAAACCGAGTGTAAAAAATGACATTTAGCTCACGAAGCTAGGGTGATTTAAGAATCATTTTGTCCTGAGTTGTCGTTACTTCGCAGGAATTCAGTGGCGTAACTAGGATGGTGGAATTAGAAAGGTGAAGCATTGCACATTTGACGATGTATCAATCAAAACGCCAGCGAAGCTTGCAGTTTTAAGTGCGAATTTTCAAAAAAGAAAATTTTAAAATGTAGAATCTACAATAAACGCGAAAAATTATTTTTTGCAATACCTGCACAGTAAGTTACCCATTAATAACAAAATTTAAACACAGTAAGTGGAACTTTTATTGCAGATTTGGTTTCCATGGTTATAGTAAACACTTCCCGTGCACGGTGGACAGTAAGTGTGTTACGTACAATTCATGGTGAATGGTAAGTATTTAGTTTCCACATCATCATAAACATTCATGGCACTCTACTCTCAATTGCAATTCAACTTTTCTTTTTGACATCAATCTGACAGATGTTAATTTTGAAACCTATTTTTCTTTTTCTATTATTTTTGTAGGTATTGCAAAAAATAGCTTACTAACCTTGAACTGTAAGTGATATTTGAAGTCTCGAATGTTTAGGAAATGTCGACCCTTCGGGTCTCGACTTCCCAAACAACATTCTCGACTTAAAAACTGTCACTTACAGTTCACGGTACGTAATATACTATTACAACAGTTTTTCTAGATTTAAATACATAACCATTTATTCATAATATAATATAAAATATAACTTTTTCAGAGATGTTTTTTATAATTAAAAGGAACAATAAATAATGAGAATAATGAAAAAAATCTATCTTACTAATTAAAATAAAATATTAGTTAATGCAATAAAAAATAATACACATAATGAAACGTAAAATATATATATATATTCACAATAAAATAAGTAATCGTTATAACTTCATACTGCTACTTAAGTTGTACATTTTTTTTGCTTTTTTGCCATAAATTGTTAACTGTAATTTGTAAATTCAATTGTCTTAATCGGATTACAGTTCGTGTATGAACTTATCAATGAATCACTTCGTAAGGCAATGCGTTGTTCATTTTATTGCATACAATTTTAGTTTTTATTATAACATTTAATATCTTTAAATAATTATGCCTTTATTATTTTCATTTATTTTTTTACATATACATTTAAAAGTTTGTTTACATTTAAAACTATAGGATATGTTATAAAATATTTTTAAGGATTTATTATATTTACTATCATTATTTAAAGACAAAAGAATAACACAAATTTATTTGACACACAAATTTTTTTAAATTTGCATATTTTAAAATTCGCGATTAAAACTGTCAATTTGGCTGACGTTTTGATTGGCCTGCTACTGCGCAACACTCGGAATGCCCACCTTACTAATTCCACCACGGTAGCTAGAACCCTTTTTGGAGGCGCTCGAGTGCCCCCAAAATTCCGTTGAGAAGAATTTTGTGAAATTCAAAGTACAGTGAAGGTACAAATCTGAGGAATTCAGCCGGACAAAAAGACTTGGTTCTTAGTTGATTCCTAAAATAGAGTATGAAAAAATAAATCAATGTCGTGAGTTGTGCATTAATAAATTGACTAACGAATCGAATAGGCGAGTTTTCTCATATTCATTAATAATTTAATTTGTTACATCTATTTTAGAAATAGTTAGTTTGTTGTTGATTCATTAGATTGCTTTTTGACATTTGAACTTACGTATTTTGCTCTTCATAGACCCACAGTTATTTAGCAAGTCATTAGTTTTAATTATTTAAGAATTAGTTATTGTTTGTTGTATGGTAGAAATACTTAAATTTTTTAACATTAAAGTTTGTTTCCTCTTTTGGGTTCGGTATATAGGTATTAAGCATAGATATTACAGGCAAGTATTGTCTAAAATCCGGAGCTTCTACAAATATTCAATCCTGGAAACGACACTGCTGCAATTATGAGTAAATATAATCGATTATATTCATAACTTGAATTATAATTTGCTTGATTATTTCACGAACGGCAACAGTTGAAACAAAATCATATCAACAAAATGTAAACATGACCGCGCTACTGAAGCTTTATAAAATAAAATCACTAAAAAAATGGTTACTTTTCTATCTAATGAAGCATTCTGCAAATTCTTCTCATATTTTCATTACGAAAAATGCGTTATTCAGGTATGTTAAGTCATTGCTAGGCAACTAGAAATATCTATACGAATCTACTCAGATTTAAACCTTTATAAAAAATTATACATAAAATAATTAATCTTTCGACCGGACAAAAAATAATATGTAGGTATAATTTATAGGAAAATTGTAATTACCGGACTCCTGTGGTTGCCAGACTTGGTTAGTGCTTCGTCCCATAATAATCAACTGCCGTCTAGGAATATATCACTTTTCTTAGTAATTACGGAATATACTCCTGTTATAGTAATTTACAGTATTAGCAAGGTAAAAAAGTTTTTACTGAACTAGGTGAGTCTGTCACCTCCTAGGAGCAGTAAAAACCGTTACCTCGCGTGTATTGCACAATAGTTAATTTGTTATTTACTTGTAAATAAAATTAAAATTAAAATCAAATGCAGATATTTACTAATGTACTATGTATTTTGTCAAAAATTTGTATGACGGACAATTTTCAATAAAACAATTCAAGAATGCAACTACTATAACCTAGGTTGTATATAGACATCTATTGATTTAATTTACAGGCATAGAAAAAGTATTATATATGATTCGAATTAATAAACAATTATAGAACTTGTGACATATTATTAGCAATATCTTGCAAGAAACTGTTAGATGACAAAAACTGTCAATAAACAGTGTTCGGTATTTGAATTGAGTCCCAGTTACCAGACCAGAGACCACTAAGTATGTGATATTACAAAATTTATGAATAAAAAATAAAAAATCTGTCCTACAGTTCAAACAAAGCATTATCTCCTAATCAGTCTTGACTTCCAAATCTATTTCCCCCCATTTATTCTGTATCTTCTCTAGATTCGTTCCCAGTTGGAATTGTTGGAATATCTTGTTTCTTTTATCTCTACCTATTGCACAACACGTAGATATTTTTTTTACAGGTTTCAAGATACAAATAATAATAGAAGCAGGTATCGTTAAATTAAATTAAAAACAAATAATTCTTTTATCAATGGGTTAGGTGTTTATCAGATAAAAACGATCATATTTTCAAGTTCTTTTTAATAAATGATAACAACAAATAAAGTTCGAAACTTCTAATGAAGCAAAAATGGACCATAAATCGAATATAAAATATAATGACTGTTGTCATTAGTGCGATTTAACTTATACAGATATCATAACAAACATAATTTATATTTCCCGCTAAAATTTCATGATGAAATGAAAATGAAAACATCCATTAGTTCCACATTACAAAATTAAAGATTTTATTTAGTAACATCCCTGATAAATGCAAGCTATTAATTCCCCTATCATGGCACAACTAGCTGAACATTAATAACCTTATCCCAACCGCAAGTAACCTTCGACACATAACCTCAATCGGGCTTTTTCAGCAGACATTACCGTTCCGTCGGCGCGTGGCACTGGATGGCACGGAACCAAGTCGTAGTCGAGGCACAATCAATCATGGAGTGCCATGCTCGCCTGCTGCCGACTACGGCTGCTGAAATGTCCAAATGCAACAGCACGCAAGATGAAAAAACCTAATGGCTAATGCGGGAATCTGTTCGTGATGTCACCGAAATGTTACCGACTCGATTACGCTAATGATATTTGAATTTAATCAGCAAATTTCACAAAAACAACGCAAGCATTTTTGTTTCTTTTTGAAGGAGCAGATATAAATTTCGTATATGATATTCACTTATTTATATTTTTGACATTTCGTTCGGTCAGGTACGTGTCCAGGTTTTGAAATAAAAAATCGTAAAACAGAAATATATATCAGTATGGTAGACGGATTTTTCTTGACTGGTCAATTGATGAAGGGAAAGAAAACTACTGGAATTCAGTCAATGGGATAAAATTTTATTTCCTCTCCTACCGGTTTCGACCCCACATGGGTCTTCCTCAGGGAGTGAAAGTCATTTTATACATTATTAATGTGTTGTAAATACATTTGTCGAAAATTGTAACAAAACAGTTAAAAATCAAATCGTGATATTTAATAAACTCACGAGTCAAACATATGTAAAGCTTTTTTATAAATGCAAATACTAAATGTAGAGTCATTTAATAATTTTATTTTTCACAAAAAACGTGGTTTTGTGCACCCACGTGCAAAAAGGAAATAAAATATTAATCAAAGGAATAAAATTTTCTTTAAATTTTTAATTTAGATTTATTTTGTTTGTTTGTTTTCGGCAAAATTATCTATTAATTTTTTATTGTAGTTTTATGTTTTTATTTTCGGATTATTTTACTTTCTCAGTCAAATGCAACAAAAGTTCATTTACTTTTTTCCTGGGTCGTTAGAAATTACACTCTGAAAGAATCACTGCCTTGAAACGCACTATACATATGGCAATTTGGAACCAAAAGGCAGTCTTGTTAAACAGCTGTTCTCCAAAATTGTAGAATATTATGTCATATATTCGTACAAATGCCAAATTATTGTACTGTCACATCACTAGTCACAAAAAATAAATGAAATATTAGTAACACATATAAATTATATGAGGACACCACCCCAAAATGCATCATATTTATTTCCGTGAGAAGAGACTGCAGTCGTTTTTCTACTTGCATCAAACTCATCTCTTTTAGAATAATATAATTAGTGTAGTTTTATATTCTAAGTTAGATCTTGTAGCCGTTTGTACTTGTATACACATATTAGGGTCCCACCTTAAGAGATCTAAATAAATTTTTGTTTTATACCTACCCAACATTCTGTAACTTCTATCAGAAATGAAGGAATACATCTAGTCACAGACATACATAAACCGATGAACAGCCTAACGGCGCATTCTGTCCACAAAATTCGAAGTAGTTATCACGATTAAACTAGATGGCGTTATAAAATAGTATATTGTGTTATTAAGAGCAAAAGCGATACTTTGTGTAGCGAGCATGGAAGTTTGCACGACGAGCGAAACAAAATTTGTAATTATAAAAATTTTCATGTGTTGTTTTTAAATTTACAAACTCAGAATTCTTCAAATTATGGTTTTTATAATATATAAATATATTGTTACCAAATTCTAAATTTGTTGTCTTTCCCCATCTCACTCTAATTATCGTTTCTCTGTCTTCAGAGACTTCTGTATATAACTATTCTGTGGTCTTGTCTTTAAAGGATGGTTACTGTCTCACTTTGCTCAACAGAATATACAAGCAGAGGATTTATTTAAATTTAGAAAAAACTAGCTTAACCTAACTGATTGTAATTTACAGTGGATTTTAAGAACAACAGGTTTGGAAAAAATGGATAAGACTCTAGCTCTAGGTAAAATATTATCTGTGCATGTAATTGCACATAGCGTGAACTGTGCAGTTTCACGATTTTTGTCTAAAGTATTAGGTATAGGAGCAACATATAACTACTCTCACTCCAAATGTATTGACACAACAAAAATGAATACGACTTTTTGTAGAGAATTTATTCTAATTTGATGATTAAAATTTTACGCCTCTGTGCCTGTGGCGAGTGTCACCTTTGCAATACCCTAGTTACGGCATTGGCAATAATAGTAATTTTTATTCAATTTTAAAGTTAAAATGAATTTAGAAAGTAGGAGTGACAATCCTCCAAAAGTAGCTGAGGCTGCTAGTGTTGCAAGTAATAATCTACATATTACCTACTCGATGAAATGATCAGTACGAAAAAAGCTATAATCGATTTCGTGGTTGGTGCTCGACGAAAGGGACGAATACATTTTATCCTCCACACATGTTATATTGCTCTTTCAAACATTTAATCTTGCACACCTTTTATCCTCCAGACTTTTAATCCGCGAAGAAAAGGTATCTTACACACATTTTATCTTGCGCACATTTTATCATCCACATATTTTATTTTTCATTCGTTTATTTTCCACACATTTTATCTTCGCCAACATTTGATCTTTAAAACATTGTAATTGTACCTAGCATTCATTTTATTGCGCATGCAATTAACATATTTATAATTAGATAAAATAGTCAGTATTAAATTTTTCTGAAGATAAAATGTGTAAAAGATAAAATGTATGGAATATAAAATGAGTGTAAGATAAAATGTGTGGATGATAAAATGATTTGGAAGATAAAATGTGTGTAAGATAACTTTTTTCGCGGATTAAAAGTGTGGAGGATAAAAGGTGTGCAAGATTGAAAGTGTGCAAGGTACAATATCAAGCAATATAACATGTGTGGACGATAAAATGTATACGCCCCCGGTGAAAATCATTTGGAAAATTTCGGAAAATGATCTGCTAGCCTATTTTATAATAAAATCAGTTACAGTAAAGTTATTAACATTATGGTCTATATTTTTGATGCAACCTTCAATGCAAAAAAATTTATATACGTAAATTTCAAATAATAAAAATAAAAATATTAATTACTATCTGCTGTCAATATATTTAAGATAACCTTAACTCTGTTTTTATTTCTTATCATTCAGAAGGTTTATAAATGCAGCGTTGTCGAATCCTGCTTGTATAAAATTTGTAAGCGTTAATAATGAATATTGAATTACTCGGTAAAAATATTGTCCGATGTTTGAACGACCCGAGGTGTGCTCCAGATCCAAGAGGATTGGGGGTGCTTTTTTTGGAGAAAATGAGGGAAAATAGCAACAAAATTGCTCAGGTAAAAAAAATGTTCTAGTTACTAGTCTTTATTTCTGATATATATTATTTAAGCTTACCGTGAATAGTTATGTTATTGTATTCAGAGTTGTTTATTATATTTTTCGTGTCATCGGCAGGAATTAATTTCACATAATATTAAAGTATTTGTAAAATGTAGGCCACTTGACAATTCAGATTTATTTATTTGCATCATTTATTGTTAACTTTGCCGTTTTCTAGATGACTAAATAACAATAAAAGTTGGTATGATTTTCAAAATTTCCTTGCAAATAGGATTG
This sequence comes from Stenolophus ochropezus, assembly GCA_035578165.1. NCBI lineage: Eukaryota > Metazoa > Arthropoda > Insecta > Coleoptera > Carabidae > Stenolophus > Stenolophus ochropezus. Next base: position 17,819,632 of record JAQOWZ010000010.1, on the reverse strand, counting down.
TTATTTCCTGTAACACTTTGTTAAGAATGAGAAATGTTATCAGTCACTCAACAATATAATTACCCCCCCCCCCCCTCCATTCTCTAATTATTTACATATACATATTTGTGATTGTTTCTATTACGTGCGTACTTGAAAATGAAAATCTTATTTTCTGTTCATTCTTACATTGTTTGTGAATAATTTGGAAGTTTAATAATGTCGAATGATTTATTTAATAATTATATGTTTAAATTAACACTAATTAAAGTATCTCAATTAAAACTACTATTAAAATTTTAGTTACGATCATTTGTCTACTATTTTGTTTTGATTATAAATTAACAATATAAAAATTAAAATTTGGCGCCCCTACGGATTCGTGGCGCGAAAAACAATAAAAATTTACATTTGTATTATTCACATTTATTATAAATCATAATGATCAATTTATGTGCAAAAAAAACAAATGGCATTATATTTTATGATAAATCTGAATAAATTAAAAACATTGTTTTCACTGTATTTGTTTATTTGATTGTTTTAGATTGATGCCGAAACCGGTAAAACTTTGACATACGGCGAAATTTTATTACAAAGTGTAAGGGTCGCCCAACATCTACTCGAAAAAGGAATTAAAAAAGATGACATTATTATTTTATGTTCAAAAAATACTATGGAATTGTCTTTTCCAGTATACGCAGCACTTTTTCTTAAGAATAGAATTGCTGCTTTTGATCCGTCTCTTCCCAAATGTATGTTTATTTTTTTTAATTTATAAATCGTCTAAAGACTTGACTGTGTCATTTTTTTTATTATTTTATAAAAATCTTGTGTTGCACTATACATGCCAGCATCCAGAGACGGACTAGTAATGATTTGGCCAAGTGGGAAATACATACAATAAATTTTTTGAGAAGAGAAAATAAATTTAATACTTTTTGTTACGATAAATCAAAATCTTTGATTTCGTGGAATGCATCACTTTAGTTACTTAAATTTCTATCGGTGACTGTCGGAAAATTGATGTTGATGTCGATGGCTTCTCAAAAGGGAAACTTACAAATCGATATTAACTTGGAATAGATTTTTTCCAATTTGTTTTAGCACTAATTGGAAACTCCAAAAGCCAAAAACCCTCTATCTTTTTTATCCTAATATATATGATTTTTAAATTTTCAATTTTGCTTATTTTACTTTTTGACCGGCGCACTTTAATCGCTTGGACTAATTATCTGACAGTATATTGTTAAATGGTTTTTGAGATGCTGAACATACTTTCAAATAATTCGTCGAAGACATTTTTTTTTAAATAAATCATGTTTATTGCCAACAAGACAAATAGTTATTAGTACGCATCAATTTTAATTTTTGTTTGTTTACAGATGATTTAGAATATCTTCTAAAGCTAACGAAACCTCGATTTATCTTTAGTGAAATTTCTTCTGCTGACTTGTTATCAGAATTAATAACAAAAGTACAAATTAATACAGAAATCATTGTGTTTGGGGAAACAAACACATATATTCCTTTTGCATGGTTTCAACGTCCCACTAGTACTGAAGAAAATTTTGAAGCCCAGCCTGTAGATAGCATAAATGATACAGCTTTTATATACTTTTCTAGTGGGACAACAGGGTATCCTAAAGGAATTTGTGCCACTCATCATGCCTTACAAACATATCAAGAAGCTTTACGGTAATAGTCATTTACATACCAAGAGCAGGAACGCCAGTTTCCCGAATGAGTATATCGAAAGTACGAACAGACGTTCATACTTTAAAAAATAATCAAAACTCACTGCAAAGTCTTTTTTCAATACTAGCCTATAAACGCACTATTATTAACCTTTATTTGACATTAGAAATTGTTTTTCACTACCGCTTAGTTGGAAACCATGGCCAAAGAAACTAAAATATCCAAATCCAAATTTTGTTTGAATCTTTTAACTCAAGGAAAGTGTTAAGTATTGATTCACAATTTAAATATGCCGTCTAAATTAAATAACTAAATCAAATAAAAGCAAATGAAAAATCAAATGTGAGGTTGACAAACTGGAACGTTAAATATAAAAACGAACAGATCCAACTTTATTTTTATAAACATTAAGAAATAAGTTAATGTTCATGTCAAAAGGTTCGTTTTTATCAATGTATTTATCAGTAGGATTGGGATTGAAATGCTAGTGAAAAAATAATATATATATATATATATATATATATATATATATATATATATATATATATATACTACGGCTGAGAAGACCATTTTTAACCAGCGCCTTATGTCCCTCGGTTTCTTCGCAAGTCGAGACACAACTTGGTGTTAAAATCAATGATAGTCTTCTCACCCTTGAAGTATAATATATTATTTTCTACTTTCATTTAATAAGAGGCTCTTTATTTTTACTCATTTGAGTTAAGTTGTAAATTCCATGACATGTATCAAAATGAAAAGTAGTCGTATATTGAAACATTCATAATTATATAAAAAAATAATTTTTATTCTCTTTATAAATATTAATAACACATTCATTACATTTGGAGTCGTTCATATTTTAGAATTCATATAATTCGGATGACAAAAATTTATATCGTTTTTATGTTTATAAACAACAATTTTATTGTAATAACATAATAACGCACAAAATGAAGGAATCCTTCGTATTATCTTTATTTTTATAAATGTCAAAAATTCATAATTTTAAATATATTTTTCCTACGACCACTGTTAAAAATAGTCTTTTTAACGGATGCTTAGCAAGTTAAAAATAACAGTTTATAACACAGTGAATACTTTTAAATCATCGACATTGACAACGAATTAAAAGGGGGCGTATACATGTGTTCCTCCACACATGTTATATTGTTTGACATTGTACCTTGGACACTTTCAATCTTGCATACCTTTTATCGTGCATACTTTTAATCCGCGAAAAAAGTTACCTTACACACATTTTATCTTCTAAATCATTTTATCATCCACACATTTTATCTTCCACTCATTTTATGTTCCACACATTTTATCTTTTACACATTTTATCTTCAGAAAAATTTAATACTGGATATATCTAATTATAAATATGTTATTTACACGGGCAATAAAATGAATGACATGTACTATTACAATGATTTGAAAGATCAAAGGTTGACGAAGATAAAATATGTGAAAAATAAAACGAATGAAAGATAAAATGTGTGTAAGATAACTTTTCTTCGCGGATTAAAAGTGCACACGATAAAAGGTGTGCAAGGTTAAATGTTTGAAAGATACAATGTAGAACAATATAACATGTGTGGAGGATAAAATGTATACGTCCCATTAAAAGTAAAAAACAAATTTACTTTTAACACTTATGTTTTCAGTTGTTCATAACAAATACATCATGACCTGTCATAAATGTCATTCTATAATGCTTAATTTTTATTTACTAATACATAATTAGGGTCGTAGGAAAAATAGTGTATGATATTTGTGTTAAAAGTGATTTTATTTCGTTCGTGGGGTTTCTTATACTCGGCTTCGCCTCGTTTCACAAACTCACTCATAAAATATCACTTTTAACACTTATATCATAAAATATATTTCAGACTGTAATTATTAGCATAAATATGTAAGTACAAATATAATTATCTGTTCCACCTACATTTTGTCTTGCGTACCAGATAGTCATATAAAAATGCATTAAAATGATAAAAATTCAGGTTTCTAGTTTCGTTTTATAAATTGACATTGCTAATACTTTCCGATGGAGTATAGAAATTTTAGGTTATCAATTTAAATCTATCAATTGTTGATGATTTAACTTCATTTATAGCTTATCTAGTTTTATAGTGACATTAGGACGATATTGCAGGTTTCTATTATACAAGTTATTTCGTTTTCGCTGATTCTTGCTTATTTTTTTTCTACGCCGGTATCGTAGAAGTAGCTATATTTCTACATCGACGGCGTAGATTTCTACCTTGTGAATCAAGGCACAAAAGATGTTACATTTTTGACGTTTGAAGAAAAATAATTTTTAAACCTCGAGAAATCTCGGTGAAATGAATGAAATTGAAGAATCTCGATTTTATTTTCTCGTCTCAAAAATTCGTTTTTAAAATCGGTCTCGCCCCGCCCGAAATTAGATATTTCGAGACGAGACGGGCGAGATTCGAGAAATATTTCATCTCACCCGAATCATTACGTGAGAAGTTCAGATTTCCAACGTTGCTTAGGTGACCGGGAAACAGATTTTCTTTTTTCTCTAGATTTAGGGAAATTTCCCTAGGTATAAAAATATTGTGCACAGATGGCGTACGTGACAAACTGCAATATTCGACCTTGAAAACTCGAGATATCTCGGCAAGATTCGAAACGAGAAATAAACGAAATGAGACGATACGAAAAAAAAAATTCGTCTCGTCTCGTGTCACAGAATTACTATTTCCACTTCTCCCCCCGATTAGAGTGCGGTAAATTAAAAAAAAAACAATCCTATTTCTACAACATTTATTGAAAAACTATATTTTTATAATTTTGTTTTATTTTAGTATAGGCTGTGACACAACAGTTTTGTTATCATTTTCTTCTTTCTATTGGATATCAGCAACTATTGTTTTAATAATGTCAGTTCTGGGTGGTTCTGCAAGGGTTGTCTCTAAAGAATTTGATCCTGACACAGCCATGGATATAATCTCTAAATATAAAGTAATGGTTTACATCAAATTTTCAAACTTTTAACTCTAATTTTTTAGGTTACCTTTTCCTTATTTGCTCAATTTTATTCTTACCAACTAACACGAAAATATAAAAGCACAGATTATGATACTTCTAATTTGAATACGTTAAGTATTATTGGAGAAAAACTGTGTAAAGAAGAGATGGAAAATGCTAGGAAACTATTCCCGTATACGACAATTACAAATGGATACGGAATGTCGGAAGCAAATAGTTTCATTTTTTATTTTGATAGTACAAGAGATAAAGATTTAATTGAAATGAAACCTGAAGCTTGTGGAAGACCCATTCAAGGTTTCACTTATAAAGTAAGAAAAATATTATTTGGTCTCATGAAGACATGAAGTGTAAACATAACAATCACATCGTTGAAGTCTATGATAGTTGCGATTTTACGCATCGTGATGATGTAAACTAACTTAATATTTTTTTAGCTTTTAAATGATATTAAAAAATTGCTTTACAATAAAAAATTCCTAAAATGCTAACGAGCATTTTTTTTTTAGTATAAAAATATGTTGGCCAAACAATATAATATATGTGTGCGTTATATGTTTTTCTACAATATAGAACCTTGCGCTGTGAAATATAACCTACCGCACTTACAATGTACATAACTACTTCACTCAGTAAAAAAAATACATACCTGTGTAGTTTTCATTTTAACATTCTACGGCTAATCGTTTTTCAATTTTGCGTGATACATATGTACATACGTACGTACAGACGTCACGCCAAAACTAATCAAAATGAATTCAGGGTCAAAATGGATATTTCCATTGAAACCTGAAAACCGCAAATTTTCGCAATTACTATACTTCCTTGTACAAAGTCAAGGAAGTATTGTAATCGTAAAGATTGACATTAACATTGACCTCATGTATTATCAACAGATATTTAATTTTAAATGCATATTTAATGAAAAAAACATAGCGAAACTTTTATCAAAGGACATTTACTTTTAAATGCGTATTTAAGGAAAAAAACATGTCTAAATTTGGAGATTCTTTGAATTTTTCGAAGACTGAATTAGCACTTTTAATCACTGAGGGATTAAATTAATAAACAAGCATTATGCTACCTTAGAAACAAGTAGAAATATATATTGAACCTAGCCTAGATTACCAGAATAATATGCATAATGATGTTTTATTTTCAAAGTTGTCATGTATTTGACAGTTATATAAATTTAACTAAATAATTATTATTTTAAAATGTATATGCGAAAGTACAAAAAATAGTGCATATACAACAGGAATAAAGTGCCTTTAATCCCTCAAGTGATTATTTACAGCTCATGATATAAACCTCATTCTCAGAATTAAATCAAGCATTTTAGTCCCTCAGTATATAATATACTATTATTTCTAAAGTCGTTGTTCGTTAAATGCACATTTACAATTTAATCCTTGTTGGTAATACCGAAGTGCATTATTATAAAGATAATTCATTTAAATACTATCTAAATTATTATAGTCTGCAAAACTTGTTTTGCTATAATTACTAAATCTAGTACTTTTTATGATTTTCTACATAAAATTGTTAAAAATATACTTTTTACACTAGAGTTAATGATTTCCCTGTTATTTGTACTAATATTGGTACTAAAATAGGGTGTAATATTCGAGTTAAAAGTGAGATAATGTTTTAGATAACAAATCCTGATACAGAAGAAACTTTAGGACCTCATCAAACAGGCGAATTAAGAATAAAAGGAGCAATGATGAATGGTTATTTAAATGACCCTGAGTCGACAAAAAAATGCTACGACGATGATGGATTTTTCAAAACGGGAGACCTGGCTTATTTTGATGATGATTATTGTTATTATATTGTAGACAGGTTGAAAGAAATGTTGAAATATCGGGGCATGATGGTATGTTTATACATTCTCTACTCCTAAATTTTTCTTTGGTTCATTTTCTTTCTCAGCAATCGCCTACAATTTTGGAAGCTATATTACAAACCATTCCTGATATTGAAGAAGCTGTTGTGGTTGGTAAGCCTAATTTGGAAGATGGTGATCATCCTGCTGCTTTCATAAAGTTAACAGACGACTCTGAACTTAGTAAAGAAAAAATTATAAACTTTTATAATGGTAAGGAAAAAATTCACTAATCACACTTTTACATTTTACATTGTTGACAAGGTCATATATTAAATATATATTTAGAACATATTAAACATTAAACTCAAAATTACATGATAATAATATATTTAAAATCATCTGGAATTCTTTTGTGCATATATCAGCTAGGTATTTAAAATATTTTTTTATAGAGAAAATTCAAAATTACGAACCAAAAAAACTAAGAGGAGGTGTATTCATCGTGAAAGAAATTCCAAGAACTCCCTCAGGTAAAGCCAAAAAAAGACTTCTAAAAGAGTATTTGAAGAATAATCCTTAAAAAATGTAAATATAAACAAATAAATAAAGTACATGACATAAATAATATTAATTTTTATTTTCCCTATATACCATAAGTATTGTTCTCATGCTAATCATGGCACTTATAAATAAAAGAAAATAGCGATATACAAGTATATTATAAATCAATGGAGAGAATGGCATATATTCGATATTCTACCCTGTCGCACAGCTCAACTTAGCTTACCAGCACCACAGACTGTGGTAGAGATGTGTTTTCAATTCAATTGCTTATTACTTCTTTTACTGTGTTTATGTTTAGAGCATTGTAAGTACAGTGGCGTACGCAGGGGGGAATTAGGGGGATAAATAAACCCCCCCCCACACCCCGAAAATTCTAAAACTTCTAAAATTGTAATTACCGCATTTCAAAATAGAGTATCTTTTTATTAGGTATAAATTTCAATATAAAATATATTGCATCTTTCCGTTATTTTTTCATGCAAACTATGCATTTTAACTCAAATGAGTGGTTAAGCTGTCGACATTCAGACCACATCGCTCCCTAGATCATGTTCCGATTACACCATAATACACCCTCCCGAAATATTTTTCTCTGTACGCCACTGATCATCTGTTATGATCCTAATGCCTGTATTCATAGTCGGTACTTCGCCTTGACTCATACTTGAGTACTTGTCTAATGCTGTCAAATTGTCAAATTTACAAATATTGCGAACATAATAACTACAGTTTCTCCAAATTTGTACCTTGAAGTTATTACTTAGACGAGAATTCACAATGTTTCAACTATGAAACATGTCACGTACTAAAAGAAGAGTACGACCAGAGTAATGCTTGGCGAAGTAACTTGAGTAAAGATTAAAGTACCTACATAATAATGATTTTTTCATTATTTTGTACTATACTCTTATCGATATAAAAAATGATGCACCGTCTATGAGTCAGCTCAACTTTGGTTGCCAACTCAATAACGATGGTCTTCTTTTTTAGTTCTTCGCAATTTTTTATCTCTTATTTTAATTAATTTCTTCTTTACTTCCTTTCACGAATAGCGAAAAATTTTTGTTTTCATATTTCAACGGAAATATCCATTTTGATCATCCCTGAATCCATTTTGACTAGTTTCGGCATAACGTCTATATGTACGTCCATATGTATCTCGCATAACTCAAAAATGATTTGCCGCAGAATGTTAAAATTTTGAATGATATAACATCTAATTGTGCACCTCCCTTTTTTATTGCAATGGGCAGTGCCATTTTTTATTTTTCGCATAACTCAAAAACGCGTAGACTTTGAATATTGAAATTTTGAATGTGGGACTGCCAGAACATTTAGTAGTTCCGCGGAATTCGGGCCCAGGGTTTTATGGGGCCCAGGGTCCGTAAATATTTAGAGTAGGAAACAAGTAGCTGATAAAAATATTATCTACTTACAGATCGCTACTTGCGAATGAATAATACAAATTCTCATTTGGTGATATTTTTATTAAAGTAGATGTTCTTTACAAGACATTGCATGTCATTATGAATCAGTTCAAAAATATAACAGCCAATTGGTATATAGGGCTCCTATACATTTATTTATCTTGGTAATACTTGATTCAATTTCTATACTTTCATCGTTATTGTTTTTAAATATTACTTTAATATATGTAAAATTTTATAATTTTTTTTTCTCTTTATTTTTATCTTTAGATCATTATTACCTTAGTGAGAAATTCCTATCACCTACATATATTTAATCTTCGTTTCATTTATAGCTAACCCAATTTCTTCCTCCGACTCTTATAAATTTATAATACTCATTTCAGTTCTTCAATGGTTCTTGTTAAGATAGCGATATCACCTGCATAAACCAGATTCTGGTGTTTTTGACGGTAAATAATTTCTTTCGTATACATACCAGCTTTCCTTTAAACCCATTCTAAAATTTTAAGATTGGTGCACCAATTTTGCCATATTCATAAGTATTGCCATATCTCACAAACTCGTTGGTGCATCCTGCGAAACATCGATAGCAGTGGCATCAGTCAGCAATAGTCTGCATAACATAGCAATGTGTATTTCGTCCATTCCAGTCGTAAAAGTATTCAAAATTGCGCAGTGTTGCATACTATTTAACACGAATTATTATTGTTTAATAGAAATATTCAGCTACTTTCGTAATTCAAATTTCATTTAAGTCAGTTTAAAGGGGAATTAAATCGCCATACTTGTATGAGTTGTAGAGATCCTAATATTGTCATGTGAACTAGTTCCAAACATTGCCATCCAAAGCAGACAATAGACAACCCCTCCCAAAAAGGAGGAGAAGAAACCAAGGTGAAACTTAGTTTTGTTTTCTATAGGAACAAGATCGCCCGTCGACATAAAATTCTGCCCTGCATGTAACAGATACGTCCATAAAGAGTGTTTGGGACTCACCAAATAAGACAAAGATTTTTTCTACATCCATTAAGATATTTGCTAATTGTATATTTGTCATTGCTAGAGATACATAGTATATTGTAAACACATTTTCATTACCTACGATAACCATAGACAACATTAAGGTAAGAATTCATATCCCACAGTTCTGTCAGATTGTTTAATTTTTGTTTTGTATCTAGCTGCTAGGAAGAAGTGAAATGAAGACATATTTATTATTAAAATAAGAATGAATTAGGAAATGAAATCGTGGTCGTACAAAAAGTACAGAGTACAACTCACATAGAATGTTCATTTCATTTAAGCGTCTACATTATGATTTAGAGTAACATTTATAGATATTAATTTACTTATATCTACACTCCTTTGCTTTATCGTTAAAAATAACTAAATTTTAGTAATTTCTGCGGCAACATTTAGAACGTATGTCCCAAATACAGGGCCGTTCCTAGCGGGCGTGCAGTGCGTGCCCCGCACGCAGGCGGCCAAGAGAGGGGGCGGCCGTCGGCCGTTGAACGAATAGATATCATAATATCCATATTATAATAATGTAATTCATTTATCACATTACAATATGTGCGAGAACGTAGCAATATTTAAAAAAAGTTTTATATTTAAATTACTATTCCGCCCAATTGTTTATTTGACCACGTGTTTTTATCTTATACTGTACCGGAGTATTAATTGACTTTATACTGTGACTATACGGTAATCTGATTTTGATTGGCTGTATATTAAAATATTTTGCCGTTAGGATTCGCGCGCAGGGACTGTCAGTTTTTAGCTAGCTTCATTGTTGTTAGTCTTTGTTAGATTGGTATTAACATTGTTTATTCTATTATTTACAAAAGATGATTATTCAAGGTAATTTGTTTAACCAAATATATAAAGAATTATCTGCGCTCTAATATGGCACAAAAAAGACTGTCCGATTTAGCTTTAATTTCAATTGAACACAGTATATGCGAGGCAATAGATTACTCTACAGTTATAGATGCCTTTGCAGCTATAAAAGCTAGGAGAGTAACCATTTAGTCCCTTTAGTATACAAATATGTACGTGTACCTGTACTTGGCTTAATTAATATATAGACGTAATTGTATTTTACTTTATATTATACTGTTATTATTTTATATTTTATTGTTGTCTGTCGAGTTGTATTTATTTTATAATATTTTTATTTTTTTTGTATTTATGTCTGAATAAAGAATTATACATACTAAAAATTGTACTTTTGTAGGTTTCAGTGACCTAGTTATGGGGGTGGGGGGTTTACTGGTTCAACACGTAGGTATACATGAAAGGGGAAAAACATGCATTTGCACATCCTTTGAAAAAATGTAACTTTCAATTATAAAGCATTTGACCTTGAAGGAAAAAAAAATCGCCTGCGGCGCATATCTTCCCTGAAAACCTTATCACAAGGGCGGCAAATTATATACTTGCACGCAGGCGGCAGTACCCCTAGGAACGGCCCTGCCCAAATATTATCACTCTGGCGACTTTTTAAAAAATAATTATAACTTTCTTCATTTTTTTAGTCTCTATAGTTCCATTATTCGTTACACCTCAAAATGCTAAGTTATTAATTAATGCAGAGAAGTTATTAGGTTAATAGAAACAATTTTGAATGAAATAAAAAATGATATGTCTTAACATGGGGATATTTGGCTCATTGGTCTTAACTCTTTTTTATAAGAAAACTCTCTGATATGTTCCCATCTACCAGTACAGTACAGCGCTCATAATGCTTTTAGTTTTATTCTTTTCTAAAGATTATTAAGATTACAATATAGATAATATTGCGGAAAATAATGTCAATTTTTACAATTTTTACACATTATAACTTTAAAATATACGATTTTTTCATAGAATTAACAAATATTTTTTTTAGTATTAGTTTATTAATTAGTATAACAACATTAACAACACTGATTTCAATAACTTTAGTAAGTCATTATCACAGCAAATTCATGTTTTATTAGTAATTTCTATTTTTAGTTTAACATAATTATTGTAATATTATAAAATACAGATAAAATTTAAATTGATTACAACAATCAATTTGCATCGATTGTCAGATGAATTTTGAGTAAGGTACACTTAAACAAGAAAACCAGTACACTGTATCACAGATGCACTAAGGATTTTTAATATCAACAAAAAATAAAAAATACATTATTTTTTTAATATTTTTAAACACTATTTTAAACAAAATTCCTCATAATGCTTCTAATTTTATTCGTTGCCACAGGCTATTAAGATTACAGTATGACAAATCAACTTAATTCTTAATCCTATAAAACATTTTTATTGAAACATCTATTATTAAACCCATGATGTCACATTTATAGAGAAACAATGAAGTGAATAAATCTGGCAATAACACAACAATACCCTTTTGAGGGCTAAATATACGCAAGCGGTATGTAAATGCGCAACGCACATTCCACAACGGCAGCGGTGTCGGGCGTCTCTTGGCACCGGAACCGCCTGGAGTCGCGATGACACGCAACCCGCCACTATTTCGGTTATGTACGGCCGCGGTAAACGATTATGGCGGATCGCGCCGCACGCAAACACTGCACGATCGCAGGTAGATACCGGAGTTCATTCCAGACACAACAATCTACCTATGGGAATATATGCGGTGGGAAAAATTGTGATGAGCATTTACAATATGTATGTTTTCCCACAAATGTGAGTATAAATATAACTGATGATAGTCTTGTACTAAATAATATTTATTTTCACCTTCTATATAATTGTCACTTTACAAGCTTCTTGGTAACTAAGTAAATAAACAATTACAGTAACTAACCAGTAAAAATTTACAAGGCTAGCCTTGTAAAATTTTACAATGCTCATAAAAAATAATAAAAATAATGAAAGTTTTTTATGTATTTTATTATAAATATTACAAACTTAATTTAATTAGGTTTATGTGAGTAATTATACACATTTTGATTCACTGGCGAAACTCATTTGACAACGTCTACCTATAAATTGTTCTGCCACCTCCAACTACCTTTGATTCCAAAATAAAGTAAACTTTTTTTGAAGAATAAAGTAAATTAATAAAAAAAAACACTATGAAGGTGGAAACGCTTGCAATTAATCTTTACTGGGCTCACTGGATTATGAGAGCTTACTCCTTCGTCGCTCGCCTCACAAATTTCCAGCTCGCCCTGTAAAGATTATCTTACACCGCTGGCCACGTAAGTACCTATTATTGGAAGATTGAAGCTCTGATAAAAATAGGAAACCGAATCTAGAAAATTTAATTTTATCAATTTTTTAATTATATACAAGATGTTTAAAAATGTGAAGACACCCTTTTATCTCACTTAGGCCCAGTTGTTCCATCTCCTGATTAAACAGCAACTAGATAAACTTATTGTATCGAATTATCCACAGAATATATTATTTCAGTTGTTCCATGAAATTTCATTCTCTAGTTAACTAACAGCCCGCTAACTATCAATAAGTTTAAAACAGCGTTTACTTCGAGAAGTTAGTATAACTAGATGTCATAGTTTGAAGATGCAAAAGTAGATTTTGTGTAGGCCGATAATCCAACTACTAAAATGCAACCAAAATAGTGATGAGCGAAACTGCTACTTTTGAATCACAGTGTGATTTGTGATTGCTATTTTCCAGTAACTGTAACTTTGAAGCGTGATTTTGATCTCAGTTTATTGTATGATTAAATTAGGGAATTTTAGTTACTAATTGGCATGGTTAAAGGAAGAGCGAAATTGCTCTCTTTAACTTTGAGTCACAGTATGATTTGTGATTGCTTTACTTTCATAACTGTGGTGCTAAAGCGTAACTGTGATTACGTATAGTTTATTGTACGGTTAGTCGTGAATTTTCATTACTGATCAGAATTGATACTTCGTGATACGTTTAATGTATACAATAGCGAACGATAACTGAGATTACATATCACAGATTTATAAAATATTGAGTAACATTCGCGACCTGTGATTTTTTAATATCAGTGACTAAATCACAGTTTGTGAAATATCGAGACTAGAACCTGTCACAAGACAAAAATATTTGGTCTTGTCCATATAGGAATGTTTTGCCATATTTAAAGACAGTGATTTTATACTTATCTAGACACCAATGTGCAATATACGTCCTATATAACGTAGAGTTTCACACATGTGTAAAATACTTTTTTTGTGCCACCTCTTTCTACAGTATATTACATTACTAGTGTCTAACCAATCAACTTGAAGTATATCGTATGTCTATTATCACTCAAGTTCATGACAGTTCCCGTTGTTTGGAGTTTTATAGCGTATTTTGACTGAATTGATATAATATGATAATTAGAAACAATGATTTGAAATTGTTTGATATGCACCACATTACAAGTGAAGATTCACTACTTTCATTTCACAGGTAAATAATAAAATATATAGCATGTGTTCATTGATCATTTCCAGGGAAGGTTTCCATACTTCTTTTTCTAAAATGTCTACATGTCTGTAAGGTACCTGAAAAATAATTGAAATTTTCAGGACTGAAATGTAACATACAACTAAAGAACGTATGTCCTACAGGGCTCTATATTAGGTCCAAGCCTGTGGAACAAATATTACGATGGACTTTATGTACCCTCGACCATATGGCATCCAGAGACGACGTCACTACCAATATTAAAATTATGAAGTTATTATAATGACAATTAAATTAAATTTAATGCATTTATTCGAGGTTATATTAAAAGGTGATTGCGTTGTTTCGAAAAGTGATAGCAAGTAAGATATCAGTATTGGTATTTCTATACTTTAGACAAAGATAGTGCTTCAAAGTATGTCGTTGCTATGATGACAACATACATTTTAGTAGCGTTGGTAACTAGATAAGTAAAAAATCACTGGATAATGATGATAAAGAAAATATACATTTAAAAAAAGCTTGACTACTGTAATTTCTTAGTGTAGGTTTTTTATTCTCTAACCTGCTTACTTGTATTTTATTTTTCAAATAACTATAATGTATTTATTTATTTCATTCGTTTCATTTACATTCCCCGAAGTCCATTACCAGGACAGAAGATCTACCGCTTATAGTGGATTCGGAATCAGTCGGACACAGCGGTATTTATTTTTCGTTACATGTTTGTCATCACTGGGATTTGAACCCAGATCTCACATTCTGCTCAACGAGACGGAGCGCGCTAACCAAATAAGTCACCACAGCCAATAAATAATTGTTATAATAACTTGGTTCCTCTATCTGTTGTAGTCTCCCGGTTTTATTTGAAGATGACTATTGAAATAATCAAAACCAGTAATAAAAATTTTCAAGTGCGTTCAAGACTTCGAGGTTCTACCTCCACCTTACCTTTCCTTTTTCATTTCAACGCACTTGGGTTTCTATTTTTTCAATAATTATGTTAATGATTCCTGTCCTACCCTTAATTTCTTGACCTAATAAGATTTAGTGTCTTCCCAGGATTAAAGGTTTTCACTTCACTCGTTTCGATATATGTTTTTACGAAATTATTCAAATAGCTACGACAGTATAATAAAATATAAATGTTTAGTTTGTAGTTGCAATTTGTTATAAAAAATTATATTTAAACAATTATGTTATTTACCATTTGACAATATAGTACATTTGAATTGTTTTTTTTAATCCTGTAATTTGTTGTATTCCATTCAATTCAGCGATAATCAAAATAATTTTGTTTCATGTTTAACAACTAAATATTATAGCCATATGAAGTTTTATGACAATGATAAAGCCATAGGAGCGATGATTCTCCATTTAATTTTTGCTTATAAATTCTATTTCATTTATAAGCTGATAATTTACTATTTCTCAACAGTCAAACTTTAATTAGGAAATCAAAATTTGAAATATAAATATAAACAATAAAATATTCTTTTAAATATATAATGCAGAAAATCGTATCGTTCTAATTAATATTTATCCGTTTTCTGATTGTTAACTTATAACATACGTTAATTATATTCTACTATTACCACTGCTAATTTATAAAGGATACAACCTACCTAAACATAAATAACCTAAATTTTCTTTAATTAAAATTATACATAATTTACAAATAAACTTGCAAAATATTATGCTCAAGCTATCAAAACAAAATCAATCTTACAATCGTACTTGCTGACAAACACATTCATAATAACCAAATATTCATGTATTTTTTTCTTATCATTCAGTATTCTGCTTCTTTGAAATAAAAAAAAAATACTAAAACTTATTGAATCTACAATTTACATTTATTGAGGAAAATAATGTAAATTTTTGCAATTTTTACACATAATACCTTTAAAATATACGATAATCGTGAATTTTTTCATAGAATTTACAAATAAACATTTTTTTAGTTTTTAGTATCAGTATATTAGTAATTTAAATTTTTAGTGTAACAAACCATTGTAATATTATAAAATACAAATAAAATTTAGAATGATTACAACAATCAATTTGCATCGATTGTTAGATGAATTTATAATAAATTACAACAAGTAAACCAGTACATACTGTATCATAGGCGCCGATTAAGGGTTTGGTGTTTCGGGGCTTAAGATCCCATATGAAAATTTTAATACCAATAAAAAATAAAAAATGCATTCATTTTGAAATAGTTTTAAACCATATTTAAAAAAAATCTCTTGTTATAATATCTTTACATAGATTCAAATTTTATTTAAGATCAACTACAGAAGACCAAGAAAAGTTGAACAACAACGCAATTTTACATGTACATACCGATATCACTATTAATATTAATAATATTGCAGAGGAATTTACAGCGGTTCGTCAAAATACCTATTTAAGAAAAAAAATTTTTACTTTATATTTTTATTGTTGTTCCTTTTTAAATCCCCACACGAATATCCAAAAGTCGGCGCCTGTGCACTGTATACCGTAATTGGTAGGTATCCAACTTATCTGTAATAAAAAGATTCAAATGATTTACAAACAAAAATTCATATTGATTATAACAATCAGATTTATTAAAGCATTACAGAAAAGATAATCTCATAATTTGGAGGTAATTTGTATTTTACTTACTTTCCATAAAAATTTCAAATACAATTTGAAATCTAGGTTGATTACAACAATTATATTTATTTACGGAATTCAAAGACAGAAAAAATATATATTTTATATTTTTAATCAATTTCAATAAAGAGATTCAGAATCAAATTTAAATAAAAATGTATGTTGATACAACAATCAAAATGTTTTAAGAATTACACAGAAATAATATATTTTTTATTGCATTTTGTATCAGTTTCATGTACGTGAGTCAAATACAAACAATAACAATTTTGATTATAAACAATCAAATTATTTTAAGGAATAAAAACACGGAAATAATACATTTTATATTATAATTTATATCATAATCATTTTGACAATTTAAGTTGATTACTATTACAATTAAAACAATCAGATTTATTTAAGATATTTAAACACAAAGAAACTATGCGACTTTGATTAGAAATACCTTGATTTGGTTTACATAATTTAAAATAGTTTTAATATTTTATGTTCATATTAAAAACTAATATACGAGATTCGTTCGAGATTTCATTATAGCTTAGTAATTAATTTAACCAAGCAGTGTTTTTCTCGAATGTTCGAATGTAGTTAAACATCGAATGAAATAATACAATTTTATTTTAATTTAATTTTTTTTTATATTATCTTATAATTATGAAGGCTTGATATTTCGTAAAAGTTTAAGAATCGGTCTATAATTCCTTGATAATATAAATTTGAGAACCACTGAAACACTACATAAATTTTAAAACCACGGACACAAAAAAGTTATCCTTTAAATTAAAATAGAATAATTTATCTTTCCAACCGTTGGCAACCTTGTGAACAAGTCAATTTCCAATTTCCACCGAAAACACTTTTATTAAATAATCAATTGGAATTTCTAAGAAACAAAAGTAAAACGCGAATGCCACTTCCTTCCCAAAACTCAATCACGATTACGATGAGAGGCTTCGATTCCGTGTCTGTGATCAGGCATTCCGTTAGAAAAAGCATTAAATATTTACTCTTCAATCGAACATTAACGTACGCCTTCTGCAGCCAACACTGCCTGTCTGCATTGCGGCCAACTGCTAGCGAAACTTAGGCGTCGCAACCCTAAACGTGAAAACTACACGCTAACTATTTCCTAACTCTATCCAACTTCATCCAATTGAAAGAAAAAGAGATTTAAACATTTATTTTGCTACCAGTTTAAACATAACATCAAATATACAGATCGTAAATTTGGGTACTTTGTTCTATAAAAGGTATGCAACGAAACGCACGAACATACAGGACTTTAACATTTCAAAAAATTGCTGATACTCTATTTCCAGATAGATTTAGCAAAACTCAGCATAATACCAGCAGCTGAGGTCAAAATGTACGAATGGTCCAATGTTCAGACATTCGTTATCGTATAAGAACTGTTCTATATAAATATTTTTCCGTATCCATGGTATGTAATTGACAAATTGTTTACTTCATTTAAGGTTAACAATGGTAGGTAAATATTAAAAGCGGGATGATATGAACCATATACCTATTAATAGTATTAATATACCTAATATGATATGAACAGTTGGGTTTTAGCGGTGCAAGCATATGACGTGCCATCTACAGATAAAATTTAAAATTATAATAATTTGATTACAACAAAATACTATTCAAGTTAACTCTAAATTACATGATAATTTTAATTATTTTTCAATTTTCGCATAAATTTATTATAGAAATTATCATTTAAACCAAAATTAGACATTTATAATTTGAGGTTGTATGTCCAAAAATTTTTTGGAATGACGTTTACATTAGGTATTTTATTACCTGTTGCCATGGTTTCAATAGTAAATAGCAAAGCGACACATGTTTTTGTGTTTTACATTAAAACATTAACCATTTTATTTAAAAGATTCTTCTCAAGGATACGGAAAAATAGCTTGTGCCCTACGGGAATCTAACTGAATAATTATATCCCTCGGCTTTTGCTGCCCTCGCTCAATACGTTCGCTCGTGTATCAGAAATCTTCGGCATGTAATATGCCCATATCTTCCCTTATGACGCAATATACTATTTATTATTTTATTTTTCAATTTGTTGGACATCATAAATACTGAATATTCTAATCTTATAATACTCAACAAAAATTACTCTGTATTCATATATTTCTTTCTTTTCCCAGCTCTGTTTATAATAACCCTTGCTACATAAAATAAAGAACAAAATATGTCAAACTAGAGAGGAAAGCGTATTTTTTTACCACTCGAGTATGAGATTGATTCACGAGCACAGAGAACCGAAAATGTTACTGACATAAAAATCTAAAGTGTATAAAAATTTAAGTGGTAATAATATTTCTTTAATAAATGAAAAGTGTAATCGGCGCTAAAAATCTTGTCTATCACACGCCCAGAAACTCTTTTGCTTTTTGCTTTCGGCTCGGCCTGTCAAAGTAACCTTTCTCTTGCAAAAGTTTAGTTTCTGGACTTGTAAAGCTAGGTTCACAGCTCTAACATAAACACTGTTTTTGGTCGTTGTAATTGAACTTTTGTTTTCGACGTAAGCATAAAAAATATTATCATTCACAGCTCTTAACACAAGCATTCGTCGCTGTGAATGTTTGTTCACATTAAATAAAAATAAAATGTAATAAATACGTTTAGATACAATATGTTCTTGGATTAATAATGATATTACTAATATAATGACGTTATAATTTATTTAATCTATATAAATGCAAAATAATATCAAAAAATTATGTTAAAAATAGAGGTGAACAAACCATAATATTTTTAATATAGCAATTTAAATTTCAAAATATTTATTTATATTAATAAAATGTAGCTACGTTTCACATTTGAAATGTATAAAATAAAATGATATTTATTTAAAATTAAATAATAATTTTTTTGACATGTGGTTCTCTTGACAGAGCAGCTATTTCAGCTATTTTACTTCTTTTTACAATAGAACCTACTATTATTTTCGTTCTATTATCCATTTTTATTAAATAAAAGCAAAATACAAATGACAGATATTAAACACACAGATTTGGTCACACTGCGCACATTTCTGCTCATGAGAAAGGATAGCCTCTTCTCGCTCCAACCGAAATACGTCGAGATACTACGTCGAGTATATGAAGTTTGCAAACTTTACGCTTGTGCGTAGCGACTACGTCTACGTCGAGAAACAAAGTTAAGCGATATGAATGCTCAGCCGTATTCACGTTCGACATATATTTACGCTTACGTCGAGAAACAAAAACTACGACTACGTTAAGAGCTGTGAACGTACCTTAATACAAATAACTATTGGATAAACCTTTTTGAAAACAATTTCTAAATGAGAGCTATGGTTTTAAGTAGGTAATTTAAAATAGGAATATACATACATATACGAGGCATCCGAAGCCAATACGTCCTCGTCACAGGCTTCATAGTTGGACCAAATTTAAAAGGCACCGCGTCGAGTCGGCTACTTGACAGTGAACCAAATTACAATTGCACAAAAGTTTGTAACAATGGCAGTATTTTGTCTTAGTAACATAAAATGCGACGTTCAATCAAGGAAACTTAATTTCTAGGGCCAATGAAAAAATATACCATACCTACTTGGTTTTAAGCAAAAATTAAAATATTTTTGGAACGTGAAACTGCATGCGATTTAAAATAATTTTTCAACCTTTGTAGATGTTGACCGGGCCTCTAGACTGTGCTGCGACTCTAGAGTCTAGAGTCGCAGGACACCGGTAGTTACGCCAAAATTAATGGAGCTTGAGGATTAATATTCTGTCATTGAGCAAAACTTAAAAAATCATAAAAAGCCTCCCTTGGTTCGCAATAAAGCAATAATTCATCTGAGTTTAATTTGGTGGCAATTTAGATAATATTTTCAACTGATTGGGAGTGAGCGAAAAAGGTGCTTCATTATTTACTGCAAGATCAGGCATTAAATAAGTATTTACTGACCGTTTACTGAACAGTAATTAAATTCATATTTAATTTAAATGTTCAAAAATGATAAAATACATTCATTTATTGTTATTACAATTAACAGTACAGTTACAAATATTACTATTATAGATAAAAAACGGTATATAGCGAATTATTTTCGCAGATATTTTTTATACAAAAACAACCATGAATGACAAGATTTTGAATAATTACAAAATAAGACGAATGTTTAAAACATTCCATGGAAACGGTTTTTTTTTTTCATAAATAAATATGTCAGCAAGTGCGCTGAGATGTGATACAATCAGTCAAATGATCACTGAATACTTTAGTCGATGTTCTACCATATTTTACACGATTCGATAGACGTCGTTTACTTTCGGAATAATGTGTAGTACACAATGTTACGCACGATACGAGCTGCAAAAGATGCAGGTTACAAGCAGGTATCTGGCGCAATTCACGCTTCTATTTCTTATAGGCCAATTCTGAACAAATCTGTAAGACTTACAGATCTGTAAGTCTGTAAAAAACTGACAAAAACACATCAATTTTTGTTGATTAATATAAAATTATACATAAAAGTGGCTACTTTCGTTGCGATATTGTTCATTATTTACAGATTTCCAAATCTGTAAGTATTACAGATTTGTTCAGAATTGGCCTATTATTTGTTAAAACTAATTATCATACGATGATAAGAACACGAGTATTTATAAATTAAAATGTACCTTAAATTAATTTTGACTTTAAAGTTTAAATACACGTTTCAAAATGAATGAAGTTATAATATTATACATAAAAATTTATTTTCTAAATTTAACAGGAACAATTGGTAGTTAAACAGCCAGGTCATCCAACAGCTGTGCTCTAAACATAGAAATTTCAGGTAAAAGTCGCGGTAAACCATATAAAAGACAATTTAAAAAGACATATTTTAGAAAAACTGGATTTGTGGTTGTAACGAGAAGAATGCTTTGTTTTTGTTTCCCGTGTTTGATGTTTGCGGACGATTAAAAAGTCTAAACTGAGACTAGGGTAAGAGATTTATTGCAGTTGACTGGGAAAATACAGAAACACGAAAATTTATTGCCATAAAACTACAATGAAAAATTAAAAGATAAATTTGCCGGAAACAAGGAAAGACGTATTTGTTTAAAATTTAAATTAAAACTATAAAGAAAATGCATTGATCAATATTTAATTTCCTTTTTTGTTTGGTACAGCACAACCACAAATATGTAGCACGAGCCGCAACTGAATGAGTGTATATGTAGGTATACTGTTGGACAAAAATAAGGAAACTGTTCCGTTAATAAACTAAAAATAAATATCTAGACTGATTTAATGGCTTACCTTTGGTAACAAATAAATAATAGAACTTTAATTTATTTCTTGGAAATGTAACACAAATTTCATTTTCTTTTTGTTCATTAAATTTGAAATAATTTTTTTATCCTGCATTTTGTGTTTAAGCCCTAAATTTTGTTTGTCATTTTTATAGCGAGTGAATATCGAAAAACAAAATTGTTTACCAAATATTACACAATAAACAGTTAGCTATAGATTATAAAATAAATCCGGAACAAATAAAATGCAAATTTTGTGGCGTCAAAAATAAACGCATTGAAAAAACAAACAGTAAACAACAGTGCTTTAAACACGTGAATAATTCCTGCGTTTGCAAATACTATATTTTCATGTTTTATAGGTATTAAATTTCTGTGCACAAGGTCCACAGAGTATAATAAATCTATTCTGAATTTTGTTCAAATTGTTTGAAATAAAACAATGCAAAATTGTTTTACTAGTGCTATTGACAGTTATAAATTTTATATATTTCATATAGTACTTTAGATTTCACTTTATTATATATTTCGTTATTTGAACAGTTAAATATAACAAAATAAATTTATAATTGTAGAAGGTTCGCATTTTATGTTTATTTTCAGATCAATATTTTATTACATTATCGTAAATACAAAACTCACGTAATTACCTGTCATTGTTTCGGCAAGAACTGCACGAAAAAGAGAATTATTACTATGTGATGTACAGGCTAATTAATTTATAACTACTTCATTTTGAATGGGGTAGGTGACTATAATAGAATGCTAAAAACTACTGAATTAAAGTTGAAGGCGTGGCTATAATACCACTTAGTCATGTTGTTATTTCAATCACCAGCTATCCAGTCTTTATCCACCGTGATCCACCTCTCTTGCACTTAATCGACGTCATCATTCCCTCCCAAGAACTTTTGTTATTTATTTACGTCAAAATTACACAAAATTAATAATTAAAAAAGGGTATATTATTTTACATATATACATATAAAATTTAAAAATTGGTTACCTACCCCATTGAACAAAAAAAAACAAATTTACATTTATTTAAAGAGAATCAAGTTCATATATTTTTACATATTTTTTTTTCAATTATTCATTTAATCCATATGTACAGATTTTTAAATAAATTTTATTAAAGAAATTCAAATTTTTGACAATTTTAATTAAATTAATATTACAGCAATAAAAAAAATTGAAAATTTAAGGAACAAGTTCATTACTTTCTTATATTCTTTACAAAAAATGAGTCATATTTCGAGTTCACTTTTATAATAAAACCTGTTTTACGAAACCTGATTTTTATAATCTTATGAGGCCAAACAACATTTTTGACAAAAGCACTCATAAAACATTTTTTGGGCCGTAAATACAAGAATTAATCTGGGGTCTCATTTATATACAGACGATTCGAATTTAAGCAGCAAAACAAAAAAAAATGACCAGAAAATAAACAAAATTATTTAGAAGAATAACCATAAAAAAATAGTTCAAATTATTTATTCATAAGTAATGAATTTATCATAATATTTACGAATAGTTGTTGCGACTGTTAAAAATCATTTTTACCTCGAGTTGTCGTTATAACGCAGGAATCATGAGTAAATTTTATCGATTAAATTTATAACTACAAAAAATAGAAAATATATGTAATAGCGTGACGTGTTTTTGTGTGTTTTGATTGGCAAATGAAAAATGCCGCCAAGTCTATGAAGAATGAGCTTGAAGAACAGAAATGGCGTGACCTTCACTGAGGGGCGGACCGTGAACTTTGGGGGCCCTGGGCTAATATTGTTTGGGGGCCCTACCTTAAGAACCTTTTAACCGGCAGTTTATCAAAAAACTGTAATTGTTTTCTTTAATAAAAAAATACAAGGCAACGGGAATAGAAGAACTTTTTTATTTTATATTCCAAATCCAAATTAACATTAACAAAAACAGAAAATAACACTTATTCTTATAAACAATAATAATTTACGGACATATATATGCAGATTTATAAAAATGATTAAGCTAATCCTCATATTACGGTATTTAAAATTTAATATTTATTGTTTTATGAAATGGTAAATACTAGGATTAGATCTAGGGAGGGACAAGATGATAGAGGAAATAAATTGTAGGTAAAACAAATACAATTTTTAAAGTTTTGTTTTTTTACTGAAAGAAAAAATCTTAATTAAAACATAATCTTGCGTTTTTTGTGATTTTTTACTACTACATTATTAAAATCTTCTAGATTATCAATTTTTCGAGTCTCTAGAGGGGGGCAGCTGCCCTTCCCTGTCCCCCTTTGGCGACGCCAGATTAAATTACATTTTAAGAAATAAATTGGCAAAATTAGAGTTGAATACGTTAATCCATAACGTTTCTTATTTCTCATATCTACTTCTCTTTCTAAGACGCAAGAGCTTATTTCGTGCAGCTGTCTGGTCAACTTATCCCTATTTCTATTCAATTAAAAATTATCGAAAGCAACGTCTACACACAAATTTATTTAAGCATCGCTGCAGGGTCTGTTATTCTGATTGTATGAAGAAGGGGGCCCTTTGTATCGTGGGGCCCTGGGCTGCAGCCCTAAAAGCCAATGCCTAAATCCGCCCCTGCCTTCACTCACAATACACTTCAATTGTACAACTTTTAAAGTATTATTACTTATTAGTTGTATTTAAGTCTTATATACTCATTTTTATTATATCTTTTACATTTGTGATTTATTTACGAGGTTAGTGCATAAATTACCTGTTTATGTTTAATGTGTTAAATGTTTGCAACCCTCCCGCCACTGTTATTCTCAAATATTTTTTATTTGAATATAAATATCATTTAAAAATGTAAATACACGTGCAAATCTAAAGACTATCGACTTACGTAGTATTGTAATATTAATTTATTTTTTATAAATTTAATTTTAAAATACGATATACTTCAAGAACATCTTAATAAATGAAGAAAACAATTTGACATAAAGAAACATGTTCGTGACGTCACATTATATATTTCAATATTTTCAAACTTTGGTGATCAGTAACTCGCTTAAAGCATTTTAAACGAATTTTAACCAATAGTTTCCCTCATTGTTAAATTTCTATAAATTGCTAAACTGATGAAATTATATTTGTATTGGCTCTACATTAAAGTCGTCATAACTATCTTCAATTTTTATTGGAAAAATTCTCTACTAAAATATTAGGAAGGCATTCAACAATTTAATTTTATATCTACCTATAAAAGGAACTTCCCCACAGAGATTATTTTTATTAATCCATTTTTTATATTTTTGTAATGCATTCAAGAATTGTAAAACATTGTCCATTACAACAATGCAGTATACAGATTAAAATTGATTAAGAGAAATTTTAATATCTAGCATTTTAATTTGAATGCTGAAAAGGACGCAAGAAAGAGATGTCTTTGTAATGTAAAGAACGTTTGCACACAAAACAGTAATGAGAATACCATTGCAAACTACAGAATATTATATCCGAAGAACAAAGATAGCCACGGCGTACATTTTTATACAAAAGAAATCTGAGTAAAGAGAGCAATATTAACTCTTTGAAACTGAGAAATGAGTTATCCGCATCCTACAACATATTTATGACTAAAATTGTTTCACTAAATTTGCTACCGAGAACATGAATATATTTGTGATACCATGACAAGTAATTTCTACTTCCAAATGAACGTAATTGGGATCAGAATCAGTACTACAATAATTATAATCACTTTGAGAAATTATTAGAGAATATTTCTTTTCTACGAACATAATTATAAGTAAGCTTTTATTTAACCTTTTGTTTTTAGTGGTAATATCATCATCATCATCATCATTTTATCATCATTGTTAAAATCCACAATATGCAGTCACGATACTATGGTTTGGACGTTGGACGGTATCAGGACACATACTCCGTGGATATGTACTCCCGGGTGTAAATCTCTCGTCAAAAAAAACCCTGTAAATTAAAAGAGTGACATTTGGCCGTTTTGTCCTGCCATCTCTAAATTGCTTCTGAGAAGCTCAATAAAAATAATAATTTAATTGGCTTTTAATTTTTATATACTACATTTGATTTTTTGTAATAAATTGAGTACGAATGACAAAATTAACAACTTTCGGCATATATTTTGCGAGAAATAGGTAGCTAATAAATGAAAACAATTATCTATTCCTTTGCAAATTTTTGTACGATTAAAATAACTTTGTGTAATATAATAAGGAACGTTGATAAATGTTTTAATAGAATTTTTCAAAAGATGATCCATTTGGAAGGAAAGTTCGAATATGTGAAACGAATCTAAATTGAAGTGATTAGTTTTGTTTGAGTTATAAAGATTTATAACAAAATATTTCCTACGAAAGATAAAGATCGAAAAATTAAAGAAATATTATACGCTTGAGAGGCAATATTACCTTTTATTTAAAAAAAATGAGATTTTACTGCGACTATGCAATATTAGATTTAAAATAAGGAAGAAAAAAATTGTTAAATTTATATTTGTCATTTTTACGTTAAAATCATGTTTTTAATATTTTAGTGACAGTCCTTACATACGAACGCTTAAATATTTGATACAATGATAAGATTTTAATACCAATGTCTTCAAAAACCTTTAACTACGTCGATTAATATAAGCGATGTGTTACATGACGGAGCTGATAGACAGACAGGGTAGGGATTAACATGTAAAATCATATTTTCATAATTTCCAGCTTCCCTAATTATTTTAAGTATAATAGCTTCACATAACAGTTTTAGGGTATAAAATTCTGTATCTGAATAAATAAGCAAAATAATTTTATGTGCATTGTAAGCTCAGAAATTAGGTATGAATTAAAATTAGGTAAATCACCCCAAAATAGCATTAGCCATGAAATTGAGAGAACAAAAACAAATGTTTATCGGCTTATCTGTTAAGTTAACTGCGTTGGATTATTTTTATTATTATATGTAATTACTGTTTGTTAAGTTACGTTACAAATAAAGCAATTTTATTTTATTGTTATTTTTTTAATTTTAAATTAATTTAAGTAATACTGTTTTCTTTAACAGTATTTCGTATTTTAAAATTGAACGATTACGTAAGTCGAACTTAATTAATTTATATTTGTCTTTTTGTTAATGTGTTCCTTTGTATGTTTGACTTCCCACCCTGAGGAAGACTTAATTGATGAATAAATTGACTGAATCCAAGAACATTATTTATTCATTCATCCAGCCGAGTTGAAAAACTTATCTTTATTATTTATTTTGTCAGAATATCAAGTATTTGCGGTATAATAAATAATAGTATGCGAATGCTAGCAAAATACATTTTTGAGGTATTTTGTTTCGTCTACTACTCACTCGGTCATGTATCCCACAAGAGGATTTCCAACTGACCAATCGGATATTACTGTATTCTGGAATTGAACTTGAATTGCCAATTTTAATATGATTTTCATTTGATTTAACGGTTGAACGTGCATAACTTCCAACCATATTTGAGTATGTAAACTAGTAATGGCTTCCGACCAATGGCCAAATAAATTTGTGCTATTCGCTTTTTACCGAGCTTTTTACTAAACTATTAATCATTTCTTTTTGAAATATGATAAAGTTTTGATTATCTTTTTATTAATAAATAAAATTGCTTTGTAAAATTCAACTGAATTATATGTTCCATTTTTTTATAAATTGAAATCGATTTTATTAAAAAATAATAACTTGTTTATAATTTCATTTTTTACTTTCCATCTAACATCCATAAATAAAATTAAATATTATGGTATATATTTGTCATATGAAACATAGGTATATCACGTTTTGGAGTAATTAGATCATTTTGAGATCCACAGATTCAGATTTTACCTTTTTTATATCCATGTATGTATCAATAATTTTTTTTTCTATTTTGGTGTGTCTATGAGTCTTTAAACACTTTGCAAACACGTTGTTAAGAAGATCTATAAACTCACTGTTTAATGCTTTTCATTTTCTTAGGGTTAGTATTAGTATGACTGCTTCAAACTTACCTTTAATTATGGATCTTTTATAATTTCTATAGAACTAGAATGAAAAAAATTATTGATATGTCAGTCAACAATAAATATTCATTTGTAAAGCTACAATCTTTCAACTAAAAAATAATAATAAAAGAAAAGTATTTCTGTTTTACATACCAACACAAAAAAACATCAAGCCATATTTTTGGCATGCGCATTTTGAAAAATCTAACAGAATCAATAGAAAAAATTATCAGAAAAACACATTTCATAAGGCATATTACTCACCCTTTGTAAAACTTGGACTTGCCTTTTGAACTTGTTTTTTAATATAAAATTATTCTTGGCTTTTACGCTTTTCGAAAAAATTAAGTGGTTTGTATACCTTTATCTATTTTATTGCATCTTGTTTCATTGGTTTCGTCTTTAATTGTGTGTCTGTTTTACAATATTTCTCATTTAATCTTCTTTCGACTTTCGACTGTCCATTACTGGAAAACCATTTTTTTATAATACAATTTTGTGATTAGTCCTCATTTTAATTTTTTTTTTATCTACTTTATACATTTTGTAAGTTTGCAACAGATAGATATACTTCGATTATATTAAATTTGTTTAAGAACAAACAATTCCAATTAACAAAATGAAATAAAACGTTCTATGTATTTTTATTATGGCCTTAATACATAAATAAGTATTATGCGCCCTCAAATACGGGCGTAATTTGGCTTTTATCGCCCGAGGGCGTATAAAGTTGTTAAGCAATAATTACTCAAACAAATTATAATTGTGGTTAACAAATAAATGTAAAACAACACAATAAATTTCAATTTTGATTCGGTAGGAAAGGATTTAGCAATTAAAAACCAAATATTTCAAACTTCATTTTTTATTTTGTTTAAAAACGGTATTACGCATTTGTTGATTCGTCGCTTGTCGGGTTAAAGTAAATGTTTGTTAAGCATTCATTTTAAACTCTTTCATAATAAATAACTATTAATGCCCTATCGTGCAAACAGAAATGCTTAATGCCCGTTTGTGCAAAAAATAAGGCGTCTAAATATAAATACATTCAAAATTTATGACCCAGTTTTAACACCTTAATGCGTATTAATTCCTGGGTACAAGAGTTTTCAAACATTGTAAAAAAACAAGATAACGGAAATTTGGTTAGATTGTTATTTTTTTTTATTAATACTTTATTTTTTGTAATACAAAACAAGAAATTACGCTTATTATATTACCGTAATATTTTATATTTTGCGAAAATTTATATTGGGTTAAACTACTTCAAATTACAGACAGAGATGTAAATCATATACGATTTGCAAATATAATTATTATTATATTATTATTTTATCCTAATATTCATAGGCGTAAATGGTATTTGCAGCAGGGAGTGTGTGTATTTAGTAAGGTAAATAATCAATGAAAACTGTTAGGAATTTTTATTGCGCTGTTAAATGTTTTGAGTTCGACTATAGTATAATATCATTAAATTAAATTTAATTTTTGATATTTGTCACAACACAGATTTAAAACTATTTCAGCTGAAACAAGTGTTTTGACAATAGTATTTTCAATGTTTACAATGGCGAAGTTGGAAAATCTCTTTTGACTCATACTTGATTTTAGCCAATTTTTTACGAGTTACTTACATGGTGTTTATTTGATATTTATTTAAAAAATATATGAAATTTTAATACCACTCCCTACGATACGAAATAGAGATAGAGATTTATTTCATATACGATTTGCAAATACAATTATTATCGTATTATTATTTTATCCTAATATTGTAATATTGCTATGTATATGGAAATATAAATTTATAGTGGCAACTATGAACGCGCAATAAATTTCTATTAAAATGACGCATATTCAGCACTATAATCCACTGATAAATATCGCTAGTCAAATATTGCATGATTGCCCAATCACTAATAGTGAAAATTAAATACCACCCGGCAATAAATTGCAACATTCCGCCACATTCGCTAATATTATTCACAAAGCGTGCAAACTGATCAATGAACATCGCATAGTGGCACTATCCAGACCACTCCAACAATAACAACAGAGTCCGAAATTCCAGCCAACTAATACAAGCTACTGAATCAATTATATGCATTGAAACGTCAGCGGAGAATGCAGTCGCCAAGCCATAAGGAAACAATGCCTTCTGGCCTCACAACAATACTTCATTGTGTGCCACGCCGACGCCACTGTCATATATTAAAACATTCATATCGCGAGATGCGGAATTCACATTCATAACCGAAATTCGCTAACGAAGGTGTCATATTTCAGGATGGTTTAGTTGATTAAATGTGCTTGAAGCCCGCAATAGTTCAGCTGTTACGCTCGTAATACCAACACATATCTCCATGAATCCTAGTTCTGTTCTATTATACAAAGTGATCACAAATTATTGGAATATGTTCCTTGCAAATATGTAATGCACAAACACTAGGGCGGTACTGGTATAACATGCTCTGGCTGGAAAATATTTCTTTAAAAATGCTGTTTTGAAATGTATAAAAATATAATGGAATGTAATATAAAACTAATGTACAACTGTAAATGCAAAAATTAGTTATTCGGTAAAAAATGCTCGTGTGAGAAAGTAAATACATATTGTGACATTGGATGTTATTGTATTGTATACAGGGTGTTTGGCGAAAGGCCGGCACCCAGAATATTTCGTTTATTTTCGTTTATTATGAGAGATACAGAAAAATGTTACGGAACAAAATTAAACTAGTCAAAGGGACTCATAAAATGATATTAGTAAGAATTTTGTGTCACTTCCGATTTCAGCGGAAGTGTGTACAACTTTGATTCTAGCATAGAGAATCGGTATTATTATATTTTTTTTCGGAATGTACATAAAATTAGCTCTACAATGATACCAAAATATCATTGTTTTACTTCAACCATTTCAAAATGGCGACACAATATTTATAAAATATTTACTAATAAAAATTCATAAAAAAAGCACCATAGCCAGCTATTTGAGTTTGAGATTTTGTTACCTGAAACCAAACAAATAATGTCAAAAAATATTAGATCTACTTTTCCTGACGATGTAATGGCAGAATTTGTTATATTTGGCAAATTGTGCAGAAAATGACAGCGGCCATTTTGAGTACTTTTAATTTTGTTTGTTATATTTACTAAGAGTTATTGTATTGTGTTGATTGTTATAAGATTTTTTAAACATAATTTTTTTCGTTAATTACCCGTAGTTGTAAGTACATAATTTTGAAAATAAATTGTCGCCATTTTGAAATGGTTGAAGTAAAACTATAATATTTAGATATCATTGTAGAGCTAATTTTAAGTACATTCCGAAAAAAAAAAAATACTGATTCCCTATGCTAGAATCAAAGTTGTACACACTTCCGCTAAAACCGGAAGTGACACAAAATTCTTACTATGATCATTTTATGAGTCCCTTTGATTAGTTTAATTTTGTTCCGTAACATTTTTCTGTGTCTCTCATAATAAACGAAATATTCTGGGTGCCGGCATTTCGCCAAACACCCTGTATACATTTTGCAAAATAAATATTATAAAAATTATTACGTAATTTAAAAATACACAAACAAAATTATTTTTAATGATTAACTAAATACTTTTTAAATAATTTTCAAATAGCATGCACCTTAAAGCCGGCTTTATTTTAGATACATTAAATTTTGTATTTTCTATTTAGAAAACATTGATTTTTTACTAATACGACCCATTCCTTTAACTATGTGTTACAGGGATACCGCGCGTCAATCACGCGCACTCCCAACTCTTAACTTTACAATTTGTTTACTTCTGCACCAGTGCCGTAACTAGGGTATGGCCAATGTGGCCCCTGCCATAGGCGCCGTTTTGTAGAAGGCGCGAAAGGCCAGAAAATATTAAAGGCAGATTTGAGAGCGCAATTGGAATTATATAAATATAAAGAGTAGAAAATATAGCAAGAAGAATTGAAACAGTGGAAAGATAATTTAGTTTAATACAAATAAAAGTAATTTTTATTTTAATATGTTTGATCTGTGGTATTTAGTACTAACGCACCGCCGTGTCGAGTCAAAGCGAGAGCGAGCCCGTTGCAACTAGCCGGGTGCCTGCGAAATAATTTTAGAAATGATCAATTTCAAACGATCGCCTTAGAATGTACAGAAAAGTACTTTTGGTAGAAACTTAATAAAAATAATAATTTAGTTGGCTTTTAATTTTTGTAGGAAACATTTGATAATAAATTTACTGTCAGAATATATTTTGTGAGAAATATGTACGAAATAAATGAAATTCATATCTCTTTCTTTGCAAATTTTTCAGCGATTGAAATAATTTTGTGTAATGCAATAAGGAACAGTGATAAACATTTTAATAAAATTTTCAAAAGATGTTCCATTTCCAGGGCCGTCTTGCCTATGTAACACAATTATGAATTTAATTAATTTAATGACTACGATCTGATCTGTCAAGAAGCAGTAACTATTTGTAATGAGATAAACAGAAATTCCAATAGAAAAGAAGCGAAAAATAAAGCTTCTTTCAAAATTTAAATATTTTATGCGGGCGAAGTGATAGATAATGGAGGTAGGTAGGTAGGTACGATTTAAAAAGAGAATACATTTTAAGAGAATTTAATCACCGGTTTGCTTACATTATTTAATTGCCTAAAATTCATTTTCAGACGACCACATATGAAAGTAGCCATATTTACAATGTAATTAACACCAGAAAATGTAACATAGCACACGCCGTGTGTCATAATAACACACTAGTGTGTTATATAATCGGATATGACGATTAGTGGTCAATAGATGGAACTTGGATAATGAAATGTAACAAAATTAATGAAAATTTGCTTAAAACTACGATTTTAAAATTAGTAGTGAATTAATAACAAAAATAAAGAGTCAAAATGCACTGATAGTTTTATTAATTGTTCAAATAATACGTACTAGACTTCCAAATCAGTTTCCGGTTAACTAGTGATACTTAACCTCAAACCCAAACGACAATGCTTTCGTGCAGTGCCGGATTAAACAATGTGGAGCCCCTTAGGCAATCGAAATCTCGGGGCCCCCCTCCCCTAATAAGTTTATGATTGTACTACCCAACAATTTTAATAAAATAATTTACAATAAAATAACATACTGTTAAAAAACTAATAGAATGTACCTATACTCACTAGTGGAATATAAAAGTATGAAAGAAAATGACTACTTTACAGTTTTAAATAAGATATTCAGAAAATATTAAAAAATATTTGGAAAGTGTATCAGTAATATTAAGATAAGCAGGGCCGTGCCTAGGCAATTTTGCGCCCGAGGCAAATACTGCTATTTGCGCTCCAAGCGCCAACTTCTTCTCAATAACAATAATGACAATATAAAACATACTAATATACATATCTATATTTAGGTTTTTATATGCATACACTACATTGTAAGTAATAGCTGTGGCACTAGTAAGGAACGACAGAACGACATAAATTCAAAACTAGATTACCCAAGTAAAACTCAAATTCGCTATCACACAAAATCATTCTACAGGTTTCTCTGACGGGAGAAATAATGATTCACGGAAAATGAAATGTCTATTATTTAATTCTACTAAATACTAACCGATATTTTTATTGGCGGCCGCCTATTTAATACTTTATTATCATGATCACATCTGCTATTCTCTACATAATATGTCGATTCTAGGAAATTTCGTTATACAAAGGCAAAAGCTGCCGTAGTTCGGCGTACTGTATGAGTTAAAAAAATTATAGTTAATAATAAAATAACAAATTTAGTTCATTTTCAATGTTTTTTTTTTGTATCTTACATCGATTTCAAAATCAAATCAATATTATTTTAATCCAATATAGATTAGCTCGGGGCTCCTAAAAGACACGGAGCCCGTAGGCAATTGCCTACTCTGCCTAATGGGTAATCCGGCACTGGAAGGTACTATTTGTAAGGTTACGTGCGCCATATTGTTCTTATGTCAAATTGTTTTCGTGCATGTATTTTTGTTTTGTAAACTTTAGCAGTATATTTGTAAAAAGTATAGTGTGCTACTCGTGCAGAATCACCTACTTCCCACCTTGTGCGATTCCTGTACTCGACTTCGTCTCGCGCCGAAACTTTCACACCTCGTGGGAAATAGGCAACTTTTTGCACTTGTTGCACAATGTACTATTTACATGGTGTTATTAAAATTCCAAATTGAATGGCTTATATGTATATGATTAAATTAATTCACATAAAATTATATTTATATTATAATGTAATTAATATTGAATAAAAATATATTACATTTAATGCATGCAAAATATATACATGACATGTACACAGATACACACTTTTGTCTTATTAATAGGAGCATAGAAACACATAAAAGAATGATAAAGATAAAAGTGTGTGTGTGTGTGTGTTTGTATATGTACATACATACATGTAACAAGCACATTTTACATAACAAATTGTGTAATAAGGTAATATAGCACTTATGAATGGGTTATACATTTTATTCTAGTGCAAGAGAATAAATTACAATATTTTTAAAGATAGGAAACATTAATGAAAATTAAAAATAATTATAGTTGAAACTACGCTGAATATTACCGGTTCAAATAAACCGTGAGACGCCTTCCTGCGAAAACTAAAACTATCAAAGGATGTACTGAGACCTTACTGAAATATATTTATATTTTACAGGAGTAAGTCATGCATTTATTAATAATATTGTCATCATTACAAAAAATCCTTTTATTTCCTGAAAATCTGAAAATGCTTATATTAGTCGGGATCAAGACCCGGTATGTGTCTATCCGCACTAGGGTCTTTAGGCTTCACTCCTCTCGCCCATAATGCAGATTTTATGCTACCTCCATGTATTCTTACATCCATGGAATAGACATTTTACCTGCCTTTTTCACGATCCTATCTTGCTAACGTCACGTATCTCTTCTACAAAATATTTAATTGCTAATAACTATAATAATATTGCCGATTAATGTTTAGTTTTTTTTTTATTATAATGAGAAGCTACAGTAGTCAGTCCGACTGTGCGACAAAGAAGTCTAGAGTGAGGAAGAATATAAATCCCGGCATCAGTTGCTTGTTGCCATTGATTCCATACATGTGTATTGTTGCGTCTTGTAATTACAAGTTTTTTTTCATTTTTTAATATTATAATCTGTACATGAAAATCGAGATGTAAATACATATTAGACCCGTATTATTTATTTTCAATAAGGCAAGGCTGTAATGAAACTCCCACCGAACTATGTATACTATTTTATTCACAATTATCCAAATTAACTTCTACTCGTATATCGCCTTTTTCCAATAAACTAAATTAATGTACGGTAGTAGTATATGAAAACAAATGTTTAAATTTATTTTAATATGTTTGACAGCACTGATCACCTTACTTTTAGAGATTTATGACAGTATTACTAGGCAACCATAGTAAACACTTCCTCCCCAAGGGATTTTAAAGTATTTCCCACCCGTGAGATTATCATTGCAGTTAAAAATGACATACGTTTCCAACCTTTGACAGGTTAGGAATTGACATATTACAATAGTGGTTGTGAATAAATGTATATTAAATATAAAATATAATATTTTCGTTAAAATCAGTCTGCCATGGAAATAAAAAAAAAATACTATCTGTCCGTTTAGAGAAGTATCACTGAATATAATTCTTATTGTCTGTATTTTAATATTATTTAAGTAGAATTTATATTCTTTTTCGTTAATAATCTCGTTAATAATATACCAATATTATAAAAATATTACAAATATAACTTTAAAAAAAAAGTTTTAAATACAAAGTAAAATAAGTGCATCAAATAAAAGAAATTTTTAATATGTATATTCACAGACGACACATCCATTTTTAAACTAATTTTGGACTATAACATAATTCTATACTTAATATCAAATTACATTATCTATAATGACAATGACATTTCATTAACTGTCACAACTGACATATAGATATTTTCTTTTATTTCCATGGCTGTCTGATTTTCAACGAAAATTTTACATTTTATATTTAATAAATCTCGTACAGCAGACGTGCTATTGCATCAATTATCATCATATCTCATTTAATTTCGAACATCTTTGTACTATTGCAGTTTTGTTCTAAATCTATCAGGAGAGTATCCGCAATATATTGAAATCCCATGTTACAAGTCCTATGTTCCGCATTTCGCTGCACACACTGAATATTTTAACTGGATAATAAATTTATGTATTTGTATATAATATATAAGTGTCGCTTCTGTATGTAACCACAGAATAGAAACACACAGAAGCGACACTCCATGTCGGTACCTTTCATATTCCCCTAGTCAGTTCTATGATCTTGAAGCACTGTGTAGACCTTTAAATTTGTGCTATTCCCCTCTCTCTCAGATGTAAGGTAACTTTCCGATTTTAAACAATAGGCCCTTTAAATTTGTGCACATTCTCCATCTCTCTCTGATTTTCGCTTCTCTGTATTTCTGTCGCTTCTGTATAAACCTATTCTGTGATGTAACTATTCTGTGGCCTCGTGTTGGTTTGCTATCAGCTGTTGGCTCAGCGGTGCCGTTCACATCGATTTTGTAGGGTGCATTTTATTGAAACTAGATTTTTTTTCTGGCGTGTTAGAAGCTTTTCGGTGAAAATAAATAATACGGGTCTAATATGTATTTACATCTCGATTTTCATGTACAGATTATAATATTAAAAAATGAAAAAAAACTTGTAATTACAAGACGCAACAATACACATGTATGGAATCAATGGCAACAAGCAACTGATGCCGGGATTTATATTCTTCCTCACTCTACACTTCTTTGTCGCACAGTCGGACTGACTACTGTAGCTTCTCATTATAATAAAAAAAAAACTAAACATTAATCGGCAATATTATTATAGTTATTAGCAATTAAATATTTTGTAGAAGAGATACGTGACGTTAGCAAGATAGGATCGTGAAAAAGGCAGGTAAAATGTCTATTCCATGGATGTAAGAATACATGGAGGTAGCATAAAATCTGCATTATGGGCGAGAGGAGTGAAGCCTAAAGACCCTAGTGCGGATAGACACATACCGGGTCTTGATCCCGACTAATATAAGCATTTTCAGATTTTCAGGAAATAAAAGGATTTTTTGTAATGATGACAATATTATTAATAAATGCATGACTTACTCCTGTAAAATATAAATATATTTCAGTAAGGTCTCAGTACATCCTTTGATAGTTTTAGTTTTCGCAGGAAGGCGTCTCACGGTTTATTTGAACCGGTAATATTCAGCGTAGTTTCAACTATAATTATTTTTAATTTTCATTAATGTTTCCTATCTTTAAAAATATTGTAATTTATTCTCTTGCACTAGAATAAAATGTATAACCCATTCATAAGTGCTATATTACCTTATTACACAATTTGTTATGTAAAATGTGCTTGTTACATGTATGTATGTACATATACAAACACACACACACACACACTTTTATCTTTATCATTCTTTTATGTGTTTCTATGCTCCTATTAATAAGACAAAAGTGTGTATCTGTGTACATGTCATGTATATATTTTGCATGCATTAAATGTAATATATTTTTATTCAATATTAATTACATTATAATATAAATATAATTTTATGTGAATTAATTTAATCATATACATATAAGCCATTCAATTTGGAATTTTAATAACACCATGTAAATAGTACATTGTGCAACAAGTGCAAAAAGTTGCCTATTTCCCACGAGGTGTGAAAGTTTCGGCGCGAGACGAAGTCGAGTACAGGAATCGCACAAGGTGGGAAGTAGGTGATTCTGCACGAGTAGCACACTATACTTTTTACAAATATACTGCTAAAGTTTACAAAACAAAAATACATGCACGAAAACAATTTGACATAAGAACAATATGGCGCACGTAACCTTACAAATAGTACCTTCCAGTGCCGGATTACCCATTAGGCAGAGTAGGCAATTGCCTACGGGCTCCGTGTCTTTTAGGAGCCCCGAGCTAATCTATATTGGATTAAAATAATATTGATTTGATTTTGAAATCGATGTAAGATACAAAAAAAAAACATTGAAAATGAACTAAATTTGTTATTTTATTATTAACTATAATTTTTTTAACTCATACAGTACGCCGAACTACGGCAGCTTTTGCCTTTGTATAACGAAATTTCCTAGAATCGACATATTATGTAGAGAATAGCAGATGTGATCATGATAATAAAGTATTAAATAGGCGGCCGCCAATAAAGATATCGGTTAGTATTTAGTAGAATTAAATAATAGACATTTCATTTTCCGTGAATCATTATTTCTCCCGTCAGAGAAACCTGTAGAATGATTTTGTGTGATAGCGAATTTGAGTTTTACTTGGGTAATCTAGTTTTGAATTTATGTCGTTCTGTCGTTCCTTACTAGTGCCACAGCTATTACTTACAATGTAGTGTATGCATATAAAAACCTAAATATAGATATGTATATTAGTATGTTTTATATTGTCATTATTGTTATTGAGAAGAAGTTGGCGCTTGGAGCGCAAATAGCAGTATTTGCCTCGGGCGCAAAATTGCCTAGGCACGGCCCTGCTTATCTTAATATTACTGATACACTTTCCAAATATTTTTTAATATTTTCTGAATATCTTATTTAAAACTGTAAAGTAGTCATTTTCTTTCATACTTTTATATTCCACTAGTGAGTATAGGTACATTCTATTAGTTTTTTAACAGTATGTGATTGTATTGTAAATTATTTTATTAAAATTGTTGGGTAGTACAATCATAAACTTATTAGGGGAGGGGGGCCCCGAGATTTCGATTGCCTAAGGGGCTCCACATTGTTTAATCCGGCACTGCACGAAAGCATTGTCGTTTGGGTTTGAGGTTAAGTATCACTAGTTAACCGGAAACTGATTTGGAAGTCTAGTACGTATTATTTGAACAATTAATAAAACTATCAGTGCATTTTGACTCTTTATTTTTGTTATTAATTCACTACTAATTTTAAAATCGTAGTTTTAAGCAAATTTTCATTAATTTTGTTACATTTCATTATCCAAGTTCCATCTATTGACCACTAATCGTCATATCCGATTATATAACACACTAGTGTGTTATTATGACACACGGCGTGTGCTATGTTACATTTTCTGGTGTTAATTACATTGTAAATATGGCTACTTTCATATGTGGTCGTCTGAAAATGAATTTTAGGCAATTAAATAATGTAAGCAAACCGGTGATTAAATTCTCTTAAAATGTATTCTCTTTTTAAATCGTACCTACCTACCTACCTCCATTATCTATCACTTCGCCCGCATAAAATATTTAAATTTTGAAAGAAGCTTTATTTTTCGCTTCTTTTCTATTGGAATTTCTGTTTATCTCATTACAAATAGTTACTGCTTCTTGACAGATCAGATCGTAGTCATTAAATTAATTAAATTCATAATTGTGTTACATAGGCAAGACGGCCCTGGAAATGGAACATCTTTTGAAAATTTTATTAAAATGTTTATCACTGTTCCTTATTGCATTACACAAAATTATTTCAATCGCTGAAAAATTTGCAAAGAAAGAGATATGAATTTCATTTATTTCGTACATATTTCTCACAAAATATATTCTGACAGTAAATTTATTATCAAATGTTTCCTACAAAAATTAAAAGCCAACTAAATTATTATTTTTATTAAGTTTCTACCAAAAGTATATTGCTCTTTTGAAAAGGCCGATTGAAACCAAAAATGGAGGTACATAACTAGATGTCACAGTAATTACATAAATAAAATTTCAACATTCTACTGAAAATCGTTTTTAAGTTATTGGAAAAATTCAAAAAAACACTACAACCAAAGGGCCCCTTCGGCACTGCCAAATGCAATGAAAAAGGGAGATGCACAACTAGATATTATAGCAGTCCCATATACAAAATTTTTGAGTTATGCGAGATACGTATGTAACATATGTTCGTATATTTCCTTCCTCTGGTTACAGTCCTGATTATCTTAACCATAGATTTATTGAAAAATATCGCATCGAAATAGTAAATAATGAATATTTTTGAAAACTTATGTAAGTTTTTCGGTGCGATATTTTTCTATTAACCGACATTTAACATAACCGGCACTTTAACCAGAGGTGAAAAAAAAATCTGGCCTTAATGTCAAAAAACTAGATTTTACATCACTCAATTCATTCAGATAAATATTAAAACTAAGTTAAATTTTAGTTTTTGACACTATTCAAATCTGTTATAAAAAATAGAGGTTCCCCTTTAAAACTTCAAAGTTGCTTCCCGTTTCTTATTTCTATATGGGGGCAGGGAGCAAAATTTTTGTAAGTCAGATGTCCCCCTTCAAGCCATTAAAGTTTTGATTCAGAATTATTTTGAGTCGACGTAGATTGTTCAAGATTTTCCAGGATATAATTTAAAATGGGACATCAGCATAATGCCCATTACTGGGTGTACCAAATCAACTATGTAGGTTATAACCAATATTAGTAATAATATTTTCACTATAGACGGCCTTTACCAAAGCACTTTTGCTTGCATCGAGAAATATACCGGGTGTACCAGCTCGACCGACACATGGGAGTTTTACATGGGAAATCAGTTAATTATGAATAGTATCTCCCCAGTGCAAGATATTAACTTGAAATTTTGTATACTTATCGGAGAATATTAATTCTATGGGTCACACTTATTTGAAATATGCAATTTCGTCTGCAGGGCGAGATTTATTAAATTTAAAATCTAATATTTTCGTTCAAAATCAGACAGCCATGGAAATAAAAGAAAATATTTATCTGACAGTTTAGTGAAGTATCACTGATTTTAATTCTTATTCCCTGTATTTTAATATTATTTAAGTTGAATTTAGTTTCTTTTTGTTTAATAATATATCAATTTTACAAAAATATAAATATCTACAATGGCATGTCATTAACTGTCAGAACTGTCACATAGATATTTTCTTTTATTTCCATGGCTGACTGATTTTGAACGAAAATGAAGATTTTATAATTTAATAAATCTCGTCTTGCAGACGAAATTACATATTTCATATAACTGTAATCCATAGAAATAATATTCCCCAATAAGCATACAAAATTTCAAGTTAATATCTTGCACTGGGGAGATACTATTCATAATTAACTGATTTCCCATGTAAAACTCCCATGTGTCGGTCGAGCTGGGACACCCGGTACCTATGGTAAAGAATTTGATTCTTCGAGATTTGAACCCAGGTTCTCAGAACCATAGTCGGTTATTCCCCACTAATCCACGAGTCCCATGTTTTACAATATTGTTTATTGTTATTTTAAATAAATTATTCTGCACATATGAGTAAATGGTATATAGCTATAAACGAATTTGATGTGTCCTAATATTTCATCATATGGTGTAATCTTATGAAACATTTTGTAAAGGTAACCAATAAGGAAAATTTGTCAGTTATGATATTTTAAACAAAATACAACAGCAGAGTGGCGCAGTGGCAGCGTACTGGGCTCATAACTCAGAGGTCCGTGGATCAAAACCACGCTCTGCTCAACATACATTTTTTGTTTACAAATAATATTTTACATATGATATACATAGTATCAATTTTTAGGTTAGGTATTATTATGTTAAATGTAAGAAAATAAAAGCAGAGTGGCGCAGTGGCAGCGTACTGGGCTCATAACTCAGAGGTCCGTGGATCAAAACCACGCTCTGCTCAACACATTTTTTACTTACTTTAATTTATGAGGTATACCTATGTTGCTTAGTTAGGTTGTATTATGTCAAATATAATAAAATAAGATAAGAAGTGTAAACGTTGCTTGGATTTTAAGCACTAAACTTAGAGGTCCTTGGATCGAAACTGCTCACTGCTAAATTTTTTTAAAATATTTTTTAAGAGAGTGTGCAACGACTTACTCAAGATAGTCAGTAGAGTAGAGAGAAGTAGAGATCAGAGAATGCAGAGAGTGTCAACCGAGTCGAATAGAGTAGAGTGAAGTGAGTCGAGTCGAGGAGAAGAAATTAATATTTTGTGGAAATAAATATTGATATATTTTAAAAATAAATAGCGTACAAAAAAAAATATTATCGTGTATGAATAAATGAATATTAGTTAATAATTAGTGTGTTAAGTTTTATCATTAGTTAATAAAGTTGTAATATAAATATTCTTATTTAGTGACTTTTTACTTTCACGTATATAAATAAACGTTATAATATGTAAGGTTGAGAAAATTATCATTGTTGACATAGCGTCAATACTGTGTCCCAAGTTGCAATGCAATTGAGGGATACAAGGAGCTGGTCAATAATGATATTCTCATCGTAATACCTACATAATTTTTTTTTTCACTACTAGACTATTTTTTTACTTTTAAGATTTATAGTTATTTACATAACGAGCGTGGAAAGTGGTAAATAGCAAGTGTGTGTAGAGATTGAAAAACGAGGCGTGTAGCGCAGAGTGATTTAATACACAAGCGTTGCTATGCACTTTCAAGCGAGTTATACCTTCACGCATGCGTAATGTTGGCATATACTGCGAGAAATGATATTTCCCACACTGCACATGTGCAATGTTGGCAAATACTGTAAAAAATGATTTCTCACACTTTAACCCACTATTGTGGTAAATACGCAACTTTTTATAGTGTGACAAAAGTGCTACTTTCG
Organism: Stenolophus ochropezus; assembly: GCA_035578165.1. NCBI lineage: Eukaryota > Metazoa > Arthropoda > Insecta > Coleoptera > Carabidae > Stenolophus > Stenolophus ochropezus. The sequence continues at coordinate 17,777,055 of JAQOWZ010000010.1, read as the reverse complement.
TAGAAACAAAAATTATTCTTGTAATTGGGTAATTAGGTAAATTATATATCAGGGGATTGTGTAGTATGGTCATGACAAGAATCTGTATTTCATCCTTATTCTAATTAAGTTTCGTTAGCATCGTGATCATCCAATTGGTGTGTGTTGACCTTGCAGATTCTGTAGGCTGAAATCTAAATTACTAAAATTTAAGAAAAAATGCCGTGCATCGTTTTCATATTTGGGGACTTGTTTCTTTCAGGTATATTGTGGCACAGGAAAACAAAGTTTAATAAAAATGAATCAAGTTCAAGTATTTTCAGCAGTAGTAAATCCTTTGTAAAGTATATCCTGAAAATTACAATATTTATTCTTTGGTTTATTTGCTGAAAATATAAAAGATAATATTTTTCATTTCATAGGTATAACAAAACAGCAATGAGAAATGAGAAATAAATAATCATATACCTATACAAAGGTATATTTTAATCAGAAACAAATTGGTAGGCCTCGTTATTGAGTTATGGTTAAAATTATATAGATAAATAAATTATTATTTGTAATATAACTATCGGCTTATTGCTCATAATATGTAAATTATAATTGCTTTTACAATGCGACAAATAAACATACTATCACTGATTGAACTGAAATATACAATTATAAAATACAAAAATGTTTAAAGAACAATTTCAAAATAAAAGTTAATGTCAAATTTAATTAAGGTAATATAAATTAAATTTGATTTTAATATTATTATAATTAATAATATAATATTTATTAATACATATAACTAAATCAAAATGTAAAAGATGGTAAAAATAATTTAAAGTATTACAAACCCATAGATTATTTGAAATGAAATCACTCTCAAAGTTATATTAAAGTTGAAGCAAACAATTTGTTGTCATACCAGTGGTGTTTGATCAATAATTCAACGAAAGCGAATGATTTGTAGGCGAAAACAAATCGTGAATATTTTGATAAATAGGTTATGTCCTTGTGACAGCGAGTATTGAAGTCTTTCCTGCACGAGCCGGCAGGATTGCAGAACTGACCTACCATCCCATGTCTTTACCATAAATAAAATTTCTAACTGAACTCACCACTGGTGAATGCCCGACAGTGTCAGGGGATTATCGACGTTTAGTCCAGGGTTTCACACTGTCTGGATAAACACTAATTATAAACAAACTAACCACTTTTCACACCCGATCAACGTTTTTCACGTGTTTTCACATTCGGAGAAAATACCGTGCACTGCGCGTGCGCTGACAGTCGCCCCTGTTTTGTTTTTGAATTGAGACTGACCTCTACCGAATTCCGGGTGAACTGTTTTCAATTTTCAGCACTTAAATTTTAATGGCTTCTGGCACCCAATACATTGTTGTGAAACTTGGGAATAGAATAGTAAATAAAATATTTTGTATAAATATATGTTCATATTATGCATGTTTGCAATATGAAATCTAAAATTCAGATATTATAAATATATTGTCATAAATAAATAAGTAATTAAAATATTGTTGTTATATATTTTTTGTTTGTATTATATAATATGAACTATAAAGAATATTATTAATTAATAACAAATTCAATGCGTAATATTTCATTGAACAATATAATTCAAAGAAAAGTTTATAGGTCCTTAAATTTAAAAAGATAAATTATTTATTTTAAGTGTAAACTTATTTTTAGAATTTTAATCTGTAGCTATACTGTTGTTAAATTGACAATAAGTGAATGTTATTTTTTTTAAACAAAACAATATTATATATGTTATACTTGAAAATAATATATGCGAATTACAATTTTTTATTTTCCTGAAATTCTTCGTTTTATTTTACGTATAAATTCATTAGTGTTACATCTTTTAAAATCGAATCAATAAAATAAATTTAGTTCAGTTCAGTTAGATCTAAACTTTATTATCTACCTCGACGAGGGATTCACTTAAATTAGTAGATGTTATGTGGAGGAGAAAAACGAATTCAATCAAATTAATTAGAATATATGTGCTCCTTCAAAAATGTAAGTTAAATTTTATCCAAGTGGCAAATGAAATACTTCTATTACCTTAAAATAATTTAAGTATGCTTCCAACATTTCTTCTTTGTATATATGTATGTATATGTGTATAGAAGTCCTTTTTTAACAATTATATTATTTGAAACTGAAAGTAATATAGTCTCAAATTAATTATAATCAATCAAAATTATTTTAAATAAAAATATTACTGATTGCACATTCCAAAAACTATTCTGAACAATTTCGTGTACTGTTTAAAAAATTGAAATTCCCATTTCACCAAATTTGCCTTTCTGTACGTTACAGTTTAATTTTTATTAATAATAAGGATAATAATAATAATAATAGTAAGTGTATTTGTTAAATTAAAAAAATCTTATACAAATGATTGGTTAACAAAAGATTAATGTATCTTACATTTTACATATTGAGTACAAAAGATTTTATTTTCAAAGCATTACAACAAAGTTGTAAACATCAAATAGTTTAATTAGTGAAATGGGATACTAGGGCTTTATTATAAAATTATTTTTTAATAAGTTTAATACATTCATTAATATTCCAGGTAACAGTTTATAAAAAAATGCTCTTTTAATAAATTATTCTATTACAATTTATACAAAATCTGTAATTATAAATGCGAAATAATATATACTTTATTTCTTGAAATATTCACATTTATAAATTTAATACAAAATTCTAAATTAGTAATATATACAAACCATAATATACATGTAATTACATTATTCGTTTTAAATTTCCATTGGAATTTTTAATAATACATGTTTATCTTTCCTTTTCTTATAAAGCCGGATTCAATAAAAATTTAAATCTAGTTAAGTATTTTACTACTTAAATATTTATCTTGTGTGTTGTATGGCCGAATACACATGTGTAGGTTTCTTCTTGCTGTCGATTTTCGAAATCCGAAATTCAAAAATTCGAATTTGAAATACAAATTGAAGTAGATAATGAAAATAGAAAAGATTCGTTTAGTTATAAAGTTTTATATAAGAAAGAAACTATAGAATATGTACTTAATTTATTTTATTTTAGTAACTTCGGATTTTGGTTATTTTCATGCTCCCCAAAGAGACAATTTCTTTTCGCGGTTGCTACATTTATATAAAAACAAGCAAAAACAAATAAAATCGAAAACAAAATTCAAAATTCGTTCACCAATTTGAAATTCGAATTTCAACAGCACTAGTCCACATTAAGACTACTTTGCGACGTAATTTGCTGGAAAATCGACAGCAGAATGGATACCGGGTGTTGTTCGTACCGAAATTATTTGTGGATTTTTATGCGATGCAGTCCACACCAACAAAAATTTTGACAAACGAGATCAAATTTATTACAAATACAACGCATACCGAAAATTTTTATGGGTGTGAATCCACCTTATTATAAAATAAATTGTAGGTCTTAAATAGCATTAATATTTAATCTTACCTGATGTTGCCAATTGCAGTGTATTTTGTTTACATCAATTAGAAACAGAAGAATTATAATTGACATTTTGTTGCCGATACCGTTGGACTAGTTAACGCTCAAGTTTTGCAATCCAGATGTTGCGGGTTCGAATTCCACGAAGGCATCGACGTGTACACAGGTGTCCCAAATAATTTGGCAAGATGGGGATATCGAGAACGGTAAGTGATAAGAAGTCGGTTAAATTACACCTAAGTTGCCGCATTAAGGAACCATTTTAACGATGTCTTTGTTTTTCTAAAAAAAAATTGCACAGCTTACTAGATATGAAGGAAAATGTAAATTTTATATTTTTTAATTTTTATTCATAAATTCCACAATTAAATGATTAAGTGATTTTAGGATACACCTTCTTCATAAATAATATGAATCATAAATAAAAAACTTTTTTGTTTATCAAAATAATACTATCAGAAATTTTCAGACGAAAATTATTGTAGTGTTGAGACATGCTATTCCAAGAGCAGAAAAATGCATTCGTGAAGAATTTTTTGAGAACATACTGTAGTGATTTTATTTTATTTTCCTTAATTGTTTTCAATTAATTTTTCTTTCTGAACATATTGTTTCATAGTCTATAAAATACTATTGTACAATAAGCTCTAATTTAAATTTTTTCTCTACCTATGCTACTATGATTATTTTGATAGGCAAATAAGGTTTTTTTTAATTTTTCATATAATTTATTAAAATAAAATAGAACTTTTTTATATGGTTGATTAGCAAAAAAAGCTCTACTTATAATTATCATAACCTACTATAAGCTCTATATGAAAAATTAAAGTTGACACCGATAACTTGAAAACGGTACGCGATAAAAAAATTTGAGAACCCCTTAAATTTATTATAAAATTGTCTGAAGAAAGTGCACATCAAAATCACTATCTTTTAATTTTGGAAGTTATGAGGAAAAAAAAAATTATTACATTTTCGTTCATATTTACTATCCTATTCATTTTTCAGGAAAACAAATACATCGTTAAAATGGTTCCTTAATGCGGCAATTTTGGTCTAATATAACTGACCACGCATCTCTTACCGTTCTCGAGATCACCATGTTTAACGAATTATTTGGAATACCTGTATACTTTTACTCCATCGTATCCAACTACGACTTTAGTAGTTTTAGTAATTGAGTGATAGTTAAAGTTAGAAGAAAAAAGTGTTTCTTGCTTACATTCGCAACATTATTTTAAAAATATTCCTTACCCCATTTATTTGCTTTCTCTGCTAGTTAAATCAGAAAATAAATATATATTTTTTGCAAATCTTTCATATTTTCATAGATAATTTTTAAATTAATTACGTAACAATAAAAATAAATAAAATTTTCCAAATTTCTAATACATAAAAAAAATACTACAATTACTTAATAATTAAATAAATGTAAAACATGCTGAAATTAATTTATTGGTTTTATTGTATCTGTAATAATTAGATCAGAATAAAAATACATGTGCAAAATATACTTAAAAACAATTTAAGGAATATTAGCTAAGTAGTCCTTAACATGGGCAGGGTCCAATCTTCTAAATCCAGTGGCATCACAAATTCCAACTTCAATATTGTCTGCAGTCATTTGACCTTCGAAACTTTCCTTCAATGTTAAGATGGCTGTATGGACAGCATCATCTAATTCCAAATCTTCACTGTATCTGTAACCAGAACAATATTATTTTACAAAAATAAATTAATTAATTAAATATACTGAGCTAAGAAATTTAAGGAGCAAAAGGAACGATATTTGTAATATTTATTAATGAAAACTAATGTCAGTTTCTAAACTTGTTTTATAATCAAAATTAAAACTTATTAACACAATATCTTCAATATAATTGGTCATTTGGTTATTATTACAAACAAAGTAACTACATTTTAAATTCAATAATCAAACAATTTTGTTAATTCTTTAATTAACATTAACTAATTGAGGCGACAACTTTTCTACTTCAATCTCAACTCACATGTGACACAAAGAACGAGCAAAATAAATGAGTCAATTGAGGTGATATAAGATACAAAGAGATTTTATGTAAAAAGAACACGGCTGTTTTAAGCACCAAAATATTTGTATTTCTATTTATGATGATTTAAATGAATAATAGGAAAGCATATATTTTCAACCCAAAGAGGTGTACAGAACAGTTTAATTATCTTCTATATAGTTTATGTAACTACGTAATCATGCATAAAAATTCCTTGACACACATGTATGTATAACGAAAATGATATATAACAAATAAAAATATTTTTCATATTCCTAGATGGAACAAGGCCTCAAGTAACAAAGGTACTTGTTTTTTTATTTCTGTGAAGTATACTTCGATTTTTTATTATATTATCTACATGTATATTAGCGGTTAGAAGACGTTTATGAGAAGAGGAGATTTGGATTAATATGACATTGAAGTGTAAAAGATGTAAATAGTCTATTTTGGATTATATCGCTGTTAGATGAAATTTAGAAGAAGAGTTTTGAATAGTTTTGTTGAAGTACTGGATGTGCATTCTGGGCTGAGGTGCGTATGTGTGTGTTCTATTAAATCGCAAGTAACAAGGGTACTTGTTTCGTGACATATTTTACTTATATTTTAGTACTGATGGGCAATGATAATTAACTGAAATGTAAACTAGCATAATTGATGATAATTGGCACTTGCCAGATTCTTTTTTGCAAATGGCAAATGGGACACCACTATTATTTTATTTTCGTAAAATAAATAATACTCCTATACCATCTGTCCCAAAAAGGTGTTGTCATAGGCTTTAAAATGGGAAAACAGTTTTTGGTAAATGAAAACTGTCCAGCTTAGTCACCATATTGACCAGGGCAATACTTAATGTATTCCTACTTATTATTTAATACAGATTACTTCATTTTAATAACAGAATTCAACGAAATTCACTTAAAAGAATTATTTTTTCATCTGTTTCTTTATATCTTGATTAATTATTTCTCATTAAATATTTTTTACAAAACATATTCATAATTTTGTATTATCATTAATATCATTAAATAATCGAATTGAATAACCATGAATTGAACTTGTCATTTCACATAGAGTAATAAAAGCATCACGCGAAAAAAATTAATACTTTTTTAATTTCGTTGAATTGTGCTATTAAAATAAAATAATCTGTATATAATAAAATGTAGGAATATCGTCCTATGCAATACTATCCTTCAGTTTTTCGCCAGACATATTTATTTACCAAAAACTGATTTCCCACGTTAATTGTCTATGACAACTATTCTTTGGGACACAAGGTATTTAAGAATATTAGTTGATTTTAAATGTGACATATTCTTTTCATGATTTATTTCAAAGAATAATCCTATATTTTTTCAATAAATTTTGTTTTTTTATAATTTCATAGTTAGACAGTACCCACTTTATTAAGAATTTGTATTATTATTTGTAAATAATTAGATAAATATTCTGTATTTGCTATCAAATTGAAAGCTAAGTAAAGATCTATGCATATCTAACAATAAACGCCTAGTTACCAGTGGTTATTAGTGTAAGTTACCAAGTTAATTATCTTAATTAAAATTAACCGATATGTCTATCACTATATTTTAGTGACGTAAGTTGTTACCCTAAGCCTTTGCAAAGGATCTATAGCTTACAGTGGGTTCCAATTTGAGTCAGAGTGCGCAAACGAAGTGAGACGCTGCTGTTTTATAAATAATAAATATTATTACCTCTTCTCTAAGAAAGTCTTTCCATTGATGAAATTCTTTCCCATGGCAGTAGCTTTCCATGCGAAGTAAGCTCCAGATGGATCACATTGGAATAAGTAAGGTTTACCATCGTCCCAACCGCAAATCAACAATGATACTCCAAACGGCCTCACACCTCCAGATTGCGTATATTCTTGCATCACCATGGCTACACGCTGAACCAGTTGAGCTGTTGGAATGGGCTCATTATAGATTAAGAAGTATTGCTGAGCCATCTTCCTGGCTTGTTTCACAAGCAGCCTGTAGTCAGGCCCCATTCCAGAATAAACCATTCCGATATGTTGAGTGACCATTTCCACCTTGTGAACACTGTGCTCATCGTAAAGGATTGATTTGTGCTTGTTTTCTGTGGCTACGACTACACCGTTTGATGCTGACGGTATAAAAAACGATTAGTAATTATAATCAATTAATACAATTAAATCGTCATACCTTTAATTCCTACGGATGGAGCACCTGCAGCAACAGCTGCTAAGGCATATTCAATCTGGACAAGTTTGCCAGAAGGGCTAAAAACAAAATTTGTAAAAGTTAGTTGTCATCTTATAGGTTATGTTCACTAAATCACTGACGATACTCGAAGTAATAACTAATTTCTTATATACATTAATAAATAAGATAAATATAATTGTAAAGATTTATGTTAAAAGATATTTACTTACCTAAATGTTGTTAAAGAAAAACTATAACGTTCAGATGCCATGATTACTTTGCGTAAACGAAGCCGCTACAATGACAGTACAAAAACAGTTGAAACGCACGATAGATGGCTCGACGTGCACTTGTTTTTGAAACTGCAAATGTTTCAAATGTTTAAATATTAGCGGGAAGATGCTTGTTTCATAAAAATATTATTATTTATTATGTAACCATAAATGGCAGAAATAACTAATTTAATTTTATGAGAAATATGTTTTAAAACATTTTTTTATTATAAGAGATCTGTCTTTATTAATTATTACAATTTTAATTAATAATAAAATAAAGGGTAAAATGTTTTATTGTGTTATTGTTTTTTGTTACACTGAAATATTTATTTTAAATCTGTCTGTGAATTGGTGTTTTTTATAATCTATTTGATAAATATTTATTAAAATTAATATTCTAATATCTCGGTTTTATCAGATCTTTAAAAATATTTTCTAAGTTTAAATTTTGATACATAAATTATTCTTCTTTATTTAAATATTATATTTCAAGAAATATTACTAATTTCTTAATTATTAATTTTTACACCGGTGATCATTTAAATTGCTATTTAAAAAAAACACTTTAACATGAAAAAAATATATATTCAATAGGTCTAATAAGCAAGAATTCTACATACAGATTTTAATTTAAAATTCATTTTCTTATAATTAACTTCAAAATTATTCATTCAAAAAAAAATATTTAATATTTGATATCAGTACTAATAAAGGCTAGTCTCATATAAAAAATATTTTTGTTTTACGATTAAAATGTAATGCAATCTCAACCATAGTATTGTAAGTTATGTCGGAATAATAATATATTTTTGAATAGCATATAATATCTTGTAAATTAATAATTTGTATACTTTTGAATTTTCTTTTGCTAAGTTCCCTTAATTTTTGTAACCAACCTTTATGTCCAAATTTGTAATTGCTACGTTTGATAAAATTTTGGTATAGGTTTTTGATTTAAATTTAAAACACGACTATACTTCTCACCATATGCTAGGTTAAATTTCACACACTTTTATTTACAACTCACATTTTTTCTTTTATTTCAGGAATTCTAACTGCACAGTCTAAATATATTTACATGATTTATATTTGATAACACTTAGTGATGATATAAATAAGAAATAGGAAAGTGATAAGGAGAACACAAGGTAATAATAACATCTTATGAATTATTATACATATTTATTTCCCATCTTTTGGACCCTATACAATTTATAGCTAATAAGTACGTTGTCAGGTAATACAATCTTTGTATGGAATGCTTTATCTGAACAAGATAATAAAAGGGGCAAGATGGTGGGTGGGTAATACAATTTATCTGACTAGTATCAACAAATACCAAGCCGTACTCACAAGCCAATAGCCTCGATCGTACGGCGCACGGTGATTATACCCAGCGTCTGATTGAATCGTTTCTTCCTCTATGATTTTGTTTCTTTACATATTTAGTTGTACTTATACTGTTTACAACCAACACAATCATGTTACACTGAACTAACGCCTACTGAATCGGGATCGATCGATCAATATATCTTCTATTTTATACGATAACGATATGCATTTCCAGGTCTGATACTTATTCAATCGAATCTGTAGTGGTACAGAGCGCTGTCTCTAAGGCTATTGTATTGTAGTTAGTTAGGTATGCGATCACGAGGGCAACATCTACTACACGTTACATGTTAGTTAGTTACTGTTATAGCATTCCCTAGTATTAATGATATAGCTGCATCGCGCCTTTCTGAGGGAAAGGTGCGACGTGTCTCAATGCGTCTTCAACGATCGGCTGCTCTCGTCTCCACTCCACAAACAACTACAATATGATTTGGTTGCGTCACAATATACTGCAACCGGTACAAACTTAACTACAACCATTTGTTTAACGTTACCATATAAATTGTAGATAATCCAATTATTCTTAAGGATTATTTCTTATATTATATTTGTAAATTCATATTCCTTAAATATTATCAAACTTTCTTTACTTCATTAATTGCTAAATTTTAAGAATGTCACTTGACAAGGGGCACAGATCATGATATGTTTAGAAAGTGGTGTTTGTTTATAACCTATGACCTAAAGCAGAGAAGGCGATTGTGGCTAGTTTTTTTACCATCGATACTTATCACATAAATCCTGCACTGCAACTGCGATTACTAGAGATGTTCAGCTCCTTCAATCATTGTCTTAATTCTTTCCCAACAAACGTTGCCGAAACTTCGAGTTTCGACTGCAGTGCCCAATACTAGCAAAACGTCCACAATGTTAAGAGCAATGTATTTTTCTTTTTTTTTTAATTTAAATACAGTAATTCTGCAGTATTAAACACAGTTACAAGAACGACATTCAAAGGTCGGATTGCATATAACAGGTATAATTATGTTAATATTTAATTATAATTATTTAAGCTGATATGTTTTTCTATAGTCCCCGAAAATGGCTGGCGGCCAGCCCGTTCACCCTGATCCGCACCCACCCTACCCACGCTCTATCATTGAGCTGCGTTATGTCTAACAGACATGAAATGGACGGAAACATTACAGACATCCGCTCCGCTAGTCTCACTCCACCGCATTTATTTTACTCTTCTTTCTTTCCTTCATTATAACCGTCTGTTTTACACCCCTGCATTGATTCCGACTCGAACATGCGCTGGACTGAGACTAGCAGAACGTCTATCTGTGAAAAAACAGCCGTCGGGGTGAACTACAGCAGCATACTTTGTTTCCTCAAGTTCAGGTGTAACTGAGAACCTGCTTTCGTAATTGACTCTCTCAATAATTTTATTTAATAAAGCAAATTGACTTTTCTGGACATGGATTGCTGCAATAATCGACATACGGTGCTCGCGACTGTAGTTCATCTCGATCAGCTGCTTGCCAGAAAGATACATCTGGCACTTACTTATATATGATTATAATATATATCACATAAACCTCACACAAAAAGCACTACAACACTATATTATAATGATTATAATCTAGTAATATGTTTTAATAATTATCTAATGAATTCATAAACCTGCGTAGTTTAGCCACGCAAGTGTATAATTTCCTTTCTCGGGGCAAAAATTTAAATATTTATCAGATAAAATTTAATATTAAAAACAGTGGTAAAAAGCTGTTTCAATCAATAGCTCGACACTAATAATATCCATTATCGAAAATAGCTAATATGTACCTGACAATTTTGCATAAGAAATAGAACATTCACAGACAGACAATATGAAAATACCCCGAGAAGCCATACCATATAACCAGACTTCGTAACTTTGGTTTAAAATACTTTCTACTTCTATATGACATGTAAATGTGATACACAGAGACAAGGATCATCTTTATAACAACAGTACACTGCTAAGCAGCTATCATTTAACATCTCTCTGTTCTTGGATCTTCTATGACAAGGATCCACTCCAGGAGGTGAAGTGTCGTCGGATTTTGTTTGTTTGAAGTGTACCACAAGTAGGGTGCGGCGGCATGCCCAGCACTCTCGATAAGGTTCCATACAAAATATAAAATTGATAGAGTGGCGAAAGGATCGTGTAAGATAGGACAGAGTGCTGCGCGTGCGCACCGCGTATGATAATTTGGTTGCGCATTCAACAATTGCTTTGAAAGTGTAACGATTTCATCTAAAATATAAGTAAGCAAAAAGCTTGTTACTCTCAGTGTTGGAATCCTGCCGGCGCTGGCGCTGTTCTGCGGCAGAACAGGTAACTAACGCAAGGTGTCCTCCGAGGGAACAGCTACACAGGCGTACACTAGTACAGTGGTTATCTGGTTCTCGTCATTGTAACATGATATCATTAATATAAATACACAGTGTCACTGCCTACCCTAAAGAGAACTGTGCGGCCGTGGACTTGCTGCAGCGGACGCGACGTGTCGGCTTGTGATGTGCGACACCGTCCGTTGCAACAAGCCACCTGGCCCCGTTCATTTGGTTTATTGCTATTAATAATTAAACATAGATAAAATGAAATATATTACTTATATATTACGTTTATACTTAATAATTAATGTAGTATATCTCCTAAACAGAAAGCTCGACCCATGAATGTTGACGACATGTGAACCCTGTGGGAACCTCTGCCGTCAAACGATGACGTTTACAAATTGTAAATCTAAATCGGCTATAATTAATATTAATAATCTAGAACATAACGTTTAGGGCACCTTTGGTTTCAAGCTTATCCTGTATTATTTTTCTTTCTCTTAAGAAATTAAGTCATTTTATATAAAGCGACTCTGTACTTCATGTAAATAGTAATATTATAAGAGTGTACCTGTACTTATCACGTAACGTAAGTACTGTCCAGCCTATCATCCAAACAGTACGACTACCAACAGTTAACAAAGAGATATTTATATGACATAAACACAAGCGATGAGACTGACGTGGGCTCGTCGCCGCTCTGCTGCCGGCGTGCGCGCATCCGAGTGGCGGGGCTCGTTCAGCAGCAGGGACCGGCCGCGACCATCGCGCACCGTCAGGCACTCAGCTGCACGCACGAATTAAGATTGTCCATTTTCTTCTCCCTTTGATCCCTGCAAGATACGCACAAGCACACATATTAGCGACCAACATAGCACTCAACACCAACTCAGGTGTCGACATTATATAGCTTGTGTGTGTTACCGCACTCAAAAAAGAGAAAATGACAAACGCACGCTTCATTACTGTGACGTGCCGTCACTCGTGGTGCACGCGTGAGTTTGTGTTCTCGCGCCGCTGCCATCTTACAATGGCCGGTCAGAAACACACGTGACGTGAACTTATGGTTCAATGCAAGATAGATAGATAGAGAGTAGTCAAGAGTGAGTGAATGCAAGAACAACAACAATACATCAACAGTAACAACAAGACATCAACAACCTGTTTGCCCTTGGCTTTACCGTCACCAGTCACATGTAGAGTTACGTTAAGTGAGACTGTTGCATGTTACCAGGTGTGTGGTGATGGCAAGAAGGAGCAAACAGAGTAAGAAAGACCTACTGGTATGTACTACTCGTAATGATGAGAAAGCAAAGGTAAGTAAACCGACCTCTGCAGCCATTTTGCTTTTGGCGTATTCAATGCGTATGGCGCCGCGATCTGAGGAGAGCAGAAAAGTGCCTTGCAGGGCGGCCATGACCTGCGCAGCGTAACGCACGTCTTGGTACTCCATGAAGGCGACCGGGGATCCGCCCTTGCTGTGCATGCGGAGGCGGCAGAAGCCGGGGAAGCTGTGCAACACAAGAACACCACACAGTGCAGAGCTTAGTGTCCGGTGGCGTGACGCGGCGTGGGAGGGGCGGGAGACAGCCATGTCAGGGGGTAGGTTGGGGCTGGGCTCAGGGCACTAGGCTACTACGTGGTGTGGTGGTGTCGTCCGTGGTCCATGCCATCGCACAGGGGCCGCGAGCGTTCTAACCAACAGGGGCTCCAGCTTCGGTCCGACTAGTGGTGCAGGGGGTACACATTCCGACATTCAGTGGTGCGTTAGATAATAATACAGAGATGACGTGATATGATGTTCCCTTAACCACATTAGTCACACAGATGTCATCATGCGCACATTATTAATATACGGGACGGTCTCGGACTCGGGCTCAGCTGATATACAGACTGTTTAGCACATTCTACACACATCAATACTGATAATCGTTCATCATAATTACGCAGCTTATTTCAGACCCACAATACTTGCTTGCGCTGTACGAGTACTGTTTGTACGAATATATGAGTGAAAGATGCGTGTTCACAGTGTGTATAGAATACGGGAAAGCACCTGTATATCATTTGCTGTAGTGTAAATAAGAGTAAAGGATGACAGGATTCATGGGTGGCTGGGCCGGATGTGAGATGAGATAAAGAGAGAGCTACAGAATCAGAGAGAAATAATTATAGAGGAAAGTGGGGGTGAGGAGGTACGAGGAGCAGGGTAGCGGCAGTGCATGTGATAAATGAATCATTCCGTTGGGAAATTCTATTCGCGCACGGACTGAAACGAGCGAGCCATCTCTCATCCTAGTGTGTAACATAATCGCATCACAAGTTTCTAATGGACAAGTGGAGTCAGTGGCAGTGGCTAATGTCTATCCATCTATAGAACACGAGGACTCTGAATGATGTACGCACACAGACACGACTACGGTGCAAGGTATAGTAACAATCACTCGAACAACCTGTATGCCTCCTTACAAGCGTAAGGGCACAGGACAAGAGACCGCAAGCGCGTTTCCTACAGCTGACAAAGTTCACTTAACAGAGACACTGAATGCGAGTGAGAAAAACGTTTGCGGGGTCCTGTTGAGTTGGAATTAGTACTTACACGAGGGCGAGGTGCGGCGTGCGCGTCGCTCTCGGTCAGACCACGTTGTGTCTGCGTGGCAGGCCGCTTCTCGCAAACCCAATCAGAAATCACAGTATTAACTATAGCTTGCACCGCATCGCGCTGCTGTGTGCACACTACCCTCCCACCTCTGGAACTCTACTCCCAAATATCAAGGCCGCCAAAGCTTTCATTGTGTCTGTATCATGATTGTGCAAAGAGGATCAAAGTTTGTTATTACATTGTGTACCTATTTTAACAGATCGGCCCTGATTACAAATTTTAAATAGATTGACTATCTCCCGCAGTTATAGAGAAGTTATTATTTTTAAATACACTTTTTTGATCTATTTATGCGATGTTTTTTGGATGATATATAAATAAAAGAAGAAATGATTAATTACACAAACAAAAGGTTTTTATATAAAGAAAGATCAAAAGAGTGTAATTAAAGAACAGAAGTGTCAAAAGACGTAGTTTGCTAACAAGTAAGATTCCATAACAAAATAAAAACCAAATGGACAAAATAGACTAGTTATCTTACCTGGTAGAATCCACGTACTTTGACAACTTTGGGGTAATGTTAGGGGTTAGAGGTTACGTTTCGGTTTAGAGGAACCAACCTGCCAAAGATCTCCTTGAGTTCGTGCTCAGACACGAACTGGCCGAGGTTGGCGACGAAGAGCGTGCTGCAAGGCGCATTGCTCACCCCCATGCCCGGCTGGGACGACGAGGACCCCACGGGCGACGCCAGAGCCGGACTCGGCAGGAAGTGCGGCAGCGACGCGTGGATGGAGGTGAGCGCTGTTGGATGCGGCAGAGACATCGGAGGCTACAACCACCAATCCCCATTTACTCAACTACTTCTCACACATTTCACAAAACTAACTGTGTGTAGTTCTTTCACAAGATTAGACTTTAAATTTTAAAGAAACTAAACAATAACAGATAGCGAACAGTTACGTGACTTTTCAATTTGTTAGTAGCTAATTATTAAAGCAGTAATGTTAAAATGTGGTATTTAGAAAACAAATAAAAATAACAGTGACAGTTGAAAGCCAAAAATATCACGTAAGTGTCCGCGACTTATATAGTTTGATTAAGTAAAAAAGTCTTTAAATCCTACTCGTAACTGAATCTAGAAGAAATACACAATTTCATTACTTTTGTGAAAGTCTTGTTTTAGTTTCTGTATACCATTGTATGGTGAAAAGTGGCTTAAGCTAGTATAGTATTTGCACTATTGTTACTTAATTTTAAATTGTATTGAAGGTTAACAAATAAAAATGAATGATTACTGTAGAATATTAAAGTTTTAGAAAATAATTCATATATTCATTATAATCACATTCAAATGTGCAAAAGCTCATGATGTGCTGTGGAAACACAATTACTAAAAACATACATATATCTAATCTAATAGTAGTTTGAAACATTTTAGTCAAATAAAACTAATTTAATTTAAAATTAAAGTAAAAGTGCAATTGACTATAACCATTTAACTAAGAATAAGTAATATTTTATACAGATAGTTAGGGTAAGTAACGCATAAAAATGTGAGTTTGAAAACGTTATAAAAATTTCAATTTCCTTTCTGTAATAGTTTTGAATATTAGTTATTTTATCAGCATTTAAAACCAGAGAATGGAAATAATTACTGTATAAGAAAGAGATAAAAAAGTAAGAACTTCCATCTACAAATATGTAAATTTACATAAAGATGAATTGAAGATCACCTTTTCAACAATTATAAATTTATTAGTCTATTTTAAGCCAAGTGAAGCTATAAGAAATTATAATATTAGTTTAATCAGATACTTATTTTCCCGAAAATTACTTCGTTTTTTTTTTTTTCATTTCACTTTTGAATAAAAATATTGATTGTACCTTAAAGCAAAGTTTCTGAGTGTAGATTAGGTTAAATATTAAAATGCGATGGTAATATTCATATAAAAAAGCTAGATTTCTGTTTCTGTCTAATGGAAATAGTAATAGACCTTTTTTTTAAAAAAGGATATTTATTACTAATAAATGGATTCCGAAACAAGTATAATAATCTTTGGCACTTCAACCCTAGATTAAGTTAACTTCACCTATTTTATGACAATTTTTACTTATATTTTCGTGGAGAGGTTTTCAGTCTAAAGCCTCTGAAAGGGACTTAAATCTTATAGTGGGTTTCGAACCACTTGAATACAGCAATATTTTTATTTGGTTAATAGTTGGAGTCGGCCCCGTAGAGTGTAAAAGTATACTGCGCTTTTAATAGTATATTTGAATTTGTTTCTCAATATTTACACTTGAAACTTTGAAAACTAGCACATATTTTTCAAATAAGTTTGTTGTTTATTGAATAAATATTTAAAGAAGAATTTTCATTTAATCTACCTTTCAGAAATGTCAAAAAGAACATTATAAAAACCAATTTTTATTTAAAGTATTTAAGTACATACGGAGAAAAATTAATTCTTTATGGTGAAAAGATTCATGCCTGTATTGGAGTTGACTTCTAAAAATTTTATCCTGTCATCAACTAATTCTCCAGTCGAGAAAATGGACTTACATAATTGTTTATACTTAAAAAAGTATTTTAGAATAACCGGTACATTTTTATTTCTTGAAACGGAACTATTTTGATAAAAATACAAAGAAAAATAAATACAAATAAATAGAAAAAATATCTCTTTCAGTAATTTCTAATTTTAATTATTAGATATTGGATTATATTAATTTCCATAGTAAATTTAATAAATAAATAAAATTCTGTATAATTTCTTTGTACAATTAATTTTTTTTTTGTCCTAAAGAAAAGATAACAATTTCGTTATTAAAATAAAAAGTTGAATTATAAGACGTCATCATTTCTTTTTAAATTTCTATTTTAAAATGCTTTAAAACAACATTTCTGGACATATTTTTCAAAAATTTTCTTGCAGATTATTTCTAGAAAATTATTTAGATCGCATGTTTAAATGTTTTGAGAAAAGACTTTTTAGAGTACAATTCTTGTACCTACTAATTTATTTAAAAATTATTAAATAAGTAGAATTTTACAGTGAGTTTCACTTGGCTTATTAGTAAATTTGCACATTTGTAGACAGTGAGCAAACTGCAAGCTGTAAAGTGCGAGACTCTCATTTGGTCAGTGCATGAGAGTCCCTGTGTCCACATCGATAGAGTGTGTGAGGAGTAAGAAGTGGAACACTAACGTGATGATGGACAGGGGCGCCAGCTTGATGCAGCTGCGAGTCCAGGGGTTTGTCTGCAGATAGTCAAAGATAGGAACGTACGGGCACCTGCGGGTGCAGCGCGGGGTGCACGAGCGTGGCGTGCTGCAGCGCGGCCCCCGGAAGCTCGGCCGCTGTGCTGTACGCCAACGGGTGATGCCACAGCTCCGGCCCGCCTGGGAAGAATGGGGTTCCCAGATCTACAAAAACCAAACAATACAGCCTCATTCACAATAAAACTAGATTAAATGCTAAGTTTTATAATTTGTTATTTCAAAATTGATTAAATATTAAAATAAAGTAATACAGTTAGTTATTCCACTTTTATTGTTATTAAACAATGTTGCCAGATGTGCTATAATTCTTGTTTTTGTATGGTAAATTCCAGACTAGTTTTTAACAAATTATGATGCAAAACACTTGAATATTCAATCAATGTGTACAGTATTAAATTGAAAACATTCCACCTAAATAAACAGTTGTTATTGTTTATAACTGTCAGTGTGACAATAATAAAAATTAAATTGTTTCATTTTGCGTTGTCTTTGGAATTAAAATGTCAAATGAACTACAGTCAAAAAAAATAAGAAGTGAAGAGACGTCATAGACGTGAAACAATATTACAAAATGCAATAAAACTTTGTAGAATAACCGAGTAATATTAATAAATAGAAAAGCGAGAAAAAGATGCTACTATAAAAGAGGTACATACTAATGACATTTTTAATTATTTTAAAATGAAAAATAATATTTTCAATGAAATGTCTATTTATTTCAAATAATTGTACTCTATTGTGCATTTCTTTCAACACACGTTAGCTTCGATTCGACTTGAATATGTTTTCATAAGTGATATGTATGTTATGCCGATCAGTTGAACTGTCAAATTATCTGTATAATCTTTGTTGTTGTTATTACTATTGTTCGTTGTCATGTTAAAAGCTGATTTTTTGGTATTAAAATTTAAATCAATTCTGTTTTTGTAGTGAGCAGCAGATTTGGAATAAATTCATGCACATATAAATGTTGTAATTCGTGATATCATATTCTAGTTACAAATATTGATGACGTCTCTTCACTCTTTAAAATTTTTGACTATATTCAACATTGCTGTCAAAATTTCGAATATCATTTTTTTGTTTAAGTATTGCTTAAATTTCTCTGATTTTCTCAAATGAACAATTATTTTAAGTACTTATTTTTTCCTTTTTCTAAGAAAAAAAAAATGTAAAATAAAAGTTTAACACAAACAGGATGTCTTGTGATAATATTTCTGATAATTTTGAAAATAGTGCGATAAAAATAATCTAGTTGAAAAACACGATAATTTTACATTTCTCACGAGAGACGTGATTATTTGGATAATACTCAAATAAGAAGTATTACATATTTGCCAATTGGATCAGTTTACCCGCTCTACTGAATGTTTTGATTCTAATAATCCATTCGCCGAAGTAGTTCAGAAAGATTAGTCCAGTTTGTCACGTGATTTTGCTATTCTTTTGAATAATGTAATAGAAAATAGAAAAATTAAAAATCTATAATTTGAAAATCGACATTACTTATGTTTTCGAATTACAATCGGTTTTAGAGAATCTGGCAACACTGCTAACAACGTTTCGTCATTTTGGACAGTCGTATAATGATGTCTGAAAAAACAAAATTATTGTCTTCGTAACAATAAACACTGAATAACCAAATCTTACTTTATTGTTGTATTAGTTAATACATTGTTTTTTCTATGAAAATTATTCTACAATTAAATTTATTAGACAAATTATTTAAAATTTAAATTTATTTTTAATATATCTCATAGGTCATACGGTAAGAAAATTTATTAAACAATAATGTTACTTACAACTGTACGGCCAGGACTGGTAATCGATTAATTTATCGGTTTCGGTTACTATAAAAAAATAAAATTCCGGTTTTGATTTCAATTTCTTTTGTTCTTATAAGAAATGTTTTAACGTTTACGGTTTTAATGCCGTTATATAAATTTTTTAATACAAATACTGGTGAATCATATTCAATTTAATGTTTTTGTTTATTTGTCAATTAGTAAGTAAAATTTAAAAATAAAATTAAAAAAAATACGTACCGGGTTTTTCCGTTAAGGAGCCCAAGGGCTTGTATTTGATTTTTGCAGTTTTAGGTTCTCAAGTTGTCACCAAATAGAAGCCCATGAGCTTCTTAACGGAAATTTATTATTTTTATGTTACATATCACAATAATAGAAATTCTAAATTATTACTATTATTATTATATGATTTTTTATAATCTATTTCTATCTGGCATGGTACCATGCATAGGGCAGAGAAATACTTTACGAAAAAATACATTATTATTTGTCCGTCATAAAGGCCCAAAAAGGGCTTCTTTTTGGAAATAAAATGGAAAAACACTATACTTGTGATAGGACTTTTTTAAATCATTGGGGTTTTATTCAGTAGATTTCTGTACATGATCTGCATTTCCTTAAAGGTTGAAGTTTTGATTAAATTTATTTTTGTTTGACAGTTTCTGTTTTAGTTTGGAATATACCTGACAATAAATAATATTTTAATATGAATTTTATCCGAAAAGTTAAATAAATTGAACATGTATATTTCCAGAAAAAATATCTTTGATAATTAATAGTTTGAGAAAAAAGATAGTCCAAGGACCAAAATATTCTTTGGAAATAATTCGAATATAATTAATTATATGCCTTTTTTTGAAAATATTTTGTTTCCTTATGAATCAGTATTTTGATTTTGAATACAGAATTTGCTTGTGTAAACAAAATCAAATTTTATAGTATTATAGGTACTTATCCTCTATATTATAACTATAAAATTTATATAAACATTTCTTTTATTTTATGTATTAGACAAAGTTTTCATTTTTTATCGATAAATAAAATTTATAAAACTGGGAAATTTCAATTAAATACCGAATTCCAATCAATTTCTTGTTCCAAATTCATGTTAATTTCTTGAGTACCGTAAAATTTGCTTATCATCTCATCTACGAGATGACACCCTTTATTGCAGGAAGCTTCAAATTCCTTAGCACTTGCTGTACAACCAATTCATAATGGCACGCTTAGAATTTCAATTAATATGATGACCTTTCATTATTAATATAATCAAAAGCGGCACCAGAGATTTCTTGTGCAACCAGAACTGCTTCTAAAGCGAACAAGTAAAGCGGTAGGACCATATTGCTTGTTATTAGTTAATAATTATAATTCTAATTAGAAGCTTATACCATTTCACAATGGCTGAGAGGCCATAGTTAGATACAAAGAAACAAATTATGAAAACCAATAACTTGTTGCAATCATAAAAAACTTTTATAATTTTAATAATTTCGTTATAATTAATAAGTGAAATGTGCTGTATGTTCAGTACGATGGCTGAATTGAAATAAGATAGTATAAAAAAGCTATTAGTTTAACTGGAAACAAAAGAGTTGTAGTGGGGATTGTGTCTGTGGTCTTAAATATTTTTGGTTTGTAAATTCAATGGTCAATATAATATTATTTTTGGTTAGTACAAACAATAAAATTGCAGTAATATGTTAGGTTAGGCTAGTTTATCTGTTACTTATAGATATATTGTTATAAATACTGACCATTTCATTATAATGTTGATCTAATAAATAACGACCAAATTTGAAACCACTACCCTTATTTTTTTTTAGAAGATTTATGAATAAAAAATATATTGTATATACAATAAAAAACTTTTGATGATTTTTAATTATTATCGTGAAACAACCACAAACCACAACTGGACAAGATTCTAGTTACATTTTTATTTAATAAGTAAATATTTAAACAAACTGTAATTAAATTTTCTTGTATATTGACATGTAAAGTACTTTTACCATTTAAAGAAAATTGTCAATTGTGTTTTTGATATAAATAGCAACAATAATTCTAATAATATATAAAGTATAAATGAATACATAGAGTAGTCCGTAAAATAGAGATCTAATATTTTTATGATTGCATTTTAAAAGAATTGTAAGCGTTACATGGTCTCTTTCATGAGAGTAAAATGCAGGATAATCGAAAAGTCATTCTACACCTGCACACAAGCAGCTGAATTGTTTTTAGATTGTAGCAAGAGCTGTCACGGAGTCTAGGAAATAAGAAAAATATGTGTAAAACAAATGGAGAACACTTACTACAACGTTCATTCTACGTGAGAATATAAGCTGCTGTTGTAGTACACTTTCTTATTGAACATTTAATGCATATTTACGGGTTACTCTACTTTGTAAAATATTTTTTTTAAATTTAAGTGAGTAAGACATATTTTTTCTTTCTTTTCATATGGCATTCAAAAATATAAATATACTTTAATATTTCATTCCAAACTTTTCAAAATGGAAATTTGACATTTTTTTTGTTTCATTTTACGTTTCTTATTTTATTATGTATAATAAGTATTTTACTTGTTATAAATATTTTAAATAAATTCTATCCATGATACGAGTGAAACCACTTTATTCTGAAAAACTGAAATTCACCAACCATTTTTTTTTTGAAAATTTAATTCATTTTCACAATAAAAACTGCGTATAGTTTGTGTGTTATGGAGTAAAAAGTAAATAATATTTTTTACATTTTCCAAATTATAATTTTTTAAATGCTTGTGTTGGTAAACTTTGAGATTTTTTAAAAAGTGATTAGCAAGTGACTAACACTTGATTTAACATGAAAATTCCTACCAATCATCGTCCAATCATACTACCAGCCATTGTATGTGAAATAAAAGATGAGCTACCGAAAGTATACGACAGGTGTAATATTTTACTACTGCGCTTTACTCATTTGCCGAGAATATTTACTTTATAAGTTCGTAACCAATTTAATTATATTAATCATCATTTACTTTTTATTGTTATTAAATTAAATTAACAATAAATGAACTTTTAGCCAATTTCTTTAAATTTTAATTAGGTACAATTCACTGTATCTTTTTATAACGACTTTTATACGTCTTCTCTTCTCATGGTATAAAATTTTGGCATACAAATTAAAAGTATTACAAACTTTATTTTTATAAAAAAAGATATGTATATTTACCTAAAACGATAATAAAATGTAGATATAAATTGTGATAGCGACGCAGCGACTTTATTTCAAGTTTCTGTAGTATTCTGTCTGTTTGAGTAATGTGACTGTGATGGTACCTTGCCTGTATGATTGAGCTGCGCTAACCGTG
Organism: Stenolophus ochropezus; assembly: GCA_035578165.1. Classification (NCBI taxonomy): domain Eukaryota; kingdom Metazoa; phylum Arthropoda; class Insecta; order Coleoptera; family Carabidae; genus Stenolophus; species Stenolophus ochropezus. The sequence goes on along the minus strand of JAQOWZ010000010.1, from coordinate 17,754,340 downwards.
CACAAGGGATGAGTGCACCTGGCCTACGCCCTCGCGTTCAGCGTATTCAACGCGCTAATATTTCTTCCGTAATAAAATAATCATAGTTTTATGACAAAATTAAATTTAAAAAATGTAAATAAGAGTAAGAAATATAATTTTTATTTTGCCATTTTTCAAGGGTGTGCACTGTAGACCTTGCACATATGGACTGCACGCCACTGGAGAATCCTATAATTTTATTATCCAATCAATCAAACATAGATAGCAATTATTTATCGTCAGTTGTACCATTATCATACTCAATAAAAAAATATTTCCCTGTCGTATAGCCCATCTCCTATTTTACCTTTTCATTATTAAAATTAGTAAAGTGTGTATATGACGAAAAGTTATATAAAGTTACTTTAGGGGACTTTAGAAATGCAGGATATATACATTTGTAGCAGAAAAACATGTACAAAAATCGTTAAGTAGGGTAAAGTCTACTGTTGTAATAGCCTACATAATCTGAAACATCCACACACAGATTTCAATAAGTCATTGGTAGTGTAGCGCTCCAGATACAAGGATATGTATGTACACAGCACGGAATAAGGATACGATATTATTTGTTAGTATAACTAAACTACAAAGAGAAGCTAAGTGGTTAGAGATGAGAGAGACAGACATAGACACGAGTGGAGAAGTAAAGAGAGAGGGTGTAGCGAGGAGGTACAGATGTTCGGGAGGTAATGTGAGGCGGGAGGCGACGGCTGGACGGCAGGACCGTCGCTGGGACGTGACACAAAAAGAGACAGACACGGACAGCTCGTCACACTCACCTATGTCACTCGTGGTTCTTATCTGCATTTACATATTGCTTTAGCTTCAGAAAAACTTCTTATAAAACTTTCTACGAATATTTCACTTTTTATCTAAAAGATAGTCAAATTTTAAATATTTTTGTCACATTCAAGGGAAAAATCGTCATTTCGTCCTCACTTCTTCAAGAAGCAAATCCTTTTTTTTCGAATATATTATTATTTTGAAATATTTACGTAAGATTTTAATTTATTGCACCAACTATCCAGCCTTTTTAGTAATCGAAACTCAAAACGTTCTGCTTTGAATAGCATTACTGTTCTTCATTCGTTTCAAAAAACGTCTTGGGATTTTCTCGTTTGGTTTGGAGTCCAATTATTAAGGTACATTTATAATCAATTTGTGCATTGCTTACTTTGCATTTGAAGTGGCAAATTAAAAGATTTATTCTACAATTTCGGATATTGAGACACTAAATTTAATAATTGTTCTTCCTCAATACTCTATCTTTAATTTAAAATGAAAAACATGATATCACAGTTCACAGATTACCTACATATGATAATACCGTCGTATACCTTAACTTACAATTTTATCTGATTAAAATTGTGTTGGGATAAATATTGATTGTGAATGTACCTTTAGAAAGAACGTATAAACTTGAAAGTAGTCTAGATTTCACTAGTAAAGGCTTATCGTTGAAGTACTGTTCTTAAAATGTGGTATTTAGAGAAGTACAAGATAAAATTTGACAGCGATAGTTTAGAGCAGGACCGTTATGTTTTACAAGCAATTATTTAATACATAAATATAAATTATCATTACAAGCAATTAAACAAATAAATGAAATATTGAAAATATGAATTGTTTGCATTTTTAAATGCATAAAAATCTTAATAATTTAAAAAAAAAATAACCTTATTTTTAATTTATCAGATTTTTACTTTCAAATTAGAAAATATGTATGATAGCTGCAATAAAAGATGTTGATGTCAAAAAAATACCAAATAAATTCCTTTTACAGTATAAAAAATATACCAGTAATATTTTTTTGCGCCTTCATTCGATACAGGACTCAATATCATCTAAAAACTATCTGTTTGTAGGAGTTGTAGGAATGCCAATTTAAATGTTTTAACATTATATCCTGTCAGTTTTTTAAATTTGCTTTATTCAAAATGTAAAAGATTAATTAAAATTACTATTTTTGTTTTATTATTCATATTATACTCGTGTTGTAATTAATTGTTGAAAAACATCAATTCACATTCGTTTTATTTTTTGAGTTAGAACAAATGTCATTAATTTATTCCAATAAAACAAGTGAATAGTTTACATATCTGTGTCTAATAAAATAAAAGTGTCATCGACACAAAAAATCTTGTATATAACACGCCCAGAATCACTTTTGCGAGATCTTGTATTTGCAGGCCTCGCTTTCAGCTCGGGCTGTCAATGTAAGCTCGCTCTCACAAAATTCAGTTTCTGGACTAGTGATACAAATAACTATTTAATACTTATTCGTTTGCTGAAAAACATATTTCTTTCTCTTTGAAATAAATATGTAGTAACAGACAGAGCTGAAGTGGACGATGAAAGTGACAGTAGTAGACGGTGTGTCGAGCTGCAGAAACGGGAGAGAAATACTGCGGGGTTGGAAGTAGACATAAGGGGTGAGTGGCTGTGTGTGTCATGTGTAGAGGGTACTTACGTCCTGTGAGGGGGTGCATCAGAGTTGGGTGCGTGTTGGCGGCGTTAGCGGCTTGCTGTTTGGGCTTGCTAACCTTCGTGTTACTTTTAGCAAACTCCAGCCGGATGGTCTGTGGCATGTCGGGGTCAAACCTGACGCCCTGCTGCAAAAAATTGCCCACAAAAAAGAAGTGATAGTGACTTCGAACAGCCGAATTTAACTCAAATTACAATATACGGTAAGTTACAGGGGTGGATAGGGGTGGTTCTACAGTACAGTACAGTTAGTTAGACGGGAGGTACAGTGGACTATGTTACACGCTGCAGTGAGACACTCTGTGCGTGTCTGTGGTCATGCGTGCAGGGAGGCGGGACGGGGCGGAGGGCTGTACATAGGCTCGGGGATGACACCCACCTGCAGGTCTTGCTTGGCGGCCTCCGCTCCTGCGCGAGTGTGGAAAGTCACGAATCCCACCGGCTGTAGCAACACAACCATTATTAATCACATACTTCTGAGTTATTCACTATTGAACTGGCCACAACACCAAATACATTTACATTACATATAAATATTACGTAGATAGATTATATGATACGAAAAAGAGTTGTAATCAAGAGAAGAAGAAGAAAGGAGGCAACACGGCAACTGTAGCTTCCTTTGTTAGTGCACTCCGACTCGAATTGAGCAAGAAAGTTAATTTTTGCGGTTCAAACCACAGCGTCGCCAACTATTAAGTCTACCTAGAGCAATAGTTCAATATGAGCTTATTAATATTCTTACATGTTATCTTAACAGCGGACAATTAATATATTTTTTTAAAGTGTTTTGAAATTTAAATAAAACTCTAAAAAAAACCCATGTTAAAAATATTATTTTAAAAACTTATTTCTGATAACATTTTTAACATTTTAATATTTGATTATAATGTTTGTTAGCTACATTAAAACAAGCCTTAGATCGATTCCTTCAAAATTGGTTTAGGAAAGTTTGCATTTTACTGCAACCAACTTTACGTACATGTTCGTCTGATAAACTTGCTAAATATGAACATTGCTTACGATCCTTAGATCATATATTACTAGATATGTAGGGGTTTTTAGATTTCGAAAATAATATTAAAAGTGGTTTTTGAATTTCGAAAATAATATTAAAAAGAACAAAAACTATTTGCCCAAATATTGTTGTGGAATACACAAATGCCTAACTTATCATGAATCTGATATTCCTGTCCGTACAAATGAAGTTCTGATACTATTTTGTGCTTATATTTATTTATAAGTAAATAAATTTTCAACAGTATTAATAACGCTACCTGCAAATATGACTACTATTGAACTTAGCTTTTCTATATTAAGGATATTAAAACTCCTTAAAAGAGTTGGAATCGAAGAAATTTTAACCTGATTCGCATCAACGAAAAAAAATTGATTATAAATTTAGTTATTCTTTTGTATGAAGAATTTTAATTTTTGATAATTTTTTTAAATGAAATTAGTAGTCATAATAATTACAATCACTTTTCCTTTTTGTTTAATGATAATAAAAAGATGTAAAATGATGTAAGTATATAGTACGTTTGTCTTTTTAGAAAGCTGTACCTAAATATAACGAAAATGTCTGTTCGTGTTACATTCAGTTTTTAAAGAAATTGGTGTTGTGACCAGTCTGATCCAATATCAAGATAAAACTTACTGATGCAGTTTTCCCATTCTTGCTGGTGACTTTGAGAAGGGACCCTTCATACCCCTGAAACAATTCCAACAAATCAGTTTAACTTCCTAACTTTCCTCCATAAAAAATTTATTACAATCCAAAAATATATTCACGCAGTACGCTTCCATAAACTCATTTCAATTTCGATTATTTTACATTGCAGGTACCAGGTACCCGAACACTGGGCATAAAAAACAAACTAGAATGACTGTGCGATCGTATTATGTTTATTGTGATATTCTGAAGGTTCCGATTGAAAGACTTCCGTACCAGCTGAACGGTGGGACAGGCGGTAGGCAATTTTATCGAACTATTGCTCGATATCGCCGATAAAACAAATCACAAACATGGAACGATAGCATCAGGATGCTACAGATCAACATGGGACCAAGTCATTTTACAGGGGTTCTTTAAATGCTTTTTGACAGGCGACCATAAAGATTCATGGCGAATTTTTATATGATTGTGATGAGGAAAGTGAAAGTGGATAATATATTACCTCATAGGCCCGAAACAGTAGATATAGTTCTCTTGGTTTTGCATCCATTGGTAGACCACTCACGAAGAGTGTTCGGACCTGTAACAAAAAGAATAAATATTAATATGTAATAAATTAAAGCATTATAAACAAGTTTCATAATTGTAATTTTAGTCACAAAATAGAGTTCATGAACAACTTATACACTATACTTTTTCTGTCTGCGAATTAGTACTTTATGGTATAAAATCCAGTAAATGAGTTTTTATGTTACTAGTAAAATGTTTTCTGAAAATTTGAAACGAGTAACATAAAAACTTATTCACGGTCGTATAACCTACAATGTTTTATTTCATATTGTATCGATTTTTGAAATTTTTAAATGAATGTTTGCTTTTTTTGTTTGAAAATAATTAAGTTACCTTATCTTTATAAAAATAATAACAGTAACAATATTTTTTTTTACATTTATAATAAAATATTATATATGAATATTGAAAACGATATTCCAAATGAAATTTTGTTAAAATATTTGGAACCAAATAGAAATTATTGTAATGTTCATTTAATAAAATGTTTGACATTTAATCAATATTTCAAATGTCATTTATTCAATTAAATGTATGATACGATATAGTACCTTTACATGTATCGAATTGAAATCACTTCTGTTTATATGCAAATGCGATACTCTGTGAAATAAAAAATATTACAGGTTAGCTACTTTTACTCTGTATGCTGTGTGCAAAATTTCCTAAATCCATATATTGAGAAATTATAAATAAAATGTTATTTAGTTGTTACCTATATATTAACAACGAGAATAGAAAAATTATTATTATTATTAATATGAATGAATAGAAAATTTTCGTATTTTCTTACACCAAAGTATTTTTTTTTAGTTATATGTACATAGATATAAGTATTTTGTAAAAATCAGTTAAATATTCAAATGTCCCATTGTTCGATATTTTGTATTTTTATGAATGACACATGAACCAGCTGATATCCTTGGTATCAAGAAATCTTGAAAAGGGTAAAATCGAAATTCAAATTATCTTACATTTAGATCTTCGAAAGAATATTTTCCACGGAAAATATTTCAGAGGAAAGATTGTCTTATACTTCTATAAAAAACATTTGTAATTGGGTTAGTCGCAAATGTTCTTTAATGGAAATTAAAATGGAATTTAACTATACAAGTTTAGTAGTCTAATCGTCTAATATCTAGTACAGGTAAGGTGTGTGGTTCTGAAAGTCTGATATTGAATCCGACCGACATTAATTATTCATCGACTATTTCCCTAAATATAGTACAGTTTTGTTTTAAAAAGTTTTGAATTCGGGTTCAAATATATCATCCAAATTTTTGTAGAGTAAACTCTGATTTACTTACTCTAATATCAGGTTTCTTAAATTTGGTAAAGCGCTCTGGAACGATTCAGGAACGATTTTTTTAGTCGAGTTTTTTTTTCAAAATATGTGTATTTACTACATGTTATAGGTATTTAACAATTTCTGTAAACAAAACATAAAGTAACAACTGATATTTATTCAAGCCATATTTGTTTACAATACATTAGTTAATTGAATTGAACTCAAAAAAATTATTTCGGTTTATGTGTCACAATAAAAAATTCCAGGTTCCTTGAGTAAAAATAATTGAATTATAAATAAGTAAAGAATCCATGTTTAAAATAGTAGAACTTATTAACGATTTTGGTTCTAATTTTTATTCAAATATAATGAAGACAGATTAATGATATCATCTTGTGGGTGAAATCGTGATTTCCGAAGTAAATAAATGTCAAAACTGAAAGTATTATGTAGTATTTAAAAATGGATGAAACATACAAAATTAGTTGTAGAATAAACTAACTAAACTACAAACATACACTAAACCACAAATTTTTGACGCCAAAATCACCTTATCAATGACAGGAATGATATGAATGACATGTTCAGGTTTTTTAAATATTTGAAAATATCCGTTACTGCGGGTACACTATTGTTTCTATTTCATTCTGTCGTTGGATAGACGCAGATGGGATATATACCCTTTGTAATATGTACGCTAATAAGATACCGAAAAAATCTTATCTGTGACATGCATATATGAAAAAGGATCAACTGCAGGAAATATAGTATAGGTTTTAGGTTACAATAATTTATGAATGTGATGTAGCGAAAGTATGTGCAGTTTCTGTTTATTTATAGACATTTTCAAGATTATTCCTCGTGCATTGTATTTCTCTTTTTTCAGTCGACAATATTATTTGAAGTGGTGGAAATGTCGTGGAGAATGACGGACGGAGAGAAAAGAGAATTTAGTGTAAAACGAAGGCGGCGGGTCCCTGCCTAGACCGGCGCACCTTAGCGAACCCGAACCCTGGCCGGTTGATTTGAAAGGCTTTTGTGTATGACGTGTTCGGGCAGCATGTTTTTGTTTTGCCTATATGGCGGAGCTGCAACACTAACCCAAATTGAAAAGCTCGCGTCTGCCGCCTCATGCGAGACCCGGAATAAGCACATAAAGGACGGAATTGCGAACGCGTGCCACGTTACAGTAACTGTTTTCGGTAAATGGAATTGCTTTGTGAAACAGACTAAATAACTGATTATTATACTGCCTTTTTATCCCACACAAACGTCTACAACTTTATTTTTACACTTTCTAAAGCTTCTGTATTACATTCTGAAGACCTACAAATTTAACTTCATTCAACTGAATTACGATCTGTCACGAATAGTTTTGTTTGTATTATTTTATGCTAGGAATTAAGTAGTAAATTCTTAATCATCTGCGGCACAACATTTCTAGATACAATACGACATCAAGTTCTGTACTACTTGGAAATAATAGTATTTTTAAATTAATAATTGGCAATGCTAGAATTTGAACCTCAAACTCTGCACTCTGTTCGTGTCAGGTCACACTTATCAATTTAACTACACCAGTCCGTAATGAAATGTTGAATAAATAATTCCTTTTCTTGGCATACAAATTGTAGGAGAAATATATGTTGTTCACACAGAAAATCCCTGTTCAGTGGGTGATAGTCGATAGTTGTGATTGTTTCGAATTTGAATCAGCAGTGATTCTTGAAACAAATCAAGAGAAGAACAAGGTTATTCGTAATTTTTAAAAATTGAATATTATTTATAGGCAGAATGCTTTGCCCAAATATATTGTCGAAAGATCTAAGGTTTAAAATCGCTTGCAGCCAGCAGTGTGAGAACAGTGGACCAGTGGAGTAGTTATATGGAAAACTCAACCAAACAAATAATGAGGATAGGTGACTAACTATATGACCAATATTTCGTTCGTCTAACTGTAAGTGTGCAGTACTCAGCTGGCTCTCGACCATACATGTTTTGCTTGCTCAGTAGAACGTAGCTATAGGAGTGCCATATCTCTAGTTATACCTCATCTAAGGAAAAAACCAAGATAAATAATATTAAATGAATTAATTTCATTAAAAGAAATTAAACAAATTAATTAGTATCGAAAAAATTCTTTTAAAAATAAATCCTAAGAATGTAAATAAATAATGTTTGACAGTAAAATCCTTCAAGGTTTTAAATAATTGAAAAACACATTTAAAAGCAATTTGAAAATTTAGTAAATTTAATATGAAGTTTCCTCTTGAACAGTTACGCGACATTCACATAAAAAGTGAGCCCGAACAAACTTTACATTTTTCATCTTCCCTCTTTGAGTATCTCCTTTTGAAATTTTATCTCATTAAAAATGAAATACATCTCTTCTGTAGATAAAAAGAATAAAATATTGAACGTGAGATAAAGTTGGGCTGTGCGTAATTACTAGCTGCAATAACATTAATAATGCATAGTGGTCTGATTTAGCGCGGGCGAGAAGAGGGTGCTCGCATTCCGACGGAATTATTCGGATGCTTCGCTGTCGAGCTTCGATCAGTTGTCATATTACTCGCAGCATCTGACAGAGAATATTACCTGTCTGTTATTCCCCCTGTTTCGTCTTCGCTGGGAAATTATTTGAGCTAGAGACACTTGTAACCGGCACTGCTCGCTCTAACGCACAGAATTATGGGTATTGTTAGTGTGTGTGATACCTTGCTATTTAAGCGCCTCGATTAATAATTCAGTGAAGCGAGGGATAAGGTAACATTAACTAAATTGATAGGTGCTTAGTTCTATCTGATGGGCTATTGTCAAAATAGACTATTGTGCTAAATGGTTCACAAGGTTAAAGCGGTTCATATTAAATTCATTCTCATTTTCATCAGACCGCCAAATTATTTATATTACTTCATCCATACAACGCAAAGGATTTCTTGTTCCGACTTCTGTAGCGGTTACATTAAAGGCGAACAGTAACGCAACCAGATTTACAAGCATGTAGTACACGAAATCAAATGATCAAGTGTGAAAGAATTATTAACATTTTTGTTTGCATACTGAATTACTAAGAATTGAATACCATTGTATTGTGTCGAATACGTCTTTATGGATTAGACTACCATTACTGCAAATTTGTTTCTAAAATCTACATGAAAACAATGAATATTTATCACAAATTATTTGCATTCAAAATAGTTGTAGTTCCGTATTAAAAAAAAACATAATGTAGCCTGCTCTTAAATATAAATGCACCCCTCCTCTTGTGATTAATAAAAATACCTAGAAAAATATGAAATAGGTACATAGTAGCACGATTTTTGAAAAATGATAAGAATGATTAGCCGTAGAATGATCTAACTTTCAAGTGAAATAAGTTTAAAGGAAGTGCAACATGAACTATACATAATTTAGCGGTCATGGAAGTCATGTAGTGTACACATCAGATTTTTTTTGTCTGTAAATCTGATCGTCCGTCCATTAGTCTGGATATATGTTCATGAGTAGAGCAAATTAGGTTGAACGGATTTTGATAAAACGTTATATTAAAACTTCTGCGTTCACTCCAGGTGATCAACTTTTCGCAAAAATCGATTAAGTGGAAGTGAATATATAAAAACAATTTTTCTTTTTGAAGTAGCGCCTTTTGCCCTTTTTAAGAGAAAGTAAATTTATATAGTTGATTGAAAAATTGATATATTATTTATTCAACGGTTATATTACATTAAATAGGTACTCGTGTAAATCAATTTTTTCAATATGAACCTACGTATGATAATGAAGATTTTGTAAGTACGATATTAATAAAATACAAATTGAATTGTAATACCCGTGTAATAAATTATATGATTAGATGAGTTAATAACAATTTATATTTACATGCATGTAAATTGTTTGCAGGATATTATTATATGTAAATACATTTAATGAAGCATACATTTTGAAAAATAATGAGTGTATTTAAAAATCCTGGGAGAGTATATTAATGAAATGTATTTGTAGTATGTAGATATTTATTAATAATTAGCAAGGATATTTGTGTTAGCAATAATGAGAATTTTGGACGATAATTATAAGCGATTTAATTTGTTGGGTATCGGTTTTTGCGCGTGGGTAATTTCACGAATGTGTAAAGAGGAAAATTGTCAATTTTAGCGCTAAAATAATCCCAGTTGACTAGAAATTTAGTCCGATTCGCTGTACAGTTCTGGATTCATTATTAAATAGGAGCTGAATTCATTATGAAATCCCACTTTACATTCGCCACATTTGCTTGTTCATGCATATTAAAATGGTTAGCAACGTTTAACGTAATTACCAAACTCCAATCCAAGAAACACTTTTTCATCCATTACTCTCTTAATAAATAATGTAAGTTTTAATCCTTGCTCCTGTAGAATCCTTTCCGAACTCTAAAATTGATGAGAAGCAGTTAAAGAATGTACTCCACTACCATAAGCATTAAAATGAACGACCGGATAGTTATACGGTTGTCCAGTAAATTTCACCTGGAACATTAAATATTTTCTATTTTTAAATAATACATTAGGTTTCTTGCTTCATGTGTTCCTTACTGTTCATAAATAAAGAACAATAAAGTATTTCATTATTTACAGAAGATAACTCTTATTCCATAAAGAAGAATCAACAAAATCTTTATTTCTTACACGTTTTATTTGATTTTTATCGATGCCATTGTTTTCCAAAAAATAAAGTAAAATTTTAACGTATTTAGTGGATGTTTTTGTGTATTCATTCTTGTAACTGTATATTTATTGTTATTTATGCCTTACCTTATTTAAATTAAGAGAAAATTATCATTATTTTTTTCGGGCAACGATGGTTGAATGGTTACTGAACTGACTCAAATGTGAGATCAAGGATTCAGATCAAATTATTAATTTATAATCATGTAAAGATTAATCATGTAGTTTCATTGCAATTCGGCAAAGATGTAAGCAGTTATCACTTAAACTACAAAATATAGTACATAAAACAACAGTCGAGTCGAACCAAATATATTACTTTACAACAATCGAACAGTTAACGCAAATGACATGTTCTAGTTTATGATCATGTTTGACATGCGCAAGTTTAAAGCAGGCACGTGTTCTTAGGGTTCATTTTACTTTCATTTATTAATAATGATCATTAACGTACATCTCCTTTTCACTTTTTTTAAAAGTGCGATCATAAACTCTAACACAGTTCCAGTTTTCTGATGAAGTTTATTATAGCTCCAGGAGACAAGTTCTTAATTTCATCTACCGTAAGATACCTCTGACCTAATTGATTGAGTCTATGTGTGGTTAGACTGGGCATTCACATAGTATATGTCCTAACGATTTTTAGTCTTCTTCACAGACGGCATTTTCAGCTTTACCAATTTCGTACAAATGGTATTTTAAAGAACAATGGCAAGTGAGGACTCTTGTTATTATTTTAATGTCCCTCTTGCTGAGAGTTAGTAGTTCCTTGGCGTTTGCCGTAGCTGTAGAAATGAATTTTCTTGCTTGAAAAGTGTTGTGTGAAGGTTCCGGTCCGTAGTATGAAAGTTTAGCCCCTTTTTGAGCAAGTTCATCAGTTTTCTCGTTTTGTAAGATTCACTCGTGTCCTGGTACCCACCACAGGGTGACATGGTTTGCCTGGTATAGCAATTGGAGCAGGCAGTTCCAGACTAGCTTTGATTAAAAAGTGATGGCTTGTGTGAGGATAATGATGATATGAATTAATTTGGTAACATTTTACCGATTACTATAAACGTATTTAATACGATAGCATAAGTTTTGAAAAGCAGAACAAATCCTTGAGTCTCTTGACTCAAGTTTATTCCGTTCGCGTCGTATAAAACAGACAATATTAAATGCACTTTTAGATGTTAAGTACAATCAAAGTCATCTCCAAATCAATTTCCAATAAACTTGAGAAAATAAAAACTACTTATTGATCACTTGATCCTTGTCTCTTATTAAAATTTCCGGATAAAAATCCGGTGGATGGGATTTTCGCGTCGCACTGCGTATGTTGGCAGCATTGTTCGCTGAGGGCCCTTGTGCCGACACGGAGCGTCAAGAGCAGCGGGGGCGGCGCAGCACAACAGCCGGGATGAAAGGATCCCGTGATACACGAAACTTGCTTATATTGGAATAGAGTCAGGTTCTTTGCGTAAACAAATACGCCAGTCTCATTATATTCGCACTTCGCTCGCTAAGTTCCGCGAGCACCATTCAAACTACAACTTTATGTCAATCCAAATTCATTAAAAATTGCGTGTCAAAACTGCAATTAACTTAAAACATATATATTTTTAAATCGCAACAGCTTTTGAAGTTATAATTAGATGTTTCCGTTATGCGTACGATATAATTAATTTTTTTGTGCAATGAATTTAATTTAAATTAAAAAACATGCATATTAACAAATTAGTTTTTAATAAATTAAAATGTCAAAACAACAAAATGTTTAATATGTAATGAGTTACAGACAAAGTTCCCTCAAATTTTTTCGCTGACTGCGCGGAACAAAAGAATATGGGGGGGGAAAATGTTCAAAACATATGTAAAAGTGTGCATGTGAGTGGGCGGGTCCTGTGCCTGTGTTTGAAGGATTTTTTTTTCACTCGTTTTCGAGGTTGTAATATTGTGTTTACATTCCTGGTAGCTTAAATAATTATAAAGTAAATAAATCTGATCTCTCCAATGGCTCATATTTTACAAATACGTTAACATTATCTAAAGTTAATTGCTGCGGGTTGTGTGAAAAGTATAATAAGCCACTCGTTCTGTAAGTATTTACTATAATATAGTACATAAATATCATCTTCGGCTTCCAAAGCTCCGCTTCAGTTCATACCTTCTTATATAGGTATTAAAATATATTACATGTCTTGTATCTTATAGAACTATTAATGCAGAGTTTGGGAAAAGTAATAATACCAATGAAAATCGAAGTGTTTTTATATATCTCTTACATGTTTAATATCTTTTGTATTTCACTTGGTTTTTCCTGTAATTTGTAACGACTTCTCAAATTCTAAGATATCCACCACTCGAACAGTGGCGGATTTAAAGTTCTGCTGCCTAGGGGCTACCGGTAACTTGCGTTCCTCCTTTCCCTGCTTTACACTTTATTAAAAATTTTAGAGAATTGTTTTGATCTTCATTTTTCAGTGCCAGAAAATCATTAATATGTAGTGCCCTAAATTTTGTGCAACACTAGTTCTGAATAAATTAAAAACCAAATCCACATATAATTTGTGATTATTGTAGTGACTTCTAGTTAAGGTATTTAAAAAAAAGCCGCTCGTGGATTTTGCCGCCCTGGGCTATGACCCCTATAACCCTCCTCTAAACCCACCACTGCATTCGAATAAAGATAATACGATGTAATGAAAGACACACGTATACCAACCTATGATAATTGAGTGATCACCCATCCAACAATTTCCTTTTGCAATGTCTGCTTGGTGTTAACTACAATGTTATCACCCTAGCCGCATTGTGGTCTCGTCAGCTATGTTCACTGTGTATGAATGGATAAACTATTTTCGCCTGGCACAAAGGGCATTGTAAAAACTTCTGATCACGTTGTAGAATAATATTGTAAATTTCCACTAATTATCTCCGCTTTCCAGGCGGGTGGACTTAGCCGCGCTCGTAGGGTGAGCCGGACGTTCGATGTCATGTCGGCCGTGACGAAGACAGGGCGGAGCGGGGGCAGATCCCCAACCCCCTCGCCAATTTAAGCGAAGGCCGGCTACAATGTATAGCGCTCCTGCTGCTACGCTGCTAAAATATTCATTCCTTCGACTTGAGAGGCCGCTGCATCAAATATGAATGACCACGTGTATTTCACGGCACAGGCCCGGCCTGGCCCGCGAGACCTGCGCTAATCGAATTCGTTGTCATCGAACGTAATGTCCTATTTGCGGCGCGATACAGCCCGAGCTAATTTTCACCAAACATGTAACGCGCTCGGAATGCGTCTCTGGGGCGCCTCAATCCGGCCCTGGACCCACGCTACGACATGACAACATCCCCTGCTTCAGTGGCGTGCCCTCAAAACCATTCAATTTTTGGAAACAATTTTTTTTTCATAGATACGAATTTTGTATACTTTATTTCTAAAAGAATTAATTTGATCTTCGCAAGAAAGTGAGCTAAGGTAGGCAGAAATATGTAACTTGTGAACTGAATAGTCTTGTAAACATAGTACATTCAGTACCTAAATAAAAAAGATCGAAACCATGTACTAGATGTGATAGAAATTAGGTATATGAAATTTAACCAGTGAGAGAAATTGTTGAAAGGAATAATATTTGTTAGTAACTTTTTTCAATTTTTATTTTAGTTTTTACACTCACACAAATTAACGAATTGCTTATGTTTACAAGTAATATTTACGAGTTATATAAGTAATTTAATTTTTCTACTCCTGCTTTGAAAATACAATTTTCTGGTTTGTTTTTCACGCTGAAAGTGACTCTTTGCAGCACTAATAAATGTTTATTGCATTCTTGCTGCCATGGATACGCATCACTTGCGCATCACAAATACAAAATTTGCAATAAATGTCAAATTATGTTTAAAAAATAATTTTTTATTTCTTTATTTTTTAACTTGCAGGAGTAGAAAAAATAGTGTGTATAACACGTGTTCGACTTTCGTTTTGGTTCTACAAAGATAGACTTTCAGCACTTGATATACAAATAACTATTATAGTACTTGTCTTTGTTACACCCTGTATAGCGTCGCTAAAAACGAAAAGATCTTTTCTTAGTATTTGACAAACCTTTGTTATATTCAAATACGATCAAATTCATTAGCAAGTAAATAAGGAATTAAGTTTATAGGTACACCTATTCCCAATTTGACTTTGAATTAAAAAACCAAAAATAAAAATAAGTAAACAGCACGGCATTTTCATTTAAATTTATATAATTTAATCCCCATTTCGTTCAATAAAGTGCCAATATATTTTTTATTGAAGTCGTTTTTTGGTGCTTATCAGCTTATCCAAATTTAAAACCCATCGTACGCCACTGCTGAAAGTTACCGTGCTTCTCCTCTGTTTATCACTACCTCCTTCCGACTTTCTATTAGGGCCACTAACTTCAAACTGTCAGTGTAATATTGACTTCACTTAACGGCCGCATTAATATAAACACTAAAAGTTAAGATGATCACATTAAAACTAAGTCTAAAATGTTTACACCGATAAAAAGACTCGTTAAGTTACGTCCTAGACTTCTTCCAAAGCTATTCGCCTACCAGTTTATCAAATATTCACTAACGTATAAACTTATATGCTACGACTACATGTCACATAAAGTAGCCACTTCAGAAAAATTTTCTCGTCCAAAAACTTTACGCAGACCAGTAGGTAGCGTTCTTAAAAGTTTTTACTTCAATACATTTCTGACTAGTAATAATAATAAAACAAGTTTTGATTGACATAATTATTAGTTAATAAAAAATTATAAATAATGTGACAATATACATATTTAACAAGCAAATAGTAAATTACTTCAATCGTAACTGCTACCTAAAACCAATTTAACGAATATATTTTATATTTTACTTCCATCATAATTTATATTTAACGAACTAAAAACCGTGTGAAAATATAGCAATGAAATTCGTCATGCTTGAAAATAGCTAAGCATCAACCAACAACTTCTTCAAATCCACCCATTCCATTATTCTAAAAATAATCAAATGTCATCATACTACCGAATATGCTCGTTAAACGATAAAAATATGACTACTTTAATTGTTTTTTTTTTTCAATAAAAGTGGTTACTTGTATATTTCACAGCTACTGTTTTCAAATATCAAATATGTATATAAAATAATATGGGACATTTGTCATATCTTATCAACCCATACAGACTTGATTACAAAAACATTACTCACGAGAGAATATTATTAAATAATATTTATTAATTACGTGAAACCGGTAAACTATTGAATAAACCACGGATGTTATGAATCATACCAGGCCTTAGATGTCTTAAAATTCTTGTTCTCCGAGTTCGAAATTCGATTGACATCTGTGGCGGTTATGATACTCATAACTATCCTAGATATTAATAGCTATTATTCATTATGGGTTAGTAATACGTCTGTTTCTAGTCAACCAAACATTTGGGAAGTAACTTATTACTTACCGGTTTCACTTCCCCGCGAAGAAAAAAGGAAATATATTACCGGCTAATTTTTCTAATCTCTTAAATGTCATTGTCAAACTTATAGATAATAAAACGTTTAGTCATTTTCTTTAAGCTTCACGCACTTCTGGTAGAGTACACTCTACTCACTATCAAACATAAAGTTTGTAACACACACAATTACAGAAAAAAGCAATAAACCTTGTGATAACTGTACCGATAGAATAAATAAACGTTATTGCCTGTCATAGATCTCTATATTAATAAATAAATTATAATAAAACAGTAAAAAAAAAATTGAACAAAATTATTGTTACAATTATATAATTACTAATTGATTCTACGCACCTCAATTATCTAAATCAGCACTCGGCTATAAATCAAGCATTTCTCAGCTCGGTATGTAATATGCAGTATTCAAAGAAAAAAAATTGCTTACAACATCTCTCCTCATCCACATCAAGAGACCCACTCCACAGAATCCGGATTCCCACAAAGACAGGAATACAGGAGTAGCTACTTATTTAAATTAATGAACGGGCAGCATAACAGATGCAGTAGTATGAAATATCGTTGCAGGTAAACAGAAACTAGTTATCTTTAAGTTAAATATTCAGAGTGGTAGAAACTTGGCATCCGAATTTAGTATTCGGGAGGTACGACTATTCACACTGCACTGCTCTTACTCAGCAGCTAACCTACTTTCAGAAATGAAACGAAATGCATATTCTAAAATTAAAATCTGTTTGCTATCACCAGTTGATTTCAATCATAAAACTTGAGAAATTGCAGTGTGATGTAAGCTGCATCAAGCGGAAGGTGTAAAATTATTTTAACACATTCTAACTTTCATCGCTATTCTAAAGTAAATATTATTACAAATCTAAATAAATTCAGTGCACCATGAATATTAATATTATTGCATAAAACACGAGAATGAAAACGTTTAGAAATAAGTATATCAGCATAAATTTATTTCTTCTATATACCTAACAATATATTAACTTTTATGAATGGAACAAGAATAATGTATCTAGAAATAAATTTGTTTGAATAGTTTGTTGATATTTTAACAATATTTGTTCAGTTTTGTTGAGGTAATTTGGATTGACTCTTATTAGGTAATATTTCTTGCATTTCATCTTTAAAATACCATTTTTTAAAAGGTACCTATTTAACTACTACTAGCTCTAATCAAAAAGAACCTTAAAAAATGACAAGAATTCTTACTGGCAATTGTCTGTTACAATTCAATTTGTTAAAAATTGGTAAAGCTGAAAATGATATCCGTCAACTAAAAGAAGAGGACGAAGAATCATGGGAACACTTTTGTAAATGCCCAGTCGTAACCATATATAGATTCAACTAACCACTTCAAGAGGTATTTTACGGCAGATGAGAAGAAATTGACTCCTGGAGCTAAAATTGATTTCATGAAAAATTTGAAACTGTTTCCGGAAAACAAAGTAAGGGCACAATCAATCTTATAGGTAGCGGTGACAAAAGAGACAACATTTAAATTCCAAATTTACAGTTGCAGTTACTATTCAGGCACACTGACATGACATGGGTAGGCAAACTATAAATATTCTTTCTTCTGAAAAATCTTTTTGTAATTATGGTAATAAGTTTTGCGCATGCTGTGTATGTTTGTTATGTAATCATATTTGATGAAGTATGAATGTAAGTAAGTCCTTATTTTCAAGGAAGCTACAAAAGCTCGAGGCGTACGTCGAAGTTCTAATAACTTTTGAGGATGTTGTGATGCATGTACGGTGTTGCATACTATATTTTTCATGTGAAAAATTAGTCTTAAATATTTAAAAATAAAGTCTGTTTGACATTTACCATCAACATTATTAATTTTTTACTACATTTTTTCAATCTAAGTTACCTATGTTTGTTGCTTTGTTACTATATTAAACAATATATTATTTACCTAGGAATTTAAGTGAAATTATTAAAGTACAACAAAATAATATTTCGTTAATAGACAGTGATGATCACTAGAAATGATATATCTATAATATTGTGCACTGTTTAAACTAATTAAGAAGTTAGGATTTTAGTGCGTTTCTCACGGTAATAAACAATAATCGAAGAATACGATTCATAATTGATAATTAGCCCTTGCTGAACTAATTTAAGTTAACAAGTCAATTTTTGCTGTGGTAATTAAGAATTGTCATTAGGATTCCGATCAGCGATCAGACTAGAGGAAGGAATGCAGTGTAATTAAAATGACTTTATTCAATTGTTAAGCTGACGTTTCTTCCCGTTCCGGTGTTCACGGCAGAGATTTATGCGATAACTTCACGACCTGTCAAAGCAAATGCGTCAGCTTTATTTGATTTAATATGAGATCGGGAATATTTTAATGTAGCAAAAAATGTGACGGCTGCTACTATCTTCGTGATTCACTGAAATGTGTTTTAAATTCCCTTCGTAAAATGGTCGATAAAAAATTTTATCTGCGATTTAGAGCTATTTAAATGTTTAACATGTAAATTTACTCTGCGTTTTAATTCTCTTACAGTAATTAAACACAATTTTAAAAGCTTTTTTACCGTTAAAGCTCAGGAGCTTTTAAATTATATAGTTATTCTTACATAAAAGTTTCAAAATTTCAATCAACTTTTCATAAACAAAATGTTCTTTCATTATAATCTTACTTAAATTGCAAACTTTAATTATTTTTTAACTTAAAACTCAACGTAATGAAATAATAAATGACATAAATACTTTTTGCACTTTCACTTTTTTCTCTCTCATTTTGTGACTAAAGTAATACTTTTATTTCTTAGAATTAAAATTATTTTCGACTTCGTCTCGGTAAATATCTTCAATTTTACAAACTTGTAATGTCAGATTTGCTGCTAAATTATGTTGCCACAATACTCAAGAGGAGACCATTATTAAAGTTTCGAGGTGAAGTCAAGATCAAGACGAGATCAGTGTTGAATTCCGTTGTGAGTCTTACATGCAATAATTATTACTAGTACAAATTTACTTTTAAATTAATATAAAAAATATTTGAGTCTTTTCTCATCCATAATATCATTTATTTCTGAATTTGCGCAGAATTTTTAAACATAATTGAATTATTACTGGTTAAATTTTAAAAAAAGGATTGTTAAATATGTACTAATAAACAAAAGCAAATCGAGTGTTTCGCCGAGACACAAAATCACGTTTCTCGAAATAAAGTTGACTGAATCATCTCTTGTATCGTTTCGTGGCAAAACTAATTTTTCCATTAAATAAAATTAAGCATTAAACAGGTTGCATAAAAATAAGATTTAAAAAAAATAAAAAAATAAAAATCTGATTTTTTTAAAAAGGTATAGTATAATTTCAAAAAAGTGTTTCCCAAAATAGCATTTATTATAAAAAAAGCGTTGTATAGAATAAGTAAAAGTTTAAAGAAACAATAAAAAACGACAGTAAAATCCGTTATAGTGACAAATTGATTATAACGTCGAAATTATATGATCACATAAGCTAACGTTATTGTACTTCGGTTATAGCGACAAAATTTTTGGAATACTTTCGATGTCGTTATAACTGGATTTTATTTTAACAAATTTCAAAGTACATTAAAAAAATCACACTTTAGTGCAAATTCAAAATAATATATCAGTGAAATCTTAAAAGTATTGCTACATGGTAACATTCCCCACACAGCTTTTCTCCCAATTTTCGTAAATGTGGAATGTTAAATAACAATTGCAGAATATGTGACTTAAATCAATAATTTAGAAAAATCACTGAATTAAATCAATGCAAACCTGGCATTATATTATACACCATAATTAAATGCAAACAAGTGAATGTATATTTTCGATATAAAAAATATAAAAAAGCTTCATGCACAATACAAAAAAGAAATATATTCATATTCCGGAAATTTTACATGCAAATTTAATCTTTTGTATGTATTTTTTATTAACAAATTTAACTGTATATATTTACATTGGCATATTAAAATAATATTACATATCCGAAACAAAATTTTTGTCAAAAAATAAATGAAAAACAAGAAAACAGCATAAACGCACTACTAAACTTTGTATCCCATATAAATTTTTAAATAAAATGTCATATTTCAAACAGCATATGCAGTTTCAAACAAACATATCAAACACCGACACAAGCTGACAACAAACACGAAATAAAAAGCAAACAAAGCAAATTCCTCACAAACACAACACTAAAGTGTCAAACGAATAGCCATAGTAAAGGGGCAAACTTTATTTGCGAAAGACGAACGGAAAAGTAAACACACAGCCTGCGGCAGGAAAAAATTCACCCGATAAAATGAACATAACCTACCGGAAATGTTAAATATTTATAAACGGACGGGAGATGAAACGGATACGCGATACTCGGCGATCGTCGCGTACGCATCGCGGACTTTTAACGCGGCGCTGGGAATTAATGCACAGCCCTCTGTGCAACTTATTTATGCTGCTGAATAATTCCTTTCATTGCCTTCGCTTCTCTACGCATGCCGTTTCCTTACATCACTTTTTATTTTATTGTTTCTCTTGTTTTTATTGCCGATCGCTTCATACGTTCCGAAGCAGCTGTTGAAAGGATATGTACACTTTTCAATAACTTATTTGATGAACGCAATCCTACAATATCAATCTCTCCTTTATATGTTTTTCTCAAAGAAATCTGTATTGGTACAATAATGAAATTTATTACTTCAGTCTTTTAGAATCTCATACACATTAATAAATTATTATATTTTGATTGTACAAACAAACAAATATTTAATGAACAACATTACATACAGATTTCACATGAGATTATTACATCGAAACCATTTTTATCACATCCTGCTAAACGGTGATACAAGAGAAGTAACTTCCGCATTACGTTGCTTAAATTTCCCATGAGACAGGTAGGTACTTAGTTTCTTTAAGAAAGCGTTGTCTAAATCGGATTATGATATTATGTATCATAGTATCAATTTCTAAATAATTCGTATTATAATAAATTTAGCATTATACGAATAAACATTGCTGAAAATGTAAATACGATTATACCTTCCTCAAAATGTAATTCAGGTTTAACCTAATATTAAGCCCGTAGTAGTAGTTTCTTTAACTATAATTTTGATTTTGATATCTTTCGTATACTGCTACAAGTAGCTAAAACGAAAATTGTAGGCAAATCGCACTACATCCAAATTTCAAATTTATTCAACGGTAGTTCAGATTTTTTAACAATCGAATACTTGGCTATCACAAATAAATCCATATTTTTAAGTGCACTAATCATTCACCTAACACTGCTTTGTAAGAGTTTATTTGTATATTGTTATCTTTAAAACAACCAATGAATAATTTTAGAATATTATATGGACGAGTAGCAATAACTTGTATGTATATTTTTCAATTTTACTTCCATAAAATTATGTCATGCTTCAGTTTCGCTATGAATAAAATATGTATTTTCCGTGCCACCGTTGATGTAAGTAGAACTATAGCAATATATCTAAGCTGTAAGTGACTGATAACTTTTATTATTTGATTAAAATTGTTCAATTGTCAACGGAGAGATATAGAAAATAACAGTATTTTTACAGTCCAATTTTTGATAAAGACGAATTGAGTAATATTATACATGATCGAAATTTTAATCAAACACACCATAGAATACTCAAGCCAAGTTTACAACAGCCAGCAACAGTAGGTACTTTTCGCGCTACCTGAAGTAAATAACTTCAAATAAAGTTAAAGCATTTGTAAAATGTGGACCACTTGACAGTTAAGATTAATTTAATTGCAACTTGAGGTTCCATTGCTGGAGGTCATAATTGTCGATAATTCTAATAATGCTCTAAAATAAAAACTATGAAATATTTAATGTCTTTAATTGCAATGTCCAAATATCTAAAGATACGGAATAAACATGATAAATATGAGCACATTGCTACACTACTGATTTAGCAATGGAACTGCTTATTTTGCACTGCCGAATTACGCTTCTCAATGCGCGCGATATAAGCATCTTGCTATATGATATTGTTATAAACATAGTGCTGCTAGCCTTTTTCGCCCTTCTTAGTTCCCTGTAACGGCGTAGGCGTTGATAATGGTAACCAAATGATAAATATTATTAAAAGCTTACTTAATTCTCCTGCAGAGTGTAAAGCCTAAAAATGGATCGAAAAAGGATCGTTTTTTTTTAAGATAATACCCAGTATAATTAACATTTAACGTAATAGAAAATGTTGTAAAGCGTAAGATTAATAGTAACATGAACATAGACGTACAGAGTTGTGTAGCTAGGTGAAGTACAAACAAGCTAGGTCGTGAGACAGCGTGCGGATAATAGAGAAGTTAGAGGAGTCACCCCCGGGTCGGCGGCTTACGGAAGCCGCAGCGCCGCGCCGCGGTGTTGTAACAACGCTCCGCTAATACGCTGACCCGCCTAATCAATTTCACTACGGTTTGTTTCATGTGTTTTGTTAAATCCCTCCTAATCATTTGTTTCTCTTTGCCAAGGCCGATGAGAACGAGAATGGAATTGTGATATGCGAATAACGTAAGTAAATGAGAACAATGCTTGTTTTACATTGTTTTACTTGGGTTACCATCTACGGTGGATCGTGAGTGTTTCACTTCCTGTTCCTACGTGTTATTTCATATTCACTTATGTTTATTAACAATTTGCACTGTTTCTTTAATACTTCTTCTCTTACAATTTGCAAGTAATTTAGTCGAAGTCACTTATTTTTTAAATAAAAATGTATTTCTTTCACTCAATTATTTGAACATTTTACTTGCATTTTTGTGGAAAGCATGGTCTTCAAGCAACACTTTCTGTAAGGGACTTACAGTTTATATTGAATTTATACCAATTGGACACATCAATGATTCATATATTTATATTATCTATATAAATTAATAATATAAAACGATTACAAATAATTTGCAGACTCTGTTCGGCTAGTCGTTAGCGATCATACTACAGGTTCAACACACGATACTCATGGAGGTTTGTTTGTGTACGTTTATTTCATCGTATTACCCTCTGACTGATATCTAATTTGATGCAACCAGTATAACACATTCGTATTTAAGAACAAACAAAAAAGTGTCCAAATCTTTGTTGTTAATAACAAGACTGGAAGGCACATTATTGGATTGATAATATAATATATGGGTATTATGAGTTACTCTGATACTGACATTCGGATAAAAAGAGCAGAAAAAAAGCAATTGTATTCATTGAACAATCCGCAATTTACGGCTTAGTAAAATTGCCCTCTTTAGAACATAAAACACTTCTATAAGGCCTTATTACATAAATAACTATTATAACATTTGTATCAGTTTTCTGCAGTTAATTATACAAAAGTATATTTACGTATATCTGGAAAGTGTAAATTTGTAAACTTCAAGCTTATGTAAAATGTAGGTACAGATAGGTATCATAAAGATTACATATATTTACCCAACCATTTAAAAATATTAAAAACGTTCTAAAAGTAGAGTGTATGAATATTTTATATACATTATTTTATGTAAATAAGGGTCTAAGAAAGGAAAAAGAGCAATTTGATTTTCTTTTTAGTAAACACAAACGACGGAACAATATCATAAGTTCTGTTTTATTCCTTTAAAGTATACAAAAGATACAAATCAAATTTAGTGCAGGGATTTAGGTACACTCAAGATGAAATAAATTTAGGAACAATATAAAGTAAATAATGCATGAAAGTACACCGTAGGCAAACGTCCCCGAATCGAAAGAATAAGGACCCCCGAAGACAAATACTTAAGAGTGTGATAAGCAAGATAGCAGTAAGTCACAAGCGTTTCTTTGTTCCTTACGGGGGCAAGTAACAATTTATTTCCTTTGTAATTTTAAAAACAATCAGAGAAATAATTTAAGCAGTATTTTGAACGAAAGCGTAATAAATATTAATATACCTATGAGTATTAAGAGTAATAGGTATAACCGCCGCAGATTATGAAGACGTTATTAATAAATGTTGTTTTATAAAATTCTCTTATCAATAATGTTTTTGTGATCATTTTAAAAATAGTTATCTATAGATGTTACAAATAAGTCACATAGGTACTATATTTTTCTTTTATTGTAAATTAAAAAAGCAATACGTTTGTTTAACGCCATTTTACTCACTAATGAAAAAATAATAAATAGATATTTCAAAAAATACACGTAAATAATTTGTTAATGTAGTTATTTTTACATGGTAACATTTTTCTGTCCTGGCATTATAAATTATCTGTCGTATTATTTATTTTTGTCCACATTTTTTCCTTTTCCATTAAAGCAAACAGCTGATTTTTAAATTGTAAATAATTTGTAATATTTTAGCCTAACAAACAATGACACAAGACCGTTTGATCGTTTGAATTTATACTTGACTGGTATGAAAATAAATTTATAAGTGGTAGATAGTAACTTTCTTATAAATTTATTACTAACTTAATATATTTCCTGAATAATGTCCAAAAATTATCATTTTTGTTTAATTACAGTTTTAAATATTTTATTATTAAAAAGGTAATTTTTTGAGAAGCCAGTTTATGTTTATATAAAATTCTAATAAGGAATATTATTTTTATGATAAACAATAAAAAGTTTAGGGGGTGAAAATTTTATCTATGGCACCCAGGCGTCAATGTACTTTGGAGCGTCATTGCATATAATGCTATATACATTTAAGAATACGTTTTTTGGGCCCGACCAATAATTCCTTGAAGTTGGCGCCCATGCTCTGCGATATAATAGATAGAGCTGTGCAAGACGTATAAATGCCGCACATTTCGTGACTTCCGTCCTACCTATCGCCTGAAATTCACGGGAGGTTAACAAAATACAGCAATAAAAATGAAAAATACATGTACAGTGGGGGTGGGTGCGATCCGCAGGCAGAGCCGCACCAGGACGGGCATTACTCCGCTCTGCGAACCTGCTTCCGGTACACATCGCCCTAAACCGGAACAAGGAGTTTACGCCGTGGTGCGTGCACTCATTTATTTAAAGCACCGTTAAAATACTTTGTAATCGCGGACTACATCTCTTTATACCACAATGCACGACTAATCTAAATGACATTTTAACCTTTTCCTTGTAATTTGTCATACCTTGCATATATGCGTTTTTCATATTATTATAATAATGATATAAAAAGTTATACCGGAATTATACAATTATGTCCTATCTTGACATTTCAAAATGTCTTATCCTATTCTAGGCTAACACTAAGCAAAATTACTTTTTACTACTCAACATTGCATTACTGAAAAAGAAATTGTGGTAGTATTTATTTACTGCTATTCTGAATTTATCTTACATACCATTACCATATTATAACATCACTACTTTAAAAAAGATAGTAAGAAGACATGTTCAGCAGTAAAATAAAGACTACTTTTACCTTAATTTTAAAATTGTCTTATTTTAAAATCAATCAACAACCTACTTGCTTGTATCATATACCTATGTTGTCCATGAAAAATTATAATTACTGCCATTCGTATTCATACAAATAGATATATCGTGGGAACGTTACAAATGAATTATAAAGTTCTTAAAATAAATACTAGTATTATGTTTTTCCTACATAGATGGCTGTAAGAAATAAAATTTATAAACGTCAGCTAAATATAGTTTTTTAAATAATATTTATTCCTGCAAGTGATAACCGAAATTTTGACAGCAACGTTATTTATGTAAAAAAAATAAAAGGCAGAAGTGGTATTTCAGTGAAGGTAGACTCTTTGGTTCGTTGTGGATATTATGTCACAGGCAGTCACAGGGGCACGCCCCCTTTTTTATTTTCGAATTTCTCTTATAAATATTTAATATTTTATAACAATTTTTACATCATTACACTTTATTTAACTCAAATTTTAATTTGCATTTTAAATTTCTTTAAAATAGATCCACATGGAAAACCTTGTTTTCAACTACGTGAAGCGAATGGAAAAGTCAGATTTACACTAGCGGTATTTTTATAGTCTTTTATACATTTAATGTGCAGAAATCTGTCAATATTAGTTCTTAAACGAACTGTTTCATTTAAAGTCACAAAAATGCAAAAAACAATAAGGAAACATAACCTCAAAACTTATGACAGCTGATGTATCACAAACTTGACGAAGCATTTAGCCAGTTAGAAGCGTCAATTTTGGAGGTGAAGTAAAAATTAATTACTTAGAATATTTGTAAAAAGGATACAACTAATAGTTTGAATATTGTTTACCTACTACTAGAGGCGCACCTAGATATTGGTTTTGAGGTGGATTTCAAATACAGATTTTTCATTTTATTTTGTACACTATTGTTATTTCGCAGTACTTTATTAAAAAATAATAAATAAAAAAAAACTTATCGCGGGACGAAAGGCCACTGTACTCTATATTGCCATCTTGGTTCTTATCATGATATTTTTTCAATTTTTTGGATAGTTTACAGACTAATACTCTTTTTTGAGTAATATTTGCATGCTTTCCTCTTCTTAGGTAAGTATTAAATATATTTCGCATATTTTTAACAAACCTGAGTAACTCATCATAGAAATCAATAAGTTCAACAAGGCTCACATCAATTGACATGCATTATATAATCAATACATATTTATTTTTTACTTTAATAAGGTATTTAATTAATTTCGGGGGGTGTTAATTATGAAATTGGCGTATGGCAAATCCTTTGTTTTATTAATTATATAATATTAAGTAGATATTTCTTGACAAGTGAAAATATTGTATTGAAAGGATATAGGAGTAAATGTTTGTTTTAGTGTAAGTAAAGGGTAAGATGTTATGTTTTATCGTAACCGTAACCGTATTTATGAAACTGTTTGTGTGTAAGCATTGCATAAACTGTTAAAGACAGCGATATTCGCCGGCATTTACACTTTCAGTTGCAGATGTGTATTAATTAATTCCATTCTGGATGACATATTTATTAACGCAGGTTTCCAGTCCTTTACACAGCCAACTACAAGTACTTGTGCAAGTGCAGTGGCGTACAGCGAGCTGTAATGACTTTTTTAAAATACCATCACATGATGGAAGAGGGCACATCCGACATAACGTATAATAACGCGCGCACAAAGGCCTCGCTCTGACATTTTCCATCACTTCATCCACTTGTGCCGCGGCCGGAGGTAGCGGGTAGCGTGCCCGTGCGATTGGGCCACGCTAACAACTCTCCAACTGATTAAAACTGAAGTGACGTCACGACGAGATTTATACGCCTATACGCGTCAGGCGCCCTCGTGACGGACGCCACTGAGACAGAATTGCGCGTGAAATATTAATTAATGATTGGTTTGACGGCTCGTGACATGGATACCAACTGACTGATTGTGACCGATATTGAAAAATCCCTGTTGTGAAATGTTACCATCATACGCCGATGTTTTGCTTTTGTTTTCATGTTTTTTTCCTTTTTTAATTAATTAAATCGGGTCATTGAGGGCAATTGATTTTTTTCATGTTTTGTAAATATAATTAAAATGAATGTATTGTAGAATAGAAAATTTCAACTGCATATTCATAATGTTTAACTATACTGTCAGAAAATAAAAAATGCACATGATGAGTGACAAAAACAAAACAATAAAATATGCATTTGGATTATTGAATACACATATTGGATTTTCATTTCGTTGCATTAGTATCTTTTTTGGGATTCAATATTTAAATTGCCTGAATTTTAATTACTTTTTTTAGTTTTTGTTTTCATATATAGTATAGCAAAACCGGATAAAAAGAACACTGACGTCATCAATGACATCATCAATTTTTAAGCTTTAATATTGGTATGTTTGCTTTACCTACGTTTACATATATACCCCTATGAATCGGCCTAAAATGTGTTCATAGAAATATGTCACATTGTTATAAAAAAAATTCTAATTCAGATTGGAAAAAGTCTGCTTATTGTTACACATTTTATACAACCTGTTTATGTCAGACAATATTTTTATACATATACCTACACGAAAATTTATAAGCAAATAATTAACAAATAAATATTTTCGATTATAGCGGTTCTGTAGTTACAAATGTTCTTAGTAGGTATATAAATTATTTGGTAAATCACTACATCATACATTATTTTGGATCATACTATTTGCTGTATGTTTTATAATTTATCAGCCTGTTAATGTGAAATGATTCTAATGTTCACAATTTATAGGTATTGAAGTTTTCTGTCTAATATAACCTGAATCGGTTTTCATGTTTCTCTCGCGATATTATGTGTAAATTGAGAATAAATAAAAATAAAATTACGTTCACAATCTGCTTTCATCTATCACTATTCTCGATTTGGGGTACAAAGCACTACAAATACAACTTCCTGCATCAAGTCCTCGGAAGATGTCCCGATAACTCCACAACAATGATTCCCCAAATTTCCGCAAGAGGTCGGGAGCATAGTCGTTGCCTTGCTGATGAAAACCAATCACAGGGCGGACGCGCGGACATCTGACAATCGCTTCATAACATCAAGACACCGTCGACGAGATGATGACAAGGTCACAAGATTGCTGGACTTTGACCAGCGGACAAAATGCGACTTCGGGTTATTTCCGGACACAAGAATGATGGAGGACAAGAAAATACTTTTGGATTAGAAAAGAAATGTTATTGACCGACTTTTATGAAGCTACGATGGTTTTTTTTCTTGTTCGAACGAGGATATTTTAGATATCAAATAATTTTTAATTCTGATATTGAATTTTAAAGGTTAGTCACAGAGAATACATAGTTTTATAACCCATTATAAATGTATTTGTCAGTAAAAATATAACATACTCGGTCATGTATGTATATTTATTAAGAGAAATGTCTGACTATAACTCGAATTAAGAGAAATATGTGACCATAGGTTCAACAGAGGTTCCCATTAATTTTACATTATTTAATATATTAATTTGAATATAAAAATTAAAAATGTATTTTTCATTTTATAAAAACGTTATCATCTTAAGAGATGAAAAACAGAGAACTATTGACATCGTGAAAAAAGTGAAATTTAGTAATAAGTATAAAATGAAAATATGATACATATTTCTATTACTCCTTATTGTATATAAACTTGAAACAGTTACAAATATTTCTATTGTCAATTGTTTGATACATTATTATACTTTGATTAAGTCAAATAGAGAGGCCTAAAATTATTATTTGAATGGAGCTCCAAAAACAGCTGCATTAGTGACATTTGTTACAAGAAAAATATTTACTAACTATTTGAGTATCATTATGCACAAGATAAAATTGCTGATTTCGTAAAGTTAAATCAAATTTATAGCAGTTATCTTTGCTACACAAAAACTAGCGTATCTGTTACTGATTGGAAGTTGGTAACGCAATTTGAAATGGCATTGAAATGAAACAATTAAAACTGTCAACTAAAAATAATAAATTTAAAAGTTTATCTATTCTAATGAGTCATCTAGACGGAGGATGAGATTTAAATTAAAGACTTTTTGTTTTATGGAGGAGTGTTTGTTCTATTTTACAATCAGATTGAAGAGACTACGTAATCAAAAGTTGGAAAAAGTTAAACGAGAAGCAGATTGTTTTTCAATTAAAGTCATGTCAAGGAAACCCGAGTAAATTCGTTAAGTAATTACGTTGTTAATGCAAGATTTCCATGAAATTAAATAAGACAAAAGAATTAACAAACCTTTTATTTTATCCGCTAAAATCTGGAGCAGAAGAGGTTAAACATTTCTGGGAAAAACAAGCCGCTAATAAAACTCTCATTATCATAAATAAATGAAACGTTTACTGAAGTCACCCCCGCTAAAAGACGCTCAAAACAGAAGCGGCGGAACCGAAACACGCTTTCTTTTCTTTCGTTTCAGGGGACTCGTTATCTTCTCTGCTTCAATTAGCACGCGGTGAATAACGCCATCCCCATTCTTTCCAATCATCGCAGCCCCGGAGAAAATTTGGCTAAATACGATATAATGAGTCATGGTATTAATTACGTAGATAACATTTTGTAAGCTAAATTAATGTTGCTGTTGTTAAAATTATTACTTAAAAATTCTGAAAAGACTGCATACCAAATATAATGATTACCAAAATAAATGATAAAACGAAAATACTAATAAGTAAATGGTTAAAGCTACTAAATGAACAATACTTTTATCATTTTACAACCACTGGACTACATTATATAAGTTGACAGATACATTACTTTACATCTATAATAATGAATTAATCAGAAGGAATCTCAATACAACATTATATTTTGTACAGAGAACAACAATGGATAATATACAAATCTCAAAAATATATTGATTTTGGTTTATTCAATGGCACATTTTATATAAATTTTCACGTTATAAGGTCACTAGAATTCGATTTTCTTATATTTATACTGGTGTCTCTGTGCATTTTTGTTATGCCTGATTTGACCCTCACGAATAAATTTCTGTTGCATGATTTATTCAACAGATAACACTTATTATTATCTCATTATTGTACATGTTACAGAGGGATACGTATGCTATCTGCATCCAACCAACGACAAAAATGAAATAGAAACAGTAATATAACTCCGGTAATGGATATTTTGAAATATTTCAAAATAAATGTCATTCATGTTGTTTATTAAGATGATTTTTGCGTCATTGAGTGTCGGAAATTATGATTTTCGTATATTTCATATTTTTATTTCATATATACGAGCTGTATTAATTACGTAATAAGACTGATTTAAAAAAAATGTTTGAATAAAATTAAAATTCAATATTGTTTTCCTTAAAATAACTTCAGTGCTGGAGACGGTTCTTCCTATCCTCAAGACAGTACTAGAACTCGGAAACTGGCATCATCTTCAGCTGGTCGGTTACAGCCGTTTAAATATTTTGAAGCCTACAAATACCACTTTCTACGGAGCAAAACCTAATAGCACACCGTTGTTTGAAATTGACGTTACTCATTTTTAGAAGTCATAAGAAAAAACTGTTCTACGGAAAATATCGCTACAGACAACCAAATGACTCTAGCGAGTTCAAACTCATATTGCCCAAGTCCCGCGTCCCAAGTGTTACACCGAGCGCTACGTTGCCAGTCTTATTACTTAATTTATACACCTTGTATGTACATATGTTTCATATGTTTATATAAGACTGTCAGTTTTGACATTCGTTTACTTGGGAAATCACACGATTTCACCTGATAAGATGATGTCATCAATCCTCCTTTTCCCCTTAGAGATTTGAATCACCTGGTTACGATTCATAACGTAAGGATCAACTTAAGCAACAAAATTACCTAACTACAATAGTTTATCGTACATTTGTAAAATATGTTATTATAAATTTCAGTAAGAGGGTTTATCGTAAAATTAAAAAAACCAACAGAAATGTACATAAATTTAAATCAATAACATTCCCACGCCTTTTTTGTTCTGTATCGTAAACATAGCAGGAATGCAAATAAAAAAATGTACATATTACAAATGTACCATAAGTACTCACATAACAACATTGTAAACATCATGACAAAGAATGGAACAAACTTCCAAAGATTTGAACTGGCATATAACCATATACACATTGAAATAACCGGTGCGGAAATGCTAATTAAAAACTCTTTATACCCAAAGGATCTAAGTAAAACAGTTATATTAAACACGGCCATTGTCAGGGCGAGGCCAATTCCACCTCAGCCTGGGACGATATTATGCAGAACAAAAAGAAACATATCAGCCGTGCCAACTTGATCTCCTAATAAAGGCGTTTAATAACAGCGGCAAAGCAAACACCGGAGCTATTGACTTGGACGTTTTAACCTGCGGTAAAAATGCCCCTAACAAGTCTCCCGGGTGCCCTCCATTGTCGCCGAAGGAACCCGAGGCCTCTCGAACCTCCCCGAAGCCCGGAAAGTTGTTTAATATTTGACAATCGCTGATTTAATTTGTCGTTCGTATTAATATCGCTTGAGTTTCGGCAGGTAATAATGAGCCAACTGCCGCTCAAGATTGTTCCGTCAAGTTTCAAGGGAATGCTCTTTGCTTCCTGTATCAAGTTTAAAGCGTAATGTAAACTTTTAATAAGTTATATCAGTGCGTTGTTAATGTGTTTAATTGAATAGTGCTTGTTTAGTTTTGTAACTTTAGATTGACGGGATATGCCAGTCTTGGTAATTTTACTCTGAATATACTTTTCCTGAAAAACTTCACATCAATTCCTGAATGATGAAAGAAATAAAATATCAACTATTTGTGTTTGTATCATTTACGGAAATAATTTATAATATAATAGAAATTAAATACCATTTCATGACATGTATCATTTTAATTAATTGATTATACACTATTGTCTATTTATAACAGTATATCCATTAATCATATTTATTATTGCGTAAATTTAAAAATATATAGGTAATTTGGATATACACAATTGTCATTCATTTCAAAACATTCATTATATCATGAATGAAATTGTTAATAAATGATGTAATTGTTTCTGTACAAATAGAACAAATGTAAAAGTAAAACAAATAAAGTTTATACACTTTAATTATATTTAAAATTACATTTTTACCAACTGCCCTCTGCATAATTATAATTACATTTCATAATTTTAGCAACCTTTGCACTACTTTTTAGAATGTTGTCCGTTTACACGTATGGTGGATCGTACATCAGTAAAGGAAAAAAAGTATTCTAATTTTTTAAAGTTTTTTATTGAATATATATACACGAAATAAATTTTATATTATTATATTTATTACATTACTTTTGAACCGCCATTTATTAGAATTACTTCCCTTAAACGGTTTGTCACACTTCCCACTAATTTTCTTGGAGTTTGGGATTTAATTTGACCCCATTCTAAATATAATATATATTATTATATATTATAAATAAATATAATAGTTCTTTTATATTCCTTGAGCCCCTTGTTTTACACATTTTTTAAAAATAAATCCCAAAAATGTACAATGGAATTTATATCTAGAAACTGTGGATGCGTTTTTAATTGTTGTCTACAATTGTACACACTAACTATTCTAGTAGTTTGCGTGTAGTATGTTTGGAGTCATTATCTTGTTAAAAGATATCAGTATCCTTTAACAGTATATTATTTAACAAGCATAATATGTAGGCTATATTACATGAGGATGTAATTAAAAATACTAGCGATAGCGAGTATTTTTAATCATCCGAGTGTAATGTAGCCATATTATGCGAGTCAAATACTATACTCTATCTACAACTATCAGACATATAAAAAATCATATTATTTCATAAATATTCAGTTAGGTGTGAGTAGTTCACATATAGCTTAACAGATAGCGCCACAGTAGCTCTTAAATGTCAAAATAGCTATTCAAATTGTAATTATTATACTTTTATAATCATTTATATTGATATTTATAATAAAAAATATATTATTAATAAATTAACAGTTTATTAAAATGTTATGTGTTAAATTATATGCTCTATTTATTACAGAAAAATGTAGCCTGTAATATAACGTTTCATATTACACTTGTGTAATATGAGTAGTATATTATATGTAGTATCACACGTATAATGTATCCATATTTCAATAGTTGTAGATAAACCTAATTTATTAGCATATTTTTCCAAATTATCTGTTATAATATTCAAATTACTCATTTGGTTCTATTTTCCATTAATAAATATTAAGTTTCCCACTCCTGCAGTCATACAGCCCCATACAAGCACAGATCCTACTATATATTTCACAATTGCGTATATTTTTTTTTTATTTGTATGTTCAGATGTACTTAATTCCTTGAAATAACATATAAATTAAAATTTTGAATGTTTTTGTTATAGTGCACTGAGTTTCGGCAAGGGAAATATTTCAAACAAAATGAAGTTAAATTAATAGATGAATATTTTACCATTAGCCCCCTTATCAATTTCCTTTACCACTACCTCGAACTCCCCATATCCTCACAATTCAAATTTACCTTCCCTCAGTAGTACCACCAGGAGAGCCATCCAATAAACAATATCCCTAAATTAATCTCACTTCCACCGATAGACGTCAAAATTCGCATTTAGTAAAGCCTGTGCCCGTTTTATATTTGATCGAAGGAAAATATTTGATATGGCAATCACTGGCGATAAATAGAGCGTGCTCGGAGCCTGATTGAAACATCCACATTCCGGCAGGGGCGGCGGTGCGGGGGTGGCAGCGGCGCACCTGCCCCTGTCTTCCCGGGAAGATATTGAAGTCAGCTTGATAGAGACGAGGGTTACGTTTATTAAATGCGGCAAGGTGCATCTCGTGTGTGCCGCTCGCGCTAAATCACACTAGACACAGGCAGAGATACAGCTTGTATGCGCAAATTAAATGAACTGCGTTGGATTGGTTTAACTATTTCGATCGTGAAATATTGTATTAGCTTGTATTCATGGCGAAAAACATCAATTCGCGAAGTAGTCTATGTTCATATACAAACATACGTTTAATTATTGAATTGAAGGATGTAGGCTATATTTTTAAGGCTGTTAATCCGAACTGAGTGGAATATTAGATCT
Organism: Stenolophus ochropezus; assembly: GCA_035578165.1. Lineage (NCBI taxonomy): Eukaryota > Metazoa > Arthropoda > Insecta > Coleoptera > Carabidae > Stenolophus > Stenolophus ochropezus. The sequence goes on along the minus strand of JAQOWZ010000010.1, from coordinate 17,719,579 downwards.
GAATCTGGGGTTCAAATCCCAATGTCTAACTAAAAAACTAACGCTGTACTCAACTGGTTCGGAACCCATTACAAACTAAAGGTCACTTATAAAAGCTAAGTAGAATTCAGACAATAAAATAAACCTTTCAATTGATGATTAACATTTTGATTAATTTCAAATTAATCATGGATAGTAATTTTTGCAAAATTTAACAACTTAGTGGTTTTTAACTTGTGACAATTTTAAATTTGTAATTTCTGTTCATTGTAATTTTATCAAAAAAACATTTCTTAGGTAAGTAAATGTGTTAAAAAATATACCATGGCGAGTAATTCAACTAAGCGATCTGACAATTTCTCTGAATTTGCTATAGACTACTCCCCTACTTTGTCATATTCTTCGATGTGATTTGACCTGAAACGTATAATTTTTGGACTCTGTGGCTCTTCACCGCTACTATAAACATTCATATCATAAGTATCATCAATCATCGATTCAAAAATTTTCAATAAATCCGCAATGTAACTTTTGACGTTCAATTTCAAATTAATTTATAGAACATCGTATGACTAGGTTAATCAAGAGTAAACATGAACTTTTTTTTTATAAAACAGTAACATTTTGTTAATTACAAATTAAACTTTAATCAAAAATTAACCAACAATTGAAAAACCGTGCCTAAACGGTCCTCAATAAAATTACGAGATACTTGTTAGATTATTATACAAATATATTATGAGAGAATCGAGTGACCTTTTATGATAACTTACGTATCATAGAAATTTCAATAGTTCTACGTCAATTTATGCTCTGCAAGTCGTTATGGATTACGTACATTCTTCATTTCAATTCCTAATTATTACAAAGCCTCATATAACTAAAGTACTTGTTTCTTAACGCGTTTTATGTACATATCAGAGGTGTAAGATATCAGCCTTCTACACCACTCAAGCAAATATGTATTTTATATGTGTAGGTATTTGTATATGTATGGATCATGTTATGTATGTTATGCAATCTGACCTGTTCTTTATAGTCACTATCCATAGATTTAGTGCTATCACTGATATAAGATTTTGGTGAAATTACCTGCAACAAAAGAAAAAGTTATTAGTAAAATGCCTTACATATATAAGAACATAATAATTGTAAATTAATTTTAGTTTCATTCTAGCAGTATTAAAATATTAACTAAAAGACCAGACATCTCGAATTATGAGAGAAAATCCCTGATTTCTATATATCGTTTATTCTCTTATTTATCATGTTATGTGCCATATTTCATAAAAATCAGTTAAAAGTTTGAATCTCTCTTAGAAATGTTTTTAACATAATATTTTAAGTGCAATGATAATAAATTGCGTTTATAGTTATTTAAAATATAAGTGCTATATAAGTATAATTTTGGTACTCTGTACTTTTCCTCAAGTATATATCAAAAACACGTATTTATTTAATAAGTTTCTCTATAATAATTTTTATTATTTTATTTTCAACTTATGTCTCATTAGAAAATGTAATTTATATTTGAAGTCATTTATTTACTTTTTGTACTGTGTACTCGAGTACTTCTATACAGGTACTTTATCCAGCTCTTAATGTAGTCTTAAGTCACTTTTTTCAAGTTAAGTTACGTTTGTCATACAACATTACCCGTGTCTGCCAAAGGCTCAAAATTTGCATGGAACTTAAATGGGGAAATCGCCTTTTTAGACATCAATATTTCAAAATTACCACCAAAAAGCTTTATGAAATAAGCAGACTAAAATTCATTCCATTTCGATGATTATTAACGGTTACATTTTATATTTAACAAATCTCGTACTATAGACGAGCTGTTGCATCAATTATGATCTTATTTGAAGTAGAACTTAAATTTGAACAAATTTGTACTCTTATAGTTTTGCTCTAAATGTATCAGCAATTATATGAAATCTCATATTAAAGTACTATGTTCCACATTTCGTCGTACACACTTTATACCAGAAGAAGGTACACCAGAAGCTCTTGCAGAAAAAATCAAGGCTGTTGTTACCTTTACTACAGCAAAAAGGATCGAAAATCAAGAGATCAGTGCTTTTTTAAAATTTTTGTCTTCTCGGAACATCCTGTTTTTTTTACACATTTTAGCTTGTTTCGGAGTCAGAAATCATATTTTAAAAATTGATAGCCACTCCTGTAATAATCTTCGAAATTTCATAAGCTTTTTGATGGTTATTTTGAAATATTTTTAAAGTAAATATAAATGTCTAAAAAGGCGAATTCCCCACATGGGCGCCCATTAGGGGGGGCAAGAGGGGGCATTTGCCCTCCCCTGGATTTTTGCAAACTTTACAAATACGGGATATTACTTAATTATTTCATTACTTTTATATTCTATAAGAAATTGGCTTGGGTTTTTTATGTGTGGGACAAATTATTCCATTAATATTTTTGGTAAATTTTTTAAACTGGAAGGAATTAAAAAATTGCCTTTACATATCAATAAAAAATAATTTTTACTTTACGTTTGTTTATTTTCTTCTTTTACTAATATGTATATGTTTGCAGTTTATCTCTGTAATATATATTTTTTTATATTATATATTCGATTCCTCATAGTATTTTGAGGGTATTTTTTTATAAAAATATGTATAAAGACCTGATGCAACAATATTACTTAAATTTTTATATTTTTCTGAAATATCACATGAATTATTCAACATTTTTGTCAAAATTTCGATTAACGTTTTTTTAAGTGTTAAAATTTAATCCTTGTTGGTGTGCAAAAGAATATATGTATATTTTCTTTATTATAATATTTCTGTTTTTTTCATTTTGCCCCTCCCTGAAAAATACTTTATGGGCGCCCATGATTCCCCATTTTGAGTCTTCAGCAGACCCGGTTTAATATCATTTGACAGGTCTGGAAGGTGCAAGGACATTTTTAAAATTTATTTGTAGTAATTTTAGGGGGTGAGACCAACAAATTTTCGACTTTACCCAAATAAAGAGCCACCTAACTTACAGTTACTAAATAATTTGAATCTCGACGACACGTTTAAAAAAACGTGTAAATTTACGATACATTTACAACGGTAGTTTATCCCGTATGTATAGCCTCAGCGGTGCCGCCTATGGGGTGTTAGCGGTAGAAGACGTGATAGGGAAAGATTGAGAAATATGCGTTAGCATAATTGAGTCACATGCGCCATCGCGCGTACTATCAGCGCGTGAAGCGTCTCGGCCCACGTCTTCATCTGCTCGGCTCCGTCGCTTCACCCTTTCCCAACCCACCGCACCGCGTTATTGGATCATGCAAAGTGCGCCATTGATTTTATCTCCCGCTAAATTGTTTTTAAATATTCGGGATTCGGGTAAGCTTCCCAGGTACCGAGCAAAGTAAAATGGAAATGGTGAAATGATGGACGTAACACATTTATTCGTTTACCGATTCTATTTCATTTTCACATTTGTGTGATGATTCTAAAACACTTTGCAGTGTATATTCAAACTGCAAAATTTTATTTTCATCTGTTTTTAATTATGAAATAATTTATAATTAATTGATATTGGTGAGATTATATTGTATTTTTTTAATGAAAATATAAACGTAATCAAAATCACATCAGTTCTTGTCAAAGCCCCCAACTAAAGTACAGAGTTATATGACTTTATTATCTCTGTTACTGGCATTGTATAATTAAAAGTGCACGTTTTCTGCTTAGTATTAACAGACAATTGACAACTCTTGTAATTAAACTTAATTCGCATTATTTTATTTTCGAGAATAACCACGTTAAATTTATTTATTACTATCTTTGATCATGAATACCTATATAATTTTTATCTTAAATTTCTATCATTTAACTTTTTTTCCTTATTAACAGCATACAGATGTTTCTATAAGCTTGCTCACTACTCGAGAACTATAAGAGAAACGAAGTATAAAGTCTAATAAAATTCCTATGCTGGCGTTAATTTTGTATACTTTTACCTGAAAATAGTAGCTGCCATGAATAGATAAAAAAATCAACGTCAAATTATGCTTTCATATCACGCTAATTCTATCTTTAAATTATAAAATCTAGATAAAAGAACGCAGAATTTGACGTTTGTTTTCTCTTTATTTATGGTAACTGATATTTTCAGGTAGAAGTACACACACAATGCCAATGTAGAGAAAAATGTTTAAAAAAATGTTACTAATAAATATTGTTGCTCTGGACGAGTTTTACAACTCGTTAATGTATAATACCAGAACACCAAAGCATTGAGAAGTGCTCCCCATCACATTTTGTTACTTGAACTGTAGTATTTCTTATAGTTTATATTGCAACATTACATGTCTAATGTATAATAAGATAAGAAATTAAGAAAATTGGAAAAAATAAATATTTTATTTATTTTAAAATGTAAACCAGATTTGGTCAAATTTCACTGAAACCTAAAAATCTCAATACAGCGAGTGGAATTATTTGAAACAAATCTTCATGTTATGATATGCATTGAATAACAAATTTGTTATCGGTATAAAATACCATTAAATAAATAGCCACGTATATTTCTTTCTGTAGCCTAGTGTAAACAGCAAATCCTATAATCTGGTGCTTGAAATAATTCAGCGTGCTGTCTATTGGGGTTCCTGACACGTTCAGGATCAACACACAGAACGCAGGACAAGTGTACAAGTTTACATCACGATCACATGCCGTGTTGTTTTGTGTATCACGAGCAGTACAAGTTTAAAGACACGCCAGGCAAACAGTTACACGCACAGCGGCAGAGGAAGGTGGGTTGCTGACGGAACATGTTCAAAACAAGTATTGGGCTGTGAGGGGTAATGTAGACATAAATGCATTTATAACTTTGTAGAATTTCATTCAATTTGCTTAAGTAACAAAAATATTTATGAAAATGATATAATAGTTATATTATGTATTCAGCAGTAGACACAAAAATTTAAGAGAAAACTCGTTCATTGTTAGTTAAAGCACAATAACTTACAAGCTGATACCGGTCAACAGGTCTACGAATAAGTCGATATACGTTGTAAAAAAAGCAGAAGAAAAATGTTGTATCCGTATTAATACTCATATTTCATTTAAATATAATTAATTAACTAATCAATAATCATTAATGTATTTATTTATTTATTTAGATATACGATGGTTTTTCTAATAATAATTTATTTCAAATTATGTAGCTTATAATAGTAATGGCATTTTTTATGACATTCTTACCGCTTGTGGATTTATCTAGATAAATAGATAGGCAGATTATTTGGGTAGTTGTTAAAGTTTTTTTTCGTATTTTTTCGAAAACCTTTTTCTTTTTAATTAAATACTCTAATTTGTGTCGAAAATGTCAAACTGTCAAATTAAAAATTATAACATTAAACAAATATAAATTATAACAAATGTACAATTTATTTAACATGCTGAAGATGATGGCTTAGTACCACCTAAATGTCCATTTATCTAATAAAACACACACATTTTTATATTATTATTTTACAACATATTTTTTATTGATATGAATAAAACACTTTAAGACACGTTTAATTTATAGAAAAAAAGATGAAATGTCGGTAAAAAATGTAACTCATCATTCATAATAGTACGAAGTATATTTTGCATTGTTCAGGTATAATTTTAATAACTGTGCGTCACTTTAAATGAAAATTTGAGTTAAAAAATCTTATTTTCTCTAAAAAGAAATGTTTAATGAGATTAAGGTCAGTATTAAAGGAAAACATAATTAAAGTACACAATACAGGTATTAATTAAAAAAATCGTTCATACAAAAAATGTATCAACAAAAAAATACGGAGAGATTATTAAAAATACACCGTCTCAGCAAAATGGAGGAAAACATCAGATTAATTAATATTTTTAATTTAAATTTTGTTTTTATTAACTTTTAATCCTTTTAATAATTTTACTACGTGATTATCGCTTGTTGGTTTTTAATTAATAGAAGGATTTATAAAAATTACTAGGCGTATTTTATGAAAATATTCGCTTAGCAAGCATATTAAATAGATGTTTTTTTTAATTTACTGATACAATGTTCAACAGGTACAGTGGCTCACAGAATTATTCGAACACCTAAGTTTTCTATTTAAAAATTGAAAATAGAGTACTTTCAAAATTAATATTGAAATATTAATGATGAGATCATATTCTTTCAAATTCCAGAAATAAAATTTCATCATCAGTTATAAAAAATAAATATTTTTTTTATATATTTGTATACAATCAAATCCTCTTTTATCACTGGATTATTTTTCTTATGCAAATTAAATAAAATCAAAATATATACAAGAAATAAGTAGATAAAATAATTCGTACATTAATGAAATCTTATACGTATTACAGCGAGCCAATATCTATATTTTTGTATATAAACTATCTATGATTGCCTAAACAAGTATTAATTATTTGAGTATTGTATTTTTTTAAATGGGTCAAAAAAACAAGAAATTGCGCTAGTTGAAAGGCGAATATGTTTGAAATGACTTTACCAGTGAAAATCTTTAAGGGATGCTGCTGAAATTGTGTGAAGATTGCACAACATTATAAATAAATATATAAATGAAGACCACTTGTAAAATATATATTGTGGAGACCGTAAAAAATTAAATCAGCTGAATGAACGATATGAGCGTAAGAAGACATTAATAAACAATAATGAAAGAAACAAAAGAATGTGTGAGTATTTATATTTTATTGTTTTACGTGTCAACCCATTCGAAACAACTAACAGAAAATGTATTAAAAAAATTTAAATTCCTTTTTAGAAATTGAAGAAACTAGTAGAATTTCCGTAAGTTTGTGAGTCTCTTTCGCTGTTCCTGCGGTATTCTGTTTATCTCCATCATGAGCTCATCCAACCACTCAATCACTATTAGAGGTAAGTAAGTCCCTTGCGCTGCGCGTGGGTTTCTTGGAGGACGCCGCAAGCGTTTGAGCGTCGGCAGCTGAGACCGGACTGACGCCGCGTCGGTTGTTAGTGATCAGTTTGAAATTAGGACGGAATCGTCCCGTTAGCCGGCAGTGGCGTACCTACATCATCCCCAATCATTGCTTTACCAGGGGATGTGTTGATGTGGGATGTGATGTCAACAAGCGGGAGTTCTCAACTCACGAGATAACAGAAAAACTTACGTGCTTCATAATCATTAGCAACTGTGTTTTAAACGTTAATTTATGTAACTAGATTATATATTCGTGGTCATTACTTTACATTTCACCTTAATCTCTTATTGTATTTTGACTATTTTACAAAATGATTTCGTAACAATTTATTTTTTCTTCAAACGTCATAAAAGTGTCATAAAAATATGCCTTGCACGCAATTTTCCGACTCGTTTTGCATAGTATCAGTTTTACTCCTCATAACACAACATACTATTGTTTACACATCAAATCTATTTTTTTTATATTCACCTTCACCACCAGCAGGTACACATTGAATTTATCACATGATATGCACCAAAATTTAAAAATGATATTTTTGTGTTATAATAAATATACCGTGAATTTATTCTAATGTGAAACATAGGATTTTTACAACGTTGGAATGGATATGGTGGACAAATGATCTCACAATACTCGATTTTTTAAATCTAGGATCCATTACAACCAAAATATTTAGTGACAATATGTATAATAATTAAAGAATTAATATATAATATTAAAAATCACCGTAGACACATAAGACTTACCCAAATTACAAATAATAATAATATTATAATTTATAAATGAACTTTGTTATTGTTTAACCTCAATATTATATCTGCTACGTTTCATTTTAAATTGAACGCTCTGATACATTGTTGTCAATCTAATGTCAAGTCGTAACCATAGCTATAAGAAATCCGGTATTTCATGTTAAAATAAACTCACATTATGTAAACAAGCATTAAAGATATATTTACAACCACATTTTTAAGCAGTATAATTTTAAGATGTTAAATTATGAGCTAGATAGACGTGTCAATGAATGCATTTACAACCAAAATTTTATGTCACCTTCAAGTCTAAATTATACGTCGATCTGAAGTTAACAAGCTCGTAACTTGCACTTTTATTTCAGTTCGTTGCTCAATTTATTATAATTTTACGAAGTATTTCCCATAGCACGAATACAATACCTTGTTTACTTACAATCGACAAGAGGAGAAAAAAAATCAATATTCATTACAATTAAAGTGTTGAATATTACTGAAGTTTAACTTCCTACGCAGTATATAGTTAAAGGAAAATATGTTTTTATCTGGGAAAATTTTTCAGTCGCCACTGGGATCCGAACCCAGGATCTCTGTCATTCTAGAACAGAACATTACAATATTTTTTTGGATTAGTTCCAATAAACTATTTATCATGTAAAAATGACCCCTGGTAATTCACTTTCCGCGCAAGATTAGTCCCCAGAAGATGGTATACGATATACATCTTCTATGTCCACATCTACGATAAAAGAAGATTAGCATAACTAGAAATATATAATAAGCAGGGAGTAAATACATATGTACATATCTGTCACGTACGACTGAATCTATTTCATAATAAAATAAACTGCAACTACAGATTTTGTTTGCTAATTCGGTTATTAAATTTAGGTGTGCATGGAATATTGCTTTTATTTGAGGATGATGTGTAAATCATGGGATATTGAGTGTCAGAACGAATAACAAATTTTCTATTCGGTCGGAGTAATAGGTTAATAATTTCCAAATTATTGCATAATCGTGATATTTTGGGAGATTAATTCGGGAACTACAATTATATGCATATCAATTGAGCTGATAGTATCTACACGGACGAACCCTGTTAACACCGGGCTTACACAGAGAACAAAAGTGTTCACTGGTCGCTCGCCCACTGTCACTGTGACCATTGTTTTACAATTTATCCACAAAGAACTCATAATTTATTACCTACCACTCAATTTCGGGGTTATTAAATGACCATCACTTTTAAAGGGGAAGTAGGGTTGACCAAATGAAATGACAACCAGTTCCAACCTGTACCACACTTCCTATAATTATTATTTATTACCGTAATAACGGTTCTCTAAATCGAACAATATTGTTTCTATCCTGTTCAAGCAGGAAATATATGAAACGATAATATTTATCCGGCATTGTTAGGCTGGTGGTTAGTACTTATGCTTCGCAACCCAGGTGCTATTGGTTCCAATCTCAAGAAAACAAATACAAAATAATAGAAAAACCATTGTTTTATAATTTATCCACAAAGAACTCATAATTTATTACCTACCACTCAATTTCGGGGTTATTGAATGACCTTCATTTTTAAAGGGGAAGTAAGGTTGACCAAATGAAATGACAACCAGTTCCAACCTGTACCACACTTCCTATAATTATTATTTATTACCGTTATAATGATTCTCTAAATCGAACAATATTGTTTCTATCCTGTTCAAGCAGGATATATTTTATCTACAATGAAACGATAATATTTATCCGGCATTGTTAGGCTGGTGGTTAGCAATTACGCATTGCAAGCCAGGTGGTATTGGTTCCAATCCCACGAAAACAAAAATAATAGAAAAAGTCCGAAAAATAATTTCTTAGTATAATTTATGTGGTGGTCGATTGTAGAAAAATTAAGGTCTAACGGAAATAATCGCACAGAATTTTAAATGTGCATTTAACGAACAAAGTCTGTACAATAATTAACTACTCTAAAGGACTTCCAACATTGCTGTCAAAATTTCGATATGATTTTCTCTTTAAATACGCATTTAAAATTAAATGTATGTTCATAATACCGGAGGTATATTTTACAATAGCTGTATTTCTCATTTTACAATTTACTTTATGTTTTTATTTTGTACGTCAATCAACTCTGTGATAATTGTTTTTTCTGCATGGGTGCTTGCTACCAGGGTTGGCCTGATTTAAATCAACTTATTTTTTTAATAAAAATCATTGATGTTTATTCTCTCAAAGAAAAAAAATACACATTATAATAAAACTTTAATTATTTACTACGAAACTATTAATAAATACCAAAATATGTTTTGTATACAATAATATCTTAAAGTTAAATTATATTTTATCACTTTAATTGTCATATAGCAGAAGAAAAATATAAATATTTAAATGTGTAACGGAAAGTAAAATTTTTTTGTTACTCTTGCTATTTTATTAGATGAATCACTTTTGTTTTATTACAGATTTCGTTTTCGTTTATGAAATAAAATATTTATATTGCTTTAAAAACGACTAAAAAAATGCAATAACCCTTGTATATCTTTAAAAAATTTTAAAAATCATAGAAGTCATGTTTTATTCGATTCTTTTTTTAAATTAATGATTTTTGATTTTTTTATACCAATCATGATTTTTGTCAACTCTGTTACTACACATTTAATTTTACTCATATTTTATTTCTCATGTTGAAGACTAGCTGGTCACTATCAAAAGATTATAAGAGTATGATTTATCAAATCAAGTGCTAGCCAATAGACAAAAGATAATCAATATGTAGTCACTTGCTAATCACCTATCTTAATATTAGACTTTGTGTAAACAGAACTTTTCTGTCTAGCAGCTACGTAGTGTTATTACATCTACTGATACAAGAAAGTAGACTATAGTCGAAGAGCAAATAATTACAATTAAGCATATTATTATTGTCTAACTTTGATTTTATACACTTTTTAGCTAGCTTTGCAAATAGCTACTATTACTCGATAAACCAAGAATCTATAATATAGAAAAATAATGTAAAAATTGCATCAATACATTATTAACGTCGATGGTTTGGACATACTATAAATCTAAATTACATTGCCTGTAATCTAATCTATCGCCTGAAACTACTAGCTTTTTTTTTCTCAACAATATGACCAGTTACTTTAAATTATACGGTAATAAGCTCTGCCACTATAGTTTTATATACCCAGAAAATAGAGTTATGTATAACTACGAGCATTCGAGCTTAATGTAAATAAATAAAAAATATTAACGTTTACTCATTTGTGATTTCTTTAATACCATATGTGTAACGATGACATGAAAAGGTTGCAATACTTGCATGTACATATAAATCAATATGTAAGATTAATATATATTGCAGAAAACAATTTTATGAACATTTTGAACAAAAATGTGAAATATTGTAAACACAAATATCTCAGTAATGAAATATGAAGCTGTATGTAATTAACCTTTCTTTTAAAAATAAAAAGACATGTATTTTTGTTATCAAGAACGAAAAAAGTTCCCTTACAAAAGAAAATCTTAATAATATAAGAATGACATCTGCAAAAGTTTCAGGTAAAGAATTTTTATTAAACATTCTTGAAAAGTTGATTCCCGTAATAATCCATCACATATGAAGTATTCTTGTCATACATACAAAACCAGTTTGATGAAAATTACCCAGGTAAGATATAAAAACCTCCCAGGAAGAATATGCGCGAAATATGTGAAAGCAGGTAAATCAGAATAGGAGACGGATTGGAAAACAAGCGGGAGATAATTGGTTGTCGTTACCGCGGGTGAATAAATCACGTGCTCGGGAGGCCGAGGAATCATTACGCGCATAACATGATCGAGGCATCTGCGAAATTCGATCCTGGAGGTCCAAGAGATGCCGAGATATTTGCACAGGGCCGGATCCGACCTGTTTACCTACTTATGTCCTTATTATCTATATGTAACGCACTAAATGGTACCTGTTGCAACTTAACGTTTACAAGTTATTCGTGTGTATTGCTAATTAAACGTTATCTTTTTTTGAAATTTTACTTCCTGCTTTTATAGGGCAACGAAATTGTAATGGTGCATCTTCCAATCAAGTTTAGCTGTCAGTTTTATTGCATTGTTTACATTATTGAAATTTGTGTTTTGTTATTGTTTTAACATAACTTTAGTAACTGACAGTATTTGGTGTTAATTTTAATATATGCAAAGCAATAGTTTTTAGACAATTTCAAAGAGGTTCGCCAGTCAATTTCTTTTATCACAAAGTTTAAATTAATGGTGTTTATTCTAAATAATGTCTGGTCTTCATGAAGGTTATGAAATTTTTATTATTTCTTGTTTAAAACATCAAAATATACCTACATAAGACATAACCCAGATATTAATTACATTAATTAAAAAGATTTTATTAATATGTCTACAAATTAGTAATAACTATAACTGAAGAAATTACTGAATCAAATGAAGCTAAATATACAATTTTTGCAATATATTCATATCGTTTGATTACGATTATGAAGAAACAAGTAATTTTTTGTAACATCGTCGTAAATACAAACATATTATGCAAGCTAATAATTAAGCAACGATAAGCACAGTTAGTATTTGAAGAGATACCTATTTGTAGACATTGTGGGCATTAGTTGATATAATGTATAAACATAGACATGATACAGTACGCATTATTATCACTGGATATTCTGCTGTAGGGTATTTCAGTTTTCAATTTTAACGCTCTAGAATTTAAATTAACCTCGTTAATAGAGTCCAGTTGATAACACAAATTAGTTATTCGGTACATTATGGTCATTTTTACTGATACCAAATGTGTGATATTTGACACTTTTATTTTGGAGTAATATGTAATTGGTGCATAATTGGCAAGCCCGATTCTTGTTATTTCAATACACAGTTTTTAGTTTAGGGTTTTGACTAACTTAACTTTGGCAATCCACAAAGAATATAATGTATCCGTTCGCCAATTTTATAAATATTATAAAACTCATTACAATCAATATGTTGTATTTCAAAGTACAATAAAAAACAGTTTAAAAAAAGAAGAATTGTCAATATGATTTATTGTACTAGAGGTTTAACTTAAAATCGTTTACCCAACAACGTGTAATTATAATGCTATAACTATTGTGTTTTTAGATAAATAAAATGGTTCATAAAACAGATGGGTTAGAAATTATCTCACAGTTTTTTTTTAATAAATGTAATTTTTAATTGTCAACCGTCAAAAAAACTTTAACATATTTTATATCAATGATTAAAGGTTATATAAAATGTTGTATGGTACACGTGTGTTAATTATCTAAGTCACTTGAGAAAAAATCCAAACTCGGCTTAAACATTTCTTACGTGACTTATTTGTCATGTAACAGTCTTTTACCATAAATAACTATAAAAAGGTTGTCAAGCTAAAAAAAATCGCTATTATTTACTGTCGCCCAGTAGTTCTGATTTGTAAGGTATTTATAATGTTTCATGTAAAACTAGCACTTTATATTTTTAGGTTAGACCATAGTATTCCATTAAAGGACTACAATATATCAATCGAAAACACGAAAGTTATTTCACTGAAAATAAGATTTTAAAACATGAGCGTGCGAGGAAAGTACGTGATACACTATTTACAATCAATGATTGCTTGCGTCGCGAGTCCTGTAAGTCTACAAGCAATTCAAAGAAAGAATTCCGTGGCAGGGAGTCTTTTCGCAGGCGAATAACAAGTGTGTGTGACGTGGCTGATTTTTTGCGTGGAATGACAAGCGTTCTGTTCTGGGAGTTGGAACCCGACTCCGACTTTAAAGCCCAACTGCGGGGTTCCGGGGAGAGGAGCGACGTCGTCTACTAACCCGGCTTATTGCGCCGAGGACACGAAACACCCAACTCCCGCAGGAGAATATTGTGTTTCTTACAACTTTCTTTCTTTTCCTTGTTTGCGGCTTGCTTAAAATTCACCTACTTTGCCATTGTTTACAAGAAATTCCACAATTATACTTTGTTATTTTCAGTAGGGTAAATACTTCGAATTACAAAGTTTATTTATTTAACAAATACTTTCACGACAACTGTGCGAAATGTGATTAAATTTAAAGAACATCCTTTTAACTAATAATATATTGTCTTATTATAAGTAAAAGTGATACTTTGTATGAGCGTGGAAATTTGCACGACGAGCGAATAGAGCCGAAAAATTGCCATACTATTTTTTCTTCAAACGTAGATATTTTAAAAAATAATTTATTAGTTCATGTTCAATTTGTAAGTTACCTGTTGAGTTGTTGGTAATTTTTAGTAACTTTATTCTTAGGTTATCGATTGTTCTATACTCTGTTTTTAAACTATAGATAGTAACTAGAAATTCTAGTGAGAAAATCAAAGCCTGTGATTGGCTGTTGCGCCATTTCATGAAGCCACATTTAACCAGACAAAATTTCAAGTTAACCTTTTCAAACGTAATTGAAACGTCAAACTCTCAGTAGTTGTCAAATAACTTGAATTTGCGCGTATTTTTTGTTTCATTTCTCTTTTTGTGATATTTCACGATTAAAACCAGATCTTTTCAGAACTACTAGTATTTCATTATGGCTGTGGTGTAAATGTAACTTCGTCTAGTGCTGTCTATAGTTTAAAAACGAAGTATAGTAACATTTAGGACGGTATTACAGGTTTCTCTTGTTCAAGTTATTTCTAATTGACTGATTCTACATAGTTTCTATGGTATTTATTTTATTTTTACTGCCGGCTGCGTAGAAAAGCTAATTTACCCAAAAGATTTGAGATACTTTTTTGCCTTTACACCAAAATAGTAAAAAATATATTTCTGTATTGAGTTAGAAGTATGCTGTTCGAGTAAATATAACAAAGGCATCAATTACACTTTATCAACGTTTGCGATTCAAGAATTAATACAATGTACCAATGACAATATTGAGTAATGTAATGCATGGTAATGAAATAATGCTTCCATAGGCTAATGATAATTTTAATATGTATTTGTTGATGAGATATGTATATTCGCATACAGATTTATTTGATTTGTCTTTTGATATATACATGAAACACTGTATTACGCATACACAGTACTAAATATGTAGGTGATCCCTGCTGGTAATGGCACTTACGTATTACGTTACTATGCAACCTGACCTGTTCTGTGTAGTTACTGTCTATGGACCTACTGGTCTCAGTGTTATCAGATTTCCGTGTAATTACCTGAAACAAAAGAAAAATTTATTACTACATTTAGTCACAGAACATATTACCATAATTTCTATTATTTCTAAAACTATTCCACGATGAAAGATACGTAAGATGTAGACAGTAAAAAACACGAGTCTATTTCGCAAAAGGGCATCGAAAAAATGATTCACCACCACGATAACAACATACATCACCCAAATCACCCCACTAAGCCATTTAGAGTCTTTCATCCCCTGATAAAGTAAATCACCCAATTTTTTACATCAAAACAATCTGTAAGTCTCTTGCTACCTGTTGTCAAAACACATTCTCGTCAAATTCCGAACTCTTCTTCCATCGCATTATTGTTTCTATGTAAAGTCAAACATTGCTTTTCCACATGGAATATCAATTTTAGACAATCGAAATACAATAAAAGTAAATACTTTATACTAACCACACCATTGAACTATAAATTTCGTATTACGTTTTGTTGCACAATCGGCACTATAATGTGATTAAAATTTAGAAAAAAATAAATAAAAGAGTTCGCATTTTTAAATTAAACTTACATCGTTGTTATATTTCTATTTATTTACTAACTCCCCAGTGGTAAGTAAGGTACGATATCACTTACGATTTGATCAGATAACCTACTGTCTTGGAAATCTAATAATTGGTAACATTAAAAAATTTCGTTTTATTTACTAACTGAACTCATTTTAGTGATCTAATCCCTTAACCTAGCAAAAGTAACACTACTTTAATAACTAATTTAATTTTATTCAGTGATTTTCGATTTTATATTTCGTTTTACCATTTAAAGTTAAACTGAATTTCATATAGGTATATAAGAGTCGACGAATTGACAAATCTTATAGTTCTAAAATTTTTATATACATATCAAAATTTAATCATTAAAAAACAAATATATTTTTATCAGTGTACCTAAAGTTAATTTTTATTCTAGTTGACATTGCATTCGTACAAGTACAATAACCATATATCATACTTGTCTAAACAAAACGTACAAATAATTTAACCTAGTATTTATTGTTTAGAAGCTAGATTACAGTGATTTATTATTCCAAATGCTTCAGGTGAACTGACAGCAATAATTTATTTAAAAGTTATTTCAGATTTTTTTCTAAAGTACCTATCTTAACTTATAAAAGTTTTAAACAAATAAATATCACAATTTATGCAAGTTAGTTATTGAAATCTCCAGTATTTTCGAAAGTGTACATATTTGTTGCTCAATCAAAGCACATCAACAGATTCGTTCGTTTTATTGAAGTCATTATACAGCTTAAAAATATTTTGACACGATGAATTTCAGCGAAAATAAACAGATTCATTTTTCACACATCTGGAATTTATTTTCCTCAAATCAACGCGCCATCACGACTCGATTTATAAAAAGAAATTAGCGCAATCTGAGCGATCGAGTGATGAGCCAAGGGCTGCAGACGAGAAGCACACGTGACGAGAATGAGGAATGTTTTTAAGTACGCAAAGTATTTCCCGGTTTTATTTATCGCCCGTTCGTGTGTTCCAGCGTCTCGGCGTGCCGGCGAAGCATCTTGTAGAAGTGTTGTTTGTATTAGATGTGCCAGTAGGTTAAAATGGCGATGGGACGGTGTCAAGCATGCTAATAGGGTACTGGAATGTTTCTAGGAATATATTAAACTTTCCTGGCGAGATTAGCTTCTATGGGTGACATAAACACCAGACAAGAGGGTTAACTGCAAAGATTACAACTTGGGATATTTAAAACTACCTTTATAACTGCACGGAGCAAACAAAAGGCATTTAAATATTAAATTTAATGAAAACGAAGTGGGAGAGAATTTTATATGTAGATTAGAATTGTAATTTTATTATCCTTAATTAAAGAGTATCACAGTTGTTCTGAACTTACTTTTGCTGGTCTTTTTCAACAACTGTAGGGACACAATTATGATACACGATTGTTTTCAAAATAATAACATTAAGAATAATCATCTGTGCCAGTACATTTCTATGCGAAACAGGGTACACAATCTTTATTTGCATTTATACCAATTTCGCTTTGTGGCAGTTCCTTTCTGTAATTTTTTGATGGTAAGACGTTCCACACATTAGATAATGAACAGATTTATGACGAAGGATCTGTCCGTTTACTTGATGTTCTCGGTGGACATCAATAGTTGGAATAATTAAGAATTTGTTTATACTTAAAAGGATGAGAAGAAGCGGGTAAATGGAGATGGAAAACTTCTGAATTTCTACTATTAAATGGGACGCCCGGATTCGAATCTCTCTCTTTTGTAACGATCGTCGACTGTTGTGGTAGTCTTGACGGAATGTTAGATACACCTTGGTTATTTCTTTGCGACAAACCGAAAAGCTGATTTACTGCATGTAAGGCTCTCTCATCATGGTCTAAAATAAATTGTAACTAGTTTTAATTATTCTATTGTTTGTGAATTTGAGTTATTGTAGATTGATGTAAAAAGGTTTTCAAAACTAATTGTAAATTAGGGAATAAGAATTTTCACATACATTTTATTGGTGTACTTTCTCAGTCTCTAGCCTCTAGAAGTGTCCTACAGTGTAGGTCGTTGAAATTTCAACCTCTGATCACACACTTCACTCAGTTCAAGTCCAAGCGCTCTATCGAATTGGGCACATCGCTTTATGTAATGTAAATATTATAGTAATAAATATGTCACAACTTAGACAAATTGGAATATACATATATACAAAGTTCAGATGAAGTTTGTTGTTAATCCTAATGAAGTTTAGTCATCATTATCTATGGTATACGTATTCTTAAATGAAACAGGGCCTCAAGTACTGAAAATACCCACTTGTTTTATGAAAAGTTGCCTTTTACTGATGTAGGTTGTCAGGACTTAAAAGTTAGTAGTGGGTTCTGAATCACTCGGACACAGCGGTACTTTTATTTGAACTTTATTAAGGTTCATAAAGTTGAAAAAAATAAAAATGTGTATAATGTAATAAAGATTTGTAATATATTACTTTGTTCCTAATGTTATATAAAAACAAACGAATGTGAATTACGGTTGTAAAAACTTTGTAGAGACAAAAATTTAATATAGGTAGTTTGAAGAAATTGCAGACATCGTAGACATGGGTGCCCCAAACACGAATTGAAATCTAATATAACTAGAAGCAGCCATAAAAATGGGTGATGTGTGGGGTTCGGAGATTGGCAGGAAATATGATTAGTATTCACCGCGGTCGGAACAGTGGCTGGCTGGGAAGTGAGGCTAGTGGCGCGGAACGAGTAATGAAAAAGTCTCGGACACAACATGTGTTTTATTGCTTTCCGTCTGGCGTTCTGGCATTCCGCTCTAATACGTGCAGAAATTCATCCGAAGATGTTACCATCTTTTTATGTGCGCGACGCACGATTTATGAGCTCCGTCGACACTCGAGCAGACAAGGGGAACACACTGATACAAACAGACAGCTGTAATTGCTTCACTGCACCTGGAAATGTAATTATTTTCTTCTTATGTCTGCTTTCTTATGTCCTCACGTCTTTCACCTAATTCCGACTATATATGGAACTTCGTCAGTTGGAAATAAAGTAATTAAATACAAACGAACATAATTATTGTACGAGAAATAAGAAATGAACTGTACCCAAGAGTTTATGAAATGGATCATAACATGCCAATGGCACAATCAACAATAATTGCTTTCTAGTTTGGATTTTTTTCGATAGACTTCACTTCATCACTCATATTCGCATAAAACAAATACCTAAGCAGTAGAGGAATATATTTTTTGACATCGTACCACGTTATAGACAAGTCCAAATAGTTCTAAAAAAATATCGAAAATAGTATATACATAAATGTATACATTACGTATATATAAAATAAATTATAAATGTTCATTTGCACCGCTGATTGAGGAATTTTAACCTAAAAGCTACCATTTGATTTTTAGCAATTTGTGATTGGAAAACATAAGCCCCTTCTATTCGATATCAGCTTTTAACCCGTTAGTAAGAAAAAGACGCAATGATTAGACAAACGTTTTTTTATAAAGAAACATTCGTATGACAAAGACAGAATATACACTTGTTGTTATTTCTATGTTTGGGGGATAAAGACGTGAAGCTATCACATAAAATCATACACACTCTATTTCCTGTGTCATCAATTGTAACCATGTGATTCAAATGGTCGGGGGGAAGGGGGATTGATGACATCATCTTTTCAAGTGAAATCGTGTGAGTTCCGAAATAAATCTCAAAACTGACAGTATTATATACAAATATAATAATGGATGAATCATATGAAAAGAATTCTAGAATAAACTAACGAAACTACCAAAACACAATAAAGCACAATTGTCAACGCCAGAATCATCATCAACGATAAGAATATTATGAATGATATAACGTATGGTCCTAAAGTTTTGAGAAAATTTCTAGATACTGATAACTTTTTTAGAATATTTTTAATTTTTAAAGTAATTATTACATTAATTAACAGTAAGAATAACAATTAATATTTAACATTTAAATTATTGATAATGGACCATTATCTTCAATGGCTCTTCATTTTCGTCTAACTTGCCCCATCATCCTCTGGACAACATCTGGACCGATTTCTCGAATCTTTTGGTAAATGCGACATCGTAATTGTTCTTCATTTGTAGCTTCCCATCCCTTGTCGTACACTTTTCTAGTCAATATGGACCAAAATACTTCCATTGCCCGAACCTGAGGTACATTGGGAGGATTGTCCAATTTCGGAATAAAGTCTATGTTGTTTTCATTATACCAGTTTCTAGTTATTCTGGCGTAATGGCATGAAGCTAGATCAGGCCAAAACATTATATCATCATTGGCATGATGTGTATTTAAAAACTGAAGCAATTTAGACAGGCACCTTTGAATATGAAGTTGTGCAGTTAAGGCTTCTCCTCGAACACGACCAATGTACGGCTGCGAGTATCCGGCTTCAGAAATGGCACACCATACTAAAATTTTATCCTCAAATTTAGATTTACCTTTGAACTTTACATTATCTGGTGTGTTTTCCATGTCGTTAGTATAAAAACTATCGTTTCCCTTCATCTCTGAGTGAGACAGAGTAAAATATTTCTCGTCATCCATAACAATAAGTTTATTGACAAAATGAATGCGCCTTATCGTACGACAACATCTAGGGATTCTTTCTAATTGGGCCACGGTATATTTTGGTGCCTTTCTTCTTTTTCGAAACACCACGTCATTTCAAGAAAGTGTTCTAAAAACAGTGGTCTTGGAAACATCGA
Organism: Stenolophus ochropezus; assembly: GCA_035578165.1. Taxonomy (NCBI): domain Eukaryota; kingdom Metazoa; phylum Arthropoda; class Insecta; order Coleoptera; family Carabidae; genus Stenolophus; species Stenolophus ochropezus. The sequence goes on along the minus strand of JAQOWZ010000010.1, from coordinate 17,699,382 downwards.
TCCTTCTGACTACAGTTCGCTGTGACACTCCAACTTTGTCTCTAACCGCTGCAATTAATCTTTGTTCTCTCATGTGGCTCAAAATTTTTGGTCGACCACTTTTAGGCAAATTCACACAGGGTATACCTTCTTCACAATCTTTTATTGTCCGATAAATTGTTGCCACAGATATATTTTGCTCGCGATATACTGCAACAATATCACGCTTACGCATTCGCCCAACAAGATTGTAAATTCCTTTACGAATATCTAATTTATATGACATTTTGCTGTATCAGATCGAAAAAAGTAAACTGTCAAAATTAAAACAAGTAAATTGTGATATTTAGTTTCCAGCGACAATTTGATTAAACGTTATTTAGTATAAATACAAAACATCTAAAAATTTTCTCAAAACTTTAGGACCATACGTTATTAAAGTTATTTGAAAATATCCTTTACCGTGGTTGCACTACTGTTTCTATTTCATTTTTGAATAAAGGTACAGCTATGCCGTACGTATACGACAAAGATGAAAGATAAAAGTTTAATAATTTTTGCAGCAGAAATTGATGACGTGAGGATTAACTGCGGAAAATGAAGTGTATATATGTGATTCTCGTAAATAATGCCCAAACATCTTAAAAACTTATTTGAACAACTACAATATAGTTCTACTCCGCAAATGAGTAGAGCGTAGAGGGATAATATTAGTTTTGATTTAAGAAAATTCTATGCATGTGTATTAAAAAGGACTAAAAATAAGCTATTTATGCTACCAGTTAGAAAATAGTTCATTTTTTATAATGGTGGGATATTTCGGGAGCGAGCAAAGCGAGACCCCGCAAAATCACACAAGTTATAGAAAATTTCATTTTCTAACGTGTTTCATACAAGATTTTTTGTAATTTTGATGCAATTCTTTTAATTTTTTCTTCTAATTTTGTATTTTGACATATAAACCGTCACTTTTAAAAACAGTTTAGAAATTCACTTTTCATCATCCAGTGATGAAAATTTTTTATTTCCTAACTGATTATGAAAAATTTGGCGTTTCAAAAAGTCAATCAGTTCTCAAAAGTGACGCTTTATAATATCAAAATTAGAAAATAATTCTTTCTGTAGCTCATCTTTCATTTTTATAATTTCTGTAAATTTCAATTAACAAATAAAAGAATATATATATGATGGCTAATTGGTTAATGTTCGAATCCCGGATGAATAGCCAACAAATTACTACTAGGTCTGAACGTCTGAGGTTTTTTCCTCTTTGCTAAAATCTTAAAAATAGAACAAGTAAACTTCCAAAAGATAGATAATTCGTACCCATAATGTTTTAAATATGTATGAAGTTTCATGAAAATCCGTCGTGACGAATTGCTCTAAACGACTCCATATATATGTACATAAACAAAATAAAAATAGTTAAATCTTAAAGACCTTAACTCCTAGTAATTTAAAAATCCTTTAGTTTCACATAAATTTATAGAGTATTACTTTTTAGAGTATTTATACACAAATTTGTATTTTATTACAGATATAATTATTCATAATTCTTCGCAACAATAAGTATTTTGAATTGTTTGTAATGAAAATATTGATAAATTTTATAGTGCGGATATAAAATGAAACAGGACAAACAATTCTTTTAATATATCGGTTATTTTCCAAAGTGCGTAATTTATACTGTTTAAAACATGTTTCAATTATTTTTCCATTAATCAAATTGACATTAATAGTTTCAGAGCAAACAAAAGCACGATTTGGTTGATAATTTTTATGTAATTTTATTTATTTTAAAATTGAGATGATTTATTATAACTAATTTCAAAATAATTGCAAGCAGAATGCAGTATTTTTTAAATTCTGAATACAAATAGGTTTAATAATACGAATACAGAAAATAACAATAATAGAAATACGACTGTAATTTATATTATTTCATAATCGTATATTTCCTTTTATTATTTTCTTAGAAATATAAATCAGTCAGACAATGAATTCTGAAGATCATTCTGGTTCAACAAGCAAATAAAAAACAAATATTCTTCTTAAATTATCGATTGCGTTGAATAAAATGTGCAGTAGTTCATTATACGTGCTTGCTGGAAGTATGAATAAAATAACGAGAACATTTCTTTAGTTCTGTTCATCTTTAGTAAAATGTAGGAATTTTCTCTACTCTATTCATCGGGTTAGCAATCGTGGGAGGCCAGGGAAATAAACAAAAAACACTTGAAGTACGCACGCAGAAATCAGACAGGAGCAGATTAGATACGCAAACAGAAAAGAAAGAATTGCATATTTTAATTAGAAGATACGGAGTCTGTGACGACAGGCTCTACAAGAGGAAATTAAAGAGCAAGACTCGCAGTTCTCAAATCTGTGACAAGTTAAATTACAAAACGAAGCGAAAACGTACGTCTTTTACATTTGCTGAGCATCCCCAGAGCATGAATTCCCTCAGCAGTAACAAAACATTCCATTAGACCACATTCTCCGAGGAAATAAATTTGCTAAACTATGAAGTCCCGCGAGATATGAATCTCACTGCTAACACCCTTCTCAACTGTAATTTGCATGTGATTGATTTGAAACTATCCCCTTGTCATAGTATTACGGCATTACAAAGTAGAATTTTGCGCGTATTCCCAGAGACCCCAATTCCAATAAAAGCGATTTTAAGAGCGGATTATTCAATTACGTTTATTTGCTAGAAATTGTAGAACGTCGTACGCTAATTTGAATTTAAATTTATCTCCCATAAAATCATGATGATCTTCACTTCAATTGATCACATCATGAATTCAGTACTCAGCTTGACCGCCTTTTTTAAAGTTTATTATTATTTTTATTTGATAGCTGCTACTCGTATTACCAATAAAGTTGTCATTCGTTAGGCTAGAACAGGGTTGTCAAAGATAATTACTAAAATACAAATGAGAGTACAGTATATTTATACTGCCAAAACGAAGGTCAATATTTGGCGGAAATCTTTGAATGACGTTGCACCCGAATTCATTATTCCGCATTTCAGATTTTATGTACATTCGGTCTGTTCTCTGTCAGTATTTTCAGAGTACTGTAGTAGACATTTTTGGACATTTGAAGAAGAAATGTCTACTAATAAAAGAAACTTCACAAATGTTAAACTCATATTTCCGATCAATATACCTCCTAGAACATTTTAAAACATAAATTAAGATCCAGGATGTCAGTTGAAGATCTGAATAATTGCGTGACCAAAATTAAAAACATCAGTGTTTTAGAACACACTCTGGTTTAAGCAGGCCAAGAATCTGAATACTTGCTGCACAATCCAGAGCTTCATTGCTCAGAATTTGCTCTGTTTTCAGCAGACCTACAATTAGAATAAACATTTTTAAATGCATTAATTCTTGACTCATTGAAACCAGTGCACAATCCAGAGTAGTGAAATCTGCTCCAGAAGGTGCTTTCGTTTTAGCTGGCAAAGAATAAGAACAAACGCTTTAAAATGCTCTAACTCCTGACCCACTGAAAATAGAGCACAATCTATAGCAGCCAAATCTGCCCTAGAATGTGCTCTGGCTTCAGCAGGCTGGAGGCGCGAAGGCCAACTACTTATTAAAAAATGAACAAGGTACAATAATTCTTTAAAATAATAACAATTCAAGGCTAAATTATTGATATAAAAAGAAGAAAGAAATGTATCCTTGCACTCAAGTAGTCGGCGTCTATGACTGCAGCCATAAATCAATATAAATCTGTGTTATAAGAAAATTTTCTTTTAAATATACACTGTCCGATTAATAACTAAGTCACCATATTACACAGGATAATACTACATGTATTACTACAATGTATTTTTAATGAATAATGATTCACCCATCCTATCCTATGTTTGATTTCATGAAGCGATACCTTCTGCAAAATTCTCTTGATAATTAAATTTCCTGTTCTAATACGGTTTGAATGAAAAATTAAAACTAAAACTGCATGTATAAATAATGCAAACTAAAATGGCCGGAACTAATAAACTAATTTGAAAATAGAAGCGTTTAATTAAATCCAAACAGTTCGAAATTTATCGCCCGTTGCAACAAGAGAAAGAATGCACAATGCATTCTGCCGTTAAAATTACCTCATCCTTATTCAAAACATTACATAACCACAGTGATCCATAAAAACATTGCAGATTTTCCTAGCGATAGCGCTAACAACAGCATGCATAATCCTCACACACGAAACAAAACAGAAAAAGAATAGCGGAATAAACATTACGACATCACGGTAAATATCTCGCAAAACAAGTGACATCAACATGAAGCGAGCAGCCACCGGAAACGGGAAGCAGAACATTGCGCGCGGAATTAGAAAGACAGTGACGGAATGACGCCATAGCAAAGTGCTCCATCTGCAAAATTAAATTCCGTCATTTTTTCGCTGATCAATCACTCGGTAGATGTCTGCAAGGTAAATAAGATGGTTCTTATGGTAGTTAACTTTGTTATATTCTTTCGCTGCAGGTTTTAGCGAGTAATTTATATCCATTACGCGGGATCGCGACTCGATGACGGGCGATGGTGGTGATTCACCCACGCAACATCCATTTTCGCGGTGTTTGTCGTTGCGAAAGCCACGGCTTGCTTGATTATCGGCTGGGGTATTCCGGCTTTTAGACTATCCAATGACATCAGGCCTAAATTTTCCAAGAGCTTTAAATGCATCGCGAAAGCCGACCCATAAATGAGAATACTCAAATTTAAATCAATTTCTGACATGCCCTGCTCTTATTTAAAATGTGCCGATAATACACGAAAACTCAATTTGGGATGTAAATTAATATAAAATACGAAAAGTGATGGACAAACTCCTTAGGGAAAGTACAAAATATTGGACAAAAATTCACTTAATGTGAGTATAAGAACAACAAAATATTTTTATTTCATAGTATACTGTAATTATAAAAGGTTATGTATCAATTAAGGCCTTGTTAGCACATCATCATCAGCTAAAAATATTTTACAATAATAAAAGTATAAAAACAACATTTCATTTATCCAACACCGTGTAATTATAACGCTATAATTATGTTTTTTTGGATAAATAAAGTAAGTCATAAAACACATGAGAGTTAGAAATTATAACTCACTTTTGTTGGTTCGTTATAAAACCTTCTCTACACTATTTTTTTTATTAAATGTCATTTTAAAATGTCAACTGTCAAAAAATCTTTTATATATTTTATATCAATGATTAAAAGGTGTTGGATAACTTATTTGTAATGTAACGCACTTGCACCATAAATAACTATTATCAACTCACCAGAAGTTAAACATATTGAAAATATTTCTTACATAGTATTTTTATACATTTTAGTCGGAATTGTGTAGAGTGCATAATTACATTTTTTATATAGGAACTTTGCTTAAATTTTTCATAAATGTTCATTGATAACTGTAGCAACAGTAATAGCAAATTTGCCACATTGATTTCAGTCCATTAATAAATTTTTACCACATTCGTTTCAAAATTCCTGACTCTGCTCCTTTATCGTGTCAAAGGATTCGTATTGTAAAATCTCACTTACAACATATGTATTAATATTCTATAATGAAAACTAATATCTAGACTACAAATATCTTATTGTTATTACACATAAGCACTAAAAATAAAAATATTTGATGAAAAATTGTTGTAAAATAAAAACTATATGTGAAAAAAAAATAGTGATATATACGTATTACGTACATATTTTGGAGCCTATTCGTCTATATTACTACTCACTACTTTATCAGAAATTAAGTTAAAAACATTTTATAACAGTTTGATGTTTCGGTTCAATATTTGAATGAATAATTTGTACTTACGAATATTGAAACCAATATTTATGGATATGTGATTAATGCAGAAAAATTCACAAAATTCACTAATACATTAATCAGCATGTCACAATAATATAGTAATTTTAATTAATTTTAAATTAATTCAGTGTATTTGTTTCAAATAAAATTAAAATTCAATTAAAATGATTTGTTTATTATTTAATTCTAAATAGTTTCATGTATAATTTATTGTCAATTTATTGAATACTGTTTAATCAAATTATAAAATTAAAACTTTTCAATCAAAATTAATTTATATTATATTTAAATAACGATTGCCCAACTGATATGGCATTATAGATACGTACTTTGCAACTAAACTACTAACACCCAAAAGTACAAAAGTTTTGTATTAAAATTCATGAGAAATACATTTATTTAAAGCGTTTTCGTGTAAGTAAAGAATTTGTTCAAAATTAGGAATTTTTAATCAAAGTATTTTGCTTTTGATACAAGCAATGCATTGCTGAGCAGATAATAGATCCTTTCAGAGATTCCATCTGTCATCTGTGGATGAGAACTAACTGCATATTCATCTCGAATGAGGTCGATAAAGGATTAGGTAATTCTAGTTCTGGCACCATCATAGAGGGCGCTGACAATCGCGTATTTTAATTAAACAAGAGCCCGTTCAATCGCATGAGCCATGCCCCGCCGATTGTCGTTTGTCTGCCACAGCAAGCTCTGATCACGTGATATGTACATGGTTCGTTTTCAACGGACTTTAAATAAAACTTTTTCTTTGAAGCGTCGCAAACTATACTCGATCTTGATGTCATCTCGCCAGTCACTTCTTTGCAAAGCAGAAAGTTTCTTTTGTGTTGAATCATCCGTCATGGCTTTAAGATTTTCTTTGTACTCTGGCTGCAATTTACATTTCATTTCTGTCAAATTGTCTTTGAGATGTATTAATTTCTTAGAAGATAATAATGCAAAGAGAAATGCATTTTTGTCTCGGACGATTCCATTATAATTTGTTCCTTAATTAGTTTATTTTATCACAAAAATGACAAGTTTCCTACTTTTACTCAACTATTTAACTACTTCGTCTTTATTATGAATTCAGTAATAAATATGTTTATTTGAACCGTACTTTGCTTGAGTAAATAATAATCTATCAATGTTATGAAAAGGACAACAGAAAACTACAGGTTTAGGAACATTATTTCCACATGTAATCATGCATTTGGTCACACCAAAATATAATTTTATTGAGTTTTCTATGTCAGAAAGAATTATAGTAATTTGACTAATGGATTAAATATTAAATTCTAATATGTGAACTTAATGTAACAATTGTTAATGGAAAAATAATATTCCTGTATTAAAATAAAACTGTATTTGTAGGAATGATTTTTTCTAATAACAATTCAACTTTAGTCAACTAAGAATATTGAAATAATAAATAATATAAATATACTTGGACACTTTCTCATACTACGATTCTTTAATCAGAAATATGTTATCCATTATTATTAGACTGGCTATTCTTTTGTCTATTTTACAATTTATAATAGATACTTGTTTGCCGCGAAAATGTAAAAGTAACTATACTTTGTTTACAGTGGTGGATTTTCTATTAGGTTAAGTAGGCTGAAGCCTACGGCGGAAAATTTTCCATGGATACCTAATTTCAACTTCAACAAAGAATATAATATATAATATACAATAAGAAGAATTTGTTTTTTACTTTAAGATATTAAATTTAAATTTGAACTTAGGGTACAGATGCAGAACACCTGTATACAAATGAGGTAGAGAATTACTTTTTTAGATTTTAGTGTAGTTAATATGAACATGTATCTTTCATTTAAACAATAACTATAGTATGTTAGCTTTTTAAAACAAAAAACTGCGTTTTCTTAAATCTTCAGGTATGTCAACCACAAGTAATAAAAAGTAATAAATATTTTATAGTGTTAGTTAGTATCTTTGATATTAACTATAACAAGACAGCTATATTCTAAGCTTCAGCACACGTTCCCAATATATTTAAATTTTTCCTTAAAATACGTTATGTTGTTGTCTTGACAATGAATATATCTTGATTGAAAACCATCGGTGTCCATGTGTCTAAACAAAATGCCACTTTGTATGTTCTTATCCTACTAACTTTTGTGCAATTTCATTACATACTGTGGGCTGTCGGCATGCTGCAGTCACCGCTTACTACTTGGAAAATCGGGAAGATTTTCCAATCTTAAGCGGCGATTATAAAGTATGTGACGCGTCAGCTACTTTCCATTGGACTATTATTTTCAAATAGAGTCGAACGAAGATTGGTTTAAAGTCAATGTATTTTTTCTCTTGGATTATACGTACTTTCTATATCTTTTTGCATTCTATCTCAAATTTTTTTATCTAAATGCTAAGTTTTATAACGATGAATTTATACAGATTGGATGTGGAGCTATATAAAAAATATAAGGATTTGTTTTTGTCATATTGTTTTCAAAAAAATTATCATCAGACATGTACCTACATTAATAGAAAACAAAATTGACAGATGTAGGTAAATGTATCACACAGTATATCAACTTTTGCACATCTTAAAGCGAGAAAAAATATTTTTTACGAAAAAAGTATGCTCGGATATTATTTTTATAATATTGTTTATTCTTTTGTATATTAATTAAATACTCCCTTTTTTAAAATCTACATTGTGGATGCATTGTTACGCCACTCCTAAGCTTTATGTATCTTAATATTTGTAAATGTTCAAGTTGTTAGTTTACAGGCTATGCAAGACGAGCTTACACTGACTTATTGTGCTTATCTGTTTGGACAGCAACGTTGCTTACTATAACATTAATCAGAAGATTCCACATATCTACACACATACTGAAACATCATATTGTTTACACGGAAACACGGATATCGTAAAAAATATTAAAATAATTTTAATGTTTACAATTACTGTAGTGTAACTTTACAACGATACAAATAATCTGTAAAGCTAACTAGAATTCCAAGTAGTTTGAGCAAATCAAAAATAAGTTCATTAGGGTAAAGAAATCTGTCCAATTAACGTAACCAATTTTCCATTGTAATATTCCACAATCTTGAAATTAATTACCGCAACTGGCGTATCTGTCACAGCGAAGCTACATTCCGCTCGCAGTCTGTCTAGGCACAGCAGACGTCAAATTAGCAACGTAGCGACCGACGCCGCCTCCGACAATAGACCGAGACAGCTCGGCTCAGCGAGCGACAAGTGTTTTAGCGCGCATATGTTATGCATGTAATTCCGCGCGCATAACAAACGAGAAGCGCGAGACGGTGCGGATCAGCCGATGTGCACATGTCAACGTACATGCACCTTTAATCAACCCGGATCACTTACGGATTCGCAGAGTTTAGCGATCGTGATGAGCCATATGATGCAGAACTACTCACTAATACACATATTGTTTTCTTCTCTCGTTATCATTGTTTTCAATCAATATTGTCTTATGTTCAAGCTTAGAATATTATTCTGTAGAATAAATAACAAGAACGTTATTGTCTTTTATCATTGATTAAGTAAGATTATAAAACAGGGGGTTGTACATTTTCAACTTCAAAACGCCTCATATTTTGTTAATGACTATGGAAATTTTTGTTGTTATAGCTGCACAATTTAAATAAATATTTATATAAAAAATAATGTATCTATAAAACAGGCGAGGCGGAAATACAAACAGGAGGGGCACACGCCCCCTATACCCAACTACCTCCTCCCTCTTAAAACAGTCTAACTACGCCACTGCTGTTAGATCAAGTAAATTTAGTTTGTTAGAAGCCATCAATAATAACTAATTTCCCTCATTATCATTAGCCTCGTCCCAAATCACTTTTGAGGATCGGCATTGTAGATAGAATTTTACAAACAAAATGAATTTGAATTACAATGGCATAGAATATAAATATTCTTCTGTCGTGTGTGGCTCAATTTTATTTGTCAATAAACATTAATGCATCTTCTTGTGCCATTGATGTCAAAACTGCAATATGAAGTTTTATGCATATGCTGTTATTACTATAGCTCCCTATTTAGAGTTGGACAAAATCACTCATATTAATTAATTCACAATGCACAAATTAATGAAAATTTTTCTTCGGACAATTTGCAATTCCAATTCATTTTATAAGTAAATTAATTCACAATTCAAACTGAATCGTGATTTAGGTACCTAAGTAAAATACAAATCACAAACCCTTTTTTGTGAATAGAACATTATTTATTATAACGCCTCTCCCGGCAATTTTGTGAAATAACAAAGCCTGCCAGGATGATAGACTGTTTTTTAAAATTTTTCCTGTTATGATGGCAATACTATTCTTTTTTATAATTCTTATTATAAAATATGAGATGATACTGGGATGATATTCTTCATGTCACATCTATGACTTACGAAAAAAGAATTAAGCCTACGAAAAAGGAATTAAATCCATCAGAAAAAATAATGAAGCTGCAGTTTAATCAGTAACACAAGGCCAAATAAATTTGCCAGAACGGACTTAACTCGTACGCATAATTTGCAGTCTTTTGAAAAAAGATAATTAAAAAAAATGTATTTAAATTACTTCAAAGGCTGTGGGGCTGATAAGACAATAAAAAGAATGTAAATCTGATAAAAAAAAGTATTATGTCATAGTAAGAATCAGTATATTTTATGAGAAACAATTAAAAAGGCAATGGCAGCGTGATTAATTTAATAGCCTCCATTTTCTACGACTTAGGGACGTAAGAGCTTAATAACAAGGATCACATGATCTGTGGCTTTCATCAAAGAAGGAATATCTATTAAGTAAAGCGGATTGCAGCCCCAACTGCGTACTTGTGCGTATTTGGGTTAAAAAGCTATTATCATTCTAAGCCTCTTATATATGATAATATTTTGCTAGTTATCCAATCAAGCTTTCCCTCTTTTGTCGTCTTCTATTTGCTTTTATATTTAAGAGTATAGCGTAATAAAGTCCCAACATAGCAAATGAAATGTAACATTTTAATTACATTTCCGTGTATGAGAGAGTTGTAAAATGTTTTAAATGGAGTACGAACTAACAAGAGTCGCGTTTTATATGAAAGAATAAAGCCAAAACAAAGGTTGCACTTAACAGGTTGCGATATTTTAGCCAAGCAAAGAACATTCCTGCGAGCAGCCGAACTACAGGGTGAAGGCTACAGCGTTACAGCGATAAACTTTATATCCCCTCGAAAGTTTATGATGGGGAGATTATTCTCGAATCTGCGCTTTGAAGCGACTCTTTGAAGCTTAACATTTATAATATAGCGACACGGCAGGAGCAAATCTACGAGATTATTCGCCCAATGTGTTCCCGATACACAACTATTCCCGGCATTATCCTTTATCAATTCCTGGATTACCTCGCAGCCGCAGTTCTTCCTGCTACGTTCGGCTTCGTTTCGTTTCGTTTGATTGGCGCTGGCTGCACCGTTCGGACTACAATTTAGTCCTTTGATCCACTGCGTTAACCTCAAAGAACGCGCGACCGCTGGACGTCGTAACGCCAGCAGACTCTGCGGTCCACTATGGCGCGGAATTTTATGTAGCGTGCAATCTTTGTGCTGGAAGATTGGTTATTGAAAAGATGGCGCCACCGGAAAATTATGATTACTTTCCGTCAGAGATGACATGTTATTCTTCTGCTACACATCATCAAAATTGCATTGCACTTCGATATTGTTTGATACTTCATAAATATTTCAATACATGGCGAGCATTCCTTCCTCAACTATTTCAAATACACACCTGTGCTATCGTTTTGTTCTAGTCAATTTATTTATTGTACACTTGATCTTGTATCTTTTATTACCTTCCTACCTCTATGTAAACAAGATGTTATTATATTTTCGACGATGAGTTTTCAAGCTCCATTTTTGCTATTTTGAAACATCAATATGTTATGAAATTTTTACTACATTTTTTTATTAAAGTTTATTTGAAACTCTACAATATTATTAAATTATCGATTTTTATTAACTTTTTATTACCAATATTTCAAATTTATAAATATTACATTTTTTGACCTTTGGTAGCATAAAATTAAATAAAAAAAAAACATTTGTGGCTCAAACATTTGTAATATGTCTGTATAAAAAATGTTTGTGATATACAAATCAATTTAATTTTAGTGGATTTGGTTTTCTTTGGTTAGCCTGTAAATATAAAGGTATTTATTTTTTATAAAAATTGTTGGCTGACGGCACCGATAGATGTTAGGTTTCTGGAGTTAAATCAGTGGCGACTCGTGAACTAAAATTTCGAAGAGACAGGCGATAGGAACTGAATAAAAACTGAAATGACATTCATTTATCGGAAAATTAACAATATTATCAGTTTTACACAAGCATTGATGAAGTTTGAGGCAAGAGAATTTTTGCCTCCGCTTTTCTGTGGTTGGCACTACGCTGGGCGTACAAATGCTTTATGTGACAGTATATGCAGGATAGGAAAACTGGGATTTTGAAAACTAGATATTGCGCGCTAAAAAATGAAAAAATGCAATGCCAGATTCTTCGCTCCTCATTTTATATAGTAAGGCAAGGCACTGTCTTATCTGCCTCCCCTAACGAGTCGCCACTAAATTAAATATTTTACTACTTTAAATCAGATAAGTTTCATTATAAGTAAAAATTTAAGATGAGAAATTATATGCCTCTCTCAATAAAATAAAAAATGGTATATTTTTATATTAATTTTTCAATTCTTTTGTTTCGTAGAATAAAATTATAATTCCTGTAATAAAATAATCCGTTCAATTTTGAAAATTAAAACACAAACAACAAAGGATTTGGTTCATTCGGTGTGGAACTAAATGTTTTCACTTTCCATTATAGAAAAACCATTTAAATAGGATTACACAAATTTCTTTAAGCTAACCGTGTTGATGGAGAAGGGAATAATATGATATAATTTCGCGTGTAAATAGGTTATTATTCGTGCTTGGCAAATAAAACCTGGTGCTTTTAAAAAACCATCAACATAAGCCTCTTACCGCGTAATAACAAATCCAGCACATTTATTTCCAGTAGACGTGCTCCAACAAGTTCGATAAATTCGACCGGTGGCAAGCAGATGTTTCTCGTTCAAAATCCCCATAATGACCAATAAATATTTGTGATATACATAGTACATTTTACCGGTAATGACGTGAAATTGCGTCGGAGATGTTAATTATGAATCCCGCGGTACAGGAGCAGCGCTAGTGTCGCAAACACCGAACGCTGAATTATGAACGCTTCAATTACTTGCGATAGTCGCTTGGAGCTGCAACATAGGTGCAAGGAACTTCGGGGAGTTGCTGTTACTACACCTAGCGCCCTCATAACTTGCATGCTCGATCAAATTTAACTTATCTAAAAGATTTTGTCAATAAATTTCATGTAATAACTGTGGAACATCCTGTTGAATATGTTTTCTGTAATTAAGACGGATCTTGTCTATGTAAATTCACATAGAATACTCGTTATTTAGTTAAAAATATATAATTACATTTTTTTTTAATTTACTTTATTATCAACGTTTATGCACGAACTAAAAATAGTAATTAGTTATTTACATATTTATGAATATACACAACTACTTTACCTATTTATTCACGGATTTTATGATTATGAAATCAGTTTTTATGATCATATGTTATTCACTATTAAAACAGAATGTAATTTATGTATAGTGGGTGGAATATTGTTTTCATGCATTATACGAATAATTTTTTATTCAAATAATCATAGATACTACAAGTAGGAGTACGTTTTATGCAATCTAACCTGTTCTTTGTAGTCACTATCCATAGATTTAGTGCTATCACTCATATAGGATTTTGGTGAAATTACCTGCAACAAAAGAAAAATGTATTAGTAAATGTGTTACATATAGAGAGATGTAATATTTTTGGTAATCATATCCCATCAAAACAATGAAGAACATAGATTTATGAAATAGAGATGAAAATTTAATTCGTTTCTACAAAAATTTATTTGCATATTATTGGAGGAGATTTTCAACTACGAACCACTTGAAAACGGAAGCAAAGTTATTACAAATAACTGTTTTTTCATGTTCCGATAAAACGAATATTATTTTCGCTGCAACTGCGTTTACTAAAAATATGATTAAAGTTAAAACTAATCTTAGAAGAGCAAAATAACTACTCGTAAGCTTTGTAGTTACGAAACGGAATGCTTCTCAAGTGACATTTCAAAAGCCCTCAAAAGTTTAAAAGCATAACTTATGCTCGTTTGTGAATTATCATACTCGGTTGATTTTGGAGGTTAATTATTTTTTCCAGTTTCAAGGGCAGGACGTGAAAGAAGTTATAAAAAATATTGAATGCCAATTGGCAAAAAATTGAACTTAACTTGGACAAACCTTGGATCTTTACTTCAGGACATCCTAGACGGATAATTCTCAATTGAACATAATTTACAGTTTTGTTCCGGATACCTTATCCAGCGATTAATAGAAAAATATCGCGTTGAAACAGTAAATAACGTATATTTTTGACAACTTACGACCGTTTTTAGATGCGATATTTTTCTACAAATCGATGCTTAAGGTAACCTGCTCTTTAACCAAAGGTGTATATTTAATTAAAGAACATTTATTAAAAAAAATGGATTTTAATACTTTGGGTATTCACCCTAAAAAATGTCGGACCGGCAAAATCAAATTGGCTGGTGACGTTATTGCTTCGCCGTTCATATTTTCTCGAAGTGCAGGCTAAATAAATTCCTTGCAGCTTAAATAAATATGCCCCACAGAGTAGTAAAAACTGTCAAAACTTAAGGGCGCGCAACCTTACTGCTTTTAGTGTATGATTTTAGTCCAAAATTGACCTAATTTTCTACGCAGTTTTCTCAAAAATGGTTGAATAAAATTCCACGAAATTTTGTATGCACAATCTTTGATGGTTGAACTATGTCATGAATACAATTTGCAGTTGAAATTATTTACCACTTTGTCATAATTAATTCATATTGTGCATGCATTTTTTTCTGATTTTAGATATCATATTTCATTACGAAGAAAATTAATAAAAGTATTCATTTCTATCTCAAGACATAGAAAATAACTTTTATTGCAATATACAACAAGAAAAATTATCAGTTTTACCAAGCTTCTTGAGAAAACTGCGTAATTTGTTCCTTCCATATACTACAATGTTAAAAGTTTCAGCGTTTGTCCGCTAGGGGCTCTTATATTAATATCTACTCAAAACTACCTTCCACGAATATGGTGGTGGTAGTCATAGTATCGCTGATATTTATATGAGTTGTGATTGGTTAGTAGCCTATAAATTTCAACTCCTTACTTACAATAGAAATTGTTTCTTTCTACGAAATAAATCAGTATAAGCCTAAACAAGCTGAGAAATCCAAATGAAATTTATGAAAGTATCTATGTTTCTACTAATTGTATTTTAGTAATAAGGGATAAATACACTACAATTACATGAGAAGCAATAGGTATTTTAAAAACATTTTTATTGATTTGGCTCAATACAAGAAATACCCCGTGGTATTCTTTTGCAAATTATTTCTTTCCATAAACATTCTTTATAAAATGTTAATTTACGTAACATATTATGTTCCCAGAAAACATCGTCCCTTTTTATTTGTTTTACAAATAAATTTGTGTAGTCATTCCTATACACAACAAAATAACACAATAATTGATTAGATATGTGTAGTTGCCCTTGAATCTATAAAATATGTCAATTTCAAGTAATAAAATAGAAAAAATAATATTTTTATAATTACTTATAATTATAATTTATAATATAGACAATTTTTACGAATTATTCCACACTGTCTTATGATCTAAAAGGGATGGTGATGGAATATTCGATTATTATTGGAATTACTAAAAATTAGAAATTTAGTTCAAAAGAAAATAATGTCTGTAATATGTAAGAAAAGTACATTTACGGAGTCCTATTATTGCTAGACGCGCGGTTACATCATTACATCGTTCCTACAGGTTGCAAATATATACTCGTAGATACGATTTTACTATTATATTATATCCAGGGCATGTAACCGAAAAAAATACTGGTTAACGGTTAACACTTATAGAGAACGTTATAATAATAAAGGTTTTACTTCGAAAACCGGTTTTTAAAAATTGGAAACCGGTTTAAACCGGTTAATATATCGGTTGAAAAAATAATTATAATTAATTAAAAAAAAAATCTGGTGTGTCCAACATAATTTTTTTTTCGCTAAATGAAATTAAAATAACGGTTAATGTTCGCTAAAACCGGTTTATTTTTTTTTTGGTTAACGGTTACCGGTATTTTCGGCCTGAAAAATATCGGTTAAAATTACATTTAAAGTTCGCAATTTTCGTTGAAAATATCGGTTACCGGCTTTTATTAACCGGTTTTTTTAACCGGTTACATGCCCTGATTATATCAGATATTAAGAATTCGAATTACAGTATTTTATTTGAAAACAGTGCAACATGGCTTAATAAGAATTCTAGGTGTGTCAATATGCATTGTCGCAGATTTTAGTAATGATAGTAAATTTTTTACATAAGTATCATTAGCATCCCACTTCCTGAGTGTCATAATTAAATTTGAACGCGGGTTGCAAGAGCGTCTGCCACATTATTTTTACTGGATGACGGAATCCTGAATAATGAGTATATAAGTATGTGTTTATTATTCTCATAAGTCTGGTATGTGGAAAATAGGAATAAATTGATAATGAAAATTAAAAATTTATTAAATCATCAAATTGCATTCAAATATTATTTCCTGGTACCTACATATCTAAAAAAATTTTTTTATCTATTATAGCTTGTGATATTCCATTTTGTATATTTGGGAGTCTTTGAAACAATTTTTTTTATCACAATTCAACTTGCAACGCTTATACATATAGAAAAGAAATGTTTCGAGGGTTTTACACCCGCCTTCATTCCCCCAATTTTAAGATCGTAATAGGTGGGGATAGACAGAAGTAAATTTTGGTAACTGATTCACACTGATTCTGTATCGCTCGCCACGAATGAGAAAAAATACTGGTGGCGCCTACAGATAGGGTACGACAGATGTTACGAGTACTAGCACTTGGATTCGTACCCTTAATAACTAGATCGGAAATGTCAATTTAACGCGATTATTTTGATCACTAAAAAGTAACCTTCAGGATCTATGTAAAATAATCTCAGTTACTCTGGTTCAATTTCGGAATTAGAGGAAACATCCAATAGAGTAAAAAAAGAGAAGGTACCCATACTACTGAATAATAGTGGAACGTAGAACTATTTTAAGATTAAGAATCAGTTACTTTGGACCTAGTTTTAATACAGTTTCACCTAGCATCCAGTTAACCACAAAGTAGTGTTATTATCGGATGGCTACTGAGGTATTAAAAAAACCCTCCAAAATGTAGCAAAAATAGAACTAAGGTATGAATGCGCTAATGCGTATTTAGTCCCAAAATTGTAGCTAAATTTATTACTTTGGACCTAGTTTTAATGAAGTTTCACCTAGCATCTAGTTAACCACAAACTAGTCGGTAGTTATTGTCGGATGGTTACTAAGGCAATAGAAAAAACCTCCAAAATGTAGCAAAAATAGGACTAAGGTATGAATGCGCTAATGCGTATTAACTCTCAAAAATGTAGCTAAAGATGTATAGATGACAAGTCTATAGCATCCGAGCAGTGGCGGATTTGTACATTTGCCGCCAGTAGGCTACTCAAATTTTGCCGCCCCTACTGACTACAAGTGTCAGTTAATTACCGTCAAAAATTATAAAAATTTGTAACTATCAGGCTATGTATTTGCTTTTTAGTTCTTAAGTAGTTTTTCTAAAAGGCACAATCAATCGTCAAAATATATTCACAGACAAAAGCATCCAGCCCATCAAGTCTTTGGAAGTTCTGAATATCTTGCATGAAAAGTGCAAAAGTGAAAACATGAGTTATGGATAAAAATAATAATAATGATGCTATTTCTACTACTACTAGTAGTAATAGTGATTATTCCACACACGTTATTTTCACCCAATCAGAATGCTTCTTTTTAGTGAAGAAATTTGATAAAAAACAGTATCATGTCATGGTTACATTTTGTTGATAACAAAACTTTTACCTTTGAAGTATTGCCATTCGTTAAATAATCAAGTAAATATAATTCAAGTTATGAATTTAATTGGAATAATTTACTCATAATGGGGTCATTTCACATTTTCTGTTTTATTTTTTTCCTGAAAGTCTACCGTCCACTATATATGTAAATAATATTTTCATGTCATTTGGGTACATTGTTTTGTAGATATAATTTTTAGAAAATAGGCTTCGATTTCAAATCTCAACAGGACGCCATTTGCCAATACGTCACGAATCAGAATGATCAGCTCACTCAGAGTTGTTAGGACCTCTGGCATGGTTGACATGTTGAGTAATCTTAACTACTCTGTTTAACCTTTTCAGTTTCACTACTGATGATGAGAACTTAGTTCTCGAAATACGTATATAGTGTTTTATACTAATTTTTAAGGTTAAGGGGTATTTTTATTAATTTTAATTCGTTCACCATGCTTTACCTAAATATATAAATATATTACACTGTTATGTAATTTCAATTATATTTCACGCTTACAAACCTGTAGTTCTACACTAATATAAACAAAATAAAAATCTGCGTACTTTTCCTTTGACAACTATATAAATTTTAGGTTACTTTACATCACAAAGTATAAAATTATACTTCGTGCTTTATACTGACATCCAACTTGTAGCACCTCGGTGCACGTGTATGTGTGAGATGTACG
This sequence comes from Stenolophus ochropezus, assembly GCA_035578165.1. Classification (NCBI taxonomy): domain Eukaryota; kingdom Metazoa; phylum Arthropoda; class Insecta; order Coleoptera; family Carabidae; genus Stenolophus; species Stenolophus ochropezus. The sequence continues at coordinate 17,680,740 of JAQOWZ010000010.1, read as the reverse complement.
TGAGTTTTTGATTCGTGACGTCACGAAATTCGAAACTCGAATATCTTATAACAAAGTTATGAATGAAAAGTATTATATTTTTGCGTACATTATATTGCAATATGCATAGTAAGTGTCGTAGATCCCATATATGAAAAAAAAAATTGAAACATTTTTTTTTAAATGACCCCATTCCTACGAAGTACCTAACGACTATCTGTTACTATGCAACAACTATTCGTAAATTTTTCAATAAATTACTGGCTCTTATTATATTACTTATGATTAAATACAAATAATTTAATATTTTGTAAAACAATCTATATTTATCTATTAAGATATATAATCAAGAACATATGTTAATTTTTGTTTAAATGTTAAACTCTTAATATCAAGTACAAAGCGTGCACTCGCACGTGGGCAACCAAATATTATTTTTAAATTTTCGCAAATGATTTAATAAATAATAAGTAAAATATAAAAATAATTTTAAAATAACAATGCTCTGTTATATTATTTTTAATTTAAATTTATAACAAATGTGTCAAGCACATGCGCACATTATTTTTGCACATGAATGAGGGAAAACTGAGAAGCTCCACGTTCCTTTAAAAATGTAATTTTTAATAATATGTAATTTTACCTTGGACGAAAAAAAAAATTACCTGCGCCGCAATTTCATTTACTCTTTCATCTGCACTTGAGGGGCGCCAAATATTTTACCGCACGTGGGCGGCCGATACTGCAGAATCGACCCTGTCTATAAGATAACATATTCTAAATCTATCGCTACTAATTGGAGGGGGAAAAATACGCTAAGATGTTAAATAGTGAATTTCTGTGACTTATATAGCAACATTGACATACTTTGCGGACGGTTATGTTATTCATTCCCGCGCCATGACCAAACGCGAGTATGTAAATTGTAAAAAAAAAATATCTAAGCGGTAAAACATATTACATGTTGTATTGTTTGTGTGGACCTAATAACATTTAGGTATATAAATATAAATATTTTTAATTTCTGTAAAAAAAATCCCCAAATTTGCCGCCCCCAAAAATCTGCCGCCCTAGGCTTCAGCCTACTCAGCCTGCTGGTAAATCCACCACTGCATCCGAGTGTGATACACAAGTAGCTGTGCTTTTTATTTTACGACAAATCACACTTTGTTGGTCGCTGGGACTTGAACTTACGATCTCAAGTCCGAATGACGTCACAGGGAGTTAGATATGTGTTAGCTCGCTCAGCCATCCAGCCGATAAAGGACGAATGTGTTAATGCGTGTAAAGTCCCAAAAAATGTAACTAAATCTGCTACTTTGGACCTAATTTTAATGAAGTTTCACCTAGCATCCAGATAACCACAAACTAGTGTTATTATCAGATGGCTATAAGGAAATAGAAAAAAAGTCTCCAAAATGTAACAATAATAGGGCTAAGATATGAATGCGCTAATGCGTATTAAGTTTCAAAAAATGTATCTAAATCCGCTACTTTGGACCTAGTTTTACTGAAGTTTCACCTAGCATCTAGTTACCCACAAACTAGTGTTATTAAGAAACACCCACATAATGTGTCCCTGTATCTCCCAAGCCAGCGCTACTTTTATTTAAGATAGATGGCAAGTCTATAGCAACCGAGTGTGATACACAAGTAGCTGTGTTTTTATTTTACAACAAATCACACATTGTCGGTCGCTGGGACTTGAACATACAATCACAAGTTCGAATGACGTCACAGCGAGTTAGAAACATGCTTTAGCTCGCTCAGCCATCCAGCCGACATACATTTTGGTACTCCCGACTCCCGACCTTGTATCGCGGCTGAACCCTCGCCGCGTCACCCCTGGGTGTTTTTGCCAGCGTGCGTGTCCTCGCGAGCCGCGACGAGAGCTACTTGACGCGACGTGGGCCGCGTTCATTAGCGGGCTGGCTAACGACTGCCGGCTGAAGATGTGCTGGGTGCTCGGTGCTCGCGAATAACAATGCCACCGTCTCATTATTACCTCGCCCCCGGACATCAAGCCAAGTTTTGGTTTGTTTCAAATTAGAAAGGGTTATGGAAGTTTATTCTCGGATGGCTACTAAGGAAATAGAAAAAGCTTGAAAATGTAAACTAACAAGTAGTCATAAACTCAGTTTAGATAGATTATGATTTTTATAACAGCTACAACTATAAAATCGGGCCTACTGTTCTGTACGAATTATTGGGTAAATATGAATGTCTTTTTTAATCAAGAGTACCTATTTCAAGCAAGGTTAGAAGTTTTATTGATTTTTTTTTAAATAATTGCAATAATTAGATAATTAGTAAACAAAATCATTTTAAAGTGTTTCAGAAATATTAATATAAACGTGTCAGGGTTGCATAAAAATCTGATTTTTATTTACATCGGAATTTTTTAAATAATCAGATTTTTTTTATTTTTTAAAAAAGATATGATATACATATATTCAAAAATGTGTTTCAATTATTGTAAAGAATGAACAACAATTTTAAAGAAATAATAAAAAGTACGTACAGTAAAATGAAACTGTGATCACTTTGAAATTCCATATGCGCTAACGTTATTTTACCTTCATCGGTTATAGCGATTTCAGGCTATAGCGATGAAATTTTTGGGATCCCTTCGATGTCGTTATAATAACCAGATTTTACGATATCATATTTTTTTACCACCTCTGGTTAAAGTGCCGGTTAACTTACCCAACGGTTAATAGAAAAATATCGCATCGAAATAGTAAAGAACGTATATTTTGACAACTTACGTCAGTTTTTCGGTGCGATATTTTTCTATTAACCGATGGTTAAGGTAACCGCTACTTTAACCAGATGTGGTAAAACCGGCCCAAAGTAATGTAAATTAAATATGAAATACATCTGTAAAATCGTTTTTCCGATGAACAGATTTATTAGTTCTTGCGTGTTACTATGTGTTACTATATAAATACCTACAAGAGATGTTAAATAACAAGTACAGAAAAATTGATTTAAACAATGATTTTTTTAATTAATGTGATTTAAATTAGTAACCTTAATTTACAAATTTGAAGTTGTGAAATATTTTAAAAATAGATACATGATTCATTATTATTATATTCTCGATTTAAATCAGATAACTTTTTAATCTGTTGTAATATGGCGATTTGTTAAATGTGGAGAGTTGGTGATAATATGTAACTAATATATTTACATGCAAATAATTCCAATTTCCGCGATATTATGTTATGCTAGATGTAATTAGTGACATGTAGGTAATACATATGATAATGCCTGCCACGTAGACGGCAGGAGAAGCAGGTAAACAATCCTTGAGGTATCCAGGGTCGTATGACGAGCAGCCTTATCATATCAGCGGCATTCCAGCAGCCATTCCGCCGATTCCTGGTCCATTCCGACTGCGCCGTGCATTCGTCCGGCATTGTTCCGCAACGGGGGCAATTAGTTAGGTCAACAGCAATCACGAGTCTGACGGTGACACCGCTCGGCAAACATCCTCCCTCGGCAAACATGCATTAACTATCGCGCGCAAAACTCACGCGAATCAATTACAAGATGATCCGAGACGATTGACTGGCGAGTCGCGACAAACGACTAACGACGCCGCCGTTAATTAACGAATCCGGCAGCATGCGTATTGTTTCAGCACGCGCGCCCTAATGAATGCTTCCTGCTGTGAGGAAGAATAGCGGATACCGGCCGTTTTTTGGTGAGGTGGTCATTAGGTTCAAGATGAAATGCTCTACTCGTGAGAACGGAGACAATGCGTTGTTTAATTAGAGGGAATGCTCTAAGTGCTCCAGCTTTTTCCCACCGTTATTGTTTATTTCCGAGTATACTTTCGACAGGAAGCTCAATGAGCTATGATTTATCGTAGGTCATAAAAAATTCAATTCAATTCTCAACTTCTACATTTGCATTTAATAATAAAATTGTTGTCGCAACTGTCGGTAATAACAGCATACCTATATTTCTTTATTGTAGATGACGTTTAAAGTACACTATTATAGAGTAGGTCATAAAAGATTCAATTAAATACTGTTTTTATGTGTAGAAATTGAAAAAGAAAATCATTCTACAAATTAAATAAAATGATAGTAAAGACAAAGGCACAGTGTAATAGGTTGTACACGACAAAAAAATAATATATAATTAATTGTAACCGAATGGTTGGGAAAAGAATAATGTTCAAAACAAATATTAATTTAATTTGGAAGAATTTTTGTTCAAACAAATTATACTAAAAAATAGAAAGAAATGCTAAGGTATGATACTTTTCTGTTGAGGCATAAACGAAAAACTATAGTCGAAAGGAGTGAAGGTACGCCATAAATATTTGTAACTAGACTGTGACATCACGAAATACGATGTTTATATAGGCTTTAGTTTATTCCAAATTTGCTTCTCTCTACATATGCAAAATTGATTTAAATTTAACATGAAAACGAACAATAGCAATAACAACAACAAAGATTATATAGTTATAGTTCATACGATCGCCGTGACATTCAAATCAATTCTATTCACATATTCAAGTTGAGTCGTAGCCAACATGAAAAATATGCACTACAATTATTTTAAATAAATTGATATTTCATTAAAAAAATATTTTTCATTTTAAAATAAACGGAAATATCATTAATACACTTTTCTAAATATTAACACCACTCGGTTATTTTTACAAGTTTTATTTCATTTCGTACTATTTTTTCGACGTCTATGACGTCTATTCACTCCTTAAATTGTTTTACTTTATTTCTCAGTTAAAGGAGACAAATAAAAACCGTAAAATCTTATTTTAATTTCAATTAATAACAACCTATATTATATAGAGATGCCTGAATAAAGTTACAAATTCTATGGGTGTATATATTACGTTCTGAATTGGTATGATTACAATAATTAATCTGAGCAAAATAGGTAATTACAGTAATTTACTTCAAACAAGAAAATTAAGACAATTCAGATGTTCGGTTTAGAACCTTGCGGAGCAACGAATGAGTGTAGGTGTATCTTTCTTTCTGTCGTTCATCTTTATTTGACTAAATATTAGTACTTGTGTTATCCGCGTGAAACATTAGAGAAAAAACAAGTATATAACATGCTTTCAGCTTATGTATTTATCAACATTTAAGTGTATGTTCTAATAGTGTATGTAAAGTACCAGTACATTAGGCTGTTTTATTTTATCCATTATTATTTTTCGTATCTATTGTTGGCATATTTTATTGCGAAAGTTTATTATTGGAATTGTATGTACTTTCAATAAATATTAAAATAGTTAAATTACGTGGAACACATTTTATTTATGACTAGAAGGAATAATTTATTTCTAAAAAAAGTTGACATTACAAAAATAAATTGAAATAGGTTTTACATTTGAAATGAAGTGAACTACCTCTATAAAAAAGTGATAGCACTTCAATTGCCATGGCAAATCATCCGCATCATTGATTTATCATAAAACATCAGTATAAAACATTTAATAACTCCATCCATCGCAGGAAAGTGTTTTAGATTTCGTTATCGACTCCACTTGGCTGACTTTCTATTTGTCATCGAGCCAATAAACCTTAAAAATCCAATTGACCATTTCTTCCGACACATCAGAGTTGCTGGCCCATTATCATTCATTACTCGCAACGTCCTCGACGTCGGCCATCTGGACGTTTCCGTGTATCGTAGAACTGGGTCGGAGTAGTTTCCTCTTCCTCCGCCAGCGGAGTGGCGCTCATTGTGCAGGTTCCGGTCGCCGATTAATTGATCAGTTGTCTCTTTCACGGGAAATAAAACTTAAGACCCCATTCTTCAAAGCAGGCGATTCATGAGATGGAAGATTTTATGGAATGGTCTCACTTTAAGAAAAAACAATGGGTAATGGGGTCCTCCATTTTTTAAATGAAACTATATCTAATTTGAAAGCTAATGTGTAGTTTCAGAAAGTTTCAAATGTAATTTTTTAAGCCATGATATTCACAAATTACTTTTATGTCTCATACTTTAAAATATGTTTGAATAAAAAGGATTTAAAATTAATAATTAATAAATGACAACTAATATTATAGATCGAGTTTTGACAGCCACTGGATAATTTTGCTGCCTGTCTTTAAACTTATTTAATTTCTGCGAGGTATAACATAAACACAAATAAGTGTTATTTGGTTTTGCTTTCTTTAATTTGTGCAATCATTTACATCAAAAGGGATTCCCGATTTCAAAAAGGCGATAACCTAATGTTCATTTTGAGATGGTGCTCGATTATTTTTTTTCAAAAAATCTTTTATATTTATGTCCCAAATGAGCAATATGAAAATTTAAAGATTGGTATTTAACATTTCAGATTTACGAAAATTGGGGGAAGCGTGTGACAATACTTTCAAGAACTACTAAATCTGTTTAATTTCGTCTGCAAAACAACTTTATTGGTAAATTTATAATGCAGATTTTTTTTTCATTAATGTGTTATTTTTTGTTAAATTTACGTTGAAATATGTTACAGTGAAATCCGGTTATAACGACATCGAGGAATCCCAAAAATTTCATTGCTATAGCCGGAAGTCACTATAACCGATAAAAGTAAAATACCGATAGTGTATGTGGGATTTCAAACAAGTGGTTATAATTTCTACGTTATTAACCAGTTTCTTGTTATAAGTGATATCGTCATAAACGAATTTTACTGTAGTTTCTTATTGTTTCTTTAAATTTGTACTTATTCTTTAGAACATATGTATATCGGTAATGATATTATTTACTAGATCCGCAGATTGTGACCAAAAGTCATCTTTCCGGCACTGTAGTTGGGCAAAATATAACTTTTTATTTTTTAATTCGCTGAAAATTTAAATTGTCAATGTCAAATTAATTATGGAATTATTTTATTTCATTATCATTAGTCAAAATATGAATTTATTGTTTATTTATTTCTAGATTCGTTTCTATCCACGGAAAATATACACTTTGGGAAAATTGCTTTTAACTTCTGAAACTGAAACAAAAACTTGCTTGAATTGTTTAATATAGCACACAATGTGGTATTTATTCTCTTGAAAATTCTCCGAATGAGTAAGCATCCACAAACAACGGTTTGGTTAAAGGCTGCTTTTAACTGGATTTAATGGGAAGCGCACAAGATTTACCATTACATGTATTGGATTAATTATTTTAATTGAGTTTCCATTACATGTGGATTTGATTTAGGAAATGTATTTGTTGGTGAATAATGGTATTGGTAAATCGTAGTTACTCTCTAAAGAGTAATTACGCTAAATACGAGTAGTAACCTACTTGAAAACTATCAAATTAGTTGCCTCTGCATAATTTCACTTCAATTTATTACAGAACTTAATCAGAACAAGTCGTTATTAGTTCAAATGTATTTTAAATATATTCTTACTTCATTATATGAAACAAATATTACTAACATGTATTTTAAGTAGGTATTTTTTTCGTGATAATTTTGCTGGCATTTTACTGGCAATAAGTACTAAAAAAGAACTTCTGATCTCTCTCCAACTCTTTTCAGATTTATATGTTTCTTGTATAATAAGTTTTGAAAATTGAATATATATTACAAGTGCAAGTCGTGGTGAAATCCAGTATAAATAATAGTAAAATACCACAAAACACTTGGTAATGTTTCATAAAAAGCTTCTGAATCGACTTATTAGAACATTATCAGAAGCCGGTCATTGTATTCGGTCGGTAATAACTACGGACGTGTTTCACTCTTATTGGAGCTCATCAGCGTGGTGTAACCAGCAGCTAGTCTCCAGGTTTCCTACTTTTCCTTACTTACTCCAATAAGAGCAAAATGCGTCAATGGTTATTACTACCTGAATGCATTGGCCGGCTTTTGATAATGACCTAATAGGTCGATTCAGAAGTTACTTCTTGTGAAACATTACCAAGCATAATGTTAATGTTATAAATGTTTACAGAGATGAAGACCTTTATGTATGTAGGATAATTTTTCATGTAACTCAAAAACGATTAGCTGTAGAATGTTTATTTACGTAGTTACTATAATATCCAGTTATGCAGCTCCTTTTTTTATTCCAGTTGGCCTTTTCAAAGAGTAGTTTCTTTTTTTGTTAATAAATTGACATTCACAACTGCCAGAATATATTTCGTGAGAAAAAGGGTGAGAAATATGTACGAAATAAATGAAAACAATATCTCTTTCTTTGAAAGTGATATACATTTTAATAAAATTTTCAAAAGATGATCAATTTCGAAGGGAAGTTTGAAGATATGAAACGAATGGAAGTTGAAGACTGATTAGCCGTAGATAGACCTCACTTTCAAGTGAAATAAGTTTAACTGAAGTGGAAAAAAAAGGTTTATAATTTAGCTTACAAGGAAGTCATGTATTGTCCACATCAGAATTTTTTCCGAACGAAAGCTATACGTCTCAGTTAAATTTTGTGATGTTATCTTATATTTACCATTAACAAATTAGTAAAAAAACGTAAACAGCATTCGGCTAAATTAAACAGCTGTTCAATTCAGCTAACCGAGGTTGAAAAAATATGCCCTTAATGTGCACGAAATAACAAAAACTATGTAATCGAATGTGTTTAGTTGGATATTAACACAAAGCTAAAAACAGCTTAAAGCAACGCAATGTCCCAACCCATGAAATGTTAATTAGAAATGAAACATTGAGGCCATACATCAGACCGCGAACCGCAGAGCAAACAGTTGATTTTAGTTTCTTGGGAGAAGTTGGCGCTGGGAGTACATCGCATCGAACGGCTGGGAGCGCCCAATTATTCTGACTGGAGGAAGTCGGTTTACGAAGGCACTCCGACCAGGTACAAAAGAAGCGCAGAGTGAAGAGTTCAGAGGGCGTTGTTGATAAAAGGCGCTTAAAAACCTCACGGCATGGAGGCTCGAGGTGTAGCCTCCAATTACTCAAGTTTTAATTAATTGGGCACCGCGATCCGAGCCGAGAGATATTCGCTGTTGTGAGCTTCGCTGAATAAACTCACTGGGCTTAGTCAGGGAAAGAATTGGAAACTGATTTATAATAGTTTTTTCCAATTTTATTTCGGCCATTATTATCGTTCGTCTACTACTATCACGACATCGAGAGCAGGAAACAGCGTACAAGTAAAATTAAATTAAGAATATTGAGAAATTTAAGGTAAACATAAAAGTGTATTCAATGTGAAATTAAATTAATAATGAGATTTTCGGATTCTTTGTAACGTAATACCTACCCATAAGGGTTAACAATACATTCTATAATTTTATAGGCCAAATATAGAACATTTTATGCAAACTGTTTTTATAAAAAAATATGAAATATTAAAAATTATAAATATTTTTTGATGATCAGAATAATTAAAAACATAGGACATATACAAAGGTACAAATTTTATTTAACATAAATAAAAATGAACGTTGAACATTGAACTCTCCCTAGTATAGCACATACAGTGTGTGCAACGAAAAAAAGGAATTTTAAAAAATTATGGATACTCTCTCCTGATAGATTTAGAGCAAAACACAAAAGTTCAATATTGGTATACTATATAAGAAAAAAAAAATCAACTTAAATAATATTAAAATACAGTCAATAAGAATTATAATTAATGATACTTCACTGACCTGTCACACAGATATTCTTTTTTTCTATGGCTCTCAGATTTTAGTCAAAAATATTACATTTTATATTTAATAAACTTCGTACAGCAGACGTTTTGTAGTATCAATTATGATTTTATCTCATGTAGAATTTTGAACAACATTGTACTGTTATAGTTTTGCTCTAAATCTACCAGGAGAGAGTATCCGCATTTTTTTAAAATCCCGTGTTTCGTTGCACACCTGTATTTGCTATACTAGCGAGAGTTCAATGTAGCATTTTCATGGTTTTGAACACTAGGTGCATTGTGCTAACCTACAATATCCAATACTGCTCTCCACTGATCCAATAAATATTTCATCGAACAGGCCAATAAATTAAAAAAATATTAACAGATATTTGTCTTTTGACTACAGAATGACAAAACAAGATATACAATAATTTTGTAGTTATATGTCATGTAACGTGAAGAATAAAGTTGTTTAAATTGAAAGACATACTACAAAGTGTGCGAGACGGAATAAAGAGCACAGATCGTAGTCTTAAGAATCTGTAGCCGTGGTATCTCCTCGTACTTGATAACAGATTATCCCGGTAGATTTCCTATTTCCTGCATGTAATAGCGGCGGAGTGGGAGAGCGAGCAAGGCTGCGCGGATCCTGGCGAGAGAGGCTGGAGTAATTGATGGCACGGAATCTAATTGAAACTAGCAGGTACTTTATTACTAGTTGATAACGCGGGCTATGACGATGCTCGCTGTTTATACACCTGTGTGGCACAGCACGGGATTGAATTTACAGTGATTAATATGCGATGGTGTAGGTGTAATCAAAATAATACAGTTTGTGCCAGCCCTACCCCTCTTTCCGCTAATGTCATCAATCTATTTTTCACTTTTGTTCAAACCCACAGGGAAAATCTGTCGGCTAAACTGGTTTGCATACAATAATTACATAGTTTCATACAAAAAACAAGTGTTTTGAACGAAGCTCTCTTTAGAGACAATACACAGTATCAAATTTGCTTTTGTTGAAAATACAGATTCAATATTTTCGAAATAAAAACAAATAATTAGAAAATATACTCTATTTCCCGCAATTGATACTCATATCATCAATTCTAACCAAGTGATTTAAATCGTTGGGGGGCAAGAGGTATTATGACATCAACTTGTCGGGTAATATCGTGTGAGTTTCGAAGTAAATAAATATCAAAACTGACAGTATTTTATACAAATATAAAAATGGATGAAATATACGAAAATAGTTGTTGAATAAACTAACGAAACTACTAATATACAATGAAGCACAATTTGTCGACGCCAAACCCCGTAATAAATGACAGGAATGACATTAATATATTTTTTATATTATTTAACAAATAGCTAGTTTCTTTTACTTGACAAGTTTAGATGCAATTTTGCAATTACAGCCCTAAAAGAATCAGAAATGTTGTGTATGAATCTTAGGCGATTTATATTAAAGATGATAGCCATTACGATCTCAATTTATAGAGACCTTTAATTAAAAGTAACGTTTGGTGTCATAAGATTACAATATAACAGCATTATTCCTAAATGTGCCTTTATTATGAAAATATTACATAAATATTACAAGTGACACAGACATTATAGTGGAGTAAATTGTATTCGGTTTACTTAAGTACTTTTTGGTAAAACTGTTCAAAAATCAATACGTATGAAACTTATATTGAAAGGAATAAGAAATACAAATCATTGAGAATATAAAAGAAAGAAATGTTTATATTCTGCAGATAAGTGCGAACATGTATCACATTGAAGTGAATTTGAATCCGAAGTAAGATATCGTTACAAAGCTAAGAATATGAAAATGAACAGATGTACGTGATGCGCGTATATTTCATGTTTACTCTTCCTTGAATTTTTGAAGCAATGCATCACAATTATATATGGTTTAGAAGAAAATGGAAAATTCATCGCTTCCACTTTCGTGAACTTGTCCCAATTTCATCCCCATTTTCCTTCAATTTTCCACAAACGAGTTCTTGGCAAGAACAATTGAAGACCAGGCCATAAAACACAAAAGTAAGACATAAATCGTTCCCTATCAAAAAGGAGCATAATTTAAATCGTGGTAATTAATATGAATACGGATCATTTAGCTTGAGAGCTAATGGAATTCCCTAATTCATGATATGCCATTACTTACACTCAATTTATTTTACAGCGTTTCCTTCATATGATCCCACGGCCTCCGCTACTGCCCAAGTAATTACGTTCACTTTTATTAGATGCTCCGTTCGAATTTAATTTCTACAAATTCAGCGATTTAAACTCGATAATCTACGTGATGTATGTATCCTTGTCAGCATCAACAAGCTATATAAAATCTAGTAAGCGCTGAATGAAAGAGAAGACCTACAAATGTGATGGAACTCTTACCAGTGAATTGAACTTCTGTTCCCGAGTTTCCAACTTGGAAATTCCAAGTAAGAATGGATATTTCTCATTGATTAATATTTCAAATAAGCCTTGTTTCCTTCATTCCTTTCTTCCTAATGTGATAATACTTGTTAAATCATTTGTGTAATTGGGGAATAATGAAATTATTACTTTGCAATTCAATAAACTTACGAAAACAATTTTCTTTGATGATACAACTTCACCAAAAAGTTTTATACAAATTAATTAATTTTCTTAACTTTAAACACACGAGTATTTTATATTGATGTTTCTTTTTTTGCCGCAAGCTATTTCAAAAGTAGGATCCATGATAACTTTAGTTTCATGTAAGTTGTAGACCCATTACAAAGGCGGTAGGTTGACAAATATTCCATTCAAATACAATAGAACGTCACAAAAATAAGTACCCTTGAGTTCCGATTCCTGATGGAAATATTGTGCCGTAGAAAGAAGAAATTTATTTATTTGGTCAGTATTTAAAAAAATGGTCATTATAAAAAAAATGCAATAGTAGATACACGAATGTAATGGTAGGTTAAGGTAAGTTATCTATTGATACGAGTACCTAATTATAAATACTGACCCACAATAAATAGCATCTAAACCAGGATCTGTAGATGATTTATTTACTGAAAGTATCAATGACCTGGAGAAAATATCTATGTCAATTAGTAATAAAGTTTGGAAGTAGAGAGTATAAATACATTAGCAAAGTCCTTGCTAATGTGTTCCTGTCATCCGAAGTTTGAAGGACGAAGAAAATTAAAGCACAAAAAGACGTAAAAATTAAATCGACAAGTTTGGCAAACACAACCTAAACTGTGACTTGAAATTAGGAAAGTTTTTTGTCCCGGAACAAAGTCGTGTATATTTCCGTCGCCTGGAAGTCAAACTACGTAAGTCGCTGAAGTGTTTGTTATCAGTTCGTGGGGCCGGAGTGAATTTAAAGTAAAGTCACACAAACTCCCCCGCCGCACCTGCCCCGCCCGCGGCCTGCACTCTGCAGCAGACAGAGGACCTGGCCCGGAACATGTAAACACAGAATTTAATTAGTTTATACTGCTCATTATTACCAACTTGCATATTCTCTCTTTCTTCATTGTTTTCGCAGCTTTACTATGCAAACAGAAATAAATAAATAGCTTTATCTCTAAGTGCATTACGACAAATTAAATTGCATATTTATAAAATTATTTGACATATCACATTTAATCTTACACCAGGAAATTTCATTTTTCTTCATTGCATTACATGTATATGACAAGTAATAATAAAAATGAATATAGTATATTTTATCTACTTAAAATGGATATGTTCTTTCTTGTAGTTATTATCAATTAGACCAGCGGTTCCTAACTTCATTTTACCGCGGAACCAGTGTAGCCAATTTAGTAGAAATTCTACTAAATCTGGTAGAATGAGGTATTCATTTAGTGACCAAATCTGGTAGATAACAATTTAATTACTGCAATTTTTTACACTTTTTTTAAAATGTTAAATTTTTAAATATATTTTATTTAGATAGCTGTGAACAATCTTGCCAAGCCCAAAAAAAAAACACCAGATAAAGATTCAAATGTTGCCAGATATCACCAGAATTGAAATTTGAAATAAAGTACACATACGATAATATAACGAATATCAAAAGTATAAATTTGTAAAAAAAAAACACATTTCTTTTAAACACTCGCATTGTACAAATTATTATTTCCTTGTAAAAGAACAGTTAACAGTATGAAGTGTGTAGAAAACTAGAAAAAGCGAACCCTCAGAAACTTACGTGATCGCGTTTGCAGGCGCAGGCAGGAAGATGAGGAAATAGCTAACACGATCGATCGGTGATCGAATAAGTTCGTTAGAGTTCAGAGGAAAAATATTAATCATTATATCGTTACTTTTTTATAAAATTGAAACTGTACCATAAGAAATAAGTTTATTTTAAAATAATCGAAAAATCACCAGATTATTAAGAAATATAACCAAATACATTATAAAATTACCACATCTGGTGATAAATCGTTCTTTGATCTTGTGTACATGATGTATAATAACTTATTTCACGCTGTGAGAATAAGGGGAACGTTAATTGTTAAATTCAAATTCGAAAGTATACATTTGCAAGTATGATGTACAATCATTGATCTCAAAGTGCTACAACAGATTGTAATTATAGGTGTGTATACAACACAAGTACTTGTATTCAAATTAAGATTTATTGCTTTGATGGCATAATAAGGCAGCTGTCAACTTGAAATGACATGTTAGCTTAATATGAAGAACACAAAGGAAATCTAAGTAGTAACCTATTTGCGTTTACTGCATTTATGAACAGGAAAACCCAAAAATGTAACTCTATGTTATATCTCAAAAAATTATTGAATTTATTTTAAAAATTGGTGTGAATAAAGTATCACTTCCGGTTGACCTATTTTTAACAAAAGTTGGCAAACTTGAACGATTCTACTCAAAATATTAAATATTGAGGTTCATTACAATTCATTTACTTAATTTTTTTTCTGCACGCACACACATAGGTACATTCAGATAGACAGATTGACATACCCTATTTTGTGTACATCCGTTAAAATCTCGAAATGTCTAAATTTCTATTACTACAATACCTACTGTTTGTAGCTAACAGTGAAGACAAACATATTTACCGAGCATATAATGGGCCCATTTCTGTAATTCAGTTGTTAAATTTTTTTTTAAATAAAAACAAAAACAAAAAAAAATTATAAGTGATGTTTTGATATTTTCATTGGAAAGAAAATTTAGCAACTGAATAAAAATTAACCATTGAGTTACATAATATGGAGCAATATAAAAATCAATTATAAATCACACGATTTTATATTTTGAAATTCTGACTGACATAACAAAGTGTGATTATAGTTATTTCAGTTTCAATGAATGTAAGTACATTATAACCTTCGAGAAGGTATGAACTGAGGTGGACCTTGCAAAACTGAAGTTCCGTAATCAGTTTTGCTCTGTCGTTAAAAATAGTCGAGATGGAAATCGAAAATGGAACACAGAACATAGAGTACATATAAAATTGGATGGGATAAAGTTGTTTAGCCGGTGGAAGCTACAAAATCTAAAAACAATTTCAATTATCGCACGTTGGTGCACGATAAATTCGAGAGTAAGAAGCTTGCGCGTCGTTGCAGAATATTCATAGCCATTGCGGGCGTCTAAAAGACATTAGAAGACGACGTCCGCGCCAAGAAGATAATACTCAGGTGCTGTACGGCCCGAGGAGCGTCGCTGGCGGAAGCCCAAAACGGCAACACCGCAATAAAACGATACAAGCCGTCTGCGATATTTTACATCTAGCGATTTAATAAAATATGTAGGCGGTGAGTGTACGTAACCGACATTATGGGAAAGAATGGAACTCTGCAGGAATTCAATATTACCTGCTGCCGGTATTTGAAATTTTAGTTTCGGTCTCAGATCAGCGCTCGCCTTACAGCAGACGCGAGTGTCACGTGTCGCGAAACCACAGCACTCCGGATCACCAAGTAACGGATACGCTGGGAACCCTGACTTCATCTCATCTTCTGCACATCATATGCTCTGTATTTTATATTTCCTTTTCGCTCAGTCAAATTCACTGTACTTGCTCTAAATTTTAAACTTCATTAAATCATGAAATACATACTTCAAACTCTAGTGTTCACATTTATTTAATCATAACTGAATAATAATCTGTGACTAACATGTATACCTAAATATTATTTAATTTACAAGAATTTGATTTATTTCACTTGTTGATAAAAGAAAATACTAAGTGCTTACATATTTAAATTAGATATGTTTTCTTTGACATTTTTAAAGATTGTGGCTTAGAATTAAAGCAGGAACCAACTCTATACTTCAAATGAACAAGCCCTGAACTGTTTTTCTAGGAAAAATATTTTGAAATACAGAGTGTAAAAAATGTCAAATTTTCAGTGCATATACATTGCGAAGTCCTTAATCCGTATAAAAAAGAAAATTTATGAAAATTTGAATAAAGGTTTTACATTATTACTTCCACGAAAGACAATAGTTAATATAGAGTAACACATAATTTAAATTCTTTTAAAATAAAGACGCATTTAAATTCATTCGTACTATCCTTTTTTTTAAGTGATCTAACTTTATATTTTCGAATATGATATATCAAAATATCTATTCACATATACCTATACTCTTTTTTTAACACTCTGTTTTATAACAAATTATAAATATTATTTTAAAATATTGATTAGTATTCTATAAGTTAGTTAAAATATAAAAAAAAATTCATAAGTTTGCCAAAATTAACAAATGCTGTTAAAGTATAATAGGAGAAGGTACACACTTCAGAATTTTTAGTTATTTGATATTCAGAATCGAAATAGAAATTTCAATTAATCTTGGACATGTGAGTATTGGTTCGGAATAATTTAGGGCGAACTACTGAAAGTATATAATATGTACAGATATGAACGCAGATAATAATATATTCTTTGGACATCATCAATACAGGACCAATTCGAAAAGTTGACGAATCCTAATTTAATTAATAACATTTTGTAATCAGCTTATTTTAAGTTATTTTATTTGTTGGGATGGATGTTTACAAAACTTAAATTTGAAAAAAGTATATATGTATATAAATCTGGGATTCCTAGTAAAATGAATAAATATTAAGATTTATTTCACTTCTTAGTGAATATTAGAACTATTCTGATATTCCAAAGTTCAAATTTAATTAGTATTCCTTAAACAAATTGAAAATCTTCGATATCATTACGATGTGATCTCTGACATGAAATAATCGAAAATACGTAAATAATACCCAACATTTCAATCCCAATCCATCTTGAAATCAAAACAAATTACCATAGCATTGTGAATGACATCAGGAATGATTTGGCGTGCAATTTTAATGAACCTGTTGAACAAGTGGAAGTCTTAGCGTTGGTGCATTACGTTACATTGCGTTCCGGGTTGGTTATGATAATATCTTCATTACTGGGCGCCGCTGGTGTCGTTAGAGCAGGATCGCCACCTTGCTGTTGACGCAATGCATACGGGTTGTTTACCACGGCAGGTGCATCGAGGACGGCCGTACGTGGTGAGGTTGCAAGTGTGAAATTACCTACTTTGCTGGATTATAATTGTTTTGAAATGGATAAAACTCAACTTCGTGTCTAATAATTATTAAACTTGTAGTAGTAAGGCAACATTCACAGAAGTTGTTTGTGTTTATTTTTTTTTTTTCGGAATCGATGTACTAAAAGAGCACGAGCAGCGGTGACTTAGTTAACGCACTTAAACTTGGTCTTTGATATCTGGGGTTCAAAAAACCAGCGTCATCATCTTTAATAAAATAAAATACCACTGTGGCCGAGTGTTATGGAATAAAATACAAGCTGTAGGTCCACAAGTAAAATGTCTAAAAACAATTTCATCAACTATATGTTCCTTATGAATTATTGACATCTTATTATTAGCCCATATTAATTAATATCAAATATTCCACATTGGTCAAGATTATATATCATATCATTTAAAACATTACCATTTTTTCACTAACAGCAAGAAGATCCATTTTCCTATATATTATCTACATGTATTACTGTAAATCTATACATTTTATATATTCTGTTTCAGTTCACATATACCCTTTTGTTATTATTTTTATAATTATGTATACTTTGTAGAACTCTGAAGAAGACCAATTAGTCGAAAAGTTGGTTTTTTTTGAAATCAACTTTTATTCAATCCAGTTTCCAGTCGAAGATCGTTCTTAATTATTAAAGTTATTATGTTGGCAAAAAGTGAAATTTGTGGACAATGATACGTAATGGAAGATATTTCGAAGCAAATAATATACATATAATGATTGTTACGCATAGAATAAAATATAATTAGAATTAACCATACTATTACTTTTTCAGGATGTTTGTGTATTCGTGTTCACGTGGTAAACGTAATTTTATGAAAGTTCATATTAAGCTTCAAACGCCAACAGGTCCAAGTTGGTCAACTTTTGATAAAATCTGCTATTTTAGAAATACCTAATCATTTTGAAATATAGAGCAAAACGAATAAATGTTTTTCTTTGCATATTTTTTAAATCACATTGGTTAATTTATTATGTTTTTAGAAACAATGGTATTCAAAATATTACAATTTCTATTTGCCAATATGTAAAAACAATATTTTATGAAATTAATAACATAAAATCAAATTACTTGTCAAAATTTTAAACATTGTATTGATAATAAATAAAATTATTTCTGAAAACACATGCAAATCCGTGTAAGAAAAATAGGATGAATGCGCAACACAATTTATAAGACACAATAAGGATATGGAAATTTTAATATTCTGTTGTATAGAGTATCCAATCCAATCTAGAGTAGCGTGGATGCAGTAGTAAAATTAATTTCCTCAACAAGACTCACATATTCTTGTGTGGAGCACTATTCACATCTCTGTGTAGCTCGAGCATGTATCTCCATTGTGAAGTCCCAGTTCCCAGGGCTGTCCCGCACCTCCTGAGGGATAGAGGTTCCCGGCGAGGAAATAGGCGTCGGCTTTGAATTATTTTGTGGGATGCTATATTGCAGATATTTTTCAGAAGAGTTTCACGGAGCCTTTTGGGTACATTACAAAGCGTATCGATGTCAATGGTACAACTTCAGAGTGTTACGGATGGGTACATTCAATAAAAATTTGTGATAAAGTAGATTTGTACAACTATTAATACATACCTAATAAATAAAACCAAATATTGGCAACAAAGGGCAGAGTTAGGGATATGCGATAATAGGAAAGTATCGACATTTGGGTGTCAAAAATATCAAACAAAGATAATCGAGTCGAAAGAAAAGTCTCTATATTTTTAAGTAATGAAAGAAAAATGTGGAAAGTTATGGTTATGAGAAAAAATAATAATAAATAAAATAAAGACATACTAAATAAATCATTGTATAAAGTGAAACATGAGTAATACTCAAGATCTTAGAATTTTTGGAAAAGATCATATAAACTAACAATCATGGACAAAATTAAGAATGTTGAAATACGAAAATGAGCCAATGTAGAGAAAAGCCTTATTGACGTGATAGAAGAAAATTATTATGGTATGGACACATGAATCGGATATTCGAGAAAAGAATATCTTACAAAACCTGGATATAGAAATCAGCGATCCGATGAAAAAGGGGAAGACCTAGAAAACAATGGAAAGATAAAATAAATGCGCAGTGGAAAAAAGGAACTTGTGCGTTGAAGATTGGAATAGTCTGTACATTTTTGGGTATTGAAACTCATTTCCTCTCCTTACATACTGGTGTGTATTATACCTTGCTATATACCTATTTCTATTTAATTATGTTCTTATTGCTTTCTGTTAGTTTTGCTTATTATTAATAAATCTAACAAGTGAGTATCACTTTCAAGTACAAGTTTAATTAATACATAAAGATATTAAATTCGCGCACAATAAATTTAGAAAGAAAGTAGTAGATTGAAGAAATAACGAACAGACTGCATTCGCTTCTAAATACTTTGGAAATCAAAATTTAATTTATTATTACTATTATTTAATTGTTAATTATTATTGACAATATTTTACTTTTGAAAATGTATTGCATAACTGAATATTAAAAAGGCACACAAACAAAACAAATGCGTAAGTAAAAATTAGAGTGAACATTGGGAACAAGTTTCATTGTAATTTCATAACAAAACTTCCTACAGTATGTCGCTAAGAGCATATATGTAGAGAGTTGACACAATATAATACATAAAGACTAGCAGGCGAGTGGTAGTTGCGGCGCCTATGTGGTGGTGAAAGCGTACCAATTGGTTTCCCGTAGGACGCAATCTACAACGGTCTACAAGAGATATATCGATTTCACTACAAATCCTCGCGCTCCGTGAATGCAGCGTCGGAGAGACGCTCGCAGCCCGACGCCTAATAGCTTAACAAAGACCGCCCATATTACACGTGTCTTGTTTCCGTAATCTCGGAACACAACACCGGCACTGGAGCAGCGGGTCACGGGGACGGTTCATCAGGGAACTCGCGACTTTACTACCCGAATATTTACTACTCGTCCTCACAATTCTAACCTAAACCTACATACGCTCACAACTTCTACTTTTTTATGTTGTTTGTTAAACAAAAGTTAACTATAAAAACATTTCCATGAATCTGTATTTTCAGCTTTTGTTTAACATGGGTATATGATAAAATTTAGATTTTTATATATTTGATACTAGAAAAAAAATTAATGTGGGCACCATGTAACTTTCTTGTACGCTAAATTATACATATGTTCTGTTGCACTGCATTTAAACTCATTTTTCTTGAAAGTGTAATCATTCTACTAATCGTTCTTCAACTTCCATTCGTTTCATATCTTCAAACTTCCCTTCGAAATGGATCATCCTTTGTAAAACTTTATTAAAATGTTTATCACTAATATCCCATAATTCGTTTCTTAGTTAAATAAAAAAAAACACTACGTACAAATTACCCTTTTGATACTGCCGTCCCATTTTCAATTTATCAACATTCTACGGCTAATCTTTTTTGAGTTACGCGAAACTTCATATAAGTTCATTTTTATTTCTCACTATTTATTGTATTTATATTACATAGAACAGATTGTACTAATATAACTTAAATGTCAAGTTTATCTTAAATTACTTATAGAAATAATATTCTAAATAAACTATTCAACATCGTTCTTATAATTAAGATTATAATTTTTATTATTTAATTGAAGATTAAAAGTTAAGCTTTGTTGGTGCAACTGTGCATTAAGTTATTCAACATTCAACTGTTTTGTTAAAGCTGCAGAAAACTTTTACGTAACTTCTTATCCGTTAAATCGGATGCTACTTAAATAATAAAAAGATTTGTAAAAATTATATATGAAATGATATTTGTTTGTTTTTAATTAATATAATTAGTGTTTTGATCTGGTTGCTAAGAGAAAGGTAAATCCTTTTTACTATAATTGTCAAATAAAAATGACAATTCTATTCTTCATTATTTTCGATGCACAGAACAACACAATATTTCCCAGGTCACGTGCGGTGAAGTATTTTGCGCCCTAGGGTTGCAAACATTTTAATATACTAACATAAGATTAGTTAAATTCATTATATAAATGTAATAAGAAATGATCTATATTAAATATACAAACGAGATTTTTTTTTACCAATTTCTGCTCAAAATATTTTGAAACTAAAATATATTTTTTATTGAATATTTCAATCAAAATGAAAAAAAATAACTATTCATTTATTTATCTAACTTAAGTTGAATATAACGTAAAATATTTCCAAACGTTAGTCAATTTTAAAAAGTGAATGTTTATATGTCAAAATTCAAAATTAGAAGAAAAAATTAAAATTAAAAGAATTGTATCACAATTAGAAAAAATCTTGTGGAAACACGTTAGAAAATGCAATTTTGTGTAACTTGTGTGATTTTACGGGGTCTTGCTTAGCTCGCTCCGTAAATATCCCACCATTACATAAAATGCGGCATTTTCTCACTAATTATATAAATAGCTATTTTACTTCCTTGTACAAAATAAAGGTTAAAGGAAGATTGTACTTGAGAAAAATTTCGATTTTCTGATTAATTATATATTAATAAACAATAAGGATTTTGGATGCATAGAACTTTATTCTTTTTTAATTTATTACAAGTAACGAAGAAGTAAATATTTGAAGCTTGCTACCGTGGCATTTTGCATTTGAGTTGATATGAAGTTCGTATTATAAAGTTCCTCCAAAACTTGCAACGTATCCATATTAACAAACAAGTGCACGTCGTTTTTGCACCAGTGAACGCATAAAGTACTGCAACCCCTTTAAGAATCTTCTTCCCGAGCGACGTCTTGAGAATCAGACACTTTATTGTAGGAAGCAACCGTCGATTCTAACGATCTCATATAACCGTCGATTCACCGAGCATTGAACCATTCAAGTCTCGTAGCTCGACTCATTCGAGCTTATGAATGAATGTAGCGATATATTCATGCGACTTGGTATAAATAGATGCAAGCTTCTGAAAATAACGCATTATATCTCACGGAATGTCATTCATGCAAAAGATGCTCCAGTCAATAGTTTTTTACGCGATTCAGCTTCCTATATAATGTAATCTTATCCTATCTACAATATCCAACAATGCAATTATCTTTTCAATACAATATATCACTTTTGTTCTTACAATTCAATAATGGTAATCGAATAAGTAAAGTAATTTGTATACAATTATATCGTATGGCAGATTGTTATACCAAACCCACAGGATCAGATTTTAATCACAAGTGTATAACAAAAAAATATCTAAAGATTTTATAAGTCACATACTTTTCCCTTAAATTATGTTATTTTATCTATGACGTGTGTAAAATTGGCATTTAGTTGTCAGTTTTCAGTATGCAAAATAGTTGTCTCACGACAAGGTTTCGTTAGTCACGTGACGAGCTGAAAGAATTGATTAAATTTTGTTCTACTGTTGTATAAAAATATCCCATTTTTTTTTTTTTTTTATTAATTATAATAGCCATATTTTACAACAGTGAAGTAAGGTGATTCCGCGAGACGGGACGAGACGAGATATACACCAGTCTCGTTTCGTTTTGGTATACCGAAACAAAACCTAGCCAACACTAGACGAGATACAACGCGAGTCGAGAAGAGACAATCAGTGTCTCGTCTCGTCTAGAGTTTATCTCGTTCTCTCGTTTTAATTAATTAATCATAATTATTATTATAATGATGAAAAGTTAAATTTACTAAAGGTACTATACTAAACCAGTAGTAGAAACAATGATTTTTTTTTCTACAAAAGTGTGTTGTCAAATTTTGCAAATAAATTTTGAAATTACATTACTACACAGAAATTGTATTGGCCTATGGTCAATCAAGTATAAAAAGTAACATTTCATATATCAAAATTAGAAAAAAAAAATCATCCATAGACGGGTGGTGAAATTTGTGACGAAATAAAATTTTTGTTTTGAAGCATCAGTATTGAGTATGACAATGTTCATATTCAATCGGATATCATTAGAAGAAAAAAATCCAATAGAATACAAAATGTAGAGATTAACAGCAATATAAGAAAAAGTAACACCAATTTACCAATATCAATGCCGAAAATATATTTACATTATTTTCTCGAGTTTCCAAGGTTCTATCATAGATTTTTAAAATATTATAAAATACGTATACGTACAGCATCTTTAGTCAGTATCGCGGGTATTAAAATATTTTAAAAGTAACAGTAGAATACTTATTTTGTATTAAGTGCGCGAAGTTTGTGTTTTTAGGGCGTGAGATGTATCTTTTTTAAAGCTAATTGCAGAGTCAAAAAAGTCAGTCAAATATTTTAGTATAATATTTCAGAAATTTTAGTATATCGTATTTAATCAATAATAGGTAATATATTATTTTTATTTCCGCTACCACAAAAATAATGGTAGAATATTCAGTGATACAGTAGTATTTGTAATTTATATACAACATGACAAAACTTTTCAATTAATTTAGTTTCGACGAAACATACTGTATTATGCATATCAAATGTAGTTTTAAATTCCCAAACTGAAATATTTCGAAACAATTGTTGAAAACTAAATTTGAATACGTCTATCAATTTGATATTTGCGTTATTAATTTTTCATTTGCATTGCGGAATCCATATTTCAAATTAAAACATTTTCATTGAAAATTTTAATGTACTTGATAGATAAATAATTCAATAATTGTAGAGTTTTTATTTATTTAACTGATGAATAGTGTGTATACAAAAAAAGAAAATACCTGTTACATGCATTAATTTAACGGAAAGTATCATTAATGTTTAAATATAAAATAACGATTATACTTTATTTGATAACTCTATTGCTACGTTGTTAAATCATATTGTACATATATTTGAAATATTGAACAGTATTTGCTTTTCCTTTTTACTATACATGGTATTTCAATACAAGCAAAAATACATTGAAATATTTCAAAAGGTATTTCAATGAGAGTAGTTGGAAATAACATTTCACCTATGCGTTTTATTTGTTGCTTCTAACTTAACAAACTCACAAATCTAAATTAAACATATTTATCTTTACATATCACATAATTATTTGTATTCAGGTATAATTGTTTCCAAATACTTTATATGTTTTATACATAATATGGTATTTTAATAATAAATAAATTGCAAACATACCAATTTTTGCCGTTTTCCGTAAGTTCGAATGTACATATACGAGTATGTAAAATTCTAGAACTAATTCAAATAAAGGGATTTTAATAATTCTGCATTTTAAGCTTCCGATATCAATGGCACAAGTTCAATTTTTGGTAAAAATTAGTCAAAAGCAAGTAACAATTTACTATCTGTTGTCATCTTTGGGTGGGATTCCACTACTAGTGTATAACAAGGGAAATTACTACAAATAATAATTGCTCTTGTTAAGTAACAATTGCAAATGTCAAATTACAGATGTCATCAAGGTGTGAATTCAAATTATCAATAAATTTCGTTTTTTAGTTGATATTTGCATTTGATATTATGACAAGATCAAATGATAGTAACCGAAGTTAAGGAATGTTTTCCATATATTATTAGACCTGATCGTTAGAAACTTGCATCCAGAACCGACAAGTGTTAGTTTTTGGAAATAAAGATTAAAATTAATCGCCTAACTGCCTTTCTGATTTCATGAGAAAGTGTTCAAAATCGTATTAGATTTTAAAAAATATGGTAAGGAGACAGGGTCCCGATTTCAGCGGAAATATCCCGATTGTGATACAAAAATCCCGCGACCCGCAATACCTTCAAAAATCCCGCTTTAACAAAAATTTCTTGCAAAAAAATAGCTAACGGCTAAACAATATCGTTTGTACTAAAATGTAACTCATTTTAATAGTAACATTTGGATTAGTATATTAAGTATATTAGGTATATTTTAAATCATGTTTTCTTATTCTAAGTCATCATCATTTGAATCATTCAGGTGAAACACAGCATTATTGTACATCCCCCTGTTACAATTGTAAAATTTTATACTTCATTATTGTTCTGAGGTGATACTTTTAGATTTTCAGATATCGAAATCGTTTATTTGTTGAGTAAAAACTGATTTTTTTTTTTGACAATTGTTTTTCTATGAAACATTACAAACATTTGCCACAATTAACGTTTAACTATTTTCTTGGTTTGTTTTATTATTGCTACAGATTGTTGAAGTAGAGCAGGAATATGAAAAAAAGAGGATTGGATCCCCGATGATATCAGTCTTCGGGCAGAGATGCAACGTTGCACCAAAGTTGGTCGGGTTCAATGGTAAACACGTAATTTATCGTCGCAAACTTCGTAATCCTTTTAGAGCAGGTTCAGCGTGAGTTTTTAGTGGAAGTCTTATTTTCCTGACAGTTTCAAAGTATCCTTCCAAACATTCCGCGATCGCCCTACTTAATATCTAAATAATTCCAGGAAGATGTCAAAATAATCTACTTGGGAGAAAGTTTTTAAAGTCGAAATTGATTACTTATATATCGGCGTGTATTGAACTTCTGCACAATGAATTATGCATGGCAAAACCTACAAGTTTGCGAGTTATTGAGGCAGGAGGCTACCTCGCTTTCTTTAAATTAAATTGCCTTCGTATTTTCTCTGCAAACATAATCCACCATTCTTACCATTCTTCGCATTCCGAGATGAATTAAAATATTTCTTGTCGATTCTACGACTACCTCAGATTATTGCACGGAAAATGTTTTTCTAGGTACCGAGCTCTCGGCATTCATTCCAACTTCAAACTCATTTTTATTTCAAGAAAATTTCGCAGCAAAAACTTTATACTGCGAAGATTTCATTGTAATGAAATCATTATTTCTACTATTATGAATTAATACTACAAATCATGTCGTTGAGAATATTTTTAAAAAAGGCTTGCTATAATAAAAATAATCTGATTAAATGTATTTCTTATTTATATTATTTTCTACATGTTTTTATAATACCTATCAAATTTTGTTATTTTCAATGATAGCGTTTTTTGCATTAAATACCTGCAGTACACTTGTTTTTTAATTTCTAAAGTCTACTTTTTTTATTCAACGGAGTTAAATAAATGTATGTAACAGGAAATCAATGGAAAAAATTTATAAAATATTTCACAGATATAAAAATGTACACTTCGACTATTAAGCAGTGATAAACAGTACCAACATACATACATATACTACGAATACATAAATATAAACAAATTTGTAAAATAAAGCTGTGAAAAAAGTTTATCAAATTTTACTATTGAATTATTATTTCATACAACTCAATTTTTACTAGTTATAAAAGAAATTATCATTACCTTGAATAATTTTAAAATGTTTTGTACTACACCAAAATGCATACATTATTTATTTTATTATAATAGTTTATTTTTTATTTCTTTATTAAAGCTATTTGACAGTAGAAGTGATTTGCATTTATATTAAAAAATCATATTACAATTGTTTCCATGACTACAGTCACCGTCGATCTTTAAAATAAAAATAAAAAGTATCTGTCGTTCAGACATAAATGTCAATTCTAATTAAAAACTGTTGTTGTTTTGCGGTAAAAATGAGTTCAAGTAAGAGATTTCAAAATAAATGTCTACGACTAATTGTAAATGCTCCGTGGTATGTCACAAATGAATCAATACATTCGTATTTAAAAATTATAGATATTAAGAAATATACTCTACTCCATATGTATGTGTATGATCTGTGATGTAAATCGCTTACATAACCATATTAATAATTTAGCACTAAATTTATTAGACAATTCCTCAAAAATAAGAAGATTGGAAAAAAATAAACCTCTAGATTTGGCATCTAAATTATGAAAAAAAAGAACATAAAACTGGAAGAAGTCTATCGGCTCTATCATGTAACACATCGCTTATATTAAGCGACGTAGTTAAATGTTTTTAAAGACATTGGTATTAAAATCTTATCATTGTACCAAATATTTAAGCGATCATAGCTAATAATACTCGCTAACTTGTTAATATTTAAAGATAAGGTACGAACTGTCTCTAAAATATTAAAGACTTTTTTAAATGTCAAAATCGCAAACACAAAATTAAGCAATTTTCTTTTCTTGTCTTAATTTTGAATCTAATATTGCATAGTTTCAGTAAAGTCTTATACAAATTTTCGGTCTTTATGTTCCGTACTATTCATATATAAATATGTAAGTGTTCGATTTTAAATCTTTATAATACAAAAAAAAACTTATAGCGAGATGCATAGACAAGATACAGATGTTTCATCACTTCAATTTCCATTCGTTTTGCATATTCGAACTCCTCCTAAATCGATGATCTTTTGCAAAATTTTATTAAAATGTTTATCACTATTCCTTATTCCATTACACAAAATTAATTTAATTGCTCAAAAACTTGGAAAGAAATAGATAACTGTATTCACTTATGTGTTATCTATTTCTCACGAAATATATTTTGACAGTTGTCATTTTTGTCAATCTTACTCAATTTTATTACAAAAAATCAAATGTTTTGTGGAAAAATTAAAAGCCAACTAAATTATTATTTTTTGTAAACTTCCGGGGGTAAACGAATAGATGGCAGGGCAAAACGAACCAAATGTTATCAACTTAAGTTACTGTATATTGTTTTTACAATAGATTTGACAAGAGAAACGTCAAAAAAATGTCATATATACAAATTTACAATGTTGTCAAACATATTTTTTCCTAAAATGTTCCTACCGTCACTCTTATTTGTTATCGACATCGATAAAATTTAAAGCATAGCTATTGTCTTAGCGACATTTGTTATATATTGAGTAATTTAACATTGCTCGCTTAAAACAGAGTCGATAGTTAAAAATAAGCTACCTCGCTTAATATAAGCGATGAGTTACATGATAGAGCCGTATATGAGTTATTTCTCGCACGTTATTATTTAATTTACCAGATTTGCTTGTTGTTTTTTTTCTTAACCACTTGTAAACAAAGATTTAAATAAATAAAGAAAAAAAATAAGAGTGACGATAAAATATTACAAGATATTCGACATAAGAAGAAAAGCCATTGATGATACTGAAAATTTGCTTCCAGAAAAATTTCTAGCAAGCAGTAGCATTGCTTCCTGAATTAGAAAAAGTTCAAAAATTTACATCTGGTATTAATATAATACTTTTTCTTAACTAACATTAGAATTAATTCTTTTGTGTACTGTAAAAAAATTCTTATTTGTACGCTGTGCAAAAATAAAACTTCTTTGAATAACGTTTAAAGAACAATACTAATAATTACAAAAAATAATATTAATAGTAGATTGTTACATATTTTTCTACATGGATTTGAAATAAATGTATTCCTATTAAACGTTTTGTAGAATGTTTTTTACGGCGTTCACAATTAATCTTCTGCAATTTTACTATTAATAATTCCTTTATTGTGCAATTTATATTACGACTGTATTGCTCGCCGAAGGTATTACAGAAAGAATTAACAAAAAAAATTCAATTGAAGTAGTGGAACAAGCAATAAAACCTGCATAGGAATATGGGAGAGCAGCTCCACTGAGCAGAACAAATTCCTGGGATAAAAGAACATTGCAAGAGTGCCGAGCTTGCAATCAGCAGCTCACATCATCAATATTCCAACAAGTGTTTAATCTGCGCCCGCGAAAGAAATATCATTTTTAAATGCTTCCTATACATGATAAACGGTCCAAAGCGTCGAGTTATCGCAACCACAACTGTTTCATAAATCACGGGGATAATTTCATTTCTGGATTGAAATTCCGATCTGTGTAAGCATAAACCTTATTCATTACTGGACCAAGCGGCTGACAAGAAAAAACTTTGCGATATGTTAAAATAATACGCCCGCTTCAAGCCTGACGTTTGAAATATGTGAAATTGTTTTATATTTATTCGGATTTTAGTGTTTTTATTACAAGCTGCGGGATTACAACCTGAAGGGAATATTTTGGTTAATGGTGATGGGGTATTTCTCGTCAATGGAATCTCATTGTTTATATAGGATTCAAGGCTTATCAAAATCTATATGTAATGGATTTACTTTTTATATTTTTGAATGTATTTCCACTATTCTATTAATTCCCAAATTAATTGGTAACTTACTTTTATATATAATATGGGAGATATATTGTTATCATACAGATTTTGACATTTCGAGATTAAACGGATGTCTACGAATTAAGGTCTTTCTAATACGTTTTGACTTTTTTAAACATAATGTCATATTTATATTTATTCATATTTAAGCTTCTAAAAATATATATAGTGAAATTTTTATCGTACAGGGAGTGCCGCAGCCGCTAGGTGTCTCCCTGAAGGATATTTAAAAATGGCCATTAGGGGTGATAGATGCTATTGTTTTGTATAGACATTGCATAGTTTTTAGTAAATATTAATATATTTATTCCAAGTTTCTTGCATTTATTTATCTTGCATGACAATATTATTATTAATACATTATTTTTTTTTAACTCTTCGATCATAGAAACTGTAAAGAAAATTTAAAAAAATCTCTTAAAGAGCACCGACATGCTTTTCTGTGATAATTTCGCTGACCAAAATATATATCTATAAATCTGTTGAATTCCTAATACATTCCAAACACATTTTCCTTTCGTCGATAAAAATTGAATAAAAGCTTACAATTTTAATAAATAGACAATATTTGGGTTTTAGTTCTGTAAAAATTACAATTTTATCCCAAGTTTGAGAATAGCGCATAAATAAATGAAAATAAAATTATCTTATCAAAATATTTATTTAAAAATATACAAATTAATGTAGCAAAAATATAAAAACGAAAAAATGAAATTCTTTGCACAAGTTGGAAAGGTCAAATTCTTTTTTCTATGTTAATTGGGTCTATCAGGATAAAATACTTTGCGGAAACTATTTGAAATTTTAAATAGGAAAACAGTTGCTATTCGCATCCTAGAAAGGTACTGTGGCGGTATATTTTTTTGAAAAAAATAATATACAAATCATCGACATCAATTTCACGTGGACTAACAGTCCACATTCGACGAACTATAAAATTTTTAGTGATATTTTTCAATATATTTGTAAAAGAGTCAGATCCTTACGAGAATGAGAAATCATATTTTTAGCTGATCATGTAGTTCGTTGTGGTTTATTAGACGAATTCAATTTATTAACCTACATATTACAAAGTTCAGGAATACAATACGTAAAGATATAGTAAAACCGCGACTTTTCATTTTTGGGACGGAAAAAATAATACTTATTAACTAGAAAAGCAGAATCGAATTGGATGATATTTCTGTCACTTGAATTTCTAATTACGTACATACATGTAAAATTATACCTAAATATAGATAAATTCTTTCAAATAACTACTTGTCGCTTTGGGGTATTTTGCTTTTTCCGTAAACATACAAAATTTTGGCATTGTTATAGGATTTTTTGTAAATGACAGAAATAACAACCAAATATTATCAAACATTGAAATTGTACATGTTAAATTTATGTTTCACTTTTTGTACTTCAACTATTTTTTTTGAGAAACTCAATTGAAAATTCTTAAATAAAGGTTTATTCTTATATGCACAATACTCATTATTTTATATAAATTTTAATGGATAAATTATGTCATAAAATATGTTTTACGAGCAATATAATAAGTTATGTTATTCAGCTTGGACCGTTTTGGTTGTAAACGGCATTTAATAATAACTTCATAACAAAACATAATTTGCATGCATTATAATATTACTCTCAAACCTCGTCCTCGTTGAAGTCTGACATGTGTGCGAACTTTGGTATGGGATCACAGGCTCGTAAATTGCAGAACTTAATTTTTACCTGTAACAAAGAAAGAAATATTAGTAACGAGTACTAGTTCTATTTGTATAGTTAATATTAATACACATTTCCTTTAACTGTTTCGTGTACGTCATATATCGAAAAACAAAAACAATAAAAAGTAAATAAAATAAATTTGATTTGTCTTTTAACTAATTTGTTTTGAAATATGTTAAAAAATATTAATGGTCATACAAAAGTATAGAATTTAGAATTTAGAAGTACACTTTATCAATTTAAAACTAACATAGAGAAGACCAAAATATACTCTCCGCCTTCTTTATTTTAACGGTCTGTATGTAAAAATTAGTCATTGAAGCATATTATCACGAATTTCCTCTAATTCATATCTATTTTGATTCAAAACTAATAATAGACAATACAGCAATAGGACGAGGTTATAGTTCACAAAAATACGGACCTACGATAACACGTGGAAAGCAGTGGCGTACGAATAATTATTTTCTGTTCATGATTTTAGGTGTATACACATAAAATTTGATTTTTTTTCTATAATTATGTAACAGTTAATTATATTCATATTAATAACATCATCGTGATTTCATTTGTTTTACTAGTAAACTACGTAGTTATTAACGACAAATATGTAAATATGTATGTCTAGTCAACGACGTCTACCAACAGTAGTAAAAAATTTAAACGGTCGCCACCATAAAAACGACCGAATAAAAATGTTACTGAATTATTTTATTTAAATAAATTTAATATTTTACGTGCACTCATGCATCTGGACGTTCGGATTGCTAGATATTAGTTTTAAAATAGTCAAAATATATTGTAAACACCTTAATAATTAGTTATCCGTTCAAATCTGAAAACGTCATAATCGGCATGATTACAATATCTTCACTATGCGTGGCTGACAATAAAACTAAAATAATATCTGTATTAAAAATAAAACTATTGATAATATTAAGATAAGAAGGTTTGGTGTGTTGAATTCCTACTATTTATTTTCTTGTATTTTCATACATACACAAACTACTGGAAAAAACATGTATTGTTCACAGAATTAAAGAAAAATATTTATATAAATGATTCTAGCTAATATTTGCAGTACAGTTATATAAATGTGTTAATTTTTTAAGGTGAACGAATAATCTATTTTAGCTAATAAATGCACGTGTAAATTTGGTAGTAGTTCACAACTGTACCCACTCTACCCAATGTTAAAAATCAATAGTTTTCTGCAGTAGTCCATCGTGTGAAGCCGTGAGTCCGTCTTGGCCTGTCATTATGGCGGGAAACGGCGGGTAATCGCCCCCAAGTCCCAGGTGAATCCCCCGTGCACGTCCATGGCGCGATCAATACCAGCGGTGGCCCAGTCCGCTGCCGTACCTGGCCGTGCCGTGTGCCGCCTCGACTCCAGTGGCGTCACAATGGGCGCGGGTTATAAATTAGTTGCTTTCTCAAAACCCTAATCAGTTTAAAAGCTTTATGATGCGACGCGACGCAAGAATGATGGAATATTAAAAGATTGGGAATTAATAACTTGGACGACAACTAATATCTAGAAAAATGAAGACTATATTTTATGAGGCAACATAACAAAACCGTTATGCATTATAAAAAATCGATATGTAGATATGCATTACGAAATAGGGAAATGTTTCTCAAATATTCTCAAAGAATATTACAATATACCTGTAAAATACAATGTATTTATTCTATTGTACAACAAATACTAGATGTTACAAGATTTACTTTATTATTATTATCGAAATTTTGGCAGTACTATTTAATAATCCATTTGACATTTCGTTACGATACGGTATTGTAACGTTTATTTATTTAGGTGAAGTGTAAAAAGTCACTTAACACGAATATTTATATTACAAGTTTATTAAATAACGAGAACAATAACAAACAATATTATTTAAACGAAAATAATACAAATTAAACTTAACAATTAGTAATTTACACTTAAAACACTAATTATTAACTAATATGCATTTATTTTCACACATCAATATATATTTCCACAAAAATATTTATTTCTACTTTACATATCAATGTTACCGACTGCCTCGTCTCGACTTACTTAACTCCTACTTCACACTTTCTGCATTCTTTGACCTCTATTCTACAATTCTCCAAGTCGTGATACTTTTATACATGCGAATAATTAATCTCGAAACTTCTGGAGTTTTACGGACTGTATAAAATTATTTGAAAAAAGCGTTCCATCTTACTTCATACCCAAAATCTGACCGTTAGTCGGCTGTTCCTACTGATTTCTGACTGATCCCGAACGCTCAAAAAACAGTCTGAGGATCGGAGCATGTACTGCGACGCTACTTAGAACTTCTGACAATTTAATTTAATTAACCTAAAAATTGTATTAAGGGTGTTTGTAAAGAAGTTTGTGAGTTTATTTTTATTTATTTTCCATATTTATAGATTTGTTTTCAGGTAAAAGTAAAACTAAATTAATACAATTGATATTTAAGACATTGACGGTTCAGAATCAGTCCGAAACTCGTTCTTAAAAAGCATGGTCCGAAACTATTCATAATTCACGCATGCGCAAACCACGGTACATGACCTGATACTGAACTAATCACAACCATCAGGAGTATCTAGTTGGAATAAACTTAAAACATTACCTATCCGTGTTCTCTACAATAATATGTTTCATTTTCATGTTTTCAATCAAATTTACTCTAATAAATGCTTGGTCACGTAAAAGAATATATTTTTATAGTTACAATAGAATTTAGTAGTAATAAAATTTTAATTATGTCAAAGAATTATAAATTAAAGTTTACATCATAATGTGACATCCTTATGTACACAGTTATACTGTAATGTAACTCATATTCATGTCATTTAAAATGCAGGTCCCCAATGTAATTAAATGTGTCCCATTTTTTGGGAAGGAAATATAGTTACTTGTGGAAATTATGACAGTCACGCAAAACATAACAACGAATGCTAATTTTGCGTTGTTGTTAATTTATCTTGGTAATTAAGATGTTATTACGAAAGTCTTCAAATTTGAATATTTATGCTTAAGAAACAGGACATTCCAGAATTATTTATTCTTATCTTATTATCCACATTCAGTAGCAATGTATATTCATTATGAAAATAGACCGCTTCAATATTTTTTACCAACCAGTTTTATTGATAATAAATTAATTATAATTACATATAATTACGGTAAGCTGTGGGAAATGTATTGTTTCATGTCAGCTTACAGAATGGAATAAATAAATTGATGGACATTTATAAATTTATATGGAATTATGGTATAAATGCATGACAATATTAATTGTATTAAGAGATTATATAATTATTAATTATGTAAAACACTTTTGTTATAAATAATTACACTCAAAAATATTTAGATTTCACATTTACACAGATAAATAAGCACAAATTCAGTTCTATACTGCTAATTTAACTCGGTTTGTATTTAAGTAATGTGTACAATTAATTGTAGAATACAAAAATGCATTCATTTTATGCAAATATTTTAATTATTACAGTTAACATGCATTTCCATATAAAAGAGAATAAACTGATATATTTTGTATTTCGATTAACATTTGTTATAATTTTCACATAGCAAGTTTTTGTAAGATAAAATGCTGGGATTGAAATGTCATAAATATGTAACTCTTGAATAATGACTAATTCCGCTCACATTATACTGTATTATTAAAACTCACAAACTAGTGTATAATGATACATTTCACTCGTGAATATTAGTTCTTTTTAATCACTAAAAATAAATGCACAAAGTACATTAAAAACTGCTACTGCAATACTAGAAGGTATGTATGAGCCTGGCGAGTTTTCGAAACGATAAATGCAAAAAAATGTAATAAAATTATCTTGGTCTTTTATACATATACTAAAATATTTTTTTAAAATGTTATTTAGTACCTACTAGCTTTTTAAAACGAAAATGAAGACTTTTCGGTAAGCAATTGCTTTTCACAAATACTCCATTATGGTCGCAAAATATGGAAAATATTTATGATGTTTATTTATTTTTGTAAATTTAAATCTGATGAATGGAATAATAGAATATTATTATAATTAAATATTGTATGAAATATCGCCCACAGTTAAATAATAACAGAATTTTTTATTGATAGCCATAATAGGAATAATTTTTGTATAAATAAATTCCTATCAAATATCCATAAAATGTTTGTGTTAGAATCAATCACATTTCTAACATACTTTAATCTACTCTGCAGCTCAGTGGCATTTATATCATAAATCCATCCTAAGTGCTCGTAAATAACCTCAATCAATCAATGGAAAAAGAAGCAAAAAAGTTGTATGAATCATTGGCCATCAACCACAATCAAACCAAAACAAAGTCATAATTCTGTTACCATGGCGATCAGTTATTTCCGAACATGAACATGCGATGCCTGCAGGCACAAGTTTAGCCAATTCCCACTACGCTCATTACTTTTTTTCACCCCATTTCGTTCACCGATATTATTAAATAATAACAAGGAAGCGATGTCCGAACTAGGGGAGATAGAAATTGTAGTAGTAACTTCGAATACGTTCATATAAATTTCGAAATATATACATGTTTGTTGATAAAGTATTTCAAATTTCTATAAAAAAAAGAATTTATTATATTAATGTATGAGTTTCTTGATAACTATTTTGAGCTCTCTCCATTTTTATTATCGAGAATTATGAAATTAATTTAATCTTTTTTTTCTGCATCACTTAAACCTTTTTTTTAGCTAAAAATCATAGTTTTATAATTTAGGCTTTAGGAAAATTATATTAGTTATTGTGATAGTAGTTGTTACTAATGTAGGTTTTTAAATTTCAATAGTCGTTTGATCTAGCCTTATTTCTCTAACATCAAGGGGTCTCATACCCCCAATAAAAAAAATCATACTGGCAAGCCCCCAAAGAGATATTTCTCTTAGCGCTATAAATATACTAGCTCTAAATGGTTATTATTTTAAAGAACTTTCTTCCATTTTTTAGTAACTAACTACTACCGTAAAATGGGTGTGAGTTACATCCTTTAAAATACTATCATTTTAATTCCCCACATCAAAGTACGTATGCATACAAATTTTTATTTCACAATTTCCACTAGTACAATCTCAATTACAGATTGAATATCAGCCAATAGGAATCCATATGACCGGTAATAACGCGCATTTCAGAATATACCGAGGATCCTAGTACTCAGTCCAACCCTGCGAGGCGCCGGGGAGACAGCAGGTCTCTGGGCCTCTTCCCCGTCTGATAGTCTAATTAGACCGCCTTTCATGGCATTAGGTGCCCTGAAGGTGATCTAGTTCAGCGGGCCAGAAATTGGAGGACGCTTCATCGTGTGCCCTAATTCTTGGCCTGCTGAAACCAGAACACATTCTGGTGCATATTTAGTTGTTCTGTGTTGTGCTCTATTTTCAGTGGGTCAGGAATTAGAGCACTCAGAACAGGGGCGGACCGTGAACTTTGGGGGCCCTGGGCTTATACTGTTTGGGGGCCCCACCTAAGTTTTTTTAATAAAAAAATATGTAAGGCAACGGACGTTTTATATTCTAAATTAACATTAACAAAAAACAAAAAATCTGATGTGTCCAACACAATACCTCCCGCTACTGTAGTAATTTATTCTATATGTTTTTCAATACATTTAATTTGTAGTTTTAAAATTAGTGTGTTATTGCAGTTAAGAGAATATTTTTAATTCATTTCATACCTAAAATTTCCTTCTTAAAATTTGTATGACCAATATGACAGCTATTTTTGACATTACTAAAACCGAAACCGAACTTACTTTGATTCACGCATGCAAATACATTCCTTATACATTTATTCCATCTTTTTAAATTTTACAATAAAATTACTTCATTTTTACTTATTTTATCTTTTACACTTACTTACATCAAATTTGACATCACATGTCAAATTTTGTGAACATGTGAATAACTCATCTGTTCTATCGAAATTCCTCAGCCTAAACGATATGTAAAATTATTATAATTTATATATTTTTTTCTATCTAGCTAGAAGTTATGTATAAACGTAATGATGCAGATCGGTAGAAAATTAAAAAATCTTTATATTTAATAATAAGGTAATTTGTGAAAAAATGGTTTTTGAGGTATTTTTTAGGAAAAACGGTTTAAAATTTCAAGTAATGTACTACTTCCGTTTAACCAATTGTAGTCGAAATCTAATCAGTTCATCATATCTGAATATAAGTCTTAAATACCAAACATTATATTTTTACATGTCTCGTATTGGAGTTATCGTGGACGAAAAATCGTCACAGACACACACACGCACATACACACACGGACATACAGACATCACGTTAAAAATAGTAAAATCGTATTGTAGGGACCCTAATTCGTACTCATATGTTGAAAACTCATAGTCGAGAAATCTAACCAAAAACAATACCTCCCTTATCTATATATTGATAGGCGAGAGGTAAAAAGAAGATTTATTCTTATAAATAATAATAATTTAAATACATATATGGGCAAATTCATAAAAATGATAGAACTAATCCTCAATTTTTGATTAGAGAATTCTATTTTATTCAGGTATTTAAAATTTAATATTCACTGTTATACAAAAAGATAGATACATAGGATTAGATTAAAAAGAAAGTGACTTCGAAATTTATTTAAGCATCCATGCAGAGAATGCTAATGTCTGTGGAGTTATTCTGATTGTCCGAAGAAGGGGGCCCCTTGTATCGCGGGGCCCTGGGCTGCAGCCCATAAAGCCCATGCCTAAATCCGCCCCTGACTCAGAAGGGTTTGCTTTAATTCTAAGCCTGCTAAAAGCGGAGCACATTTTGGAGCAGATTTTCCTGCTCCGGATTGTGCTCTGGTTTGAGTGGGTCAGGAATTAGAGCACTCGGATGTGTTTGCTGTATTCCTAGGTCTGCTGAAACCGGAGCACATTCTGGAACAGATTTAGCTGCTCGGGATTATGCTCTGGTTACAGTGAGTCAGGAATTAGAGTACTCAGAAGTATCTCTTCTAATTCTAGGTCTGCTGAAACCAGAGCACATCCTGTACCAGATTTAGCAGCTCTGGGTTGTGCCTTGAATTAAAGCATTTTAAAAAGTTTGTCCTAATTCTTGGTCTACAGAAAACAGCAAATTCTGGAACAGATTTGACTGCTTTGTTTTCAATGGACCAAGAATTAGAGCATTTTAAAATGCTTGCTATAATTCTAGGTCTGTAGAAACCATAGCTTATTCTAGAACGGTGAAGCTCTGTATTGTTTTCTAGTTTCAGTATAAATTGTGTTAATCAACCATGTTCCTGTCGTAATTGGATTGTTATTATTTTAAAGATGAGTAAAAAAGTAAAGAAAATATAATTTATTATTAATTTTTCTTCATTCATTTTATGTTTTGATTTTGGTTATTATAAGAAATTTGGCCCAAGGATATTTTGAAAAGTCGACGCCCATGATTTAAATTGAATATAACTGAAATAAATAATTTTAATTTAAATGCAATTATAAATAAACAATAATATACGGCAAAGTTCATATAAATATAAAAGCCTCATAACATCAGAACTGTCAAAAATATTTTATTAATCAAAATGTTTCTCAAATGGATGAGCACTTCATTATGTAGTAACTTGTTATTGATTAATTCATTGTTATTTTGGTACAACTGTGTAAGTCATCTTATAGACTAATTATTGTTAGTTACGTACTATATAGTTCAGTATTTTCGTTTATTGCAATTTAATTAGAGAAAACAACTACCTACGACTACTGCAAGCTTATTTAGAATATGTTCTCAACTAATTATAATACAACTTAGTTGTTACTACTTGTGGCTTGTTATACTCGAACTAAATTCAAGTTCAGGAATAAACTACTTATACTCGTACGTGTGGCAACTGAAACTGTAAAGCTTTTCTCTATCTATGCAACAAAAGTTTTATACTTTGTTCAAATTATGAAGATGCGCATTTACTTTAAAATTAATTATTCATTTCTTTTTTGTCGTAAGACATAAATATAAAGTCCGTACGTTATACAATGAACATCATGTAAGTAATTTTACTGCAAGTAGTATTATTTTATGCTTTTACGAAATTAAATATAAAAGTATAACAGATTGTGACTTGTGAGTACACAAAATATGCAACTCTGACCGGTATTTATGGCTAAAATATATTGATTTTATATGAATAAACATCAATGGGTCTTGATTCACTGGTAGTTATTTTAGGGATATCTAAATAGAAATTCAGATACTATTCGCATTCACGTACCGTTATTTCAGATATATGTTCATTCAACTTTGTTATCCCAACAGATTATGAATCAACATTCGTCGTTAAGGCAAATTACTCAGAACTCAGAAGAAGAACAATTTAAAGATGACTGTCATCATAATTTTATCTTTCTTGAAATGTGGACAATTCGAATACCATGATTTAATTATTATGTACAGGTTGCAAGTCGAAAAGCTACATCAAAATTCTAGTGTGAAAATCAGAGAATATATGAAACCAATATGATTCTTAAATCACTTCGCTGACGTGAATTAAATGTAATTCTTAACACGTTTGTTTTTTTTACTACGCAGCAACAGTTAGTAAATTTAACTCATATAAACAAAACAACAAAACACTTGAAAATTCAACCAATGGACACAGTACTCCGATAAAATTCCGTTACCCATAATTTTCAGTAAATAATGAGTAGTTATTGTTTATAACTGTGTTACATTTTGCATTGCCTTTGGAATTTATTTACTAAATACCATAACACCTCTCTGATTTTCTCAAATATACTATTATTTTTAAGCACAATTTTTTTTTGCTTCTGCAATATCACTCAAGCAACCTAACATTTGATATAAATTGTTGTTCCTAAGCAAAAAAAATATGCAAAATAAGAGATTATCGATAAAATCAGACGGTCGTGTATTATTACTGTCTAATAAATTCATGACTCGCAAAAATTACTTTTAATTAAAAATTGGCGGCCCAATTAGAGTCGGAGCGCTAACCTATCGTCTAGTATGGAATAAAATATATTTCCGAGCTAACTCACAACAGAAGACAAAGCTATTCCTGATGAGTGTATTACTTGTATTTCAAATTGTGAAGGGTGCATTACCGTGCAAGAAGTCAAGCCAACTTCACTGACACCATCACCACAACTTCCACTCGTTATTAACTTCATTTGCTTACGTTGGGAGCGGACGAGGTTGCTTGAAACCGCACCGAAACCGCTACAATTTATTTACTGCCGTCTTGTCTTCCTGTTGTTCTCGGCGTGTGTGAGGGTGACATTGTGGTGAGGCCGAGTAGTAATGAGAGCTAAATGACTGGAATTTATAATTTCAGTTGTGGTTGCCACGGAATTCTAAGACCGCACGGACTGCGAGAGCTAATATACCTACTTCTTATTTCAATTTTCTCATGACTGCTAACAGTGAATAACTTGCATTATGGCATTTGTTTCTACTGTTTTATGCACACAGAAATACGTGACTGTCATTATATAAACTCTAAATAATGAACATAATATGTATAAGTACATTTAGTTGATGAAGATGTCGATCTCTAGATAATACGTATTTTGAAATGTATATTACAATTATTTTATTGAAAAAGTAAAAAGAAAATTAATTATACGCAAAAATCAATAAATATAATCAAATAATATTATAATGTATTTGAAATTTTAACGTCCGACTTTTGGTCTCAAAAGTACATTAGAGTGATATCTCTCATAGGAAATGTTAATTTTGTTGTTTAGAGACAGTTCTGTTTATACCAATAATAAGTAATTTAGTGACGAATTTGACCTCTGCTCTCAGGACAGATAGACCACCTATGCCGAGGAGAAACGAACCAGAGGATTTTTATTGTTAAAAGATCAATTCCACGATAAAAATACAACATTCGCATATACTGCATATAGAAAGGTAAAGGACCTAGTAGTTATTCCATGAGTTCTGAACAACTGTTGTTAAATGGTTAATCAGAGGATGACAATAATGAAGAAGCATATTTTTTGTAAGTAACCCTAGATTATATGTTTTTTATAAATATATTTTGATTTTTTTTTAATATTATTCAATATTGTAGAGTAATAATTATTTCTCCAAAATATGATCCATTTCACACCCACTTACCCTATTATAAGATATTTATTTATTGAAAGTCATCGGTTTAAAGTTTTGTTTTTTAGAGCGAAATTTGTAGTTTCATATTCCAGAATTGAGAAAAAAATTCGAATAAATAATCGAAAAAAACTGCTGCAACATAAAACAAATATCAACCTTTATGAAAAATATATCAATGTATTTTTTATCGTATAGCGTACATACACAGTAGAGGTACTTAGTTATGTATTGGTTAACGCTGGTTTTTTGACATTTAGAAATGACATTTGATAAAAGGGAGAAGGTTATACACTGCAGTTCTATGATAACCAAACAATAAGCAATGAACTAAAAATTCATTTTATTATTTTTTTCTATACCAGATGTTAAAGTGCAATTTTATCAACTCAAAATAGTGGATAAAGTAGCACTTTAACCGCAAGGGTAGATAAAGTAACACTTTAACAGCAAGGGTAGATAAAGTACTTTAACTTTTGTTTATTAGAAGTACATTTCCATAACAACGCACACTACTGACATTTTAAAATTGTTCTTAAATAATAATTTAATTTTTCTAATTCTTTTCTCTTCAAAACCTGCTATAGAAAAAAAATAGAATTTTATACACGACGATAAAATTAAATTATCGACTCGCGAAAATTAATTCACTCGCGACTATATCGCTCGTGAATTAACACTTTCCGCTTGTCGATAAAATATTATTTTATCGTCTTGTATAAAAAATAACTATTATTTTACTTAACATCTCAACAAGATTTTTATTTTTTCTATGAAGAGCTTTTCAACAAGGACGTATTTTTAAGAAATTTATATTGCAAATTAAAATTTGAGTTAAATAGAGTGTAATGATGTAAAAATATTATAAAATTATTAAACTTTTATAAAAGAAAATCGAAAATTAAATAAGGAAGCGTGACATAGTATCCAAACAGACCATGGAGTTTAACTTCAATGAAATGTTACTATGTCTACTTCTGCCTAGCTATCTTTCTTTCGGTTATCGTTCGGGTAATGACGTCACGATAAATATTTATTAACTTATTTCTCGTGTATTGTTAAGTAGGTATTTTTAAAAATAAAAAAAAAACTCTTTAGCCCATGCACAATAAATTTCGTAAAGAACAGCTAAAAGCAGTCAGGTCGCGTGTAAAATTTCACGGAACCATATCTTCTCAAATTGTGAATACAATGCTAATGAATGTCAGATACTAGTGTGGTATGTAAGTGAAATTTTAACGACGGGATTTGAAAAAGTTAATTATGTATAGAATAAAAAAAATGTTAGTACTACAAGAATAGATATTTTGTTTTGATAATAAATAAGTAATACAGCCGCCGTTTTAATGTCTTGAAAAACAACGGAATGCCTTCATAAGATCTTCCGTCATAAAAGGGGTGCAACTACATCCACATAAAGCATAGATTATGCAGGATCACGTTTACATACTTTGCTTTAATAGCTGTTGCACTGCAAACACTAAACTTCGTAATTCAAAACACTTCGCATCATACGCGAAGCGTCTTCATGACTCTCTGACATCAGAAACACCAAACTCCAAACACCCTGTCTACACTCCATCGCTGTATATCGGAAAAATAATTAAGCAAACGTAATTAGGTAGCCGCAAACAAAGGTATGTCTATTCCAAATACAATTTTGTAAATGTCTTTTCCTCATAAATAATTAATCTTTATGATAAATTATTTTTTTGGAAAGAAATGAGCTTTGACAAATTAATGTTCAGTTTGTATTGTATTATATTTTAAGGTAATTGGAATAATATAGAGATAAAAAAACACTAATACCACTGTTTTATTTAAGTTAATTTAAGTTATGAATGTATATGTTTCTTTAATGATGTGTTTTCATTTTATCAATTCATTCTACAAAAAATATTTGTTTACAATTTGTCAATTGGAAGAGTTTGTTATTATTCCATAACATGACCAGTAAATATAATATAATAGCTCAGAAGGTAGAGCGACATCCCAGCAAAAATTGGAGGGTATGCAACCAAGATAGAACTTTAACCTGGGATTTCAAAAAACTTCGGATACTCTCTCTCCTGATGTATTCAAAATTACGGAATATGGAAATTGTCATTTTATTTTTATTTGCATTTTCGGAGACCCAAAAAAATATTTTTTATGTTTTTTTTTATACATCATTCAGAATGTTTTTGACTTTTATGAATAATTCTAAATGGAAACATTTGTGCTAAATCAAATATGAAAATAGTTTTTGGTTCCAGCTGATATTTGTTAATTTTCTTAAATCTTATTTTATAATAAAAGTAGAAACATTAGTATTCCTTTATTATTCAGATGTGAATTGTGAATGTATGAGAACAAAACGTTTAAAGTAAAGAAATTTAATATCTGTAATGTATTTCATCGTACATGATTCGTAACGAAAATATACTTTCTCGGAATAACCTGTTCACTTACGTTTATTCTCTTCATAAATCACTCATACAATATTTATATTTCATCTTTGTATCATTTATCTTGTTTCCTCTTTGATTCATGTACTTTATATCTGTCTCATATCAAACCCTATTATCTAACACTTCTATCATTACTTGTATAACTTCATCATTATCTATTTTGCTATCATTTAATTTCCTGTGTAGGAATCAATAACTTATCATTGCACTGGTCTTGGCTGCAACGTTCCCGACGAGATCTGAACTATTAATTTAATTGCGGGTCGTCAGAGCGATGGATTTTTGCTGATTTGCCGTTTGCCGCGGCGCGGTGATGTATTAGTTACAGCAGAGCGTTTTTGTTCTGTTGTTTGAATCCTGGAACGCAGTACCGTGATAAGTCAGCTGAAAGGTTTTGTTGCTAGCTTGCTACAAGTTTTTCTCGCTTGACTAGTTGATAATATTGGTAGCAATTCTAAAGAAGGCTGATTAATTTTTGTAAGCACAATCAACACACAAAACAATCAATATTAAATCTATACATACAGTATTCAGTTTTATTCTTTTCATTACATACTTTTACACATCTTTTACTTTCTGTGTTTTTACATTTAATTATTGATTTTTTTTACCTTTATTTGACATGAGAAATTGTTTTTCATTGCCGTTTACTTGATAACAATGGTATGGTAATGGAGATCAATAATGGGAACTGTCACTTTTTACAGAAATTTGAAAAAATACAAATATTATTTACTCATTAAACTCTAAAAAAGTCTAAACTATGGAATTCATAATTTAAATTTTCCAACAAATCAAGAATCAAAAGTGAATATCAGAATCAGTAGATTCTGTTCAATTAAAAATGAGATAAATAAACTGAAATTTTATTTTTGCGAATATTTTTCTAGTTTTTACTTCTCTCTCTCTCTCTCTCTCTATGCTACTCAATGAAATGAAGAGAGAGTGTAAAAATCGTTTCAGATTCGCCGAACAATGTGACTTGCTCATATTTAATTGATTTTGGTTATAGATAGATGACACATCGCAAATATTCGTTTACGAGAACAATACAATGATGTTTTTCATGAAATGATTCAGTATAATATTTTTCAATAATGGCTTAACAACTTTGAATGATGAAAGCCGCAAGCAGCTATGAACTGTGATTATCACGTTATTTCTATCTTTATATTAAAAATCTAGTAAA
Organism: Stenolophus ochropezus; assembly: GCA_035578165.1. Taxonomy (NCBI): domain Eukaryota; kingdom Metazoa; phylum Arthropoda; class Insecta; order Coleoptera; family Carabidae; genus Stenolophus; species Stenolophus ochropezus. The sequence goes on along the minus strand of JAQOWZ010000010.1, from coordinate 17,636,040 downwards.
AAAACGCAGAATTTGACGTTTTTATTTCTACTTATTCATTGCAACCGTTTTTTTCAGGTAAAAATATACAAACTTGCCAACATAGGGATTTTAGTTTTTACCTAAAAATTAATTTGTAATTCAATAATCTCTTTTCTTTTTTTTGCAGTCAAGCAACCGACAACCCTTTAATTATAGACATAGGATTGAAAACGCGCTCAATGTGTAGATATTGAAGATTATGTTAAAGGTCAATAGTGACGACATAGTGTCGCTTCAGCTTAGAATTAAATAAAAAAATAATTTGTTACTTGACTTTACAGGAAATTTTTCATTTCGTCCCAAAAACTCGCGGTTCTACTATATCTTTGCTCGTAGTATACCTATTTATTGTGGTTTAGTTACAAAGAAGCCCACCGCATTGCAGGCGTGTGTTCCCCTTAGTTACGCCACTGGTCATTACTTTGTATATTTCTATCAATATAAAATATATTATGGACTTTGTGTCATTAATATGTTAACAAATTTAATGTGTTTTTATTTTTTCAGACAGCTCGTGTGTGGAAAATAAAGGCATAAGAAATTAGGCATCTGGTGATTGTCTGTATGTATTCGAGCAATTAAAACGGGTGAGTACTTTGTATATTTCTATCGATACAATAGTTATTTTTTATACAAGACGATAAAATAATATTTTATCGACAAGCGGAAAGTGTTAATTCACGAGCGATATAATCGCGAGTGAATTATTTTTCGCGAGTCGATAATTTAATTTTATCGTCGTGTATAAAATTCTATTTTTTTCTATAGCAGGTTTTGAAGAGAAAAGAATTAGAAAAATTAAATTATTATTTAAGAACAATTTTAAAATGTCAGTAGTGTGCGTTGTTATGGAAATGTACTTCTAATATACAAAAGTTAAAGTACTTTATCTACCCTTGCTGTTAAAGTGTTACTTTATCTACCCTTGCGGTTAAAGTGCTACTTTATCCACTATTTTGAGTTGATAAAATTGCACTTTAACATCTGCTATAGAAAAAAATATATTATAGACTTTGTGTCATTAATATGCTAACAAATTGAATGTGTTTTAATTTTTTCAGGTAGCTTGTGTGTGAAAATGAAGGCATAAGAAATTGGCATGTGGTGATTGTCTGTATGTATTCGGGCAATTAAAACGGGCGAGTACGATTCTCCCCTAATCGGCGACATAACTGTGGCGGGGTTGCGGTCAGGCGGTTTCGGCTTTATTCACTCGAATCAACCTGACCTGCAGGTGATCAATACAGCTTTGCGCGAGGCTGTAATTTGCCACAAGCTGATGTCCACCGAGCCGACGCTGCTCTATATTCAATATCTCCCTGATATACACTACATCACAAAAACTACCCTCATTTTACTAAACTATTCATGCGACAGCCAAGAGCTTGTTCTATCCAACGGCCAACTAATATATTATATACAGAACGTAACATTTATGAATTCATGGAGAGATTACATGTTACATGTTACTTTTAGTTATATTGTACAGTATTAAAATTAACGTTTACTAACAATTTATTGACAAGCGCACTCAGACTCAAATTGAGAGGAGTGTATTATTTGATGTTTAAATCACAGCTAACCTTTAACCAATAAAATTTTAACTTGTAGGGTACTTGCAAACTCTAGGCTAGCAGCACCGCTAAAATGTCTGTCAAATGATCTCGATTTTATCTTTAAATATTTTAATTTCTACTAACATTTAATTTAAAATAAATTTATATTGTGTGTTTTGCCATAGGCATATACATGGGAAAACAATTTTTGGGAAATAAAACTGTCCGGCTAACAATTAACTAACCTAGCATTTTATAAATACATTTATTAATAATATTCCTCTATTAATTATGTTGACAAGTTGTTTGTTAATAAATTTGTTTATTGCATGATTTTTTTATACCTTTTAATTCGATTCCCTATACTTATCTCATTAATATTTTTACAAAACATTAATAATTTTGTACAAACATAAAATACTGAAATTATTATAAAAAAGGAACACCAACTATCGGAATTGAACTGCAAACCTTCGATTCCATAGGACATTGACCTAACCACAGAGCCACGAATTGACAGCTGTCATTTTGCGTGTAGGTACAGAAAAAAAACAACAGACGAGAAAAAATAATTCTTTTTTCTAAATTTAGTTGAAAATAATAATAAAATCAATAATCAAGTACCACATCTTACATGATTTATATTTATTTCTTAAATAGATGCAGTGTGATTTTATTTATGTATAAACATTTAATACATAGAAATATAAAAACATATATCGTGCTTGTATTTATTCGGAAATTAGGAATTGTATAACTGCTGTTCAACAAAAGGAAAATATGAAACATCCACAAAACGATGATCCTATCTGTGTAATCTATACGTATTTATCTTTATTTTGTCATTATTATACTGTTCAGTAATGATTGTGTGTGGAAATATGGGTCGCGAGGCTTTTATTTTTAGATTTTTGTGTTGTTTCCTAATGTAGTATTCGATTGGGGTGGCTGACGTCACAATGAAACTGTGTTATCGATTGAGCGGTTAGGTGACCGCTTGCTACCTGACTAGCCTAACCAAAACACCCACTACTAAAAACAAAACCACCAATCGATAGGCCCACCCCGTCAGCCAACAAAAAGTTCAATAAAATTATTCCCCAATCGCGTTAACTACAACATTTATGTAGCGCGGTTGATAGGTATAAAATTTTCCCCACAGCTATACCAAAGTTAAATTCAGTTTAAAATTCAATATACAGATTAAGACACACTCAAAACTTCTGGCTGTTTATATTGGGACCTTGGCAGAAATTTGCATAGCCATAAGCGAATAACTTGACGCCAAGCTCGATTCTGCACAAGAATGGAAAGGAAATCGGGACACGGATCCCTATTTCATTTGTTTGTAATTTGGCGCTGAATTCTTAACGCAGTCGGCAACGCAAACTTGATATGGAGATGCACTTGCATAAGAATTACTTGCGAATTACTCCTTTTATTGCAACTTTGTAATTAAACTTTGTTTGATTGCTTACTCACAAAAGTTTCCTCTAATAAAATTCATATTAAGCTCTTTATTGAAATACTTTTATTTAATTTCATTTACAACGATATTTTATCTAAATTACTCTTCATTATTAAAATTGTACAAAATGAGTTTTCTTCTACTTTTACATATCATTTACAATAATATGCGTATTACTTTCAAACTTAAAATAATATACGAGTATGTGGAGGGTAATTTAATTAAAATTTTCAACTTTTAAGTACATGTAATCAATATAGTAGTTGTTTTATTACAAGGTAATATGCTAGGACAATTAGAAAGTACTCTCTATTTGTTAACGATAATACTTAGGACAAAACAATTTCATTTCATTTGGGATTGCACCATAGAATATTATTAATATTATTACGCAACAAGTACAACAATAGTAACATTATTTAATTAGTAATGTACATCTGCAGGTTAAGTAACATAATTTATAAGATAACTCGACTTTTATAGATTCTGTATTTTTTTGCAAAATCTAATAAAATGCACAAAATTTTAAATGTAGATATATATTTTAACCATGCAGTTCATTAAAAAATACTGATTATTGTTTACATGAATTTTGTTGTTGCATTTCTAAAGCAAATTTCTCACATTCATAATTAATGTACTAAATTTGAAATATGATTTTAGTGCTTCTACAAATTCTTTTTATTTTGTTATCTTAAGATTGAAATCGGAAGTAAAGCATGTTCAATATGGAGTCAGGATCACAAACATTAAACAAGACTAGGATTTCCTTAAAATGTGCTTTAAAGATCACCCAATCCAACAGAGTAATCTGGAGGAATTGGAGCGCCCTCTTACAAAAATATGAAATAAACTGGACGAGAATAATACGCAGTCACTTTTTTAAGTATACAAGTAAATAATCGTTCTCATTCTGAATTCCACAGTAGAGCTGGCGTGCGCTACCTTTGCCACACCCTAGTTATGGTACTGAATTGTAAAATACAATACAATTTAATTAACGATAAGATACATTTTTATTTCAGATTTTAGGGAAAATGTTATTCTTTCAAAGAGTTTCTGCTTGTTTTGAAACAACCAAACACAATCTTTAAATCATTTTATCATCAATGGTTCAAAATTAATTATTGATTATTTAAAAATTATAAAAGAAAAAATACAATGTCGCTTAAGAACAGACTACAATGTTTTGTTTTGCTTTCTTTTGTAATAATTAGCAGTTAAAGATGACGAAACTATCACATATTTATGGTTATTTACAGTGAATTCATTATTACTTTTAACATAAAATTAGCAAAATTACTATATTGTTATAAAAACTTATCTATTCTCATCTCCATTGAACAAAATTCCCATAAATTTGAACTTTTTTGCTGTTTAGTATAGTTACGGCCAGGTTTTTGTCACCGTAACTAGTTAAAGGATCTATAAGAAATTAAAGATTTTCTATAAGCTACAGAATCGACCCATAACATGATCTATGTTTTTAATTATTTTAGAACACGTCTAACGGTACGCGTACCAAACTTTGGAAAACACTGCATCATATACCATGAACACCAACAATTTGATTGTACAACATTAACATTTCCCGTGGCCCACTGGCCAGATCTCCGGTAACCTATTCCGGCATGACGCCGCGTGGTGTTCGCCATCTTGGCGCCGTTTCCAAGCCGCCATCGATCCGCGTGCTCCCCCGCACCTGGCAGGTGTTTACACGACGCACGCACGCACCGCCGTCTACCTGCACCTACACGACCAAGGCGGAGATCAGCTCGTGTTCGGCCTCATAACTCTCATTACGCACATGATCTGTGGCCTAGGCAGTGGGCAGGACAAAGGACAAAGGGTATAGGGTATTCACATTGTAAGATTAGGTGCACGCGAAGTAAAAATGTGCTATCTAAAGAATTTAACTTCAATCTCTACTAAGAGAAGAGTTTCTTGACTGGTCGATTTCTAGGATTTAGTCAATTATGGAAGGCTTTATTTCTACGCTGACCGGTTTCGATCCCATATGGGTCTTCTTCAGTGAGTGAAAGTTAAATAAAAATTGTGTTAATATATAAAAAATGAATTAATTTAAGTAGCCTGTTGATTTTAGTTGCTTTGTGATAGAATTTTGTTTAATTTTTTTTAACTAAATCGTTACAGACAAAAATATTTGTTACAAAAATTCATATTTCACTTACGTCCAAGGACTATAAGTTCTTTAAAACTGTCGTATAAGTGTTTTACACCTCTTTACGATTGGTTTGTTGTTAAAACTATTTTACCAACAGAGTAAATGAATTTTTCCAATTTCACTATTTTTACATGTTAACACATTTTTTTTTATTTAACAAAATTAAATGCATTTCAGAAAATTATTGCGCTTATATTTTACTATTGTTTAACATTTATCTCCACATTTTAAGTTTTTCCATTACATTCTATATTTATAAATCTATGAAATGGCTAGGCTTAGGTCAATACATTAATATTTAATACAAAAATGAGCATAATACTGATAATACTGTAAATTTATATTTAGTAACTTGATATTTACCAACAAAACAGAAATAAGATAGAATAGAATATTGAAAGGATAGAATTCCCTTTAAGATAAATTAAAATTTTGATTGAACTTGGAGGAAATGAAAATGTAAAACTTCCTGTCTAGACAAACATTTTAGAATTAAATATGATATTGATTTTGTATAAATATATTTAATCAGTGCAGAAATCAGAATAAAACCTTTTCAAGAACAGTACACATTGTACATATTGTATAGAGATAGTTTAAAACAGAGTCAGAACGAACAAAAGTTACATATTTTAAAATCATTCTACTAAAATGTTATTACGTAATATCAATCTCACAATATTTACAGATTTTAAATAATACGTTTTGCAACCAAATATTATTTTATTTATTTTACACATACATTCTTTTCCACGACATATGCATTTGTAGATGTGTAAATTTTTATATTTTGCATTGTAAAGCGAATAAGCCTTCGATTTCATAGATGGATGTTTATAAAATTATTTGAATTATACTATTAAAAAAAGTATTTTTTTTTAAACTGTTATCATCTTTGTTTATTAGAACTATTTAGTTACAGTAGATAGTTTATTTGTATTTTTAACCTACGTCGTTATCAAGAACTTTTATTTATTTTTGAGATTTCAAATGACCAGTGTTTAAGTAAAATTATTGTCTAACTACAACAGGCATTAGACAAGATCTGAACTTTCGTGACAAGTATGTGGAATGAACGGTTTTCGTTTGAGTATGAAAGAAAAGTTATTTAGTAGTAGAATTCCTGCAGAAGGTAGAAATGTGAGGAGTGTTGATGAAGCGTATGAAGAGCAGAGAGGAAATGAAAGCAGTCGTAGGTCTAAAGTGCATTCCTGGCCGGACGAGAAGTTATATCCTTAATTCGGATGTCCGCATTTTTCCGGGCAACTTGCGGACTGGATCGCATTACCCGGCTCGGCCGCGCTCTTTACTTCTGGGGATTAGCAGAAACTTCGCGGGGGACGCAATAAGTAATAATAAAGTTTGGAATGTCCGTGGACTTGTTGTCTTTATTGTGAAACTCGGAAGAAATATAGGTGGAGTATTGTTCTTTTCATTAAAGAAGGATATCCCGTTTCCCCAGCACGGTTATTGTGCCCCACACAGTGTTTGCCTTTGCTGTTTGCTGCAAACCTAAATAATGACTTTCATTGCGCCGTCTGTTCAAACTAAGTATTTTAATGTCACGGAAAAATTACCTTCAATGAACACTGTTTTATGCAACAGGGGCTCGTAGCTTATTTACAAACTAATGAAAAAATTAAACTTTAATAACTAGGGCGGAAATTCAACTATATCTACTAGTGCTACTTGCATGTCACATCGTAGAATTAGAGCACTTATACATTTGTATTCATTATCTATTTAATAATAATAAGTAAATAGTTGTTTATGAACCCATGGTATAATAAATATGTTTTCTACTCCTTTATCAACATATTCCTATTATTTTAATTTTTCCGATTGATTATAGTAGCCATATTTCAGGACAGTGAAATATGACTCCTAATTCACTGTTCTCAACCAAACACATTACCAATATTTTTGTTGTTATATTCTAAAATATTTTTGCGTTTTTCGAATTTACAGGAGTAGAAAACGTATAGTATTACATTCGAGATTATGGTTATTATTCTCCTTCGCGAATGAGTATAATAATTCCATATATTAATATAATATTGTGTAATTATTATATCGAACCTAAATCTTGTCCCAATCAATATTACCTTATTGTTAATATTTTTTATAATCCGGTTCCTCAGTTACTGTCAAGTGGAGACCGAAAAAATTTTTTTTTCAAAATTATCTTCTTTATTTTTTACCATGAGCCCATCTTCTTTCTTCTGTCCAGGTACTTCCTCTATTTTTATTTAAGTAAAAAGAGTATTGTCATCATGAAAAATTTTGCACTTAAGTCATTAATAAACATATACTTAGTAAGACAAAATAAAAACATAATTATTGTTCTTTGCGTGATTTAAACATCGAAATATTTCTAGAAATTTTTTAAATTTAAAATTACTTTACTTTCTATTTGACTGTTTTGTACAAAAGTCTATTAACTTGTACCATCGATATCAGAACTAGCAATACGAACTTCGTTAAAATCTGTTCAACCGAATTTATTGTACACATTTCTGCATACCTTCCGATGGACAACTATCAAATAAAAATAAACGATATGTAAAATAAAAACCTCAATTTTTGGAGAAGGACATGTAACAAAATCTCAAAATTTCCACAACAAAATTAACATCTCTCGTCTTTTTGTGGTACTCGATCATTTTTTTATTTAAGACTTTACCACAAGCGAATAAGAGACTAGACTGACAGGTAACACTATTAAATTTCAAGGGAAACTTGTTAGGTACTTAAGGTATTGTTCTTCTTGTTGTTGTTGAGCAACAGATACTATAAATAATGTTAAAAATAAACTCTGTTTTTGTTTGGAATTCAATCTTAATGTTTTGACTGATGAAATGGAATACATCAACTCTATTTGTTATACATAAAATATTTAACAATGAAAAAGAAATCCATTAGATAATCTGATAAACATAATCGACAGTTGTATACACCCTTTGTTGAGGGTACAAAACAATGAACACAGCTAGGCTATTAGTTTAATGGCATAAATGTCTTTAATAATAATCCATTAAAAACTTTCGTACAGTAATACATTTGAATATCATGAAGAAATAACAATGTTAATAGTTATACAATGATGTGAACACATTTCAAAATAATTTATGCATTTCAAGCAGACCTACTATCGTAATTTTCAACTACAAACTTTTCCAAGTTTAAAAACTTCCAGAGCCACCTGCTAAGTTGGAAACACTTTGGAAATTATAAACACTACTGTTTGAAATAAAAACATCCATTCATACTCACTTATTACTCGATTCTTGTAATTTATAGCGAAAGTACTTCCAGCTCGTTTGTGTGTTTGCAGCAATGATATTCATCTTCAACGAGGTTGAAGAGATTATCAAGAGTTTAATTAATTTATCGAGAGTTCAGTTAATTAAATCTGATTTAAATATCGATCATGTTGTGTGGTCGAAAGTATTTTACCGGTGGTAAGTTGTATTACTTCGCTGACAACTTATTTACATAAACCGTGTCTTGCATTCTGCTTCAAACATATTTGCATACGTAATCATTTCAACCAGATATCTTCTACCTTAAGGAAATGTTTATTTTTAAAATAATACCTAAGTCATTTTATTTAATTTTCTATCACATTTGTTAAATGGTCAACTATGTAATATTTGCAGGTTTTTTAAAGATCCTTGTATATTTTTTAAATTTCTTGATAATTTAAAACAAAAAAACTTCACGTTTATTTAACAATGTTTGTCAAATTTTATAAGCATATGAATAAAAAAATAATTAATTTTTATGTTTGAAAATAAAAGAAAATATTAAATACCGTATTTTTCAGCCGATAAGATACATTACAAATTTATAACACGATTTTTAGAAATAGTATATTGTGTTTTTAGTAAGAAAACAATGGACAGCGTCCTGTACGGGAATGCTTTTTCACCGGTCGGAAAAAAAATCCGGACTGTTATTTTCGTAGCCTAGCAACTACACTAAAATACCAGAATAAGGCATTTTCCGGTTTTATAACACCACAGAAAGGTGTCAGTTTTCGTCCAATCGAAAAAAAAAAGTTTTTTTTCTTACTTAATATTTATTTATTCCTACAATTCTCCTTGAAATATTCACTTTATTTTCACACTTGGTATACTATCGACTCGACTACAATTAAATTTTTATATTTACTGCTGATAGCATTTTAACAAAAAAATAAATTTTCACTGTAGTATTATATAATACGTTAATATTTCAATTTACCTTTGTACGAATTTGATATTATTTATAATAAATCAATATGCATATATTAAATATTATATTAAGTGTATATTATACTAATTCATATAACACTATTTTGCTTTAAACAATATAATTACAATACAATAAATTACATTCTATAATGCAACAGTCGTATAATATGATAATAATGTATTAATTGTATTGATTATTGATGATATTTATTTAATTATGTAATTCAGATTCTAATTTAACCTTATTGGAAATATCTTCCTTCATTAAACCTTAATGCATTCACCTTTTAATTTAGTCTACAAAACGAACATTATTGCCGGGTATAATTTTCCAAATTACAGATGTCCATCTACATTGTACAGACATTACCTGTTATTATCGAAAATCACCGGTCGCCATTGTTATATCGATGTCAATCAATTAAAGACGACAGCGGGACATGCATGTCAAACTAAATTCAGAATATTTAATTCTAAATCAACTGACCTAATTTCCGTACCGTACAAAGACTATGGATAATTAAATATAGATTAGAAGGAAATTAGCTAAATAAATATTGAATTACCGTAGACAGTATAATTATTGGAATCAATAATAGCATTTTTACTTTCCTTGGGAACGGTCAGCTGTGACCCAGTTTTATTAACAAAGTGCATTTATATTACATAAACAATGCAAAATGCGTTTATATTTCAAATAATATCATTTTCATTTCAATATTGTATATGAAATAATAAAATATTTACTGTATCAATAAAGTAATTTTAAGTATTGTATTCATACATATATTTGTAATTTACCGGATTAAACTATGTTCTAAAAACTACAAAAAATATTTTATTCGGACAAAAGTTCAACTCTTCTCCAATATATAGGTGAGACGGACCAATACTATGAGGATATGAACTGGTTAACAGATTGTTGTTATTTGTCATATATGGTACACTCTTCATGAAAACAGCGACCACAAATTACACATTTTTATCCAATCATTCTTTTGTATTGGTTTTAATTATTTTCCTTGCATCCCGTATATTCGCATTCATAATCTTCAACTTTTTCATTATGAACAGCCTCTGATTAACTATTTAACAACAGTTCTTCAGAACTCATGGAATAGCAACTAGATCGTCTACTTTTCTATGTGCCTATGGTTTTTTTTCCTGTTTCCAGGTTGAATTGATGTTTTTGACAAATAAATATTTCCTTAGAACAGTGGTTAAACGGACCACTAAATTACTTATGGCTGTGTACATATAGAACCACATTTTAAGGTTACGTAAAGTCTTATGCACATGTTTATAAAGTATGTACATGACTAATTAGTTTAAACCTACCGAAGTAGTAATTAAGTAAATGTGTATATAAGGCACATTTTTTTGTCAATTTTTCTAAAAAAATCTTGGATTATTCAGTTTTGACTGCAATAATTTTCAAGCGGCTACTTACACTGCCTCCTAAACAACAAAAATAACAGTCCCTATGAGAAATATCCCTCTAATGTACTTTTAAGATCAAGAGTCCATTTCTCCACCACTTACTTTTGTCTTTACATACATTATTTACCCTAATAATTAAATTAAAAAATATGAAAATACAACGAATTAATATTTTTCTTGGTTACGTTTATATTGGAATAATGCTGCTGTTTTATTCAGAACTGGGCTTGTTTCACTCATTCCATGCTTCCACTGTTTTTGGCGAGAATATATTTTTCGAATATTTTTTGTCTATATGCAGTATTTTTTTACAAAATAAATACATACTTATTTTTTAATAATTAACAACCTCATTGTAAATTGTAAGTTCCTTCATATAATATAGAACAACAATAAAAATTCTGATTATGTACTTGAAAATTATTTTTATTTATTTATGTATAACGGAAGCTAGCTGTTGCTTAATTATAAGCTTCCACTATATTTCACAAAGAGCGTACAAAAGAAAAGCATTTGCAGATAAAATTACAAAGTATGTAGTTTTCACTTGTGGTCAAAATCCTGCTAGTATATAAGCAGAATGTTGGTTAAACAATGTTATACGGAAATAAAAAGCAGATAGTTTTCTTTATTGTGTCAGAAAGATGGTAAATTTCTCTTAAAGTAAAAATACTTAACACGATTTAACAACAACGATTGTTGAAATACTGAAATCTCCGGAACAAACCTTCCGAACATCCCAATTTAAAAACCATCCTAACCCTATTAATTATCTCCCAAACTGGCATTTCCCCTTGATTACCCTCTTTCTAAACTCTTCCCCATCGTGCTCCGTCCTTCGTCCCAGTCCGAGTGGGATCAACGAAGCATGCAACAGCAGTGAAATGCAAATACACCGGGTCGAACACGAGCTCGGCTCTCTCGGTCTCGGGTACCCTCCGACAAGACGCGCGACAGCCGACAGCTCCTTGCCAGGATGGATGGCTGCTAACCTCTGTGGAAACTCCCAGGAATGCAGCGGTAATTACGCGTAATGAGATATCGACAGGAATTGCTAGGTGAGGCGGGCGTGATACTAAGTTTCTGATTGCAAATATTCACATTCGGTACTAAAAGAAATTAAATGCAGGTATTAGTCATTTTTTGTACCAATAATATTAATTGTCGTATTGAAATAATTATTTGTACCACTGGTCCAGAAACTAAACTTATACGAGAGCGAGCTTATTTTGACAGACGAGCTGAAAGCGAATGCACGATCTCGCAAAAGTTTCTAGGCGTGTGGTACATAAGATTTGTTGCGCCGATGACAATTTCACTTTATTAAAGAAATATTATTACTACTTAAAATTTTATACACTATAGGTACATATATAAACAATTCGCTTTTTTTATTCAAAAAATTTAGTGACATTTGTTCTAACCTAAAAATTAATCGAATGTGAATTGATATTTTTCAACAATTAACGTAATTATAATCATACAAGATGAGTATAATATGAATAATAAATCAAAAATAGTTGTTTTAATGAACGTTTTACATTTTCAATAAAATAAAATTAAAAATGTTGATAGAATGTAATGCTAAAATATTTAAGTCGGCATCCATACATTTTGCAGGCCTAGGCCTGCAAACAGAAAGTTTCTGGATGATTTTGAGGTCTGTGATACTAGTCATAATGAGACGGAAGCGCAAGAACATAATTTTAATAAAATTATTGTTGACATCATTGAACTAGTATGTAGTTAACATTCAAATTTCGAAATCCAGCTGTTACAGATTCATGGATATGAGTATCGTATACAGGGTGTTTGGCAAAAGGTCGGCTTTGAAAATATTTCGTTTATTTAGAGAGATCCAGAAAATTTTAAAGACCAATGTTAAACTAGAGAAAAGAGCTCATAAAATTATCGTGGTAAGAATTATGTGTCATTTCCGGTTTTAACGGAAATGTGTGCAGCCATTGCGTAAGTAATATATAATTAAATACTCATTGGTATAACATTAATTGTATCATGGACAATAAAATTGAAATATAGTAATATTGGAACGTGCACTAGCAACGCAATTCAAAAGAGACAGCTTCTCGTAGGTGTTGCTGTCCTTGTCATACAGTCTGCTCAAAAAATTTCTAATGTCATATAAATACCAATATAATATAATGTTTAGCTCTCACTACATAGATCTAAGAATAAACATCTTTCTAGATTTGACTTTAATATTACATAGGTACATTATAAGAAGGTATAATATCAATAATAGAACAAACAATATATTGTTGTAAGGAACGTTCCAATATGCTGGTATAATTAAAATTCAAATTTCTTTATTCAGAAATTATTTCTTTTGAACTAGAAATTTTAATTAAGATAGGTATTATAAAAATATGTATTACACAAAAATACGTACGTCACTGAAGTAAGCGTTATAATATAATAAAAGAGTTATTTATTTTGGACATATTTTCCTTTTTGTATTTCCTTTGTTTCGGGTTAAATAATCTGATTATTTGGAGTAATAGATGTTGACATTTGACTTCACAGCGAAATTAAATTTGATTCCATTCCCTTATTGGTATTATGAAGTGGGTTTTAGGTTTTGCTGCGATTTCGGAGGAAGAACAGAAATTGTCAAAAGTGGTTCGCTATGATAATTCAATTATAATTTTTTCTACGGCCATTAGGATATTCGTTTGTTATATCTACGGATACATTGCATGCATTGTAAACATATTTTTAATTCCCACTCTAATCATAGAAAACATACTATAATAATAAGATATAATATTATATATAACGTATAATAAGATATAAATTCATTTCTAACAGTCAAAAATCGTAATGTTTAATTTTTCCCTCAAAATAACAATTAAATTTTGAGCTGTGTGGGCTGTGGTTCAATCCTGTTGAAACAAGATATTTTCTGAATTAAATTCTTCAAAAACTGACGCAAAAACTTTTGGATCAAGTTGACATATCGAACAGAATTCACGGGAACGCACGATTTCTTTCATAGAAAAAGTAAGGACCAATTCTGTGTTCGAGAGGTCCATTGTCGCTTATTTCTTTTCATAGACACCTTTCTGTTTCTTTGAAGTTGTCAAACCCCAACAGAACAGATTTTCGGTTGGCAACTAAATCCCGAGGGAGGATTTGGTACCGAGTAGGAAACCTACACTGCACCGCTGCGATTCAGTAGTTTTTCGAAAAGTAAGTTTCGACGGCAAAAGTGCGTTGCTTTTTGAACCACGCCATATTCATGATTAAAATAAATTATAAACACAACTTCCCGACTATCTGCTCCTTTTGCGACTATCCTTACCCTGCTACGACAAACCCTCCCTTCACAATTACCTATTGAAAGTAGGGAGTTTACTATACTACATCCTGTACTTCCGAATAGATACAAATATAAAATTATATGTATGTGTTATAAAATATGTATTCATGAATAAATTACAAAACAAATATTTTAAGTATATTCCTAAGCCAATAATAGTAAAAATAAATGTTTGTATAACAAGTCCATCGTGAAATCTTGCTGCAACGAGTTCCTAGAATTTTTGAAAAGGATTCTTTAGCATCTCATCTCGTATGAAGGAGTTAACAATGATGAGACATTTTGTCGGGTCATCTCGTATTCTTTACAAGGTTGTATAAAATTCGTCACGGTAGCTCTATAACAATATGACATCAACGCGCAGAGCGGTCGCGGCAAGGGGCAGGTTCCGAGAAGAGAGTAATATGCAAAATTACACAACTCGCAAGAGCGTCCCTTGAGGAAATGCTAAAGCATGCAGCCAGCTTTCGGAAGAGATTAAAAACTAAACCCACGGAGTTCAACTACAAAGACTTTTAAAGTCGACACTCATGATTTAATAGTGTTTCCAAAGGCAAACTTTTACTCTAACTTCATTTTTATCAATTTCATTAACTCATGTAATGCGTAGTGGTTGAACATGCGAGGATAGGCAATTTTAATATAAAATTATTTCGCTGAAAAAGTAAGTAATGCAAACGCAGCACAAAACAAATATTTGCCTGCAAAGAACAAGGACATTTCAAATCACAAATATACTTTATTTTCAACGTGGAATTCTCCATGGTGTCTCAACATTACGCTTTTTACTTATTAAATGCATCAAAGTTTTCGTCTCGCGTTTTATACTTCAGAAAAATTTGAAGATCTCAGCAAACACATTTCGCAAAATGAGTAGAATTTCATCCGAAAATTGAAATAACAGAAAGGAAAATTAAATATCGCTGTTTATTTCTACAACTACGCACATTACCTCATATGAAAATATCAAATATCTGGACGGCGTTTTTAGGATTGACTATTTTTTACATACCTATATGTGTATATAATATTAAATATTTAGAAAAGGTATTTAAAAAATGGTTAAGCTTTGTATAATTAAATATTATTAACTAATAACATGCTCATATAGTAAATATGAAACAATTGATTGATTATATGAATTTTATAAAATTGCTTTTTATAATACATAAAAAAGTAGTAGTATTAAAAACAAAAAAAGTAATTTCATCCGGAATTTTAAAAGTTTTAGGGAAAGTAGCTTAAATTTGGACTATCAATTAAATTAGATAGAAGTTTAATATGCTGCTCACCGAATATTGAATTGAATATTTATTTTTTTGTACATGTGTCTTATATCATTGGAAAGAGAAAGAAAATTTTTATTTAACAGTACTACAACAAATTTGAACCCCATATGCAAATTGAAAGTTAGTATGAATTTTTCGACTGTTCGAGCTACAAACTTTTATGAATTGAAATAAGAAAGCCAAAAAGTAAATTGGCCAAAATTAGTTTTTTACACACATCTAGCTACCTATAAAAAAGTACAAACAACTCGGACATTCTGGTATTTTCATGTGGTTATAGATCGGGAAAGTTGGGATTTGAACCTCAGCTTTTATTTTACCATTAGAAATTTAAGTAAATTTGAAACTTAATACAAACGACACTTTTATTACACAACTTTTGTGTTATACATCAGTGGCATCAGTTAGTAACTTTGTTAGTTCCTGATAAAAGTTTTATATGAAAACTAACCCATTAAAACTGTATTACAATAAAAATAAGAACAAAGGAAGTACAAAGAGCATCTTATTAGATTCACATTAAAACTTGTACGCTCTGTTGCAGTTTCCGCTGCCGAGATAGCTGTTGCTGTTGTAGAAACAAACCGTTCATTATGAACTCTTCATTTTCGTCATGTTATTGAAATTTTCCCCTCGACTTGCTCAGGGTAAACAACGGAAGCAAGAACAAAAAGAACTTGACTTCGTACGTGGCCAAATATTGTATTTATTTGAACAACCGAGCGCAAGACGCCGAGAAAGGATGACCAAACTTCTATGCTTGCACAGAATATTGAAGTGGCTCTATATTTACAATTTACTTGACAGTGTATTACAAAAACAATTTGTGAGAAAATAGCGACAATGTATACAGAATGTTTTATAAATGTTTTTTATATCAACACATTCGGAAAGATAATGTAGTTATGTTTAGCTTACTTTTTTTTAACTCTAATTTTCACAACTCGAATGTTACGATATGTTATCCTTAAAATAATATATAAGATTATAAGTTGGAGTTTGATATAGTATTTTATAAGTGAAATAAATAAAAAAATAGTTACTAAAAACCATCTACAATTGACAGATTTAAATTAAACGTCAAGTAATAAATTATATTTTAAAATATATATATTTGAAAAAAAAAATTGTATTTGTCATTCAGGGTAAAAGTTCTTTGTGTGCCTCGCATATAATTGTCCGACTCGCTTCGCTCGTTGTATAAACTTCCATGCTCTATTATTTGAAGAACTCAATAAAAAAAACTGCCATTTTTTGTCCTTAAGATCATAAGTTATATTTTATTTACGATTTTAGTTTAGTGTTTTTAATTGATTCCCTTTAAAGTGATAAAAAGAACGCTTGTATTTCTTTTTGTGTATTGGAATAATAAATTAGTTTTTGTTGTTCAACTGTTCATTATTTGGTTAAACTTAACAATCCAGTTACGCTCTTAAAACTACGATATTTAGATGGCAAGAAAATTTTGTCTGCTTTCTGCATATAGTTATGTCTAAAAAAAATTGATTCTCTAAAAAATGAGAAAATCATATGTAAATTTAAATTTCTACGAATTAACAGATTTAGAATATTTGTTTTATCGTGTGTTATGTAGCTAAAACTACTCGTTTGTTATATTGGAACTATATGTTATAAAACAATAGCAAGCGATAAAGCGGTTGGAATGTACTCTGTTGAAAACATAGCGTTTCTTTCCGAAGGCATGAAATATTGAAAAGACATTGTCCGTAAGCGTCTGGACAACCCTGCAGCAGAAAGGAAAAGAAAAGAAAAGAAAACAGCATAGTGCACGTCGCACGAGAACTACCCCTGCAATACCACAAACACCGACACGACGCCACTTATGTTATGACGAGCATAAATTCCCATTGTAACACGAGAGTATAAGTCATCTGTATCTAGGCGGAATCTATTTACACAGCATTTGTATTTAGTAACGAATGAAATGAATAAAAACGTACAGTACTTTACCAATAAATTTTAAACAGGAAAAATTAAATATTCAGAAGTCTTACCAAAATAATTGAATACTCGTTTCAGGTCAGATATGTTCGATGGTTGACGAATCATATTTTGATATATTTGCATACTGGTTCAACAACCATCGATTGGACTATACAATTTCGACAACTCTGCGACCAAAACTGATCTCAAGACACGTACCAACACTGAAAATACTTCTTTGGAGTAAACTTTACTCAATTTTAAAAATTAATTATATTTTCTATTTCAATTTAAATTCCTCGTCGTATTTTTTAAATGTTTTGGTTAAAATTTGTAGCACTTTTTGTAATAAATTTTTATATCAATTTTGTGATGTTCAACCAAAGGTTTAATATTGTCATAGTTTAAAAATGTTTTACATTGAACGTTAAATTAACTTATGGTCATTAAAATATTTTTAGTGTCATTAAACCGAAGCTTACTTTTAGTTATAGCGCTATGAATGGTATATATGAACAGTAATTTTCCATTACTTCCATAGCAATTTCTTTGTATGACTCATTAGATAGTTAATGCTTCTTGATATATCAGATCATAGTCCGATTTCACCTTTTCATTTAATTCAAAATTTTGCAGTTGGCAGTTGGGTAGGAAACTAGGTGAGCACAGCTACTTTGAGAGTGGGCTACTAACAATCCTGACCCACCCCTCGCGACGGCCCTGGATTCAAAACAGATAATAAAAATATGCTCTAAGGATGTGCAAGTCTGGAAGTTTGAAAGTTATCTGTAAAAACTAAAAGTGGCAAAATTACATTTTGCTGACATCTAATGACCTATTTATTTGACAAATTCTTATGTACAATGGCCTACTAAGGGACAACTTTTGTTTAATTTACTCGACTTCTTGTTTCTTACTGTTCTCAGGATCCTAATTCATTATACGCTTAAGTAGGAAACCTGCATACCCTAAAAATTAGTGATCTTTTTAATATCCTGCTTACAATTATTATTTATTTATTTCTCTCTTTATTGTTGTGATGCCTCGAGATTTACAAACTGACTGGTTATTTTTACTTGTATTTTACTAATTCCGAACAAAGCAAACAAAGCCGTATTTTTATCTTTCGTTAATAGTTGGCGACACTAAGACCGAACTAACTTCTCATAGCAAAACTAGAACACAACTTATCTACATCTTACGGAATCTATCGCACAGCTTCTGTAAGTTTTATAGCAGCGCTATTCTCCGTTTCCGCACATTCATTAAGAAAACATAAGCGCGTATTGTGAAGTAAGAGCGGGGGAGAGGTGATTTACAGCGGCTACTTCCGCCCGCGCGAGATTTGAAGCTAAATTAAACACAATATCACAACACCACCCCGTCCAACGCCGGCAATCCCGTTATCCCACTATCTGATTACTCGGTCGCAGATTACGACACAGCGTTTGTCAGCCGATGTAGCGTCGGCGGAATGAATTTGCGAGTAATTGTTTGTTGCTGATTGCTGAATGCTGCCAGTCATAAAAATGATTTAGAGACTCGGCGAATTTCATCCAGACAACCTAGTTTGCTGAAAATGTTGTCACTATCTCATGCGGAATGAGTGCCTACTTTATGGGCCTGGCTACCACAACAATGCGAAACTATTGCTCAAAACTGTAAATTCATTTCACACCACTATGAACACGTGGAAAAATATGGGTTTGCTAACGAATTTAAGCAACTGTGTCCTAAATTATAAATGGTTACATATATGTAATCATACATAGACCAAGTATTAAATTATCATACTCGTATAATTATTACTGCAAAAGTGCACTCACCATATTAAATATAAGTGCTTCTGTGATTTAGTAAATGCTTTCTATCCATCCATTCAAGCAAATAGACACACCTAGCAATGGGTATAGAATTCGTTAAATAATTTTTTATACTTTGTACATTAGGTCAACAATTATCTTAAGCCCGTCTGACACGATACAAAGTTTGGTACTAAATTTAGTTTTAAATTTTAATATAAAATATAATGGATCGTGTATGAGCATAAATGTATGAAAATTTGTACGAAGTGACTTTGTATTAAATTTTTGTACGAAATATTTAGGACAGGTTCTAATTTCTTGTACTGAATCTGCGCAGACGGTAGCGTAGTGTGCGCATGTTTACTGTGCAAACTGCAAAGTTGGGTTGCGTTATTTTAGTGATTCTAACAGTAGAGTGAGATTTGTTTGAAATGTCGTGGACACCATTTTCGTGAAAATATATAATTTTTCTTCGCTTTCTTCTTTTTAATAGAAATATTTTGAATTATTGCTACTACAGCAGCAGTTGCTGCAAGTAATAATCGCCTTCTGCTTCTTGTACCAATATATTCATTTTCACTTCAATAATGTTCAGCTCATAAAATCTTTTGGATGTAAAAGGTTAAGAAAAAGAAGCAGTCATACATCAGATGTCACATTGGATTCTCTAATATACGCATGCGCATATATAAAAAATACATACTAAAACTTAGTACCGTTGCAGACAGAAATTTAAATCTTCTATAAATTGCAATAAATGTTTATAATAAGTTTTATTACAATATTCTATACTAAATTTTAAAACTAAATTTAGTACTAAACTTTGTATCGTGTCAGACAGGCTTTAACCACGAATGCAATTTTAATACGGCTTCCATTTCTGTATTGGTTATTCCTATAATCCTTTGTCACACTACTCGATAAGGGTAACAAGTTATGTATTTTTGGCTATTGATGACCTAATGTCAGGGATTTGAAAGTGAAAGGAATGGTAAAACAAAAATTATATTTAACTGTGATGATATTTGTTCCTTCTGGTATTAATATTTTTACCATTAAACATTAATAAAATATAGATAAATGCATTAAATGCAATTTGCATAATTATAAGAAGTTAATAAATCTAGTTCTCATCATTGTAATAATATAATAATACCCCAAACATGATTACAAATAATATGATTTGAGGTCATAAAAAATTAATTCGATTTGATATGATCGATGTGATATGATCTTTTATCTGGAATAACTACAATCGAAATGTAATTTGGTTATAATTTAGGGGAAGACTCTATGACTCAGCCTTTATAACGATGAATGCATATTTTATTTACAGACATTAGGGTTCTTTTTTGTAAGCAATGTTTCGTAGAAAATATGAAATGAATAAAAAGTAAATTTTTCCCAAGTTTCATTTTCAATTTAGTTTATTTATTTTACGAATTCAAAGAAGGTTACAAGAAATATTTTATTTAGCATGTTCTAGTTTTATTTATTCGAACATGAAAAAAGCCTTAACAATCAAGAACCAAAAACTGTTAAATTATATTTATTAGTAGGTAGCGTTTGGAATACAGAGTTCAAAAAATATCAAATTAACAAGTGATCTTCTACTTTTTCATAATATATGGTCTAAAAAGATCTACATAATAAATAATTATCATTTTACTTGAGTCGTTTTTTGTTTCTCGTATTTGTAACAAAATTAATGAATTCAGTAACATTTTGCTCATTTGTAAGCAATTACGATTTATTTTTAATTTTACTATAAAGTTTCAAGTAAACTCATTTTTTTTAATTATATATCTACATAGTTATTTCTACTTTGCACTGTGATAGGTTATTTCTGTTAAACATATTAGAGCAAAGCAGATTTGTACAAATTTGAGTGATGCAAACTTTGCAGTAGAAATATATTTAATATTTCCACATATTTAACAAGTAACATTAACCATTCACTAAACTATTAATGTTGTTATAGGCACGAGGTTTTCGGACTGTTTTATGTGATCTTGGAAAATCTAAGATGAGTAAAAGCTAATTTCTTACAAGTTTACTCGATTTGTTTTCATTGAATTGAAAAAAGTAAAGTCTACAAGAAGTAGGTTAATTTAACACTTTCCAAGTTGCATTTGTCGACTGCGGAGCCATCTATTACTTAGTAAATTCAAACACGTTTGGTAAAGTAGTAGCAAAAGCCGTAGCAATCAGGAACCAAAAACTGTGTGCAGGTCGTGTCGACAGGCGTGCCACACAGGGAGAAACTCAATTAAGCCGCATGACAAATGATTAGTCACCGCGACGAGGCGTGAGGTTGGCCCGTGTCGATATTTCACACGTGGCCCGGTAGCTCCGGCCCATCTCGCGAGATAAATGGCGGGATTAAAATGCGGACGCCTTGCGGATCTGGATTTATGCGAAGCGGGGCACACACGACATCCCCTAACAAACAGAGATATGTGTTACGTTGCAGATTACATTCCCTACGACCTAGTTATGCCTACGCTAAATCCTAGCTAGACTAACGACTAGCTTCCTAACAAACACAATGCTTCTTTACTTTGTTTGCAATTTATCTTATACATTGCAATACTCTAACAATATGTAATGTTTTCTATATGTTACTGTACAGCAAAGAGTTACTTGATCTGCATTAGAAATTGACAGTTGATTCACAAATTTATGGCCTAACTATTGTTCTAGCTTCGTTAGTGTCCAAAATCCAAACATATGTATATGTTAAGGAGCAAAAAGGGTGATTTCCACTCATCCTTCTGAAATTTACCATATTTTGTACATGAAGAGAAAATAATCATCTTTCAATAGATATGTATGTTTCTATAGACAACTATATGTCCTTTGGCGAAAAGTAGATTGTCAAACCATTCTGAAACCGTGGTATATTTTTGGTTACGCCTACAGTCTTTATGCAGTAAGGAAGTTGCAATTTATAGAAGGTTTCAAACCCTTATAACTCAGCGGTTTTTACTTCCTTGTACGAAGTAAAGGAAGTATTGTAATCGCCAAAAATTTCCGTTTTCCGGCTTAAATGGAAATATCCATTTTGACTATCCCTGAATTCATTTTGACTAGTTTCGACGTACTGTCAGCATAATATATTGCACGAAATAAATGAAAACAATATCTCGTTCTTTGTAACTTTTTTTTGTTGTCTATATCTTTTTTATTTTCCGATATTTTCTTTTAATTGAAATTTCAAAATTAAGAGTGTTCTGTGTTACATACAAACTGAGTAGTAAAGGTTTAATGTTAAGGCCACATATTCACTATGTTTCTAATGCATTAAAAAATAGCACTCAGTGTTTTCAACATATCCGGCCACATAGACACTACTACGCTATGTTCGCTATACGTTCGCAAAGTAAGCCCCGTCAAATAGCTAACTTCGGTACTGCCTTTACAGACTTTCAATATAATACTTTTCTATAATGACTAAGAGTTAATTAAACTTCTCTGGGCTTATTTGAAAGTACTCTTTAAATTTGTCTTTATATTTTCGCAACTGGTGATAAAATTCGCCAAAATTATTCCTCATCATGTTGACATCGAGTACCCATTCTTTTTTACGTTTATTTTTGCAAAATGATAACAATAAAGGTAATTCATCCTCGCCACTATAACTATCATTCTCCCAGGTAACCTCTTTGGTATCGTGAAAGAAAACTGAAAACGTACTATAAATAGCTTTCGATGTGTCCACTGTTCACAGCGAACATCCCGTTCCTAATGTAGGTACATAGCGTATATAGCAAATCTCTTATATCTAGCTTTCTGCGAAGCCTTAGCATAAGAGTTGAATAAATAATAAAAAAATAAATAAAATTATATTGAAATCACTTACTGCAGTAGTACTCTAGTATGATGCAGGAAATTAACATTGATGTCAGTAGATTCTTACCTGTAACAGAAAAATAAAAATTAGTATTAATTCAATAAAGTTAAGAACATAGGATTGGATCAATATTTGTTTTATAATGTTATATTATAATTTTTGTTGTAATTTAATTCAATATTTGTCTAATTTATTTAGGCCTAGTTTAAATTAGGTATTAAACCACAGATTGAATAAGTGTTTTAATTTAGAAACAGAATATTATACTTATACCTAGACATAAGAATAAACATAAACAAAGGAATATGAAATTCCCGCCTTTACCCAGATGTATGTCAATATAGCAGCAGTAGAACATAACACGAAGCTCTCATAAACATTGGCGTTTGGCGTTCTAGTTCCAGATCGTAGCTGCGGTATGTCTGTCTGCGTTGGTAATCCCCGATATACTACCCGGTGCTGATGACGCCGCGACGCTGTAGATGTATGTGCGCGGTGGTGCAGGTTTTTATTGTGGGACGCGCCCGTAAGTTGGTGACTAAGCGTAAGCGACTCCAGACTACGGAGGATTTATATTTATGGACTTGTTGTTTGTTGCAACGGCAACAGAAAGCTGGAAAATAGCGCAGGAAGTATTTCGGAGGTACTAGCACTGTTTAGTGTTTGGTAAACATGTTTTAAGGTTATTAAAATTGCTGCTTTTCTAGCTTTGTTCACTTTTGTTTGTGAAGCACTTTCAAAGCAAACAAAGATGGCATCCGTGTTTATAACGCCGTGATGTGAAAACAAAGCAGTAAATTCTGACTTTTAGTTGTTCTACGAGAACTAAACAACGGTGAAATTAAATTATTAATATACTCTTTCTTCCTAGTTCTTAGTGTAATGAGCCCGGCAGGATATGTACAAGAAGGGTTTATTTAAATCTTTATGTAATAAAATTGTATAAATTTAATTTAATTAAAGTAATTACAGAGTACTATAAACCTTAAATAAATTTATTCTCACAGTTTAGATTTACAGGTAATTAAATAGCTTTAGTTGATATGAAAACATATTAAAAATTATCACTCCATATTTCATTACTCATAAAAAATAAGTACTAAGTTTTATCATGCAATTTCAGACCTTAACATTGATTCATTTACTTTAATTTACTAAAATTAGTATAATTTATTTCGAGCTATTCTGATGCACGTTATATTCCAAATTTTCTTTCTCACGAAATAAAGTCATTTTGAACGTGTATCTATATTGTTAGATATTATAGATATATTTTTATATACATAATTAAAGTAGATTACAGATGGTAGAAACTGATTGGTCATAAGTTGTAATTCAAATAGGTACTTGCAGTATTGTTTATGAATTTGACAATCCTTGTTACATTCTAAGTTAAACAAAAATATATTGTTTGTATGTATTCACAGTAGCTCGAAAATTTATACGGACTGAAAACACTTATACAGGTGTTTCTATTCTTGTGAATAGAATTCTAAAGGTATATTTTTATGTCAAGCTCTAATACTGATAAAATAAACATTTTTTTTAATTACTGGTGGTTTACTTAGAATATACATTTTTATGCCAATAATTCGGTTTATTTCATAAAAAGTAAATAATTGAAATGAATGTTCAAAATCAGCCATTTATTATATAAGTTTTATAGTTAATACCTAAATAAAATCAAACCAGTGGAATTAAAATGTTTATTGTATAAATATTTCTTGGCCTTGATTAACTTATTTATTTACTGAAATACTTGTCACGAAGCAAGTACATAATTAAAGTATTATTATTATTATTATTAAAAAGTTTGCTGGGAAAAATTTTAAACATGAAATAAAAATTATAAAAAGAACTACACTGCAGTCCGAAATCGTCTTATAATCTTTTGTTGTCAAGGGTGCCTTTGTAGAAGTGTCTCATAAAATGTTATTTTAATTGTTTCAAATAATGAGGAATAGGAAAAGTATTAAATTTAAAAAAATATAATATTATCTGTGTAACAAACTATCTATGAAAATTAAAACACAATTTTGAAAACAAAGACTTATCAACAATCGTATGTAAAAGCAAGCAATTAGTTGGAGTGAAAGGCAGTGGTAGCTGTTCGATGCATATTTGAATACGGATAAAATGTTACAAATCACTTGAGATCTGAGTCGGGTTTGGAATGGAGGGTCGAAACCTCAAATCCCAAAAACCCTTTCTTAATTACAGGCTCGATAACGACGCACACACCACGCTATTCGCTCTTCCAGCACAACTCATACAATTTGCATTGGGTCCTGTTTGTCCACTTCTATTCAATTATCCCCAGAAAACCTTCATATTTACATTTCAGCGCAAAACTCGGATAAAATTTCATCATGTAAAATACGTTTTATTGTTTGCGTTATCTAAATAATTGTTTCAAATATTTCAAACAAAAATATTCTCCACACATTAATTTTAAAAATAATCACTATTAGAAGCTGGTACTGCCTGGTACATAATGTTGTTCACTTATTCGTTTATCAACTATAATTCAAATATGTTGATAATATTCTCATAAAATTGCTTATGAGACGTACAAATGAAAATATGTTGCATAAACACATTTGGCTTTGTATTAACAAATATCCCACGAACATTAAATTTTTAATATACTTTCCATATAGAGTAATAAATCTATTTATTATACAATTTCTCATTGAAAAGGCCTATATTTCAAATATAGTAATTAAAAAGTATTTGTAATTAAACAAATATAAATTACTTAGAAGTAGAAGCAAATATGGTGTGGTAGAGAGTCGACCTTTACAATGTTCGTAAATAATATGTAAAGACTAGTGGCGAACTCATGAACTAAAATTTTGGCGAGGCAGGCGATAGGTACTGAATAAAAATTTATTCATTATTATTTACAATTCATCAGTACTCTGAACGTTACTTATTATTAAGTAAACTTAAATTTAAAATTCAAAGATATCCGGTATCCATGTCCACCCACTTATACTCCATTTAAACAAATGCAAATGCCAAAATTTCAAAAGCATTCAGTTCGGTAGATTGGACCACATACAAACAGACTAATCTGAAAGTATTTGCGGACTTCCTTTTCTGAAGTAGGTTGTACAATGAGAGGAAAATTGACAAACGCTATGGGCGTAATAAAAACAGCATAGTCGTACCCACACATTAAAGAAGTTTGAAGCAGGAGAATTTTTACCTTTATACTTCTGTAGTCGGCACTGCAATGGGCTTACGAATTATTCGACAGAATAAATGGATAGTAAATTGTTTGTAAATTTAAATTCACAGATTTTTTGACTTTTAGAATAGAACTAAAAGCCTGTTATAGGACTTCGGCATATAATAGTTACATACAGAAGCGACACTCCGTGTCGGCACCTGTCATGTTCCCCTATACAGTTCTATGACCTTGAAGCTTTGTGTAGACCTTTAAATTTTTGCACATTCTCCACCTCTCTCTAATTTTCGTTTCTCTGTCTTACTGTCGCTTCTGTATAAACCTATTCTGTGACTTCGGTCTGTTGGACAGTGAGTAAATTAAAATAAAATAAAACGAGTTGAAACAATGTAACTATTTATAGAATGAGAAATTCCAACATAAATGAACAAAAAGAGAAAGAACAAGACAAAATTTCGTGAAAATTAAAACAATGCAATTGGTGTGTTCAAGTAAATGTAAAGTAAACCATTGAACAGTGAATAAAAACGCGCATCTGCAACAATACGCAGCGCGTTGGCGTTATGAAGAGCGAGAATGTAGCGTAGATTGGAGCGGTGTAAAACACAATGGGAGTACATATTTATTGAGTGATACATTCGGGTAAATATTGCTGGCAGTGTGTTAAAATCAGCGTAGTGAGAAGAGGAATGCGTCAGCGTCAACCCTCATTTCGCTGCACGGCGGGTGACTCTATTTACATTCGGCATCGCACACACGAGGCCCTCCACGCAGCGCTGAAAGCGGATACTTTATTAAATGCGCGCCGTGGATTCTGTAATTAATTGCGTGCTTGAACTAATGACTTGTGAACGCGAACGAGTATCACATACTCTCAAACTCAGACGCCTGTTCCTCAACATTCAACTACACGCGCATTATTGTTAGTGATTTTTCACTCTTCGAATTCTATTCAATGGACTTGTTTGTAATGTAATTCACGCGAATTCGTGTTTCTCTCCCAACCCTACCCGAACACAAATTGTTTGTAATACTTCACTCTTGTGAAGTCTTAGTGCTTGTAATAAGTAATACGCATTTGTATTCCGAAATTCAACAAATCAACACAAACATATTCAGTTTACTTCACGGATTTTTAAATATTCCATTCAAAATTAATCAACGATGACAAAAAAAACATTAAATTAATTAAATAAACGTCAATGAACGAATAAAAAGCAAGATTCTTCTTGTAAACAAATAAAAAGATGTTGATATTATTTAAATAGAAAATAGACCATAACATAATTCAATGTTCATCTAAAACATATTGAAAACTGCAACGGTATACACAAAATCTTTTCCAAAACTAACTACAAATTGTCTAACAAATTAAGATTTTAAATACAATGTAAAACATTGATAAAAAACATTATTGTCAGGAATATGTATTAGTACCATTATCTTATTAGCCTGATTTATACATTGCATAAAATATAATAATTTATCAAGTTCATTTAGAAAAAATATTTACAGAAAATATTTTTAAATATTATAAAGATAGGTATCGTGAAAGATTTCTTTGTCTATAAACAATTGGTAAAGCGTTTCTTGGAATTCTATCATTTGCTCAATAGTTATTCAGATTATTTTTGTTTCCAGTGTTGTTCGTTCTTGAAAACCTTATTCTCTACTTCATTTATGCTCAATCTTTCCCATTATTCTATCGAGTAAATTTTTTGATAGTATTTTGCTATTGTTATTCCTCTCCAGTTACCTGGTTAAATTCACTCGTTTGTGGTACCAAATGAGATTTAATTTTACTTCCCTAAAGAGTACATTAAGTAAGACGAATGAAATTTAAAAGTTCATACTTCATTACATGACGGCAATGGAACAAAATTTCACAGATTGGAATTGGATTTAAAATATAACTCCGTTAACCGTTCTGATTACTGATGATGAGAACTTAGTTTTCGGAACAATTGTTTGTTTTTAAAGATATATTTAATGTTAGGGATAAGTTTATATTATTTCATTTTTATAATATGTTTTAACAAAATTCCTATATATACTTTGTCTATTCCACTCTAATTTATTCTTGTTCCATTATTGTTACACCGACAGTATTAGTGTAGTTTTGTATATCTTTAGACTATGCACTGGCGCATTTCTTTAAGCTTTGTTGTTTTTACAATTATAAATTTAGTATGGTGACTGAAAATCTTACTGGCGTTGTCAATTAATTTAGTGTCAAAATGACGTCATTCTATTCCAAGCCATTCTATTTTATGCAATGTGTAAGTAAGTACTACTCACGCCTTTGTCCATTCAATTCTTTACTCTATTCTCATGTTTTTGTTTCTAGAAGAACATATTTATGGACATGAAATTTGGATAGTATTAGTTATAATTAAAAATTTATCATCTCCTTTTTTACTCAAGTATAGGTTTTTCTACAAACTTGTAAAGCTGTACATAAAATGAATGATTAGTATTAGTAAGAAGTTGGTAAGATATGCGTGAGGTAGCAGTAGCAGGGGAGTTAAAACTTCATCGTAGGTGGCTGGGGCAGGTGACTTCGTCATCCTCGGAGTAATTTCACGCTAGTTACGAACTTCCGAGTAGTAAAGCTAAAGCGTAACGCCTTAAGGCACATCACGTCAAATTACCAATTATTATTAATAAGCAATCTGTGCACGCACAGTTTTACGATGTTCGATATTCCCAAACTGCCGGTAAAAATGATGTGAGTGCGCACTGCTCGCGCGCCAATAATGGAATAACTAATTACCGGACTCGCTGCCCGGACCGCTCCTTTAACGGCCGTCTGGTTATCCCCGTAATTGGGATTAGCGGAACCGCATCGCATAAGATATTCGACTGTCATGAATAACGGATGATAAACAAGATAGGCCCTTGTGTCTATTATGTAAGCTTATATATTTATTCAAATATTTATTGTTTTGATTTTTTTTACGCACCTTGGACTTGAACGTGACTTTCATTTAATTAAGACATAGATTAATTTAAATTTCGCTGCTGAACTGAACCTGTCTTGCTCTCCTGTTATATACAACCCGTTTAGGGTTTAGATTCCAAACTAGAATTCTTCCAAACTTTCTAAATCAGTAAAGGGAAGATCCCTTTTTAAACACGTAAAAAAACCTATTTGAACAATCATAGTCTTGTCAGATAGTTTGGAATTGTAAAAATACTCCTCAGCAATTGGCGAAAAAGATCCAAATAAATCTGTGGTGGATGCTACGGCATGGAAGACTTGATGGTATGAATGAACGGGACCAAAATGAAGAAGGTAATAAAAGTATGGGAAAAATACGATTACTCTACAAAATAAACATACAAAAAGACTACGTTTACAAGTGTAATACTACTTCCACGAACTTTCAATTACAAAAATGATCTAGTAATCATAATATGATTGTCATTTTAAAATGACATTTAGTTAATAAAAACAATAGAGTAGAGAAGATTTTATAACGTAGTTACTATGATTCGAACCAACAAACAGTGAGTTATAATTTCTGACCCTAATGTGTTTTATGACATATGAATCAATTCTGAACAAATCTGTAAGTCTTACAGATCTGTAAATCTGTAAAAACTGACAAAAACGCATCAATTTTTGTTGATTAATGTAAAATTATGCATAAGAGCGACTGGTTTCGTTGCGATTGCGTTTATTATTTTCAGATCTGTAAACTTTAGAGATTTGTTCAGAATTGGCCTATTACTTTATTTATCTAAAAACACCATAGTTACAGCGTTATAAGTACACGGTGTTGGATAAAAAGTAAAAGAAAGTGTTAATTTGATCCTTGCATGGAATCGAAGAGGAATGTAGACAGAAAATCTCTGTTGCATCAATGGTGATATGTAATTCGTCTGTTCCTCACAGCCTTGCAAAGATGGTATATTCGGCGCGTAAATTCGGAAAAAATATTTAAGACTTGATATAAGCAAAAAAATGGTTGTAATCATGGCTTGCAGCTCTTATAATAATAATAAACTAAAAATAGAATGTATTGTTTTAGGGTTTTGTGTAGTATTAATAGCGATTAATGTGCGTATTACTACTTAGTGTGTATTTATCCATGATGTTAGCAGTGTTTACAATAAGTCATCAGTAAGTATATGTGCACATCGTGCGAGAGTTCGTAAGTAAACAGACCGCGAGCCCGGAGGATTCTGTTCCCGGAATGCGTTTCCCGTTTGTGTTGCGGCGGCGTGGGTGGCGCGGCGGCGTGAAGCAAACGGCGCGCAGACAAACAATCAACAACACAACTACACGTAAAGACGCTCAGCTGGCGACGCGCTCCAAGGCCGCCCAGCAATTTGTCACATTCTCATCGGGATTCTACATCGCGGGATACAATATCTGCTTCTGGCGCGGGAAAGGACATCCTTTAACGTTTTACAAAATATCAATTTGCATGTATAAAGAAATTATTAAAGTTAGTTATGTATTAAGGGAATAATAAAAAGATTATAGCACGAGGGTTTGTTTAAAGCTCGACGCGGAACGAAGAGCTTTAAGTTTCCTGAGGGCTATAATCTTGATTATGCCCGTGGTACATACAAAGTCTTAATTCATCCTGGTTTTTGTAATGAAAACAATCTGGAGATGTATATTCAATGCTGTGGTTCCTTTATAGATAGTTTGCTTGTTAGATAGTTTGTTCACAAATTTTATATTATTGAAGTGACACTGTCACTGTCAATTATATATGGAATGTCATGTACTGATTATTCTGACCAAGTTGGTTTCCAAAAATTTAAATGGTTTAAATGAAAAGGAATTTGAATAGTTCTGTAAATGCTAAATACTTACTTAATTAAAATTTATTGTATTGTTTGACATTTATTAATTAACCACAATTTTAATTTGTTTGAGTATCTATTGCTTAGCCAAATTACGCCTGCATTTCTGGGCGTATAAACAAGTTTATAATTCCAAAATGAAATAAAGTTATAAATGTAATCTACATAATCTTTTTAGTCAATATTACTATAGCAACTCATAATGATTGTGTGATTTTTATATACTACATAATAAACTTCATAATCCAGTCACTAATGTACTGTAGAAAGCCATGAAAATATGATCTTCGAAATTACATTAAACTTCCTACACAGTTTTAATATTAATATATTGAATAGGGTAACTGGGGATGAAGTTGGTAGTATTCATCTTGTACAACAAAATAGTTTAAATAGTCCTGATTTGTTTTCTTGGAAATTTTATAAGCAAAGGTAATTGATATAAACTTGATAAATATTGTGCAATAATAGTCATTAATGATTTAAATGTAGTAGTATTTATAAAGTTATAATTATAATGAAATTATTTATATACAAAACTGCTAAAGGCAAAGTCTATGTGAAACACAGTTATTAAATTTAGTGAAATAAAATGAAAATAATAAGTCGGAAGTTGAAATGTTAGAAACCGCTGGAGTCCATATAAAATTAACAAGTTGAGTTTTCAACATTTCTATGTCCACATTAAAGTCAAATATAATTTCCATATAGCAGTCATAACACATCATTTATTCATATATCAGAATATTTAACAATAAAATATCCATATTCATATCACATCGAGAAAACCAAACTGTAACGGGTACACGCAAAATCACTTAAACATTTAAAAACCAACATGTGGAAAAAGGCTGGGAATGGGCACGATGCTATCGTATTCTAGCAGAGGGGCAGACGCGGATGCGGACATCAGAGTGTCACTCGTTCGCCGTCCGATTTGCATAGGAAAAGACCGCCATTTGCAATAAATATTCAAATCCAATTAACCTGTCTGCGGGTCGAAGTGGGCCAAGTTGGAGTGACGTGCGCCCCTGCCTATATATAATGTATCGGAAGTTAATGGTAGTTTCTGGTAAACGTCAATCAGGTGTCGACGCTGGCGACAACGTGCGGCTTTTTGCCCGATCTGCCGCGGTTAATATTTCAGTGCGACAAGCTTCGCCACTCTGCATATTGTTACCTGTGATGGCACCGTCCCGACGTGCTGACAGCATCATCGGACGCCACTTATAAATAAATCTGCTGCTGCATACTGCACCTGCCTATTTTCGACCTTATCGCTCATTTCTATCAATTCAAAGATGACATTCTCGATAAGGTCAGCGCAGGTTATAATGCCATCCTAGCTTCAAATTTCATTACAAGTGCTGCATCAACATCAACATGAAAAATGTTTTTCACAAAATGCATACTTTATATATTTGTATATTCTCGAAGTAAAAATAGTTATTTGACTGCATTTCAGTTCTAAAATAATTTGAAGGAAATTGAGCGACTGGATGAATTATCTATACTTAGGACGCCGAACAGGTACACTAAAATAAACAGTGTACGCAGAAATTACAAATTACAAATTAAGAAGTGTGAAATAAGTGTGTTTATATATAAAATTTAGTGAATACTTGAAGTATTTTAATAAATACCATTTATAATATTCATATCAAATAAGATAATCGTATGAAAACAACAAAGAGAGATATAAATGCGAAAATTAAACTAAACGTAATTGCGGGATTAGCACCGATTTCGTTATTACCGATCTCAGTACTCGTATTCATGCAGCTGTAAAAATAGGGTTGCTAATAACAATGCTCTACTTTAGCACTCGTTAATGCGAGGTGTTTCTTGTGTATTTATTCGGCGTCCCAAGTATAATAAATAATTTCTTGAAGAACTCAGTAAATTTATTAAATACAAGTACACATCAACATTCTTCAGGGTGCTAAGTTAAACTTACGTAAAAAACAAATCTACAAAATCCTAGGTATGCCACATATTAATTAATTTTCACATATGTATGTATAAGTTGCATTTTTTTTTGTCGTTTCTTTCACTTCTCTTATAGAATATAGGGGAAAAGATAGACCTGTACAGGAGGATGGACTGTTGGTCTTAAAAACATTAGAGTGATATCACTCACAGGGAATGTTAATTTTCTTGTTTAGAGACAGTGCAAGTAGCCGCTTGAAAATTAATGCAGTCAACAAACAAAATTCCCAAAAAAATGTACTGTATATATGCAATTTGTTAATTAATACTTTAGTAGGTTTAAACTAATTATTTAGGTACATACTGTCTGTACACTATAAATAATTTAGTGGTCCATTTAAGCTCTGCTCTGGAGATAGATAGAGATAGACCAGAGGATTTTTCTTGTTAAAAAGATCAATTCAACCGGTAAACAGGAAAAACATAATTCGCGCATTAAAATATAGACAATCTGGTTGCAATCCAACAAAATTCTGAAGAACTGTTGTGAACTGTATAATCAAAAGGTGCTGTTAATGAAGAATCTGAAGATTATGAAAATTAATGCGGCGAATGCAAGAAAAAAATTTAAAAAAAACGATGAAGAAGGATGATTGGATAAAATGTGTATTTTGTGGTCGCTGTTTGCACGAAGAGTGTACCACATATGACAAATAACAAAAATCTGTTAACCAGTTCATCTTCTCATAGCCTAGATCCCTCTCACTTATATAGTGGAGGAGAGTTGGACTTTTATGAACCAGAATATAATATTTTTTTTTGTAGTTTTCAGAAAATAGTTAAGTTTTTTTCTTATTCTTGTAAATAAGCCTAGATTATATGTTGTTCTGGTTTTTTACTTACTGTTCAATATTATAGAGTAAGAATTATTTTTTCAAAAAGTGGTCCATCTCACCTCTACTTACCATATTTATAATTAAGTGAACGGAATTGATATTTTTAACAATTAAATAGAACGACAATTGCAATAAACTTCACAACTATCTCTGAAAATTTGTACTATCCTACGAAATAGGTATAGGTAAATAAAATAAAACGTCTAGCAAAATAAATTTCCACATATTGCAGATTTCGATATCCGTCTCAAATTACAATTCTAAACATGATTGTCAATTTTTATTGTTGTTTTATAGTGTACGATAAAAATTATTATTTACTGCATGGTAGTAAAATGTTTTTCGTAAAAAGAAGTCATTTTCTACAAATAGCAGAACTGTAGAACATATATCTATTTTCTATTCTAACATTAATTTAACGTGCGGATTATATGGTTAATAAAATAATTATTTCTCTTGATAAATAATTCTATTAAAATTACATAAATTTTGCTATTGAGCGTATTCAGTAAAATTACATTTCCAATTCAAATTAATAATTAATATTATAATCCATTTTATGTTTACCTGTCAAAATTAAATATTACAGCTAGTTTATTTTATCTGTCTCATAATAAAATTCATTATATAATAATAATAATTAGAGACTTGGAAATTCTAAACTTTTAATAAACATTTATAGACATAGACATATAGGTACTACTCGGTTAATGAACAAATTTTATTTTATTTTTAAAAAATAATGGATAAAACGGAATAAAATATTTTAAAATATATTGGAGGTCGTTTTGAAACAAAGCAATCTAAATATTATCTGAATATATAGGTACAAATAAAAATTTAAAATTGATTATATATGCATGAACTTTACAATAATGGATTATAAATGGACACTTTAAATACCTGCTGTAAATAATTTATTTATTTCACTAAATGTACTCATTGAAATAAATAATTAACGTCAATTTAATAGAGGTTTGAACTTATGACCTTTGGTATAAAAGTGACCTCACTAACAACTCCAATGTGTTTTCATAAAATACATCATTCAATATTTCCCACAATTTAAGTTATATTTATAGCATTTCATCCGAAAATAACCAACCATTGAGCCGGCCTTCTGTGTGAATTATTCCACCTACAAGATCTAAAAATACCATCTCCACTTGGTTGATTCCAACCCCAGAACGTGGCATCGCGGTCCATTATGCACGTGGAAGCTGCGTGCACAGAGATTTGCATATATGTGGATGCGCTCTCCGTTTTATCAATCATAATTAAACTCGGGCGCAGCAAACACTTTAACGTGTCGAT
Source organism: Stenolophus ochropezus (assembly GCA_035578165.1). Classification (NCBI taxonomy): domain Eukaryota; kingdom Metazoa; phylum Arthropoda; class Insecta; order Coleoptera; family Carabidae; genus Stenolophus; species Stenolophus ochropezus. Next base: position 17,600,751 of record JAQOWZ010000010.1, on the reverse strand, counting down.
TGCCGCGTGAAGTTGAAGTTGCGAGCGATGCTTTTAGCTAACTTCATCACGGTAATCAGTTTATTGATGCAAGAGATAAATGCATTCAAGCGTGGCAGGAATTTTCAGATTGTGTGTTTGATCGACGGAGATAATTTTGTTATAAATAAACACCAGCGTGGCAACTCAATCTTTATTAATAATTATTTATAATGCTTTCATTTAATATTATTCACAAAAATATATATTTTCAAACTCGCTTTTTATATTTTTGATTTCAGTAAATGTGTAAATTAACTAATAAAACTGGCAACATAGCGTTCGTTCTGGAAATGCTTCAGTAGTCATTTGCTTGTCCGTAGCGATTTTTTTCGTAAAACAGTTTTTTCTTGTGCGTTCTAAAATTGAGTGCAACAGTATGCTATCAGGTTTTGCTTCATACTTGGGCATATTTTTACTAATTCATTGCGAAAAAGAAAAAGCTGCGCAAAAATTGTTTTAAAAAAATTGATATTTTGTCTTATAAAAATATTCTTGTTGCTCATTAGCATCCTTATTTGCCTGACTTAAATTCTTGTAACTTTTTCCTCTTCCCGAGATTGAAAAATCACCTGAAGATAATTGATTTTGGGATACTGCAAAATATTTAAACGGCTATAACCGACCAGCTGAAGGTGATTCCAGTATCTGAGTTCTAACAATGCCGTAAGGATAGAAAGAACCGTCTTCAGCAGTGTGTGTCTTCCCAAAAAAGTTATTTAGAGGAGATAATATTGAAATGTAATTCATTCCTCTTAGAGCTATTTAAACATCAAAATATTCAGTGCATTCAATTAATAGTAAAAACGTAGTTACATCTTCACTTCGTGAAAACGGGAAAACTAAAAATCCCTAATTTTAAAAATCTGACAATTTTTATATACTTCTAGTCGTTGATTGAACATACATATATCAAGAACTTTACTGATTGGCGTAGTTGTTATAACCTTTTTTTGTTTTTTAGTTACCTAACTAGCGAGAATACAAGTTCAGTAAAACATAATTATTATTACTTCATTTGTTCAAAATTAAAAAAGTACTCAAGTATGACAAAATTATAAAAACTAGAAATATAAATTCTGTATGTATGTATATTTTTTAAACATTGTACAGCTTCAGTATACAAATTAATTTTAGTTTTGCTATATATATTATCGCGAATAATGTAATTAATATGAAATTAATAATTTGATTATTCTTTATTATATTTATTATGATACTTACTTGTTTTCATAATGCATTATATTATATATATTTATAATGCATTTAATGACCTAAATTTATCGCAATATTGAATTATATTATAATATCATACAAAAGCCAATCTATCTGTGTTATTCATGATATATTTTTGTTTTAGCTTTGAATTCAATCACGATAATGAATTTATAATTAATCTTATATATAGAGCCACCTATGCCTGTATTTTTAAGCATAAAATAATTTATACTAAAAGTAGCAAATATATTTGCACGATATAAATAAACACAATTTATGTGTCATCTAAATATATTCGTTGCTACTATGTAGTTTTTGTAGTGAAAATGATGTCTTTAGAGTGTTAACTAATTGTGTTAGAACAATGCTAATTTGTGTTGAGTTTGTTAACGCTTAAGCATCTGCTTTGCATCTTACAAACCCTTTCGGGTGTATAAAAACGTGGGCTTGAGATTGAGACATCCTGCGGTTCCCGCTAAATTAACTGCTCGCAGTGCGTGGTGCGTTGTACGTTACGTTCCGTTCCGTTGTGCCTGACAGCTCGATTGCTTCATGCTCTTGCCTACCGTCTGACAACGCCATGTTTACTCCGTGTTGCTTCTTTGTCAAACGCTCGACTTTGTCTTCTTTCATTGTTTATGTTGCCCGTAACCGCATTGTTTATATCTTTTTGCGGCTATGTCTTACTGACGATGACAGATTGACACTGCTCTGCTGGGTTATTTGGGATTGACATAATCTTTAAAAGGAAAACAAGATTATGTGCTGAAAGAATTTCCAATGTGGGAGTATTTTCAGCTCAATATTTTCGTGCTACAATTTTATTTGTTTTATTTTTAGACTGGTAATATTTGTACAACATTTCTATTATTAAACAGGGGTAAGTTTTTTATATTTAAATTCATATCATTAATAAAAAGCGATCTCTCTAAGTGTAATCTTTTATGTACATTTTTAATTATTTGTTTATGCAAATAGCACTTTAAATATTAAATTGTAACAATAACTACGAGTACTACAGGATGGTTATATTCGGTTATTTGCAATTATGCTACATTTAGCAAATTTCCTTTGATTGATAAGCAACTTAGGCAATTAAAACAATTAATTAGATTTCATCATCCGCACGAATGATAATGTTTGCAGATCTTACAAAGCTGACAACGTACTCCGTTAAAATGGAAGTAAAATTCATACTGAAACAGGTATCAATATCAGTTACATGTTCCAAATAAAAAAAATGTAAATTACTATTACTATTACTATTACATAGAATAATATTCTTAGGAAGTTCTTGATTGGTGACAATTTTATTTGCATTCTACAAGCTCAGCATATATACTGCGTCACTATGTACAATGTACTAACTTATACAATTGCCTACCTCACTAATCTTTGCAGATTGCTTACTAAAATTGTTAGAGCGGACTTAAGTTATACAGTTGGAGTTTTTATTCTAACATGTTTAAATTTATTTAACTTATTCCTTGAATTATGTTACTCATATTATTAATTGATGTTATTTCTGATTCAAATACACAATTTTTTTTTGTTGAGGCACAACTTTCCTGGGAGGAACAAGTCTTTAAAGTATAAGAAGTACATATTTAATGGCATTTTTTTTATATACGAGTGAACGAATGTACAATAACTATTTTACAAACTGTATTCATTGTAATCTGTAAACTTTATAGGTAAATATATCACCATAATCAGTAAGTACCTTGTTATAAGCAGACTGTAGTCTGACTACTGTTAAAATACAAGTTGTACAGATGTTGTTGAGATAGGCAGGGTAATGCGTTGGTGTTGAAGGAATAAAATAAATACACAGATTAACGTTGAGAACAACAAAACTTTTGTATATTATATTTTTGACATATACATACATGAAAACATATGTTTTATTAATAATGTCACAAACTATTTGATTTTAATACAATACGGTTTGGATCGAGTTGCATCAATTCCTAACAGATGTAAATGGAATTCTCAATTGTATTCTGTGTCTATATTTTTTAAATGAAATGATGAGGTATTATTATATATTTTAGTATTTTAGTTTCTGTATTTCATAATCTGAAATAATATATTAGACAGTTTTCCTTTGAGTGAGAAAATATGTGAGTTTGAGTGGCAAGTAATTTAATTACTCTACATTAAAATTTATCGTGAAATTAATTGCTGTTAGTTTTTTCACATCTAGACAACAAAGAAGCTTATCATTTATAAAGACTATGAAGTAATTTTAAAATTAAATTCCATATATGACACAGCATCACTCAAATAAATCCTATTTAAATGAGAAAAAAGTAAAGCTGGCAATATTTACTAACAGAAAAAATTTAACAAATAGATTGCAAAATTGCGCTCTTGGGTATCCCCCCCCCCCACAAAGGTGTGCAAATCCGTGCGGGTATTAAATGTCAGCTGAAACAAAAAACGAACGTTTGGAAGGGGAGCTTACTAGATGGATTTTAATAATAATAAAAAGGAGCGGGTGGTAAGTTTGAGAAGTGAAGCCGTGACGGATAAATCCCGCTCACCTGCGAGAATAACAAAGGGCTGGTGACGTGAGCGATGCGTGTTTGTTTGGCTAGAGACGGTGGCGCCGCCGGCAGCAGCGACGAGTCGCGGAGGTATGTGAACGCCGTCAATGTAAATTGTGATAAATCACAAATATTTGAACGGAACAACATGAGTGGATGTGCAGGCGGAACTCAGGGACGGATTCGGAAGACATCACACACTCAACAAGATTCATATGAGACATATGCATCCTTGCAACTACAATAATACCACTTTATAGCACAAGCTTTTATGTTCTAAAATTGAATTGAGACAGCTACAATTACATTGTTACTATTATATATACGCTTTATACTGTGCTATTACTAAATTAAAAAAGTAAACATATATCTTGATATAAATTCTGGTTATACAGTATATACCCTTTAAATATTTGTTCTAAGTTGTGGAACATTCATAGTTTACAAAACAAAAATATTGAGTATAATGCAAATCAAAAATTATTATATTTAAATTTAAATTTGTTAGAAATAAAAATTCTATGACTACGCCGTGCATTGTTCAAATCTAACCAGCCTATATACTAGGAATGACGATGGGTACCCGGGTACCCAGAACCTACCCGATAATAATGTACCCGGGTATCAAAAATAGTATCCGATTACCGGAAATCTACCCGTTACCCGTTTATTACCCGTTACCCGAAATCTACCCATTACGTAAAATCTGATGTTGCCAGTTAAAGACAGTTTTCAGCTGCCGGAAACATTGTAACAAAACGAAGATCAAGACTGAGTGCAGATAAATTACCCATGCTGATATTTGCGAATAGAAATATGAGATATTCCTAAGTAATTAAATCAAATGTACTTCTTTAATTTTGTTATTTTATATTGCTGATATGCTCGTATATTATAAAAAATAACAATGTTTTTTTTTAATTTCCATATCAGAAAATAATATTTTTTTGTTTATTTAATAAATTTATTTGCAAATAACAAAAATTTGTATTAAAAAGACGAACATGAAAGAATAACGGATATTTTAAGAGTATCAGGTAATTATCGGGTATCAGGTTATTATCGGGTATCGGGTAATTATCGGGTAACGGGTAATTATCGAGTATCCGGTACTACCCGGGTATTCATATCGGGTACCCAGGTACTAAAATTTTCAGGTTTCGTCATTCCTACTATATACCACATATGGTACAATTTGGAATGTACATTTTGACTGAAGAATGTTATAGTATATGCTTTGTATTATCTTGATATAATGTTACAGATTATTGTAATATTAATTCAATAAAGTACAATCCAATATCAAAGATGATACCTCAAGTTTGAACTCAATCAAGTTATATTCTATTAATTAATTAATTAAGATACCCTTCACATTCCATTCGTAAGTACAATTGAAATTATTGCTATATCTACCACTTATTACCCTAAAGTCCAAAATGAATTACATTTACTACTACACATAAGTAGTTACAGTACACCATACAAATAATAAAAATTCGTACAGGGTTTGTAATTATTTTCATTATACCTATAAGTGTAAATATTTCTGGTTAACTTTTTGAGACTTCCGTAACTAGTATTATTATTTAGATAGAGGGCTAAAGCGAAAAACAGTTTTGTCACTGTGACCGAAAGATCTTTTATAAATTGGTCCTTACTTAGTTGTCTGGAAATAGGTCCAAAATTTTATTGATGTTTAATGTAGCTCCAGGAGTCAGTTTCTCGATCTCATTGCCGTCATGGATCTTTTATCTACTTTTGATTATAGATACTCATTCACATATTATGTGTTCCAAAGTTTATTTGTCCTCGTCATAGAGTCGAAGCCCGTAATTCCTCTATAATGTTTGACTTACTTCTTTATATGGCTTTTCAGGTTGCCACAAGGTGGTTCGGTTTGACTCCTTGTTTTGCAAGCTTATCTCCTTTTTCATTGCTTACCATGAACCATCCGTGAACCGGTACAGGAAGACCCTTCAAAAGGGTGATTTTCCTTCTATCCACTAAGGCGATGTCCAATAACTACCTTATGCATAACTAGTAAGTAACCCATTTTAATTTGAATCTAAGTAATTCGAGTATAAATTTGTAAAATAATCGCGTATTATTTTCAAGGCTAGATGAGGATATAAAGCGCCCTGAGTCAAATGATATTGAGCGCCTCCCACCCCTCGTTCCAAAGATTATTTTTTATTCTTTTTGGATATGAAATTGAGTAGACGGTAATATTCCTATTTCATTGATGTTTTAAAAAATTTTGTTAGGTTGTCTTTATTTATACTTTGTAAGACTCGTATCTTTTTCAGCTTCCTTTTTTCGATTTCCTGATCCAGAGATACTTTTTAACAAGTTTATATCTAATAAAAAAGAAACAAGATAATATACATAAAAAATTTGTTATAAATTTAAAAGTACTTTAGTGTCAGTTATTTTGCCTACCTATCTAATCTATTCTATTCTATTTCAAAATTTAAAATCATTTAGGGTTATTTGTAATATTTGTAATGTCGTAACTGTACCAACTATTACTTCTAAGCAATTCCTCTAGATGCGCTATGTAATTGCACTTTTATAAGTGTATGTTTGATTCGTAGTTTGTAAGGCAGGTGTTAGTAGTTAGGTGTAGGTGAGGTACCACCTAAATATAATTTATTTACACAAAACTAATTTTGACAGAGTCCAAAATTTAATAATACAGATACACTGATTTTATTTTTTACATATGTATTTAAATCTTTAGTTTTTAGATTTTTTTGGGCGTCCAGTATACCAATCACGCTAAGCCAGTGCCTAAATTGCTCACGTCTTAAGCCGCCACTGATGATTTCAGAGTTGCGAATGATAGCAGTTTTTTGTTAATTCGGTAGAAAAGAGTGGAAGCCACCCCTGCATAAGCAGCATGTGAACGAGTGTAGTAGCTGCGCGGTTGTGTTTGTGAGGAAATAAATCCAATAAAGAAGTTCCTGGCGCGAAGTCTCCGGTGGCGGCCTCGCCCCGCGGCTGTACTCGTCGCGTGCCATGTTCCACTAACATCGATCATTATTTAATGAACGCACTAACCTGTAAACTATTGATTGGGTATCGGCGCTTGTCGTCCGTGCCAGGACACCCCCAGCCGTAGCCAAGGGAACACAAGCGATACAATCGTTTCCGCCGAGGAACGATCGAAACGCTCCCACCCTTTCACACTCTTTCAATATGTTTATTAATTGCTATTCATGGCTTCCGCATTTCAATGTAAGATAATTGGAAAATTCAATTACCAAAATAAACGTTTTACAAATAAGATGTTTGCAATAATAAATGAACAGCTAAAGGTGGCTTTCATTTCGTTTTAATTAATTGCTTTCACTCTTTCAGTTTTATTGATATCAACACGACTAATCTTCAAATACGTAATCTAATACTTTTGTTACTTCTATAACACGTAACATAATAATCGAAAATCTTGATTAGTGTCACACACTACGGCATTTGTGAATTATAAATATAAAAATAAAGTCATACCTATGAACATAATAATATTTTGTTTTATATATTTACTTTATTATTATTTACCACTTTTAAGATAAATAATACAAATGCTTATCAAATGTGGCATAAATCTTTTGAGAAGAACAAGATCTTTTCTAGTATTTGGTTCGTGACAATTTTATTTTACACGTACAGAGATAGTTCACTTGGTTAATCCGCTCTGATTTTCTGAACAGTGTGATATATGGATTTCAAATCTCAGGAACGACAAACTTTTCAACTTAGAAACCATTATAATCTACAGATTTCCTGACCTGTTCTTAAACTTCGGTCTAGTAGACAGTGTAAGTAGAAATTACAAAATATGTATTATATCCATCGATATCATATACTGGTTGTGTTTTTACTTCTTTAGCCAGTATTTTGGATTCGTTTCGATCAGCTCATTTCTATAAAAATAAGCAACTAGAAATGTATTTACAATATTTTATCCAATATTAAAGAATCATTGGTGTAAAATATATAAAAGTTTTTTTGACAATTGACATTTTAAAATTACATGTAATAACAAAATAGTGTACAGAAGGTTTTAAATCCTACTTTATTTATCTAAGAACACCAGAGTTATAGCGCTATAATTACACGGTATTGGATAGAAATTCGTATTCTAATATTTCTTAACATGATATATGTCATTAGGTAACGAACTTGAATTTTAAATCTATAATAATTCTAAGATTCTATTTTTGAGTTATATTCTTTTTGAAGAAAGAAAAAAAAGTAAGATACACAACTGAGTTACAAGTTAAAAATTTATTTTTCAATATTAATTGTTGATTCGTTCTAGGGTTCTAACTGTTTAAAAACAGTTTGTACGTAATAGTCCAGTTATAATTTGTATCCATCTAATGTGAGATGCTAGCTAACAACCTCTACTAAGAACATATAGTTTACATTGGATTCTAAACCACTTACAGTCAGATAAATCATTATTTTATTTAGTAATAGTGATCTCTAAAAAACAAATCTTCGATTTGAATACTATTTGTAAAAATATAATTGTATGCAATAGTTTCCATAAAATATTCCCCTTATTTGATAAACAGCACAATTATTTAAATCCTTACAAGGGAAGGTCGGAGATCAGCTGCGGCGTTACACTTTGAGTGTAATACAGCGTAATGCTAATAAAACCTCGGCGGGTTAGAGTTGTTTTACTACAAGAGCCAAGCCACCAGCTCCAGCACCGCACAATGCAATGCAACTCCGGGCCAACTGGGTCGCAAGTCGCCGGGGACAGAATGTATCATTACCAACTACACTCTGCACCAGATTAGCATGGGATGAATCAATTTAATATTAATTAAACTTCAACTTTCCAAAATACTAACTAACTCATTACAAAGATAAATTCAATTTTATGTCATGTTAACTATGGGAATTAACATTTGGTTTCTCTTTGCAAATTTTTGGTGGTTCTTTAGAAACAATACGGAAAACTATAATCAGTCGAGGCCGAAAATAAAGTTTTTACAGACTGAAATCAAAAATTATTATTCTCTCAATTATCACACCAGTTAAACAATTGTATCAAAAATATTTTTACTGAATATATAGAAAACTTGAAATACACAATAATGGTTTAGATTAGACCTAATATTGAAATAAATAAAGTATTTTCATATAACTCAATAAAGTTCGATTACAGTTGCAGTCAGAACAGAGAAAGTTACTCTGAAATACTTTAACTTATACTTACACAATCTACTTAAATTTAATTAATTAATGAAGATTTATTTTTAAATTATTTAATACAAAAAAAAATATTGCTACAACTTAACTAAGGTACTAAAACTGCTTTTGAATATGATAGAACTGTACTGTATGTGTTATGTTTTTTGCATGCTTGACAGAATAGATTATAGCTTATATCCATCCTAGAGTGGATATGAAAAACATCTGACTTGTTTATGTGATAATATATTTCATCCAACACCGTGTAATTATAACGATATAAGTATGCTGTTTTTAAATAAATAAAGTAGGTCATAAGTCACTAGTGAGCTAAATATATTAGCTCACTAGTTATAAAACCTTCTCTACACTATTTTATTCCTAAATGTCATTTCGAAATTCCATGTGTTGGATAAAATGTTGTATGGCACACGTGTGTTAATTACCTAAGTCACTTGAAAAAATACCACACTCAGCCTAACGACCTCGTGAGCTAAACTTTTCCCATGTGACGTATCTGTAATGTAACACACTTATACCATAAATAACTATTATTTTTTCAAAAATGGAAAAAAATCTAAAATACTTAACTAAATTTACACCCTAATGCATAAAATATTATCTAAACTCGTATCACACCTCGCAATATTTATTTAAAGTAATTAATTCAAAAATGATTATCACTTGACAGCCACTGAATTTCCCACAATTCTTTACGCGCTACGCAAATGTCTCAATTGTTCGTTTACCTGATTATAACTTGAACTGTGTGAATACGTAAATCTTGTAGTTTTCCTCCGTGTTAGTCGTAGATAAAGTATACTGTACAATTCGAATGGAATGTTCATATCCCTTTTGGATGATTGACACACTCCGCCTTTGGCATCGAGCCCCAAACTTCAACCTTAAGTCAGCCACTATTATTTCGCGTCACCATAGACGTAAGTATAAATTTCTTTATCTTCTTTATAAATAATGTAGGTCATAAGTCACTAGTGAGCTAAATATATTAGCTCACTGCTTTTTGGTTCGTATCATAGTAACGACGTTATAAAACCTTCTCTACACTATTTTGTTCCTAAATGTCATTTCGAAATTCCATCTGTCAAAAATCTTATATGTATTTTATATCAATGATTAAAATGTGTTGGATAAAATGTTGTATGGCACACGTGTGTTAATTACCTAAGTCACTTGAAAAAATACCACACTCGGCCTAACGGCCTCGTGAGCTAAACTTTTCCCACATGACTTATCTGTAATGTAACACACTTGTACCATAAATAACTATTTATAGCAACATAAATAAGTTACTAGTAACATTTATAATTTGGTTACCATTGTCAACGGAGTGTTATGAGAAATAACAGATATTCTAGTAGAATAATAATAAAAATTATACAAATTTATTGTTATTTACTCATCTAGCAACGGGCAAAGTTATCTACAGAAAGTTGCAAATAAATCAATCAATCTGAACTGTCAAGTGACCCACATTTTACAAATACTCATAATATATAATATTTATATTAAATCTTCAACGTGAATTCTAGGTAACGCCAACAAATCAATCAGATATAACAATATTATAAAACATGAGATTGAATTTCCTAGTATACTTCATAAAATGTATTTTAATTGCTTGTTTACGCTGTAAAAATCATATATAATTATATAGGATATTGAATTACAGAATCGATTGAATAAAAATTATAATAATTATACCATTAACGTATCAATTTAGATGATGTAAATAATATCAAACAGTGTTTTTGCTGCAGTTTGTAATATTGAATATTTACCGAAGTATATATTTAGCAATTATTATTATTTTTAAATTGTTATAGACGATGCATTATTTAAAAAAGAAGAGAAAAGAAAAGAAACTTTGGTAAGCAATGTGAAGAGGCAATTAAAAAGTTATTTCAGAACGGCTTAGTGTGCTTTTGATTTTCTTCATTTCATCGCTAACACTAAAACTTGTTATAAGACAAGTACTTTTGGTATTTCCGTTCCTTCTATGTATGTATTGTCATTTGAAAAAAAATAATTTCACAAGTATTTCAATTTAAAACAAAAGCGAAATATTAAAAACGATTAACTATTCTATCAAAGGAACATTCTTTGCGTCAGTGGAACGAAATGGAATTTTAATTTCAAATCCTTTCGCAAGCGTCTGTCAGTCGAACAAAAAATACATCAGTGGAATCAAACAATTCCTAAGTGTAAAGTTTCCCTTCAAGTTTCGTTGGATGATTAATAATTAATATGGAAGCAAATTAATGAAGGCTTCCTTAAGCACTGAAGCGGTGATGGTTAATCCGGACAATCAAATGTTTTACTACTTCTTTGTTTTTGTTTTACGTGAGCTATGGTTTATTGATGGATCTAATCCTGATCTGTAATTTGTGTGTAGAGGAGCGGAAAATTATTTCAAGGAGGAAATGATGACGGCAGCCGTGGAATGTGTAATGATATAAACCTTAAAATAAATTCTGATTTGATGCAATGTAGGAAGATGTAATACGATGCAAAATTTTATTACTTCTGAGTCATCTTTGAACTTAAATATAGCAGATATGTGGAACTATAATTCTACAGAGAAAGAAGTACTTAACATCTCACACAATGGAGTCATCTACGATTTTTCTTTTTTCTTCCTTTTGATAAATATATGATAATATTCATAAATTGATATAATAAGGAAATAGGAAAGTGATCTCCAAATTTTCCAAAAGATTCATTCTATATCCTACTTACTAATATATCAATTGTATTAAATTTTCACATGTTTCTTGAATTTTTAAATAATATAAACAAAAAAATTCAATTTACAATAGAAAAAGAAATAAATAAATCTATATATGTTTTAGATTTGACGATAAGCATAATAAATAATAAAATTAATTACAAAATATATAGGAAACTTACACTTTTTAGCTGCGATGATGAAAAGTTTAAACAAGTGTCACGAGTAAATAAATACGTGGAAAATCAAGAAAAGTATATTTATTTATTTTTGCCTTAAATATTTATATTTTATTAAATTGAAATACAAATTTATTATTCCTACATACAATTGCAATACAAATTTAAAATTTTAGGATCACATTATTTTAATTAGGTTCGAAATACTCATGAGCATTTATTATTAGATTTTCATAAACTTAAAGATTTTCCTTTTAAAGTATTAAAATCTAAAAATGAAAACAATTGATATACATATTCATATAAAAATAGAGAAATTAAACGAACAAAAACTAATCCATTCTCAAAATAAGTTCGGATTGTTTTCCAAATCAATATTCGCCCTGCTCTGTAAACATTATTATATCATCTCGGAATCACAAACAAAATCAATCAAAATGTTTCCGCTTATACTTCACATACAGCCAAACTTTTACCAAAGTATAACAAGCTGAGTTAGTATCTGCATCATATGCAGTTTTCAACTGCATAAAAGCAAAGAACTTTCAAATAAATAACACACTCGAATAGTAGACCAACATTTACAGAATTTATGGAAGGAGAGTTCCTTTAATATCAGGAAGAATAGAAATTTCTTCTTTTCAAAAGCAGTTTTTATTAAAAAAGTGTAGGATAATAATGGATTAATAATAAGTCATTGTCACGGTTTCAACTACAAAAAGTGCATTTCAATATTATTTTATAAATATGAAAATATTACTAAATCTAAAAATATATTTTAATAAATATTCGATATTTCTGCGAAACAAAAAAAAAAACTATGCGAACAATTCATTGATAAAAATAAAGCGCAAAATAACGAAATAGATATTTTTAATATGTTGTTATACCATTATTGATTTTATTTTTGTACATGTTACAAGCTTAAAGCGCAGTAAATATACATTTACTAAATAGAAAACATTACTTACAAAGTAGCGAATTTTAATAGTTACTTAAACTTCAAAGAAGTATGTACATAATAACGTTCGAGGAGGTATAAATTATTATCTATAAGACTCCTTTGACAATGGTAACCAAATAAATGTTATTAGATACGTACTTACAAATTATATTGCTATGTAAGTAAGTTTTCCTTACGTCAATGGTGTATATATGTAAATTTTAATAAGTTATTTAACTTGACTTTTAAAAAGAAAAAAAAGAATAATTTATGTGAAAAAAATTAATAGTTTATTACCGAAAATATTTTTATTTAAACGTAAGTAGGCAGGTAATATACTAATTCTTTGAACAAAACCTGAAGACATCTTGGTTGCTCTCCAAATTTGTTTATCATATTATCGATATATTCGTCTTTCAATCTGGTATTTCGAACCTCATGCAATTTGTATGTAGATCATATTTGGTTAATATGATTATATTGTTTATATAAAAATAAAATAAAACAATAAAATTAATATAAAATATAATCTCGTATCTCGTATGATACAATATAACACAAGACACCACATGAATGTAATATAGTTAAGTCAGAATCGTGACACTGTATTTTATTTTAACATTTCAATGATTCATGTCATTCTGAGAGAAATCAGAAAAGAAACGTCATCAAATATTTTCAATTACAAATAAATTTAATGTTTTCGATTTATTGATATATTTGTAATTATTAAAATAGCAAAGTTTTCTGAAATTTATATAAAAAAACTATAATATAATAGAGAAAAGATATGACTCCGTTCTTTTCATCTGGATACACCTCCCTTATTAAAATCTTGTCGGCGTCTTTGGTATTTATGGAATAATTTTTCAGATTGCAGCAAAATTAAGTATTGAAATAAGTGCATAAATTAATAGTAACGCCAGCGTACGTTATGAAGTTTATTCATGCAAAGTCTAGCAGAATGTTTGATGCAAGTCTTTACGGTGTTTCACTTAGCAAGCGCATGAACCATTGAGCCATCACTGCTCACACGATATGCATTTTTCTCGGTAACTTGAGCTTGAGGGAACTTTTAAATAAACAGCGCACGCTGGGAGCGCAGAGCATATTTCAGGATTTATCGAGGAAGACCACAATAAACCGTGTTTACCATGCATCCATCCATCCGCAGTCTAAACAAAGCTGCGAGCCAGAGCCACGAGCGCGAAATTAAAACGCTGAAACATTGCCTTGCGACTGAATTAATTTCATTGAATCTGGAAGAATTTACATTCTGCGGTTTTCGGTTATCAAGCGAGTGCGCTGGAAAGGAATGAATATGAAATTGTCCATTCACATGGAAACATTCTCTGTTTCAAGGTGCCAGCGAAAGCGAATGGAAATCGTTTTGTAATTCCCGTTCTCCGACACTCTATTTTTATGGGGTGGATATCAAATCACATACCAATTGCTTTATTGTGACGCTTTAAGTAACCTGTAGGAGGGTTCAAGCTTTATGAAACATAAAACTAAATATCGATTTCCGGAACTTTATAACACCCAACTCTTACTTTATTTTCTTCCTCATGCTAGATTCCTAGTATCATACGGTTTATTTTTCTTATTGTTTTCAAAGTTAAATTACTCATGGTACAACAAGTCATTTTTCTGCATTCATTTACATTATTTTGCATGGCTTATCGTATTTTGTTTTATTGTTTTCAAACGTACTTATACTACTAAAACATTGTAAACCTATCTAATTATGAAAGAAAAATACTACAGAGATGAGTATTTTTTTCTTTTATTTATTTAAAATTCCTGGGCATAAATTACAAATAAGAAGAAAACAATATTACTGAATGGAAGGAGAAAACCACATACAATAACGCTAAATAGAAAAATTTCGTAACAAGTGGAAGCTTTTAAATACCTAGATGCACCAATGGATGACAAAGTAATTCTAGGCCAAGAGATTGAAGCAAGAGTAGCATCAACTGGAAGATTAGTCAACTTCCTGATTTTTTTTTCGATCACACGAAAACTGACACCTTTCCTCTGTGTTTTCGAACCGGAAAGTACATTATTCTGGTATTTATAGTGTAGTTGCTATACTAGAAAAATAGCCCGGGAATATTTTTCCAGCCGATGACGTATATAGCATTCCCATACAGTACGCAGTTCATTTTTTCCGTAAATAAAAATACCATGATATATTTCGTAATTCCTGAATATAAATCAATCGAAAAAATAATACGTGTATCATGTAGGGGTAGGAAAAGTGTCTTCCTGGACTCCTGGTGTTGCTGGCCTTGCCTACAGCTCGTCCCGCAATATCCACCATCATCCGGGACTGTATCACTTTTCTTAAAAAGGAAGTGCCAAAACAAATAAAACTAGAGGTTTTCAGAATAGTTGCAATACCATTACTAACATACGGAAGCGAGTATTAGACAACAGAAGAAAAAGATAAAAGCCTATTACACAACATAGAAATATAGTTCCTAAGGAAAATGAAAGGAAAAACTTAATCAAATTGGGTACGACACCTTTAGGAATAATCTCAATACAAAACTTGTAAGATTCAAGTGGGACAGTTAAAATGGGCAGGATATGTTAATATGGGAGAAGAAAGGCTAGCTAAACAAAGCCATAAAGAAAACTTAGGAAAAGAGGAGAAACAAAGAGGCATCGACTGGATAAAAACAAAGAAATGCATAAACAACCGACAATATTAGAAACAAATTTGCAATAAAAACCCGGAAGAAAACAACCAAGATCCAATAAAAAGACAGCGACAGTCCTACACCGAAAGGAAGAAAGGCACAGAGATTGAGTAAGTAAGTAATTATTACATTGATACATTTTTCATGGTACTGTAAGCTTAATTACTGTACATTTTCAATGATTACTTGTACTTTAACACGTCGAGATTTAAATTTGTATTTTTATTAATAATTGGTGACGCAGTACGAGTGAGGGCGCTAATCAAATTATATATATATCACTACCAGTCCAAAAAAAAATGTCATGTTCAATTTATTAAATAATGTGAATTCTTTCTTTAAAAATAGCGTCTTATGGTTTCAATTTATAATATTTATAATCGTATTTAAATGGTAAAGAATATAGATATACGGCGTATTTTAAGACGATTACACTGTACGAGATATTACAAAGTATTCGTAAGTATTTTTTGCGTTCCTTTTTTTAAAAAAGTATTATTTGATAAATACTGTGCTGCAATACGTTTATTCGACACAATTTAATGAATTCAGATTTAACTTGTTAGAATTTTATATGCAATTATTTTATTCATAAAAGATTAATTTTATTACAATATAAAACCTTTGTACACACATATATTGTTTATTGTGTAGAATAAATGATTAAAAATATTGCATGAGTAATTGGAATTTGGAACATGATAATGGAAGTACACTGGCAACATTGACATTACTGTATAAATGCATTCAAGCCCCAAGTGAAATATATCAAATATAAAAAGACAACACCCAATTACTGATTAAAACAACGGTGAGGTGGTTAATATATATGCAAAACATAATTAGCAAGTGAAATTAATTGTTAATCGGACAAAATAATTTATTTACAGTATATTAATCCCCTTTAAAATTAATGTACATAACCCCCGGTTCATATTCCATTTGGGGCACACGCCCAGATAATTACCCTCCACCTCCGCCGCTGCGTGATAAGGGTTCCTGCTCTGCCTTCAACAGGCTGGAGTTTTATGACTCTGGGGCCCTTTTGTGATTTACACCCACCACTGAATATATGCGTCATTTTCTCGCTAAATATTAAACTTGAGGAACCATTTTTTATAGGGACAATATGGTTTTTAGATTACATACATCTGTGGCTTACCAGCTTTAATGGCATATATAACAGTATAAAAAAACTCTTACATCAACCACTCATTCACTGCAAAAATTATGTTCAGCAGACAAATACGAAAGCGAAATTGTCTTTCAAATTTCCATTGATATAATGAAATTAATGTAGAAAATTATTACAATATAAATTTTACAAACAATATACTTTAATAATATGTCATATATAATGCTCTCTAATTTTTAGGCATGAATGTTTATTTAAACTAGTGAACATATTTTTCATGAAATCACTGTAAGACCAGTCTATAGTATTATTTGGGTCTATGTTAGATCAAATAAAAGAAAAATTATAGCATTCAAATATTCCTAAATAAACTAAACCGAAGTTCGAACAGAATTTACAAATTACCAATAATAATTTGTAAATTTCAAATATAACTATAGATTTATGACATTCAGTGTTTCCAAATAAATAAAATCAAATAATATTCTTTCACGATATAAAAAAAGTTCGTTCTGTAATTTTAATATTACACTTCTCCATATTTCTAGACATTTTTAAGAACATTACTGGAATAGGTTAATCGGTTTTTGTTTTTTCAAAAAATATATCGTATGTGTTATTATAATGATGAATTCTCATGTTTATAAGAATCTAAAATTTAAAATGTCGATTGGTTTTTGTTTTTGTTGTCAAAATTATGTTGTGTTTGGTATCAACTGGCACTGGTATGCAAGATATAACAAAAATTTGCCTTGTCGATCGACTTTTGTTTTTTTTTCAAAAAGTTGTCAGAAATACCTATGTCGTTTCTGGTATCAAGTGAAATAACTCGGCAAGGACTGGTGTGCAGAAATGACAAAAAACACCATGTCGATTGGCATTTGTTTTTGGTAAAAAGTTGTTAGAAGAATCAAATAAAAGCATTCGAAAAGAGCTGGCTTGCAGAAACGAAACTAGCCATCAAATATAAATATTCCCTATTACTATTATTATTACTTCAGTTGACAGTTCTTTACAAAACGCAAAATATTAGTTAAAATTAAATTGTATAAAAATTTATAAATTCCTATCATTAAATGATTATAAAAGTATTTAATATATTATCTTCGATATGGTAAGTTGTGCACATATTATTATATTGTAATTAAAGCTATCTTTCAATCTTCTTATTTCTCTTAGTTTTTTGTTTTTGGGAAAAATATCCAGCCAGAATTGTAATTTTGGAAATCTGGCAATTAAGAGAAAATTTGTTAGTCGATATATAAACAAGCTAAATCATATTAGAAAATTATTCTAGATATTCATTTATGGATAATCTTAATTATAAACTATGTAGTTACCTATCCCCCCCCCTAAAATATTTATTCCATGTAGCACAAAGTAGTCTTTGAAATAAATAATAATTTTCAATGTAGGTAATGGTATATCATAAGAGAAAGAGTAGATTTTTAGTCTCACAATTTTATGAATTTAATAAAGAATTACAAAAATTTCATCCGTATGTATTTTCATATGAAAGCATGTAATTAGGTCTTTGATGTATAAAAGTTTGTTAAATGGACGACTTCATTTTGTACAACAACTAGAATTATGTGGGATGCCAACCTACACATTCTAAAGCTTATGAGCTTGTACACATGTATTTTTGTTTGTAATAAAAGTCAGAGATGCGAGTTATATTTATGTAGATATTATATTAAATCTTTATTCGGACTGAAGAACATCAATTCATTCAAATTAATATTCGTATATTTGAGATTCATATTTAAATTTAAAAATATCATTTTGGTTAATATCAATTCCTGAGTGATATGTCAATATGCTTTTTACCCAAGTATTTCTCTTTTATGTACACACGTTCATAAAAACAAAAACAAAATAACCAGGGGTGTCAAAAGCTTAAATATTCGTATATACACTCTATTTCCCTCAGTTAATCTTCACTTCATCATTTTTTGTTGCAAGAATTACTAAACTTTTATCTTGCATCTTTGTCGTACACGCGTAGTAGATATGAGATTTCATTATCATATTATGATACTTGTTACATAGGGGTACATATGCTATCTGCGTGCAACCAGCGACAAAAATGAAATAGAAACAGTAATGTAACCGCGGTAACGGATATTTTCAATTATTTAAAAAAATTGAGTATGTCATTGATATCATTTGTGAAGGTGATTTTGTCGTTCACAATTTGGGTTTCATAGTGTGTTGCAGATTCGTTAGATTAATTTACAACTCTTTTTGTATGTTTCATATATTATTATATTTGTATATAATATTGTCAGTTTTGACATTTATTTGCTTCGGAAATCTCCCAAGAAGATTATGTGATCAATCCCCTTCCCCAAAAACAAGTGAGCTATCGCTTCCCGTAAGAGGATGAGAGTTAATAATCAACACTAAAAATTAAGTAAAATTAGTTATCAACAGGTGGAATTCATGTAGAATTTTTTATGTAGGAATTTGAAATTTTTCATAAATGAAAACTATCCGTTAAATTCATAAAATATTTTCTGTTTTTCAATACAGATTTATATTAATAACTCTAATAAAATAAAGAAATGTTGTAGATTGTTTTTTGTTGGAATTGTCCGTGAAAGACACCTTGAAAGTAAGTCGATCGCGTCTAGAACATAAAACATCTGAATCTCAGCAGCAATGGCCAATTCCCCTTGCAGACAATTTATACTAACTGGCGCGTTTTACATTTTATTCGGTTTACGGAATGCGGCGATTGAGTGCAGTACGACGAAGAAGCCGATCAAAATAAAACCAACAACAACGGCTTCGCTCTACTCGCATACTCCGGCGTTCTCGTCGTCAGAGAATGGAGTTGTAGGAAATTAATTCGACCATTCGCTGGGTAAACATGTGTTGTTTATGAAAATAATTTCACTTTATGATGTTTCCATGTGGAATGAATTGTACACTGACGGCTTAATTATATGGAAAATACATTGTGCGAAGTTTAGTAGAGACCCACTTCATATTTGCTATTAGATTGTAAACACTAACTTTACAATAATCACAAAATGCCACGGAATATGCTATTCACTGTTATTGAATTCGATTCGATTACCAACTCTGCAATAAGTACTAATAACTATTATTGCTTCAAATACCCATATAGAAATATAACGTAGCAATTTTTTAACCCCAATTTAACTAGACCTATTTACCTTATTATAGTGTTGGTAAATAGCAAGTAAAGAGAAAAGTGTACCGAAGTACATTTAATTTAATTCTAAAACTTGTAAGATGTACTCCCATGATAATTATGAATTTATGTAGGGAATTTAGATGTATTTCAGATTTAGATCTATTCATTTGTTTTTACAGTATACATATATAAACTTGTATAAATTTAACAACTTTTGTTTTTACAATAAAGAATTTCCTACACGTGAATAATGTTAAAAGTTAGCGATTTTTTGTGCGTGAAAACCTTGGAGAAAGAGAACCAAGTGAGAAGTAAGATAATTGCAAAAACAATTCAAAACGATTTTAAAATATGGTAGGCTTTGGAAACATATGAAGCATAAATTCTTGTGAATTGTTGGAGGAAATAGTGAAATTGTGTACCTACGTGTTCTGAATACTGAGAGCAGCGCGCAGCTTTATCAGTATCGAAATTCAATGGGCGTAGCAGCCACGCTGTGTCCAACCGCAGAAATTGTAGAATTTCCCAATCCCGACTGTATATTCCGTACCGACATCTATACATATCTACTTGACTTGAGTTATAAGAAACCCGCTTCTTATTGCAAACTCCAGCGTTTCAAGCCTCAAAAATTATAAACCTATTTCTATTTCAGTACACCATATTCGATATTTCAAACAAAGTACAATTTTATTTTTTAAACTTTACCTTATGTAAAGTTAATATATATAACCCAACCATAAGTAATGATATAAAAAAACTAATGGTATTGGCTTCCACTTTCTTATAAGAATATTATAGGTATGTCAGAACAGGGATGCCCAACTAGTAGTTCACGTGAAATTTTAAAATTTTCTCATTTTTTAAATACAGAGACTGGTAGTATAATTTATGACCAGTTGCACCACTTTTAACTAACTTAAACAAAAAAAAACCTGATTGAAATTTTGACAACAATGTTAAATAGTTCATTTGACATTTTATTCCGATGTGATATTGTCCGTTTAGTTAGTTACGGTGATTAGCAGGTGACTAAATATGGTTTTACAGGTTAAATTAAGTACTAGTCAGTTGCTAATCACTCTAACTCCATTGGTAAAAGTTGTATTATAAAAGAGATAATATTTTCTTTAAAAGAATGTTATAGTAATCTGCGATCTAACAAATTTTATTTATTTTTCTTTTGTTTTTTAATTTGTTTATTTATCAGTTGTAGTTCCTTATCATTTAATTATGCACAGTCAGTTCTTAGGTGCATATTAGTTCTATAAAGGTTGAACAATGGTACTATCGGTATTCTAATATTGAATTAGTTGTAATGATATTTATGGGAAAGTGCATCAATATTCAACTGATGAAAGTCGTCTTTAAGCAGAGCGATTCCCAAATAGGCGATGTCCTATACCTCAACAATTCACAAATTTTACTAAATTAAAATCCGATAATTTATTGTCCAGTTTTTAAGATGAAAACATGAATAAGTAATTACAACTTTTACGAAATAATAATAAAATATGTTACATATCGTCATGCTATTATTATCATTGCTATTATTATATTATTCTTATTATAGAATGGAATAATGAACATTTAATCAATTACTAAATTAGAATTAATACACTCAACATCAAATCACACTTGATTAGATAATAGCCTAAACACAATTCGAATTAAGTAATTATTTCAGTTCAAATAATATATGACATTTAATAATAATACATAAATGCATACATCAAAACTATTCTATCATAAATAATTATAATTAATGCTAAATCTACTTGAGAGCAAATATACATATATCTGAAATTACTATAAATTAGCATATTCATTTAGATATTACAGTAATATTAAAGAAAAACTAATGTTTCTAATTGAAATATAATAGCAAAGTGTAAAATTTAATAATAACTCACACAGAATGTTACCGACACCCACTTAAAAATGTTAAATCAGTTAAGCGTGCTTAGGTAGGTCATATAAACAGGATGAGTTTTGTTTTGTAGATATTGTTATATTAAGAGTGTTGTCATTGGTAAATTAATTGAGACATAATCAAAAACACGAAGAACACGCTGGGAAAAAACTTAATTATAAACAACAATTCTAAAATAAAATACGAGTACATGCTTTTCTTTGAATAGTAATATTTTCATTATAAATATAATCGTAATAAATATATCGTGTCTTTGTTCCATCGTATTACCTACATTTGATGATTGGTAGTTGAGTAGTTGTTTCAATTGCATTTCTTGATAACTCGTGGAACATTCCCATTTAATTTTACAGGTAAATGAAATATTTTTCTTAAGAAGCAAATATTGAAACTGCAAAAATAGCAAAGTAAATGAAAGCAGGAATTCCACACAACATTAATTTTATTTTTAATTTTGTCGGAATGCACGATGTTCCCTGCTGCTTTATGAAGTCCATGCAATTTCATTATTTCGAAAACCAAATAAAATTCCTCTCTTAAAGTCAACAGCTGGGAGAACAAAAGTAAAAATTTCATGCATCCGTGTACGTTCCGATATTGCAGGTAGTTACACGCGATATAACAACAAAAGCAATATACGTTTTGAATACGTAAATATTTAAAGCTAGTCCGTCTTCTCCGTAGATGTTTGCGCGGGGCGTGCATTCCTGTATTTCTCATGTTTAATACAACACCGTCTTAACCGGGCAAGCGCAATCTCGCAAATATATAGCCCACCAGCACGGAAATATAACCTTGCAACCAGATTCGACACAAGAGAGATGGGGAAAATAATCCTTATCGATATTAAAACCATATATTCCTACGTCACACTAAATCTTAAACAAGACATCCGTAAACAATTTAAAAACAGGGGTTTCATATAAGCCTATTGCCTTTGTAAGCCAATTTCAAGCCATTATCTTTGCAATTCTACAACGATTTATGCATCACTAATACACAATAAAAAACCAATGAATTTTAACTACACTTCGTTTCTCAGAGTGTGTGTCTCGGTGTGTGTTATCTATTTTTCTCTTACGGTGTGTGTTATCTATTTTTCTCGTACGGTGTGTGTTATCTATTTTTCTCTTAGAGTTTTGACAAAATTCTCATATTTTTTTTACTTGCATTTTTGTGGAATTGTGAACCAATTGTTTCTACAGTAACTGTACAGCTTGTAGTGAGTTCCGAAACACTCGGACATAGCGTGATTTATTTTTGATTGAAGATTTGTAGTTAATTAATAAATAAACTCAATAAGATATACCAATCAACCACTATAAAAATGAGCTTTTTTATTTTTTATTAGCAATTTTTCAAGTAAACATAAGTTAGAAGAGCAATGTAGAAATCATTTAGAATAAAAATTTAATTGAAACCGTGAGTCGCTTCTTTAGTAATATTTTAATATTATGTATAATAGCATTTTTCTTTAAATGTTGATGCCATTTCTAATCTAATAGGGATTATTGTTTCCAAATTTAAAATAATTGAAGCGTACCGCCCTAAGGTTACAATCTTTCTTAGCCCAATAGTAAAGGTAGTAACAAAAAAATACAAGAATACCTATATTCTCATTGTTTAAAATATTAGTTCTTTATATGGGCGCTGCCAGGAAATTTTCCAAGGGGGGCGGAGGCAAAAATAAGTAATATTTTATATTGAAAATTTAACAAAATATAACAAATAATAAATTCTAAATAATAAAAAAAAATAAACAAAACAAAATTATTAAGAAATAACAAACTGAACAATACATAATTTTTAAGAAAACAAAAATTTTAGAGAAATAAACGATGCGTATGTTACAATAGCTATAAATGGGTATATTTCCAGTAATTAGGCATATTTCGCATATCTTTATCTCATTTCCAAAAGGGGGCAATTGCTTGTTGCCCTCTCCTGGCGGCGCCTATGGTTCTTTAGCAGTATAATTCATAACAACTCAACAGTATTTTCTTAAACATAGACTATATTGATACACAAAAATAGAATTCTGCTCAAAACCTGATAAACTGAAAGTAACAAACATTAAAACTTACTTTTTTAAAATAATACCAATAAAATTTATAGTATGCATGTCATGAAATAAAAATAAGTAATATTGTTGTAAATTGTACAAATTATATGTTTAAATGATTATATTAAAAGATGCAGGGATAATGTAGACTGTATATTTTTTTAACTAAACGTAATTATACCAGCCTGATCCAACATTTCATTATCCGAACAGGGAACGAAAATGGAATGAAAAGTCCACCTGTTCCTAAATAATAGTTGCACTGTGAAGTGTGCGGGTTACCTGTCTACTGCTTCCCAGGGTAGCAGATGGTCACAAAGTGTATAGTCGGAACCGAGTCGGATCTATAAAATGTGCAACGGGAAACCCGAATTCCTTATTTTATAAGTATTATATCTTTTGATTATATTTAAATATGTCAATTAAAACATGAATGGATATACAATTTAGTATGATTTGCAATTGCCACGTGAATATTGTAATTATTACGATTAAACGTTAACGACACTGTCAGACGTTTTCGTTTTCTTTATGTGTTAAATAGATTAGTATTATCTGGTAATAAGTGACTTTTCGCCAATTTAATCAATACAAAAGACAGAAGAGCAACAGTGATGATAGTATAATTCAATGAAAAAGAAATAACCGAAGGATACAGATTGTAATTCATTATTATCATGACTTCAAATTTATCAGTGCACAGTGCACTTCTCGTTTAGAACAACTTTTCGCTAAGATTCAGAAACAAATTAACATTTTAATTTAAAAATAATAAAATTTATATTTATATACAGTAGCTTAGCTAAGTATAAAATATAATGCTCCTTTAACGTAATGTGTTCCAAACTAGTCAGACACTGCTGTATATTATTTGATGCAATAATTCGCATCTATGGAAATCGATTCTCAGATTTGACACTATTCAATTCGAGTTAGCATGCTAAACAGTCACCAGGGCCCACATTGTACGTATAATGTAATTAGCAGGGAAAATTCGACCTGGAACTGAACTGAAACTTTTCAAAGTAACTGATCTTGAACCCTACCTTTTTATTTTGAACCCTAAACTGAAATAACATTATTGGATTCAGTTCAACAAACAAATGTAGCAAACAAATATGGCTTTAATAAATTAAAAAATTTTGAATGAAACAGAAACCGAACCAAAAATAAATTTAATTTCAAGTCCCCTTTAATTAGCAAAAATAAAGTTCCTGGGTTGTTTCATACAAATTAAGGTTAGTTCTGAGATCATTTCACTGTATTCATGGAATGACTATAATAAGAAAAGTTATTTGATGTATTTGAAAAACAAAATATTCATTAATTAAAGTATATTTGTCGAAATAAACTTGGCGACTACTAACCAACTAAAATATAGATTGTAAAGCAAACAAAACGTCTTTCGCTTTCCTTGTGTACTCAACCGGTAATTTAGTAAAAACTTTGCAAGTTAGAAAGTTTCAGAACTATAATTTTTAATCTGATTTTTATTACATCTTTATTATAAAAGAATTAACATTGTTGTACGTAATACTAATTTGCCTCATTATTTCTCATTATAAACCATAATAAATTTATAACAACTAAAGCTAATAAAGATTAATTTAGGTTGGGAAACATAAACACTGGCAATATTTCGTATTATTCCGAGTACATGAGTCACGAAACGAGACTCACTTTCTTTTCAGCAAAATTTCGGTCGTAAATTTCAACTTTGTATCAATTATACGTGACGTCATTCACAAAGTCACGTCCTGGAAAATTCTCTTACGTGTCAGCATTCGCAGTTCCAAAGAACTGATTCATATCTCTGCTGCTCTACACGAAATCCCGCAAAAAATTCATTACCGTTTTTCACGTGCGTGTGAATTGAGTGTCAAAAATTATTAATTACAGCGTCCAGAGGTCTAGAAACAATAGCGCATATTTTAACTTTATCACCACTGCGCACTATCTGAGCGAAGAAATGTTTTTCTTTTTAACACTGCACAGGAATTATAATATTCCAGTTAATAAACTTAAGTATGGAAATTAGTTATTTATCTGATTACGTCAAGTTTATTTAGTGTACGAAGCAGAATATATTTTTGTAATAATAAATTAAAACTTACGTATTACTGTGGAAGGTGCGGTAAAAATAGATTATTTCCTTACCTGGAACAAAAAACATATCATTAATACACAGCTTATTTAATTAATGCGCAAAATTAAAACTAACATTAACCTTAAAAAGTAAAAGCACACAATATATAGCACACTACGCGCACCACTTACACTAAACCGGCAGTAACACTAACTTTAAAAAACAACTCCCAAGTTTTGGTTAGTTGGTTTCGCTATTACGCATGCGTGACTACCCTTAGTGAACAGCTGTCTTTGTGCCCAGTTAACGGAAGCACGTGTTGTATTTACGCTTACGTATATGACCATTGTTTTTCAATATGAAAAGAGATCTAAGGTGTTTTCTCGCGACGAATAGATTTCAAATCGTTTTCTTATCAGACTGCACCGTTTTATGATTCGTGAATATATGTAGTTTCAAGGTTTCAACACGATATTTGACTTTGTCAATTTGACAGATACATAATGTTTGCTTCCAAAGAAAATTTTATATTTTAATAATTACTTATTTTTAAAATGTTTTAGTGTAACGTCTTGTTTGCAATGTTTATAATCGAGAAAATATTACGTTTTAAAAAACTAAGAAGCAGTTTCAAACCAGCTTGTTGCCAAAAAATACCTCTAATGTCTAATCAAATAAAGTAAAGCCCGCTTTAGACAAGTCTATAAATTGTACAATATCTTGCACCATTTTTTGAAGGTACAATTTAAATCGTATTGCAAACTTTAAATGTAAATGAATTTATGGTTAATTTTACTTGTCACATTCTAGGAAAATATAGGCTAGACTAATACAGGCTTAACAAATAATAAAAACATAACCTAAAATGAATCAACTGCAGATGCTTTATGCAAGTGTTAAATGATTTTTATATTTCTATTAATGGGTATTTGTTTTATATCAAGTAGTAGTTAAAGTTGAACCAATATATATCTAAAACAAGTTGTACCTACGTAAAAAATAAAATATTTCCATTTACCTAAAAAATATAACTCAAAGCTCAACGAACAAGAACGTACTGATAATTACAATAATTTTATAATATCCTTAAGAGTTCACTTGTTACGATTTTATAAACAGGTGGTAAAGCATATCACAACATTGATGATCAGGTTTAAAGAAATACGCTACTGTACATATTTTGATTTAAAAACATGGAAATATAATATCTATACCATTATGTTTTTATAGAAGATAACTATTCTTTTAAGTTAAAATATAACAACAACGTATAAATGGGTCAAAGACCTTTAGCGAAATGTATTTTCTACAACATGCTAAATAATAAAAATATACGCACATATAACCAAAGTTTTGAACGTTTCTGTCAGCAGTATAAAGTACAATTTATTTTATTTTTAACCACAAAATTTTATATCTACTAAAACGATTCATAAATAACAAAGAGACAAATAATTCCACGAGTAAAATTTATTTTTGAGGTTAATTTTCAGCTAGTTATTAATTAACAAAAACATCACACACCACTCTAAACAAAACAATGCTCCTAACCTCACCACGGACAATACAACAACAAAACAAACGACAATGCGGTGATGTGAAAACTCGCAGGTAATAAACAACAGCAGTGGCGCTAGTTGAGCGCGTCGCCAACAGGTGGAGTATGCGTCAGTGTCGCTAGTGTCGCAACGGTGAATGAGTTCATAATTATATCCCCCTGCCCCCGGAAAAGGGTGGTGACCTCTGCATTGTTACCGCTGCAAATTAGCTTCATTGTCAAGGGATGCGCTGATGGGGTTGTTTGGTTGTAAGAGTTCGGGAATTTTTAATTTGCGGCTGATATTGTTTGTAACCCGTACGACCACTTTGTAATTGTGTTTAATTATAACTGCATTTTGATAAACGTCAATTTCATGGCGATGTTTGACACAATTATAATCAGGGGCGGACTGGCCATCTGGCAAATGGCAGACGGGCTAATGCCGAAATGGGCTGGTGGGCCTGTTCTTCATTTTTATAACGCGATTGTTTCACGTTTTTTCATACCATTTTTCCTGTGGTAACAAAATAAGATTTATGTTTATTCCCTTCGTGAATACAATACATTATGTCATTTAAAATTTAAAGGTATATTTGATATTGTGATGCCAATATTATAAAAAATATGCAAGCTTAAATAAAACACTTTTGTTATATAAAAGAATTTAAACAAATTGTAACAATATTTCAGTTGTTTTTGATTGTAAATAAAATGTCTAAATTCTAATTTCTGGTTTTATAATTTGTAACAGATCGAAAACATATTTTAATATCTTAAGCCCAGTTTTATAACTTTATTTGATTACCAGATAAATTTCCGTAACAGAATTTTGAGTTTTATAAATCTCATTTAAATTTAGTTAAAGAGTACAAATTGGTTTTGAAAATCCTAAAATTTAATTGACCATTTAATCAGGGTTGGCTAAAATCATTATTCAATTAAAAAAAATCAAAAATCATAACTTTTCTAATTTTTAAAGATATCTAAGAGTTACAGCAATTTTTAAATTTAAATATTTTATTTTACAAACTGTAATCTGTAATAAAATCCAAACAATTTATCTGAATAAAATTACGAAAAGTAACAACGAATTTTTACGTTTGTTACACATTTAAATACTTATTTTTTATTTTTCTATTACGACAAATAAAGTTATGAAATATCATATACATTTAAGACATTATCAAATACAGAAACTATTTTGGTTTTTATTAATAATTTTGTAGCAAATAAATACATTTTCTTTATAATTGATATTTTGTATTTTTAATAAAAATCAATGATTTGAAAAAGAAAACAAATGATTTAAATCGGACCAACCCTGCATTTAATTGTTTTGCATATTTCAGTGGAAAATATTTTTTGTATCAAACTGGCCCTTATTACTAGCGAAAAGTAACTGAGAATATTAAATTATTTATTTTGTCATGTAATTATTTACAAAAACTTATGACTGTAAAACCACACTATAAAGAGCGACAATCCGCTGATTTTTTTTAATAGCTGCTATGCATGAAAAAGAGCATAATGCGGGGTGAGAAATTTGTAAGTTGTTTTTATATGTTAGATATATAGAGTGTTTTATTCAACTTCTAGTTGAACTATAGACATACCTACTATACTAAACGAGAATTCAGATTTTAGTACACAAATATAAAATTAAAACTAAAAAAATCATTGCAAATAAATAAGTTAATTTGAGTGGTGCTTATTCGAATTCATCTGTGGCAGAACTTGTAGTACCTACGGTACTTATTTGTACGCTGCATATTACAGCTTCTACAAAAGACCTAGAGCTTATAGTGTATTCTAACCCACTTAGACACAGCGATATATTTTTGGATAAAGATTGGCGAACATGGGATTTGAACACTAGATTTTTCTCCTCTAATTCTAGTCGGAACGCACTAAGCAAGTGATTATACTTATATTAATCATAGAATTATTCAACTACTTTTGTTTATTTATTTATATTTGTGTCAATGGTTTCATGAAATTTGACAAACTTGTAAACAAGGTAAAAAAATTTCGAAGTACGAAGTTTATGATGCACGCTTTATGATTATGATGAGAATATTGGAACAATAAATTAGCAACAAAATTAATATAAAGATAACCGTTTGGTTTTCATTATCTAAAATGAAAATGACCCTTAACGAAATTCGCAATGATGCGTTTATGCTGCAGACGATTTAATTTATCGTGTTCATAATGCTCCTTGTAAACGATAACTGTTTTTTAATTAGTTTTTATGGTTTCTCCTTCCTCATCCTTTTGTCCACGTCCATTCGACCAGTATTTATGGATGCGCGCCCTTCCTTAATGGCCACAATTTCATTCCACATTTTACTCGTTTTTTCAAATATTATTACCTTCTTTTTAATCTCCTTTGTGTGCTGCGTGCAGCAACAAAACATCATTACAATGAGACGAATCCGCTCACAGGAACAAATTTTATAATCAGCCTTTTCTAAATTTATTTCGCATCTTTTAATGCAGTAGTTGTGATCTACTTTACAAGTTCGTGCAAGCTCAATGAAAAGCACAGATCGTAAATCATCGCACGGTTTTGTTATCAGATAAGCAGGACTTTTTAGTCTATTTCTAAAGTAGTTTTTAATTTCTCTGCAGAAATAAGTTCTTGACATTTCATAAGCAATTCTGTGAATAAGTTCCTAAAACGAACAACTTTAAATGAAGTCTAAAAGTTTGATTAGTTTTCCATTTAAGTGAGTAGTAGAGAAAAGCGAAGAACTAAATTGTTAAACAGATTCAGATGTCTGTTTCACTGATAAGGTTTTTTTGCATGTATCTAGTTTTCTCATCAACTAAATTGCATAATTCTTTTAAGGAAAAGTATTCAGTAAATTTTACAAACACTAAATATTTTCAGCAACAATGGAGTTCTTTTAGCACAAATTATAGTAACTGCTAACTACAAATTGAAGTACCTACATAGTGTTCTACATTTTTAATAATAATATACAGAAAAGTACAGCAACCATAACAAGCGACAAGGCTTACTTAATCATTGTTGGTAAGCAATGTGATCTTTACCGCACAATAACTCTGTGTGTTTTTATCAGATTATTTCACACACGTCATTTTCACCCAATCAGAATGCTTTATTTAATGTCATAGGTAGTTTTCTAATGAAAAAATATATAAAAAAAAACACCGTAGGCATCGTCCTGGTTATATTTTGTTGATATGTAAATTTCATGTTTGAACTGTCACTATTCGTGAAATAATCAAGCGAATACAATTCGAGTTATGAGTTGAATTGGTAAAATTTACTCGTAATTCCTGCAAAGTAACGACTACTCTGCTCAAATATGATACTAAAATCACTCTAGTTTTACTGTCGTGCTTTAAATGTCATTTTTGACACTTGTTTGTCTGTTAACACGCCACAACTATTCGTAAATTTTTTCAATAAATTCATGGCTCTTGTTTTATTACTTATGAGAAAGGTTATAAGGCATCCAATTTTTGTAATTAAAATTAAAGTAAAAAGATATATTTTTGCTACAAATGTTGTAGCATATACAATGATGAGATCTATAACATTTATTGATTTTGATTTCAAAAAGGTGTGACGCTGAAAAGAAATAATTATTCTGTAAGATGATTTTCTGATGATATATTTGACTATACAGTTAAATACAATTTTTTGAATAAAAATGATATATCATAATTAATAAAAAATAGCAATAATAATAATAATAATAAAACATCAACAACTGAGAAACGAAAAGAGTGTTCATATACCCATAGAAATGAAATTCATAAGGATGATATAATGTATAGTGATACAGAAAATACCTAATAAAATATTTTATTATTATATAATATAGTTTATTCAGAGATTTAGGACAAATATAAGAGGAAGGCTATAGAAAACTTAGACAAGAGAAGTGAAATCAATTATTGAGATGAGGAAGAAGAAAATACATTATCAC
The DNA here is from genome assembly GCA_035578165.1 of Stenolophus ochropezus. NCBI lineage: Eukaryota > Metazoa > Arthropoda > Insecta > Coleoptera > Carabidae > Stenolophus > Stenolophus ochropezus. The sequence continues at coordinate 17,569,292 of JAQOWZ010000010.1, read as the reverse complement.
CAACTCCAATGGTACAGACGTAAAATAGTCGCTTTATATATAAAGGTTCCAGGGTTTGAATCATGGACAGGAAAATAGTTTCTTCATGTTTATCATCGCATCTCTGCTAACAATGCGTAACAATAAAAATATTACTTTATCTATAAATTATATCAAATTGTAATAATTTAAACATTTAACGTATAATAAAGATTATGAAATTTATAATATAACCTAAATATTAAATAAACTATAAACAGAGTCAGCCAGTACGGTTGTGTGGTCGTGGCGTGTCTTGTCTGATCGTGTAGATAAGCAACATAGCCCGCCCTGTCCAATTGGATGGGTTGCCGCACAACGGCTCGGTGTGTGCTGGCCTTGCAGAGACTGTAGGCTGACAACCTGCATCATTAAAATGCAAGTAAAACATGTCACGAAACAAGTACTTCATGTACTTGAGGCCTAATCGGCTTCATCAAAAATCTGGATCTACTTCCGGAAAACTAAGTAAGGGCTGTGTCACAATAGATCTTCTAGGTCGCGTTGACAAAAAGCGACAAAACGCTTAAAAACCCTCATATACATACAACTATAAACAGAACAGAAAAATCTGGAGGGAAATGGAAAACTTGCCGACAACAACTCAACTCATCTATGTTTACTTCGCAAGGAGAAATGTCCTGCGTTAAAGTAAAATTTCCATCCATCCTACTTACTTAAACATTTTATTTATTAAAACGAGCAAATAAAAAACATCGAGAAGCATTGAAATGTGACATCCATCTACTTGTGACCCCGAAAGAAGAGAATAAACAGGAGTGAAGATATTCCATTCCGAAAAAACCGGGTCGTTGTGTTGGCAAGTTAGTCAATACCGGGCTTGTCGCTGCTGCATTTGACACATTATTAGAGGCTCTTTGTGTCCGGTGTCCGGCTATCGCTTCCTGCCCGGGAAGGTCGCCGTCAGCGGCGGACAATACTTCACGCCCCCGCCGGCGCGCTAATCTGTCACTAGACGCGCGCCCCAGCCGACTATTTCTAGTGCTCGTAAATCATGTCCGCAGAGAATTTCACTCAAGTGACAATCAGATGTGAGATACAATGTGGGTGGATATGATGAACTAATCATCGGAGTGGGATACTTTATCGCATATTCGTTTACCTACTCCACCAACAATGAAAATGTAATTTGATTTTAGGCTTCTCGCGAAAAATAAAAATCTAATTGTGACCAGCTCTTGACATGATTTATAGATAATTTTCTGAAATATCAAAGGGTACATACATCATTTATTACAATCGTGGTGTGATATTTTTCAACGCAAAATTACTAAGGCAAAATTTTTCGAAATGTTCTCTAGCGTGACCAGAAACAAAATCGAAAAAAATTCCAAGTGAAGATTGTCACTTTACAAGATATAATATAAAACTTTTATATTAATAAATAATATAAATATTCTCACATACGTTGAAATAAAGCTACTTCAAATTTTCGCTATTTCAAATGTCAACTTTCAATTCTGAATTATATTGAGAATTATGTTCTAAATATTATTTAAGTAGACGAATACATATTTAATTTACACAAACATACAATCTATTAATAAGAGAGAATAATATTTAATGTCACGAACTGATATGAATGAGCTCTTCTACTTTTCAGCGTCGAAATTTGGAAATTTTCTGGATATTTTTACTTTCATTTTCGAGGAGGGCATGTCAATTGCGTCTACAAAACACCTACAGATTGTAAAGGGTTCTAAAAAACTCGGACACAGTGATATTGTTTGCAGAAAATAATGTGAAGAATGCAGGAAAGTAAATACCTATAAGTAATTTTAAAATAAAAACAATCTGGGACAGTGATGTTAGCAGTGAAAATACAGTAGTGAAATGTGAGTTAGTAAATTATGCCATTGTGTAAATGTTTAAAAATTTAATAAATGTGTTCATAAGTAACGTAGGAGAGCAAAAAGCGCACTATGCGCAATAAATCTCATAGTTATAAATAATTTGGCAAAAAAGCAACATTATTCATGAGAAAATAATGCAGGAAGGCCAGGCAGTTCCATGCTGAAGCCGTCTTTCTTGTTAAATGGCTACACGACAATTCTTTTAACTTAAACACTTAAAAAGAAAAAAGTGTCACAATTATCTGAGAGAGTAATTACATTGCCGTAGAAAAATTGCAAAAAGGTGCGTGCAATCATAATTGAAAATAACGAACGAAAATTGTACATTGTTTTCATTTAATTATTCACTGTGGCATAGGCGGCTATGAATGTTCCACCGCGTAAGTAAATTATTTTTATATTAACGTAAAAGCGCCGGCCTGTCATTCGTTACGTTAAGTTGCTTGAATTATTCAAAATTGCGTGGGCCTATATGCGTACGCTACGGTGAATTCCCGAAATGATAAAACTTCCATGTACACTTCACGCACACGGCTTGATGAATTTAAAATCATCCACTCTAACAACTTACACGAATGGGGACATTTTTTCAAAAAACAACTCACTGTGCGACCATTTCGCCCACAAGTAAATCATAACAAACGATTCTCATTCTCATCAATATTATAAAAGGATATTTTTAATTCGAGCTCGTTTACTTTACTTGAAATAACAGAATATGAAGCGAAATGAGCACTTCACAAACAATTCAGCTTAAACAAATAGATATCTCTCCGTACATTCGTTTATATAATTTAACAGATTTTACAAGTTTTATTAAGTTTATTGATCTAGAATTTAATATTAAAAAATATTAGCTTACAACCTTTTTATTTATTCAAAATAATGAAATTTTAATTCTAAAGTTTGTGGTTGAGTTTGGAATACAAATTATATACGTGCATATAGTCATAATTGTAATTTAATGTCTTATTTTCAATTTTTAATGTTGTTTTATTTTTTTCTTTTTGTTTAGTTGTTTGTCTCCAAAATCTAGAGCTATAGCATTTTCAGAGGAACACATGTTCCAATTAATAAATTATGGTTCTCAGTAATAAGAATTGGGAAATCCGAAATTGAAGATGTAAATTACAGTGATTTTGAAAGGATATTTTTTTTTTCTGTATAAGTGCAAATCTTCAACATAGTACATATGTATTTTCCACTTAATACTTAAAAATTGATATTGATAAATAAGTGGACAGCCCAAACCGAGCTATAATTCATCTAAATGGAAGATCAGGATGCTTACTAATATACATAGATCGAACAGATTGTTTCCTTTGTCTTTACACGCAATTATATATTCATAACGTGTTATAATAACGTACTCTACAATTCTAATTTCATGCACCTTATTTATATATTATATGTATTCATTACAGTTACAAAGCAATAATACTTGCATGTTGCATGTAATATAATATTCAATTATTATTCTTATTGTCAATATAAATCAGCTTACTACTTCTTTGCAGGGCCGGCTCAAAATATATAGCTCTCTCCCCCCTCGTTAAAAAGATTATTACTATTTTTTTTTCGGATATTAAATAACACGAAAAGCTTGAATAACTTCGATACATTTTAACAAGGTTCTACCTAATAAAACACAAACTAATAGACATATATTTGAATTTTATTACTAATTTTAATGTACTTCAGTATCAATTTTTTCGCGTTCTTTCCTAAATGTTCTATTCTATTTGAAAATTCAAAATAATTCAGGGTTGTTTGTAATATGTCTACTGCCATAACCATAACAACTATTGTTTCTACGCAGTTCCTCTATACGAGTATGCGTTATGTAAAAATTGCACTTGTACAAGTGTGTATCTTATTCGTAATTAGTAAGATAGTAAGATAGGTGGTAGTATTAACAAGAGTTGGTGAGGTGGTGTGTAAATATAATTTATTTACACAAAACCAACTTTGAACTTTGTCCAATACAAGAAACACCAAAAATAAACAAGTGTGAAAATAAATGTCTTTAAAAAAATGCAATATCATCATTGTAAATCGTTTGAGGCACTGCAGATGAAACAGGGCCTCAAATATCAAGTATATGCTTCGTGGTAAGATTAGCTGTATTTTATCAGTGTAGGTTGTCAACCCACAGCTTATAGAGGGTGCTAAACACTTTTGATACTTAGTTTTTAGAATTCAAATAAGAATACGTAACTGTTTGTATGAACAAACAATAAGCTTGTATGAAGTAACAAAATATTAATTACAAAAGTTATTGTAATAATTTGTAAGCTATTATGAACAAAATAATGATCGTTAATTAAAATATCAATTAACGAAACAAATTCCAGGCACAGGCGAAGGATCCACAGAGAAATTTGCCGGCAGGCGGTATGTTTAGCACCTAGGCATTATCGAACGTGCAGTAATTAGAACTGTCTAACATTTAATTATCATTTATATTCTTAATTAATTAGTTCACCGCTGTTCGACCGGCGGACATAAATTAGAGCACAATTTATGTGGCACGCAGCTTAACAGATATTATTAACTGTAATTCATTGCACGGGAAGAATTCCTTCTTCCGCTGCAGTGCAGGAACGGCACCGGTACGATAGCTCCTGGCAGCAGGAATTGCGCAGGACACTCGCGCTCCTTAAGGAGTCCTGTAAATTAGCAGGAGTACACCTGTCAACGGCTGTTGCAACTGTACGCCGAGTTTTCACGTTTATGGCTTTGAGGAAATGGAATTGCTTAGTTTATGAGTTGAGGACGTAAAAGTGTTTTAGGAATTTTAAATTAGGTGGTAATTTGGTGAGTATTTTAGTTACTTGGTTTAAAATTAAGTGTTTAAAAATATACTTTCACTGGCTTCTATGTCATTTATGTGTGTTCCAAGAAATCTAAGACATCTCATACATTATTAACAATTTTCAGCACACATTTTACTTCAAAGTTAGTTTCAGAACGAAGTAGTTGAAATATGTATGAACTTTATATTTGTTTTTCTGTTCTTAATATTTAAGTAAATTTTGAATAAATAAAAATTATATATGATAATCTAAGGTTGGTAACCGTTTATTAAGGAGGATTATACAAACTTTAACTTTTTTAGTCACTCTTTTTGCCTGTTGGCTAAAATTTCATTTTTTATTTATTATTATTATTTAATAATAATTTGTTCCCGTAACTCCTAAAAGGAGCATAGGCAAACTAATTTAAGATTTGTAGATGACAAATCTATACTATCCGAGTGTAATACACAGTAGCTGTTTTTTTATTTTACGACAAATCAGACGTTGTCTGTCGTTGGGGCTTGTACTCACGATCTCAAGTTCGAATGACGTCACCTAGAGTTAGAGAGATATGTGATAGCTTGGTCACCCATCCAGCCGACAATTTTGGTACTCAATTAGGTTTTATATTTCAATAACATTTAATAGTCTTCATTACTGCCCCTTTAATAAAATTGCTGAAATCTTGCCACTGCGCTTAAAATAGGGTTATTATGACATAAATCAAATATTTATATTATTTAAATTAAATACAAATTATTTTCCAATCACATTCGCATACAAATAATTCAAATAAACTCACATTTCAACATAAAATAAAATAAAAACTCGGTATATTAATATTTCTTTAAAATAAAATGAACCCAAATCGGATTACTTTCCCTACCAGAAATCATCTCAGCAATTCAAACTTATAGGGACTTAAACGAAACGATCTAACCTGAACTTATTTCATTTTCCTTCAGTAATGGGTTTTAGAAGTTAGAACTAGGTTCTTAAACGTAGATTGGTAGCATCGATGAAAATTCATTCCATTATATCCCTTAGAAAAAAAGATGGAATGATTTTTATTGTATACAAGGGATTAAATATTGTATACCAGTAATTGAAAATAGTTTGTAATAATAGTAAGATATGTAAGATAAAATGAAAAATAGATTTTTATTAAATAAATAGGAATTTTTTCCAACCCTAGTTTAAAATATTGTTGTCCTATTTCATAGTAATAGTTTCGGTTAAAACTGCTTACGTTTAAGTGCGATACTTGGAATAATATATTATGTGTCTAATAGGAAAAGTTATATATTCCCGGACGGAGGTGGAAATTGCGGGACTAGCCGAAGGCAAGGCCAGTAGTACCAGGAGTTCGGGAAGTCATTTTTCCTATGTGGTACACATACTATTTTTTTTCAATAATAATGAAATAAATATGATTGTATATTTATTTATGGAAAACAATGGACTGCGTCCTGTACGGGAAAGCTTTGTCATCGCCCGGAAAAATATTCCCAGACTGTTATTTTTCGAAGTCTAGCAACTGCGCTAAAATGCCAGCATAATGCATTTGCCGGTTCGTAAAGACACCGGAAAGGTGAGGGTTTTCATCCGATGAAAAAAAGGTTTTTTCAGGGAACGGTTTTGACTATTACTAACAGAATTATAATAACAAGCAGCGGTGCTGATTTGGTTAACGAGTTTCAAGTCGAATTGAGAAGAGTATAAAATCTAAGATTGTAGTCTTAGCTTCGTCAATCATTCACCAAGTAAAATAGCACTATGTCTGAGTATTTCAAAAAACCTACTATCTACCTTATATAAATTGTAGGTAAGAGTATCAACCCACTTTATAAAAATGCAAGTAAACTTATCACAAACCAATTAAGTTACGTCCATAAGGCTCTGTTCCATCTAGAAATGTTGTGCCAGAGAAGATAACAATTATTAAAAAAATTAATTACTCAGAAAAAATTCTTTATGTAGGCGAATATAAGGTCAAATAATTACTGATATAGAAAGAAATATGTCAAAAATGAATTCTTTATGTTCATTCGTTGTAATTAGCTACAATAATATGAGTAATAAATTGAGTATTAATTAGCTTCGAGGAAGACAAATATCCCCGATAATATGTTTGCAGCACTGATGAGAATTTCGCTCCATTACAAGGGAAACAATATATCTCTGCGTTGGAATTCTTCTGGATTTCATGTTTATAATGGACAAAGCAACAAGCAGATATTAAATTCTCTACGTAGGTAGGATAACTTATTGGAGTTAATTACCTTATGACCTTTCAAACTGGGCTTAATTGAAGAATGCGTATTGTGTTTCAACATGGATGCTACGTCGTCACCGTCAAACGACAATGGATAAGCTATTGTTAAGATATTGCCATATTTTACATAGCGTTTCTCATAAAACACGAAATATATATTAAACATTTTATTATCTCCTCTTTAACGAATTTTCATAATGATGTGAAACAATACTTCTGAGAATATCTAGATTTAAAAACGTATTTCTATTATTATTACTGGAACAAAATTTTAATTTTAATCATGATAAGTATTATGGATTTTTTGTTTACATTTATCTCAAATATACAAATATACAAACAAATATCTTTGTAGAATTTTAGTTGTGCAGCTTAAAATATATCCTGTAGCCCAACTGTATGGGCTAATGTTTATTCAATAGTTTTTATTGTAAACATTATTCAAATTATTTACTAAACAAATAAATAAAATAAGACATCTGTAAAATTCTTTTCTTCGTACATTGACACAATATTCCTGAAAGAACATAATGTCAAATATCTCAGACATCTGTCTTGAGGTATTTTTTTTACTAGAAACGCCTGAATGATGTATCCCTAAATTGGCACTCCATTTTACAGATCACCATGTATACCAACGAATTTAGGTCTTTACGTTACGTTTTGATTTGACTACTTTAACGTATCTTTTACGTCTGCGAACTGTTTGTAAAAATCAGGAAAAATGTAAAGCAAATTCGGATTGAATAAAACTTTATATTGATAATGAAACTTTAGATACAGTGACACGGATTTGAATTTAGAAAGTTTAGTTAAATGGCAATGGATGGAAGTATGCTATTGTCATTTTATTAGAATTATTTCGTAACAAAAAAATAAAAAATATAATTATTAGTGCAAAAGAAACAAGTAACCATATATTCGTTGGATGTGATAGATGAATGTTTATATGTCTCATTTCTTCCAAGATATCATTAATATTCGACTGCAAATGACTTTAGTAGTAGAGAGGTCGTTTAACATTAAAGGGAAAAAATATATTCATAGTATTGTAATTTATATTCGAGCACGTTTATTTCACATTTTAGGTTTGTATAAAAGCATTAAAAACCATAGCCTGCATTCATAAAGATTTCATGTATACATTCGAAAAATAATAAATAATAGTCCGTTTTATTTTGTTTGTGAATGCTGTCTAATTCATCATCTGTTTTGTAGGAGCGATTCAGCGTGGAGAACGAGTAACGGGGACAGAGTGCTTTATAGCTGGAATGGATGATGCGCTCCTCGGATCTAAATTATTGGTCATTTCCATTCCGGAGCGGTAGTTTATTGAAGTGTTTTAAGGAAAGCAATTCGGAATTGAAAGTTAAAGGGACGTATTGATTGCTGATTGCAGTGTTGTTGTTGTAATGGTTTAGAGGGCGTAAAGTTTGATAGCCGCCAGCGCTCGCTCGCGTGTCTACGGGAAAGATAAACATTTTCAGGAAATGTCGAATTGATCCACGCTATCGGAGAAGTCGGTTCAATTGTCTGTCTGCGCGTATAAAATCAATCTTAAACAACAGCCAAAGAAAGCTCTTTACCGCTTTTAGTCACGATGTACCAACGAGCAAACGAGCAATTTGTAAACATCCTCCGACGCAGACGTTTCAGTTTCAGTTCGAGACAATTAGCCTTGTGTTTGCCTTATTTATAATTAAAACTAATTGCTTAGTTCTGGAAAAGGTTGCGCTATTTTTATTACTTATGCCACGATCCCGCTTGCATACTGATTTCAAATTTCCCATGCCCGATGCAACATGATTATTCCAAAGCATGGAATTCATTTGCATTATTCTGCTTTGCTATTAACAAAACTACTAAATAATACTTAATTGCATAATTTAAAAATAAAATCTTTTGCTTCGATATGGTATCACTTACAGGTCATTCGCAAAGCTGACCGGATTAAACTAAGCTGGATTTATACCCGAGTTAAATGATTACCAAGCTGTTATCTTAGTCGTATATCGTTTACCAAGATCTGGGTATTAGTTACAAAAGCAATAGCATGCGGAATGACAGTTTTTTAAAACAAGTTTCCATTTAACATGGAACTACATAAAACAAGAAACATGTAGTACCCGAACAATATTACAAAATCATATCGTGATATTTTAATATACAATAGTATTAAAAATATATTAGTAAGAATTTACGTACACTATATTTCCCGCAGATGATCTTAACGTCATCAATTTCTGCTGTAAGAGTTATTAAGACTTTTATCGTGCACCTTTGTCGTACACGGATGCCATATATGAGACTTTTATTCGTTATCTCATTATCGTATGTGTCATAGAAGGTATATACACTACCTACGCCTAACCAATGACAAAAATGAAATAGAAAGAAAACTACAACGCTACTGCAAAAATATTATATCGAATTTGTTTTAGCATGATTAAAATATCAAAACTCTAGGTTGTTTTAAGACTTTACATTAACCTGAACTTACGCTTTAAACAATAACAGATAGTTCTTCGGCAGCGATCTTTTTCTAATTTACAATTGCTGTTTCAGCTCGGATGGAACAATCTTCGCATGATATATTTATATTTCGAAAATTTAAAATTTTTATTTAATCTAGGGTCTTAAAAATTGTCCAGAATTTTCTCGTCTTTATCTAGAATAAGAAAGTCTTGCCTTCTCTTGAAATATCAAGACGAGACTTTTGCCAATCTTGTCTTCATAATCTATCTAGACAATAGTTAGAATGTCTACATCTAGACGGAAACATTACTAAGTAACCCTTATTAAGACAGTGGAAGATAAAACAAATCTTACTGAAAGTAATCAAATGGAAACCTCTTTTGACACTGCATAGTAAAATTATTTATTTGTTAATTGTACAGATTTGATAATAAGCAGAATATTTATATTTAATTATAAAATATACCCATTTTAACCGTTTAGTTATTTTATATTTTTACTTACAACATTCTAGATGAAACGGGACCTCAAGTTTTTGGTTCACTACAGGTTTACTTATTTAGTGTTGTATATTATCAGCCTACAGACTCTACAAAAGACCTACAGCTTATAGTTGATTCCAAAACAATCCGATGGAATCGAGTAAAACCGCGATTTACAAATGTACCATCGCTGTCCGTTTTCATATTAAAATTGTTATTGTTTATTAGTCTACATTATTTTTATTAAGATAATTACATACTTAATTTTAAAAATTCAGAAAGTTTTAACAAGAAATTTAAAATTTCATTAGTTTAAAAAAAGACAACATTCAACTACTTTCGTTAAAACTTTTAGGATGACTCTCGCCAAAACATTGTGTTTTACCATGCAACATAACCTCACCACTGTAATAAAATCTTTTAAAGGGGTAACTGACTGTGTGACACGTACAAAATTTAATATCCCCTGTAATCTGAATATACAACTGTACATTGAAAACAGCACTTGTTGGTTAGTACGCAGGGCATTATACAAGATTACAAGCACTCATCAAGTATTCGTTGATGAGCGTGTTATTGCCAGCACGGCATGTAGGGCGGGGGAGGGGACGCGCTGACCGCAGCGCCACGGCGGCCAACTGAAGAAGACGCCGCTGAAATTTTTATGCCCTGCTGGCGTCATTGCGGCTCGCGTGTTTGAGTTTTTATAGTTCCATGCAGTCGATCGAACTTCTTTCCCGAATGGACTGAGGTGAAGTTTCAAACTAATGGGATACGATCCTAAATGACATAATCGTATTGTCCGAATTAAAAGTTTAATTGGGCACGTCATGCCCAGTTAAGGTTCATGTAACTAGCAGGATGTTCGTAATATGTATTTCAATTTCTCAACCACACATGACTAAGCAATTTTGATGTATGACATACACAGGGTATTTGCGATCATGATATATCTAACCAATTTGTTACACGATAATGAAAAGGATAATTAATTATTTAAATTAATATTAACTTCATCTTTTTCCTTTAGTTTTATTGGACACAATAATATTAAAATAGTCCTTATTTTACGATACAATACACTTTAATAAGGAAGAGGTGTTTCCGACACAAATTGAGCTGGGTTTCAAATTACAGCTTTACCAATCTTCATCTAAATAAAAAATTAAAATTAATTAAAATAAACTTGTTCTTAAGCCCCTGTTCCATATAGGAATATAGTTTCCAAGATCTGATATCTGAAAAGTATTTTGCCCATTTGGAGTTCAACTAACCTGACATCGAACGGTATAATTGCCATGAATTAAGTATGTGAGTTAAAATTCAATTACCAAATTGGACGCAATAATTCACATATTTCACTTTTAAGCAATACATCTTCTTTCTGCACCTTGAGTACCGAAACATAATATAATGTTTTATAAAAAAATACCTACATAGACATTTTTTTAATGTAATTGCAGGAATGTAAAAATACACAAACACAAATGGCTGTGAAATATTCGAACCCAGATCATTATTATTAGTATTTTGAACTGTCCCGTGTACATTTATTTTTATGAATCTTAAAAATTGTCAATTTTAAATCTAGTAATAGCATATCGTTTGGTTCATTTGTTTGTCAATATTCTATGAAAACACGAATATGATTCTTATCGATTTAATATTTAATATTTTTCCATTAATTAATGTATTATAAAAAGTGAAACCATAATTACATATGGGGATAATATAAAACATTATTTGTTGTCAATACAAATAAACTTCTGAGTTCAAATTAACCTTTTTTTATCATTAAAACTCACAAAAACCATTACCCCAAACAATCAAACATTAATACCCGCATTACTTCTCCAATTATCAAGCAAAAACCAATATGCTATTATCAGTGTATAATTACACTGCCATCACGTATTCCTTGGAACAGTTGAGCGTGGAGCAGCTAAAATATTCCCGTAACGATCCATTCGTGGGCCATGGACATGGAAATATAAATATAAAATGACGATAACGCACATACATTAGTAATGCGGCGTCGAGGCGGCTGCGGCCGGTATTGTAGGTCACCTTGCTGCCGATCGCGTGACGTCGCATGGGAACCGCCATGTTGGAGCGATCGTCAACTCTTCAACCGTTTGACAAGCTGGATTTGAATGTGGTTAAGGGATTGCTGTATTACATTGTCAACTACAAGTGCCACTTTCGTATTAAATATTTATCTTGATTTCTAATACAAGATAAGTGATATGAATAAAATATCAAAAGATATGGTCTAATGTGTACCTACGTCTACAGACGAGAAAGTTCTCAATATTTAAATAGATAACAGCAAAATTAGGTTTTAATGAAATCAAACAGACCTTAAAAAACATATTTCGAAATATATGTACGTTGGTACATGAATATTGATTAAAATTATTACATACATATATAGGGTGTTTTAAAATTATTATAGAAAAAGTATTAGATTACAGTGCATTTTTTTTTTAATTCTCTATAGTGTATTATTATAAGTGTTTTATATATAAAAACACGAATGGAACAATACGTCATATAAAACTAGTTTAACATACTTGTTTTATACTTTCAATTATTTTATAAAAAAAACTTAAAAATTTTAATTACAAAAATTAATTAAGTGTAATCTAATAATTTATATATGATAACCCTGTTGAATAAGTAATTTCAAATTGTATTAAAAAACATTTTAAATTATTTGAGGTTATCAATTTGACATTAACCATGGGGCGCAGTACATAGAAGTATCAATTTTACAACAAAAAATTACCAAAAATAGTTTAACAATATCCGATATTAATAAATCGTTTTCGATATAACAATAGAGCAATAATTGTTAACGCAAAGTACAAAAAAATAATTGTACATTACGTAGAGCTAAAATTTTTGTGTCATTTAAGAGATAAGTTCAAAATGATAATAAAAATTACTGAATATTTTATTAACTTAATTAAATACTGAATTATTATAATGGTTCTTTGAATGTTATTTTATCGTATCTCTTAATCCTGTCGTAGAAGAAATATTACTTTTAAGTAACGTGTAATTATTTTGACGAATTTGATACCTACTTGTTTATCTAGTATTATAATTTTTGAAGTATATTGTTACAAGAAAATTTAAAGAAAAATTAAAAATATGTAATCGAAAATCTTCTAATCAATAGTAAATACACATTAATATCACGAACTTATTTTTTAACTTGATATTTCAATTATTTTTTGCTGTTATGCGTTGAACTTTAGTAATTTTCAGGCATTTTTACTTGTACTTTAAAGTATATCTTGCAAAGTCTATAACTTATAGTGAGTTCTGAATCAGTCGAATTAAGCGATATTTTTATTTGGTTTCCGACGATAGGCTATATGAAGATCAGGTACTATACTCTGTTTATTTAAGACCGTAACCAATAAAATCAAAATTTATAATTTTTAAATTTGTCGGTAGACGGATTTTTCTTGACTGGTCAATTGATGAAGGGAAAGAAAACTACTGGAATTCAGTCAATGGGATAAAATTTATTTTAAATTGTCGTTTATAAAAATACCTTGCAATAATATATAAATGGACAATATTCAGATTTTATATCTGAAGTTGTCATTAAATTGTAGTCATTGAAAGAAATAGTCCACTTATATAATTACAAAGAAATGCAATTAAATGTAAAGATAAATATACGTATAATGGTAAAGCATGGAATTAATAATTATTATACATTAATATCACAGACTTATTGTGAAGTAATAATACTTATAAATGCCAATAAATTGCCTTGTGATATTTTAGGAAGAAAAGTTGTTACGATCTAAATTTTTTCTATGATTATTGATTTAACATTTGACGTTTTTATTACCTCTCTGACGTGACTGGCAAGCGTACCTACAAACCTTTCCTACTTTATCATAACTAAAATAAAAAGAATCATAAATTCAAAGAATTGTAAAGTATTTCCAATAAATTTATTTTTATCCGGAAGACATTTCAGGTCAGGCGCTTTTTCACTAATAAAAAATATATTAACTTTTCTTTGGATCAATCAGTTTACTTTTTACATGAATGAAGTACCGGTGATAGAAATCCTTGATTATTACTAATTTGCTTTTTGTCGCTGAAACATTCACAACATTCTAAATAGAATAGATTGGATTTATTGAACCGAATCTGGTGAATTGAATTATTATTACACTAATAATATAATTCCAATATAATAACCAGATTGGAATTGTTCGAGAATAATATCATTGCTGGTTATAGATGTTATCGGTCCATTGTCATTATTTATTAACTCGTCAAAAATAATAACAAATAAATTGTGCAGTAGTGTGCTATGGACCGCAAATTGTGTGCAAATTACATCCCTGACCGAAATCTACTTATTGCAAATTACGTCTTTATCAATGGTCCAATATACAAATGGCACTTATTATAGCTATATTGTTATTATGTGCACGTGTTATTCAGCAGTTATAGGTTGTATATTATTTACATTATTAACAATCATTTTCGTTTTTATAGTCGTTCCGCGATAACAATGATTTTACATTACGAGCAAAAAAAAACTATCTAATTTATGCACGATATAATCGATTTATGCTTTATTGTCAATAACACATGACACACGACTGTAGGTAAAGATTTATATATACTAATGTCAATTAAAATTAAAAATAAAATAAATTTCCAGATTCATTATTATGTCGGATCAACTATAATATAGCCAATTAAAATATCTACTTTGTATCAAAAATTTTTGATTGTTTCTAACCTGATCTTCGCCGTTACCAATCATGGTCGAATAAGATCTCTTGTAAGTTATCTGCTTATTTACCTGAAACAAAAGAAAAAATATCAGAACATTTCAACAAATTCTACAACGTTTTATTTGCGTTACATTACAATAAATAGATAATGGAGGTAAGAACATTTTACATATCTGAAAAGACTGATGCTGCCTTCTTCTTACATAAATTACGTATTTTGCTGTCTTAATTTGTATTCGTAGAAAAATTATAGTATGTGACTCGTTTATAAAATATTTGTCGAGCCACCATTGACGTTAACAATTACTTCCATAGTAACATAATTTGTTAATCACTGATAACATTTATTATTTAAATAGTATAGTCATATGTTATATCACAAGTAACTAAAATTTTACTTGAAATTTTTGTCGTTATGGTCACGATTGATTGTTGCAACGAAAATCAAGCGAGTCCGCAGGACGTGTGACGATTTTCTAAAGCAACAAGTTAGATCAATTCACCAAAATAATTGGATGACAAATTATGAGTGGAATTGTCAACAGAACAATGTTGTAGAGAATAACTGTCCTACCAGTATCATATTAATTTTATATACCTCCAAAACTGAGAGAAAAAAATAGCGCAAAAAACGTATTTTTCTTAAATGTATTCCAACTTCTCAACATTAACCAACCACAATATATGTTAAGTTGTAGGTAAATTTAAATGCCTTCTAAGGTGCGTTTCAAAAATAATAAGCGTGATTTAGAACAAAATACTTTTACTCAAAAATTTTAAAATTGCATGTTTTTTTCCACTCATCACAGCAGTTCTGAAAGTCTCTTTCTGGAAGGTTGTTGAGAGTACTCGTCTCGGCTTTTTGGATATTCTTTATGGTCCAAAATAAGTTCCTCAGAGGTGAAATTTAAGTTTGAGGTACAAAAATTATCACACTGCGCCAAGTTGAGGATGTAGGATGAATGTGGAAGTATTGTAATTTTTTGTTGATGAAGAAACAATTTGCTTTTTGTTCTTACAATTTCAATTGAATCGAAATTTGCACAATTTTCTACATCTTCAGATCTTCAGTAAGAATTCAACGCACGTCAGATTTCGATAACCCGACTTTTTTAGAAAAGTTATAACGAAGAAGACTGCGTGGAGGCAATTCATCGAAGGTCAATACTCAGAAGCGTGTCGGGATGAGCTGAAAACCGTAAGATGTGGTCGCAGGAAGATTCAGAGCGGAGAAGAAAGTCCGTAACTTGCGTTAAACACTTAATTACAACAACTAATTGATGAACAATTAATGAACTCTTCCAAGCGAATACATGGTGATTAATCGAAACAACCTCCTACGGCGTATGGGCTGCTGGTTACGACATGTTTTATTTAACTTTACTCATTTTGCTCTTTCTCAAGGGAATTTTAACTTCCAAAATAGAACACCAAGTTTTACTCATTATTTATGAAGAAACTTAATTACAACTTACACTCAACCAGAAGTGTTTCTTACAATTTTCTTTTAATTTGGCGTTTACAAAAGACGTTTTACGCATGTATCAGATAATCAATTGTGAGTTATAATTATACGATAAATTCATTTTAAATTGGACAGCGGTGGCTCACTTGTTTAGCACCACAGTAGCGCAAAATGAAAATACTGTTGCAATCGAATGATTCAGAATCCATTATAAGATAGAAATTTATTGTAGCGGCTGACAACATAAACCATTAAAATTCAAGTAAAACATGTTTATAAACAATGTAGGGATAGTTCAAGCCTTCAATGTCCCACCTAGAACTATTGTGCTTTGTGCTATAGAGAATGATGATAATTTCAAATTAAATTCTAGTACTGTGTATGTGAAAATAGCTATTATAATTTCCATCCTCTTCAATTGGTGTTGTATTTCATCCCCGAAATGTGGGCACAGTTTTAAAAAGGCCCAATCCCATCATTAAACAAGTTTGAATTTGCTGTTTGAAATGAGATACTGATGTTTAACACGTGCCTCGCTACTTCAATCTGATTTTAATGAAATCTCTACTCATGTTGTTGGTTGTTGTTCAAATGTTTTTGAAATTTGAATCGAAACCAGTGAAAGTGTATTGGTATTATGTAGGTAAGTATTTGAAATCCAGAACATAATCTGCTTATATTTATTACAGGAAATTTTAAATGTGTTACACGCGAATGGAAGTGTATACGTATATATTAAACATATCAAAATTACTTCATATTTAGAAAATTATTATTAGAGTTTATTTAAAATAAATACTAACGAGACTAAAAATACATTATAATAAATAGGTCATAAAATTTGAAATTTATTTAAAATAACACCAATATAAAAATTATATTGCTTAGAAATTTCTGAACAAAATTGGAAATTTAAAAATCATTACATCGCTTTTGGAGTAAATAAAGATATTTTGGAAGCTGAAATAACTTTTTTAAAGAACTTGGGGAACAGTCGAAAATTGAACGATATTAAAGGTGTAGTTAATTAAAATAGATTTGCTATTTTTATAAATTAAAAATAAGAAGCGGATGCGAACTACTATGACATAAAATCGTGTTACTAATTTAACAGTATTGCATATTAAAAATGAATTTTCAAATAATTGATACATAAGATTTTTTTAGAACAATTTATGACTTTATATTTGTTGTCATATGACATTAAAATGAGATTTTATTTTAATTTTGAATAATTATTTTAAATCAGTTTTTTGTTTTATTTTAAGAAAGCACTTTATCACCCCTCTATACAAAGTGTAACTACGCTTATGCCGATTGACATGTGCAATAGTTTCGTTACATTTTTTAGGTAGCAGTTGTCTTGTTGCCACGTCTATATCTTTTGCAGAAATGTCATAGTTAGAATTCGGCATAAAATGTTATTGAATTACTTCATCATCAGATATTAGCCAATCCTAATTTAATTAGCGGCTATAATCAAGCAGTAGATTACCCAGAATTAGTGATATAACGCGTGAGTGTAGCGCGTCAGGAGGGCAAAGGTAACTCATCCTTGTCCTTGCCGCCCGCGCCGCGTCGCATGATTTATGTAGAGCGCCATCCACATTTCACGCAACATGGGCTAAAACTCACCCAGAGACATCAAAGTCATGCATACGCAACGGAATTGCACATTATTAACGCACAAGATGTGGATAGGTTTGCATCGCGGAGTAATGGGGATGAATTTATGTATGATCCGGAGGGTAGAAGCGTCTCTGATTACAAAATAAAACAAGAACTGATATAAACGGGTTGCAAGGCTAATTTCAACCAATTTAAATACATACTGGCAGCACGTCGCCTTGGAAATTTCACTTTTTACCCACGGTGTATGTAAGGGGCAGTATCGGAGAAATAATTATAGTCAATGGCAAATAAACATCAATAATTTTTACAGTACTCTTTAACACTTGTAAAAAAAAACCTATGTTACTCAGTGTAATTTTTAGTAATATAAATAAATATACAAAATTATCAATATTTTATACAACCTTTTCCTTACATTCTTATTAAACTTAATACTGGCCAAAAATAAATCAATTGTTTTTACATATGTATATTAGTTTCTATTATTATATGTAAAATATCATTAAAATGGTGCATATTAGCGATATCACGCACAATAAATGAAATGCTTTTTTTTGTTTTTATTATTATATAAGCAATACTACGACATTTTCTACTTATATATTGTACATTCCTTTTCTAAAATGTATTTATAATATTCAAAAATTTGAAAATAAGAGTACATAACATATTTATAAGTAATTTAAGGTTAAATCATCATATTCGAATAAAAAAATGCTGTCTTTTTATACATTTAATCTATTATTTTTTAATTGGTTGTACTTAAAAAATCCTTATCTTATATCAATTAAAGAATGATGATAATTTTAAAGTTTACCGCAATTTTTATATGAAGTATTATATAAATTATTCACTACAATTATTTCTCTTATAGTAGGTCACTTTTGGTTAACGTGGTCTGACCCACGTACGAGTATGAGATCTAGGATTCAAATCTCAGCTTCACTAATCTTTATTCAAGTAAAAATATCATTTTAGTGGTTGCTACAGAGCAAGCAAACCTGAAGATGGTCCGAAACGATGTCTAATTATTTAATTTAAATAAAGATTACAAAGCTCAAGTCTGCAATATTTCTACCCTAAGTGATTTATAATCATAAGAAATTCACTATACTCGTAAACCTACACCATATTTTGCAAAATCTGCAAGCTTAAAACTAAAATTAAGTAAAATTATTATCAAACAAATAATGATGCACCCGAAGAGCCAAAAACCTAATTATGAATTATCTATTTGCAATTAAAAGATGTTAAAATATTTTATATCAAGATATGTTTTTGAAATTTACCCAGAATTTTTTCAATCAAGTCTATGTCTCTCTAGAATTGAGAATTATAATCTCTAACAATCTAGAGTTTTATTATAGTTATGTCATTGTTTTTTTTAGACTAATCACGGTCTGCACATTTCTTAAAAAACCTGAATTTGCAGTTATCATTTTTTTTCTGGAACAGCGATATTTAACATTTAGTACTAAGTGAAATTTTCAGACAAAGTGAACTGTGGTTTCTAAGAGTTTGTCAATTTTTACGCGAATCTCGGCGAATCCCATTACCGTCAATGTCGCTAACCGACAACATTTTTTGTTTTTTATAATTATGATCCTTTTAAAGCTCTGAACTTTTGACCTGTTGCTAACAAGTAATTACAAGTAATTACTTGTTGACTTTAATCATACTATAGATAGTATTTTAGATATGAGATACTCATCATACTTTAGACATAATCTATTAAGCTTCTGCGTAAATATTGCGAAGATAAAATCAAGTAAATTAATTATATAGTACAGTGAAATATTTCTTCAAAAATCCGTACAAAAATACTCATCTACATTATCTGAACATTCTCTTTTGACTGCACATAACCTTAGTAATTGTAGTAGCGGATGTTAAACACTTCAACAGATTTTAATCTAATGCTGAAGTAGAGAGTATATTAATGTGTTTGGAAGCACATATAATTGTTTTTATAAAATGGTACATTTAAATTTGTTATTTTGCTTTATAACTGTAATTACAAATAATAATGTAGATATGTTGTTTCCGTAGATTCTATCATATTTCGAAATTGTAATAAAATGCAAAGATTGTAAAATAGATAACATTAAAATTATTGAGCAAAAATATAAAATACCGTAATGAATATAATAAAAATGATAATGCTATTACAGTTAGTACTTATATAATAGTTAGATTGAAAATAGCTCGGCATTAATGCTCGTTCATAAATTCTAACGTAACTTCAGTCTGGCGTTGCACCCTTAGGGAGATTTTATAAACAGCTAACTTCATTCTACATCGTATAACTTGTAACTAATTTCGCAACAAGGAGCACAAACTGACAACATGATTATAAATAACATTTATAACTTTTGATAACAATACATGTTTAACTATTCAACAATAAATAATAAATTCTTGTTGTCGTCCTTGCGTCCTTGGAACTTTAACACTGTACGATGGAAAACATTATTGAAAATAAAACATTTGAATTACAAATGCAAATTTTTATATAAACAGAATTTCACCAGCTGCCTGTTTCTTAATTTGCATGAGCCATTGATTTTATTGAAATGTCCCAGTGTTTAATTCCACCGGTTTCAAAAATACCTATTTTAATGGAAATGGTAATATTTCCAAACTTCATTACAAAAAAATCGTATTTTAATAGCCGAATAAATTCCTTCTCATAAATAAGGAAACACTTGGGAGCAAAATTGGTATTTTTAAATTATTTTATCGATTATTTAGACCCCAACAAATTGCTAGTATTCCAGAATAATTAAAATGAAAGGTTCGGAAATAAAAACGACAAAAAAAGCCATGCAGTAAACAAAACCAAAACTAATTTCGCGATCAAATCACGTTTTCACAATTCATTTAACAAAAAATTTATCAGATGTGTATTCTTCGGTGAACGAAACAATTATTTAAGTCGACGTTTATGAACAATGATCGGTTTGGGCGCGTTAGCCGAACAACGGCACAATCTCCGATGATTAGCGAGTCGCGATCCCGTCCTGCTGACAGAAAGTAAATTAGCAATCAGTCCTGGTCCTTTCCCAGATCGAAGGTTATTAATTCGGCAAACAGCAGGAGCAGGAAAACGCTGATCGCGCGAGTGTAGATACATAGAAATGACGTTTTCGTGTGTCAATAATCCGACGGCGTTCAATACCGTTTCAATTTTATACAAATGGAAACGGCCGCGCTCTCTTTTGTCAACAGGGGCATGTGGGGCGTGGGCGGATCTGTGTGTGTTTTAATTAGAATTGAGTTTCCGGCTCGCGTGTCCGAGTGACCGGCGACGCGCCTGCGCGGGTCCGTCTCCGAGGACTTCCTTCGGCAGGTGGCTTCCAAGCAAACCACACTCAAACTCAGATTTACTATCAACACTCACTAACCATTACCTCACAACTATCCACTCGCTTCCTCTGTCACGCGTTCAATGCGACACATTCAACGTTCCAACACGATCCTAATTGCAAAAGGATGTAGCTGCAGAATACAAATGAAAGAAGACACTTATTGTTGCATCAACACTACTTATATTTAACTGTTTTACTGACAATATCGTGTCGAAATTATATATATAAATAATTTTAGTTTTTAGTTAATTTACCTTTCGAACTACAGATAACAAAAGTATGTATTAAGTTTAGAAATAGGATGTTTCTTGGCTGGAATGATTATTTAGTAGACGACAATTTCTGGAAAAACTTCTTTCAACCACGTTATTTTCGACCCAAAATTGGTCTTTCCTCGCGCCACAAAATACTCATCTGAGAAAATGGAGTTCGCACAGTTGATAAATAAATAACTATTCCATGATTAAATTTTTTTACAAATAATATGAATAGCACACTTTTATAAATTTCATCACCTGAAGAAGCCTCAAGTGGCTGATTTCCAAAAGATATCGTCTATTGTTCCAAAATTATATGTATATTCCTGATGGTTTGTGATTTATCGTGGTATATGTTTAGGTCAATTGCGTTAATTAGTGTTACTTGTACCTAATAACAAATATGGAATGTAAATAAAAAACTCACTCATTCATTAAAATATCACTTTTAAACTTACATACGATTTTAAGGTTATTTAAATTATATTATCAAAAGTTATGACTTACATTAGCCCACTAGCGATTCTCTGTCTACTTTGAATTTGTACGAACAAGCGACATTTGCGGTAGAGGTTAGTTGAAACGCTGTTTTCATTTACCGCTTGCGTCGTACAGTTCTAAATTAATTCTTAGATTAGCTGGAACAAACCTACTGTTTTTGCTCAAATTTCTTAATAGTATTATAAAATAATTTTCAAGTTGTTATACAGGTTATCTATGAAATGGTCTGTACTAGGAATGACGAAACCTGCAAATTTTGGTACCCGAGTAGAACTAGATAAATACTCGGGTAATACTGGATACCCGATAATAACCTTAAACCCTTAAAATACCCGTTATTCTTTAGTATTAGTATTTTATCGTTTTAAGACAAACTTTGTTATTTGCATATAAATTTATTAAATGAACACGGAATCTCTAAAATAAAATATCACACTTTATGTTCAAAATATTGAAAACAAAATTATATTATTTTATGGCATGGGAATAAAAAAAATATTGTTATTTTAAACAATATACGAGTATACATATATTAGCAGAATTTAATTTTGTCTGTAATAGATAGATTTCGGGTAACGGGTACATTTCGGGTAATCAAATACTATTTTTGATACCTAGGTACATTATTATTGGGCAGGTTCCGAGTACCCGTCGTCATTCGTCTATACCGTTGCAAAAATATTTTTCCTTTTGGTAATTTGCAAAATTTATGTACTATTAAGACTACATTTACTAATTATTTTATTTACGTATACAGCAAAAAATGCAAAATGCACTTGTTTCAAATTAAAATAATAGGCAGTAATTTAGTGTACTTATTTACAACAATTTGCTATTATGTACATTTCTACGCAGTGAGCAAAAAAGCGTAAAAAATGTGTTGTAAGCTTTAAAGCGTAAAGAAATGCATCCGTGAATCATGCAGTAATGACGCCCACATCTACTTACAATAGAATAACTGCAACGAACTATATATTCACCGTACCAACAAAATTTTACTTGATTTTACAAATAAAAATATCGTTTATGCAGATTCTTTTTTTATAAAGATTAATTTTGATGTTTTCTATTAGGTGTTTTTCGTATGTATCCTCTGACATTTTGCAAGCCTTTTATACTACGGTGTGTGTACAGTTTTAAGCCTGACAATTTAACTGAAACCTCCTTGCATGGTGCGAAGTACTTCCGTGCAATAACCACCTTCCCAAGCCGTAGAGATATTTATAGGTTGCAATTCCGAGGTTCGTCGACATCTGTTAAAATCTGGAAACGTCAAAATCGGTATAATTATAATACATGTACCCTTATTATATTTGTCGATTTGTAAAAATGTACTCGTTGGAATGTTTGCTATTGGGTGTTTTTCGTACGTTTTCCCTGAAATTTTGCAAGCCTTTTATACCACCGTGTGTTCAGTTTTAAGTCAAACGATTTAACTGAAACGTCCTCGCATGGTGCTAAGTATTTTTCGTATGTATCCTCTGAAATTTTGCATCCCTTTTATACCATGGTGTGTGTATAGTTTTAAGCCAGACAATTTAACTGAAACCACCTTACATGTTGCTAAGTATTTCCGTGCAATAACAATCTTCCCGAGCGGTAGAGATATTTATAGGTAGCAATTCCGAGGTTCGTCGACATCTGTTAAAATCAGGAAACGTCAAAATCGGTATGATTATAATACCTGTTCCCTATTATATTTGGCAGTCTATAAAATTGTACTTTTTGGATTGTTTGCTATTACGTGTTTTTCGTAAATATCCCCTGAAATTTTACAAGACTTTTATAGCACCGTGTGTGTACAATTTTAAGTCAGATGATTTAACAGAAACCTTCTCGCATGGTGCTAAATATTTCCGTGCAATAACCACCTTCCCGAGCTTTTGAGATCTGGAAACGTCAAAATCGGTATGATTATAATACCAGGTCCCTTAATTTGGCGGTTTGTAAAAATGTATTTTTTGGACTATTTGCTATTAGGTGTTTTTCGTATGTATCCCCTGAAATTTTACAAGCCCTTTCTAGCACCGTTTGTGTACAGTTTTAAATCAGACGATTTAACTGAAACCTCCTCACATGGTGCTCAGTATTTCCGTGCAATAACCACCTTCCCTTTATAGGGAGCAATTCCGAGGTTTGTGTGTATGTGGGGTTGGCATGCATAAACAGAAAGTTTCTTTAAAATTCGTTTAGGCTTTCAGCCGAGTTTGCGTTTTATTTCAATTCGTGGACATTAAAATCTGGAAACGTCAAAATCGGTATGACTATAATACATGCTTCCTTATTATATTTGGTGGTCTGTAAAAATGTATTTGTTGAACTGTTTTGCTATAAGACAATCAACGATTCGTCTATTCTATAGTCTTCTTTAGGGTTAGAAATAGTCAGATGTAAAATTTGTAAGACACGTGTGGATGATGTACATCAGGATTTGTCAAATTATAAAATAAATATCCATCATCCACACTTGTCTTACATATTTTACATCTGACTATTTCTAACCCTGAAGAAGACTATAGAATAGTCGAAACGTTGGTCGTGAAATAAAATTTCTCAATATTAAGACTGTCGTCCAATTTTTACTTCCTTGACATTTAATATCCAGTCGACTATCATCTTTATCTTTGTTTGCTATTAGGCTTGCAAACCTTTCCTACCACCGTGTGTGTAGAGTTTTAAGTCAGACGATTGAACTGAACCCTCCTCGCATGGTGGTAAGTATTTCCGTACAATAACCACCTTCTCGAGCGGTAGAGATATTTATGGTTAGCAATTCCGAGGTCTGTGTATATGTGAGGTTGGCATGCATAAACAGAAAGTTTATTTAAAATCCGTTTAGACTTTCAGACAAATTTGCGCTTCATTTCAATTCATTATGATTATAATATTTGTTTTCTTATTATATTTGGCGATCTGTAAAAATGTACTTGTTGGACTGTTTATTATTAGGTGTTTTTCGTACGTATCCCATGATATTTTACAAGCCTTTTATACCACCGTAGGTTTTAGCCAGTCGATTTAACAGAACCCTGTTCGCATGGTGCTAAGTATTTCC
Organism: Stenolophus ochropezus; assembly: GCA_035578165.1. NCBI lineage: Eukaryota > Metazoa > Arthropoda > Insecta > Coleoptera > Carabidae > Stenolophus > Stenolophus ochropezus. The sequence goes on along the minus strand of JAQOWZ010000010.1, from coordinate 17,544,314 downwards.
GTGCAATAACCACCTAGAGATATTTATAGGCGGCAATTCGTCGGTCTGTGTGTATGTAGGGTTGGCATGCAAGCCTCCTTGGCGTCCGGCGGGCAACGGCCGCGACCTCTGGCGCAACCTCCGCCTGGTATAGATTAGGATTCCGTGGTGCGGTGCATTGTCCCTCAGCCACTCGGAGCCCGCTTTAGCGTGTAAGCAGCGCTTTTATTTTATGACTATTGATATTGTTCTTCAGCTATTGTAACCGATCCCGTTCTGCTCCCTATCGTTTCCCGGTTAACAAGGATGTTTAGTTAGCGTTCCACTGTGGAAAACATCAGCCGATCCCTGATTTTTCTATACAAGCTTTGTCATCAGGAATGTGACAATGCGTGTTTTGTTCTACTGTTTCCCGCAGTTTTATCGACGATATATTATGTCACTACATAAAGGGATTATTTCCTAATAGAATTATTGTGTTTTCATGATAACAAGCGTTGTATCATTCGAATAAAGCAGTGACAAACGAAAGAAAAAAATTCATGTGCAGAACATTTTATTTCTATCTATTATACATTCAATAACCTTTTTCTTATATGCTTTCATCAACATTTGCACAGCCTAAGGTATTTGTTTCGTGAAATGTTTTATTTACATTTTTAGTGGTATAGATTATCAGTTACAGCCTCTGCAAATGTCCTACAGCTTATATTGGGTTCCGTACCATTCCGGTACAGCAGTATTTTTATTTGGATTGGCAAAACACTTAATTCAAATCGAAGCGCATAAACTAAGCAAGCTGCCCGTTTTATCTTAAAAAAAAATAACTTGTACACATAAAAAAAAATTATTTTTAGTTTCTTCAATTACAGCCCGGTTTTTAAATTTCTAGTTTTAAAAATAATTTCCTATAAGTGGTGGCTGTTGTTGTCAATAAACTACTGCAGGAGGATTCTATGATTTTGCATAGCTCTATAAAGCATATCTTTTCATATGAAGGCTATTTCCAAGCGGATTCCTTGTCCAGGGTTTGTAGGGTACGACGCTTAAACACTTCAGTCTTTAGATACCCCCACAAGAAATAGTCACAGGTCGTTAAATCCGGCGAACGCAGACCCACGAAATGTCGACTCTTACAGAGGTCAGTTGGCTGGGGAACTACCTCAAAATAGTCATCAAACCCGTTGGAACCAGACATTTCTTCCATTAAATTCCTCAAGAGTTGGCGCTCTTGGAACATGGTGATATACCGAACAGAATTCACGGTAACGCACGATTTCCTTAATGAAAAAGTGAAAACCAATTCTTCGGTTTTCGAAAGGTCCGCTGTTGCCCATATCTTTTCATAGACATATTTTCTGTTTCTTTGAAGTTGTTAACCTCCAAACAGAACTGATTTTCGGTCGGCAACTAAACCCCGAGGGGAGGTTTGGTAGCGAGTATGGAATGTAATCTGCACCGCTGCGATTCAGTAGTTTTTTCGAAAAGTAAGTTTCGACAGCAAAAGTGTACTGCTTTTTAGACTATGATGACAATTGTAATTAAATAGTTGAGAATCACTGCTATTAACTTAAGAACAATTCGTATTTACTAATATCTTGCTGTAATAAATAAAGGTGAAAGAAATATTTATTTTTCGTCAATATTTCATTTTCTTGGTTATGTTTTTTAAAAAATTGTGAAGGAAACTAGTTTGTTGAAACTTTACTTCTAAAACTAATTTATCAAAAAATTGTCGCGTAAGCAAACATTCACGAAGAGAAATAAGTTAGCTGATGCATGTTTGATTATCTCAAAACGCAGAGGAAACTTTGAAGCAGTACTTGGCAGTGTCATGTAAAGTGTATGCAACTGACTATGAATAATGTATCGCCAAAAGGAGAAACACCTTTATAAGCCGGAAAATATTTATGTTCTCGTCGTACGCGAAACGGTTTAGCCCAACGCTAATACGATTTAGATTCCAGGCAGTTATAAGCCGGAGTATATCGTTTTAGAGCAGCTAAGTGCATCTTTGTGCGCTGTATCCACTTCTTTGTGATTTGTGTACAACACGAAAAATAAATAATGACAAATGAAAACTAAGGCGCTCAGGGAATTTCAATGCCTCCATTCACAAGTGAAAAATCGATGCATATGTAAACGTGACAGAAATTTGAATCTCGAGTAATTAAGCTAAGTGAATTGCATGTTGCTGCACGATAATATCTTCAAATATGTTCCATTTTATTTATTTTAATTTTTATGATTAAAGGCACACGACATATTTTAAAATGAAATGGGGACACGCATTTTAAAAATAAATATAGTCGGAAGGAAATAATAGGATTATTCCCTTTTATACAGTTTGAATTCCTTTGTGTAACACAATTTCTTTTTATTTCTTACGACCATGCAACTACTGAGGCTAAATATAGATAATCGATGACTACTCTGTTAATTCATTTATTTTTAGTATTTTCTCTTTGATTTTATAAATCATTGACTCTAAGTTTCTCAATATTAATGAGATAAAAGTTTTTTAGTTTTGTTTCGCACTTCCGTCCGATATGACTAGTATTACAAAACTCAAAATCGTCGAAAAACTCTCTGTAAATATAGGACTGCCAACTCAAATATTTTAGCATTATTATCTGTCAAAATTTTGTATTTACTTTATTGAAAAAAGTATGCCAGATCAATTTTATAGTAAATATCGGTAATAATGTACCAATTTTATTTGGTAAACAAATGGTAAAGAATTTTAGTTCGAACTCGAATCCTTAGAAGCACACCAGACCACGGATCCTATATTTTTACTTGAGGAAAATACAAATTCAAATCTCTATTTACAAAGGGAAGATTGTTATTTTTTCATAATACCTATATTAATTACTCGCATGTGTCAGTAGATATTAACTGAATTGACATTATGACCTTTTGAATTGTATCATCCATTTACTGAGTCCAAGATAAATTTAATTGAACGAAACTAATAGCAAACACACTATATTTCAATTATAATAACATGAATCTTCCATTAGCTACGAACGTTAAAAACCCTAGATATACATTTCCAGAAACGTCTGAATGTCGTTAAATCAGCTAATTAATTAATTAGCGAGAAATCCGTGACCTAATAAAGCTCGTCTGAAAATATTCCGCAATTGTTTTCTCTGTTGGATTGCGCAATGACAAACGCATGTTTACATTTTCATTTGAACGTTGATTTTGCCTGCAGTGAATCGTGTGAACCGAAAATTTATTAATTAGATATTATCCTGCTTTCTGCACATTCGGTAATTGGTTTTTGTAATTAAAACTGCGTAAAGTTTTTGTTTGTGTGGGTATGTTCGTTCTTTATTGCCCGTTGATGGCTTTAATGAATCTGTGGCTTGTGATATATTATCTGCAAAGTTGCTGTTGTTTTTATTTTGTTTCCTACGTTTAATTTGCCGTTCGATTGTTTCGGTTTTTTAGATTTTATTTTCCATTGTTTTTCATTTTTAATTTGTTGAATTTAGTTTACTTTTACTATTTACAAAACATTCCTTTGTAAAACTGTTTACAATTAAAAATAAATACACTGTTTTGTAATTAATTTATTGAGATTTGAATTTGTAGTTTCAATGTAAAGGAATGCTTTTTATGACTGTTAATTAAATAATCTAATTTACAGACGTCATTTCCCAATTATAAATTATAATTTATTTAAAGATAAATGAAAACTAGATTTGAATTTAGTATCCGATCAACTGTAAAGGCATAAAATTGTAAATATTATAGCAAAAATCAGCTGTCACCACCACAGATATTTAATTAATTTTTACCTGCAATTTTTTATATGTATTTTTTTTAATTATATTTGCTTGTTAGAACATTTTTGTAAAAAAAATACTAGAATTGTGTAGTCATTCCGTTTATAATAAAATTTAAATACTCATTACTATAGACTTATCTTTATCTGTCACTTCCCACTGGCTGAGTTTTACTAAATGTTTTAATTTTAAGTTATACTGTCCTACAGACCCAAGTAACAAGGAACCTACAGCTTATAGTGGTGTTCGAACCACAATTTTTTCTTTAAGGTGTCGTCACTGGGATTTGAACCCTAGATCTCACAATCCGCTCAGGGAATCGAAGTACTATTGCCCGTAAAATGTTTGAACTTGTGCCATTGATGTCAGAAGATTAAATATATATTCGAACATATAGGGTGTTAAAAAAATTATAAGACATAGAGAAGAAGTCAAAATAAATCGAAAAGTATTATACATGTGTCCAAAAATTAACCGTTTCAAAGAGTTTTAATTCACATGTAATCCTGTGTGAATACCGAGAGCCGTGATTTTTTTTTTGTAAATAATCTTTACAAAACATACAAACATACATACATACATACAAGCTAAATGAATGTTTAGTACTTGTCGAATTGTTAAGCAACATTGTTTGATTCGTTGACACTGTCATCTTTGACACTTACATGGCTGTCCGTTAGTCCGTTTACAAACTACTAATCAAAATTTAAAATCAATCATGGCTATCAGTATTTACTTAGGATTAAATTTAAATTAAAACTCCCGTACCTCTAAAACAGTACATTTTTCGACACATGTTGTGTAATAGTTTTCGATTTATCTTGATTTCATCTCCATGTCCTGTACATCTTGAACACTTATTTTTTAACACTCTAATAAGGCAAAAATAATTGTAATGTGAAGACCTTAATTTGTGGACCTCCGTGAAAAATTTTGAAATATCAATATCGGTATGATTATAATCTGTTCCTAATATATGTGACGGTCGGTAAAAATTAACGAAAGATCACTATTATTAGTCAATATAAATCATTGTTAAAACTGCTTGATATGTAAACTCCAAGTAATTAGGATTTCTTTTGCTGGAAAATATCACGATTAGCTTATTACGCCAAAAACCTACAATTATATATTTGGATATATTTGGATGGTAACCTGCTACCACTGCTTGTACTGCTTAGAAAATTTAAAGTAAATTTATAGATGTTTGTATAGCGTAGTAAAAGAAGTGATGAGTACACCTCTTGTGTTAAATACATTAGTTGCAAGTGCAAGGGAAGCGTGCCTGGCATTGTAATCACGTTTGATCTTAAATTACGCCGTGAATAAATCTTGTACGATTTGGTTTTCTCTCAACGTTCACATGCAATAAAACGCTTCGCAGTTGATATGGTTCGTATCACCCGTGGATTAATAACCAAATTAGAAGCCTTACAATGAATTCTAAACGATTCGGAGATTTAGCATTCTTATTTCAATGTCCCAAAATTACTTATTTTATTAGTAACATCTCCAGGAATACACAGCGTCCCGAATTTTACAATTCGAAATATGGTTACTTTAGTCAATAACTAAAATAACAAAATATAAAACAATCCTATACAGTTTTACATAAATTACACAAATTCAATGTTTATTATTAGACAACAACAACAACAAAATAAATATGACATTATCCAGAAGACATTATAATTTATGAAATTTATGATAAAACATTAATAATATTAACTTGAGTAAGCTACAAAAACATTATAAGCGTTATGTTTATAAAGTATAAACTCTAATAAGATGTAAAGAACAGCATTAGTATTTCTTGCTCATTATGTAACGTAGATTTACATTGTATTATAAATATACGAAGATAGGTTAGAGATATAAAGCTCGTAACAAGACCATTTCAAAATCTACTATATTCATGATACTTAGCAAGAAAAATAAAAATCCAAGCAATATCTATGATAAATTGCATCCGTCAGTTTAAGTATTCTTAATATAAGCTTTAAATGTAAATGTAAACATAGCGGCTGTAATATTTCTGCAAATTAATTATAATAATAAAAAGCCGGCAATATCAATTTTGAAGCTTGTCGTATAAATTTATAAATGTGTCTAGATATTCCTCGCTCCGTTGGAGCTATGAAAGCTTTCTTATAGTATTTGCAACAAAAGAAAAATAAATGAGCGCAATAGCGTCGTTCCGTCAAGCCCAAGGCAGCGGTGGGTTCTCGAGCAGGGAATGCCAGTGCTGGACTCTCCGGGGCCTCGGGCTTTGAACAATTGAGGGGCCCTTCAAGCACATCAAAAAAATTAGATAAGAAAAACAGAATATTTTTCAAAAAAGTATAATATTACCATATATTTATAAGGATAATATGAATAAAACTACTTAAAAATTTGTATTTCAATTCTGTGATATTTTAATACAAACTATATTTAACAAGAACATAACTTAGACCAAGTGGTTCGACATCCATTAAAAGCTGTTTGTCCGTTGCAGTCTTACAGAGGCAGAAGATTGACAACGTAAACCATTAAAATTAAAATAAAATTCTTAGACCCAGATAAAATTCTAATTTCGATTTCATTTTGCTGGAATAATAGAATGTCGATACAGATAAAAAAACAGACTGTAAACGTTTCATATTTTAATTTTTCTTGTTTAACTTTCGAATATATTTTAGGTAAAAGTGCTATAAATAAAAGCTGAACACTGTGATAATGAAACCCCATATTACCCAAGCAGGGGAAACAAATGAATTTAAAATTAAAAAAATACACACCTAAGGGTCCCAAGTAGTGATAAGCGAAACTGGTACATTTGAATTTGTGATTTTAAAGTATTGTATGGTTAAAGTTGGAAATCATCTTTATTAATCGCAATTTTTTAGTGACGGGCGAAACTGCTACTCTGAGTCACAGTTTCACAGTCTGATTTGTGATTGTTACTTTCATATATCTGTGAATTTAAAGCGTGATTGCGATCGCATTTTACAGTACGGCTAAAATAGTTGCTAATCGGAATTGTTTAGTGACTGAGAAGCAGAACTACTACTACTACTTTTGTATCAGACTGTGCTTTCTGATTGTTATTTTCACATCCGTGATTTTAAAGCGTTATTGTGATCACAGTTATTGTACTGTTAAATTCGGTAATTTTTGTTACAATTTTTGAATTGTTTCTTCGTAAAACGTTTAAGGTATATAATAGCGAACGTTAACTGTGTTCAAGAATCGTAGGTTTAAAAAGTACTGGGTAACACTCAAAACCTGTGATTTTTCAATAACAGTGCTCAAAATCACAGTTCGTGAAATATCGCTTATCACTAGTCCTAAGGTTTCGAAATTCCCAGCTTTATAGTAAGGAAAGTAAGCAATAGTGACACTCGATCAGTTTTCGTGCATAATTCTGTCTCAGTGTAATGCGGAAAATTTAAATCTCATTATAACAAATTATTAATTGTCAATTATTTATATTAAAAAATCACTAAACAATACGATATAATGTAAATAAGAAATTAATTTTAATATCTGAATATTTATTTATGTATATGATCAGAAGATTTTTTTGATTGGTCGATGAAGTCGTGTCATTATTATCATATTCATTTATTTATTTACTGATAAATAAATATTTCAAATTTTAATGTAATAAGGAAATCATTACTAGGTAGGTACTTTTGTTTAATTTCCGCCTATTGTGCTGAAAGTTCACGAAAATTTTATTATTTTATTACTCTCTTACTATTGGAATTTTTATAAATTAAATATAATTTATAAAAATACATAGAAAACTCTAATGTAATTCCCCGTTCCACATTTTGCCCCCGATTGTCGAGCATCATAGAAAGAAAATAATCAGAGTGTCACTAGCGATAGCAAATATATCGTTAATGGTATTCCTCTGCATAAGACCGGCCCTGGCTGCCAGCAACCAAAGCATCAAACCATTCCTTGTGGGGTCGGCCATTTAGCCTTGACAAGCATTACACATCAACAGAAATATGCATAGCATTATAATAATCAGAGTGACATATCGCGAGCAGCTTGCACGCAGCATTGCCGCCCGTATATCATTTCCATGAAACGTATAAAAAGATATAAAAAGCACGCCACCGGCCGGGGTTCGTGCGCGCTACGCGTTTCTTCGGCCCCTGATTACAATGACCAGCGCCCCAGACATGCAACCCTATCAATTATAATAAAAAAACTTATATATTCCGCGGGAGAAAAGCTCAAGCATTACAAAAATCTCTATTCATTTGCATAATTCCACTACGTTATCTCCCAACTCTCGATAATATAGTTTTACTTAACGTCTAATTTTTAGGTGTGCATTATTATTATATGTAAAATACCTTCATAAGCAATGAAAATAGTGCCAAACAAGGAAATTATTCTTTGACGCTATAATAATCATAGAATTTGGAATGAATCTCACCTGCTCTGTAACTTTTTACTTTCCTTTTACTCTTTTAGTGGTGTAGGTTGTCACCTCTACAAAAGTAGTATATAGTGTACTAGAACTAGAGATGGGACCAAAGCCGACGAATTATTCGGTTTTCGGCTTATTCAGCCATATTTTCACTATCCGGTATTCGACCTTTTTCAATACCGAATATTACAATAAATAAATGAAGTACAACGTTGTTTCGTTTCTTTAGAATAAGTAATAATTATAAATAATAAATTTTAAACAATATATATTTTTAGTTAATACTATCGTGTCTAGAATACAAGTAAATAATTTATCGGGTCATTTTGTTTGGAGGTAAATTATTTAATTTTTCTTGAAACTGAAATAATTAAATTTAATAATAATCAAGCAAGAAATTACTTTATTTATTTTTTTGTAATAAATACAGCCCTGTCCGCAACAAGGACAACCAGTCACGCTTTCATATTGTAGAAAAATAATTTATGCCGAATATTTAGTCAATATTTAACCGAATATTCGTTATTCGGTTATTCGGCTGAACTGCTATTCGTCACATCACTAGTTAGAACCATTTGAACGCAGTTATTATTTTATTTTAGTTAACTTAATATTTCAAAATCATTATTCATATTGCTTTTTTTAAAAATAAAACATTTATGTCTTTTAATTTTATTTCCGTTTAAAAACACCTTTTATGATAAATTTAATTGTTGTTCACAAAAATACCATTATACTATTTTCTTTATAACATTATTAAGATTCATTAATAAGGCAGTTACTATCAATACTGCATAAAAAACATACACAGTTTAATTCTACTAATAGGGCTGAAATGAAAATTTTGGGGGAAATTGTTCATGTAGTTATCTGAAAAAAAACTTGAGATTATTTACTATATATGAATGTAGTGAAAAAAAATGTGACATAAAAGTGGTAGAACCGTCATTTAATATTTGTAAGATTATGTCAGAGAGAATTGTAGCAATTTTGATCTTTTGTACAAGAAAGAAGAAAAACTAATAACATAATTTAAGGATGAGGGTTGGATATAAAAACGTCATATCTGGAAGACTTGGAGGAAATATAAAGGGATGTTTCGAATATAAAAGACACCCAATTTCCAAAGATGTAATCAAAAGATAACAATCTGGAAACTTTTAACGAGAAACCGTATTAAATTTAAAATTCATCGATCGGAAGGCAAATCAGGAAATTTAAATCCTGCAGTGGTTGTGGTTTCATTCCCCGGTTGGCGGAGAGTCGCGAGTCGTTTCACTTTCAGTTGGCAAGCCTGCTGGCCAGCGGAGCCGATTGAACAGCGGCGGGGGATTCCCCACGCAAATGCGGAAAAATCACTACACCTTCCTCTCCAATATTTCCTCTTTATTTTATTTCCAATACGATTTTTTCCATGCTTTTGCATGATTTACGACACAATAACAATCTCCCAGTCCCAGACAATATCGTCTGCAGCTTTTTTATATTTAGATTAATATAAAGCTATGCATGTCATGTTGTGTTTCCAACAAACTTGTTTTATTTTCACATTCTATATAAAGGAAACATGTAGTAGTACATCACTTCATTCGTATTTTAATACGACTTCTGACGATAGAAAACGTGTCTTACAATACTTGTAAAAGCAGTAAATTATTTCATAAATAAACATTTGCATATTACCTACTGCTATTATTAGAAGATATGTGACATTCAAAATATTATCTATAAAAATGGTAAATAAATTTTCAGTTTCATTTTTTTTTAAAGAAACTATTTTATTGACTGACATAATCATAACCAATTCTTCAAGTAACATTAAAAATTCAGCAACTCACAATTATTAATCACAACTGTCTAAAATACTATGTTATATGCATGTACACTATTTCGTTGGTTTTAAATTTCAATATTAATGTTGTTTATCAACGACTGATTTTTTAAATAGTAAATTTTTATAAAATGTCATTTAATATAAAATGCTGTTACACTAAGATGAAGCATCGTATATTCTTACATCACATGTAAGTGAAATGTCATTATACATTCGTTATGACTTATCATACTCACTTATAGAAATTAAATAATTGGACGTTAGGTATTTACCTGAAACAATTTATATGTTAGCTAGATTCTAAGTTATATGGAAACATAAATAATGCGACATCAAAATTAAATTTTTGACAATGGAAGAAACTGCTTGAAAGTTATTTGATTAAATATATCATTTTGTAAACAGGCTAAACGACGTGACCATTCATGATGATGTTGAAAGAGTTATGAAATTTTAATATTAATGTCTTCTGGTATTCTTTGCAATATGTATACATCTGTGTCAGAAAAATGTAAAGAATTTAGGAATTTAATGTAATGGCCACAATAAAATGCAAAGAAGAAACGAACCAAGAAAATTCTTTTATGAAAAAGTTTTACAAAATCCGAGAACAGGTGTATCAAAACAGCACAATATAAGCGAGCGTTTTCAATATGGCCCGCAATCCGAAATATGTAAATACGGAGCATCCTACGCAAGATGAAACAGAAACGGGAGCTGCTGATCCCGAGCTGAATTTAAGGGAGGCTTACTCTCTTCATACAACCTGCTCCATAAAAATTTTATAACACAAGTAATAAAATGCACAGACTTGAAACAAATCCTATATCGGAGCTTCTAAATAAGCTCGCTCAATGCGACGCTTTCTGCCAACTTTATTCTGCACTCGCACTATCTACTCAATTCCCTTAGATTTACACCGATCTTATTTTACTTTACATCAATTACTCCGTGTAATTCCACAAAGACTCCGGTTTATTGCAGGTAAATGAAAACATTGCTCAGACGGAGTTGGTTTTCAATATGACTGGACTCGTTTTATGTCGTCGTTACGATACATACATCACTTTTATGGTTTACTTCAAATATTTCATTTTTGTTACTACCAATATTGGTTTTATGAAAGTGGAAGGACAAGATATCGATTTGTCGGAGATTTGTATAAAATAGACATTTGTAATATAATGCTTGCAGGTGTAAGTTGATAATATTAAAAGTATTTCTATATTTTGCCTTTCCATTACCCACTATATAATTTTCAATGTACCTAAGCTTAAATATTATTATGAGATTTTTATTTTAGTCTTTACTAATATAATGGTACATTATACACCAAGGTTAAGAAGACTATCATTATTGACCTAGCGCCAAGTTATGTCCTTTGTTGCTTCGCACCTCAGGACATAAGGTTTTTCTTAAAAAGTGATAGTATTCATAATCAACCATGATTACCAAATAAGCCGTAGTGAAAAACAATTTCTCATGTCAAATAAAGGTTAATAATAGTGGGTGTCTAGTGAAAAAAAATATATTTAGATTCAATCATAAACAAAATCAGAATATTAAATTGGAGTTGTTACACATTTTAATGGCTGCATATTAATTTAAAGATTCAGGATTCAGCTGAATTTCATCTGTATTCTAGTTCTCAACATCACTCTTTTTTCTGTTAGTTTACTTATTATTCAGTAAACAAAAAAATATATTTGAAACATATGTTTAGAGTTTTTCAGCTTCTATGTTAGATTATAAACTAAATCATAATAGCAAATGTCATGGCTTAATCTTAAAAATCTTAAAAATAAAAATTTGTAAATAACTACTTGTTTTTAAAATACTCGTAATTAAAGTCATGTTTTTTAAACCTCTTACATTACTTACCATTATTATGTTTTTAGAAAAGAAATTTGAAAAAAAAATATCTTTAAGAAATGAGGAAACTGTTAGAACTTGTCTCCAGTTCTTTAATCCTAAAAACTACTCGTATTAGTCGTATGTATGTTATGTAGGTGATTTCTCAGTTCCCCACTGTTATGAACAATAATCGTGGCAGTAAACCCAAAACTTGCACCTTTGTAACTTGGAATTGTGTAGTCCGTTCCGCAAATAGCCATAAGATGCATGTACAACTAAAAGATAGTTATCTACGGTCGTTATTTGAACCGCACAATGAAAGAGGCCCCGAGATAATTCAAGCCCGCGGTCCCAATATATCTCAATTCGGCTCTGGAAGCTCAGGGTTGGAGTGAGGGTGGAGAGTAAACTTTCGACCCTTCCGTTGTTTCTCGTAAGTGCAGGGGGTGCAGAGATAAAGACATAAACGGACTCCCAGGACACGAACCTCGGGTGAAGAGATGGCAAGATGACATTTTGCTCTTGCACATTTCAGTTATAATAAAATTTATATGCGTTTACTTACTTTCGTCATAAAATCTGAAATTTCTACTGGGAATATAAAAATTATAAAAACGTTATGCATGAGATTATGAATTTTATCGGCACGATATTGAAGAAATGTAATAAATCAAATATTATATGCAAGCAAATCGGCTTCGAAATGCAATGAATTTAATACATAGTTATATTTAATAATACATACTTATAAACTTGTCGGTCACACTGGTTAATAGTTTCATAGGTTTCATGTTTCTTTAAATAATAGTATAAGTACTAGCGAATGCTCAGCTACGCTGAGCGTTCCCTAGGCCTCCGGCGTCAGTGAAATGTTAACATTTAATAGCTAATTTCATTTCTACAAGGCGGTTCTTGACGAATGCTTTAATTTAATACCAGACACGGTGTATTTCCGGCTAATTGTACAAAAACAAATGCAGATCGACTTGGCAATTTTTTGTCACTTCTGCAAATTAGCCTACAACCGATATTTAATTTGATACCAAACATGACATACTTCGGACAACTTTTTTCAAAAAACAAAAGCGGGGTAACATGAACCATTTCTGTCAATTTTGCATGTCAACTCTCATCGAGACCTTTCATTTTATACCAAACACGATATACTTCTGATAAGTTATCATATCTGCTCGCCAGTCCTCATCGAGTCTTCTTATTTGATTCCAAGCACGATATACTTGATACAACTTTTTGCATAAAACAAAAGCCGATCAACATACACCATTTTCGTCAGTTCTGCACGCGAGCCCTCAACAAGACCTTTCATTTGAGACCAAACATAATATACTTTATACGACTTTTTGCATAAAACAAAAGCCGATCGACATAGATCATTTTTGTCAATTCTCTACGCGAGCCCTCGCCGAGACATTTCTTTCGATACTAAGCACGACATATTTCTGACAACTTTGTGGAAAAAACAAAAGCCGATCGTTATAGATCATTTTTGTCAATTCTCTACGCGAGCCCTCGCCGAGACCTTTCTTTCGATACTAAGCACGACATATTTCTGACAACTTTGTGGAAAAAACAAAAGCCGATCGTTATAGATCATTTTTGTCAACTATCAACGTGAGCCCTCGCCGAGACCTTTCATTCGATACCAAGCATGACATATTTCTGACAACTTTTTGCAAAAAACAAAAGCCGATTGGCATAGATCATTTTTGTCAATTCTGCTCCCCAGTCCTCATCGAGACCTTTCATTAGATACCAAAGACGACATACTTCTATTAACTTTTTGCATAAAACAAAAGCCGATCAACATAGAAAATTTTCATTTCTGCACACCAGGCCTTTCCGAGACTTTTAATTCGATACCAAACACGACATATTTCTGACAACATATTGCAAAACACCAATTCTAATCGACGTAGAACATGTTTGTAATTCGTGCACACCAGTCTACATTGTGTCATTTCATTAAAACCCAAAGACGACCTACTTCTAACAATTTTTTGCGAAAAACAAATGCAGATCGACATGACACATATTTTTTGTCATTTCAAAACCGGCCCTTATTGTTTTCTTTCTTTTGATATCAAATACAGCGAAGTGTTTAATTTATTTTATTTAGGAATATTTGATTTTTATTTAGTTACTTCATAATTTGGCAACACTGTTTGTAGTTAATTTTTAAATTTATAAATTACCATCGGCAATTCTAAAATAACAGATTTTATCTTTAGTTTTGTTCCTTTAGGAATATTTGGTTTTTATGTAGTTACTTCATGACACATTTGGCAACACTGTCTGTACTGACATTTAAACGTCAAAAATTAGAAATTTTAAATTCGCCACGAAAGACACTAAAATTTTTAGTGAAATAATTGCTCATGTGTACAATGTATAACAATGCTTTCATATTGTTGATATCTTCATTCATTAAGATGTAATAAATGATGAAAGTTTGCTTCTGACTTGTCAAACATGACAGCTAGTAGTTGGCATTCACTTGAAATTTTCCAATGCTTGCTTGAGCTATTGTTTCAAAGTACCAATTTCACAAAGTTTAAATTTTTTTACACAAAAACCACACACAGTAAAAATATAAAAACTAAAAAGGAAATTAATTTGAATCAAGCTCTATAATATGGTGCAGAAATCATTAAAATCGGATAATCAGTTTATGCTGTAGCCCGTTGCAAAATTTTGGCGATCGTCTGATGAAAATATATATTGGAAAAATTGTCTAAGCCTTAAATGTAAAGTTTGAGGGTTAGCGAGGGGCGAAGCGAGAAGGCAGCGGCAAGCGTCGACGTCGCGGTTACGCTGCGTGTTACCGCACCAACCGGATATGAAACTCGGGTGTGGCGGCCAAGAACAACGGACACTTCCGCTCTGTCGATATCGCCCCAACCAGCCACTTACATCACTTCCATATACTTTAATCAGCGGGGCTAATAACGTCGGTTCATTCCTGCTTCATCCTCTGTAGATGAAGAACAAAAATACACAAAACTCTCTATTACACACAAAGTCATTGATTATATCTTGCAGAGGTTCTAAATTAATAATTTGATGATAGGAAAAAAACAAATAAATTATTTCTAAAACAAATTAAGCTTGTAAAGAAAATGTCTAACAAATTTAATAGGGTTTCAGCATGAATCATATTTTGAGAAATTTAAACTGTGTCTTACATTTTATTTATTTTATTTTACGTAGTCGAGACCAAAATCCAGTAAAAAGACACGGACCTACAGCTTATAGTGGGTTCTGAACTACTCGGACACAACGTTATTTATTTTTGGTTACAGATTTGTCGTCAATCGGATTTGATTCCCAGATCTCACACTTCTTTCAGTGAGTTGAAACCCGTTTTTAACTAATTTAAACTTGTCACACAATGCCTTATAAAAGAGGAAAAAAGGAATGAAGTATTTAATAAAGTTGAAATTAAAAATTTCTTCAGCAAAATGATATTGTATTATATAGTAAATTGACCGTATATACGTATATACTACGATAAATGTCAAATTGAAAATATATCATTTCTTTACAATAAATAAGATATTCAAGTTATTTACCAGGGCTTACTAAAAATGTGATATTTGTGGAAATAATATTTATTGTTTTATATATATTTTATACATCCTTGATAATAATCATGATTCCAAATCAGTAAGCCTTCTTTGTTCTACTACATATTTGCCTCATCATTGATGTTTGTATCATATCTATAACCTTTTTTGAATTTTATTATATTTTTTTATTAAAAAAAACGCACAGTAGTAAATTGAAGCTCAAATATTTTTATTTTTATTTTATATTTTTTGAAAATAACAATCAAAGCAATATTCGTACAAATTGTCCATATGAATGTAGCTGCTCAGTAGTACAAATTATAGATTATTATTTGTATTTAACTTTGCATTGTTGCATTTTTCAGAATTGTTCGTATGACACAAGACTAATATGTTCAATATGTAACTAAAGCTTTGGGTCTACGACAACTACGAATCTTTATTGAAGATGATAAATTATCTTCTCTCATCTCAGCAGAGAAATAATGAAACAATGAAAGTGTCAGAATAACCCGGTAATATTTACTTTTCAATTACTGTTAGAAATGTCGGTTAATTTGAGTTTGGAATACAATAAGTGTACAAGTGGAAATAATTATAATTGCGTTTGCAGAAAGCTACATTTGCAAATTAGTTGTGAACTGCGGGAGTGCGAGTATGCCAGTAGCGAAACGCCTGACATTCATAAACTACATTACATTTAACTTACGTATTATACAGTTTATTTCCACCTAATAAATATTTCACACACACTTTTGTATAAAAGCTGAACAATGCTGATGCCATTATCCTGAACAACAGTCGCTATAAACTACACACGATGTTCAATTTACTGGATGTACTTACGATTCAAACTTTCCGAATAATTTCCCAACAAATACGTGTATCGATACATATACACAAATTTCAGTTGCTTTTATTTTTTCATATACCAATGCATTAAAAATTGAATTTATGTTCCTTTAAATAGTAATATTTGTACATAATTCTCTATTTATTGTTAAGTTAAAACTGAATACGAAGAGTATTGTTGCGTGAATCTAGTACAATGGGCTATATGACCACTCTCGAATTGAAAGAAAAAAAGTATAAAAATTAAAAATTAACCATTGTGACTACCAATAATAATGATAAAAACTAAATATTATCTTCTAATTTCACTGAAATTCGCAATTAATATGTAACAGCGCTCTACCTCTGACGTCACCTAGGAGAACGAGAGAGCAGTTTACAATGCTAAAAGTAGGAATTTAATGAACTTATTTATTTTACTTAAATGATATCGAATAAATGTTGCTAATGATAAATTAGTCATAATTATTAATGAAACAATATATGATATATCAATTTAGGAAATTAATAGAATAAAATTAAAATATTTTGATATTACACAACGAATGTTATAATGTAAATCTGGTTGGCATTGAAGTCCCTGACGAGTCTCGGTGTGTTTATTGTTTGGTTACCATGGTTACGGGTTAGAATCAGGTAGCAAAAGGTTCGCGCGGGTCGCACTATATCTTTCTCGTTCTATTAGCATCTCTCTTTGTCTAATTCTCCTAGGTGACGTCAAGATATCCCCTCTCTTAAAACTTTATTAATGTTTTTCTCCCGAATTATCAATAATTAAGCGATTAAAAAAAATACGGGTATTTTTATTTTTGGTATAGAATCATAAAATGGAAGAAAAAAAAATGGTCATATACCCCATTATCTAGTTCTTATGCCTCATATGTACAAGAAAATAGATAAAAGCTCCAAACTTGTTAATGATGTAATGAATATATCTCATGATCTGCTTTGTTTTCAAGAAGGGTAATAATTATTGATGTCTAAAATATACATGGTTAGAGTTGCCTAAAATTTGAAATTTAAAAGTGAAAAAAATGAACTAAAGGAACATATTAATATACAGAAAATTTTATTTATATAAGATGTTTTCAAACTTTGGGTAAAAAATTGAAAACTATATAACATAAACTGATTATAGAAAAAATATTATATTCTTAAAAGTAAAGGAGGTTTACTTACTTACTGAATTGAAATTATTTTTGTTTTACAGTCAGTAAGTTATATAGAACCTTTCATTTTTCCAAAGCTATAAAAACACTTTATGTAAGCAACAGTAAAAATTAAAATAATTAATACCTTTATTTTAAATGCCGTCAGAAACATTAGCAAAACAGTTTAAATTCAATTAATGGGGAAGAAAGAATATATATACTGGCCTTGTCTGTCTGTAACACGACGACAACAAATACAATTTTGTCAAGAAATATACGGTTGTTATTGGTAATCGCCTTGAATGAGCAGCGGGAAGATCTGTTCTAAGGGATTCTCTGCCCTGGTTCACCGATGGTTGAAAATTGGACACAGGAAGAACTGGAATGGGTATGCTTGGCCTACATTACTGAATTAAAGAATCCTTAGGCACCTGCTTCACAATTTTCAAGCTGAGATTTACGCAATAAATGTTTGTGCTCATATAAACCTAGAGAAATGTCTAAAGGAGCAACAATAAATATAACGACAGACATTTAGGCAGCTTTAAAGGCACTAAATGCCTTACTTGTAAATTAAAGCTACTCTGGAACTGTAGGGATATCCACCAATTGCTATTCAAAGTAAACCATGTCACCCTATATTGGGTATCAGGGCACGAGGGAATCCTAGAAAACGAGAAAGCTAATGAAAAAAGGGGCTAAACTTTCATACTACGGACCGAATGACTAGCCGTAATCACAGAGAGACTCAATTAACTAAGAAAGAGATATCTTACGGCAGGGCAAATGAGATAAAGAGCTTGACTCCTAGGACTATAATTGGCTTCATTAGATAACTAGAACTGTTTCCGGAAAACTAAGTGAGAGCTGTCTTAATAGATCTTCTATGTTACGGTGACAAAAGCGATAAAATGCTTAAACCCTCGTTTACGTATAAAATAATACAATACAAGTAAAATATTTAGCAAATCAAATACTATATTTTTTATTTATGTTGTAATATTATATTCTGTCTTTTAAATTTGCGTCCTTATTTTACTTCTTGCCTTACCAGAATGCTAGTAAAAGTATAAATTTAAAGTTTATGGGCACCTGCAATAATTCAGCATGGGTGTGTAAGTGTTATGAAGAGAGCGAGTTGTTAGTGTTGGCAGCGCAAGAATTCCACGTGGTGCAGTAAAGCACGAGTTGCATTATTCACCAATAAATAACAGCATCGACGCGGATGATATGTGGCGCCATCACAGTCGAGCCCGGATGTATTTTCTAAAATGTATGGTTTGTTGCCATTTCGCCGGATGAAATATGGAGCAGAAAGTAGCGCTGAATTAGAGACATAAAAAGTAAGTCGCAGCTCGCACGAAGATGATAAACGTCGGCGTAAACACGGTGCGGAGCGGGGAAATGGCGAAATAATAAAGTAGAATAGCGCCCAGCGCCAACGTGCATCGACCCACTGCGCTGCGGCATCGAGATCTGCCGCTGCACTAGGATTTATCACCCGGATAAATACGAGCACCAGTAATTAAAAGATTGCGCCCTGTACAATACTCTCACCTACTATATTACCATTTCTATTTTACTCTCAACCAAATATTCATACACCTGAAACGCATTTTCTATAGTACTATAGAAAATTTATCAAACATACCGAATTTTATGCATAATCTCCAATACTTACTTGTTAGGTTAGGTTAGGTTAGCTTTAGATTAGGATTAAGTTTTTTTAATACATTGCTACCTCTTTATCAACTTTTCAAAATTGTATATGATAGTTTATAGGTATTTCCACATTACAAAAGATTAACGTCAGTTTGTATTAATACAACAAAAAAAATCATGTCTCATGCAACAATACCGTACTAAATTAAAATTTTAAACATCAATTCGAATTTTGGTGTTTATATGATATGGTTTTGGTTTAAGTTTGATTAAAACTTTAAACTTTATTAGCTCAACAATGTATATTAAAATTATCGATGGTTTTTAACTAAACCCCTTTTTATTTTTTAAAATATAAAACGAAATGTGTAATTAATAAAATTTGATTTTGTCATCATCATTGGAAAATCATGGAATAAGAGTCTATTACTTGCATTTTAAAACTATTCGGCTTACACTCTCAGCGTTCACTGCAAAAGTTTTTATAATACTAACACATTTATTAGCAATACACTGTTAATAATAATTTAGTAAGGTACTATATATCATCCAAATCGATTGGACTGCCTAGAAGTGGATAGCGAACAAAAAAAACAGAAAAAACTATCGATAGTAATACCACTAAAAGTTTGATTTGGCCAGATATTTTTTTATTTATATGAACATTTAGTTGTTTGAAAAGATTTGTAAGACAAAACCACGAGAGCTTAGCTTGAGTGATTTTGACAGGACAAATCTTTGAAACAAATTGACATTAAGAAACCAAATGTGAATATTTATAAATAAAAAAATATTCCGCGTTAAAAATCAAACCAATGAACCAATTGTGTAGTTTAAAATAATTTTATTTTTTTGACAACAAAAATATTGAAAAGGATGCTTCACCATGGAGAAGGTAAGGAAAAAAATATCCAATTTATCCACTTGCATTTTTTTCCTGTCTAGTGTGGAAAATAATGACAGCTTGCAATGCAAATCAAAACGAATAAGACAAATGAAAAAACAATTTTTCTCGCATTTACAGTTTTAAATAAACAACAAATATTCTGATTCATACTTGTATTATTAAAATTCTTTATTTGTGCAAATTAAGCCGGTATTATTAAAGCATAAAAAAAACGACCACAGGATGTGCCAATGAAATAACGTATATGGTGGACAAGTTCTTTATGGTTTTTTACAGAATAATTCCAATCAAATTATATTACAACCGACCAGAATAAACGAAAATTCAATTTTTTAAATACAGACTCTAAACCCATTTTCTGTTCCTTAACACAGAAACATGGAAAACGAGATAAATACTATTTCTGATCAAATAAAAATCTCACCGAACATCCAGAGATGTTATATTTTTATTTTGATCCACTTTTGTACTCCCCACTTATAGCTACCCTCGCGTATATCAAATCTCCATAAATCATGCTGGAAATCCCACAGAACAAAACAAGTCATTGACCATGCACCTTGCATTCATCATTCTCTGAGAGCAGCGCTCTCTTTACGAGGCTGCGACAACCGATACTCAATTTATCCCAAAGTGCGCGCACATCAGCCGGGATCAACATGTCGTAACTGTGCATCCCGATCCTAGCCCGTGCAGAGAGAGGGAGGTAGACAGACGTGGACGTCTCCCAGAGGACGCCAAGCCCCCGAGCACCTGGATAAAACATGGGGATGCACACTGCACTGGGAAATTGAATTCGGGGGTTTACTAGCCTGCTGGGTTTCTCAGGAAGTTGTAAGTTAATTGGAAAGATAATCTTCAAGAATTATGAAGATAGGAATTGCTCTATCGCAAGGTTTGCTGCTTTTTATTTAATTAGAAATAACGTATTTACACAGACAATTCACAGATTACACTCTGGCTTTTATACGAACAAATCGGGGCTAAACTTGTAAGAAAGTATTATTCTACTCTCTTTATTAAATACGACTTTTATTATTTATTAATTTTATACTCTTTCTCATACATTTTTCTTATAAGAAAATGATAGACACACTTATGCCTTACACAGAATTCGAACAAAAAGCGTATAAAGTTGAACAATAATTTTCGAAATTTTTGATAAAAATGGAATGCTATCTTCTACCTAGTGATTCCCAAAGTGGGTGATACCGACCCTTGAGAGACACTGGAACGATCTAGGGGTGCGATAGTAGCTTCGGGTGCATTTGGGGAGCATTGAATAAAATTAAGGAGGGGGTGTAAGCATAAAGAAGAAAGAGAAAATAAGAAAAAATTTTAAAAACTGTCTGTTTATATTTCATTGTGTCCCAATATTTTCCAAATGAAAACACATAATGCAAATTATCACCGATGGACGGTCAAATCTGCCGGACAGGTCTTAAGAAACAAGTGTTGGTAGACGGTTATTTAATGCTTTCAAAATAGAGCCGAAGATTGACACAATAATAGCAAGCAGCGCACCAAGTTCATCCTTCTTATCAGGATTATATTTTATGTTATTCGTAATTTTTGTTATCATATTAACCTTTGTTATATTCATTTTCTGTGATTTTAATAAATAATTTCATACTTCAAGGCGTCTTATTTACAATATCTTTCTTTTCTATATTCTACGACGTAGGTAGAAATATAGATACATATTTATCTTTCTGATTTTTTGTTTAAAGAATGTAGATTTCCAGGGCGCGCTTAGAAATTTCACTTTTGAAAAAGGGGCGGTAGGCCAAATAAGTTTACGAACCACTGTCCTATAATAAATCGGTCGGCTAATATAAATAAAGGCTGAGGATATATGGTATACATATAATGATCATTAGATAAATTCTCAATAGAAATTAATGTACATTAATATAATTCTCAATAGAAGTTAATATAATTGAAATTTCTTGTACATGTGTATATGTCATGCACTTTTGACTTTAAATGAAATATAGAGTCAAAAGTGACACTGTAGTTATTTCTAGATTAAACCCAAAAATGAATAATTTAACAAGATAGCAATATTAACCTCACCATCAACAACATCAATTATTACTCGATGACTTCCGATCCGAGAACGAATTCAATTCATATAGAATAAGAAACCATGTTTTTGGGTAAACTTTAAAATTAGAAATTGAAATTATGTATTAACCTGATGTGGAATTGACTTATAAACTAACTATTTTCTCATTTTAAATTTGAATCTATAATGGGATGATGGAATTTACCGTAAAAAGTGAAACAGATAGATATTCTCAGCGGCACGAGAAAAATCTTTTGGGGATAGGCGACAATTTTCAGCAAGGAATTTTTAATTAAAACATCTCTATACTTGACATTTACAATTAATTAATTTTTTAGCAAAAAATACTTAACAAAGATTAAAATTTGAAAGAATATGCAGATATTATACCTCGCTGTTGTGCAGTATGATTATTTTTTGGATTATTTTGTGTTTATTATCGTTTGCAACAAATCCTGAAGAAACGTACTTCATTAAAAGGTCATGTTCTATTTTTTTGTTTCTGTTTCACCGTTTTAATGTTACTTCCTTCAAATTAGTAAGTTGTTGAATAGCAAAATGATGGTCAAGAGTATTTTTTGTGTTGTGTTGTGATTCAAAAATATAAAGTAATTATTTTATAATCACAATATACAGAAATATTCTAATAAAATATCAATTAATTAATTTGGAAAAGGATGCTACTGAATTTCTTCTGAACTTTCTTGTTAAAAATAGTTTAAATTAATATCCCGATGTAAGAGCTTAATCATTTTGTTCAATACAAAAATCCGTAAGTTAAAAGTAACAAAAGAGTGTAACTCGGCCACCTGATTAAGTACTTTTTTGTTATTGGTAGGGAAAACGGTGTGTCTTGAAACTTAAAACTGGTAAACGTTATGGTCACAGTATACGTACATAATATTCTGTCTCATTAAAAATGTAACCTAGAAATGCCTACAACTTTACCAGTTAGGCAGTTAATGCTTTGATCATTTAACCCTATTTGGATTCAATGTCCGGCGTTGTTGCTTATTCTTAATTTAAACAAAAAGTCCGCAATAATTAAAACACTGTAAGTTTATTTCCTTGTCCAACCGGTATTTGAAACTCAACTATGCAAAACACTCGCCGCTTCCATATCTCCATCACCCACTTCCCTACATCTAATTCCCAAACTCCCTGAGTTCTCCGTGTCTCATTGCGCCGAGGGACGTCAGCGGATACCGCACTCAACACCGGGAGTGATACCCTCACCCTCCCACATTTTACCAGGAGATGTCAATCATGCGTGCATGCTTCAAGGGGGATGTACACGAGTTGCTTACACTTGTGTGATTACAATTGTTCTCACAAAGAGGATTTTTGGGTAATTGAATCGGAGGTAATTGACTTACGTGTACGTAATGGGGTAGATGGGAAGTAGTTGAACGTGATTCTTACCTAAAACAAAAGAGACTTACATTAACAAGGGGATACATACAAAGTCATTTTTAAACACTCAAATATATTTCTTTTAGTATTAAATTACAAATAATTTTATTTATTAGAGTCCATTACTAAACTAAAGTTTTGTTTTGTAAAAAAAAATTGTTCCTTATAAATGTAAAAGTTTTCATTTGAAATGTTATTAATAAAGTGAGGCGGTATTATTACGAATCACTTATTTATTAGTACAATATATATTTTAAGTGAGTGAAATAAGGCATTATCCATTATTTAGATTTAGATTCTCACGAATGTATAATGATACTTCACTAACGTGTCACATACGACGTTCTATCTTAGTTACAGTAGCAGTTTTCTATACGAAATTAGTTTAAATATCTAAATGAAAATGACGTTTTATGAAATAATGAACTTAGTAGAAGAATTTATATAATTAACTTCGAAAGCACATCGGAAACGTGTAAGTTTTCGAAAAAAAAAATCATAATGATTGAGGGAATGTTATTAATCGGTTGACATGGTTATACTATTTCAAAAATGAATTGTTGAAATATGACAATATAAACGGAAAAACTTTTAAATATTTTATATAGAAAAATAAGTAGATTCCTACGGTGCACTGTTGCAAATAACGTCACGAGATTATTTGTATTTCTGATAAAATGCTTTTCCGAAATGTGATATTACATTATTATTTTTAATTTTAAGAAAAATTCAAAATATCTTATGGCACTACTACAGAAAGAAACAAAAATGAAGACTTTTTGGTGGCCCTACATTTTCATTAGCATTTTAAATACAGATAAATAATCGAATTAATAAAGTAAAGCAACATTGGAAACTATAAATGAAATAAAATAAATAGGCTACGGTAGTTTAAATTATTAATAATTATTAGTACATTATGGATTATATTGTAACATTTTGTGTTTTTAAAATTAAAAATGTGAACATTTTATTTATATAGGAAATGATTGCTGTTATTAATTATGTAATACCTAGCCATATAAATAAATAAAAAATTCTGTGCGATATAAAATTATATTGCGATTTAATTTTTTAACTTATACATTCATCTCATTCAATTTATGACAACATAAAAGAAGCCATTTATTTAAAAATATTTATTTTAATTTAATTTTGCAAATATTATACTACAATCTCATCTATCGTTTTTACAGTTAATGGAAATATCATATCCCAAATAAATATATTCCAAATAATAAATATTTATTAATAACAAGAACAATATTGAAATAAATATTCATGAATTTGGTATCAGTAATCTGCATTTTTGTTTGGGAGTCGAAAGCAGCAGCCATTTGTATTTTCATATTCATTTACATTTCCAAATATATAAAAACCCACTTGTCTTCATATATTTAGCATTAAAATCCTGGAGGAAAATATAGCGCGATGACATAAGCACTAAGCTCGTTACTGACTTCGCACAAAACTTATAAAATACGATTATCGTTAGGAGTAAGTGCTTAAAACCGGCGCAAAATTCCAAACTTCAAATTCTCGACGACATACTTTTCCTGCTCCACCCAGTCTAATCTCGTTCGGAGTTTTTGTCAGATTAACTGCTCGATAAATTGGCTATAAAATTATGCAGCTTTCCGTGCTGCACTTGCGCCGTCTATAGCAAATTGCTCATTAATACCCACACTGCGTTAGCGGAGCTCATTAATACAATTCATTTTACTAGCATCATCTTGTTGCCTCCTGATACCTAAATCCAAATTCAATATTATGTTGAGTAATTCAATCACTTACTGGAAGATTTATTATATTGCAAATGAACTAATGCTAGGTACACAGAATATAAACTATAGTACAATAGCGATAGTACGAATAGAATAAATCTATGATTGTTCATATTATACAACTGATCATATTCCCGATGGTGTATAACCAATAATAAACAAAAGCCATTTGATAATTACAAGTGACCCACTTGAGTCCCGAAAATTCTAACATTTACCAATAATTTAGATATACACTCATGTCATCAATTTCGGTTGCATGAATTATTAAACAAGCATAGAAGAGACGTTATCTCATAGTACATGTTACATATGCTATCTGCGTCCAATCAACAAAAATTAAATAAATACAGTAGTGTAACAGCAATAACGGATATTTTCAAATATTTTAAAAAAATGACTATGTTATTCATGTCATATAGGTAATAAAACACGCATGAAATAAATATATACATACATTTATTAATTATTATATATAAGGCTACACAATAAATTGTCAAATTTCAAAAGAGTGTTATATTACTGGTGAATTTCATTGTATTTCATTTTTTTAATTTAAAGGTCTGGATGTTTTATTATTTGTTTATCGGTTGTAGAAAAAATAAATAATACGTATTTCACTTTTATTAAGTTTCAGTAGTTTTTATATTGTAAAATAGTACCTCCATATGTACAACAATTAATAAAACATTTTTCAGAACGCATAGTAATTGAATCAAATATCTTTTTTAGTTTTAGATCTATCATTTCTTTTTTATTTACTAAACCCTATTCAATGTATTCAATGTATATTACTTATTTTATATCAGTATTTAAAGTGACATTATGTCAATATATAAACAGACAATTAATAAATTGTACTAATAAAACTTAAAAATGATTCATGCTAAAAAGTTGTAATTTTCTAAATCTACGTACTTATAATATTTTACAAGGTTAAAAGAAGAAATAGAATATTATTTTAGTTTTCTTATATCGAATAAATTACAGTTCGAAATTACCCGTCTTGAACGTGTACTTTAAAACTTTTTAAGACATTAAACGATATAGGGAAGTTTCATGTCATCATTACTTATTTATTGCTTCCAAAAACTTGTATTTCAAACTCCCATTTTATGGCTTCCGATAAATATTAGCTGGAATAAATAGAAATGGATCAATACGAAACAGTGAGTCAATTAAAAATATAAGATATTTGTCGGAAAGCTGAAATATTGATCACTCCGTTGCACGCAACCATCAAACTAGAGCTGGAACTCGAGCGTCTATCATTTGCGTATAAATAATAAATGCACCACCATATTTCGACGTATATTCAATAAATTGTAATACTCCACTCGTAAATTCACGTCACATCGATCCGTTAAAAATACCACGGAGCAAATTACATTTTAAAACACAAACATCATCAGTCCCTTCATTAATACTATTATCCGTATATTAACTATAATATGAAAATGAAATATGGGAAATATAATTTGCTAAATTGAATTAAAAATGAAAGCGACCATTTGGGGTAATAGCGTTTCGGAAATTTCATTGTTTGACAGTAGTGGCATAAAATTGCAGGTAAATATTTAATATTAGCGGCATGGCAAATAATCGCGAATCCTAGCCAACGTGGATAATGCGTATTAATTTGACATTTGAAATACGGCTCCTGAAGGGATCTGTTTCAAATTGCCGCGGCTGGAGTCGGGGACAGGACAGTCGGCGGATGATATGTTTATTCAATCCCGACGTCGTATTACTCTAACCTCCTCTGACAGACACACATTTTTCCCAAAGTCAAATATTATGTGACAGTGAAAAATATTTTACTAACCCGACTCTGATTTTGATATGTGGATTCCGAACTTTATTTATGAGATTTAAAAGGTTTTATATCAAACATTATTCACAATAATGCAAATACCAGCAAGGCTAACTGACGCGGGTATATTATATCACTGATGTTATTGTTTCAGATGGATTTCAAATGGAATGAAGAGCAATTTATAAGAAAAACAGCAGGTTGTACCATCCCTACATAAACCAAAAATGAATAGAATAACGCTCTTTTAGTGGCGAATTTGGGGAGGGGGATCATCCACCTCCTTAAACAAGTATGGTTTTTGGATTTCGAATATAATAATATTTAAACCTGAAGTGCACAGACGTTTCATACGCATAGACATTATAAATATAAGACTGTAAAACTAATCGTTAGATGTATAGATAAGGTACCTAATGCTTGAGAGTATATTTAATGTTCCAGGTTTCTTTTCCAGAAATATCTCTATTTCTGCAAATTATCAATACAAAAGAAATATTTTCGCAAACTCCTTTCATGCGTTCAGAAAATTTTTGATTCGTCATTTTATTTCTATAGAATCTAATTACTTATAAATTTATTTAGGAAGAAATAGGATTTTATAAATTATGCTGCTTTTTGTTATTATGTATGCAAATATATTTTTAATAAATTTAAGATATTTAATATTAAAATTAATACAAATAACCTGGGTTAAATGTACTAGTTTAGTATTTGAATATAGATATGTATAAATAATAAAATAATAACAGTCTTGAATTCGATAATTTGACATTTGTTCTTCTTAAATACTTTTTCTTTATCTGGTTGCATTATAATATAATACTATGTTCGGTATAGCTTATAAAAGAAGGACAAAGAGCGAACTACTTCAAGCCATAATTAGTTATTTCATTTTTGAATAAAATATTGATAATTTTAAAACAAGAATTTGTAATGACACATGTATGTGTTAAGAGTTTCAATTACAATAAAAAATGATTATAATTGGGCTTGTGGGAGTTATTACAGTAAATAAAAAAGAATGACCTAATTCAATTATTGTATAGAATGATTAACTTAGTTAATTATAGAATTATATAATATGTGTTGCAAATTTAAACCAATTTTGTTATTATACTAATATTTAAATTTACTTTATATTAAATATACAAATTTTTACATGCGCATATTTAAAAAAGTAGCACATGTTCTAGGCCACATACGAGCAGATCCACGATAACTTTTTTACTACTTCTCATATATTTTTTTCACTTTACGCCATAAAGGAATTATGTTTAGGTAGCGTAGGAATTTTACTACTAAACATAATTATATAACATGAACACGACTATTCACTCTACATATTAAAATTCTGCCTCGGTGTTACACCTACTAAAACATTATTTAATTTTAAAATAGCGCCAGTAATTTGATTATACTGGATAACATATAATAAGCGGATTTGATTCCATTGTACATTTGTCCTCGTAATGTAAAAACCGCGTGATAAAATGTAATTGTTTGTGCTTTGTATTAAAACTTTTATATATAATTTCTAGGACAAATATGGACTACATTTATCAATAATTTATATATTCGCGTAATGTTTTATAAGGCCTTGAGGTAAGCAACGATTACACGTATGCATTTGTGTGGAATAACAATGTGCATTATTAAAAATAATGACACTGCAGACACGCACTAGTAAAATACATAGCACAAATAGCTAATGGCTACAGCACATACATGCAATGCAATGTACAATACACACGGTCCGGGACTGGAAAATGTGCTCGTAAACATTAACTTACATCGATTCGAGACCTTTCTAAAGTTTTCAATCGAATTATACAATTATGTGAACACAGAGCGTTATTGTTAATATTCAAGTGTACCTTTAACCTTTCCAGAAAAACTAAAGTATATTCGACTTCAATAAGAATTTATAAATAACAAAAATAAAATGTGTACATTACGTTCGTAATTATAAAAATGTGTAAATAGTACTTATTAATTTTATTACCTGCACGTTTACTTTCTTAGAGATAAAAATAATTGCTTGTATAAAATATGAAAAAAAGATGTGCGTACAATGAAAAACAGAAGGTTGCACTTACTCCTAATTATTAATAGAAAACGAGTACTAAAAAATATATATTTGTACATAATATTTAAATAATAATAGTAGTAATAATAATAAAAAAAAATTGTCCATCCTGTTTTTTACATTGTTGATTCTTACAAAATTTTAAACTTTTAGTTTTGCTCATTAAAGTTATCTCTATAGCAACGAGTGAGTAAAAGTAATGAGTGTAAGTTCACTTTGAAATATGTGACGTCATAACTAATATACTGACTCGAGTATTCCGCTTTATTATGTTTACATTTACAACTGCGTTGTAGTCTAGAGTAATGTAATAATATTTGCTACTATTCTATCCACGTATACTGGTACTTAGAAAACTTATCTTCAATTACTGTATACATAACTAGAAACGTCAAAACAATAATAAAGAGCCATAAAATACGTGATACTAGTAGACTTTCGGACGATATGAATTTTTATACCCCATTTTTTAAATTATTTCACCGGGAAGCGGTGACTCAACTGAATATAGTAAAATTAAAATAAGAAGTGAAGAGACATCATCATTTTTTAACTAGAAAATGACGTCAAGAAATATGTTTATTTGTGTAAAAATGATTTAAATTTTAATAAATAAAAATTATAAAATTCTAACATACCTCTCGAACAGCCTTTAACATAAAAACTAATATTAGCAACACATTATGTAGATAAATTGACAGTTTACCCAATTGGCGTGACAGTTCAACCGATCGGCGTGACAAACAAATCACTTATATAATTATATAAAACCATTTGAGAATGCAAAAGCATTTCAAAATCATATATCAAACAACATCTTTTCCAAAACTATGTCCCAAAATTAGTAAAAATGCAAAGAGAAAATTTTGACCTTTATTAAATCAGATATTCTTTGACAGTTGACAGCATAAATCAAACAATTGTTTTAAATTATATCAATTTTCATGGGAAATATTTCAATACTTCTTTGTTTAATACCATTAAAATAATATCAGAAAACGACAAAGATAATAAGGTAACAAATTTGATTAAATTGTGACCATTAATTTTACCAAAAAAAAAAGCTGGATTCAAAAGACAAAACAATAATTTTACATGTTTATAGTTATCACGTAAATATTAACTTCTCAAGACAGTTTACGAAAAAACTACGGACATTAAACGTTGAAGGCACCACGGTCATTATAACGATACGCTCTTAGTCGACGTACATCCTTGAGGCCACTAAACCTCGCATCTTACGTACACTGCATCCTTATAACCTCTTTGATATCCGAATTACTATGACACGTTACACAATTAGGGGTTGACACTAAATACCTCATTCCTTTAGGCCTAGTTCCTCCTAGATATGTTGTGCAGAAGAAAGGAAAAATCTGCTAGTATGGCTATCAATAATCAAATATTTCATAAGTATTTGACAGTTATAATGTGACAAATTTGGTAGATAGGTTTAAGTGAGACCTATCAGTGTCACATTGTAGGGATAGAAGAGAGCTTGCCATTACATAGCTGCCCCTTGGAAGTTTCGTTTTCTAGTGTCCTTAAAACAATCCTATTGTTCGGCACTCGGTTGATTCCCCTCTAGACATGAAGCAGCAGACGGAACCATTTCGCTGTGAAAACATTTCAATAACTAACACAGTGGAGATCGTTTCTCGCGGTAACTTCCCAACTCCAAGTTTTCTTACGCGGCAAACTTCCGCCAGTGCAAGCCATAAAATCGTACTTATTTCGCGAGCATACAACAGCCCAAAGTCCTTGACAATCTGATAAGTTCCTGTGCTTGTAGGTCTCAAAACCTGTCACCGGCAAACTTGTTTTATGTTCAGCTGCGCATACGGTTACTTCCGCTCGGATTCCGCAAATTTGGGGACTTTTTGCTCCGTTGTTCCCGACGCCACCAGCTTTGTTCAACGCTCAACAAAAGTAAATTAAGGCTTTCAGCCATATTGATCGTTAACCACGATTACGGAATGAAATTCCCTGTAATCATTATATTACGTGCAAAATGTGTCAAGCTTTATTCATGCCCATGTTATCAACGGTATTTATGTTTTTTTGTTTTACTTAAACATACACAAATTACTGACATTGTTAACTTTTTATTATGCGGTACACAACCAATCAATAAAATTACACTCTTTATACCCACAAGAAGCATTAACAGTCTAGAAGGATAGATAAAAAGTACGCGTATATGTATCACAAGAATATTTTATTTGTATTGCAAGCAATATATGAAAATTATTCAAATTCAGATTTCAATATTTTTGATCAAGCCATTCATAACTAAATCTTGGATATTCCGACTCAACGGGTAAATATCAATATTTGAATTTGACCTATATAACCACGAATTTCAACAAATCCTTGCTCTATAACCTTTTGTAAGTAAAATATAATGAAAAATTTTAATACTTTAATTAATTCACAGCAAAAACAAATAACGGTAAAACAATTCAGCTAAATCCTACATATTTTTTATTTAAAAACAAAAATATGTAAGACAACATATTTAAGTACACCATAAATTTTCATATTTCATTTTCAAATTCTAATTTAGAATAATTTCAATTTATAATTTAAAATAATAGGTAATAGCTAGGTATCGAAAATTATTTCACTTGTAAACTATTTAGTACTTCAGAGCGCTTCAGAGTCTATCAGCCTGTACGGATGTTGATTAAGTCGAAGTGTACTCGATTATCTTTGGTAAGAACGTAGTCACTCAGTTGTTTTTTATATTCTTCCTATAAGCAGCGTACATTCATTTCAACATATTTTTTATGAGAGTTTTGATATCATTCGATTATATTCGAATAAAAATTAAATTTACTGAGATTAAAAGAGGATTAGGTTTCGTCTCAGTTACTTGTACATAAAATTCTATATATAAAGTTCAATAACTTACTTTTATATATAATTAATTTTGCATCAATTTTAAATTTGTTATTAATTTTAAAAAACATTTATCCAACATTTAATAAGGTTATAGCTAAAGTGATTTTAATCCATATAAATATCAAATGCATTAAATTATACTAAATGCTGATTGATAAGTAAAGGTTTCGTGGAATATATTTTTCACGTAATTTACTTATAATATAACATACTTGTAAGTTTATCAAATAATATGAAACTACTGGACAGTTTTGTCATTTTACTGATTAAAATTTTCATAGTGCTTGAGTAAGATTGGGTTAATAAGGGGATATTGTTAATGTTTCATTTAACCTTTACAATACAAACATGAATTTTTTTTCTAATTTGTTCCAATAATAATTATAATTATAAAGACGAGAACTCCTAAGTTGAGAGGGAATAAACGAAGATTATCAATGTTTCATATATTATAAGAACAAATAAATGAAAAAAAAATATGCATGACAAAACACAATTTTATTCGAAAATAGTTATTTTTGTTTAGTTTAGTGCACTAAAAATATTTCACGCAGATAATAGAAACAATATTTTTTCTACAACTAACTTGTATCATTATTATAATATTTTTATTTATCTATATGATTTGAATGAAGAAATGTTTTCTATTACCGTGAAATAGTTATTTGTCAAACTAGAGAAGAAAGCGTATCTTTTTAGCACTCGAGCTCGAGTTTGACGCACATGTACAGTGAGTGAGGCATTCAAGTGAGAGTACGGAAAAGTGATTTACTTTCGTGTTAGACGCAACATTTTTTCACGACATATTTAAAAATCGATTTATTCGAACGAAAAGGCACACCAACATAATAAGTTAAAAAATTAGGTTATATAAACTATGTCAAAGTAACCTAACAACTGTGAAGAAATTGTCTTCTTTATGCATTGTTATTAAATATAAATGTTAACATTTTTTGACAGTTGTAGAAAAAAATATAATTAGAAAAAACTTCAAAAAATTTTATACAGATGAAAAATATAATGACAAATATTCTTAAACAGAAAATTGAACTGCAATATGAGAAATATTTGTACTAAAAAGTTGTTTTCAAATTTGAAATTTATGAGAATGAAGAATAAATTTTGAGTTTTATTTAAATTTGTCTGATCCCAAGGTAAAAATGTTTGTAATATCTGATAAAAGTGTAGAATTCCCGTTTCTGACCTACATACATTAAGTAAAGCCCCCGATGTATATTTCTATTTATAAAGAAAATATCGTCGTGTAAATCCCAGGGTCGGGAAATCTCGCGGATCCCTTCAGCCGAGCCGAGGCTGAAGGCGAAGACGCCCTCGACATCCCCTTAAACCTCAACACAACATTTTTTCTTGGTTAGCAGGGCGCGCCTTTTTGCGCATCTCAAATGTTCATCAGACAAACAAAGTGGGTTTTTGCGCTCGACAACGAGCGATGTTTTATACATGATGGCGCGAGCTACGAACGCCCCGCCCTGTAATTGCTTTTAGATTTATTCGGCTCCGGGCGTTTTATTAAGAGACGTCCTCCAAGCGTAAGATCTCTACCAAGCACTGACAAATTACAATTCGATAATTTATAAACTCTTCTAATCAGCGGAACACGGATTACTTAACGAGCTAATGTTTATGCAATGGATTTGCAATTTACTTTTTTCTCCCATTGTTGACAACTGTTTACGTGCTTCAAATTGCTACTGTTATTTTAAATAATTACCAACAAACCTAATTATCTTTTATCTAAATGTAAATTAAATAAATTTAATGATATTTTTCCTGTTTTCCCTGAATTTGTATGGCTTTCTAGTTATCAAATTTCGAATGTTTTCATTTTATTTGGACTGTATTAAAATAATATTCCTCAATATAAAATTTAATTATAAACAAACAGTTGTGGCAGTGGCTACCTGAAGAATGGAATCTAAATTTAGATTTTCACAAACGACTGCAATTAATCATACAAAATCTATATTTTTTTATTGATGGGGTAACGTTGATCGAGTAGGAGTTGATGTAATAATAAAACTTAGGATGCGGTCTTAAAAATTTTATTTGATTAAACCGATGTTTCTATCAACACTATGATCGTATTCAGGGTAAAATCGAGTCAAAATAAATAAAGACACGTTGAACAACATGGATAATATTATTTAAAAAAAAAATTAAATAAACTATAATGTGCAACAAGTTCGGAGAGGCGCCTATTTCCTACAAGGTGTGAACTTTCGGCACAAGACGAAGTCAAGTGCTGAAATCACACAAGGTGGGAAATAGGTGATTCTGCACGTATAGTACACTATAATTTTTCTATGACCACACTGCTAAACATTACAGAACAAAACTACATGCACACAAAGAGTACGCATGCACAGTGTTGGCAATTACTGTGAGAAATCACAAACGATTAAAAAATTAACGGACAGAAATTTTTGTGAAACAAATGTCGGTTTTAATCAAATAAAAACGTTTAAAACTGTCCTATTTAGAAATATTTAATTATAAGTTGATACATCAAAGAATATTGCTATGAAACCCAAAAATTACGTTGAACTCCATGTTTGTATGGTCTGGCTTAAGAAAGAATTTAATGTTTAATCACTTGATTATAATTGTTCTTTAAATCAGGCGAACCCTGACTAGAAAAAAAGTTCATTTATTCATTTCACTAAAAAGGAAACCTGATTACATGCCAAATCAATATTAATTTGGAATAACCTTTACATACCTCTTTTAATATCAAATAAAAAATCCCAAAACTAAAAATCTTCAATCTTTCTCTTCCTAAAGAAATATGATTTTGAAATTTTCAGTTTTTCATTATTTTGCTTATTTCACCTTTTAGGCGAACTATCTGAAAGTAGGTTCAGTACCCAAAAAAAAAAAACCTATACCTAAGAACCAATTTAAAAACGAAGTAAGTCGTAGTACAACTTTATATTCAATATGTCACCCCCAAGTCTCTTGAAATATAAATAACAACAAAATAAAATAACAATTTGTTATTGGCATGAAAAATGAAAACAGAAGTTGTGTTCCCGCGCACCCACGTGTATAGAGCGCCGCGGCGCCGGTGCCGCTTGTTATTCCACCTGCAGCGCGACGGCGGCGTCGCCATGGCAACGCCGGTCCCCACCCACGTGGCTGTGCGTTCCCGAACCGCTGCTGCCGCTACCACGCACGAAAATCGTTATTGCTTATAAAAATTGTAATTCCCTAACCCCACGTTGGACACTGAACATGCATGTCATCTTATGAAGATACGTTTTACGTTTTTAGTGTTGAATGTAATATCATTTATGTACAGCAAATTTAAATAAATAACTATTGATATGATAAATATAAATTATTCTTATTATTTAATGCACACGAAATATTATAATTTAGTTCAATGTTTTTATTTTTGATATATCCTGACTAATATACATATATCTTCATTTTCTGTGTCTCTACGGGTAATTTTTTTAAATTTATCTTTTTTGGTGAAAAGTAATAAGCTTTATAAAACTATTAAAAAAGGTAAATTCCAAGCCATTAATACACGAACTAATAATTCAGTTTTCTTATTACTTTTGATTCTATATGGAAATTATTATATTGTGTGTTATATACTTTTCATCTGAAATATCATATGGTTTTGAAAATCAAAGGATTTTAATTTGGATGGACCTAAAATATTGGGTAGATGTAAGTAAACGTAAATGCCGCTGATATCACCTTACATTGACTTTATTTTTATATTAGATTAGATTTTTAATGACTAATATATTGTTCAATGTTTCAGTTCGTCAACAATTAGGTACAATATATACATATTATAAAGAAGTCAAACATTATTTACAATTTTAAATCAAAACCTAACTATGATTCACAAATCTGATAAATTCGATAATACGAATTCTTCCGTTAAAAAAAAACTCTATCTTTAAATTCTTTAGTATTGAGATTTTTGATACTGTCTGGCAATGTATTATAAAAATCAAGATAAGAGTTTTTAACAGATTTCCTTAAGTCTAAATTTAGGTTTTCGTAATAAATTGGCCGATCTAATACCATACTCATGAAAATGGCTATTTTGTTTAAAACTTTAGAATTATTGTGATACAAATATGCAAAAAGAAATAAAGTAGAACCCAAAATAAAGTATTTATTACTTAAGTTTAATCAGTTACATATTCTAAATTATTATTTTTGCATTGCATTCTGTAACATGTATATATTTTTATAATGAATATGTCTCAAGTAAAATTGCTTTCTGCTCTATATACAAAAGAGACATAACAAATTACGATTTTATTGAAATTACATTTTATATCATTTATATAGATAGAGTGTATTTTTTTAATTAAAAGTATTTGTTTCTTATTTAATATTATTGCGTGTATCCTTCAATAATTATGTTATTTTGAATAATGGTTGTATTGATATACATTAAAATAATATCATAAGTTAATAGTAGAATGTGCTATTATAATCATATTTGGAACATAATAAAAACAGATAAAATATATAATCATGGAAAGCTACTATAATAATTCAAATATTTATGCCCGTATAAAACTCATAATAATAAAGTCATTACTGAGTAGGAAGCAATTTGAAAATGAACATAAAATTAAAGTGAATCAATCTAATGACAAAATATCAGAAATAAATGCTTTTCGCAAACCACATTGAAGAAATTAAATCAATAACATGTTATCGGAAATGAGTATGTATATAATAATCATGTATTTGCCCTACATTTGTAATGAAAATATTATTTGAAAAATCATGCCATGTAGAAGACATGCTACACATCCTATATTTTTAAACAATCGTTGCAAACTGTTTTTACCGTTACAGACAAAATAGTAAAGCCATTAAAAATGAATCGTGTTTTGAAACCAGGAATACAAATAACAAGTACGGACTATAGGAGGGAAGGGTGGTTCGTGGGAGCGTTTTGAAATGCACAAGACGTCCTCAACTCGTGCTGCACGCTACAGAACAAATACCGAGTCGCATCGATCACTAATTACTAATGAATGAGAATGCCCGTTCTAAGAAAACTTAGATATTCTTAAAGCGATGTCAGGAGAATGAGAAATGGAATGATAAATAAATAACCACCGGTCAAACATAATGAATTCCACCTGGCCCAGTCACCGATTAAATATACATGACACCGACGATGTAATTCTGTCGTTATGTGTAATCAAAGTATTAAATATTTTACAACTATAATACTGGGTAATTGGTAAATTACAAGGCAAGATGAACAAAAATAGCCGTGCGACAAATGTGTGGTATAAAGCAGGATGTTTTATGTATGAACTGGCTACTTTGTTATAAAACTATTTAAGGAAGATAGTGGAAATGACGGAGTCACAATAAAAAATCTTACGTATACAACAATATTTCTAGCTTTTAATTTACTATTTATTATTTACTACCAAGTAACAATTCAAAAATGCTTCTCATTAAATAAAATATTGAGAAAACAATGACTTATCTAAAATCAATTGAACCAATAACCCCGTTATAAAGGTGCTAAATAGTATACTCGTATTATGCACCAAGGTGTCGTTTCAACCGCCAGAGTATAATCTTTATTTATTTATTCATTTTGGGGGAAACCAACAGTAAAAAAAAACAATAATAGGTTTCCTCTTTTACACAACAACTACAATAAATTTCATAATAATAGCATGCATAAATACAAAGTTAAATGAGTACATAAACACTAATATCGAAATCTTATATACTATACAGTATTATTATTAATTACATCCATCATGAAAGTACGTATTTTACTAGAACTTGAAATAAAAATATCAACATCTTGAAAGAACGTATTGTAGTAATACATTGCTCTATTGATTTCTTCCCGAAATGCATACCACGCACGTAGCCAGGGAAATTCTAATGAATTTAGTTTTTTAACCAAATGTATCACAATATCTGAAAGTTTATTAAAAAATCAGACATTTTATTGAATTTATTGAATCAGGTAAAGTTTTTTGTTTAAAACTTTCGTAATAGTCCGTGTTTCTTCCAAGAAAGAAAAATTCAAAGTACATATCCCGCCACTACCCCCTAAAACACAACTTGGTTAGGGTCTGATGCATATGTTACATTTTTGTAACGAAAATGCCTGTTTAGAGGGACAAAACGGTGAAGGAGGGCAGAGCAAAAGCGCGTTTTGCTCCCTCTAAAGCGACTTTTTTCAACTCATTTTGCAGGTTACAAGATACAAAAAAGGATATTTGTGAATGTTTATCATTTAATTTATTGAATTTCGGAATTACATAGCCTGAACCAATATATGTAATTCGTAAATTATGATCTGTTAAACCTGGAGTTTTATTTAAAAACTATTATTGCAGACCGGTATAAAAGCATTACATTTCATAATAACAAAATATGCGAAATAATGTTTGGAGATATTTTTTTCAGTAAATACATTTTAAAGTTTAAAGCATTAAGTAAAGTTCTCTTTCCGGTTGACCAATTGTAGTCTAAATCTAATTAAATCTCCCCTATATTACAAAATGTTTAAATTCACATTTAAATAATTTTGTGCTTGACTGATATTCAGTTATTGTGTTTGTTTAAGAGACAGAAGGTATTTTTTGGAATAATTATAAAACTAATTTGTCGTTATTGGTATAACTAATGTTTTTCCCTAATTATTAAAATTATTATTTTTTATTTATTTAGCACATTTAATATTTTTCAATTATTGCATTAGCTTATATGTAAAACTTATATATATGTATGTAGTAAATAAGGGCAATATGATTATTGTAAATTAGATTAAATATTTTAAGACAAGAAATAACCAGCTATTCATAGGCAAGTATAAATGTTCGGATCCACTACCAAGATGTTTATTTGTATTCAACATTTGTCTATTTCTCTTTCACAGATTGATAGAATAAATATTATCATTTCTAAGTACTACAAAATACTAGTAGCAGATTGTTCGAAGATAATTACAATTCCCATAGTTGATTGAAATATTGGAACCAACATTACACCTACACTCAATCAATGAGTATGATGTATTGTGTTTAAATCCATGTATTCACTAATCATAATTTATTGTTAGCTTGACTAAAAATAAACAGTAGAATGCCAAATGTTTTTCTAATTTTATCTATAAATAATCCTACCAATTTGACATTTCTGCTTTTTACCTTTTTTTATTTCTAAGTGGAAGTCTTAAGCGATATATCGAATAAACTGGATGGAATCAAACATATTAAGTTAAGTTTCACTGATTTCAATATTTTGAAGATTTTATATATTTACAAATTGATATAATTATGTAAAATTATAAAACTTATCTTCATCCGCTCAAATCATAATGGATAAATAAAATAAATTTGGCTCAGGGCGCTATATATCTTGAGCCGGCCCTCTCTAAAAGTTTTAAAAAAACTGACGATGAAGTATAATGAACGCTATACCTATTTCTCAAGTGTAATAATACTGAATAATTGATAAATTACATGACGGAATGATCGTATACAGCCAATTGCATGTATTATTCACTCAGATAACTGTGTCATTTCGGTCTGTTTCAATGTATAATTACACATTAATTACCTCACGATTATTTGGTTTTGAGTAAACTTGCACGTGCCTGTTTATTCATGTTTCAACTGGATATGTATTCTTCGCCTCCGGCTGTTTCCTGCTGCTGATTTTGATAAATTATTATAATTGTAGTGTTTTATCTGTAATGCCCTGCATTTATGTGTTTACTTGAAAATTACGCTTAATTCAAGGGCTTCTACTTCGTGCACGTATTCCAGTTGACACATAAGGTAAATCATAAATTTTAACTGTAAACAAATTTCATGACGCTTTAATGCTACAAATGCGTCATAGAAATTACATGTTTTGCTAGTTTTATTTAATAAGCAACAATTAATAGAATACTGAATATGTAACGACTCAACAATCAACATATTATCATTAAAATGAATAAGAACACAAATGTGAAAAGATAATATGCTACTATTTCAATAAATTACAATTTTCTAAGACAGCTGCATACGAAGTATCACAGCACCATTTGAATATAAAGGTTTGTTGAAATTTATTTCAGAAATGTTCCTTGATTCTTATAAATATCTCCCAAAAGGAATATAGAACAAAAATGTGTTCTATATCTAGACAAGAATGTTTCCACTAAAGTGAATATAGACAGTTTGAAAAGAAATGTTACAATATTGAATGCTACATACAAAAATATAATTATAAATCATGATGAACATAGCATAACGAAATTTGACGATTTGTTATTATCTAATTTAAAAATATATAACTGATTATGATACCTATGTCAATTTCCATCAGTTAGAAAATTTGTATATAATCATTTTGAAACATTGTGATGAGAATTCCATTTTATCGAAATTGTTATTATAATCTAACTTACTATATATAACCCACACATCTATTTTGATATTTTTCGTAAAAAGTGAGACTTTGGAAACATTATTTTTTTATATGGCAATTTATCTGATGTTTTAGAAAAATCGCACAATTGTCGACAGTATTCGACAGAAAAGTTAATAAAAACAATAATATTAATTTCGCAGGTGAAAAAATAGTAATTGTCACTTTAGCTTGCAAAGAAGCTGAAAAAGGCAAAAAAGAAGAAGAGGAAAAAAATGGAAAAAAGAAGAAAAGAGTTTTCTTTCACTTTATGACTTGAATAATTAGTAAAATTATTTCTGCCGATCTGGTCGCTGGTCGATTTTTCCGATCTGTGCCACGCCGATCGTCTACAAGAGTGCGATAGGAAACAGTCGGATCGGCAGTTTATCTCTACTCGAGCTAGCCGAAAATATACGAAAATCATTTGTTTGCATCGGTCTATTTTAATTTGTATTGAGTTCTTAATGCTTTATATATATATATATATATATATATATATATATATATATATAAATAATGACTGTCGATGTATAAAAATTCATTGATTTAGTTAATTCTAATTATTTTAATCACAAAACGAAAGAAAACTGTTTCCATTTTTTTTTATTTTTTTTTATTTCAGCTTCTTTGCCAGCTAAAATCACAATTACTGTTTCTTCATCGGAAAAATTAATATTTTTATGTTTTTTCCGCTGTTTATCAACCGCCTGATATTCTTTTCTTCCGATTACTGCTTACTAGTATGTGATAAAATTAGATACTCTGTGCCGGTCGGTTCCAAACAGTGTGTGATAGCCGGAACTTCAACTTGTATTTCAATCATTAAAGTTTATGACGCATGTTTACGTAGGAAGAGTGACATGGAACTAGAACCCGACTGTTGCTTCTGAAATTAAATTTGAAGCAAATACCCATCAATGGAGCGTCGAGTCGTTAGTTTACCTAAAGTTGTGTTGTGTGTTCTGGTGATGTATCTAACCGAATGTAAACAACACAAATATTTTATTGGAATGGCATGTCCGCAGCCAGCCACAGCCACAGACAGTGTAGCGGGCATGAAATGAACATTTAGCGACTAACTGATTGGACAGACGCGCATTGGCATTCGGGCAACTGGGAATGAACTTCTCCACAACTGTTTACCTCGTGAGCGAGCTCGGTTGGACTCCGCGCCTGCTGTTCGCAAACTTACTTTTCCATATTATGTTTGGATACAGTAACCTCATCTCATTTCCAATTTGCATAAATAGCGACATGCGAATAATCACAACGTTTCCACAATATTAACTGGTCGATAACTTCCATAAACACATTACATTTTATTATCAACTACATTAACTTTATTTTCACGTAAAATGTAATCATTTACTATTCTGAAATTGGCAATATTATGTTATTAATAAATATATCAGTCAGAAAACTCTTCTTCTTAGTTAGTTATTATTTAGTACTCATTATTGGATGTGCATATATACATATACTTGAACGAAGATTTTGGTAAAGATATATTTATGCCATACGTAGAGGACATTTATCAGACGTTACCTCTCGGGCACTCATAACTGGCATGCAAAGCTCCACAAGGACTATTTCTATATGAAATAATTAGAGTCGGAAAATTTTCAAACATGGATTGACAAACAACGGACCTCACAGATCCAAATAATTAAATTTAAAATGAGTAATAAACTTGACATCTTTAAATATAAGGACTTTTTTAAAAAAAAAAGTAATCGTGTATAAATAAAAAATAGTTATTCTTGAAGTATATTCTTAAAAGAGGAAGTTTCAGGTCTCAAGTACTTCAACTATTTCTTTGTGGAAAGATTAATTCTACATTCTAGAAAGTCAACACAACGAGACTGATATTCAATTCTACTGCCACGATGCTTACCAAGTCGATTTGGTATCAGCTGAGAATAGTTATACTGAGCTGATGTTCTACTCTAAATTCTAGAAGGAGCCCAAAACATTACTAGTCAAATAATATTCACGTTATTGTACTAGTCAAGTAATGTTTACATTATAATTTATAGTACTAGTATATTAATTTGATAGTGAGTTACTGTGTATATTATCAGAATTAATACATCATAACAGTACTATCGATAAAATTAAAATGTATCCTATTAGAAGTAATATTAAATAAAACATATTTGGAAAGCAAAAGAAAAATAGTGTACCTATCATGTAAAATAAAATTCATTTTTAAACAAAATGATCTGCTTTTACGTGATCAGGTCATGGCTTACAACGGCATTATTGAAATACAAGTTAAGCTTTTCATGAAATTAATGCAAAGATAAGGTATTGTAAGGCATTAGAAATGCTGTGATATGCGAGTAACATGAAGAACAAGTTCATGTTAAATTTCAAATAAAAAAATTCTACTGAAATTTAGTTTTATGAATGGAATTGCAGATTTAAAACATACGAAGGATTAACGTTTTTTGGAAGGACGAATATAGAGTAGGTATTAAATTTAAGGTAGTTGAAAATAAAATTTAAATTATAAAAAAATGATCAAAATAAACAGAAATAATCTGCTACACATCAAAATATCTTCAATGAAAAACAAACTGAGGACTTAATCGCGAAACAATTGGAAGGTACACGAAACCCAAATATAAAAATAAATGAATGTTTACACAAGTAGCGATGTGTAGGCCATAAACCAATATCACAAAACAATAAACTGTCGTTGAGTTGTTAAATGAGATTGAAATGTATTCATTCGTCAGTGGCGTAGAGTGGGCGTGGGTGGCGATTAATTAATGGTGACAACGGATCGGCCGTAATGAGATATTGATTGCAAGGCTGTTGCCGATGCCGTGTTTTCCATTTCGCGGCCGTGGCTCGTGGTTTATTCGCTAACTACAGCCGTACGTTATCGCGCGCTGTGTTCCTAGCAGATTCCACTCGCGCAGATTTACCAGCATTACAAGGGAATTTTGAGAAATGATGTATTGAAAGCTGTTTGCATTCATTTGCATTCGTAAATCATCTATTTTCTCCATGTAGGGGTTTATGCTTTTACGCATCCCTCCTAATTTATACACAAATGTACATTTAGGGTAATACATTATTTTTCAGACGGAAATTGAAGCATATTACAGAGAAATGGATCAAACTTTAAAATTACTATTAGTGTAAACGGTTAAACAATTGGTTACCAAAACTTCCCAGGAAAGCAAAATACCTAATACATACACAATAATTTCTATTTTTATTGCAAGGTGCTAAGACATCACTTATTCAAGTATTGTTTTTGTTAAGTTGGCATTTTATCGTTTCTTAAATGTGAGATACTTGACCAAAAATAATACCTCCCTTACCTATATTTTGATAGGCGGGAGGTAAAAAACAATTTATAATGTTTGTATAATACAATATTCTTTCGCGAATTATATATGCAACTGTAATAGCTGTGCGATTAAAATAATAAACATAAAACTAAATGTAACTAGGCATATTTTTTGTTGGGTGGATCGTTTTTGGAGAAGGAAGACCCCATTATGATGTTCTCTTTGTGGGCCCCGCAATATATAAATCCGGCCCTCGTGGTTTGAGCAAGCAGAGTTTAAAAAATCGACACAAATCAAAAAATTTGAAATTTGGACAATAAGAGATCATGGAATCATCAATAATATTTGCGTTAATATTAGTAACAATGAATTATCTGTTTTTTTTTTTCAAAGTTGAAATGCAACATCCCAATTTATTCTGAAACTATTGGTTTTAGTAAAAAGTTATTTACAAGAAATGTTCACGGCAAATAAGTTGATTGCTTGAAATATAAAATTAATTTATTAAATCTGTCAACAAAAAATATTTGAAATATCAGAATCTACGGATTTTACGAAATTTAAATATAAGAATAATTTTAAAAAGTTTAGACTTCACAGAGAATCGAACTCAGGACCTACATGTCCAGACATGTTTGAAAAAGTTCAATCTTGGTTTTTTCTTT
This sequence comes from Stenolophus ochropezus, assembly GCA_035578165.1. NCBI lineage: Eukaryota > Metazoa > Arthropoda > Insecta > Coleoptera > Carabidae > Stenolophus > Stenolophus ochropezus. Next base: position 17,499,773 of record JAQOWZ010000010.1, on the reverse strand, counting down.
TAAAGTGAAGTTACAATAAATAAAAAAAATGAAGTAACGCTCCATTTTAAATACTCTAAAATGTTTTTATCGAGTTCAATCGTAGTAGAAAAATATCTGAACTAATGTTATTGAAACCAGATTAAAATTGCTATGCATAACAGTTAGAAATATGCAAAACCTAAACAATAAATAAAATAAACATATTTACATCCATTAAAGAAATCATAATATGTACCAACCATTTAAATTTTTTGTTGTATCCGAAAACAAATTACGTATTTACATTTCAATTTAAATTTAAAATTGGTGTTTTATTATACGTACAATGTTATTCTGAATTGAAATTTTTGTAATATAGTCAATGTAATATGCGTATCACAATTTTATTCCAAGCAAACAATAAACAATGTTAAATATTTGAAGCTTTTAAAATTGTAACTTAAATTCATTTACATTACATTGATCGTCCATTTGCCTCCATTAACATATAATTACATTTCCCTTTTAAACTGAAGTGTAAATTAAACATTAACTTAAATTAAAATAAAATTTAATTTGCTCTGAAATTTCGAGAACACAATAACAACACTTACGCATAACTTTTTATTCTAGTGCCATCAAATTAATTCCGTACATTTCTATCAAGGGGCAGATAAAAAAAAAACTAACAAAAAACTTTCTCCCTTGTGGCTCATCATTAATTTGCGTGTGGTTTTTAAAACAACGTATTGTTGGATTGTCGGCGCCGAGAACAATAGGCGTCGCTTGGCGGTGCTGGCATCGCGTTGATAATTACATCGGCGAAGTGACATCTAAGCCGCTTTGCCCCCTTGAGCCAACTTGACTAGTGCGAACTTGTTCCAGTTCTTTCATGTACGATTGCAGAAAGGATCAAATGAATTGGGGCAGGATCTCATTTCATTGGGATATTTCATCATTTTTACCGACGCCACAAATAATATCGTTGAAATGTACTGTGTTACCCTGGTGTAAACTTTTTTGCACTAACACGTTTTTTGACAAATCGAACAGTGTCGTGCAACGAGTTTTTCCAGAACTAGGACTAACTATTTACACTGACTCTGAGGTAGAGGTAGGGGTGCAGTCCATAATGTACAAGGTGTGCACACCCTGGAAAAATGGCAAAATAAAAATTATATTACTTATTGTTATTTATAATTTTTAATTAAATTTTATCATAAAAATATGATAATTTTACTTCAGGGGAAATATTACCGCGTTAAATATGCTGAACGCGAACGCTTAGGCTAAGTGCACTCGTACCTTGTGCACGGTTAGCGCAGCTCATTCGCACGGGAAAGGAACTGTCAGTGACATTATGCAGAGAGAGATAGAATACTACAGAACTTATGTGCACTGGAAATTATTCAGTTTCGATGAGTTAAATGATTATGGCTAGTGTGTGCTAATTTACCTATATCTATATTTTATTCTCATCGCAAGGTTTGTTGCAATTTTCCCGATCCAAAAAACCCGGCCGATTAAAAAAAAAAAACTCAAAAAATACACTCAAAAAACCAACTTGAAAAAATCCTTAAAAAGATCGTATTTTTTTATTAATTTTATTCAGTATGTACAAAAATCTAAATCTAAATCATTAATAAGATTTGTATTTTCAATCTGCAAATTAAAATTGAAATTTGTTCAATTTTGCTCATTATTAAGGATTTATAAAATAATTCAGTATGTTGGAAAAACAATAGTAACAATACCTATAAATTAATGTTTCTGGCAGGTCAAACGTTATGCATTTGTTTGCAATTTTATATCAAATATATAGCAATAATTACAAATTACAATGTTTATAAAACTTAAAATTTAATTTTACAAATCTGCAAAATAAAATCTAAATTAATGATTTCGACATAGAAATTAATTATCTGCAACTTAAAACATTTTTCCCTAAAATTATATGCAAAAAAAATTGATTCCCTATGGTAACCGCTAATTACACTTGTTTTTCTTATCCTTTAGTATTTAGTCATTGACGATAAAATGTGTCACCCATATGTACATTCAAATACGAAATTAATATGTTTGTATTTATTTAAAAGATAAATATTCTATTATAAGGAAAATATATTTTATATATAATATGAATATTAAAATAAGAAGGTAAATACCTATATTGCTTTTTATCAAATTCGTTAAAAGCTGATCCAGACGTTTCAATTATAATATATTAAATTTATAAAGATATAACAGTGGTATTCTACAGTCACTGCTAAAGTTGCTTAGAGACGATCTCTAGCTAAAGGTGACTGTTAGTTTTTATAGGTGATGTTATTCTACTGTCAGTAACAGAGCGCTGCTAACAAAAGATGCTCTCTAAGCAAAATAATATGTGGCAACACTGTATTACCTGTCAAATTGAAATTTAACCATTGTAATCTGTGTTTATGCTTTGTGTTTGAAATAATCAGTAATAATAACTAATTAAATAATTTTATTTTATAAAATAACTTTGACTACAAAGAATAAATCGGTTTTATATTATATAATAGAGTACAGAATTAACCCATTACAGGTATTATATAAAAATTAAAAAATGTACTAATTATAATATTACATGAACTTATATTAATGATTTATTTATTCTTAATTTAACATTTAGAAATAAAATGAATAAAGAAAAACGTAGCAGAGCGAAAAATTTCTCAGACATGGAGAAATTATTAATTGTAGAGTTTGTTAAAAAAAATTCTTCAATATTGGAAAATAAAGGAAACGATCCCCGCGTTCACTTAAAAAAAAAATTACTGTGGCTAGAGTTGCAAAAAAAACTACATGCCACTGGCTGCATAAGAACAGTACCAGCGATTAAAGAACTTTATCAGAGATTAAAAGTTCAAGCCAAAACGGTTATATGTAACTTCAAAAAATACTCTTCAGGAACTGGCGGCGGCCCAAAATCCAAGGATCCCTCAGATTTAGATAATACTGGAATCCTATTAGAATATTTTGTTAGAAATACAAATATTTGTATTTTGAATTGTTTGCGTTTACCTCAAACTTTTCCTTCAGCGTGCAATGTTCCCATATACGTGCATCGTGTACACTTCCTCGCCATCTCGCCACTATATCAATGATTCGGCATTTCACGTCGCAAACCACTTGCACATTTAATGAGTGAAATCCTTTTCGATTACAATATAACATGGGGTTTTCCTTATCCGGATTTTTAATTCGCACATGTGTACAATCAACACAACCGACTACCATGGGAAAACCACCAATGTTATAAAATTCCGTCTTTAGGTCGTCCAGACGATCTGGAAACTTTATAAAATCTTTCACTCTTGATGCCAATGCCCGCGACACTCTTGCTACAATTCTTGATACAGTGGCTTGACTGACACCATGCAAATCTCCTTAAATTAAATAAACTATTAACATTATAACACGAGCACTACAAACACCGAAGTGATATTTTAAGGTTAGGTAATATTAATATTTTTTTATATTTCCCTACCTGATTCTACTTGATAGCAGCCTTTCGCAAAGTACCGCAATGTTAATAGCACTTGCAGTTCTGCGCTAATATTTTTTTCTTGCTGCGAAATTGGTTCTATTTCTAATCTAATCAAATCAGTGACAAAATTCACAGTTTCTTTCCTCAGTCGATATCTTCTTCTGAATTCTTCATCATTATAGCATTCAAATGGGTTTATTCTTTCCCGTACAACTCTAATTTGTCCTCTATTCATATCTAATACATCTCTCAAATCCCGATTTTCTTGCAAGTCACGATGTTCCACCATATTGGAAACTTTAACAGAGCTCTGCTAAACGCTTAAAGGTACCCCTAGCCACATCTATGGTTACCGAGCAATGTTAGCGCTAACAGCGGTAAAATTTGACTGTAGAATACGTTTTTCTTAGAGACCACCTCTAAATTCAGTTAGAGACGATCTCTAAGTTTAACAGTGACAGTAGAATACCACTGATAATTTTCTAATACCATGGCAGAAGTTTTAAATTTATATTCAAAACTCAAATCAAAGGAACTGTTTTATAAAGTTATCGCTACTTCTATACTTATGATGAGCTACCTACGTACGAAAATTGTTCTTCCTAACATAATTCAAAGTCAAAATCACAGGTAATGAAATATGTATTGCTTTATATTAAATATAGGCAATAAATAATTTAATTTTAAACTTCACAAGAAACTTTTACTAAAGGTACTTTTAAACTCATAAATTATAAATGAACCTAATTTTGTATCCAAAGTTCTTTGTACTTCCATAAAGTTACAAACTTCCTTTAGAAATTAGTATGAATAAAATTATTCATGCTGATATGACCCTGTATTGATAATTTGTACTTACATACTTATAGTTGATAATCTTTAACTGGTCAGCTATAGTTGCAATAATACACACGTCAAATATTTATAATTAATACTCAAAGCTCGCCACATATAAAAAGGGCCCAAGAGATATATTATAATCATAACGATTTTAACATTTCAAAATAAATGGCTGCTCACTAATAAAATTTGCAGTATAAATTATAATTTAATTACATTTTTATTGCGAAGCGAACATACTTGTTTGTGTCCGGTTTGTCAATATTTTCATTTAAAAAACCCGGAATAGGAGTACTGATACCGGTATTATTAAAAATATATTAAAAATTTAAATTTATGTACAGCACGGTTACTACATTTGTTCGACATAAGTTCGCAATTCAAAGCGAATTAAGTAGGTACCATTTTCTTTGAATTTAATTTTAACGAAAAATTTAACATAATATAATGAATAATAAATTAGTACCTTATTTATTTCAAATTATTTTTCCTATAATACCGAGCGTAACGAACACATTTCACCCAGTTTGTAATCACTTTTCAAGAAATAATGTTGAAAAGTACTTTTTTAGGCGACCCCTAGAAGAAAATTATTCATTTCCCTTTTAATACAACATCTGTCAAAAGGAACGAATTGCCCAAGGCTTATGAGTAGGCGTTGGAAATAAATATTTCCGACTTCACCAAAACCAATCATATTGAAGCAAAATTATTTCCATTCCGGTCAAAACTATTAAAAATTTTAATTAATCTAGTCTTGAAAATTATCTAGAATTTTCTCGTCTTGGTCTAGAATAAGAAAGTATTTCCTTGTCTTCAAATTTCAAGACAAAACTTTTTCTAAACGGCAGCTTTATGCAGAGCTATCAATGTTTTTTATTTATTTTTAAAATATTTTTTTATTAATATTTCGGTTCTAGTAAATACATATATTAAATGCATCAAATAAAACAGTTTTAGTATTAAAAAGTATTGCTAAATAGTTTCTTTGCAGAATTTTTTTATGTACTTCACCAAAAAAATGAAACTTTTTTATCTTGTTGAATCTAAAAACGTAGCCATATTTCAAACGAGAAGAATGGCAGAAGAGAATTTTTTTCTTAGAATGAAAATGAAAAATGTGATAATTTTTCAAACAATTCATTTCACTTATATTTTTATGTTGAAAATCTCATATTTGTGGATGAATATGCAGTAGGAAATAAGAAATGAATAGGAGTATAGCCCCACTTTAGCCGGGAATGCGAATCAGCAGGAGACGAAGTCGCAGAGAACGAGGCGAGAGGCAACGTAGCGGCATGCGTCTTATGTTATTGACGCAATTGGCTGTTTAAGAAGCGGGTTAAATCCCATTCCGCGGTGCGGTCTCACAAAGCGGTTTAGGCGGAACTTTCGCTGACGGAAAGTGATAGTTGGCAGCTTTTTCGATCGATATTTGTGTTTGGAGACATCTTTGCGTTGCCGGAGCACTGGAGTAATCTTGTTTCTAGCGAATGTTTCTCCGACCTCTCTCGGCTACTTTGATTTTGTTGTGTTTGTGGGCTCGGCTCGGAATGTTACGATGCTAATTACGAATGGAGAATTTAATTAAGACATGGAACTACGTAGCTTTGTAGAATCATCCTACTATAACTAATGCTCTAATACGCGCTACTCTGCTAATCATGTTTCATGTTTCTACTCATTTTACCTTTCTTTAAAAATAGGTTATTCACATCAAAAAGCTTTGCACTAATGCGTTAAATGCAACAAGCTTAAAACTTTATTTCATTAGCATACATAACATTTTTTTGTTTGTGATACAAAAAAGTAAAAAACTGTTTTCTAGTCGACAAAAAGTTTTCTTAAAAAGAAATACGTGGATGGATGGATCAACTTCCGTACTCTAATAATCCTAATATAAATAGTTATATAAAAATATTGCAGAAGATTATTTGACATGCTTAACAGTAATTTCTACCTCCTGCCAACTAAGTAAAAGAATGGTGGGTAAATTGGTTAGCACGCGCCGACTCAAACAGGAACAGAAGTATGAGATCTGAGGTTCAAATCCCTACGATGCCGACTATTAACCAATTAAAAATATTACTATGTCTAGATCGTTCGGAAACCACTGCAAGCTGTATGTCCCTTGCAAAGTTTATTGTAATGTCCGACCGAAGTACGATTTTCAGCCGAAACCGACACCGTAACCGAATATTCGGCTCCTCGTCTAGTTTCGGCCGAAAACGTAACCAAAACCGAAACTTCTGTAGCTAAGTTAATTTTTTATAAACCGTGGGATAATAGTGTTTTTCTTACCTTTTAAGGTATTATTCGAATATTAAATTAAATAAAAGATTTCAATTTACTAAAAAATTACTTTAATTTTGTAGAAATACTATCTTTACTAAAGAAATAAAGACTTTAGTTATCTATCAGTGCCTCAAAAATATCACAGATAATCATAATCAAATAAATAGTCTATTCAAACAATATTTGTTACTAACAAGTTCTTTAATAATGTACGCTATTCTCTTACAACAACGTTAAATTAATATGATCTAGCCTCATCTTGCATTTAACACCTTTGTACTAACAGCCTTAGAATAACGATAATAAAATAATAATTGAATCTTCGAAAGGAAGGAAACACGAACGCTAGTTTCGGCCAATTTTTAGTCAAAACTAAAATTGCCGAAACCAGTATTTTTGGCCGAAACAGAAAACGAAACCGTATCTTCAATCGGATACTAGTTTATTGTAAGAAGATGGAAATTAAGACACTGTTTTCCCTGTTTGTAGTTCTGCATTTTTTTCTGTGGACTATGATTCTACTATCGATATCTAGACGATGACATCATTGTCATAAAAATTAAAATTTACGTATGATGCTGATAAGACAGATATAATTTGTATATTATAATTGAATTTTTATAAGTTTTAAGACTCTATAGTACTTTAGATTTAGTGAGTGTCGTAGATCGGTAGTACTCAGTACGTAATAATGTAGTCAGTTTATTTCATTTTAGTCAAATCTTAGTTTAGATCTGTCCTGATATACAAAATAAGTTCATTCTGGTATCTGATAACATCAAACGTAAATCAGTTCAATTTAGGCATCTACCCCCTGATGAATTAGGTAAATAATATGTATCTTCTAAACACGTACATTTTTATGGATTCATTACACAATTTAAAACAAACCAGCACGAGTATACTACTATACAGGGTGATTTCTAACGTACGGACGAAACTGATAGGGCAACTAGAGGGGACTAAAATATAGTTTTTTTTTACAATAAAGTTTTGATTACAATCGAATAACAAAAAAGATACAACGGTTTACAGTTCTTAAAAATTAACGCCCACGTATTGAGTACCGCTGAGCTTACTGTATTCGCGTTTACATTAGAAACAATTCTCACACAATCTGATACATTTCTGTTGTATTATTTTTACAGTATGCAGAAAACATCAAATAAATGATGACAAGAGATACAAACGAATGAAATAAACCATTTCAGTCGAATTAATGACATAACAAATAACCTATTTAATTTTTGACGTTTAAGTTATTTTGACTTACCTACATACATGATTACATTAAATAAATCAGCGGTTCTCAATAAACGAACACCCATGACCGAATATTTTAAAGAACAATTTAAATAGCCATACCTTTCATTTTAATAAAATTTTAACTGAACTTTGTTTAATTAACTCTCAAATATTCTAAATTTGAATTCAAAACGTAAGTTATTACCGTATTTTATAAAAAAAATGCTTAAGTTTCTAAGAACTTTAAACCGTTGTATCTTTCTTGTTATTCGATTATGATCAAAAGTTTATTGTAAAAAAAACTATATTTTGGTCCCCTCTAGTTGCCCTATCAGTTTCGTCCGTACGTTAGAAATCACCCTGTATACTTATGCTGTGATTGAACACCAAAATTTCTAATTCGTAGGTATCAGATAATAAACATAAAGTTACAATGTAGGTCAATGTGGAGAATACCACCGAAGGAAAAAATGATTGGCTCTGGATCCCCGGAGATTTATTTACATCAAAAGAATTCTGAGTATGTCAACCTGCTGGTAAATTCCTGTTTGGAGTGGCGACCTCTCTCGGCATTACAAACAGCCTGCTCCTGTTTCGCACTTGACCTCGCCACTCGCTACTCTACCTGTCCCGTTCCCGGTCCCCAAGCAGGAGTCCGGTATGCGTGATTGAAACACGTCCCGGTGATATTTATCAACAGTCCTGGCATGTGAAGAAGCGGCGCGATACAAATTGACGCGTATTTTTACCGAGTTAACAAAGGATAACAGCCAGGATCGATGGCCGATTTCTCGAGGTAATAATGATGGAAGATTGAGGAATGCTCGTGGAAGGGGATATTGCAGGGAAGATTGATTGTTAGCCGAGTTTGGGGGTGTTGTTTGTGGTATTAATCTACAGGCAGGGTACCTGACTTATGAAAAACTCAAAATTTCCGGAATAGTATATTATTTAACAAGCATAATATGTAGGCTATATTACACGATGATGTAATTAAAAATACGAGCGGTAGCGAGTATTTTTAATCATCTGAGTGTAATGTAGCCATATTATGCGAGTCAAATACTATACTTTATCTACAACTATCAGGCATGTAACAAATCTGATATTATTTGTTAAATATTCAGTTAGGTGTGGGCAGTTCATATATAGCTTAACAGATGGCGCCACAGTAGCACTTAAATGTCAAAATCACTTTTCAAATTGTATTTATTATACTTTAATAAGCATATATATTGATATTTATAATAAAAAATATGTTATTAATAAATTAACAGTTTAATAAAATATTATGTGTTAAATTATATGCCCTATTTATTACAGAAAAGTGTAGCGTGTATCATGACATTTCATATTACACTTGTGTAATATGAGTAGTATATTATATGTAGTATCACATGTATAATGTACCCATATTTCAATAGTTGTAGATAAAATATGTTATAATATTATTAACAATTTTTCAAACACGAGTATTTTTAGATTTTAGATTATAAATCAGGAATTAATGTTACTTTTTGCGTGATATTTTTTCGGTCTGATTGCCTTTCCATCAAGAAATCGGTTTATTGAATTTTTCTGAAATTGCATATGCGAGTATACATTTTATAAACACAAAGCAGTAAAGTAACAATAAAGACTATGTAGATATACACATCTATTCGACTCTTACAGTTTAGATGATGGATTTTTAACGTGCTGCAGTGGCTTAGTTGGTTAGCGTGCTTCAATTCGTTGAGCGGAATGTGAGATCTGGGGTTCAAATCCCAGTAACCGCAAATCTATAATCAAAAATAAATACCGCTGTGTCCGAGTGGTTCGGTACCCACTATAAGCTGTCCTGTTACTGGACTTCTGTCTGTTGCATAATGTAAATAAAATAAATAAATCGATATTAGTAAATTAATGATTTTGACACCGGGTACGCACCTAATATTTTCTTGCATTTTAACGAAAGAGAGTGTCAGCTTATAGCTTTAACAACAGATAGATATGTATAACAATTATAAATTTGTAGGTACATGTAATGGTCATAGTCTCATTATTAATTATATTGTATATTAAATAATGCTATTTCATCTATGAAACAAATCTAATTTATTTTCGTATTCCATCCTTGTAAGATCTTCTATGTACGCCACTTTTTGCATTGAACACAGTTGTAATTTTCTCCCCGCGATGTTCTTTGTTTTTTATTGTCATTTCATGTATTTTGTTCCACTCAATAATTTTATCATGTTGTTATTAAATTGACCATAATAATGCACTCTTCTTCTAAAAAATTAGCACTTTTGCTACGTTTTTCTATTATTATTTGATATTGTGTCACAACAAGCTTAAAATATAACTCAACAAACTGACAGATGCAATAACAGGAAGAGAGCAGGCGTATATATTTTTCTTGTCAAACTAAACTAAACTCAAGTGATAACAAGGGTTAATTTAACCGGAGATGCCTACATGCTAGAAAAACGCTCTATGCTGTAACCATGATTATTTAGTGCTGGTTAAATCAAATCATGATTTAGTTAACCGTACCTTACCCAATTAATAAAAAACAGGCCCTAAATCACCAATCCCATTTTTACATTTAATAATTACATGGTTTAATTAAAACTTAAGGCGACAAGTTAATAATTTATCAGTGAGTAAAATCACGCAGTTGAAACTCACAACAGATCGAACAGTAAACAGCAGAACACCTGAAAGCTGTTCACATTGTTGTAAACAACATGGAATAGACATTCCTGCAGAATGAAATCCTAAGTTACCTTGAGCCCTTGGAATCGCAACGCAACCCTATCCGTAGGGTGGTCCGGTAATTAGCAGCGAACAGCAGCAACGTGACTCCTTGGCTTTATTGGCCGGAGAATTAGACTCGTTCCCCTCCAACGCGAAGCGCCGACGTATATATTTTAGTCGTAACTAGCGCGAACAACGGAGGAGACAGAGGAATGCACTCCAATTACACTCTGCTCTGCATCAGCTTGACTGCTGACACTGGAGCGTATGCTGTGTTATCAGGCTAATTCTCACCCAGAAAGGGTTGTTTGTTTTACCCTGGACGTAGGATTTTGTGGCGGGTGCAAACTTCACACCACTTCAAAGATACCACAACTTCAGTTATTAAGGATTATCCTGTCATTTTTATACTTTATCCCTTTAGAAGTTCAAACTATTAATTTCTAAACTTACGAGTAAAATAGAAGAAGATAGATTTCTATATTAAAGGTATCATCATATATATAAAAATTAAAGGTAGCTAAACGCAATTTTGTAGTTCAGCTTCAAGATTTGGAAATCATCTATACTTTTTGAAATTTAGTAGTGTTGTTGTCCGCCTTTGCGTGGGATGGATTAAAGTGTGTTCGAAATAACTGGCAAGATAATATTTTTATTTGATTATTATTTGACTTGGTTAACGCGCTCCGACTCGAACTGAATAAAAATCTGGGATTCAAATCCCAGATTCGCCAATCTTTACCCAAATGAAAATACCGTGGCCGAATTGTTTGGATATGCATAAAGTAGGCATTTTTCTCGCAGTGCGCGATGTATCTGGGAAAATGTTCTTTCACGGTGATAGAAAATATTTATTCAAGCAATATAATATAGATAAATAAAAATATTATAATTAATGATGCAAATTAGTTGTGCGACAAGTCTAGTCAAAAAAGTGACATCTCAATTACATCACTATTTAAATACTACACATACTAAAATTCTAATATTTCTGTTAATTAAAATCATATCGTATAATGAATATCGAATAAGTAATTAGGTATATTATATTACAATTTTACGACCATAGCAAATCTGACAGAAAAAACAAAACGATCAATAACATATTTAAAAAAAATACAGATAAACTAAATAAAAACGTGTATATTGTTATATTTGTTTTACATTTCGTTCTAAAGTAAATAATACAAACACTGATTGAAAATTTGCTATTTTACCATATTACTGTTTTAAATGAAAATAATGACTCCAATAAATTTTATGAATAAATTTACTATAATGATATGGATAAAATGATATCCATGCAATAATAAAGGAATTTATCCACTAATATACGGAATTTATTTTCCAGTACATAAATAGGAGATATTCCCTTAATAGATTTCAATTTTTAAATGTCACACAAACATAAAAGCTAATCTCCGGTATAAATTTTGTTGGTAGTGGATTAAAAAGAAATAAATTTTAAAATGTATTTGTTGGGGTTTGGATTTATTGAAGTTATAACCAGGGAGACAGATTATTCCGCGCAAGATTGAGGGTGTGAAATTTTGCGGAAGACCGCGAAAGAAAATTTATGAGAGGGGCAAATAAAAGAACACGCCGCATGGAACGTATTATGAATGTTAATGAAGCGAAAGAGATGTTTCCTGCTCGAGTTTTCCCGGACTGGAACTAGTGAATCACATTGCGTGTTTCAGGCGGCATCGAGCAAAAATTATTTCACCACCCGCGTAATTTAATATCGAAAGGTGATAAATATCAATTTCATACCCATTCATGTGACACTGCAACACCGTCTCACCGCAGAATTATGAAATCTTACCTGCAACAAACAAGAAACATTATATTATATACATATTCAACAACACAACTAAAACAATGCATATTCATATTTACATAAATTATATTTTATCTAGCATTTTTTATATAAACTGTGAAGTATACAGGAATGAATATTTTTTGCGAAATAAATAAAAACTAAAATAATTTCCGCGAATTACGAAATAATAGTTATTTGTATATCAAGGGACTAAAAATAGTATATTGTGTTATTAAGAGTAAAAGTGATACTTTGTGTGGCGAGCACGGAAGTTTGCACGACGAGCGAAGCGAGTCGGACAATTGTATGCGAGGCACACAAAGACACTTTTACTCTAAATAACACATGCTATTTTTTCTTCAAACTTAGAAATTTTAAAAAATAAATCACTATTTGACGTTTAATATGTAGGTTACCTGTCAGTTATTCATAATTTTTAGTAACTTTATTCTTAGGTTATCTAGTTTTTATAGTGACATTTAGGGCGATATTACAGATTTCTATTGTACAAGTTACTTCTTATTGGCTATACGGCGGCGACAATATTATACGGCGCTTCTTATTGACTATACGGCGGCGACAATATTATACGGCGGCTAGAATAAAAATTTATATTACGTTGGCATAGAAATTAAACTTTAACCTTGTCAATCACGTCACAGAAGATGTCACTTTTATGACGTTTGAAGAAAAAAAGGTTTATTACGCATATAGAGTTTATTCTACGAGACGATAGCCGAGCAAAATATTCATATAAGTAATAAAAAATATTAAATATACATTATATTTTTTCCGAAATCGTTAAATTATTAATTAAAAACATAAATATATACCATTTGTAAAATGTCAGCTAGGTATTGAGACGGGGATGGCTGTGATAGGTAACAAACGTACTGTCAAGGTAACTAATATTTCTTTATAATTTTCATTTATGTTTACACCTGTTTAGACGTCGTCTACATGAAATCAGATAAATTGTTATCAAATGTAAATAATAAATAAATATGAAAGGTTTGACAGATGAGTCCTTAAAGTTAAATTTCGACATAACAGCCTGTAAATTTTACTTTACCTACTACTTTGGTTAACTTCGCGGAGTGATATCGTGTACTTTATTATCGATTTCGAAAAAAAAAATATAACACTATTAAGATTAACACTACATAAAAGTAATATATCATTTCAAATGAAGAAACAGGTAAAATCGAGATGAGAATTCCACTAGTTTCTAACTAACTAACTAGCATTTTAGCGAAATAGTGTCCCCCTACAGTATCTACAATGGACATAGATCTGGCGCTTATAGAGGGTTCCGATAACATTGGTAAATATTACAAAAGCTAAGTACATGTACGGGATTTTCGGTATTTTCTAAAAAGTTTTCTAGTATATTATGATTTTCATAACCTACAAATTATGTTCTACAGTAAATTTCACTGTAATAAAAGCGGAATTAGCGTTAGTATAAAATCTCTTTTTGGTCTACTTCTCTTTAAATGAAAAGTGTCATAAAATTTTACATTTAATATACATACATTTATAGACCCATTAGACAGCGAAGAGAATAATAAAATTATAATTTTCGAAATCTATCATTTAAATAAAATACCTACTGTCAAGGTGACAATAATTTTAATATTCAACAAAATATATTATAAAAGACAATGTTTAACTAAACAACCTAACTAAATATGAAATTTCCTGTTCCTTTAAAGCTACGAAAATAAACGATGTCTTAAATGAAACAAAAAAGTTTATTAAAGTGAAATTCAAGAAAAAGAAGCTTGAAAAATCGAAAGTTGAACTTTTAAAATAATTCATTAATTAAATTATCAGAATCTGTCGAAGAACAAAAGATAATTTTATGATCAAACTTTGTTCAATGATGACTTTATAAGTAAAGTATATAATCGTTACCTTTCTGCAATGTTTTGCAAACTTGGCAACTTTTAAACTTTAAATTCACAAATGTAAAACATTTCCAGTCGGGTTACTTCAAAAACAAATGCAAATTATTTCAAGTTATAAATCTGAAAAGATATTTCTTCATCTAAATATGCAATTACTTGGTTCAGTACACATATATCTTGAGATATTTTTAAAGCTTGTTTTAATTTCACACTTTAGTGGGTGAGTAACGTGAGCTAATTACGTTAAGGATAAAGTTTTAATGAGATAACTAAATAACGAAGCTTTAAAAAGTGTGACATTGCCTATGAAAAATTCATTGCGACTTCATGGAATATATAGGATTTAAAGATGTAGATTTACTTATCGGTATAATTTTTTCATTCTACATAACTTCAATATTACAATTTAAAATTATCAAGTTTTCGATACACAGGACTTTACTTGATTTATAGAAATGCTTTGCATTTTTTCTTGAGAAAAGGAAACATATTTTTTGTACTCTTAATCTGTTGCGGGAAATTTTTAAAAAACACACATCTATTTCTAAAGCATATATTTAAAAATTATATTGTTTTCGTTTTTTTTGCAGCGCTCGCAAGCTCGCGCCACAAAATACTCATCCGAGAAAATAACGTTCTCACATTTAATATTTAATAACTATTTTCTTTATTAATTGTACTAGTCTACTTTCTGCATTTAAAACGTTCTTTTGGTGATATAAATTTGTAAATAGTACATTCCTATAATATCTGTTCGTGAAAATTCATTAAAAAACAAATGATAAATTAAAAAATACTTGGGATTAATAAATGTTAATAATTATTGGCAGATAAAATATTTGCATTTATATTTTACTATCAAAAATATTTGTTTTCATGTAGGATAAACCTATAGCTTTTTTGATAAATTGTTAATTTTAAATATAATATAAATTGTAGCATGGGACGTTATGTTGTAATTTAAGTTATGGTTTAATTAATATCTCATTTTGAAATTTCATTACAAATCATTTTAGTTTACTATAAAACTGTTTAATTATATATGTTTTAATTATTTACTAAAGATATACGTAGGTAAGCAATATATCTATAGAAATTTCAAATGGTATTTTTTCAACTGTAGTTAAAGTTTATGCCTTGTTTGTGTAATTGGCCATTAGATAGATGGGTATACAACAATTAATTGTTATGTTATGTGAATTTTTACGGTTAATAAAACTTCTGTTATAAATGTCAAACGTGTAATACGTGTTATAAAATTCCGCATTCTCTTCATTGTGATGTGTACAAGCGAAATCATTTACAAAGCAATCAGACATTAATTCAAGTTGAAGTTTAAAATGTAAAAAGAAAACAATAATTTGATGTATAGTGCATTATGAATGTCTTCTCGAAACATTTTAATTGAATAATTATACAGCATGAATAGATGATAAATTACCAGCCAGGGTTGTAACAGATTTATGATCCATGTCAAAATTAATTACAATTTAACCGTAAGTCTCGATCAAATTAATTAAAAACTTTAACAATCAATAACTCTTTCTTGCTTCAATTTAAGACTCACTTGATTTTTACGTTGATCCTTAATCATATTGGATGATTTTACAATTTTTGTCCATAATAGGATCAAGATTTATCAAATCTATAATGATATTTATATAATTTAATTGCTAGAATAATTTAACGATTATATCTAATATTCATTACTTATACAGTATGTTTTTGTCAACAGGAATTTCATTTATTTATTTTTTCTATTAAAACAGATGATATCGTAAGTAATTAACGGATTATGATCTATCTAGCCATGTATCATACCGGAACAAAACTGGCACTTTGATCAATTGAATTGATATTGCAATATTTATTATGATGCGCATGTTATTACAAACATAAATGTTGCATACAGCAAATTTTTAAATGAGTAATATTCTCAAAAATTTAAAAACCAACATTATCATCAGTCAAATTTGGTTTGTAGAGCCATGAATTTATCAGAAATTATATTACAATACATTAGGATTAACTTGAATTTCGTGCCCAATATCTGTGATACGTTAGATTTTATTCTCGCTAAGAATTTCAAAGCATAGAAAGTATCATAAAATATTCAATAAATATTACAAAACATATAATCATTTTTAAAAAGTATTTGAAAGGATCCATATTTTGAACATCTTAGTCTTACTGAAATCACAAATTATTAAGCTCTCTTTATTTTATTTTTATAAAATGTACGGTTTACTAAAAATGGTGAAAGATTGAGTTTATTTTTATTTGAAACGCTTTTTGGATGGACTGATTTAAACCATGTCAATTTAAAAGCTCTAAAAAGTAGTGGAGTTTTAGTAAAGGTAAAGCGATGAAGTATTGAACTAGTTTTCCATTGCATTTGTAGCCACAAATCACATCGAATAAAACGAGAAGATCCGAATCCTGCAGCAATTACCCGGTGTACAGCTAGAAAAATGATCTCTGTCAAGTGCGTCCTTGTTCACATTCATAAAGCAGTGTTTGTTTTTGCTGCAGCGGCGGGGGTTGTTGGAACAGATGCAACACTTGATTAACTATGCAAATTGAGTTTTAACGTGTCAGCGGTGACGGTGTAACTGCAATAAATCGCCCCTCTCTGCCCCAATACCGCTGTGGTTTGCGCGGACTCGAAAAACTGTCGCAATTATCAAGTCTGCCACGGAAACAGAAGAGGTTCGTTGCCGTCGGTGAAATAGTGCACGAGGTTGCGACATATCGACCTTATTTCAAATGTTTAAGTGCTCATTTTTGACTGTCACAATCGAGCTTCCTTCGGATGTGTATCTGGGCAATGGTTTTAAAGATTAAATTAATCTTTTCAATGCTGCTCAGTCTAAATAATTTTAAATGCTATTAAAAACTGTGAAATAAGTCCTATTGCTATCTTATGTATATCAACTAGTCTTTTGTCTATAAGAATTATAATTTTTAGATCTTATAGCACAACATTTTGAGTTAAACACACATTCTAATATGTACCTAAAGTGAGTTCACATAATTATTACTGGAATTTTCAAAATTTCCTTCAGGACAATATTTCTTACAATGACCAAAATCAAAACATAAAATTCAAAATGTTCTAATTCTTGACTCACTGAAACCAGAACACAATCCAGAGCAGCCAAAACTGCTCCAAAATGATGTCTGGTTTTAGGAGGTCACGACCAAACATTTCAAAATACTATAATTCCTGACCGACGGAAACCAGAGAAGTTAAATCTTCTCCAAAATGTGCTCTAGTTTTAGCAAGCCAAGAATTGGAGCAAACACTTCTGACTGCTCTAATTATTAATCCACTGAAACCAGAGCACAATCCAGAGCAACCATATCTACTCCAAAATGTGTTTTGCAAGTCAATAATTAGAGGGAATACTTCTGAGTGCTTTAATTCCCGACCCACTTAAACTGCAGCACAATCCACAGCAGCTAAATCTGCTCCAGAATGTGCTCTGGTTTCAGCAGGTCAAGAATTAGAGCACACGTTGAAGCGTTCTCTACTTTTTGGCCGACTCAACTACATCATTTTGAGTATAAGATTCCCAGGGAAGCAGTATAGCCAGACTACCAGGAGGGTCAAAGGCCCACTATAGCCCGCAGAACGGGGCTAACTGCCAGCATCTCAGGATCCCCAATATATCCTGAAGCGCGCACTATTACCGGTCATACGGATTTCTGTTGGCTGATATTCAATTTGTAATTGTGGCTGTACTAGTGGAAATTTTAAAATCAAAATTTGTATACAAGAACTTTGATGCTAGTAAATCATTGGTAATATTTTTAAAGGTGTAACGCACATCTATTTTAGGGTAGTACTTAGTTACTTAAAAATGAAAGGTGGTACAATAATTCCTTTAAAATAATAACAATTCATGCATTTATTACTGATGCTGCACTAAGGGGACATTGACCCATGAAAAATTTTCGTTTTGGGCATGAGCCCCGATGCAGATCAGAAAACTTTTATATTGCCCACAAAGTCTATTCATTTGATTACAGTTAATTAAAAATACAAGTATTATTAATATACCGCAATTAGAATACACATAAGCGTTAGTAAGATTTTAGTATCATACTAGTCTATCAGATTCGTTAGAAAACATGATTGTGTGTGTTATCTTCAAATGATTGAGACATTTTACTAAGTATACTAATAAAAGTAATATTTTCATAAAATGATCATTGATGAATTATTTTATTTAATACAATTTATTTATATTTTGAGAATTTTATTGTATATATTTTAGTAAATTGTTTCTCAAATTAAGTTCTTTCATCATACTTGCGAAGCTGTCTAACGAACTTACAATGTTATTAAATCGAGACAAATCTTCGGCAGTAACAAGGCATTTTTCTTGGCGCTATTACCAATAAAAGCGTCATAAACGCGGCAAATCCTTGTAATGTCTTAAATAAGGTACGCCTGGCCAACATAAAAATTTTGTAATAGCGGCTTACACGGCGAGCATTAGAGCCTAAGCTATCCATTATATATCACACGAATGCCCGCAATATTTCAGTCTGAAAACGAACTATAAATTCAGGTAGCCAGATAATGGAAACACATCGGATTCCTGAAAAACTGTAACATTAGCGCTGAAAAATATGTACATGGGGATATATGTACGCCAGGGACAGAGGAAAGTTTCAGCGGAAGCGCAGGAGAGGGGTTTTATTTTTCATTTTACTTCCGTCACTTTTTACTGCTGCTGCACTCCTGTTTCCGGGAGATGATGCTAGTTCGGAATGACTTTTGTTAATGGTGTCGCTGCACTTATACTTCGCACAACTAAATCAGATTGCAACCCACGCAAAGAATTTTAAACTCGACCTGCTTTGCATTCAAAGCCCCAACTACTACAATAAACAAAAATAAAAGTTTCTACTAATTAAATTTTTTAATATTCCCACATTTTATGACGTGGACAAGTAATGAATGTAAATGGTATACCTCTATAAACAACAATAAATTTTAAGAAATATAAGATAATGAAAAATTATCATGACAATAATTTTACAAAAATTACCTATATAAAGTAAGAAAATCAACTAAACACAATATTATTAAATGTGTGGGAATTGAAATATAGTAGGTCCCAGGTATTTATTACTAAAGTTTATTAATGAATATTATATAATAAAATGTTAATTATTTTTAGAATGTCTTGGTCTCACACAGTTTCTCGTCTACCTATCTACGGTTATATACAAATTAAATGTTGGTGTCTTTATTTGCTTGTGTTCGTTTTTTAAAAACACAACCCATAAGAAATGTAGCAACAACAATTTCGCAAACAGCGTAAATATTGTACTCACCCATTTGACTTCAGAATTGTTAGATAAATAAAAACAAATTTTAGATTTTTGAGAAAAAAAAACTGTAAAACTTTTATCATACTTACTTGCACTTTTCCTAACACATGTTATACCTAACATTATTTCTATGTAAGATATATACTACCATATCTAACCTCTCTAACTTGCTATAGTCATCATGAGGGTAGTGATCTGCTGATATCAATAGGATAATGTACTAGGACAGCGATAGCTCAATTGATTAGCGCGTTCCGATTCGAATTGAGCTGAATGTTTAACCTACGATTCTATTCCCAACGTCACCCTCTATTAATCAAATAAAATACCGTTGTTCCCTATGAGTTCGATCATTTGCAGAGACTACAGTCTAACATCCAGTACCAAAACAATTACATTACGTAATTGTGACGCTATTTTATAAAATAATGTTCTACCACATTTCTGATATTTTTATATGCATCTTTTTACCTAACCTAATCCATTTTTAGATGTTCCAGGGCAAGTGAACTTCTGATCAAATAAAGCATTAGACTTTCTCAATCGTTTGTATGAAATCAGCTGTCGATGATGCAGATGGTTACGTGAGACATTTCCTTCCTTGTTTCCGGGGGCACATATTCCGGGAAAGAATCGGTTCGGCGGGTGTCAGTGAGTTCCGGCGGAAGCCGCAGACAAGCGCCGCGATGCACGCCGCGGGCCAATCGGTTAAATGGTGCAGAAGACAGCAGAGCGGCGCTCCGCCAATACGTCTCCCGGGCAACGCGACCTCTTGCCTCGTTCTACTGATTGCTTATTTAAAATCAGGTTACATGGCGAATTGAAATGTTCCGGGAAGATGTAACGGAAAACTAAATCACAGTTCGCCAGAGGTATACACAGTGTTATCTAGTTTCTTAAGTTATTTTTGATTAACATAGAGAAAACTCTTATACCGTACGTTTTAAAAGTATTGTCATAGGCATTTAACATGGGAAAACAGTTTTTAGTAAATAAAAACTGTCCGGTTAACAACTAAGTCACCACTGTACAGGACAATACTACATGTATTTGTACGTCTTATTTATATAGATTACTTCATTTTAATAACATAATTCAATGAAATTTACAAAAATAAATTTAAAATTTTGGCCCCATATTTTTATTGCTCTACATACAACAGAACACTTGTCAAATTGTGGTTACGAGGTTAGAGCAACGGAATACAGAGTTAAAGGTTCTCTGTATTAAATAAGATGTAGAAATAGACTTACGTAGTTTTTAGCCAGGCAGTTTTTATATACCAAAAACTGTTTTCCCATGTATATCTATGACCACACTTTTGGAACACACGGTATGTATGAAATTGATAATTGACGACGTTCAATAGATATTTATAACCTTAATAACGTATAACAACAATTTTTTTAAATAAATACAATAAATATTTATCTCAAATAATTTATTTTCAAAATAGTTCTGCAGGTTATCGCATCTTTTTATACTGAACTAGAAGCACAGAGATACCCAAACTATAGCTTTGCAAAACACAAATGGCTTGCGCCAAATTTTGAATTTATATCAGCTATATTCACTAATATCCATATTATATTATAATATAAAAGAATAGTGTTAAACTTCAATTAAATGTTGAATACGTTGAAAACATTGATCCGGATTTAAGATAATGTAGGTCGATTTCGTTGTTTTAGATATTATCCAAGAGACTTATAAATTCACAGAAAAATATAGTAAACCTACTCCTTGCCCTTGGAAAAGGACGCATTTTGCAGTAGGAATAGAATAATCACTGTACTGGAGAATTTTAGATTAAAGAATACATGAATATTTACTAGCAAAAAACCTTTTTAAATATTACACCCGAGTTTCCAATCATCCAAATAATTTTGTAAAAGTAAATTTTCTACCATGAACATTTTAAAATCAAAATTGAATTTCAGGATGTCTGGTGAAAATCTCAATAAGTGCATAACACAATAAGTACCGGAGAAAAAATAAAGTGGTGGAAAACTTGCAGTTTTAAGCTTCCAATTATTTTTAATGTGAAACAAAACTTCTAGTAGATCTTGTTTCGTGACAAGTTTTACTTCCATTGTAGTGGTGTAAGTTGTTAACCTACAGCTTTTGCAAGGGACCTGCAGCTAATAATGGCTTCCGAACCACTCGGACAGAGTGGTATTTTTATTTGGATGAATAGGCAAGCAAGAAGAGCTGAGTATGAAAGAAATGAATAATGCACAGTACAAATAAAGATAATACATACAAATGAGAAGTGCCTAAAACTACAAACTCAAATTATAATAACAATTTTAAAATAAATCAGATTACTTCAATACCACGTTATTTACCAGATGAAAAGATAAAAATATTTAGATAAAGATAGGCGAAACTGAGATTTGAAGCCACTGTCTGCAGATTTTTGAGACTGGTCTTTTCTCTTGTTTCTCGAACAGATTTTTCTGCAGCGCAAATATGATACTTAACAAACGATTAAAGACTTAATCGTTTCAGTACACATATGAATAACAGTAAAAAGAAAAACACCCGTATCGCGTGTGAGGAAAATTTACCGTAAAGTCAGTAGGTGAATATTCGGTGCATGTAATCTCATAAAGCTCGGCTGGCGGTAAGCAAAATAAAGGCCAGAGGAAGAAGAAAAAGGCTTGCACGTCATAGAATCCGGCACTCATTATGCAGCAGAGCATATTTTAATTAAGATGAAATGAAATGTAGTGGAATCAGCAGCGCTAGAGGCTGGGTTCGTGTTGTGGAGTAATAGAGCGGCGCGTGTATTAGGGGTGGTGACGTCACGGGCGCACGGGAGTGGCGGGGCACTCCCTGCCGTGCCCCACCCTCGCCGCTCATGACCCGCAGACACGCACGCGGCCTCATTATCCCGCTGATGATAACTTGCGTTCAACACGAAACCAGATGCACTCGCCTACCTAACGAGATTGGAAACAATCACAACTTTCAATCACCTACTCCTGGACCAATTGCACTAGCACTAAACTATCCTCTTGTTCCAGCAATTCAAACCAAAATAAATCCTTCATTCTGTTTTCTGGATAATCGCAATGGGATTAATATTATTAATTAAATATAGTATAATTAATTAAAGTTATTATTTTAATTATCATTATTTATAAGAATATAAAAATCAAAAAACATTGGGCAACCCCACACGGTTCGAGAATTGAAGGAAATTTCTAGTATAACACAACATACTGTCAACACGATTTCGTTGTAACACTCTTCGAGAGTTGTAGGAAATTTCCTAACCGCGAAACAATGTGTGTCCCATTGAAAATAACATATTTTTGCAACTACATGTACATGTACATACTACGAAAGCTTAAAAGACGAGAATATTTAGAAAAAAAGAAAATTTTTGGAAATCAGTCAAATTTATTGTATGTCTCCTAATAGAAGATGATTAAAAACATACATTACATAATAACGACAACTCGGTTTAAAAATGACTCTTATAGGTCATTTTTAACATTCGTAAATTTTTCACATCCCGAATGAATTAATCAAAATCTGATAAACGGTGGTGTGAATCAAATTTAACTCTTCCCCAATCATTCAGTGCTGTAAACAGACTGTCTGAATACTCAATATCACAGATTCTGTGGATATTTTCATCAGTTCTTGAAGATGAAGGCCTTCCATTGCGCACTGTTGTTTGAAATTGACGTTACTTATTTTTAGCACGCATAAGAAAATAAAAAAAGCGCTATAGTCAACCAAATGGCTAGTCTGCCTCCTCTCTAAGTCCCGCGTCCCAAGTTTACCAGATCGAAAACTACGTTGTCAGTCTTATTATTCAATTTACACAGCTGGTATATATTTTATTTTATTATTCTAATTATATTGGAAACATTTTGAAACTATCAATAATTTATTCTTTTGTAATTAAATTTGTGTAAAATAATAACATATAGGTATATATTTGTTGTTGCACAAATACTCTTGGAAAGTACTCTGATTAAAAATCATTAATTATTTCACTGCACTACA
Organism: Stenolophus ochropezus; assembly: GCA_035578165.1. Taxonomy (NCBI): domain Eukaryota; kingdom Metazoa; phylum Arthropoda; class Insecta; order Coleoptera; family Carabidae; genus Stenolophus; species Stenolophus ochropezus. The sequence continues at coordinate 17,476,075 of JAQOWZ010000010.1, read as the reverse complement.
ATATTTCTAGAAGGCACAAGAGTTTAAATACTTTTGGTATTTGTATAGTGACCAGTTTTATTTGCGTGATCCTTTGGGCGTCAATGTTGTATACCAACGTATTTGTAGCTGCGTTAGATTTGTATTAGATTAGCATACTTTAATTCAGTTTAATTAATTTAAAACAATTATTAAACCAGTATACGAGTATAGAAAATAGAACTACAATTTCAGTTTCTAGTATGTATTTTCATATGTGGAATGTTTTGATTGCATGTAATATCATTATAATAAATTTTCACTAATTTGAAACACGTAAATATTAATTTTAATTAAATTAAAATGTTTGTGAAAATAGCAAGTGCACTCTGCACAATGCTAAATCATTTTGTTTATGTATTCTGTTATACATCATTAACAAAGATAGTTGCGATAACAGAAAAATGCATTAGTGTACTTAGATTTAATTAGCTAGAGTATGTATAATGATGATGTTATTTTAATTAAAATGTAGAAAATGACCAGTAATATAAAATTTTATTACCAACATGAACCTGAGGTTCAGTGATGAAGAAATATACCAGGATATAAATAAGAATGTAAAAATACGCCATGATAGTCAATAATCAAAATTATATATAGACTTTGTTGATCGTAAACGTCGAATGACTTCTTTTATAGGATATATTTCTCGCTTTTATCTGTTTTAACATTTGGAAAATGCAGTTATAACTATATATCCTGAAATTAATTTTGTTTTATGGAAACTACAAAACTTACAATTTAATCTTACGTCTCAGCCACCGTGGAGAATAAAACAGGATTTTTATACACAAGAATTTTACAAAGACTAAAAATTGCGCAAATTATAAGAACTGCAACAGTTGATGTTTTCATAAAAAAATAATTTAAAATAATAGTTATTTTACTGTTTTTATATTAGAAGTGTCACTAAGTAACATACATTTTTTAAATATTTAATTATTTCACACACGTCATTTTCACCCAATCAGAACGCTTCATTTGATGATAGTTCCCAGTTTTTTAGTAAAAAAAAATTATAAACATACAGTAGCACTCGCCATTGTTATATTTTGTTGATATGTAAATTTTATGTTTGAACAGGTGTCATTACCTTACTAGTAGAACTGTTCTTTTCTAGTCCGTTTACAATTGTATCCAAATAATAAATGTTTTCAGAAGGTTACGACTAATATTGCTATGAAATTATGTTACGCTTACATTAATAGTGACGCGAAAAAGATAGTAACCTATATTTATATTTCAACTCTTTTACTTTGCATTCGTAGAAGAATATAAAATGTGTCTTGTTTATAAACTCTTTAGATATTAACTCATGACTAAAATTACGTTTTCAAAGTAACATATAATATACTTTATTATAGAAAAGATACCATAAAATATTCTGTCTGTACTTGCAAATATAATTTTGGAAAAATAAAATTATAATCTACGACAAAACGCATAAAAATAATAATGTAATGACGTTATTGTAAGGTACTGATCTAAAATTTATAATATATATTTTTATATAGAACATAGCTATAGCTACTATCACTGTTGCTAAATATAGTCTAACATGCTTTATATTTATCAGTAACTTAACTTCCTTAAATACTAATTAGCATTCACAAATCTGTCAGCACATTAAGCCCCGCTGTGTAGATAAACTATTTTAAATTTAACGGCGTTATGTAGCGTAATTCAAGCAGCATCGAAGCAGGCTTGTCTAACATGTTACCCCTCCCATGCTGCGTTCAGTTGTTCTCAATTAGTCGTGATGAATGAGTCGCGTGGCTCAGCGACAGATACACGACCAGGCGCGCAGGATGCAGGACTGAACCTGCACTGCTCTGTCGAGTACCGTCTCTGCGAGCAAACACCGATCTACGGATGTTGGATGTTATTCTTCAGAAATTAATCTGTGTTCCGTGTTCACTGTTAGGAAACGTAACTGTTAATTAAAGAAAAATATAACGTTTCACGCAGCCTTGAAAGTTTTACGCATAGCCACAATGCAGTGTGGTCATACCTCGTTTAACAAATACCATCATGCCAATAATTAATAACAAGTGGCACGAAAACTATAATGAACTGTAGGTCACATGCAAAGGTTACAAGCTGACACTTAATTCAGTACATATCACAGAAACGGTAAAACTAAATCAAGAATCAAATAGACTATTTGCCCTTTGTTTTGTTTGTTGAAATGATTATATGTATTTTGAATAATATATAAACCCAAAATTTGGTAAATGTCATTCAATTCGGGTAACTACTAATGAAGTATTACAGTTCTAAGAATAACAAAGCTAATAAGGAAATTCCAAATGATTGCACTATTTTCATTTAGGTAAAAATATTGTTTTAAGATCAATACATTTCCTAGCCTTTAGAAAAAAACTGGACAGGTGTCCATTTTCCACAGTCGTGCCTTAAAGAGTAACAAATTACATTAAAAAATCGTATTACTGAAATTTATTTTATCAACAGAATATATCCGAATAAACTAACGAAGAAGGTGATCGAAACATGAACTATCAAAAAGACAGACCTGGCAAGATCTTCAAAAATGATATTTTTAGTACAAATTTAAAGATTTTGAGATAAAAAAAAAGATTCTAAACTTCTTATAGGACTTAAAAGTTCCAACACTGTTTATTCTTAATTAATTTTATATTATGGGACCTGTGTTCAGTAAATTCAATTTTGCAATCCACTAATATAATCTATTTGTAAACATTTACTCGTCCTAATACAGTGTACATCAACTTGTCTTTGATTAGTGCGGTTAATGAATTCGTAAAGTATACGGCCTATATTAAAACCACAATAATCAAACTTCATTTGACCAGTGAGAGTTTCATCTATTTGCTGCATGATTTTGTGAAAAGTTAATCAAATTTGATAACGCTTATAGGTGTTAATTTTAAGCGGTACACTATTGATATCTTAAGAACAATACGAGATACAGGGTGGTTAAATTAATTCCTATACCAGGACAATGTTTTATTGAAAAAAATTTGCCTAATGTTTCTCAAAATATGGAGCCCAAACATAACTGTACGAAAATGTTTTTGTAATTTAGTTCATTAAAAATTGTTTGCTAATTTAACCAACTATATAGGTATCTCTTATACGTAAGGTAGTTCTACAGACAGAATAGCAATAGTATAGGTACCACCTGTTTATTAAGGGTTTAGTATAAAAAATGCGCTTTAATTAAAACCGCATTATTTAAAACCGCACTAACAAGAGTTCCCTGTTTACTCGTATATGCTTGGTAAAACATTTTCATTACTTATTTCGCTAGTAGACTTCAAGCTATGTGAATCTAAACCAGGATTTGCTAAGGTGATGTTAATCGACAAATATTAACTTCGGCAGAGCACATACTTTATTCTAGAATATTAGCATAGGTCGAGGTAAACCTGGAAGGCAGTCATGTATGGAATATACAAATTGTGGCACCGGAAAGTTCCTGGAATCAGGAAGGAAGTCAGTAGGTACGGTGACTAAGCGTGTTAAATTGCAGTGCATTACGTGTTTTCAGTTAAGTTTGAGGTTATGTGGCTAAAATCTGTATTACAATCGTAACAGCTACCAGTAAATTGTAACTGCACATTATATGCAATAGTTATTTAATTGACTATTATTAATATTATTAAATAATAATATTAAATTTAAAAATGAGCTACAGAAAATGTAGGCTTTTTGGAATATCACTAAATTAAAAAAAAGAACAGTTAAAAGTAATTACAATATACTTTACAAGAACAGAAACAAACTGTTTTATCAGAAGATGATCAAGTTGATATTTTATTAATTTGCAATAAAAGTGGCCTTCCTAAAAATAATAGCTATTTATATACCAAAGAGCATTATGAAAATTTTTAGGACCATGACTATGAATTAAACATCAAGCAATGTTCTGTGCACACAATAATTTTATGTATCAATAACCTAATTAACGTATCAGAAATATAAATGAAATTAGCGAAGTAGTACACGTAATAATAATAATAATAATAAAATCATTATTGACTGCATGTCACAGGCGAGGTTCAGCCAAAGTACGTGAATGCTATTGGCTATTGTTTTCTACCAATGTCAATATCATTTTGATGACAATATTATACCGTATTTATTTATAATACCGCGCGGATATTATATACTGTAATACACGTCATTAATAAATGAATTCTAAAAGTTCTACATAATAACAAATAGTCAAATAGCAATTATTACAAGACTTTCTTTTTATGTAGTAGTCGTTAAAAATTGCATTACATATTAGTAAGCAATATACTGACGATTAATATTACAAAATTTAATATGAATATAAAATATTTTTTAAAATGAAATTAAATATGTTTTTAATGATTTTCTAAAATTTTCATAAAACGTAATTTCCATAGGATTATATTGCGTATAATATTGAAATAATTAAAATAGATTTAAATTTTATTCAAACAAAAATAAATATTGTATTTAAAAAAAAATGAAAAATATCTGTCCATAGTAAGATAGAATGTCCACTAATTAATGATTTATAAATGACGGTTTATATATTAAGAGAAGAAAAAAAATGGTTTGAATGGAAGAAGCAAGATTTCCGTAATGCAGAACATAATTACCTTAGCAAGAATACAAGCAAAGCGAATAGAGAACAGGCTAACAACTTGTTCATATTACTCTCGCATCAACAGCGCGGAGGGTAATCAGACCAAAGAGGAGTGATTTCAAGTTTCTACATCAAATCTAGTTGTTCAAGAGCTTATTATCAAACCGAATCGCTGTCAATCAAGAAGCCTGGCGGTTTCAGATGCCGCCATCGTCTGCAGGGTCGAGGTAATTAATTATGGGGTTTACAGCACGCCGGTGATAATGAAAGAAGATTTCGAGGGATTCATGAATTTGTTAAATTAAGCCTGGCCAAATTGGCGAACAAAAAACTTGCATTTTTTAGATGAATAAATTAAGACGTCATCATAGCTATTTGTAAGCAAGCTTGTAACCAACTTATTTAATAACACATATTTTATCTTAGATTTAGGGTTTCACGGTATTCTTATTTTTGTCTTGGTTCTTGAACAGGCGTAATTAAATACAGATAAAGCAAGATAACAAGTAATTACCAGAAAAAAAGTATTAAAAAAAGTATATTTTTATTAAAGGTAGCATAAAATCACACATATGTACTACAGATGGATCACGAAGGATTACGAGCGATAATGGTGTCTCACTAAACTCTGCTGATGATAATGATAATGACCGAACAAAACAAGAATAACAAAGAACAGACGATGGAACACAAACATTTTACTTACTCGAAACTACAACTTTATTTACATATTTTCGCGTTTTAATTATCTAAACATTAAAAAAAAACTTCCAAAGTCAATTCTTATGATCTAAACTGAACTAAATCCTTTTTTGATCGAACGCCAAAACTGAACTTATACTAAACTACGAGTGACTCAATTAAACTAACTACTATATGAACTACTGCCAACGATAGACCTACGACTATAATTTTCTATGATTGAACTCTATAAACATGATTAAGAGGCAAATCTACCCTCCCAACTTCTTATCTAAATATACGAATTTTGTTTGTGAACTATAACAGAAAGCTATAGAAACAAATAATCATGTTGTGATAGTTTTATGTTCAGAATTAACGAAAAAAATAGTTTGGCGGCAAATAATATTGTTTAGGGACTAATCATAACTTGGCGAATTGAATTATCAGATGACATATTAGCTATTCTGATGACAAATGGGATTTCATAATAAAACTGGAATAATTGTATGCTTGACCAAGGCATTTTTCGTGTTCCTTCTTGCGCTAAACTTTCACGGGTGATTTGATTTGTTCGCTGCTACGGTGTCGCCATCAGGAGGGTTGTGGGGAATTATTATTAGGCACAATGATTTATTTAGTTTCTTTTATGGCGGCCGTTGGCTCCGTTTTATCTTCCATCTCTCCAGCGATTCGCGCTTTCAGTTTCAGTCCTACAACGTGGTAAATCGCCGATTGGCGATGAACATCGAAAATTGGAATCTTACACATGGATGTCACTATCAGCGACTTTTGTTAATAAATAATGGCAGAATGCTGACCAGTTATAGACTTAACATTTTATTGTATTTGATTATAGTCTTAGGTTTTGTGTTATAGAGTGAATAAATTCAATGTAAAAGGCATGTAATTTATAAAACTCTATTCAATTATGTTTTTATTAATTGTTGCGGCTACAAGACGGCTGTTCCGACTAAGACTGCAAGACGGCTGTTCCGACTAAGACTGCCTCGATTCATGTTTAATATAATTTTAATATATAGAAACAATTGTAGTAGTAGTAGTAGTTACAAAAAAACATTATAACAATTTTGACATATGTTTAATAAATATATAAATATTTGGGTCTTTCAAGCCGGATATTATTAATATTATTTATATTACTCATACAGGTAATTCAGACGCTACATTGGTCTTTCAAGCCGGATATTATTAATATTATTTATATTACTCATACAGGTAATTCAGACGCTACATTGGTCCTTCGAAAGCCTTTAAACATCAGCATTTGGAAATTACTGTTCAACCATGTCAGATACAATTCGTCGTAGTGTACGAATTCAGTCAAAACAAGAATTACGTAGTGAGGTTGAACAACAGCAAAGTACTTCAGAAAAACCTAAAACAACTGACGAAAAAGATACGACTGAGAAGATAGTAACTGCTCCTGAAGACGACCGGGCTAGCGTTATTAGTCATCAAAGTCGTAAATCTCATAGATCATCGACTAAAAGTTTATCTGCAGTACGTCGCCAGAAACTAGCAATTCAGGTAGAATATGCTCGAAAAAAGAAAGAACAAGAAGAGAAACTTCTAGACCTGGAAATGCAATTAAGATTGGCAGAAATAGACGAAGAAAATGATTTAAATGATAATGACGACTTGTCAGTGGGTGCACAAGCTGATAAGAGAAAAAATATCGAATCGTGGTTAATTAATAATAAAGAACATGACAAAGTTGAACATCATCCACAATTTATTGAATCAGATCATGTTAATGTCAATAAAGGTACAGACTTAAATAAAATAATGTCAAGACAGTCATTACCGAAAGAATTGCCAGTATTCCATGGGGATCCAACAGAGTGGCCTAATTTCATTTGTCAATTCAGAAATTCGACTTCCATCTGTGGATTCACCGACGAAGAAAACCAGTACAGACTCCAGAAATGTTTGAAGGGAAAAGCAAGAGAAGTAGTCAATAGTCTTTTAATTCTCCCAAAAAACATAGATAAAGTTATAAGCGTGTTAGAAAAAAGATTTGGAAGATCAGAACATATTATTTCTTTATTGTTGGAACGAATTAGAAAAATGTCACCTGTCAAAGAAGATAAACTAGATTTGTTAATTGATTTTTCAGACACTGTCAATAATTTAGTATACACGCTACAGACTTTAAATGAAACCGACCATCTAAGAAATCCTTTGTTATTACAAGAACTTTTAAGTAAACTTCCCAATAGTTACAAAATGAGATGGATACGAAGAAGTACAGAGTTGAAGCCAAATGACATCAAATTGGAAAAGTTTCAAGAATGGTTAATGAACCAAGCAGATGCAGCTTCTGAACTTCAAATTCCATATTTTTTGAACAGTGAAAATAAACATATCAATTCGTCAAAATTCCAGTCAAAAAATGTGTTTCTTACTAAAAAAGTTCAAAATTACTCTTCGTGCTGTTGTTGTCAACTCGAGAAACATCATTTAAGTAAATGCCAAAAATTTCTATCACTCACCGTTGACGAACGTTGGAAATTTGTATCTGAAAAACATATTTGTTTCTCATGTTTATTACATGGTCATGGTGTTATGAACTGTCAAAATAAAGTATTCTGCAAGTTAAATGGGTGCAAGCGACCACATCATAATCTTTTGCATTCTGAAATTAAGAATGTCAAGAAAACAGAAATGTCAAAAGATAAAAATGACATAGAAACTAATTGTCACATGTCACAATTATCAAGTGACATATTATTGAAAATTATACCTGTCAAATTGTCAAGCAATACAAGTACAATTGACACATTTGCTCTATTGGACGATGCATCAACGGTTACTTTAATTGACGACAAAGTAACTAGGGATCTCGGACTAGACGGACCTGAGAAACCACTGCAAATTCAATGGACAAATGATGAAATTAAACAAAATTTGACGTCAAAAATTGTAAATTTGACAATATGTGGGAAGAAGTCTAAATCCTTCTACATACGGAACGCTCGAACCATAAAAAATTTATCATTGCCAACTCAAGTCATTAATATAGAAGATTTAGTCAAGAAATATCCTCATCTTAATATACCAGACATCTCTGATACAGCATTTTTTGGAAAACCAACAATACTAATTGGACAGGATAATTGGCCTCTTCTGATAAGTCGCAAAACAATATACGGCCCTTGGCATGGACCAGCACTCAGCAAGACAATTCTCGGTTGGGTTATTCACGGAAACACTGGAAACTCAAAACATGTATCTTCTCATCACTCTACTTGTCACGTCTATCAAGAAAAAGACAACATAGATATCCTCCATGACATTGTTAAAGAACAATGGAAAATTGAAAACCTTGGACTCAAGTCAATTACCAACACACCGTTATCAAAACAAGACGTACGAGCACAAATAATTTTGGACACTACCATGAAACGAATTGGAAATAGATACGAGACTGGTTTGCTTTGGAAAGAAGACAATATTACTTTCCCGGAAAGTAAACAGAACGCCTTTCAAAGACTGAAACACACCGAACGAAAAATGGACAAAAATGAAGAATATGCAAAAACTTATTGCAATAAAATAGACGACTTAGTTTGCAAAGGTTATTTAAGAAAATTGACACCAGAAGAATCATTGATAGAAAATCCAAAAACGTGGTATTTGCCACACGTCGGTGTTATAAATGCCAACAAACCAAATAAAATAAGAATTGTTTTTGACGCGGCTGCCAAATCAAATGGAGTTAGTTTAAACGATAAATTACTAACTGGACCCGATTTATACAACTCATTATTGACTATACTGCTAAATTTTCGAATAAAGAAAATTGCATTCGTAGCAGACATAAAAGAAATGTTTCTGCAAGTACTAGTACGCAAAGAAGATCGATGCGCACAAAGACTTCTTTGGCGGGGGATGGATCGTCATCGAAATCCAGACATCTACGAAATTGCAAAAGATTTGACAACCAATGGGTTTATTCACACTTTTCGACAATTTGGCTGTAGAAGGGGATTTCCCGAAGAAATTTATAGCGACAATGGTACAAACTTCAAAGGCGCAAACAAAGCATTAACGAAAGCATTACAAAATCTAAATCAAAATGAAATTTTGAGGAATTTTTCACTGAAAAATACAAAATGGTATTTCAATCCACCGTCAGCTCCACACATGGGCGGAACATGGGAGCGATTAATACAGATTGTGAAAAAGAATATATCACAAGTATTAAAAGAAAGATATCCTCAGGAATATGTGTTTCGTACACTATTTGCTGAGATAGAAAATATAGTAAATAGTAGACCGCTTACACATGTATCTGTGGACCCAGAGGATGGCGAAGCACTGACCCCAAACCACTTTTTAATCGGACCATCTTACTAAGCATATCCTTGTGTAAAAACTGACGACAAGAATATATGTTTGCTATCAAAATGGCGAGCAGCGCAACGACTCGCAGATATATTTTGGAAACGATGGGCGAATGAATATTTACCAGCCTTGTTAACACGGAAAAAATGGAGAGAACAACAAAAACAAGTGGCTATAAATGATATTGTCTCCATAGTAGATTCGGATGGACCTAGGAACACATGGCCCATGGGAAAGGTCATTTGTGTCTATCCAGGCAAAGATGGACAGGTACGGGTGGTTGACGTGAAGACAATAGCGGGAATCTATCGCCGTCCTGTCACCAAAATTTGTATCCTTCCGACTAAATTAGAGTAGTTGTCCAGGAGCAACTACTGAGGGGGAGGATGTTGCGGCTACAAGACGGCTGTTCCGACTAAGACTGCAAGACGGCTGTTCCGACTAAGACTGCCTCGATTCATGTTTAATATAATTTTAATATATAGAAACAATTGTAGTAGTAGTAGTAGTTACAAAAAAACATTATAACAATTTTGACATATGTTTAATAAATATATAAATATTTGGGTCTTTCAAGCCGGATATTATTAATATTATTTATATTACTCATACAGGTAATTCAGACGCTACATTAATATGTCTTATTAAACATTTTTATATCTTTCCTTTTGGTTTTTATTGCGATTATAACATTAAATCTCACATTTAGATAAAGCAAATGAATAAATTTATCTCTTTTTCTTATAACTTGTTCAGCGGGAAAATCTTGATAGGAGACCTATATTTAGCCATCCAATTTGTTTTATCTGTTTTACACAAACAACACAACATTTTATTCCGATATTTTTCTTCAAATAATAAAATATATTAAGTACTTTAATTAATAACTTAAAAAACAAACAAATAATTATTTTTTTTAAATAACTGATAAATTCTTATCATCTTTCGAAAAAGTAACTGAGGAACTTTTATTATTATTTAAAATAAGAATTATATTCTATCACTTCAAACTTTTTTAATATTTATTCAAAAAGTTTTAATTGATTACAACAAATGGTTCATATTTTATGTTAATTCTTCACCTTCTCAAAATCACCAATAGTAATCAATATTAAGGTGGCTTTACACGATCAAAGAATTTGAACTATTTTATGTCATATTTTTACATCATATTCTTTGATCAAATGGCTCCGCTTTACACGTTCAAAATTTTTGAACTATTTTCCCTTATAAAGTAGGGGTATCAATAAAGAAAAGAAAAATATAGGTTGATCACAATGATATATGATTTCACATTTGTTTATTTTTCACCTTTGACAATTGATAACAACATAATCCCTAGAATTAACTAAAATTTGAAGTAAACGACCTTGAAATTTAGGACATGCTCTAAGTGAGAATTTCTATGTCATAGCATATGAACTATGAACAGTCAAATTTCTTTGAACGTGTAAAGTGTCAGAATCACATTGAACAATACGAAGTTGTAGAAATTGATGTAAACTTATGATCGTCTAAAACGCCCTTTAGTCAATAATATTTTTATTCAGTCATATTTTTCGTTTATTATTTAACTACTTTGATTGTAACAATTATTGAAGTAAATAACACACAAATTAATTTATTGGCCATGAAGTGAATTATGATCTACGTTTATAGAAACAGAAGAGTAAAATTTTTTAATCATTCCGAATCTTCTTTCACTTTACACCCCTTTATATTTAGCGGGACAGATGAAATAACTGAAAACAGTTTTCTCTATGTAAAGGTTTCTATTATTCTTGTACTTATTTAACCTGTATGTGTCTTTCTATTATTATATCCTCATTGCACTGTCTATATGTACATATCCCTAGTAGTTGAATGATCGTTTAATATTGTAGGAAATTTTTTTAAACGTTGTAATAGGTATTTATTTTCCTAATTCTTATAAAAACCTATTTAAATTGCATTATTGCTTGTAATCAAACTAAGTGTTGTATTTTATTTGTTGTAATCAACTATACGTGTTATACTTTTAAATTGATTTAATATTGAATTTAAAAATATAAAAATTATTACAGATGAAACGTCTACGACTTTTATCTCAAAACATGATGTTTGCATATAGAAATGCTGAGTCCTCATCCTTGATCTTGAGTAATAATTAGTCGTGAAATTACTCGCCGTTGCGGAATCTTCTCGGTGTACCCCGGACAGCAATTCCAATATGTCATGTCAGCGCCCGGACAACGTCCGTTGCCGCTGAATCAATCCCTGGCGTCGCTCGGAGATGGCGTCCGCACAGATAAACAATCAGGACCACACATAATACATCACCATATGCCATTGGCTTATTGTTAATTAATCGCCGGAAATTTGCAGGATATGCCGCCGCACAAAGAGTTTCCTACGTCGCTTGCTGCCTGCTGATGCCAACTCTCAACTATCATTACTTCACTCGCGACTCGCTTTTATTCGCTGTAATTAGATAACATTGTTGCGGTTAATCAGTATAATAAAATAACAAACACTGGTGTAATATCTGTGATATGCTTCAGTGAGCTATGTAAACTGCAAAATTATTTCCTTGATCATTGTACCCCGTACAAAAAAAAACATAAATTGTTCTGCTAAATTATCAAAGCCATTGAAGTACGGCTTCTATATTTAAGAAGAGTAATTTTATGTATTAAAATTGCAACTCAAAATATTGGGTACAATTCTTTCGAATTTACAGTACAATAACAATCATCTCTAATCTTAAAGTATTTACCAAAAATTCTAAGCTCTCTTAATATGCAGTTATATTTCTATCAGAAGTTATTACTTGAAATATGTGTATATTATTTTTTAATAAATGTAGGTATTTTAAGGTGAGAGATAATTTTAAATTTATTTTTTATTACTAACAAAAATGAAGTTATCGGTTGTTTTCTTTCTCTTAAGTAAAAATTTTGAAAGTTATATCACTTCTTTAAAATGAAAGTGAAATTTGGTGTTCGTTCCTGACAGACCCCAACTAATAAGAAAAAAATCCCGCTTTTTTCCGAAGCCGTAGGTTAAAAACACTAATAAAATGCAAGAAAAACAGATCAAAAGGCATTATATTCTAATATCTGTATTAAATTACTATACCATAAAGACATATTTTCGTATTAGAAAAATTATTTAACACACGTCATTTTAAACCAATCAGAATGCTTCATACGATGAAAATATGCAGTTTTGTAAAAAAAAATTGATAAATCCACAGTCAATTATCAAGATTATATTTTGAACTGTTGTCATTCGTGCAATAATCAAGTGAATATAATTTAAATTAAGAATTTAATTGGTAACATTTATTCATAATTCCTGCGAAGTAACTATATATCAGGTCAATATTTATTCATACATCATTCATGTCAGTTTTGACACTCGTTTGTCTATTACAATGCAACAAGTATTCGTATGAACAAATCTGATTGGTAAAAAAAATATTTTAGTAGTTCTTGCCTATGAAACTAAAACTTAGGTTTTTATAACAACATACATGAAATAATAAAAAAAGAATTTCAAACATATTTAGGATGAATACTATTAATTTTTATTTTACAAACACAACATCGTTTTTAATTAGCTTTATATTCATTAAACATAACAGTGAAATTTTCATAATTTTTCATTTATCATCATGCATAATCATTTCGGAATGTGAATACTTTTGAAAATTACTATGATAATATTGAATTTTCTCTGCCTCAATGGGGAATAGAAATTTTCATGCTATTTTATATGAAATTGTAGTAATTAATGATATTTTTTTAATAATAATCATAATAATAATAAAAATTAAAGGTACATATATTTATAATAATTAAAAAAGATGACTATTTTTGTTTACTGACCAAAAACCATTAGGGATAAATAAAATTGGATTCCCAACATTCAATAAATAATAACAAATAGAATAACATTTGAGTAGAAAACAAAACCATGATCCCAGTAGTAGCATGTAAATTTTATTGATTAACAATTAACATTCATGTGATCATTATAAACTAATTAGCAAAAACACAATTCAGCTGTACGGTTGGTTGGGTGGCGTGCAGTAATCCATCTACCAAATAATTAAAGTAAAATAATCCCCGACCAGGCGAATGCTCATCCAAGTCTAAAATCATCCAGTTCTATTAGCCGGCAGCCGGGCGCGTTGTCATGTTGATTATGCCGAGGCTTAACCCGCGATGCACACGACACCGCCCGGCATTAGGGTCGCTCCCGGGAACCCACCGACTTCTGCAGGAATGGAAGTTTTACAGGGAGAATGGTCCACGGAACAGGACATGAGCTAGGAAGTTTTACAGTTGGGCTAAACAGTGGACTCGGTCAATTGTTTTACAAAATTTATTTAATTGTATTATTAACAATATATTGTTTGAACGAAGATAAGTGCGAATTTAAAATGCAACAGAGTATTAGCAATCTAGCAAAGATTGAAGTATATCGGACGTTTCCGTACTAGATCGTATAACTCTCGCAAGATAGTACATACACAGAATAGTTCCATACAGAAGCGAAACTCCGTGTCAGTTCCTTTCATGTTCCCCTATCCAGTTCTATGACCTTGAAGCATTGTGGAGACCTTTAAATTTGTGCTCTTCCCCTATCTCTCTCTAAGATGTGAGGAAACTTTCCGATATTAAACAATGAGCCCTTTAAATTTGTGCACACTCTCCATCTCTCTCTAATTTTCGTTTCTCTGTCTTACTGTCGCTTCTGTATAAACCTATTCTGTGGTACATATCTGGAATCTGGAACTATATATCTGTATCTGCATTACAATTTTTTTTTGTTATTATTTTTATTCCTAAATACCAATTTTTAACTTCCTTTTTTTCTTTGTTAATGAAGTCTTGCATACGTTTTCATTTTTAGCTTTAATCAATAGAATAATGGAACATATTAAACCCGTATTTTTATTTTTCCCCAAATTGACTTTTAATAATGAAAAAACTATTAAAAATGATATTCTTCAAAACGCAGCTGAATTACCCAACTTCCTCCTTTATCCAATGACGTATCAACTTCACTTCGTTTCAGACATCAAATATAAAAATATAATGTTTAACACCAAAACTGACAAATTGAATAATCTTCTGCAAATATAATGGCATGCAAAAATATTACAATGCTTAAAATCCAGACTCTCCACGAACTTTCAAACTTGCCAAACCACAATATTTAGGATCTGGCATTCACACGTGGATAACTTCACTCTAGAACGTAAGGACGTTATAATTTTTGCAACTTTTTTAGTATGATATTTTAAAATGATATTAAGTAACATAAAATGTAAATAAAAAAGAATTTTATCATATAGAGCAACAAATTAGACATTGTAGGTTCGATTTAAACTTAATTTTTTTGCAAGACCTTATTAAAAATTCTAAAATACATTATTAATCATTGATTTCATTTTTATATAAATACATATATAGCGACACGAAATTATTAAATAATGCATTTCAAATTTAATCGAAGTAAAATTTTATTATTGGCTTCATTTTATTTTTAATTAAAACATAAAAATACCATGTTATTTACGTATTTAATTTTGTATTTTAAATATGAAATATTTTATTACCTTCAAAATAAATGCATTACAACAAATATGCGAATTTTAAAATATTAATAATTGCATTGTGTGCATCAGTCCACTGGTTGAATCTCACCATGTCCAAACCCAATGTTTCTAAATAAATAGTCATTTCTAATCACTTTGGAAGAGGCAATATGAAATGTCATGAAACACAAGTATTTCAGACTTCAGGCCTGGTCTTCGAACCGTTTTTTTGTCGTTTCGGTTTTCTTTCCAGGTGATTATTTTTAATTTTCTTAGCTGGGTTTCGACTTTCGACTCCACGCGTGTCTTCCTCGGGAGATGAAATATGTATGAAATATTATGCGAACCACTAATTTTAAAATTTCATCTTATGAAGAAGATCCATATGAGATCGAAATGGTTGGTACTGAATAAATTAATTATGAGTGAATTCTAGTAAACATCTCGTCTTTATATTTTATTCCTTCTTTTGTAAATAAGCACGAAACTACACAAATGAAGATACACTGACAATTGATGTGGAGAATAGGATTCATGTTTGAACATCTACCGAACCGAAATAAACTTATATTTTTCGGTTCTGCTCCCGTTTTCGTTCCAATAAAAATAACAATTTTTCCTGTTGCCGGTTTTCGATTCAGTGCCGTTTCGAAGCCCTACTTGAGAAAGTAGAAAGAATAAATAAAGAAAAGAGATAAAGATTATTCTTTCCTGTAGTTGCAGTCATTTAATAAAATGCACTTATACACCAACGTTTCGACTGTAAATCAGTCTTCATCAGGATGCTGATAACATACAAAACATACAATCAAACAAGACATACATTCAACTCATGTAATAGATTTACATAAATGATATTAAAATATTATCAAGTAAAACATGTAAATTATTTTACAGAAATCTTTCGTCAAACATAGATGAAACACATACACATACACGTACATGTTACTTAACAGTTATCAACGAACTGACTTAAACAAGAAGTTTCTAGTTGAGCAACAGTCGAAAATTGCAAAAACCTTCCACTAGCCAATCAAGGACCAGAGAACAGCAAAACAAGATTGTGCAACTACTAAACTAATTACAATTATAATCTCGTTTCGCTGTTCTAGGGCCCTTAAATAAGAATAAATCAGTTGGTTCACAACTCTCAAGTAACAAGTATCCGTGTGTGTGTGCGCGTGAGTTTTATATATGTTTGACGAAAGATTTCTATAAAATAATTTACATGTTTTACTTCATAATATTTTAATACCATTTATGTAAATCTGTTACCTGAGTTGACTGTATGTCTAGTATGTGATTGTTTGTTTTGTATGTTATCAGCACCCTGATGAAGACTGACTACAGTCGAAACGTTGGTGTACTAGTGAATTTTATTTAATGACTACAATACTAAAAATACCTTCTTTTATCTAGTCTATAAAACGAATCTTACATTATTCTTTTAATTATTCATAACATTACTGGTAGTAATACAGAAAGTGTAGTTTTAGGTAAGTGCTGCTCCCTTTATGTAAGTCTGTTACCTGAGTTGAATGTATGTCTGTGTATTTCATTGTATGTTTTGTATGTTACCAATACCCCGATGAATACTGAGTAACAGTCGAAACGTTGTTGTATTAGTGAATTTTATTAAATGACTACAATTCCAAGAAAGACCTTTTTTATTAACATCCAGTCTATAAAACGAATCTTACATTATTCTTTCTATTATTCTTAACATTACTAGTAGTATTACAAACAGCGTAAGTTTAGAACTGAGATAAGGGAGCAGCAGAGTGATATAATCCGTCCCCTGTGCCCCGTGTCACGGACGGCACTGACCGATCCAGCGATGGTAGGCACTGCGCTCTACTGATATGTACACTGTGTTGCTCATTGTTTGGATAATCGCATCATTACCGGTGTAATGAGTTTAGCCGTGGATCTGCGCACCGCCGCCACCAACCGTTTCCGACACAAGTTCCCGGTTCGGTTACCGGTCGCTGCCTGTGTTGTTATTAAATAAAGCGAGAACGTACCTGCTTCACTCGCTGGCTTTAATGTTTTCACTCACGCCTTTTTCACTCTGCTTCCTCTTAGTTTTTTACAGTATTTTCATCACTGAAGCTAAACGGATGGTCTTTTTTCTAAACTGTGAATATGCATACGGGCTGCAGAGATTGTTATCATTTTTTAACACTTCCGTGCGCGCTATTTTCTCCACATCCGCTGTAAAGGTTACTTTATTATTATTAAAAAATTTAAACTGCTTTCAAAATATAAATGAAACTAGCTTTATACAACCTTATGAATAATACGCGTGATTATATCAAATAATTAGTCATTTGCATTCAAATCAAATCATTAAACCCCAACAAACAACAAATATTTATTGACAAATATATTTGCACATATTATACACAGTGTTATATTCTCAGTGTCAAGAAGAAATTAAAACAGATATTTTTAAATTTGAAATGAACATTATAAAAAGGTATCAATTTTATTTTAGACATAGAATTTTCTTTAATCCATGAAAGATCAAGTAACTTTATTTTGTTTTCAACATTTTTTTCAAATTAAAGCTCAACGTAAAAGTCTTCATTTTTCGCAAAACGAAACAATTTTTAATATTTATTTTATTACTGAACTAAGTTACAGTGACCATATTGCATACGACGATTTATTCCTAAATTTTATTTTATTTACAAAAAAACATTAATATTTTAAACAAGATGCTTTTATTACTCTCCATTCAAAATGACAGGTGTCAATTCATTATTATGATAGAACCATAACGATGATATAATCGAAGATCGATTACGATTGTGCGAGTTTTTTTTATAATGTGATATGATTTCTAAAAAGTATTTTAAAATGCGAACAAATTTATCAACAAATAACTTCTTAACAGGATAAATCAAAAATGTAATTAACAAATGTATTTATTAAATGCACAATTACGAAATAAATTTAAAAAAAAAACTTCAACAGTTGGAACGGAACAGAAGACCTACGATTCTGTAGACCATTATTCTAACCCTATAACCACGAATTGACAGCTGTCACTTTGTGTATAGAAAAATTATTCAAACATACCCTCTAATTTCACAATATTATAAATTATTATTACTAGAGCAGTTGTAATTTTTAATACAAGTACCGACTTATTTAAAACTGCTACTTGTTAATATTTGAAAATATGAATGTGATAATAATGAATACGCAATAGACATGTTAGTAGGTATAGTGAAATGACTGTACACATATATGCAATAATGAATCATTTTAATAATACAACGGTAGACAATGTCTTCCCTTTAATAAATTAAATGATTATGATGTATCTATTATACTCATTCATAATTATACCAAACATAAAATTTTCAACAGAAACAATGTAAACCACAGTATAGTTCCCACAATCTAATCAAGTTAATAAAGGAAGGCTAGTTTATAAATAAAAGCGCAGTAACATTTAAATTTGCAAAACGAATATAATGGAGTATAAACGTTAGTGGTTACTATCTTAGAACACAGTTAAGACACTATTATACGCAAATTACAGCGTGGAACATAGAAATTTCCAAATCTAAGACAATGCAGTTTAAAACGAGTGTCGGATGCATTTATCAGCCGGGATCTCCGGAACAGCAGTGATGTGCGAATTCCTTGTCGGAGCTGCACAGTGGCGGAATAAGCATTACACTCGCGAACAGTCAATGCAACGATTAGATTTTCTTCACTAGTCGATGAATAGGATAAGGGCAATAATTACTGGAGTTTAGTCAATATTTGGAAGGGTTTATTTCGGCTCCGACCGGTTTCGACCCCACATGACTCGTTTTTAGGGAGTGAAAGTCAGGAATTTTTATTATTTACCAAAATTTTATGAGCGGTTTTATTTAAAATGGTATATTTGTAATTGACTGAAACTAAAAAGGAAACTTCACTACATGCCAAATCGATATTAATTTCATAGGGGTTTTTTCTAGCTACTTTCCGTACAAATGAAAAGTCACAAAATCAAAAACTCTCAATATCTTAAGAAAACGAGATTTGGAGAGTTTCTGTATTTATAGGATCTTTCATTTTGTAGTAGTCGGAAAAAAGTAAAAATTAATACCGTTTTGATGTGTAGTGAGGTTATTTTTCAAGAAACAAAATTTTAATTGTCGTAATAAAGAATGTCACTCTATTATTATCGATACAAATGTTAATTACTTTGTTTTTTAATATTATCTTCTACCATGAAGATCATTCGCTTTTATAATGTATGTCTCAAAGGAAATAATATATTTTTCGCGCCTCCATTCATATAAGTTTAACTTACTTCTATAACAATACAAGTCGTAAGTTCCTGTTAACTTTTTTTGTTATTTGGTTACCATTGTCAACGGAAAATTATAGAAACAAGTAATTATGAAAAACGTAGGAATTTCATGTACATTTATTTCGTAGTCTAAGAACTATAAAAAAGTTCTAAATAAATAATTCTGAACTGTCACATTTTACAAATAATTTAATATCTGCTTGAAGCGCGAATAATATAGTAAGTAAGTCGGAATGTAAGTAGGTACTTAATACAACTTTTTTGTACATCTCAGTTCATATCTTCTCGACAGTTACATTGTGCTTACATTTCTTGTAGCTTAAATAACTGTTAAATGCAGAAACAATTTAATAATATACAAATCCTAAAACTAACAATACATTATTAAATACATTGGATCAAAGCAGATTATCGAAATTTGATATGTTGTCAATAGAAAATAAAATAGGAATATATCTGGATCCATAATATAAAATAAATGCATTTGTTAAGGTGACAATGAAAATAAGTAAATAATGATTTTAAAAATTATTCTTTTAATCACATATCGGCGTTTTCATTAATATATTTCAATGTTTTGCGGTAAAGGATCGTGAACACAACACACGATATCTCCGTTTCTATACTAAGAAGTAAAGTTTAAAATTTTCAATTTCAATGTTCCTTATATGGTGGATATAATGAGATAAGACTCCAATAGGATTACTTCGTCATAAACAGTTACAGTGGCACGCTCCTTTTTTAATTTTCGAATTTGTGTTGTATATAATTAACATTTTATTTATAATAATTTTTACATCATTCCACTCTATTTACCTCAAATTTTAAATTGTAATATAGGTAATTTATTTTAATAAGTCCTCTTGGATAACCCCATTATTCAACCGAAAAGGCACATTTTTTCTACGTAACTTTGAACACAATTTCCATGCAGGAACTAAACTTCTGGTTACGTCTCTGTGGCAAGGGCTTGGAAAACTCTTAATCCGCCACTGGCACCGTGAGAGAGGAGCGGAGATAGTGGCTCCGTCAAGAGCAATTGTCGTTATTGAATTGTACTTCCCCGAAACAATGGCAACGAGAGCAGCGGTAACTGTCTTCATTCTTCGCGTTAAATGCGGCGGCCGCCACGAACATCGGAGCATCGCATGAGTCGTTTGTTTCTTTGCACGGCTTCCTCCAGCTCCGTATGGAGTCGTTCGTTGCTCACTTGTTCGATTGCACATCGCGCAAACCGTGACACATGCAAACACGATCGGCCTTTCATGTTTTATTGTCTTTAATTCCAAACTGGAGGTCGGGAATTTCATCCAGACATTTCAATTTAGACTTTTATCTGTTCACTTATCTGGAAACTAGGTTATATTTAGTTTGTGCCACGTTGCACTTTAACTGTTAATTAAGCACATATTTTGCTTCGTATTGTCAAACTCTATTACACTACACTTATTTTACTAGTTTTATACGGTAATGTTCTTGTCATGAAGACGGCTTTATGTAGATTTATTAATAGTAACATAAAATCACAGTTCCTTTTAAAGTGATTACTATAATACCATTACCAGCATAGGGCGTGTGTATCAAATATTTTTTTAAATAATGGTTTTCTTTAAATATGCAACTATGTACAATATATTTTTTAAATAAAATAAACAAATAAAGTTTTACTTTTCAAACGTTGATCAATTTGTTCGCATGATGCCAGATTTTTAAATATAAAGTTGCCTTAAAATCTGGGCTGGACTTATGAAGAACCAATCTAAGCACTTGCTTAGGGTTTCCGCTAAATAGGGGCCTCCGAAAATTTCCATCAAATATCTTTTTCCGCAGATGTATACAAATATTTTTCTTTTATAACAAATATATCGCTCTTTTGTAGTGTAATCGCAATTAAATAACCATTAATAAACATCGCATTAAATAAAAACATTAATATTCAAAATATATCTTTGAAAACTCATTGGTGGATTCAAATTTGCGGTCTCAATAGATCAATAGAGCGTCAAACGCATTTGTTAACACAATGAAAAAAATTAATTTTGTTTGACTTTTCATAATATATCTACATGATATATTAAAACATTGCGCTTGTAAATAAGTTCAAAAGAATATGTATTTATGGCATTTCTGTATTAAAACAGCTGCAATTAGATATATATGAAGAGAAATTTTTCGTTTCATATCTAAGAAATGTGAATATAAAAATTAAAAATAAATTTCTAAGAACAATAAAAAATTATAGTTCATAAAAAATATGTATTTCCATTTTGCTATAAAATTACAACTTAAAACAATATTCGAATAAATGCACTTGAAAACATGTAACTGCATTCATTTTCTCCTTTTGATTTCAATACCGATAACTACAAGTGTATATTTCAATAGCCATTTCTTTTTTTATAGTGTATCCCAACATAGTAATAAAATTTACGACATAATAAAATCGAAACCTGTATTAGCATATAGCCTATGAAGACATTCTTGCAAATTTAATCAAGTTATCTGTAGAAGTTGGTATAATTCACATTGCATCCAACAGGTTGAGGTTAGGCCACATTCCACGAACAACAACGCATCAGACAATCAAAACAAACTACACAACATAATAACAACTCATAAGCGCAATTACCGCGAGCATCGAACAACGCAAAGAGCGAAATACCAGACGCCAGACGCACTGCAAGCGGAGGTAACGTACGCAGAGGCTATCGCTCACCCATCTAACCCAAGTATTTGCATCACGCCTTGGCTCCGTGTTACATGCTCTGAGGCAAACGTGATTCAGAGGTAAAAACCCGCCGACGTGAATATGCGGGGGTTTGTGAGGTTAGGAACACTGCAGTTGTGTACACACCTTGTTGCACTTCAAATCATCGTATTTAAGGAATAACGGGACTCACGTTTGAATATTTAGAAAATACTAACCACTGGTTTAATAAAATTCAATGTACTGTTAAAATCACCTACATGTGCAAACTTAAACAAGATAATACAGGAAATCTGTTATATGATGTGAATAATACCTATAAGTACAGGCAGCGGTAGCTCACTTGGTTAACTTTGTAACATTTATTAAAATTAATTTCTGAATTATTAGGTTTAAAAATATTGTAAAAAATCTGATTATGTGTCCAACACATTACCTCCCGCCACTAAAGAAATATATTCTTTTTTCAGTACATTTAATTTGTAGTTTTAAAATTAGTCTGTTAATGCAGTTTCGAATATTTTTAATTCATTTCATACCTAAAATTTCCTTCATAAAATTCGAGGGGGGTGTGGGTGTCTACGAGTATCTCTTCAAACCGTAAAGTTTCTCGCTTACAGAAAATTGAACTGCAAAATGCAAAATTTGGTTTATTTTACTATCAGTTTTAATTTTTTTAAGTATAAATTTTAAAAAGCACTATCTTTTTATATGTTCATTATATTCATAATAAATATAGACATATTTTCTTTCAAATATCATGAAAATAATAATAATAAAGTAACTTTTGAGATATAACAAGTTGAAGTTAAAAAATGTGAATACCAAGAAAATGTATGATATTTTGGAAAAATATAAATTTTTGACTGTTCCCAATGAGAAGGAATATTGCGCCTACCACTAATACATCTGTCAGAATATTTCCTGTAAGACCTCATAAAAATTATTTGTAAGGGAAAAAGTCCGAAGTTGTTCTTAAAAAAAGCGAGCTACGGAGGCTTGAATCTCCAACAAGATATCTTTTTTAACCTACCTACGAAGTTAGCAGGGTTGAAAGGGTATTATTATCCGTACATATTTCGGATTATAGATATCATGTTTATGTATTCCATAGTCCGAATAATTTGGTAATTCGAACAGTGTTTGACAACTTTCTGTTCGGATTATCCAGACATTTCTGTATAAGTATCTAAACTAATATATAAATGTAAATATTTTATATACTTAATATCAAAGTGAATCTCAATTGACACATTAATATCAATGATTAGTCGTGTGACTTCATGATGTAGGTATTTCCAGTGTTATAAACAGAATGAAATGAACTTAGAACGTGTAAGTTGTAACGATGACACCGGCCATGCAAATGAATCCTGTTTAATTTTGCAGGAAATGAATAAATGTTATTCCTAGAACAGCAAACACAGAATCATCCGAGATATCTAATTATAACCCTGCAACTGCAATTTTAGATCTCGTTAGATGGTATAATTTTGTTCGCAAACTGCGCTTACCAACCGGCAAATTTAAACACGCACAGGCTTCATTCGCTAACTTGCAAGAAATAAGAAGTAATACGCAGAAAATCGCTCGTAGTCAAATTACGCCGGAATAACAAATAACCTAAATAAACAAAGTCTAGCTCCGACATGACGTCCAATTATAGTTTTCCAGTTTTTGTAAGCATTATTCTATTTTACTACTACAAGATTTGAACTTAGAAATTGCAATTTCAGGTGAAATATGTTTTCGTGTAGCTATGCATATTTTTAATTTAAAATAGCATTAACAATTTAGAACATGAAATAACCCCAGTTGCTAGTTATAATACTGATTTTCAAAACCTGAATATGACAATTAAACTTAAGCCAATTTCTAAAAAAAAATGTTTTCTTTTACCAACACTATACACAGTGTTTAAAATATAACTGATTGTTTTATATTGAATAAATTCAATTTTGTAATACTACAACTAAAAACTTTATATGTGAATTGATCTTACCACTTTGTTGAAACCAAGTTGGTTATAATAATATGAGGATAAAAGTATTTCTTACCTGAAACAAAAGAAAAATTATATTGGTGATTTTAATTTCATTTTACATATGCCAGAACAGCAATTTCGCGTAACAAGTTAAATCTAAAAGTATTATTTAAACTTAAGTTATTTACGAAAAATTTAAACTACCATTTATTTTTTATAAGCATATATGCAATGAAAAAATGGAAGTTTATTTTGTTTGAATACATTTCATTATAGTTATTTAAGCTGCAAGAAATGTATTTGGCATTTATATTCCGAATCACTATTATAAAAAAGTCAATCAAATGAATTAAAAACATTTGGCGCACAAAGTAAAAATAATATTTTTCTCTATATCTAATTTTCATCACTAATTGACTTAGAAACGTTTTCCAAAACCGTGAAACAAATATTACCAGATACTTCGCGCACGGTGTCAAATTAACCTAAAAATGTCAACATTTTTTGACAATAATTGCAGAAAAAATATTTTTAAGATTGGTTTTAGGCAAAGGCGAAATTACGATGAAAATTCCACCTGCACCTTGAAAACCTTTACTTGTGTTGTTTTTAGTACTGTATGTGAATTTTATACATTAATTCAGAGAAAGAATTTGTTAATTTTGTAAACACAGACTAACATTTTAGTTCTATATTTTACAGATATACGGAGTAGAACTATTTATATTGTAGTTGTTTAAAATGTTAGTACTTTGTATATAAGTTATCATTGTTTTATAATGTAATTACCCAATACTCTTCCTTACTTCGCAGTTCATCTCTTATTTCACGCAAAATTGTTTGTAGCGAAGTTAAACCATATTAACTCATATTAAAAAAAATATATGTATATATTAACAGTACAATTATTAGCATTTAATAAAGAACAATCAATAAAATAAACAAATCAATATGAAATGATAGTGTTATGAATGAAGGGTGTGGGGTGTCGTTAATAAAGCAGGTTCGGCTCGCAGAAGCAGGAATAACAGGAGCGTGCAGCAGGGGGCAGCGATGCGTATGTAAATGTAACCCTGTATCAACAAAGATCCTGCTGCGCCTCCAGCTCCAGCAGGAGAATAAACATCCTCCATTCAGCGCTGTATAAAACATGTAAGAGCCGAGCGCTGTGAAAGGAACCTTCACAAGATGTATTACTTTTTATGACTATATGCACTGGCAGAATTTTAAAAGCGCGTTTAACTCGGCCGGAATTGCACCCGGAGCCCGGTCAATGCACTTCGCAATTACCAACTTTTCACATTTCCTAAATGAACCTTTTCTCTGCTGCTCTAATTGTAATGGGGCTGTAATATGCACGGAGGAATTAATATATTCACATTTTATACCTTATTTAGCGAAACCTTTTCATGGAGAATAATTATTTTGTATGCTTGAAGTGAAATGGAAATGCATTTCACTTTATTATTCGAATTTCACTAAAAACCTACACACATCACAAATATATTTCATATTAATTAAGTGGAAATTTTAAAGGGATCTTCTTTTTAATATAATTTTTTGTAAAAATAAATATTAGAAACACAATACTATTATTATTTCTACAAGTATATGCAGCTTGCATTTCTCTTCGGAAATATTGCCGATATTAATAAATTTATATTTAATTAAGCCACAAGAAATGTAAGCACATTACAACATTCACAGAGCTTGCGAAGTCGAAGTTCATGTTACCGTAGAAGAATTAATACGTAATATTCGACAACCAAGTACATTTCGAGTTGCTTATTATATTGTTTCTAAGATCACTATGGAAAGTGGCACTTCTCACAGTATTTGCCAACGCTGCGGATGTGCAGTAATTATCAACATTCCGCATGAGTGAAAATCCTGGCCATGTTGTATTTAATGTCAAATAGTTTTAGTGCATGTATTTTTGCCACAGAATAGTTACTCACAGAAGCGACGTGTCGGAACCTTTCATGTTCCCCTAGTCAGGTCTATGACCTTGAAGCATTGTGTATACCTTTAAATTTGTGCTCTTCTCCGATCTCTCTCTCAGATGTGAAGAAACTTTCCGATTTTAAACAATGGGCCCTTTAAATTTGTGAACATTCTCCATCTCTCTCTAATTTTCGCTTCTCTGTCTTACTGTCGCTTCTGTATAAACCTATTCTGTGTTTTTGCTCTGTAGTGTTTACCAGTGTGGTCGTAGAAAAAGTAAATAAATCACTCTTGTAGAATCTCCTATTTCCCACCTGTGTGATTCCAGCACTCGACTTCGTCTCGTGTAGAAATTTTCACACCTTTCGAGACAACTTGTTGCACAATATACTATTTCGCGCCATTAGCAGAAATTAACTCCAATTAATGTTTAATTTTTTGTAAAACGTAGGCCACTAGATAGTTCAGATTTAATTATATGCTACTTTTTGTAGTTAACCTTAATATAATTTTCATATTACCTTATTAGTACGACTGTTTTTTCCATATCATTCAGTTGATAATGACAAAATGTTATCAAAACAATAAATCAGTAACTTACGAGTTATGTTGCTACGGTGGCGCGAAAAAATAAATAATTATAATTTGAAAGTAGTTAAATAAAAAGTATCTCAGTCAATACATACTTAAATTAAATGTATATTATATGACGCTGTATTTATGGTACTTTACTATTTTATTGCTGTCGCCTTTAATTTTTATTGATTTAAATTTTTCTAAATTTAATTTTACTTATAACTACTACCTTGTTGAATAATAAAAATGCAAAAATAGAAACAATAGAAAATTATTATTTTTTAACAAAAATAATCTTCCATTGTCAGTTAACCTATTTTCACTACACATTGTTTAACTTGCGTCATTCAATTCGGAAGCTGAAATATGAAATTTCAATAAAATCTGATATAATTTACTTCATACAAACGTACACCTTTGTTCTTTGTAGTGGCGAATGACAGACATCCAGCAAAAAATTATCAAAACGATATGTACGGACTTTATTACGTAGACTCATTCTATCGAAACATCAGAATTGGTACGATTATAACATCCGCATAAAAATGAAAATTGGAAAAATGTAGTCCTTAATAGGTAGACATCAGTAAAAATATGAGAACATCAAATTTACAAACTTATTATAATTTTGATGATAATTATAAGGTTGAAATAATTTATTATAACTTTTCCATCTCTTACACATTATAATTATTATAAAGTCATACACAAACATCTTTTTCGAACCCGGCACCCCTAGTATTTGAAGCGACTGTGTTATCGCTATTACACGGGAGTAAAGTAGAACATAATAAACATATACATATGTATGAAACATTTGTAGAAATAAATAATTAATTTAGGAATATACTAAATATTGGTTAAATAGGTATATGCAATTTCCACGAAATCCATTATTTTCATAGCAATTTAATTGATACTATCAAGTTCTGTGGTCCGTAAACAAATATATAAATGTTACAAACCACATACATCTGTTGTTGTTGTTGCTATGGAGTAAGTAATACTCGTCTGTATACATGAACGGTAATGGGGAAATGTATTCACTAATACGATCATGTTTAAATGTACAATGACGTTATTAACATAACTAGAGAATAATAAATATCATGCACAACTGGTTAACATAACAAATGTAACAGGTGTTAACGTGCACTAAAAATAGTTGAACTTTCCGCTTTTAAATTTGTTAATAAGACAAAAGAATCGTGTCCATGGTCGAGTCTCTAGATAACTATTTCTCACATAAAGATAACTCCTGTGCTGTATTCTCCTAACCTCGTAAGACTACTGTTGAAATATCAATTTACATACTCATTTAATTTAATTAGTTAATAAAGTTTTGTTCGTGTTCTTGTTTATAATATAAAAAACATAACCAATTGTTATAACTGAATATGTATGTCATACAATAAAAATGTTATTAAATTAATAACTTTTTCAATTTTGAAGCAACTTTCTTAAAATGTTTTCAAAATACTTATCTATTACGAATAATACACAAAAATACCTTAAAATTGTATTATAAAGTTATCAATTCGTGTGATTCATGCACTAGAATTATCTCTACACCTACACATACAGACAAATGGATGGATGGATGGACCCAGAGACATCACGCAAAAATAATCTAAATGTATTGTAATAGAATTTTACATTATTTACAAGGTAAAATAGTTTTTACTGCTGAGAGGAGAATATGATTGACGAGACGTTTAGACATGTGTCAAAACCAGTGGCGTAACAATGCCCCAATGTAGATTTTTAAAAATATATAAATTATCGCATAAGAGGACAATAACAAAATAGATACTTATTAAAATGAAATCTATTTTTATCTATTGTTAATTCTCTTTAACGGGAGAATATAATTTAAAATTAACTCATTGGGCATAGCCAAGTCGGTCTGCTGTTGGGATGAGGATAATTTTAGAGCCTGTGACAAAATAACAAATAAAAACCCAATTTTTAAGAACTAAACAATATTACAAAAAAAAATAATTGTGATTAAGACGTGCAAAGGTTCTAGATAAATAATAGATAAGTTTCATAATCATTGTCACCTTAAAAATTATTTATTTGATTTTCAAACGGGATCTCTCTGCTGAGGCAACCGAAACGGATGGTGAAAAAATGTAATATGCAGTTAAAATTTCACTGAAACTGCTGCGTGTATAATTTGTTTCATTAAGATGAATTCGGTTAATTCCCTATTGGAATTAATTTTGAATAAATCTTTTGAAAACAATTCCTAAAAGAGAAGAACTGGGACGAAATTTTGTATGTATCTCCTGACACATTGGAGAATAAACGTGAAAAGTTGTATAAAATTCATTTAATCCAAGACCTCAGGTTTTAGTCTATATACTTCGTTCGAATATTTTAAAATGATTATGAGTTTCATCAGAACATGACGATGACTCGTCCTAACGTCGTGTACTTCATAATTGGTCCATAGAACCACACATATCATTCAAAAGGCTGCGCGTCGAGTCGGTCGTTGTTTAAGACTGGGAAATCAACCCCGATTTACAAACTGATAGACCATAATTTATAATGAAATTGCATGTGTTTGGATTAAAATTAAAATAATTTTTGGCATGTGTCTGAACCAGTCGGGTCCCTTGAGTCACCGAGTCCGTGTTTTACGGAACACGCGGAACATCGGTAGTTACATCACTGGTCAAAACAATAATAAAACAGAACTTTCAATAATGTAATCAATGCAACTAATTTTTTTTTTACAGGCTAGCTGTCAGTTTTACTGGTTAATACCTTGTAAAAATTTCCAAGGTTAAATACAGTTTTTCACCACCATATGATATGACACAACATTAGTAACTGACAGGATTTGGTTATAGTTTTAATTTCATTTGCAAGTGAATAACAAATAAATTATTAAGATAACCGTTTTTCTTCTTCAAGGAGATGACAGGCTGGCCTAAAGGGTTGGTAGTCATTTTTTTCTATAGGTAATAAAAACTGTTTTACCTGGCTAATAATGTAAAACAAGAGCGTCGCTAGCCAATGGACCAGGGAGGGGCAAGATGATAGAGGAAATGAATTTAAGGTAAAATAAATTCAATTTGTAATGTTTTCTTGGTTTACTAAAAGAAAAAAAAATAGTTAAAACATAATCTTCTTGCGTTTTTTTTTTACTACTTTATTATTAACATCTTCTATATTATCAATTTTTCGAGTCTCTAGAGGGGGGCAGCTGCCCCTCCCTGCCCCCTTTGACGACGCCCTTGATGTAAAACACTATTTAATCGTAAACATACTACAATATCTTGAAATATTAAAATCAGTATGATTAGATTACCTCCCTTATTGTTTATGGCTGTCGATAAAAAGAAAGTCTAAGACGTTAAAGTAATATTGTATTATATTTTGTGGTTTATTTTCTTATTGAAATTGTTGTTGTTCTTAACTTACAAACAAAGTATTTTTAGTTAAACTATAATTTGTAAAGTCTTACAGGAAGCTGCAAGATAGAAATATCAACAACAACAATAGATCTATTTTTAGATATAGGTTAAGACACCGTCATAAATATGAATACCATCAGAAACTTGGTCCAGAATCTCGCATCTAATTTACAATTACCCGTGATGGAAAGTTATACTCTTGTTAATACCGGCGCATTTTGCAGCTTTCGTTGAGTGCTCTCCAACCGCCGCGCAAAATGAAACCTAGAATCGCGAGCTGTAAACAATGGTGAGTAATACGCTGCGAGCGGCGAAGTTTCATCCTGAATTATGTCAGGTTTACCGCATGCCAATAAACTTGCTGCATGATATTTGGATATGCAATGAGGACTTAATCAATAGTTGCCAACAAACACGACGCGACAACTTCCAAGTTGAGGTTAGCTTCTTACAGTTGTCACTTTCCGCTGCTCCGGGGTATTTAACTACAGTTTCACAGATGATTACTAACCTATTAAGTGAAATAATATTGTGAATTTGCTCAAGAATAAGTTCAAATTGTGTCATTGTTTGTATATTTACATATAAATCTAGCTTCTTGGCTATTGATATGTTTCGTTTTACACGTTTTAAAAATACACACAATATATATTTCTTAATTTGTTAAAAACATATGTATTACAAATTTATTACAATTGCATACAATGTTACTAAACTACTTTTTCAAATTGTATTATTATATTTATGGTTCATACATTTAAATAAAAAATTACACTTTATTTATTTATTTATTTATTTCATTGAAATTTAAGTGCTAGTAGTGAAAACAAAATCATTTACTTATTTTTAATATAAACAATTATTCCAAAATATGCTCCAATTTTAGAAAACTTTTATTTGTATGTTTCTGTAACTATTGGCTTTAGAATGCCCTTTTTTTACTCCTGTATAAATATATCTTTATTATTTAAATTTTTGTGATTAATTATAATAACCATATTTTAAGACATTGAAATATGACTCATAATTCACTCTTCTCAACCAATCACAAAACTAGAAATTAATTATTCACGTTTATTTTATATGTGAATCACACTTCTCATAGCCGCGTGACAACTGACTGTATTGTCATTTGTCATTGTGTATTTTAATCAGGGCATGTAACCGATTAAAAAACCGATTAATAAAAACCGGTAACCAATATTTTGAACGAAAATTACGAACTTTAACAGTAATTTTAACCAATATTTTTAAGACTGAAAATACATTAACCTTTATTTTAATACTATTTAGTGCGAAAATTTTTAAAATATTTTTTTATATGATATCTGAAAGGACAAAATGATTGTTACATTAAATAATAAATTGTGGAATAACGAAATGTATTATTTTATAGTGTTACTTATATTGATATCCTTTTATAATTAAGTAACAATGTACAATGAATTTTTCTAATCAGTCATTTTTTTACATTTTGTCATATCAATTACTGTATAATAACAGCAAAATACTTCGATATATAAATGGAATTACTGTGTAGAGAAGCACCAAGTTATTATGAAGTTATATATTTATTTGTGTATCTTGGAAAAGTTGTTTTCAATTATATCGCCTCCCTCTTCGTTCTGAAAATGTTTATGAAATATTTTATCTGATATGACATTAAAATTCCCTAGAGAAGAATTCAGTTAAACAGCGACCTACTTTTTCATAATTACAACACATTTTTCTTAAAAGACTTAACTAGAACATTAATAATTCATACGCTACAATTATTTGGGTCAAAGTGGGACAAAACAGGTGAGCAACAGCGTTGCGAGGCGTTAACATAATACGGCTGCTATACAACCTCGAATAGATAATGAACAAGAAGTTTCGTCGATGAGCGCACGAAGGATTCTCTTAACAACAAGTCTTAATTATTAATCCCCTAATAGTCTCCGCAGAAAACACCAGATTGCTTCCTAAACTTAAGTGTTCTGTGTTTTAGCGAACCTCAACATAATGACCCTCCAATAAACAGATACATGCATTCAAAATTCAGACAACTTTACTCAACTATCACAGTGGCGCACCCAAATGGAGGATTCTGAGGTGCAAACATTCCCCGAAATTAATTAGGTACTTTATTAATTTAAAAAAATATATGAATTGATTACATAATACATGTCAATTTTATATTATCGTTAATATATTATTTTATGAAATGAATTCATTTTTTATTCTGATTCCAAATTATATTTTTATTTTTTTAAATTCTAAGTAGAGAACAATTAATTGAATGATCTTAAATTTGGTTGTACTACTTGATATGGTGCACACTACAAAGAAAAAAAAATATGCGGTTTAAATAAATAAATTCAGAACACAGACTTTTAACATACCATTTAAATTGAGAAGCAAAACTTTATTATTATTAAAGATTGAAAATTACACATCTAAAAAAGGACTTTATAGTCAAATGGAACATAATAGTAACTTTGTTCATGACAATAATACAAGATTTTTACTTTCGAGGTTCCATTTAGCAGAGAAAATCTACAAAAAATCGATGTGAACCTTATTAAAGTTATTAATTTTTATGATGAGTTGCTCACGTTTGTTAAATATATGTGAAATAAATTTAATATTTATCGAAGAAGAGGAAAGCATGCAAATATTACTCAAAAAAAGAGTATTGGCCTGTAACCTATCGAAAAAATAAGAATATGATAAGAACCGAGACAGTAAGGTAGTATATAGCCTTCCGTTTTGCGATAAGTTTTTTTTTACTTATTATTTTCTAATAAAGTACGATAAGATAGCAATAGTGTACAACATAAAATAAACATTCTATATTTGAAAACCCCTCCGAAACAAATATCTGGGTGCGCCTCTGAACTATCACCACTATTACAAACTCTTACTAACTACATCAGATATTACTTGGTCAAACATAATAAACTTGTTCATATTATCGCCAATATTAGGTCATGAAATTGTGTTTCCCACTTCACTTAATAAAAACAAAACCTCCTTATACCCACGCTAGAGCGACATGGAGATGTTTGGGGTATCGGGTTCGAATCCCGCCAGGGCATGGATGTTTGTATATTTTTAGATTAAGTTAGTAGTGAGGTTCATTCATCAAAATAAAATACAATAAGAAATATAACATACCGAACAATCCATAAAGAAAATTGTTTTCAGAGCGAATAAAAAGGAACATAATTTTGGTATTGTAAAAAAAATGTCGGAAAATAAAATTAAATTAAAACTCAAAACAGAACACTTACACTGAAAGGGGGGACCAACAAAGACAATGAATAATAGGATCTTTCGTGGATGAGCAAACATCAAGGTTTACAAAATAAAAAAATAAAAATATGGGGCCCGAAAACTAGTTATTGTACTACATAAAACGCTGTGTAATGAGAAAAAAGTTAAAAATTGGGGGCAAACTAAGAGAGTATTTAATCAGGATATCCACCAGAGGTCTACGTTTGATGTGTGTTTGGTCATTAAGGCAAAGGTTTTTATTACCCTTAAATGATTTCTGGATTTCTAGGTTTTTTTATGAAATCTATGATTTTACCATTTTCTTCTGGCAATGAAGGATTTCAAAATCTTTGTAAATATTAAATTCATGTCCGGTATCAATAATATATTCAGCGAAAGAGGAATGGCCAGATTTCAAATTTAAAACTCGTGGTCGTGCATGCTCGTTAAACCAGATAAAGAAGTTTCTACCCGTTATATCGATGTAGTTTGCTAGACAAATTAAATTACTTTGTACATAATATTATGTTCATATTTTCTTATTAAAATTGTAACAAATAATTTTATTTTCAAAAATAGATGTATTATCAAAGGAAAATAATTGTGCGTAGAACGGAATTTTCACAAAACAAACAACCAACATGAAAATGCATGACGAATGGAACAATGACATGAAAAAATAAAAACGTATCTGAAAATTGATATTGCGCACAAATTTACATTTCCTAAACTGACTGAAAATGTACTGTTTAGCATGTTATTGTATCGTTGAAAGTTATTACCAATTCAATCGTAAAAATTTCCATACATATCTGTTAGTACCTAGCGGGCCCTGTTTACGATAGTTAATTGTCAGAAACAACGAAACTGCTCCGAATTATTCAAAACAGCAGCAGAAGTTGTAAAACTGTTCCCGTCAGTCCGCTGTCGAAACCAGTCCCTGCGTGAGATTTGCTCCTGTACGGCCCTGGACTGCGTGTTTCCATGCGAACTCGCGTGCGGGACCTATCGCACTGGGGACATTTTAGTATTTTTATGTTACGAACTAAATGGATAAGCTATAAATTATAACAAATATTTATCCACTGTGGTATCTCTATAACTACATTTCGCATGAAAATGTTACCGGTTGTTTTCCGGTTTATTTTAACCAGAATTGAACTGTTTCCTTTCAAAACGAAAATATTGCAAATTAGTCGATAGCTAACATTTTATCGTTTTCTATATATAGAAATGTGTATTAGAAATGTCAAACTAAAATAAAAATGCAATTTGTATACAAAATTTATAGTTCCTTGTATATTATCATATAAATATGTTGATTAGGGTAAAAAAGAGAGATTGACTTTTGGTTTAAAAAGTACAGTAGAGTGATATCTCTCATAGGGAATGTTAATTTTGTTGTTTAGAGACTGTGTAAGTAGCCGCTTTTTAATTTTAAATTTAAGGAAAATGCATTAGTTGATGTTACTGATAATTTTTAACCTTATTTCATAATATCAGGCATTTATTTATTTTTTAAATTTCTTCTTCTTAATCCACTTAGAATCTGCCGAGGGGTCATCCACCGTGGCATTTGGTGTACATTTTTCAGGCATTACGGCATTTTTTAGCAGTAACCGGCATTATTGAGCATTATGAAGAATTTATAGCATTATAGGCAATATTTGGCATTTTTAGGCATTATTGGGCATTATTAAGCATTTTATGGCAGTAAAATGGCATTTTTGGCAATAACGCGGCATTTTTTTTGTTCTGCGCATGTCACTTCGTATACGTGAACATGGAGGGGACGACATTTTCTTCTCGGTATTCTCAGTTGAAAGCATGTAAGTTATTAGTCGCGTCATTCGTCATTATCAGATCAGTGTAGCACGACAAGTATTGTGGTATGTATTTATGAACTACATTATTTTTAATTTAATGGTGTGAATAAAAATAAAATTCAATTTAAAATACAAATATTATTTGCATAACACATATTTCGCCATAACATCACTATTATAATGTGAAAGATCTTATAGATTTATTAAAACTTATTGCAATAAAGTTATTCATATACCGGGTGTTATATTTTAATAATAATATCTCGCTTATATATTAAGTTAGTAATTTCTTTCATATAACATGATTTATACAACAACATATAAGCTACTTAATGACGGAATGTACATTCATGATACCACTTCCGGTTTATTAGTAATTAATATCAATTTTGAAATTTCAAATAGAACATACTATATTTTTTTACAAATTTGGAAAGTACATCAAATTTGCTTTACAATCATGTGAAATAATTCATATGTTACATTATTAAAAAGTAAAATGGCAGGCACTTTTTATACACCTAGTCGAATAGAGAATAGTGAGTAATATTTGTCTAAAAGAAAAATAAAATAAAATAAGTCGATAACTTTTTACTAAATATTTGTTAGACATTTTATTTATTTTTGGAAAAATCGAAACAAGCAGAATCACAATATGTAGAATCCGGTAGAAACGTAGTACATTCAAACATACATTTCTTTTATTGCATCGTTCAACGATACAAATTAAAATGAGGTAGTATCGATGGTAGTATTTAGAGACCAAGGTAGAAAGATTAATTATTACATATGATTCATAGCTTTGGAATCCTCTTTGAATAAAAATCCGAGAATATTATGATAATAACTAATAAATAAAATTTATTTATCATTTAATACGTAACTCTATAAATACTCGTAGCTATTCGAATACATTTTTTCAGAATACGTACTGAAAAAATGGATGAAGAGAAGGATGAATATTATCCAGAAGATTTCATAAAATTTGTTGAAAAATTCAAATTACCAGACTCTATAAAAAAATATTGATTTATACTGGGTACGATAACATTATTTCGTTATCGCTATTTGTGGAAAATGATTTTCAGAAGATGGAAAAATTTGTAAGACATGATTTACCAAATTTAGTTAAAGATGAAATTGAACTTAAAAAAAATTACGGTATTTATTTTGAAAATAAAAACATTTTTAAGATTTCGGATGGTCATAAAAAATTAATATTATATATGACAGAAATGTGCAAAACAGAAATTAAACAATCTAAAAAAAGAAATAACGAAAATGCAGATGAATATATTTGCAACTCATGTAAAAAAAGTAAAAATGACAGTGATATATCGAATGAAACACTTGAAGAGACATATGAATATAGTTGCCAAAAAGACTATGGACATGACATCAAAATATAAAAAACATATTGAAAATGTTAGCAAAAATTATATAGTTTCATTACTAAATTCACATCAGACCTGTGAATCTTCCTTGGACTCTTCATATAATTTGGAAAATATTATCAAATTAAAATATTTAACACAAATTTATGTAGTTATCACTGCAGATAAATACGCAGAAATCGAATGTCCTATATGTGAAACTACTTGTAAAATTAATAGTAAAGAAACAAAATCTGGAAGAAAATGGATCTTATCCAATTTTAATAAGCATATTAAAGACCATATTATTATTAATGAAGACTCAATGAATAAAAAACAATCTAATCAGAAATCAATAAAAAATACTCGAAACATTAGACAAAATCAAAGCCAAAATACTCTATTATCGTTTTTGAAACCAAGTAGTACAACTACCTCGAACAATACATTTTACCAGAAATATCAGGTATAGAAAAATCCTCGGAAAAATCGTTGGAAAATCTTGAAGAAAGTTCTCAAAATTTAGAATTTGATGATCAGTCGCAAAAATGGAAACACGAAAAATATTCACGACAAAGTAGAAAAATTCGATCTTTGGAAGTAGTTCCGTCTAGTGACCAGCGAATATTGACTGACTTTTATTCAATTATCAAAAAACTGAATAATATTATTAATAATCAAAGTCAAACGAAAGAACTAGTTTTAGATTCGTTAAAAAATAAACAGTCTAATATACGCGACATTAACGGATTATTAGAATATTTAAAATATTCAGCTGAGAATAACATTAAATTAAATAAACATTCACACAAATTTACCGAGCCTGTAAAACTTTTCAGTTTGTATATTTTTTTAATAGGAGGCCGTTTATTGTACGAAAATTTGCACGCTAATTTAAATAAAAGTTTACCATCTATAACTACACTGTACAGAACCCTGGATGAAACTTGTAAAATGAAAGAAGGTGAATTACAGTTTTATAAACTGAAGGATTTTCTTGTAAATAGAAACTTACCTCAAACAGCAATAATAAAAAAAGTGCAATACGATGTTAAAACTAATAAAATTGTTGGTTTTATGCCCACTCTAACAACAACAGGTTTTTCCGAAACAGAAATTTTTATATTAAATTCACTTAAAGCTGCAGAAATTGCGTTTGCAAATAATATATTATCTAACAACGCTTATGTATTTATGGCGCAACCACTAGCAGATAAAGCTCCCGCATTCTGTGTTGCCATATTTGGTTCAGATAATCGTTTTACCCATCAAGACGTTTTAAAAAGATGGGAATATTTAGAAAACGAAGCTGCGAAACATGGAATTCGTGTTGAAGGATTTGCATCAGATGGTGATACAAGATGTTTAAAAGCGATGAAAATACGATCATTGTTGCACTCTGCCTTCTTACCAGAATCATGTCCTTATAAACCCTATTTTTTGGTAAAAAATAATATTTGTCTCAGCATTTTCATTTCGCATTTTATTAAATTCTTATTACAGATGAATTTTGTTATCGAAGGGCCAATTTTTTTCCAAGATACAGTTCATTTTGGCACAAAACTTAAAACACGATTGCTAAAAGAGGGTATCCATTTGCCAATGGGAAAATTTTGCATGTCTCCTAAACATATAGAAGATATGATGAATATGTTTACTAAAGATAAACATTGTCTTTGTCAGAGTTATCTACAAAGTAAGTCATTTTAAAAGATTATGAATTAAGTTTGTTATTTTGCATATGTTATGTTTTAGGTTTGGATAAGATGAATTTTAATACAATAGATAAATTATCCTCATTTAGAGTTCTGGAATTATTGAAAAATGTTCCTGAGAGTAATGGTACAGGACAATATTTGCTTCTTACTAGATATGTATTAGATGCATTTTTATGTAAAGATATTACAGTTGAAAAACGAAATTATAATATATGGTATTCCATATTTTTTATAAGAATATGGAGACAATGTATTGTCGACATGAACTATTCAATACAAAAAAAACTGTAATACACTTAATACTTATACTTGTATTGAATTAAATGGACATAGTTTAATATCTATTATTGAAAAATTTAGAGAACTTGGTAAACCAGAATTTTTCGTACCGTGGTTATTTTGTAGCCAACCATGTGAAAAAATATTTAGAAAAACTAGATCCATGACAAGTACTTTTTCGACTGTTGTAAATTTCTCTTTATTTGGAATTTTACAAAGACTGCACAGAATACAACTTTTAAATGATATAAGCTAAGATTTAGGTAAATTTAAATAAATTTAGCATTTCTAATGGAATTTATCGTATAAAGTAGATTATTTTTTTTAGGTGATACATTTCATTTTGCTAGAGAAGAAAATATAAAATTAGGATACTCTAAAAGCAATTGTGACAATGATAACGAAAGTAAAGGAGTACCTTTACCAAGTAGAGAAGACATATCAGATATATTAAATACAGCTAAAAATGATGCTATTAAAGATTCTGAAGAGTTGGGTATTACCGCGACTACAAATTTGGAAGAAATTTTGTGCAAGTAAAAAAGAATACGAAAATACGTCTTTGATTAATGATAATAACGATGATAATTACGTCGATTTATATGAAAATGATATACCTGATGATATTTCTATATTTTCTAATATCGAAGATTTGGAACTGAAAGATTATAGTGGTTCAGTTTCCGAGAAAAACAAGGACGGGTATATCAAAGTAACACTGAATAACGATAAACATGTTATTATTAAAAAATCAACATTGTGTTGGTTTTTCTCAAATAAAAATAGCCGTCTATCTACAGATCGCATACAAAGAGTAAAAGGCATGAGTATTACCAATAAGGACAAAAATAAAAAAGTAATTCTACTATACCTCAAACTATATTGAAAAAGAAACGAAATATTAAATCTAAAATAAAAACCCAGATTAAAACTACATTAAACAAAAACTGTACTGAGTCAAGCAGCGATTCAGAAAACGCAATATCATTAAGAAGTGATACTGAAAGTGATATATTTTCTGAAGAAGAGGAAGAAAGTTCAATAAAAATAGAAAGAGAATATTACTATTCTATTTATTACGAAGATCAGTGGTACCTGGGAAGAGTTACACAAAAAAGAAAAACAACTTGTGAGGTGAAATTTTTAATAGCTGATCTAGATAAATTCGTATGGCCAAAAAAAGATGATGTGCAAATAGTAAGTAATAGATTTATTTTTTACGGACCAATTGAACTATTAGGGTCGGATCCATTTTCCTTAAAAAGAAATGATAGACAAAATATAAACAGAAGATATAAACAATTTAAAAAAATATAAAAATATTTTTTATTAATAAAATAATATTATATAATAAGAAACTATACTTATTTTGCCCTGTACCTCTCTTATGCGTAGATTTGTAATAAATCATTATATATTCAAATCCCGACTTATTTCACTAATAAAATGTAACATTAACAATAATAATGCCAATAATGCTGCCGGCATTAATGGCATTATTAGGCATTTTAGCATTTTTTAGGCATTTTGGCATTTTTGTAAGCATTTTGGCATTTTTGGCATTTTAAGAATTTTTTTAGTAAATAATGCCAAAATCGGCATTTGGTGTACAAATTTCGGTTGGTGGATGACCCCTCGGAATCTGCAATACTTTAATTATCAATATATTATTTCAACATGTCATGAGTGAAGTGAATGTCCCTCTTTTTCATAACTAGTTTTATCCAAACAAAAATGAAATGCATAAACTATTTGTATTCATTTATTTACTGAGATTTGGCATTATAATCTGTATGACATAGATTCATAGATTCTATGACAACAATGTCATTAGTTGTTGGATATTACCAACCGCCATAAATAATAAGAGAGATAGTGAATTATACCGATGTTGACGTTTCGAATTTTTAATGGATGTTTGCGAATTAACGTCTTTTCATTTTTTCAATATTTTTTGATAATTTTTAGCGCTGATTTCTGTCAGTCCGTCCGTTTGAATATATATGTCCATGTGTCTAGTAAATTCGGCTAAACTAATTTAAATTGAAATTTGAAGCTTCTGAAATTAATAGCATAAGTTGATCAATGTTTGGTTAATATCGCTCAAGGGGAGCAAACATTTTTCGATTTTTTGGTACAAATATATTTGTAAGAGATTAAATATGATATTTCATTTCTTCGTTTTGTTATAAATACCTCAACCGTTAAGTATATTATTTATTATTAAGACAGAGGGCTAAAGCATTAGACATTTCATCATTGCGACCTAAAGATCTATTTTAACTTCGCCCGTCCTTAGTTTTTAAGAAGCTTGTTATTGCTCCAGGAGTCAATTTCCTGATCTCAATTGTCGTCATGTATCTTTTATGTAGATGGTCAAGTCTATTTTCGGTTATAACTGGGAATTCATACACCGAGAGAATTTTTTAACGTGATACGAAGGATTTGACATATTATTGGTTACTACTTGACATTTCATAACATAGGAAACGAATTTTGACATTTGTTTTTTGCGTTATAAAACTTTTCTTAACTTGAAATGGTATGCAGATTTTAATTTAAAATTAACTCAAGTGTTGGACTTTTAAAATTTTACGAATGTTTAAGTGGATAGTCAACCTACAGCAAAAGTGTCGTTCGTATTTTTCTAATAATTTTTGGTACATTTTACAGAAAAATGTTATTAGAAAAATGTTTTTAAAATAATGTTCTTAATATCTAATTGTTTTTCAAATTTAGATTTTTCAATAAAATATAATTTGAATTACAATGTGGTTTCAGAGTTTTATAGTAAATTGGGTCATTGCACAGTAGTAATAGAGGGAGTTTTTAAAGAATATTGTAATTATTATTAATTTTTTTGATTATGTTAAATGTTTGTTAATTAGTTTATTTATTTGTTATCTCATAATATTTAAATATAATACTTCTGTTAAATCCATTGCCCATATTTCGTTATAAATGACGCAGACAAAACATTGCATCAAATATCAAGTCGTAACCATGGATATGACAAATCCTATGTTCCACGTTAAAAAATACTCACAGTATTTCCTCAAATATAATTATTATTTATTATTTAAGCTATTCTGATTAAATTGAAATTGATTTATGCCTCATTTTCCCAACTAACAACAAATCCATCTTGTAATAAAGTCTGTGAAATTAGAAATCGCATGAAGGCAGCAGCAAATAGCCATGAGCCATTACCCGGCGTCGCTAGAAGAAAATCGGAAGCTCCGAGCTCGTTGCGTCATTTCCACCCACGCCCCTGAGGACGGGGATTTCAATACAATTACAGACACAGTTTGTCGATTCGTCGTGAGCCATTGGCTCGCTGTTAAGTAATTAACTCCGGCAATGAAATTAAGTGGATAACAATTGACTCTCCCGCCAACTAAGATCACGGTTGTTTAAGTCTCGTATAGATTTATGGTCAATTATCATACGATGCAGATGCCCTACAACTGTTCCGGCGCAATTCGCTGGAAGGCAGTTTTTTCCAAGCTTGTTACGATCTTTTAAAGTAATTTAACGCAAATTTCAGATAATGATAGTAAATTGAAATTTGGTACGCATTTATCTTATTTTATTTTTCTTGCAACAAAATATTCTGTGAAATAAACTCAGACGACGTATTGATTTACGTTTCAAATTACTTACTCAATACTTATACCCTTGCATTTTTATTTTCTTAAAACAACTTGAACGATTTCTATCTAAAAGTATCTTAGTGTCTAATGTGTCTTTTTATTACTACGCATTTATCTGTGTTGATGTTAAATCTAGCGATGGGTATATTAAAACTTTTTATTTAGAAATAGTTTTGCTTTTTATATTTTACATTAAAATTGACATATTGTGAAAATAATACACAACCTTTTTATTTAGACAACTAGGAATACATATGTTCATATATTTTCTTTTTTCTTCCGAGGGAGAAACTTAAATTCTTTACAGACTGTAATCTGTCAATCTTAATCTTTCTAAAATAGTCATCAAATATGTTTTGAGTTGAATCTTTTAACGCCTTTTTATAATTATCGATTTGTTAAATATAACAAAATAGGAAATAGATTTTTAATATAACTAGGTTGTACAATTTGTAAATATAGTTTCAGAAAATGATATTTCCAAGTAATTTACGTATAAATTGTAGCAACAAAATTAGAATGGATTTATTTAAGTGTAACATAAGTCTTTGTTCATCTTGAAGTGAGGACCTTTGAAGTGTATCATTGTTCACGTCTCTTCTCGGTTTCTTCTGTCATTTGAGTTGTAATTTGAGGTACCAAATTAGAAATTTAATAACAAACATTGTATAATGCCATTCTGTGTCTTTTCTCATGACGAGTGAACAAATGACATCGTCTATATTCATACGGCGAGAGAAGTTGTACCAAAGGGTCAGTACTCTGGATGTGTCTAATTGTCGGCGGGTAATTAGGCTAGTGAAATTCAGGCTAATGACGTCAACTGAAAATGATGTGAAATAAAGACATGGAAATGAGGCTAAATATTTCACTTACAAAACGTAATGTACGTTTCCGTTCAATTGTACATGACTGTTTCATCACACTGCCAACAATAGCAGCTGCCGCGCTGTTTTGTTGCTGCTTTGATGAATTCATCCGGAGTTTTTATCATTTTTTGTTGTATTTGTTGGTTATTTTAACTGTGAATGAATTTCATCCTGGAAATATCGTGTGCTAATCTCATTTTATGGTGTATCAGTTAATGGAAACGTTTGGTTTGTGACATCAATAATGCATTTGTTGTACAAAAGCAAAAACAGAACAATTCACGATGCTTAGAAAAGGTTTATACACATCTAACAAATTCCAAATAAAATTTAAATAATTGAAATAATCCACGCCACCGGTAGAATGTTGTCTCCCTTTATGGTTTATACAGGACCACTGATAGGCGAGACAAGAGTCTATGACGGTTGTAGTATGTACTATACGACACATTGCACACCACTGGAAAAAACGATAATAAATATATACATTAAACGTTACCGTCTCTTTTAAATTTTTTCTTGCATT
This sequence comes from Stenolophus ochropezus, assembly GCA_035578165.1. NCBI lineage: Eukaryota > Metazoa > Arthropoda > Insecta > Coleoptera > Carabidae > Stenolophus > Stenolophus ochropezus. Next base: position 17,432,353 of record JAQOWZ010000010.1, on the reverse strand, counting down.
ATCTATGCGCGAGAATGATTGACAGCTTCAAATCTATTTGAGACGACCTATAGTAAGGTAATAATAAAAAGCAAGTAGTCGCGAAATAAATTTTCTATGCCATAGATATTTGAAGTTCAGTTCCATTGGGAAATAATATGCCACAGATGACGATAATAACGATGGTGATGATAACGTCCCTTTATTCCATTATCTGAGGATAGATGCAATCAATATGAGAATTTAATTTATTCTAGAAAATATTTTATTAATTTAGATGCGAAGGTTGCTGGCTTTTATAAATAACTTGCGATTTATAGTAGGCTGCAAATAACAATATTATATTTTTTGCTAATAGTAGATAAATAGGAGAATTGAACTTCAAACCACAAACTCCGGTCAGATGAGTTAAATATTAATTAATCATTAAGCAGCTACTTTTGTCAAAAGGCAAATAAAAAATAAATAAGTACATAGCTTTCAATAACATATTATTTATAATATAATAATAAGTACTCAATCCATAAAGCCCATTTTAACAATTTTACGAGAAAGGAATAAAATAATAATGAGCAGAAACATCGGATATATGTAGAGCGTTCAAGAGACTTCTCTCTTGTGTAGAAATAAGTCAGCAAGCAGCCAAAGAAATACTCATAAAAAATAACAAATGTGTCCGGTTCTTATTATATACATAAGTAATTCATATTTGTCAGCAGATAATAAAAACATTACCATGATAAATTTTAAATGTAAATATGTTATATATTTATATTTATCTACATAAGAAAAGCATAAATTTTTATGTCACAAGAAGGTAATTGCTACAGTTTTTATATTATAAGATATGTACTCGTACGCATAATTTAAACAAGACGCATTTCTTTACTCCTAATTAAAGCATAGGGCCGATACTAGTTTGTGTTGTCTGGTTTAGTTCTGCATATTTTATTTTGGTCATTTTTTTGTTTTTGCACGTTGTCGCTGGTCGACCTATTCGAGGATTTCCTTGCGAATCTCAGTCTAATGTTCTTTTGGCTATATTCCTATCGTCTCATCTGAAGGTCCAGATTCTTTTTTTGTGTAATTTCTGTCTTTACATATTTGCTGAGGCGAAAAGTCCTCTATTCGAAACGTACCCAGGCAATTTCACTCTCTATTATTCAAATTATGAAACAGGTTTAATAATTAAATTCGTCTCAGACCTCGGGTGGGATTCTATGTCTCATGAAAACTACAAATAACAACTGCACTTTTTAAAATATGAATTATAAACGTCAAACAATGAGTTTAAAACATTCCCACATAAGTGTAGACTTGTAAAGTGTTCTTTATATATGTATGAATATATGAAAGTACGTATATCAACCATAAATATCTGTTACTGTTATATTATCGAATATCACCCTCAAAAATATTTAACCTCTCAGAATTCTCAAATATTTTTTTTTTTCGGGAAATCATACGCAGATAAACATAATTAAAACTTACTGTGAAATTTATCTTGAGAGATATTCTTCTAATAACCGTGATTTTATTTTAACGTGAATATGGGATTCGAATGTCCATGGTTACGACTTTACATTTGATAGGGAGCAATGTATCAAATAATTCACTTTAAAATGAAATATAGGTTTTCAAATGTACGCCATTATTAACTGTTAAATTTACGTCATTATTAACTTTCAAATTATGAATTTTTCTTAAATAACAGGTTTCCATGTCGTTTGAATGATCGCTATGGACAAAAAGAGTGACCCACTGGATATCCTGATCTCAAATCATTTGATGTTTTAAAACTGGGGAACATCAAAAATGTAATTATTTAATGTTAATGTGTATAATAATTAAAATATTAAAAAATAAAATTCAAAATCACTCTAGAAACATCAAACTGACCCAAATTACAAATATTATATATTATAAATTTCTCGAGTGCACCATCGTGTATCGTAAAAATATTCAGGTATTTGCCGCGCATTTGGGATAAAACTAATGAATATTTTACTTAAAAATAGCTTTATTTTATTTTCGTGAGAAACTGTTCGATACCTCACAATCCACACAAAACAAAAAGAAAAACAAAATCCCCGACAAAATCAATCTCCAAATAGCGGAAACTTGCACGAAACCAAAAAACCTGGATTAGAAAAAGCAGTAAATAGTCGGTATCCGGCAAAGTTTCATCTCATAAACATCAGGGCTGCACAAAAACCCCGGTGGGTCGGAGTGATGTGCCGGGCCAGTGTTCCAGGGCAGCCAGCGGTCCATAGCTGCAACTCACCTGGGTCGGCGGCGGAAGTGCGCGATTAGGAGCCTCGCTCATAAACCGGAAACCCGCCGGCCACGCTCCGTGGACACCAGGGCCGGGCCAGCGACAAAGCCAATTCCCAAACAGCGCCCGGTAAAAGCATTTTAATCGATTCTGTCCCGTCCTACCATTCAGTCTTTCCAACATCATTTGCTGATGGAATACACTCACACCAGGAACATCATTTTTAGAAAATCATATTCTTTTTTCTAAATCATTTAAAATAGTAGATTTTTTTCCAAACCAGAACAATATTTCTAATAATTCTTCTTCCAGTCGTATGTCTTTCTCAAAGAAAAAGGAATGTTTGTTTCACAATACACTTTATTAGTAAATTGACAGAGTACAAATTCATTTTCTACACGTTTCTTACCTACCACCTACGACAAAATATAAACTGGAGAGAACATATCATAACAACCTACGCGACGGAAGTACGATGAAAGTGGTTTATAAGAGTGGGGGAAACTGTCACACAAATGCAGCTCATCATTGCAAATTTTATATTTATATATATATATATATATATATATATATATATATATATATATATAGGGTGAGTCTGGGAAGACGCCCCCCCCTTTAACTTTTTTATTATAAGTAATAGAAAAAAATGGCTCATATAAAAGTTTTATAATTTTACATATACTATTTGATGGCATATGTAGATATTTTTTATAAAGTCAGGTTTACAAGATACGACTATCAACTTTTATTTTTCAAATGACAACCTATAATTATTTTAATAAAATAGAAACCGCCATTTTTTTCTCTTTTCAACGATGTATTAACTTTTATTAATGTATTTGAAAAATTTCGAGAAAAATGAGATCATTTAGAAATGTCAGAAATAATTTTTAAACATATATCATAGGTGGCTATGTTTCTCGAAATCGGGTAAACATCCTACTCAGTAAGTAACAAACAAATGTATGCATTTTTGACATTAATTTAATTGTTTTACATTGTTACGTTTTGTTTATTTTCATATAGCCACCTATAATATTTATTTAATAAATATTTCAAATATTTTTAAATATCTCATTTTTCTCGAAATTTTTCAAATACATTAATAAAAGTTAATACATCGTTGAAAAGAGAAAAAAATGGCGGTTTCTATTTTATTAAAATAATTATAAGTTGCTATTTGAAAAATAAAAGTTGATAGTCGTATCTTGTAAACCTGACTTTATAAAAAATATCTACATCTGCCTTCAACTAGTATATGTAAAATAATAAAACTTTTATACGAACCATTTTTTTCTATTACTTATAATAAAAAAGTTAAAGGGGGGGGCGTCTTCCCAGACTCACCCTGTATATATATATATATATATATATATATATATATATATATATATATATATATATATAGGATATCACAACCAATTGTTTAAATAAATATCTTCAAATAAAACACATTACTGCAGAGATCTAAGCACACACAATCACGCTAAAACATATATCAACAGACCTAACCTGCAAAATGTGGTTTATATCATGGCCGACTTCCGTCGCGTCTTCTACCTATTCTTACCTATGATACATTCTCCCCTGTTTCTATTTGGTTGTAGCCTACCACAAACTAACTACCGGACATATTTCGAATACTGGTGTGAATCATATACCTATTAGGCATATGTATATCTTTACATAAATATTCTACCGGGTGTCTTAGCTCATTCGACACATGGGAGGTTAATATAGGAAATTAGTTAATTGTGAATAGTATGTGCCCAGTGCAAGATATTATCTTGAAATTTTGTATGCTTATCAGAGGATTCATATCCTATGGATTACAGTTCAAATCAGTCATCTTACACGTGTAATAATAAAAAATATTAAGATAAATTGTACAATTTCCAGGATTGTTCCCGAAAAAAATGTTTTTTAAGAAGCAGTTCTCATAGTATAGTAGTAAAGTGTGCGCTTGATAATTAAAATAAATTCAAAGAAAAATTCATTTTTTATTTTTTTACTTTTCAATATAATTTTTATTATTTATCGTCCGATAAGCATACACAATTTCAAATTAATATCTCGCACTGGGAAAATACTATTCACAATTAACTGATTTCGAATGTTAATCTCCCATGTGTCGGTAGCTCTAAAACACCCGGTATGTGTGATAAACATTCTGTTACTTTTATGTTGTACTTAAAAATATTGCTAAGGTATTTAATTACAGAAGTTATAAAAATTATGAAAATTAGTTGTTTATTATTTATAATGGACTCATTTGCGTAGTATTTTTAACGGTTTCAGGATACCAAGCCTTAATTTACATATAAAAAAGTAAATTGTAAGTAATAACTGTATTTGGTACCTGTAAGCTGTAACCATGGCGTCATGTCAACCCATACAGACTTGTTCACGAAAAAGTTATTGATAAAAATATTTTATAAAATAATATGTACTAATAAAGTCTTCAGTTTCTGACACCGGTAAACTAATGAACCAACCACGGATGTAATGAATTATACTAGATCTTAGATTAATATTATTTCACAAAAATACAAGAATGCTAAATATACTTTGGCAATATAATTACAGTATAGCAAGAGAAGCATACAAATTGTATGTTATATTTGCAAATAAAAGGTTATTTTTAGCTCAGTGATGGTTTATCTCGATGAAATAGTTGAAATATTCTCAACCACGTAAAGTATCGTGCGTTTAACTCGAATTGCCTATTAACAGCACAAGAAACTATTTCAAACTATTCTTTACAAGTTTTACCTAAAAAAAGAACTGTACTATAACTAATTTCAGAGTAGAAAATAAAAACGTAACACAAAGTGTGTAAAGTGTTAACTCAGAAGCATGCATAGTGATCGAAACTGAAATTGCAATATTTTTCTAATAACGTGCGTTAAAGTAACCGGTACTTTAAACAGAGGTGAAAACATCAGCCCTAAATTTACTATTTGACGATATACAGAGAAAGAAAAATTATTTATTATTTATTCTATAAATGGTAACTTCGAATTATTTTGGTAAAATAAAGACAATTTTTTGTCTTCGCAATGACGTATTTGTTGTCATGAAAGGACATGAGAAATTTCGAGAAAAATAAGATAATTGAGAAATGATTTTTATTCAAATATCCTGCATAAAAGAACAGGATATTAATTTAGAACATTTGTTTTAAGTGATTTATCTTATTACGTTCGTTATTTTATGTTCTGAAGTTGTTTTATATTGTTAAATTATAAAATTTAACAATGTCGCCTACAATTATTTCTGCTATTTCTCATTTTACTTTTCTTGATTTTTTTTTCCAAACTCACCTATAAAAACTAATATCTACATTTATTCGACGAAACACCGTCACATAGAATCGCATCCTTTAAGCCAATAAGATGCTATATGTACAAGTAACTGAGTTTTGTTAAGCGAAATTTTTTTGGCGTTATAAGAATGATAGAACATATTTATATATATTTGGTAAAGTTGGTTTTTGTTCATTTATTTTTGTTTTGGAAATCGTAATCCGAGTACTATTCATGGTTAAATTTTATCCTAACAAATTTTCTGATTGCTTTATTCGAGCTTATTGCTAATTTATCTCATGACATTGATAGAAAATCACTTGCTTGACAACTCGTGATTTTTTTGTCAATACCACTCGATAAATTGTTAGGCAATCAGCTCTCGAAACAATTTATAAAATTTTCCAGCAAAAAATAACCACCACACAGAAAGCATCCACAATTTTTTAAAATCCAGGTTAATGTTTTATATTCTGCATTTTGTTGCACCCACTATATATGAAAAACAAGTAATATCATATATTAGATATTTTTTATATAAAAAAATCAAACTCTGGTTGGCAGCATCCTCAGTTTTATCACAGAATAGTTACATACAGAAGCGATACTCTATGACCTTGAAGCATTGTGTAGACCTTTAAATTTGTTCCCTTCCCCTATCTCTCTCTAAGATGTAAGGGAACTTTCCGATTTTAAGCAATGAGCCCTTTAAATTTGTGCACATTCTCCATCTCTCTCTCTAATTTTCTCTGTCTTACTGTCGCTTCTGTATAAACCTATTCTGTGGTTTTATTCTGTAACACGGTAGTGTAGTTCGGCCCTGTCCATATCCGATGCATCACAAGCACCTCGCTCGTGCCCAGTCCGTTCCGCGCCGTGTCCGCGGAGAACTTCCGGTGGGGTCATGTGGAGAGCGTTCCTCCTCCACAGGTAGGCGCTAGCCACTACCAGCGCTTTGTTCGCGGAGAACTACCGCAAGATACCAACGAGTGCTAAACAACCAACGGAATATAAATGAGGCGGAAATTATTATGGGTGATAATTCTAGGGTTACGCAGGAATAATATTGTGTTACAGCCGAACGGACATAATATATGCCAAATAGATGTGAAGAGAACAAAATATTTGAAACGAGAATTGTAATTTTACCTGACTCAAGAAAATTCTTGGGATATTTTGGACAATCTCAATTAAACCAATAAAAAAACCTAGTTGTAAGAAAATTGTACTTACGATAGAATAATATAAATACATTTTCGTTTAAATTAAACATTTTTATTCAAATAAGAGAACAAATATAAAATTAAAAACTAGGTACTATAGTTATATCGATAGTTGACATTTAAATTAAAATGTTTCAATGTTATCCGTTAGCTGTGCAATGAAATACGGAACAAAGAATTTTAATATATGATATAAACAAATTGCAGATATTCTCTCTCCTTATAGATTAAGAGCAGAAATAATAAAAAACTAGTTATTTGTAAACAGTGTGATAACTGTTCAGTTATTTCAATGAGCCGATGTGATTTTCAATATCTTCCTGTAGTTACATTAGTTACAGATCATAATCAATGCATATTTGTGGTTGAATGGAACCAACCAATAACACACAGTGTTCCCAAGTGAATGCTAATCAAGGTATTAACCATGCTCACCCTTGCTTGAATCTATAGATCACATTTGAGTCTGTACTCACGCTGACAATACCACTGATTTGATTTTAACTATCAGTTAATGTGTCACTAGTTACAATGCAAATTTAAAAAAAAATATATATTAAAAAAGTACATGGATATAACCTATAGACTGAGCAAAGTAAACTTAAATTTAAAATCTAAAGATATCAGGAGTTCATGTCCATCTACTTATAAAGTACATTTGAACAAGCATTCAGTTCAGTCACATATTCGCATCTTCCACTTGCAAACAGACCAATCAGAGGTAAGCCTCAAGTTTGCCTTTTTGGAAGCAGGTAGTACAGCGAGAGACAAATCGATAAAAACTGTGAGCATTGTAAAAACAGTACAGTCATACCTACATAAATATAGAAGAAGATTGAAGCAGGAGAATTTTTGCCTCTGCACTTCTGTAGTCGGCTTTGCGCTGGATGTAAGGTAGGAAAACAACGGATATTTGAAAACTAGATTTGTGGATACATTGCTCTCTAAACATAAAATTTTTAGAAAATTGAAATTTAAAAATAATATGCAAAGTTCTCTTCTGCTTATTTTGTTTGGGAAATCCCTATTCTACGAGCTCGGATTTCATCTGACATTTGTGGCGGTTATGATACTCACAACAATTCTAGGTATGTTAATAGTATAAAAAATCTTAAACCTATCTAAATATATCAGTGTTTCTTTATAACAAATAAAAATTTTGTATTTTGTATTGAGTTTTTCACGTCAAGAATATTATTATTCTACAGAAAAATATTTTGTTGGTTGTTTGGTGTAAGCCTAACATCATTATCACCGAAATCCTCAATTTGAACACAAACGAGGAACGAATTTGACGAAGAGAAACTCTGATAAGTTAAAACGGAGTTCCTGCAAATTCTTCCGGTTTGAACCGCCACATTCTTACATCGTACCTCATTCCGCGACAAAAGAAACACGCGGAACAAAAGAAGAGAAGCGCCTAGGAGAATAATTACAGACGCAGTTATTCTGGAACTGAAATATAATAAAGCAGCAGCGAACAAAGCAGAAGGACGGGAAATTTGAGCTCATTGTGATACGTGGGTGAGGCGTTCAGTATTCATAAACAACTGATCGATACAGAAGCAATTATACAACAAAACCTTAAAGGGCGGAATGGGTAATTACTCGAGGTTATCGGGACACGTTACGGGATGTTTTTATTACGTACGACGCGATCTGCTTGGCTTTGGTTTTGCATAACGATCCCCTCGATTTTGCCAGATTTCCCTACTTTATAAACGAAATACGAGTAGAAGGCTATGAACGATACGATTTTCTTCCTTTTATATTGATGACATTCAATTGAATTCAAAATAAACTCTAATAACACTTCTCATTCAAATTTCAAATTATTTTACGTGCGGAATTTGCTGAGACCAATTTAAACAAGCAAAATTTAACCTTAAATTAGAATCTAACTTTTATTTCCATAGTAGAATAATAGGAAACATGTTCAGACTCATAATTTGGACATGGAAAATCTTCAATATAATCCCAATAAGTAATAAAATTTTGACATTTTTTATGCTTACAGATTTTTAAATTAATCAGATTATACAACTATATTCATTTATTACACAAATGTACATACTATTGGGACAGTTTAAAAAAATTTTGAATTTGCCCATCACCAGGCAAGACATATAAAAAAAGTGCTGTATTAAATTCGACCATATCTTCATATGAAATATGTTTATGAAATATATTTCATTTAAGTTTAGATCTAAATTTAGGAAAACAATACAGAAAAATTACAAATGCAACCAATAGTAGCAGAGTGAAGCAGTCCTTACATAGTTTGAATTAGTTTGTAATTTAATTTTATATCATATTGTTATTTTATTTTACTAAATTTGTAATCATTGTAATTTTGCAAGATTGTTTCCTATCTCTAATTATTATTTTCTAAAATTTATAAAATTTAAGGAATAAGCTAATTATACTTGAAAAATTAATAAAATATTAAGATTTTAATAAAATCCAAGTTTCATTACTGAAGGATTATAAAGCGATTTTAAAAATATATTGGTATAATTACAGTTTTACATTGAACTGTAATTAATGTTAATTTATAAACCGTTGTATTTCTACAACAGTAACAAATTTTAATTAACGCGAACATTGACTGTCATTTGTCAATATTTGTAATTCTGGTCTCACATTTGGAAAATTTTATTACAATACAAATTTTCATTATTCTTCTATAAAATTTATTTACACTGATTGCATTAATTAAATCAATATGATTTAATTTACTTGACACTATTACTTTTTATGTATAAATATACAGATTACCATTTATTATAAATTATTATAAAATTATGGTTTCATTGATATCTACATAACACATCCTGTAATTTAACATTTTAGTTTCCAATACGGATTAAATGAAGTAAAGTAAATCATTTATACAAACGACACTTTATCCTGTATACCATTTATTTATATAATGTTTTGCGTAATTCATAATTTAATATTAATTAACTACACATATTTTTCTGCGATTATAAATAGACTCCTATATCTTATAATTGTACAATTTACATTTTAAATTTTATAATGCTGAAATTATAACGAAATGATAATATAACTCATATAATACATGTAAAATAACAAAGTACACTTTCAGATAAACCAGGTTGTTAAAGGACTAATTCTTGTAATTGAAATAAAACATAATGATAGATTTGAACCTGTAGACATGTAGACATAGAGTAGGTAAGCTAACCGAAGTAGTAATTAACTAATTGTGTATATGAGGTACAAAAAATATTTGGCATTTTTTTAAGTAAATCTTGGATTATTCAGTGTTGACTGCATTAATTTTCAAACAACTATTTACTCTGTCGCTAAACAACAAAATTAACATTCCCAATGAGATATTTCACTTTAATGTATTTTTAAGATCAAAAGTCAATCTCTCCTACCGGTCCATCTCTTCCCCACTTATCCTACGAAATATATTTAATTTATTTAGTTAGTCGAAGCATGTATTGTAAAGACGGATGTACAACAAGATGATAGTCTTATTTATATTTAACACAGTGTGAAGCAGAAAATTTCCATACATGTCTTATAATAAATAATTCATTATTTAATGGTGTTAATAGCTGCATTTATTTTCCATTAACAAGTAGACATCATATTTCATTCGTTCCTTGTTAGAGATACTGTAACAAATTGCTTGACGTATTCTTCATCTTTAATTACCTAATCCTTCAATCTACATTTTCATTTAATACCGTGACCTAAATTACCTCCCATTCAATTGTTTATGGATTACGGTGCATAGGTAGATATCAATTGGGAGAAACCAGCAAATTTCAAATTCAATCCATCTGATGCTAATTGGATATAAGCATCTCGGCCTGTCAATTATCAATGGGTTGGAGCCGTCTTGCCCCATTGCCGCCACTCCTGGGCCCGCCAACTTGATTGCATTTGTTATCATTGTTTGTAGCGGAAGCGCGACTATCGCGGTAGGCTTTGAATGGATAATGACGCGAGGTATATGGGCACGCCGGTAATTGGCATTCACGACTATGTGTCACTATTTTTGGTGAGCTGAGGTGCAATAGGAAGTTGTGACAATGAGCCTATTGACCTCTCTGTCAATACACAACGTAAATTTAACCGTAAATAACAACTATTAGTGAAATACGTATTGGGAAATGTGCATTGTACGATGTTGCCCAACTGGTAGTATTTACATTAAATTACACTATTGGATATTGTGGTTTAATATTGCTTTGTGCCATATTAGATAGAACACAAGCAGTTTCCAATATAATCTTATTAGTAACTCTATACTAATCTAAGTTCTTGTTGATCTCGAAACGTTGCCTCTGTCAGCAAATCATATCAGAAATACAGGGTATTAATTCTTGAGTCTGCACCACACACTTGATTTTATTTAGGTATTTAATATTTAAGTTTTTAAATTATTTAGTATTTAATATTACAAAACTCATATTTATTATATTTTAAGTAAAATAAATCTGAAATCTATAGCTCTACTAAATTTTGTCACGTTAGGTGAAATACACTTAATTTTGCGAATTAAAAAAAAAATCTTTCTGATACAAATTCTGGACGACAAATTATATATCCTCAAATTTCGGTCGGGTCACAATAAGAACGGTGGCAAGTCATCAATGATTTCATCATTTTTAATGACTTGATGTATAAAATATGTTTATATGCAACAATTGTAATTTTCTAATAATATAGGCAAAGACATACATACCGGGTGTCCCAGCTCGACCGACACATGGGAGTTTTACATGGGAAATCAGTTAATTATGAATAGTATCTCCCCAGCGCAAGATATTAACTTGAAATTTTGTATACTAATCTAAGAATATTAATTCTGTGGGTCACACTTATCTGAAATATGCAATTTCGTCTGCAGGGCGAGATTTATTTAATTTAAAATCTAATATTTTCGTTCAAAATCAGACAGCCATGAAAATAAAAGAAAATATTTATCTAACAGTTTAGTGAATTACCACTGATTTTAATTCTTATTCCCTGTATTTTAACATTATTTAAGTTGAATTTAGTTTCTTTTTGTTAAATAATATACCAATATTACAAAAATATAAAAATCTACAATGGCATGTCATTAACTATCAGAACTGTCACATAGATATTTTCTTTTATTTCCATGGCTCTCTGATTTTGAACGAAAATATTAGATTTTAAAATTTAAAAATCTCGCCCTGCAGACGAAATAGCATATTTCAAATAAGTGTGATCCATAGAATTAATATTCTCCTATAAGTATACAAAATTTCAAGTTAATATCTCGCACTGGGGAGATACTATTCATAATTAACTGATTTCCCATGTAAAACTCCCATGTGTCGGTCGAGCTGGGACACCCGGTATATATTTGTGCTAATATATATTATAAATAACACAGAATTAAATACAACAATCAATTTTATTAATTAGGTATTATTAACATCCTATTTTACAAAATTCAGTCTAGACTATATATAGGTTAGAATCACACTATAAATGAATAAAATACGGTAATTTTAAAATCTTATTTACTATTTGTAAAAAAACATTGGTCCTACATTTTTGTTATTAATAAAAATATTCAATTTTTTACATTTTTTTGTGAAGATACTAATTCGTTTAATAATATTGTTTGTTGTGTTTTTCCTATATTTCCGTTTTACAGTTTAGTAAATAATTAATTTTAAATTTGTTACAATTTTTTATCCTATACATAAATGTCACATTATTTTAATGTAATTCGAATGACATTGCATTAAATTTTCATATAATTTTTTTGGGCCATGGATATTGCATTTACAACCATGACATAAATTTAATTAATTAATTAATTTAATTACACACTGATTGTTTTATAATTTAGTTAGTGATGACCTTTATTGAAATTATTAGTTACTCACTTTTTGCTGCGTGGTAATATAAGTATAATTTTCCTTACCTGAAACAAAAGGAAAAAACATTAATTAAATGTACATTTTTACTATTAATCAATGCGAGTTATAATTTATTATAGTTTGCTATGGTTTTTATACTTTACGTGGGCGTAAGAAATTGGAAATTATAAATTATTTTTATTTCCTTATTAAAAAACGAATCTAATGATATTCTATTATTATAATGGCAGAGACTCCAATATGTTTATTTAATTAAAAATTTCGTATATCATTATTTCCAATTATTTTTTTAATCTTATTATAATATTCATAAAGTTTTATAAATTAAGTAAAGCTAACATTAAAATTGAAGAAAAGAATGATATCAAAAAAACATCCTCAATTATTAGCGTTTCATTTCGTCTTTTTTTTGTAGATTTTGTTTTTTATTCTACAATGAATACAGTTTTGTAAAGATAACTCGTCTATTTTCTTGAAACTACCTAGCCATGTGCAAAACGAATCTTATTAAAGAAAAAGTATGTAGACAACATCAAGAGAACCCGTATAAAAATATGTCCGATACTATATGATGTACAGGTAATGAACCAATTTTTAAAAAAAATGTTTACTTGAAAGATACATATTTACTCTAACTTGCTTCATAATTATTATAAATGTTTTATTTTGATGTTAATAGTAAGTAATTAATCCAATAAATTTCTGATTTTGATTTTAAATATTTTATTTTCTTTAGTGTAGACGTAGTTTATACTGTAGTTTGTCTACAGATGCATTTCAGACCAGAACCACCGGCTCTGGAAGTGGGTGGATCAGTCCGCGTACAGATTCACAAAGAATGTAATTTCGTAAGTTTTTGAATGTTCAGTTTATTTTAATGTGTAGAAAATTGTAAATGAAATTTTTAGTTGAAGTAAAGTGTATGCGTGCTACCAACATCGTGTTGTGTGATTCTGTGTTTTCTATTATGATCAGTTGTCATCACTGATACGCTTGCAATATTTTCAATTTCTTCAGAAGAATCTAAAAGTTAATTAATAATAAGGACACATGCCGCATACAACATTCGTCCCCTTTAAACCGTGAATTTATTATTGATACCCAATTTGCAACGGTTAGAAGGTGTAAAATATTTAGCAAATTCCAACCATAAAAGAGCAATAAAAGTTTACGATCAATTGAAGAAAGCATCTCACCGCGAATGAGTTGGCGTGGGGTGTATCGATTGCAGCTACAGCAACACCTGGCGGCTAATTGCCGCTATCAGTTAGTGAATTAACGACGCCGGAGACACCGGGTCGTTGTACGATTTCAATAATGGCGCGGGCACCAGCTTGAACCCCGCTCATAATCATAGACAATGCGCGACGCGAGTGCTCGCATGCGGGCAACTCGCAGGTGGAGTGACAACTATATTCACTTTCAACTTACCTCATGCATGTGCATCAAATTTATCTTGTTTAATTTTCATGTACTTTTTAACAGATTAGTCTACTTTATATTTCATGTAGACAGAAATAAAGAACATTTAGGTTATAAACATAAGTGATGGAAGATTCTTGATTTAATCAACCACGACCAGTTTCGGTTTCTCTTGGATCATCTTCAGGTGCTTAACAAATCACCTCCAAAAGATGACTCAAGCTGTGGTCGAAATTGGTCCAGGTTGATTAAATGTTTATATAAATTTGTCTGTATTCCAATACAACATATATGAAAGACGAAAGCAATTACATAATTCAGTAAATAGTTCACTGTACAATTTGAATTAATCTGGTCGAAATTAATCCGAAGTTCATATGAATGAAATGATGCTAGAAAAACATCTAGATCTTATTAGTAACCTAGTGATATATGTGGAAAAGCACACTAACACTTCTATCTGGTATCACAGATACGAGTATTTGAATTCTAGAATCCTAAATCTTAGAAACCTAAATATTCATTAGATCCCATACCACTCCGAAAACAGAGAAACTTTATCCTGTTACGATACGATAACTCAATGTTAGATCTCAAACCTCATTTATTTACTATTGGAGCATGCTAACTAGCAGTGTTTCTTCTAGGCATCCCCAGAGTAAAAAAAATGTTCCGTTTTCATAGGTTTAAGTTCATTTACTTTTGCTCCTCCGGTCTTCAGAAATACCTTTCCGAAGCAAATGGTCTGAAAGGATCACTGCTAAGTAATTATCGTAGTATCTGCAATAATGATATATTTTTAAATTTATATTATTAGTGCAATTACAAAAACTGCTAGTAAATGTAATGTAAATACTGCTATGACGTCCTAATTCTTAGCAAGCTAACGCAAGCACGTAGTTGCACCCACGGCGAGCTTTCGAGTTTGTTCAAAGAGAACACAGCGGGTCCGTTTACTGCTCCGCTATCTAAATGACGGCGTCACGTGTTAGTTTTACAAATTTGCATAATTGTTTGGAATGTTTTGCAACCTACACTTTCAATATTAGAACGTTAGGTTGTCAGTCCTGCTAATTATCCCTGACAACCTAGCTTTTAAGTTGTCAAAGTATAACACCCTAGAAAATCCAATTCTGCTTTGCACTATTCACAACAGTGTTCGTTAAGTTTTAATTTAATTGTCTTGCTTTTACTATTTACACAATACTCATTTAAACATGTTCAATTTTTTAATAACGCATTATTTTTAATTTTATGTTCAATAACCGATCAACTAAGGGGAAAACTATAAGAAATCGAATGAATTTAGTACGAT
Source organism: Stenolophus ochropezus (assembly GCA_035578165.1). Taxonomy (NCBI): domain Eukaryota; kingdom Metazoa; phylum Arthropoda; class Insecta; order Coleoptera; family Carabidae; genus Stenolophus; species Stenolophus ochropezus. The sequence goes on along the minus strand of JAQOWZ010000010.1, from coordinate 17,416,928 downwards.
AGAAAAATAGAAAAATCATAGGTACACCGAGTTATTCTGCCCAAAAAACTGAAACAATAGGATCTTATTTGTCGCTATAGGCGTAGTTAAACTTTAAAATTGAGGGGAGCTTAAGTCCTTTTATTTTCGAAATAGCGAGACATGATCTTTCACAAAATGCTGTGTTTATAAACAAAATGAGTGTTATTTTATAAAGTTTATAATAATTACTAACTCAAATGTACATATCTAAATTATGTACACTTCTAATATAATTTAATTTTTGACTGGTCTTCAGAAAAGTCATTATTACAGCTTTCAAAGCATATTTTATTTAGACAGGAAAATCGATTTTTAGGTGTATAGTTCTTGTATGGATTATACGGTAGTAACTATTAATTAAGAAAGAATCTTTAATACAATGTAGAATAAATTTAGCATTATAAATTAATTTTCGGTTTGCAGGAAAAACTATTTATTTGTCATTCTATAAGTATAGAGACATTTTATCATTGTAATCGATGATAATTTTTATTAAAATTTACAGAAATTTTGTTTCGTTGTACCTACTAATTCAATTTTTGGAGGTTTTTATGAGATGCTTGACTGTCCTGTTACTAGGTTAGAAAATATATTATAAAAAATAAAACAGAGTTAATATTTGAAAAAGAAAAAGGGTTACTTATTATTTTTGATTTCCTTTCAAATACTTCCTTTGTAAATAGCTAATAAATGCACAGTTCTATAGTGCGTGCTCAAAACGTATATAAAGTGTAATTAAAAGTTATCAGTCAAGATATGCAGTTTAGTTAAAAAGTAGGTAGTAAGGTAGAGCTATATTTATCAGGGTTTACAGTCGTAGATTGCATTTAACTGTCGTACTGTCGACTACAATTATATACAATCACCTCTCCGTCACGTGCTAGGTTCACCTCGTAACTTACTCAGTCAATTGTTATTACTTATAATTGTTTGTAAATAAGATGTGTATTGTTTCTTAGTAGCTTTGTTTACCATCTTTAATTGTTGCAAGAAAAATCAACATTATAAACATAAGCATGAGAATGCCATTCAGATGTACATATATAATTTTATGCACATGAAAATTATAACGAGAATAACATACATGTGAAATTAAAGGTGAGCTGGAAGAATCTTACTTGAATCATTATTTGTATCTAAAGCTTGACAATTTTATTAAAAATAACGAAATATTTTACCTTTCTCATTTTATAGATGTGCGCAACAGAACAATATTGTAGTTGGTCAAAGAAGTTAGTAGGTACTTTTCTTAAAAGAATAAAATAACTGAATAAAGAATAAGTTTATTTTAGAATATTTTGTTCAATAAATAAATGAATATAATTATTTCGCAAAATTTAATAAAATATTTGATCTAAATCTATATAAATTTTGCTAATTACGGCACCGCTGTCCGTGTTCTACATTAATATTGTTAAAAGTAAAATTCATAAATACTAAATGAAGTAGGTATTTGATTATGTTATTCTGAGAAAAAGAAAAACAAATACATACATAACAAAAATAATAAATTTAATGTATGTGAAATGTGATTAATTTTATAAAACATTGGAAACATAAATCAATATTATCAAGGAAAGTTAAATAAGTCGTATTGTTTTTATTATTAATAAAAGACAATAAAACAAACATATGCAATAAATTTTAATTACTTTTTGAAGAAAACAGTTGAGGCACGCAAACATCCCCCCTCCGCGAAAAGGAAAGAAACATTCACGCGGGCGTTCAAAGCAAGGAAAGGAGATATGCCGCTGCTATTTGTGCAAAAAAAGAGCGAGAACCGGAAATGTGAATCGAGAGAAACACAAAGAGATAAAAGGTAACGGAAATTGAAAAGAACAAAGACGAAAACGCGGTAAACGATATACATGAGTATGTCGCGACAGTTTTTACCAATTTTTCTTGCACTTGTTCATCGATTATTATTCACACTTTGCAGCTCTTTCTTTATAAAAAACGTTACCATAATCTTTAAAAGGCATCACCTATTACAACAGCTTTTATATTATGGTTAACCTCATTTACTCAAGTTAACAACTTAGCGTGAACAAATATTGCACTATTAATTGTTCCTATGACAGTTGAAACTTATTTTTTTATGATTTATTAAAGGTCGAATTCACCATTCCTTAATCAAGGCTTGGTTCACTGATCAAGTCTGATCTATGTATCAATTCAATTTACCATTAAAAATATCAATAGTCAATTGATCCGTCTTATTCCATTAATCAAGCTTTGATCATCTGATTTGATTTTCATTTTGACGTTTTCAAATATTCACAATCGTAAAATTATATGAACAGGCAAAAACATAAACAAAACTATGAATCAAGTTAATGAATTAGAACAAATTTTGATCTACGAATCAGTTTGATTTGGCAATCAGATGATCAATGGGCTAATGGTGACTTCGGCTCTAAATTTTTGAGTTAAAAACAAAAAGTTCAATAGTAGTTTTTTCTCTTTAAAATAAATATTTTAAACTTGAACTTTGAACAGAGCACTGATTTTATCATTATTTTTAATGAAGAAGAAAATTAGTTCCTCTGTAAATATTATAATCCTGAAGCGTATAAAATAAAGAATTTTATAATTATGTTTTTTTATTTCTAGTTAACTTGAATTCTGCTGCACTTTTTACATCTGAAGTAATATAAACGATGAATGCAGAAATGTTTTAATTCACATGACAAATTCGTTTTTAATTGCAATTTTAATTATGAACGCGTATTTAGAAATGGCAGTCAAATAGCAAATAAGAACTTACCGTCTTCTAATGAAGGTGGATTTTTTACATTCTAAGCCACAAAAGCTTGTAATTAAGTTTTCTCCTGTTCCTTTAATATTCATCTGACGATATGACATCTTTTTTTTTCTTGTCAATAGTATAACATGATAAATTCCAAAAGTTATTCCTAATTATTTTTTTTATTATGTACGAAACAAACTTTTCTTTTTTCCAACCTGTAGGATTGTACGAATAAGAAAAGAGTTGATTAGTATCATTATCTTACAATGGGATATTTTATTATAAGGGTGTGAAGTGCTATATAAAAATAAAAACACTTACAAATACAAAACACAATAAAAGCTAAAGCGTAATTATTGAAAAATTAAAATAAATTGCTGAAACCAGTCATATTGTCTATACTTGTGAATAAATGTAAATTTTGCATTACAAAACAAAATACAAAAAGGATAAAAATTTATAATATCACTAAGTACGTACTATAAAAAATACTTTAAAATTGTTTGCTAAATTAAAAATTGTAAAACTATAGAATTCACTAGAAAATTGCGTCAAGAATTAGTAAAAAAAGTAATTAAGTTAATGATCGTGAATCTTTTCGTACGAAATTTTATAAGAATTAGTGTTTCACAAAGAATAAAAAATAATTGTAATAAAAGAAATATTCAATTTCATATATCTTATATTTTGCAATGATACAATAATTTATTATTTGAAAAAATAAATATGAACATTTCATTCAGTCATTTTTATAATAATTAAGTACCAAGTACAAAAAATCAAAAAAAATTGTTGCAATCAGTATTGTTTTCACAATAATTTGTATCAAGTGTATAGTAAGTGTCATCTGTAACTTTATAATTAATTTGCATTTCGCAGCATCATCTGTAATTTGACAAATAAAGAAATTTCAAGATTTCTTGATATGCAAGAAATGTATAATCAAGAAGTTATCTAGTCAAAATACTTCAGTTTTGATAAGATAGGTTATAATCATATTATGCCAGCAATAAGATCAATTTAACTGATATCTAAAATTAATAAATAATATTTTTACAATAACGGAATATGCATGCAAATTTAGGAGTATTATGTATGATGATGTAGCAACATAATGTATAACAAAAGTTCAATTAAACATCAGAAATCTACAAGCAACTACTCCCGTGTAACATAAATTTCAATTAGCCCAAGTCAACTACATGCATAAAACAATGGCAAACCGATAGACAAGCTTACTACGATTGTGTTTGTAACTGAAACAGCAATCAGTGACGTGCGTGGCACAGGCCTGGGGCACACTAATCCATTAGCGCCGAGTTCGCCCCGCACCCTTCCGACAACGGACGGTCGACCGGGTCCAGGCTGACTTGATTCCCGTCAAAAGCATCGTTACAATATCAAACTGTCAGAAACTTAATGGAAATAAAAATATTTTTATATAATTACTTCTGATCGCAGATTTTTATTTGGGTCTCGAAGTTTGATGGAAATTGTGGCAATAACTGAAGTGATTTTTGATCTGAGGGAGAAATTCAATTAAGGTTGGTCAGAATGTTTTCAGTTAATAACAAAAATTGGTCAGGCGAAAGGTTTTAATAACTTTTTCTTTGCAAATTCTGAATACATTCGCTTTGGTACTCTAATTAAAATATAAATAAATGTAAAAAGCATCTACGTCAAGCAATATCGTATAATACCCAAATTCCATTAACCGGTAATATGTATTATAATATTTTACGGTAAAACATATCATACTTCATATGTGCCCGATTTGTTTGAATATCGCTGAGTTAAATATTACAGATGTTAAAGTTATATGTAGTCGAATAAAGTCTATATGATGGAATGAAAGATACATAACTATATCTTGACCGTAATCGAAGTCATGAAGATTTTTTATCGTTATTTTTTTGATCTAGTAACATTGTTTTCACTTTTGCCTGTAAAATATTACATACAATTCAAAAGTGTACAAAAAACAACTCTTGATAAAACTTAATAAATGTAGTACTTTTTAAGATATTTTAATTTTTAGAAAAAAACATGTAGCCAAAATAGTAGATTAAAAGTTAAGAAACAATCAAGGTACAATGGGAAACAGAACAAAATAAGAAAAAAAACCACACAAAATTTGTTAATTATTATCATTTACAATATTGTAGATAAGATATTTTTTCACTATTAGCCCATATTATTAACCTATATTTGACATGAGATATTGTTTTTCACTAGCAGTTACCATGGTCGATAATGAAAACTGTCACTATTTAAAGAAACTGAAATGTCGAAATCCAAATATTGTTTGAATTATTTAAGTCAAGAAAAATATAAAGTATGAATTCACAAACAAGTAAATCAAAAGTGAGGTTTATAAACGTCTTTATCTTTGTGAATATTAGGTAACAAATAAATGTTCATGTAAAGTTGTTTATTATTATCCATTTTTTTAGATTCTGGGAAATACGCAACTTTGAAGCTTTATACAGTACGAGAATAGTGCCAGATTCAAAATTGGTCGCAGAAAAATGTTTCACCAAACAAAAATACCACTCTGTCCAGTGGGCTGTTGGGTTTGATAAATACTTTACAAAAATTCAAATAAAAAATAAATAATATTAAATTACTAGTGTATAATATCGCCCTGAGTTATTATTCTGTCTTACAATGCTATATGTGTTTATCAAAAATCACTTTCCACAGATATTATGGTAATATGGAAAGGGTTACTTTGTTTGCGAGAAAAATTGATATATTATATGATCTTACAAAGAGATACAATGCATTTTATATGAAGAAACTTTTACTGTTGCTTTCATTTTCATTGTTTTTAATAGAAGAACATGGTGTTTGCTGTTTTATAAAGATATTGTGAATGGATACAGAAACCTGCAACATTTTCATTAACTTTTCAGTGCTTTGTTGCAGTTTCATTTACTCCTCTATTTCTTAAGAACTAATATTTCACGTCTGCGTATTTCAATTTTGTTTTCTTATTGAAAGAAAAAAGATCTGCATAAAGTAAATAATTGATTCAAACCAAAGAGCTCGTAGAATTACACCTATTTCTTTTTCTTTCGCTCCAAATTGAAATGAAAATATTTATTTCAAAGTCTGTAGATTAGCATTCATAAAGAGCGTTGTCAACAGTGGGGCTGAACGTTGAATATTAAAATTTTTCTAGAAAATAAATTCACATTTCTGTCAGGAAAGGTAACATGAGAAAATTTTTTCTCGACAGTCGTGTTATAACATTGCTTTGGGCAAAACACACCGTAATAGGTCCGTGGGTTATTAAAATAAACAATTGCGTTCTGTTCACAGCCTATGCTATGATTATTCCAAATATACCGCAATTTTTTATTCGGAATTATTCGTGTTCATTTTTGTTCTGTTCCGCGAATTGTGCGACAAAGCTGCACGCGAATTATATTATAGTATTTGGAACACGGAATTGTAATCATATTTGCATTTCACTTTGTAATTATTTTTTCGTATCAATTCCACGTAAGGTAATGTGATTTTTATGAAATACCTCAAAATGAATAACGATACCATTAACCATGTTCTAACAATTTCATTATTGACTAATACAAAATGCAGTTTATTCGTTTCAGTTTATAAGTAACATTAAGCAAGCAGCATAATTTGATTTCAAAATAACACAGAATTCATATAATCATATTTGTTGCAATATTGAGGTAATTATTAACAAAAATCATTTTATCTTACATTAGCGATTAATGTGGTACCTACCTCATTCATTTATTTTTAGCGAATAAAATCAGTTATTTTACACAAGTGAATAAAATACTACATTACAGAATACTGTCAGTAAAAATGTAGTTACAAAATTATTCATTAACAACTCATTTTTACCTCTTGCCACTCCGTAAGTTTTCAATGAACAACCACGTTTCGTAAACCCTAGAACACGATTTTAATATTTTTACAATGATGTCTGTCCATGTATGTGGATGGATGAATGGTTGGATGTTGTCGTAACGATTATTCAAATACTAGTGAATAAAAAAAGTTGAAAGTTTGGATATAACATTCTGACACCTTAGATTAGATCGGATTAGATTTTAATGTTAGTGCAACTGGAAGTGGTGTTTTCATGAAGATCTGAAATGTTTCTCTAAAATATCTTAATTAAATATGAATATATGAGAATTTTTGTAACAAGTTTTTTTAAATAGCAATCAAGTATTCCCGTTTCCTTAGTAATTTTGTTTATTTATCTAAAAGGCCATTTTCATATATTTCAACTAATTTCATATATCAAACCACTACGGTAAGATAAAGCGTAGTAGGTTTATCAAATGTGAGTGCAATGTCAACTCATAGACAGATAACTTATTTCACTCACTTATAATATATTGTAGTATTAAGATTTTTTAGAAACATCATAAAAATATTTAAATATTTTAATTGGATTTATCGTAGATTTAGGATGTACTTCAAGTAAGTGTAAGAAGTAGCGGTTATGCCTCCTTTGCGATGTCCTGAAATCACTTTTAATTAGGTTCAATCTTTTTTCTATATTATCCATACAAATAGCAATGTAGGTTGCATATTTAGTTTCAAATGTAACACTGACCTTTGTATCAACTACATACTGAAAATAATGATATATATGCAATTTATTTTTCAGAAAATTTAACTCCATAAATTTCAATAACATATAATTTTGTTTTACAATCTGTTCAGTATTAGTTTTCGTTTTCATATATTTTTTTTTATTTATAAACAAATTAGTAAATAAAACCAAATAATTGGTAACAATTAATAAATTTATTTATTTGATTCCATTTTTTAATTTTTTGTAAAAAAAATTACATAGAAGAACACATTCTTTTTTCCTTTAGTCCAGTCCTATGCGTCTTCATTTTCGTATCGCATTAATCAATTACGTCAATTGCAAAAATATTAAAGTATTTAACTCATTCTTTTAATAAAATAATTGGATTGCTGGTTTCGATTTCGAACGCAAGTTCCACTGAGCAGCTGAAATTTATAATTGATCGAAATTAACTACCCTAACAGCTGCAATATTACATTATTGGCACAATTTCTAATTGATTTACTAAAATTAATTTAGTTATAGAAGGGTAAATATGTACAATTAAATTGCAACGATAAATAACAAACAATATACGTTTGATATAAGCATTGGTATTGGTGGTTCATTGATTAGCACACTAGAATTACAATGACTCTCTCAAATTACTCCAGCTTCGCTGTCTTCATTTAAATGTAATTTTTGACACTAGTTTTTATCTTACTATGCAAGAACTATTCGAAAATTTTTCCAATAAATTCATAATTCTTATTATATTACTTATGATTAAATTATACCTATACATAAAATGTTCTCGATTAACAAATTATTTTCTTCTGCTAAATATTTGTTATAGTGAAGAATCTTTTTTTATGTACAAAATTAAAAAGTCATTACGTTGTAATTTAGTAAAGTTAGTGTTTTCTGGTGTGGCTCTTTTTTATTTTGTAGTAGATATTTTCACAATTTTTTGACTTAATGGGGGCCCCTTTTTGCTAGAGGCCCCTGGACTGCAGCCTAGTCTGCCCAACCTTAAATCCAGGCCTGATTCCACATTAAATGGAAACAATAATAATCTATATACAAAAATTATATTTCTATTTCGACTTGTATAGCGACTTATACTTGTCAGATTAATATTTTGCACAGAAATCTTGATCAACAAATGTGTAAAATTAATTTTTATATTTGTAAATTATCAATTACATACCGAAAAATTAAATATAATAAGAACAAACTTCGGAACAGTTCGATGAATTTCGCTTTTGTATCCATCCTGTCCTACGAAAGCGTAGAAGGGCCACCGTTGTATTTTATTTTATAATTCAGACTTTGGAACTCTGAATTCAGACTATGAAACTCTGAATTTAATAATTCAGACTTTATAACTCTGAATATCATAATTCAGATTTCAAAACTCTAAATTCAGACTTCGAAACTCTGAATTCAGACTTTAAAACTCTAAATTCAGACTTTGAAACTCTGAATTCAAACTTTGAAACTATGAATTCATACTTCAAAACTCTAAATTGAGATTTTGAAACTCTGAATTCAGACTTTAAAACTCTGAATTCCGACTTTGAATCACTGAATTCAGACTTTAAAACTTTGAATTCAGACTTTGAAACTCTGAATTTAGACTTTTAAACTCTGAATTCAGACATTTAAAACCTGAATTCAGAGTTTCAAAGTCTGAATTCAGAATTAAAGAGTCTGACCTATTGAATTCAGAGTTTCAATGTCTGAATTCAGAGTTTCAAAGTCTGAATTCAGAGTTTCAAAGTCTGAATTCAGAGTTTCATAGTCTGAATTCAGAGTTCCAAAGTCTGAATTATAAAATAAAATACAACGGTGGCCCTTCTACGCTTTCGTACTGTCCTCCCTAAAAAGTGACCTGAAAAATTTATATAGACAAGCCAATAGAAACAGCCGGTCAGTCTACCATTCAACGAACCCATTATAATAAATGGAGTTAATAGAAGTACAAACTTTAATATTAATGTATAATCATACACGATACTCGCATTGTACATTACGGCATAAAATATTCATACCAGTATTCCAAACATTTCTTGCAGTGTTTGGAAAACCCATTTCCATTTAAAAACTGTGTCATATTTATATAAGCAGCAAGTAGCCCTACATAGTCGATAAAGCAGCTATCAATCTTGCAGTAGTCGCTATCGAAATATGTCATCAGGTAGGCTGCGGTGGCATGCGTGCAGTACCGACCACGTGCGCATGCGTGTGTGCTTGCGTTATCACCACCGGCACGACTGCATGCAAAAATCATAATCCCCGGATTAATTAGAACACATTGTGACAATATTAATGGTGGAAATACTTTTCAGGATATACTGGCGGGAATGACAAAGAATTGTTTTTATTTGCATGCAGTAATGGAAATTATAATGACAATTGTTGATTATTTCTAAGTAGGGGTAATTATCATAATTGCTTTGCTGTGTAAATAATTACTCGTGTATGTAGAAAATATTGATAACAAAATTTTAAACATGAAATAATGGACAGAAAATTAACCCACTTTTTATTTATGTACATAAAACTAGCAATAAACAGTAATTTTTCATAAATAATATATTTTACGAAAATTGCATTTACTTCACATTGTAAAATAGAAATATATTTCATAATTTAGTTTCATAAAATTTTCTTTATAAATTTACCCATAGAGATAAAAATTCTATTAAAAATAATTAAACTCGGACATTTCGGTTTGTATAATGCCATATCTTTATATTCTGGGCAACAGTTTTCACTAATAAATTTTGATATCACTTAAAAAAACAGTGGATCATAATTGAAACTTAGCTATCATGAAGAAAATTTATTTTGCTTCATTATTCTCAGTAAAGTAAGCCTATAATAGCTATTTTTAGTACAAGTGAGCAAAATATGTCTTTTTCTCACGGGCCCAGAAATTGGCCACACGAGCGAAGCGAGTGTGCCAACTGGACAAGTGCGAAAAAGACATGCTCACGTGTGCTAAACATAATTTTTTCCACAATCTTAAAATATAATTTAAAAAAAAAACATTGTACTTTTTTATTTAATAATGGAAATCTCAACAGTACAATTATGTTTATAAATTATAATTAAATTTAATGTAAAATGTATTATAATGTCTGTAATCCCATGAAAACATTGTGCTCAGAGTTAGTGTATTTTGCTCACTAATGTTATTTACTTTGCTCACTTGTGAAGAAATTTATTTACTTTGCTCACTTGTGATTCAATATGCTACTTTGCTCACTGTTTTAAGTTGAATAATGATGTATTTTGCTAACGATTTTGGAAAAAATTATTATTTATGCAACTAGTTTGTAAAGTGGATTTTAGTCGTGTGCTGATTAACGCATGCGGCGTAGCCGAATGTGAAAATTATAACACGAGATAAAAACACAATGTTACACACGTGTTTCATACATCTAATAATGTATTTTCTACGCACTAGGGCGCGAAAAGTGACACTTTACAAACTCTAAAAAAAAAACTTACAATTTGCTTTTTTGAGATTTTTATAGTAATTTATTCTAAGTTATATCAATGAGTTTCACTTTTTCTATTTATAATTTAATTTCAGGAGGGGTTGTAACATCCCCCTTCTCTTATCTACGCAAGTGTGGAGTGCAATTTCAGTTGACTGGTTGTTATGAAATTTAATATTTAAGATTCGGACAACTTTTGATAATGATTAATCAACCAGAGAGCAAAGTTTATTGTAGTTATTTGAAGTTTTTTTTTTGAGAATATTGCATACCAGACAAATTTTAAACCTAATATTTTTAAAATTGTTATTGAGCTTTGGTAGCTACATTAGGTTATTTTATTTATACAATTACAATATTTTATGTTCTGAATGATTAAATGAGAATTATTTATTAATTCCAGCCCCATTTTGCGTTGGGTGCGTCGCCGTCACTGCGCCCCGTGAAACAGAAACGTGTAAACAGAACGCTGCTGGTGCAGAGGAAAACAAACGCAGCAAAAAGCAAACACAACGAGGCCCCAGGGACCTGGGGCACACACCACTGCGTTGCGTTATGCCTCGTGACGCAATCGCCTGCGTTCTACACTGGAACCCACATACCTAGCGTGCTATTGACGAATGTGGGGGGTAATCAAAATTGAACTGTAATGAGAGCGATGAGCAAATAGTAAAGGGAGACTATAATATTGTCAGTTTTTTTATTACTTTCCATGTTTTAAAATATTTTTATTTCAATGACTGACCTTTCTGTAATATCTTTAAGACTATTTACCTTATCATTATACTCTAATTTATCTTAAGATTAATTTTCAAAGCATTTCTTTAAATTATGCATTCGGAAAACAACTTTTTGTATTTTTTAAAAATTATCAATATCATATTTAAAAATGAAATACAAATAAGAAACGAGTATTTTGAATTAAATTTGTGAATTTCATTTTTGTGTTCGTCTACCACCTATCCGAATTAAATAAGGGCCGTAACATCGATATTTTTTAAACTTTCATTTAGGTACGTATTTAATTATAGATTTCAAACATTTTATTTATTATTATATTTTCCAATCCTAATAATAATTTTTATATGTAATACCACTAGTAACTAGAATTTTACTTGAAAGTTTTGTCGTTATGGTCATGACTGATTGTTGCGACGAAGATCAAAAAAGTCCGCAGGACGAGTGGCGATTTTCCAAAGCAATAAGCTGGCGTAAGTTGGGCAATAATTACAAGCAAAATTCTAGTTACGAATGGTATTCGGCATGACAATTCCTCGAAATACATATATTTCAATTAATTACTTGTCACAATTGTGACAGACGTTGTATCTAAGCAACGTCTATTATGTCGTGTAAATTCCGCGGCAATTGCTAGTAACTGACAATTGTTAGTGTTATTTGAATCTGATTGGTTCAATTCACCAAAATACTATGATTTAATTAGATAAAAAATTATGAGTGGAATTGTCAATGTAAATTTCTTTACGTATAATTGTATCGTAATTATTTACATATTTACGTCCAAGAGCGTAAAGTAGAGAAAAACGCCTGCCGGGCTGGTAAAGAAATTGTCAAAAACATTTATCCAGACTTGTAATATCTTGTATCTATTCGTTTTCATACATTTCCTTTGATTTACAACGACATAAATTTACTAAAGTTTTATTAGCTTTTTAAAATAAAATTTAGTAAATAATTTCTATAATGAAGCTCCGTGCTTGACACTTGACATTTTGCTTAACATTGGACTTTTTATATATTTGCAACTAACGTTGATTTAAAAAAAAAACACTTGGTTACCAATGCAACACATTTCCTTAATATTTTTAGCATATCGTCTTATTATTAAAAATTACATTTAATTTGACAACAGTAATGCGTAAAACGTTGTACATACCTCGGTGCTAAAGAGCTTTACGCCTATGGCCTATACGCGCCGGCTTCAAATTTCGTCCGCAGGCGTAAACCTTCTCCTTCGGCCCTCTATGTATACGTAAATATCTATTACAAATTATAATCTAGGAAAACCTCATTTTTATGTATTTAAAAATTTAAAACTGTATAAAAAATAATATTTTTGAAATTTTTTATACTAAAATTATTTCTAAATTGTAGATAAATTATTATTTATTAAAAATTATGTCTAAATATTTATTGTTACACGCAGATCTTGCAGAGCCCATTGGATTGATAAATAAAAGTAAAATTACATATTATATCTAAACGCAAGCCTGGTATTTTGAATCTACCCGAAATACTATACCTAGATAAACTGATAACAGACTACAAAACAAAGTAATTTGCTATTAATAGAAATATTACGATGGCACGATAATTCGGGTTAATTATAGCACGTTGAAATTTTATCTCCTAGTATAATATTAATCACACAAACCACATAATCACCAAATCACATATAGCTACATTCCACAAATAAATACCATGCCTTTGAGATATCGCCGACTAACCGCATCAGCAATATTGTATTATCTGCTACTGTAATCTATCTATGGATAAAGTTCTGTAGTCGTATCATATACAGTATAATTTAATTTGAATAATACATGCTACGTATACATACTTTTGCATTATAAGAAAATTATTATCTTCTATATATGTAGCTTCAATACCTGAAGATATAGAATTTAACATATACCAACGGCTTATCTTGAATAATAACACTATTTCATAGTACTCTGTACTCATTGAATTGAAAATACAATTTTTAAAATCATTTCATATTGTAAAAAATCAGACTAAAATGGAAATGAATAAATAAACATTCATATTAAGAATTGTTTACAAGTGAATAATAAATAAACATATTTTTTTGCCAATGTAAAAGAAATAAACTAAAACTATACTCAACGAAAATAATAAGCGAAAAATTTGTGGTACAGTTAGTTTTCTGTTAATTGGTAACATATTTTTGTACAATGTTTGTTAAACGTTGTTTACGATTTGATTAGTCCCAATTGGAAATTGTTTCCAAATTGAAAACGTTGATTCCCAAATGTAAAGCTGTACAATGGGATATGACTAATTTCTAAATTTTATAAATATGATAGCTTGCATACCATAAGTATTTTTGAACGTTAAACCTGGGAATTTATTATATCCATGGTTACGATTTGATATTTGATTAAAAGCAATGTAATTTGAATTGTATTGTATTAAATTTTAACATTGTAAAAAATTACAAAAAATTACTAATAACTAATAAACGAGTAAGTAATGTAACTTACAATTAAACAATAAGAACAATAAATTTTTAAAAATCCATTCATTAACTGCTAAGAAATGACTCAATCAGCTAAAAACTCTTGAATTACATACGATGGTATTAGGGCAATTGTAATATTTTGATAAATGTTTTGAATTTTAACATATAATTTACCCAAATTATAAAGATTTCCCCCAGTATAAACTTATGATTATAAAGATCACCAATAATATAAATCTAGATGTGTAAGATCAAATGATCTAACAGATAATTCTACTATACCATTTCCTCTAAAGTTATTAATGATTCTAAAAATTGTTTTTGCACTTGTTGTAGGTCTATCAGATAATTTTTTAACCCAAAAAACAAATGTCAAATTCGTTTCCTATGTATAATTTTTGATGAGATATGCAAATATACATTACTGTCAATCAAATATCAAGTAACCGTGGGTATGATAAATCTCATGTTTCACGTTAAAAAATACACACTTTATAAACAATATTAATAAAAAATATACTAATATACATATATTTGCTAATAAATATTTAATATTTAATGACAACAATCATAAATACTTTTTGCAATTTGATTAAAATTCTATTATGGTGATCTCCCCCCATTGTTTCGTTTCTGATCACTATTCCATTTACGCCGCACCTAATAGATTCTTCCAATTGTAACGATCAATCTACTAAGCAAATTCGCCTGACCTATTGCAGGCCAGTGACAATCCGGCTTGGTGACACGTTTCCGGGTAGTTACGCTCCGGTCACAATGCGCCCGGAGAGCAAACAGCGCCTCGCAGAGCTGAAAGGCTAGGCCGAACGAACCACTAGCACAGCACACAATGACGACTAAACCCAAAGCAGGCACACTGGATTATTGTTACTAAGCTAATTTTCTAAACCAACTTCATATTGAATTGGGACTGACCATGTTTACATGACAAGAAATTGGGGTAGTATTAAAATTTGTATTTTCAATTAGACTCTCAAATGAAATGAAACCTGAGCTCAATGCGTATTTGCATCTTGGGAAGAATTACATAAATGTTGTAACGTTTCTACGGTATTAATGTCTATGGCACTCAACATACTTTAAATATCTGCATTGATTCCTAATTAATTTTAATGTAAGTATTAAGGTCATATGCAGTCAAGTGAGGGTGATACAAGTACTTTGTAATGATTACATTATATGTACATTATTCCTTTATTAATTTAGTACATAATTAGCAAATTTCTAACTTTTTTCTCAGATATGTTTTCATTTGAACTGAAATTTACTCCAGTATTGAAAAATCTTGTATCAGAAAGATTAAAAATACATTCGCTTTACAAAGAAACCGTGCATCAGTATGGATAAACAAGGTGAAGGCAGCTAACTAATTGTTTGTGCTTCTAAACTGCTATGAATAAGTTGCAAGAGGTATTTAAGAACGTCGTTTTTCTTGCATATCCTATATGCAGACGCTATTAAAATATAAACTAATTAAATCAAGGGCTTCAGTTTTCGTTTCGATTCAATTAAAAAATTTATCAATTCGGTTCCTGTAAACGACAAAACAACAATTACAACTGAAGAGAAGAGAAGGATTGTGTTAACTTGCGTGATTAAACTTGTACCGAACTGAAACAAACCGATACTTTTAACTTCCTTGTACAAAGTAAAAGAAGTACCTATTGAAATCGCGAAAAATTTCGGTTTTCAGGATTCAACGGAAATATCCATTTTGACCAATTTCGGCGTGATGTCTGAACATACATATGTACGTATCTTGCAAATGATTAGCCGTAAAATTTTGAAATTTTGTATATGGGGCTGTTATAACATCTAGTTGTGCACCTCCCCATTTTTATTGCAATCGGCAGTGTCAAAAGGAAACTTTGCTCTTAGTGTGTTTTTCAAAGGGCTGTTTACTTTTAGCGAAAACTTAATACAAATAATAATTTAGTTGGCTTTTAATTTTGATATTAACAGCTGTCAACATATATATTTCGTGAGAAATATGTACGAAATACATTAAAACCATATCTCTTTATTTGCAAGTTTTTGAGAGAAGTTCGAAGATATGAAACGAATGGAAGTTGAAAAATGATTAGCAGTAGAATGATCTCACTTGAAAGTGAAATAAGTTTAAAGGAAGTGCAGAAAAAAATGTGTATAATTTAGCTTACAATGAAGTCATGTGGTGTCCCACATCAGATTTTTTCGGTTCAATTCCGGTTTTAAGTTCACGTCAGCTTCGAAGGCCTGATTAAAATTGTTACAAAGTAATTATCTTGAGAAATTTTAGATATTGCTATTATTTAAACTTTGATGATGTAAATTTGACAAAGATATTACAATTAAATGGAATTACACTGATACAATAATTCTTGGCAAAATGTTGTACCTACCTATAGATTAAGTTATTCACGAAAAAAAAGAATGACATAGATAGGAGTAGTAAAATAACAATAGAAGAATAATAACAAAAAACAATTCACTATTTTTAGGACTTCAAGTTTCATGTCTACTCAAAAACAAATCAATAGTATTGTATAACCTCACAATTTATATAATTTTCTGTATACTTACACTTCTACGTGCATGTAAACTGAAGTATAATTTTCATTGGTTACCGTAATTTTATCAACGATCTCACATTATCGATGTTTCATAACATCGGCTTCGGTAAGTCATGTGAAGAATGTGTAATTAATAGTAATTGATTAGCATGCAGTATTATTCCGACATAAAATATGTTATTAATGAGGTGAGACGAGCGCAAACAAATACCAGAAGAAAAGGCTTCAGATTGCTACTCACAACATATCATTACCCATATTATCAATTTCATAACCTTCAAATTACTCAGCACACTACCCGCAAACGAGTATCTTATTCCAGAGTATAACATATTCATTATCTTTCCAAGAATCTAAATCTCCAAGAAGCAAACAAAAAGACAATCCGCAATTCTCATCATAATATCACAAATCACGCACTAGATCTTCGGGTGGTTTCGTGCAACATCGAGTGCGAACGCCGCATGCGAAATCGCAATTGTCGGCGTAATTACAATGCCCGGCCACCCGCGATCTGCAAGTAACAAATAAACGAACGCGAATACATCCGATAATGCAATGATTACACAGCAAACCTGCGATGAAATACGCTAGGCGTTAATTCTAAATCAAACACAAGACGCAAGTCCTAAACACTCTTCTGCAATAGGGAGGGGTGTTGGTGTTGTTATCAGCGATTTATGATAATTTGCACGGGTAATAATCTTTGCAACGTGCTGGGATCCTCATGTTCGATACGTTATGTGCAAATATTACACATAAATTGAACTTGGGAGTAGAATTCTTTTTGTATCAGCAGAATCAAGATTGAAAAGGAAATTACACCATATCTACCTATCGCATACGCACACAGAAAATAAATTCATATACACAACATATACCCTACTCACCGCAACTTTGCAGTGGTGCTAAGTTACTTTAGTTCATTTTTCGTGTGATATAGGCTTCACGTCATCACTCTATATTCATATGAATCAAATTAGTAGATGGGGAAGAAATTTCACGACGTCATATAACGTTATAGATAATAAGTGGTTCTAAAACAGTCACAAAAGTGATAGATATAAGGTTTTATCAAACTATATATTCCTGACAGTTTGAGATTAGTTCGTGTATCAGTTCAAGTACCGTGGTTTATGCATGCTCGGACTATGGCTATGAATAGTTTCGGATAATGTTTTTGTTAAAATGAATTGCGGATTGATTTGGATTAGTTTTACAATTACCTGAAAATAAATCTATAAATATGGAAGATAAATAAAGAAAACTCACTGACTCCTTTTCAAATACATTATTTTTTAAATTGAAATACAATTAGGAAGAAAATTAAATTAAATTGTCAGAAGTTCTGACTAATTGACCATTCTAGATCACATGACTTTGCCTTCATCTGTTGTGGATTGTGTTGTTGAATTTTTTTTTCATGTTTTAAAACTTATGCATTTTGACTTAAATGCCATTTTTAGGGGATAACATACTTTTTCTGTCAATGTTGAAGATAATTTATATAGTGAGGGACGATAAATTATTACGAAGTCTAGGCCAAAGTTTCGCTTCGTTAATCTAAAGGCTAACGCGTTATTATTGTTTCTACCACCAAAGTGTTTTTGGCATCAAAGTGTTTCTAGCTCTCGGAATGACGTGTATGTGAACTTTTCATAAAAATTTATATGTACCGACGATACCCATATGTTTTAACGATTCTATTTGTATATATTTATTTATTTTCAACCTTTTTAGTCATTGTCCTGATGAAAATGCAATAGGCAGCGAAACGTTGGCCTAGACTTCGCAATAAATTATTGTGACTGTATTCCTGTTATTTAATTCTCCATCACATGATTTTTATGTCTAGTCAAGTAATTCATTACAACATCAAGATTTTAACTTTAAAAAGCATTAGTTGTAATCTATATTTACAAGTTTATAGCTCTTATTCCATATATTTGACAGTTTCTATCTTCGTAACCCCTTTTTCCTTAAAATAATAATAATAAAATAAAAAGAATATTTTTTAGGTTATTTTGATTATTGAATCACAATAGCAGGCACTTTAGAGTGTTCATGGAAAATTATTATTCCGCTTATTTGATTACGTCTAAAGATGATTACTGTTAAAGATCTATTTATAATAAATTATAATATCACTTTATTTCAGTTTCTGATAATACTCTATCAATAATGTATTTTGTATTTGTATCTTACGTAAAAGGTAATAAGTAAGACTTATCGTAGGAAGAATCACTTAAAGATATTGCTAGACTAAAAATAATGAAGAAATGCAATAGCCTTTGCTTTTTTGTACGAAGCCGTTGAAGTGATAATCTGTGTATTGCGTGGGTTGATTGAAGCTTGAAGAGGTGAGCATAAATATCTGGTACATTAGCTGGGTTGTAATATCGCTTGTAGGGTGCAATGTATCCGTACTCTGCGCGGATTAAGCTACCTATATCCGTTTTCATAGCAACACTCCCTAACAACGCGCGACTCCAGCAGACTCAAATTCCAAACGCAAACATTGACTGGAACGGGAACATGTTGCTAACTACGTCAGGTTGCGAACTGCACATAACTTAAAACTATCTACTTACAAACATTTCCTGTCTCATATCATCATACTTAATTACAATCAAACATAATTAACACTAGTACTTTAACTATAATTTTAATATGTCATATAAATATGAGGAAAGCAATGAATGTAAATTTATGAACTAGTAATGATGTCTTTAAACGTACGGTATCAATAATTATAATAATAAGAAATAATCTAAAATGTACCGCAATGTATTAGAAATGAGATATAAAGGATTAAATTAATATAATTTATTTTAAAATTCCTGATCCTTAATGTCCAACTGCAATGACAAAGTTTTTAATATAATAGTTATTTATTACAACTGTAAGTGCACAAGTGCAGTAGGTTATTGACAGCGCGAGGTTCTATATTGAAGCATGACATATTATATTATATTTTTGGCCCACTTATATATACAGGATGGTTTTGAAGTTAATAAATTTAAAGGTAAGTAGATTGATATGTGGACATTACGAAACAGAAAGAATTTTGAAAAAATTCGAAAAAAGAAACCCGACCTTTCTTGAGAAAACGTTTTTTACTGGTTTAAATTAATATTTTGTTAAAAATATGTTTATCAAAAATCTATTCAATATTAGGATAAGCAACTATTCTTAATAATTAAATTTAATAGTAACGAAAATAATTGTGTAATAGATAAATAATGCAATATGGCATTTACTTCAAAACTACTCTGTATAATTTAAAAAAAAAATCGAGCTGCTTTAAAAAATAAGGTAAGTTTTATTTTAATATAACTAATATATCATTAAAATATAACCATTATTCTATATTTCAATGTAAATAACTCCGCCAAAATGAATAATAAGTACAAGACCACTGTGTTTGATTAATTAATTTCTATTAAAATTATATATCCATGTCTTTTGAAGATGTATGAGTTAATGCTACTCCTGTGTATTATTAAATGACATTGCGCTTTATACGGAACATGCGAATTAAATTATTTTTATTTATTAAATGAATATTTCCAGGAATTAATATTCAATTCATGCAAACCTCTATTTGAAATGCAACTAACATGTGGAGTATATTGCTGTAATTGAAATATCAAGTAATTCATTAAATTTCGTTGATATTTTCTGGTCTGCAAAACAATTCATGATGGCGATACATGCTTTGCAAGAACAATAGAAAATATAAACATGCCACATATATCAATGTCATAATACTTAAAAGAAAAAATGTCGGAAAGGAAAACATTATGTTAATTACAAATAATACTGTAGTTAAAAAACAAACGAAATATAACTGGAATAAAAATCAAGGTTGCGATTTATTTCCACATCCATCAATTATTTATAAAAATCTGATGAGAACAACCCATTAACGTCGTTACTACTCATTTCTCATAAATATTCTTTTTTTTTTAATCTATTTGTATTTTACAATAAAACACTTCATTTTCTTTTATCTTATTTTTCATATGACTATTTATTTTATTTTATTGAATTACAAAGAGTAATTGACGGATAATAGTATTAGGTATCTGGGGCTCTAGGTTCTGAACGATGAATAATATACATAATTCTTTAATTTTTATCAGGAGTTATCTGCAAAAAGTATTATTTCTGACTTTTATAAAAATAAACAAACATACGATTAATAACTCACTAGGCTGCTTCATGCAGACATAAAGAAATTCCACTTTTTTGTTTCTAATGGAATCAAATGGATCTATGCCCACTGTACCGAATCGCGCCACGCCGCCCTAAAGAATTTCCGCTGCAGAACTCTTCAGATTTCTAGGGTGGAATTTTTCCGTTTGGCGCATCTATATGTGCGAGGGTAAATGTAAAGAATCACAGAAAATATGCACTATAGTGACATTTCTAACACTCTTGTACATTCCGTATTGCACACGGTGGCTTGTTTTTGTATTTTTCAAGTGTGTGTGTTCCAGTCACAGGTATAAATAATTTAAAAAACTTCTATTGTTATGTTATCTTAGAAAATTTAATTTAGAGTTAAAACTGTTTGTTAGTATAATATAGGTCAGGTATTGGACTAACAGTTTTGTATAGATAAATTATGGGTGCTAAGTAAAAATAATGAAAAGAAACTAGAGGTTTGGCAAAGAAAAGTACTGAGGAGAATTTTTGAAGGGGTTAAAGAAGAAGACGGGACATGGAGAAACAGAACCAACCGAGAAATACAACATGAATGTACGGGTTTCTATTTATATGTTACCTGATTCGAGCACAACGAGTAAGATGGCTAGGACATGTCGGAGAATAGAAGGTAAAGGATGAAGGAAAAGGCGAGGAAGATCGAAAAAAGGGATAAATGCAGTAAAAGATATACGGGAACAAATTGTGATAAACTGGACTGAGCCAAAGATAGAAAAATTTTCCAAGCCCGTTCCCCTGGCAGTGGTTTCGCTAGATAGTAGTGCTGGCAATGGAGACCGGATTTTTTTGAGTCCGTACTTTGGGTCCGGACTAAGTCCGGACCCTATTAATGAAAAAATCCGGACCCGTCCGAGTCCGGACCCGTCCGTGTTCGGACCTGCGATAGTCCGGACCTGCGATAGTCCAGACTTGCGATAGTCCGGACCCGCGATAGTCCGGACCCGGCTGGTTCCATCCTAAAAATTATTTAGCATTCTTAACTTAAATAAGTAAAAGTATTATACCTCGGCCCAACTAAGGCTGTGTTATAAGGTATAATGGTTGTAAATAAGAGGATTAAGAACAAGGCAGATGGCAACAATTCTTTTCTTTTACAATGAAGAATCGGAAAACCCATTATCTTAGGATACCTGTAAAAATTTTACAGTTAGATCCAAATAATTCTCAGGATTTTATTATATTACCTTCCCAGAAAATGCAATACTTATTTCGATTGTCCAGGTTCATTGTTTCATTCGTAATTCATTCGTGTTTAGTGAAAGAAGTCGAAAAATATTAGTGCAATTTCGTTCATACAATATACCTATAAATATATATATATATATATATATATATATATATATATATATATATATATATATTTATAGGTGTATTGTTCATACTGTTTATTTTATTCGTCATTGAAGGTAAGAGTTTTTTTTGTATTATTTTTATTAATTCTATATAGAGTGATAAGGGAAACTTTATAATTATTAATTTTTTTAAAAAGTTTTATATTAGTTAAATATTATAGAACGCCGTATTACTTTTTATCATACAATATCTTATATTTAAAGTAACATTTTAAAGTTAGTTTATTTATTTTTGTTGCTGTCAAAAATATACTTTTCACTTAAACTTAATTTTATTTGCTTCGTAAATTTATTTATGCACCGCACCGGACCGGACCGTGCACTGGTACACAAATGCACCGGACGGGTCCGGATCGTGAAGGTGCATTTTACACTGTCCGAAAAATTCGGACTTTTTTAAGTCCGGACTTTTTTTTTCTTTGGGTCCGGACTCAAATTTTTCCGGTCTTTGCCACCGCTACTAGATAGTAGATAGGGACAAAGAGAAAAAAATGGAAAGATATTGTGAAAAAAATAGATGCCCGGGGCCTTGAAGGCCTGTAGCGCTAACTTATTTATATGTATATTATATTATCAATCAACAAATACGGCTTTAGTTCTTCTCAACATCGTAAAAGATGTTAAAATTGGATTGTAGAAAATTGGAAAGGTGCTTATTCATCAACATGGTTTTTACTTATACTCTAGCTCCCTTGTGGGAGGAGGAAAAAAAAACAGTTATTCCAAACAAAATAATTGCAATGGTTTACTCCAGTAATGATTAATCTGGAAAATAAATAGCTGAGCTCATTCCAGGATTGCTGGAAGGAGCAGACAAATCCTGGCAGCATTTGCATGGTAATGCGCTGAATTTCCATCCGCCTGCGATATAAGTCGCGTGATTTTGAATATTTCATAAAAATTCACTATGAACATGAAATATTAATATCTGCCAGAAAAAATACACAGACACACCCTCTGAAAAAGAAACAGAATATTGCATGGCAGGATAATGGGGTGGATTCTGCACAAAAAATGCCCGTTAACTTAATTTACCGCTTATAAAACCACGCTAAGTGCAATGTCAAAAACGACGTCATTTTACACTAAATTAGTTTTTACTTAAGGAACCGTAAAGTGATTTCTTTTAAAATGTTTACTCGCTTGAAAGAGTGTAATGGCGACGGGCATTAGTCAAAGAACTTTTACATTTACATATCAACTGCATAAATCCTTCCTTCTACTTACAGTTTTAAATAACTAAACTTGTATATGTAAAGATATATACTACTTGCTGTATTATTTATAAACATTTTCCATTAAAATTATGTGTCATACTACATAAATATTTATTGAACTATATTGAATATTGTTTAATTTCGAATTGGAAATTAGTTTCAACGAATTTTATAGTATTTTACAGTATTAGTGAGATAATACAGATTTTACTTGATGATAGGAGCAGAAGGAATTGACTGGCGAGCGTGCAGCCTCCTTGAAGCAGAGAAAACTATTATCTTGCATATATTGTATAATAATTTATTTGTTATTCACTTGTAATTTAAATTAAAATTATATCCAGATCCTCTTACAAGGGAACCTCTTTTGGTACCAAATTAAAAGTCTCAAAGCCAAAAATTGTTTTCTTTCGCAAGATATGTGATTTTGAAAATTTCAATTTGTCTATATTTTGCTTATTTAACCAAGCTACGTATTTAAGTTTTTGGATCGCCTACTGTGTATTTAGTATTAGTCGGACATATTGGATCTGCCACTTTTAATTTTATTATTTTAGTGTCAGATTCGTATTCAAATTGAAAATTTCAAAATAACATATATTTCGAACGAAAAAGGTCGAGCGTTTTAGCATTGGAACTTTTCATTTGATTCCAAAAAAGTCGGAAAAAAGTATACCAGATTAATATCGATTGGACAGATAGTGACATTCCCTTGTTGTGTCAAAACAATGCAACAAAATTTACAACTAACTTGTAAATAATATTCAATTAAAAAATTAAAAAAGATCGTGTCCCGATGTGTGAAGCAACCGTAAGATACAAAGTATTGGTCATTTTTTTCACTAGTACTTAACATTTAAATTTCAATCTAAACTTATATTGATAATTAAGAAGATTTTGACATGAATCTTGTAACTTAGTAATCACAAAAATGAAGTTGGCTGTAGACTGTATTTATTTTTATATGTGACGTTTTAGTTTGTTAACCTCACTTTTGATTCTTAGTTTGTCTTTGATTTATCAACTTATTTAAATTAACGGCAAATTTAAATTGTGAATTGTGCCAATCTAGTTTTCCATTGTTCCCAAAATATAAAATGTGTCAACCTACTTTCGAAGTTTTTGTAATTTTATAAACTTATTAACCACATTCAAATTTTTGTTAAAAGTATCTCCACCTAAATAACCATAATGTAATACATTCAATCAGAATTCATTAGTGTCAAATTTCCACGAGTTTCAAATCCGACATACACGCGAGTCAACGAGTTTAGCGCAATTCGTTTAATTCAGTTCATCGCAAAAATAATTTCACCAATCGATACATTACACAGTGTCCACTAATATGTATATAACAAATATAAACAAAAAACCGGCAAATATAAAATTGAAAAGAATATTGTTGTGTTAGTTTTAATGGAAACAACCACGCATAAATTTATTGTTGAAATTTCAATAGATTTCACCTTCACGCTTATGAAAGTAAACACGGAAAGTAAACAATGCATTATTTTCAATGTTATACGCAGTTTTGATTTGGAATTGTATAAGCGTAAACAATGCACTATTCCTATCGCCTGATTAAATCCGATATCTTTCTGTATGTGTTTCCGTTCAAATTATGTTGTTATTACATTTAAAAACACGTTAACAAAATTTATTTTGTATTCATAATTATTTTATACTATTGAGTTTTTTTCTCACCAAATCCTAGAGAATGAAGACGTAGGCGTCATACGAAACAATTGAACTTTGCTTACCTGAAACAAAAAAATATGTATTAGTAAACAATTCACTTAATTTATAACAAAGTCGTAATTAACAGTACAATTATTAAAAACACTAGTATATAAACTGAATAAGCTAGTAAGACAGTTCCTTCTGTTACTTCTACAGATTTTTTTTACTATAGCTATAGCGTCCTCTTCATCTTCACTGTTATTTTTTAATTGTTTTATAATATCTTTATATTACATTTCTTCGAATCAAAGTTTTTATAAATTATTTAAAATTTCACATAATTGTGACAGTCAACAATATTTGTTGATAATTGCAAATATTGATAAATCCAAACAAACGATAGCAATGTAACCCGCTGTGTCTATATAGGTATTTACGTACCATTTACATTAATTTTCATTTTTGTAATATTTTGTGTAAGTTTTTAGTTGGTAACATTTTCGATTCACATGGACATATAAACAATTCACTTATTTTATACAAAAAAATTAGTGACCTTTATTCTAACCTAAAATATAAAACGAATGTGAATTTAATAATCACAATCGTAACACGAGTACAATATGAGTAATAAATCAAAAATAGTTGTTTAACTACCGTTTAGCATTTTCAATAAAATATTTTTTTTTGCCAGAATGTAAGATATTTAAGTTGGCATACAGAGAGTCTCTGGACGATTTTGAGTTCTGTAATACGAGCGGTAAAGTAATTTTACATGCATTGTAGCTCACAAATTTGGTATGAAAATGACGTAAAACATCCCAGAAATAGCAGTAAAAATAGTAAGACAAAAATTAACAAATATTTAACGGTTTATAGATCAAGTTAGCTGCATTAGTTTAATTTTATTATTATTTATAGGTACGCTTAAAATGTAGCAATTTTATTTTGTTTTTATTTTTTATATTCAAAATTAATTTATGTAGTATTGTTCACATCAACAGTAACTAAGCTTCAAAATTTTATGCTCTACAACTGTTTTTGAAGCTTTTTTACGTAAAATAAGGAGCGAAGCAGGAAATTATGAAAATTTGATTTTACATGTTATGTTCCTGTGTTCAGATGTACGAGTCATCACCCCTTATGATAACGATACACAAAATCGTATTATTTTTATTATTTATTCGTATAGTATGTAATATGACTTTGTCGTTCTAGAACATACATAACATTTACTCCTGCAATTTCCTGGTGTCGTTTAAAATGCATTCATACTTATTTATTAAAAACAAGTAATCAAGTGGCAGTCATTGTCCGCGTTGAAGCCTGGCATTTCCTGCACAAACATGAGTAAAAAGCGTAATTTGTAGTCATAGTAGGCTGCCCGTCAGATTCTTGTCGATTCCTCGCAATCTCTCCTTTCATTTTTCGATAGCGGGGCTTGTTTTCCGACAACTGGTGCGGGTACGCAGAGCCGCACGTGCGCGGAATGCCATTATCAGCCCCCGAGATGCGCTGATCGCGATGATGTATCGCCACGCATTAGGCACGCGTGCTTTCCGAGTAAACAAACACCCGGAATTTACGTCTAGAGGTAATTACAACCAAAGTTGTTCCTCAAGATTATTCTTATTTAAAACTTGGAATCAATTCAGTAGGTACACTTTTCATTTCATAATGTATTGCGCAAACATTTTCCTTACTACAGAATATATAAATAAATTTATTTTAATAATCAATTTTATCATGAACAATTGCATATAGTTCTCTTATTTTGTATAAAAAATTGTAAAAATACATCTAGTAACACTAAGAAGGGCGAAGAATGCTAGCAGCGCTATGTTTACCACAGTGTCATTCCGTCTAGTAAGATAACTTATAACGATGCGCGCGCAAGCATTTACACTCGCCGTGAGAAGCGTAATTCGGCACTGCAAAACAAGCTGTTTCTTTTCTAAACCAGTAATGTAGCAGCGTGTACATAATACTTATCATGTTTATTCCGTATGGTTTAGAACATTATTAGAATTATTCACAATTATGACCTCAGAAATGTGCACAACCACAAGAAAAAATAAAAAGAAAGATAAAATGTGTACTATCATGTTTATTTTTTTTATTTCTATAATAATTTTGATACTTTATCGAAACACGCAGTGTCTTTCATAATATTGTAAGTTGTAGCACTCCCACGATTTAAAGCCCACAAGACCACTGTGTAGGATAGAAAATGATAATCTCTGAATAAAAAAAGTTTCCTCCGAAATAATAGCAAATATTATTCGGTCTACCTAATTTGTACAATATAAAGAACAATCTTTTTTTACTTTGTCATAGGGTAATAAATATTTTAGTATCGAGAAAGATTAGTATTTTACTCTGAGATGCTATTATTTTTTTACAAGATAGTATAAAATCAAGTTTTAAATTAAATTTAATTTTTTTTGTGTTCTGCAATTATAAGTAATTTTAGTTTTATATCGTTGATATTTTCTTCATTTTGAGATGAAATTGGAAGGATCACGATCAGCAAAAACATTATTCATACTTATAATTGATCAATTACAATAAAATATAAGTACATACATATACTACTAATAGAGAATCCTTAACATAAATGTTATAAAAAAGAATGAGAATATATTTCCGTAAACTTTATACTGAGATTATATTTCCGAATAATTTGTTACAATGTGGATCTTTTGTATTTTAATGAATGGCGTTGTATTAGTGCAATAATTAAATGTAATGAAAGAAAGAGTGGAGAAAAGAGTAAAGCCTCGTTCCGATGAAGAATACTCGTGCCTGTACATTCCTCGTTGATTAATCCAGATTAAATAAATTCAGATAAGAATGCTTGAAGAGTGATCTCGCCGTTCGTAAAGCGGTGTAGGTATTTTTGCCAGGAAGAAGACAAAGACGAAGACGAAGGAAATAAATAAGTGGAAAGGAAATGGAATTAGTTAAACAGGCGAGAGGCTGCAAATTAGCCAAGAGTGAAGGCTTTATTACAACTTCAAAAGGAGTATCGCGGATCGCTCGAAGCGAAGACGTCATCTACCTACGTGACGTGCATTCCGGGCCGCGCTTAAAGCCATATCGTGCTTAGCGGCACCTCAAAGCCAGCGAATTAACGGTAATGGAGAATGACACGAGAAGGAGCAACCCATCGATATGAAAAATATTGGATACGTCTCCATCATTAGTCATGTAGGAGCCAGAGCGGGAAATATGGGTCGGGAACAAATGCGAAGACAAATGACTTGCAAGTGGCACACGCACGGAGCGAAGAAGCCGAGCGGCTCCGGATCGCCGGAAGGATTGGATGAGCGTGGCGAGGATATATGGGGCAGGCACCGGTGCTTCGAGCCGTTGCTATGGCTACGCCACACCGTTACACTCATCTCGCAAATGCATCCTATCTCTACTACTTCTCTATCATATTCTAATTATTATTACCTATAAACAAACACAATAAATAGTGAATGTAGTATATTATGTAATTAGTACGAAAAGTCATATATTCCTGGACCTGGACGACAGTGGAAATGACATGTTCCATTATTTTTTGATATTTTTGTGTATTAATCTTAAAAGTACAACAAGAAGTTTTATCGTAACGACATTACCCGAACGATATCTTACAGAAAGATAGCTACTGTTTTGGGTAAGACAGAAAGTAGGCAGAAGTAGAGGTGATAACATTTCAGTGAAGTGATTCCGTGGTAGCTCAGGTTACTACGTTTCAGACTGTCAGAGGAGAACACGCCCCCTTTTTTAATTTTTTACTCAAATTTTAATTTGCAATATAGGTAAATTTCTTAAAAATATAGCTACATGAAAAACTCCATTGCTCCACCTGCTACAAGACAAGCATTATTTTTTACCTTAAAATAACATTCTACGTGTACAATCATATTGGCAGTAGGATGTTACAAGGATTGTGAGTGTGGTGCATTTTATAAGCAGTCTTCAAACACTACTAGTAAAATATGTACACACAATACACGCCTTAAAATGTTGGTATGTTTCGAATTTATATTCTCTTAATGGTAAGAAACATTATAGTGCATAGTTATTTGTTACGTTACGGTAAATTGGACAGGCAGCTAATTTAGACGTAATAGACAATAATCTAACAACTGAAAGAAGAAAAAAAAAATTACAATAAAAGTAAAGGGAATATACGGTATCGATATGCAATATATATTACATATCTATAATGAACTTATTACAAAGCGTGCTTATGCTCATTAAAAAATTTATTTTATTGGTAACTGTATTAAATGATATCATATTCTGCAGTTACTTTCTACAGAAAAAATGTTTAAAAAACAATGAATTACAAAGAAATAAAACGTAATCGTATTAGGAAATACGTATAGAAGGGAGCAATTAAAGAGAATGAAGTGAAGAAATTCAATTACAAATTGCATCATACAAAATGCAAAGATTTGCGTCGGAGCGTCGGTGGCCGTTTGCATGCGACGATCGGCGCGTGTGCCATTACCGACGCCTCCGTATGCATGCGGTGGGCCCCTGC
Organism: Stenolophus ochropezus; assembly: GCA_035578165.1. NCBI lineage: Eukaryota > Metazoa > Arthropoda > Insecta > Coleoptera > Carabidae > Stenolophus > Stenolophus ochropezus. The sequence goes on along the minus strand of JAQOWZ010000010.1, from coordinate 17,387,267 downwards.
ACCGCAGCCATATAAGAATTTAAGAGGGCCGAGGAGTTTCCTTCGAATGTCTCCATGAATACTTTACAACTCTGACATAAAGTGTTGTTTAATAATTTAATATTTGAAAACGCCGCGCTCGGAGCAGGGGAAGAAATAACGCCGTAAAACAGCAGGCGGAGCCCGGCGCCGGCACGCCAAATGGACAGCCATAAATCCGCCCGGCCACAAGGAGTGATATACCGGCGTCAATCTCGCTGTAAATTTAATGAACACAGTGACACAGAGGAATACGTGCCCTGCGCCACTCCTCCGCAACTAAAATTCAATTTTGCAAAAAATAACGACGACGCCACGCTGGACAAATCTTTTATGTCTTCATCTCAACTCGCCGCCCGCTCATTCGCCTAAAAACTTTCACACAACTGTCTTAGATACAACAATATTCCACCACTGTTGCCAACAAAGACTTGTGTAGACAATGAATTAAAAAGATATAATTGGCAAAGAATCCGTATTAGCACTTGGTGCTACAATTTAGTTCATGGAATTATGAACGACATGGCTATGTCGAATCTGATTCCAAAACAGCGGTACGCAAAAACATACAGACTTGTCTATCCATAACAATGTCATCTTAAAATCCTGTGCTGCACTGCTATCAATCTAAGTACTTGATTTGAACCGTACATATACAATAACAATGTTTTCTCTGTACATCCCAAATTTGTACTGCTTTATAAAAACTAAAATGTTGACCTGCGATAAAAGGATTACTCCAATAGCAATAGCATTATATTTGTTGGCAAAATAGACTAATTATAATATTTCGAAGAAAAAAATATCCTATTTGAAATTAATGTGATTAAAGTTACTAAATTTAAATTACGACTGGTCTGAAAGATCTAGTTTCTAAATTTCATTTTGGAGAAAATTGACAATTATAGTTGGTATTAGCAACGGTCTGCAAACCTTTATAAACCGAGTTTGTAGAACACGTTTATATAGTTGATATGGTAATCTTTGGTTATTTTCATGAGGTACTATAATAATGCAGATTAAAAATATAAATATAACAATAAAATAATAAAACTGGTTGAAATTACAATTTGATCGTTAAAAATTGTGTGGACCTTTGATTGAAAGTAGGTATCTACTAGACGTCGACTACTATAACTAAATCACAATTATTGTATCTGTATTTTGAAAAAAATCGTATTATTATTATTCCATAATTCTCGGATATCTAGTACCGAATATTAATTTTATATTCGTTGCATCTCTAATATAATGTAAAAATATCTTGATCGACTTTTGTTTCTTGACTATACCAAATTCGTTAAATCTCTGATATTTTTCTTGCGCATAGAATATTTGTATTATAATAATATAAAACAGAAGATAACACAAAACACGTGTTGATTCCATTCAAAATGAAAATTTACTACATCTGAACTTTTAAATTTTATATATGTGGAGGTGGAAAAACCCTGCAATCATCTTGCATGTATATGAATGCCTTCTCCATTTGTATAGAGGAAGTTAGTTCCATGCCCAACAGAGAAGAAAAATGATTAGGGAAACGAGATTAACCGAAACTTTAGTTCAGAACATTTTGCGTGTCATGCAAAATAAAAGTCGACAGACTTCCAAGCCAACAAATTTTCTTTGTACGCAGTTCATTTGGCGAATTCTCTTTAGTGAAAAGATGGGCTCACACAAAGAATAATTCGTCAACAGAAATCCGCCTTGTCATAAATCGCGAGTTGAGGCAGCCAGCAGCAGCTCGGGCTGATCCCCTTTAATTACTTTCTCTGATTATCGTTTGACATTTCCTTCTTCCAGATTGAATTCTACACGCGCCGCGACGGGTGGCTGTCTCAGACGCAATATCCATTTAACAATTACTAACCCTTTCGTTTTAGCATTCAGCGAAAGTAGAGGGGGCCGTCAATTTGCTTTATCCCATTTCTTGCCCCGCAAATTTAAACCTACTCAACTTTACATAAAACCTCTCAACTTTCAGATTAAACTTTGTTGCTAAGGTAATACTGCTTCACATTAATTTAATGCTTCCCTTATGCTTGTACAGGTTTTTTACATAAATTGCAAGTGCATATGATATGAGACTTGGATACAATGATTCGAAGATTTTCTTGATTGGTCGATGGATAGAATATGACAATTAATTTCTGGAATTCAGCCCTACCTAGATTCAATATTATTTTGTATACGTAGTTTTCATTAATAAATAGATAAATTTAAATTGATGAAATACCTATTTAAAATACAATTTGATTTGAAAGGATCAAAATTACTATATTTTCTGTTGTTAAATCTGCTAGCCATATTAATAAATATTGTTTAAAGTAGATGGGAATAATAATTTTTATTTTAAGTTTTTTTATAAATTTAAAGTAAATTATTTATTTATGCGTAATTTTATAAAGGACAAAAGCAACGTTGAGTACAACAAATAAATTAAGAAAAAAGTCTGATTACAAACAAAAACACTTTTAATTATAAGAAAGCATTTAAAAAGGGATTGTACTTTGTTAATCAATGTTTATAAATTTAAAAAATAAGTATGTATTATAAGTTTGAAGAACATGTATAACACACACGATTTTTTAAATTGTTTAAAAAAAGTGATGTAACGTTTTGTAAATTTTTAACATTGTCAAATTTTACTTTGCAATTATGAAACGGGAAGCACTATATATTTTAATGTAATAGTAATGTAGTGTCACGCATTTTATTGTAAAGTGTAAGAGATGGAGATGTTTTTCTTGTTATAATTGCGTAGGCTTCCACAGTCTGAGTCATGAGAAATATTCGATTTCCGGGAATGGACTGTATCAATTTTTGAGTCAGAGCTCAACGTTTCGCCCGCAGTCGTATGGGGCATCTTCAGGAGCAAGAACGTTTTACTGTCGATAAACAAGGTTACTCGACGTGTCAACCACGCTAGAGGCCAAGTTTAAGCAATAAAAGCGCAAGGGACGACTCAGTTTATAAGGTTACCTGACGTGTAAACCACGCTAGAGGCCAAATAAACCAAGTGGCGAGTGAAAAGCGAGAAGTTTTACTGTCATAAACAAGGTTACTCGACGTGTCAACCACGCTAGAGGCCAAGTTTAAGCAATAAAGGCGCAAGGGACGACTCAGTTTATAAGGTTACCCGACGTGTAAACCACGCTAGAGGCCAAATAAACCAAGTTGGTTGGCTTTTCACTCGCCACTTGGTTTATTTGGCCTCTAGCGTGGTTTACACGTCAGGTAACCTTATAAACTGAGTCGTCCCTTGCGCTTTTATTGCTTAAACTTGGCCTCTAGCGTGGTTGACACGTCGAGTAACCTTGTTTATCGACAGTAAAACGTTCTTGCTCCTGAAGATGCCCCATACGACTGCGGGCGAAACGTTGAGCTCTGACTCAAAAATTGACACAGTCCATTCCCGGAAATCGAATATTTCTCGTTTTTCTTGTTGTTCTTTTCATTTTCATTATCAATTTCAAATGAAAAGTAAATTTCAATTTAATCTATTTAAGCAATCATCAATAGCTTTCAACAAAGAATTTGAAAAATATAATTAAAATAGTATCTGGTAACTCAATTTGGACAAATTCCAGCATTTTCAATTCTTAATCTAATAGAAAAATCAGGTACAGCTGTGTTCAACTGGTTCAGACTCAGTTATAAACTGTAGAAACCTTGCTGTAGACTGTGAATAATCGTCACTAAAATGTAAATAAGACTAATTAAATGATACTGATTGTGTTAGATATGACGATGATAATAATGTATTACATTATTTTCTATATTTTTATGAGAACTGTGAGGTTTACGCAATTAGAGATTGTGCTCCGAATTCTTCACATATTCGTTTTCCGTGTTTGAGCAATCTTCCCAATTTTATACCCGATACAACATCTTTCACTTTCAATCCCACGTTTAACACTCGTAAACACCAAAGGAAAACTTTGGTCGACGCAACCTGAATATTAAGAGGAACATCCATATATCTTCTGCTGATATGTACCACAAGCGAATATAAGGTTCGTTATTAACACTATTATTAGATTATTCCTAACGAACACTTTCTGTTTGTAATTTGAAAGTATTGTGGTAGTATTTTTCGAAGAAATATATTATTGTAGTATCCTCCTATTGACTCTATTTTTTGTTTTAATCCATATAATGCTTATCCAAATTAGAAACTCGTAAAATAATGAGAAATATGTCTACTGAAATACGAATGGAATCACTTCAACATTCCAAGAGATGTTTGAAGTTGCCTAAATTACCATTAAACTTATCAGTAACTGAGATGAACATGAAGTGATTTTATCATTAATTATAAACTGTAATTTAACAGTAATCATCTGCTCATTGATTCTTTAGGTGTAATCAAGTTGACGGAACAATGATTTGAATGAACAAACGTAAAGTGATTGTGCTATTGTGACCCAATAGGCAAAATAACTTAAAAAATATTCATTTTCTTTTATTATTTGAAGGTAGAACAAGTATTAATGAGATTACAATAATTAAATACTCACATATTTGAATTACAAGCAAGAAAATTTTATTAGATGTAATTTATATTGTGATTGTGATAGTGCTTAGATATATAATATTAATAATGTGTTGAGATGAGTGGGACCAGTCAATCAAACGTATTTATTTTAGTGCGCCAACTTCAGTTCACTCTTTGTAGTTATTAAATATAGTACGTAGATAATTATAAATCATAAAACAAATTATTTAAATGAATATTTGTTCTATGAATTTAGATATGAATAGTTTTCCATGTGTAAAGTGGAAGTTATAAGGTGTAGGTCGATGTTTCAAGCTTCGTGAAAGTTAGCGTATGTTTGAATAAGGTGGAAACATCTTGGGCTGAAAGTAGAGGGTAAATGAAAGCAGCAGGCTGCACTAACTGCCGCATTGTTACACGTTCCAGATAACTGAATTATTAATTTCCTACTCTTTCTTACGGCCCAACGCGATCAATAGTTGCCCCTCGCTATTCAACCTTTTGTTTGCGAAATATTGAATAAAATTGCTTACGGGAATATGGCATATTCCTGCCGGAAAAGTACCGCTTTTAGGGAGTTGTATGCGAGCTTTCTTTCCCACTCGTCCTTCGGGCCCCGCCGTCTTTTCAAAACCTCCCGCCCGCGGCGCTCTGTTTGTTACGACGTCATTTCCCATAAAATATTAAATCCAGCGCAGCTGTAATCTCCTCTATGAAACATCCCAAATAATTAAAAAGTTTTTTGTTAATTTCACAATGAAATTGTTTCTAACTGTTGTGACCACGAGGTTCAAATCAATATTTTAATTATTTTTGTTGGGACTTTTCTCCAGTTTTTTCCGAGTTGTTAAGTATATAAGTTTGAAAAAATATTTCTTTTATTTAGGTTAGTTTGGAAGAAAAATCGATACGTTATTTTCAAAGAATTTTAATGCTGAAAGAGTGAAGCATGACTTTTGTATATAAAAATAAATTTACTTAGTATATGGTTAAAAATAAATCACAGTATGCATTTTATTGTTACAAAATACTATGTAAGAATCATAAAATAGAAAATTTCGGAAGCACTTATTTATTTGAGCAATTGTTTTCGTGAATAGGTAAAACTTAAAAAAAATCACACAATTTTTTCGTCATAATGAAAGTATGTATGTCTTCAGTCATTATCTTCAAAACTTGAAAAGCACACTAAAATTTTATTTCTCGCACTGCGCAAGCGCAGTGTTGGCAAATACTGTCAAAGATGATTTCTCAAACTTCGACCCACGGTAGTGGAAAATTCGAAACTTTGAAGTTTTATATAGTATGAGAAAGGTTTCACTTTCCATAATAGTCGTAGAAAAAATAGTTTTATGCTGTTATTATGGGTCCCAGTAATATAAAAGACTGCTAAATAAGAAGCGACGTACCTAGTACTATTAGAAAATATTTGAAAAAATAATTTATTCTGACAGCTCTCTTTCATATTTACATAGTAGGATATTTTCGGACAAAATGCTGTCTCGAATCCAATGAATTCATTTTACAAAGCCAATCTCTTATCTACTAACTATGAAGAGAAATGTCAAAGAGTAATTTAATTTTTTTTTAATATTTCCATAAAAATCCGTATTTTGTAAATTAGATGCAAAATTAATTAATCTAAATTTTAAATAACGTAGAAGATAGAATATAGGTACCAATAGTATAACAAGTAGTATATCTACTATATTTGTCATACATCTCTTTCTTTCTAATGGGCTAAAAGGCGATAGCGAATAGGAGGGGCATTATGTTTTTTAATCCCAAATTGCTAAACGTCAAATATTAGATTTCAAGTTAAAAATTGTCAACCAGCGGTGGACATTTAAAATTCACTTAATAATAATTGTCAAATGTAATAATTTTTATATTGCTAGTAACTCTACGGTTTAATTAATAAATATAATACTCATAGAAAAAAAGCCTACCACAAAAAATCTAAACTTTACCATATACACCTCTTCCTATTTCAGGAGTTAGGTAATAATAGCAAAAAAAAAACGAAGTGCCATTTGCCATGATAATTGCTACGTCAAGGTTTCCCGTATTCACCCTGCATATCGTAGATTTGGTATAATTTCTATACATTTGACTTATTCCATGATAAGTTTCCCATTCTGTCATGTCGGTGACGGAGTTTCATTTTTCTGTGTTATTAAGTTTGTGTGTCGGGAGCATTTTTCTTCGCAGATTATCGTGGACGTGTAGTGTGCATTTCCCTGGCCCGCGGTAATGATTCATGATGGCCCGAGCCGCCCTGGGAAGCGTTGTTTCGTCTCGCGGAGCGGGGGAGGAATTAGCTTAAATTTAGAATTACCCGGAGTCAGGGGGCGCGTGACTGATGAACCGCCATTAAATAAATTATCTAGAAACTGACTTAATCTACACGAAATTTGCCGAATTGTTTGCAAGTTAGCTGAGTGTTACTTCGTTGCTAGACAATGTGGAAGTTGTTTCGTACCTGGTTACCTGCTACATCTACACTACTTTTTGTTCACTTTTGCATTCCGGTTTTGTAAGTACTTCAAATTCTAAAGATATATATGAAGTCGACATACATGAAAGAAATTGTATTACTTTACATTTTACTTACAGACTTCAATGTCCGATAATGTATTTTAAGGAGAAAATAGATTAATTGTGCATCAATAATGAAACGACTTTAAAATGCGAGATAACCCTGGTTTGAATAAAATTTGATCTGCTTTCAAAGAAAACAAATATCGTATTATTTTTGGCAGTGACCTAAGCGAATGAATTTCCGCTACGCTAGATTTAAATCGCATGTAACAGATTCTTTGTATGATGTCATAAGCATATGTGACTCCAAACTCTTCGCTTATATATGACATTTAAACTGGCAGCCACGGTCCATCTAAAATCATTTTAAATCGCAAACCTTCAAGTCAAAACAAAGGAGGGATTATTTTTCTTTTTATAGAAATCATTTTAATGTAATCAGTTTTATACATTTGTTTTTTACTGATTTTAAATACATCATTGAAAATATTAATCTGGAGTGTTATTTATCTTCTAGCTTATGGGAAAAGTATGTATTCTTTTAATAACATAGAATTTTGCTACTTTTACAATGTTTATGTACATATTGTTAATATTAATACTTCATTAAAATTTTACGATTATTATTTTATATAGTACAGGTGTCCTATTTTAATCGTACCAGAACAATATTTCGAAAAATATAAACTCAACAAAAGTTTTATGAATTTGAGGGAAGGAATCGATTCTGCCAAAATTAACTTTGAAATTTTAAATAGGAACCCCCATTTTTTTTAGCAGAATGTCAAAAATTACGTAGGGATTATCTAAACATTTCTTTTTATTCCTGACAGACGAAGGAATTAGTTAGAGTAAAGTTTCCATTATTAATTTTCTTCACTCTTCACCCCGATGACGGTGGGTTAATTTTGAAGAGATTGGGTATTCTTTCGAATGAGAAAAAAATACTGTTGCAGCTCGCAGTGTGTTCCAAATCACTCAGATAGAGCGGTATTTTTATTAAAGATTAAAGGTTAACGATGCTGGGATTTGAACTCCAGATCTCACACTTTGCTCAAGTGAGCCAGAAATATATGATATTGTACATGTTTGTGTTACTCCTATAACAACATACAGTAACAAAACTTATATGTGTAAGTTCGTAACCTAATTTACTTGTAATCATACTGTGCTGTTTCGCTAAGTTTTGACGAAACATATTCTAGCAGAAAATTGGGAAATTGAGGGAAATCCTTGTAAGAAGTGTATTTCCGCAAACAAGAAACAGGGTTTTCATCGTAGCATAAGATACATGAATCCAATATCAACATTTGCTCTGGAAATTAAACAATTATTACACATGATCCTCGAACAAATGTGTGCTCGCAATTTGGCGGTGCTGGGGCGCCATTGCGGCTGAGACAAAAGTCTTTGAACGACGTGCGGGTAAGTGTATGTTAAGAATGACACGATAAGCTGAGCACACAGTGTAATAAAGCGCAAGGGTAATGGCAAGCGACGCAAGACGCTGCAATACACTGCATCAGCCGCTGCACCTACAAATGCGGAAAATTTGTACAAATTGACTCACGAATACGTTTAGATTAGTTCCAAAGCAAACACCATTTCAAATGTATAGTAATTTACCGTTCCAGTATCTGTCAAAATCAAGTCACCTAGAAAGATTAATAATTAGTTGAGAATTAAGAATAAACCATGGCTTGAACGCAAACGAAATTTTCAAAGACTGTAAATGTGTGTTTCAATAAATTAAACATGAAAGTACATATATTATTTTGTTTTGTTTCATTTCTGATGTCATTATTATTGTGAATAATTCTAATAATGTTCTAAAATATAAACTATGAAATATTTTATTTCTTTAATTGTAATGACCAAATATGTAAAGATACGAAATAAACATGATTATTATGAGCACACTACTACACTATTCATTTAGTAATGGAACTGCTTGTTTTGCAGTGCCGAATTACGCTTCTCACTGCGAGTGTAAATACTTGCGCGCGCATCGAACTAAGATATCTTGATATACGATATTACACTGTGATAAATACAGTGCTACTAACTTTCTTCGCCCTTCTTAGTGTTGCTAGTTGTATTTATGCATAGAATGACAATATTATTAAACTGCAATTATATTTGCAAAAACAAACAAAGTATAAAGTTGCAGTTTGATTAACCTTGGATTTATAGATGTTTGATAGAGTTTCGCGAGGTTTTAAAGTGAGAATTGAGGCAATTGCCATATTCATTGGTGGTGGAAATATACATAAACCAAAAATGTACTATTTATTTTTCTGGCACCACTACATCTTTGCATACAGTATTCGCAAAATTAAGGGTTGTTTACTTTAAATAAACATTTTGAAGACCACTGGTGTGTTTTTAATATTTTATTTAAATGCTAATATTAGTAGACATTGTCTAAACCGATAAATTTCTGATTTTAATATTTATTTTATTTCTATAAAAGAAGGTAAAAGAGTGGCACTAAATTGTATATTATAATTACAAATTTTTTGTTTTGTAGTAATGTACATGTAATTAGCAAGATTTTATTTATAACTTTATATTTATAACTTATGAAAATATGACTATAATTATAAATTATATAATTTAATACAGGTAATAAAATTATTTCTCTCTTTGGGTGAATGGAACTGCACCTGTATCAAAGTCAAGTTTTAATTGTTTTGTTGCTTTGTTGTTGCGCAAATTTTAATGAAACATATGTACATGACTTATAAATATATTTTTTATTTATTTTAGGTTTATACTTTTTTTAAAGAAATTTATAATATAGACAACAAAAATGTAGAAAGCTTATACTTTAATTATGAATTTGTCTGTTTAGTACGTTTAAGGTATTTCGAAAATATTTAGAAAGGTTATCGCAAACACGTGTTACATTATACATAATTTAATTTTAATTAATATACACACAATCATGCATACTCTAATTAAGAATAGTATGTAATGAATAATTATTCATCTCGCACCAATCAAGATAAATGTTAGTTAAGTGTTATAAACCATATATTGGTCATAAAAACTGTTATTAATACTATCGGCATTATTGCCCCAAAATAGAAATATAGGGAAACTTACGCTTATTAGATATAAAAAAATAATTTCCTACTTTTTAATTGATTCTTGGACTTAAAGACCCCTCAAAAGTTTTTGTACAGGAAAGCATAATGCACCGGAAAATAAGTATTCCACAAAGATTCTAATTTTATCAACAATGCGGGCATTATTGGCAGGAATATTTGTACTAGTGAGTAGATATACGATCACAAATACATACTATGAACAGATCAATAGATGTGATTAAATAATTAAAGATATGTCTCAAATTAAAGCGCGCCAATTTTAATTATTTAATTATTAAAACCAAAATATACTAAATTAAAATGTATTTTCGGAATAGTGTATAAAAAGTACAAAAATAAATTAAATTTAAAAAAGTATTATGAAGAAAAACGATAATTAATTTTACTCATTTGATTGGCCGGCTCGGTAAATTGTAAGGATACGACTGTTCTAACTGGGAACACAAATATTAAAAAAACAATTTGCGGCGTTATGTTTCTTTATTTAATCTATAAAAATTAAGGGAATCGCAAAGTTTATTGTTTATATAAAGAGCGTATAACGTACGAGCATGTTTAAAATTCCCAAAATTTGGCAACTTTCTAGGAATATTCCCAAGGTGGAAAATATTGCCCATTGGTAGTATTGCCGATGGTACATTGCTAGCTCTGATATACACTTTGTTTGTTGTATTTAATCACCAGCAATAGGTTAATTATCAAATATGACATCAAACAGTAGAGTTGGAAATAGCAAGAATTTGGAATTAGGTAGATGTGAGAGAGAAAGGAGTAATATTGTGACGTTGATGATAAGGACATTAAAAACTGGAATAAATTTAAAACTAATAATTTGTTTTTAACTTTGATAGTTTCTAGTCTAGATTGACTATAAATGATCAATTTCCTAATTTGATACTATGGTGGAAGACTCCATTACACTAAATTTTATACACTTTACAATAAAACCTATTTCAACTCGAACTCCTATTTGTAACTAAAATGACATTTATCCACTTGAGCATTGCAAATAGTTACATGAATGGTAACCACATCGCGAAAAAACGAAATGAATAATGCAGGTTGAAGCTGAGCTCTTGACATCCATCACCGCGCAATAAGAACGGTATCTGATTCCGGGCCTGTGCGCACAAAGAACCAAACAGGTGCCATGTGCACACCTGGCTCGAGCGCGTGCAATGATTGCCGCAGTCACCGGCTCCAATAAACACGCATTCGCATTGTGAGATGCTCGCGCGATAGCCGGCTACAGCGCTCCACATCACAGCTGTCGGAATTCGGCCAAGACTTACTATCAACCGCATCATGTAAATCAGCTTATTTGTACACTCCGGTTTATTGTATTAGCTTTTTATTTACACAATAAAAACCACAGCAAGGAATGTTATCAGTGATGATCGCTTATGAATTGTAGTCAAGGTTGGCGAAATTAGCTGCTTTTGCGAAAGTCATAAACGGTTGCTTTGGCCAGTCTTCAGCAGGATGTATTTTATACTGTTATCGAATTTTTTTAAAATCGGATTTTTTTGACTTGAATCTAATTTTTTCGGCTTTTTAAATAGGTATATTTTATGATTTCAAAAACGTTTTTCACAAAATTGCATTATTATGAAAAAAAAAACCAATGTAAAAAATGTGTAAAAATTTAAATAAACAATTAAAAAAAAACTGTAGTAAAATCCGTTTATAACGATTCCGCTTCTAGCAACAAAATGGTTATAACGTCGAATTATTCTAACGTTATTTTACTTTTATCAGTTATAGCGATATTCGATGAATAATATTGGGGTATTATCTAATCAATAACAAAGACAACAACAATTCAATATAATAGTATATTGTGTTATTAAGAGTAAAAGTGATACTTTGTGTGGCTTCGCTCGTCGTGCAAACACATGTGAGACACACAAAGAGACACTTTTACTCTGAATGACACATTCTATTTTTTCTTCAAACACAGATATTTTAAAAAATAATTTACTACTTGACGTTCAATTTATAGGTTATCAATTTAAATCTGTTAGTTATTCATGACTTTTAGTAACTTTATTCTTAGTTTATCCAGTTTTATAGTGACGTTCTTATTTTTAATTTTACTTTTACTCCGACAGCGTAAAAAAGTAACTATTTAGCTCTGGCGGCGTGAATCACGTCACAAAAGATGTTTTTTTAATAATTTTTGAAGAAAAAATTATTAATATATGGCAATAATCCACTTGATTAAAAAACAAATTTAAATAATCATATCATTACAGTTCAGTAAATTCACTATTTCATATTGACTATTGACTATCAATAAAATACATATTTTAAATACCATTAAGTACTAATAAATTGCGTTACCAATAAGAATTGGCCAATAATATAGAAGATGCATCAACATGACCTTAGTTCTGCTATATCAGTGAATTTCACACTTATGAAATTTCGAAATAGGTGTACTAGGAAATAAAACAAAGAGTTCCAGTGAAGATTGCATAATAAAAGAAAATTCTGCTTTGTACATATTCTGGGAAAATGCAATGAACAATCTTTTAAGTGTTTAAGTAAATGATTAGTAAGCATTAACACGTATTCTCGTAAAATAAAACAAAGTAATATTACTTTCTTTGAAAAACGACGCTCTCAACAAATGTGAAAAGATATTTCAGGAAATAATTTATAGACAATAAATGTGGTTTTCAAAAATTGTATAAACATTCAAAGTATATATTTTCGAGAAAGTTTCTAATCATACAGAATACATATGTAAATCGATGGTTAAAAATTTTAACAAGAAAATTGTAAATTGTACATCAAAATAAGATAATGTAGTTTCGAAAAGGTTGACTCTAATAGTCTACAAACAACCACAAATAGACAAGTAGCTGTTTCAGAGAAAGTTCATAGTCCCTAACAAATGGTTCGCTACTTTAATTTGATTGTAATTGTACATTAATACAAGGGTAATGATAGTAAATTTGTTAATTCACTTTCTATCTTAACTTACATCAGTTTCCTTTTAGCTAGTAATGGCTCTAGTTTATTTTCCATTAATATAATGCGTGTGTCTGTAAATATTCTCACAATTAAAATACAAACTGTATGTCGCATCTGCCCTTAATTTGAACGTAATTATAACAACCAAATTGGATAGATGGTGTTGAAGATACAATGAATATTTTTTCAGTATCTGATCATTAAATCAAATTAATTCTTAAATATTCTTCAGTAAAGACGATAATAAATTATTTTCATGGGATGGGTGTAATCAAAAACAAATTGTTTCTGGTTGTATTCCACAAAGTACATATTTCTAGGACTAGGATATCAAACATTTTCATAATACTTCTTTCACTCACATATTTATTACCGGTTGTATTTTTACATTTTGCCATTTAACTGCTTTTATAGTTTTCTATGAATAGATGTTAGAATATGAAAACAACATTAACTGTGTCTGTTTCAAGTTGATTTGCATTTTAATATTTCTTTATTTAAACCTACGTGTAATTTTTAAAAATATGTACTGAAGTAAAGCATTTAAAATCATACGAGAAATAGATTTTTCTAAATGTCATTAAATACAATTTAGCTACAATCACCACCTACTCTGTTATAATTTATATCGTATCCATGGGTTATAGAATGTAAGGTGCATATTTCAAGAAAACTAGCGTCATTACGTTCTTAGAAAATTATTGCCTTAAAACCACAATACAAGTTTAAAAAGTATTTAAAAAGTATAAACATAGAGTATATAAAGTATTTATAAAGTAATCATATACTACCTATATTTTTTCTACAACTGCAAATTAGGACAGAAAAAAAATATAGAAAAAATATATATTAGGTTGGTAATTTTAATTTTGAAAATTTTGCCGTTCACTATGGTCCGACTTAATATATGTAGAGTTGCATCAAGATAAGTAGCCTGATGCTTTTATATTTTCTTGACTTAAAATTGAGAGCTTTACTTAGTAGTAGGCAATTATTTATAATATTTATAATTATTTGGTTTTGTAAATTAGTCTTTATTGAAAATCTCATTGTGATTTCTTGATACTACGTAATACAATTGAAGAAAAATGAACTAGTCTTGAAGAACTGCTTGATTTTTTAAGTATTTGGACATGACATTCGACTATTATTACTTGACTTCAAGAGTTCGACTAATTATTAAATTAAGTCAAGAGAAGCTTGATCAAGCCGTAAAAACATAAATGGAAGTAAGTATAGCATAGACTAACTCACTTATCTACTTAGTCTATGGTAGTAGAGCTATGTAGCTATAGTGTCAAGTTGCAAATAAAGCATTATTTATCATCAAGATAATTAATGTATTTAGTTGAAAAACTATAAAATAACACAGTAACTATTAACCCTTGACAGTAGGATTTATAGGTTAAATAAAATGAACTCTAAACGAGAATCAGGATGGCTCGGTTTTAACAAACGACACTATAACCTACAACATCTTTGTTTTCATGAAAAGAATGAACCCTTCCAATCTGTCTAAGATAGCACATATTCCTCCTCCAATTACCTCTGGTAGTCGCCGTCATATCCTCATGTCAATACAGCAATTACCCGCGCACCCTCCGCGTTAAATGTCACCCGAGCGGAGGTGAAACAATGAAAGAAGCTCGACGCGGGACGGAAGTTGTGGCGTCAGGCAGGAAGAGGAAGGGCAGCGAGACAGCGGCGCTGAGCAAACTAGGGTGTGACGTCGGCGACGGACGGCCCTTTCTGTCACAATACCCGCGGGAGGGGACTGCCCCACTGATACTGATAGAGATGTGACATACGGGGAGCTAATTTCGCCCCTTACTCTATTACGGGTACAATCGGCAAGAAACTCCAAAGTTAATTGTCAATAAGTCTATATTGCAAACATGTAGACAATTAATAAGGAAAAGGTACAGAGAGCGTCTTTTATAATGAATTGAAATTGGTAATATTTTTTTCGTTCTATTTATTTAATTAAAAAAATTCTTCTTCTACGACATAAGTGTAAAGCGTAATTTTTCTTCATTGGAAAATGTACCACGACAGTAAAAATATTGAAAAATACCGCCCTACAAAATACCTACATAATTGAAAAATCTACTGGGAACGAAACATAGGCTTCCGTTTATAGGCGTATAGATTACTGTTCATTATATATTTCTTTAATGTTCTTTAATTTTGCAATCAGATCCGGCTCAAAATATATAGCGCCCTGAGCCTAATTATATTCAGCTCCTGCCCTATACACGAGCTTCGGTTCGCCGCTAAATAGGGGCAACGGAAAAATGTTGCTGTACATAGAAGCTAACTTACGAAGAATTAGTTTCTAAGCAGTTCCTGTAGATGCGCTATGTAAAAATTGCACTTGTGTGAATGTCTATTTGATTGGTAGTTAATAAGATTTTCTTTGTTTATTTATATATTAATATACTTATTTAGGTTTTAGATTTTGGGCGCCCCAATAAGCCAGTGCCTATATGGCTCCCGTCTTAAGCTGCCACTGTTTACAATAAAAACATTTCATATTTCCTTATTTCTTCTTTTAAAACTTGTAGCAAATTTAGCAATTGTGCCAAATTTTGTAAACATATGAAATAACTCATATATTTTATTGAAATTGCATAGTCTGAACCAAGATTTGATCTGATTTAAATCAAGTATCAACCCCTTTTTCTAGGTAAGCAAAACGTTGATATAAATTTTTTATAATTTCCTGCTTGGTAGTAATTATGTTATAGTGCAAGTGCTTACCCAATCTGCACACAAATACACACATTCACATCCATTATCATAAAAATGATAAAAACGGATTCTGTTGAACTTAAAACATGCTTATTCACCGAAAATTGACCTTCCTTACTTAAAAAGCGGACAGTACTTAAAAAAATTAATTTGATTTAAGCAACCATACAAATTTAATATTTTACGAATGGATGTATGTCTATTTATATGCGTTTTGAAGTTTGTTGTAATTTTAATCCGAATGAATATTAGTCACATAAAATTGTCTGGTTTCCCTACATCGAAATAAAAGTGATGTGGGCGGAAAAGGTAAATATTTTATGAGGTTACAAGTAGCCTGATTTGAATATGGAGTTAGTATGGTTGAGCAGAGACAATCGCCTGCACCGTGTGCGTGTTTACATGGGAGAAAATCGTAATAAAAGGGCGGTTGTTGTCATAATCGTTGGCCAAGTCACGGCAATAAAATATCAAACGTAATGTGCCGTGAACGTTTTTATGCCTTCGTGATCGATATTTCTATATTTTCCGGTATACGCGATTGAAATACTAAATATTATTTATTACCTTTGTTGATTTAACGATTGCTTTGTTCTACGTCGAGGGTCTGTAAGAGTTATTATAGGCGGATTGGAAATGTAGCGCACACGAATCGATATGTTATGTTTAAGGGCCGATGTTGCATGGATACGCAATGAGCTTCTACTATTTATTTATGATATCTAGGGGGCGAAGCATTGTCTAAGTTTATTGCAGACGGGAACATTTAGGGTCTCACGTAATCACAGGCTTCTTGTGTAATAAATATTTTATGCCCTAATCGCTACTTAATTTCATGAGTTGCATGCATCTACGCAACGCTTTTAACAAGATGGAGTAGTTGCCATGTTTGTAGATTAATAATAATAATTCATATTAAAATTATAATCTTGACACATTGAGAATTAATGTAATAATTTTATACTTTATCCACGCAAACTGAAACATTTCGCAACTATTATGTAAATACCTGTATAAAATGTATACAAGTGTAATTTTTTTTCTCTAATGTTTAACGACCACAAAACAACTGAAGCCATTATGCAGTCAAGCTAGGGTGATGCGATGAAATGCAAGACATACGTAAAATGTCTGTTTCTAAAGACAGTTTTAGAGATCTATTCATATTATACTACTTAATTTTGCAGGTTTAAGAAATTAGAACATTTGATGTTAAAATGGTAGATATGATTACTAATATTTAGTGCAAGTTCTAAAATTAAGTAACTTATTTTAAATTTGTATTTCTACGCAATAAAGAGTAGAGATGGGACCAAAGCTGATTGGTTGTAAGAAATAAGTATTACGCTATTCTGTTAGCTTAAACTTAAGCTAATCAATTTTAAACAAAACTTAGGTATTTATATTAGAGTAAAGAGTTTAGCGTAAACAAAGACGACTCTGAAACGAGATCCACCAATCACGCTTTCAGATTAAAGAAAAAAAATGCTATTCTGATGTAAAGCTAAATATACGGTTAAATTATACTAAATATTCGTTATTCAGCTATTCGATACAATACTAATATAAATAAAAATAGGTAAAAGAGCAGAGTTGATAATAAGAATCAGAAATATTGAAAATAAATAATGGCCTACTATCGTGTTTAAGACAATATGTACCTATTTTTTGTACAAATCTTTACTTTTCTTTCTTGGTATATACAAAATTTATTACAAACAAAAATATTCTATGTAGATATTCCCAACAAAAAAACTTTCATGTAAAAATTGAATGTAATATTTCTTTTGACCATTTGATAATCCGTCGACATAAAATTTTAAAATTTGCAGAATAAACAGGATCCAAAGTACCACAGGTTGTTGCTTTATGATCATACTACTTGCATTTTTGTAGTGCAGGTTGTCATCGTACAATTGTACAATCCTCCAAGAAACCAATAAATTACAGTGGATTTAAGATTCGAATCCTCGACTTATATAACGGTCAGTTTGAATTGGAAGATAGAACACGTTTACAACTCTTAAAATTAAAAAAGTAAAAAGGAGAATAAATTGTAAAGTTCAGTAATTTTAATATTTTTAATTACTGTGAATTTCGCTTGTCATCATTTGCAAAAGTATAAAAACTGCAGAAGTCTTTTGTTGAAAAATAAAACGCGCGGAGTCGAATTAACGTCTGGAAGAGAGTTAACAAATCTGCAAGTACTTCTTGGAGAATAATTGCAGAAAAGTCAAGTTTAGCTGCCAAACAAGAGCGGAACAATCCCAAAGTCAATCTCACTCAAACAAATTTTTCAAAACTCATTTAATTAAAAGCAAAAATACAAAACAAAAAGTTTGGTGGAGATCAGAGGCTGTTTATTATTGCCATCATGACCGGGAGCGCGGAAGAGAAGGAGAAGGAGAGAAGAGAGAGAGAGTGGCAGAGATTCAAGGACGTGAACGGATTATGGAGATTACAATGGTGAGAGAAAACGAAGCAAAAGAAGAAAAACTGTTGTAATGCGGACGTGTGACTATATCGTCCAGTCTGCTCGCGTGTCAGAAATATGAATCGCCGCGGAAAGGGTTACACATTGCATACTAGATATAAGCCACGCTCCACGGGAAATTCACTGTCCTAATTTTAAAATATTGACATGCCTTTTATTTTTGCACACTTTTCAACAACAACACTAAGTATGGAGAAAAGAGAAACAAACTTTTGTTCAGATAACTTACATATATTCCACACTCTATTTGTTACTTAAAAGTGCCTCTATGGTCCACTCTTCACGTTAGATGGAGTGCCAAGAAGTTGACACTTCTACGGGATACGAGACATTTTTTTCACCTCGTGTTTCCTTAACCATCAGCTAATAAAAAATATCGAAAAACTATATATTATATAAATATATTATTTAGCAGTTAGCAATGTAAAAAATGTATAATATATCACTAGTGCAGATCCACCCATTTTTTTATGTAATTCCAGCATTTAGTTTCGACTTCCGTCAAAATCAGTAGCGTGCAGTTTATAGAAGATTTGGAAGCTCCGGTGTTACAAATCGTTGGTGGAAATGAGTTTGATGACATCATGTTATCGGCAGAAATCATGTGATTTTCGAAATAAATAAATGTGAAAATTGACAATATTATATAGAAATATAAAAGTGGATGAAACATAACAAAAAGTAGTAGATTAACTAACGAAAGTAACAACACACAATGAAGCACAAATTGTCAAAACCAAACACACCTCAGTAAACGACACGAATCATTTGAAAATTTGAATGTCATGTTAAATTTTTTAAATATTTGAAAATATCCGTTACCGCGGTTACACTACACTGTTTCTATTTCATTTTTGTCGTAGCATGTATACCCCTCTGTAACACTTACGATAATAAGATAGCGAATAAAAGTCGTGTCTGTATCATGCGTATACGACAATAATGCAAGATGTTTAATAATTCTTGTTTCTTATGAAGTCCGGGAACAAAACAGTAGGTACCTATATTCTTGTAAATCAAAAAACTATAAATATAAAGGATATTCGTTATACTCCATTATAGATATTCAATTACTTCGAGCTCCGTTTTAAACAGTGGAATAAAAATGTATTTCAAATTTGTATGTAAAACACAACCATCAACATTTAAATGCAAATGTTTTTTGAATTTTAAATATGTATGTATTCAAAGAGATTTACAATTTTTTAATATAATTCTATTAATTTTAAAATTTAAAATAGGGAGATTAAGCTTGAAAATTTTTATATCGGAAAAAGGATTACATCCATTAGTTTATGTCAATTTGAATTGAATAATTTTAAATTTAAATACAAAATTTTTCCAATGATGCTATGTTGTCCTATATCAAATACCACATACCAATTTATATTTGAGAAACAACCTGAATAATAAATGTAGAATAAATTAGTTCCTAAAATAAACAAAAAGAGAAATGATATATTCAAAATATACAAATGAAATATGAATGGATAATAATACATGATTTAAATAAACATTTCGTATTTATGCAAACATTTTTCTGTGCACTATTTCATTTAATAAATAAACTACGAGAATATAATATCAATTATAATTAATAAATCAGCGCAGCAGTTATTTTATTGAAACACCGCATTGAATTGCAAATTAGTATTTCTGGGAATTAATTAAAATAATTTAAATCAATTGAAATTGTAATATCATTAGTAGTGGTTTAGAAATAATAAGAAGTGCAGTGAAGTGAGAAACAACACGCTAATTCCCAGAACGCAATCATGTGGATAAATCACTCTAACACCGCGTAACAAGTCATGTCCTCAGTGCAATGAATCCAGAGCTGGACTTATAAATCCCCAGGTTCACAGAATCTGGGAAATGTAATTGTTAGAGTGAGAAATGAAATTGATTGGAAATGATATATAGGAATGGATTTTATAACATAATTATCCAAGTTATCTAGGGCACTAAGTTTTCTTATTGCGGAACTTCCTAACTAGGTAAAAAATTAATTCGGACGAATTGCTTCCAGGATCTAGTCAAATTAATAAATTTATTACTTTTTCTCTTATTGAATTTTAATTTCTAAGATTTCTTCATACGTTTATGAAACATTCTGATAATCTTGTTTCTGTTTCTTCCATCTTCTTATTAAAAATATAATAAACAAGATTTTACTGTAGTTTTTTTTGAGTAGGTAGTTATTTCAAATTATTTCAGGATCTTATTTTTTTTATAATTTTTATAGAATAATGTTTGGAATACAAATATATTTAAAAAAAACTTTTTATCTTGAATGAATTCCAAAAATATTTAATAAATTGAAGAAAATGTGATGGTTCAAGAAGACAAAGAAATAAGAATTTTATTTTTTCATGTAGATTGTAATAACATATTTCATTTTAAAGGATTGTTTTTCTTAGATTATATTTTTTATCATGTTTGTTTTATTAAGAAAATTGTGTACAATATGTAAATATTTACACAAGCAAATGAATTTTATTGTAGTCCTAGAATAAAAATTAATGAAGAGCAAAAAATTGTAATCAATAAAATTCCAATATCATGCATATGAATGTATGAAGTAAAATGCATGTGTGCGATAGAAAATGGTCTGACATTCGTAATATAAAATAATTGCGAAGCATATTGTTGGTCGGAGAGTAATTATTGTGAGAGATTATCGCTCAGAGTCTATGACAGGCAAAAACACATTCCGTATAGAAATGTTTTGCAACTTTTTGCAGAAACGTCGAATAGCAAAAAGTCAGGTTTCTGAAATTACATAGGGATATCGTATGTCAGAAACATAATATTGAGTTCGGTGAATATTATTTCAATTTTGAACTAAAAGTCGACCTCGCTATTTTCAGATTTACGTTTTTCTCGTTTTCTAGTAAAGCACAATACAGGTGAACTTTTTTACGATGGATGCAGGCATGTTTAAAATGTAAAACAAAGATTACCGTTTCGACGTAAATGGTATAAAAGGTTTAACATATTATAAAATTTGAAAGTACACATTTGCATATTGAATAATTCATAACGTCTATATAGATGCTCGGAATTTTATGCACAGATGAGTCTTTTTAATTAAATTAATTTAAAACAATACTAAAAAACAATAGACTGTAATTCTATACGTAATATAAATCCCGTACGCACATTGTGACTATGTGTTTATTTATTATGCAAAATGTCAAATATTTTATAAACAATCACAACGTATATGCATGCATATTATATAATGCTTGTTACCTATTCCATTACCAACCATTTATTAAAAAAACATAAAAATACATTTTTAATTACTATTTTACTGAGCACAAAATGAAACGATGGAAACGAAGAAATAAAACAGGAAATAAATTGGACAATGTGTAATAGAAATTTAAATAAATTTATCAAAAATCATACCTTAAATAAAGCAATTATAAGGCATCACAGTTTCAAATTAATAACATTTCTACATATTAAGCTATTCTTTAAAAGGGTATTGTGCAAATGAAATAATAAAATCTGATTTGATTAATAAGTACATTATAGGCAGGTCGAGTCACTCTTCTATTGTACGGAAGCTTCCAGAATATTCGAGAGTTTAATTGCACGAGTAAATAAACCCAAGAAGAAAAGACCGCGGAAACAGTTTGATATACGAGTGATGATATAAATATCGTGTAAATAAATTGTACGTAGTGGTAAGTATTTAAATAAATATTCTTAGTTTTTAAATCTTTAATAATAATTAATACTCTTAAATTAGAGTTTACATTTATTTATTTAAAATATTACTTTTATTTTTTTTATTAACATTCTTTACCTACTCATTATTCGTTCATTAAACTAAATTATATAAATATTCGTGTTTTAATTATTTTTACACCTTACTCAAATAAATAAACGATACAGTATCAGTTTCAATCGTTACAAAAATATGTCTCAATAGAAAATGTTTCATTATAAAAATGTTAAATGTAAAATTAAACGAAAAAATAAAATTGAGTTTATTTAATACAAATATTCATTTTAATTCTAATTGAGTTTAAAAATATACTCGTTATTTATGACATGTTTCTTCGGCATTTGTAAAAACAATTTCCAAAGAAATTAAGAATTACATACGAAATACATTCACAACGCATGTTTTTGTGGAAAATTCAAAGACTCTTTGTACCCATAATGCAATTAATTCCTAACAATTTTTCATTTTTACCCTTGCTTGTATTCCATTCTCAATAACATTTAAAATTCACAAAATAACTAACCCCATTCAAAAAATTCGTAAACCCGTTGAATGCCGCGTCTAATTTATTAAAGAACAATTTCCCTGCTCACAATAACTTCACCTTATACATCGCGGCACAATGAAGCCGTCACAATGGGCCCCCTCCCGGCAGCGATAGCAGCGCTGCGGCGCCGTAACGGCCGTCCGCGTAACTAACGCCGTGTGCCATGATTTCCGCACAACCCACAGGTTCATCACAATAATTTCCAATTAACACGGGGGTCATGTACACTTGTAAAGGATGGCACGCGCATGCGGGATGGGCATGGCTAACTGCGATGCTGACAGGCCAGAGAAATGGGGACTTGGTTACGGTCTAGGATCGCAAATTATTCAAGTTTATGGGTACTACAGACGTTGAAATTATATAAAACGAAATGTGGAGGTATACATTAAATATTTTTATATAAATAAAAAAAATATCTGCGAAAAATTTATTTGAACTTTCGGTTAAAATTTTACTTCGATTGTATGGCTGAGCGAGCTAGCACCTATCTCTAAACCGCTATGACGTCATTTAAACTTGAGTAAGTTCAAGTCACAGGGACCGACAACGTAGTTATGTTTTGCCGCAAAAAAATATATACCGTGAGTTTATTTTAACCTGAAATATGGGATTTCTTTAAGTTGTGGTTACGACTTGGCATTTGATTGACAGTAATATATCAGAGCGTTCAATTTAAAATTAAACATAGCAAATATAATATTGAAGTTAAACAATAATAAAACACATTCATAATATTTGTAATTTGGGTATGTATGTTGTGTCTAAAGTGATTTTAAATTTTATATTTTAATTGTTTAATTATTACTCATATTGTCAGAGATAAGGAGATCTAGCGGGCTACTCTATTTGTCCACCGCGTTCATTCCAATAACGAAGAAATGTGGTATTTCAAAAAAATAACGATTTGACAATTTAAAATGACGTAAATTTCACAACCTATATTTCATTTTAAAATAAACGGATTTAATACATTGCTGTAAATCAAATATGAAGTAGTAACCATGAATATGGTAAATCCTATGTTTCACGTTAAAATAAACTCACGATATAGTTTGGATTTTGTATGGTAGGCTTCGCGTCATTATTTTCCAAACATAGAAATAAGTAACAAGTAATAAGTCTACTGTCGCTGTCATATATGTATTTGCGTTATTTATGAAAATTGTACGTTTGTTAATACAAGAGCATCTCTTTCTCATTAATGACGTAAATTGATAAATAATAGATATATTATTTTTTCAATGGTAATGCACTGGACAATTCAGATTTATTTATTTGCAACTCCTTATAGTTTATTTGGCCCGATACTAGACGACTAAATTTATATGAAATTCGTATGATTTTCATAATTCAAAATTAATAACTGATTTTGATGTTCAACTGTTTTTATTTTTCTTTATTAAATCGCTGGCACGCTTTCTACTGTAATCTTTAAAAAAAAGGTATAATACAAAAATTATTTGATTATCAATTAATGTGATAAAAAGCATATAAAATAGATATATAGTCTATAATTATGTTCTTAAATGACTGTAGCAAAATGTCAGTTCACATCCTGTTCAGGTCAAAATACTCATTTCTTGCAGTACATGATACCATGATAGTATGTTTATTTATTTTGTCTCTAACCGTTACAAAGTCTGACATATTTACTTGCATTTTATTTGAAAAATTGAAGGCAAGAAACTACTTCTAGGTCCTTGTACCTTTTAAATTTCAAAACATTTGAACACATATAGAAACTCAGTTATAATCAACCAATAGAGTGCTTGTTAGATCTATATGATTTTTTATAAGATTTACTACCATTCTTTTAAATATTATATAATTTACTAGAAAATTAAAAGTAGAATACTTCTTTCAAATGTTCATTAGGTCTTATTTATATAGAATAGACATGAATGTAAAACCAAAACATAATATGTTCCAATAGCAGAATGATAAAAAATACTCGTATATAAATATACAACTAGTAGTTGTTTTATCAGGATTGATAAATTTATTACCGTGGGATATTTCTTGTAGTCTTGTTATGGTTTCGTTGTTTCGTAAGAGAAACAAAGAGACTAACGAATCATTAATATGATCAAGTTAGGAAGGGATATGGTAACAACAATAATTTAAGTTTTCATTCCGCAGGATATTTATTTATTATTATTTATTATAAAATAAATAAAAAGAAAGAAAATAAAAAAAGAATTTATTTGTTTGTCAAAGATAAAATAAAATCTCATTTTAATGAAATAATTTTTTATTAAAAAGAATGTATCTTAATTAAGTACTCTACTAATATCATATAGGTATTTTTTTATTGCTAATCATGTTCTTTACGAAAGTCATTTCAGCTTTCAAACTATATTTATTTATTCCAAAAGTGATTCAATGATCTATAAATTTGAAACATTCATCAACATTTTTTACAATTCACAACAAATTGAGCATCATAAAACTATTTTCGGTTTGCAGGAAAAAAATTTGGTGTTGCATTAATAAAAAATGATATATTGTGAAATTAACAAATAAATTAAGAAATATTTTTAGTAACAATTATTGAGTTCAAAAAACTTATATGACGAATGTCTACACAAAAACTTGAAATTGTATATTATATTAATCAATATATCTAATATTAATTAATGCTTAAAGTTAATGTTCCCAGAGGTATAATGTGGGATAAGAGACACAGACGGATATAAATTAGGTTGAAACTCCATAAAGCTCCCTACGCAGTACCTAATTAAATTTCCACGTGCGTATATCTCATCACATTTTGTAATTTAGCAAGTGAGTCATTGTTATCATATTTGTCTACCCATCAAATCTTGAAATCCTTTTCAAATACTCATATTCATGGGCATTATCACTGGCCCTTTCACTTTCCGTGGGTGTGTTGAGCGAAACCCTTCATATTTACCTACTGGCCACGTCGAGTACACATCACAGCACATACGACACGTGTAGGTATGACTCACCCACGCGCTGAATCTTGTTGGTATCTGCTAAAGGTGGATTTACACCAACAGATCATAAATATGCAATTAAATTCTAAAGTATGAAAATATTTATGCCAATTAATTGCTATTTGTTATGCGTTAAACATATTTTTTTAGTAAAATTGAATCATATAATATGTTTCAAATATGTGTTGTAACCAAACATAAATTTCCCTGAAATAGCAAATTACTGTTACTAAAATTTAATTAGTGAATAAATGCATTTTGAAATGCTGAATAATCAATAATATTGTTTACAGTAAACAAAATTCCCAACATACATATGTATTGTTTTTTATAAAATCACTAGTTAATCTATTCTAGAGATTTTTAACGACCATCACATATAATAAGAGGTTTTATAATCATGTCCACGAATTAAAATTTTTTAAATAAATTTCGATTATTTTTAACGTGTTCTCTGTTAGCAGGGTTGCATAAAAATCCAATTTTTAAAGAAATTTTAAAAAATATGTCCGACAAAATAAAAAACTCTTGGGTAATTACAGTTGACAATATGTTCTTTATTTAATAAACCTTCTTCAATTAATTTATTAATACTGACTCTATTCTGATTTACCAGTAGTATTGTATTCACATTTTTCTCTTCTTTTCCAATTATCATATATCTAGACCTACTTATACAATGCTAGAAATGATGACCAGTATGATACATAGGAATGGGTGAATTTGAAATTAATTTTGATATTAGGACAGTTCATTAGAGAATAATTATACAACTAACATTATTAATTTGACAATTTATATAAAATAATAAATAAAGATTAGAGCTATTAAAATATTACTTTACAATTAATTAACATCTATAATTGTCCTATATATGAACAATTATAGAAGAACCAACGGTCATATTATGGACACTAGAATAATGGATTTAATCTAGCCCGTCATCACCAACTATCCTTCATTTACAATACTATAAACTTGTTAATATTTTCAAAATTTGATATAAATTCTGTAACTATGTACAACGCCTCTGCATTTTACTTTTGTTTAAAAACCCAACTATTATCCGCAATAAAAATAAAAATATTATTTCCCCGAAACAAAATAAAAAATGTCGCTTTAGTTTTCATTTGAATAAATTTATAGTATTATCTGCTTCCAGCTAAATTGTAAAATATGAATTGATAAAAAATCTTGCTACCACGTTCCTTCAAACATTTGTGTGAAACAAATTAAAATTTCATTTTGTACTAGTTTACTTCATATAATAATATATTAATTATGGCCTCTGTATCAAAATTTCTATCCACCTAAAATTTAAAAATATGAGATACTTACCAGTATAAAATAAAAAATAGAGTAAGTGGAAGTGAGAGAAAAATAAAATTATTACTATAAAATATTTAACAATATTTAAAAACAACATTTATTTATATAAACATAATCTAGGCTTATTTAAAAGAATAAAAAAAAACTATGTTCTGAAAACTATAAAAATATTTTATTCGGGGTCATAAAAGTCCAACTCTACTCCACCATATAGGTGAGACGGACTAAGGCTATGAAGACATGAACGGGTTAGATTGTTGTCATTTTGTCTTATGTGGCACAACTCTTCGTGAAAACAGCGACCAAAAATTATATATTATATCCAATCATCCTTTTTTTAAATAATTTTCTTTGCATCCCGCATATTAATTTTCATAATATTCAGCTTCTTCATCATCACCCTCTGAGTAACCATTTAATAACAGTTTTTTAGAACTCATGGTATAACAACTAGATCGTCTACCTTTCTAAGTGCGAATGATATTTTTCCTATTTACCCGTTAAATTGATTTTTTTAACAATAAAAATGTTAAGTCTTATGCACATGTTTCTAAACTATGTACATACATAATTAGTTTAAACCTACCGAAGTTTTTTTTAAGTAAATCTAGTATTATCAGTGTTGACTGCATTAATTTTCAAGCAGCTATTACAGTGTCTCTAAACAACAAAATTAACATTCCCTATGGGAGATATTGCTCTAATGTATCAAAAGTCCATCTCCTCTACCAGTCAATCTCTCCCCATTTACACTAACACATCAAAATATAATGTATATAACAAAAACATAACCCAAGTTTATTAAAATGACATAATTTTTCTGCGCTGTAATCTATAATATCTAAAAGCAATATTTTCAAATTCTATTATTATGTCTAGAAATAAAAAAATTGTTATTCAAAGGCAAAATATAAGGCTGCAAACTAATTCATGAATCACGATATTTACCGTACAATAAAAATGAAAAAAAAATGTATTTGTAATTTTATTTTATAATGTAAAATGTTGGAAAAATGATATTACCGGCATATTCAATGAGCTTTTAACCTAAAATAGAAAGTTTTCATGTCATCCAGTTACAAGCTCCTTTGTGTCAGAGAAGCTTTTTAGCTTGTATTAAACTCTGTAATTAAATTGAACTTAATGACATCTCATAACTTGAGATTAATGTCACCGATCGTCAAAATTTGTCCTCCATATTGATCGCAAGTGAATATCTTTTTACATTTTCTTATCTCCCTTTTTTGTACACCAAGCAATGTAATATAACGTCGTAATTTGACGTAATTGCATAATAATTTAGTATTACTGTACTGTAGTAATTATATAAGTTACTTTAAAAGCTTCCTACATGAGTGCGAATGAGTCAGTTCTTAACCTTTTCAATACCACGCGTAGGTCAGTTAACTAACTTCATTGCCCTAGTTAAATTACAGTCACAGGCAAAAGTTTCTGCTTCCTCTTTGAATATTTAAAAAGCATAAAGGAGTTATTTTGTATAATGCATTTTTAAAAGCAACTTATAAACACAATTCGTTTTCAAATTAATTGCTAAAATGAAACAGTTTTTAAATTCATTTGCCAATTTAAACTACTTGTACATAATTCTAGTTTATAAACATAAGACAAAAATTGAGCTGAATTAAAGCTTACATTATTACATTACTTTTCTAAATTACTAAATTTATTTTGAAATACCTATTACATTTCTCAGTAAGAATAATAAATAAAAAAATTAATTTAATTGTACTATACTGATTGCTATTATTCATATTGTAAAAAAAACAACATAAGATTATAAATTTATCTTACCAGAAACTTAGATTACAGGACCGGTTATGTCGCAAATATAAAAGATGATTCTTACCTGAAACAAAAAATAAATATGTTAGTTACAGTTTATATACAAGTAAGTACATTATGTATATAAATGTATAATTTATCGTAAACTTAAAATATATTTTTTAACATATTCAACTGTTTATCTGTGATATAATTACTAGAACCAATAATTGAAACGTTAAAAATATACATTGAAATTCCCAAATGCGTTTTGGAAAGATATATGTTGATATAAGAATGCAGGCGATTTAATTGATACATATCCATAATATTTTGTAATGCTAAAAATATAAATAAATTCGATTGAATTATGTATACTTAATATTGGAAAATGTAAATAGAAATAATTTAAGCATCACATGAAAGTGAGCCAAGGTAGACAGAAATAATTCTGCTTTCGCCAAGGATGAAATGTGATTCATCTGTTATCAGAAAAACACAAAGATGGTATATTCGGCATAAAGTAGAGAGATTGAAAACATTCATCAAGCTTCGCTATAAGCAGAAAAATCTTTGCTTGCGTAAGACCTTCGAACTGGAATCAGTAAAACAAGATAATGTGTAAAAGTCCTACAGGCTATATATTTAAATTTTTATTAAATTCATATTTTTTAACACATTCTTTAAATGATAAAAAAATAAATCATGTTTAAAGCAAGACACATTCATTTTAATTTTGAATCAAGCAACATCAGTTAAAAATACGCAAACAACAATTCATTTTCAGGTAAATTTGTTTCATATAATCCCTTATTTCTTTATTAAAAGAAAAAGCAGAAGTAGTAAACGTATTTTCAAATAATTGAATAGTTGCTTTTATTTCCTTGTACGAAGTAAAGGAATTATTGTAATAGCGAAAAATTTTTAGATTTCAACGGAAATATCTATTTTGACTATCCCTAAATCAATTTTGAGTATAGTTTCGGCGTGACGTTTTTACGTATGCATTTATGAACGTACCTACGTAGGTATCTCGCATAACTCAAAAATGATTAGCCGTAAAATATTGAAATTTTGTATATGGGACTGCTACAACATCTAGTTGAGCACCTCCCTTTTTTATTGCAATCGGCAGTGCCAAAAAGGCACTTTCCTCGTAGTGTCTTTTGAATTTTTCACTTTACTCATAAGCGATTAGCCATAGAATGTTGATATTTTGTTTATTGAATGGCTGTAACATCTTGTTATATAAGTCCATTTTTTGTTCCAATCGGCCTTTTAAAAAAGGCTGTAATTATCATTATTAAGTGCCAGCAAAACATGTTATAATTTAGCGTACAAGGAAGTCATCCACATCAGATTTTGTTTTTAATAATATTTGTGTTAATTTTTTATGCTTACCCAAACACAGCGCCACTTGTATAAATATACTATTAAGTTAATATTT
Organism: Stenolophus ochropezus; assembly: GCA_035578165.1. Taxonomy (NCBI): domain Eukaryota; kingdom Metazoa; phylum Arthropoda; class Insecta; order Coleoptera; family Carabidae; genus Stenolophus; species Stenolophus ochropezus. Next base: position 17,357,063 of record JAQOWZ010000010.1, on the reverse strand, counting down.
TGAAGGGAAGCATTGCAAGATGAACTTCATATTCGTGTTAATATGACAGTAACAGTTCCACGAAGTAGAAGTTAGTGTTTCGTTTGAAAGACAAAGTGCATAGGATCAAGCTACAATGACAAACAATATCCCTGGTTGTCTTTGCGAGACAAAACGGGAAACGTTTTCATTCGCGGGTACGTGGAGAGGAATAATGAGAGTATGATGATATTAACGTGTCACGGCGTGTAATACGTGCATGCTTTGTTGTGCACACGCCAGTGCGCCACGACCTCGAAAGCCGATCCGAGTGCGCTGGGCATGACACTGCGGTTCCGCGATGTTTTTAATTCGCGAACTGGTACAAGTATAGCTGGAAATGTTAGATGCATGCGGTTTTCATTTAACCTTTTTCGCGCCCTCCACCTTCACCCGGGATAAGCGGTCTTTCATAAAACTGTAGCCACCTACATAATTGCAGATCTGAATTGTCTGGTTGCCATTATAACAACTATATAACTATATAATTATTTATTATATTAATTTAGTAAAACCAATTTTTTAATGGCATTAAAGATTATAAATGTGTTTATTTGTTACTCACTTTACATGCTATTATCATGTCAGCTGTCAAATTGACAGCTAACAGCTAACTTATAATTTTTTTTACAATTTGTTGTAGCATTGTTTACATTATTAAAAAAATTGATTTGTTATTTTTTTTACACAGCACACAAACATCCACAATTGAGGGATCAAGGCTGAATTATAACTGACATAGTTACATAATTTAACACAGAAAACATACGATTTAAGCCATAGAAAAAAGATGTATCCATTTATAAGTAACAGAGAACAAAATATAACATGTAATCAGTAATTTGTTTTTTTTTTGTATCTTGTGTGACATTTATACACTCTATGTTCTATTCTGTGCTAAACTGAACCATGCTAAAGTATGTTCTATGTTCTGGGTCAGATACAAATCAAGTTTTGGTGGTATTATTCTTCAAACGGTGGATACCGTGAATAAAACCTTTAAAAGCTATAGCTTGTTAAATTGTAATTTAAATAAAAATTTAATCATCACGAACATATTTGAATTAAAACACAGGGATTAGATTTGTAAACATTTTGGTTCACATTATTATTAAAATAAACGGAATCGATAAAATTTCATTCTTGTAAAACCTGCATGCATAATTACAGGGAGGCGTTTCGAAAGTTTTGCTGTTTTGCTCCTCATAAGAAGTACATACATTTACACTTGCTGTTTATTCCAATGACTATAATTTTATTTTGACATGCTTTTGCAAATGCAAACTCGTATTTTCATCAATTTATATCCAGTTTGCATCTCAAACAAAATACATATTCATCTTCCATTTAATATGAAAAATTTCCCGTCTGGCACCCTGGAAATGAAGTTTGTTTATTCGGAATTTACGAGCGAGTTAAAGACTATAATTATGTGTAATTTGGAGTACAAAGTGACGTCTTGAAGTATAAATACAACCCTCATCAGGTGAGTTTTTTCTGTAGCCGGTGTGAGGAAATACCTACCGTCGTACTGTCTACCGAAGCTGTAGCTCAGCAGATGTTCCGCGATCACTACAGCTGTCCACGTATCCCGTCTTGTTCAACAGCTGCCTCACTGATAAGTCTTCAGACAACAGCGCATCGTACGGCACGGCCAACTACAATTACACGGCTTTGTTTCCGTCAAATTTTGTCTCAGGGTTAATGAGTTGTTTCGTGGTAGTTAAATGCGTTTACGACTACTTTACTGTGTATATCAGAGTGCGTGGAGGGAAGACCGACAAGTTTACTTGTTTCCAAAAGCAGAAAATCACAGCCTACTACCATTCCGAAAATAATGTATTTTCATATTAAATTAAGTAGCTATATAGGTACTAGTAAAAGGTGCGAGTGCAAATGGAATTACAAAGATGAAATAATTGGATTTAATATTCTTACCAAAATGCGATTCGAATCACGAATCAGCAACCCTTTATACGAAGATCATCGGTATGGTCCAGGGTTGCATAAAAATCCGAATAAAAAAATCTGATTTTTTTTATTTAAATTTGATTTTTTTATTTAAATTAGTTTTTTTTAATTTTTTTTAAAAAGGTTTAGCATAATTTCAAAAACCTGTTTCATAAAATAGCATTTTTTATACGAAAAATATAAAAATTTAAAGAAACAATAAAAAACTAGAATAAAATCCGTTTATAACAAAACTGCTTATAATAACAAATTGGTTGTATAACTTCGAAACTGTGAACTATGACCACTAGTTTGAAAGCCCACATATACTAACGTTACTTTACTTTTATCGATTATTGCAACTACCGGCTATAACGACGAAATGTTTGGGGTCCCGTCGATGTCGCTAAAACCGGATTATACTGTAACATATTTGAAAGTAAATTTAAAAAAAGAAACACAAATTAATGCAAACAATTTGTGCCTTATAAATTTGAAATAATAATAAAGTCTCTTTACCGCTGAAGTTAAACAGATTTAGTAGTCCTTGAAAGTATTGCCACATTGTATAATAACATTACCCACACGCTTTTCCCCTAATTTTCGTAAATCTGGAATGTTAAATAACACAAATACAGAATGTTATTTAAATCTGATTTACATCACTTGATTTAAAGCAATGCATCCCTGATATGGTCACTTTATAATTGTTTTCTTTAAAATTTGTATTTTCCAGCAGTCATGGAATTTTAAATTTACTCAATATTTATAATGCTTGCAAAAAAGGGCAGGGAGTTAAATGAAAAATACATGTTCAACCAAAACCAAATAAAATATCGATATGAGCTAGTTGACTATGTAGTACTATTAAAAATTTTTTACGAAATACGTATCTACAATAATAAAACCAAATTGTATAATAAACGAGGACGATAGTGATGTACACTTACGTATTTTAAATTATGTGTTATGATTAGATGCTGTTTCAACTTTGTCATTGATGTAGGTATATCAAGGATGACAAACATTTGTATTGTAAATTTCAAAACAACAAACACCTAGGACAAACTGATATAGTGTATTATGTACTTGTATTGTATATTGTCAGGTTTGTATGCTATTATTAAAGGTAATTATAATTGCACTATATAGATAAAATCTTATTTAAATGTACTGGATAGAATTTCTGCTCTTGCACAGAATGGCACTTACAAAACAAAGAATATTGTTATACGCTGCAAGAGGAGTTGAATTACCTATTGTAACGTATCCTGTTATCGACTTACGTAGACAGAATTACAACCACTACAACTCGCCACATTGTAATTGTATGTAAGGGAATAACGAAGAGAAAAAGATTTTAATTCACAAAATAATATTACTAGAATTACAAGGCTTTATTTTTAACTCATTGTTACAAGGTGAGAAAATATTGTGTTATTATTTCTGAATATAAAATGTTTTCAATTACTAGTACATAGTATTGGGTTTTAATAGAACGTAATATACATCTTCGCACCAATATAATTATGTTTAAATGAACAAGGAAACTACAACTACATGAAACCATGAAAAAATATCAAAACTATGTTAGAATGGTACAACATAGTTCATTTGAAATGATCATTCAATATTTGTACTGAAACAATGCAAATTTATTACAAAGAGATATACTGACAATGCGAACGCATAATGATATCAGATATACATATGAAATTTGTTCCATCTTTGTTAAATCTACTGCAGCAGTAATTCTAAGAGTATAGGTCTTGCAACCTACATTTCTACAATGCTGCGTTCAGTGTAATATTAGCCCTTTAAATATTTTACAACAAAGTCATCATCATCATCAATGGCGGCTTGTCCTTAACTGCTGCAGAGCTGCAAAATCACTCAAGCCTTTGCAAGAGATCTACAGTATTATTTTATTTACCTAAAGATTGGCGATATTGTGGATTTGAACCCCAGATGTCTGTTGCCCTTTACAATAAAGTGCCTAGCGTAAATAAAAGTTACTGTAACATTGATATTCTAGAAATGCAAATTATTTCTGTATAATTTTCTAGGAGGTTATCTCTAGTTTCTAATAATATATTTTCATCAGAATCCATAATTATAATTACATAATTTTAAGAAAAAGGTTATCCTAAAATATTTAAGTCAGTGATTGTGATTGTGCCTTGATAAAAGTTTAATTTTTCTTAAATGAACAATATATCAAATCGCAATAAAATGATAAATAAACTATTTAACATGACTGTCAAAATTTCGATTATAAATTTTGTTTAATTGTTGCTTAAAATGTAAGTCTTTTTTGTGCAACAGGGCTTAAGAACATGTAATATATTTCGTTGATTTTACTATATAAGAAATTGATCACGGATTTCCATTAAATAATATAGTATGATGTTATTTAAATAATCCATTTACCCTATAATTATAATTCGTTATTTGGAAATTCCATCCAAAAGCACCGCTTTGGTCTTGTAAACCTTATATTATTTATTCCAGTTGTATGCGGTATTTTTAGCGTTAATTATACGAGCATTCGTTTGCTAAACGATGTAGCGACATGGAATCAATAAAACCACTCGTTTATACAGTAAAAGGCCGCACTTTTATTATAGTTGGAAGAAAATGTACACGAAGGTGAAGTAAATAAAATGGAAAGTATTTAAAATAAGTGGCATAGCAGTGTGATGTGTTTACGATTTCATCCGCCAGGGAGGGAGGCGCTGAAGAATGAGCGCAATGGGGAATAGCTAGGTTTTCCGCTGTTTTTAATGCCGTTTAATGAGATATTCAACGGATAATGACGTGGATATTCAGGTTAATGTATTTCGTGCTTTATTTAGTTTTTGTGTACGTGCAAACTGAATATGCGTCCTTTTATTGAATTTTTGTTTTTATGGTCTACCGTCTCGTTGCTCATTTTTATATGCGCTTCTATTAAATTACTGCCACACTATATAATTTTTAATTTCCTGTGTAAATAATTTAATAATACACTTAGTTATGCCAACATATTTTTTTATCAAATGCCGTTTGGGGCAAATTAGCAATTAGTCGTTGCGATTGATGTCAAATGATATCATAAATTATAGAAATACATATATAGCAGTAATTTATTCCAAATACTCATGTACAAATATTTGAAATGCTTCGGTAAATATCTAGTGGTCATTTAATGGCCACAATCATATACAAGTGTTTCAAATTGTTTAAACAGAACCAGTGGCGGCTCGTGGCTCCGAAGGTGGGTAAAGCAGAGTTTAAAAATAAAAATATTACATATCAAATGTCAAAGCTGCTTCACTTGAGCATTCATATCTGAGCGTGTATGATTCATTCGATCGGCTGGCGGGCTATTATAACTTTAGCGAGGATCGCCATAATTGTTGGAGAAATTAAATTTTCAAAAATAATTAATTTGAAACCAACTGTAGTACAATAAAATTAAAATTCAAAATAAAAGTAATAAAAGGTTACTTTAGAGATTGGTGAAGCAGCGCTTTACCTGCGTCACCTGACGAGCCGCCACTGAACAGACCTCTAACATTCCGTTGCAGAATTTTGTACTTAGATAAATACTGGAGAACGAGTATATTTTAGTCAGTTATTCTTAAAAAATAAATGTTTCTCCACCTATCTACACTTAAATAAATTTCTTTATCAGTAATGTCACAACATTCACAACAAAATATAACTTTTTACAGAAAATAAAAGTTTTATAAGATTTTGAAATCAAACATATTCAACTTTTCTCACGCTGACATAGCTATGCTCTGAAAAAAATAATAAATTAGAATTAAATACAGTGCCGTACTACCGCCTAGGCCACCAAAGCCATTGCTTAGGGCGCCAAATTTTAGCGCCATTTTTTTATAACAAAAAATTCTAAATAATATTCGAATAATTATTGTGTTTCTTTTAAAGTTATGACATTTCAGAATTAAAAACGAACGAATAATATTTCATTTAAAAAATTGAAAACTTTGTCTTCCAACTGAAGGGAAAGGACTTGGGAAAGATTGGGGCAGAATTTTGGTTCTAGCTTTAGGGCGCTAAGTATGGTAATCTCGCTCTGCCCATATATGCAATGCGTAATTCATCTTCATTAAAAAAATGTTTATATTCAATATATTTTGTATGAAAATTTTATTAATTAATATTTGCACGAAAATAAACTACAGCATGAAATTGAAAATATGAAATATAAATAATTAAAACGAATTCATTTTAGTTGCACATGTTTTATTGAAGTTATTATTTCTTAAATTATTATGTTAAAACGCACAAACATTTAATTTCAAATATTTCTCTTTTCTCACTGTCATTGTAAATTGAGAATTTTCAAATAATATTACTCTATTCAAGTTGCATATATATCTTACTAAAACAAAAACTAAGCATTTTTAAATTCAAATGAAATTATCAACAAATTTGAGAAATTTGCTTATTTAGTATCATTGTTTGCATTAAATAATAAAGTTTCCATTTTCAGAATGGATAATTAAAACAAAGAATGAAATTAAATGTTCTTATGTTATAACTTTACTGTGTAAAAACAGTGTCATAGATAATTATAACGTTATAAAATGATATTCATTGTACTTAAAATTTTAATTATACACTGCAGCATTTATCATTAATCAAATGGAATTAATAGCAGCAATATTTTATTCGTATACTTTCATTTACCAATAAAAACTGTGTCAAATATTAATTATTTACGGCATTAGTAACAAGCTATAAATACTGTAATTGTACTTTCTATAGTTCTTTGTCTTTGAAAAAACATAAATTATTAAAATGAAAGCCTCCGATAAACTGTTTCGTGTGACGTACGATTGTAACAAACATCGAATTTTCCATGATAAATATTTAATCCCACTTCTGAACTAAGACACTCTGTGGCAATGTCTATAATTTACATACGGAATAACACAGAATAGTTCAGAAAAGTACTCAGTGAAGGGTATACTTAAAAAACCTTTGATATTTTATAATCACAAAGTCGATTATCTATGCACCATATGTTCGATACCACACGCAATTCTAAGCTGTAATTTCTTCTATTATTCTATATTTAATTCATTTTAATGCACGGAAAATTGCATGCAGGATGCAACAAAGGATATTGATTTGTCCTGATAACATATAAATTACAGAAATTGTTTCTAGTATTTTGTAGAAAAGTAGAACACAATGTACTTACAAGGTAAATTAAATACTACTTCAATATAAAAGGTAATTATACATTTAAAATTCACTTACAGGAAAATAACTGAACAAGTGTACTTTCATATCGCATTCATATAAATGGAAAATATGTCAATTTATCACAGTAATTTACCAATCTATGTATAATTTGTTGGTAGTTATAATTTGATAATATTTACCGACAGCCATATGTCCCTAATAATGTTATTAGAATTTTAATACATTTCACTCTAAATTTTACCCTTTAACTGTAGGAGTACCACAAGGGTTTATTTGTGTATTTGGGTATGTTGCTGATCTCCTTAAAGCGTTAAAATTTTATAGTGTAAATGCATATGCAGATGACAGGCAAATGAGCATGTAACCGAAAAAAATACGGTTAACCCATATTGAGATATATAATACACAGCCACTATAAGCAAAAATGAGAAAATGCGAAATAGGTGAATTCATTAATTCTAAATTTTGACGAATATTTCGTAGTAAGAAAATAGTTACAAACAAATATTTAAAGAATATTTCTACACAATATCTACGGAACTATTGTGTTTGTCTTATTTGATGTACAGTTGTTGGTCAGTTTTCGTATTTACAACGTTCAAAATTTTAGTTTAAATCTCATTTGTTTTCACTTTTAATGAAAATTTTCATATAATTTATTGTCATTCATATTATTAAATTATTTAAATCAATATGTTTATTTATTTATGGTCATTTGATCACGTGTATATTTAGTGCATCCAAAAACATTTACTCATTATTTCACAGTCGTAATTTTCATGGATATTATTTATTTTTCTGTCATTATCTCATTTTTCAACAAACTGCAATTTGTTATGAGCAATATTGCTGATAGTTCTATTTTATTCCTCTTTGACGCTACATATTTTTTGCCAATGATGATCCTTGCTTTATTAGAGACAGAGATGACGAAACGAAATATATGAATACCTACATCTCGCAAAAATTTGCTACAAATTTTTGTTCAGAAAAATTATAATTTTGTATGTATTTTACGATATACATATAATATAAATTTTCTGAATTTGTATTAAGAGTCCATTTAAGTACTTACACTATGTAACAAATATTATGGTTGTGTGTATGTTACGCAATGTGATCACATGTTTATATATTTGCATTCAAATGATTAAACCAATGATATTTGATCTAACAAAAGCATCAAAACACCACTTATAATAACAGGAATGTAATAACAATCTACCATTTTCTGTTACCAGTTACCGTGTTAGTATTCGAATATATCCTTGAGTTTGGCATTTAGTAATATAAAAATAATACAAGGAATGTAGGGTAAATGATGTTAATAAGCAGTAATATTATATATTATTATAAACCCAACTCACCTGTTTTTTTTTTAAACCCGGATTTATTGGGTTATATTTTGTTTTATTGGAAACGTCAAAATATATTAATTTTATATATTTATTTTTATTTATTTTAGATATTAAATAGTTCACATAAATTTCTGAAAATAAATTATTTGATTATTTTATCAAAAAATACGAATATATATAAATACGGTTACATATATTTTTTTCATTTTTCTATTACGACGTATATCGACTGAATCTTATAATCTTGTTAACCAGTATTAGCTTGCATGTTATATTATGTGTATCTTATAATCATAGTTTATTTATGTTTATGTAACTTTATGAACATACTGAAATTTAAAAAAAAATGAGTTTTTTTAGGAATTTTGTCTTTCTAGTGGATTTTTTGGGTCGGGGAAAATTGCAACAACCCTGCATATAACCCACGCAGGCCATAATACCCGAAGTTTCTCTGTGTACATGAAATTAGTATGATTTTCGTAATTACGATTCTAGTAGGACTGTTATTTTCTACAACATTCCCGTGATAATAGGAACCAAATAATAAAAGTGTTCAGTCACTTACGAATTATGTTACTGTGGAAGTAAGTTTGCTTACCTTTATGGTGGCGCAAAAAATTATTAAAAACAATATTTTATTTTTTTAAATAAATGTATAATGGATAACCATAATGAATTTTTGATATGTCTAAATGCCAGCTTAGCATTTTTACATTAAAATGTTTGTAATTAAATTACATTATCTTGGTGAAAAACCGTATTAATGAAGATGAATATAACGGTAGGAATTTTTTAGTACGTCCGTATGCGATTCTCGCGTGCTACGAACCAACCCGGTTTCCGTGCTCACGAAAAGCATTTGAGAATGTGATGTTATTAGGTAGTTGCGTGTGGGGAAAGTAAGAGTTAACAGCAGGCCTCACAGTCTAACCCTCCCGGGGTGAAGTACCTACTGCTGTTTCTTTCCCAGCTGATTATAATATTTTACGGATAATTATCAAAGGAGTGGAGAGGGTTATCTTGATTTGCCGGTCATTTTCGCCGAATTTTCGCATTTTTTATGTAGCTTTATGTGTGTTTTAACCTTCGCTATACACACGGCACTCATACAAACAGATTTGATTACCTTTCCAACGAGGGTGATAACACAGGGCTGCAATTAAAATATGATAAACAAGCATACAAAAATTACACACCGCTAAAAGTGATATTAATAAATCGTAGCTACAGAATACAAAAAACTGAAAGGTCAGAGGGCAATCATTTAATCATTGTGATACCAATATTCCGGAATTTGTTATTAGCAAAAGGTATACAGTGTTGGAAAAATCTGAAAGTTTTAATTAACATTATTAAAAGTAAAACGAATTTTAATAAGTTATTTTCTTCTAACAAGAGTTATTTTAGAAATTTGTTATTGATTAAAACTGCCGGATAAAAAATATACTTTATTTTTCCTCTAATAATAATAGTATCCCATTATTCCATTAAGGAACAGCAGAAGAAATCATTATGAGAATTACTTGTATCTATACAATTTTACTTGCTTTGTAGTGGTATAGGTTGTAATTTTTTTTGTTAAATATGGGATTTGACCCCTAGTTCTTACATTTTGAGTCTAAGCGTGCTAACCAAGTGAACTATCACGAAATAATAAAATATTTAAAGATGACTCTGAAATTATTTACTGAAAACTAATAAAAAATTTATTAAATTTAAATACCAATATTTATAAATGAGAAAAATTGAAAATTAACTCTATTTTTGAAATATAGGCTACCAACAGTAATTTTTTTTTTACAGAGAAATTATGAAATTATATGACTGCACCCATTTTTGATATATTTTTAGAAAACAAAAATAAACATACAGCTACAATTCTGTTTGTATATGATTTCTATAAAAATAGAGTAATCTCTACTTACAGCACAGATTGGTGCATTCTACAATTTATGTTAAAGATTTAAAAATAATTTTTATTTTTATTTCGTAAGTAACTTCAAAGAATTGTTATAGCAGCAGAAAAATGTAGCTAACAATAAATTTTCTTAGAAAAAATGTTAAAATAGAAACAACAAACTAATCACACATCATAGAATTCGCATGTTCTTGCAATTTCACAATTTCCAACGAAACATACATACATATATATACTAATAATTATACCGTGGACTATAACAATAATTATATTGGGATTGCAATTTTTTGCATTTAATTTCAGATAATAATGAAACTTGTTTTCCAAGGATGGTATTACGCGATTTTGGAATTAAACGTAAAATAGGAAATTTCGCCCACAAAAACAGTGATGATCTAGTTTAATTTGCGCATCGCGCTCACTTAATCCACAACTAACTAGATTGTAAAAAGCCGCCCGGAGTGTCTGTGGCCGAATCAGACTTCAAACGGCGCAAAACAAGAAGGAAATGAGTCCCGAGTTCCTGCGTCCACATTTGCCCGGCTGCGATGTGAAGCGATTATCAGGAATACTTGCTTTGACGCCGGTACTCACGCGGTTCGTTCGCAGCAATTAAACTGTTTCTTCTTTCTTTATTTCTCTTGTAATTAATACTTTTGTCAATCCGTGATGTAATGAAGAGAAATGCGATCTCCAGACGACAGCTACAATTACGATTACACTCACTTTTGTTTATTTCTCATTTAATTAGTTGTTATGAAAGATTGAGATTATCTACTGCATCTTTTATTCATTTTGGAGCAAAAAAAATAGTCATTGTTTACGATGGAGACTAATGAAGATTGTAAAGGAAAGTAACAATTGTTATGCAAATTAATTAAAACTATGTATTTCGTACTATTGATATTGAAGAAAATAATACTCGTAAAATAAACACAATTGTATCCATCAACGTAAACTTCTGTTCTTAAATTCTGATACTGTATTCTTTTTACCTCCCGCCTATCAATATAGGTATAGATAAGGGAGGTATTATTTTTGGTTTTCCTACAAAATACCTCTAAATAACATTTGTTCGCAAATTACGTTATTTTTAAATACAAAGATTTTTAAATTTTCTACCGACCTTTATAATTACGTTTATATATAACTTCCAGTTAGAAAGAAAAAAAAATATAAATTAACATATGATGTCAAATTTGATGTAAGTTTAAAAGATAAAATAAGTAAATATGAAGGAGTTTTATTGTAAAATTAAAAAGGTGGAAGAAAAAATATAATAACTATGATTTTCCTACTCTTTTACAATTTTTATGTTTCATGACAGTAGTAATTTATTATGTATTATTTCCAAGAAGCTTATTTTCGATCTTAGAAACAAATGAAAGGTTCTCATTTATTTGAATAATTACTCCGATCAATTTAAATACCTCGCATAAAAGCAAAATTAATGGCTCATAATTAATTCATCTGAAATTAAAACAAAAATAAACGAACACGACACTCGCAATCCACAATAAATTACTTACAAACAAGATACCTCAAAGTAAAATTATGCACAGATTTAAATCAGTACCTACGAGCATGAACTAATTTGCACCACGATGAGTTGCCAGAAGATTCGCACCAGCTGATTCAAGATGCAGAGAAGATTTCTAAATACAAATTATTTCTAAAACTAACCCAATCTTTATAGTGTAGAATTTTTATATGTACTAGCAACGGTGGCACTATTAGTAAGCTATGATTCGAATTGAATGGAATTTGGAAGCTGGAATCAAGGAAATTATTATTTATGTGTAACCTTCATCTCGATCTTCCACTGGACATTAAAAAAATCAAATAATTTTGAACTTACTGAAATAAATAAATGCACATATTTAATTACTACATTATAAAATAAAAAATATTAACTTTAATGTTTCTGTTTCATAATAGGAATTTAATAAAGAAAATATTTAAAAAAATGATTATAACCATATTTCAATGATTGCTTTACACATGGGTGTAATCAAAGTATTTTACTTCTAGGTTGTCAAATATCACCACAAATCTTCTTCCATATCATTCATAAATGCTGATAATCATGTACAAATATTGCTAATTCCACTATAGTCTATTTTTAAGAACGATACATTCAATAAAATAGGAGCCAAATGTTAACCAATCACAACACAGAAAACCCGAACCAAGTATTTTGCTGTCACTATCAAGAGTGTCATATTGCAATCATCAGGAAAGATAACAAAAAGTGTTTTATTTTTATTCCCACTGATAAGTAATATTGTTATGTTTAATAATTCACATTTTTAATTATGCTTTATATTACATATTGTAAAAACGGTTGCATCCGAAGTGACATCTGCATCGTTTTTATAAAAAATAGAGTATAATGGAGATCTTTGAAACTAAATAATATACCAAATCCTTTTTTTTGAATTGGGACTGGAGTTAGTTTGATTTTTCAGGATGTTAACAAGGGATTTACTAATCCGTGTTAGTGGCTAATCTTTTTTTATGAATCTGGGTGTTAGATTACAATTTTTATTTTAACTTAATTTAAAATTTAAACTTCGGTAGTACAACTGGCCTTTACTGCTTTTTTATTAACAACGAAAATTTCATATTTCGGTGTTCTACAATCAGACGGTAGATCTGGCAGCGTGGTGTTTACATTAATTTGAGAAATATGTTTATGAGGGAATTAAATTTGGCCGGATTATTTTTGGCCGCGGAGCGTTCTGATCACATCGCGACATGACTGACGCGTCGCGTCACGTGACAGCGACGCCATGCTTTACGAGCTCGCGTCCGCACCTGGGCTAATTAACACCCCCGCACCCAGCGCCCGCATGCACGGCACACTGCGGGTTCGTTTTTACGCGAAATGGTCCACTTTGAGCTCGCTACGAGGTGCTTCATTAAAATTCGCATGGTTTATGACTCCAGTCCGCGTTGGCTGGGTCTTTGAATCTCGCATGTAGGTACTACGTTCGTTCGCAATCCTACCAGTAGCTGTAATTCACTTTAATAAGTGATAATGCTAAATTATTATTTGACTTTGTCAGACTTTTAAATCTTTTATTGTTTTAAACATATGATCATAAAATGCACGAGCATTATTCGCATGACTAGCACTATCGTAAAATATAATGGCTACAAACAAAAACACGCATTAAATTAAATGTAGCTAACTTTGGTTTTGCTAAATCTCTTACAGACGAATATTTAATGTTTACAATTCCTTTTTTTTCACATAGAACCCATACTGAAAATATCTGCCAATAAGAAACTTCCTTTTACCTTTTTTATTCTAAGAAATTGAATTGTTTGTTTATATATTATATTAAATATAACTTAATGATATACTGATAAATAATAGTATATTATTCACTGAGTGACTAAAGTGTATGATTTAATCCTGAGAATGAGGTACATTTCATGAGCCCCATATACATTTTAAAATCATAACTATTTGATTATATTTATATAACTGTCAAATATATGACAGCTTTAAAAACAAAACATTATTATGCACATTTTTCTGATTAGCTAGACTAGGTTACATACATATACCTACATGTTTCTCTGATAACATAATGCTTGTTTCCTAATTTAATCACCGTGGTATTAAATTCGTATTAAATTCCTTCAGGGATTAAAAGTGCTACTTCAGTTTTCGAAAATGAGGAGTAATGTGGGCTTTTACTGCCGAAACAGTTCTTTTTTATTTCTTCAATACTCGTAATGTTTAAAATTAATTATAATTAATTTTGTCTTATTTATACTGCTAATATAATTTCGATAACTCAAAAATTCTTTAACTGTGCGATTGGTGGAATTGCGATTTTACACACGGCCTTGCGTAATGTGACATTTAGATAACCATACAAGTTCTACAATAATAACTTTGAACACTAAACACTAACAGAAATTGAAAGTAAATAGTAAATTTGTCACATAATAAGCCATAATTTACCACATTTTACTGCATTATTATTATGCAAGGTAATGTATACAAAATACTCTACCTACTTATTTAATAACATTTTAATATAGACGATTAAATTTATCATAGCTACATATATTTTACGAAATAATTATCGAAATGACATTAGTAAACTAACTAACAGTATACAGGAACCTATTATTCGCGGTTAGTAACAATTGAACAATGCAAAACAAAATTATTACAATGGAGACCTTGCATTTGTGATAAGCTTTATAGGTTACTGGTTATATTATGTCTAATTCTTATCGGTTGTTTCCCATTGCTTACAAGTCATTATTTTCATTACATTTAATATTCAATTAAATATGACGCCACACGATAGTATATAATTTGCACTTTTACGTTAATATATTTGATTTGTATTAGATCTAAAACGTCACAGTACTCACAAAAAATTCTAGAATGCAAAAGCATTTCACTATCAAGCATAAAACAATATTTTTTCGAAAACTATGTTCCAAAATTAGTAAAAATGCAAATTGAAAACTCAAATATTTTTTCACAATTGACAGTTAGTTGACAGCAGAAACTAAACAAATGTTTTAAATTATACCGATTTTCAAGTGAAATATTTCAATAGTTCGTTGATCAATATTATTAAAATGATATCAGAAAGCAATGAAGACAATAAAATGACATATTTGATTAAATTGTGACCCTTCATTTCATTAAAAAAATTGCTGGATGTAATAGTTATTTATATAACAAGCGTGGAAAGTGGTAAATAGCAAGCGTGTGTAGAGATTGAAGAACGAGGCGTGTAGCGCCGAGTGATTTAATACACGAGCGTTGCTATGCACTTTCAAGCGAGTTATGTACACTATTTTTCAGACGACCACAAAATATTATAATAAAAACAGGGTTTATACAAAAGTGTCAATGTCAAACACAACTCACGAAAACATTGACGTTTGGGTTTGAGGTTAAGTATCACTAGTTAACCGGAAACTGATTTGGAAGTCTAGTACGTATTATTTGATCAATTAATAAAACTATCAGTACATTTTGACTCTTTATTTTTGTTATTAATTAATTTTGTTACATTTCATTATGAAAGTTCCATCTATTGACCACTAATTCTCATATCCGGTTATATAACACAATAGTGTGTTATTATAACACACGCCGTGTGCTATGTTACATTTTCTGGTGTTAATTACAGTGTAAATATGGCTACTTTCATATGTGGTCGTCTGAAAAAGATTTTTACGTCCAGTAAGCCATCGCTATTAACATACCTAGGGTATGGTAATGAGTATTTTAAGACATCTAAGGCAATTGTTTACCGGTTTCACGTTATTAATAAATATTATTTTATAAAATTCACTTGTGAGTAACGTTTTCGTAATCAAGTCTGTATGGGTTGATATGAAAGATATATTATCCAATTGTCCCACGTTATTTTGACAAATATGTACGGTAATATTATTACCATACTGACTAGTCAAAGTTAATTGTTTATATAAACAAAGGCTTAATATCCAGAATCAGGAAACAAATGATTTTTAAAGCATCCTGTAGACAAAAAACAGTTATTTCGCATGGTAATAGTTATCATGTAAATATTAACTTCTCATGACAGTTTTCGAAAAAAATATCTTTTGTATCAAAAATTATTAAAGAATAACATGCAAATTACTTTACACAAATCTTTCTTCAAATGTAGATAAAACACACACAAACATGTTTCTTAACCTTGACAGTCACAAATACAAATGATTTTTAGTCGAAATTTTGATGTATTATTGAAATAAATTAAAAGACTGCTACTCCAAAAATTGTTTTTCCGAATTATTAACCATCCAGTCGAAAAGTAAATTTCAAACGAATGAAAAAACAAATCACATGTATAAATTGAAGGCGAAAAATTGCTAAATGTGGCCTTGAACTTATCAGGTAGTAGTTACTATAATTTACCTAGAAAAGCTTTTACTAAATGTCAGTGTGATAAAATTCAGAAATCAACTTGAATGTGCCCTGGTCAATACGTCAATAAAATATGTATGCATTGCATTGAGAAGGATATTGGTTGGAGTTGAAAATTCATCTTTTTGAGATTTATGTCAAATCCGAACTGCAGACAGACTTATTAAAAATAGATATCCTGCAGGAAGCAAATACTATGATGTATATCCTGATAAAATTTTCATAAAGACGAAGCACTTTAAAAAGCAGTGGAATCCAAACTGAAAATTAATTATTCTCGAAGCGAAACCGTATGCCTAGCCATGAGTTCACAATTTCACGAATCAGATAAAATGTAAAGTTCGGAACTCCGTCCAGGAATATCTACAGCATTGCAAGCGAAACGTAATATTTATCGCGTGCATAATTAAAATTAACACGTCAAAGCCATCTCCGATGCGAAGTGGAGGCTCGAGCCGCCCTTCTTCTGTTTTCTCTTTCTGTATTTTTCGTGTCGGTTATCATTGCCGCGGGGTGCAGGGGCGAAGCAAGAGGCAAGTTCCGCTCTACTTGTGCCTGGCGTCTCACTCCGGATAGTTGTGTCTCTGTCTTGTCAACGTGAACATCCGTGAATCTTTTTCGGCGGATCGATAAGTTTGCTCCAGTGTTTTCACCGGTGCAAATGCCAACTGGATACACGCCGAACCATCGGATTCTTTAACACTCTTGTATCTCGATCCTTTATAATTATTTACATATTCTGCTTCACGCCTTTGCTATCAGAAATATTAATCGAATTGAATAATTCCACTCACACATATTTCAGAAATGGACTTTCAGTAACACAGGTTAATTCAATTTTGGGTTTTATATCCATTTATATTACTTCACTTTTCTCATTATTGGGATAATGTTAAGGCATATAATGGAAAATATCTAGCAATACTATTGCTACCATTTTATTGCAATTGCTATAATTGGGAGTAAGTATAAAAAATCAGTACATTCAGTACGGTATGTAAAAAATCAATAAAAATATGTTTCAAATTATTGATCAGTAGAAGGCAGTGAAAATCAGTATTGCCCTGATAAAGCCAGTTACGAATGGTTACTTTACCCATATACCTCCAAAACCAATATGGTAGGAGGTAATATAAAAACAGAAAATTCCAATATAATCAAAATGAGTCTTAAGTGAAAACTTTTTCCCTGGACCCTTTATAATTATTTACCTAATCTGCTTTCACATTTAGAAATAGCTTACACTTCTTTTGGAAGCAATTAAATCTAATTTCATTCTTTGTTTTTCGCTGAGACATAAGGTTAATTCAATGTTTTGTACACGGTTAAATGATTCCACTTTATAGAATAAACAAACACCATTTGAAATTATATGATACACAGGACAAAATGTTAAATATTTGTATTGATATTTGTAACCACAATTATGATTTGAAATAAATAACGACTGACAGATGTGCCAATTTATAAAAGAGACCATTCATCAGTTTAGTTATTGATAGATAATTGGTATATTATTTTTATTAAATATGGGAGGTTATTTGCCTCCTTTACAGCAATTTTTGTCAAAATATTTATTTTATTATATTCATATAAAAAAACCTAAACACAACAAGAGTAAACTGTCACTGCATTTGCCAGATTTTTATCAAAAATAGATCAACTTGTCAAATTGACGCCAGAAACTTAATAAATGGTTTTGTTAAAATCCATTCAGCCAAATTTACTCTATACATGTGCACACATACCTATATCTTGAAAGACGGATGAACGTGGTGACAAATTAGTTAAAACGTGTTTACGTGTTGAAATCATCTTATTTCGTGGATTTATTAACTCATCCTATGTGCAGTGTTTCTTTCAGGCATATTTTCCGAGTAGCGATGCACCGCTTGAAATTTTAATATTTTTCCGTAAAGAATTATGTACCATTCCAATTTTATTATTCTTTCATTTTCACTGTAACCCTATGCAATTACTGTACCACCGTCGTCAGGAAGAGAGATTCCAGGCGAATGGAGTGAAACTGATTCAAAAATTCGCTGCCGTCACGTGAGTCGGCCATTTCCAGGAATCAGATCCTCTTGCTCCGGAGTACATTGTCGCTAATGGAATATCACAACACTTGCTGTTGTTTTGTGTCGCAAACAACAGCGGCAAGCACGCGGCATTGTTGCCGGTAATTGCATTCAAGATATGTTTTGGAAAGTGCTATCGTATTTCGTTACTTATCTGGGAAATAAACAGAAATGTATTATGGGTCTCGTTTCGTGAATTATGTGAAGGTTGCGGCGCGGAACGAACGGTTATCTCAAGGCCGACTGCCACTGACGGTCCATTAATGATACAGTGTAATTGTTGGCATTTTATTGCAAGTACATACTACTCATCAAAGCAAATATTTCTCTGGACATTCAAAAAATCCAGCCCATTGCTCTTTGGTTGAAATGAAGATTAATCGGGTTCACTGTCTTTCGTTAAAAGGGTACCAATTTCATCTAAAATTTTACGGTATGAGACACCTCAAATCTAACCGCCATTACCGAATTTTATGTTATATGATAAAAATGATTTAATGTTTATTAGTTGGTTTTAAATATTTATCAGTCACGAAATATTTGCAAACAACCTAAAAATAACAAGAGTAAACCATCTCATCCGATCAATCAATTTTTATCAAAAGTTGATCCATTTGTGCTATTAATATCATAAGTTTAGATAAGAAGTTTCATTAGAATCCGTTTTGTCGAATTTGTTTCACTTATAAATTCACTCATATGTATATTCAGATATACCAACAGGCCAACAGACATCACAAAATTGTCACTGCTCTTTGGTTGAAATTAAGTTTACTCGGGTTGTAACGAAAGATAGTGATGTTTCGTTACAACAATCCAATTTCATCTAAAATTTTAGGGGTCAAAACACCTCAGATCCAACCGCCATTACCGAAATTTTATGTTATATGATAAAAGTATCACTAAGTTTTATTCTTTTTAAATAATGTTTATTAGTTGTTTTTAAATATTTATCTGTTACGAAATATTTGCAAACAACCTAAAAATAACAAGAGTAAACCATCACTTCCGATCAACCAATTTTTACCAAAAGTTAATACATTTGTGCTATTAATATCAGAAGTTTACATATGAAGTTTTATTAGAATCCGTTTGGTCGAATTTGTTTCACATATAGGTACACATATGTAAATATACATATAGCCGACATAAAAAAATTGTCAAAACATATTTGCTACGTTCCCATGAAGGATTCAAAACGAACTGAAAAGGTCAATACCATGTCGATACGGCAAAATCTGAGATCGTATTTAACTGAGTTGCATGGGAACTTATATAACTCAAAACTGACATGTGCAATGAGTAGTGATTAGTGTAATACACGTTAGGTTTATCTATGTATACATATGGCAGAAACAATAATCTTATGCCTTAGTTCTATCCATTCGTTTTTCCTTTGCAAAATAAACTCACTATAACCATAACCAATAATTTGAACGTTGAAGCAAATTATTTGACGAATAGTGTGAGCTGATTTCAGATCGTTTTCAATACAGTTCTTTGGGAACAGTTACATTTTAGATCCCAAAACAGTTTCAATTCGTTTTGAATCCGTCATGGGAATGTAGCAATTGTTATGAAATTGAATCTTGTTTACAGATTTTTCACAGTTACGAAATATTCTATTGGTTTTACCGTAACAATGGAATTATAGTGAATTTGCCACATACCTCCGGACGAATGGACCGAATTTTATTAAAAAATACCTCATTTTGTGGATATGAACCGAATGTAAAAATAGTTATTAAAAATATATGTATATTTAATCGAAATATTTGAACCTACGGTAGGTATTGGTACTCTTTGGAGTTGGTGTTAAAATTTCTGATATACTCATCATTCGAAATTATCTTAAGAATGTTAACACAATCCTGGTATATACGTCTTCGTAACCATACACTACATAAACATAGCGATCTGAAAATGAGGTAGCTATTGAATAATCATTCTAATCTCGATTATAACATATTACTCATCAAAATATTCGAAAAATTTAATTTAAAACAAATGTAGCGCAGAGAGAGAAGACCAAATTTACTAGTTGGCCCAAATAAGTTGTAAATAAAAATTAAAGAAACAAAGAAAAATAACAGCAATAAATTCTTAACATAAAATTTTGTAAAGCCTTCAAGTTTCTTTCTTCCACTGATCCACTTTTACCTTTCTTGCTTTGCAATTAAACATTGATACCTTTCCGAGTAACTAAAACAAGAAATCACTAACTAAATTTTAACTTAAAGAAACTTCGTGATTTACTCAGGTGATTACGAAGTGTTTCAGTAAGTACTATTTCCTCAATTCATCATTGCATGGAAAAACGAAAAGGTTCATTTCTATGGAGAAATTTAGGTCAGAAACTTTATTCATTTAAAAATTCTTTTTTTATCTTTAAAACTTTAGTTATAAAGCGAAATAAATATATTTCTCTCCTATGGAATTCAAATTTGTATATACAAATCGTTTATATTGATACAAATACAAACATAAAAGGTATGATAGATTTACAAACATATACCCATGTAAAATTAAAAAAGAACATGGAGGTAGAATAACTACGTACTTCATCACAACATAGTAGAAGATATGTTAGACATTCATATGTGAATTGTGTTCATATTTTATCTGCTTCATCTGAGCAAGTATGCATAGTCGGAACTTCACTTCGCTTTCAAAGAAGATACTTTTGTTTCTTATTCACTAGATGCGACTGTTAATACAATCAAAATAACGTTGTTGACATTACAAATGAATACAGCAGATATGTTATAAAGATAGACAACTGTCTGTTCTGAGAATTATAGAAAGTAATTATTTAACACTGGATTTTTCAGCGTAAGATAATACGACACACGAACATCTCAGGATTGTAGACGTCAACACAAATGTTACTTGATATACGAGTAGATAAGGTTGAGGTTATGTTAGGAACATGAAGCTAGGTTATGTTAGATTTATCAGATGCTGAAAATTCATGTAGCGGACACATGACGAAATGAACAGTTTCATTATTAAATAGTACAAATGTCTGTACCAAATTACAAAGGTATGTTCCTGTATAAGTAAATTTTGTGAAATAATAATACATTATAAAAGATTTTCTGTAAATAAAATTCAAAAATTATGGCAACCCCAAAGAAATTATGACCTCACATTTATTTTTGAAATATTCGTAAACTTATATTTTGAATTTTTACTGCCTGCCTTTTATCGATGATGAGTTTTATTTAGTAAATATATCTCAATTACTTTTTAATATCCTTACGAGTGCACATTTTGAACGAAATATACAGAGAATAGTTAAATGTAATAACCAATGGAGGTGGATGGGACATGTACAAAGAATGGAACAACATAGGCTAGCAAAAAGAATATTTGAAGCGAGAGAATCCGAAAAAGAAAAAGAGGTAGGTCCAGAAAAACATGGAGGAATGAAATAAGAAAGGCAGAGGAGACAAGAGGAATGAAGTGAAAAGAAGTACCAAGGCTAGCAAAGGACAGAAAACAGTGGAGAGACATATGGAAGAAACTACCCTAAATTCGTTCTACTCCGATAACCCTACATCAAAAAGTAGAAAGGTTCAATATTTGTGCATATATATGATTATTTTTTCGTACACATTAAGTTGAACATCATAATGTTAAAAAACAAAAATTGGAATTTAAGGATTTATTTCCATGAATGAAAAAATTAACTAATTTGTTATATCAAATATAGCACTGTACTTGAAGCAGACACTAATAAATTTTCTTAAAATAAGCAATTTATATATAATATTTTCATAATACGGTTTATTTTAGATGTAAAGAAAAATTAAATTCATTATGTGTTACATTTACTTTTTCCCGTATAATAAATTTTGAGATATAAAATTACTAATATTTTTTTTTGTAATATTTAGTAATATTATGCAACTTATGGTCACAAGTCTTGCTAAGTATAGATACAAATTTTGAATCAGAAATATTTAGATTCTGAATGACAATGTTTAATATTGATAATGACCACAACAATTTTTTTCAATGGTTTGGATATTTGTCTTGTTTATAAATTATATAGTAATCAAATAAAACTGTCTTATTTTTAACTCTTCATAATTCATTCTTTTCAGATTCAATTCATCCCAATTATGACAGAAGTATAATGAAGCATAGAAACATATTTGAATATTTTTGAAAACGTGCATTTAATTTCAGGTAATGTTTTTATTTACATTATTAATCTTGGATCTAAATATACATAGCATTTATTGTTATGAACTTTTATCAATACTCTGGTGTAGTTATGTATTTCTAAGACACTAAGACGGTCAGTGACTCATAAGTTTCCTGTACAAGCTAAAAAGATTTGTCCCAAATCATGATGAACAGTAACGGTAAACTGATGGTCAATATACCAGGGTTATAAGCTGACAATCTGCTGATAGAACTCTTCTCAAGAAAAGAGTATACTACAAGTTGGAAACAAAGCTGTCATCCCACAATCGCAACATTACAATTTAATCTGGCGTCCACCCCTTCAGCCTTCACCGATCCTATTCCACTAGCGACTAGCGCACTAGCACTAGCCTAATTCTATCTGTAATTCCGCGTCATAAATAACGTCTCCTTTGACCCCATCCATCACGGCGGTTCTTGGTTCAAGGTTCAGTGCTAATCCGGACTAAGCCGAATGTCCGGCAAGTAGGCAAATCTAGCTGGCAAGTTAGGACCGCAGCGACGCAGTTATCGCGGGCGGCGATGAAGTTGCAACCACATCATACTCGGCCTGACAGGCAGAGTTTCAGCGGGGAAGTTCCTCGAGAGCTTAGTAGGATGGAGATGTCAATTCAAGTCCGGGCGAATTGTTTGGAACGCTAGATGCTAGATGGATTTACGACTAGAACTTCATCATTTCAGAAACTGGATTCAAATTTTAATAGTTAACCATTATTCTTCTTAATTCATATTATTATTTCTACAATAATTTATTTTTTGTTTCAAAATATCCTTCCCTTTAAAGATCCTGAACGCTTTTAGCCCAACAATATTAATTCATAATTTATTTGGGAAATTTAAATTCAACCCTAATCTGATCCTGAACTTATCCGTGTGGGTACCAAATAAACAATCAAATTTCATATTTTGTGAAAATTTTAAGTAATAATAGCTGTGTGAGTTGGATCAATTCGAGAGCAGTTCTGAATTACTTCAAATGTACCGAGTGAATAAAATTAACCTACTAGGTTACTTAAAATTTTTTTATCTCCATTCTAAGCTATTTTGGTGTAAATCCTTTTTCTTAATTTCCAGTTTTTCTATATTTATTTTAATATCAACAGTCGTGTAATCAAAGTAAGAATGTACTCAATGCAAGTAAGTAAGCAACATAACATATAATTCGTTTATTTATTTTGTAGTCAATCTGTAATAGTAAAATACAAGTAAATTTATTACAAATGAAGAACTTCAGATATGAGACCTTGTTTTCTCTCGACTATTGTTTGAAATCTGAAGTACTTAAAATGTAAGTAGAACTGTCATTAAAACTTATGAATTGCAAATGTCTTTTCCGTGCTTCACAATGTAGGAAGGGAAAACTGTATATTGTTTTTTTATTATTTAACTATTTTCGCAGGAATGTTCAAAATCTACCCATATTATATAAATTGTACTGCAAAATTTGCTTGAACTCTTCCTATTTGCCATACAATGTGTTTTTTCTGATAGTAGTGATTTATTTAGTTATTTATTATGAAGATTCTGATTTATATTATACTACATTTATTTATAAATTTCTTGGATAAATCTAGCACTATAATCTAGCCGAAAAAAGTATAATGTACCTAAAAGAGGCCTTAGAAATAATAAGAAGAATAAAAATAAATAAGAATTTGTCAATATTATTGTTTGCATTTGCTATCTTTTTTCTTTTGTTTAATGACCAAATAAATAATAATGAAGGTGATGGTGATATTATGGAATGAAAGATACAAATAAGTCAGTCATTCATGCCTTCCTAGGTTACGAAGTCAGAATGTTAACAACTAGTTCAACGGGGTTAAGAATAATACTATTGTATATAAGTATTCGTAGATACTTATATATTCTACATGCATTTTTGAAAATTGAGTCCCAAAAGTATCGTCTTGAATGATCGATATTGGCATATTTCTAAAACATATCGAATGTCAAGTATCGAGGCTACGGTCCACCCTCAAACTCCTAATTTAAACTGAGTGTAGAGACTTGCATCTAGAATCTAATGAAACTTATTTATACCAAAATATTTCCGAGCAAAAATATCCCACGATGTTGTAAAAATCTGACACATCAAAATACTTAATAACTACCTGATTGGCAGCATTCCAGAAATAAGGAGTGCGAGTGCGACTTGCTCTTGGTAAAATATTCTCCACTTACATCCCGCTGGCGTCATCAGCGTCGAGTTACAAGGTCCGCCACGATTTGTTTGGCTTTGTAAACAGCCTTGTAAGGTCGCATTACACCCGGCAAGTACGCGCCGGCTACTATTACCTCATGAATGCCGCACTGCTGCAATGAATATAAATTGTAGAGATGATTTATGTACTTTGCTCATTTTTGCTAGTTTTTCTATGCAGCATATGCATGTATATCTGTCGGGATGATTAATATGGCCAGATTAATCTAAATGTTGCATTTAAAGCTGCTTAATAGACGCCCGTGTCATGGGCGTAGCTTCTGCATAACAAACAACACAACAGCCTTATTGAACCAAGAAAAATGAGTTGTATTGTTTACTCAAAACAAAGTAAAAGTTGAAAATAAAGTTTCAAATACATCGCGAACAAAAATAAATATTATTCTATTTCAGTTCGTATGTTCGTAACTTTATTTCCAATATTATTGTAATGGGACCCACATCTACAATATGTAGTTGTATGAATTTTATTACTTGTCAAGTATTTGAAAACAAAATATAGTACATATATGTTTACAGTACTATTTTGCTAGATTCGATATTAATAATTTAAAGATTTGAAACCATAGTAAAGAATATCATTTTATTAGTTAATATTGACATGATTACCAATTCAAAAATCTTTTAATAAAGTTCTTTTTCTGTGGCACGACGTGCTTATTTATTTAATAATAACAATAATATTAATGTGAAAAAAGTTTTTATTATTTTTTATATCCTCCTCTCGCGTCGGTAATCTTTTCAATCCTCTTTGTAATTTATCTATATTTTCTTTATAAATTTCTTTGATGTCAGTATCTTGATATCATAACAAAATAAGTTCAATAATAAAATTTTTTGTTATTGTTTTGTTTTTCTCTCGCCCTTTTTTTAGTTATAATATGCTCCTTATTTGTACAATTAAATATTTTTTAGTTCAATTTTATTTTTTATCCATGTTATTATGTAGTTTCATTACTAAATGGTTATGTTTCAGTTGTTTGCATTTAAAGATTCTGTATGAGAAGAGACGAGGCGAGAATTTTTTTCTTGCATCGTCTCATTTTAAATGTAAAATATTTTATCTTGTCTCGTTTATTTCTCGTCTCGAATATTATTATTTCGTCTTGGTCTTGAATTGCACCGAGATTTCTCGAGTTTTCAAGATCGAATATAGCAGGCTTTGTCAAGGACGCCATCTTATTTCAGTTGTTTCATAACTAGGAAAATGTCCCTAGATGTAGGAATATTGAATATTATTTGAGAAATTGGGAAGAAAATATGTACTCAGGGAAAAAATTATGACATTTGACGAAAAATAATTTTAAAACCTTGAGAAATAACGGCGAAATTATTGAAATTCGAAATTCCCGATTTTATTGTCTCGTCTCGAAGCTTTGTTTCTAAAATCGTTCTCTCGATATTTCGAAATAAGACGAGCGAGATTCGAGAAATATTTCGTCTCAACTGAATCACTATTTGCATTCTTTTTATTACATTTTTTAATAAAAAGAGAAGTACGGTACTATTTCGCCGATGTCCGAATAAAATGTAGGAACACTGTACCAATATTATTTAATTCTACTTCAGAAAAATGATCTCAAATGAATGGAACATTATAATAATGGCAGAACAAATTAAGAAATTTGAAAAAAAAGACAATATTTCTAAGATCATTGGATATTTTATGTATACCTTCTTCGTTTGTGTTTTGTAAAAAAGTCTTCTTCATCATGAATATGAAATGAAGGGACGAAAGGAATACGGCTAAAATTAGTTTGATTCGAGCAGAATTAATAGTCTACGTAAATGTTGACATGGCTTGACCCCTATTTTATAATTCAATTCTAGAAGCTGCTAGAAACATTGTGATTTCTCTGGTATATTTGACAAAGAAATAACTTAACAATAAAATAATAGTTTGCCATTTGATTGTCCAGACGAACGTTTTTTAGTTGCAAAATGTCCTCCTTTTTCGTATAATTTGGTGTCTCTAACTTTAGGTGTAATTCAATGAGTTCCCCTGTTCCCTGTTGCGTATGCAACTAAATGGAATATTCCATATATGAGTAATACTAGATGACTTTTGGTTTGTGATGTAGCGAGCTGGAGCACACAGGGGAACGTCAGAAGACTCGCGAGTTACAAATGATACCGCGAATCAGATCAGCTGTTGGCTCATTATTTTAATGGGCGCGCCCAGCCGGATAATGCGGATTGAGTCCGGACGCAGGAAAGGTTCCGATTAAATTTATTGCTTGAATTGATTACTGACGTGTTTTCAACGGAACTCAATATTACGCTGACCAATTGCTATTAGTTCGGGAATATGTTATTCCGCCTCTACTTCTTCATATCTCTCCACTCATCGTTATCGAGTAAACAAATTAACTTTCAAATTAAATTTAGACTTTTCAATCTGGCTGAATTAAATTTGTGGGAATTGAATTATTTACTCAATAAATTTCTGATGGAAAATCAAAGAAAAATAAAAGTGTCTTATTAGATTACGCCCAAATTCAATTTCATATATCATCTATGTCTAGTTCACAGTGTATTCTATAAAAACTCTATTTAAGTATAATTGTACACTGATTTCCACAAAACAAGACATAAAGTGAATTTTATTCTAATATTATCAAGTTCAAATGCATTCATTAGCATAAACTTTTTATGAAGAATTTCAGTTCATACAGGACAAAAAAAAAGAGTTCTTTTAACGAGAGATTTAATATATGTGCATGAGTGAAGCGAATGCTGCAAAATGATGAGTTTGAAAAAGATTCATTCTGCATTTTTGTATTTGGATCAGTTCTGAATTTTCTTATTCATATAGAAACAATTGTCAATGAAGACATATGACAGTAAATAATTTGATAATAAAAAGTATCAATGTGGCGTTTATTTAATAACTATACTACTTCTCAAAAACGTAAATTATTTTTACACTAGTGCAGAAAACTGTTACTTTCGTATTAAATATAATTTTTAAGAAAAATATACTTTTATAATAGTCGGTAAGCTTATATTCGAATAAAATTAGTATGACTATATTATATACAATATTTTAAGATTAACAATAGTAAAGTAGACTAGAGGCTGTTAAACACATTCTTAATAAAAGAATGTCAGTTTTCAGATTTCCAATTCAAGACCTGTATACAAAAATGTCTCTTCTTTAATATTTATAATTTCATCACATAATTCGCATTTGCATTTAACATTATTTATGACTAGAATAGTTATGAGGTCGTTAAATAATAAAATATGCTAAAGAATTTAATTAATAAATTCCTTTAACTGGTTACTATACATTGTGAATATCCAATGTGTATTTGGTTTTAAACTACATTGTAATCAAACTGTCTACGTAGAGTGCAAATGTGGCTTAATGATTATTTGAAGATTATCCCAATAATAGAAGTAAGCAATAACATTGCAATGTGGCCATATTCACAACATAACAGTGCTGATGTTCTATTCTGAATACACAAACGATAATTCAGCTTTATATTCCAGTACATTAGCGTAGCGTTTAAATAATATATTGCAATTCTTTGTCCAACGGTTATTAATGAAGTAATATATCCGTCAAATGAACAAGACAAGTTCGCTGCGCAGAACACTGAATCTTCCGCGGCCATTTGTAAACGAAATTAAAGTGTTGTTAAAAGGATTTGTACTATTTAATTTCCCAGTTGAGGAATTATGTTGTGTTGGCGTTGTTAGTATAAACGCACTTCATTTTATTTGTTGGCAGATTGTAATTTGTTTTTGCTATGTAGAAGCGGACAATTGAATCTTTTTTCTCTAAGCTTCATTCCGTTATAATACATTCAATATTATTCGCGCTATAATGGAAACAAAGCGTTAAGCGTACACCTTTTATAAAAAAGATGGAATAATAAATATAGAATAAACTTTTTATAGACATTACTGTTAACAAAAATAGATTCCACTGACGTACAAGGTGATGATTTTAGTTGAAAATAAAATTTTATCTACGAAAATTTAATTTTTAATTTATATTTGAGCTGTACCTAACTGCAATGATGATGTGACATAGAGATTCAAAAAACAAAATTTTATTTTTCAATTTTAATTGTTGTTTATAGTTCGAAGTTTTTTGAAAATACAAAATAAGAATATTTAGAAAAAAATTGATTAACTTTATTTTGAATTATTAATATAACTTGTGTTATTAAGATTATATTTGAAATATTCACTGACTACACATTGATATGTTTTATGTTTCTTTAAATTTTTCTACTCCTGTATAACTGTATCACCATTATTTCAATTTTTTTTTATTAATTGTAGTAGCCATATTTCAGGATAGTTCAATATGACTCATAATTCACTTTTCTCATTCACATTTATTTTATATATAGATAGCATCAACATTGATAAACAACAATGTTGATGCGATTTAAATTTAATGCTTTTGCATATGTTTATCAAATTTAAAATGTAACATTAAATATATCACTCTTTATTGACGCTGAAGTTGGAGACAATTTCATCCGCGAAACGTCCAAAGCAATAAAGATTATATTACTCTGTTGCAAACAATTGTCCTAATTATTGGATTCCCAAGGTCGTTTTCCTCTAAATTAAACCAAATACAGGATCCCATATAAATTAAAAATTGTTACAATCAAAATAGTTGAGATAATCAACGAAAAATATGACTAAATTTTTGCAATCAATAAAATAATTTGAATACTTTTAGGAGTTTTTCCCACAGTAATAATAAATTTAAATATTATTGAATTTGTAATAATGACATTATAATAATTAACTTTAATTTTTGCGACAACAAAATTTCGATTAGAAACATTAGTAATTTTGTTACAAGGTGTAGAATTACCATGAAATATGATCCATTTGTTGTAATCAAATACGTTTTTTTGGATAAATGTTACACGAGTTTCAAGTAGGTACTCGTAATATACATTTTGAATAAAAAAAATTGAAATTGAAATCGTTGCGGTCTTCAACATCGACTATGCATTAATGCAATGGGTTTTATTTAGGAAGTCATAACCTTATTTACTCAACTATGGAATATTTTGGGTGAAAATTTCTTCTTATACATAAATACGTACGACAAATGTGAAAATATAATTTATTTTATCAAATATTTCAATAAAAATGACTTGTTCTGTAATATTTGTTATCAGTAAATGCAAACTTAAATAATCTTATCAACGGTGCCACATACACCCCCAACATATTAAGCGGGACATGCTAATTCCCTACTGTCAAGGTTTAAAAATGTATTAAAAATGTTTCTAAAATTTTGTTTCTTGTTCATAATGTAAAGAACATTATATATAATCGGTTGTAATGAACACTAAATGCTGTCTGGAAATGAAGATATACAAAAGAACATATTGCTTTTGAATTAAATTACTTTTTAAAAGGCATTTGCATTTTCAATTATCATGAGACAGATTAATTTCGCACGATCATGCTGCAGATAACTAAAAATAAACAACGCTTAATTAATATAATCAACAACTAGCGCCGTATTGCAACATGAATGTCCTGCAATTCAATAAATCAGTTATTTTTAAAGTGTTGAAAATTGATTGGTACCGTTCAGTAACCAGTCCCAATATAAAATATTTCACACTTTAGTATCGGTGAAGTTAAAAGACCTAAATTCCAATTCCAGATGTTTTTAACAAAACGTTAAGAATTAATTCCCGTATTACAACAGATCTACAAGAAATAAATTGTGTTCAATCGTAAATAACATTGCAACACCGCATTCTTCCACAAATAATTAACTAATTATAAAAACTCACCAACCGACAACGAAATTGGAATATTGCGATCACTCACCTGAAACAAAACAAACAGTTAAAAATCAATCTCCAATAAACAGCAACCCACCTGGTTGATAATCTGTTCATTTACAGGGTGTGCAATACTTGCTGGCCCTGAGCCCACGTAATGGGAATGGATCATATGTTTACTCGTTAAGTCCAGCACTTCCGGTGTGTCAACAAAACCACATCCGGTCAATACCGGATACTATCATTTTCATCACGAATTCAAAACAGAGCAAAAGTTGGGCTGATGTTCACACAAGGCCCACCGCGTACATAAAACAAAGTTCATTTGAATTCTGTAAATAATAAATATTGTCACGCCACTTCCCTTTCGGAAATATCAACTTTTTTATCAAATACCAACGATATGTTCAATATTTTTCTAATTGTTTTCCAATGATATTCAAACATTGTATTTTTCACAAGGGTAATTAATTTTTAAATAATACTTGGACTAATGGAATCTGAGCTTAACAGAACTCAAAAACGAATGTGCTTCATTCGCCAAACTTATTTAGTACTATAATAAATATGTTTTAAAAACGATCTCAATTAAAAGTTAGCAGCAACATCACATTTGTTACAGCAACAGAGGTTACAGACTATATTGTGTTTCTTTTTATTTACGTGTTAATATGAACATTTTGAACTGTATGTTGATTAATAAAAATATTACTATATTTTTAAATTTAACCGGACAACATTAGATTGCTAATTACTGTGCACTGTGCTGCTAATCGAAATGGATTGTAGTGAAATTTCACCAAAATTAACAAATAGAATATAATTGTGCCAGAGTGGGTCAGAAGTGTCAGAACTAATTATAAGTTGTTAACTTATCACATATACTACTGTTTTTGATACATTATTGCTAGGAATTTTGTAAGGAAAAAGTCTCTAGTACAATTATGAACTTAAAAATTAAAAATCTTGTTAAATCATTGTTCTTAATAATTTACAGGTAGGTATATGTATATGAGTACGAGTACATAATATGATTCCGTGTTATATTTATAATATAATATAAATATGTATACATTAGAAGGTAATGTTACCTCCTGAAAGAACTATATGATTATGTGTTTACTATCTATTTACGATCTACCAGCTTACATTTCAACATTAGTAAATGTTATATCTTTCACTAGCATGTATACGTTATTATCTTTTGACTACTATATGAATAATGAAGTCTTATGTTGTATAATTGTGGTTAAAGATTTAGATCTACAAGTAAAAGCATCTGGACAGGATATTGATAAAAGAGATAAATAAGGAAAAAGGAAATATTAAAATACATATTTTCTTATATGTCCGAAATAGTATATTGTAGAAAAAGTGATATATTCCAGGATGATGGTGGGCATTTCGGGACGAGCTGTATGCGATCACCAAAAGTCCGGGAAGACATAATTTTTTTTCGACCAGTTTGTATTCAATACTTATAAAATAAATATGAATGTAGAGGGATGCTTTATCAGAGGCCAGGAAAAATATTCTCGGACTGTTATTTTTCGTAGACTAGCAACTACACAAAAATATCGGAATAATGCACTTTCCGGTCAAAAACAACGGAAAGGAAAAATAATTTATAATAATTTTGGAAAATATGTTATTTTCAAATTTACGGGAAATTTGATAAAAAAAAAAACAAAGTCGAGGCGCCAACAAACAACTTTTACCCGGGGTGCGCACAACATTTATAGACGACAATAAAAAATCTGCTGTTGACATTTGTTAAAGTCTATTTTATTTTTTGTAATGAAATAAAAAAAAATTATAAGCAAAAAACGAAAATTGAATAATTTACATTTTTGTTTATATCTAGCAATTTTTGGAAAAAACAAAATCATGTATAAAATGACCCCCAAATGAGGCAACTTCGGTATAATTTAACCGACTTCGTACAACATGGTTCTTGAGATCTCCTTGCTTGAACAGTTTCATTGATCACCCTATATAATGAGCAAACAAGCGGTCAAAAATTTAGACTTTGACAGATGTCAAATAAAAATTGCCAGCAGATACGTAAAACAACTATTTATCTAAGGGCTGCCTAAAAAAGATATTGAAATTCACGATGCACGGAAAACGCCTGTAGCTGTACAATAAAATTTTGTAAACAAATTCTCTATATAAATCCGAGCTAATTTTACATATTGCAACATTTTAAATTAATTTATTGGTGGTTTGGAGTATAAAACGCATGTATATACCGTTTGCCTCAAACAGTAAAACTGTAAATATCCGCTTGACATAAAACTAATTACATTTCCAATTCCATGATCTAAATTTCCAGGGATTGCGAAATTTCTCAACGATAACATTGGACCGCGATGCGTAGTTATAAAAATACGTATCCGCTATAAAATGCACAGGGAATGGACAATAAAACGCTGTGAAGTGTACGGAGCGACCCGGTGGTTTTGACAGCGCAGTGGTGGGCGCCGCGACGCCCGAAATCGCGTCGCAACTGTAGCTGAGCCGCTCTAATCGAATTCAATCGCCAATATTAACCCTTTACCACACATTATTAACGCCATTTCACTTTTATATTCACCACCAAACGCGCACAAAGCTGCACAGCCCACGAATTATTTTCAAGCCATAAAAGAAATTTTAATAGGATCCTTAATGCTATTCATTATTTTTAAATTGGGTTTCAATGAATTTGTAAAACGATTATTAGTTGCTACGCGGTCAAGTACGAAAGGCTCCAATCAGCTACGTTCAGTTTCAAAGATATAAAAATGCTATCTAATAATTAATATTTATATTTCACATAAAACTTTAAAAATAAAAGTATAATAAATACGATATATTTATTTAAGTATTATATAACGACTGATCCGCTTCTAAGGTCAGATGTAGTCGTATAACGGTGATATACTACAAATTAGAATAAACGAAATACATATGTATATTCATGCTTCTACGGAATTCGAACCTGCGACTGGTAGGTTTTGAAACCTGGTCGCTAATCACTACTGAAACGATGCTAATTAATATTATATTTCTGTATTATAATAAATTTATTTATAAAGATGCAATGTTCCAAATCAAAATGAACGGAATATAAGATCTGGTGTTCGATTCGCAACATCGCATCGCCAACTATTAGTCAAATGAAATAACTCTGAGTTCATTATGATGCCATTATAAGTTATAGAAATACTATTTCAAATTCCAAGACAATTTATTTAATTTAAATGTAAGTAAAAATTCTATGTTCCAACAAGGGAATGGAAGTAAATAGATATAATAGTAACAAATTATACGTAGCGAATTCTACAATCCCTGTTTTGAAAATATGAATTTATAATTTGTTTATCTAATTTAACATCTTAAACTCTGTATTTGTCTCCATTTAATAGTAATTGTTCTATTCATTTATTCCTAAATATACTCTAGTTATAATGTCACTTCCTTGTAATTCCTAATGTTATTACGTCCAGAATGTATTCTGGTTATTTAGAGTAATACAGTAACCCAGTGATTTAAGTTATTTATCCGGATGTAAAAAAATATATTGGAAGAGCTTGAAGAATTTGTTTTTAGTCATAAACGTTGTAATAACTTAACAACAAATCGTTGTACTTCACTTATTTCTTGTAATCGAATATTCGGTGTAAAAAGAGGCCGAATACCAAATAGTGAAAATATGGCCGAATAGGCCGAATACCGAGCAATTATTCGGCTTTGGTCCCATCTCTAATTTTTATGTTGCAAATATACGGAATAGTATTTCACCCGATGGGATTTGATGTTTGGCTCTCAGAACTACAGTCGGTTTCTATCCATTGGTCTATGAAATTAATGAACTATTGTGTAGGAACCTTTGATTAAACATATGTATAATATTATCCTTGCATAAAATAGGTATTTATTTCTGTATAACACAACCTAATTTTCCCAGCTCGATGCCCCCTGCAGCAAAACAAGCTTCCCCGTTACTGCCGCATTTTATCAGAGCTCACACGACCGTTAATACAACAATATCACACATCAGTGCACAATTAAGCGAACTAATTCGCGATATTTATGAATTAATTATAGCTGATTTCCTTGCGAATGTTTGTGTCATTCCATTACCCGGGCCGGGGGAGTGGCCCGCTACGAGGGAGTCCGGTTACCGCACAAAAACCGCCCCGGAAACCGCGTAACCGATACCTGCTACCACGGCTAACTATATTCATTGCCATGTTACCAGCTCAGCTATGACCGACTGATGTTTTGTGCGCAAGAAACTGATTTATGCATTGTCTTGCTGTTAAGTTTTTACTCTCTTGGTACACTGCACTATAAATAGGTTAAAGGAAAATGATTTATTTATAACTGGACATTGATTTTTAATGGTTGGCACAAAAACAGAAACGGTGCAGTAAAATATTGATTGTGAATTGAATTTAATGGGCAATCATATAAAATTATGTACCAGATCATTACTTCCTCTGTAATGCAATCGTTTATATAATTAAAATAAAACTAACTTAGTAGTTTGGCTATATCAAAAGAATTAATCCGGAAATATTAGTAAAGGTAATTGAAATAAGTAAATTCAAAAAGAGAGATATAAATAGAGAGAACAATAATAGAAAGAAGAGAAGGAAAAACATGAAATGATTTGAAAAAGGAGAAAATAAAACTAATAAAAATTGAAATTGACTCTAAAGTATAATAAAAAGTATTGGGGAAGCTTTCAAAGCTCAAAGTAATAATAAAAAGCTCTCGTTCAAACTCTAATTCATAATTACAAGGATAGTATTTTTCTGTTGGTCATTCTTTCACTAGGACTATTTACATTTATGATAAATAAATTTCAAAGAATTTATTATAAATAAAAATGTGTTCTTCAGTTGTCAAAGTTTTCGAACATGACCGAAAACTGGTTGCTCGAAATGAGTCACACTAGCACAGGAGAAAAATGGGCTCTGATCACAATTTTTTAAATTATTACTTTTTTCCATAAAATAAGTTTTGTATTTCCGTTTTAAGATACATAAGCGACAAATAAATTGTTATAAATTCCATACAAATTCCACAGAGCCGCATTATACAACTGTGATACCACAAAACAAGAATATGAATATGCGGGAAGAGCCCATTGTTCGAAATGAAAAAAATTGTCGAAAATTGACAAGTTATCGTCGCGCTTAACCCAACAACCCCCTCCCACCCACATTTACGTAAATGAGTAATATTAAATAACAATTGCAGAACAAGTGAATTAAATCAATGATTTTTTTTAAATCAATGTAATTTAAATCTGATTTAAATAACGAGATTTAAATCAATGCAACCCTGAAATCAAATATTATGTCTTATTCAACTTATTTTTAAAAATAAAACTGTAGCCCAATAATACGAAACAAAACAAACTCTACTCGTATTTTTTACATTTTTATAAATCTATACAATATATTTTATAAGCTTTCATTTTGATTTTATTGTAAAATTATTTTGCAACTACTCTACATACATTTAAAAAAATAGCTCATAGTTATGTATATGTAATACATATATGCTCTTTAAAAATGTATTAAATATTATTTTATCATATACGAATGTAGCTCAATTTTACATTGTTTTAAATGTTATTTTATACGGTACAATAGAACTTTTCAAATTATTAATGTATTATTAAAAGGGTTACTCGGTAGTCGCAATTATTTAATTTCTAGCTTTGTCGGACAGTACATGAAACAAATGAGAATATTAAACTATACACGCTGCTGTGGGACTAAATAAAATTTATTATATTGCATTAAGCGTATGTAGGTTTTTAGATCGATGAATAATGAAGAGGATTATGTTATAATCCGAGTACAGTAATTAATAAAATGTTTAGGGACGTCCGTGTACATTCTGCTGAGGTATTATAAAATAACACGTAGTAGCGTCATCCTAAAATTACATTCAATTAACAAAATTAAAATTGCATTACGCATTACGTCACTCTGACCTCACTGTTAAATGTACCGTGCCTTCTATAAATAAAGCAAAATTAAATAAAACTGTTTTTTGCTCCACTATGTGTAGTTCTTTCGCTCTTTTCGCGGTGCGCGGCGTCATAAACAACAAATGTAGCTCGTTTCAAGAACCCTGAGAGAATAAATAAACTCCAAATATACCGGAGAAAGAGGTACAGCTACTATTAACGTCCGTACTTATATAATTTCACTACATTTTATTAAAATAATGTGAGTCAGTACCACAAACTTTATGTAATAAAATAGTTATGACACAAGTGCTATATTGTAAGGCGAAAATTGTTAGGTTATTTTTGTCACGCTTGATACACAAAATTTTATCGTAAGTAATACGAGTATAACGACAGCCATGAATGTATCGGTAAACTTTACTACTTAGTAATAGACAAACGACTGTCAAAAATTACGTTTTTTTACTTACTAGGCTAGATATCTTTTACTGTTAACCTTTATTTGACATGAGAAATTGTTGTTTACTACCATAATCACTTAGATCAATAAAAAATTATTATTGACATAGGTTGATAATAAAAACAGTCACAAAATAAATTCATATATTGTTTGTCTCATTAGACTTACGAAAATATTTATTATGGATTTACAAATTACATTTGCTTATATAACTTAAATAAATAAATCAAATAAAAAGAAATCAAGAATCAAATGTAAAGTCAACAAACTGCAAAGTCAGATATAAAAATAAATGCAGCCTATTTCATTTTTGTGCAAATTAAGAAAAAAGTAAATATTCTTGTGAAAATCTTCGTTAATATCAATGTAAGTAAGTAAGATTGGGATTTAAATGCTAATTTAAAGACCAGTGCCATACGTCGGGACACAACTTGCCACTAGGCTAATGATACTCTTCTCAAAGACCTTGATGTACAAAACACTATTAGGTCACTACAGCGAAGCTGGAATGATTAAGAATCATTCTTGACTCGAGTTGTCGTTACTTCGCAGGAATTATTAGTCAATTTTACGAATTAATTGTATTTATTTTATTATTTCACCAATGACAGACTGTTGTCTTTTGCAAAATGATATTGAGAATTTGGTTCCTTGGTCTCAGAAATCAAAATTATTTTTTAATTTCAGCAAATGCAAAATGATGAGCTACCTTATAAACTTGTAACACTGTTTTTTGCTTTATTGCTAAACTTGACAAGTTGTGCTTTTGGAACATTACGCCGAAAATTGTACGTTCTTACTGTTTTCATTTCATTAGGAATAGCTGTCAGTGTTAAAAAATACATATTGTCATTTTCAAGTTGCGAATAATAACTACAGATTTCATTACATTCTTTCATATTTTTGTAGTATTTTTAAAATTCCATTGTATGATCTTGCACTGAATTTCTAAGAGAAAAAATTAGTCAACTTCCTGACTACAAGTTTAATTTTCAAATGTGCTAATCACTGAGGCATAGTTCCCGTAGTTAGAAGTACAATATTAAAATTAGCTCAGCACTGTGAAGTACAGCACTTAATTTTCTTAAAAATAGAGTTTCTTGTAAGTTTTATTTTCCGCTTATACAAGTTTTTTGAATATTTAATTTGAATACGGGTTAAAAAACCTTTGTAGCGTAATAATCGTGTATAAAGCCAGCCAAAAAGGTTTAAATATTTGTATCTATAATCATATGTAAAAATTTA
Organism: Stenolophus ochropezus; assembly: GCA_035578165.1. Lineage (NCBI taxonomy): Eukaryota > Metazoa > Arthropoda > Insecta > Coleoptera > Carabidae > Stenolophus > Stenolophus ochropezus. Next base: position 17,318,676 of record JAQOWZ010000010.1, on the reverse strand, counting down.
TATTTTTTTCCAAAACAACGCACTTTTAAACAAGTTTCAGTTTGAATGGCAACAATAAATTGCTTGATAACAAATATATAGGTATTTCATTGATTATAATAGTAAAAGCATTTTACATGAATAATGGAAAAAATATGTACAAAATTCTTTTTTACAAACAATATCAAATTGTAATAACAAATTAATTATTACAAAAAACACAACCGCTACTCTTGAATTTTGAATTGTTTGTCTCAGCCCATACACACAAGGACCTCATGGCATTATCGGGTTTTACTTAACATTCTGATGTATATCTACGACATATCCACTTTCAATATTTTCATACGATGAATGTAAATTAAGTAATAGAACTGTTTTTTTTTATTTGTTCGAATACAATTACATTTCAATATTGTCTTTTTCAAAATAACTTCCTTGGGAAGCCACACAGTTTATCCGTTCTGAGGGCAGTGCCTGGAACTCGGATACTGGAATCACCTTCAGCTGGTCAGTTATAGCCATTTGAATGTTTTGAAGAGTCCCAAAATGAGCTGCCCTGAGGTGATTTTTCAATCTCGTTAAGAGGAAAAAGTCACAAGAATTCCAGTTAGGCGAATAAGGAGGCTGAGAAACCAGAAGAATGTTTTTACTAGCCAAAATCTTATTTTTTTAAACAATATTTGTGCACATTTATCTCATCCTCAATGAATTAATCAATTACATCAAATTTAACTCTTCCTCAATCATTCAGTACTGTCAACCGACGATCTGAATGATGAAGATTCCAGATTCTGTCGATATTTCCATCAGTTATTTAAAATGAATGCCTCTTGCTGCTTGTTTCTGATAATGTCTAAAACCACCGAAAAACCTTATCCCTTGAAATACCTCTGTCTCAGTCCCAAGTCTAAAGCAAATGCTGATAGCACACCGTTGTTTGAAATTGACGTTACTCATTTTTAGAACGCACAAGAAAAAACTATTTTACAAAAAAAAGTCACAAATAACTAACTCGTACTGAAAGACATACCATGTTTACCTGCCTCCTCTCCATGTCTCGCGTCTCAAGTATTACCAGATGGAACGCTAGGTTTTCAATTTTATTACTTAATTTACCTCGTATATACACATTAATATTTCTAATACACTTTAAACGATTTTCATTAATTATTACTTCACTATTGCAACTTCATTAGATTAAGTGTTTTTGATACATTTATTATTATTACAAATTTTAGAAATGTTCGAAGGTAATAAAAGATATTTTCCGATATTAGAGTTGCAGGTGAATAACCTAAGTCACAACACAAACATTGTCAACAAAAAACCATTAGATTATATTTCCACATCATGTTTCACAAAAGAAAAGGGAAGTAATTATTATTATACATCATATATTACTGTCAAAATTGCTACACTTTAGAAATGTATATTGAGGAAGTCCCAGTATGAAAGCCTTCCCGCTTCCCGCGAATTCCAAACAGCGGAACGTGTATTGGCGATATATTGTGAAAGAAGTGAAATGTCACCCGGTGTCCGCGCCGGGTAGGTTAGGCAGGGCGGGGGCGGGGGCGGGGCGATGAATAGCGCGATCGGAAGTTCCGGGCGCGCGCTTGGCTGCTCATGTGCGTCTACTGCTGCCCACCGTGCCTTACTGCCATCAAATTTCCCGGAATTTCTAACACTACTTCAAAAGTGTTTGCGCCAAGCTGTTGTTCTTCTACACTATGCTGTTTATGCAACTATTGAAATTTAAAAGCAAGAACACTGCACTGCAAACAAATAATTAAAATATATGTATCGCACTATTTTTTGTTGATTTAATTGTTGTAGTGCTTTACAATAAAAATATTTTATATTTCCACTTATAAAATGATTTACTTCAGTAACAAGAAGAGGGAGGGTACGAAAAGTATGAACACATTATGCTCCAAGGCATGCTCTGCGACTGAAGATTTCTCAGTCTGGTTCAATCTAATCGATTGTTGATGTTCAGTTAATCTTGTAGAAATAGTTCTACCAGTCTGACCGATGTACACTTTTCCACAGACGCTAGGAATCTGGTAAATTTCAAGATACGAAAATTATTTCAATATCTACATCTCTCAACACAAGATTAATTAGAGATTTTTAAACTAAGAATATTAATCTCAATTTCAACGATGGTTTGGAAATTAGTACAGCAAGGCTTCCTATATTAAATATGTTATAATTCGTTTCTTAGTTACTTGTTTAATTGTTTTGTTGTAATTGTCATTATACTGAAGAAGGCAGCAGTTTATGCTGCCGAAACTTTGGGTTTAATAAAAATTACAGAACTAAAACTAAAAAAGTTGTTTTATTCTTTTATAATGAAAAGATTACTGAATTTCAAGGAATAATTCTGACACATATATTGAATTAACAATAAAAAAATAAAAAAGCCTTTTTAAATAAATTTCTCACGATTTATTACCAATGCTGGATGCGTCAGACATGGTTCATCACAAATATCAGTAATGATCTATTTATGAAGAAGGATTATGATATATTTATATCCTTTTAAAAATACTTTTTATTTTAGAATGCATGGAAACATAAAATTTTAATAATTTTAATACCGCTGAAACAATTTATATATTATACTAAATGTTTCCATTTTAAATATGAATATACGAGTACATGTAACAACGTAAAAATAAAAATTTAAAATAAATTATACTTCTTTCTAGAAACAGGCAGAAGTTAAAATGTCAGTGGAACGTTTAAATAAAAATAGAACTACATCAAATTCATACAGGATGTTAAACATACAAAAACAAACACCGCGAAACCGATGTTTCTCGTTTAAACATGCATGACCGTAAAATAATTAAAAACTGGTACATAATTTATTAAATAACAATTTTTATTTTTGCGGCAATATTAATTACATTGGCTAATGAAATAATCCATTTAATCTTTTAGTTAAACTGACTGGCAAAATATACTATGAAAACAAATATTCAATTAAAAATTTTAAAAAAATGTATATGTAACACAAACGTTGCAATTGTTGTTTACTGTCACAAACAATCCAGCATTAATACTAATTAACAAAAATAATTTAAAACAAACGAATGAAATTAATCACAAACAAACAAAAGAAATACATAAATAATTTAACTCAATAAATGACTATATAATAATTAAATTATACGTCATGTACATTGATGGTATTAATTAATAAAACCAAGTCCACACTGGTTAAAATTGCTTTTCATCTTCAGTTTTACGTCCCATTTACACAGCTAAACACCAGCACGAATCTTGATTGCAATCTGGAGTATTTATATATAAAACAGGGCAAGTTTATTGCCATAAAATTCCGCCGAAGCCTTCCTGATCGTATAATTAATCACATCGAAGATTAATCGTTCATAAAATGATTTCTTTTTTCATGACACATCAATTTATCTACGACGGGCGTTTATCAGAGAACGTATATAATCTGGAAGTTTGTGACACTCGCACGTTCTAAAAACAGATCCTCACTGGTTTATTGGGCGACACGGGCGCGCTTGTGGGAGGGATCAAGGGACTCTTGCCCCACTTATAACTTGCCTTAAGGCTAGTTCGCACTAGGCTAGTAATACAGTCGAGTAGCGTGTAATTTAGTAACTAGAACTAGAAAGTGTTAGCAGTTGTCAATCGAGTACTAGGCTTCTAGTGAAATAATAAAAAGGGTGCAACGCAACAAAGTAAATAATATAATAAAGCTTATTGCAATGAATATTTTTGAAGAGGTGAAAGCAAGGCAAGGCCAGATGACCTAACGGCGGTTAGGTCATCTGGCGCCCTTCCGAAACTAATAAAATGGTGCCCCTTTTTAAACATATTTTTTTAATTCTCGTATTTCGAACAATTTTATTAAAATAAAAAGAATATATGCTTTAAATAGTAAACATTTATTTAATTAAAGTGGTATGTATATATTAACAAATAAACCTTTTTTGATCATTTATTTAATTGGATCCTAAATCTGCAAGTTTTAATATTCACGAAATTATGAATTATTTCATTCACGTTTACTTTATTGCATATGTCATTTTCAATTGCGATCATTGCAAGATTGATGAGCCGATTTTGAGAGATGGTTGATCTTAAAAGGTTTTTTTATAATTTTTTATCGCGAAAATGATCTCTTGCCATTTGCAATACTAACAGAAAGAATTAATAATATTCTTAAAACAATACAAAAATTTGGGAAAGACAAATCATTGGACCGCATAAATTTTGAAGTTTCCTAAGAAGAATGCGATTTACTTAAATTGGATGCGGTGCCGAAATAATACACATTTAAAAAAACAGGTGTAATTCTTGAAAGGTGTTATAAATAATATGCCCTGCATGAAGATTTCAAACAATAAGACATTCAAATCCGTTAATTAGACAAAAAACGCCCCATAATGTAAGTACGTTAATTACTGTTTTTTGAAAAAAATCCATCATTACATATATAAGATCACTTCCTGACGCTAAATAAATAAGTAAATACAGAAATATAGAGTAAAAAATATATCGAGCACGCTTAACTACGTTTAGATTCAGACTAATGAACTCCACTTAAAAAATATGATCGAACTTGTTTAGTACATGATCTAATAAACAGTGGTGGAGGTGCTACTCACTCGACGAAATAAATGAATTAGCTCTACTATTACTTACAAAACTACTCGACTAAATTTTCGTACTTCATATACGTTTAGTTACTAAATTACTAGCTTAGTGTGAACTAGCCTTTACTCTTTGCTTGATGAACGAGCCTTTTAACTCGGGATCAAATCAGCGGAAATACGTTCGAGGAATTTTGTTTTATTTCTGAAGATATCGTACGGCATCTCCTACATCATTAAAAGAAATTTGGCTCGGTATGTTTATAAGATTTGAAGTAACTCTAATGATCGTTTTCAAAATATTAATAGGCGTACGACTGTAACACGCGTTCCTACTCTTCACCGCCTACGCACGGTTTTTTTTTAATATTTATATTCCCAAATTTTCAAACATAAGCAAATATTTTCTTTTCTTATACTATTGATCATTTGTAGTATTAATATAATATAATAAAACATTTTTAATAGAAGTTATCGTAGCATAGAAAAATTAAATGGTTTCAAATATTATCAAATAAGTTTCATTATTATACTTTGTGTCTGTGTGTGAATGTGTGACAGAAGAGTTGAGCTTTGCGGATGGGAAGAGTGTTAAATACGTCATAAAACAATGACGTCACTAATATGAGAAACGATAACGGAGTTTTTGAGAAATTTTTTTTTAAATAAATTAACATTTAAAACTAAATCTAAAATTAAAAAGAATATACTGTAATGTGTAATGTAATAATATGATGAACAAACGCCAAGAAGACTACCCGTTTCAATAAGGAGTTCCAGTTCGGTATAAACAAAACCACTAGAGTACTGAAGAATTTGTTTCAATTTTGTAAACACTACCGTGGAAAGATAAGATACATTTTTTCAGACATTGCTGATCTGATTTATTTTACTTAAATCCTAGTTTTTTTTACATTAATTAGCGTCAAATTTTATAAAAAAAATAACAATTTTAACTATGAAAGAACCATTTTTTCAACATAGTATATGACATACTAAGAGTTGTAAAATGCAAATTATATAATTTACGAAGTGGAAAAGTTACACAAGAGCCGAAAAGCGAAGAGCGTAATTTCTTTACCACTCGAATTATGTAGTATACTTTTTCTACGACAATTATTTGACTGTTTTTCAATCACACCAGGATCACAGAATACACAAAAATAATTGACACATCACTAGTAAATAGCATTAAATACAAAACAACTGTGTCAATCTGTCAACCTCTGAATAATAAATTGAAACCATTTACAGCCCAATAAAACAATACTATATAAAACATTTCGTGTTTATTTTTTCATTAGTGCTAATGTTTTAAATTAATCATAATTAATTTTGTCTTTTTATACTGCTAACATAATTTCGGTAAATTAAAAATTTCCTAACTGGGCGATGGCGTATTTTACACACAACATTTCGTAATGTGACACTTAGATTACATTAATGGTCATGGATATAATAAGTTTTTACTTATACTTATAAACAAATAATTAAAAATTTTAAAAATACGTAGAAACCTCGGCTAGAGAGCGGTTCGTCGTATCCTTGTGTTAACTATTTCCGTTTCACCTATTATACTTATAGCTACTTCTTACGTAATAGATACGTCATATTTTTTAGTAAAGGTATATCTATGGTATGGTAACTATGTCGAATTAATCAGTTGACTTTGTTAAGTGCAATTAGACATAAGATTATTAACATCTGTACAAATATTTTGTTTACTTTTTACACGTGAAAGAAAAATTATTATTATTCTTGATATTTCTTATGAAAACATAGGCTCAAGTACTTTCATAAAACTAAGTTGATTGAACCTTAACCTAACAATCGTACTGGCCAACAAACTATTATTTATCAGATGAACGTATCTATTACTTAGAGCAAAAATCATCATAAGTTATGGTCAAGAAAACAATAGACGAATCTATATAACAAAGCATACAAAAATAAACTCAAATATTTGTGTTGCGGCCTGAACAGAACAAATCCCCTAGATTATGACGATTGCACGAAAATAAATACCACATCGGAAGCTAATAGACACAGTAAATATTTTTGTAACGGAAGACTTATCTAAACCCGTAATTGCTGAAACTCGAAACGGGAAATCTCTCAAAAACAAACTGTTATCTTCAGCGCCATATTAAATTGCGTTATCGAACAAATTTAAAAATAAATTAATTCCCTGTAAAAAATCTACAAGACAATTAAAAATAGAATTGGATAAAAAGCTGTGTAGATTTTTCAGATTAACGAATAACAGATTGCGAATTATAAAAAGCAGGCGCTGGAATTACCCGAAGAGTACAAAGTGTTCACGAACAAAAAAGGAATAAATTCAATTTAATCGAACACAGAATCGATCATGCGTGAAAGCTCCGAAATCCGGGTGTAAAGTCGTCTGATAATAGCCAACTATTTACAAGAACGAGATGCAAACGAGAATCGCTGAGAGAGTACAGTCACATTCACTGCATAATTCGCGAATTTAAATTCATGTTCCAACTTCGCTTTACCGACCAAATATTATTCCGATAAAAATTAATTACATATAATAAGCGTGCACTCTTTAATCTTTCATACTTAACTAATATAAAATTACTTAAACGACAAAAAGCTTTAAAAATTAATATAAATTAAAGTGTACTTACTTATCGTTTAATTATGATTTTATAGCAAAAATTATTTTTAATTATTACTTCAATATCCATATTAAAACGAACAACGGTATACATATGTATATCGTTAATAATTTTATGTTGTTTCCTTCTCTAGCTGTATAACAATTTATTAAAAAATGAATGTATGTATTTATGTACTTATAGAAAATAAATAGTTTCAATACAAAATAGGTAATGAGAACTATGTAAATATGTGTTTAACATCAACTGCACACATTGCACAAGAAACTTCATATTTGCATATAATGTTTTTATTGCATCCACTCTATTTACTTTACAATAATAATTATTGTAATAGCCTCAACGACAGTCTAGGTCAGGGATTGGAAAAGTTTTTAGATCACCTTTTACATGTTTAACTGAAAATTCACAAAGCGATACAATATGTACTGTAATAAGAAATTCCCGAACTTTACTATAATAATATATTAAAAACAAGTAAAAATATCTATGTCATGACACAAAATGGTACATACATAAATTATGAAATAAATATAAACCGAAATTAGGATGATAAATTTATTTTAAATGAAGTGGTGAAATGGGCGAAAAACTGGCGTATCAAAATTAATGGAAATAAAACTGTTCACGTCACATTTATAAAAAGACATGTCATCCGCAGTAACAGTTAACAATGAAGTAATATCCTAATAGACAGAAGCTAAATACATAAAGACCGTACTTGGAAGAAACATATAACATACAATAGGCGGATTTAAAAATAAAAAACTCTATTACCTTACAGGAAGAAAATCAAAATTACCAGTACACTGTAAAATTCTATTATAAAAAGAATAAAGCTACAATTATTCCCATATGGATATATGGAATACAGTTATGGGGTTGCGCGAAGACAGGTTTTAATATAAATGTCTACGTTTAATTGTAAATGCTCTGTGGTATGTCATAAACGAATTAATACATTCGGATTTAAAAATTAGAAATATTAGGAGTCTAATAGAAACATACTCTACTCGATATGAAAATCGCTAACATAACCATATAAATAATTTAGCGCTAAATTTATTAGATATTTGATCAGAAATAATAAGATTGAAAAGAACTAAACATCTAAATTTGGCATTTAAATTATGAAGTGAAAGAACAGATTTTAAATCTGATGTGGACTTAAAAAAAACCTTCGAGCAAAGAACCCTTTAGACACCGCTAATTACAATAAAAAGAGAGGTGCACAACTATATTCATTTTATAGCAGTCCCATATATGTACAAAATTTCGACATTCTACAGATAACCGTTTTTAAGTTTACTTCCTACAAGGGCAAAAAATAAACCATCATCATCTGTTGCATCAGTACATGTAACAAGTAAAAACTATGTAATTCGAACTAAAGTTTACTTGCACCTTATGTTTGTTCCAAAATATCAAACCAGAGTAACCGCAGTTACCTTTTCAGTAACCAGGTACATTAACGGAACACTGTTCCTGAAGGTTTTTTTAGTGACCATAGTAACAGCGATAGATTGGCGGTTCTGGTTATTTAGTTTTCACCGTTTAAGGTCTGATAAGCAAACGCTTATTGTTGCATTGGTTATTTGTGAGAACACTCTTTGTGCGTAATTCTGTAAAATACATTATGTAAAAATATTATTTAAGACGCTATTGTTAATTATTTTGTCCAATAAATTCATCAACTTCATCTGAGGTAGCATATTACTTAAAAAAATACTATACCTCCATAATCTACCAAGAACAATACTTTATTATAAAATGAATCATGCTTTGAATATTCTGACAGGTTTTGTGATGTCACTTAAGAAATAAGCATCAGTTACAGTCTGTACAGCTTATAGTTGAATTTGAAACACAATACCCAGTTCTAGTAAGACTACATTGATCATATAAACCACAGTGCTGTTTATTTTTTCATGAAATACCCAATCAATGTGACGGTTAATATACCAGTTTGTTCCCTTGAAAGAATGGTCCAATGTAGAATTCCTTATTCGTTCACCCCTGTTCTCATCAATTTCTCCTACAAGCATCACAAATTAAAAGACAATCAGGAGAAGAGGGAAGAAGGAAGAAGAGAGCCAATCTGTCTGCAGGCTGGCAGGACAGAACTGATCCTGCACGAACTTATTCCTGCGACTCCTCGCCCATATATCTCCTTGGCCCGACCCGCGCTTGTCTCTACTTAGCGTCTGATCTATGTTAATTAACATTCGCCTTCCTGATTTGAAGACAGATTTACGGCCCAAAGTTTTTCTCAAAACGCAAATGTAGCGCATGTTTTCACGCAACGAACAGCTATTTGTAATTTGTTGTCTTGGAGAAGCTAGTAATTTATTTGAATACTTTTTAGACATTGTTCTAGGAAGAAAATAAAGTTTGGTTATGTACAACCAAAACTGCAGTTGTTTTTGTTGCATTTGCAACCAGTCAAAATGAACTGCAATATATTTGGAAAATCAATACAATCTTTATACATATTTCAATATTTACAATCCCTGCACTCGAAATCATGGTGTAGTATATCACCATTCCATGACTTCAGAAATACAACCTCAAAAAATAACATTACGAAACCGTATAAGTACTTCTAGTTTTTTTTTTTTGTATTTTTTCGACAATTTTTAAATTTATTAAAATTTCGTAATTTGCTGCACTCACATGATTTGAAGCCACGATCCGTCACTAGTTTCTATACAAATTTACTTGCATTTTGCGGTGTAGGTTGTCAGTCTACATATTTCGCTAGGTATCTACAGCGTGGGTAAGATTGTAATAGATTGATTATACCTGTTATTTTGCATCTAAAGTAATAAAAACATCACGTAATTTTTTTATGTTTTTGCAAATTTCACTGAATTGTGCTATTAAAATTTAAAAATCTGTGTAAATCAAAATGTTGGAATACATGTAGTATGACCCTATGCAATATGGTCACTCAGCTTTTAGTCGAATAGTTTTTTTTTTACCAAAAACTGTTAAATGTCAATTACTACACTTCACGGTATGTATGTTCTCGTATTTGAATAAAAAAATAATAATTAATAGAAAAGAATCTACTACATTTTCTTGTTAAATGTGCTTTTATTTGCATAACAAGTAGGTACTTACGATTTTACGATTCTGAATTCAGGGAACTTATTGAAAAATGCGCAATGCTTACCTGAAACAAAAGCATAACATTAATATATTTATTCAAATTCCCTGTTATCACTTATCAAATATAAATTGACAATATGTAGTTTGTGTATAAATAAACTTCTAAATAAAAAAAACTAAAAACGACTAATGTCTCGTAATGGCAGAATAATTCATTAAAATTGACATTTAGACGTTTTGGCAAGATAACCCATAAGATTGGCATACATATCCCACTAATAGACTAAATCTAACCGCTAACCTACACGTAACTGCAAATTTAGCAATATTCATCAAGTTTATTTTTCTGTTTTGTAAGTTGATAAATAGTTAATATTTGAACTACAGACAATAATAACTTTGTAATGATACTTAAAATATTTTGTGACGGCACGTGTTAAAACCATTTACAACATTTCCGTCGTTAACACTTTGAAAAATTAGTAAACATCAAATTAAAGCGTCTTAAATAAATCAAGATTCCCCGGATAAAAAATAACCACATTCCACCTTATTTATCATCCACAAAGCAAAACAAAAAAATTGGCAAGCCCCCAAATCCAACACTGTGAATGACACACAAAACAAATAAAATATAAATTTCCTTTACGATCACAGATTCCCGGTTTTTATAAATCAAATAATATTCCTTGCTATCTATTGCCTTCAGATATAAATAGGACATATAAATATGTATGTTTTGTTGAGTCATCCTGAATGCCAAACACATCCATATTATTTTTTCCTACAGCTGGTATAAAATATTTTAATGATTCATGTAATGATATAATTATACCTAACATTGCAGACCACTTTTTCAGTTCTTTTTTCACGTGAAAATCATTATAAAAGTACAAAGTACATAAACGCACGAAAATTGTGATGTATTTATCATAATTTGCAGAAAATGTCATAATACTGCATTTAGTTGAAATTTATTTAATACAAGGTCGAGAATTTGCTGTTTATTTTCAAGGAATTTTTATTCTAGTTCTACATACTTGAAATGCCAAAATTTGTAAACATGTGGTTCGAAAATTTGTTATTATAGTTCACAGCTGTTACTTACATTCTGTTAGATCTACTAACATCGAGAAAAAAATTAATGGGGAACCTGTCTAAACAATTATGTGAAAATGAACTTATTTAGTGAGGATGCTTGTATAAATTAACAGTATACAAATAAATTTTTGAGTTTTATTAGGAAGTAAAATATAAACCTGCAAATTAAGCTAGCATAATTTTCTTTTCATCAAGTAGAACTCATAATAATTTAGAACAGTACGGCGCACTAACGACAAAATAATTACAGAGTCACAGTTATTTACTTGCATATTACACCTACATTATTCGCACAATATTTCGCAGATAATTTCATATAAAAAAATTGTTGTTGAAAATTTCATGCCATCGTCTCATATATTTTTATTATTCAAAAGTAAAATATCAAAATGCACAAATAAGAATCTGTCTTTTCTTTTAGAAAGAGGTAAAGTTTGCGCAAACAAATATTGATAGATGATGTATTTTTAGAGCTTGAAATAGAGAACCAGTGAACATCTTGAAAATACTTGCAGTCGGAATCAAACAATATATAATATCATTTAACAAGATGTTTTTGAATCGAGTGCCGTTTAGTAGAACATACAATAAAAATTTGTATACTGTATTAATCTACAGCTATTTTATGGTAATATTACAAGTATATTAATGTTTTATTTTATATATCTTTGACACTACAACAATACGGATCATAATAAAAAATATTTCACAGTTTTGTTAGCAATCCTAAATAAAAAAATAAATAAGCTATATGGACCAATAACCAATCGCCAATAAAGTACGAGTAGGTTATATGACGAAAAAAATATAAAATTAAATTAGTTTAAATCAAAAATACTGACTTAGTCGAGTTTGTGGTTGCACAACAAATAAAAAGAAAAATGTATTGTTTTTGAATCGAAGTAAGTAATATAATAGTATCTTATTTAATGAGCATGTAATGTGTGCTATTACTAATGAGAATGAATTTTACTAACACGAGCGAAAGCGAGTGTTGTAATTCATTCGAATGAGTAATAGCCATTACATGTGAATAGAATACTATACTTTATCCACAAATATAACATGAAAAATAGATATTTATTATAACTAAATATATCTTCATACTTTCACAGATAAATAACAATAGCCAGCGTCACTGTTTTAGAGCACATTTAACGCAAGATATTTATTTCTAGTGTTATTTAGCTACAGTTTATGAAGTAACATTAAACACTTCTAGGGAATTCCTAGCAAATCTCTATTTGAATTTTGTTTATTTGAAAAACATACAATAGCTTATCTATTAAGTTAAAAAATTTGAATTACAATGATATGTTTAAGATGTGCAACTATTTTTCTCAGTATGTGTAATAACAGTAGAATAAGAACATTGTGAAACAATATATTTTCGAAATATTACATGAGCGTTATGTACACATTTTGTAAAATTGCATTCATATGATTTGCATTTTCTTTATTGTCATAAAAGCAATGTTTTAGCTTGAAATGCATATTCGTCAGATCAAAATAACGTCCGGGTAGTAAAATTTATATTTCAGTAATATAAACATATTTACTATATAACTATATTTCTGTCTTGGACAATATATTTGAAATTTGCTTACTTTATACACATGCAACTCGTATAAGCCATAACAATGTGTGTCAAGTTGAATGCAATTAAATAATAGTTACCTTCTAAACAACCCTCTTAAACAAATGATGTAGACAGCAAAAAAGAACATGTAAAATTCAAAAACAGGGAAAATAAAATAAAGAAAATTATACCAAGTACCTACCTCAAGGGTACTTTTTGTATTTTTTTATATTTACTTTGATTTAACATATCTAAACTTATTTGATACTCGTAGTTAAATATAAGAATATATCAATAACTAAGGCATTGGGTCTTACAAACCCCAACCCGATATTGGGAAGATTAGAAAATAATTGTGTCTACCACAGAGCCAATAGTCTAGTCAAGTAAGGACAATCCTGCGGAATGAATCTCAATAAGCTGAATTTTTGCACAAATCTTTGTTTTGACATTTTAAAGACGGGCTGAAAATTCGGCAATAAGATCGCATAAAAAAAACAATATATCAAAGGTCACGAAATAGTTATTTGTATATCAAGGTTCTAAAAGTAATCTTTTTGGGCCGAAACCGAAGTTTGCAGCCGAGGCAAAGCCGAGGCTACAAATCAGATGAGGCCCAAAAAGAACTTTTAGCCGAGGTGCACACAACATTTTTTAGGCGATTACAATAAGAAATTATGAATTTTCATTTAAAATCAATTTTTGACATCTGTCAAAATTTACTTTACGGCCGCATTTACTTTACGGCCGCATTCACCTTACGGCCGCATTTACTTTACGGCCGCTATTTTTACTCGCAAATTCATTACTTTTTTATTAATATTTGTAAAGGAATAGTTACAATTTTACTTACATTTGTTATTATATTCTAAAATAATTAATCACATTAATATGAACATACAAGCGGCCAAAAATTTTGACTTTGACAGAAGTCAAATAAAAATTGATACTTTGTTGTTGCAAACAGATACGAAAAACAACAATTTATGTACCAGCCGCCTAAAAATCGATTTTTCCTTGCTATGAATCGCTCGTTATTGGAGATTATTATATTATAGTAGAGCATAGAATTCATTTCTTTCGTATAATTAACAATCTTCGAGATATAGCACGGAAAAGTGAATCTTATTGCCGAATTTTCAGCAGGTTGTTAGAATGTCAAAATAAAAGTATGTGCAAAAATTCAGCTTATTCAGATTCATTTCGCAGAACTGTCCTTATTTCACCTTATTTGACTAGACTACAACCAGCAACAGCCCTAACAAATAAGTTATTATCAGGGATTTCGTTAAGATTTTAAAACAGAATCGCACATTTTCAGCTTCCAAACACGTCATTATTAATTTTGTTTATAACTATCGACCTTTTAGTTGTTATAGTAGCATAATAAAAAAAATGTTTATATATAAAAGTAATACATTACTTTTACCTACAAGTAACTGTAAAACAAAGAGGGTGGGAATCCAAACTGAAGTAACTCACCTTCCTCCCCCCTAAAAACAATCTAGAGACGCCAGTGAACATTATGCGACAAAAATTTCACTAAGTACATTTTTACAGATAATTTTAATTAGTTGAATATTTTACAGCATTTCTTAAATATTTTTTGAAATATTTGTCTGTACAAAATATTCACAAATAACATAAAAATGACAAAGGTAATTTTACTTCCAGTTGTCCTAATTATATCAAAAGTAATCAACTAGTATCTTAATATGTTACAACTTAAAATATAAGGTTTCACTCAAATCTGTTTAGTTGAGTTTTTTCTACATGTTCAGACATAAGTACATCGGGAATAATAATAAATACTGTAAAAACCAAATTCGTGAATGTCCATTGAACCTCGAAACATCAAAATCGTTATGATTATTATACCTCCCTTATAAGTAGCGGTCACTAAAAACTAAAATACCCTTAACCCTATTATCATTACTTAGTACGAAATTACATGGAAAATTTAAACCTGAGTTTAGATTACTCAACAATGTTGACATGAATTTCAAGGTTAAGGGTAACTTTAATTTTTTAGTTCATGCTAAACCTAGCTCGCATAATCTTGAAGAGAGGAGAGAGCAAGAGACTGTCTCCCAGTGATCGTGATGTGACGAAGCGTTCCGGTAATCAACGCTTGGTAATACAGCAATCATATACTATTAATGTGAGTGCTTTCTGCTAAAGACAATTACACTATAAGGCTTCAGTATTTAGCTTACTACACACTCGCACACGAACATGCGATAATGGCGACGCTCCAGCATTCATGTGAACTAAGGTAGGCGATAATGATTGTCGATAACGATTCCATATTGGAAATGTAACTATTCATTGTCGTTGCGATTTGCTTTTTACTGCTGAACTGCTATTGTTTTGACCGACCTTGGTTTTTATTGCTTTTTGCATTGATAAGGGTTATTCATGTTGATAACTTCAAACGTAGAAATCATGTGACTATTTTTAAATTTCTATTTTAAGTACCTTGTTTTTCAAATGAAATTATGCAAATGTTTTTCTAGATACGTATTTCTTGTATTTGCCATTGTTTATCATTTTATAATATATTTCCTACATTATTGTTATTTTTGTTAAAATATCAATAAATTATATACTTGTACTCCTATATGCATTAGTAGAGTTACTATATTATTTTATATACAATCCTAAACAGAAAAGTGAATTATAGTGCAGAAATATCTATTTAGAATTTAAAGTCATATTTCTATGTAAAATTAGTAAAACTTGTTATATTTCGCCACTATATAATATTCTCACCAATTAATCAACAAGAACAGATTACTACGATAAGAATATCACAAAACAAATCTCATTGCTTCATTTTAGTTATAGGTAGTACCTCTGATTGAGTAATATCTAAATGTATTATTTAATCCACTTCGCAGTGTTTTCTATTTCACATTCAGAATATATTTAATGTCAGTATCAAGTTTTCTCTTATCTATCGACAATTATTTATGTCACAACCAAAGCATAAATATCTATTACATTTCTCTGTTAATTAAATTATGAAATAGAAACCTATATCAGACGATATAGACGAGAATATTATAGTACTCAAACACAATATTATATTTATGGCATCAACACCATTGGGCGCAATAATCCTAAGCGAGTTTTGGCCGGAGGTAAAATGGAGAAGTGAACTTCTTCCTACATCTCATACTTCGGTCAATTCGATTCGGAACCACTAAGAAAATAAGCCACTGCTACCCATGTATTTTAGTCAAACATTTTATATAAACACGTGATTCTTTATACACAAGAACCTGATATAACAGTCATACTCACCATTATAATCACCTAATAGTCACTATTTGATACAAATTCGATTCCGAGTGATCAAATATATCAAAACATAGGTAAGATAATAATCTGGGTACTTGAAATTTGAATATTAGTATGATACATGAGCAAATTTCAAGAGTTACCACTGAAAATTTCTACCACTAAAATGCAAAAAAGCTAGAATTTTTGTACAACAAATAATGAAAATTGTTTAAAATATAATAAAAGTATTACATCTTATCTTTGAATTTGTAACTTAATGATTCGTTCTTAAATGAAAATAATTCCTAGATTTCAATTTTTACTATTACACATTACTACATAACGTTTCGGTAACTCAAATCTGCTACCGTCATCAGGTGAATAATAGTTGTATCAGATTATCTGATGGTCTGATAATAGTAAAAGATGTAAGTTACCGAAACCTTGTATAGTTGGGTGCAGGTGTAATAATGAAGAATAATGGAAGTCTAGGAATTAGTCTCACTTAAACTAATATCACATCGTTCCATTGGAGAACAAAGCATATAAAATCGAAATGAGAAAATTGTACCACTCGGACACATCTATATTTTTGTATGATTAAAAACTGGTGAAGCTGACTTTTGAACCAAAGATTTCCAGTCAATTCAAGTCGAAGCATGCTAACCAAGTGAACCAAAACAAATTTGTTAATTAGTATAAATATTTAAATATTTATGTAATTTGCTTGATATATGTATACATAAAGCCCTGCTACAAATCTTACAACCAAGCAATCAGTCTAGCATATCAATCGGCTAAACACATGTAATTACATAGTTTCTCCGAAACTTTTTAAGGCGAATAACTACCGAATATATCAGTCTTTTTAATATTTTATATTAATCTACAAAAAAAATATGTAACCCACAAGCAAGATAGCCGGGTAGGCCAATCCAGGCCTGGTAATAAGTGTCATATTCCGTTTTTGTTATAGATTTACCTGCCCAAAGAAAAGAACAACAGCGTTAATTTTTCCGGTGGAAGATTGGAGGATAAAGAATTGGAAATAAATAACTTATCACCTTCTCGTCGTGTGACAAATCATCTATCCGTTCCAGTCCGGCGAGCTTCTAATCGCGGAATTGATTGAAATTTCACGTGGTCGCTGTTCCTGTGTTAGCCCGCAGTGTTACGAGCGGTTGACAGTTCTTCGCCAGGTCACCGTTAGGGAATAATGGCGCTCCATGTACAATTTATTCGCGCATCATGATCCAGCACAACAGCGACATGGCGACGTGAGACAGGTGCCACGCGGACGGAGAGGCACAATGATTTACGGGAATTTTAGATGGAACACGGGATTCTCAAAATGTTGCACGCGGAAATAAAGCAAATAAAAAATATTTATTAAAGATTTTAAAGAGGGAAAATAATATTTATTAATTAATAATATATCTACAATGTTATAGGTCAGGCATGTACCTACAATGCACGACCCGTGGAACATTTTTCAAATCTTATTAAATCCGGCCATCGAAAATCTATTAATAGCATATTGTACAGCAAGCATCAATAACAAAGATGTCTTAATTTTACTATTTCCTAGCATCTAGCTACAAAACAAAAAATAAACAATACGATTTTTGAGAGAACTGAGATATGAATTTATACCTTAACGTGGTTACCATTGGAAATGAAAATATACTATGTATCCGTAGAATTAACAAACATACAACAAGCAAAACATAATAGTCGTAGAAAAAATATACTTTCTACGATCACTATGTAAAGTTTATAAGTTGCGTATTTCCCACAATCGTGGGTTAAAGTGTGAGAAATCATTTCTCACAGTATTTACTAACACTGCAATGTGCAGTGTGGGAAATGTCATTTCTTACAGTAATTGTCAACACTGCGCATGCTTAAAAATACTTTTGTGAAGTTACGTATGCCATATCGTTTTTTATGTTAAATAACTTTTAGGCTTGTATAATTATTCTGCAACGTTTAGCAGTGTGGTAGTAGAAATAGTATACTGTGCCACTTGTGCAGTATCACCTATTTCCCACCTTGTGTGATTCCAGCACTCGACTTTGTCTCTTGCCGAAACTTTCACACCTCGGGGGAAATTGGAGACTTTCTGCACTTGTTGCACAATATACTATTATCAATAATCAATATAATTTTATATTTTTCTGGTAATTATAGAAAAATATTTCAGAATAATGTTCGCCCCATATACCTATATTTAATGATTTTATTTAATAAAAATCAAATTTTCTCTCAGTCTCAAATACCTAAGGTACTAACAAATATTATTTGCATTTTAGTGGAGTAGATGGTCCAGAGCAGTGGTTCTCAACGGGGGCGATAGCGATTCTTAGTAGGCGTTTTTTTTAAATCTAAGAGGGCGCCAGAGCTGCGTTAAAGAAGAATCAAGGTAAGAGTGTACTGCTGGTAATCCCCTCTTTTCAGCAGAATGCTCCAACCGCACATTTAGTTTACTCGTCATTTGTCATTTTTCGCTCATAATTTCTCCTTTTCTTGAACCGAAAGAAATCAGTATTATACATTTTGATAAATTCTATGAGAGTGATATTCTAAAAAATAAAACTATATTGAAATATACCTAATTTTTATTTCTATATTTTACTTTGCCGAATTCATATTCGTGTTGTAAAGTATAAAAAAATAATACTGAGGTGACGGGGGCATTGGTTTTATAATGATTATTAAAAGGTTTTCTGAAAAAAAAAGTTGGAGACCAGGGTCTAGAGCCTCTGTAAGTACTATTAAATTTTTTCATATAATTTCCATAATTCATCTGTGTACTATAGTCTAAATTTTATTCGGATTTTTAAAACATTATAGATATTTACATACTTTCAACAAAAACTGTATCTTAAATACCGTAATTTATTAATTTCTTAGTAAATTTACTTGCATGTTAGTAACAAAATGATCATGATTAGAGACATTTACTTCACAAATTATTATTATATTGAAAATTATTAAAAACAAAAGCTTGAATGGTTTTTATGCTGTAATATTACAGTTTGCATTCCTTTGTGTAAAAACTAAATATAGAAAAACTATAATGAATTTAGAAAACCAGAATAAATTTCATGTGTATTTGAGTATTTAATGTATTTCATTTCAAATAATGTTCGTATTAATAAACACAATATGCGAGCAATGCTGAAAAACTTCAGCATATATTAATAGAAAATAAATAAAATATTTTTTTTGCATTCTACGTAAACAAAATGTGCAGAATTTCAATGCACTCCGAAAAACTAAGAATTTTATTTATTTTCTAAGTGATGTAATCTGATAACATTAGTAATTTTAGTGACCATATGACGCAAATACTATAGTTTACTTTAGATGTAATTACGTATGTAGGTGCATATGGACTTCATCAGACATGACTTGATGATAGACAGACTTATTACTCTCAAAAGAATAATTTACTTTAGTGGTAATTATTTATTTCCTTTTCTTCCAATGTTCACACTTAATATAATTATTATTTATTTCTTTCTTATAACACAAAATAACCAATATTTTACACATAATTTCCATGAATGTGACTCCTTATTTAAAAGAAAAAAAAAAACAATTGTGATCGATATCCAACAATTATAACAAATTCGGTTTGAAAATATATTTATTTCACACAAATATGCCGCAAGTATAAAAAACTTTTTTAAACAAATTTATACATATTTAGTTAACTTATTAAACATACTAAAGATTTTATTTAAATAATTTTTCATTACTTTTAAAATAACTTTCGAGAAAAAAAGTATGTCCAATTTCGCTTCAACCCTGTCTTTGATTGATAGGCGGGGGGGTAAAAACAAAAAATTAATATGAAATTGAATATTGCGAATACAGTGGTTTGTCTACTTTTATTTTTAAAATATAGCGAAACTGTTTTGTTCTTTCTGACATCATGCGACTGATGAAGTGCAATTTGTTCTTTTTGCATTTATTTTAAATTAGAAGTGGTGTGCCACTTTAATATGTACAACAGCGGTGAACGAGTAAAAGGATTATTTACGTTGAGTTGAGAGTGCAGCAGTGGTACATGAATATACAATGCAGTATCGGACGTGCGGTGTGAATGTGTCGTAGCAATATTTTAGTTTACTGCTAAGCCATTGCTATTGATAGGCCGTGAAAGAGGTAAAATACTATCGCATCACTCAATTTTACGGACGAATTCACGTCAAACGGTAAACTGTTGATGACGATGTTGAATTAATATTAATCGATTTTGAATGATAAATGACTTTATTGACAAAAGCGAAATTCGCCAGAATTTACAAAACACGTTTCATTTTCTAAAACGACGTTTAATCAATTCTTCAATACACACATTTCAAAATTGCTTTTTAAGAAATTGTTTTATTTAATATCCTGCTTGAACATTTATTTACCCACAATGTTTCATTACTACCACATTAACTTCTAAATTACCTAAAGAAATATAACAATATGCCATCATCATCAGTATTAGTGTTTTCTAAATTGTAAAATACTGTGTTCAACTAAACTATCCCTGTGTTTACTTTCCCATCAAGCTACCGGGAGTTACGACACAAATAAGCAAAAACAACAAATGAGATATCATTATTTTTGTTGTAGTATGAGAAAAACTTCAAATATTGTATTGTTTACTTCACTAAGCATTATGGGAAAATACAACTTTTCCAGTCCACACTACAAGCAGATGAAATTTTTATTACAATGGGAAATAGAATTGAATAATAAAAATACCTATTACATTTATTTTGAGTATTCCTATCGATGTTGGTAAACATATTTTTGTTTTCTTTCTTATGGTGAATTTATACAGCCAACTTTAAAACTAACATTGACTTTAATTTTAACACCAACAAATTAAAAGTATACGGGACGTTTTAAGCGATGATCTTCCTCTACTCTAATTTTAACTTCTACCAGTGAGTATGAAGCTGTATACTCACTGCTTCTACTTTAAAAGTTGGGCAACTCATCTTTTAAAGTTAATAGAAGCACATATTCGTGTTTGATTATTAAAGTAACCTCAAACGAGATTAATTCAATTATAGAATTTAATTTAATCAATTTAGTTTAAAAATACTCACATATTTACAATAAAAAAGAAGTACTGTATAAAGATAAAGTGCCAAACAAAATGCGTGAATCTCAATCGCCAAAGCATTAAATGAATCTGTATAAATACCTACCATTAGAGTAGATCTTAAAGTTAAAGTTAGTTTTAAAGAAAGTTTTAAAAGTAGGATATATAATGACGCATATAGCTTTACTGTCGTGGTACATTATTGTTTTAAGTTTATGGAATAGGTCGTCAAATATCTGGAGACACTTTCTTCATTTCTAATTTGCTGTATTTATCAATGTGTATACTTGTTTTTTATATTTTCTAAAAATCAAACTTAACACAGCACAATATTTCCATTAATATAATAATATGGCAGATCTTTTATTATTTAATATAACTTAATAACTACGACATTAAAAGTACAATGAGGGTGATGAGATAAAATGCTAATAAACAAATGCAACCAGAGTCCGCATAACAAAATTAAATATTCATACATGTATTAAAATAATATATTCTATTACATAATTGTACATAATAACTTATTTTATGAGTACACTTAACAATTCCAAAAGAAAGGTATAAAAACGAAATAGTGTAACAGGGGGGATGAGTGAAATGATTCGCTGATCATATAGATGACAACACAGAACAGTGCGAATAAACAGACACGATTTTTTTTAGAGATATATACGTAACATAAAAATATTAAACTAGGTTACAAAACTGTTACATTTTAGAAGCGGTAACAATTGGGCCAAACATTATACGAAAAATTCGTCTGGTTGTTCATAACGCGATTAGAGATCATTACGTCCCTTGCCCACCTTACCATATTTTTGAATACCTTCTCATGAATTCAGAATGACAGTTTTACTTATTATTTTTGTTACCAAAAACTAAAACATGTCGATTCTGGATGCTAGATCAAATTTTCAAAAGTTCAGAAGAATCATAACATACAGAAAACATTCCATATTGTTACAATATACCGAATTTATTTGAAAGAATCTGATGGTAACTACTCAAATGAGAATCACCCGATGATTTGAAACAGTAACACATAGGTTGTCATTTTAAATGATTTACTTACTTTAATTTCCAATTGACAATTTAAAAAAATAAGTGATATAATGATCAAGAATTTAAATTAAAATGATAGTTATGGAATAACATTTTTTTTAATTATATACAATAGTCGTATGAAGAATGTACGAAAAGATTAAAACAACACTACACAGGTTGTCCGATTTTTATCGAGGGTATTTCAGTCCTTGATTCTGCTATCGTGCCACTGATTACATTATTTTATTTGACGTAAAAATATGTTGAAATTAGTTCGATTAGAATAAAGTAAAATGATAGATCGATGCAAATGACATTAACAGCAGGTGTAATTCTTGTTCATAGGAAGCAATTTGTATATTGCCGTGCATACCAGCCAACTATGTAAACACGATAACAATCAAGTAAATTAAGGTCAAAGAAATAGTAGAAAACGACAACAATCAAATATTCCAGAGCGTTCTATTAATTGATTCATAATAGGAAACAACGAACACATCTACGCAATTTACTTAATTTGTAAATGTGAGTTGATTAGAAAAGAACAAAGTCAACACAAAGGAGTACATCAAATTTATTATTGCTATTCTTGGAATTCAGCTTTTTATTATTTTCTATTTATTTTCTTTGATGGCTAACAATAACTATCTATCTATCTAAGGGCTTATATACAGCTGAACAATGCTGAACTCGTAACTCCTAACCGAACTACCGTTTCAGAGATTACATTAAAGATGTGTAAATGACAAGCCTACAGCATTCGAACATGATATTTTGTTTAACAAGAAATCACACAAATTGTCGGTCGGCGGGACTTTACAGCAGGTTAGATGTTCGTTAACCCGCTTAGCCACCAAGTCTACTAATAATTATAGATAACATTGAAGCTCAGAAATTAAGTGTGAAAATGTTCTAAATCACCCCAAAAATAGCAATAGCCCCGGAATTGAAACAAAAATGACAAATGTTTAACGGTTTGTATGTCAAGTTAGCTGCATTAGTTTATTTTTATTGTTATTTGTTTTATCAAGTTACGCTAATAAAAACTATAGCAATTTTATTTTTTATATTCAAAATTAATTTACGTAATCTTGTTCAATTCAACAGTAATTTCAAATAATAATAAAAATTAACGAACGAACCTAACTTGACAGATAAATCGTCAAACATTTGTTCATTTTTGTCTCGATTTCATAGCTACCACTATTTTCGGGTAATTTACGTCATTTTCATACCTCTGAGCTTACAAGGCAGATAAAATTATTTTTGCTCATTGATTCAGATGCAAAATTTAATCCTATACAATTGTTATTTAAAGCATTTTTACTTAAAATAATTAGGAAAGCTAGAAATTACTAAAATATGATTATAATTGTTAAATCAGTTTTTTTGAGACACCACCCTAAATATTAAGTTGACAAGATATTTATGATGTACTTTTGGTTAGACATTTTCAATAACAATTAATAATAAATAAATATAAATATCAAACAGTTCAAATCAACGATAATATTAAGTACTTTACATTTCTCATGTTTTAATACATATTATAAATGATGCTATGGCAACACTTATTTAATTGGCACTTTAATCCTGAAAAGTGAACAGTATACAGGCTGTTAATTTTAAGTGGTAAACTGTAAATAGAAAAACCTTATAATAATTACTCGTAAATAATTTCATTAAATATTTATTGAAATAATTTATCTTGTTTCAATTAAATTTGTTTGACGATGACGTTTTAAATTGTCAATAAAACATTTTTCCTTGAATTTACTATTCCAATAGTTTTTATTAAGTATAAATATTGCACAACAGCGAATAAGTAAATAAAAACAGTTTGATGCCGCCTCATTTAAAATTATAATATGTACAGTGTTTATTTTATAAATTTATATTATAGAAACCGTACTATTGGTTTTATGCAATTCAAATTAAATTGCATACTTAAAGGACATTCAACCGTGCGCTGTAAGAAAAATGTCTTTTTCTCATTTATTTTTTATAAATAAAAAGTGTTCGTTACAGTTCTGCCTGATTCGTCAAACACGTTTGTAAAACAATAAACGACACATTTTAATCTAACGGAAACTTAAATTGAAATTGTTGCAGAGCAATCAAAGAAAATTCTTTGTCACAGCCGACTTTACAGAACGGTAACAGAGGCGAAAATTAAATCGTTGATGCTACTCAACTTTTTTCTACTGCCAAAGAAATCTTAGTACAGTAATTTCTTATAAAACGCAAAAAGCAAATCCGAAGAAATAAAAATAAAACATTTTTTCTTTACACTTCTTAGAACCATTCTTCCATTCTTCCTAGATTCAGCGGTGTAAATTTTTAAACACGTTTTATATACATTTAAAATTAAATATTTAAATGTTAATGTAACTACACCAACTAAATTGCATTTTATTGTACATCAGACATTACCGTTCATCATTTAAACATTGCTAATTTGTTAATCTGAAGAAAACAAATGATTTTCTACTCTTTTTCTGCAAGTGAAACAAGATATTTTTCTACAAATTTTAGTAAAAATAGGTTGTTTAACGTTTTATAGCTATTAACATACCTAGGATAGTTATGAGTATCATAACTGCCGCAGATGTCAATTGAATTCCGAGCTAAAGGAGAGCGATGATTGGAAGATATCTAAGGCCTGTTACGATTCATAACATCTGTTGTCTGTTCAATAGTGTACCAGTTTGACGTTATTAATAAATATTATTTTATAAAATTCTCTTGTGAGTAACATTTTCATGATCAAGTCTATATGGTTTGATATGATATGATAATTGTCCCATGTTATTCTGATAATTCTGCACGGTAATTACCATACTAACTTGTCAAAATTACATGGTCTACAATTATTATCAATGTTCTTAAAAATGAATAGCAGAACATTAGAAATATGAAGATAAAATTAGAAATATGAATAAAAAACATGGTTGTGGACGACCATATAGGTACTTCTACTTTCAACTTTATAAGTCAAAATTCATAAATAGCTGTCAGATCTATAATTTTATTTTTAATTTAATCAAAATATTTCAATATTTTAATGTTTCCTAGTTACTTAAA
This sequence comes from Stenolophus ochropezus, assembly GCA_035578165.1. Taxonomy (NCBI): domain Eukaryota; kingdom Metazoa; phylum Arthropoda; class Insecta; order Coleoptera; family Carabidae; genus Stenolophus; species Stenolophus ochropezus. The sequence continues at coordinate 17,293,095 of JAQOWZ010000010.1, read as the reverse complement.
CTCTCTTCAAAAACAAATAGAATCTAATTTAAAAATTAATAGATATTTTGTTTTCTTGCTATATTATTCAAAAATAAAATGAACTGTTGCATATTAATAAATAGTTTTGAATTTAAAGACCCAAATTTCTGTTTAAACTTAATCAAAAATTCAAACCTATTATTTTAGGTACATGAAAAACGTTTATTTGTAGTAGAAAAGTATTTTCAATTTTATTTAAGGTTCTTTTATTGGTGTTTACTTTTGTATGAGTGTTGCAACTATTAATAAATCATAAAAAGCGAAGTCAACCTTATCAAACGGTCGGAAATGTTGTTAAAAATATTACTGGAAAGAAAAATAAAATCTTATTGCTCTCTATTCTCGTCTTGTCTGCTTTATAAAATGCCAAGAAACAAAACAACTTGTTAAGACATTAAAAACAAAAATCTTCCAACAATGCTAGTTAGCTGAAAATAAGCTGTCACATAATCAAATTAAAAGTCGAGTTGCAACATCATAATGCCCTGGTTCAGGGACCCAAAAACTCGAGTTTGAAGATTCCCACGGCTTGAACTGAACTGTGACTGCCGCTGTCATCTGTCACAAAACTTCCACTGTTTCAGACGCCAACTTGCGTTCAAATTCTCCCGTACCCGAGAATTTATTTTGTTTGAAAGTTGCAATAGCAGATGCTGAGCAGGCCTTGAAGTGATTAGCGGCAATTGTTTGAAAGGAAACGATAAAATTTGAATGAAAATGTTCAAGGAAATGTGGCCTAGTAAATCTTGCAATAAATTATATTTCTACGCTAAAAAGTATCTAGTTTATTGCCAAATGTGGTTGACCTCTTATCCAGTTTTCGTGTTTTGCAATTCATTTCGTTTTTATTACTCGTTGTTACAAACATAAATTTTAACATATTTTACTATTAACTGGATAGAAACATTACTTTTGTCATTTTTATGTATATGATTTTTCTATTTCTGACTTACTGTCCACAGCATGACATTTTATTCGCAATCTAACACACACTAACTTCGGAATTTATTTATATAGTCTCAATATCTTGAAGCTAACTACAACTAATAGATGATTCACTATGTACAAACTGAATTACTAAACAGCGGTCTGTTATCAGTATAATTATTTATCCAGCTTATAAAAATATATATTATTTTGGGAATTTATTGGCAACTGTTAACAAAAGGATATTATGCAAGAATTACATACATACCGTCATTTTTTGACGCCCCTTCGCACATTTTTGGTAACAAAACTCTTCTATCTATGTCGCATCATTACAATTTACAGAATTACAAAAATCTAACATCTCTCAAACGTTTTTGTGTCTATTTTACTAAAAAGCTGTCAATGTTTTTGTCTTTGTAGTATACGTATACTTTTGAAGTATTACCAAAGTTACGTTTTCGGCCGAAAATAGAAGAAGAGCCGAATATTTGGCTGAAAATTGCTCTGTAGTTGAAATTTTCTTATATTTGAAAATTTAATGTTCTTGCACACAAATTTAGTAAATATGACACCTATCAGAAGTGTGAATATGAAATACGAGTATATAAAATTATGTGTTTGAATAAGAATATTTTAATTATAAAAGAATTTCAGTAAAACCGTATCTTTATCAAAAAATAAAACTGAAACCATGAATTTTAACGATTATCATTCGTATTATTACAAATAAGTCATGATTATTTGATACTGATTCTCAATTCTGTAAGAACAACGATGAAAGCTTAAATGTATTTGAGTAACTGTGAGACATCATCTTTAGAATTATGCATCCATTGTTATTAAAGGTTATTATATTAAGGCATAATAATGAAGGAAACTTCTGAAAACAAAATGTTACTTGACAAATGTAACAAAAATATTTTTTGTTTTGTATTCTTAACGTGACAGTTAATAAGTGTGTCATTTATCAACTTCATAAAAACAAATAATAATTGCTGCAGTCGTTTGAAAAACAAATATTACTTATCATTGTTTATTATGCATATTGTCATTTATCCATTGTAATGGCTTACAAACATCCATTAGTGATTTGGATTATTTATTGGTTTCCATTAGACTGTTGAATTAATCTTGGCAAAGTGCGAAAGGTCAGAGTGAAATTAGAAATAAAATCCAGGAATCCAGGTAGAAAAAGAAGAGCCACGTGAGGTGTAGGAAGCCGGCTGCAGTCAGAGAAGCCAGTTCCTCAAGTTCATTTAATTAGAAACACGAAATACGATCTATGCAGCATTGCTCACCGCCCTGAAATCCAATAACCACCCCCTCGACTCGGACAACTTTTGATTAGCATCGTGAGTTCTCGTGTGAATACTTATCTACAGAGCGACCCAGAGACTCCGGATCCCACCATTGCCATTGCTATGCACTTTCAACTGTTCGGGAACAATGCCAACTACGACTGATTCCGTGTTTGCCTATTGCACTGATCCAATACTAAGGATATTGCTCTTGGATATCCAATAGCATTTCGTTACCAATGCCACTTCTCATTTCTTAAATTATTTTGAAAAAAAGTATGTATATAAATATATAAGTAAAATCAATCAGCTGTGACTTGCAAAATAATTTAATTATTGACATTGATTAAAATCTAGGAACATCAAAATCGGTATGATTAAAATATCTCCTTTAGTATATGTGGTTGTCAGTAATAGGATAAGTCTGGGAGAGATGACGTACCAGGTGTGATGACTTTTTCGCCAAAATACAAATAATTATAAAACGACGATATCGCCTGTTTCTACATAGATAGTGTATTTAGTAACGTGATAAATTTTACTTGTGCTATGTTAACGAATAAGAAATGACTTGTACAATAGAAACCATAACTATTGACAGGTTTAAATTGATAACCTACAAATTGAACGTCAGGTAGAAAATTATTTTTTTAAATCTCTAAGTTTGAAGAAACAATTGTGTGTCATTCAAAGTAAAAATGTTTTCGTGATTTGTGTGCCTCGTATTCAATTGTCCAACTCGCATTGCTCGTTGTGGAAACTACTATACTCACCACACAAAGTATCACTTTTACTCTTAATAATGTACTTTTTTCTACATTTTATATATATTTTACTGTAGGTAATATTTGTAATATTTTACAACTATCTTATAACTTTGATATATTTTTTCAAACCCCTTATTTTTGTTATAATAATGATATATAAAACTAAAGTCAAAAAATTATTTTACCTTTTCAAAAGAATAGATATTTGTCATTTAAAAACAATTCGAACAATAGAATTTAGTAGTAGATACAATATCACAATATTTTTCAAAACATTACGCAAAAATTGCAAATAAGTACTGTGACTAAGTATCATACTGTCAAATTAGTCATGGTCATATGTAGTTAACTCATGACACAACCTTGCTACACATTACATATAAGAGACAATGATAATAATATTACTGCGACACAGACATTAATCATTAATGAATAACTAGGATCTAATTATTATATGAAAATTTCACATGCAGATTTCATAATGTGAAAATTATTATTTTTTAAATAATATATTAATAACATAAAATATATTATGAAAATCGTTTTATATTTTCAGATTAATCAAACATGCCGCACACAATTCTGTTTACCAAATAAAATATTTTAAAATTTGTTTATAAAACTAAAATAGTGAAAGTAATTATTGAAGAATAATAATAGTCGAATGCATATGGTTTGAATTTGGTTATTCTTTTCCCAGAGTACAACAATCATATATGGAATAAGAATAAGGTCTCAAATATCTAAGCTGCTTGTTTCATGACATATTATTTTACTCGTATGTTTATTAGTACAGTTGTCATCTTATACCTGTAGTGAAAGATCTGCAGCTTATATTTATTTTTAAATAAAGAATCTCTGTTTATGAGTCATTATAAATGTATTATAAACAGTTGTTAATATATTATTTATATACAGTTTATAATTTCTCTAAAAGTTCAGTGACAAATATTAAAAAAACTGCAATTACCAACCCAAACAACAAAAATACTTCAACTCTGAACAACACGTAAAAAGAATACATCAACTTATCATCTCTGTTTTCAGAAGAACAATGCATTACTCAATAATAAAGTTATGAATCATATAAAATCTTATTATTTCCATGTCATTATGACTTCAAAAAACCTTTCACATAGTCTCATTAATAAAATTTATGAGAGTAGTGACGTAATCCAACAATAAATCAAAAATAAAAAGTTTATCCAATTCTCATAGTACCGTACTCAAAGTATTTTCCCACAAGCGGCTATAACATTCTTTCCTATTTTCAATACACTTTCAACAAAGCCAAAAAACAAACATAAAACCGTAGCATGACTTTACATTTAGCTACGATATTCTTTTCTCTGAAAATAAACAAAAACGCGAATAGCAAAACAGTTTGAATTTGTGGCAGAAATGACGAGTCACTACACTGCGACGTTGTCGGCTCATCGTATCAAACTCCAAGAGTGTAACACTATTTTTACACTAACTAACAAAACAAATGAATTATCGTGGCGTAACAAAAGATTACTCATAGCTCATAGCTAAGAGCGAAGTATAAACAACGCTGGACATCATGTAATAATGTAATCCATTAACGTGGAAAAATCGCCTGTTTCACGAGATAAACTATAGCCTTTAATATGTGGAGCTATTCATAAAAAATATTTCCTTTAGTAAACTCAGCTCTAAACCAGCGGATATCAAAATTTAAAGAAAAAAGAAAAACCCTTTTTTTAACAAAATAATATTTTAACACCGTGTTAGGTAGCTAATCCAATTCCAATTAAAAACAAACGAATTGTTATTTAATGAAATATTTTTTGGAAAATAATATGTTCATTTATTTTATGTTGTACATAGATACATATCATAACAATACATCAATTATTGCAATTTAAATTTGCTAGAAATCTAGTACTAGTTTCCAGGTTATCTGTTATTGTAAGTTATTGTATGAATTTGTAAATAAATAAATTAAAAACATATGTGTATATTATCACTATGTTCAGTTAAAAAGTTATAGATTTTTAGGGCTGGTTTCGTAAAGAAAAAAATAATCTTCAGTGAACTACTTTAACTAGCAGTTAAATTTTAAGTGGGTTTCATAAAACAAATTTAGGTCTCAATTTATTAACTGAATAATTATTTGTTGTCTTTTTAATTAAAATTATGTGTTTCTGGATCTGTAACGGTACTTCTAATGTTAGCAACTGGTTAAAAATTAACCACTGAGTTACATAATAGCCCTCACCATCAGTTAAATTAATATACTCAAATTTATTTGTAGATTAAATTATTTTATGAAATGAAATCAAGTAAAAGCGTTTGTTTAGATTACTGATGATTATTGTTTTTTATTAATTATTTTTAAATAAACTAGTAACTTTTTCTGACAACTTTCTGTAGCGTAAATCTAACTTCCTTATGCACTCTTCGTTTTATTCGTAAATATTTTACTTTTGTACTAAGTTTATAGACATCATCTGATTATAAACTGTAGACAAGACGTAAATTTATGTTTACATAATTTGAAATACAAAATAAAATTTTAAATATGAATTTCTTTTTCATAATATTCGCTAAATGATTAAAATTTATCTCATGAAATTGTATTTAGCAGAAGATAAACTTGACGTTTATTTTCTTTTATATTTATTACTAAAGAAAAATTGTTTTTCTGTATTTTGTTGAAGTTTATATATAAAGCAGAAAATTCAATTTATTTTTCGTTTTTTTTAAAAGCACTCCAATTCCGAAATTTTCCTCTCTATCATAAAGATGTACCAAGTGATGTACGTGGCAAAAATATATCAAGCCAGAGGTTTTCAAAATATATCAACAACTTTTTCAATCTACTACTTAGTTGAGTTTGTGGACTGACTTAGTAAAATATGAGATATTATAGGTTCGATTGAGAAACTCACTAATTATTATACAAAATTAAATGCCTCTGTGTACAAGTATTTAATTATTATTAAAATCACAAAAACATACTGCTATTTGTATTTAGATTTATAATCATATTTATTTTAATTCCTAACCCATAAATGTGTCAAAGATTATTATACCAATGTTAATGCGAGAGAATTGTGCATATTATGAAAGCAACAGTAATATGAAACATGCATATAACTTCTCATATAATAGTTAAAACAAAAACATTTGACTTATTTTAGCATCAAATAAAACAACAAACCACAAGTGTAACTCGTAAACTCTCACAAAATATGTATCACACAATGTATGTGGAAGAATGCAAATATAATTAACTGGTAAAATTTTGTTTCTTGTTTCAAGAATATATTTTAAAGCAGATTACTTCCATAAAATAGTAGCTCTTCAATAAAGAAGGCAATATTTTCTTATAATATCTTCATAAAAGTACAAATATTGGATACAGGATGTCGTGCATAATTACAGAATAATTTATGTCTAAAAAAATCTCGTAAATCAAAAAAAACCTGTAGACTATATAAGCAAGGTTTTAAATAGACAATTAATTTATTCTTAAATAAACGACCCTCGCTACCATCATTATCTTAATTAAAAAATAATAAGTGTTGTTATCGATTGCAAGTGTTCATTATGGTGTCGCCATGACAACCGTTTGCAACAAGCGTAGGTGTACACTGATATTTAGTAATCAACGCAGTGCCGGACAGATGCACTAACGCCCAGAGTGATGTAAGAGATCCTCGCACAGATAAACAGTGGCGTACGGGAAATTACTCTCCACTCACACAAAAACAACCATTTGTTTTTATTCACACGAAACAACATTCAAATATTTTAACAACATCAAAACAAAATGCAAGCCTTTGTAATAGAGAATTAAGGTTTAAAAGCGAAATATTCTTGTTTGTAATAATTTTCACATTTGTTTTTACAAATATTCAATACAATAATTTTAGTATATTGCCTATGAAATCAAAGATCAGCTACTAAATATAATTTAATCACTACTAAATAATTAATTGTTACTTTTTAATTAATTTTTAAAATATTATGTGACTTAGATATTAGGGCAATTCTAAACAGTTCAATTTGCTAATAATTTCTATTACATAAAGTGATATATTTCAACAGTTATGAAAATATATAAATATATTTGAAATAACTTTTGAGTTCGAAATATGCTTGAATAATAAAATCAAATTCACACTCATTTATAATAAGACAATCATTTTAATTGTTTAAAATTTACTTTTCTGACCTCTGGCCTGGACTAGTGAACTTAAAAACGTCCAGAAACTCTGTGGCAAACAGAGTTTCTGGACGTTTTTAAGTTTTTAAGTCTAGGCCGGCAAAATGCAGGATTGCCAACTTGAATATTGTATGCATTATATCAGTGGCAGAACGTTACAGAACCACCAAAAATTTATTGCCACAAAACTATAATCAATGGAAAAAAGACGTATTCCTTTAAAATTTAAATTAAAGCTATAAATAAAAATTAATTTATTTTTGTTTGATGCAGCACCCCCACAGATATGTATAGCACGTGCCGCCACTACATTATATTCTGTCAAAAATTTTAATTTTATTTTATTGAAAATATAAAACGTTAGTTAAAAGTATTATTTTCGAGTTGTACGATTACAATTGCGTTCATTGTTGAAAAATATAAATTCGCATTTGTTTTATTTTTTAGGTTATAACAAATGTCACAAAAATTTTCCAATAAAACAAGTGAATTATTTATATATCCATGTAAATCGAAAATGTTACCAACATAAAAACTTATAATGTATAAAATTTGAAATAGGAATAATTTTTTTAATAAACTAAAGTATCATCGACACAAAAAAAATGTGTATTACTAAGCCAGAAACTCTTTTGCTTGATCTCGCATTGTAAATATAAACTTACTCTCGCAAAAGTTCAATTTCTGGATTAGTGATACAAATAATTATTTATAACCAAACCTTGCCAAATTTACAGTTAACTAATTAAATATTTTAAAACAAATCATTAATTTTAATTTATTAAAACAGGCTGTTATAAATATCGAAAGATGATATATTTCAGCCTTGAAGCAGTCACATTAAAATGATATGTCTGGATAATATATCCAGAAATTAACTACAGATCGACATGTAATTTCTCATTCTGTCATCGGGAATATAAGTCGTCATTATTATATAACCTCTGATAAAATTACTTAGCGTGTTATTTCATTTGCAAATGTACAGTATGATTAAAAGAAAAATAAAATAATTACTATAAATTAACCCGATGTTTTATTATGATTAAGAATAATATTCAAGTAGCTGTAGGTACTTACGACTATCATTACTTCTTTTACAATGAACAACGCTTACCTGAAACAAAAAAAAAATCAATTAGAATTTTTAATTACATTCCATTTTCTTTTTAACTATAAGACGCAGACAAAAAATATCGACGAAGAAATATTATTCAAATTGTGCTATCTGTGATATTCCTGCCTACTACTTCATTATAATTACTTTGTAGTAAAACGCAGTTTCATAAAATTTACGGAATATTGCATACAATTTAAAACCGACATATCCCGCTCTTCAATAAAGGATAAATTTACATTTTAATAGACACAAATTTAAAGTATTTAAATCAATCCACCATTCTGATCTATTTTTCTTTTTATATTGTTCGTTTTCCATTAAAATTACAGCTGCACCAATATCAAAAATTTTTCTTCTTGTCACAGTTTCGACGGCACCATTCATTTTAAATTCGATTTAGGCTATTATTAATATTTAAGATATAACAGTAGCTGGAAATAATAATTAATTGCAATAAGCAATAGTAATAATTATTCTATTAAAATTTTTAAAAGATGATCCATTTCGAAGGGAATTTCGAAGATATCAAACGAATGGAAGCTGAAGAATGATTTACCGTAGAATAATCTCACTTTCAAGTGAAATAAGTTTAGATGAAGTGCAGAAAAAAATGTATAATTTAGTGTACAAGGAAGTCATGTGATGGCTACATCAGATTTTTTATGATAAGAAAAGGGCTGATTATTTCTTTTTTTTTGTGACGGGTATTTCACACTATACGACGTGCCACAAATTATTATAGCGAATTGCGAGTTAGAGTACCTTACAATTTTCGAGAATTGGTATGACACTGAATTTTGCATATATTTCTCTATTTACTATAACATATTACAAAATATCACCGGTACAAGCACCCATAATGATTATGAATAGTAGAACAAAGAGCTAATTATTGGACACGTTAAAGTTTAGCTAAACTTGTGTTAGAAACAAGATGATCCATTTCGAAAGGAATTTCGAAGATATCAAACGAATGGAAGCTGAAAAATGATTTACCGTAGAATAATTTCACTTTCAAATGAAATAAGTTTAGATGAAGTGCAGCAAAAAATGTGTACCTATAATTTAGCGTACTAGGAAGTCATGTGATGGCCACATCAGATTTTTTATGATAAGAAAAGGGCTGATTATTTCTTCTTTTTTTCTGTGACGGGTATTCCACACTCTCCAACGTGCTGCAAATAGTAATAGCAAATTACGAATTAGAGTACCTTACAATTTTCAATAATTGATGCGACACAGAATTTTGCATATATTTCTCTATTTACTATAACATATTACAAAATATCACCGGTACAAGCATCTCATAATGATTATGAATAGTAGAACAAAGAGTTAATTATTGGACATGTTAAAGTTTAGCGCAAGTTGCGTTAGTTCGGCGTACGCCACTGGCAGTGTGACCCGGTGGTCTTGTTTTAATAACCATGTTGCGGTTTTTCCTGCCCGCGCACAATGAGAGTGTGGGTGAGACGGCGTCGCTCTGGAGCTCGCAGCGCGGCCACGAGGTGAACTATGCGCAACTAAGTGGGAGGAACTCTCGCCGTGGATTTTTACTCTCAACTCACTTTCATTGTGTGGCGCTGTGCTCACTACGCTTCCCATACATGTTGCTGACCTTCAAGTCTTTCTAAATCAATTGTGAAGTTTCATAAAAGTTTCTTCTGAATCATTATCGCGTATATTATGGTGTTATGTTTAGCCATTGTTCATTCATTTGCGTAAAGTGCAGTTTGGTAATGGATTGTATATGATCTATGGGAAAATCAATGCGATTTATTGACAGTGATAAACAGTAACACACAAGGCCTATTTTGTAAACATTTTCAAATAGATAAAAAAAATCTATTTCATGGAATTTTATTCCTGTAATATATTTTTTGGGAATAAAATTTATTCTCAAAAAGGACCACAATGTTCATAATGGTAGTAGACCGTATATATTTATATAATCTAGCATAGCACCTTTAAAACAGAATTTGAAATACCAAATAGAAAATTATACATATTAATAAAATAGTATTTTTATTACTTATAAAACATATTACGACTGGGAATTGTAACTACTGTCATCAAAAATCGCTTTAGTACGAAAAAGAAATTTAATTCCATTTTAGTCGAATATAAACATGTATATATTGAGTGTAAAAAAAATATTTGCACACTGTTTTTTTGTTGCACTTAAATAATTCAATACATTAATATAAATACAATTTATTTTCCTTTACTGTAGAACAACAAATAAAAACGATGTACTACGACATAAATGTCCATATTTTTTTTTATAAACATGAACAAATACAATATTATTACACCGAACGACCAAACAATTGTATGACGGAAGCCCACTATAATATTTAACATTGTACAGAACAAAACATTTAAGCATGTGTATAAAATAGTAGCTAACACAGAAAAATGAAATCTACGGCACTGGAATTCACTTTCCAAATCTATATTCATCAAGCATTGACATGCAATTTTGAAAACACCATATTATACAAACCGCAATGACAGTTAAATCATCTCATATGTCATACTTTCTTTTTTTTTGTATTACGTTATAGCATATAACCTGTCCACAAATTAACCTCACATATAATACTATACAACAATATAGACAATTAAAATGAACTCTACTTTTAAATGCAATATTTTATATCTATTTACAACAGAACTTGGTTACGGCATATAAATTGTATATAAATTCTGGTTGCTGTATGCACATTTATATGTTACGGGCAATATGATAAAATGGAATTTTACATAAAAGCCGCCGAATATGTATAATTCCTAATAATATTGGAGAATAAATTTGCTTAAATTATCAAATATACCAGATATTATACATAATCTCTAATACTTAGGTTAGTTGCATCGTGTTAGGTTAGCTTTAGTGTTAGGTTAGGTTAACAAAGTTTCTTTTTTTTTGTTACATTGTTACATTTTTATTAAATTCTCCATAAATGGCGACGATTATACATAACAACCGGTAAATATATACTCGTAATTACCATTTATCGTCAAATTTACCGTAATATTTATGTGTAGTATACAAAAATTATTAGTTCACTGCACTCCTGGATGCCATTTTCATTCAGAAAGCGTTGTCGTTTCCTAGTTTTCCTGTGTTTACATTTTATTTCATTTATAATACTGATAGAGAACGACTAAAACACTTAGTTTACTTAGGAAGCACTGAATTCTATTTGGATTTTACTTTTTTATGCGCTCACCATAATTGGATGTAATTAATTACTTAATTGGAAGCAATCAATTTAATGTAGAATTAATGTTTCTATGGACAATGAGATTATCTCATTGCGACAGAAATGCTGCACACATAAACTAGATATGCATAATCGTATTTTATATTAATTGTAATTTATAAAAATATAAGACATAGTTTCATTTATAGTTTCTTTTAATTTAATCTGTAATATCAATGTTTCCAATAAGTTGCTTAAGAATAACAATTAATTTCAACTATTTATATGCAGACAATAATTGTTTTTACTTAATAAAACCTTCGACAACAGGTCATAAATTTCCTCAGAACAATTTCATAAAAATTTAAATTGCAATATTTGCATGAATAATTATTCCATAAACATCATATGAACAACGGAATTAAAAGCTACTAACTATAAATCGCTAGATAACATAATAAAAAATCAGAACAAAGAATTTTTACATAACAACGGTAGATAATTGAGCGCATATGCATACAGTTAAGAGTTTAGATACAGAAGCATAAAGGCATTACACTTTTAATTACATTATTAAACAAAAACACCAGTAGTTAATGAGGTCAAATTCTGCATTCGACATGTATTAACCATTATTTTAATATTTATTATCCAATACTTTGAAAAATATAAATACTTTTGTAAAATTGTAACAGAACACAGAACATAAAATTACGTTTAGAATGGTTTAGTTTTACACAGAAAACAAAATTTTGTTTGGGGGTTCTTTTTACATAGTTATCAAACAAGACTTAGAAAACGGACCTCATCATCATACAAAATTGGCTGAATTTCTACTAAACTGATTAATTTTACGTCGTTTACTTTTTTCCTTGAGCACAGCGTCCTGTATTAAACAGAAACATGTTTTTTTGTATCCCTCTAGGAGAATTAATTTGTACTACCACGAAGTAATCCGAAACGCACCGAATATATACAAACATAGAAAATGAACATTGGTAAATTCCTAAACTGCACAGATCTGTTTCGTGATTTGTGTTCGTTATAAATGGATACATTAATTTTTCTATGCCTTAAATCGTATGTCTTCTCTAATAAATTATATTTTAAGTTCTACATCATTTATAAATTAACCTTAAAAAATAATGATACAAATTTTGCATTCCAAATCAAACTGAATGGATTGAGATCTAACATCCAAATTCCAACGTCACCACTATTATCTAAATTTCTAAATAAATATAACGCTATATGCAAAAGATTTTGAAACCAGTATAGCCTGCAAGTCCCGTGAAGAGATTACAATGCAAGTAAAATTGTCACGGACAAACCTCTTCTACGGTTATAGCGCCACAAATTAATTACAGGATTACATTATACACATTTTCAAACAAAGTAAAATTTACCATTTATCATTTCTTTGTTTGTAACTCTTTCAAAATGTTTTGATTTGGTATTGTTTCCATTCAAATTCAATATGATCTGAACTGCCAAATATTTGCTTTTAAACTTTATGAGTAAGTGAATAATTTTTCATGTATTTAAATTTTATTTACATCTGGTTTCGAGGTAAACCAGCAAATGCAGTAGATTAAATAATAAATGTAATAAATATAATAAATAAAAAAATAATTTGCACAATAATCAGTCATTTTACTTAAAATATTGCAGATACTAAACGAAGTACAAAATTTTTGACAATGGTTTAATATTAACATGCGCCAAAGAGACATGCATTTTAATGTATATCAACCTATTATAAAAAGTAAATAAGGTACAGGATTAAAATAAAAAAATTATTACGTAAAACCGTCGAAAATTACACAAGAATTTGGTTGTCATCTATTTGAATTACATTCAAAATGTTTTATATTGGTTAATATTTATTGTTGACTAGAAGTTTAATCAAGTTATACAGAAGATTTTTTATCTCTTGTCCCCAAGCAGAAGAAAGAACTCGTTTATTTATTAAGTAAATAAAAAAATAAAGAATTGTTGGTTGAAACCGATTAACTTTTCTTACAACAAAGAGTAAACGTATCTCCGGGGATGCAGCCGGAGATAACCTAAAATATTCCCTCCACGTTTAAATAACACACTACGTTTATGCTCACGTACAATAAGGACTAGAACAATTAAATTCTCCAAGATAAATCTTCGTCGGTAAGTTTGCTGCGTAAACGTGGCTTTTTATTTTCATGAGAAATTATCTCTCATCTGGCACGTCTTCACGAAGGCACGCTCTCGTGGAGATTGATGCAATGGGAAAGAGGAGAACGAGAATAACCACGAAAATGTTGAGGATTTTTTGTGTTGTTGCTTAACCTACAAATCGTGAACTAAATTTATCGATTGTGGTTTTCGATTCAGTAAATTCTTGTGGTTTAACAGCCAATTTAAAGATTCGGTTCACTTCAACTGCTTTTTCTGCTACTTGAATTATTTTGGACTCGTCAAATCGCCACTGGACCACTAGACCTGCTCTCTTATTATAACGCCGGAGATCCAGTTGACTTCTACCATTGCACCTCAACTTTCTACTACAGTTTTTCTTTTTATATTTTTATACAAAATCATACTTCTTTTATGTTTCGTTATCATCCGTGGTACGAAGAAATGGAGCATCAGCTACTTATTTGTAACTAACTTGCATTTTAGTGGTTTAGATTGTCAAGTTACTGTACTGCATTTGCAAGATCTGCACAAACTGATACATTGTATAGTACTCATCCAATTGATTGGTAACGTTGCTTAAAAACCTCGATCAGAACACTAATCTAATTCGCGCAATGTAATGTGAACTTTCGAATAGCAGAAATAAAAAAATTATTGCAACAAATGTAGGCTGGAAATTTTTATCAATATATTACAAAACATTTCATAATGTATCTGTTGCGTTAAGTTTAAGACTATGTTCTTTCTAGAAATGTTGCACCTAAATATGAAGAATATTTGTGCACATTTTTTTCAAATATACATAATTTCCTACTTGTACATTCATAAGTGTATTTGTCTCAGAAATAAAATTGTACGTTTAATTAAGTATTCTAAATTTGGCAATAGGAAATGTTTAGAATATATTTGCATGCGAGAAAAGTAAAAAATTAGAATAGTTCTTTAAATTGATAAGCAAAATTTATTCAAAACACTAGTGCCATGTTTAATATTATCAGACCTGCAATTTCTTGCCTTCATTAAGTAAAAGCAACGTGCAAAAATATAATTTATCAACTTCCTATCTTATGTCATAATTTCATGATGAAATAAAATGACTTCATTTCGATTAAATGTGCAGTTGTGTTCAAAAATACATCATTACCTAAAGTTGTAATAAACAAAAAATGTCCTACACGTACTATTAAATTGCAATTATATTACAGTATTCAATTTAGTCATTAAAATGAAATGTGAGTTTATACTGATCCAGCCTGTATTGTATGAATAAAATTACCCACAATATCCGATCATCCATAAATCGACCTATTAAATAATTGAATTCCATTTAATTGACAGTATAAATATTGATAGTGTATTTAATACATCCGTGACATAATCACATGTAGGTGACTTGGCAGCAATTATCCTGCGTAAATGCAGAGCAAGACATTGTTGTTGATGTCATTTTGTCAAGTTTCCTTTATTACTAGCGACTTGAACGCCCTCTTCCTGGAAGTGATCTGCAATGATAACTGTAATCCCGCGATCAACTTATATTGGAAATGTCATCATTTTAATTTCAATGTAGCTAATTGAAACGTTTTACTACGTATTAGATCATACTAGTATTAGATGTTATAAATAATGTATACGCAATTACAAAGAAAATTATTGTTGCAGCAAAAAATACAATGAAATTGTAGCTTAACAATGAATGAATTACATATGGAAAATAAAAATTGTATGATGTAATCAATCGTTATATGTACCAAGTTCTACTAAACAATAACGAATACATTCATACACTATTGAAAACAGAATGAAAAACCCTTTCACATATAATAATTATCGTATGAAAAGTTTCGTGTCGGTGGCAAATGATATTAACATTTTAAAAATATATTCTTGATAAAACTAGTTTTTTTGACAAAAAGTAGTTCAACCGAATATTCGGCTTTGTCAAATAGTATATTTTTCTATAATCTGAAAGCATGATTTTTTGTTGTCATTGTGTACTTGCATTTGTTTATGCTGAAACTTGTTTATTTCTTAAGGTATTTTTTTGTTTGATTATTATTAAATTTAATTATTTTCAAGAAAAATGAAATGACTTTCTACCAAATAAAGCAACTATGTTGGTAAATTATGTACTCGTAGATATCTTAATAATAATATAACTATTAGAATCAAAAGGTAAGAATTATTATGTTCTATATACAGGCAGTGGTGGTTCAGTTTGCTCGAACTAAATCACAGATTTGAGGTTTAAATCCTAGCTTCGTTAATTTATTAACAAAATAAAAATAATGCTGTATCTGAGTGATTCAGAATCTAATATAAACTACAGGTCCCTTGCAGAAAAAGTAGACAAAAGTAGATAACTCCTGTACCAAAATAGAAGTAAAAGTTATACCCTGTTCTGAAATTTTGTGTAAAATATGATGACATGTTTTAATTGAACGTTTTACAAATTATGAAAAAAAATACATGGAATTTTACAATTTTGATGGAGACGAGGTAATGAAGACGCTTACAATATACATCTATGCTTTACACAAGATACGAACTCAGAATCACTGGTTCGTGAAACGCAAACTCTATCACGATACCACAACGGTCGGTTAAAAATATATGGAATAAAATATTTGTCCACGAAAATATATTGTAAATTGTACGATATCATTCAACTTTCTTACATTTATCAGATGAAATAAGAAAAAAGTAATTATTTAAAGAAAAAAGGGGAAATGAAAGCTGTCATTTTATTCTTTTTCTTTTTCAGAATGCAATTTTCTGAAATTTAATGTTGCATTGTATTGCAGAAAAACAATCAGTTTTTCCAACTTGTTGCGAGACACAATACAACACATAATGAAACATAATGAATTTTTAAGAAGCTATGCAGTTATAATAAAAAGTTAATTACTCTGCGTTTGTAATCGTAGCTATAGTTAGAAACTACATCTCTACAAAAACTCATTCTTAAACACCTCTTCTCTTAAGTATCATCTCCTGTATTTTGAATTTAATTACTCTTTAAATGAGACTTCAATAACTAGAAGAAGAGTTTGAGAACTACTTGGTGTATTTTTTTTATCTAGAAACGAAAACATAAATTTTATAAGCTTTGTCTATGCCATTTGTTTCCTGAGTTATTATTGTTCAAACCTATATTTCACTTTTGACAACTAATAGATTTGAAATTCAACTGTTTATGAATTATAACTTTAGTTTGTATTTCGATATTTTTAGAATTAATAATTCCCTAGTTTTCTTGTTATTGAATTGAAATTAAAAATTCAAATTTAATTTCATGCTTTAAAAGATTTTCTGAAATACAAACATTTGAACAAATGAATAAATATTTGATGGCGCGATAACAGTGAATTCATGTTTTCACTCTGAGTAAAATCTGATATCTACTGATTACTAATATTTTTAATTTATTTAAAAAAAATAATTTATTTTATCGATGAGTTTTATTGAAATAAGTAAATATTATGTTAAATTTCCAATTTTTTTATGTTGTTTCTGTTGGTAGACCTGACATTTTATTCTATGTTTAAATCTTTGTATATTTCCATTCCCATTGGCTGAATTTTTAAGTGTTTTGCATGATGTTTGGTGAAAAACTAGTCGTTATAATTTATCAGAATAAGAAAATATTTAACTATTTTGTCCTGCGTTATATAATTAGGTAAAAGATAATTAATTAATTTATGGACTTTTAATTCATGACATGTATTTACTATTATAAAACGATGGATCTCAGGCAATAGTGATTTTTTACATCCAATCATGGTTTGACTTCCATGAATCACATCATAAGCGGTAATTTTAAATTTCTACTGTTTTGTATTTAATAATAATAGAGCTTCTCCTAGGAATCTTTTGGCCGGGAGTGAAATTGAGAAGAGAATTCCAGAATTCCACTCGGTCTCAGACTGTTTTAATTGCGTTTTAATGGTGTAGATTGTCAACCAACAGCCTTGTAAGGGACCTACAGCATACAGTGCGATTCGAACCACTCGAACTCAGCGATTAATTAAATAATAAACCTCACCTTTAATAATATTTAAGTATATAGGCATACCTAAGTTGAATGTATATTTGCTTATTTGATTATACCGTGAATATTATTTAACGGGAAACATGAGGATTTGATATTTGATTTACAGCAATTTATTACTTGTTTCATTTAAACTGAAACATGGGAAATGTATTTGACGGAAGTATTAAATTTTAATTTTGTAAGAAATTACAAAATAAAGAACGAATACACCGACTAACAAACAAGTAACAAGTAAGTATAATAACGAACAATTCAAGAATAATTACAATAAATTTTTAAAATTCATTTAGTAATTGTTAAGCAATAACTCAATCTGCTATATAGTATAATATATAGAAAAATGTTTTGAATTTGAACTTTTAATTGATCTAAATTTTGATTATTTCCTCCAGTATAAAAATTTAAAGGTTGCCAATTAAAAGAATCTAAATGTGTAAGACCGAGTGGTCTAACGAACTATTCTACTAGTCTACCAATTCTTCTATGCTTCAATTTAAATGAGACAAGCAAATATACATTACTGTCAATCAAATATTAAGTCGTAATCATAGATATAATAAATCACATATTTCACGTTAAAAAATATTCACAGTATGTTTTTGTATGTATGTTTGTATTTCATAAACACCCTGATAAAGACTGATTTACAGTCAAAACGTGGACTGTAACACCAAAAGTACCTTCCTTTTATTAAACATCCAGTCGAATAAAACCAATCCTGTAATAAATCTTACACTTCGCTTGGTTTAAGTTGGATCAAGTTAATGACCACTGCTCATATTTTATTCATCACTATCTTAAGAATAGGCTTCTAATTGTGTACTTAGAGTTTTCAGCAGTAAAATTACTTTGAAGATCTAATGAATATGATTGGATTTCAAACCCAATGAAAGTCAAATAACTATCTGCATCCTGTAATACCAAAAAAATTATATATAAATCTAACTGTCAATTACTTCTAGATCTTAAATTAGATTTGAAAGCATTTGTGACAGTCGAATCGCACAATAATTACAAAATGTTGCGTCATGTAACAATCACCTGTGCGTTTAGCACAGTGAATGAGGGATTGTATTGTATGAATAATCCAAGAACAAGTGCACGAGCAAATGGAAACCTCATGCACTTGCTATTGAAAAATTCTTAAATTTATGGAATAGCGAGCTAGGTGTGGCCAGGCAGCTGCACTTTCACTGCAGAGATTTCGATTTATATCCCATTTAACTGTTTTTAAAGTCAAATGTAATCCTTATACTGATAAATGATAAATACAAATAAATCAGAATCCGTTCTAATTTCGTTCACGTTCTAATCTTGGCAAAAACATAATATCCTGCACTAATATAACAAAAAATGAAAGTGAAACTGCATGTTAAATCCAACGAAAAATTACAGTAATTTGATCATGTACATGTAAACGTTTATCTATGCCTAAGTGAAGCCAGTGGTTAAATCTAGATTTCGTGGTTGAACATGTGTATGCTTTCATGACTTTCAATACAACAAAGTTGACAGGTTGTCCGACATAGATATTCTTTGCAAATGTCATTCTAATTGTAACCAGGAACAAATAATAATTGATGCTTATTCGTTAATGTTTCAAAATTAACCAAGAAATGATTTTTCACCAGTAAAATATAATGTTCCTAATGTTTTCATACAGTTCATAGATTGATTTCTAACTCATTCAATTACAAATATCATTTTATCACAGATTTTATTAAACTAATTTATAAAATCTTTAAATCTGAGCAGGGATAAGCAAACTTTTTAAAAAGGCAATACCAGATTACTCGTACTAAATTTATGTTTTACTCTAAATAACTGACAAATATTTCGAAAAATATATTTACAGAAAATAACTATAAAATCTAGAAGTAATATCAACTACTAAGATGACATTTTTATCATGCAACAAAATACGTACATATTCGTTATTTTCTAATTATATAAACGTAACATTGAAAAAAGTGTTGATCTCATACTTCCGTTTTTTTAAATATTGTATTAATTATATTTTCATGTTTTATCTACTTGTAATAGTCCAAAATGTAGTTATGAAAACGTATGAACAATCTCTATTTCAAATACTATTGCAATATTTGTGTGAATGAGAAAGGTAAATACATATGTAAGTATTTGTTTCATAATTGCAATTCCCAGTATTGAAGTAAACGTGTGATTGAACCGTGTTTATAAAGTATTTCTTTGGAAGAGCCAATTTAGGTGTAGCAATAGACATTTAAGTTTGATAGAGCTATGTAGAGCTAGAGGTCTCCGGGGTCAGAAGTCAGCTATTAAATTCGAGTTAATTTAGAGGTAGTGTTCTCTCACATTCTTCTCGTAACGAAGCCGCATGAGAAGCCGAGGCGCAGTATATTTGCTCACATATTCACATGTATTCAGCGCTGCTGTTCGGAACACCTTTGTCATTTAAATGGCATAACAAGTAAGCAGATTGTCTAGCGACAATAAGCTTCGTCCCGCCGCCACTCACTTGTCCTGCTGCCGTTTAGCGACGCTCATTTGTCTATGTAGGCTTCCGTATGCGCGCGGCTGCCATGTGCACCCACCGCCCATTGTTTTGTTATTTGTTATTGTTTTCCACGTCGTCATGCCAGCGGAAAATAAAAATAAGATGAACGCTACGCGCTGATAAATGCTCTCTCGCTCGTGACGAGCAAATGCGCATTTTGATTTTCCTTTTGTTTCTTGCACACTTTAAAAGTTTCGCAATTTTTTTCTCCTTGCTTCAACACAGTTAGAAGTAGTTTACCAGGCTAATGAATAAATCATACCACAGGATTTCATAAAGAAAAATGCCACCGCATTCAACTCATTTTCCTCTCAATTGAATCCAACATTTTCACATTTCTTCTCATATAAATCGTGGAAGGAAAACAAATTTAGTTATTGTTTTGTCTACTAATTTGACTTAAAATAACCTTATTTGTTTCCTTATTTTCAAAAACATTGTTAAGTTAAACATCAACTTTTACATGACGATAATTACATAAGCATTTTTCCATTAACAATTTACGTACAAATTGTCATGTTTAATTTTTCACAGATGTATAATCAGTGATTCTGTGAGACGAGACGAGATGAGATTTTTCTTTTTCTAGTATCGTCTCATTTTAAATGTAAAATATTTTATCTCGTCCGTTTATTTCTCGAATAATACTATCTCGTCTCGGTCTCTTTATGATTTGAATAATTAGAATTCATTACCTAAATCAATGAGTTTTCTTTCTCGGCAGTCATGGTTTTAAAAATATAACGTATTTAGAACTCAAACAAATGAAAATAGACTGATTAGTGATTACCTATCTAAACAAATGATTTTCGATCCGATCGTTTCCATATCGTACTCTTATCAACTGGCTGCATCGCCGCGCTACCGAACCGACTAGTGTGCGCACCTCCATAAGAAACTATGAAAACTTATTTCTGCCGATCTGCTCTGTGTCGGTCGGTGCCGGAGAGCGTGCGTTGGCCTTACCGTAAACCTCAAAGCGTAAAATATGACAACGTATACAACTATTTCCTATTTTGACTAAGGCCTATTGCTAATTAATGCTAGGAATGCTTAAAAGACCAATGTTTACATACTCCAAGCTTAGTACCTAGTGTATATGTCCTGTTGCATATTTGTGAGTGTAGATATCCATCTTTCTCTTGTTGCTTGAGTTGTTATTTTTCAATATATAAACATTTATTTTCAAATACTAGTACAATTAGAAATTTCTCCATATATTTAATAAAATGCGTGATGGAAATACAATTTTATTCACGATATGATGTCAATTTGACAGGTCAATGCATATCGACAACAAATGGCAACTCTGCTGATTGTAGTAGATTACACCTTATGCGTTTAGTATTATGACTACTATGTATTGAGTATTAAGCCTTGTGTAACCTCGATGTAAATCGCTCTTTACTTTTCTTAACATCATCCGTATTTCCCTTCCCTTCTGGACAGGTTGACCAAACAATACTTACCAGCACATTATCGTTTCTCATGTTAGCGATGTGATTATTCTATTTTTATTGGATGGGAAGTAAGCTGTAGGCAGTGTTTTAATGACAGCGCTGGGACATCGGCAGGTCGTTACGTGTCAAGCCCCGCACCAGCGACGTCGAGGGATGACCACGCGGCTTTTCCTGTAGGGTAGTGCCTGATATTGCATTGGGGATGAATTTATGTATTGCTAGTTTTATAGCTATTTGTAATAGGATGTGGTATCTGATCGAGGGGAGTGGAAACTAAGGTAAGGGAGTTATTACATCGATTGGGATAGAGGGTGATTGGAAAGTTTTCAGGAATGGGAGGACACTAACATGAATATGCAATGTAATATTTTAAGTAAGAGAAATGGTTTAGCGCTAAAAATGAATTTTATTAGTCATTGGAAATATTTCTTTGGAATTCTATGAGTGTTTTTCATTATAAGGGTGCTTAATAATACCAACAGTTTATCAAACTAATCAGTTTTCCTAAGTGTGTACATTTTTAAATCTCCCAGTTTAATTTCTGTTAAAAATATATGAAAATTATCTTACTGTATTATGTTGGCATTAATATGTCGTACCGACCAACGTTATCTTCGATTTTTGTTTTTGATATAATAAAGAGCCCCTATCAGGTTAATACTTTCTAGAACAAGTTTATCATTTACAGCCGTACAACTTAATCTCAAATGAAAACTGAAAGAACGTCAAATATGACAAAGTCGTACATTTTTATCCAAATGCGCATGCGTTACTTTTGAAGTGAACATACAAATTGAAAGTGAAATTATGTTGTTGTGAACGCTTGCATAACATTACAACAGTTTAATCTGAACTATAAAGTAGAAATTGAAATTGACACTTGAAATTATGTGGTTGTGATTGGATCTTTAGTCATTATTTTTGCCTGTGGCCTAAATTTCATTTTTTTTATGTACGGTATCTACATGACAATTAGATCCCGCCACTAATTCTCAAAATACTCAAAGTACAAAATAATAAAGTACGAATAATAAAAACAATGTATAAATACGATTACGTGATTTTGAAATGTACTCGAGTAAAGCTATGTAGTATCAAATTTGTACTTTTATTAGTACTCCCAGCTTTGATAATAATAAATATGACACTATTTATTTAATAGATTTTCAAGAATTAGAATATATTCCTTTTTCTTTTCTTGCATGTAGAAAGTAAACTTTTCATTCTATTTTTAAATTGTGTGCTCTTAGGCCTGCAAGTATGTTATACCAAATTAATTTTAATATATGAATGTAATATTTAATTCTGTCACTTTATACTTAATTTAATAAATAGTATGTAGGTACTTTGTACTGATTTGTATACTTGTTTTTGCCAATTCATAACCGTCAAATACATAACAAGGCACGGTAAGTAGCAAACATAAAGCATTTTATACTTATAAAATCTTGATATATACATCTAATTTGATTTAATAACTACATCTATAGCAATTAAGTAACATTGATATATTGATATGTAATACAAAAATAAAATAAGACGTACAGTACTACAATACGTTGAACTTGAGGTACTTGTAATGATGTTAAGCAATTATAAATTACATTATTGAGAAAAAAATGTCATTGAAATTATTTTCTATTGTTTTATGTAATGGTCTGCACTTTAAGTAATAATATTTAAACTGTACATGATGGTGATTACTGTTTAAAATCTAAACTATGGGAAAATAAATATTTATGTTATTATTTTTGTACACACATTATTTTAATAGTTTTATGAAAAGAAAATGTTTAGAGTTAATATAAACCTGAAATTAGAAATGAAAGTTCCGAAACGAGCTGATTAGAAAACTACTAGTTATAATTTTGGCAAAAACAGTATCGTTATAATGGAATTTACTGCTGCCATAAATATACATGTGAAGAAATGTATGAACTTGTTGGATTCCTAATAAAAACTTATCATATTTATCATTATTATCATCTGTGGTTCACCATTCCTAACACACTAACATAAAACATGCACAAAATACGATCTTCTTTAAAGCAATCAGAGAATATACTACATAGTATTCCCAACAATATTAAGTAATTAAAATACTTAAGTTTTAAGAGACAAATAAAAGACTATTGTTTAAGCCAAATAAATAAGTAAATGTTCTTAATATTGTATATATTTATATTACATATGTCCATATATTATATAAAGCTAAATTTTAATGCAGATATTTTTATAGACTAGTTTTAAGTTTTTCCTGATATGAAAAAAATAATTATACATTATATGTCAACAAAAAATGACAGAAAGATTAATTCACACTCGAAAATTATATGAACTAACAAAAACATAAACGAACCTGTGAATGAAATTAGTGAATTAGAACAAATATTAATCTACGGATCAGCTTGATTCTTGAATCATTAATCAATGGACTAATAGTAAATTCGGCTGTTAGTGAATCCAGGTCTCATATTTACTCAATTCGGGTCAGATCACACTAACCAATGAATCACTGCTGCCAGTGGATACACATAGGTATTTGTCTATTTGTATTCCCGAAAAGTTATCTATTTTGTGTAGCTTCCTCCCAGTAGTAGATTTTATGAAAACATTTTGGCGTGAAAGAGATTCAAAGTGATCCAACGCGGTAAACAAATCGCTTAACAATTTTCAACGTGTGAAATAAATTTTGAAAAACACTTTGCAAAACGGAATAAATTTCCATGCAATAATATTTAAATAAAACAAAAACTAAATAATGAAATACAATTTCAACAACACTTGATATCAGTGAAACAATATAAATACGAATTTATTAATCAATAAAATGCAAGCGCAGTGAGGCTTGCAATCCATCTGCATATGTATGCCATGTCCATGAAACTGCATTCAAAGCGAAAAATTGTGCATCCATGTTGACTGCGCCCTTTGTATGTGTGCGAGCGTCCAGGGAGCAACATTCCAGCGAAATTAATGAAAATATCGCGCGGCCTGACATTTTTGTTTAATAAGTGATTGATTAATCATGAAAATAAATGATGGGAATTGTGGTATGGATAGTTTTTGCACGATACAAACAGCTAATATGCAGCGAGAAAGACAATGTCGACTAAACGTGACAATATTGCGGGTGTCATTGCATTGCACACATGATTTAATTATACTCCAACTGGGAATGTCTATATTTTGTTCATTGAGAATTAATTATCCACATATATGAAAGAATATTTATAATTACCAGCAGAATTTAGGCGTGTGCAACCTGATATTTATGTAGGAAATAGATTCATCGCACCTGAACTAACCTGGAGCACTAATCCATATTTATTAGACACCATTTATTTTATTGAAACTGGTTTTCTTGCATACTAGGAGTAGCATATGAGTCCTTTTCTGTATTTCAATATTATTCCGTATTATAGGTTCCAGTATAGAATCTCGGTATTGCATGAATTTTTATGTTTTCAATTAGGTTTACAAGTAGAATCAAGTATCATATGAGAATATACAATGATTTACACTAATATTTCCCGCATGTCATAGATGAAACTTTTATTCGCTATCTTATTATTGTAGGTGTTACAGAGACGTAGGTATACCGGGTGTCCCAGCTCGACCGACACATGGGAGTTTTACATGGGAAATCAGTTAATTATGAATAGTATCTCCCCAGTGCAAGATATTAACTTGAAATTTTGTTTGTTTTTTGGGGAATATTATTTCTATGGATTACAGTTATTTGAAATATGTAATTTCGTCTGCAAGACGAGATTTATTAAATTATAAAATCATCATTTTCGTTCAAAATCAGTCAGCCATGGAAATAAAAGAAAATGTCTATGTGACAGTTCTGACAGTTAATGACATGCCATTGTAGATATTTATATTTTTGTAATATTGATATATTATTTAACAAAGAGAAACTAAATTCAACTTAAACAATATTAAAATACAGGGAATAAGAATTAAAATCAGTGATACTTCACTAAACTGTCAAATAAATATTTTCTTTTATTTCCATGGCTGTCTGATTTTGAACGAAAATATTAGATTTTAAATTTAATAAATCTCGCCCTGCAGACGAAATTGTATATTTCAAATAAGTGTGATCCATAGAATTAATATTCTCCGATAAGTATACAAAATTTCAAGTTAATATCTTGCCCTGGGGAGATACTATTCATAATTAACTGATTTCCCATGTAAAACTCCCATGTGTCGGTCGGGCTGGGACACCCGGTATGTAGGTATATGCTATCTGCGACAATAATGAAATAGAAACAGTAGTGTAACCGAGGTAATGTATATTGTCGTCAAATATTTAAAAAAATTTAATATGTCATTCATGTCATTTCAATTCGTGCATCATTGTGACTTGGTAGTTCGTTAATCTACAACTCTTTTCATATATATTTCATCCATTTTTATATTTGTATATAATAGAGTTTTGACATATATTTACTTATTACAAGATGACGTTATTACCCCCTTCTCAATGATGTGAATCACATGGTTACAAATGATGACGTGCGACTCAACTGCGGAAAATATGTTGTATAAACAATTATGTCTGTATTCCTTAATATAACAACCACATAAATATCGGTCTTATAATTATACAGATTTTGACATTTTAAGATTGTCATGGATATTTTTCAATTGGGAAATTAATTATTTGTACTATACGAAAAATTTAGAATTTAATATAGAAAGGTATGAGTTAAATAAATTAAATTAAATATATTTTTATGTGGATACTTGTAGAGCAAATTAGGCTGGCCTGATTTTAATTAAACTTCATATTTAAGCTTCTGAAATCATTAACACGAATTGATCAACTTATTGTATAACTTGGTCTACCGAAAGCGTTATTTTTAAAGATTTTTTTGTTATACATTGCGTAAGAGCAATACAATGATTATTGTCGAAATGACAAAATAGAATCAAACAAAGTTTGTAACTAATTGTAAGTAACAGCTTTTATTTTATTTTCTTTTATGATACTTGGCTTTCTCATTTTTGGAATACAATTGTGCGGTCGGTAAAAGTATATTTTATTTACGTGGATGATATCAGGAAACAACGTCAATTTAATGAGAGAAAACAAATATAGGTTAACATTTAGAAAAATGTAACTTTAGTTTATTTTATTTCGATGAAACACCTTGTATAATCTGATAATTAAAGAAACCAATTATATAAAAATACAACAATACTCAATTTAAATATAATTAATGCGTATATTAACAAGGTTATTTAGAACGGAACTGCACAACTAATAATATACTTATTACAATAAATACCGCATTTTAATTCCAAGAAAATCACAATATGCAACGATACTAGCGTAGGTGGTTACAAACACTCCTACAACATGTTTTCCCGCTATAATGCGGCACATTGCAAACAATCATTTCCTTTCCTTACATCCCGTACGTTGTCGCGCGACGCCGGGCCTGTTTGTCGTGGGATCAGGGGATTATCTGTCTTGGCGGGCGGGAGGCGTCGCGACGCGTCGATTGACCCGTCGAGCCGGCCGTACCGACACCGCGTAGCACCGACTCGTGTCCCAACCTGTGTAATCCGATTTCGCGACGGACGGACGGGGATATTTCCACGGGGCATCGGAGGAAATACTACATGTGAAGCAGTATGTTTATAATTTTTATGTCACTTGCAATATAATTGAATTATATAGTTCGTAGTGTAACAGGATAATAAAAATGTAAATTTACAACTTGAAACACTTAGTGCAATCTAAGTAAACTGTAAATGAACAGAATAATATCGCCAACTACAATATATAAAATTTTGAATATGGGACTGCTATAACATCTAGTTGTGCAGGGAAAGTCACACCACCATGCTTCAATCGTATTAGTAGGTACCCGCAACACCTGAATAAAATCTGAGTGCTAATTATTAGTAGCCAAACATTGTCGTTGAAAGCAATATTTAAGCAGTAGTTTAAATTTTAAAGTGTAGAAATAATATTCTTCGTTCTTACTTCAGATATATACCTAATATTCATCTTTTCTATTATTTTAACTATTTATTTTTATGAGTGCATGCTTTTGTATTTCACTGAATATTTGATCAAATATCCTAGCACAGATTTTTTTACATTAATAATGTATGATATGCATATGCAACGGTTCCTATTATTATGCATCTCAAATTCTTCATTTAGAACGGGAGAGATGTCAACTGATAATCCGTACATGGTCAAACGTCGGTCTCATATATCAAGGCGTTTTTAAATGCAAGTATGTAATATAAAATTACGTGTTCTAAATAAATATGTAGCTACGCAAGTATGTTAATGTTCATCCTGTCTTAGGTACAAGATAAATAAATTCTGAATTTATCTGCTAATACATTTCATGATTTTCTAACATTCATTAATTTTTCTTGCATAATGAACTAGTACCTACTGAATAAATAAACAACATGTCTAAATAGAACAGGGCTTAATTACGAAAGTTGATAAGTTGTACTTGTATTTTACTAATGTAGTTTGCAGACTATAGCCTCTGCGACATAGCCACAACTAGTACAACAATATTTTTATTTGTGTATAGGTGTATTTGTACCCTAAATTATATGTTACCACAAGTGCATTCTAGTGTTTTAAATATAGAATCGAGAGAAGTATGTATATGTTTATTATTTATACCATTCTGTTTTGTCAGAAACGTCGACAATAATAGCATTTCTTTTTGTCATCGGCCTCATCTTACTACACAGCTTTAAGTAAGATGAGTTTTTTGAAAAATAAAAAGAACGACAATAGTAATCAGCTTCAGACCTATTTCTGAAAATCTGTACTATTCTTTGAACTAAACGTAATTAAGAAAATATTATCAGTATCATTTACATCTTCAATTAATAACTGCTCCTATGATTTTATTATTGTTTCAAATAAAATAACATTATTTTAAATTCAATAATAAAATATTTTTTTATTAATAATAAAACCATAATCCAAAATTTAGCAAGCACAACCTTACAAGATGATCCAGCGTTGGCAATTGGAAACAATCTCCTCACTTTAATCAGAGTCAGTTGTACCCACTGAAATATAGTAATACTGAAACGTGCACTAGCAGCGTCAACTCAATCCAATAGAGACAGCCTCTCGCAGGTGATTCTGTCCTTGTCATACAGTCCGATCAAAAAGTTTCTAATGTCATAAAGTGTCAACAAGAGTCGTCAAAGGCAGTTTCTTCGATCGTGAACAACAATACGAAACTTTTGCATTATTTGCGTTAAAAACACGCATGTGTACATGTGTTAGACAATGATGGATATACCTTGCATAATCTATATTTCTGTGGTTGTTTCAAAAAGAACAGTCAACATAAATGAGCCAACTTATTTGATAAATATTCTATAAAAAGAATACAGCTAATAAAGATATACTGAAGTAGGGGTAAATTTTTGTTTGAGAATTAGAACTGGTTTGAAATAATTAAAGAGATAATAAATCGCATTTGTGTATTAAAATCTCACACCGGTAACGAAATAACAATAATAAGGCGGATTGGAGAAATGAGATTAGCAGAGATATGAGTGGCGAACGAGTAGAGAGTAAACAACGCCGCTAACTTTAATTCCATCGCGCAGTCGAACTACCCTTAACTAACGGGCGAAGTTTCGTTCCGTAAATTACCGCGATTGCATTACGATATAATCCAAATTGCAGCAGGGCAGAGCAGCGAAACTTGCTGCTTCAGCCATACTCCACAGGCTGCCGCTGGAGCGTAGCGCCGTCCATCAGATAAACGATGCTCTGCTGTTTGTCGACCCAAAACAAACGCACGTCGGAAAATGGCCCACTTTGATCTATTCGATTGGGGTAGTACATAAACATGAGGATTTACGTTATTTCGCAAGATTTGTACCAGAGATGTACATAAATCCCGGAGTTTTATAGTTCAGCGCCACAACAACGTAAATAACAATTACACCACACAATAAAAAACTTCAACCGCTTTATTGTTTACTGCTGCACTGGATTTAGGTCGGTGTAACTGTAACACTAACTCTTCTAATAGCGATATATCAATCCATACTGATACATAATCAAATGAGTGCACTTCCACTGATCAAAATTTCAAATAAATTTCTAGTCAGCGTGCACACAAGTGATTTTTACTAACTGCCTGATTTCATATTTCGAGATTTGTACGAATATCCATGAATTCAACAAATAAATATATCACTCACGGCTTATTATCGAATGATGGATATATTAGTCTGCTATTTCATAGATACAGATACCGATTATATATTCTGGACATAAAACACTGTCACATTTAAAATAAAAGCAAAAACTATTTGTTATGAATTTCTTTCTGTACGATCACGAAACATTTTTTAAGCCAAAGTTTAATTTTCTAAGATCAATGAAAAGTAGAATTTAATATTAAAACGAACAGAATTAATTTTCAATTCTAAATAAGATGGACAACTATGAATAGAATTAATTAATTTTCTCGCACGTCGTAATTTAAAATGATATTGATTACGGAGTACATCCACGGTTACCCGGTACAAAATTCAATTCAACATATTTAATTATATGTTGAATTTCAAACAAGTTTGAAAAACTAACATAATTACTTACTGTTGCCACAAACAAACCGTATATTTGTTAAATATTTGTATTTAAACGAGTACTTTTTGTTAACACAAATACAAATTTCTATTTTGAAAACTAAGTAATTTTCTGCAACGAAACAATCAATAAGACAAATGAATATTCGATTGTAATTTTCCGTAATTTTAACTTTTAACATAGAAAAAGTAGTAAATAAAATAAGTAATTATAATAAGCACACTTAAGTAATACTCAAAAGGCCAAAATTAAAATTTGTTTCATTTCTAAAATATTTTGTTTTCAAATTTGTAGTTTGTATACACCTTTACATAAATGCGATCAAATCAACTGTTTTATTAAATAATATGTTAACTAACTAAATCCAAACAACGGTGTGCTATTAGGTTTTGCTTCAATACAATGAAAACTTCCACAAAACTTAAGCAACCTACTGAGACCGTGTTATTTCAAGAGGCCAAGTTTTTGGGTGGTTTTAGGTATTTTCCAAAGGAAAACAGTCAAATGAAGATCAAACACAGCGGAAGACCTTCATCTTCAAGAACTGTTAAAAATGTCGACAGCAGCTGGGAGTTAAATTTGTTTCACACCATCTTTCATCAGATTTTTACTAATTCATTGGAGACGAGAAAAATTTACGCAAAAATGGTTATAAAAAATGAGAAACATTCCTGTAGCTCCTCAACCTCCATTTTCGCCTAACTTGAGTTCTTGTGACTTTTTCCTCTTCCCGAGAAGAGAAAGAAACATTTAAACGGCTGTAACCGACAAGCTGAAGATGACTTCAGTATCCGAGTTCCAATACTGCCATGAGAGTAGGAAGAACCGTCTCTTGCACTGTGTGGCTTCCTAAGGAAGTTATTTTGAGAGAGACAATATGGAATTGTAATTCTATTCGAATATATATTTTTTTAATCAGTCTTATTACTTAATGTATACATCTCGTATAAAGTGGTATGGACAATAATTTAAATCTAGAAACTACTTAGGTATCTTTTTTTACTTTTTATGTTTTTTTTTTATCCTGAGTATATTGCATTTGCGTATGTGCAACAAATTTCAAGTTATGTCCGTGAGTCTATGTATTTTTCTAAAAAGCATTAACTTCAATTGAGAATTTATTAAATGATCATTAAACATACCTTGTGTTTCTGTCATTATACTGGTTTCAACTTAACTTGCATTTTTATAAAACAAAATTGTCTACAACTTTTAAAAGATAAGCACACAACAGCCTCAATGTTGCTTACTAATTAAGAGATTTTTTATTCTGATTATACAGCCGAACTAAAATCAAAACTAGTTCATTATTCGCATATTTTGCATATTCAATATGTATTTGTACTTATTATCATAGTTCACAATCAATACAAATACAAATTTCAATTTAGTAATGCATATCAAAATCCAATTAAATTTCTACAACAAAACATAAGCAAAAGAAAGAAACGCTTCATATCTAATTGGTAATTTCCAATAGTTTTAAGTTAACCTGCAAAGTAAACTTGAAGCGGAGCCTCGAACGTAGAACAAACGTAAAAAGAGAAGTAGAAACGCTGGGCGGTTCGCTCCGGTTAGTCATCGAACGTGCGCACAGTCTCTGCCGCTCCGGCAAAAAACCCGGGAAAGTGAACGCCAGCACCAGCACAAATAATCAAGCCACGCAATTCAGGCTGCAGCTCTAATCACAACACTACATTCTTCAATCTTGCTGATCATTCATTACCATTACGCAACATAAACATTTTAAATTGTGAACTCGCATTGTAATTTCACTCTTCCTGCTGCGTACTGACCTTACTATGATGCATAAGTATACCTTACACATAATTACAAAATTTGTTCACGGTTGAAACACACTTAAACCATAACATATTCATATTTTTTTCTTCGCAAAGATATTACTACACTCAAAACAGAACGTTAATAAATAATTTCAGTGCGTTAATACAAGATTATTTTTTAAGATTGGTCTATATTTTTTTAACATTTTTTCTGTTTCTAAATATATTACTCTTCTACTTACAATTATGTTTAAGTATCAAATTACACACTATTTACATCAATTTACTATCAAAACGCAAAATTATTGTTTTTTGTCTACAAGATGCAAGTCTTGGATCATAGATATAAAATAAAGTGTCAAAATTTAATAAAATATATCACTTTTTTGTCTTCGTTGCTTTCGCAATTTGGTATCAAAAATAACTAGTCATTTGAATTTGCATTCGTTTATATAATGAATAGGCCTGTTTCACTATCCTGCTTTTTTAAAAAAAACATGTTGCATCTTAATTTTAGTTGCGAATAGAATATAATAAAATAGAAAAATGTTAAATTATTGACATTTTAATATTACTAATTATCAATTAAAAATTCACTGTGTTCAAAACGAACGCTATTTTGCTGACGAAAGCCGTACGACTAACGCATGCGCACAACAGTCGTAAACAAGTAGTTGTGAAAAACGTTTGTCTTTTCATACATCATTCGAATGTTTGTATTTGACGCCGCTAATTCTGAAGAAGTTATTGTGTATTCAGAAAGAAATGAAATACGCCAGGTATTATCACTACGCCTGTTTCACTCATTCCAGACTTCTCTTTCTAAGCAGTGAGCGTGACGTCACTTTATACTACTGTTTCTCGCGAGAGTATATTTTTGGAACTTTGTGAAATTTTTGTGGCTATATGCAGTATTTTTTTGCGAAATAAAAAAATACGTATGTCATATTTTTAAATATAGATTAACATATAAAAAAATCAGAAAAGCATAAACAACCCTATTTTGACATTTGATATTTTTACTTCCTTGTACAAACTAAAAGTATTGTAATAACGAAAAATTTCTGTTTTCAGGTTTCAACAGAAATATCAATTTTGACCATCCCGGAATCAATTTTGACTAGTTTCTGCGTGACTTCTGTACGTACGTATCTCGCATAATTTAAAAATGATTAGACGTAAAATTTTGAAAATTCACATGTGGGACTGCTGTAAGATTTAGTTATGCACCTCCCTTTTTCATTGCAATTGGCAGTGTCAACATTTGATTTCTTGCTATTATATTGACAACATTGACAACAATATCTCTTTGCATATCTTTGAGCAAAAATTTTGTGTAATGCAATAAGGAATAGTGATAAAAACATTTTCAATAGATGATCCATTTCGAAGGTAAGTTCAAAGATACAAAATTAATGGTAGTTGAAGAATGATTAGCTGTAGAATGAAAAATAGTTATATAGTATATCTATCAGAAATCAGAAATTTTCTATTAATATTAAATATTTTTGTAAGTTTAAATTATTACATCACCCATAGGTTATTAAAATACTACAAATATAAATAACAACGAAATATTTATATTAAACAAACTATATAAAACATTTTACGAGCAGTTTGTATGTTTAAAGAATG
Organism: Stenolophus ochropezus; assembly: GCA_035578165.1. Classification (NCBI taxonomy): domain Eukaryota; kingdom Metazoa; phylum Arthropoda; class Insecta; order Coleoptera; family Carabidae; genus Stenolophus; species Stenolophus ochropezus. Next base: position 17,259,288 of record JAQOWZ010000010.1, on the reverse strand, counting down.
CTCAAGTATTAAAATCATGAAGTCAAATGAGAATGCGAGTAATGCGAGAGAATGAAAAACACACATTCCATGTTTCCACAGGACTCAAACGTACACAAAAACATTAGCGGATCTATGTCGAATAAAATTTATTATTGAATACTTAAAAAATAATAACTTTGTAGTTAGTCACTGTGTATGTTGTTTTGTAAAATAACTTTATGTCTGTAATTTAAAACTAATAATAGTATAAATGAAGGAAAGTGAATGACATAACCTCAACATAGTTGTTCTTCGACTGTTAAACAGTAAACTTAAATTGGCTGCACCAAAAGTCACAAAGATCCAGACCCATTCACTTCGAATAGTTTCCAGGTTACGAGTGCAGTTTATTGCAGTACATTTGAAAACAATAGTATATTAAACAACGAGTTTCATAATTGTCATTTTATGCGAATAGATCAACGCTTCAAATGAAATCATCTTCAATTACGAAATTAATTTTTTATAATATTTATATATCTAATTATAAATCATAATTTCAAAATATACGAAATTTTATATTAATTTGCACGAAAATTAAATTTTTTGACCTAACCAACTATCTAAATACACCTATCTTTGTTATTTCTTTTTAACTCTTCTATGCATTTCTTCTTTTTTTTTGCTACAAAAATCCTTAATAGGTATATGTATATTTATGTTCGTCTATTTAGCAAGCTTTAACTTTTATATTTTTTGACAGCTTTCAGCAGGGCTATATTTAGAGTACAAACAACAATTGAATTTTCAAATGCCACATTACTATTACCAACTTACACAAAATTATATAAACTTTGAAATTTTTAATATAAAAGGTCCTAAAACCGAAAAAATATTACCAAAGTTGCATTAATTTAAAAGACTTGATTTAAATTAGATTTAAATCACTTTTGCACTATGTGATTTTTTTGTTAAATTTACTTGAAATGTTTTACAGCAAAATTCGGTTATAACGACATCGAAAGGATATCAAAAATTTCTTCGGTAAAGCCGGAAGTCGCTATAACCAGTAAAAGTAAAATAACGTTAGCAATTGTGAGCTTTCAAACAAGTGGTAACAATTTCGTCGTTATAATCAGTTTGTCGCTGTAAGTTTTTTTATTGTTTCTTTAAATTTTTTGCTTAATCTTTACAATATGTTTTTTTTTCATAATAAATGCTATTTTTAAAATTATACTGTATGTACCTTTTAAAAAAAATATAATCTGATTTAAATAAAAAATCCGATTTATGCAACCCTGAATAATACTTATACTTTACTCATTTCTTAATAGTCGATTATTTTATTCGAAAGATTCATATTTCTTTCTTACAAAATAAAATGACAATTGCATTTTTTTTGTAATATCTATTGTCTGATTATTAATTTTGATTCAGTGACGAATTATATATAAATTTTAAATTTCATACTCAGTTTGTGTTTATGTTTTAAGTGTTTCATTTATGTATTCTTTTATAAAATGGAACGTAGTTTCATAGTAACTTATAAAGTAAATCACGTTTAATAAGGAATGTGCTCCTGAATAACTATTTGTTTTCATGTTATTCATGCATTATTAATAGAAAGTGTATTTGTTTTCATTTCAAGTGCAAATTCCCATGTTCAAATGCTACAATGAAATATGGAGTAGTGACAAGAGTATTTACTTGAGTATTTATGAATGACTCCATACGTAGGCGAGATGAAAACAATGAAATGGAAATAGTTTTATTGTATAATTTTAGCACTGCTTCGGCTATTTAAAGTTCAATGTCGCTAATCCTGCAAGAATGTAGAAATGTTTGCGGGATTTTTGCGGTGCCAAGTCGTTCAACTTTAGATGTTTTGAGTGCAGCGTGGCGATGCCGCAGTGGAGCCAACATAAACAGAAATTTTAACCCAAATTCACTGCAATCGGCGACGCCGACGCCTGCGTCGGCGGACAGTGCAGCGCCGTTTGGCTCTGACAACAGCTGTGGCATTTTATACATGCTTCACACTGTTTCCTATGCATATTGCGAGCTCGAAGATGTGTTTAGGGTTATTTGTTGGCTCTATTTCCTTGCTGTGGCCAAACCCCACAAATTATAAGCCTTTATTACTCTTTGTTTTGTGGCTAACATTCATTGTTTTGTGCCAAATCGACTTAAATAAATTCGCTATTCTATAGACATAAATAAAACTATCTATTGATGTTCTAATTAATTTATTTCTTAAAATTATTGGTTACTCACTACTTGCTGCTCGGTTATACAAATATACTTTTCCTTACCTGAAACAAAAAGAAAATATTAAGTAAATATACTACTAAAATATAAGTAAGTTTTAATTTATTATTATGACAACTAATTTTTACACTTTATGTGGGCAAAAGAAATTGTCGCTATAAATTTCTGAAAATTTTCACCTAATGTGATCTTGATGTCATTGCGGTTATTAAATTGTGAAGGAAATAGGCAAAGATATTAATTTTGTTTTTTCTGACATAAACAAAATCTGATTTAAAACAAATATTAATTTTATATAGACAGGTACTGATATGTTTTAATGAATTAAATGATACACAGCAATCTTGTATTTATGATTTACAAATATAAAGCTATAATAAATTATTTTTACTTATTATCTCTCTTCATTTTATTCTAGTTTTTAAAAATAAACTAATATATTTAAATCCCAAATTACGAGTCTAGTTAAATTTTCAACGAATTTAGTTATTACTTTGGTATAAGCTACAGATAACCAATTTGTTGACAATTTACAAGTATTAATCATTCATTGTTTGTTAACGATTAATTACAGTTTGCGACAGTTTTTGATAGCACTACATTATGTACAACTTATTGCAATTTATTTATACTCTAAAATACCTAGGTATATTAATTTAAAAATGGAGCATTTCAAATCTAAAGATTTTATATCTGCTGCCAATAATTTACTACTAAAAAACAAAAGTAATGACAAATATTCGAGATCTATTTAAACAATCTGTAAGATGAAGACGTATGAAAATGTAAATTAATACGTATGTAGTAATTTCAAAATATTTTTGTTAAGTACTATAAAAACGACACATACAAGCTTTGTTTTGAAAAAAATGTATTTTTTTTAATATAATAAACGTGTGTTTAGTCGTCGAGACCTGTAGTGTTTTTGCCAAAACAATATTGTTGTTTTTCAGCGGCATATTAAGCGCTAAAACAAAACATTTACAAACCGGGCTTATGGTCTGTGTCTATATGCACAAATAATTAATTTTCGGTGTGTTCTGTGTATAATAAAATTTTGTTCTATGAAGTAGATATTTTTGTATTACAAAAGTAGCGGCTCATTCGGGGAGACAGGTGAGGCAATGCCTCACAGTATAAAATAAGGAGAGGAGGTTATTCCATTGTGTTATTTAATTTTAATCTTTTAGAAATTTTATATTTAGCGCGAAATATTCAGATTCCCACTGTTTTGCTATCGCCTATTCTACATATATTGTCGAATAAAGTATTAGTACGCTCAGACGTAGTCGACTACAGAAGTGCAGAGGCAAAAATTCTCCTGCCTCAAACTTCTTCAATCTGTGTCTGCGACTGTGCTGTTTTTACAATTCTCATAGCGTTTATCGATTTTTCTGCACTACCTACTTCAGAAAAGGGAATCTTGAGGCATACCTCAAGTGTTTTCTGATTGATCTGTTTCATTGGCGACTTGTCCGTAAGTGCTGCAGAGCTGCAGAATCGCCAAAAATTTAAAATAAAAATGCCCATTATTAATTAATAATATAAGAACATTATTAAAATTGCTAACTAATTACGGTGTTCTGCTACCGCATTCATTCAAAATGAATGTAGTTATTCAATTACATAAAAATTAATTTTCCAAATTTAATAGGTAGGTACAATTGGCAGTTAAAAAGCCAAGTCGTCCAACATCTTCACTAAACATAGGAGTTTCGAGTAAAAGTCGCAGTAAACCATATAAAAAACATATTTAAAAACCAATTGGATTTGTAGTTATAACGAGAAGAATGTTTTGGTATGTTTTCCGTGTTTGCTGTTTGCTGACGATCATGGTGAGAAAGTATGAACTGAATCAAGGGTGAAAGATTTGTTGCATTTGAATGAGAAAGCCACAAATCTACAATGAAAAATTAATACATGTGTTTGCCGAAACCAAGGACACACGTATTTGTTTAAAATTTGAATTAAAACTGTGAAGAAAATTTAATTCCTTTGATTAATATTTTATTTCTTTTTTGTTTGAAGCAGCACAGCCGCAAATATGTAGCACAATCCGCCACTAGTCTATTTGCACGTGGACGATGCTCAAATTTTAAATTTAAATTTACTTTTATTCAGCTCCAACCGCCTGCATCTCCAAAATTTTAGTTCATGAGTCGCCACTGTATAATAATACATTTCAAATATAGAAAATATTATAATGGGGCCTATTCTGTAACTTAATGTTTAATTTTTAACCAGTTGCTAAAATTTTTGACAAATAAAAACAAACATTACATGATGTTTTGATATTTTCTCCAGTATTAACTATTTTCATTGGAGAAAAAAATTAGGAACTGGTTAAAAATTAACCACTGAGTTCCAGAATAAGGGGGAATGTATAGTAAATTATGTAGTGGCATAATAGAGTGATTATCTTACTAATTAGTCTTGGGCGAATTTGACTGAGTAATTCTCATTGTAGGGCCTATGAATGTCATAGGAACTTGAACAATGGGCAGGTGAGCAGACGGACTACTGAACCTGCATTCGATTTTGGATTAGGTTAAATCCCGGCACTGTTCCACAAACTACTACAATATCCCCGAGACTCTGGCAGATATGTGATGATAATTCCCTGATTATACATCTTCACTAACTCCAAACTTTGCCTAATTGTAAGACTATAGTTAGGGCTTAGAGCTTCGCTTGACATAAACCCAGCAAATCATGTTATAGTAAACAAAACTTTATACGACGTCGTAATCAGGCTAATTTATACACTACAAAATTTTGTTGTCTTTCGTGGACACATTAATATTAACCATTAATATTATACTTAAACAAAATATTTAATAATTATAACTAAACTACGCATTTAAATACTATAATATACATATTAAAAAACAAGTTCTTTTAATTTACTCATTTTATAAAACACGCAAAAAATATCTCTATTTCGTTACTACATAAGTTTACTATAACAAATCAACAAGTTTCAATATTCTTAGCAATTATTTCTTATTAAATAATAAACCCCTCTTCGCAACGAGAACTATCAATTACGCTTTCAGATTGTAGAAAAATATATTATTTGGTAATGCCAAATATTCGGTTAAAATTACACCGAATATTCGTAATTCGGCTATTCGGCTAAAATGTTATTCGTCACATCATTAAATTTACGTTATTGATTCCTGGAAATGCAATATTACATAATAAATAACAAATGAAAATATTGCTAATAATTTTTCGGTGACCCTATTTTAATAAGAGATATAATCATACCGATTTTGATATTACAAAAATTTTTATGAATCTCAACGAATTAAGAGCTATACCAACCATGTGCCACGCATGGCTCGCGTAATATTTTTCAAATATATAGCACAAGGGTATAAAAATATAACTATATATTGGGAGAGTCATTTTTAGTACAAGATGTTATATGAAAAGTATGTCCGGAAATTTTTCGTTACAAAATTACAGCTCTTTGAAAGTGCACCTCATCAGACACATTTTTATTAATAATAAATACTAATTGCACAACAACTTGATATGAGAATAGTTATTTAGATGCATATTTATACTTTCATTTATTTCGATATCTCAGCCAGATGTGTCTCATATAAGGCAGACATGAAGATTTTTTATCTTTATTTTTTACCTGTTAACATTTTTTTCATTTTTGATTATATTACATACAGTACAGGAATACACAAAAAAGGTACTCTCCATAAAACTTGATAAACTCAGTAGTTTTTGAGATAGATATTACATGCTTCTATTGTAGTCTTGTTTATCTGATCCTGCAAAAATGCAAAAAAATCTATTCGTTAATTAAAATTTTAAATTCCAGAATATAAAGCATTCATTATTTTGTATTTTAATATTACAATGTTTTATATCTGCTATTTTTACGATTATTAATTTATAATAATTTCACAGTACCTCATGTTAATCATTTTTATTTATAAAAATAATTTTTATATGAAAAATATGTCACATAACAAGCATAGCAAGAATTCATTTCATGCGTAGTACAATTTTAATAATTAACGGTATATTAAATTCGTTTTAATTTAAATTAAATATGAAGTAAATATAATTTGTTTCCATGTAGTGCCTGCTGCATTGCATTTATTTTATTAAATCCATTTCCCCTGTCACAAATCTTGAACTCAATTCGCAGAAAATGCAACAAACCAATCTGTTCTGGTTAATATTCGCACCTGTAACGAATGCGTTCATAAACCGCATGTTATCACATGAACTAGACCGGCAAACTTAACTTTCTAACAGTTATCGTGCGCTCTCGACGCACAGTAACCTGAAACCAGTAATGAGCAGCAAGTAACAGCTACTGACCGGCAGTAGCTAGCCGAACCACCGAGCTGATATGACCGCAATGTAAAACAGGATGATGTTACCGAGCTGATACAAACATTGATAAATATAATTGCTGTGTTAATGGCTGGATTGTGACAGGCTCAAACGTTGGAAACTGTTTGATGAAATGTTATCATGATAGTTTTTATAAACATGCATACATTATCATTATCTAATAAATTAATTTATCGTCACGTCCTGTATGCAGATGCGGTTTCGCTTAAAGCGATTTAAGAAACGCCAAGCAGTTATTACAGAATTTTCACATACCGGTAAAATTATTATTGTATATTTAAATCACACCTCATAATATGCAAACTATCATCATCGTTATTTAATGTTTATGTTAAAACCTGTTACCACATAAATTCAATGTTTAAAGATACCTATATTTGCAAAAAATGACTCTCACATAGTGATTCGAGTGAGATGGTATGTTCCTTTTGTTAAGATTATGTTAACAATTATTATTATTAAATGAATAATATAAAGAAAAAAGTATAGCTGCAAATATTTTACGTATATTTTAGCACAACAGCGACATTTGTGATTTGTACAAGCAGAAAATCTTTTTTCCGAAACATCCTTGGTTATAAAAAAGAATTTGATGCCATAATTTTTCGTTATATGTTTTTATATAATCAATATATTATTTATTCAATAATTATTACTATTAATATTTTTTAAATGAAATTTACATATGTGTATATATGTATTAATAAATAATTAGGTACATATTTTTGTACTTGTAGATAAATAACATTCATATATTAATGATTATTATTACTACATTTAAAAATATATGTACTTTATAATTTTCATAATCACTAAAAAATATTTATAGGTAGCTACTATAATAAATCTAGAATTAAAATTAGCAAAAAAAAACGCAAGAATACAAGAATTGCTGGAAATATTGCAATTCTTATGCTTTTCTTGCAAGACAATTTCTTGCCATGTCATGCTTTGAATTGTGTAGCTCTTGTCTTGTTCTTGTCTAGAATCTTTTGCAAGACTAGGCAAGAACAAGAAAAATATAAGACTCTCCTGAAACACTAGTCCAATTTACGTGTTTCTCCGCAAAGTCTAATCGGGCCATCCTGTTTTTATTGGTAACAACATTTTTATACTAAATTATAATCTAAAATGTATGTATTTGAATTATATATATCTAGCTATTAGATATCTATATTCGTGTGCTATATTTTATGTAATAAAACTCTATATTATATATTTATCATTGTCTTTTCATTTTATTCATGGAAACCGAAAACCTATAACTTATTTATTTTTTATATGAATCTTTCTAAAAAAGTACTTTAAACTGGTAACTGTATATTTAGCAATATTGAAGCTATCAAAAATAAATCCGTTTTATTTTCCTGCTGCTGTTAATTCCTATCTGTTATCACATTTCAAGATAATTATCGGCATATTAAAAGCAGGAACAAAATAAAATTAAATTACATATTATGTAAGGAAGTAAGTAATTGCGTAAGAAATGAGCATTGGGATAAAAAATATCCGTTGTAGTTAAGCTAATGACAGAGATTGGCTAAATCGTGCACGTGCTTTTGTAATTTATACCAACGTTAAACCCGTAAGTGTAATTAAAACATATATCTAATATGTCAAAGTAGGCAATTCATAACATAAAACGCAAGCCTCACTGTTTGATGTGATTGCATCAAAGAGAATTTTCTTCACTCTCAGAAATTACATTTCGCTGTTTACGTGAAAGAAAAATCACGCAGTAAAAAACCCATATTTATTTTTAAAATCTTAGCTGGATTTTATACGCGCTGTGAAAGGTTTTTGATACATATATTCTCTTTATACCAGAACTCACATTTTGTAAACTACGCCGTATGTTAAATAAAAATATTCAACAAAGAAAAAACGAAGTTATTTGCTTATGTTTAAGTAATCTAGTGCTAAATTGGATCCTAAATATAATATGAACTTCTTTCGTTACGAATTCTGAAATTTTATTGAAAGTCGTTCAAAACTCCACGAAATATTAGGTCGCACAGGAGTTTAAATATAAATAATACACGACATTCAAACGCTGCCATGTTTAAAAATGGATTAAACGGAAAATGTTACATGACAGAATTTACTAATTGGATAATGTCTACACGTACATACTCAACTGTAATGTAGAGATGTGTATTAGTTTTATTTCATACATTCATCTTCCTTATACTTTTTGTTTGATATATTACTATAACACTTCACAAGTTATTCAAAATGCAAAACACCTTTTTTAATAATTCTTATTATGACTAACTTTTATCTACTGTAATTTTATATTTAGAACATAAACAGACGACATCAAGATGAGAGTTCGATTTATATCTACATATTTTATTTCAATTTCTGTAGATTCAATGGATTCCAAATTTCTCGAGTACATCAATATTTATTTAGTTAATAAATAACAATGTTGGAAATTAAAATTCAGATTTCAAATTTCATCCATTTCGAATCGGAAGACGTTTACCAGTGTCCGACCGAAACCAAAACCATAATCGAATATTCGGCTTCTCTTCTAGTTTCAGGCGAAAACGTAAACGAAACCGAAACAGTTAAGTTAAAATTTAGTAAAATTTTATTAAACGCGGTATTATTTGATTATCAAATTAAATACAAGACTTCAATTTATTAGAAAATCACTTTATTTTTGTAGAGATACCCTCTTTACTAAATAAGTAATCACTTTAGTTATCTATCACAACCTCTCACATATTCCCAATCAATTAAGTTCTTTTATAATGTTATTCTTAATAACTTTACTTTCCTTTTCTAAATTCTACAAATTAATCATACCTCATCTTGCACTTGGCACCTTTGTGCTAACAGCCTCAGAATAACAATAATAAAATACTTAGTAATTAATCTTCGAAAGGAAGAAAAATGAAATAACTTACAAAACAAAACTATTAATAAACAAATAAAAAATAGTAAAGTGAAACCGTTACGAATAAAGCCGAAAACGTCTGACACGACACGGACACTAGTTTCGAAACTGGCCGAAATCGAAACTTTGGTCGGATACTAACGTTTACCAATAAGTTATAGGTGCAATATTTTACATAAATATTTTATTTAAATTTATGACGACTAATTTAGGTTTAGACTAATAAATTAATACGGATAAACTGAACATTTTGTAATTTATTTTATTAATTATTAGAAGTATCTGTGTTTTATAAGAATAAATTAATAATTTCTGGTTTTAAAAGCTAAGTATTATATTTTACAAAATTATTTATTATAATTTAAAGCCATAAAATGATTATAAAATAATTTCCACAAAATGTCCCTAATTTTAAGGACCATTTAAATCAATGAAAATTCGCTCCACCTTAAAATAACCAAGCAAGAAAAATTTATTGCTGGTGGAAGATTCATTTTAAAAATAAACCTGTTGCACTGCGCATCTCAAACGGCCGTAATGCAGCCGCCCACTTCTTCCGCCGGCCCTGTAGCTCCCGCCAGCCAGCATGCGCGGCATAAATAAGGCCAAATTGCAATTTTTGAGCGTATGTTAGAGCTGGCTTCCCGCCAAACTGGAAGCAAGTAAAAATGCCAAGTATGTCCGTACTTAATTCGGGAAATTAAATGCGTGTCTTGGCGGAAAGTTTCGCCTTCGCAGAGTTTTATCTCGCGTTGAGACCCGGCTTTGCATCTGTAAAGGATGACCTTTTTAAGTTTCGGAAGTTTACCTTTCGTGAACTCAGCCTACAAGACTAATGCATCTCATAAATTCTACCTGATTTTTAATTAATTCTCATTCATTTACCACACAATTCCAACATTTTAAATGTACAAAGTTTTACAATTTTTTTTTTCATAAAATAATAAAAAATTAATAATAAATTAATATCAAGTAGGCAAGTGAATACAAAATTATGCTTAATTTGTATTCCATAAACATAATAAAAACAATCAGGAAAGCATATTATTAGCATTGCAAATTAATAAATAGAATATGTCCATTTTATAAATTCTAATATTACAATAACATAAATGATTGAAAAAATACTGAACACTATATTATCCAGTACTTATTGTATAAATGAAAAAAATGAAACAATAAAATCATATCCACATTTGAAATTTGACAACTATATTTGCCAAAATTTCTAAACTAATGAAGAACGTTACTTGCATTGCCTAAATTAGTTGATACCTTACTAATATAATTAACAAATAACAATGCACATAAAAAAATATATTAGGGATTTTAAACAAGTGGTCACAATTTCGACGTTATAACCAGTTTGTCGCTATAAGCGGAATCTTTATAAACGGATTTTACAGTAGTTTTTTATTGTTTCTTTCAATTTTTACTTATTCTTTAAAATATGTTTTCTTATAATTAATTCTATGAACACGTTTTTCAAATTTTAGAAAACGTTTTTCAACTTATACTGTATCTTTCCGTCCAAAAATATCAAAAAAAATCTGTTTTACCGAAATGAAAAAAAAATCCGGCTTAATTAAAAAAATCTGATTTTTTTTTATTTTTCTTTAAATCGGATTTTTTTGCAACTCATTCTAGGTGTCTTTTCTTTATAGCCAATAATAGTTTGGTTCCCAATTGACTATTTCAACGCAATAATTTTAAATTATTAGAATATCTTTATTTATTTAAATAAAACTTCTATGAAATTGACGTATACAAATTGTTGTTGCTCTCGTATCAAAAAAAAAATGAACCGAATGACGCAATAAATAAAATAATGCCAAATAAAAAATTTAAATTAGTAACATGTCATTAACCCTGCGTTAGTGTGGTGGAATAAAATCACACCATTAGTGTGGTGGGGTCTCATAGACCCCAAAAGTTTTTTTATTATTTATGAAATGTAAAATCATAAAAAAAAATATTAAATTTTTTTTTGTAATGTTGTAGGATTTAGAAACAAATACAAAATAAAAATTTTGTTTATTACGTTTAATACAAAAAATATTTACAATAACTTAAAAATAGGCAACATTAACACTTTAAAGCACAACGATGCATTTAAACTTAAAAAAAAATAATTAACAAACATAAACAAAATAATCAGTATTGTTTATATATAAATAAAAGATCATTCAATAAAATAAAAAAACAGATTAAATTTATCGTAAAAACTTAAAAAATTATTCATCAACAAATTCATTGCAATTTTTGCATTTGAAATATGCGTGCTCAAGGCAGAGTGGTACGTTACACTACGTACAAGTATACGAAGTTTTTCGATCTTGATTTCTCGGACACACGGAACATCTGCTTATAACTTTTAATCATTTAGTAGGATTCTCAGAAGTTGAAATACTAGAACGCGAATTTCGTGGCAATCGAGGATTTTCAATTCTACTGTTTTTCGAGTCAACAATTAGTTGCATCCCCAATGTTTTTAGATAAGGTCTTCTCTTTAAATTTAATTGATTTTTATTTGTATTTTGTTGAACATCTACCGTAAAATATGCAGAAACTTGTACAAATACAGTCGTGAAGAAAATAATCATTATTACTCACCTAAACACGAAAAGTTACAGCTTTAGTGTGGTGGGGTATTACAGACCCCAGCCAACTTTAACGAATGCCGACAAGTAACTGATGTATTATAAATGGTTAATTTTACCAAATATAATATTACAAATATAAACTGTACAGCTACTAAAAATTACATGGCAATATGATAAATAGTTTTAAACATACAATACGTTTTATTACTACTATGGGGTCTATCAGACCCCACCACACTAACGGAGGGTTGAAAGGCAATCAGTTATCCAGTTTTCAAACTAAAATTAATTATACTTAAACGCTTATTTTTCTATAAATTGAAATGAACTGTATCTATTACAATATTTTCTAAATTTGCTATTAAATAAGAAATTCATTTTAACTTATTTACTGCTAATCAAAAACTATGGCGTATAAATAGTTTTCTAAATTTTCACTTATAAATTTTAAAACTGAGAGAAAAAAATTTTCTACACGTTTACTACTAATACTAATACTCTATTTCTAGTATATTTTAACATCTAAAAATATGGAGTTAATGTAACCTATTTTTTTCAAGTAAATATTAATGCACCGCTATTTAAGAGACATGGGACTTAAGTTGTTCTTAATGGGGCATGAAATAGAAGTCCACCTGTTCTTTGATAAATATTATTTTGATTTAAGAGGTGTAACAGTATATGAAACCTACATATGTCTTCTGTCAACTTCATGTTTCGTTTCGAACCACACCTCGTAGTGAACTTTCCATCGCCGTATGTAAAGGTCAGTGATATGTTACTCAAGCACACGAAGATAGTTAATTAAAATAGGAGGTTACAGATTATTCACGGTATTGGTACAAACTTCAAGTTTAACCTTTACATTTAAAATTAAATATTTACCTACTCACATTTAAAATGCGCATAAATAATATACGTAACAACATAACTAATTAAAGAGTAAAAGTAATAATTCCAACCACTACGAAATGAAGGTATTTTACCATATAAATAATTTTGTCGATTTTAAGTCAAGATCATAAGGTTAAATGCAGTTTGTTTGTTATGAAATTTAGGATCGCACCTAACTTCAACTAATAAAAAAAATTGCTTCCACTGATCTTCAAACATAATGTTACCAGAAAAACTAAATATCTACATATATAAAAAACTGATGTATTTAGTTATTTCTACAAATTTCATATTATGATTTAAGATCTTTTTTTGATTTTTAATTTATTTTAATTAATTAATTAATTCAGAGATTCGAATTTACAAAACTTTAAATGTCCGGTCTTACAAAGGATATAGTAAATTTACTTAAATAATAAATTTATTTAAATGAGCTAATTCTAATCAAAATAATTTTATTAATTGAATGAATAAATATTATTTACTAACGATCTAAATTTAACTGATTTTTATAATACAGGGCACTATTATCATTTTCTAAGGCTTTTATTATCTATATCGATTTCGGTTTCGATTACCAATCATATTTTATGGTATCTACATATTTGCAAACACACAACTTGCAATCGTAACCTCTGGAAGACATCTGTAATTTCTAATGTATTCCAAATTTAGAAATGATTTTGGAAATCGAATTATTTCGAATGTAAATGTCCTAATCAAAGAGTCTAACTTTAGACTCAACATAGAACAAAAAACTTATCTTTTAACTTTTTCTATAGAAAAACAGAATATTCCTTCTACTGATAATTTCACGGGAATGTTCGAAAACCTGGGCATCTAGTAACGCCAATAATTATATAGTAAATTTCCTTTTTCCTAATTGAGGTATAAGGTTCAGGATTGTACCTGTTTGTTCCCTTTTTGTAGCAGGTTGATAGCCTGTAACATTTGAGGTAAAGAGCCGATTTAATAAGTTTTAGACCATAAAAAAAACGAATCTCTAACAATTAAAAATATTAAACTTGCTTATAAAGTCTTTGTAGTAATAGTTTGACGGACTCAATAAATCAAAATAGTATCTAGAAAATAAATTGACATAACTCGGAAAATCACACCAACGGCAATTTGTCGCGAATATTACCATTGAAGTGCATTTACATACATCACTCGTTCATATTCTATTCCATTATTTCACATATCATCATCATGTGCCACGCCATAACATTTGTATTACACCCAAGGCCGCTATGTCATAAACTATTTCAAGGACGATTTGTTCAAATGCAATTACATGCACCAAATCTTTCACTACTATCATGACCAAAGACCACACTCTATAATTTCACAAACCGCGGCCATAATTTACACAATATAACTTTATAATATTATAATCTATTTCCTATGTTTTGCCCTGCTAACGGTTTTACGCTAACTACTACAATAGAAAAGCAGAACGAAACTGTCAATCTTACTGCAATTACTAAAGTTGTACAGTTAATATATAATGGAAAAAAATAAATCTAATAATTTCTTACTTTAACGTATTTATAGCAATAGTTAGTTAAAGCGACTTTAACACTAAAGTAAAAAAAATGAAAGATGAATTGAATCCAATATTAAATTTTAGATTTCCTGAGTTTTTTTACTGCAACTAGATATATAATTTATTTTTTAATCAAAATAAAATACCAAATTTCATTACATGCATATTGACAGGGTTGTTATAGATTACATTTTACTAAAAGTATTACTTTTTTTAAAGTTTCATTTATGCAACCGATTTCTACAGAAAATTATCGCGATTACTCTGCTTCAATAAAAATTACACCATTTTAATTCAAGTAGCAAATTATATCAACAATAGGCCCATAAACCGTAATAGATTATAGAAAATACTTATCATTATTAGAATTATTTTCGAGGAAAATTTTCGCTGCATTGTTATTTTAAAATGTATATTCGTGAAAGCAGAACTATGAACTGTCATATATAGAATAGTAACTACATTAAAATAATATAGTGTGATTTTAAAGAAATATTAAAATGTTTATTCTAAAAATAAGTGTGCCTTGAAAACAAACATAGATGTTCTAGAATGTAGGCCGCATTATCTCCCCATGTTTTGCCTTTAGAATATTTTTTTATGAAATATCCGTTGCTATTATCTAATATTTGTCTATATTTTACTTATATTTTACTGACACGACACAATAGTTTTATGTGTTATTCTCTTGTACAATGTCATCTATTTGCCCTTTTTATTCAACAGGCAAACTTACACAAGTTACCACCGCTAAAAACTTGTAAAACTGATAGCTAACATGTTAAAAATTTTACAAGTTAGTAATTGCATTATTTACATTAATGAAAATTGTGTTTTGTTATTGTCTTGTAACTGACAAGATTTGGTTATAATTTTATTTTTTTATATGTGAATAACAAATAAACTATTGTACAATACAGAGTGTATCAACGAGCAGCTTCCAACGAACACAATGGAATGAAGTATTCTGAATTTTCATTAGAATCATTTTGGATATTTATCCAGTGTGATACTGATAATCCTAAGATTTTCTATATTTGTTAACATGAAAACTGAAAAGAGGAAAAGAATGAAGTCAGTAGAACATAAAATGTGAATTTTGTCCAAAACAAACCCAAATATACAAGAATTATGTTAATTATATCTAGATCATGTATTACACTAATTTTTTTATACAATTTGTTCTCATTTAAAGACAATATTTTTAATGTTTCCTAAAATTAATAAAATGTCTATAAAATTTCATACACATGATATAGGGGGTGCCAGAAATTTTACATAATCGATTTGGGGTACCATCACATAAAAAGTTTGAGAACCACTGGTTTAAACGGTTGGGTAGTCAATTTCTTCTGTCAGCAGCAAAAACTGTTTTACTTTGCTGATAATGTAAAATATTACATTTGGTGCATAGTTGGCAACTCTAAAAATGAATCTCAAATATTTCATCATATATCAGGAGCTATTATAAACCATATGATGTTATATTACCCATTTAAATCTTGCTGAAACAACGACAGTCCAACTACTAGCCACTTTTATTCTATTAACCCCAAAAGAAACAGAGAAACTTACCCCCTAACTATTTTTTAATGACGCCCGCAACAGCAGTTCACACTTATATTTACTTTAAAACCGAGTTCCCCAGTTTTTCCTATCCTAGGCTAAAGTAATTACCCGTGCTCATTACGGCCATTCCGAGCGTGCTAATCCCCTGGCTCGTACGCAACATTGCGTCTAATTCTAGCGCTAATCCACCCTGGAGGGGAGGGGAGCATATTTCCGACCCGGATGCAGGTACCATCTTGGCGAGCACGTGTCATAACAGGTGAACGCGGGCCAGCCGGCTGTACAGGGTTGTTGACTCGGGATTAGAGGATGTTTTTGTGAGATAATCATGCAAGGGTTGCAGACAGATGGAATGGCAGATGGGAGATAAAATCAAAGGTGATTTTTAGTATTTTGTAAGATTTTTTTATCATGAGGAAAACATAAATAAGGCATGGTTTAGAAAGGGATGTAACCTTTAAAGATCAGCTGCTCTCGTGACATGACATTTCTTTGTCTTTCAGTGCCTACTGCATAAGAATGCAGTATTTTTGTATCTATTTTTTACGTCCAAAAGAATTTATGCGGTTCTATAACAAAAATCGTGAATATCACATTTACTTGTTTTTTTTTTTCTAACCAGATTTAAATACAGATTTAAATAAATAAATAAAATAAAACATGCTTGAAGTGAAATGCTCTAAACTGAAATTTTTGAGAACTAAAAGAACGACATTTGTTCTCACCTATCTCTGAAAATCTATGCTATCCCGTAAACTAGATATAAATAAGAAAAAAACGTCCGTATCATTTACATCTTCATTATTTAAAGGATAAAGTTAAAACAATGATACAACTGTTTATCTGTTTGTTTATAAATAAAATAAAAACTTACTAATACAATATCTTCAATTTTCAACATTTTAGTACGATATAAAATTTAATTAAATTATATTTTAAAACTATTCTCTCAATTAATGATAATTGTAAATAATTTTCCAATTAAGTCGTGTCCTGTAAAATGATTTGTAATCTTTTGCCCCTCCCAAAGAAATACAATGCTTCAATGATAAACAATTATGCTACGCATTCAGAAAGTGTTACACCAAACACCAATTACAACACGCAATTTTCAGTTACACTGGAGCTTAATTAAGAATTCCAGAAACGAATCATTGTCTCTTATTAAATATTAATGATTTGCAAATAAAAATCCTCCATACTAAACTAATTAAACAATTAACAACGTTAACATCGAACCATAATTTATTGAATAATTTGTAATATTGGAATATTAATTAGTAGTTCCACAAAATTTCGTTATTGAACAAGTAATTGGAACCTAGCAGCAGCATTAAATTGTTGGGTTAATTGGTATGTTCAGAATATGAAATTTGATACGCCAATGCAGAAAATGTTAAATGCCAATCATTATGGACACAAATTAATATCGAAATATGTCAAATGTCACATATGAACAATATATAAGAATTTGCTCTATACATGCTCATACACGTACATCCGGATAAATTGATTGACATATTATGTATAAGTATGATTAATAAAAACATATTATTTTATTATTGTTGTTATATAGTCGATAGGAACTGAATAAAAACTTATATTAAAACGACATTCTTTGATCACAAAATAACAATATCCTCAGTGTCCCGAACGTCATTTATTATCTGCATACCAGAAGAACTTGCCATTTTGTAAAAGTAAACACAAATTTAAAATCCAAATGCAGCGGCCAAAATTTCTAAAGCATTCTGTTCGGTCATATGTTCGCTTTGTCCGCATGCAAACAGACCAATCAGAAGCACTTGAGGCACGCCTCAAGACTCCCTTTTCTGAAGCAAGTAGTGCAGCGAGAGAAAAATTGCGCTGTATGCATTGTAAAAACAGCACAGTCGTACACACACATTGGTGAAGTTCAAGGCACGAGAATTTTTGCCTCTACACTTCTTCATTATAAAATAAAAAATATAAAATTAGACTTATCTGTTGTATGTAACACGAATTTAAGATCAAAAATATTAAAATATTATTATAACCATACTTCAATGAATGCTTTTCGCATCCGTAATCAAAGTATTTTACTTCTAGGTTGTCAAATATCTCCAAAAATCTTTCTCTGTATTATTTAAAAAACCACCAAACTAGTGAAGTTATCTTTGGAACTAAATAATATACTTAATTCTTTTTATGAATTGAAACTGGAGTTATTTTGATATTCTAGGATGTTAACAAGGGGTATAAGTAATGAATAATCCGAATTAGTGGCTAGTACCTTTTATGAATCTAGGGGTTTTAGTTTATTTGGTAAACGACTTTGTAAAGACAACGAACCATTTATTTTCTCATTTGCTTTAGTATACACAAAAAAAACTTTAAAATTCTTTGCGTACTCCTTAAATCCCACTTTGGGGAACGTTGATGTTGATGTAGATCTTCATTGAAACATTTGTTCACCTCACAAGTGTTTTGTTTTCTAATCACACGCATCAGTGCAAAAGAAATGAATAAGAATACAGAAGAATGCAAGTCATTCCACCAAGCTTACTCAAAGAAAAGCGGTATGTCCGATGATAAGACGAAAACGCGTATTAAATTAATTTCGCTATAACATAGTTATATTTTATATTTATTAAACTAAATTTCATGGCGAATTAAGTGCATAAAAGAGTAGATCTCCCACAGCTGTACGTAAATTGGCGAACACACACGAAGCATAATTAACAAAAACCGAAGATGAAATCAGGCTGGGATTAATATCAGTGAGAATCATGATCATGACACGGCATCGCGGACCACGTGTGGCCAATTAGAAAGTTCAAATTACAAACACAAAATACAATTAAAACCTCGTGCCGGAACCAGACGCATACACAACGCCAAAACGAATTCGATGTCGACCAAATTTTAATTGCGAAAATTGACAATCACAACTTTCTGTTATTGACTGGTGGGTAAATATGCGACTGTGGATTATTTGTTCAACTTGAGCTGCGTTCGCCGAGGATTTGCTGTTGGGACTAGAAATGTTTTTATTATTCCTGGAATTTTATTTACTCAGCACCATATTACATAAAAATGCTTTTTGCTTCAGTTTTTTAGCGAGCAATTTTACATGGACAAGGGCTGACAAAAACTACAAGTTGATTGACCCTATAATTTTGTAGGAAATTGATTGTAATTTATTCTGAATCTGTGTATTTACCATATCTAATTACAATACAGGATATTTGATTAGGTTTTTGCAAAAATTAATCATGCTGTAAAAACTTATACTCTTTTCAGTAGCTTCTTTCTTTATATTTTACTAACAACCTCTAACATTATACATTGATACAGGTATTTAAATGTCATTAGCAATCACTTTTTATTAATTATTTACAAAAATGATAGCAAACATTTATCTAAAGATCTAAACCTATTACAGCTGTCGTTCCACGCAATATCCATATAGGAGGCCATCCATATCTGAACATTAAAAAAAGTTAGATAGCAATATTTTTATTAGTTTATAAATATATATAATAGATTATATTTTTGTATACAATATATTATATATTTCATACAAGAATATAATGAACCTCTTTTTCTAAACCTTCCCAGTCGCAAATTGTTATACAATATTATTAAAAAACAATTGTTCTAATGTCTTCTTGATAAATCTAAATCTGCCACTGACATTGAGATAAAAAGATATTTTGACAAACTCTACTTATAAAGATAAACTAGGTGAAATTATTTTTGTTTCAACGCTTCGATGATGGATTGAAAACAATATAACTAACTAACATACTGTTTTTACACATACGAGGTGAGTAAATAAAGTAATAAGACTGGCAACGTAGCATGCGATGAGTACGATTTTGAACTTGCTAGTGTCATTTGTTTGTCCGAAGCGATTTTAACTTATTATAGTCAGTTTTAACTTTAGAAATTTCTGCATTATTTAGTTGTGATGTGTTACACTTGGACTCTAATATTAACATTATTACACACTGTTGGCAGAATAACGATGAATGGAATCATATTCTAATAACTTTGCAATATTTATATTGAGAAATAAATATCAAATTCAAAAGGTCCAATTCTATACTGCATCACTGTGCAGTCAATCTCCATCTGTGTTGTACCCAATGGCCTTTGATTACTAGTGTGACTGAAGCGACATCAGAGAAACTCTTCTGTAACGAAAACTATTTTAGGCCAAACAAACGGCCGCTCGTAGAGGCCGAGTGTAATTATATGCTTGATGTCGTATTTACGAGTATACGACAAACATACTAGCCGGAAGGGTCAAACCAGCTACCTCTAATTCAAACGACGCAACATGTTGTGTGTTTACAAACAAAAACGGCTACTACATATGAGCAGTATATGTGCGATGTAAAGAAAACTTTACTAATATATTTATAATTTTGGATGTTGACAGACCAAGGGTATTTAATAAAGTTCTAATGTTATTAAAAAAATCATTAAAATGTGTTCCAACCCCTAATTTTATTGCACGTCTAAAGTTTTTCCCCATCTATATAACGGTATTTCTGTACTTATGGACAACTACATGGAGGCATCGAGACATTAATAAAGCCCTGCATTATTATTTTAAAGAATTATTGTATCTCTTTCTATTTTTGAGTAACTGAGAACTACTAGGTGTGACTATTAATAATGCGCGTCCCAAGATATATCGGGAGATCCTGGGACGGTAGCACTCAATCCCGCTCGGCGGGGCATCAGGTTGGTAGAAGGCCTTCGGGCCTCCGCCCCGCCTGGTGGTCTTCTAGATCGCCTTACAGGGCATCTTGTGCGAGTGCTCTAATTCTTGGCTTGCTGAAACCAAAACGTATTCTAAAGCAGATTTAACTGTTCTGGTTTCAGAAGGTCATGAATTTGAGCACTTAGAAGTATTTGCTCTAATTCTAGGTCTGTTGAATCCAGATCACTCTGAAGCAGTTTTGGCTTCTCAGTATTGTGCTGTGGTTACAGTAGATCAGGAATTAGAGCATTTTGAAGTGTTTGCTCTAATTCTTGGCTTACTGAAACCACAGCATTTTCTGGAGGAGATTTGGTTGCTCTAGATTGTGCTCTGGTTTCAGTAAGTCAAGAATATTCACGAATTAAGAAATTTTTATTTCTACTACTTTTCGAACGATTCATATATTAATTTTTGATAGGACACAAATTGATCAACTTTTATTGAACATCGATAAATTTATTTTATAACTAAGAAAAAATAGAAATTTAATCGCATTTATGTATATTTTGAAATATCTGTCGACTCTATAATTACCACTACTAATTTAATTTTTATAAACACTACAATACAATCCTAACTTCTTATATTATAAAGTAAGTTTTGTTAACTATAAAAAATAAAATTATAATCAATATAAAATATTTTTAAACAAACATTTGAAAAAAATTAAATCACTATATATTTAAAAAAAAACTTTTTATGTTTAGATTATTCTAAATAACCCGTTAATTCGTCTACTGTACTTACACTTACACATGTTATTAATTTTAGTCGCATATAAATTATTGTTATAATTTACAAGTATCGAGTATCATACGTATCAAATGGAACTTTTCAGTGTATGTTCCCGCAAACTAAATCCAAAATGTTCGCTCGTTTTTATAAATCATTTCAGTTTGCTTTTATTGTGACAAAAGATAAAACTGGCAACAAATTCACATAAAGTTCAAAAACATTTGAAAAATAGGTAAAATAACGAACAATGGAATATGGAGGTTAGGAATTTCCAAATACGAAGGGAATTACCTTCCGGAGAGACATTTAATAATGATTTCCGTTTGGATGCAAACAAACTTGACGTACCGTGTTGATGTTCCTGATTGTATTGCGAACAAAGATAGATTAATCATAGCTTGCATGCCTGAATAAATAAACATAAAAATACCATGGAACTCGTTTCCAGGAACACGACCAGCGTTTGTGATCTAAATGTGACATCTAAATTTACCATAATGACTCAACCGGCAGTGATTTGCTATGTGGGACTAATTCGCTTATTAAAATTTTGATTAAATCTCAAAATTCCTATCTGGCTATTTTGGTGGATATTAAGATCAAATGAATTTATTGCTTATTAAATATATTTAAGCCTCCTCTAAATTATTTGATTTCAATGTTTATTTAATTGATTATAGGCAGGTACCATAAATATTAAGGAACACGACTATACTTCAGATATAAAATTACAGAAATTTATTTCCAGTCATCAGAAAAGTAAGTTTTACACAGGGTCTGAACTTTTTGAAGATACGAGCTACAACTAAGGTATATAAACATTTGAATGCCTCCAGGTGAATGGGTAATAAATAAAAAAAGTATTTGAAATGGATGATCAAATCCAGTATTAATAAAAAAACAAATTGTACCTATCTCTTTATTTTTCGTACACAGATTATGTTCTAAATCGTGATATCTCTTACGATAGCAAATATAATGGGGAATATGACCAAATTTGTTTTCTTCCATTTTATAATTCTGTACAAAAAATAAAAATATCTGCATTTTGTTAATCGCTTAATTGTTGATAATTCTGAAGACAAACAATAATACAGTTTTAGAGAGGGGATATGTGACGCCACGTAGGAGAGTTAGATAGAGAATTTGAAATCATCAATCTTAGAATAATGTACATTTGGCAAGTTACCCAGGTTCCATTTTTAAAACTTTGTATGTAAACACTAAACAGCCTTCACAAATCATAGGACATTGATAATTTTGACAGATAAGTACAGGCATTTCAATGTGAACCAAGTTTACACCAAAACAATTTGTTGAGTAATATCAAAATATTTTTATTTTATTCTATGACTTGTCTGTATTGATATATTATACGTTCTTCGTAAATAGTTATAACTAATTTATCATTATCAACATTTATTCGATATCATTAAGTAAAAAAATTAGGTTTATTATATTCTCAGTTTTTGGTATTGTAAACTGCTCTCTCATTTTTCTACGTGACGTCAGAGATATGGCGCCGTTACATAAATTTGAATTTCAAATGATTATTTCAGTGAAATTATAAGATAATATATAGTTTTTGTCATTATTATTCGTAGTCACAATAGTTAAATTTTAGTTTTTATGCTTTTTTTTTTCCTTCAATTCGACAATGGTCATATAGCCCATTTAATAAAAGATTTGCGAATCGTTTTGTCTTAACTCAAAAAATGAGAAAAAAGTCCCGTTAGGCTCAGCGAGGAAGCATCGTGACTTTCCTTTGTAAGTACCTAAACTAACCTTAATTTTGTGAATTTAAAAAAAAATGTATATATACCATAAAAAAACTGATATACTCTATATTTACGATTAGGTGTTTATCGTTTATCCAACTTGTTAAAAAATACACTATTTTATTTCAATTTACTTCGGCAAAAATGATCTTTTTGAATTCTTTGTACAAGTAATTTTTCCTTGTACTTAGTTCATTTCTCGTAACTGGGTTAATGTTCTGTCTTTAAAAAAAAGTATCGGAACATTACATACTCCAAAATTCCACTGTTGAAATAGTAACACAAAATGTCTCAAAACTATCTACCATTTAAAACGTATGTAGGTATACACGTAGCTGACGTACCGATTAAGGACTTAAACGAATACGAATCTATTTCGGAGTGCCAATGGTACTTGCGGCTTGGACCTCTAAGGGCTCTTCTGCCAATTATGGTGTTGATGTTTAGATGTTTACCCTTACATTACAACACCTTCAGAAGTACAAATATATCATTGTCCCACCATTCAAAAGTGAAATATTTTAATAATCATACGAGATGGAGATTTAGTGCATCAATGGTTTATAATGAAATTAATTACAAGTTAAAATACTTACAATCACAGATACTACAATTAGGTTAACCGAAGTTCGCTTACCTGTAACAAAACAAAAAATAATTAGTACAATATTAACTAGTGCATTCGTAATTTGTAATCTTACGATAATTCCTTAACAATTATAACAAATATACAGTTATGATGAACCATTAAAAAACGTCTTCCGTGTTCATTACAACCAAGTTTAAATATGTTGATTGACAAGGAATGTGACAATGTATAATTGTAGAAAATAGGTCAATCAATCAAATTTATTTATAATTTCAACACAGGAATTCATTTAATGAAATAAACAATTCATTGGTTCATTAATTCAATTATTACTAAATTATAAAATTATGTGAGTTCTTTTTGTTTATAATTTTCCAATGTTTTGCCATTATTTTTAATGGTAATAATTAGTGACGGCGTCAGATGGTTTTTACAGTGGCTCGTGCCACTGACAAATTATTCCGAGACACTATAGAAATTTTAGTAAGTATAAATTAAATATTTAAAATTACATATAATTTTTATGTCATACTATTTAAGTAAAATAAATATACCTGTTCGAAATGCCAACAGACGCAAACCATACTCCAATGTTTGACAAGTTGTATTGCATATTGCAATTTGTGTAATTGTAACTTGTAAGTAGTTTTATTTGGAGTTCAGAAGATTTATTTTATTTATTGATGTATGCATATATAAATAGATTATGTTTATATGCTTTAGGTACATATTTAATTAATTTTGTAATAAAAAAATATTGTAATAATAACAAATATTTTACATCGATATAAAATCTTTTGGTACAAACGAGTGGTGTAAAAATTAAATTCTCATTTAACAAAAGAATAGAAAAATTATCAAATTTCGCGGGCGAAAAGAGAGGGATTTAGCATGCCGATGCTTATCCCTAAAGAGTAAATTTTATATTAAGGTATTTGACTTTAAATCGAAAAAGTATATTGTACATCTAGTAGGAAAAGATATATATTTCCGGACAATGGCGAAAATTGCGGGACGAGCCGAAGTCGAGGCCAGCAACACCAGGAATTCATGAAGTTATTTTTCGATCGATTTATATTTAGTGTTGCAAGATATTTTTATAATCTTTTATACAAAATAATACAACTATATACAATAGTACATGATAAAATTAATTATTACAAGCAATTATGTCAACAAATAAATAAATATAATTATATATCGAGAAAAGTTGGGGGTTGCTGCAATTGCGCAGAGCCTATACCCGAGCTGCCACTGTTCAATACCTAATTAGTTATTTTATATTTCTATTATAAATGCCAGACAACCAACAAGACCACGTACTGGATGAAAATAATTTGTCACAGGCCGGAAAATATTTCCATACTGTTATATTTCGTAGACTTAGCAACTACATTGATATACCAATTAATGGTTCGAAAATACACCGAAAAGGTGTAATTTTCATCCGATCAAAAAAAAAACAATTTTCTTTAATTTATGTACTGTTATAAAGGCTAAGCCACTGTAATCCACAATGTATAGCGCCGCCACTGATAATAACATCTCCATTGGTAGGTTTTCAACCACTTTCAACATCGGTATTGTTTGTTTAATACTTGTCAAATGCAGAATTTAAACCAATGTCCTCTCGGTCAGCAATCGAGTGCGTTAACGTTGTTTTACCACTGCATGTGAAATATAGACAGGATTAAAATTTCAATGATCCAATACTCAAAACAAGGGTAGGACATCACTGTTTGGTGGCAGGTATTATGTCGAGTTGAAAAAACTACAGATAATCCAATAATAGAACTATTTGTTACAACGTTTGGCTAGTAACTACCGCTCAGGCTAAATGGATGTATTTATATCTCTCATCCTATAGTATCATCCTGAATTGAAATATACATTCAATGTTAAATGTTAGAGAAAATAAATAAACATTTTATAAAAATCGTAATTCTGATATATACAGAGTGTCCGTTTTAAGAGGCTAACCATTGAAATCTCGAGATCTGTAAGAAATACGAAATCGGTTAAATTGGGGCAAAGTTGCCACATTAATAGGTCATTATAATGATGTTTTTGTTTTCCCGAAAAAAAATATGAGCAAAAAACTGATTTTGGCCAATTAACTTTTTGACTTATAGCTTTGTTGATACAATTCATACAAGTTTCTAGATTGCATATTCTACCCACACTTTTTACGGGGAATTGTTAAATAGAGACATGTACATTAAGTGAAAATAAACTAAAAAAATAGAAAATTATTGATTTTATTCATTTCGGTCAAGTGTACTTTGGAAACAAAATCGAAAATCTTTTGTTATTTTGTTATAAATAAAAATGTTTGTTATTTTTATCACTTTTTAATAAACTTTTATTATAAATAATCATGTTTTATATATAAATAAACGTTACAATAAATTTCAATGTTGCCTATAAATAACAAAACATGAATCATCAAATGTTTTATGTGTATGTATGTACTAGTATCTGAGTCGCAATATTGAAATGTGTGGTCATTTAGCAGTCATCAATTCAACTTTTGCCTCATGAAGTATTTTCAGACATGCCGATTACAATGCTGTCAGAAACAGAATTTTTATGAAATGCAATTAATTTTACAAACGAGTAAATTTGGATACGAGCTTTTTCGGATAGGCAAGCATCCAGTAATATTATTAACGGCTCGACGCAAATCCCATTTTATTGTTTTATTTGTTAGCGGTGGCAGTAAAGAAACCATTTAGTTAATTAAGTACATTTTTATTTCCCGTACAAGTAACTGGCAATTAAGTACAGTCCAGTCTATGAATCTGTCAGTTGTACTAATTATGCAGGTATTTATAGTGCGTTGAATATGAGCCGCCAGAAGCCCGAGAGGCTTTAAGAATTAGCGGTGGGAAGATTAGCCAAGTGACACCTCTTATTCCGACCTAACCGATTTTATTTAAAACGCCGTAAAACGTAAGGAATTCACAGCCTTGTGTAGTTAATTAAATTGAGAATTTATATTTAAATGTAATTAAATGGCTTTGAAATCTTGGATTAATGTCCTTAAAACGAATAATAGCTACATGTACTTTGTGATTCAAATGTTCTTTTCTTCACTTTTATCCGCGAGTCACTAATTATTTTTCTTTAAAAGTGATTCAGCAAATTGTTTATTTATATTTCGTTCTTTTCTAAATAAACAAGTTTTATTTCAATGCAAATTCTGTAAGAATAATTTATTTTTAGTTCAATACAATAAACTAACAAAATATATTCGGTCTTATAACTAAAAATTACTAGCCTCTCTCCACCTTGGTAAGAGAAGTAAAATTTTCGATGAAGAGTATTTATTTATGAACGAATTACATACATGCTGTCTGTTTTTCGAGACCAACTATTGGTATTTTGAGAACGTTAAGAGATTAATTGAAAGTTAGGATGAATTTCTCGAAAAGTATATGAGCTAATAAAATTTTAAAAACCCCAATTTCTCGTAAAAAAGTATCTGTAAAATATGCAATTTGGAAACTTACCTACATGAATTGAAACAAGAAATTTTTAAGTCAAAAAGTAAATGATCAAAATTAGTTTTTGGTTCTACTGACCTATGTATTGTGTCGGGATAACAAATATATAATTAAAATGGCCAACTAATTGCCCCAATTTAAAGGACTTAGTAAACAATTCTCGAAATCGCAAAGGTTAGCTACGAAAAACGGACACTGAATATACTAGACGATTACGTAAATTACGGAAACTTAAATTTAGATATTTTGTTATACAAAATGAATATACTAGACGATTACGCAATTTCTAATTTCTATTATGCAGAAAATTACGAAAACTTAAATTTAGATATTTTGTTATACTAGGAAGAGTTGATTACATAAATTTTGATTACAATTGGTTAACCGTGGATAGCAGCTTACTTAAAGTTCTAGAGTCTCTAGAATATATTTACTGAAAAAATACCACTGAAATCTTCGCAAATTATATTATTTACAATCACTATCTTCAATCTCTTTTTGGCCACATGTGAAATTGAGGAGTGTACACCTGTTCCATGACAATTTTACTTTTTTTTTAATTTTGGTGAGTAGTTTCTCAGCCTAAAAATCCATATTTTTAATTGGTTAATAATTGGCGATGTTGGGAATCAAACCAAAGACCTCACTCTTAGTTCAAGATGGAGGGCGTTATTCAAGTGACCCATTGCTGCTTGAAATTATGTATTTATCAAACAAAGGTGAATTTAATTCGTAATATGCATAAATAATTTATTTCATTGTACCATGAAAAATACATAATAAATCCAGCAGTGGATGACACGTAGAAAGTAATTGTGGAATTATTTGTGCAATAATATTCCCGAAAATATATACTTTTCACTTCGAAATTTAATTTAGTTTTTTTTAAAAACGTCGTCAGAAAGAAAAACAAAATGAATAAACATTAATCTGAAATTAGATGAAAAGTTCTTGTCCCAATTATTTGATTTCCTTTAGTAATTATAAAAGTAATTAACATATTTCGTCCTGCGAATCAATTAAGATGTTGCGAATTGTGTAGATTGAGATCTCCAAACTCATCCTTAAAGCTGAAATTAAATTGTAGACTTTTCTCTTTGCGAGAAAGAAACTGCGAGAAAGAATCGTACAACCTTAAAAGTTAGTAGTGCATTGAATTACAGAACATTTCATCTAGATTATCTTATTAAATATGAATCTTAATTTTCTTAATCGCTGTAAATGCAAGTCATTGTATTGCAGAAGTAGGTGGCTCATAATTGCAAGGCGGTGATTAAAAATTACAATTTATATTTACAATTGGATAAATGCGAAAAGCTATTTGCAAAGTGGAACAATGGAGATTCAATCATAAAATGAAGCCTTCGATTTTATGCTATTTTTATTCGCTTCCAGTGATTCTCAATCTTTAAATAGGATTCACAAATCAAATATTATTCACACATTAAAAACTTCTTTATTTTACTTATTTGTACTCGGAGTATTAAATTTATTATAAGTTAGTTATTTATTTTATACGATATTTGTAATTGCGGCCACATAAATTATAACAATTATAATATCGTCGACATCGATGAACTACTGATTGATATACTTCGTAATCCAAGTGTTGTGGGTTCAAATTCTCAGAAGCATAGATTAATCTATATATGTATCTTTTATTTTATTGTATATCCTTCATTTGACTTAATGATCTTAATAATTGAGAAGTCTTTAAACAGTAGAGGGAAGCAATAAATCATCACAATAATATGTCGCCACCGTTAGGCTAATGATAGACGCTCGGGTTTTGCAATCCAGATGTTACGGGTTCGTATCCAATGGAAGCATGAGTGTGCGAATTTATCAATTTCATTACAATTAAGCAGTTTTAAACAATGATAACACGTGTCTAATTATAATGATTTTCACCTGAAGTACAAGATTTCAAATGGAGAAGGGTCTCAAGTACTTGCATATGAGGTATTTGTTTCCTGAGTTGTTCTTACATTTTGAACGTAGGTAAAACTATAACTTTTTTAGCGACAGGTGACACAATGAATCAAATTCAAATTTTGTAACTAAACAGTGAGCCACTGCTTGTTTCATAAAATTTGTAAATTTGTACGGGTAAAGACAAAACAATAGTGATTTAAATCACATTGATTTTTTTTTAATCATTATTCTGAAAATATTATTTCATATGTCGCCTATACGAAAATTAGAGGAAAAGTAATAGACTTTGTTATAGAAAAACGGAAAAAATTACGTACTCATATTTTTAAATAAATATTAACAAATTTTTATATTTACATATACCATTATTTTACTTCAGTATTTACATTAAATATTAATAATTAAAGCAGACATATTTTAGTTTATTTCATAATAGAAATAATCATGAATTTAAAAATATTTTGTTTCAATACATATCTATTTTTTTCCATATTACAAATAATATATTGCAAACAAATGAATTTTAGTCACAGTCGTTACAACCACATTTTACATTAAAATTACCTAGTGTATTAATGTATGGTCAATTGCAACATTTTATGTACATACGTACTCAATTTGTCCGCACAAAAATATAGATAAAACAAGATATACATTGTACAACAATAAATGAATCATATTTGATATTCATACAATTTTGATTAACCGAGAGGTAAAATATTGTTATGGAAATATGTAAATATTTTAACAAATAAAAACAGTTTTTAAGCCCTGTGGTAATATTTATTACAAATGTTATTACCCCCAAACCATTTGAAAAATTGTTTGCAATAAACACTAATAATTTAACAAGCAGAACAACCGATACATTTAAAATATTATCTAGTGCCCGCAAAGCCCCACAGCAATAAATATTTTGGACGACACTGTACCGAAACACTCGTTTTCAACTCACACTTGAATAATTAATAAACAGCACATTTTGCGTCACTAACAATATCGATTTAATCGCGTATATTGTTTGTGTTTGATAATTGGGATCGCAGCGTGTTGTGTATGAGTCGGCCTTGATTCGAGTTTGTTTTAGTTTTCAGGTTTCGTTTTTTATTCCTGGCGGGGTTTATTCGCTCCATTGGCAGTACATGCGGACTTATCAATTATTTATTAAAGACTACCCCGGTTGTTAGGAAGTATTGTCCCACTAATCTAACGTTGCCATTACAAATTTACAATTAAAAATATCTAAATCTACAAACATAGGTACATAGGTATATTATTTTTTCCTTAGAATTTTTTTATAATTATTTCGAATTAGACCAATCAACCGAGCAAGCATTTTGATCCAAACTGTTATATATATAAAAAAAAAAACAATTATTTACTTATCTCCTATATAATTCAATTTGTATGCTTAATAATACAAACAAAATTAAATGTGGAAGTTTATACTAAAAATGTTTTTCTACTAATTCCATTGTTAAAATATGATTAACGCACAGTTTCCATAGCGCTTGATAAGAAGCTATTGTTTCGAAACGTTTTACATACGATCTGAATTGCTTGAAGCTATCTTTAACACATTATTTTCACACTGACTAAACAGCTCTCATTGTGTAAAAATAACTATCTTGTAATATTTTATTTTATATATCTACTGTCTGCAAGTCTTGTCTTAAGTGTAATATGTTTGTTACTTGATACCGAATAATACACGCGTAACTAACATTCGCACTCTTATTACATAATATTAATATATAAATCAATGGAAAAGGTATATTAAGCATTAAGAATGGTAAGGACATTTTACCGACCGAAGACAATTGTTTTAGATCGGTATTTCCTATCGTTTACTTATACTACTTCTTTATGTATTAACAAAAAAGTATATTTATAAGCAATTATATTTTGGTAATGTAGGTTGTCATACGGTACCTGCAGCTTATAGTGGGTACCGAACAAATCGGATACAGCGGTATTTTAATTTGGTTATTAGTTAGCGGAGCAGGGAATCGAAACGCAGACCTCGCTAGTCGGAACTCGCTAACTAAGTGAGCAACCACTACCTGTGCAAATAACTTTTAACACAGTAGGTTTTCATTGAACTGTGAGTTAAGGAACCTACATATTTCATTACATTTCTTCGTTAGGAATTTACGTATTAACACAAAAGTATATTTAAGCAAAAGCAGAATTTAATTAACAACATTGAACTTTTTTGTGGAATTAGCATGATTCTTCTTCCCTTATCATGATTTTTAATGACGGGTGTAAATTTGCAGAATTTTTCAGCATGGTGGCAGGGCGCAATTAAAAAGGGCTGCAGTGGAACGTAGAGGTTGGTTTGGTGTAACAATGGGGAAACGAAATGACCGGAGCTATTATATTATCAAGGCGAGGCAGCGAGGGTAGCAACCCCTTATCCGCGCTTTCTTCCCGCCCCGCAGGTCGCCGAGGCCTTCGTTAGCGTCTTCCGTGTCACGCGGGGCCTCGCACCCGACCGCAAACAACCGGATTACCAAAGAGGGATCACCGCACCAACACAATCATACCGTAATGACATTATTTAGATTATACGTATACATGAAATGCCAACAAAAAGATCACGCATTACATTATTCATCGCTTTCATATATTACCAAGCTGTGACGTCACCAAGCATTAACCAATGAGAATATGTTTCGTTCATGTATTCAAAGGAACAAAACACATATTTTTAATACTTTATTTTCATTTTATATTATCGAATGTTGTCATACAGATAAACAGATTCAAACGGTACTATTAATCTTTACCAAAATATTTTAAAAATATGAAATAAAACTAAATACCACCAGTGGTGGCCAAAAAATACAATCATACCGTAATGACATTATTTAAATTATACGTATACATGAAATGCCAACAAAAAGATCACGCATTACATTTTTCATCGCTTTCATATTACCAAGCTGTGACGTCACCAACCATCAACCAATAAGAATATGTTTTGTTCATGTATTCAAAGGAGAACAACACATATTTTTAATACTTTATTTTCACATTATATTATCAAATGTTGTCATACAGATAAACAGATTCAAACCATACTTTTAATATTTTAAGAATAGAAAATAAAACTTATTACAACCAGTGGTACAAAGACTACTATAAGAGAAATAATTAGAGTTAGTTTCCTTTGAACGTGAATATATTCTATGATAATCCCTATAAAAAATCGTGGTATATTTTAAAATGATCATCATTCATTGCTTGATATACAATCTGTGCAACGAATCGCGGAACATAGGACTTTAACAAGAGATTTCAAAAAAATAGCGGCTACTCTCCTTATATACTTAGAGCAAAATAAAACTATGACAGTGAAAAATTGTTCAAAATTAAATTCTACACCAGAAAAGATCTTAATTATTGCAACAACACGACTACAGTACGAAATTTATTAAATATTAAATGTAATATTTTCGTTAAATATCAGACATCCATGGAAATAAAAGATTATATCTAAGTGACAATTATAACAGTTACTGACAAGTAATATTTTTGTGATAAAATGACATGGTATTTTTTATTTAATAATAAAAACAAAAAGACAGCATTTCATTTATTGTTCGTGATATCCTTTTAACCATGCATATTTCATTAATATACACATTTTTAATGATACTTAAACATAAAATATGAAAAACTGTATATGACTTACACGTATAATAATATCTTTAAATTATATTGTAACATTTTAAACGCGCCGACCGTGTAAATTATTTATATAAATTATTAAAATAGTTAAAAAATATTATATATTAAAACATTTTCGTTTTCTTTTGTGAAATTAATAAAATATTCCTAGATTTGCTGTTTCATATAACATATTAATTTGAAATAAAACCATTGAGTATTTTCCCGAATAGACATAATTTATAAATATGTCAAATAAACAATTATTATGATAAAATATATATATACTGTCTAAATGTATACTGTTAAAAGAATAATATAATGTAAAAATCAATTGTTTTGGCCACAAAGTTTCAGAGTAATAAATTAAAATAACTGAACATTTTAAATATTTATTTATGTCACTAAAAGTTACACTCTATAACATACCTTTGTTTTTATACATATTGAAGATAAATGTTCAGGCTTTAATTGATATATGAATTTTAAAAATGGAACGCCTGCTGTAAAAGTTATTGATGTTTATTCCCGACTGACTGTAATAATTTCTCCGATAGTTTGTATTAAATACCAGAAATTTTTTAAAATGCTAGAAACTGAGTAATTCCAAAGTAATTCTTAATTTGAAATTTATGAAATTTTCTATCATAATAATACGTCCCTTATAATATACAATAAAATAGATTTCATCCAAAAAATATCGACAGAAAATGTTTTAAGGACAATTTACGAAAAAAATAAATTACTTAAAAATATGAGAATCGTTTTTGAATACATTTTGGTGGTTTCCGATTCCTATATGCAAATCTGTTTGAATTTATAAACAACAAAATTAGCAAAACAAAGGCTGGAAATAAAACATGCTGTTCATAATGACTTCAAAGTTTTAACATGCTTTCAAACAATCAACGGGTACAATTTAGATGTTTAGAATACCTACATCAAACTCAGAGCAGACAGAGAATGCATTAATGACATATTTCTTGAGACTACACATGACGCAAATAGAACAAGAATATTGTATTCTTGTACTCTGAATAATCCGAGATTAAAAGAAAAACTACAGACATAGAAAACCATTAAAGATTTTAATAATAATCTCTCTTAAATCCATTCTCTTACCAAGTTCTGATTGAAACAGCTATATACGTAGCTTGATTGGTAGAATATAAATACCAACATAATTGCTTAAGCACAAAAAGATGTAATTCGTTGAATTCTGTCTTTAGTATAATGCTAGTTCCATTGAAGTCTTGAGAGTAACCCCAGATTGCTGCACGAATTAAGGACTGAGAAGACACCAAACATTCAAATGTAAATTAAACTTACCAAGAACAAAAATCACAAAAGAATGTGCCATAGAAAGATTATTATGTTATGTTATAAACAAGATAGGTATTTTTAATTTAATTTTAATTTTAACACCAGTAAATTTTTAATTTCAAAATTTAGTATACGCATAAAAAGATAACCTACTGAAAAGTATAATGTGTAGTTTTCAAAATGATTTTTTTAAGATGTGATCTGTTCATGATAATCACCTACATAATACGGATAATTTTACTGCAAAAGTGATTTAAGAACATAAAAATGTACATAAAAATTGAAAAAAAGAAAATTGACATAGAAAATGTACAAAAAAAGTAGAATGTGTCATAGGGGCTTAGCCAATCAAATATTAACACAGACTCTTATGACGACGATCAATTTATATAAGAAATATGCCTAAAAAGAAAAAATGTAAATAGTAGCCGAAATAATTTCTTAATATTTCAATCACTGCCAGCTCATATCTTGTTTCACGTACCGTCTGCGGACAGCGGTGGCTTACTTGTTTGCACACTCCGACTCAAATTGACCGGAGTGTGAGATATAGGTTTCGAATATCAGTTTTCTTAATGTTTAACCACGTAAAACTATCGCTTTACCCGAGTGGTATTGGAAATCGGATTCTACTATAAACTTGTAAGACCCTTTTTGAAGTTGTGCTGACAATAATCACCGCAAAAATGCAAGTAATATTGTCTAAAAACAAATGGAATCTCAATTTCATCTGTCCTATATTCCTTAACATTATTTATAGTTTCTACGTCTAGGTGTATAGAGTAAAAATCAATTTGAACCACCATAACGAATTATACTTGTTTATGTACCAATACAGTTTATTAATCTACGAAGTCTACTCTTTTTTCGAATGGTTTTGGAAATCGGATCCCACTATAAACTTGTAAGACCTTTGTAGAAGTTGTATGCTGACAATTTCAGCGCTAAAATGCAAGTAATACTGTCTAAAAACAAATGAATATTATTTATTGTTTCTACATCTAGGTGTATAGAGTATAAAAATAAATTTTACTTATCATAACAAACTATACTTCTATTATAAACGTTGTCAATACGAATACGGTCTTGTAAATTTGAGAGCTTGAAATGTAGGGTACAGGTGAAGATAAAAGGTAATACAAATGTAGAAGAAGAATAATTTTATTCAACAGCTTCAAAATAGAGTCTTACAAAAGAGAGGAGGAGTGCTTCAAATTGTGCTTCAAATTTCCTACAAGGAGAGAGTATTTTTAACAATAAATCATACTAATTAATTATTATATTCTTACTTTGTATATGACCGTATTTTAGTTATATTGGAGAATTCTTTCTTTAAATGTCAACAATTTTTATTCTTACTTTTTTTTATAATTACTGAATACTAGATTTCAAAGGAAAACGATTATAAAATGGATAGCTTGATTTTAATAAATTTAACTTTCAGAGATAGCGTGATTTAAATTATTTTATTCTAATTTTCTAGCCGTAACAACTTCTTTAGATGTACCCATACAGTTTAATACTCCACGAAGTCTCCTCCCTCTAACAATGCAGCTGACATTTAAATCCCGGTGGCACGCGCTGCAACTTGCGGAATCCTGTACAGGCGCCATGTGCTCGCGCAGCTGTCAGAGGACATGCACTGCACCGGGCCAGGTGGACGACAGGTTGTGAACCACTACCGCGCTAGTCTCATACCGTAGCGTAGCCGGTGTCACACAAAAAACCTAGCTGTAGTATGGTAGTGGTAGGTTATGCAACAACACCAGAAGGGGACGATCTTGATACAAGGT
The DNA here is from genome assembly GCA_035578165.1 of Stenolophus ochropezus. Lineage (NCBI taxonomy): Eukaryota > Metazoa > Arthropoda > Insecta > Coleoptera > Carabidae > Stenolophus > Stenolophus ochropezus. The sequence continues at coordinate 17,223,069 of JAQOWZ010000010.1, read as the reverse complement.
GCTAGTATTTTACATGTGAGGGTGGTAAAAAAAGACAAATAGGGATGATGAAAGATTATATCTTAGTAGATAAATAAAGGCCTAGGGTATGATACTGTTCTGGGAATATAAAAAACTATACTTTTTGAAAGATATTGTTATATCATTTTATATAAATGTTGGCAAAAAAGCAAAAAACAATATTTAACACCTATTGACAGTATTTTACAAATATATACATTTATACTTTAATCGTCATCATCCGTGGCACTGTACTCCTAAATGAAACAGAGCCTCAAACACCTAAGGTACCTACTTGTTTTACGACAAGATTTTACTTGTATTATAATGGTATAAGTTATCAATGTACAGCCTCCACACGGTACTTACAGCTTTTTTTATTTGGTTAAAAATTGGCACCGTTGAGAATTGAATTATATACCTCACAATCAACTCCACTCATTTCGAGTCAGCGTGCACTAACTAAGTGAGCCACTTTATTTCATTTAATTACCTATACAGTGTGTTAAAAAATAAATATTCAAGACATATTGCATATGGAGAAGAAGTCAAAAAAAAAACGAAAAGTATTTTACAACTTGTGTCCAAAAATGAACCGTTTCATAGATGCAGGGGTTTTAATTTAGATCATAGTCATAAGAGAAGGGGCCCCATTATTCTAAAGTGCCCAGTGCCTCTAGGTTAAAGACGGCCATGCCAATATATTCAGGCTCAACAATATTTTTCTTATTTACTTAATACTTAGTAGAATTGGCATTTGAACCCAAATCTTCCATTCTACTCAGTTCGAATAGGAGTGCGCAAATCATGTAAGCCCAATATAGAAAAAGATAAAATAATAATAAATGGTAATACGAGTAAACTTGATAAAAATAAATATTAGATAAATAAAAAATGGGGTAGATATAATTTTTAATACCAATTCCGAGAAAATAAAAAAAACTGTAGTATCAAGTTTTTATCTATACTCCGCATTGTACTGTTAACATTTCTATATAAATGTTGATTACACAAAAATATGTAGTTATATAAATGAATTCATAGAAACGGATTTTAATAAGCTTTTGAAATATATTCTGGTTACCGATAGGATTACAATGAACTATACAACATAGTTAGGTTTGGAGAACGAATTGAATACAATCAAATCTGTATTAATACGTTGCCTCTGTTATTTTTTCTACTTCATATTATACAAGTATTCTTCAATAGCAAACATAACCTAATCTAACTTACCAAATTCCTGCAATTATATTGATCATTTACTATTTATACTAAACAAAAATGTTTTATCACCAAAACAATAATTATTTTTATCGACCTTTTTGTTGTTTAGGAAAAACCTGCCACTATTCAATTCGCAAATGAATAAATATAATACTATTCATAATTCACAAAACCTTAAACATATTTTAATTATTAAAGTACTTTTTCGCGCCACCATTATAACTTATTTTCATAGCAACATAAGTCGTAAGTTTCCGATAACATTTATTCTACTAGCATGGGACTTTCATCTAAATTTTATCGTCTAGCAACGGGCAAAATTAACTATAAAAAGTTGCAAATAAATAAATCAAGTGGCCCACATTTTACAAATACTTTCACATTATTCGAAGTTAAATGTTGCTGGTGGCGCAAAAATTTAACAAGCGACTATTCTCTTACGATGATTATGAACTTCGACTCCGCAAGTTCTGCCTCCGTTCATACCTTCTCGAAGGTTATGGTGTACTTACAATCCTTGCCACTTAAACAACTCTTAAAGTAAACAACATTTTTGAACAGTTTATGCGAAGATAAACTACCTCTTTACTTCATAAATATTTAAGATCCTATTGTGCTTCTTTCAGTATAAGATCTAATCTCTATAAATTTTTTCTTATCCAATGTATAAACACCACCAAATTAAGTTTCTTTGTAATATCAGATTACTTAAAACTTCCATGTATTGTGTTGTTCTACCTAGTATATATTTACTGGGCAACACCATATTGACAGCATATGGTTGATATGGTATCTAAATATTTATCTTTTTAATAGTAAAAGGCAGGGGACATTCACATCACAGATAATATTCGTGGAATAGCCGTCCAGGTGAAATTGGACAAATTATTGATTCTCGCATTTGGAATTATGATATTTTACATCTGCTGTTATCGCTGATGTTTATCTATAATTGTTGCTAGAAAGTCGCGCCTAAGGTAGTGATTAAAAAAACGCTGCATTTGGAAACGTAAAATTAGATGCAAACGGAAGCATTTCGACACATCCTGCACTACTTGTTTACGTTATGAAAATGTTTTTGAAAAAATATTTAAAAAAAACCTCCTTTGTTTTACAATTATGACAAAATAAGACTTTCGAATAAATAATGCAACAGCTAGTGCATTCATTTTTTGTGCATATTGCAACGGTTTTTATAAACAAAAGAAAATTAGTTACACATTGAAACAACTGCAATGCAATGTATGACTCATGGAAAAATATGACAAATAACAATCTAGACAAAACAAAATGCATCTAAAGTAAAATAACAACATTTATTATCATAACAATTTTTTATTTTGTTTTAATTTTATACCATATTTCAAATAACTTCATCCAAATTTGACAATGTTGATAAGATATGCATGCATGATGGTATTAGTACGTAGTTATAAATAAATATGACGGGAAAACAATTTTCATAAATAAGGAAAAACAGCTTCATTTGACTAAAAATAAACAAATTATAAAAAAATAATATTAGTCAATAATTTACATTTGTAAACATTTTAATTAGATATATCAATTTAATTTTGTAATTTGAAAATTAATTTCAAATAATATAGGTAAGCATTGCATATTAAATTTGTAACAAATACTCTACCATTGAAATTATTTAATTTTCTGAAAATACCCTAAGTGCGTCATAAATTAATTTCAGTCTACTGCATGTGACGTACTGTCTGGTTTATATAATTAAAATTAAAATAATTATTTTCCTAAATCGTACTACGCATTAAAATAAATATAATAATAAAACAATGACTTCAAAAAAGATATATTTTTGGCAGGTTAATGAAATAAATGATTTTAAACGAATAATTTACTTACAAAATTATTATAGCATGAAATATGAATCCAATTATTTTGGTATATAATAAATTCAACTATATTCTATGTTTATTAATTTTACTTCTACAATCTACACTTTTTTTTCAATGTTTATTTATAATAATAATAATAAAATATAAATAATACTTACAACTACCAAAACTTCAACCAAGTGTATAAAGACTATGTAAGTAGCTTACCTGTAACAAAAGAAAGTATAATTAGTACAATTTGAAAATCATAAAATTGAAGTTGAAAATATATTATTCTATCTACAGGAACCTATAATATTAAATTAATACTATTTTAACAATAACGATAAATGTCATGAGTTAATATATTGTCATGCATTGTAAAAAAATTGTAAAATAAATCAACTGAACACTCAGTATATACGAAGTTGATTACATTTCTTTTATTTTTACTCCTAAGGTTCAATTTATGTATTTGTTTAAAATAAACTTTTACCTCGAAAAACATACTTTAAAAACCTTTTTTAAATAATACTTGTACAAAAAAATACGTATTCAATAAAATAAATCCCAAAAAGGGAAACTGTTAAAAAAATCTTGATTGCAACGCTTTCAACTTCCACCAACCACATTCGCATTAAATGGAGCATTTTTCGTAATAAAATTTGTGTCCATTTTCTTTTTTGCGTAAGTGTCCGAAATCGTCACAAAGCAACGGTCTGTTGTGCTTGAGCAATTTTGATGTTCATAATGCAGTTGTATTGTTTTTTATTTACTATAATGAACCTAGTTTCACCGAAAACAAAAGAAAGTGCCGGGTGGTTCTTTTGTTTCGCGCGCGGACAGAAGTGGAAGAAGGAAACCATAACTTTCTCACGTTAGATTATAACGACACTGGGATGGACGTGCGAAGCGAATGCGTTCCTCACACCAACGCGTGTGCCACTGTTTTATTACTCGCCTCGCGTAGAGGATACAGTGTGTGATAAAATTCAATTTATAGCTAAGTTTCACTTATTATGTCACTACAAATATGCTTTACATACTTGGAGGTGCATGAATATTCTATGCTTAATTAATTATGTTCCGGTTCGTTCTACGTTTTACATAAATTTATTAAGAGCGTCTTCAATATTACACTCACCCTTTAATTAATTTCTAAAGCATATCTTTTTATTGCACAATAAAACAATCTGCATATTCGTTTTAATAATAAATCTAGATCACATTTATTTAGTACCACTTCAATTATTAAAAATTAATATTATACTACGTAAATTAAATTACTTAATAAAAGATTATAGCAATCTTACATATAATAATGTACTAATTGAATTATAAAATATTACTCTCAAAAGAATATAACTTTCATAGTCAAGTTCATCATCAATTTTTTCTACTGCTCTAATATAAAAACAGCATTAAAATATTACCCACTTCCACATTTCAAGATTTTAACAAATGTGCACCAAATCAAGTCTTTAAAATCTTTTTTGTCTAATATTAGAGTATATCTGCATGTCTATCTGTCTACATGTATTTGGAAACGTTTAGATTACATTTTGCTGAGCATATTTCAGACTTCATGTTTGGACTTCTTAGATCAATATCATATTTGCAAGTTTGTTAACTAAACTTCTAGTTATTCTTTCTAGAAGAAGTATGATACAAGTATTATAAATGGACAGTTTGCGTATAGTAAATAAAGTACTATTCTATAATTGAATTCTAATATTAAACTTGTCTATTTATTAATATTATTATGAGATGACAAAATGAGTAAATATTTTTATTGGCAATTTTTACTTTAAATTCAGCTATAATCAAATACGTTAGAATATACAAACCATAGATTTTGTATATTTCTTAGTTTGCTATATATTCAGTGCTGGAGTCCAATTTTCATCAATTTTTTTTCCGTATATGTAGCTGATATTTCGCGAAAAATTAGTTTCGAAGAAGTAATTAAAAATTTTGCAGTCCAGAAATGTAGAAGGAAAATAGATCATTTCTTGCAAATGTGATATATTTTTTTAGTTTTATTTCTATGAAATATTCAACTACTCATAATGAATTATGAATAATATTTGTTTTCATAGATATCTTTGAATATGTAATTATGATATTTCTGTATTAAAGAAGCAGAATTAAACTTATGCGTGTTCGCAACCAATTCTTATATATATATATATATATATATATATATATATATATAATACAAACATATATATATATATATATATATATATATTATGTACAATAACACAAACCAGTTTTTTTTTGTTTAGGACGATTTATTCATTGAAGGGGACTCTCAAACGAGTAGTGCTTAGGGCTTCCAATAGTATTAGTCCCTGTATATACTTTTGACCGATTTGAACTAAATTTTCAAATTACTTTTTAGGATTAAGCTGAATTAATAACATAAAAACCAAAATATGGTTTGTTGTGCATGTGCAAATTTGTTTTCATATTTGTCTGTTAAGCAATTTTTCTTTTGCAGTGTTTTATGATTATGAACTAGAACAGATTGGAGTATATTCGCCAAATAAGAACTCGGAACTCAATATGAGCAGTAAGTTCCTTACAGAGGAAAACCATTAAAATAAGAGTTTAACTTTACAGAAATCAATATGCTTTATATTATTGTATCCCTAAATAATCTAAATAAACCTCTTAATAAATAAAATTCTCATATTTGTCACAGCTTTCTATAAAAGTTTTGGAACCGTACAATATTTCCACCCTGTACATCATCCATAAAGACAATCCCGCGTCCTCACAGCAGCGTGGGCGGGAATGTTGTACAGGCGCGAGAACAGGGTGTTAAGTGCGGCAGTAGAACATCAAAGACGCCTGTAACTGAAGACAATCCCGCGGAACGGGAACACGCCTGGTCACTGCCAAGTGCGACCATTGCTCTCTCCAAATCAGATTACACATGCGAGAAATTCAATTCCAAACCCTCACTTGTTTATCGCAACGACATTGCTACTTCTTACCACGGACATTTCGCCCAATAACAAATTAGGTTCTGTGCCATAAATGTTGCTAGTGTAACATTTGTAATACTTTGGTGACATACTTTCTCCAAACAATATATGGATAATGGTCAAGTACATCTTATCCCTATTTCATAATAATTATAATTATTAAAGTAATCAAAGACATGGTTTAAAAAAATCCAGCAAACCAAATTTCAATTCAATTATATCTTCCTTTGTTCCAAAATCAATAAACAAAATTGACAAGGTGTACGCAGAATACATATCTATTAACAAATAAAAGTAAACAAATGTGTTAACAACTATATAATATAGAATAATATTTTCTCATTAAAAGTTGTGCAAATTATATTTCCACATTCATCGAAATAATTTTAGTTTGATAAAACACTAGATATACATTTCAGTTTTATATTATTTATAATAAGACATAACAAATAGAATATTTGATTTGATATTTACACAGGATAAAAATATGGAACATATTTAAAAAGAGTAAAGATCTTGATTACAAAAGAGATAAATAAATTACATTATTTTAAACTGTTCAAAAGTCTTTCAAATGAAAAACAAGTTAATAATAATTAGTAACTCCAAAAATTTATATGTTATAAACAAAGATCTTAAATATGTTTCTTTGAAGTTTAAGAAACCACATGTTTTATAGTAGGTACATTACCCAATAATTGTTAAATAAGTTTCACCAAGTACCAGTGGCGCATGCAGAAAATATATTTGGAAGGGGCTTAAATATATGTGAAAAAAACAAGACTTTTTAATTAATAAATACATAAATTAAACAATATTTTAACATCAATAAAACCAAGAAATGATTGTACTTCAATAGAGGACTAAAAATCAGAATTATTTCTTCTTTTTCCCAACCTTTGTGAAATTGAAATTATTTCTCTGGGTTCCACGTTAATTTCTCTACGGATATTTAAGTAAGCTAAACTATTTAATCTATTTTGCCCCAATATATTCCGCAAATATGTCTTAATAAGACTTAGTGTTCAAAAATATCTTTCCGGCGTACTGGTCGATACAGGTAAAGTGCAAGAAATTTTTAAAAATATAAATTTAATGCATCAATAGCATTCTTCGGTTATTTAGTAGAGTTATGAGAAGATTTAAGTCACTACTCAAATTATGTTTCCAATGCTAATATGTAAAAAATTATCAAATAAACATTATATTGTATTTAAAATTGTGCAAATAATTAGTACCTATTTTTAATTATTTTAAAATAAATGTATTTAAACAAATGTTTATTTTATTTTATTTTTAATTGTAAATAAAATTTTTGAGGAGGGTGTCAGCCCCTAAAGCCTCCCCCCTTATATACACCTCTGCCAAGTACCTACAGTTGACTCATTTAATTTTAGTAATTCGTTTTACGTTACTTCCGTGAGTTTACTACCGCGTTTACATAAGGTGTAAAAAATAGTTACTTTCAAAATATAAAAAGATGTACCAGTTTTCTAATGTATTCACAATGGGATTTGTCAATTTTGTTCTTAAATAAATGAATAATTCTCACCGTATGAGAATTCAAATGAATGAAAAGAAAAATTTACGATTTGTTTACATCTATTGGTACCTTTGTAATTTCTTTCTTTCTCTCTTTTAATTATACAACTGATAATTTAAAAAAAACTTGTCCATGATGATAAAATCTTTGTAATAAATAATGAACCACCCTAGCTAAAATTCATTAATTTTGTATAAGCCTAAGTACAGTATGGAAGTGACGAATTTAGCAATTTCATTTCATTCCTAGTCAATGTTAAATTCCGTTTGTCCGCTCTAGAACGTACTTGTTATTCACTCCGAAATTTGCATCAAACACAGCTACACCCAGTCAAAGTGAAAGACATGATGTATTACTTACATAGTTTCGGTTGATGTCATGGAGAATTGAACTTTAAACTCTCAAATCAAGTTTGCTAACACTAACCACTCCTATCTCATTGTATTAAACACCACTATAAATTATTATTTTGTTACAAATGTTAGCTAACAACTCAACACTTGAACTACATCCAAAGACGCAGAGCAAAAAAGATGAATACTTTCATTTCAAGTTGAAAGCAACATCATAAAAAGATGATAATAGGTGTCATAAGAGGTGACAAAATGAAAATGCTTACAAATTACATGGCTTCAAGCCAAAAATGTAAACTTATCTGGATCAAACGATAATCAGAAACCTGTCAAGTAATGTAATCGCCTCCATTTAGAAGAATCTACCGTACTTCCTGTATTGGCTACCACACGAAAAGAAAGAAACTTGTTCACTTACTGACTGCAGGTGCCAATCGACATCGAAAACTTACGTTAATAAATACAAACACTCAGATGAGGCAATTTTACCAGAATAAATTTTGAAATGTAGGTTTTACTAGCAAATTATGCGCAAGTATGTCAGATTATTTAAAAATATTTGATAATGAATCGTTAATTGGCTGTCTATGTCAGTTCCATTATGTTTTTATTTTAACAGCTTGAAAAATAAATACAAAAGTTTCGCGATTCATTCGCATGTATTGGTCTTATTCTTTTAATAATTTAATCTTAGAACATTTGTGAAAATCCGAAATAAAAATCATACTTCAAATAAGTAATATATTAAGGTATAAGTTTTAAATTTGTTGTGCGATTATATTCTATAATAATCAATACAAAAAATTTCGCAAAACTTTAAGATGATCATCATTCATTTCTTGATATACGTAAATGAAAGATAATGATTTTTTAATTACAGCCACTTAAAAAATAAAAGAATAAATATATAAAAAGACAGCATTTTTTGATATCAATTCGGATATGACGAAGTTTAATTTTAAATTACTATTTATTACTAAATTTAAAAATGTGTCATAATATTGTTTACACAATAATAAAACAAAAAGACAGCATTTCATGTATTGTTCGTCATATCTCTTTTAAACATGAATATTTGATTAATATGCGCATTTTTAATGATACTTAAACAGAAAATATGAAAAAAATATACATGGCTTACATTTATATTTTTTTAATTATATTGTAACATTTTAATCCGAGTAAATTATTAATATTTTAAAACAGTTTCGTTTTATTTTGTGAAATTAATTTTATGTTCTTAGATTTGATGTTTTATATAACATATTTTAATTTCAAGTAAAACCGTTGAGTTGTTTCCCCAATAGACATTATCTGAAATGAAATAGCTTAATGCACTCGGTAGTCGGTACATTATCAAAGGAATAAGAAAAAATTATGTTTTTCGTATTTTTTACATATTGCCTTTCATATTTTTCATAACCTTTTAATATTTGCAACTCTGGTGAATATTTTTGACACCATTTCTTTCTCTTCGTTTTTAAAAATGAAGAATTGATTATTTGTCAAAGGCAGGTTTCAAGTTTTATTCTGCTACTCAAGCACTAACAGACACTTGGTAGTTATCGTCAATAACTAGCAAAGTGGAAATCTGTTTAATTTCTGTGCGTTCCATATAAGATTGATAAAATTGATAGTTCTATGTAACAAATCGAAAAACTTCCTCAATACGACAACAAGAATCTCTAAATTAAAGACGATTGTGAAAATAAAGCAATGGAGCGATTTATTTTCAGTGGAGTGTTAAGGATTGGCATTAGCGACAATTTCTGTTCAACGGCCAAACAACCAACATGGAGTTGACTGCGATAAGCGCATCTAAAAATCGATCCTGGAATCAGGAGAAGAAAACTGAGCTCTCAACTCGTCTGTGAAACGGCCATCCTAATAGGCTTACGAACTCCGGTAATAGATAGTGTGTACAGCAGTCTCCGCCAGAAAAGCAGCTGTCACTGTCATTGCTACCAACATTCAAACACAAACAGGCAAAAGTTGGGTTAGGTTCAGCTCGACTGCAACGCACACCTGTATCACTAACCTTGCCGGCGTCAAACAAGTGCTTACAAATGACGTTCAGTGAAAACAAATGTTGTTTATTAAACCGGCTCACTTGATTTTTACAGATTGGCGAACAGTATAGAAATTTTATTACTTTCTTTAACGGTAGAATACATTCTACACGTATGTTACTGTATTGGAGATCTTTATATGGGCACAAATTTCACAATGGCAAATTATTTACTGCTTTGAATAATTAATACCTGCTAAACAGGTAGCTTATAACTAAATGATAAATCATTTTAACTAATTAATACTTTGTTAGAAATAAATACCAAACGAAAGAGTCATATTACATTCCTTAATTAATGCGGACGTGCTTTTTACTTGAAATCAAATGATAAATACTTATTACATTCTGTTAATCAGGTGGTACACGTTGAATTCAAAATAATTAATAACTAGAATGGAATTCGAATATAAAACCATTGCGAATAAAATTACTTTCACTGCTAAATTACACACATAACTTTTTATGATCTACAAATATGTGGTATGATATTTCATATCTGTATCATTTATTGTATTAACAATAACATGTTACTTTGATATTGCTATAACCTCAATAATATCAAATTGTTTATAAAGATAAATTATTAAGCAAGATAATACCATTTGACAATTCAGTCATTTATGTTCGTAATTAACATTATTATTTATGTTCTTATATAATTTAAAAACACTATAAAGTCAGCACGTATTTCATTCATTTCTTCTTTTCTTTCCCATGGTACAACATTCCACTCCTTGATAAGTTTTTACGTGCATTTAAGAGATGTAGGTTATTGGATAAAATATGAAAATCAGATATTGCTTTATAGTTAAAATATTTGAATAATAGTTGTTAAAGTATGTATATCATGAACAAAATATAGGAATTTCAACACTAGACCAAGTCGAGTAAAAATAAATAAAAAGATACTGTTTATTATAGTTAGACAGAGAATGAAAAAGTATATCTGTCAACTGTCACTGGCTACTTTTACAAATTACTCATTAAGTTTCATATCACATTAATGTTGATTAAGATGCGAATAAAAAAAATTATAGGTCGTTAGCTGCAGTATTCTCTACAAAGCAGATTGTAAAGTATATTTCAATAAATTATTTCTTTTAAATGATTTATGACTGGATACAGCACGTTCCCATTAAAATAGACAATATTGTATCGAAATGAAATGTCACGTGAATGATTGAGTACTGCAATCTACAAATTCGTCGTGCATTTCTTATTTAAATATGACACAAATTCAACAAAAATGACATTTTAATCTATTTAAAATAGTCGGCTGGTAAGGTTATAGTCGCGATAATATTCTACAGCATCAAACATTTGTAAGCAACAAGGACAATCAAAGTAATTTATATAAGCTGTAGCTTAATGATATGATTAGTTTGAGCGAAAATGCAAATAAAATTGTCCCGAATTTTGAACGAAAATCATGCCATTAGAAAAAGACAATTTAAAGTAAACTACAATTTGTTTTGAATATACGATATTACCATATTTTTTCAGTACAGAAAAATAACAATTTCTATATAAAGAAAAAATATTAATGATGATCAACCACATAAAAGCAAGAAGAACTTTTCCAATTTTGGTTTGACTATACGAGATTTGGCTTTTATTTTTTTTGGGAAATATTTTATAATAAATTGACATCGATAATTGTGAGATTATATTTAATGAGAAATATGTCCGAATACCATATCTCTTTCTTTGCAAGTTTTTGAGCGATTAAAATAATTCTGTGTAATGCATTAAGGAATAGTGATAAATATTTTAATAAAATTTTCGAGAGATGATCCATTTCGAAAAGAAGTTGGAAGGTATGAAACAAGTGAAATAAGTTTAAAAGAAGTGCAGCAAAAATCTGTATATTTAGCGTACAAGAAAGTCATGCGGTGCCCAGATCAGATTTATTTACCGTACAGAATTAAACAATTTCTAGATAAAGGAAACTATTTAATGATTATATGATTTCTACAAAAAGTAAGCTAAAGAAAAGAAAGAACAATGTATCACAACTTGTCATAGTTCACGAACGAGTTATTTATTGTAACAGAACAGATTTTTGCAGAAAAATATGTACTCGTATAGCAAAAATTCAAATATTATGATATCTCGGCGGATGTTTGATGTCCAAACATTTCTCTTGAGTGCATGAAAATTGACAAACAGACAATTTGGAATTGTCAAGTATGCAATACCGGCGCTGGAGAATCGGCGATGCTCGTATCATCGTTTGCTGACATCGCATTCGCGCTCGTTTTTTAATTCCTGTCGCTTGTACTGCGTCCTACAGGAAATCAATAAACACGTTGGAAACGTCACAGCTCGCAAATTCCAAGCATAATAAATATTTTTATCTCTGGAGTCGCCGATGAGTCTCAATGGGCCCAGCTGATAGATCGGCGAAGATTGCGCAGAAAAGAAAGTTATTTTGGGTGTTTGCGCGGCGAGAATTCATCTTAGCATGCGGCATTCTTTTGGCGCTCTCTCGACGCGCAGCGCTAATCTATCAATCATACGGCGGAATGAAGTATAACAACACATCACACTCCGATCAGTCTTGACAGTTTCAACTTTGGATGGATGGTTCCGCTGCTACCTAACCCAGTCTAATCATTTCAATTTGTTACTTTCCAAGCCATTTTCCAACTCTCATCCTGCTACAACCTACACTTCAGTTCCTTCAGATATCATCAGTTTATTTTTCAGGGCCGAAACCAGATGATACATTTAGATTTAGGGTAGACTTAAAAAAATTAGGACAAGCTTAAGTTTTATAAATTTATTATAAATTAACAAAAAATAAATATAAGTATTTTGTTCGAATGCAAATAGGATCAAATAGAACATTCATGAGTTGCTGGGGGTGGTTAATCCTTGTCAAAATAGAAAAAGCGGACTCGCAAGTAAATTCGTTGCACCCAAATGTCCTAGCTGTTGCCAATAAATGATAAATGTCTCTGAAGGCTGCTTTTGTTTCATAAATTTTATCAAATACAGACAAAGGATTATAATTTTTTTGATTTTCTATAAATCTGTTAACTACTGTTATTTCTTCTGATAATGGAAGTTTAATGTAACAAAATTTCGTAAATCGACTTTATCAAAATTAATATTTTCCCCTTCGACACTGGATACTGCAATTAAAAGATTATTATTTTGTACGAATTATTCTCCATTTCACTCAATATTAGATCAAGAGCTAGATAAAATATTGCCCTTCTTAAATGTTGGTCATTTTAATCTACATCTTCTGATCTTTCTCCAATTTTATCAAATATTGAAGATTTGTACCCTGATGCGGTGCACCTCTTGCACCCCTGGTTGACAAGGTACTGAATACAGGTCACGTAATATATTGTAGTTCAATAGTCAAAAGTTTGTTGTTGCAACAAAAATTAAATCAAATTGTTATATTGTATTTTTTATTACATTGTATTACAATGTTATATTTTATTACATTCTTCTTGCTACAAATGAAACGTAGGTAGAAGTAATAACCGTCTAGGGCAGACACAAAAATTAGTAAGGCAGGCATTTTTACTAACCATCATTTTGCTAGTGCGGTTAATCCTCCTAAAGTAAAAAAAATACAGCTTTAGCCAATTTTTATCTTATTCAAAATCCACTAAAGGTTCTCTACAGATGCTGTTTTTTAACAATCTACTCTAATTCACTAAAATTCAAATAAAACTATCTAGAAATAGATGCAATTATCATAGGGTAAGTGGGGGAAAGACTTTTGGTTTAAGTACATTACAGTGATATCTCTCATAGGGAATGTTAATTTTGTTGTTTAGATATAATGTATTGGAGTTGGCACCATTTTCTAAATTTATATTTTGATAAGATTTCTTGCTTTATTTTTATGGGTACATTATTCTTGGAATAGTTACAAACTACTTGAAGTGACATTAATTTATGTAAATTGTCAAAACTCGCCAGGTTAACATTTTGGCATCAGTTATTAAAATTTCACTATTCTTACTTCATTACAAGCTCAGATTTCTTGATCCATAACCTGTCACTTATCAACTGTACGTTCTTACATAACATTACCACTCACTATCTACAGAATAAATTTTAATCTGAATTATATGAATATATCACATAGGAACCTAGTTTAATTTATTCTTTTACACTTCATTAACTGAAAAAAAAGTAACTTATGTGACAAATTAAGATTTATGTATTTATGTATTACTGGTTTATTTCCTTTTTCTAATTAAATTGCAAATTTGATTACCATAAGGAGAATTTCAATTCACACGTACAAAGCAATCATTATCAATTAACCCACATTGCAAGATTAATGATTATTTGTATTTTAACCTACTGGATATAAACACTGAAAAATTAATCTTTATTACAATAACATTTTACGACTTTTAAGAAAAAGAAAAATAATACGCCAAATTATTGTTCTTCAATTACCATAACACCGATTTACTACGTTAATATCACGCTAATTATTAGATAAAAATAAAAAATATTAAATTGATTGCAATATTTCGTTGTAGTAATGAAGGAAGAAACAACAAATACTGGATATGAAGCGACAAGAGAAGATGCAGGTTATGTGGGAGAGAAGAGGCATTTAAGAACATCTTACAGAAAATACAGAGGGAAAGAAAAGAAGAAAAAATATGTTAGACGATTTGAGATAAGGACAAGAGTAGATGAAAAGAAGGACATTCACTTATGACTTTACACTTTATAGGTTAGTATCATATAAATGTTGGCGGAAAACAATTCAAGTAAATGACGGTTTACAAGTGAGTAACAAGTAATAGTATATTGTGCACCGAGTGCAGAAAGTCGCCTATTTCTCACAAGGTGTGAAGGTTTAGGCATGAGACGAAGACGAGTGCTGGAATCACACAAGATGGGAAATAGGTGTTTCTGCACGAGTGCCACACTAATTTTTTTACGATCACGTGGCTAACCGCTACACGCAAAAATACATTCACAAAGAGAACCTTCACGCATGCGCAGTGTTGGCAATTACGGTGAGAAATGATATTTCTCACACTGCACATGCACATGACAAATACTGTGAGAAATTAGTTGTGTGAGTGTCACTTTCCATAGTGGTCGCAAAAAAAAAATATTTTTTAGGATTAGTGGGTCATCAATTGCTGCAGAAACAAATAGGAAAATCAGTTAGTAGTAACTAATAACTAGCATTAGACCGTTTAGGTCGTGAGTAAAACGTTGCTAAACCACAGCTTGTGAAGTTGTGAATAAAAAGCACTTTGGAAATCAGTGCAGTGTTCAGCCATATGATAGCAAAGGAAGTAAAAAAAAAGATTATGACATAAATTTCCACAAATTATATTTGTGTGTAATTATGTATTCACCATAACAGTGTAACAACATCTGTGATGATATATTTAATTCAAATTTATGTGATATTTGTGTTATGCTACAATCAAGTGCAGTAATCCAGCGATGAGTTTGTTTTAATTAAATGTTTAGTGTGCAAATTTGACACGGAATGTATTGTCGATCCTTGGCGAATGCAGCGGACGCCGGCGCATCGGGACGCCGCTACCGACGCTACATATAGTTTCACGTATCATTGGATGTGGGCCGCTTCCGTACTTAATTGGATACCGTAAATAAAATTGGTAACTTTTTAATTAAATTTTGCTTGTGCCGTTGATTAATACGGCGAGGCTGTCAGTGTATTGTGCGATTTGATATATCATTCCTATGTGTGTGAATGGTCTTGCACAGCTCGCTTGTACAACTTGACCTAGTAGATTTCGCTCTGGCTGTGATGAATTCGGATACGCTTCGGATCAAATGTGACAGACCCGTACCATCATATTTTATATTTCATATAAAGGGACTTCATTTCATTTCATTTCATTCCGGGATATGGACTGTCGTACCAACCCAATATTCAAATGAAATATTTTTTGGAATGGAAGATTTCTTGACTGGACGTTGGGAGGAATTGCTGGGTTTCAGTCAATAAAACGATTACTTCACATTTTTGACACAAAATTTTTATATCATAACGAACATAAATTTTGTAATTCATGCTATAATTATATGACAAAGAGTGAATATTAGAATAATGTACCTATATTAAATTAAGAATTAAAAACAACAATTTCACATCCTGAGGATGATCCCGGGTAGGATCAAAACGTCGATGTGAAGTAATTGTTTTATTGACAGAAACTTAGCAATTCCTCCCTTAAAATTTTTTTTACCCATAAAACTCAAACGTAAAACTTCATCTACTTCTTATATTAATATTAATAATGTCCGTGGTCTACTGGGTAGAATAACCAGCTGTAGTTTGAGAACCCAAGTTCGAACTTAATTATCGGAATAATCACTGTTGTCAGAAATTATTCATAATTATCGGCAATTATACATAATTATCGGACTAATCGAATTTACCGTAACAAACACATGAACATGACGATACATGACAAGGTGATAGTGATAGACACATTGTCCGAACATAAACAGATAAAAACTCATTTAAAAAATTCCGGTTGTCATCTTTTATCCTATGCAACAGATACACCAGTGAATTACCAAACCTTTAGTAGAAAATAATAAGTATCCCATCATTTCATTCCGGTCTTGAAAACCGACCCCCGTATTTGAGGCAATACATATTAAATTTTAGCTCTATTATTTTCAAAAACATGTGGTAAAAATCATCAGCACATTCATGATTCCTCAGGATACGAACCCGTACTGCTTAAGTAGCACGTCCTCAAACTATTATCTTAACGGTATCGGCTTTGTTATTATTATTATTTATTGTAAATTAAAAGTAAATTACTTTCTATCTGTAGAAAGAAATAAACTAAAAAATATATTATTAAAATATTTTGTACCACCTTCAAACACGGAAACTTCTATTCTACATGTATAATAGAAGTATTCTCGTTTCCTAGATTTATATTTGATGAAAACCAATATGAGAAAACTTTTTGAATTAAACAATACATGCTTGAAGATAAGCATCGAGACTTGATTCGTTTTGGGAGTTTATTTTTAATTCTGTGACTCCGCATATAAAACTCTGTTATAATTTTAAAACATCAAGACGATAAACTCATTCAACTTTATATTACGCGTGTATCTTTCCAAGTTCTCAAAAATAGAACTTAATGTATCGTTAGCACGCCTCAGTAAATTTAAACCGACACGTTTACAAAATTTTTGTCGCTTGAAACAAAAATACCATTAATATTATCTTCTTGCGAGCATAGTTATGTTATACCTCACTGGAAAAAACCTGATGACGTATAAAGTTTCTTATCAGTCGCAGGTATTTACAAAAACAAAAGAAAAACCTGAAGTTTTCTCAGCCTACTACAATTACCCATAAATCCGCGCGGCTGTTCTTTTGTTTTGCGTTGCATGCAAGAGCGCGAAAAACAAAAGCCGCATAATGAATGTGACGATGGGTGTGTGTACCGCGCATGCGCCGAGAGACGACGCTCGCAAATTGCATATCAGTGTTGGGGGTCTCCAAGGCCGCCTGCGAATAAATTTCACGCCAGATCGGGGTTATCATTTTGTTAAAACATAATAACGGAAATGCTCCTACGTAATGCAAACACGGAAGTGCGCGAAGTAGGCATGGCGCATGGCTGCAGGGAGTAACTGGTATTTATATTCCAACTTATGCTTTAATGAGAACTTCTGCACCGGGTAATGAAGAATGAGAACTGCTTGTGGATTCGACAACAATGTTGTTTTTACATGTTTCGGATTACTCTTCATTACAAACTTTCCAATGTGCTCTTATCTCACATTATACAATAGATATCTAACTACATTATATAACATTGCATATGTGATATGCGATACTGAAAAAGTATCGATATTGGGTATCCAAAATAATCGATACTAGTAGCGGATCGAAAGAAAAGTATCAAAATATTCAAATATATCAAAGAGAAAAATAAATGTCCCATTCTTCTTTATCACACGCACCAAGCAAAGTTTTGTTTAATAAGCCTTTTTCGAAAAGTAATAAAAAAGGTACCTTCGTGTACAAATCATTTTAATCAAAAAGAAACACTTATATTTGTTTGAATTAATTAAAGCTTTCCAGTACTAGATTAACTATACTGATATAAACAATATCGTAAGATTGGTACCGGTACTAGAATATCGAGAAAAGTATCGATACTGGTATCATATCAGTAGTATCGAAATATCCCTAATTGTACATACTGCAAAAATAATATTAAATGCTATACTTCGTATTTTCTTGAAAGAACATAGTAAAGTGCATTCATAAATTTGTTTCTATCAACCTCATTATAAATGGAACATGAAACAGCATTCTTAAATAAACAGGGTCTCTAATACCTATAGGACTTGTGTTCGTGTTTCAGCCTCTACACCTTTAACTCGGTTCAAACCTCGTGGATTGCATCCAAGTGTGTTTCGGAACTCATGAGTAGTGCACTATAAACTGTGGCACGGTCGTCGCTTGGCGGCTGTGTATTTTTTGTAATTTTTTATTATTGGAACATTCCAAATGTTACGAAATGGATAGATTTGTGGTGAAGTACGCACATTTTACGGGGTTCGGGGAAGTTAACTGCCCGTTTCCGCCCTTGACGGACATAAAGAGTTGTGACATTTTAGCCTTTGTTCATATATGGGGATGAGAAGAGGCGGGTAAGCAGAGATTAAGAACTTCTGTTTTTTCCCATTAAATGGGGCTTCAGAATTCGAAATACCTTTCTCTCGTTCTTGTGCGACCCTCGACTATTGTGGATGTCTCGACTGAAATGTCAGACAAATCTTGGTATCTTAAGGTGGCTTTACATGATCAAAGAATTTAAACTATTTTATGTCATATTTTTACATCATATTCTTTGATCAAATGGCTTCGCTTTACACGTTCAAAATTTTTGAACTATTTTCCCTTATAAAGTAGGGGTATCAATAAAGAAAAGAAAAATATAGGTTGATCACTATGATATATGATTTCACATTTGTTTATTTTTCACTTTTAACATTTAATAACAACATAATCCCTAGAATTAACTAAAATTTGAAGTAAATGACCTTGAAATTTAGGACATGCTCTAAGTGAGAATTTCTATGTCATAGCATATGAACTATGAACAGTCAAATTTCTTTGAACGTGTAAAGTGTCAGAATCACATTGAACAATACGAAGTTGTAGAAATTGATGTAAACTTATGATCGTCTAAAACGCCCTTTAGAGAAATTACCGAATAGTTGATTTACTGTGTGTAAAGGCTCTCTCATCGTTCTGTAAATTTGTAAGTAGTTTTTATTGGATTCTTTGTGAATTAATATTGTTTTGTAGAACGATGTAAAACGGTTATTCAAACTTGTGTGTAAATTAGAAAAGTAAGAATTTATAGTTTGTGTCAAGTTACGCGCTGTAGTTTAATTGAATTGATTGATTATTAAAATTTAAATGATTTTGTTATTGTTGGAATATCGTGTTTAATTCAGCCCATCCTATTCCTACATCTGTCTTTGTGATGTGGTAGCATATTGCTTAGGTGAAACTGTATTGTTTTAGTATAATTTAACCTTATAGTAACCGCGTTTGTTGTCATTATTAATATTCCCTTTTCTACTTCTATCATACGTCAGCCAACTTTCCAAAAATTTCATAAATTTAATATTCTTCTCATAATAACCCTTACAAGTATAGAATCTTGAGGACCATAAAGACGCATTTGTTTGCAATTTAATTTCTCACTTTCAATTACATCCTATTACATAAGATTGTAAATAGTTATTTATGATTTACTTTAAACACACATAAATTTATAAAATATTGCAAGTACAGTAAACCTACTCTTTGCAATATTTCGCAGCTGTATACCGTATTATGTAAAGCGTGATTTAATATTTGCAGTTGCTATAAACAAACATTTCTGTGAAACAATTACCTAACGCCATTAGCGAATATGGATTCGGATGTCGTGACAAGTAACTGATTATTTTCTCCAACACGACGTTATTAAGCGTAAACAGGGATTTATTACAGCCGCATGTGTAAAAATTAGTTGATACTTTGTAATTTTTTGTCCAAGCGAACGTGGAATTAGCATTTTTATCACCAGCTATTAAAATTTATCATGCAGGTTTCTATGCGTGCTAAAAGAGCGTGACATAATATCATAAATGTGTAAAATATTCTACGAAAATTTGGAGTAAGTACAGGTTAGTGAAAAAATAGAGCGGTAATAAAGCCTTTGTTAGCGGGAGTTCATAGGCGGCGCCAGTGGGTGGGAGGAGAAATCCACCGCTGAGAATTTCGTGTAAATCCCAGCTCACAGTTTCCTTTGAACGATTTTCTTTCGCCCTGTGTTTATTCATTCCTTGTATTACTGACTCCACCAGGTTTTTCTGTTATTTTTTTGAAAGAACAATGTAGGTATTACAATGAAACACGCGTTTGAATGACATAAACGAACACTTTTTGAAAAAAATTCCTACCGAAGACATTGTTAACGCAATATAAATATTACACCACAAACAATTTCAGAAAATTTCATTTCTCTTTTTGTTTAACAATGAAATAAATAAAATTTATAGGTGCAGTTAATTATTTTTGTACATGTACAACAATTAATTATTGTTTATTCTATCAATTTATTGCTAAGACAAGCTCCTTGCTGACACACATAGAATATTCATTGTAGGAATAAATTATTCAATGTTTTTACAGAAATAGTAGGTTTATATTACATAAGATTACGATTACAACTGATGCACAATAAATAAACAATTACGTATTTCGCATAAATTTCTAACAGCTGTTCGTTCAAACTGAATTATTAACAGAATATTCATGTTTTTGTTACATTGCAGTTCATACCAAAACAAAAAATTTTAACTGGATAAATTGAATTTGGTACCCAATATGTTTCCATTTTTTACAGAATATGCCTGTGCTATACATGTTTGCGTTCCATTTCACTTTACTGTTCATTTTTCTACATTCGTGTTAACAATAATAACATTAAAATTTCATGGAGTTATAAACTAATCAATGCTTTAAAAATATTAACGGATTTGTTTTTTTAATAATTTTAATTCTTCTCTATTATTTTCGATGACACGGAAGAAAAAGAGATTCAATTATCATTAAGGTACTTATTTCATTACAATACAATTTAGCCTTAAAATCATCCACGTTGATCAAATCTTGGTTCACATAACATAACCGTACTGGCCAATCTACAAACTAAGGTAATGTATGCAAAACATCATTTTCAAGTCTTGTTCATTAGCAAACAACAAAAATACGTAGTATCAAAGTAAGTAAAAATGTTTTTTGCTCGTAAATTATCCACTATTATGATGCAAATGCAAATAAGTTTGCATATTTTTTATAGCTTATATACCGTAGGTTTTGTAAGTCCTTTAATGAGCTAATATTGTACGTCAAAGAAATGCTGGTATTCTTAATCAAATTAATTAAAGCACTAGATCTTTCCTTGTTCCGAAGTAGTTATACCAACCAATTATATGTACTCGTAATATATGCCATACATACTACTCTGTAGTTTCATGTAAATTAGGTGATACTGGGGTCCTCGACCATAGCAGTAAAATAGGAAATTGATCACATAGTCAATCCAGACTTTAATTCTGTACGATAGGAGCCATCAAATTTCAAAAAAGTAATTTGTTTTTAAGTTATTCGAGTTTTTAGTGTCCATCACGATACACTTTGTATCGTGGTGTCCATAACATCTACGTCACAATCTCACAATATTACACCTTTCTCTCTCACGCATCTACCTAATTCCAAATTCTTGTTACTTCTAAACCTACTCTCAGTGTCAGATGCTATATGCTATATTTGACAATTAATTTATAATCTATAGCTGAAAATTAAATAGAAAATACAAAGCATATGTGCCAGAGCTAATCTGAATTTAGAAAAAGAAAAAATTAAATTTGTGAAATAAATCACGAATCACGATATGGAAATGAAGATATGATAAATGACAGGCAACGAAATCATGCTAGTAGCTGTCAAAATTTAGACTACAATATTCGTAATAATTTATAAATAATTTTTTAAAATGCTTATTTTTTATGCATATTTCCAAGACAGGAACATAAAAGTTATATAAAACATATCGATATGTTTTTATAAGTGTTGAAATAAATCAATTAATGTAACTGCTATTTTTAGTGAACCCAACCACTTAAAAACCGAATTGCCTTAACATCTACGTTACAGAACACTTAAAAAAATATTACGGCTTAACAATTAGGACTTTCTGAAACTACCTCGCTTTCAAATTAGGTAATATTTCATACATATAAAATAATAAAAAAAAATAGTGCAGGACTACATTACGTCACGTTGTATTTGCTTAGGTATCATTTGTGGTAAACGGCGCTGCTTATTGTTATTATTAAAATAAATAAAATCTCAAAAGCAAAAACATTGATAGCATACACTTGTTTTAATTCTTGGTTGTTTTCTTATAAGACCAAGATTTTTCGGAAAATCAGGGCCTCAAATATTTTGTTGAAGACAATATTATTTGCATTTTAGTGTTTCTATTCGTCACTTTAAGCATTGCATTTAATGTATTAGTGTTTGAGTATATAACGTCAGATCTCACACTTTTCAGCCATCAATACTCGCTGTAATAAGATCTTTAAGACTATATAGTATATACAGACTTAGAGGCCTATTAAAACTATAATATCTGTGATGTATCACTGAAGATCTGTCATTCTAAGGAATTTTTATGAGGTTTCATGTACTGCATTTATAGTTTTTACTTATATAAAGTAACTGTCTGTTATACAAGGTGTATCATCAAAATGTAATTACTCGATTTATTCTGAAATTATTGGTTGTAGTTATTGAGGAGAAACCCTATTTTTTTTGTACTTCCTGGTGTGTGTGTGTTCGTGCTATTTCATTGTTGTTATTTTCTGATTCCTTTATATTTGCAATTTTCGTTATCATGTTTATTGATGCCATTTAATTGTTATTATTTTCTGATTTATTTTCATTTGCCGTCTGCTTTTATTAATTATTTGTAAAAATTTGACGTAATATAATTCGAATGTATAAATTGTTGACATGTTCAGTTGTGGTAACATAGTTGATGCTTATTCAAGGCGACCGTAACGAACTTATACATAGGACAAATATATAATAATGCAAACATCAATTAAGCAATGAATTAATTGCATAATTTATTAACATATTTCCTAGATTTAATGAAAATCTTCCTGAAATATACATATGAGTAATAAATTATGAGTTATTGTTTGGTGACGCGTTGATGGTGCATAATGTAATCATTTATTATTACGCTTGTATCATATTAACATCCGGTCTATAAATATCAAATTACATTTACGCAATCGTCTGTTTAGATCATTAACGCCCTTGATCGGATCTGTCGCAGTGGCAGTGCAGCGGATGATTCATCCCGCCTCTAAGTAAATAAACAAACGTGGTATTTAAATCTTGTTTTTGCTCCGTCTCTCTTCATCTGCTGTCCGAGACTTCTTTGTTCTTTCTGAGAAGGTAGGGACTTGGACTTCCGCTTCTCACGGATTTTTTGTAAGGCTTTCATTTTTCTGACCGTTGCTGTTACAAGTTTATTCTTATTTACCTGCTACATCTTTTATCTACTTCAAATGAAAAATGGGTTGCTGAGGTGTCACAACATGTAATGTGATATCTATGAAATCGACAACGGCTATGTAAAGTAGATAACGATAATAGATAGGGGATTAGATATAAATATCATAGACTCCTTTCGTTGCGATCACTCAAAACTTCTATGTAAATATATGCATGAGCATTATTGATTTGCATTTTTATATCTTTTACACTACAATAAAAAACATCTACACTCTTTATAGACACACCCCCTCTGGTGCAGTCATCATTAATGCTGAATTTTCATCAGTGTAATAATTAATTCCGTATTTATTTATTTATTAGAACCATGGTTGGCAAAAATAATAAATTATTAAAAAAATAAAAAATCATTGATTTTTTATTTTTAATGTGATCTAAATTTTATAGTCCTTTTTTAATTGCTTTGAAAGTATTATTAATATTTTATTTCATAAACAAAATCTAAATCTGTAATAATACCAGCACTAATTAATGGAATAAAACAAGTAAGGAGAGTAACAATGAATTTCTGCCTTTTATTGCACATTTAAATAATTGTTTTTCTTTCCTCTATTAAGACAATTAAAGTGATAAAATATCATTTAATTTTATGATATTATTAAATACAGAACTTATTTTGGTTGTTATTAATACTTTAGTAGCAAATACATTTTCACTATAATTTGTGTATTTTGTTACCTTTGATTAAGATCAATGATTTTTATTAAAAATATCACTTGTTTTGAATCAGGCCAACCCTGATTAGAACTATAAACCATAGTTTTAAAAGAAATACCTATAGTGAATTTACTTGGAATCAATAATCAGTACAGTTTACTTTTTGCAGTATGACTTTACGAGATGCCTTTTGAGTGCTAGTAGAAATATATCGAATTATTTTTAAATATGCTTACTTCTGTACACATTAAAGACAAATACCAATTTGTAAAAAAATAGAATTATCATCGTAATTGAATAATAGATTTTTTTAACACCTATTTTGGAATATTCTCAGCATCATATTTCAATTATCAATTTAAAAAAACTTAATCCAACTCTGATTATTAACATTATTCCTGGATACATTTAACATAATCTTGTAATAATGCATGCGGTTAAACTTTCCTAAACGTCAATCCAATGTATTTTTGTTAGAAATAATCATATGTTATACAATTTCTTGCCTTTCTCGCCTTTTCTTACCAAGGTTAATCGAGTCGAGTTTTGTGCGCACCATGTTCGATTACCCCTTATCTTATTACAAATAATAAATGTATTAAATTATGTTACATATCTGCTTCAAATCTTAAAAAGAACAAATGTTATTCATATGTATTAAAAATTAGTAGATAATAAATTTAGTACGAACCGTATGCATAAAAAATTACCCTAATGTAATCAGAACAATAAAATTTTAAAAATGTTTCCTGTATGTTAAGTTAGTTGATAAATGTAATTTGATAAATATCAAAATTAAAACATAAAGTATTATTTATACCGGTATTATTTAACACAGTAAAACAAGCAGCAAATAATACAAATTTTAAGGAAAACAATAGCAATCCAATATTTTCTTTAGCAAGGATATTATCAAAATTAAAACAAAGTATTATTCATACTAGTGTTATTTAACATAGTAAAACAATTACAATGAGTAAAGCAGCAAATAATACAAATTTTAAGGAAAGCAATAGGAATCCAATATTGTTTCTTTAGCAAGGATATTATATTATTTTCTCATTAGTTATGTTTGATTAGTAAGAAAATGAAAACAAAACAAGAGAAAGTAAATGAACAATTGCACAATAAAACATTTTTAAATGGCTCCCAGACATAAAACCACAAATAAATTTCCATTCTCGTATCAAATAACAACACAAACATTTTCCAAACAGAACGAAATAGGTAAACAAAGAAAATTTACGTTCAAAACATCACAAGTCCCAACAACTACAATATTATTCCCCCTAACAATGTAGGGCGCGTTTAAATAGCTATCAATCAATAACAAGTGAAAATCAGGCGGTGAGTGGCAAGTGTTCCAGCGGTTGCTAGATTCGCTACAATTTGTACGTGCAATTACGAGAGCTGGAGTCGTGATTAAATGCGGAAACCTTGACAGGATAAAAAATCGAATTCCGCTCGATTGTGACTCATTTCCCCGCGAGTGTCGTTATGCAACCAGCACGTAAGGCTCATTATTCGCTGCTGCTCGGCACTGCGTCGCTTTTGCTTTCTGCCAGCGATCCTCAACATTCACGCACTTTTCATTGCCAATTTCACACGAGAATCAATAATACCTTCACCTCCTCTTCCGCACACGTTTCCAAAAAAACATGTTTCATTTAGAAAGAAATAAATAAAACAGTAAATAATATTTCTCTATTGAAAGTTTTTTTTTAACCTATGCAGTTGGAAATTACAAACCATTTAAGGAAAGGTAAATTCTAATTTGAATTGAATATTTATTGTTTACTTAGTGTTAACCACACAATTACGTGTTTCCCACAAAGCAAAATAAACATATATAGTTTTTGTGCAATATTATACAATATTATGAATAAAAACAATAGAATATCAATATTTTTATTTCATTACTAAAATATGAAACTTAATATTGTCATGACACAAACTCAGACAGAATTTAGATTACTCAACATTTGAATCATGTCAAAGGTCAGACTAATCTATCAATTCCCATAACGCGTGTTTAGTTGTTTATTTTATTTCAATTTATGATTGCTAGTAATTATAATAATTTTAGTTATTATAGGTAACTTATAATCAACTGCGTCTAAAAACTTATTATTTTACTTTACTACTGATAAATACAATATCAACAAATTTCGTAATACTAGTAACTACTGACTAAAATGACCAACTGTGTTCTCACCCGTCGAATTCAAACTCTTTACCTACTATTTACCAAATAAATACTCTTCCTACAAATATAATTAGGTAAGTACATACGTACATATAAACCATCGACAAAAAAATTAAGGCAGGGTACTGAATTTGTAATATAAAATATTCTGCTTCTAACGCTTTTTTCAATTTAGCTTTCTGAATACTATATTTGCCTGTAATATTTATCATAGGTCTTTGGTTCAATTCTAACTGTTAAAGATTTTTTTATTTATTTATTCTTTATTTCTTAATTAATTTTTTCCATTACATATTTTTTAGAAAACATTCATAATTCTGTATTAACATTAAAAAACAGAAAACATTATTCCCACAATCGGAACCGAATTGAGGATCTTCGATTCCGTAGGTTTTTGTTTTAACCCCATAACCATGAATTAATACCATTCATTTTGCATCTGATGGTGTAATAAAAGCATCACGTAAAAAAAATTAATACCTTTTTGAAAATTTCGTAGAATTGTGTTATTAAAATAAAATAACCTGTATAAAATAAAATGTAGGAATACATATAGTATAGTCCTATGCAATATGGTCACTTAGTTTTCAGCCGGATAGTTTTTATTTACCAAAAACTGTTTTCCCATATTAAATGCCTATAACAACATTTTGGGACACATGGTATGTCTCTATGAGATTCAAACCCGTAACACCTGCATTACACTGATAACCACTGACCCAACGTCTTCGGCAATCCAATGTATTCATATATTAAAATTCAATATATTAGTCAGCACGATTATTTAAAAAGCTTTCGGAAATCAACATTATCTTTTGTGATCACATCATTAGTCCCAATTTGTGACAGAGAGAAACGCATGGACACAAATCATTTATAGTGCTTGATGTTATTTATCACAATAGTTACATAATCCTTATCACAAACAAGACAGGCACAGTTAACGACACAAATTTATTTTATTTTAACGTAGAAAATAATTAAATACAATGTGGTCGTAAATATTATCTATTACTCAATTTCAATATGATAAATCACAATGTTATTCGTGCGATGTAGGTACATTAAAATACGCTGTGATGCAGTCCGCCAAAGATTTTCAGCAATAAAAGATATTTTTGACGACCGATTGTTTTCTCATAAATCGAATGGTTTAGTGGTTAGTCAATAAGCATAAATATCAAATTTTGAAAACATAAAACGGAAAGTGATCTTACAAATTATATTTATTTTCGCATAACAGTTATGAAAGTTTAACTTAGTTCTTTAGCAATATAAGTCATAAGTTCTTGATAACTTCTGTTATTTGGTTATTTGGAATTTCATATAGGTACATTTTGTAATCTAGCAACCGGCATAATGAACTATAAAAAATTGCAAATACATAAATCTAAACCGTCAGTGAACTGTCACATTTAACAAATACTTTAACATTATTTAAAATTAATTGCTACTGGAGGCGCGAAAAATATAATAAGCAACTCTGAATGTACGCATGAGTACCTAAACAACTATTCTCGTACGGTAACATGAATTTCAGTTCCGCAAGCTCCACCTCAGTTCATACCTTCTCGAAAGTTATAATGTATTTACATTCCTTAAATAACTATTATGTTGTACTAGAGTAAAAGGTCTATATCCATGGTTGCGACCTAACATTTGATTGATAGCAATTTATTTGCCTGTCTCATTTAAAATGGACATAGAGAACGACTTTGACAGAAATATTATATTTAAGTTTTGTATGACATTACAAAATAACAAATGAACTATTTGCTAAAAAAAAAACGCTTTCATTATTTGGGCAATTATAATATTTTGAGAAATGTTTAAGAGTTTCTCTTGTGTAAACTTTTGATTTTAAAAATCCCCAATAAAAAAAGACTATACTGGGGTATTATAAAATAAACCTGAATAAACCGAGAATAAATTGTATTGTTTTATTAAAAATAAGTTCTACCAAGTACCGATTAAAATTATATTAAAGTTATTATAAATTAAAGTACAATATGGACCATGAAACATTACTACGAGTAGTTATAGTTTATACCTTTTGATACAAACATCTTCAGAACGCCCTTGGTAAATAAATAACTAGTATTATATATGCTTGCATCTGGTATTCAATTATTTTAATTAATATTACTCACGGAAAAACAAAATTAATATATAGTATATATTAAAATATACTGCAATTATACAATGTAAATGAGTGCGCATATATAATATTGTTGTACTGATCATCGTAGTATAGTTATCTGGCCATTTTCGCTTTCAAACAGAAGTTCCGAAAGAAGTAATTAATTATTTTTATTACGCCACCGTAAGGCGGCTTTAGTGTCACGCATCTGAAATTGTGGGAGACATGATGTGGGATTAATTAATTAATTAAATGAAAGACTACAATTGATACATTTAATTATTTCTCTTACTCCTACGTAAAAACTATAACTTTAATTGTTTTCCTAGTTCTAGAAGAACCTTGAACATTTCCTCGTAAACCTAATATTTTTCTATTATCTGAAACACATTACATTGTTTGTTATTTTTACTGTTTTGTGAGAAAATATAATACAATAATACGTGATTTTATCCACTATGTGCTCAATGTTCACTATTTTTAACTTTACAAGGTAACTAAATCATACAGTGGAATTCTAGTACTGCTTTTCCAACGTAAACGATATCAAATTATAGTCCAAATAGTTGCATTTCCTATATGCACAAGAGAAATACAATGATCATTAGAAATGATAGAATAATAATTATAATACCATTCTCCCAATAACATTAAGTTAACGCGAAGACACTACAACTCATATGCTCGTAAATCAAATCTTACGAAAGCTCAGATATGTATCTACAGGATGAATACTAGAAACCTTGAGATAGGGAATTAACATGGGAAAAGGTTTTAAGATATAATTTGCCCACTAAATATAATAGGGTATGTGTAGTACCATGGGTTAGATTATTTAATTTTACACCTACTGATATCAAATATTATGAAATATGATCTTTTCTAATTGAAATATTGGGTAAAATAATATTTAAAATATAAATTACATATTATTAAGTGAAACCCTTGGAACGTTTGCTCAAAAGATTTTATTTGATTACAACAAACGCACCATATGATAATTTTACACCTTGTGTCAAAATCACTAATAGTTATCAAAATTTGTTGCATTAATAATTGCAGTTAATTATTACTAAGTCACCAATATTTTAATTTATTATTATTATGGAAAAAACTCTAAAAGTAATCAAATCTTCTCTTTCATTGCAACATATTCAGTCAATTCAGTGTAATTGAAAAATATGTTTCGTAGAATATATAAAAATCAGACAACAATTTCAGTTGATAGCATTCTTCTACTTGAACCGAACGGACATCAAAATCTTTAACTATAAACCAAATAACATATGAAATTTTCTTAGCCAACATTAATATACCACGCATACGCAATTCATGGAATTATATCCAAAATTCAATTTATGTATAAAATATTTTTCTGATTTTAATAGTTTCTAAACGGTCTGTCAATTTTTCTTCGTGGAAAATATATATAGTGCATTATCTAGCAAATTCTGTTGATCTAGTATCACGCGAAAGCATTTGGATAATAATTATAGAGAATGCATTAAACCAAATATCAAATTACTCACATAATTGTCCTTCCATGATTAATTGGATAGATGTAAGATTAGTATTGTGTACACATATACGTGGTATCTAGTTAATTAGAAACATCTATTAACTAATAATTAATATAACATCAAACAACGCTGGTACCTATACTACAAACATGCAAACATATTTTATTTAGTATTAGGCAATTTACATTCACTTCTGCAATTAACCTTAAAACCATTGGAATAAATTAGCAAGTGTAAAATTGTTGACAACGATGTGAACCATAAACAGTTGCGGAATTATGAGAAGAATTAAACAAGTGAAAAACGAATTTATTTCTAAATCACATTAGAAATTATATAAACAGCTGATAGACTTAACAAATAATTAAAAAAATGTGCATGTAAATAAACCCCAAAAATTCAAATTACTTTAACTTTACTTCATTTCTAATAAGTTATTGGGAATCAATTAATTTGTTCATTTAGGTAGAATTGACAGGAAAATGAAAAATACAAACAGCATACAGTTCAATTATTTGACATTTAAATAACTAACATTAGATCAATAATACTTAATACACTGGTCAACTTTAGGGAAACTATTGCTTACCCTTTTTGAACAAAAAGCAGTTGACATGAGATATATTCTCTAACGCAGCTAGCTTGACAGATAGGTAAATCATTAAACATTTGTTCATTTTTGTCTCAAATCCATGGGTACCGCTATTTTTAGGATAATTTACGTCATTTTCATTTCTGAGCTTACAAGGCACATAAAATTAATTTTGCATATTGATTCAGATGCAGAATTTTATGCTCTGCAACTGTTATTTAAAGCTCTTTACTTAAAATAATTAGAAAAGCAAGAAATTTTGAAAATGTATGTTAAACCCCTACGTCCCGGTGTTCGAGTCACCAGACTGTCTGTTTTTATAATTAGATGTTTCAATTTTCACGTTTTCGAAGACTATTTCAGGTTAAATGTATTGTAAACCTAATGTTAGGAATTTATTATCAATATTATCCTAGGAATTCATAATGCCCAAGCGGGTATTATAGATCCAATAAGGTACTCTCATCATTTTGAACAGTAACATGACAGTTAAACGTAAAACCATATTATGGAAAGTCTAAAATAAAGAAAAACTAAACCTTTGTGAATTAATAAACTAAAGAAAAGTGAAAACTGAATAAATGAAAAGCCACAAATTAATCACCTGGAAACAGTCACAAATAGAGCAAGAATAATTTAAATAATTAACAATGCAAAGATGTTAATCTTGAAACAAACACTAAAAGCGTAAAAATTCACCTCAAATTCTGCTTCAATTTGAATAAATTCCACAAAATCTGACAACGGCAAACAATCGCGTTTCGAAATCAGGTGCAACAAAAGTAAGAAAAAAAAATGACAGGCAAAAAATCTCCCGTTTCAGAGAAAAGAATAGAAATCAGCAAAGCGAGACAATTTTGACGAGGTTAGAAATCGTCTGTTTCACTCGAACAATAGAGATGCAATAGTTCACGACCCCAAGAGCTACGTTAAGACTGACCCAGTTTTACGTAACGACGTAAACAAAAGTGAATTTCAGCTGAGCAAAAATTTCTAAATTGTATGCAGAATCGTGACTTTAGACTCAACAATGAGATACAATTTTGCATTATTTTATCTCTAATTTGCTAACTTATCTACCGACAAAGTCGAGCTTTATAATGAGAACAAATTCAAATTGTTCAAATACATTCCGCAAACTAGAAACAAATATTATTATGTTATTTACTTTATAAAAATACAATCTCGGCTTTATAGGTTACATATTTTAAAATAACTGAAAAAGTTGACTATCACAACACCGCTTTTATTTTTAATAAAGAATTTATTAGAACTGTCAAAATGATATCAACGCATAAATTATTAAAATCACATATAATGTTATAATTCAGGTATTGTTATCACAAAATTCTGGGGGATTTATAGGACTACATAATAATAACATCGCTTGCAGTAATCAAGAATTTGGTTTAGGTATATTACAATGAGATTTTTTTTATAATTTCAAGTTCAAGTGACGATATCAGAACAAATTTTTATAAACAATTTCATAAAACAACACTGGATGTTTATTTTTTTTTATTTACCGTTCCTTTTATTCATTTTACCTGTTTCAGGATATTTAGAATTTGTTTACATAGGTAAAACTAAGCAGGAAAACTAAGTCATAGTTGTATCCCTTGTAATTTTGATATCTCAGTATTGTAATAATATTACCCTACAGATTTGTCAAAATAATGTATGACAATTGAATAATGTAGCTGTCATATCAACTCATACAGACTTGATCACAAAAACGTATCTGACAAGAAAATTTTTTGAAATAATACTTATTAATAACGTGAAACTGGTAAGCTATTGAACTAACCACTGATGTCATTTTTAATACTAGTTACTTGAACAGAATTCTTTTAAATAAACATTTAAATTAAATTAGATTACATCAAATTAAAACGTCAAAACAATATTTGAATATGTAATATGAAAAAAATAATATGAAGTCATTTGCAATTACTTTAAGATTAAGATCTAAATCATTATTACATTGACGAAAAAGGTTATAATAAAAAATATGAAAGTATAAAAATGCAGCTGGTTATGTTAAATTTAAATCGTAAATTAAAAACACAAAAAATTTTGAAAGGAAATTACAAACCTCGAAACTAATAGAAATATAATTAATCAATAAGGTACAAAATATAATTTGTCATTTTAAAAATACTATCAATAATGTTAATAATTTGGGTTAATGTATTTGTAAGTAATAAATTATAAAAATGGATTTAGCCTTTGAACGATAAAAATGAATTGTTTTTCTATAATTACAAAATATAGAATAGTATACCTTTTGTACATTTCACAGTCAGCAAAAGATCACGCTTATTCACAATTAATTATCATAAACCAGTAATGAATGACAGATGGTCAATAGCAACTGTAAAAAGTAATAATACTAACCTAATAATTACCAAACTTCAACATAAATCTTCACTTCGATTACTACGTTGAAATAATTGAGACATAGTACTACAGAATTACAATCTTTTGCAAAAAATGTACATTAATATTCAATATGTACTTAAATAACAATATCAAGATAGTAAATATTTATACCCGCTATGTTCACATAAAACTGCCAATTAAATAGACATTATATTAATCTTGAATGCCCAAAGGGAAGAATTAATTAATGTATTCAGAAGCGTGATCTATGTTTTTAAATATGTACAGTATAAACTGTCCTACATTTCCAGCGATTACATAAATGTAGATTTTAATATAATCTGCAAATTATAATTCATGTAACGTATATTTACAAAATATTAATATTAATTGTTCTAGCGTTCCCGATTCGGTTTTCGAAGCTCTAGGGTTCAAATTCCAATTAGGGTTTGTTTATATATACATATAATTACGGATTATTACCTATTACTAGATTGTTATTACAAGTTTCAATAATTAGGTAATATTTTTACAGTATACCCAATTGAAATCTCTGGTATTAATATTGAATTGGGAGTTTTTTAGTATATCAAATAGTAAATAAAATGTAATGTAAAGTTGAAGCATATTTTGAACATTTAAAATCACATCAATAAAGTAAATATCTTTAATGTTTAAGACCATTGGCGGCGGGTTTTAATTTTATCCGTGGGTGCACAATAAACCACCAAAAGAATATTTTTTTTTTTCATTCATGGTCAAATGCCTTATAATTGAAAGGTACATTTTTCGAGGGATCTGAATTTTCATTGTCAAATGAAGGTTTTTTAACCTTTATTTATTTCTCCATTTTAAAACAATTCAATAACAAAACAACTCGTACATGTAACAACACAACACGACAACAAAGATGGTAGAATATTGAAATGAAATTCGTACAGGCTTAATGGTTACCCGCACTAATTCTGTCCCTGTCTGTGATACGGCATCGATACTATTCATTTAAAAAAAATAGGAAATGGCGCGAAAGTTCAAATTACTCTCGCTTGCTATCGTAAAAGGTTTATAGGAATAAATTAAATCTTAAATAAAGCAATTCTGGTGCGTATGCGTACATAAATAAGTTTGTTTAATTTTTTATCTTAACGTCTTGACCACACAATCATACCTCCAACTTAGAATAATATAAAAATATGATTTCAATTTACAAATGTAGGTTAGTAGCAAAATATATTTTTCACAAAAAGTATTTTATTTTCCCAATAATTGAAATGGAATTAGAAGTGAAAGAAATATCGCATTGCTTGGAATAATTCGCTGAATTTTATTTATCTCACATTACGCACACACAGCAATTTTTTTTATTACAAAAACATCCAGTTGTTTTTCTCACATTTTTTTGTTCTCTCAAAAAGCAGTACGAATTGAGGCAAGCATTTTTTGAACAGATATTGAGCGACATACTTATTTTTATTTGGCCGGATATAAATATTGGCAGTTTTTTCTTGTACAAAAACTGCGTATTTACTCTTTGTGGGGCTAGTGGACACACTGATATGCGGGTGGTTTTATATTTTTTATCTCGAATAATTGTGGAAAAATACAGAAACTTTTCATCAAAGTGGAAATCAGGACGAATAGATATTTTTGTTTATTTAATATGAAAATAATGTTTGTAGTATTCGAAACAATAGACTGCATTGTAGTTCATCAAAAGAGATATTAAAATATTCAACAGAAATAGAACAACGTATTTTCTTATACCTCATTAACTGAGGCTGAAATAATTCATGGTTATCATTAATACAAATGTATTTTCAATATCTGATAAAATAAATTGTAACATAATTATTTATTGGATATCTGCATTACGTTGACATACATTATATAAATTGTCGCTAAATGCATTCGCTAATGTAATTTATTATTCTGACATAATTATTTAATATTATAAATCCAGTGATGCACATATTGTGCAAGTTTTTAAAATATTTGTGATATTGTGGTTATTTGAAATACACTGCAAAATAATTGTACATATGCAAGTAATAAGAATAATAACTCAATTATGCAATAATTGATAATACACTATTCAAAATTGTGTTTAAAAAATTAGAATGTTATGCACATTAGGTTACAATTACAGAAATTTTGCTTTTGACAGTACGTAGGTACATTAAAAAATATTGATTATTTTTTTGTTTTTGAAACAATACCCATAAAATACAACTCACTTTAGACGTTAAGATAATAAAGATTTCTAAAACCAATAAAATTAGCAATATGCTATAAATGCAAAACAGTATAGCAGTAAAATTGTGTTCTAGTACATTTCAATAACATAAAATTTAAGTACTGGTTAGGGTTACATTCCATATACATGAAATGGAAATTAGAATAGTAGTAGTTCTCTACAGAATCTGCATATTTTTATGACCTGTTTCCCAAAATCATAATTTAACACAAATGCATGTATTAATTTTTTTCATAAATTTATTATTAGATTATTGTCAGACTGTAATCAAAGTATCTTACTTCTAGATTGTCAAATATCCCTCTGCATCATTTAGAAATGCTAATAATCATCTACAAATATTGTTATTTCAATCAAACAAAAAGTTAGCTTTGGAACTAAACAATAAGTAATTATTTTTATGAATTGGGACTGGGGTTAGTTTGAGATTTCAGGATGTTTACAAAAGGTATAACTAAACCGGGTTAGTGGCTAATCTTTTTTTAAAATCTGAGTTTATTAATAATATACGAAAATTATTATTTACCTTTCTTTAATTTTCAAATATTCATTTGTTTTTAACTTGAAAATAAAGATCCTTAATCAATTGTAACTATACTTACACAAGAACCGAATCAAATAATTATTTTTTAGAATATATTTGCTCAAACCGTAATTTATACATATATGTACATGCAATAGTATACAAAATATACTTTGCTCACTAATATACTCTTATCTGTAAGTGATACTATAGTTTTTGCGTATTTTTGTCAAACATTGTCAACTTACAATGTAAATAGTTATGATTACAAGAAGCAATTTTTCCTCTACCTTCAAATGTTATTCTAACTGTACTTATCAAACTGTTTGTTCTCTACAACATTCCAACTAGTATATAGTATTTAAATCGTAATCACATACAAAAATAAACTTCAATTATCCTAACTTTGTTTTATATAAATTATCACATCTTATTTTAGATACCAAAATGTGCTTTTCTACAAATACTTGAATATATTTCTGCCCTATTTCTGTTCCCGCGCCTTTTTAAATAATCAGTTAATATTCAATTTACAATAAACAAACCTTCTTTCGATTCTAACCTCAATATACTAAATTGTTCATTTTGTGCAGCACTTCTTTTCCCGCGTTTTTTAGAACAGTGTCGTTTCCCATAAAAAATTCCGAGAACATGTTGAGGTGCACTGGGCGATTCCCAGGGGGCAAGGGAGGTAGTTTCGTGAGAGGTGGGTAATGCAATGAGGCATTCGCGTGAGACGTGCTGTCTGGCGTGCACGCACGGCGCGGGTCACGTGACGCCTGACGCCGGCCCTGCCCCTCTGCCTACGCCACTGGCGCCGGCAAGGAAGTGGGTACAGTCCCTGGGAAAAGCAGCCCACATTCTAATGGATTATTTTCTCTCTCACAACGGATAACAAAATCAAGGGGGAATTTGGATATAAAAGCGCGAATGGATTGGATTCGGAATGATGATTGCTTGACAACCTGACACTAATGTATGAGCCTATACACAAGTATGTTGTTCAAACTTCCGTCAATGACGCAAATCACACCCTGTACACTTTGTAACAGAATTAACTACACAACAATACAATAACATACACAAAAGCAAACAATGAAGAAATATTTCTCGCATAAAAGTAACGCATATATTTCTAGTTTTTGGAGCTCACACTAATTCAACTTGATTAATAAAAACAATAAATTCATTACAATGATGCAGACTAAAAATTTCTATCTAAGGAACAGTCAAGAATTGAAATGAATATAACGAATTTTATAAAACATCAACATAATTTTTCAAATGAACTATATAAATCAATTACTCGCAATCAAATAATTAATAAACTTCAGATTAGGCAATTTTTTCATGGAAAAAATATGAAATCAGTTCTTTATTAGGTAATAATAAACTTTTGAAATTATGATTTCCTTATCAGTCAAAATATGAATAATGGTATATTATTATTTTCTTTTCATAATCAAGTATCCATAATGAAAATGGAGCAATATTAAATGTAATGAACGTATTAAAATTCTAATTATTTCAGGAATGAAATTACTTCTTTTGAACATTAAAAGGTATATATTTATACTATACTACAGCCTGTTATATGTATGTAGGTACAAAAAAATCTTATAACCCAACTTTTTAAATTTAGTAACAGAAACTGTACCATTTTTCAGTTTACTATACTTTGTTTTTTATTTGAAATACATAAAACCAAATATTTATAGACACTATCAATGTCTTTTTTATATTTTTCTATCCATTACAGTACTAACATAAATTATTTCAAAGTGGATACTTTGTTCTGAAAAATGTAAACTAAAAGAAAATAATATAGAAAATTTATACTAGGATTTGTTGTGCCAAGTAAATTATACGTGTTAATGTCAGTAAGATCACATGGTACAATAAAGTTAAAATTTTATGAATACAAAAAAATATTTCATCACATTATAAATATGTCACAGGCTCAGAGGTTAGATGTTTCCTTAAAATATTTAATTAAAAATTTAAATATTGTGAACCCCTCTTCAAAATTAAGAAATTTTAGGGTATAATTAACGTCTAGCTAAATTAATTGCGAAAATAAAATGATACTGATAATAACAGTAAAGTTCATGCTTCGCCAATCTGCCATTTGGCATTTGAGTGTCCCTGGTAATAAATTCCCTAAAATTCAAGCCCTTTACATTGATGTAACATTTTTTATACCGTTCATAAAAAGGGCAGTTCCCTCTTTCGATTTTATGCGTCGTTCGTATCATATTTGTGTGTCCTACTGGCTACTCGTGTTTGTTAGTCATCGCTCTTACGACTGCGGAAACTATTCACTAAAAATTTTATTGTTTTATACAAAGTATATTTTATTCACAACAAAGTTAGAGGTGTACATTTGAATGTACAATGTAAATGAACAATCAGTTATCTTCACAACGTACTTTAAATATACCTATTTAGAGGTTAGAAAAA
The DNA here is from genome assembly GCA_035578165.1 of Stenolophus ochropezus. Lineage (NCBI taxonomy): Eukaryota > Metazoa > Arthropoda > Insecta > Coleoptera > Carabidae > Stenolophus > Stenolophus ochropezus. Next base: position 17,184,632 of record JAQOWZ010000010.1, on the reverse strand, counting down.
AATTAAAGAAATTGCTACAATCCATCTCTCGCTCAAAAAGTAAAATCGCTTTTAGTAGTTATGGAAATTAATTATTGTTTCATATAATTCCATTAAAAGTTTATTTTAAAGGTATTAAAAACCGATAAAAATGCGAAATTCACAATTAATATAAATATCCAATGGCTTATGAAACAGCATATTTTTTTTATCTTAAAATGTTTAACTTTTCTCACATATCACAAAATGAAATGTTTCAACATACACTCTCTTGTAGGAGTACCTATTTTACCTTTTGATTTTCAACTTAAAAATGTAATTTTTTGATACAATAATGAATGTTTCGACAATTTCTGTGCCAACCAAACAATGGTTATTATATAAACGATAATTTTTTCTAACGTTTTTTTACTTCTTTAAAATACTAAGAATTGTGTTTTATAAACGGGGTATGATAAACAGGACCGGATTAATCAATAAACTAATAAAACAAATGATTAGGGCTCGTAACTCGGAGGGGCCCAAATTCAATCGGGATAATAAATATTATATTATATATTTCAAAATTATGATGCCTTACTATAAGTTTTTAAATTCATGTGCGATGCCACAGAGTAAAATTTAGATGAATGACTTAATAATTTTATATGTTCAAAATAATATGTAAGAAAATATTACCTGTGAAAAATTAAAAAAAAAATTGTTAAAAAAGGTTGGTAAATTAGTAAATTATAAAACTTGTGAGGTAAACTGAAAAATATATCTGTAAATGACAATACATGACATGTTATGGTTATTTTATTCAAAAAGTCAATTATTTTTTTTGTATTTCAATAAATGTTTATATAAAATAGAATATATGTATTTTATTTTACATTGATTTTATAGCCTGAATTTGTTTTTAACGAAAAACAATGCGCTAAAACAAAATTTGTTATAGCCTGATGTTGTATAAAAAAGTTTATATTTTATTTTTAGTTATAAAATCATAGAAGAATCGAATTAATTGATGGCAAATACTTGTAGTTGATGCACTAAGTTTCCTAGACAGAAAAAATTATAAAAATGATTCACGAATTATATTTTGTCTAGGGCCGCTGAATTCTTAATCCGATCCTGATGATATACGAGTCAAAATTATTTTATTTTGTAAGAAGAAATAGAATACTCTCTAAGGAAAATGTAACTATTAATATTCTTATCAGAAATATCTATTTTAACTAGAAAACGGAAGTATGTTTGTAAAAAATATTGTATATTAGCATTAGTTACATAGTATGTTTTTTCTGTAATGTTTAACTGTCTAGCTATAAGGTCATATGCATTCGAATGAGGGTGATACAGTGAAATGAAAGATACAAACATTTGAACCCAAAACATCTGGGTTGTGAAACCTGAACGCTAACAACTAACCCAGCACGGTCGACAGTAAAGTAATTATAAAGTTTATATATATCATATACTTTATTGTTCTACAGAATAAAATTAGCATACATGAAACATAAATTTTATAATTAAAAAATTACTTTGATGTTTGAATGACCGGCAAATGATGTCCAACTTCATAGTTTGCAAGCAATAACTTACAATTTCCTCGCACTGACATGAATACCCGTACATCTCCTACTTCGTGGAAATATAGTGGTACATCCTAGTTTCTCATATAATTTCTTGTTTATTTGCACAATTTTCTAGTGATGCATTGAAGAGAATATTGTTGAATTATGTGTTATGCATGAGGTTTACTTTCCTCGTATATTTGAGCTACATTTTGTTACGATGCGAGTTAACTCACACGAGAGATGAATTTAGAAATTTGTTGCTGTTGCCTTTTTTCGCTGCATTAGCTTTATCATGTGTTCTATTTCTAAACTACATATTACGCATATTTTATTGTTACTGCGATGTAATATCGCGAATAGAATTTTATCCTATATTTTTATATTTTCCTAGAATATAATACATCCGCTATTCTCATGACGTAGATTTTAGTCATTTATTTTGAGATATCAAAATATTTAACATTGCATGTATATTATTAAATTATTTTCTATCAATTATAGGTATTACAATTATATTATAGGTACATATTTTACTACAACAAATGTAAATTGAAATAATATTTTTTATTATTATACATTGTACCCATATCAAACCAACAATTATTAATTAATTTTTGATCAGTTATTTACATATAATGTCACAAATGCCTGGGCACCTAAGATATGTAGATACATATATCAATTTTAAATATTTAATTTTTTTCATTTTAATATTTCTGCAACACTTTAAAACGATGTTTATTAATTAACACTTATTGTTTTGATTTTTTCCACAATAAAAATACATATTTTGCTTAGTAGTGAACCCGTTTTTCAGAACCAATACAATGATATCTATTTTTACCCTACACCGTGTAATTATAATGCCGTAACTTTGGAGTTTTTAGATAAATAAATCAGGTCATAAGTCACTAGTGGCTTAGAAATAACTCACTGTTTGTAGGTTCATATCATAGTATCTACATTATAAAACCTTCTCTACATTATTGTATTATTAAATGTCATTTTAAAATGACAACTGTCAAAAAAACAAAAGAACTATTTTCAAGTAATCGTTGCTTAAAAATTGACCAAAGACAAAAATGACATTTAAATCACAACATAGATGCTAGAGTGAATTAAGAACATTTTTTTACTTGAGTTGTCATTACTTCGAAGGAATTATGAGTTAATTTTACTTATTAAATTTATAGCTTGTATTATATTTGCTTGATTATTTCACCTATGGCATCACCTCTTACATAAAATTTTTCATATCAATAAAATGTAACCACGACGATATATTATTTATATGTTCTCGTTTAACATAACACCATATATTTCACATTTTCTTAGTTGAGTGGCCAACATCGGCTACTTAATTTAAGGATTCCTTAAATCATTTTAAAGTGAAGAACTTTGACTGTTGCAACAAAATTTTCATATTTAAGGAACGCTCTCATAAGTAATATAATAAGAGCTATAAATTTATTAGAAAAAATTGACAAATAGTTATTCCGCAATAACAGACAAACTAGTGTCAAAAATGACATTTAGTTGTCACTTCCCAGGAATTATGAGTAAATTTTACTAATTAAAATCATAGCTCAAATTATATATACTTTTTTTTGATATCAACAAAATATAAACATGACTATGATACTGTGTTTTATCAAATTTCTTCACTGAAAAACTACCTACGGTCATCAAATGAAGCATTCTGATAGGACGAAAATAACTTATGTCGTGTTGGTGATAAACAATGAAACATTTCATTGGTAAACATCAAAAATTAATTACCAAAACACAACCAACAAAAAAAATCATAAATTCATCTATTTGTAGTGCGTGGTTTCGGCCGGCTATTTCCCACATAATTTGCCTTTTTACTTCCTGTGTATCAGCTGCGAGTCGGCGGTCATTCTCATTGCGAGAACGTAGAGTACGCGGCTGAGTGAGTCGCGGCCAGGTGTTGCAGCGATAGCGCCCGGACTACACGGATGTGGATGGAGGAAGCGATACCTGCTACGAGCTACGCTAAATCCATACCGCGCAGGAAAGGAAGGACACTATAGTAGGGGAAGCGAGGGAGTCGAGATACGGCGTACGGTCATGTGGAGTATGGTGTTTGTAATATTTGGTGGCGGTGCTACTCATGGATGTTTTAATTTTGATTCGTTTCAAAATATTTTCATAGCATCATTGTCAAGACAATGTGTTTTAATATATCTTTTGTCTTGAGAATGATGTTATGAAAATATTTTGAAATGAATCAAAAATGCTCTTTAGGTGTTAATAATGTATAGACAATATTATTTTTACTAGCACAAAAATACAATAATTATTTTAATGCAGATATTTTTATTTATTCTAAATATTTCGAAATATGGTGGAATCAATCTGTAGATGGAATTGTTTCAGTTCTTATCAAAATTTTAGAAATTATAAACTATATGGGGTTATTTTTCAAAGTGCACATAGGAGATTAACATAGGAAATTAGTTTTTTGCAGGTTGTTGCCCCCGTTCTAACTGACAATAATGATTGTGGTGTCAATAGAAACATAAAATAATTCTGCATCACATAACATAAAGTACCTGTACATTATATCGTATCGTACAAATTAATTTTTAAATTTATTTAATTTCTTAATAGTGACAGTCATGGTAATTGAACGAAAAAAAACAAACATATATTTGACGTTTGACTTTTTATCTGTCAAAATTTGGTAGGTATGATTTATTAGAATTTTTTTAAATGTACATTGATATTAGTAAATAAACTAATAAAAGTCATAGAAAATATTTAAAGGCAGTGCCGTTTTGCGCAAATAAATTATACCTACCAAACTCTGACAGATAAACGGTAAACATTTTTTGTTCAAATGTCATGGGTATCACTATTAGAAATTGTATTAATTTAAAAATTAATTTATAACAATAAAATACAACAAAATGTACATGTGTTTTGTGTCATTTAATGGAGTATTTAACAAATGACATTTTCATCCAAGTAGAATGCTCCATTTGATGGGAAAATTCGGGTCAAAAATATTCTCAAATCACTTCAGCTTCGCTGTCGTGATGTAAATGTCATTTTTTGATACTCGTTTGTCTGTTACTATTCACCAACAACTATTTGTACAGTTTACTGATAAATTCATGGCTCTCGTAAAATTATTGTTCAAAAATAATATCAATATTAGTAGAATTAAATTTACTGGATAAAAAATAACATAATAAATTATTTTGAACAAATGAAGAATATTTTTACATAAATATTAAAAATTCCATATTCAATTATTTCATATTAAGATGGTAAAAATAAAACAGAAAATTCTACACATCAAAACAATGTTTTCGATACAGATCTTATTATCATACAGGCTTGCTTGGTTTATTATGCGTTTTCAGAAATATGACTTGTATTTATAACAAATACATGCAAATACTTTTTAAAAGTTAATATAATATAATTCTTAATATTTTCATAATTTTGACAATTTGTAAAATATGCTATCAATAAAACATTCAATAATAACAAAACGCTGATTAGATTTTTATAAAAATACATATTTGTATTACGATATTTATAGAGATATTTTTATCTCATGAAAATAGTAACACTACTTATACAAATGTATTTGATATTTAATTTTGCTTACAAAGAATTTCTTGAAACGAACTATAGCATATACAATATATTATTTGCAAAATATCCAAAAAAATTACGTAAAATATTGTTGCGAAATCATGGTTTTACAATTAGTAAAAACGTAAATAAGATTTGTGATACTAAATTGTAAATGATATGTTGTAATCTGATTCCTTTTGTTTGAGAGTGAAACTACAACTACATACAAAGCTAATCGCGTGAATCTTATTGTAACAGTGAAGTCACTGTAAGATTTTACCTAGCGAAAGTTCGTTGCACTGATAAAATCAAGAGGACTTTGATGAATTGTAATTTTGAGCGTGCTTTGTCCATGAATTCTATTTAACCTGCTTACTTTTGTAATACTTGTCTTGGACTTACAATAAAACAACGATTTTGAAAGTTCGGAATTATGGTAAAGTGAAATATTATTTTGAACACTTGATGTTTGTTTATTTTAAAAGAAGTTTGTATTCTGTTTTAGTTTATTAATATTTATAACGATATTTTAAGGTAAAAATAAAACGATATGAATTTTTTCACGCTTGATGTCCCTCGTAATTTATACTTTGTTGGCACTATTTTTTCTAGAAATTTTTCTCTATTATATTTTTAATCACTTTACATTGTTGTTTTCACACAAATGTTTGTTTTTATTTGAAATTTATATTTCTGCTCGTATTTCTGTACACATGTACACTAAAATAGCTTGTTAGACTTAGAATTTAAGGCTGTAATGTAGCAATCCCAAACCATCTAAGGTTTTGCAAGTGTAAGGGGTGAGGTAGCTAGGGGGTTGGACCATAACTATTCCCCCACTCAAAGTGTAAAAGCGAAATGAGAGAGATAACATGTTTCGTGAACGAATGAAAATATTTTTATACTTTTTAATCATTCATTCACTTTTCTAATTCTTCGAAATTAATACCCCTACTCGGTCTACGAATATAAAGGGGTGGCGATGCTGGCATCGACTGCGTCTAGCGGCATCTCTTATGAAAAAGTAGAACTAAATTTATTAATTTAATATTTCGAATTATTAGTTTACTAAAGTAATGTAATAAATTTTCTTTGGGGCAAACGATTCTTTACTTCATTCATCACACTGCGACAGAGAGAAAATTCTTAAAATGTTTAGTCAATTCAATATAACATAGGTATAATATAAGGCAAATTTGGCACTTTTACCATTTAATTATTCAAATTCTATTAACAATTTTACATTTATCTCTGTGTAGCAGTGTTGAAGTACTATCCAAGAATTTATTTTTAAAATATCAATGTACAAACTTAAATAATAGAGGCAAGAAACGAAATATTGTAACACCGTTTTTCGCGCTGAATGGGACACCTACAGTAGCGCCTTAAGATAAAACATTTTGGTAGTAATTTTGCTTCCTGACAGAGCAAGTTGCAACTTGCAAAGACTGAAACTAAGTTTAGAACTTTTGGTGGCAGTTTCATTCATATTTGTGATATTATTTGGAATATATGCTTAAATATATTTCATAGAAACATACAATAATTTCAGAGGACTTTGATAACACAAAACACGAACACGTTTGAAATGAAACCGGAAGTATATTTTAGTGGCAGTTTGAAGTATTCACTATTATTTTAATAATATAATATTACTATTTTCTAGAAATTACGAGTATTATTTTAGTAACTTATATTTTTGTTTTCACAAGAATATTTGCTTTATTTATAATTCATATTCATTTGCATATTTCACCTTTTCTTGAGAACATTAATTTATCAGAAAATTATTTTCCAGTAAATTTTATTTCTTATTATAATAATTGTTATTATATCAAAATGAATATATTTTTTTAGCGAGCGTGTTGAAACCTGTTATTTGACGACCCGAATAAATTTAGGATATGTGGTGGCAGTTTCGTAAAACACTTGTAATAAAATTTGTTTTAAATATAATTTATAAAAACTTAGAATAATTTAAAAGAATATGAAAATGGTACGAACACGTTTGAATACGAGGTCGAAGTACTCGTAAAATTGGTGACTGTTTTTTCTAGAAATTTTTCTCTATTGTGCTTATTTTACATTGTAATTTTAACAGAAATGTTTATTTTTATTTGCAATTTATTTTTATTTACCTATGTAAAAATTTTAGTGTTCACATGAAATAGAAAGAATTGGACTCGGAATCCGGAATATTTTGGTGGCAGTTTGACTGTGTGCAGATAAGGTTTTTCCAGTAATTTTAAATATTATCATATGTAATTTTATAATTTTATTGTTAAAATATGTTAGTTTTGTACAACACTTGTATTTTTAAATTTTTAGAAATGAAATAATTTTGTTGAGGATATGGAAATGGCACACGAAACACGTTTGGACCGAAATTTGACTACAAATAATTATAAATATTTTATGTTTACAATGAGCAAACTTTTACGCGAACTTGTTGAAATCTGAAGATTTCAATCCGAATTTGAATTTTTGGTGTTACTTTTCTACAACACTTGTATTTTTAAATTTGTAGAAATGAAATAATTTTAGTTAGGATACGAGAATGGCACACGAAACACGTTTGAACCGAATTTGAATTGTTGGTGTTAGTTTCGTATGACACTTGTATTGTTTGGTGTATAACACTTTGACACTGTGTGTGTGGTGGTACTAACCTCTTCCTCTCCAGTAGCAGTGTTGACGGAATCCATGCTCTGGCTGAGTGCGACGGCGAGAGGAGCCTCCATGCCCTGGTCGGCCGTGGTGGCGGTGGCAGCGCTGGCCGGACTGCAGCTCGGCGACTCGGAGTCGTCGCGACGCGCCCGCTTCAGAGACGGAGCGGCGGCTGGCGGCGGCGACACGGTGCCTCCCAACGAAAGCCGGCCTCGTTTCCCGGAGCTGAACAGCGCCTCCACGGTTGCTTCGCTGCGAGCCCGCACGTCACTGCACAACACTCCGTACGCTGCGACACCGGAACACTAGAGTGCAGGCTGAGACTGACGGAAGCCAAGTGGTAGGTCGCTCTCGGCTGGCGGTCGGTGCTCGACTGGCGCGCGTGTGCCGTGCCGGGCAGGGTGGGGACCAGGTGTGCAGGTGGGTGCGCGTGTGTGGGTCGTGTCGCAGCAGCGCTTGCTTCGGCCCGACTACCCCGTCTGGCGTCTCGCGGGCGCCGCGCCGGCCAGGTGCGTCCCCGGCGCCCCACGCCACGCTCATGCGCCCGACTACCCTACCTGCCGCGCATGTCATATCACACTCTAATGTCTAATCATCTCACATTCATCAATCGCCTTCTCCAACTTTTATATCTATATATTCATTTGCAAATTAACACCAATGCACAAAAATAAGATTTTTTTCATTTAAACCAAATTTTTTATTAAAATCATTTTTTTTGACTTAAATCAGATTTTTTTTATTTTTTCAATCATATTTCCTACCCTACACAATCGAAACCAAAGTTTGTACAGTAATATAAATATTAGCAGAAATAAATGTAAATTTATGATATAACTTTTTGGAAAAACTTATCAGATATAAGTCGTGTGTGATATTATATGAAAGTTATGGATAAAAAGTGCTAATTTGCATAAAAAATTTAAATTTGACAGGTAGATCAACTTTTGCTTTTTATTATGAATTAAAAATGCATCATATTTGATACCTATACCTATGTATATGATAGATCTAGAAAATTTATTGTTTTCAAACTATCTTAAAATTTCATAAGTCAGTTGGCTTTTGTTTTATTATAAGAGTTTTCAGAATTCTATCGTGTTTGGTATAAGAAAGATTATTATTACTACGATTTTAGAAGTTACGATAGGTATTTACATAATTTGAATAAACTTTAATTTGTGCATGCAAGTACAATTTTGAAAGATGTATGCTTACGTGTTAATTGTTAATAATACCAATGATTATTATAACACATTAACACTAGAGTTTTAAAGAATGCTCAGCGTAGCACAATATAAAATACACTTTTTTAATTATTTGGTGCATGTGTAAAGGCAAAAAATAACTCTAGAATTTTCTTCAGAGTGGGGAAACGCCCAGATAATATTAAATTTTAAGCAATATATAAACAAAAAAATGTAATGAAAATCATATCTTTTGAAAAATTCATGGACGTCACTGGGATTTGATCACAGGGGTCTTCATTTTCCTAGTATTATGCTATTTATAACTTTACTGTATAGAATCAGTTTCATACGTATAAAATGCTAAACAAAAAGTTGACAGCAATATTAAATAGTTCAATTAACCTTTATTTCGATATGATATTGTCGATTTAAGGGAAATTTAGAAGTTAAGTAATATTGATACACTCGCCCAATGATCAACTGAATCTTACGCAGATACGGAAAAAAAATAATTTTAACAATAAGGAAAGTACCTATAGAAATATAAAATATATTTACTTTACGTTTCATAATAACTTTTAAAGGTAAATGCATACACTTTTCTATAGACTTAGTAAACCATTTGATTTACCGATTATAGTCAATATCTAATCACATATTTCGATTAAAACAAAACATTTAATATCCAGTTTTAAGAATTTTTTTAAAAGGAAAATTCTCAAAAATTCTAATTAAGAAATATGATTAAAATCAATATTTTCGTTACCAATAAGCTGAAAAGTAAAATATAATCATACCTGTCCTGTAATCCCTAATTGCTTTTTCCGCCCTAGCACTGTAAGTACATTATAATATCCCACAACAATGAGAAGAAACAGGGGCAGGAATTCCATTCATCCTCAACAAGCTTTATTTGCATTCATGGTATTCACACTGACTCGCACAGACTGCAATATAAACAAACCTGAATCTCTTCAACAAACTTATTGCGATTTTTGAACTGAACACAATATAATATCGTTTACATATTTTCTTTAACATTTATTCGTTTTTACAAAACAGCAAAAACTATAAAAAAATAATTTATTAACACAAAAATGATTTGTCGAACAACTAGAATGGCAAAATATCTCCATAATTAATTACATGATTTTTTTAAAAGAAACTTACATTTCAAATTGATAATAAAAAGTGATAATCTGTTTTCAATTATAATTTAAAATCATTTTTAGAAAAAATGGAAAAAATATATAATTGCGTTTGTTACAACAATAACAAATAAGTAAATTGTATGTTAAAATCAATGTTTTGAATGAGGTGTTTGTGTTCTAGCGTTGATACACCCAACAAGATTTTCATAAACACTTAGTGCTGCAATAATAAATATATAGAGTACTTACATTTTTCTTATTTATTTTTAATGGGTTATATTATAAGCAAATTAAAAAACAAATAAAATATGTTAGTTCTCAGGTTACAATTTTTTCGAATTTTAATTGAACGCCTACTTTTAATCAACGCCTTTTAAAAATAAATAAGAAATCGTAAACACTTTGTATGTATGCAAAATATTGTATTTATGTAGCATGTTGCAATCACCAAAGAATCATTATTAAATTTTCTTTTTCAACGCAATTAAAAATTAAAACTTATTTTTATAGTTGGGAAATAAGCTTTTCTTTTAAAATTTTATATTATGTTTTTCATATACCTTATCTACCTGCAGCCTTTAGTTCTTGTTAACACAATGGATACAAACTTTGAAAATGAGGATATAACTCGAAAAATTGTACTGTTGTATCTATCATTACATTTATTAATTTATTTGGTAGGTAAGTAAATAGAAGTAACCTTTCTTAATCTTAATTGAAAGAATAATTTTCAGAATCTGTTAAATCTTTGTAATAATGTATGGAAAAAAAATATATTACCTTTACTAAATAATTAATCTAGATTCTTCAAATTTGTCTAGAATTTTATCAAGAGTTTTGATCCAGAATAAGAAAATCTTGTCTTCTTTCAAGACAAAACATTTGCCAGTCTGGTCTTGCTAATCTATACAAGACAAGTCAAGAGTCAAGACAAATTTAGACGGCATCATTAAAAAAAGACAAGTGACATCTTGTAAACGAATCATCTACAATTGCAAATACCAAATACCTAATTTATTTTGATTCACAATTAGTTTATTGTGCAACATTTCTTGTGACGGAACAACGTTTTAACTATTTGTTATTATTCCGGTATCACAATACCTATTTATGCAATAAGTAAGGAAACAAAGATAATTAATTATTTGATGTACGTGAAAATTACAAAATGAGACGAAGGCTAGTTGTAAAGATAATATGAACGAAATATTCTATTTTGTTAATATTTTTATGTATGCCTACTTTTCAATTTGATTTCACGTGAAATAATGATCTCATTACGTCACTAGAGAATAATGACATCAATAACATAACTGAAATTAGGGAAATAAAGAGTCTGTTATTAAACAGAAATAGAAAAATCTTGTTTACCAAACATAAAAGTGAGCGAAAAGGCAAGATAAATAACGCCGTTTTTTAAATTTTGTTAAGTGCTATCCATATAATGGTATATAATGCAGCAAGTGCATAAGATGAAAGTTTCAGCACAAGATGAAGTCGAGTGCTGGAATCACACAAAGTGAGAAATAGGTGATTCTGCATGAGTGACACACGTATAGTGTTTTTCTTCTACGACCACACAACCACACTGCCATATGCACGGAAGCTATTTGACATAAAACACATTATGGCGCAGGTAACCTCCCAAAGAATATACACGATTGTGGAAAATATGTAACTTTTATATTTTATATAGTGTGAGAAAAGTGCCACATTCCATAAGGTTCGTAAAAAAACGATGTTATATCATATCAAACAAAATTATGAAATATTAAAATCAAAACTTCAGATCCTTTCTTCGAGCATATTGTGCAGGCATAATAAAAAATAGCGTATGGTACAAGTTTATAAGAGCCATTAAAGCACTTGTACCTTTAATGGCCCGTTTATACTTTCACTTGTATCATAATATACTATATTTCTTATGTTCCTTTTCTACCACTCGGTTTATCGCTTTTTAGCATACACGTACTGTTACTCACATCTTGCAAATATTTCGAAACAAACACATCATCTCACATGAGTGACGGCAGGGGCGAATGAGAGATACGTGCATTTCAATATTTGGCGCATTTTTTCCATTCCTTGACTCAGCGCTGCAGCCGCGACATCTAACCACATCTTCGCTTCCACTTCCTCCGTGTGCAAATTGGAAATACATGGGCGAGTCGTGGGTAAGTAGATTTCCAATTCCATGCAGTAACATAAACCTCCGCGCGCGGTGATTAGATTTTTGCAGAGGTAACCTAATTATTTTCGGAACGGAAGATACTCCGATTGCAGCTTCCGCTCTACGATTACATTCTAATGCGTGCAATTAAGCTCCTCCCAAACTTACGTAACATGATGTCACAAACAGCTACGTAATCTTACACTTATACTCGCGCACATGTACATTGGGAGGATCGGCGACGTTGCTCATGATGATCGCAGTCGTAAAAATAAATATATGCATGCGGTATTCGCTACTGAATTATAAATAAAGCATATTTAAACGAGCTCATTATTATGCTAACTGCAATCATTGCAAATGACAATAATAATATATCTTTCTATTACCATAAAAAGGCATAGAAGTTCTAGTTATTTATAAAGAATGACAAGTGATTTCTCGAAACTGATGATAAGTAGGAATTATTTATTACTCAAATCTAACCTCTTTCTTTGATATACGAGTACACTATTAATTATTTATCTTATTTATTATTAATGTTTAACCCATTCTAAACTTCTTGATCAATTCTCTTTGTCATTATTTGAACATTTTTCCTTACATCTGCAAGGATCTAAATTCTAGAGGTTAAAGTGAGTCCCGAACCATTCGGGTTTAACAGTTGCTGAGACTGGAATTTCAACCCCAAATTTTATACAACTTCAATTTCAAACCGGAACACGCAAACCAATTGATCAAAGATACCGGGCCCTCTCAAAAAATATTAAAATCCATATCCATCCAAAAATTACAATGAGAAATAAAAAAGATGAGTAGCACATTATCTCTATTACCATTTATTTTCCGTCATTATACTTTTAATATTTTAGAGCCATGAGCCATGCTCATAATCTTTTACTAAATATTAGTAACAATACTACCGATTGCACTCACTATTACATTATTTGCACTCAAAAAAAAAATAGTTCAAATATAACTTAGTAGTACCTAATAAAAGAAAAATTTAGTAGCGCTAATTAGAAGAACCAAAAGACAATATTAAGTACCTACTATTACCTGTGAATTTTATTTTAAAAAAGTATTCAGATTTTTAAAATAATTGTTAGATAAATAATATCTACATTTAATCAAAAATTATATAAAACCAATATTTAAAAACGGTGGTAGTTTGCAGAACTACAAGTTTTGCAGCAACTTTTGAGGTTTAACCTGTACTTGCCATTTTGATGGCTATTGAAATCCAAACCAATTTCCTCTTTTTTAAAATCTTGCCGTGATGACTTTTGTTGTCTATAATTTTTAAATTTAATATAAATATATTTTTCTTCTTGTTTCAAATTTTTCCTACGCTCTCATTTATTTGCCATTCGTTTAATACCTATTACCTAATATTTTATTCAACAGCACACAACATTTCAGTAATTCACTCAAAAAAGAGGCATCCCTCTTGGAAAATGACCGAAAGTAACAAAGCTATACAAAATATGGCTTACTCTTTTCTTACAAATTATGTACTGTTTATTTTTTTATTTCTTAAAAATTAATAATAATATTTTTTTCGTTTCAATTTTAATTATTGAAACTTTATTTACTAATCTTATATGAATATATTTTTTTACGTTTTTTCTGAAGTATAATTAAATTTTATTTTTTTATTATTGTGATAATAATAAATAAGATTATCCAAAAAGTAATAACCGTATCGGAACAAAATTTATTTTTCGTTTAAACGAAAACGAGTTTTTTTAAGCAGGAACGATATTAACCGAAACTAAATTAATTTTATCGGAATTGAATCGAAACGAAATGAAAAATAATTCAGTTCCGGGTCCATGGTGAAAAGACTAGAAGTGCATCCAAACCAAAACATGCAGTGAATTTATTAGACAATAACAATAGCATGAACATCCATATAGACTGTAAATTACATATTATTATTATTATTATAGTTCATTTACGAAAAGAATATATGTCAATGGATATGTTCTCTACATGGTACTATTATTTTAAAACATTTACTATTAGATACTCTCTGCACAGTAAATTGAAATGGCATAATAACAAATATTTAATAATTTCTAGTATTTACTACATTTCTCAAATACTTGCATCAAAATTTGAGGTTGACTTTTTTTGTTAAATAAATCATACGTTTTCTTACTCATACGTTTTCTTGCAGTTACGTAGCCTTACTGTCTTTTATATGAAACTTCCTTATTTCATAATTCGTTTCCTTGTCTATCAAACAGAGTAAGATAATAAAATTTCATAGAAAATTTAGTTCTCTTTATTTTTTGCAAATTGCAATTACAAAATTCGATGAATATGATTTTAAATGTGTTTCAGTGGTTTCTGTTTCACCTATTTAATCAAATTGAAAATAACCAGTAATTTAGCATAAATGAACATCTTTTTTGAAAACTTTGTTGTATATCCTCTTCCGGTTCTAACAATTATTTAAAATGGTGAAAAACGCATACTAGTGTTATATAAAAATGTCAAGAACCTATCCAATTTCACCGATCCATGACAAATTTTAATCGGTTTTCAGGATCGACCACGGGTGCCGATTATATGGGGGCATCGGAGTTAATGCCTCCAAAGAAGGACACATTTCCCCAGTGCAGTTTTTTATCAGTAATAAAGCTCTCAATTGTTAATGTACAGTAATTTGTAGTTCAATTCATGTAGATTAAAGGGACATAAGTACTTATTTGTATACGTCGGTACGTAAAAAAGTAAACAATAAAATATTTTTTTCCACTACTAGCTTAAACACCATCCGTTATTTATCTTTAATTGACATAAGAAATTGTTTTTGACTACTGTTTACTTGGTAACAATGGAAACCTAGTAAATAATATATTATTTTCGACCTAGGACAATAAAGCAAACTATCGGTTTTTTAAAGAAACTTGCGACCCCAAATAAATTATTAATATTAACTCATTAAATTCAATATAACAGGTTTATACCTTATACCTTCATAATCGATGAAATCATAGAAATATCTCTCTCAAGTGACTTAATAAAATAAAAGAAAAGATGGTCGAAAAAAATGTTTTTTTTTCTTTTATTAAAACAGTATCTTGATATAAATAGTTACAATATTTGGTTTCATTATATATTGTAACGTTTATTTATTTAGGTAAAGTGTAAAAATAATTGAAATACCAATATTTATATAACTAAGTTTAATAAAGGAATAATAAATTATAAAAAGATAATAAAAGTAATAAACACTATAGATGAACAAATATATACACTATTTTAAGAATTATAATTATTAATAAAGACTTAAACACTAAGATTATTTATTTAAACATACTACGCACTATTTATTTACACGATATTTATTTCCACCAGTTATTTATGATCACTACGCTTATTAATATTTGACTGTCCTCCGGTGTGTTCTGCTCAGACTTAAATAGTAGAACAATTAAGTTCGGGAATATTCTCGTATTTGCGACGCATCAGTCAAAAGAAGCGAAGCGTTGTGAACGTTTCTTGACATGTCTGTTAGCGGCCGTCGTCCGCTTGGTAACCTTGGGATCGTTACAATTTTTTCATAGAAGCACACTATTTTTGTTAAGTACACTTCATATTAATGAAAGAAAATATGTATATAGAGGTCCGCGGGTTTCAAAGTTATGAGATTAATGATTTCGTGAGGTCCGAATGATTGGCGAGCATTGGATTAGACCATGATTAGATTTGAATTATAATGATTTTAATACATAAATGCAAAATTGTAATATGTAATTATTGAATTTCGTGAATCTAATTGATAATGGCAATATTTATCTGCATGTATTCTACTTAAATTTAAGTTACTGTCGTTGATCAATATTTGTCAAATTAGCAATGAAGACATTTTTAATAAAATTGGTCACGTCTGCATAGTAACCATAAAATACTTGTTTTAATGAAAAGTGGGTTTTTATGTCTTGAAAACAAATTACAAAACAATGAGAAAAGATATACTACTAGATACATATTCGTTTTATATTCATGTCTGCCAGAGTCGTCTAACGACATGAACAGTAAATTTTCTTATATCTCTCTCCGTATTATATTAAATCCACAATATTTGAAATATTCATGTTTAAGGTTTGTATCTACGCGTTTATTGATTAGAGGGTACCTATAAAAGATTATTAAAAATTGCGTATTAATATGTAATAACTAATTTTATTTATACATATTATACATTATAGATATACAAATTTTCATTGTCGTTTTCTGTAATGATGACATATTTTTATCAGACATGACGTTTACCATATCTCACCTTCCTGTTTGTAAAGTGAAGGAAATTTATTTTGTGGAAAGTAATAATTGAGAAAAATACTTATTTAAGATTGTAAGAAGTAGAATGGGTCTCTCTATTAGGAAACTTTAATATGAAGATGAAGAGTCTAATTTCTAGATAAATTAATAAATTAAGAAATATTAAATTTATACTTATAGAAAACATTCATAACCTCTTCATCAGCATTGTCATCATCTGTGGCATTTCATCCTAGATGGATTTGGATCCCTACTAGCTAAAATACCAACTTGTTTCATGTTTAGCTGGACTTGCATTTTGATATTGTAGATTGTCAGCCTTCGGCCTCTGCCATGAACCTACAAGTGTGTTCTATTTGCCACTTTGAACTGTTCCTCCTTTCCTTACACTTTTGAAGCCGGGTCAATTATTTTTCATTCCTTTTGACTGGGTCACTATCACCTTTACTTAACGAACTGATCCTAAGTAGTGCACACTCCGAGGTAGATCAGTAGGTTCAGTTCAGATCGTCACGTGATTTTTCTGTGATTTTAAATATTTTTGAAAAGAAATGGAGAAATTACAAATTTATTATCCTAAATTCAACACAACTTGAGTTAGAATTATCATCGGAGATGATAAACATGGCAAAATTAGCAATAATTTAATTTATACAATATAATAATAATAGAAATAAAATTAAAACCTCAATTTTAATAATTACGTATGCCCAAATTTTGTTGGATGAACATATAAACGAAAAACACGAGCTAAAGTGATCCAAAATGGCATTCCATTTGCACTGAATAAATGAATTAATCCATCTGATCTATCTGAACTGAACTAACTGATCTGATCTGATCTGCCTGGCAAAAAAAATATCACTTCCGAATCATCTAGACACAGCAGTATTTTTATTTGGTTCACCCGCTCAATACAATTCGGAGCGCACTAAACAAGTGACCCACAGCTGTCCATTCATAATACCTAATTCAAATAGGTAATAAAAACACAAATTTTTGCCACAAGGCAGGTATTTAAATAGATCAAACAAACTTAATTTTACAGAATTATCTCGAAAAAAAATAATCTTTATAAATTACTTTATCATCTTTTAGGTATGATATTATCTTTTCCAAAAATTAATTAAACTAATTCTAAAAGGAACTGAATATTGAACATATTTTTTTAATTAAAAAAATCTTCATTTGATACTTGTAAACTGTCGTTCATTTAAATAGTTTGTCACCAGGGAAACAAACCTTTGCAAGTTACAAATCTGTAATAGTTATTTACATATCAAGTGTGGTAACACTATTATCCCGGATGAGTATTTTGTGGCACAAGCTTTTGAGAGCTGCAATAGAACGAATCCGGGAAAGCAGTTCACGCAAGGGGTTTGTACAATATTTTATTTCTACAAAAAAACATCAAATCAATAATTAGTTTTTATTTTACAAATGTTTTTATTTATTATATACACACACTGTTTTCTGGTTATGTGTTTCAATACTGCCAAGTGCTATCAACCTGTCAACACTACAGTATTTGTTGCCAACATTGTATACCAAATGAAATCGTAAATAAATGAACGATCAAAATTTAATTTAAAAATGACAAATGTTGTTATATAATAGTTTCTTAATTTTTGAACTATTTAAATTCCAGGTATTCATTGATATACAATTACATATTTTCAAAAATACTTTTGTTTATAAACTTAAATAATTACTTCAAATCGTAAAATTAAATTGTAATAAGCATGCGAAATCGAATTTCTAAACTACCTGCAAAAAATATGAAACTGAAAGTGTCTTGAATGATTACATTGTAGTTAATTTCGTGAATATGCCAGAATTATTAAGATGTTTTAATTTTTTTTATGGAAATTGAAACAAATACCAAATATTCCTTATCTTTTACATATTCCTATAACTTAAAATTGCAATCACAGATTGCAAAATAAATATGAATATAACAAACTTTTTACTAATAGTGATAACTAATATACAAAAATTTTAAATGTTACACACTTCAAATAGCAGACATATATTTATAAATACATGAAAATATTGCTTTATGAAAATAACTATATAAATCAATTCTATAATAATCTTTTATAGTATTCAAAACAATATCCTCAGAAAAAATTCTAGGAATTCAAAATAATTTATGTTTTAATAACTGTATATCAAACAGCATTTCAAAACACAGAATAAAATGAACATGCAGCGATGACGACATACAGTAGTTAATATGTATGTGCAGTAGAAGGAAATGCGTTAGTAAATAACAATATTCTAGCACGGAGTTTGCTCCGTACGGCAGGTATAAAAACAAAAATGGCTGCTATCATGAATTGGTGACATTAAAATGTCATTAAAACCACGTGACGATCGATGCTTCATGCTTGTAATGGATACGTACATGACAAGTGTATTTGTTCTTACAGGGTGATTCATTATTTACGCTGTTAGTTTTTCTTTATCGTAATTAATTGGAAAACGCCACTTAGTACACGAAAATTAATATATTGTTTGTTTTTAGCCTAAATATACTGGGGAAATAATTATAGGGTTGATGGTGACAGCAGAACTATTAATTTAATGTTTAGTTTCTTGGGCTCTGTAATCGATTTTAATTAAGATATAAAAATTTTCTTTTTCTTTTTTAAAAATTGAGAATATATTTATCATTTCTGTGTGAATGTATCCATTATCAACCCATTAATCTTATTTAAACCAATATAATATTTTAGAATTAAGTGAAACAATTTTTTTTATTTTCAGAGATCTTTTTATAAATAAATTAATTGCATATTCTTTTATTCTACATCTTTATTAAATTCTAAAGAGAGGCCTGCAAATAATGTGAGATCTTGCAAATGAGTTTCTCGGCGTATGATACACAATTTTTTTTTCGCCGATGACACCTTTAATTTATTAAAGAAACATTTTTAGTACTTAAAATTTTAAACACTAAGTTTTTATGTCAGATGCATTTTCGGTTCACATGGACATATAGACAATTCACTTGTTTTATTCAAAAAAATTAGTGACACTTGTTCTAACCTTAAAAATAAAACTAATGTGAATTTATATATTTCAACAATTAACGTAATCATAATCATACAAGACAGTATAATATGAATAATAAATCAAATATAGTTTTTTTAATTAACGTTTTACATTTCTAATAAAATAAAATTTAAAATTTTGACAGAATATAATGCTAAAATTGATTGCCATCCCTACATTTTGTCGGCCTAGGCCTGCAAACAGAGAGTTTCTGGACGATTTGGAAATAATAATAAAAAAAAATTTAACTTGTACATTATTGAGGCACATTTTAACGACGAATTCACTGCAGAACTCAAAATTTTTATTTCTCATACCGTTTTTGAGAAATTAATACCAACTTACAATTTTTATATGAGCCTCAAAGTAGACTGTGAGCAGGGATAAAACATGCTACAATTTATCCCTAAAAAAATGTAACTTGTATACACATGTATATTACTTTCAACCGAAAAATAAAAAGTTATGTACTATTTTAAAGGCTGAGCCATTGTAATCCACAGTATCTAGCAAAGCCACTGATGTAGGCATCCATCAAAATCGCGACATGTCGAAACTGGTATTACAATATGTCCCTTATTATAGTTGGTAGTAGTGTGTATATAATGCATGTGAACATATAGATACATTCGTTTTTAAAATGTAAATTGTGTTTTGATGCAAATAAATATCTATAATTAGTAAAAATAGTATTTTAAACTTTTATGAAACGCTTTATTCTACTTCTACTGATATTTCCGAATATACAAATGTTGTTAACTGCATAACGATTGTATAAAAGTTTAAAACCGCAACAAATGTACAAATTGTAATTTTAATTTTTTAATTAGCAATTACTGTTTTACTGAAAAATGTTCCACGTCACTAAAATTGCCGGGTAAATTGTGTAATTTTGAATTTTAGAACCGGAGGGTGAATTCATTCCAATGCAGTGATATATGCTGTTCATAAAAGTTTTACAACTCAAAATATTTTTTGCAAGAATATTTTAGGATATTGCTTTAATAAAATTTTTCCTCATTTTCAGATTGGAACAACATTATTCTCTTAAAATTTTACATTAAAAAGCAGTATGTTTATTGTACACTATTTTAGTATTCGCTGTTATAAATGTCCAGAACTTGTAAACAAACACATGGCAGTTTTTATGAATTTGGTAAACAATATACACAACAGAAACATAAATAAATAAACATTTTATAGATGCATTACTACATTTTTAATAAAAACGATAAACAAAACTGTTTTATTTTTACGTAAATTAACAATTTTAATAGCTAAAATATCATTTTAAAATTAGAAAGATTTAATTGTTTATACTTTTCACTAGAAATAGGATAGAATTGAAATTAAATGCTTTTTCAATAAAACCCAAAGAAATATCAAAATACGAAAACAAAACTTTCAAATAAACAAAACAGCTATTTATTTAACCAGTTAGAATATGTCTCATTTTGTGTAACAGTGGGATATTTGCGAGACGAGCGAAGCGAAACTCCGCAAATCTCAAAATCACAAATAATTACCACATTCCTGCCCGGTTTCAAGAATGCAAGTTAAATTTTGACCTGAGTTAAATTTATTAACTCTAGATTAAATTTGAAAATGGTTTCCACAAGAAAGAGTTAAACTTAACCTCGGCTTAAATGCGGAGTTAAGATAACCCGTCTAGGAATATATTTACTTTTATTTGGTTAAATATTCACGGGTTGGAATTGGTAATTATTATCAAATGTAAGTATTTTTGCAATTAATAGTGGCTATTATGGATACTTTTATTACTTATATTTGTAGTTCGAGTATATGATTGACGAAAGAGATTCCTCAGATAATGACTTCCTAGATAATATTGTATACATTATTCCTAGACAATGACATAATTACAAAATGTTACATATTTGAATTTTATAATTACTTTAGAAATATATTCAGGCTTTCCAAAAATGTAGGTAATTCTTTTTATTTTGAAGATAATATAAAATCTTTCGAATAAGAACACAAAAGATTTTTTCTTAATATTGCAGTAGGATTTGTTTTTTATTTATTTTCAGTTATATTTTTGCAATTCTCAATTGCAATTAATAACTCTATTTTTCTCTCCGTATAATGTTGTGAAGTATGTATTAAATTTAGAATAATTGCCAATTTAAACATGATTCAAATTATTGAAGGGTTTATTAAGGCGGGGTTAAAATGAAACGTATTTAACTTTGAAACCTAAGTTAAAATTAATCCAGAGTTTGATAACTCTCGATTTAATTCCCCATGAACCCGAGTATACCTGAATAAAATTTTCTACAGCCAAGGTAGCATCTGAGTACATACTGCTATCTAAGCATCACATTTCAACAATTTCCTATATCTACAATATATATATATATAGTGGCCCCCAAGAAACTCCAAAGTGGGGTAGCGTCATTTTTTGAAGCTCTTTAGACCAGAGGTCGACAACCATTCAGTAAATGAAGTGGCACATTTTATGAACTCTTTAATTTCAGTCATATCGCGAGCCGCTAAAGGAAAAGGCAGAAGTTGAAGCAAAAAAAATGTAGTAAAATAAAATGTGCTCTTTACGTACGTAAAATTAAATATCATTTGGTATCACAAAAAGGTGTCTTTAACCAGGTTAACTGGACTGGAAGAACCTTGATCATTAATAATAATGTGTTCCTGTATCTCCCAAGCGGAGCATAGGGCAACCGAACTCACCGAGCCGCAGTTCTAACTGCCGTACTGTCGGTTGTTTCATTTGCCAGCGCTACTTCTATTTAAGATGTATAGATGGCAAGTCTATAGCATCCGAGTGTGATACACAAGTAGCTGTGTTTTTTATTTTACGACAAATCACACGTTGTCGGTCGCTGGGACTCGAACTGAGGATCTCAGGTTCGTATGACGTCACAGCGAGCTAAAGATGTGCGCTAGCTCGCTCAGCCATCCAGCCGACACCTTGATCATTAACTCTAGTAAAATACTATCAAAAATTTTATTCGATAGAATAAAGGAAAAGGTTGAACATAAATGAAATAGGGAATCAGGTTGTCGAGAAGCAACCTTGTACAGGACACAAACACAATTAAGATAACTATTAAAGAAATTATAGAATTCCATGAAATGCTTTACCTAAAGTTTGAACATTGAAATCTTTCAGGATCTAACAAACACTAAAATTCTTAATATATTATAATGGACTTGGTAAATTCTTAAAATTTTAAGGAAATTCTTGATATTTGGCAACACTGATTTGAGCTAAAATCTTAACGTGCCATTTCAAAAGTCATCTCGTGCCACTTAATGGCACGCGTGCCATTGAATGCTGACCGCTGGTTTAGACTCTTTTTGAGATTGAGGTGATCGGCCCGCGTTGCTTAGATTAGTTAATAGTTTAACTTACTTACTTACTTACTTATTTTCTCCATAATCGCATATTTAATAAATCCTAACATGTTAGTCTTTAACAGTTACGAACGGTTATGCGCCTTAGTAATGAGACATTGTTTATAAAAATATAATTTTGGTAGGTTACAGAGAGATATATTAAAAATTACATAGATATAATTCTGCCTGCAATCTGCAATGGACTACAATTTCTATAATTTTCGCACTTCAATATTAGTATGTAATTAGCTACTTATTTTTACAGTTAGTTGTAATACTGTACGCAATGATCTTTGCAATCTAAGAATAGATTGGTTCTCAGCAAATAAGTAATAACAAACAACAAAACTCAACATATAATAACAATAAATAGCAGGTTTTATCTTTTTATTTTCGGGTCCTCCACTATTTTGTTTTTATTTTTTTATGTGAAATGCTTTTTCAAACTTAATTTTTATTGAAAGGAAAGAAAACTACTGGAATTCAGTCAATGGGATAAAATTTTATTTCCTCTCCTACCGGTTTCGACCCCACATGGGTCTTCCTCAGGGAGTGAAAGTCATTTTATACATTAATAATGTTTTGTAAATACATTTGTCTATAATTGTAACAGTACAGTTAAAAATCAAATCGTGATGTTTTATAAACTCACAAGTCAAACATATGTAAAACTATTTTATAAATGCAGATATGAAATATATAGTAATTTAATAATTTTATTTTTCACAAAAAACGTGGTTTCGTGCATCTACGGTAAAAACCAGCTAAGCATTGTAACAAAGATATTTACCGTAGATGCACGAAACCACGTTTTTTGTGAAAAATAAAATTATTAAATTACTATATATTTCATATCTGCATTTATAAAATAGTTTTACATATGTTTGACTTGTGAGTTTATAAAACATCACGATTTGATTTTTAACTGTACTGTTACAATTATAGACAAATGTATTTACAAAACATTATTAATGTATAAAATGACTTTCACTCCCTGAGGAAGACCCATGTGGGGTCGAAACCGGTAGGAGAGGAAATAAAATTTTATCCCATTGACTGAATTCCAGTAGTTTTCTTTCCTTTCATCAATTGACCAGTCAAGAAAAATCCGTCTACCATTAATTTTTATTTGTTAACCCGTAATATTTTTTTTATATGTATATTCTTTGACATAGATGTTCAGGCAATTCGGTTCTCAAACAGTGAGGTTTGCAAAAAAAATAAATTACGCATATTGATCTATTTCAACTGTTATAAAAACATATAAATATGTTTTAAATAACTATTGTGTTCCTTAATTGAAAATATGCACAAATATTAAGCATTTTTATAAAATAATTTATAAATGATTATAAATATTATAGTCCGGGTTTTGACAGCCACTGGCATGATTTTTAATTTTTAACCAGTAGCTAAAATTTTTGACAAATAAAAACAAACATTGCAACTGATGTTTTGATATTTTCTCCAGTACTACCTATATTTTTATTGGAGAAAAAATTTAGCAAGTGGTTAAAAATTAACCACTGAGTTACAGAATAGAGGGATATTTCATTTGAAATATCCATTTTCGTATTGTGAGTATTTTCTTTCATAAATTTCCTTGATCTCGCAGTATTTACAACTATTTTTTCTAAATTTAGATTAGCTCTGAAATACGTTTTTTATTTTGTATTTCATTACCAGCTGTCGATTAATTGTCAAATACGTCTTCTGACACAGACCGTAGGGTTGGAAGTAATAAGAATTTAGAAATGAGTGTATGTGAGAGAAAAAGGTATAATCATAGGCGTGCACAGAGTTTGGGTAATGGGGGTGCCCAGTTGTAGGAGGGAAATAAAATTAATACTAGTTTCGTTAGTTATTTCTTCGTAAATACAACTTTACAAAATATTTGGGATAAAAACGAACCAATAATGTTTTTATTGATATGAGATCGATAATATTCTGTTCAAAATAAGGGTCTTTAGAAGTTTTGGCTTACTTTTGTACCGCATTTAGTTACACTTAAAAATTTAGTATATTTTTTCGCAAATAATTTCTCTCTAAAAGCATTTAGTTTTTAACCATTTTATTAATTTAGTGTTAAGTAAAAATATTAAGTACCTATTAACGACAAAATTTTAAAAATACTAATTCTAGTGTAAAAACAGATTGAAGTTTCTTTCCAAACCAACTTTTGAACCAAATATGAATGTATTATTCAAAACTATTTTACAATTATGTTAGTTTTAATTTGGTAATGTGCACGCCTATGGGTATAATATTGTGACGTAGATATAAAGGGGACTAAAAACTTAAATAAAAATGAATACGTTTTTTAAAACGTTGATAGTTTCTATTTTACAGAATTAAGGTCTGGATTGACTATAAGTGATCAATTTCCAAATTTGGTACTATCGTGGAGGACCCTAGTAGGCAAATAGGCGTTTATGAGACTTTCATATTTAATTTTGTATCAGTAAATATAGTTTCATATATTATACTGTAGAACCATTAATGAAATAAACGACTATTATACTTAATTGGGTGCTGTCACAAAGAAAATTATTTAGTAACGAAATACCCAATTTACCATTTGCCTTCTTGACATTTTCCCGTATCATTTTAAACGGAGTTTCTAAATTCGTTGTGATGTAAAAGAAACATTTCCTTCCCGGTTCAATAAATTATTGTATCATTACCATTTGGAACCCCCTGTAAACAAATATTTATATGAAAGCCGTGGTATCCATAGCCTCGCATTCACAATATCATGGTAATTTGATCTGAATCGCTGACATTAACCGGCAGACAATCGGGGACACGGAAATATTCCGACAAAAAAAGACAAAACCACTGATGACATGTAATCGAAAGAAGCACGCAACGCAATGCGATGTCGGAAGGCTGTCAGCTCGTGTCTGGTGTCTGTAACCCCGACGACGACTAAATGATAGCGAGATTACTGAGCCTCGTAATAGCTACTACTAGGCAAAGGCGCAAACCTCATAACAGGGTTCGTACAACAGACTATTCGCAATCAAACGCAATGTACTCGTACACAAAATGTTCAAAGTGCAGAAAATAAACCAATCTATAATACAGGTCGACTAATGGATTATTAGTCGATAAGACTATTTGGGGTACTTTTCCAACAATCGGTTAGAAGGAAAATATACTGTATCGCATAAAAAGTAATAAGAATTAGAAATTAAAAAATAAAATCAATTTTTTTAGTAAAACAACTACATATATAAAAAATATATTCAATTATAAATCAAAATCTATTGCAACTAGAAGCATAGCATCTTATTAAATAAATATAACTAAACATGTATCACTAAATGTACCAAACTATTAGTGACCTTTTGGAACCAAAATACTGCGGCTGATAAGTAACACTAAGCGATACTCTATCTTGCGATGGATAATAGAAGTACAGAAGACGAGATAAACACTTAGGTTAGGTTAGCGTAAATGTGAAAATTTATTTCTCGTAATTTTATATAAAATTATGAGAAATGTATTTTCTTTATTAAGGAAAAATTCAAATATAGGTTTTCACAGCTCTCACGCAAAATGACAAAGAAACTGTTACTATTATAAACAATTTGGAAAGCCGGAAAAATAGAGGAAGATTAGTTCGTTGCACTTTGATGACAATAATTAGATTAGTATATTTTTACATAATTATATGATATTCACTAAAGCAATTCTCCAAAGAAAATAGTGAAGCTAAAGTATTAATTGTACAAGTACTTCATAGTGTCCTGATTCTTGACCTCCTGAAACCTGAAACCAAAAAAAATTCTAAATTGTCACTACAAAGAAACTTTTGAAAGATTATAATATTTGCTTTTTAGCAAATAAATTATTAACAATATACGCGTCAGTAAAACTATATAAAAGTCTGGTTATAACTGAACGTAGCTTTTCTACATTAAGGAAACGAAAACACTTTAAACGAGTTGGATCTAAAAAAAGTTTTGACCCGATTCGTATTGACGAAAAACCGTCGCTTAAATTTTAGTGTATCCTTACGCTGTTGTATGTAACATGTAATTTTGTTTATTACTTTTTTTTAATCCGATAATATTTTTTTCTTATTCACTGATTTTGTGTTTAATTTTATGCTGAGCATTATTAAAAAAAACTAAATAAGTCGCCCTTCCGTAAGAATTTCTGGATACGCCACTGCACGTTTGCGACTGAGTTTTTACAATTTATATTAAAAATAGAAATTGCAAATAAAATTTGTAACTACCATATTGTAGTAGGTATTTTGTATTCTAAATATATTAACATATGACAAAAATTCAAGATTTTAATCAAATATAAAGATTGTTAGTTATTCATATGTCAAAAAGGAATAATGTAATCTAGTTCCCACAAACATAAATCTTACATTTGTGGAAGTAGATAAAAAAAAGTGTTGTAAGAAATAAGATATAAATATAAATTAGTTATAAAATAAAATTTGTGGAATTAAAAATAAATTTAATTTTAAATACAATTAATCAAAATTAATTCGAAGCAAATTCAAGGTTCATTATAATACATAAAAAATTGTAGTTAGTCGATAACACGAAACACAAACGTTCATAAACAAATGGAATTCATTACATCGAATAAAAAACCAAATAAACACTTGTGTGCAATACAAAGTAAAGCCTGCATTGAAATTTGAAACCACTGTGCAAAAGTGTTATAATACCAGATGTATATAAACGTCAATTCAATAAAAATTTATAAATACATATATTGTTGTCAAGCACACTGATCATATTTTTGTCGAATGAAAAGATATAACGAGAAAATTATTAAATAATAATAGTAATATTCCACACGTTTCTAGGCAAATTTTACTTGCATTTTATTTGCCAACAGCTTCTAGAAGGGATCTACTTGGAGACATATAAGTAATTTTAAATGGATTACCAAAACTAAGATTAGAACTCCAGATTAAAATTAAAAAACTAAAACTAAGATTAGAACTTCGGTCATTTGGATTCGACGTGCGCTAATCAAATGAACCACCGTTGCCCGTTAATAAAAAGAATACAAAAAGGATCGGACTGGTAACTAATTGGCCCACCGGGCGTTATAAATATGTTAGCACATTTAAATATCTTAAGGTGTTATCAGACTTAATATTGACAATTTGTTGTCGATTTTTGTCTTTTCTCATTTCGAACAATTTTTCTCGCGTGATAGTGAGACTCATGTCGACCAATCGCAGTCTTCGGTCATGTTTAAAAACTTTCGTGAGAGTTTTCAATTCTGACATCACATGAATAGTGAATGGGGAGCAGTATATTAAAATATTTATAAATATAAATAAAACACAAACACATAATTTTGAACAAATCTATCAATCATCTCATTTACAAATGAAAAGAATTTAACATTTTCGAACAACAATTAAAAATCAAAAGAAACAAAAAAAAACTGATCATTTGGCATCCAATAAAGCCAACTGAAAAGAATTAAGTACTCAAGATACTTTAGTGTGTAGTAGAAAAACTTGTCGATTTCGAAGTCGTTTGTACCATTCAGTCGTCGATAATGTTTTCTTTTAATAACACCGTTACCGTTATAATCATTCAATCAAATTAAAGTATTAATCACCTGAACACAAGTCCAGTAATTTCTATGGCAATGAGTTATGTCCTAAAATTGTCCACATGCAATGGGATATATTTGGGACATAACCCATTCACTTCTCCATATTAGTTTTTACTTATTTTTACCCGGAATATATCTACTCGTATTGGCCATATAGTAAACATACAGATACAGTGTCTGCAACGAAACGCGGAACATATGACTTTAGCATAGGATTTCAAAAAAATACTGATACTCTCTTTCCTAATAAATTTAGAGCAAAAGTATAACAGTACAAAGTTATTCAAAATTAAATTATATATCAGATAAGATCATAACATAGGTAACAGCACGCCTACAGTACGAGATAGATGAAGTATAAAATGTATCATTTTCATTTAAAATCAGACAGCTATAGAAATAGAAGAAAATATGTATCTGTGTAGTTTAGTGAAGTTTCACTGATTATAATTCTGATTGTTTGAATTTAATATTATTTAAGTTGAATATACTAATATTAAAAAAATTTTAAATTATCTGTAATGATAAACTGTCAACATTCATTTTAAACAACTTTGTACTTTTGTACGTTGTAGACACTGTATACTGGTTATATACTATAGAAAACATATATCATATTCCCATTTTTCATTTTTTAAAAGTGTCTTTAAATTTACTGCGTAACACACTTGTTTTTTCATTGTAAATACCTTCAATATTTTCATCCACTCAAGAAAATGATTTGAAGAAATAAAGGCTTTTTTTACAAAGTAGAATTCACAAACCGCTTCGATTTTATTCGCTTTGCGTAAAACGATTAACAAAACACTTCGTGTTACGTTTTTTCACATGCATAAACATAACATATATAGTATTCTGTGAAACTTTTTCTGAGATTTTTAAGATTTCCACCAAATACATCAGTCTTTTTAATATTTTCCAAAAATCTACGAATAATTTTTAGGGTCTAATAACAAAGTTACCCACCCATCGATCGTCGGGTAGCCGAGTGGGCCAGTCCGGACCTGAATGCAAACATACAAACGTAAAATGTATTTATATCAATATTTCAGTATATGAAATAAGTGCGGCGCATAAGCCATTTTCCCATGTGAATTTATAATGATAAAAGTGGTTTTGCATTTTTTATTACAATATTATAAGTTAAAATACTACACGTATAATTTATATGAAAGTAATATTTAATAAATCAATAATAAAAAACAGTATATAAAAATCAAGAACATTTCCCTATTTTTATAAAAGTACGACGCCTGTATCATATGTAACTCGATACCCGCTAAGAAGCTTTGGTTGCCAACTTTTACTAAGTTTAATTACAGAAGTCTGAGTTTGAATCTCGCATTCCTTGTATATTTTTCCAGATCATTTTAAAATTTAATTGCTCAAGTTCAATTATATTTTAATAATTTATATTTTTTTCAATTTATTGAGATATTTATTACAAACATTATAAGTTTTTCATTTCATTATTTTTTGGAATGAATCTAATTAGCGGTAACTATTATTGACAGAGGCGTCAACCTGATTTTACAGTGGTTCGAGCCACTGTAGAATTTTTAAAAAATCTGATGTGTCCAACACATTACCTCCCGCTACTGTAGTAATATTCCATATGTTTTTCAGTACATTCAATTTGTGGTTTTATAATTAGTTTGTTATAGCAGTTCAGAATATTTTTAATTCATTTCATAACTAAAACTTCCTTCATAAAATTTGTATGACCAAAAAAACACAGCTATTTTTGACGTTATTAAAACCGGAACCAAACTTATCTTGATTTACGTATGAAAATATATTCCATATATATTTCTTCCAAGTTTTTTTTAATTTTACAACAAAACTTCTTCATATTTACTTATCTTATGTTTTAAACTTACATCCAATTTGTCAAATTTTGTGAACATATGAATAACTCATCTGTTTTATAGAAATTCTTCGGCTTAAACGATAATTAAATTATTATAATTTATATATATTTTTTTCTATCTAGCTATCAAGTAAAGTACTAGTTCCGGTTAACCAATTGTAGTCAAAATCTACTCATCAGTTCATCATATTTGAATTTAATAAGTCTCAAATACCAAATATTATATTTTTTTACATGTATCGTGTTGGAGTTACCGTGGACGAAAAATCGTCAAAGACACACAGCATACACACACGGACATACAGACATCACAGTAAGAATAGTAAAATCGTATTCTATGGACCTTATGTCGTGCTCATATGTTGAAAATTCACCCTCGAAAAATCAAAACCAATACCTCCCTTATCTATACATTGATAGGCGGGAGGTAAAAAGAACACAAAATCTTTCACTTCTTGAGTTAAATATAAGTTTATATTTATACATAGCACTCAATCATTTTAACTGAAGAATCTGTAAAACAATAATACCTAATTGGCATTTCCAATTTAAACTTAAAATGTTCTACATGTCCACTCCAACCAAAACTAAACATGAAAAGTTACAATTTTTCGTTGTTTTTAGTCCAAAATCTTGGTTTTTGAAAATAGTACATATTGATAGATATGCGAATATATAAAATTTACAAACAGAATTTGTTTTTTTTTCGTTCTAAAACTTTTGCTCTCAAAGTGCACCTCAAAAAATGTGTGTTTTGGGTATATCTCAAAAATGAGTAGAAATACAATCTCAACGATTATGCTAGTTTATTCTAGAGGTGTTGTGTAGGATAAAAAATAGTGTGTGCTACATGGTAGTAAAGTTATTTTCTGGTCCTCAAGAAGTATCCAGCCTCGACTGCGTCTCGGCCATATACATATCTTTCGGACCAGAAAAGAACAACTTTCTTACCTAGCAGCACAAATAACTATTTCATTTATGTTTATTACTACTATTTGACTATTTCAAAGAATTTCAATTTAAATTTTAGAATTTATTAGTAGTGCTATCTTAATACACAAATGACGAAATATCGTACTTGTTTAGAAAATGTAACATGTTGAATAATATAGTTTATAATGTACTTATTAAAACAAAGCATAATTAAATAAAATTTATAATATTTCAATCAGTGCTTCCCTCGCTTCTACGACGCAGCGCCACTGCAAAATGTGCTTATAATCTGCAGTAGATATTGTTTACAAAGCAACCGATTAGTCAGTAGCTTACTTGGGAGTGCTGCGGTTGCTTTATAAACAATGCAGGTTTACACAGAATATCAACAATTAATTTGAATGATCACCCGAGGACAAATTGGCACAGGGTGATTCGAAACGTCACCAAACAAGCTGCGGTCGTAACAAATAGAGCAACGTTGTCTAATACTAATACTAGTGGCTCTACATGGCACCCCGGCCGTAACTTACGTACCGCGCTGTACTTTATAATCCTTGTATATGTTGCATATAACTGTTTTGTATGTATTTATGTGGGGCCTGAGGGATACAAGTCCTATAGGGGAATATTTTTGGGTTTAACTATTCGACTAAGCCGTAAACTTCACTATTTTATTGGATGAATTAGGTTGAAATACAATTAAATTAATGAACCATATATGAAACATCTGGTAGAAAATTTAATGATGTAATTTGTCCTAAATATAATTATTTGTCAAGTTTTATGTGCAATGATAAACCACAAAAATATAGTAATGTACCCACTAATAAAAAGAGTTTATGAGAACATTTAGTGTTAGAGGGAGGAGTTAGGAAGTTTTAGAATTATTTACTATAGTATACGCCCCGTGGAGAAAAACCCTGACACACCTTCGTCATATTTATAAATATTTTATAAGACAAATGAGATAAGGTAGAAATATATGATTGCATTATTATGAAATTCATATGTTAAAATTAATAATATTGTTAAGAAAATTTAATGATAGTATAATTATTGTATTAATAATAGTTATTTATGTACCAAAGGCAAATGCATTGTAAAGAAGTTTATGTCCATTCAAGAATTTGTAAATCGTCCGAGGGTATAAACCTTAAGTAATGACCAATTTTGTGTTATTGATTTGACATTTAATAAAATTTGCAAAATAGTACATGACAATTGTTTCTTTTCTACACTTCATCCAATCATTTTGTTGTCATACCATAATGCCAGCACGGATATTAATGATACCACATAATATACTTCGTAGGTACTAGCCATAATAAATAATATTAAATAAGAAATGAAATATAAAATTTGTTTACAGGGTATGCAACGAAATGCGGAACATAGGACTTTAGCATAAAATTTCAAAAAATTACCGATACTCTCTCTCCTGATAAATTTAAAGCAAAACTACAACAATACAAAGTACAAAATTAAATTCTACATCAGAAAAGATCATAATTGTTGCAACAGCACGTCTGCAGTACGACATTTATTAAATGTTTAATTAATTTTCATATTGAAATTTACAATTGCATGCGAGGCATATAAAGAAATTTTTTATCTGAATGACACTCTAATAAAAAATTGTCTTGATATTTATAAAAAATTAAAATTATAGAGTATGAATGCAAAAAGGTCCAGGTGTAGTTGTGTTGCTCGGGCTACGACTGGGTGTCCACTCCCGAACGCTGTCCCACTACTGCCCGACACGGGGACTTTTGGCTGCTGGGTCTCCCCCCTGGCCCGGTGCGCCCCTCCTTAGCCGACCTGATCGCCCCGGACTCCTCCGGGCCGACCATATCGATGCCGAGCTTAGTGCGGACGTCCAGTCGCCGTGGGCCACTCAGCCGCAGGACTCCCGACCTCAAACCATCCTCTGAACCCGACCTCCAAGCAGCTGGATTACAGGAGTGCGCCACGCTCCCAGTCGAACACATCAACACATCGGGCTTCTATAGCGCTACTTTCTATTTTTTATTTTTTTATTAAATATGTTTTCAATTAAAATAATATTTATTAATTTCAATGTTATTTAAAAATTAAATAAAATATTAATATATACATTGATATAAATTATTTCTTCTTTAAAACTACATTGAGCGCCACCTATGACTTTAGCCAAGAACAATTTTCATAATACAATTTTAGTATGCTCTTACTTTTCCCACTTAAATCAAATATTTAATTTTTATATTTATGAAAATAAATATTATAATTTTATATAGAATTTGACATTTATTAATATAAATAATCATTAAATTTAATTGACCCTTATTTTACAATTTATATTTTTATTTTTTTACAAATTTTCTTATATCTACGGATACAATCATACAAATTATAATATAAATATAAAAAAGAATAAAAACACATTTTTTCGAAATCGGTACTATATAACTCCGCGAAGTTGTCCAAAGTAATAGCAAAAGTAAAACTTTACAGACTCATATGTCAAAATTTAATTTTACGTAACAACCTAACAACTAACAAATGTGAATTTACCTATTTGTTAATAGTATTATATTATTGCAGTCTACCCAAAATAACATATATTTTTCTATAATAGTATTGGTGACTGAATTTATTTACCTTCGATAATGATTTATTGAATTTAATGTAGATTTTATGCAGACCAAGTCTAAGCACGTGTAAATAATAATAAAACTTATAAACAAATATTTGACACTTTGGCAGTACTTTTATTTTCACAGCCATCCCAGTCGGCAACAGCTAGCTGAGGTTTTACAAATACATAATGTTATTTATTTACGTTTTAATTAATAATTTACCGATTTCAGAAAAAATAAAATGTTTATCACAGAACTAAAGTATTTTTTATTACGAATATGGAATTTATTCTTCGAGGTGATAGCCTTGATATACAATTACTATTATTTCTTTAATGTTGATTTTTGATATTTAATAAATCAAAAATCGGGTTTTAAAAGGTTAACACGTAATAACTAATGATATTTATTGACTAAATGGCCAGTTTCTCTGTTAATCGATTTGTGAGACTGTGATTAAAAAATTTTGCCAGCCAAATGCAGGTTTCATTAGTAGTTTTCTACGTGGATGCGTTAATATCATTATTTTGTCTCCGCATCTCCGCGTTTACGGTTGCAATAGTTTAGGAGCAAGCACTGTTTTCTGTGGCCGTCAATTGCTACCGTGGATGCATTTTATATTCGACTACCTGGCCGCATCTCTATTGAATATTCTCGTATTAAGAAAGCGTTCAGTGTATATTCCATGTATGAAATCTAAGATAAACATATTGTTAATGAAATACAAGCTATAGATTTAGGAATTGATTTGTTTTAAATTAATAAAATTTCATTTAAAATAATATTTTGGGTAAAAATTAATATGAAGGTCTATTGACAAAATACATTTTGTTAGTAAAATACAAGAGATACAACGCATCCTTGGAGTGCACGCCACTGGATTCTACCATGCTGAAGTTACAATTATCTCTTTCCAAAACTTTTATTAATTATTTTCTCGTAAACTGTAAATAATGAATCCTAAAATTACGGGCATTTTATTTTTTGTCTCTACTGTGACTAAAATTACTACTGAGCGATCTTTCAGAATATGTAAAATGATTAAAAATCAAATATTTAGCATTGTTAGATATAAAACGTGTCCATACATTTGATTTAAAGAGATTTTGCGATTATGAAAGCACGAAAAATTAATATTCAAGATGGATTTTCATAAAAATGGTATTAGCAGTGTCATAAATAATTTAATTATTAAATACAAATCTGTTTTAAACTTTTAGAAAATTTTATTAAATTTCAAATCAGGATTACGTTCTTTTTCGAACAGAGACGTCCTTAAATACATTCTTGCTGAGGGGCCAATGAATTCTAGTTACGCCACTGGAAATAGTTCTCTCAAAAATACGAATTTCAAATGAAAGGTACTTTATAGTTTACTTTTAAATAAAATAATAATTTAAATTGGTAAGTTGGAAAGATATGTATGTCCTTGACTAAAATAATAGATTGCGCTGAATGTAGTATTAAAGATAGTAATAATATTAAATTATTAATGTATGTACTTATAATAATATTTTAATATTTTTTTTCAATAACAATGGATTTAATTAATATTGTTGTAATTAAAAATATATTTATTTAAGCGAAAAACTGCAAGAAGGAAACCTTTTACAAACGAAGTATATATGGAATGCGTTTGTAGTTTCCTAAAACTTATTAAATGAGCCCATATTTGGCTACATATTATATTGTCTGATGAGAGCAAATACAATATTTTTGGATCTGTTGGATTAAAATTGGTATTACGAAATATATACAAAATAAAGAAAATAAATTAACTGCTATATTTTAATTTAAGTATTAATAAGCTGATAAGCATATATGAATAAAACGAAATGAGAAATCCATTCAAACTCAGGAAAAAATATTTTAGTTCTAGGAAAATAAAATTTTAAATTTTATGGGGCAACAATGCAGCTAGGGTCCTATGTTCCTAAAACAATCCGGGTGCCAATGTAGAATAGAAAAATGTAATAACCCTATAATATGATACTTTACAAAATACTTATCTAGAGTTAATTCTCGTTACCGAGGGAATAGAATTTTGAAGTAAATCAAGTCAAGTCGTTCTCTCGTTCGACTGACGATAATTTTCGTGCATGTATTTTAATATCATAGAATTTTGAGGAGTCAACAACAGTTTATTGCTATTTTATTGGCGACATTAAAATTAAATAGCAACTAGTCCCGTCCCATTTGCATAACGTGAAATTAAAATTATATTCCGATGGGTGTCCGGGCAGACCGGGCCCCTGAGTCATTGGGCCTGTGTTCCACCTTTTCACCATTGTTTAAATTAATGAATGGAATGTTTACGATAATATAATTTAATTATTACATTTAATGTTAAATATTATTAAAACTAAAACTAAAAATTCTGTATGAAAATAAAAAAAAATTATTATAAAATATTTGATATTTGCGAAATAAGTTCTTCACTAAATTAATAGATGGCGCAGAATGTAGTATTAAAGAAAATAATTAATTATAATTTAAAATATTAATTTTTTATTTATTATTTTAATAAATTTAAATTTAATAAATATTGGTTTAATTAAAAACATATTTAATAAAAAAATAAAAAATGGAAAGTAGCGCTATAGAAACCCGATATGTTGGTGTTGTGTTTGACTGGGAGCGTGGCGCACTCCTGTAATCCAGCTGCTTGGAGGTCGGGTTCAGAGGATGGTTTGAGGTCGGGAGTCCTGCGGCTGAGTGGCCCACGGCGACTGGACGTCCGCACTAAGCCCGGCATCGATATGGTCGGCCCGGAGGAGTCCGGGGCGATCAGGTCGGCTAAGGAGGGGCGCACCGGGCCAGGGGGGAGACCCAGCAGCCAAAAGTCCCCGTGTCGGGCAGTAGTGGGACAGCGTTCGGGAGTGGACACCCAGTCGTAGCCCGAGCAACACAACTACACCTGGACCTTTTTGCATTCATACTCTATAATTTTAATTTTTTATAAATATTAATTAGTCAATATTTTATTAGTGTGTCATTCATATTAAAAATGTCTTTGTATGTAGAAGAAACCGGAACCCTGGAACTGTTTAAATAAGGAAAATCTGGCTATTCGAACTTTTAAAAAATATGACATTGGCAAATTAATAAAGTAATAAAGAAAGAAAAACATAATATTAAGATACTATTAGTAATATTATAATAATAAGATTAAGTTACTTTAGACTATACGAAACTTGCTTTATAGAGTAAGAAACAATCCTTTTTACTAGTAAGAAATTTCAGGAACGGCGCATATAGTTTCCTAAAACTTATTTAAGAGCCAATTTGACAATTAAGATTAGGTAGTTTTTCATTTAATTCCTTATTTGGTTTAGGGTTTCGTTATACCAATTTTAAGCCATCAGATACAAAAATATTATATTTGCTCTCATCACAAAATATACTGTATAAGTCAAATCTAATTGTCTCAGACTTCCCTATATTCTTCATTTGCAAAAAGGTCTCTTTCTTCTGTATAAAAAATTAAAATTATAAAGTATGAATGCAAAAAGGTCCAGGTCTAGTTGTGTTGATCGGGCTACGACTGGGTGTCCACTCCCGAACGCTGTCCCACTACTGCCCGACACGGGGACTTTTGGCTGCTGGGTCTCCCCCCTGGCCCGGTGCGCCCCTCCTTAGCCGACCTGATCGCCCCGGACTCCTCCGGGCCGACCATATCGATGCCGGGCTTAGTGCGGACGTCCAGTCGCCGTGGGCCACTCAGCCGCAGTACTCCCGACCTCAAACCATCCTCTGAACCCGACCTCCAAGCAGCTGGATTACAGGAGTGCGCCACGCTCCCAGTCATACACAACAACCACACATCTGGCTTCTATAGCGCTACTTTCTAATTTTTATTTTTTCATTAGATATATTTTTATTTAGAAAAATATTCATTAAATCCATTGTTATTGAAATAATTAATAAAATTTTATTATTATTATTATCATATATAAAATTATTACTTTCTTTAATACTACACTCAGCGCCATCTATTATTTTAGTCAAAAACTCATTTCTCAAACATTCAAATATTTTATATGTAATTTTTCTAATTTTAATAATAATAATTTTTATTATAATAAATAAATTATATATTCTTATAGAATAACTAGAAATACACGATTTATTTGTACTATATAATAAAAGTAATTATTTATGAGTCAACAGTTTCGGCGTGACCTGTACGTATACGGTGATTTTATTTTAACGTGAAATATAGGATTTCTTATAACCAGGGGCGGATTTTGGCGCAGGCTAAAAAGGCAATAGCCTAGGGCCAAAAGTTTTTGGGCCCGGATTTGAACTTTTATATTTACATTTCTATTTTATTTATATATTTTCTTTTATTATAATTCCCATTACTGACACACAGTGATTATTGTATTATATTTTCAAATAGGATGCATAAAATGTTATCTAATTTAATAATAATTTACAATTGAAGACATTATATAGTGGATAATGAAAATATAAATAAAAAATTATAGTTATTTAACATACAAAATAGATATTTTTGTATTAAGTGCGGAAAGTTTGTGTTTTTATTGCGGAAGGTGTCTCTTTTATATCGCATTAAAAACATTTCACATACTAAATACAAACAATATTTTCTCTACAACT
Organism: Stenolophus ochropezus; assembly: GCA_035578165.1. NCBI lineage: Eukaryota > Metazoa > Arthropoda > Insecta > Coleoptera > Carabidae > Stenolophus > Stenolophus ochropezus. Next base: position 17,145,916 of record JAQOWZ010000010.1, on the reverse strand, counting down.
AATTTGCATCAATATTAGTTTATTTGTTGGATAACAAATAAAAAAAATACTACGATTTAATCTCAATAAATAAAATATAAAAAGTTTCAAACACTAAAATTTAGTGCAAATAGTATTTTCACAGTTTTATTAGTAATATCAATATCAATATTTTTATATTTTTTTTAATTATTTTTTTATTAGAAAATATTATGTTGTAACGTTTATTTATTTAGGTGAAGTGTAAAAATAATTGAAATACGAATATTTATATAATTAAATTTAATGAATGAAAAATGAATTATAGAAAACACTATTAATAAACAAATGTAAACATTATTTGTTGAGAAACAATTATTACACAAAGATTATTTATTTAAACAATTAACTCTACGCACTATTTATTTACACGATATTTATTCCCACCACCTGTTTATGTTCACGACTTGTATTAATATCAAACTACCCTCGCAGTCTTTTCTGCTTCGGTTTATATAAAACACCAATTCAGCTCTGGAATATTCTGGTACTTTCGATATGTTGGTACAATAGAAGGGAGACAAAAGTGTCTCGGCCGGCGTCCGTGGTGTGTCCTTTGTTATCTCTACATATATTATAGTAGAATTTTAAATGTACATTTATAATGAAATTCCACATAGGTATAAAATATTCCGCATAAATTTTACTAACGGTGTATTTTTACAATCATTACAGATATTTAAATAGTAAAACAAAACATAAATGCATAATTTAATAAACAAACCAAATACAAGCATACTAAATTTGCAAAAAATGCGAAATAAATAATAATTAAAGAGCACCCATTTTTAAAATTTGGTCATAAGTCTAATGTCTAGGAAAATATAATAAAAATCAAGAAAAATAAACTACTCCTGTTGACATTGAACAAGAAATTAATAGAGCTATATTTTTTATCTAATATGAAGTTGAAAGCAGCAGTATGAGTAAGTAAGAAAGCGTAGAAGGGCCACCGTTTTATTTTATTTTATAATTCAGACTTTGGAACTCTGAATTCAGACTTTGAAACTCTGAATTCAATAAATCAGACTTTATAACTCTGAATTTCATAATTCAGCCTTTATAACTCAGAATTTCATAATTCAGACTTCAAAACTCTAAATTCAGACTTTGAAACTCTGAATTCAGACTTTGAAACTCTAAATTCAGACTTTGAAACTCTAAATTCAGAGTATAAAACTCTAAATTCAGACTATGAAACTCTAAATTCAGACTTTAACCCTGAATTCAGACTTTGAAACTCTAAATTCAGACTTTGAAACTCTGAATTCAGACTTTAAAACGCTAAATTCAGACTTTTGAACTCTGAATTCAGACTTTTAAACTCTAAATTCAGACTTTTAAACTCTAAATTTAAAAGTCTAAATGCAGAGTTTCAAAGTCTGAATTCAGAATTTCATAGTCTATATTAGGAATGACGATGGGTACCCGGGTACCCGGAACCTACCCGATAATAATGTACCCGGGTATCAAAAATAGTACCCGATTACCCGAAATGTACCCGTTACCCGTTTATTACCCGTTACCCGTTTATTACCCGTTACCCGTTTATTACCCGTTACCCGAAATCTACCTAAAATCTGTTGTTGCCAGTTAAAGACAGTTTTCAGCTGCCGGAAACATTGTAACCATACGAAGATCAAGACAGAGTGCAGATACATCATCCATGCTGATATTTGCGAGAAATATGAGATATTCCTAAATAATTAAATCAAATATACTTCATTAATAAGTTTTATACTGCTGATATACTCATATGTTATGTAAAATAACAATGTTTTTTTTTATTTCCATACCAGAAAATAATATTTTTTTCTTCATTTAATAAATTTATATGCAAATAACATAAATTTATATTAAAAAGATGAATGTTAAAGAATAATGGATATTTTAAGGATATCAGGTAATTATCGGGTATCAGGTTATTATCGGGTATCGGGTAATTATCGGGTAACGGGTAATTATCAAGTATCCGGTTCTACCCGGGTACCAAAATTTTCAGGTTTCGTCATTCCTAGTCTGAATTCAGAGTTTCAAAGTCTGAATTCAGAGTTCCAAAGTATGAATTATAAAATAAAATACAACCGTGGCCCTTTTACGCTTTCGTAAGTTTGAGATCGCCTACAATCGTTTTGCTTTGGAAAAAAAAGGCTCATGCAAATATTTTATTACTTCTTATAACAATAATGTTTATACTTTTGACATTAGTGTGACATTATGGATATTAAGGATATTAACAATACGAATTAAATCCCGAGGCGAAGAGCAGAGTGTTTTCATTGCGCAAGTTTCATTATGTTCAATATTTTATATACAATTGTTTATATTGATCTGTAAAATACTTTTTTCTTCTACCTTGTTTATTTCTTTTCTCAAGATAAAATGAGAGACATTGTTCCATAGTACATTGAAAATATAAATTTTAATGGAATTTCTCTTTTTATTTGTCCTACAATATAAATAATTCAAATGATACTCATAATGACACTGAAATTAATATGCTAATTATGTATTAACTCACTGTCATAGATAAAATGACATCGGCGTACGACAAAAGTTTATTTAATACTATTTATAGGTACAGATTTGTAAATTCATGACTTAAATTCGTACGAAATGTATTTTATGTATCGTGTTTGTGTGTGTGCACACATGACTACAGAATCAGGATGGCTTAGATTAGGTTAGGTTAGGTTACGTTAGGTTAGATAAGGTTAGGTTAGTTTAGGTCTTGTTAGGTTGGGTCAGGTTAGGTTACGTTAGTTCAGGTTAGATTAGATTAGGTTAGGTCCGGTTAGCTTAGATTGGGTTAAGTGAGGTAAGATTTGTTTAGATCAAATTTGTTAGGTTACCTTAGATTAGGTTTTGTCAGGTTAGGTTAGATTAGGTTAGGTCAGGTTAGGTTACGTCAGGTAAGGTAAGATTAAATTATGTTATGTTAGGTTAGGTTATATTTGGGACGAAAGAGGAAGACTTTGAGACATACCTCTGCAAGTATCCATTTTAAAGGTGCTATCCGTGAGCAGAACGAATTTACGCGTATTTTTATCCAATCGGATGCACACAAGTGCATGCACACCCACTAAATTTTCAAATTTTCTGGTGCGCTTAAGAAATGTTAAAAATTATAAACGGTTCGCTTCTATCATACAGGCGATGATATTCTGAATTCAAAATTTAAAAGCCTAATATTTTCAATTCATGTTTTTAGGTTGAAAAATTAAAAAAAATAAAAGTTTTTGAAGAAAAAATAAATAAGTATGTTTCTTTAAAACGTCATTTACATTAAAAATGGTAAATTAAGTTCTTACAAAAGATTTACATTCTTCCTTTTACGAAGGGAAAATGTTAAGATCTAATCTGACTTTCTTTTGTTGAAAGTGTTTTACATAGTCACATAAGCCATTTTTTATGTAATCGGATTTCTAAATGATAACTGTGATAAAAATGAAACTGCGTTTTCTGAAAAGAATTACCTACTTAGATTGTTGGTTGCAGTGAAATGATTACAAACTGTGTTTCCTTACTTGAATGAACTTGCAGATTGTAAATAATATCATGTAATTTAGTACGCACTTCGTCATTAAATTTGATTTCCTATTCACATCTTGAGAATTTTTTTATACAACATGCGAAGGACACACTTGTCATTACCATCTAAATAATATCAAATGCAATTTTATTCTATTTTTATACGCGTAAAAAAGGAAAATTTTCCGTAATTAATAATATTCAATTATTATAAACCCAATATTTTTCATTACTTTAATTTTAAAAACAGTAGTAATTGAGAATTTAAATTTATCAGTGTAATAGTTATAATGACCAATAATAATTATTTTGTACTGCCGTTGTTAAAATATGACAAAACAATTGTTGCCATTATTTTAAATACCATTTCTTTCCCAATTTATTAATGTTGATTAAATATTGTTTTAATGTTTTATACTGTTTACAAGATTTGTTAACTGAACCTTATTTCCCTGTGTAACCCAGTATTTTTCCTGCGATATTCTCGTTTTTCCCTATGTTCGATTTACCCTTTTTTACGACTTATACTCTTAAAATGACTTTTTTAAATTTTTATAATAATTGTAAGAAAATCTACAAAATCTCGGGCGAACTTTAGCCACATTTCATAAAAATTCACAAGTAGTTATAAAGTTATTTATTTTTTCAATTTTTTATTTTCATGTCTTTTAATAATGTAGACGTTGTAATGAACTTAATAAAATGATTTTATAAAACAAATGGCATTTTATAAATATAAAAAATATAATAAAGTATTATTTTCATATTTTTTTCCATCGGACACCTTTCCGGTGTGTTTTCGAACCGAAAAGTGCATTATTCCGGTATTTTAATGTATATAGTTGCTAAGCTAGAAAAAATAACAGGGAATATTTTTCCGGCCTGTGACAAAGCATTCCCGTACAGTATGCAGACCATTGTTTTCCGTAAATAAAAATACAATCATATTTATTTCATTATTATTAAATCCAAACTAATCGAAAAAAATAGCACGTGCATATATCAATTTTCCTACTAGCTACACAACATACTATTATAATATTTCTATAAATATTATTCGCTAAAAGGGTATGTCTAATTCTACATCAATTTTTTTCGACGAATTTTTTTTACTTTCTTTTTTCTCTGTATTTTTTCACAGATTCAAATTCCCTGTATTTTCCCTTTTTCCTTAATTTTTCGAGAAATCGGTCACCCTGATGTTTATTATGAAATTGATAACCGCCGCAGATTCCAATAGAATTTCAAATTCGTAGAATACTTTACCAGTTCTAGAAAATGAACTTATTAGTAGGTTTTACTTTAAAAAAAATTCACATGAAAAATGTATAATTTTTAAATCCACAAAATTTCAAATTAAGTAAATATAATTACAAATTTTTAATTTGTAATTAAAGTGACACTCGGGTGTCACCCCTAGAATGGTGGCACCCGTGGAAAAGTTTTAGTTTAGCCATAGAGGTAATATACTAAAGAGAGCGCAAGTGATTTCGACGGAAGTCGGCCATTTTTCATCCCCTAATTTACGTGTTCTGATTGGTTCATTTGAATTTAGGTGACATCCGTTTGCGTTAGTAACTTGTACGCAGGACCCGATTTATGTTGGTGGGGCAAATAAATCTAATTCTGTATCAATAAACATAAAGTTTAGTTTTGGCTCTTTTCTTGCTTTCATGTTAAATATTCTATAATAATAGATGATGTTTTAGTCGCGTTATTCGATCATAGCAGTTCTGTCTATTTTTAATATTGTTAATTTTGAGAACGATCTTTCTGCGGTGCAATTTGTTATCATGAAAACAAGAAAAATTCTCAAGATGATTTTCAAGTTTGGAAAAGGATCCTGTACTTTTTATACTATTATTAAATTATACATAAATAGTTCTCGACTGATTGCACTATTATTTTCTTCTTCTACTAAAAATTAAGTCATTCCGTTTTACATTAGTAAAGTTACAAGTACATAAATTTTGGTGTTCTCCAGGTTGGCTCTTTCTTATTTTCCAGTAATGTAAATTGTTGTCAAAATTGTTAATTTGATGTAGGTAGTCTGCCCACCCTTAAATCCGAGCCTGATTGTGCGAGTAGAAGTAGGGATTCATTTATGTTTTTGACAAAATAGAGTTCTATTTATTATTTCTTCATGTAAAAATTTACAAGTGATAAACACTAAGAGCAACTAGGATAATATTTTTAACTTTGATTTTCATATTTTAATATATATCTCATAGTGATAAAAAAAACTAATTGCTACTGGTAAGCGTAAACGTCCTCAACCGCCATTTTAGGTAACCTACTTTTGGTTGCGATTTTTTTAAGCATATTCTCCATCTGTAGTATATTACTTTTATGAGTTTAGCTAATTTTTGACTATCCTCGCGGGGTATTATCGTGTACTTTAGTATCGATTTCGAAAGAAATAAATAATACATATTTGTTGCATTTTAAATGTCCAATCAATAATTAATATCAGTCAATATTAGTCCCTATTTTAGCTAGAATAATTTATATTACCAGTTTTAGAAATAGTGAAAAGATATTTTTTGAATAAAATGTTTTTCAAAAATACTTACGTTATACAAATATATGTTCTGTCTATATTTTTAAAAAATATATGTATTTCGTACAAGCATTTGTTTCTCACGTGTCACGGTTCAGTGTCGAATAAAAAATACACCAGAGATTTCATAATTGTGTTAGAAGTAAAGTGGGTTAGTTTTGCGTTTTATTCCACCCTTAATTTTCCGTTTTTATTTTCTCACTGTATTTAATTGTTGGCCCGGCAATAAAGCACCTCCTCCCGGTTCACTTTCACATGTTTTGGTGTTTGGTATCCAGGCAACGACTTTCACATCCCCTGCATATTTAAGCAGGAGTTCGTTGCATTTTTCAAGGCAGCGTGCACGATGTCTATTGATAATTCATGATTGATTTGTATCGGTCCTCGCGGCTCTTAAACGCCTGAACATTTGTAGCAGGGCCGTACCGAGGGGTGGGCACGGTGACCTGTTTTCCATCTCCGTTAGGTGGCCAGCAAGGAGGAATTTGTTCACAATTTCCCTGGAGGACGACAAACCAATCTTTCCCCAGACGGATAAGCATACGTCTTTTGTTTTGGGAGGAGCCTGCTTTCCAATGAGAGAATTTGTTTTCTTCATATTTTAAGAAACTAATTTATTCTAATCATAAAGAACATTGTAAGATGCATGCTTATGTTTTTTTTTTTATTTTACATTAATAATAATTACTGAAAATTATATACGTATATAATAAGCTTCTTATAGCAATAATTCTTTAAAATCGCGATATTGTTCGTATGTTCGTAAAATTTTTTTGAGAGGTTGCAGAAAATTTGAAGAAATACATATTTTTCTAGTTACATTAATCTTATAAATCATTCAATACGATTTAGTACAATAATTAAATTCAACATTGTTTTAAGGCAATTGTTTATATTTAAACATCAATTTTTTCATTAATTTGTAACGAACGAGACTCACCGCAGATGAGTCATCACAGTTGACCTGTCTGGTCAGGTAATCGCGTTAAAGGTCAAGTGGCAGCAGCTATTGTTCGGGGAATTTAGAGAGTCCGACGGCTCCGGAATGTTCGAGAAATTAATTGACGGCAAATATATAAAGGTCACGTCAGGCGGCTCAGAGATTTAGTATCAGTCAAAGTATGTAGAGTCACTGAAGACAGTCAGTGGCGGTCAGTGCATGGTCAGCGATATATAAAGTAGAAAAGCTGATGATATAAATATTGTATACATAAATATTGCGTAGTATTAAGTGTTTAAATATTGTTAGTATTTAAGTTTTTATTAATAATTAATTTTCTTAAATTAGTGTATTTATTTGTTTATTCATAGTGTTAGTTATTTTCATTATCTTATATTATTCATATTTTATTTATTAAACTTAGTTATATAAATATTGATGTTTCAATTATTTTTTTACACTTCACTTAAATAAATGAACGTTACAATTTTTTTATTTCCTATATGTACTGTACGGTTGTTCCATTTTAAACTATACCTGAAACCTGGAATATCTCGAGTGATATACTTGTGTTTCTCAAAAATTTCAATAAGAAAAAATATTATGGTCAAATTAAAAATTACGATACGTCAAAATGAATTAAAAAAAAATACTATTGTCATATTTTCTAAATATTTTAGATCTTCGTGTTTCTGTAATTATCTTCTTACCAAGAAGAATATTATTATAAAAATAGCTTCTATATCTATTTCAAAAAATTAACTTTTGGTAAAATTTTACATATTTTACTTATTGAAGACAAATGCTTTCTGCTGTTAGAAATATTTTTTTCTAATGACATGAATGCATATATGTTAAAAAGCATCACAAACACGTTTAATTTATTACAAGTCAGTAAATTGTTATATAAAGAAGCTTTTGAAAATAATGGAAATAAATCATAAACAATGATGATTTGTATATTGTTCCTAAATATGAATTTATAGATCCATAATTTACAAAAATATTTTGCATTTTCATTATAACTCATTTCCTATGTACCTACTTATGTTATAATTTGTTATTTAATTTACATTTTCATGTTATATATAATTGTAATTTATTTTTCTAATAAAAGAGTAATATGATTTTGAATTTTTAATCTTTTTTGTTACCTTTTCCTAACTCTATTTGTAGCACATTTTACCTCTTAAAAAGTAATAGCATATTTTAGAAGTAATTTTTTAAGGGTAGAATATAATTGCTATTAAATAATTAACATTTTGCTCTTACATTGTAGCACATATCTGCTATATAAAAAGCAATAAATTATAAGCACAAAAAAAGTAATTTTGAAATATACTTATTTAATAGCATTTTTAAAAATACTCTTTTTCATTGTTCTTTTACCGGAGCACTTGAAAACGATGGACTTATATAAACCGTTTTTAGAGTAAAAATAATGCTCTGTTTTGAACTGTGTAAGGACAAGGAAAGTTAGTAATATTGAAATCTTAAATGAAAACCCTTATTTTTTATAGTAAATTCCTATAGATTGGATCACAAAAAAATAAGTAGATTTTGTTAATTTTAAATTTTTTGTATTGCTGACAGATGTTTTCTTTTTGAGAAATCTAGACATCTTTGAGTAAAATCAGTGAGTATAAAGTAGTAGCTTTATACTCACTGCTTCCATTGATAATGTCATGAAAATATTATCATTGAGTAAGTAATCATAAATTAAATACTTCTTGATATTATATAAAATATAAAATAACTACTTTTAAGGCACGAATAAATTTCAAAGTATGTATTATGTTTGTTAATATTATTTTCGAAAGATTATTTAAGCCTTCATTCAGAAATACATATATATTTCAATAACCAGTTCATCTACGAAAGGGGGTCCTGGCACTAAAAAGTTTAAGAACCACTGTTCTAAAGAATATTCGAAATTTTTATAACTAATTTATTATAATTCAGCATTAGTTATTTATGTATCAAAGGCATCATAAAATTATATATGCCCATCTGAGGGCCGAGGGCGACAAAAACCTGGAATTTTAAAATAATTTTTGAATTAGTCTGAATGTTATTTCTTCTTTTTCATACTTCATCCTAATGTTAATATCAGTTTGTTGTCAAAATTACCATAATAACTCTAATTGTCCAACCAAGTTTTACATATAGCATATAATGTGCCCGATATTCACATAATTAATACACACTTTACTAAAACATGCATTAATATATTGACCTAAGGCTGCGAACTCTTTAGATCATACATCACATTCGTTTTATTTATTTTTAACTGTATTTAATAACTAATATTATAAAAAATAAAAGTATTTATTAACAGACAAGAACCTTATGGACATACCCTACGCCTATATGCAATGAGCCAGATATACGTAGTCGTAATGTTGGTTGCCAGATAATAATTTTAGTATTATTGAACATGTCCCTCTACAAACATTATCAAATTTGATACATTCTCTCAATTTATTCCATACTTAAGAATAAACTATTTACTTAACTAATAACATTTTTTTATTTCTCTTTCATTTTTATTGAAACTTACTGTTTTTATTATTATAATCAATATATTTAACAAAATCAACTAACTTTTGCTATCTAATCAGTCATTATAGATTTATAAAAAAAAATTGCTCTTATTACTTATTACTATTACAGAAAACATAACACATGTGTCAAATTAATATTTAAATTTTTATTACTTCATAGTGTTAAATAATATAAAAATATGAAATGAAATATAAAATTTATATATTACAATTTAGTTATATGATTAGAAATGTAATTTAATGGTGCTTTGTAGTTATTCTAATAATAATAACTATTTATATTTATTATAAATATTTGTTTGCGGTTAAAATATTACTTTTCGAGATATTTTTTTTTTTAATATTTAATACTTTATACTCTTATATTGTGAGTCTTTCACAAAAAATAACAGTAATAAATGTACAAATTGTAAATATCATTAAAAAATTAATTTATTAATACTTATAAAAAATTAAAATTATGGAAATTTTATGCAAAAAGGTCCAGGTCTAGTTATGTTGATCGGGCTACGACTGGGTGTCCACTCCCGAACGCTATCCCACTACTGCCCGACATGGGGACTTTTGGCTGCTGGGTCTCCCCCCTGGCCCGGTGCGCCCCTCCTTAGCCGACCTGATCGTCCCGGACTCCTCCGGGCCGACCATATCGATGCCGGGCTTAGTGCGGACGTCCAGTCGACGTGGGCCACCCAACCGCAGGACTCCCGACCTCAAACCATCCTCTGAACCCGACCTCCAAGTAGCTAGATTACAGGAGTGCGCCACGCTCCCAGTCGAACATAACATCAACATATCGGGTTTCTATAGCGTTACTTTCTATTTTTTATTTTTTTAATAAATATATTTTTAAATAAAAAAATATTATCTTCACTCAATGTTATTAAAAAAAAATAAAATATATTAATATTCATGAATATAAATTAATATTTTCTTCTTCAACATAACATTAAGCGCCATCTATGATTTTGTCTAGAAACTAATTTCGTGATACTTGTTCGCTATTAATTATTTATCTTTAACTATAATTCAAAATGAATTTTCTTTGAATGTACATGTAAATATTTTGTAATATAGATCAATATACGAGGGTCGATCAATAAGTACCCGTGTTAGGAATGAAGACGCAAGTTTTTCACAAATTTTGTTTTTTATTTTTCAACATAATCACCTTTTAGGTCTATACACTTTTCCCAACGTTTCGGTCATTTCTTTAACCCCTTCAAAAAATAAGATTTCTGAAACTCTTTAAAATACATTTCTACGTCAGCGATAACCTCATCGTTTGAGATAAATTTTTTTCCCCCGAGCCAAGGTTTCAAATTGGGGAACAGAAAAAAGTCGCAGGGAGCCAGATCGGTTGAGTATGGCGGGTGCGGTACCAATTCGTAGCGCAGTTCATGCAATTTGGCCGCAACAATTCCGGATGAATGTGCTGGTGCGTTATCATGGTGAAACAGCACTTTTTTCTTAATCAAATGGGGCCGTGTCTCTTTCAATTTCTTATCAAATCGGTCTAATAATTCACTATAGTACTGCCCCGTGATCGTTCTTCCTTTTTGCAAAAAGTCCATGAGGATTATTCCTCTCGTATCCCAAAATTCGTAGCCATGACCTTTCCGGCCGATGGGACTGTCTTAGCCTTTTTCGGAGCAGATTCACCCGGAAAAATCCATTGTTTTGACTGCCGCTTGGTCTCTGGCGTATAGTAATGTATCCAGGTTTCATCAACGGTGACGACTCGACGTAAAAAATCCTGCGAATTTCGGTTAAAGAGGTCCAAACACTGCTTCGACATTGAAAGCCGTATCCGCTTGTTATCCACCGTGAGCAATCGCGGCACCCATCGGGCCGACACCTTTTTCATACTTAATTTATTATGCAAAATATTAATTGCCGTTCCATATGAGACACCTACGACCTTTGCTACTTCGCGCACTTTAGTTCGGCGATCAGCGAGAATCATGTCGTGGACCTATTCAATGACTTCTCCGGTAACCACGTCTGCCGGGCGGCCTGGCCGCTCCTCATCAAAAACAGATGTACGACCACGTTTAAATTCGCTGAACCAATATCTCACGGTTGTCATAGATGGTGAAGGGTCCCCATAGACAGTATCCAAATTCAATTTAATTTCTTCGCATGTTTTCCCATCCAAAAATAAAAAGCGAATCACGGATCGACATTGCATTTTTTCCATTTTATCGGGAAACATAAAACACATATGATCAACTGGCTGCCAGATAAAAACTAATTGACAAATCAATTTGAAATTTTATATGGTGTTGTTTGACAGATGAAAGTACACAACAGTACTGTCAACTATTCTTAGCAACGCCACCTTTGTTCAAACACGGGTACTTATTGATCCACCCTCGTATGTATATTATACAAACCCAAATTATATTTAATACACTATTTATCTGTGATTACCAAGTCATGCATGCAATGATGGTTACATATCTTTAGATTACAACGTACAAAACTCAGTCACCAAATCAATACTGTTTTCTTTACCAAATACTTTTTATAAAGCATACATATTAAATATTTGCTGATATCAAATTGCAGAAATATTATTTATATTTAAAAAAAAATGCAATATATGTATTTTTTAAAATTTTCTTCGAATCCTGGACTAGAGATCACAGTGCAATGCCTCACCACTTCCACTGTAAGATATCGCGTAATAGAAATAAAACTGCTCTAGATCGCATCAAACTTTCGCACTTAATTTTTCCCGCAAACAAACACCCACAGAGACAGGGCGACGGAGTTTTTCTGCAGAAATAGTTGCGAAGCGAAACTGCAATAGTCGCCAGTTGGTGACAATAATACAAACTTTTTTAATAGATGTTGAAATGAGAATTAAAGAAAGAAGTAGTTGCAATCGTGAGTGCTCGAGTAGTAGTGTAAATGGTAAAGTTTGCTGGGGTTAATGAATAATAATTTATTTTTTTGATTAAATTATCCTGACAGTAATTAGTGTCAAGTAGACTTTAAATGAGATATTATTACCATTTCATTGCACAACGAAAATAAATATAAACATATTTTAATTATTCAGATTCACTTTAACTTAAAGATTATACGAGTAGAAAAAAAACAGATAATAAGTACCAGTTGCCATTATCAAATAATATACATTTTAAATAAGCTAGATATATTATTATTACTATTATAATTAAAACAATTATTCCTTTATCTCAAAAATAGGAATTTATGTACACTCTATTTCCAGCAGTTGATCTTCACCAAATGAGATTCAAATCGAAGTGGGGACGAGAGATTAATGACATCATCTTGTCGAGTGATATCATGTGATTTCCGAAGTAAATAAATGTCAAAACGGACACTTTTACAGTGTTATATACAAATATATAAATATACTAATGGACGAAACATATAAAAAGGGTTATATATTAAACTAACGAAACTAGCAACGTCAAAATTACTTTCATAAATGACATTAATGACATGAAAAACGTACTTAATTTTTTTAAATATTTGAAATTACCGTTTACCGGAGTTACACTACTGTTTCTATTTCATTTTTGTCGTTGGTTGGACGCAGATAGCAATGTACCCAGGGCAGGATTTATCAATAAGTGGGTGAAGCGGCCACTTCGGGCCCCCAAATTAAAGGGACCCACATTTTTATTTCTAATAAATATTTTTTTAAGCATTAAACAGAGCAACTAATAATAGGATGTAATTGGGTGGTCTAATTTTTCTTTGAAATAAATGAATCTTTCACCCTTCAAACTAATAGCTGCATTACTTGGAATTGTTTATAAAAATGTATCTCCTATATTAAAATTATATGAACAAAGTTCAGATCATTTAAGTCAAGTGCTTGTTACCTTTACCACCGGCTAATAGAAAAGTATCGCATCGATATAATAACGTTTATTTTTTATAATTTAAGTAAGTTTTTAGATGCGATACTTTTTTATTAACCAGCACTAAGTTGCGAAAATAAAATTGACACAACCATTATTAGGCGGGTTAGGTTTAGCAATTCGTGGGACTGACGAAAATTTAGCATCAAATTCAAGAGGCTTATATCTAGCATCTAGTACAATATATTGATTAAAAAGGAATAGGTAATGTTAACAATTTATCACACGTTATTTGTTCCGAATTTATTGATTTAATGGGAGAGAAATTGAAAAAGAAATTTAATAAGGGAGTCAAAGAACCAATTGATTATTGTTGGGTGTGTCGAGTTACTTAAGAAAACTGTATATTGTATTTTCAAAAACATATCATGGATGAAAGAACAGAAGTACAAAAATTACTCAGAGCAGAATATTCTAGAAGAAATATGTAGCAGTTGCATGTATACAGGGTGAGTCTGGGAAGACGCCCCCCCCCCCCCCCTTAACTTTTTTATCATAAGTAATAGAAAAAAATGGTTCATATAAAAGTTTTATAATTTTACATATACTATTTAATGGCAGATGTAGATATTTTTTATAAAGTCAGGTTTACAAGATACGACTATCAACTTTTATTTTTCAAAAGACAACCTATATAATTATTTTAATAAAATAGAAACCGCCATTTTTTTCTCTTTTCAACGATGTATTAACTTTTATTAATGTATTTGAAAAATTTCGAGAAAAATGAGATCATTTAGAAATGTCAGAAATAATTTTTAAACAAATATCATAGGTGGCTATGTTTCTCGAAATCGGGTAAACATCCTTCTCAGTAAGTAACAACCAAATGTATACATTTTTGACATTAATTTAATTGTTTTACATTGTTACGTTTTGTTTATTTTCATATAGCCACCTATAATATTTATTTAATAATTATTTCAAATATTTTTAAATATCTCATTTTTCTCGAAATTTTTCAAATACATTAATAAAAGTTAATACATCGTTGAAAAGAGAAAAAAATGGCGGTTTCTATTTTATTAAAATAATTATAGGTTGCCATTTGAAAAATAAAAGTTGATAGTCGTATCTTGTAAACCTGACTTTATAAAAAATATCTACATCTGCCATCAACTAGTATATGTAAAATAATAAAACTTTTATAAGAGCCATTTTTTTCTATTACTTATAATAAAAAAGTTAAAGGGGGGGGGGGTGTCTTCCCAGACTCACCCTGTATATGTAGGAAGGAAAATTTTTCTAATCTGCTTACAAGAATGAATACCTGGAAAGGTATAAGCTTTACATTTTCTATTGTTATTGAAAGTGGAAAAATTCTGAGCAACAAACAAAAGATATTTAAAACTAGGTAATAAAAGTGCAATAAACAAACGGAAATTCATAATTCCTAAACAAATAAGTGTAGTCAAACTTTAACAATAATTTGTTTATTTAAATCCATGGGCACTACTCAACAATTATTCCCTTATTTTAGATTCTACTCAAGACATTATAGTCATTTTGGCCATCAATTATGCTATTTATTAATTTATTTTTATAGGGGAAAAAAATAATAGAAAGATTTTTAGGTTTAGGTACGTGTTAAATACATAAATATGTATAACAAAAAATAAATTATCTACAGAGCCCAAATTTTATAAACGCTTCAGGCCCCAAAGTACATAAATCTGGCTCTGAATATATTCCTTTGTAAACACTTACGATAATGAGATAGCGAATAAAAATCTCATTTATGCTATGCGTATACGACAAAGATCCAAGACAAAAGTTTAATAATTCTTGCAACAGGATGACAGGATCAACTGCGGGAAATGTAGTACATCTATATATGAATAACAGTATAACGAAGAATATCGGTGTTCAATCTTCAAATAGAATAAAAATTTAAATTATACGTACACTTTTCTTCATTTATGATACGTTACATGATATTTATAACAAATCAAGTTTAGTAGACATTATATATCACTAATAATTCAAAACTGAAGTGTAAGGTGTAATAGTTATTTACGTGGCCAGCGGTGTAAGTTAATCTTTACAGGGTGAGCAGGAAATTTGTGAGGCGAGCGACAAACGAGGAGCTCTCATAATCCAGTGAGCCCAGTAAAGTCTAATTGCACGCGTACCGCGTACAAAATTTTATTTTCACTTCATAGCATTTTTTTAATAATTTATTTTATTCTTCAAAAAAAGATTTACTCTATTTTGGAATCAAAAATAGTTGGCGGTAGTAGAACAATTTATAAATAGACGTTGTCAATTGAGTTTCGCCAGTGAATCAAAATGTACTATAAATGTGTATAATTAGATAATTACTCACATAAACCTAATTAAATTAAGTTTGTAATATTTATAATAAAATACATAAAAAACTTTCATTATTTCCTATTATTTTTTATGAGCATTGTAAAATTTTACAAGGCTAGCCTTGATGTAAAGTTTTACAGGTTAGTTATTGTAATTGTTTATTTACTTAGCTACCAAGAAGCCTGTAAAGTGACAATTATATAGAAGGTGGAAATAAATACATTTTAATAGTGTAGAAACAATTATGCGTTGGAATATTTTGCAAATATTCAAATTTGATGTTTTAATGAATGAACACTTATTCTTGTTTATTTACTAGCAGTCTCAAGTTTATTTTGTTTCTGGTAAACATCTGTTTCTACCTGTCTTTTAATTTTTCAGTAACAAGAATATAATTTTTTTATTGAAGTTATAAATTTACTATCGTTACTTTACTATAAAAATATTTTCAAAATACATTAAATATAAATATGAAAGATTCTACTGTAACATTTTTATTTATTTTAAAAATATTTATCTTTTACATTTAAAAATAGAATTTAAAAGTATTATACATATTAATATGCAAGAGTTTTTTTAAAGCGTATTATGTATATCTACTTAATTAAAATGTTATCAATATTATTACTCCATCATCCGTGATAATATTATTTCAATAACAATTGATGATTGAAACAGAATTATTAGCTTTACCACTGAGAATAATCATATGTACTCGTATGTGTATTAACATTAAAGGGTTTCCTATGTAGGCAAAATTTTGTTGTATTTTTCCCAAGACACCAATCCATCAATGAAAAATAATTTGTTTGTACTTCAGCAAAGCACGTTTTCTCAATGTTCAGTTTATAATTGTTTCACTGACAGAAGACGACACCGTAGGTATAATAATTTTTTTTGATTTTTTATATACATTAAATCACAAAAGTTTAATACAAAATAAAAATTTTATATGTGTTAAATCATAAAAATAAACAAAATGACAACTGCTGATGAGTAATATAAAAAATAGAACGTTTTCTTCTAATAATTATTTCTTCATTTGTTTATATTTCAAATATAATCATTTTCATTCCGATACCACTTGAGCCATCTATCTGCTAGTACGCCAATCACGTGAAACGGCAAGTTCTAACCTACAAAATGTCAAATCAAACCTTATTTTTAAAATCAGGATTTTTAAGAACACCACTTCAAAACGGCATTGGAAGATATGTTTGTCAGTTACAAAGAATAACATTAAAATTCTGTAAAAGTCATGGGGCCAGTAGAGGCATGCGGTAATAAATTGATATTCTCTAACCAAACTTTTTGCAATAGTCAATTGTTTCAGAGATTTCATTGAAAAAGATATGTTGGATTTTGCAAAAGAAAATCCAGGAATTGTAGTTTATCTTAAACCAAGGAGGCATCGATCTCCATGCATAGCTGCGGAATATTGTAAGATATATCTGATACGTGATGTCTTTTCATTCAAGTTATATTTAATTTTCAGTAAATGGCGATAAAGAAACGGTATCATGCCATGATATACCAAGAGAAGAAATTATAAAATGGTTGAATCTTCTCCGTACCAAAGCAAGCAATACAACTAATTTCCGACTAAGGAAATTGTGGCATACAGATAACCCATCGATTCAAGGACCATGGACTCCGTATACTAACCGTGATCCATCATTAAATTTGGCGTCTTTCCCCAACAAAGAATTATCGAAAACTCCATTTTTACCTCCAACTGCAACTGAAAAACTAATTGAACTATTTCAACAGCAACAAATAGCGTCCCAGGAACAGGAAAAACTGAATTCAAATGATGAGCCAGAGAAATCTGCAAAATAGTCTTGTTTTTGTTATTTAATTTAAGTAGTTTCAATAAAATTAATCATATTAATTTTCTCTTTTTACTATACTGACACTAAGGAGCTCTCAAATGTCGTAATTATGATATCAATTTTTAACAAAGATCTGATACTACATTACCTATCGTTATTTTAAATTTACATTATTGTTTTATGTGAGTTCCTTTTATTTTTCGACTTACAATGTAAAAAAAATCCATATTTAATAATATTTGCTGTCCTCCATCATGCAGATAACAAATCTATTAAAATCTTATTACATTTTATATAAAAATACTTTTGAGGGGCTGTTTCATAGAGTAAACCAGAGATGGCAACCAATATAGTTTCTTCATAGTTTCTTCGATGTTCGCAGGTGGTGTATACTGTGCACGATTTGAAAAGATTTGACACTGACCGTTACTGACTTTAGTAACATGCGAGTTTTCCTTGTTAAGGGTTGCTCTTAGCATTTTATTTTCAAAGACGAAAATTTTTAATATTGTGTTTGCTGTAGTGTAATAATTTGGTGCTTATTTCAGCCAAGGTATGTATCATAATTTTTATTTTGTTTATTATTTATTAGTGAAAAATCTGGAAAAAAATTAAAGTCTTGTGGAATACAAATATGAAATAATAAAAGGCTAAAGTATAGAATATCTACCACTCTACAATTTTACTTTAATGGTAATATATAATTGCAAAACCATTAGAAACACTAAATTCCATAAAAAATAGGGAGCGGTAAGAAGGATTTATAGCAATTTTGGCATTTTTTTCTGAAAAAATAAGATAAGGTGATGTGCATATATTAAATACGATTAATACTGTTTCATATAACGTATATTTGCATAATTATGTTTAAATTCCGTTTTTTCATTATTTTAATAACATTTTAAATTTGCTAATTTGCCTTGATGCTTGATATGTCAAATTCTTAATTCACTTGAATATAGTTGATATTGAAAACATATACAGTCGTAAGAAAACTGTTCTTTTTTCGATTCAAATCTCTGAAATACCGACTTAGATATTTTGACCGCGTTATTCAGTTATTCAATTGTTAATTTTCGTTGTCATTCGCTCCCACAGTTCGCTCGCTAGGGCAGTTAATCTTGTATTGGGACACTCAACTACTTTTATACT
Organism: Stenolophus ochropezus; assembly: GCA_035578165.1. Taxonomy (NCBI): domain Eukaryota; kingdom Metazoa; phylum Arthropoda; class Insecta; order Coleoptera; family Carabidae; genus Stenolophus; species Stenolophus ochropezus. Next base: position 17,127,107 of record JAQOWZ010000010.1, on the reverse strand, counting down.
ATATATTTATTTTATATAATTTTCATAACATATAACATTCTAAATACAAATATATTAATATGTCACAGGTGTCACTTTATTTTTTATTAATGATATACCTAATATTGTTTTTTTAAAGTGATTACTGCGATATATTAATTTATAATTATTTCAACACTCTCACTTATGCCCGTTTGCACCAACAAGGCTTAAATTTTAAGCCAGACTTAAACAAAAAAAATCTAATCGAATTTTTGACAGCAATGTTAAATCATGCATTTGACATTTTATTTCGATTCGATATTGTCTATTTAAGGCAAGCTTAAAATTTAAGTTATGTTGGTGCAAACGGCCATAAATTATAAATTTAAATAACATATAAATTTATAATTAGTATAAAGTGTCTAAATTTTAACATTTAACATATCTCTGAATTTACTATGCTGAATGTAAGATAAAGCATTTGTAAATATATCGGCAACGTTTTCATTAGAAGAAATATGCTTTATGTTTATAATATTTCTAGTAACAAGATCTTTAATGAAATGATAACGTATGTCGATATGTTTACTACGTTTGCTATTTTGAAAACTTTGTGTTAAAAGTCAATTGCACCACGATTGTCGATATAAACATTGGCTTCTGTTCTCTGCATATTATTGAAATCCATTGCTACTCCTTGAATAGACAGTAACTCTGTGGCGGTATTTGCTGCGGCGATGTATTCAGCCTCATTGGATGATAATGCGACTGTCTTCTGCTTTCTTGCAATCCATGAAACAGCATTACCTTTGAAATAGATTACACAACCAGTCATACTCTTGCGATCAGTAGAATCACCTGCCCAGTCGGCATCAGAGTAGGCGATGATTTCATTTTTAATTGAATTACGGGAAAAGGTGAGGGCAATATTTTTTTAAATATTGAAAGAAGCTTTCAGAACTCATTATTAATAAATAGACAATATTTGGGTTTTAGTTCTGTAAAAATTTATTAATTACAACGTTTCGATAGCTCAGGGCTGCCTTCGTCAGGTAAATAACAAATAAATTTATTTGTTATTTACCTGACGAAGGCAGCCCTGACCTGTCGAAACGTTGTAATTAATAAATTTTTACAGAACTAAAACCCAAATATTGTCTATTTATCAATATTTTTTTGTTTCTTGTAGGTATTGCATTACCCTCTTTCCAGCTTTCCATATTTGTACTGTAGGTTTGTACAGAAACTGACTTAAATATGAAATAGCATATGTAATATCGGGCCGAGTTGCTATTGACAAATACATCATACTTCCTATTAATTCACGAAATGGTACTTGTATTATTGTTTCTTCTGTGTCACATCTAAAATTTTCTTCCATGCACCTTTACAATCTGTCATGTTAAATTTTTCTAAAATTTTATCTATCAATTTAGTTTGTGAAATTTTCATAGTGTTTGTTTTTCTTTCTATCTCAAATCCCAAATAGTTTTTTACCTTCCCAAGATCTTTGGCTTCAAATTTGTCTTTTAATATTTTACAGTTTCTTCTATTTCATGTCCTGTTATTATAATGTCATCAACCCAAATTAACATAAATGTTTTGTTTTTAATATACAGGCAGAAATCATGTCTGGATCGTTCAAATTTATTTTCTTCTGCAAATTTGTGGAATTCTTCATTCCAACATCGAGGAGACTCTTTCAACTCATAGAGAGCTCTTTTTAATTTATATGTTTTACCTTCTTCGAGAACTTCAGGAGCATTTATATATACCTCAGATGTTAACTTTCCATTCAGAAAAGCTGTAGGAATATCTAGTTGTCTTACATTCCAATTCTCTTTTACAGCCATTGACAACATTATTCTAATCGTTGAAAATCTTGCAACTGGGGAATATACATTAAAATCACATGATTGTTGATAACCTTTAGCTACCAGTCTTGTTTTCTTCGTTCCATTTTCTTCTCGATTTTCTTTTATTCTGAATACCCATCTTGTGTCTATCGCTGTTTTCTCTTTAGGTAACTTTGCTTCTTCCCATGTTTTCATTTTTATTAGATCATTTAGTTCTTTGTGTATAGCATTTTGCCATTCTTTTTTTTTTGCTTGCTTCATTATAACTTTTTGGCTCTTGTTCTGCTGTTAGTAAACAATACGCTAAATACACTTCATATTCGTTTAGATAATTTGGCTTTCTTAAATTTCTTTTAGATTTTGTTTCACTTTCTTCATTTTCTGTTTCTTGATTGTTTATTATTTCAGTTTCTTGTCTGTTTATTATTCCTTTTTCTTGACTGTTTATCATAGGGTCTTCATCGTCTGTATTTTCTTCATAATATTCATACTTATTTTCTTCTCTATTTTTGTTATTTTGATTTATATCAAATTTAATATTTTCTTCATCAACAATTACATCTCTTGCATTTATTATTTTCTTTTCTCTAATATTCCATAATCTATATCCTCCTCCAGTATATCCCATCATTATACATTGTTCTGCACGAGGATTTAATTCATTTTCTTTTGGAAGTTTAACAACTCATACTCGCAATTTTTGTAAATCATTTTGTCCGTACCATCTTGCTGCTGGGGGAACTCCTTGGTTAGCTCTTGTTGGCCACCTATTTAATTCGAATGTAGAACACAGTAATGCTTCACTCCATAGTTCTTTTGGCACTCCAGTTTCTAATAATTTTACTCTTACTTTATCTAACAATGTTCTGTTCATTCTTTCCGCAGTTCAATTTTGCTTATTCTTACATAATTCTTTAAATTTATTTGATATAAATTCTCCATCATTATCAAGTCTTATTTTCTTAGTTTTTGTATCATGTTGTGTCTTAATTAGTTTAATAAAGTCTATTAAATTTTGTACAGCTTCATTTTTTGTTTTTAATAATTTCACAATAACAAAATGTGAGAAGTCATCAATCAACACTTGAAAATATTTGTAGCCTTCATTAGTCGGTGGATTTATTGGACCTGATATATCACTATGTATAAGATCTCCTATTTTTGTAACATATAACATTCAAAATATAAATATATTAATATGTCACAGGTGTCACTTTATTTTTTATTAATGATATAATATTGTTTTTTTTTTAAAGTGATCACTGCGATATATTAATTTATAATTATTTCAACATTGTTCATTTTCGTTGTCATTCGCTCCCACAGTTCGCTCGCTATGGCAGTTAATTTATCATCACTCCATGAATTGTGTGAAGACAAGGTAGCTCTTCTGGAGAAGCTACAAGAATGGAACTTAATTCCACGTACACTTAAGTGTATAAAATGTGGGGGCAGCATGTCGTTACGTAAGGCTGGTTTTAGTCTTGACGGCTGGATATGGAGATGTCGGCACAAATTTATCCAAAGGGAACCAAAAGCAAAGAAGTGCGAAAATATGGTGAGTCTGAGGACGGGCACATTTTTTGCCCGTTCAAAGCTTCCTATTTTTAAAATTCTTGCATTTGTGAACTTATGGGTTGGCAATGTGAAGCTTCTCTTTATTCAAGAGCAACTCGAAATCAGTAAGCAGACTTCTATTGACTGGGCTTCGTTTTGTCGTAAGGTTTTGCTTACACATTTTATGCACAATAAAATGAAGTTGGGAGGACCCGGTAAGTTTTATTATTACAATATTTATAATTTCCATCTTCAGTTTTTAATTTGTATTTTAGGAGTCATTGTGGAGATCGATGAGTCCAAGTTCGGGCAGCGTAAGTACCATAAGGAAAAACGTGTTAAAGTCCAGTGTGTCTTTAGCGTCTACGAACGAGGAACTGGCAGGGTTTTTATGGTTTCAGTTAATGATAGGTAAGTGATGTAATCAATTTTTTATAAACCATAACTAATTTCAATTTTATTTGATTTCCAGAGGTGCGGACACTCTCGTTCCTCTAATTCAAGATTGGATCGAGCCGGGAACCACGATCATGTCGGATTTTTGGAAGTCCTACGACTGCCTCGGCAGAAGTGAGTACGACCATCTCAAAGTTCAACATTCGTTTAACTTTGTGGATCCGGATAGCAGTGCTCACACCAATAGTATCGAGGGATCGTCGAGAGCAGCTAAAGCAGTCATGTCTTCAGCGGGAAGGAAGAAAGCACATATACCTGGTAATTTAGCCAGGTATATGTTCTACAAGAAGTGTGCTGAGTTAAAGCTAAACAGAACTTTTGAGTTCTATCGTTTAGCTGGCGAAGTGTACAAGGCTTCCCTTCCTATCCTGGAAGAAGAGGAAGAAATAGATATGGACGATTTAGATATTATTGATGATATGAAAATAAATATTGAAATTGACATTTGGTAGAATTGACACCTGTCAATATTTGTCAATTAATTATTATTATTTGTGGTGTTCTTTTTTTTATATTTGTTATTAAAAATCGGTTCTTTTCAGAACCACCAATTTTATTAATAAAAAAATTATCACTCATTTTTTGCAAGATTGAATTTTGTGCGTTAGTCATAATTAAACATAAAATAGCTCTAAATATATTCATTTTGGCGCGAAATATTTAGAAAAAAATACTCTATCGAATAACCTAAAAATAAACATATGTTCTCATTTAAAATAAGAAAGTTGTGTCCCGTATTTTGAGAACCACTGGTCGAAGAAAATATTTTTTTTTGCTCATTGTATTAGTCTTGTAAAATGGTGGTTCTTTGCTAATTTAACCAACCGCGTAGCTCTTATAGTTCTCGAGATAGCAATGGTGGCACACTTAAATGGAACACCCTGTATATATATTCTGTAATCGTACCATCCTGATCCAAAGATAGTAAATTAAATGTACAATCCTGATCCATTTTTACAATCCTGAGCCTGTATATGGGATCAGGTTTGCTTATCAATGTGAACGAGTGAGATAGGTGCCCCCTCCTTAGTAGGTACATAATAAAAAAAAAATTGACTCAAAAACGATGGAAACTTCAAACCTCAGTTCTAGCGTCTGGTTACAGAGAGCGCTGGAATCGTTTTGAAAAATATACAACTTGTATAAACCCGTATGCATCCCTACGGTAAATTCTGAGCCATACAAATGGCAACATGTATTTGACTCTCAATTTTTATGTATTGGCGTTCGCCGTTCGTGTCTGTGATGGCATGTTGTTTTGCGTATCTGTTTTTGTAATTTTGTGTCAGTATTTTTCTGATCATTACTGTGCTTATTTCAACATGGCCTGTAGAATTAACAAAAAATTAAAAATTTTGCATTTTTGGACCATTTTTATTCAGTTCATAAAACTATTATAAACAAAGTATAAATTTTTAAAACTTTTATGGCGTGATCTTGTTAAGTATGTATATGAAAAGGGCTCTACGAGGCGAAAAATTTTTACGACAATTATTTAACCTTTTTTTTTTAATGAACAATAAAAACGAAAGTTCGAGAAAATTTTGTTAATTAACCATCGTCTAACTAGTTGAAAAATTAACTTTAAATAAAATTTCTAACGGGAGTAAATTTCTTGAAGTATTCTGTATAAACCATAATTTTTAAAAAAAATTTAATCAATATTTAATACTTTAAAAAAATATTTAATGTGACGTACTCAATTTTTGATATCGCGCGCGCAACCTAAAAATGTCGCGCGGAGACCCATTTTCAGCGTTAAATTAAAGTTATAAATAATAGAGATACAGTTCCGGGGGTCGGAAGGTTTTTTCTTGGAAATTTCCTCCTCTTTAAGAATCTTTTATCAAATTTCTCAAAATATTAATAGTTTCCGAGATATAACAGAAAAACTAAATACCTCTTTTATCTTCACCTTTAATTGTTTATAACTTTTGCGATTTGTCATGTGCTGATAAAGGCTTCCGATACATTTTTCTAGACATTATTCCGGATCGATTGAGCTATCGCACGTACTTTTAGGAATAATGTCTAGAAAAACCTATCGGAAGCGTTTATTAGAACATTACAAATTACAAAATAGTGTATAATATTTATACAGAAAAACTAAAAGTGCCTATATAAATATTGAATGCATAATATTAGTTAAAAAAATCTAGATTTTACTGCGGAATGGTGAAGTTTAGCGTATTTTTTTTATTTTTTTATTTTATCAACTTTGTACGAGGGTGGGTCAATAAGTCCTTAGAAAAGCCGACAGTTGGCGCGACTAGTACTGTAAGCGTTTTGTTTTCATGCAGTGTCACTACCGATTCAGTATGCTGCGAAGTTTCAAGCAGATTGGTCGGGTTGTTGTGTGTTTCTCGTACATTGAAAAAAAAAATTTGCTTGTTTACAAAAATGGAGAAAATTGAGTTTAGAGCTGTTATTAAACATTTTAATATAAAAGGGTTAACAGCAAAGGAAATAAAAAATGAGTTGGATTTAGTTCACGGCACATCTGCTCCTTCACTTGCAACTATTTATAACTGGTTAAATGAATTTAAACGTGGTCGTACATCAACAAAGGATGAACCACGCTCAGGACGTCCTGTAGAGGTGACTACACCAGAAATGATCAATAAAATCCACGATATGGTGTTAAGTGACCGAAGATTAAAGTTGAGTGAGATAATTGAGGTTACAGGGATCTCAAAAGGTAGCGTCATTTCTATTTTACATGACAAATTGAGCATGAAAAAAATTTCTGCAAGATGGGTGCCGCGTTTGCTCACAGTCGACAATAAACGCAATAGGGTGGTGGCCTCTAAAGCCCTGTTGTCGCTCATGCAACGCAATCCGGATGAATTTTTTCGTCACTTTGTGACTGTAGATGAAACATGGATACACCACTATACTCCCGAGATGAAAGAACAGTCAAAGCAGTGGATTGCGAAAGGCGAACCATGTCCAAAGAAGGCGAAAACCGTAAAATCAGCTGGTAAGGTTATGGCTACTGTATTTTGGGATGCACGTGGAATTATTTTCGTTGACTATTTGGAAAAAGGAAAAACAATAACAGGGGATTATTATGCATCTTTATTGGACCAGCTAAAAAACAAAATTGAAGAAAAACGGCCTCATTTAAACAGGAAAAAAATCCTCTTTCATCAGGACAATGCCCGTGTTCACACATGTTTACGATCAATGGCTAAAATTGAAGAATTGAAGTTCGAATTGGTCGACCACCCACCGTATTCGCCAGATTTAGCCCCCAGTGACTTTTTCCTTTTCCCAAACTTAAAAAAATGGCTAAGTGGACAACGTTTTTTTTTTCAAATGAAGAAGTCATCGATCGGACAAATGCTTATTTTGAGGACCTTCCGAAAACTTATTTTTCTGACGGTTTAAAAAAATTGAGAAACGTCTAACCAAGTGTATTGAGCTCCAAGGAGATTATGTTGAGAAATAAAAAAAAAATACAAAAATAAAAACTGTTTTAATGCTTTTTTCTAAGGACTTATTGACCCACCCTCGTAAGTTATAAGTGTATACATATATCTTCTTTTTCTAACTATAGGACTTTACAAAACTTTAACTAGTAAAGAGACTGCTATCGTCAGATTTGTTGCTCAATGAATCTTCTGGGAATTTGAATTTAGCACCTGGGCACAGAATAGGTTTATACAGAAGCGGCAGTAAGACAGAGAATATGCACAAATTTAAAGGGCTCATTGTTTAACATTGGAAAGTTTCTTCACATCTTACAGAGAGATCTGGGAAGAGCACAAATTTAGGTCTACACAATGTTTCAAGGTCATAGAACTGACTAGAGGAACATGAAAGGTACAGACACGGAGTGTCGCTTCTGTATGTAACTATTCTGTGACCTGGGCTTAAAGAATCTTCAAATTCAAAGACCTTTACCGATGTATATACTAATATCGTTCAACAACACGAACTTTTACAAGTACTTCATACGCCTTCTAGAACGGCAGAACTTCAAAGACCAGACCGATGTAAATACTAATATCGTCCATTAATCTGAATTGTTACAGGTATTTTATACGCCTTCTGTTATGGCAGAAACTTCCTAAACAGTAACTGCTCCGTATGGAATACTTGGGTTGATGGTAGCAACAAGTGCGGTGGATTTAACTTCCAGGAAAAGAAAGGTATACAGTGAATTGGTTAGGAAAAAACACATTTTATCAAATATATGGAAGAGAGTAGGTTGACAGTTATATGAAAGTAAAATATTTTTGATGAAATATTTCTGAGAAGTCTTCAAAATATTAATGAAATTGATCTTATTCACCAATTACTAATTAAAAGCTTGGTAAGAAATTCCTTCACGAAACGAATGGCTCGTCGATGTTTTAGAGATGAAAAATCTTTCTTAGTTTTGTACAAAAGTAGCCCGCGGGGATATCATTATTTATCAAAATTAATTCCTTTCCCTTCTTCCAGAATATTAAATCGTTTATTAAGTAATATAAAATTAAGGCCCGGAATAAATGACGTTATATTTCAATTTCTAAATATGTCTTCCGAAAAAAAAGAGGAACTAGACCGGTATAGACCACGTTAGTGAGGTTAAGATTTACATTTGGCGCGGAACCCTAATTCAAATCTGAGTATATGCATTTCTTATGGGAGTACATTTTCAATTCACGATATTAAGGCATTTTGGCGATTCTTAATTATAACATAGGGTTTTTTTATATTCCAAAACATTACTCTTTGCTTTCCGTACAGAAAAAGTACAAATAAAAGATTAAATTAAGAAAAATTTCATTTTAAAGACAGTAGTATCGCAAATAGTAACATATGTCGTTACTTGGTGCAGCAGGTTAAAAACGTCGCGTTAAAGTGACAGGTTCAACTGAATACTAAGACAGCTACGACATACGTTTTCAGAAATTTGCACCTTCTGTTTAAATTGAAGTTTATTAAATAATATTATGTTTTTTGTGTGTGTATATTACATTAGAAGGTAGATAAAACATTAGAGCTTAGTATTTATAAGGTTTAATAGTTAAGATTTGCATTTTATAATACTTTCTAGCAGTTTAAAGATAGCACATTTTTATTCCCATAAGAATAACATGGGCGTATAAATCGGCAGAGGCGAGTTAGGGTTTCAGTTTGAATTTGGCGCCACAAAATGACCGTTACACTATTGCGTATTACTTTTTGATTAAAATACTCCCTGTGATGAAGTTTCTCTTCGCCCTCGTTTATCTTTTGATAAAAAGAAAACAAAAAACATGGTAGGCCTTGAATCATGCCTTGGTTTTCATGCTTCGGGGATTATACAAAGCTTGGAAACAACCACTAGCTTTTTATTTTGTACAATTCACGGCGAAGACATGATCTTAAATCTTGTATCAAAGAAGTCGTTCAGGCTGTTCATACAAGAACAAAATTTCAACCTCAATTAGCGATCTAGGGAGCGCCAATAGGTCTGCAATAAATTCATTAAGTTACGGGAAACGGGACTTATAAATATTAGATTTCTGGTTATAAAATTATTCATATTTTTTACCCATCTCACCTCTTACAATGTGTTAAGAAATTATTCCTAACTAATAAAAGTTTTATTTGAGGAAAGGGAAGATATGTGACGTGGTAAATTAACAAAATTAAGTAAAGACCATATAAAACCCGAAGGGAAGAAAAAAAAATAAAGTAAAATTAGCAGCCTAAATTTTTGGTCGCTCGACTTTTGAAGCCTTATGCTGGCTTACTAATTTAGGGAAGATCTCTGCTGAGGACTGTAGCATAAAAGAATTTTGTTTATTCATGAACGATCTTTTTGATACATTAATTTTTAAATTCAGAGACCCGCGACTTTATTCCCCACGCGTAACAATCGACTTCGGACACCATGCTTTTTAGGCGGAGGCCAAAGTTAAATTGGGTACCATACGTTTCATGGAGGGCAGAGAGCCGCCGTGTACATCAAAATTAGTATATTCCTCGGAAGAAATAATTCGTGAAATTGATTTACTTCACTCTAAAAAAAATTGATAATAATCCCACAGCATTAAAGAAGGTAGATATTGTAAATGTGTGTACGAGAAATTTAAAAATGATTTCAATATTAATTACCCTTGTACAACACACGGCAAAAACGTTACAAAAAGTATAGTAATAACAATAATTCATATAATGCTGAAGCATTTTTTATTTATGGCAAATAAAAAATTAATTAAAAAGGACCCACGTCCCAATAAAATAGTGATGAGTATTTAGAATGTTTAGGCAAGTTAGTTTTTATAAATAAATTGTATAAATGTTTAATATAAATAAACTTTGTTTTTCCAGAAATATTGTTTGTGTATTTCACTCTCTTGAAATATGGCTACTATAATTAATAGAAAACATATGTCATATTGTCGATATTGTAGCTTACACACATTCAATATTGCACACTTTTTATCGTGCACATTTTTAATCCGCGAAAAAAGTTATCTTACAGATACAAAGCCCAACAATATAACATGTGTGGAGTTTCAAATGTATAAGCCTCAAAAAAATTAAATAGTGGGGATGTATTTATATAGTAGGAGAAAAAATGTTTATATTATTAAGTTACAAGTCGTTGACAACATCATGAAGCTGTACCCAAATAACATCACTAAAAATCCATTTTCTTCCGTACTTTCTTCAGTGTTTTTCTAATTATGGCCCACAAATTCAGATCAGGAGAATAGGCCCATAAACCATAATCGAAATATGAAAAATTAATATTAAAAATGTAAAATATTTACTGTTTTATGAATAATAAAGCAACATTTTTAAAAAATATATGTTTCAGTAAAGAGTTATAGAGAATTTAATATTTCGTTACGTCACGTACACTCAAAATTATTCTATTGGCCAGAAATTTGAAAGTTGGCCTTCCCGCGAGAATGGTGAGAATACAAGAAAGATAGGTAGATTAGGTTCGGCCAGGAGACGTGTCTCTCAGCGCCATTGTTTTGTCAAACTTTTTTGTATAACACTCAAATATAAAATAAATACTATAAAATTGATAAAAGAATATAATTTTTGTTTGTATTAGGTTAAATATTAACGAAGTATGATTGACAACATGGAAAATAATACTTTTATATTAAACACATTATAAAAATTGCGTGTACCTGACGTCACGATCGCATTCCAAAGTTTTAAAAATTCATTTATCGCTTATTACAAGGAATTTTCACATCGGATTTTCAAGAATCGTCATTACTTCCAATGAAGTTTCATAAAATAAAATAAAAAAAAAATGGTTTATGGGCCCATTCTCGGGTCATAAGCAGGGCATGTAACCGAAAAAAATACTGGTTAACGGTTAACCCTTATAGAGAACGTTATAATAATAACGGTTTTAGTTCGAAAACCGATTTAAACCGGTTAATATATCGGTTAAAAAATTAATTTAAAACAAATATAAAAATTTAATTAAAAAAAATACAATTAATTAAAAAAAAAAAATTACTATTTAAAAAATATAACAATTTAAATAATGAATATTTACAAAAATTCCCAGAATACCTTCAGAAAAACGCAGGTCACTTTTCAATTGTCATATACCTATTATCTAGTTATTAGGTATATGTCAATTGTAAACTTGCCTAATGCTGACAAAGAGACTACCTCTAAGGACTACCTACTTTTATGACTCTCCAATAAAATGGAAAAAACTGTCGTTACTCATATTCAAATACAAATGATAACACAGAAATAAAGAAAAATTAAACATTTTTCGTGCTAAAAATAAAGGTTAATGTTCGCTAAAACCGGTTTTTTTTTTTGGTTAACGGTTACCCGTTTTTTCTGCCTTAAAAATATCGATTAAAATTACGGTTAAAGTTCGCAATTTCGTGTAGCACCTCAGCTTACCATGGAAATGTTGTACCCGTGACTGAATACATAGTATATCAAGTATCTAATATATTTATATTACCATTGTTATTAATTTGATAAAGTTTCCTTATAACAACAGGAAAAGAAATATAAATAATTATAAATAAGTCAAATTGACAATTGTATTTTATAATTTTATTATTTAAATATTCAAGTAATTTTTACAACATATAACGGCTAATACAGCTACAGACGATTAGTGAAGTAGGTAATATTAATGTGAAAAAATGTTAAAGTAAGATTCATGGAATTATAAGATTATAGAAATTTACCAGTGATTTAAAAATCCGAATTGACAGAAACATTAAATAAAAACAAAGTTTATCATTTTCATCTACTCGACACTTGCTACCGCTGGCAATTGGAATTAAAAAAAAATCAACAGCAATCAGTTTCCAAAATGGATCTAAAACTTTTATAAACAGAAATAGTTGACAGGAATCACTTTTTTGTCCATTAATCGATATCACTTTTAGATTTTTATATATCAGAACAAAACAGACTCTGTGAATTCGCCCTTTTTGGTGCAAGGCTTAAATAAAAAAGGAATATTTTTTTTTTACTTTTATTATTTTTCTAAAACAAAGTCTTACAGTTACATTATTGAAAACAAATATACACTTAAGTAGAAATGAAATTAAAACAATATCAACATTGCACTAACAAAATATCAGACATTCTATACTACAATTAAAATTAATCAAAAATCGGTAACAAAATTATGGTTTACATATTTAGTATTAATAGTTTCCTCTCATTACTTGCTTAATGCTTACCATCATATATTGATTTTGAGGTACACACAAAATAAAAACTTTATATACATGGTATAAATCTCTAATAATAGCATAAACTAACACACTTAAATAGTGAATACTGTATACTAAGTTATTAACGTACAAAAATATTTGACTTCAACTTTTCTTATTGTATACATCGCTGCTGACAAAAATATATATAAAGGCCAACTTTTTTCTTACTTTCGATTAAATCAAAATTATTGTTTTGGTTTCCTTCACTCACAATCAGTGCTAAAAGTAATTTATCACATGAAACAAATAAACGTAAATGTGATGTTTAATAACAAATGGAACATTATTTACATATTTACAACTTCGACAAATACTTATGAATGTAACTGGTACTGATCGTGTTCATTAAAATTATTCATAATCCTATGGCAAAATTAAAATTAGTTTTAACATCCACGATGCATAAAAGAAATTATGTACATAAAATTTAGAGCAACGATTTATAAAAAGACTAGAAGGCGATCTGCGATGAAACAAACATTAATCAGGAATGCATGGAATTCCAAGTACGACTAATAATTGTGATTTGAAACCACAAACACCCGTTTCATCCACGCTCCGTTTTATAAGATAATAATGAACTTAAAATAATAATGAAAATTAATCAATGAATAAATTAAGCTTGCTCCAAAATTGTGCAAATAATATCATAAATGCGCTCATACATATGTCGGAGACATAAGTGCAGTCTCTAATTTACGTAACCTTAGGCACAATCTTATCTGAAATATGTTTAAAAAATTATTTCAATATTTACCTTTACAAAATTTAATAAAATTAACCTTAAATAATTATGCGCAGACATACATGCACTCAATTCAGTCAACTTTTAGTAATTTACTAAATTCTTCTTGTTGCTTTTCTCTCCATTCTTTCTTCGGTTTCATTCTCTTCAACTGACCATCCCTAGAATTAAATAAAATAACACTGTATTAGCAATCAACAAAACAAAATATTTTCGAATTTAAATTAAGAACAAAAGTCATAATTTTTACAAAGAGATGAGATTTGATATGGTAAGCTTAGAAGAATTTTATTCAAATGATGTTAATTTTTTTAGTAGTAAAGTAAACAGAATTTATATATATATATATTTTTTTTATTGGGAACAAGGAAATTATTTAACAATATAACAATTGAGCCTTAAATTCCAACAATACAAAAAAGCCGGTTATTTATAGCATTCAGTCGTTAACTACGGACGCATTTCGCTCTTATTGAAGCTCATCAGCGTGGTTTAACTACAACTCGCATGGACGCCGACTACATTCGGGGCATCAGAAGACATTTTCCTTAGCGCAGCATTCTTGTACATCAGTAATAAAACACTTATTTTACCTCCTTCAATTTTTAAGTAACTGACTTTTACCCTAAAATAGGTGAGTTATATTCATAAAAATATTACTAGTGAATCACTCGCATGAAAGAATCTATGTACATAAATTTTCATTTTAAAATTCCCAGTAGTACAGCCACAATTACAGATTGACTATAAACCAATAGAAATCCATATAACTGGTAATATATACCAAAGTATCTGATACCCTAAAGATGATCTAGCTCAGCCGGCCGGAAATTGGAGCACGCTTTAGCAGAGCACATTGTGTTCTGGTTTAACTTGGGTCACGAATTAGAGCACTCAGGTAAGTTTTCTCTAATTCTAGGTCTGCTGAAACCAGAGCAGATTTAGCAGTTCTGTATTGTGCTCTGGTTTTAGTGGGTCAGGAACTAGAGCAATCTAAAGTGTTCGTTCTAGTATTTCGTTTTTCTTGTAATTTTATGGCAATCGCTCTTTAAAATTCTCAAAGGTAAATGGCCAAGAGACGTTGTGGTTGGCGAATTATGTTACCACTTTGTTTTAATTGTAAATTTTAATGTTGTAAATTTTGATTAATACTTTTGTAAAGCCTTGCGCTTCGGTGATTACATTGGTCTAACTCAGGGTTGGCATGTTTAAAACAATTATGTTTAAAACAAATGTTTAAAACATGTTTTAAACATTTCTTAAGTTTAAAACACTTTTGTTTTAAACATGTTTACAACTTGTTTTAAACAGATGTTTATTTGAAAAGGTGTTTAAAACAGATTCTTAACTGTTAATTTCTATTGAGTATTGATCTAAATTTCTAGGAAAATAATTAATTTTTAATTTTGCTTTTAAAACACAAAAACTTATATTTTATTCTTTTGTCAGTAGCAGACATAAAGCAAAAACGATACATAAAGAACGCTATAACTGTAATATAAATACACATATTTTTTCAATCTTCATCTTCCAGCAGTTTACTTGTATTGTATGCTCTAATAATGCTAACTTATTTCGCCGCCTTTTCTGTGCCTAACCTATTCCGTAATTTAGGATGCACTAAACCAGAAGTTGAAAATAATCTTTCAATTCCTGCAAATGAAGCTACTGCCGTATGGAGTTGAATACACAAATCAAATAATGAATTGAAGTTTGCGCCTGATATTTAATTATATATAGGACATGGCATCATGATAGTATGAAGCTGCGTACTCTAATGCCTCTTCTAGATGTACTTGCTTTAATTTCTGGCCTCTAAATCGATGACCTAGTAAATTGGCTAGGTAATGAGCTGGAGTCATGGCCATATTCAAACGCTTTTTAAAACAGCTTATTTCAAATTCAGAGAATTTTTCTCCTTCAACTTGTTGTAGATTTAACCATATTTCAGTAGTTTCGCCTATACTACACGTTTCACTTTGTACTTTGTTCAGAGCATTATTAATTTTTTTCTTTTTTTTTACGTGAATAATTTTGTACTTTTGTTTTTAATTCAAGATCTTGAATTTTCGCACATATATTTACATTGATTGCAATACGATTTTCTGTGCATACTTTTGCCGGAATATGCCAGTTTGGTGCGTGGACATCGTACAGGCGCTAAAGTTTGAGCCGTACCGTTTAAAGCCAGACATCTACCGATATAAAAAAAACATTTCTGAGTTTAAAACATGTTTAATTTTGTTTTAAACATGTTATTTTCACTATTGTTTAAAACATGTTTAAAACATTAAAAATATGTTTAAAATATAAAAAACATGTTTTTATGTTTTTTTTTTTAAAAAAACATGATTTTTGCCTGATCTAACTACAGAAACTTATGTCTCTTGTCGATTTACCTTTGAGAATCTCGAAGGGAGATTGCAATGTAAACACACACCAGCTAAAGTTACTTCATGTTGATGAGTTCCGATAAAAGCGAAACGCGTCCGTGGTTATCGACGAATGCGAAGCCCCGTATTCTGTAACTCAGTGGTTAATTTTTAAACAATTGCTAATTTTATTTTCTCCAATAAAAATATCACGAATGACGTTTGTTTTTATTTGTCAAAAATTTTAGCAACTTGTTAAAAATTAACCACTGAGTTACAGAATAGATCTAATGTTTATTTCTTGTTACCTATTCTTTTTTATATTGTTGGGTTTTTAAGTCCCAATAGTACTATTGTTAACAGTTATTTATGCAAATAATTTCGGACTAATAATCAGATTTCCTGAAAAATTCTTGTTTACTTTTTATATAGTAGAGATTTTTTTAAAGCCTACATACTCTTTACAATAGTGTTTCTCAACTGTATTTGTATTTTACTGATCCGTAGGATACTGTTTTTAATGACCTTTTATTTTATTTAAAAAAATATACCTTCGGAAATAATACTCATTACTGACTACGGTACGTTTTCAGTTGAGAAATATTGATTTATAGTATAAAACTTTAGCTTAAAATTGTTGATAATTAAAAACAAAATAATTTAAAATAATTTTTGTTAAATATTATAGCGATTTTAACGTTCACTATTTCACTACACTATTATTTTCTATTTTGACTTACCACATAAGGTCCACTAGACCTCCCTGTTTGGCAATTACTCCTTTCACTCTATTTGCGAAATCTATCGCACTCTCTCCTTCTTCTTGGTACATAGGTGGAAGATACCATACTTCACAAACGATGGCCCAACTCGTCATCATCATGTAGAGATACTGCATCATGCTATATTTACTGCTGTTCCAAAATGCGTCACCGAATTTCGGATCGTACTTAATCGCTACTGGATATATCACGCTTCCTACTTCAAAACTGCCTTTCTTGAACTGCATGACAGAAGTATTGTTGATGCAAGTGCCCTCAGGGAAGATTAGAATTGGTGGGTTCTTTGGATTCGAGACATGCATTTTTAATCTACAAAAAAAAAACATTTTAAACGATAAATTAGGATAACTACATTAATTTAAATAGGCTTCGTAAGCAAATTTTAATTCATATTACAATTCCAAACATAATTAATCGTAATTAATAACTTCACAAAAAATATCTAGTGTAAATACGTACATGAGAAAAAAATCGGAAACCTATATTTGCAAAATATTTATCTTAAGTAATTATTGATTAACATAGAACAATAGGAAAAACGTATTATATTTATATTCTTCATCTATTATAGAGCTATAACAACACCCAAACAAATTCGAATATAGCTCATTCGAGTGCTGTTATAGCAAATACAATTATTTTTTTTAGGTTGTTAATATCATAATAATGTAATAAAATACTTTTTATATAATTTTAAACTTTTAAATTATGTAAGCAAAAGGAAACAGGTAAGTAATAATAGATAGAAAAGAGAAAGATGTCATAGATGGTTGATGTTAAAAAATTCTATTTTTTATATGAAAAGAGCAATAAAGGTGCAAAGTATCCCATTTTACAGTAACTGATTTCTCTGTCCAAAGGCCTGGATCAGTCCACTAAGCTTCGTGATTTAAAAGTGAAACGACAATTACCACAGTTGTTTAAATTAGTTAATTACAAGGAAATTATTTATTCTTTTTATATTTTTTTTTATTATTTCTGAATAATGAAAAAGGATATTTTTAATAATCAGAATCACACAAAAAAAATGAAGTGCAACTATACCTGTTTGCAACTGCATGTCTGTCTTTAACTTCCGATCGTTCAAACCAAATATGGGGAGATGCTCGAGCTAAAGCTCTTTGTAAAATTCCTAAAAATCCACCGTGTCTTTGTCCAATCTAAAGAAATAATTATTAGTTTTTATCAGTTCAATAAACAAACATTTACATTCTAATAAATAATATTTAAAAACTTAAAATTGTGTTCAAAAATTAAAAAGAATGTAAATGTTGCACGCTGAAAGAAAATAGAACGGTAACATCAAAAATAATAAAAGTAAAATGAATAAAAATGTATGTTAGCATGGAAGAAGAAACTTAGTCCACACAGAAAATGATAAAGCAAAAGCATGTTCTCATATGATAAAAAATAAAATAATTAAACCAAACACACACTTTCAGTTTTTACAACCTACCAGCGAGTAACTATTATCACACATTAAAACCAGTACATCTATAGGCGAAGTGTGATTCGCCACACAGATTCCATTCTTCGGTCGATTCTCTATGTTGTGGTATGTGATATCGGAGGACAGCGCCGTCGAGAGGAATCCAAAGCACATGATGGACACATGTCGATTCAGCCACGACTTGAAATCACCTTCGGGCACATAGCCCACCAGCGCTGTGCAGAGAGTCAGCCACAATACCTGCAAAAGCACTGGCCGCTTACAACACAGACAAACACTCCACAAAACTCTCCTGGATACAATCCTGTACAGCTTAGACAGATACAGAAGCACCCAAAAGCAGCGATGGAACTACAGGACGAAATTACAGACGCCGTTTTCATCATCATTCATTTGAAATATAATTAAAATAAACAACATTATCAATAATCATGCCATTTCATATTTCGTTTATACGCAATATACATACAACAATCATCCCTTTGCATCCAAACCCAACATCCGTTTCAATGATTATTTCTTTTTGAATAATGATGAAACTGACTGCTCTGTATCCAATAGTATCAAGGATCATCTACTGCTGGTGAGAAAGACATAGACAGATAGACAGACAGACAGAAAGCACATCAGAGCTGGCGTAATGCGTGAGTTCCCCGATGACGATGATCCATGAGCTCCAGTTGTCCGCACTCACCAAAGAGAAGCAGGACTCGGTGGACAGGAACAAAACGTCGATAGGCGTGGTGTGGTTAGCCACGCACACGCCACCTCTGCCAGGCATGTATTGCTTGTTATGAAAAGTTATAACAACGGAAAGAGACCGCGCCAGAATGCGAAAAGTCATAACGAAAGCACGTTTGTTAATCCAGCGTTTGATTGAACCGTCAGGAATTAAACCGATCACAGCTGTGGAGAATACCATCCAAACTACCTGTTAAAAATCAGCTTTATATTATTTTGCACCAAAACCAGAAAACATTTTGTTAACTGCAAAAGCTCGGAAAAAACTGTACAATTTTAGTGAAATTTACAACCAACAGAATAATACATAGCTGTAATCGAAGAATTTATTTTAGATTTATAAAGAAGAAAGAGAAACATTTTTTTAGAAATAAAGTCAAGAAAATATATACAGATGAAATAACAAACCAAAGAATAGGTATATATAATGTAATTTTACGTTATATTAAAATTCAGTTGTATCAGAACTAGAAACGACAAAAATGTACATTTGATTAGATTATTGCGGGATTTTCCACATCAATTTTAACACATTTTGAAAATAATTTCAATAATTTGCTTAACAACTTAAGCGCACGTTATTGGTAAACAGACAATAGTTTGTTTATCAAAATATTCAAATCATTACTTTAAATTTACATAGAATTTATAAAAATTTAATTAAATGATTATTTACGCTCTATTTAAAAATATATAAGAGAATAACAATGAATGAATTTAAATAATATTTTTTTTAAACTTTATATACAATATCGGGAATATAATAAATTGAAATATTCCTTCTGACACAAAGTAAATCAATTAATTAATGTATATTAATTTCAATTATGATATTTGTTTAATAAGTTTAATGTAAAGCGCATTAATATTAAATTCCTTTGTGCATTGTAGCAGTAAATAAAATCAGTGTTATAAAGTAAATTTTATAATTTGTAAAAACAAACAATACGAAAATAGAACGTCATTTTGATTTGAAATGTAAATATCGTATTTAGCATTATGTTAGTCATTGGCGTTGAATATTTAAATATTATTATCTACTTACCCCAATGAAACATATTAATACCCTGAGTGGAAAAAGGAAGAAGTAGCGAATAAAGAAACCACACATCCAAATGACTGTGAGTTTCCATGATATGAACTCGTAATGTCTATTAGTCCGTGTAAGTAAATTCCAATTCTTAAGTTCTTCGGCTTCAAATCGTGAGGTAACTTGATCTTCTATGATTGCTTCGACCCCTGCTTTCACATAATCCAAACAATTGGATAATCGGAAGTCTTTTTCCTGCGCCTAGAAAAATAAGCACGTACATAATGAAATGTATTCTTGCAGAAAGTAGACTCTTTCGCAAGAGCTATTTAATACTAGTACTTTAATAATGTATATTTTAGAATGATATATGATTTTAAGCAATTTAGTATTAATTTGGAAATATGTACCTATATTACAAACACACATTTTATATACTCTAACTGATACATCAGTAATATAGATTAAAAGAACACCTAAAGTATCATTAATTTTATTATATGTTAATCATAAATTTTATTACTACTAAAAAGAATGTAATTAGGTTCATATAATAAAAATTCTTTATTACCCATTCATTTAACAGATTTTTACTTAATTATAAGAAAAAAAATCTATTTAATTAAAGGAAATATAATAAAAATGTTGTACTTTAATAAGAAAAAATCAACTGTGATCACAACAAAACTGTAAGCATTACCGTATATGTTTACTATACGATAAAAATATTTGTTTTTCTTTTTGATAAAAATTTTTATTTTCATATTTTACTACAATTTTCTCGAAATAATTATTTTCAAAGTATTTATCTGTTAAGAAATATTTTCAAAATATCTAAATAAATTGGCAAGTAAACTATCACTCCTAGCTGATAGATTTTTATCAAAAATGAACACTTCTTGCCAATAATGTCAGAAGCTTAAATATGAAGTTTTATTGAAGTCCGTTCAGCCTAATTTGCTCTACAGATGCACACATATACATCCGGAAGGTCCAACAGATATCATTTCAAAATAGACAAAACAAATTGTAAAGACTTTAGTTTTTTGATATTACGTTAAAGTCTCGAAATGACAAAATCGGTATAATTATTACAACCTTAGGGTTGCGACCAGTAAAAATAATAAAAATAACAGATTAAATTAAAATTATTGGCAGATACAGGGTGAGTCATCGAAATGCCCGTCTTCGATATCTCCGTTGTCGTTAGAAATACAGCATAAATTTATTAACAGAATTTATTCGACCACTTAAGGAGCATAACGTAAAATTATTTTCACATATACAGAGTGTTGCGTTACGGCTCAGCGAGAATTGTTTGCCTTTTTTTAAATGGAACACCCTATATATTTTACATTTTTTTAATTGTATTTTATTCTCCTATACGGACATATGAATGAATGTGAATACACGCATTGCTTTATAAACTGTAACTATACTCTATGTTCTCACATATTTTTTTTGAAATGTACATAGGTATGCAGGTGTTCAATAAAGCGAATCAAATTTACTCAATTTCAATTGGCTATAACTCGCCATTTTCAAATTGGACACATTTTATAATTCACTTGGGTGTCTTTTTGTATTATCTTCATATGTTATTAAGGGTATCTTATACCTAAATAATTTCAGAATTAAAAAAAATTTTTTTTTAAATTATTTATTCAATTATTGTATTTCTAACGACAACGGAGATATCGAAGACGGGCATTTCGATGACTCATCCTGTATATGGACAGATATACATATTATATTTTTAAATGTTATCGAACCTTAATAAAATATTTCAATAATTATTATGGCTTACATCGACATTAAGATTGGTTTTTTAATTTCAGTTTATACCGATTGTCATGTGAATTTCTAATTCCTAATCATACTGAATATTTTGATCGGCTGTATGACAGAAGCGCAACGTTCAGATTTTTAAACATTTCATAAGCGCACCAAAAGAAACGTAGCAACCAGTAAAATTTAGGAATTTAGTGTGTGTACTTCAGATTAGATCAAAACAGAAAGGTATGCTTCCAAAGCCTTCCTTTTTCGTTAGGTACCTAACCTTATCTAACCTAACATAATCTGACCTAACCTAAACTAACCTGATCGAATCTAACCTAACCTAACCTCACCTGACCTGACCTAACTTAACCTAATCTGACCTAATCTAAAACATACACAAACACACTCACACACCTACATACACCCTAAATAAAATTATTATGTATAATTGTTTTTTTGCCTATATTTGTGAACGTTCTTATCATTTCCGAAATTTTGTATCATAATGAACTGCTGGCTAACATGAAGCAAATTCAATTCGTACGAATTTAGGTCATGGATTTACAAACCTACTCGTAAACCTACTTATTCCAACTTCTACTCGATAAGAAAGATTCTATTATTCAATAAATAGTTACATCAAATTAGTTAATATATGATCATTTCAATTATAAACACTGGTGCGCTTATGTAACATATTTTGGTGCGCTTTTGTCATACGCCGATTTTTAATGTCTTGTGTGGTTCAATTAAAAAATCTTTATATAATCAAGGTTTTGATACCTGACATTAAGAGAACGACACCGGAAGTAAAGTTACTGGCGTCATTTATATTTTTTGCACATGTTTCCTAACAGATAAATATTCCGAGAAAAAAATTTTAAGAAAGTTATAATTTGATACATTTCTTTGAAATACAATAATTATTATATTTTACCATTTCAAGATTAGTAATTAAAAACGAATGTCCATATTATAATAAAGTATTTATAAAATGTTTTATCGTGATGGCCCTTTTACAGTTGGTCTATTTGGTTGTATGTGGAAACATGTAGAATAAATTTGACTGAACAGACTTTTTTCAAAAATACCACGTTTAAGATTTTGATATTAAAGGCATATGTTCGTCACCCGTCACCTTTTGGTAACAATCAGTTAATCGAAAATATAAATTTATTCTTGCCTTTTATATATTTAAAAAAAAAGATTTCTAGTGAAATAATGATCTCATTTTTAACAATTTAGTATAATAAAGAGATTCTTATTAAACGGAAGACGAAAAAATAATTTGAAGAAAGTTGCTGTAAATGTTAGAAAACTCTGACAAAATTTGCATAATATTATAGAAATATAAAAACCAAGTAATAATAAATAATACTCTGCGAATTTTCTACAATTAATTTTTGTACTGTACTACAGTAGTGCAATATTAAAAATTTCTAATCTCACAAAAGTAACATTACATTACTAACATTACGAAAATCCCAAAAAAATATGCGTTGTATAACAAATAATGATGATTATATATAACATAATATTTTTTGTTACCTGATTATTCTCTTCACTTTCTTCTTTCTGTGGAGATGTTTCTTTTTTACTATTCTGATTATTATGTAAATTTACATTTAGAGATGGATCTGGACCCAAGATTAAATTATCTCTACTAATTAAAGAGTTATCGTGCGGTACGACACCATTGGCTTGCTTCAACTCTTTTTTAACCGATGTTTGATTCGCATCGGTGTTTGGCACATCGGACGACTCGGGTGGCTCATCATCCTCTTCCTCATCTTCATCTTCATAATTTATTATTCCTCCTTTTCTTTTCTGTGCAACTTCTGCTCTGCCGTACTGAAATTAGTTCATATGTTAATATAATTATGTCATGACAATTAAATGATAAATTAAATTTGCTCTGTCCATTAGGAGTTACCATTAGGATTATTTAATTAAGACTAATCTAACATAAAAAATATGAACAGACATGATTTATTTCGATACCTATAGATTAATCGTTATTTTATTCAACAGCTTTGAGTACACATGACACCTTAAAAGTTACAATATTTTCAGGGTCGGCAAGTTTCTTCCATCATGGTTTAAACAACTGATTAAAACCGAGAAAACCATCCTGGTTAAAATAAGTTTTAGCACAAATGGTTTTTATTTCTAAATGCTATTGTTTAGTTAGTAAAATACAGAATATTTTAAATACATAAAAAATACCTTTCATACCTGATCTCGTAAAGAAACTAACTCACATATGCGAAATAAAACATTTGCCCGTACATTAGAAAGATTGTTCTATATTTTTTTACATATGCATTGTAGTATAACAAACATTTTTTTTTTATATTTTGCTTAAATGTGTATTATACATAAAGCAGATTGGAATACCCATAAAAAAATAATAAAGTACAATGCAGTAGTAGTTAATTTACATTTATAAATTTACCATAAAAATTGCATATTACCGATAATAAATTGAATAAACATAACATTAAAATTGAATCAATAAAAATGAATAATTATAGCGTCATTACGTAAAATGTTTAAAAAATTCACTAATTGCAATTACCACTTACTGTAAGTTATTATAATTTAATGTTAGTGATTACAATAATTAGAAATCACCAATATGTCAATAAATAAACATAAAAGTGAAATTACATAAACTGCTGAGCAAAGTTTGTATTAAGCTAATAAAAACATATAGATTGAAAAACAGAATAACAAATAGCAATCATATTTATGTAGCTTTGTCGACATTAACGTTATCCTGAGAGATCACGCCATTACTTCCTACCGGAAAAATTTATCAGATGTAAATTTTAAATTGCAGACCTGATGTACCTAACAATTACTGTAAAACAAGTGTCACACTAATCTATAAATATATTTATTACAATATATTGTACAGTGAAGTAAATACTTCCATTTACCAATTCTATGGACTATTTAAAAACAAATAATAAATTTAATAAAAAGGTGACAAATATGTAAAAAAATATTTTTTTAGTTTACTTTTTACCGGCCGTTTCACACAACATATACCTACATAGAGACTAGAACATTACAAGATTTTAATACGGGGGTAGTTTGATAAGTACGATTAACGAGACACAACTGGCTGCGCTATTGAAAATATTTCGTCAGCATCATGTTTCTTCATCTGTTACAAGAACAAATGCAAGTAAAATTATTGTGCCTGAAGTTACATATTGTGAATTTAACTGTGCGATAGAATCAACCAGTGAACGTCGGAAGAAATTTTTGCAAGTTGGAAAAAAGAAAGTTCATATCGTCAAATTTCTTAAAAGTAAAACCGCTATGCAGATCAAAGTCGAGTTAGACGGTGTTCTTGAGGACGCTTTACTAACTTTTAGCACCATTCACAAATGGGTGACTGGCCAGTGGTAAAGCGTGATATTTTGAATAAGGGAAGCACAATGAAGTAAAATCCAAAACTATTAAAAATATATTTTATTGGAACACCGGTAGTACGTATTTACAAAATGTTAATATTATTATTTTTCCTTCTCTCTGATTGATCAACTTAAACTAACTACAGTAATTAAAATATATATATATATATATATTTATATATATATATATATATATATATATATATATATATATATATATATATTAATTTAATAAAACTAAAATAGAACAATTAAGTTTTTAAATTGTTTCAATATTAAAAACACAAACAAAATTATAAAAGAAATAAAATTGGAAAAACAGGTAATAAAGGTGAAATTACAAAAATTGAATGAAGTAGTTATATTGTTTCGCTAACAATACTGTAGTACTCCGTTATTTTTAACTATTTCATTATGTTTCTCAATGTTTTTCTTTGTGGATTATTTTATTGCATATCAATCCTTGTTGTACCAAATTATTTAAATATTATCTCTTTTTTTATTACACAATAAATAATGCTAGCAAAATAATTGCAATATTGGCTTCTCGTATCAAAATTTATTGTTACATTAACAGCCTTTTTTTACTTACAGTTTTGGAAGATTTTACTTCTGGCATAATTCTACCACTGTTAGTAATTTTTTTACCATTAAAATTTAGCGTAATTTTAATTTGCGACTTATATCATTATTGTTTTCCATGATAATAGCTAAACTAGATACAGGGTGAAATTGAAAGTTGGGCACATGGTTGTTTCAGGTACCAAAATATAGTAAATAACAAAATTTTATTACAAAATAAAATATGGTTCTCAAGTTACAGCACAAAGTAATTTAATGGGATTACACTTATTTTTTATGCCCATTCGATAGTGTATTTTTAACTGAATTCAACCATGTAATACTTTTATATACTTACATTACAAAAAAAAAAATGTCGTGAAATTTAAATAAATTACAAATAGTTATTTTCGCGCCTCCGTTTCATTATGATTAGTATTACAGAACCCAAACTCTCTGTTTGCAGGCCTAGGCCGGCAAAATGTACAGATGCCAACTTAAATATTTTAGCTTTACGTTCTGTCAAAATATTCAATTTTATTTTATTGAAAATATAAAACATTAATAAAAACAATTATTTTTGATTTATTATTCATATTATACTCGTCTTGTATGATTATGATTACATTAATTGTTAAAAAATATCAATTCACATTCGTTTTATTTTTTAGGTTAGAACAAATGTCACTAATTTTTTGAATAAAACAAATGAATGTATATCCATGTGAATCGAAAATGTTACCAACATAAAATTTTAAGTAGTAATAATATTTCTTTAATAAATTAAAAGTGTCATCGAAGCAAAAAGATCTTGTGTATCAGACGCCCAGAATTTTTTTTTGCGAGAGTGAGCTTAGTTTGACAAGCCGAGCTGAAAGCGAGATCTCGCAAAAGTTCAGTTTCTGGATTTGTGATACAAATAACTATTGTATCACTAGTCAAGAAATATAAATAAAAAATAGTGGTTTTAATTAACGTTTTACATTTTCAATAAAATAAAAATTAAAAAGCCGACAAACAGAGTTTCTGGACAATTTTTAGCATAAAAATCAATTTTAAGTCGTTTAAGGGAACATATTCGACAACGACGGTCAGTGCTATAATAAATGTAAATGTCACTAAAATCGCTAATGCTTCAAAATTCAAATAAACTCAATTTTCTTCGGCGTGGTTAATGTTGTTTCACATTTATTTTTGTGATTCATTGTAGTATGTTTCTTCGCATTACAATCAATAAATACTAATATTTCAATCAAATTAAAAAAGAAAACATAATTAATTTTATTTTCGTTTATTTAAATTTACCGCTTGGTCAGTCAAGAGACGGAGCTTACATGCGCAAGTAAATCTGACATGTAACAGAATATCAAAGATGCCGACAGAAAATACTGTATATACGTTTTATTCTGTGCTATGGTAGCCACAGTTGATGTTTTGTTGTACGCATGATCATTTGTATAAAAAGTTAAATGATGAATTAATTAATTTTTCTTCCTCTAGTGATTAACGACCGCTCAACTACAAAGGTTGAAGTTGAATGAGGGTGATACGTTGTAATAAAAAACACACATACATTTATGTATATCCATGCCTCTACGGGATTCGAATCCCCAAGACGAGTTAGAAGTGGACGCGTGATTGACTTTTTATTCACGCTCACCTCCAAACAAGGTTAATAAAATCACGCTTTGCTCACGCAGACCAAAGACCAAACTGGGAAAAATATACGATCACGCCCGTGGGTTTTTGTTTATTTCTCAATTCCTTAGTTTTTTTTTTTAATATTTATTTCTAATTTATTTGCCAAATATGAATTGTAAGCAAAACAAATCAAAACATTGCGATATAAATTAAATTACAAAAAGTACATTTTATATTAAAGGCGCAAAGTAGGTTATTGATGAATAGAACAATAGGGATCGACATTTTTTAAGAAACTATATCTAATTTGAAAATGATATGTAGTTTTAGAAAGTCTTAACTGTTATTTATTAAGCCGTAATAATTTTTAAAATATTCTGTGACGTATATGTTAAGCCAATTCTGTACTAACAGTGGAATTCGCAATAATTTCAATTATATAAATAGGTTATCTCACTTACATAAAATTTTAAATTTTTGATTACATTGATTGCAACGTAAGTTCCGAGGTAAGTACTAAAAAAATATTAATTCCATGATGAAAAATATGTCTATGTTAAATTTTAAATTACTATTAAAGGTTGCAAAGTATTGAAACTGTCTAATAATGGGACCGCAAAATTACGAGATTGTTATCTTGTAAAGCTGCATTCACATTAAAATAATTAACAGACTCACTTCTACATAATCGTCATTGACAAATTCAAATATTTAATACCGTTCACAACGATCTACTTAGGCGATACACGTTAGTGTAATCAGTCAAGATTTTACAATCTCAAAGTTTTTCTCGTGACTTATTACGTATAACCTTAAAATATGGTTGCTTGGCACTATTGTTCTTATTACTATTACTATTAGTCTATCCACAGACCCTTAATGTTTAAAGATGTCATTAGTGCCTAACTTCTTAAACCTGTTTTAATAGGGAACGGTTTGTAAGGTAACGTATTATATTATGTATTAACTAAAATTGGGTTTGTTAATTATTTCATTATGAATGCAGCTTTAGTCGAAAAGCTGCTAGGTGGCGAAGTAGTAGTCCGAACTGTGTTTTTCTCCACGTTTAGAATTTTACGCACACCGGTACTAGAATTATTTACAAATTTTTGAAAAAACAATATTTTGTACGAGTACTATTCATTTTAAAATTTTACTTATGATATTCTAGTCACTAGAATCTAGTGCATATTATCTACACAATATTTACACAAATGTCAACTTGACAAGCATGTTCTTTCATTTGCTACTCTGTTGCTATTTAGCTATTTAGTCTTTTGGTTCGTCATGAAGAGAGGTAAATTCAAGGGACAATATTTTCAAAATATTTTTTTCGAAATCGGACATTGCATGAGTAGGTAATTAGAAAAATAGTATATTTTTTACGAATAACATATCATAAAAAAATCAGAAATTAGTGAAAAACCCAATTGATCTATTTCAATAGTTATAAAAATTTATAAATATATTTCAAATAATTTTTGTGTTCCTTATACTAATTAGTTAATTTGATCATTTGTAAGATTTGTTTGTTTTCTTAGACATTCTTAAAATACTTTTTAGATTTTTAGGGGGAGGGGAGTGTTTGTCAGCAAATATGTTGACATGGACGCTAAAAATGCTAACTACGCCACTGACCAATGATCCAACGGTGGAAATAAAAAAATATCAAAATAATATATTATTTTTACACTACATTTGTGACGTGAGACATAATATAAATCTTTTTTAAGTATTTTTATCGTAAAAGTAAAATAAAATGTAACCTACTTAGCTAATTTTAAAATAAACAGTTGACAGTTTACACATTGTGTAATGCTAAATCAAAATATTTTTTATTAGCAATACAATAATCAAGTATATTATTTGTTAAGATAAATTTGCAAAATATTTATATTTATCTTTATTGACCTAGAATATTATTTTTAATTGTTCATGTTTATCAATACTCAAAATTATCATAAATTGATCCGTATCATAATGATACATACCACTCAGCAACACGAGTCACACATATTATTTGTGATTATTAACTAATAATCACGCAAATTATTTGCGAAATAAGTTTTGCAAATTGGATAATAACGTGCATTGTGCATGAGTGCATGAGTATTTAATAGTTGCGAACTGTTAGTAACAGCTGATTAATTAATAAATATTTTTATCAAATTTATAAAGTATTAAAAAAGAAAATAAGAACAATATAAATGTCAAAATAATAATTAAAAACATTACATATACATTTATTTATTAGATTAAGGTAATTACAATTAGAATTAATAATATAAAGAAAAATTATATGTAATCTCCAAATGACTCGTGAAAAAACTGTTGTGATCAGCAGATCAGCATTTTATTTCCAGCCACACGTCATTGTAATTTTTAGATCATACTTTTATTTAAATTGTTAGTTTAATATAAGTCCCAATATTTATTGTATTCTCATATCATATGATTAACTCAATTATTATCAGATATATTTCCACAACGTATTAAATTAATTGTTTATTTCATAGTAACTGCTAAAAAGATCTTTAATTTTGAAACAAAAAAATATGCAAAAATAGTACCTATATTGTGTTACTAAGAGTAAAAGTGACATTTTGTGTGGCGAGCATGGAAGTTTGCACGACGAGCGAAGCGAGTCGGACAATTGCATTCGAGGCACACAAAGCACTTTTACTCTGAATAACACATTTTATTTTTTCTTAAAACGTAGAAATTTTAAAAATTAATTACTATTTGACGTTTAATATGTAGGTTACCTGTCAGTTATTCATAATTTTCAGTAACTTTATTCTTAGATTATCTAGTTTTTATAGTGACATTTAGGGTGATATTACAGATTTCTATTGTACAAGTTACTTCTTATTGGCTGGTTCTACATACGGCGGCGAAGAAATTAAACGGTGGCTAGAATAAAAAATTATATTACGGCGGCATAGAAATTAAACTTCAACCTTGTCAATCACGTCACAGAAGATGTCACTTTTATGACGTTTGAAGAAAAAAGTATTTATTCCAATATTTTTTGATCTCATGTATTTGAATTTTGAAATAATCAATACACATATGCAAGTATAATAGTTAAAAAATTTAAAATTAAATTGTGTGAACCCTAATGTGCTTAATCATCAAAAACTTAATATGGGATATTTAGCAAGAATACGACAGCTCCCTCTAAATTTATAGAACGTAGAACATAAAAATTAATTTCTCTCCCTCTCGAAATTTATACTGATAATTCAAATATAAAGAAAGCCAAAGAAAAAACAATTTTATCGTATTGACAGCGGATAAGAAGGAGGGTAACTTTTTGCAACTGACGTTATTTATCTTTCTTCTAGCGACCAGATCAAAATATAAACTACTTTTAGTGACATTTGCAATATTTGTCGTTAAATTATCTCGCCGAATTACACTCTTGTATTTTCTTTTCCTCCAATAAATTTCAATTTGACAACCTGACTTTGTAAAATAAAATCAGTATTGTGATTTTATTAAAACAGTTTTTGATGTCAAATTACTAGATAACAAGGTTTCGTGATTTAACAGAAATTTATCTGGGCAAAATAAAAAGCTCTTATGTAATTATAGTTGATAAAAAATCATAGTAGCTTTGTTATATTGAAAGAAAAACTACTATTGTACGACATATAAATAAGTAAAAATTATAAACACTAAGGGCCTAATATGTACAGGATATTTTACAAAGTACGGATTCAACAAGCACTTAAAAAAATAAATTATTATAATCCACAAGTAAAAAAAAAAAATAATATCGTAATTTAGCAATATTTCGAGATTTTAAAGATGTCCACAAATTAAAGTAATTACTTTACTTTAAGGCTATTTTTAGTGATGTCCAGGGCCGGTTTTAAGAGAATTAGCGCCCTGTTTGAGATTTTAGATTGCGCTCTTATAAATTAAAAAACATATGCGTATATAATTTAAAATTTCCGAAAATCAAGCAGAGCAAAAAATCCATTCACGAAATTGAAGTAAAACCGGAATAAAACTTTTAAAAACCCTAATAACGGGTAAAGATGAACATTTTTATATAATTTTTTTCAATGGTGCCTCCAAATTTTTGGAACCCTGTTTGAGGAAATAGTTCGTAAACCCCTCGAGCCGATTCTGGTTATATCTGCCTGTCCATCCTTCGCAACGATTTTACGAGATGAACTGAAGTTTTTGCATTGGGTTTTGAGTATTTTTAGCGTGAATGTCTTTTTATTTGTCCGTCAGGATGTACCTACACGTTGAATGCAGGAAACCTTGACTTAGGGTATTAATCCGGGAAATCAGTTTTTGCTGTTAGCATCTGTCCCGCTAAATAGGTGTATGTGATACCGTTGATAAGATTAATTAATTTTGTATCTAGTTAGCAAATGTCATGGAATACGACTTTTTTAACTGAAATATTTGATAAAATAAATCGTATTTTGGCAGTTGTCATTAATATTTATAGACAATTTTTCGCGACCGAAATATTGTGTCAAAATCACTAATAGTAATCAATTGATCAATAATATTTTAATTTATTATTATTGTGGAAAAACTCTTTAAAGTAATCAAATCAGTTCTTTGATTACAACAAATTCAGTCATATTTTTCGTTGATTATCTCAACTATTTTGATGGTGGTAGCATAGTATGCTAAGCATACACGTTTAGTTGTGACTAGTGACAGTCGATTCGGTGGTAGCTAAAATTGATTTTTTTTAATAATGTACTTTTTCCACTACTAACCTAGACACACACTATTATTAACCTTTATTTGACATGAGAAATTGTTTTTCATTACCGTTTACTTGTTAACTATGGTCATCTATAGTTTAATAATAAATTATTATTGACCTAGGTCAATAATGAAAACTGCCACTTTTAAGAAAAAAACTCAAACCTTCAAATCAAAATATTATTTGACCCATTAAACTCACGAAAAGTATAAAATTACGGATATACAATTTAAATTTGCCATCAAATTTAAATAAGTAAGGGTCGGTTTTTCCATATTTTGATGCGATATTTTTCTATTAACCGATGGTCAAGGTAACCGGCACTTTGACCAGAGATGAAATAACAGGCCCTTATAATAAAATAAAAATAAATCGAGTATCCAAAGAAAGGTTAACAAACTGAAACGTCAGATATAAAAATAAATGCAGCCTACTTCATTTTTGTGAATATTAAGGAAGAAGTAAATATTCATGTCAAATTCTTTATTTTTATCAATTTACTTTTAAGTAGGATTGGGATTTAAATGTTAGTAGTAAAAAAATAGTACATATGTATTACTACGATTTAGAACACCAGTTTTGACCAGCACGTTATGTCCCATAGATGAGGTATAACATAGAGATATGGCATTGCCCAAATATATTGTCGAAAGATCTAAGGTTTAAAATCGCTTGCAGCCAGCTGTTTGAGAACAGTGGACCAGTGGAGTAGTTATATAGAAAACTCAACCAAAAAAATAATGAGGATAGGTGACAAAACACTATGACCAATATTTCGTTCCTCTAACTGTAAGTGTGCACTACTCAGCTGGCGGATTGTTCTCACGCAGCTGACTGTTAGGCGATTCTCGACCATACATCTTTTGCTTGCTCAGTAGTACGTAAGTTATAGGAGTGTGGCATATCTCTCTGTTATACCTCATCTAAGTTATGTCCCATGATTGCTTCGCACCTCGGGATACAACTTGGCACTAGGTCAATAATGATAGTCTTCTCAACCTTGCTGTATAATATACTATTGTTTCTATTCTATTTACCCTATCAAACAAAATGCAGCGAAATTTATTATTTTTTCGTAAACAGCTGATTATTGGCATATAAAAATTGCAAATTAATTGTAGTAAAATCTTATTTAGATTAAAAAAGAATAAGATATACAAATAAAAATATCGTAAATAATCCTTAAAATAAATGAAAACAAATTCCTACGTTTACGTGCTTTTCAACCAGATTGTGAGCGTGGGAGTTCTATTTATAGACTGAAAAGTGTGGGGTGTAGGTGATAAAATTAATCTTAAACCGATCATTGATCTCTACTCTATTCATTTATGAAAAAAAAACTCTTCAAATTATTGCGAATTGTGATTACGAATAAGAGATACAATATTTTAAATTAACCAAACCACTAACCATAATGTCCTGGTTTCAAAGATACGGAAGTATATAACCTCAAAGTTTTAAAATGATTCAGTTCATTCTACTGTTCGCTGAGTCTCAACGTCTCAAGCTCCGGTTCTAACAAGAAATGAAGTGACTCCTTCAGTGCCTTCTTAACTTTAGCTATGAGTTCCTTTTGAGCTGTCTAGTGAATATCATCTACGAGCCCTGTCTCGTATAAGTTCACTCAGTTGCTATACAATTTGCTTAAAATCTTGAAAATTTCATTGTGTTTATGATGTAGCAGCGTTTATGATGTGGCAACAATATTTTTACCAATTTTTAATGGATTATTTATTTTTTATAAAATAATTCGGAGTTTCAATATTTTTTTTTCTATTCCAATTTTAATTTGTAAAGGTAATAAAAGATGCCTTGCGCAAAAAAAAGATGACATTAAACAATAATAAGTATTATGTTCCTGTAAACCAGCGTTGGCCTGATTTAAGTCATTATTTAAATCGTAATTTAAATTAACTCATTTTTTAATAAAAATCCGTTTTTTATCAAAGATAACAAAAAATACTAATTATAATAAAAAATTAATTATTTACTATGAAACTATTAATAATGACCAAAATATATTCTGTATATAATAATATCGTAAAATTAAATGATATTTCATCATTTTCATTGCCGTATAACAAAAGAAAAATATAAGTATTTAAATATGTAACTAAAAGTAAAAATTCATTGTTACCCTTCCCAGTTTTATTCAGTTGAATAAGGTTTTATTACAGATTTCGTTTTCGTTTATGAAATAAAATATTTATATTGCTTTTAAAACAATTAAAATGTACAGTAATACTCAGACATCTTTAAAAATTAAATAATAAACAAAAATCTTGATTTATTCGATTAAAAAAAATCAATGATGTTTGATTTTTTAAAATAAATCATGATTTCTTCCAATTCTGCTGTAAACTAAGTAATTAAGTAAAATAAGATTAAATATTTCCATTATATTTATCGTAGAATATGCGTTGAATATAAAGTACCTAAGCAAACTCTAAACTTTATGTTTATGTTTACCATGGAGAAAACTTTTACTTTACACCCTTGGGCGGTAAAGTAGAGAAAAAAACGCCCGTCGGTCCGTAAAAAAAATGCCAAAAACATTTATCAAGATTTGTAATAAGTTGTATTCGTTTTCATATATATTTACTTCAATTTACCAAAGGACATTAATCTTCTATAGTATATCGAACACCAAAAGTGGATAAAATGCTCAAATTGGAATCGAATGGGATATGAATTATTCGAGTTGGACAGTGTACTTTTTCTACGACATTATAAATTACGAATGTTAACAAATATTTAAAACATTTGAGTAGAGCGTAGAGAATTGTTTTAAATTCAGTTCAGTTCAGTATCATACAATTTGTAACATTTTATGAAATAATTATTTTAAATAAATATTTTTAAGTATAATAGAATTAAGTTAAATAAAGGAGTCGTGCTCGTATGTCAAAAACGTCATCTTTGTTGAAATTAACAACAATAAAGCAAATTGACACACTCATGATGCTATAAACCGTAGTGTTACTTTATTTGTAATATTGGATTACAATAAATACAACATTTTTTTTCCTAAAATAGTTCAATACAATGATAAATTTACTATGTATGTAAATTTTTACAAATTTATGGAGTTCATAGTCTATTTTTAGAGCTAGTAAGTTAGAACGACTGTCTAAGGTTCGAGTTCAATGCTGAACAAAATTGTTTATCATGTATTGATCACATAAAATTGTCCCTGTGGTGTATTCTGCACACCAGCTAGAGTGCCCGGGTGATGACGTCTGGGAATGGGCTTCTATTCTTATTACCCATATTTGCAGTAAAGTAATAAAGGTAATAAGGCGTATATTTATTAGATCGTATTTACTTACATTTTCATTGTACCTATTTTTAAATAGCTACTGCGATTTACAAATCATGACAGATTAACGAGAATTCAGATCATTAAAAAGTTCAACGAATTGATTACTACAGCATTGTTTTTGGACTTAGTGTTTACCAAAGTTCATCATTTCTAAAATTTCTTCTTTCAATTTAATACATTACACGCTAGCGTTGACTTTTATCTCCTTGTATGTTTACAACTTTACAAGCAGTACATGTGTCGACCTTTAATAGAGGCAAATTATTTCAATGTCTAAAACATACATAAATTTTCCAACAGATTTTTTTCAATTATGTATTTAATAAATAAATATATTTCATGTATAAATTGTAATATATTTTTGTTTACAATTTAATTTGTGGGAACGTAATTATTGAATTATGTATTTTAATAATTAAATAAATATTCAATAAATATCAAAACCATAATAAATACATATAAATAAATTATTTTTTATGACACTTGAATGAGTATACAGGGTGAGTCTGGGAAGACGCCTCCCCCCTTAACTTTTTTATTATAAGTAATAGAAAAAAATGGCCCATATAAAAGTTTTATAATTTTACATATACTATTTGATGGCAAATGTAGATATTTTTTATAAAGTCAGGTTTACAAGATACGACTATCAACTTTTATTTTTCAAACGACAACCTATAATTATTTTAATAAAATAGAAACCGCCATTTTTTTCTCTTTTCAACGATGTATCAACTTATATTAATGTATTTGAAAAATTTCGAGAAAAATGAGATCATTTAGAAATGTCAGAAATAATTTTTAAACAAATATCATAGGTGGCCATGTTTCTCGAAATCGGGTAAACATCCTTCTCAGTAAGTAACAAACAAATGTATACATTTTTGACATTAATTTAATTGTTTTACATTGTTACGTTTTGTTTATTTTCATATAGCGATCTATAATATTTATTTAATAATCATTTCAAATATTTTTAAATATCTCATTTTTCTCCAAATTTTTCAAATACATTAATAAAAGTTAATACATCGTTGAAAAGAGAAAAAAATGGCGGTTTCTATTTTATTAAAATAATTATAGGTTGCCATTTGAAAAATAAAAGTTGATAGTCGTATCTTGTAAACCTGACTTTATAAGAAATATCTACATCTGCCATCAACTAGTATATGTAAAATAATAAAACTTTTATAAGAGCCATTTTTTTCTATTACTTATAATAAAAAAGTTAAAGGGGGGGGCGTCTTCCCAGACTCACCCTGTATAAAATATTTTTCTATAAAATAATATGTACAAATTTTCATCTACCGCGATATACATAATACATACATGGTTTTCATTTCAAGCGGTCTAATCCTATCTCCAGAACTATAAAAGCTACGAAGTCGTTTAAATTTGCAAAAAATAATATTTTACAGGATTATTTCTATGAGCATTTTTTTTTTAAACCACTATGGAAAGTGGCACTTTATAAAGCTTTAAAGTTGCGTATTTCCCACAACCGTGGATTAAAGTGTAAGAAATCATTTCTCACGGTTTTTGTCAACATTGCGCTTGTGCTGTGTAAATACCGTGGGTTACAGTGTGAGAAATCATTTCTTGCAGTAATAGCCAAAACAGCGCATGCGTGAAGGTATTCTTAGTGAGTTTTACCGGCGCCATATTGTTTTTATATCATATATTTTGTTCTGTAACGTTTACCAGTGTGGTCGTAGAAAAAGTATAGTGTGCCACTCGGACAGAATCACCTATTCCCCATTACAAATAAAAAAAATTAAAAGTAGCTACGCAAAACAAAACAAAATCTTTTTTATTCATAATTAAAGCAACTTAATACCTTTAAATTTTGTTTGGCTGATTTAGTTAGTGAAGGCTACAACCTCGGCTACAACAGATTTTTTTTTTTACAATTTTATAAAAAATACTTTGTTTTTCTAAAATATTTGATATATTTTATTCATTTACTAAATCTGTATTAAAATTTTTTGTATAAATATATGAAGTGACTTACGAATTTCTAGCAGTAATTACATATTTTCATATTAAATTTTACTTGTTACCTACTAAGTAGAAATATCCAGTTAAAAGTTCAAAGTACTTGTATTACGGTTTTTTTATCAATTTTTATCGATCCATTATTTATTTTATTTCAAAAAAAATTGAAGTAGATATTAAGCATAGTAGAGTAAAATTCTAGATATTTTCATACTTTTATAACGTTAAACGTTACCGAATACATACTATACATTATAAGTATATCATATATGTACATGC
This sequence comes from Stenolophus ochropezus, assembly GCA_035578165.1. Taxonomy (NCBI): domain Eukaryota; kingdom Metazoa; phylum Arthropoda; class Insecta; order Coleoptera; family Carabidae; genus Stenolophus; species Stenolophus ochropezus. The sequence continues at coordinate 17,089,706 of JAQOWZ010000010.1, read as the reverse complement.
GTAACAGTTAAATTCATACATACAATTTTTATATTCATATGACGTAGAAGAAAATGCATTAGACATTAATTTAAATAATAAAATCAAGAATTAACTTTGAACTATGAATCAAATGATAACAGCTTATTATTTATAATAATCTTACAAAAACAAACACTTTTGTTCATAATGACGGAAATTTGAAAGTCATTAAAATATTTAGAAATTTTAAAGAATGTGTTGAAAGGTTATATACGATATTTGAAGATAAATATTTTGAAATCGTTTGTTTAAGTTTATCAGATACTTATCATATTATTTCACTTTCAAAAATTGTACTTGAATAAATATTTAAGCGATTGTAATATCCAGTAAATAAAAAATAAATCAGTTCATTATACTCTACTGAGTTAAAATTAGCCAGTCACCGTATTTTGCGAATTACTGTTTCGGTATTTCACCGTTATGTTTTCCTAAATTACTCCTAATAGACTTTTTATTCAATGTAAAAACATGATGAAATACTCAAAAAATTATTGTTTCGTATTTTCTAGAATCATTATACTTAGTCATAGTTTACAAAATATAATTATGATAGAGCATTTTGAGTACCTATTAAAATGACTTACAAAGATATAATTTTTAAATCTTCTATGACTTACTAGAAAAATGTTCTAGCAAAAAACTACAATAATTCACCTTGAGGATTGTTGATGAAGATATGATGTTAATAACATTAAATAACTCTTTTCCATTACTTATATAACATCACGTACATATCAACAAAATTAGTTACAATGTTTTCATTTATTATTTTGTTTACAAATAATTTTGCAATTTCACAAAGGTTATTGATGCATTTCGCACAGTGATGACGAAAAGTATTTTTATCAATAAGTACAAAAGTTCACAGAGTGCACAAACAAAATGTTACTAAATTCATGCCAAATGAAAATCGGACAAAAACAAAAGTTGTTTTTCTCACAATCTTCACTAACCTGTTGGTTTCTATCTTCGCAAAGCCAAGAATTTAGAGCCTAGAACCATTCAAAATTTCACTTTGTTTACTATAGGTGTTATTAACAACATTCTATTATATCACTACTAAATTATTATTTACAGATTTTAATTAATGACGGTCAAGGTTTGTACTTTGATTTAGATCAAAGGTAAACATTATTATTATTATTTGGCAACATGACTATAAAAACTTCTACAAGATATTTTTAATTTACTAAATTACAAATTATATATTCTTTTAAAAATACATATGTATGTTATTAGACGTTATTAGAAATCCATAATTGAAAATTATATAGTAGCACAAGCTTTATTTTATTAATAAAATAATTACACCACTATTACATTAACTTATTTCAATAAAATCAATAAATTGGTAGAATTTTTATTAATATTTTACTTTTCACATCAATATTTAATATTACTATGAAAATTACTCATTCCAATACTGATAAGTTTACTTTTAAAAATTATAAAAGATAAAATCTTTGTTATTAAATAATCTACTAATGTACGTCACAAATAGCCAAAAGATGAAATTTGACCAAAGTTCCTCTTCTTGTACCTTGACCGACTTGCAAATACTTATGTCTCGACTTTTTATTTTTAGATCATAAAAACTTAGAGTAACAATTAAAATTTTAAATTTTAAATATTTACAGATATCATTTACACTTTCTCTCTAACAAAAAATATATATTTGAATATTTTTTAACGCATACAATAAAATTTCTATGCACTTAAATAACAATTATATATTAATAATGGAACTCTGATGATAACTTGCGTTATATTTTGCAAGAAATACAGTAATAATGCGCTATGAAAAAAATATATCCAAATTTTATAATGATATAACCTAAAATATACTAGAGTAAAAAATATTTGTCAAAATAAATTTTTAAGATAAACAATGTTTATTATTTTACAAACCCGTCGTTTCACATACATTTTAAAACTTATTATATATTTTGAATGATTAGAAGTTTAGGAACTTCGTACCACATGTAAACGTGTAGCAAGCATCATTTGAACGTGCTTTAAACACCTGGGAATGGCAATGACCTACACCTTTCCACCTTTAAAATGGCAATACCTAATTTTAAATGCATTGATATAATAAAACATCACATATTTCAACCAAAAGTATGTTTTCAATGTCATGTTGCCGCTCAAGTACTACGTTCTAGAAAAATTTAAGATGACGTACCTCAAATATCATAAGCAGAATTTTAACATAAAGTCTTCGCACACCCAGAGACTTTCCAATTGATGCTAGGAATATAATACACAACATAAACATTAAAAACGGCGTCACGAAGACAGACGCCGTTACAGACACGACCGACGCAATCCACGCCATGTTAATAACTGACTAACTGACATTTAATCCATTTGTCAGGTAGCAAAAGCATATGATTTCTTTGACCTTAGGGGAATTAGACTTGTTGCTGTCACAATGTATAAATGAAATAAATTTGTTATGATCGTACTTTTATTATATTTGACAATTAAGATTTGTTTAATACATTAAATTGTTTATTTATTTATTATATATATTTTAAAATAAATCAAATCGTATTTACAATACTTGCCATCTAGCGTTAAAAGTTGACACTATTTATACAATTTCAATTTTATGTTATATTTATTTAAAAAAAAAACTAATGGAAAATCACAATAAATAATTATATAATAATTAGAAATAATTAAGAGAATAAAACACAATGTCAATTTATTTATAATTTTGCAAAATGATATACATATAACTTCAGTGCAGTGTGACCCTGGCACTCTGCGATTAGTGGATTTTATTCTCCACAATCTCCTAACCTAACAACTTTAAAATGGCAGATTTACCTCCTCCCGTTCGTGTTTCACCTTTAATTAAGGTAAAATTAAATATAAAAAGTACTATCGATTTATACATTCGCTGTGTTTCTCATAGTTATGTCTTATAAAAAGTTTACTGCATGAAGATAACTTATTACATAACATCGCAATTTTTCATTTCAATTGTTTTAGTTCGGCCGCTGGAGTTTTCTTGTGGCTGGTATCCTTTATGGAGCTGCTCATCAAAGCAGATTGGCCAAGAGAGAAGTAAAGGTCCGGGAGGTTGAAGCACAACAAAAAGCCATCAGGGACACAAAGATTGCTGCAGAAAAGAAAAGGGCTGCTGAAGAAGAAATCAGGAGCTTGGAAGCCCTGGCTGGAGGTTCCAAAAAATAAACTGTGTAATATATAGTTGTTATTTGTTAGTTAAAGCTCCATCAAATGTGTAATTCGTAAATAAAAAAATTACATCAAGTCAGTTATGTAATACTTATAACCAAACTTTACATTTTTAAACCCAAGTTAAAGTCCATAAATATCATTTAATATTAAAAACAATATTGTATAATTCTGTAAGTATTTTAGAATTCTACAAAATCAATATAATTTACTATTAATAGTTTGTTATATAAATCATAGATGGCGTACTATTGCACATTCAATTGTTTGAAAGGATTTCAATATACCATGCAACCAACATTAATCAAAAGTATAAATAGCAGTATTCAAATTAAATGTTATATATGTGCATATAATTTCCAAAAATAGAATATTACCTCATGAAATATCTTTTACAAATTTATATTTTTATTAAGTAAACTAAACTTTTCATTTATACAGATTATCTTCAAAAATGTGTAATATTAACGGAACAAACAATGCTATGAGGGTACCTACAGTTAATTTATAACTGTTCCCACATAATTAAATATATTTTCTATTGCTATATATTAATATTTTACACATTATGGAATATTTAAATTATTATTTATAACGAACAAATGTTCCAAATTTATTTATAATTGTATTTCCAACTTATTAATAAATTAAAAAAATAAATATAGAAACAATTAACTATGAAATTGAGTGCAGCATAGTAATATTTCTGTCTATTATATATGATGATATTCTCAATCATCTTTAACGAATAACAATTTTTTATTGTCTTTTTTTAGAAAAAAATATTATAGAGCTAGAAAATGTTTATATATCGTTAGAGTTTTTTTTATGAAACATATACATTATAACATTAACTAATAGTTAATGTAAATGTTGTATCATGCTGACCCCGATTAATATATTTTATCCATCTTTGAAATCTTTCCCATCCAGAGCCGGATCTAGGGGCGAGGGAGATTGGCGACAAGCGACAACCCACCCCAAAGTTTGCAAGGGGCGACAATTTACAAAATTTATTTAGACAAATATTTTATACTCGTATAATATTATTTCAAGAGTTCAATTATCAGTTAATGATTTCACACTCTAATGATACCCATAAGACCAAAGAATAAAGTCAAGTATTCTAAAACATTTGTTCAGAGCCGGCGCTATATAAGCAAGTAAAAAGGTAAACGTGGCAAAAAGCACTAAGATGTGAGGGGTCACCAAAATAATTAAATGAAAAAATAATACCTGGAAGTTATTTGAAAAAATTAAAAACTGTCAATTTTACATTTTTACCTTCATTTATTTATTTAACGTTTGGCTTTTACAACGTAGTGATCATACATATGATCCATTATTTTTTTAGAAATAACAGTAATTCATTAAAATAGTTTCCTGATGGCGTAATTTCGTCTAATTCGGTAATTCGTATATCGTATTATTTGAGCATCTCATTGCGAGGACGTATTCTTTATAAAAACTCAAGAATTACACGTGTTTTTCTTCTAATATATTATATTTCAGCGCCCCCGAATATACGGGCTTTGTAAAAATAAATTAAAATTACCCATGACTTTGGATAATTTTAATTTATGTGTTGTCACTTCGACATCGCGAATTTCGAAACTCTAAAAATATAACTAAATGTTAAAATAATGTTTCTGTTTATTTATAATTAATATTTTTTTTATTAAGATTGTTCGAAATACGAAGCAAGATTAAAAAAAAATATGTCTGAAAAGAGGCGCTATTTTTAGATCTTCCTCACCTCAACTTATGTTCTAGATCCGGCCCTGCTCCCGTGGTATATTTTTCTCTAAAATCATTAAGTTTGAGAAACCAATTTGTTTAAAAATTACAGTTTATACACGCATATTAATATTATCAAAAAATTTAAGCAGTAAATTTATGTTTATAAAGAGTTTTATAGAATAGTTCTATTCGACGAAAAATGTTGCTATATAGGCGTATAAACATAGTCTTATTTGTATATATGTACATACTTTCTCTTGGTCTCCTCATTTTTTCCCATAAAAAAATTTCATTCATAATAAAACGCATTGTGAAATCCTTGTACTACTATTCTAATAAAATTTGGAGTAAGGCAAATATATTTTTCACAACTATTGATTAATTCATTATACTTATGTTCTCATTTTAATATACACATATATTTATTTATAAGAATATATAATTACATAAATAAAAAACTTCTTATTTATCCTAATACTTTCATTTTAAGATAATTACAGATTAAATATGAATTATCTGAGTTTGTTGATAATATTCAAAATTATTATCTATGTCTGCACAATAAAAAATTGTTATAAGATTCTTAATATTAGTTCAACTAATTGTAATAAAATTGAAAACTTAATATGTATCTTTAATAACAATGGATAGTTGATAATTCAAATAATCTCATAGATAAGATAATTTTTTTTTGAAAAAAGGGGTAAAATTTATTTTTTATGTAAGGAAAATGAGATAAAACCTTTCAAACATATAATTAAATATTTAAGAATGATAAGAAGTAAAAATAAAACATATGTGCATGGTCTGATTTAAATATATTCTATTCGACGAAAAATGTTGCTATATAGGCGTATAAACATAGTCTTATTTGTATATATGTACATACTTTCTCTTGGTCTCCTCATTTTTTCCCATAAAAAAATTTCATTCATAATAAAACGCATTGTGAAATCCTTGTACTACTATTCTAATAAAATTTGGAGTAAGGCAAATATATTTTTCACAACTATTGATTAATTCATTATACTTATGTTCTCATTTTAATATACACATATATTTATTTATAAGAATATATAATTACATAAATAAAAAACTTCTTATTTATCCTAATACTTTCATTTTAAGATAATTACAGATTAAATATGAATTATCTGAGTTTGTTGATAATATTCAAAATTATTATCTATGTCTGCACAATAAAAAATTGTTATAAGATTCTTAATATTAGTTCAACTAATTGTAATAAAATTGAAAACTTAATATGTATCTTTAATAACAATGGATAGTTGATAATTCAAATAATCTCATAGATAAGATAATTTTTTTTTGAAAAAAGGGGTAAAATTTATTTTTTATGTAAGGAAAATGAGATAAAACCTTTCAAACATATAATTAAATATTTAAGAATGATAAGAAGTAAAAATAAAACATATGTGCATGGTCTGATTTAAATATATCGAAAGTGGGAGATGAAAATCAAGAAATAGGTAGCTTTGACCGCAGCAAGGTGCTGTTGCCCACATCGAAATCACACGTTGGCGCAGTGACGTGACGACAAAGGCCATGAGTACCGTATATGGCATGAGATCACTGCAGAATGGAGTAGGTCGCTCGATATCTGGAAAAGAGAGTGACTCATACTTATTTACAATTCGTGATTCTTTAAAACTCTTGACCAAATACTACAACAATAATAAAATACATCATCATACTGCTTTCTACTTAAATGGTGTGGCCATACCGCCATACCTAAATATCTACATTATTTATTTTTATTACAAATTTCTTAAAATATTATCATGGCCATGGACGCTGTTCATATTGATTTAGGGCGAATTTTTATTAAATGTACGTTTTTTAAAAGAATCAATAGAAATGTTACGAATTTAATGGTTAAGAAAATTCATGGCCATTTCTGATTAAATAATAGCACATGTAACTGAAACATGTATTTTCTTACTTAACTGTGATTTCTGAAATGAAAATTTTTCCTTGCATATGAACTGCGTAGGTGAAATATAATTCAATACATACGCCGGCGTAAATTTTAAAGGGTAGAACGTAGAACTGTACATTTTCTAATTTTAGATTTATATGAATGTAGTTTCAAAAATGTCTGTCTGATGTCTGATCCTAAAATACATGCACTCGGGGAAGTGAAGTGCAACGCTGCATTATTTGTCACGTGGGATCTCTTGAAATACACCGGATGCCAGCCATATGCTCTCAATCCTAAACGAAAACCGTTATTTACCTAGAAATACATGTTATATTCACGAGAAATTCTTTTAAATGCGAGCTAAATCATATTCCACTATTTGCTTAAGACAATTTTACAGTCCAGAAGTTTAACAATCTAGATTTTAATGTAAAAAAGAGTCAACGGCCTTTAAGGAAACCATGTGAAACAGATGTGTTAATGTTAACTACAAATATAATGTAAATCAATTTGAACTGTTCATTATTTCCAGACAAATTATTCATTAAATCTAAAGATATTAAAATTATAATTATAATTTACATAATGTTCATACAAAAATCGTTTCCTTTTAAGAATTAATTAAAATCGAAATTCAACGTACGTGATGTGCACCCGCGCTTTGCGCAGCCAACGCAGATACGTTAACCAATCACGTTGGATTTTGTAAGGCGTTGGCTGTGACGTCACGAAACATATAAATAGCAACGCCGGTTTGAGCATCGACCATTGTCCGTTTAGAAAGCTGCATTACTAGCTTAGTCTAAACGACTTTACTCGTTTTTTAAGTGTTTTTCCTAAAAATCTACATTAAAAATGGTATGTATCTTTTCATAATTATATTTAATATTAGTATAAATGTTATTTAATAAAAATTTTAACGTATCTATTGTAAAATGATGAAATCATTGAATGACCGTTATGTATGGCGTGGCTTGCCGGCGTCATGTCGCCATTTGCAATTCGAAATTATATTAGAATTTTATTAAATTCTGCTTTAGTACGAAGCATAATTACTAATTACGTATTCCATTTAGTATATTTACTTCGAAATTAATATTTTTTAATGAATTTTTGTTTCGAAAATAAGTGATGAATAAGTGTCAATTTGTTAATTGTTAATCATTAATATATTTTATTTTACTTATAGCGTGAGTGTATCTCTATCCACGTTGGACAAGCTGGTGTCCAGATTGGTAATGCCTGCTGGGAGTTGTACTGCCTGGAGCATGGCATCCAGCCTGATGGCCAGATGCCATCAGACAAAACTGTGGGAGGTGGAGATGACAGCTTCAACACCTTCTTCAGCGAAACCGGAGCTGGCAAGCACGTCCCCAGAGCCGTGTTTGTTGACCTGGAACCAACTGTAGTAGATGAAGTCCGTACCGGAACATACCGTCAGTTGTTCCACCCTGAACAACTTATTACTGGAAAGGAAGATGCCGCAAACAACTATGCTCGTGGTCATTATACAATTGGAAAGGAAATCGTCGACTTGGTTTTGGACCGCATCCGTAAATTGGCTGACCAATGTACCGGTCTCCAAGGTTTCTTGATCTTCCACTCTTTCGGTGGTGGCACCGGTTCCGGTTTCACCTCCCTGTTGATGGAACGTCTATCTGTTGACTACGGCAAGAAATCCAAACTCGAATTCGCCATCTACCCAGCTCCCCAGGTCTCCACCGCTGTCGTCGAACCCTACAACTCAATTCTGACCACTCACACTACACTGGAACACTCTGATTGCGCCTTCATGGTTGACAACGAAGCCATCTACGACATCTGCCGCCGTAACTTGGACATCGAACGACCTACCTACACCAACTTGAACAGACTTATCGGCCAGATCGTCTCCTCCATCACGGCTTCCCTCCGTTTCGACGGCGCTCTGAATGTAGATTTGACTGAATTCCAGACCAACTTGGTACCTTACCCTCGTATCCATTTCCCTCTGGTCACCTACGCCCCTGTAATTTCTGCAGAGAAGGCGTACCATGAACAACTCTCTGTTGCCGAAATCACCAACGCTTGCTTCGAACCCGCCAACCAGATGGTGAAATGCGACCCCCGTCACGGCAAATACATGGCCTGCTGCATGTTGTACCGTGGAGATGTCGTGCCCAAGGACGTGAACGCCGCCATCGCCACCATTAAGACCAAGCGTACCATCCAGTTCGTGGACTGGTGTCCCACTGGTTTCAAGGTTGGCATCAACTACCAGCCACCCACCGTGGTGCCTGGTGGTGATTTGGCCAAGGTACAACGTGCTGTGTGCATGTTGTCCAACACCACTGCTATTGCTGAGGCTTGGGCTCGTTTGGACCACAAATTCGATTTGATGTACGCCAAGCGTGCCTTCGTCCACTGGTACGTCGGTGAGGGTATGGAGGAAGGTGAGTTCTCCGAAGCCCGTGAGGACTTGGCTGCCCTCGAGAAGGATTACGAAGAGGTTGGCATGGACTCTGGCGAAGGAGAAGGCGAGGGTGCCGAAGAATATTAAATTTTTACGTATTATTTTGTTTTACCGATTTTTATACCTGGACATGTTCTTTTATTTATTAAAGAATGTTTTTGAGTAATTTTTACCAATAAATATTTTGTTTTGTATTGCATTCCACTTTTATTTGTTTTATGATGTACATTTAAAACCGAAATAAAAGTCCGTACAGCATAGTTCGAGAAATTTTATTTCTACATTTCCTTTGAAATATTACGGTATGTATGGCTACTTATAAATAATAAATTAATAAAATATATTACTAATGCCCGGTCTTATAAACGATAGTTAAGTAGTTAGTTACTGGACGGTTAAATTTATTTAAATGCAATGGATGGTAAATACTGAAATTATGCAATACTGGAAAAAATCCTCTACTTGAAAAATAATTTTGAGTCAGTTTGTTTTCTTTGCATAGAAAGGTCTCCGAACCCTATTATAATACCAAACGCGATAAAAATTGAAGTTATATTTAAAGTGCTGAAATTAATTTAGTTATCAGATTATAGAAAATTTACGGTGTTAAAACCAAAAACATAATTGTAAAAGATGTTCCTAATTTGGGGTTCCGTTCGAAGTTTTAATTCATGAGAATATGTATATATTTTATGCTTTTTTAGCATACTAATATTTACATATGTTATAGGACAATGGGTTAAATACAGGATTTCAATTATTCAAATATTTAACTTTTAATAAACCAATAAAAAAGTACATGATTAAAACCAAATATAACAAAGCAATTAAAAAGCATTAATACGTTTTTCATAAAAAAAATTGAAATCAATTATTTATTACCCTAACTTCGTCCGAGTCTATATTTAAATTTAAAGTAACATTGCTTTGTTCTGCACCTGATTCTACAATATTAACATTAAATTCAACAACAAAACTTTTTGGGACACATAAGTCCTCTTTGCACATGACAAGTCTAAATTCTATATAAAATTTATGTACACATTCTGAATCTACATTTGGCACACTTATTACAGTGTCAAAAGGAGTAACAATAATACCACTATTAGGCACACATGACCAAGTTTCATTTGGAAGAATCACTAACCATTTATGAGGAGCGTCAACGGTTAACTTAAAACCGTTAATAAATGTACAATTTACATTTAAAATAATTTTTCCACCTGAAGAATTAATATTGATTGTTCTACCATAAGGAATAGCAGAGTTAAACTTTCGTTCCAGTGACTCTTGCTTGTCACTAACTTTTAAATCTAATTTAGATATTTTGCAAGATTTTTCATCATTAATATTATTTATAATCTTTATAATATGATTGTTAGTATCACAAATGTATAATTTATTACCATCACTACTAAAGCATAAACCGCATGGTTCATTAAAACTTTCATTATTTGCAAAATTTAAAGTATGAACAACATTTTCTGTTATATCTACTTTCTTTATTTTATGATTGTATGTATCAGCTACGAAGAGAGTTTGATCTTCAGATATCGCTAATCCTATTGGATGCTGCAATTTTGCTGCATGTAGTTTTCCATCCGCATCTCCAAATCCAAATAGATTCTAAAATTTAAAATATTTTACATAAAATTAAATAATGTATTTAAGAGCTAGCTAGTTCGGAAATTATAATAAAAGATTTCAATAAAATTGAAATAAAAAATAATTATCATTATCAAATCAAATATATTGAAAATTAAAACGCGAAGGGAGAGAAACAGAATAAGTATAGAAGTGGACTGTTGAAAGCATTGAAGAAGTGAAAGAATTCTGATAACTAAGATATACATTCCAGAGAAACAATCAACTCACAAAACACTTGGAATATCAAAAAACTAAGGCAATCGCTTCTATGACACAAATATGGAGTATAGGTAAAGAAAATTTCAAAGAAAGATGGATTATGTTCGAAGCCACAGTATTATTACTATACGGATGGACATAATACAAACAAATTAAAGACATGCAAGTAAGCTACATAATAGTATTATGCACCAAGAAAGGAAAATTCGATTTTGTTCTCACGAATAAATGACAGCATGAGACTAAATCGAGGACTGCCAACGGAAGCCCGAGAGATTGAGTCTCAGTGTCTGTTTAGACTAGAGAGAGCAGAACAAGTTTTTATACCCTTTAAATAGACACTTTTAGGCTCGTTTTGCGTGCACATGTTACAAAAAAATTGTTTTTCGCACACCAGAATAAATAGAAACAGCAGATATGAAAGCATTAAAATTTAGAATACAGACAAGAAAAAAATAGTAAAATAATAGGAGACATTGAGGCTCATATGAAAATTAAAAGTTGGTATCAATTTCTCGAAAACAGTACAAGAAATAAAAATATGAGTACTGCAGTAAATTAGTTGATAAAAGTGACTGAATAATGCCTAAATTAAAATATTTTTTGTGTATACTGAAATAAAAAGGTTACAAGCAAAAACGAAAATTAAAAAATTTACATTTTTGTTTACATCTAGTCACCTATGCATTTTTTGGGAAACACAAAAACATGTATAAAATGATCACAAGTATATTGTGTAATTAGGAAGAAAAGTCGATATATTCCTGGACGACAAAGAACAATTGTGGGACGAGGCGTCAGCCGAATTTAGCAACCTTATAAGATCGGAAAGTTCACATACTATTTTTTCTGCGATCGAAAGATGAATTATTTTATATTTTCATTAAATCGACAATTTCATATCGAAATAAACTGTAAAATGAACTATTCTACATTGCTGTCAAAATTTCGATTTTTTGTGTAGTGTTGCTAGAAATTTAAATTTTGCTGCTGCAACTGGGTCTAAATTAATAAAATTATGTTTAGTTGTTGGCAGAAATCACTGTACGAGAATATATTATTTCTAGTTGCCTAGCAACGACATTACATACCGGAATAACGCATTTTTCAGAATGAAAACAAGTAAAAAAGTTATAACTTTTCTTAGGATCGGAGAAAAACAAAATTGTGAACTATAAAATGAAATAATGAGTCAACCAAATTTATTTAAAATACAAAAGTAAATGAAGTGAAATACTTACAGTAGGACTTTTTTCTCCACCTACAACGGGAGTAACTTTCCCATCAACAAGTGATAATCTTCTAATGCTGGAACTTTCACTGTCAGCAATATAAAGCTCTTTTTTCTCTTTACATAAAGCTAAGCCAGAAGGTTGTGCAAAAGCAGCAGCATGTGGATATGCATTATTCCGATTTTCTTCTCTCCCAGAGCCGGCAATACAAACACAAGTTCCCTTAGTGTACCGTTTAAACTTCCACCAAACAGTATCTTCCAGAAACAATGCCCAGATTTGGTGAGTACCAGCCATAGCAACTAATAAAACTTCCTTTTCAATAACTTTCTCATTCGGTAAGTGAAAACTCATGTCCATATCGGGAGTTTTGTATATACAAACATCCCATGGGGAGGAGATTTCTTGTTCTTTTCCATTGTTTCCACCGTGATGGTCAATTCCTGGCTTACCAGTTCCCGCAACAGTTTCTACAGTTTTTAGTTTTAAATTAATCTTTCTAATAGCATGATTTTCAGTGTCGGCTACAAATAAAGTGTATTCATTTTGAAATACTAATCCTTGGGGTGAATTAAATTGCGCACTCTTCAGATCTCCGTCTTTAAAACCACAAATACCACCAATTTGATATAATATCACTCCATCTGGTGAAATAATTAAAATTCTATGATTGCCAGTATCAGAAATAGCTAAATGTTCAACATTGTTATTGTCTATATCTGAATAACTAGTAATTTTACCAGGAAAAAGTAAAGGTCCTTTTAATTCTGGCAAAAGATAATAAGCAGATTTTATTGGTAATTTGTGGTTTGAAATGGCATTTTTTGACTTGTAGTAATTTAAAGCATTGCGAATATATAATTGTAAACTTTCTTTATGTCCTTCTCCCATCAACATTATTAATGGGTTGCCCTCTGGTCCCAGGAGTAACAATGTAGGCCAACAATTTATTCCACAATTGTTCCACATAAAATTCTCCGAATCATTTACTACTGGATGTGATATGTTATACCTTTGAACGGCAGAAAGAATATTGGATGAATTTTTTTCATTGTCAAATTTTGCACTATGAACTCCTATTACCACGAGACCATCTTCAATTGTAAATTCCTGTTCTACACTTTTTAAATCTGGTAGAATATGCATACAATTTATACAACAATATGTAAAGAAGTCCAGGAGTACAAGTTTTCCTTTTAAATGATTTGTGAATGACAAGGGTTCAGTTACATTAAACCATTCTAAACCTGAAAAACACTTGCATTATTAAAATTCATTTGTTTATAACCATACTAACCTGTAGGAAAATTGACGATCGGATTGCTTTTACAGGATTCGATAAAATCTTGTATGATTTTGTTCCGTTGATTATTATCAGATATATTATCCAACATTTCTAGAATTTTTTGATGTGAAAACATAATAGAATCTATATCGTCAATATCCATGGTTAAATTTGGAATATTAAGTTAAATTTTGCATAAAAATATGGAAAACAAAAAAAGTTCTATGATGATGACGCTCTATAACCTAATTTTGTGGTTGTCATGCTTTGGCAATTGGTAAATTACTTCAGAAATGCTTTTTATAAGTCCTTTCTTTTTTTTGAAACAGTTAGAAATAGCTTTCAAATGGAATAATGCGTAAAAATGTTAATATTTTTAATACACATAATACATTAGTTTACATGATATGATTGGAACGAATTATAGTATTTTGTAGAAATAGTAAGAAATTGTATTACAATAAGTAAAATTTATTTAATAATAAACTTTCAATAAAAACTTTATTATTTATAATAAATTATACTTCGTATTAGTGTAATAATATTTAAATTAGTTTTAGGTTTGAGATCAATCGGAACAATGTAAACATATTGCATCGTTCACAGTTCTCAGTTCCAAAATCGCTAATCATAACAAGTACATAAACATGGAAGCTTGCTTAGCTGTTGAAAGAGAAGTTGATAAAGTTTTAACAAAATTTGGTGGAATTCATGAACATGCAGAACGTGTTCTTGGTGACCTCTTAACATACATCGAAAGTTTGAAAAATGAACTTGACAATGGTACGTAAATGTCACTTATTGAAGACAAAGAAAGCACATTGTTTACGAAAATATTAAATTGTTATTGTACCTTTTAGCACCACCTGATCATAAACTCACCGTTGGGCAGGTGACACTTCTAAACCAAGCTATGAGAAAAGTGAAGGAAACAGTTCAACGACTAGCTACAGATCATCGTGATTTGCATAGTACAGTTTCAAAAGTTGGAAAAGCTATTGACAGGAATTTTGTGTCTGATTTTGCATCAACTAGTCGCGAAGATGTATTTTCAGCCCCAGAAAAGATGCAGCTGCTAAATCATGTTATTTGTCAACATTTTTATAGACAAGGAATGAAAGATGTTGCCGATGAAATTGCAAAGGTATATAAACTTTATCCAAGTAGTTGTGTTAAATTATTTAACAATGGTCGCGCTTAAATCCACCTCTAGCATTATGGAAAAATGTTTCTATTCAATACGCTGTCAGTTTTTTTACCAACAAATTATATAATATATTTCTTATGTCAAAATAGTGTAATATTAATTATTATCTATTCATACACTATTTTTTAAGAACGCAGTGTGAAGAAGATCGAGCAGCTTGATTGGATAATATTAGGATATTATCCAATCAAAAATCAAGATCAAACTGCTACTGATACCATCTTGTCAACACTTCGTTCCTAAAAAAATAGAGCACAGATATTAAAAACAAATTTAATTTATATTTCATTCGTGAAAATGTTTATATTTTAAATATAAAATATTAGGGCATTGGTATATTTATTATGTAGATTAAATTTTTGATGCAGCAAATATAGAAAGTAATTCTGAAACATTCATGTTTTTAAAATATATATTTATTGCTTTTAAAAGAGTTTGGTGTCATAGTGGAATGGTTTTGATATGTATTATTGCTAATTTTGAAAAAAAAATCGCTTTCCGTCAAATACGTCGTTTGTTTGAATTTTATTTATTAAGAAAGTAATTAGTACATTAGGATAACATTTCTACTAAATGTAGCTGTGCACTGTGAATCCTTCAACAATTTAACAAACAAAAAGTAATATTAATGGAAGACGCTTAAGCACTTGGTGAAACATGTTGAACAATATTAAAATGAATTTAAACTCGGCATTTAGTTTCACAAATTATATTTTTCTCTTTTGATGATGGCGTAACCAGAAATTGCAATAAAGTATTAATTAATAAATAATTTTGAGAAATTAAATACCAAGAATTTTAATTAATCTTAATATTAAATGAAAAGTAGTATGGCATGCCGAACTACTTTTATGTACCCATTGATCATAGCGCACTCTTGCCTATTTGGACTGAAATTTTGTAGAATGAACTAATTATGCAGTAAACTGTAGATGTAAATGTAATAATAAAATGCTCAACATGTTATCAACAGTAGTACTAGCAGTAGTAGTATTAAATAATACAAACATTTCAGATTCCGTGTATTCTAATATAATAAGCTTTACAAGGTAACCAATGAAACTGTTTAAGCAGAGGGATCTCGATAATTGTAAGAGATATCGGTTAAATTAGACAAAAGTTGCCTCATGTGGGGGTAGGGGTCATTTTATACATTTATATTTTTCCCAAAAAATATAAACAAATATAAATAAAAATTCCAATCGTTGGAAAGAGAAAAAACTCTATTTAACGATCTCATAGCCTACTTTGAGGCCCATATGAAAATTGAAATATCAATTTCTCGAAAACGGTATGAGATATAAAAATTTTGAGTTTGCAGTGAATTCGTCTTTAAGAAGTGCATGAATTATTTTGAAATATTATTTATATTAAAATAAAAATTAAATATTTTTAACATAAACGAAATTGCTTTATTATAATACATATCTTTCAAATTTCGGGGCGCTTTGGCTGGGAGCCTCATTTGCCTAGAGGGTCTTATGCCACTGAACATACTGCATTTGATAAAATTAGTAAATTTGTCCTCATATTTCGTCATGAATCAAGTGATGATCTTAAAGATCGAACCATTCATATTTTTTTAGACATTAATATTAAAGTTTTGTAAAAATAAAGATTGAACAATATTTAGTATCGACGCTAATGTTGTGGTAAAATAAATACAACGTAATACAATTATGTGACCGTTATTTTAAGAAAATGCTAATAATTTTTCTACATGAACAAAAATTCATAATATTAATGGGTTTATTCTTACAGGAAGCCGGAATTACTGTGGACGATTCTGGAAAAGAACCATTTATGGAAATAAATTACATATTAGACTGTTTAAAAGATCATGATTTGGATCCAGCGTTGGCATGGGCCACCGGTCAACATGATAGTTTAGAATCTCAAGGTTCTTCTTTAGAGTTCAAATTACATCGATTAAGATTTATAGACCTCATAAAAAAAGGCCAGCCAGGCCAAACCGAAGCTATTAATTATGCCAGATTACATTTTCACAAATTTGTTCATAGACATGAAAAAGGTACGTTTTTGTAATTTGAAGCGAAAACAAAAAGAAACCAGGTGTGATCGCCACAAATCCGACCGCTACTATGAAATATGTAAGCTATGGAATAAGAAAATTTATGTGTACAACAAATTACCTCCCGCTATTAGTCGTTTTGATATATTCCTTTCATATTTTCACATTTTAATTTTATTAAACATATGAACGATGATTACACCAATATAATTAATATTTTTTATCTAGAAATTAAGGGATGAACAACCATGATATTTCAGAATCCAATTTTTATCAATAGTTTATCAATTCACTAATGACAGAAATTTATATATGAACTTTTTTATACTACTAATTAGAAGATTTTCTTTGACTGGTCAATGAATAGGATAGCGCAATAAATTTTTGGAAATCAGTGAGTTTTCGAAGGCTTCTTCTTCGATCGGTTGCGACTCCACATGGGTCTTCAGGGAGTGATAGTCAAGTATAAGATTTCTGTTAATTTTAAAATTGGTGAAATATGGATAGAATCATGTAGTCTGATAATAGTTTTCACAATATATCAAAGGTAAACTGACAAAACATTTATGCGACATTAATATTAAAAAAAAATGTTACAGAGAAAAAATAAATTTACGATATGTAATATAACGGTAAATACTAAGTGTTCCTTCTAAAATAAAATAGTAAAATTTTAATTTACGTATATCTGTTAAAATGAAAATCTGTTTGATTTCAATTTCGTAGTTTTACATTTGGCGGTCGGTGAAAATAAGTATAAAAACAAACATTCAGCAGATGTAAACTAGTAAATTTGTTTTAGATATTCAGAATCTAATGGGCATGTTTTTGTTTGTTCCTAATGGCATTTACAATTCTCCATACAGTAATTTACTGGACACAGAGCTGTGGATAGAAATCTATGATGTATTTTTAAAGGATGCATGTGCTTTACTTGGTTTGAGTGTTGATAGCCCTCTATCAATCTGTGTAAATGCTGGATGTTCTGCTCTGCCTGCCTTACTCAATATTAAACAAGTCATGCTACAACGACAAGTCACTGGTATATGGAATGGGAAAGATGAACTACCGGTAATTCATTCAATAAATGTTTTCCTTATTTATTTCATTTATATTTTTGCAGATTGAAATAGATTTAGGTCAGGATAGCAGATATCATTCGATGTTTGCTTGTCCAATTTTGAGACAACAGTCTACTGAAAATAATCCACCAATGCGTTTAGTTTGCGGACACGTAATTTCCAGAGATGCATTAAACAAATTGTGTAATGGGAACAAGTAAGTTATTTTTTTATTATAAAAATATTTAAGTATACAAAATATGAATTATTTTTTTAAACGACTATTGCAACAAAATGTGATTACAAGAATTTCATAATTCTTAAATAATAATATAATAATAATAATAGTATATATGAATATATCTCTTCATAAATAATATCTGGGTTATTATAATAATTAATTATAAGAAATTAAAGATGATAAATAATGGCGTTTAATATTGATTTGGAAAAATTTACAAATTGAGTTTCCAGTTTAGTTACAAACAAAAATTCAAAATTGTTTTAAAATTTGTCATTGACAACAATATTTACCACATGTCTGTAATACGAAATGTAATAGAAACAATAACACAATAATTACCTGACCTTGAAAAAAAAATATATTTTTTTTTGAAGTTTTTGAAAAGTTTGTTCCAACTAATCTTAGAATAAAAGACTACTACCGTACATTAATTTAGTTTATTGGAAAAAGGCGATATACGAGTAGAAGTTAATTTGGATAATTGTGAATAAAATAGTATACATAGTTCGGTGGGAGTTTCATTACAGCCTTGCGCTATATCTGAGCCTCGAGGCTTCGCCTCTCGGTCATATAATAAGCCCTCGGCTGTAATGAAACATTTCCCACCTCACATGTAATATACTATTAAAACAATAATAATAACATTGACGGGTCAGAGATAGTCCACAACAGATTCCAACAAAAACATTGCCCGGAACTATTCATCGTTCACTCTTATATATATCGTGTTATTATCACGATATATAAACTGAATAAATCATTAATAGTTATTTTCGTGTCTCTGTCTGGTATGGCCTAGTATTACAGAACTCAAAATAAATCGTTAATAGTTATTTTCGTGTCTCTGTCAGGTATGGCTAATATCAAAATCGTCCAGAAACTCTTTGTTTGCCGGCCTAGGCTTATCGGATGGAGGTACGGAAAAATATTTTATTGGAACAAACTTAGCGAAAGCATCAGTTTTTAATAAAATTTCGACTAATTTAAATTTATATTAAAGCTATAATAATATATGGATCCATTAAAAAAAATTCAATAAAATTATATATTATAATGATAAGCAACTAGCAGGACCAGGTCCTGATAAATAATGATTAACTGTCATTGGAATTTTTTTTTTAATTTCCACCATTTGATATTGAAAATATTACATTTTATTTTTAATATATTTTGTTCTTCAGACATTGTACTACATTTAATTTAATCTTTTCTAACGAAAATTTTAATTTAAAATAACATTATATTGTATATTTATACTGTATTTCTGCATAGTAGACTCAATATCCATTTTTGTTTTAAATCCTTGTTGAATTCCTGTGCTCAGCATTTTGTTGTCCAGCTCATATATTAATTGTAAAAAGGTGAATATAATAATTAAATTGCTAACTGTTCATGATTATTAAACTATATTTCAAAATTAAGATCACATCTAAAAAACTCATTATATATATTGTGGATATATTTTCAGGTTAAAGTGTCCATACTGCCCAGTGGAGCAAAGTCCAGCAGATGCTAGATTGGTGCATTTTTAATACAAAGCAACTGATATTTTAGATGGATTTCATATTTGTTATTCGTTGTTTTAGTAGGTAATGTTTAAAGCACTAATATTGTTTTTTATACAGATATTTAGAAACTAAATGTAGAATTCTGATTATTTTACCTATTATTTAGTATTTATACATTGTGATCTCTTTTTAACAGTTTATTTACAAAAAGCGGTGTTTGAGCGTTATTTATTAATCATGTATAAGTATTGGCTATCTAGTTACAAAATACTTATGCGCGTTGAACTAGTAAGGTCATAGTCATTTTTGAAGTTAGTAATTGTGATGAAGACATCTATCTATTTATTTATAAAGGTGTTTTTATTTTTGGGTTTTCTTTGAAAAAGAAACTAAAAATTTTTAAAAATATTTTTATAATGGAAAGTTCTGAATATAAATTAGATTTAGAAAGATTGTATTACATAATTGACCAGTTTCGTCTTAATTTATCATTAGCATGACGGGCTCTAAAATATTTATATTTAACTATAAAAAAATATAAAACATGCTATTTTAATTTTAATATCACAATAAGTCATGGTATATGATGTTGAATTGTGAAGACGAAATGTTTATTGTATTGTAAAACAATAAATACTTTACAGAAAATATTTTTTTCAGTGTTTAAATTTTGTATGTGCATATAACAAAGGTTAAATTTGTCATATATTCATAAAAATTGACAAATTTAAATGTTATGCAAGAAAGTAAAGATACTGTTACTTATTAACATTTTATATATTTATAGTTGTAAGATCATTGCTACTTACTTTTTTGCAATGGAATATACGAAAGTAATATCCACAATTGTTCTTTTTTATAGAATGATTAATGTATTTCAAATTGTCTAAGTAGAATAATTAACAGGATTGAAGAAACAAATGTCAATATAATTTTGATGATGATAGTTTATTATTTTCTACGAATATCATCATTTGAATAATGAGTGCTTGTAATTTATTCTTCTACAATTTAAAAATGAATAAATGTATTGTTTTGCATTATAGGAATTTTAAAAACTTGGTTCGTTTACAATAATTTTGAAGAAAATAAAATTTGAAAATAGAAATAAATTTTTATTCCACAAACTGTAGATATTTCTACATTTATTTTCTTGAAAGGTAACAAAAGAGGCATTTTTTTTTTCAGTGAATATATTTATTTTTAATTTGTATCGTAATAATATCCATAACAGAAAACAATTACAACACAAATCAAAACTTTGAGAAAATCTTTATTGAGTTCTTCAATGCTTGTAAACATTTGAGAAATATGATTAAAAGCAAGCATAAAATAAGTATGCGATAAATACTGAATTGGTGTTCGAAAGAATTATATTTGTTCGTTATATCTGAGATGTTCTGAATCCCAGTCAAGTATGAGTATTAAATATAAATGTCAAAAATTTTCAGTCTGAACCAGAAGTAGTAGGAAAAGTAGCAATCAAATGTGGTTATCGGCATATTGATTGCACTTCTCTTTACGGAAATGAAACGGAAATCGGAGAAGCAATCAGGGAAGTTATAATAAAAGGTATTGTAAAATGTAAAGATCTTTTTATCACAAGTAAATTATGGAACTATTTCCATTATCCTGATCTTGTTGTTTCTACCTGTAAGAGAAGCCTAAATAATTTAAGGCTTGGAAAATTTAGATCATCATTTAATTCACTAGCCGAGAGGATATCTTGAAAATTCAATAGGACTTTTTCATCGCCAGTTCAAGTAATTTTGAGATATTTGACTAATTTATGTGTGCACCCCATTCCGAAAATTGCAAATGTCAGTAAATTAATAATTAATATAGATATTTTTGATTTCCAATTATCCGAAAAAGGCATTAAAATAATAGATTTTTTTAACTAATGGAAGAATTTTATCATTCATTGAAAAAGACCCACGGGACTCGGAACTCGGTCAGAGACAAAATAAGGCCTTTCAAAATTGACTAAATTTTAGGAATTTATTGTCCTATTCTATTCTACATGTATAAAAAATAAATATAGGATATTTTGATACAATTAAAAGGATTTTTCAAATATGTGAAATTCTACATAAATTAAAAACTAATGTTTTTTTTTATCCTTTTAAAAATTTCTGCCCAAATATAGTGAATTTCAAAATAAAAATACATTTATATAATTTAAAGCTTTACATTGAAAAGTAGATGGGCTTTAAGATTAAGTATCATTAAAAAATTTAATTCTGCTTTTAGTAAAGAATTTATATTAAACACTGTTTTTTTTTCTTAATTTATAAAATTTTACAATAGTTGTATTACTTTTTCATTATTTTTTAAATTTACTGTCCTACAATACAGTGTTCCAAATAAGGGATGAATATCTTTGTTATTTTGTTTCTGTTTTTGAAGCTGTTTTTATATATTACACTTGTGAAGTAAGAAAAACGATACATTGGGTTTATATATGTTTTATTATAAAATATTGTATTTACATAGTAAAGTTAACAAGAGGAATATTTTTAAATAATTTGCGTATTTTTTGCGATAATGTATCATACTTATGTAAAGTTCTTTTTACGCTATTTATATCATAGTTTTCTAAATGAGATATACACATTTCTAATTCTGCAATAAGTTCTTCATATTTCTCATTGTGTTCTCTCAAATCTTGCAGTATTTCAGAAAAATTTCCAACATATTCTGGTAAGTTTGGTTCCTTTCTATTTTTAATTATATATTTATTCATTTTTATTGAATCAAGCAAAGATTCGAAATATTCTATAAGATCATGAGATTTCAGTTTAGATTGTTGTGAACTGTTTATTTCTATTGAACAATTCACTGTATTTTTATTTTCATTTAATATTGTAATAAGAGTTGAACATTTTTCAAAACTATTAGAATCTAATTCTAATCTCATTAATTCTCCTTCTAGTGAACTCTGTCGCTGTGGTAAAGTTTGAAGAATGTTTGTAAACTGGGTTTCATTTTGTGCATCTATTTTCTTTTCAACTTCTTTAGTTTTCTCTTTTATAATTGGTTCCTGTGATCGAATTGTTTCTATACTTTCCTTGGCTGCTTTAATTTTTAATTCAAATTTCTTTTGTTTCTCAACAAAAGTATTGTATTGAGCGTTGACAATTAATTCCATGTTTTTCACCTGTTCTGAAGCTATTGAATAGTTGTTCGGAGCCCTTGGTGGAAAAGGAACCAAATTATTTCCAGTTTCTCGTCGAACTTCTTCAGACAGTACAAACTGTGATAATCTGAATATAAAATCAGCAAATCTATAACCACCAGGAGATATTAAATGTGATGTCATTAGAAGTGGAATTCCTGTTTCTTTATTGGTCAAGTTTAATTCGTTTAAGTATTTCATTAGTTCGTTTCGAAATTGAGTTTCCATTTTCATGTCCAATATAGGCCAAATATTCCTTTGTTTAAAGAATGTAGGTTCCAGTATATTCAATAAAAAGTGAACGACGTGGAGATATGCTGCTTTGTTATTCTTAGTAAACATATCTTTCTTAAAACAAGCGTTGAATTCTTTCGACGTCGGGTATTTTAACGTTAATATGAAAATATTTGAATACAATTGTTCATGAACTTCTGCTTCTATTTCTTTCTGTTGTTTTAAAGTTAAAGCCATTTTAATATTTTGGTATTAATATATAACTTTTTTAGAAGTAAAACAAAAGGATCGAACTGTCAGTTGAACTTGTTGAACTGTTTGATATTTGAATTTGACATTTCTGTATCATAAGTTTCTTCTTCTTTTTTAATTTACATCTGTATTATAGATGTCAGCAGTAGTGATCCTTCCCCGGGTATAATTCAAATTTTTGAACTTATCATACGTAACATTTATTTTCAGATTATTAATATAAATTTAAAATTTTGTATGGTAAATATTTATTTTAAAACTAATTACTATTACCATTCAAACTTATAAAAAGTTTTTAATGTATTATTATTATACAATTTTACAGAAGAAAAACATAAGTGTGTTAATACATTTGTTCCCTTATCTATTTGAAATTTTAATACTTGTTTTGTATTTTACAATAATTTTTCAAAGCGGATACTAAAAAAATATTATATTGTTGGACTTTGACTTAGACAGTTTATTATAATTTTATTATTTGTTGGAATTTAACTTGAAACTTTAATCTTATTATATTATATAAATGTGTAAGAATAATCGAAAAACTAACTAATCGTCTAGTATACATAACTTTGTATGTACACCTATGGAAAATAATAAAATAGTGTGTAGTAAATTTAACTTGCTGACCTTTCATGTTCATGAATTTATCGGGTTATCTAAAAGGATTATCATAACACAGAGGCGTAGTTCTACGAAAAATGATATATTAGACATTTAAAAAGATAACAAAATTAGAAAAAAATATGTTTTACAGTGTCATTGACTTTATCGAAAAAATGAGAAATTTACACTAATTCTGTTATATAAACTAATAAATATATTCCCACAGCTTTTACCCATTATTGGGTGTATTGCAGATATCGATAACGATATGTTTAAACCATATAGAGAGTTTATATAGATATTTATTAAATTAGTATAAAAAGCGATAAAAAGCGATAATTTGTAAATTTTAAATTATTTACTAGCAGAACATTTTTATTTTAAGCCAACGTTTCGACTGATCATTGAAAAAAAAATAAAAATAAATAAAAACATTGTAAAATAATAAAAATTAAAGAGGTAAATGAATAAATATGAGCTATTGTAAAAATTGTAGTCAAAGAAAATAAAATATTTTTTTATGAAAAAAAAAAAGTTATTGCATTATTAAGTGTCTGTTTTCATTAAAAAATAATATTTTTCAACATTACATTGCTAGTCCGATAATTTCCCTGGATCCTTTACCCCACTCTTCAATCGATCATCGCTCAAGTTAGTTGATTTATTTAGTATTTACTGAAACAATAGCAAGTAGCAAAATTTTTAAATTATTAAAAATCTCGATTATTTTACTTTAATTTACAATTATTCTATTGATTTTGTTAAATGTTAAAATCATAAAATACAATTAAAATATAAGCATATTTTTTAACTAATAAATTTTGTTTGACGTCATTTATCCGTTTTATAACACTGTGCTGTGAGTAAGTAGAAAAAACTAATAAGATTCCAATAGCGTAATCAACTCGTACGCCGCTGATAATTCTAAGCACCAATCATAGCCTTCTATTGAATCACACCCGCGGTAACTAGTAAACAAAACGTGGCAAGATTCCAGCGACCAGTTTAGCCGTCCTTTCGACTTACTCTGGACGTGTCGCATAGCGACGGTCAATTCTTATTGCCTATCTCCTGGTGCTTAACACGATGTCTCAGACTCAGGCCTTCGACTCCAACTGCATGACTCTGACGAGGTTTGTTCTCGCAGAGCAGCGGAAGGTTCCTACAGCAACGGGAGATCTCACACAGCTGCTGAATTCACTCCAGACTGCCATCAAGGCTGTGAGCTCCGCAGTCAGAAAGGCGGGAATCACTAAGTTGTAAGTAAAACACTGGTGTCAAGACGAATAAAATCTATTGTTTTAATCAATTATTTATTTTTATTAGAATAAGAATAGGTGAAACATGGTTGTCGAATGATCGAATTTCGGGTTTGTGCCAACAATTACAGGAAAACTTTGCAAATGTGCAAAAGTATGTATACTGTCAAAACGTAATGTGTATGAAAAATAATTGTTTGAGTATATTAATCTTAAATACGTAAACTATTTTTTAATATGATAAAAAATATATCTGTAATAACGGTACAAACCGGTATTTCTACACTCTATTTCTATATTTAGCAAGCAGTTAATGATATGATTGACAAGAAACAAAAAACAAAATATAATCGATAAAAAAATTAATCAACAGAACACATATTTGCATATATTACGAAAGCATATAAACAATGAAATAGATTTATATAATTTTAAAGTGTAATTCAATTTTTAATTTATTTCAAAAAATTTTAAAAGAACACAATTTTTTTGTTTGTATATGTGTGAAAATGATTGTTTCACGTTTCACTAATTCGGTAACAGTTGTCTTATTCGCTAATTAACTAAATAAACTAACCTAATTTAATTTATCGACAACCGTGATAATATAGGTATTAGATTTATTTTGCCTATTTCGTGACGTAAAAACGATTTTGACAAAATACTTCTGAAATCAAGAAATAAGCAATTTCACTAATTCGACATATGTATGTGCATGTGAAGTAAAATATTAGCTTTATTGCCTTAGATATTATTATATTTGTTGAATATGATTCAAAATATTGTCGTTCAATGAACGAAAATTGCTGCCTACTTTTTAAATAAATCTCTAATATTTTAAAATTTTATTTGAACAATTTCATTATGTAGCTCTATTTTTAACTTATTTGTTTAAATTTAAGAAAATTCCGCTTAATAGTAACTAAAGTTACATTATTTCAGTAGCTCATTTTTTGTTCTTTCGAGTAACGTGAATTATACAAAATTTAAAATAATTTAATAATAAAAATAAAATTATAATAAATAAATCACTATTCAATTTTTTTTATGCAATCAAAAAATGGAATGTTTAACTTGTTTTTATAAATATGATAATTGGTTTATGTTATAAATAACTAAAGTGTTTATCTTAATTATTATTTGATTTTAAATAAAAAAGTAAATAAAACGACAAACAGCTATAGAATATCAAAATCTCACTTTTCAATTACTTGAAAACAACTAAATAACATGCAACATACTGCGTATAAAGTAAACACGCATAGTGTTTTATTCTATTCTTATCAAATGCTAATTAATATTTTCTGTGAATGAATAGGTTTGGGATTGCTGGCTCCACAAATGTACAAGGAGAAGAAGTCAAAAAGCTCGATGTCCTCTCAAATGAACTCTTCATTAACATGCTTAAATCTTCCTTCACCACTTGCCTGCTTGTTTCGGAGGAAAATGATAACATTATCGAGGTACTTGTTTTTATTATTCTTTTATGTTTTTATCTCTCATAAAAACGTTGATTGAATGACAGCGAATTCTTTTATTTCAAAGTTGTTTAATATTTGAAGTTACATTAGTGATAATTTTATTTAATTTTTTAAAAGATGGTATGCTATATTTTGTTAAGATAGTAACTATATATTTATGAGGTCTATTTATATCTTTCTACAATTCAACTTTGTGGTACTTTTTTTCACAGAGCGATTAATTATGATTATCATATAATTTATACCACAATTATATTATCGTCATTCATTATTATACAGTATTGGTATATGATGAGTCTGGTAGGCCTCGCTTGTTTGAACAATTTAAAAGTTATAATCTATTTTCGCAAAATTTCTCTGCAACCAAAAATACAATTGGTAGTTAGTAATTAAGGGACGCACTGATTAATTTAAAAATTGCAGTAATTTAATTTTTTATGAACATTTATTTAGTTGTTTATGTATGAAACATATTAGAGAAAAAATTATGTTTTTCACAAAATATTATTAAATACTTTAACAAATTAATTACTTTAAAAATTGTCAACAATAGTTTTGTCCAATTATTTGCATCGGATAGCAATTTTGGTCACGGTTATAATATGCATTTATGTGTCCTCGGTACATAAATATTTTTCTATTGAAATAAAATCTATTACGATAAATCTAACTTTTCGACTAAAGGGCGGAATGAGATCACTTGAAATATTGTATTTTTAAAATAATAATTTAATTTTCGTTATTCAAACATGAGATATTGGGCCAAAAAGTCGTAGGTATTAGGATTTTAAAAATTCATCTTATGTTACGCATTTTCATGAAATAAGATTTCAAGGGTCCCTAAATGTAGCTAAAATTTATACTCCATGAATAAATGCTTTTGCAACATCTGCTGGTAATTACTTTACAGTATATTTGGTATAATAACCCTCCTACATTATAACTATTATGTAGTAATGAAATAGAAATATCAATAAATTATTTTTATTATAGGTGGAAACAGAAAAACAAGGCAAATACATTGTCTGTTTCGATCCACTGGATGGCTCTTCCAACATTGACTGCCTGGTCTCCATCGGTTCAATATTTTGTATTTACAAGAAACTAGACAGCACTAGCCCACCTTCTTTAAAAGATGCCCTCCAGCCTGGTAAGAACCTAATCGCTGCTGGCTACGCTCTGTACGGTAGCGCCACCATGTTGGTTCTATCTCTCGGCGATGGAGTCAATGGTTTCATGTTGGACCCGGCCATCGGAGAGTTTATCCTCACCGATCCTAACATGAGGGTACCCAGCAGAGGAAAGATTTACTCCATCAACGAAGGGTACTACGCCATCTGGGACCCGGCTGTAAGGGAATATGTGGAGAGCAAGAAGAACCCAGCAAATGGAAAGCCCTACGGAGCGAGATATGTAGGGTCCATGGTGGCTGATGTGCACAGGACGATTAAATATGGAGGGATTTTCTTGTATCCTGCAACGAAGGATTCACCTAAGGGAAAAGTAAGTATAAACAAATAATGAAGTTCGAAATACATTAAAATGGCGAATCATTATTATTTTTAATACGTTTATTTCGTAATATATAAAAAATAGAGCAATTGCATAATTTAAAAAAATATGTGAACAGCACTAGATTGCCTTGTACGGCTATTAAATTATACACATTTTCTTTTGCACTTCATTTAAACTTATTTCATTTGCAAGTAAATTTCAACATTTTACGGCTAACCGTTTTTGAGTATTGCAAAAAGCTCAAATAACACTTTGAGTAAAGTGCGCTTTTGTCACTGCCGATTGCAATAAAAAATAGGCTCATTATTTTTGAGTTATGCGCTATAAATAAGTACGTACAGAATCATGCCGAAACTAGTCAAAATGGATATTTCCGATATCTGAAAACCGATGTTTTTCGCGATTACAATACTTGCTTTACTTCATACAAGGAACTAAAATCGATTTTGCGGTATATGTAAATGCGATTTATTTGAAATTTTATTAGAAAATGTTTAATACTCTTCTATTGTATATTGTGTATCTAGTAGGAAAAGTGATATATTCCCGGACGGTGGTGGAAATTTCGGGACGAGCCGAAGGAGAGGCCATTAACACCAGGAGTCCGGGAAGTCACTTTTCCTACATGGTATACATACTATTTTTTTTGATCGGTTTATATTCAACAATAATGAAATAAATATGATTGTATTTTTATTTATGGAAAACAATAGACTGGGGGCTTACTTTGTCACCGGCCGGAAAAACTTTCCCGGACTGTTTTTTTTTTTCGTAGCCCAGCAACTACACTAAATACCGGAATAATGCACTTTCCGATTCGAAAACATACCGGAAAGGTGTCAGTTTTCGTCCGATCGAAAAAAACTATATTTGTTTTTATTTGAAAATTGATATATTAAAATAATAGTAAACTGCAATTGGTCATACATATCCTTATTACGGTTTCGAATGAATTGTTTTTGAAATGTCATGTAATATTTGCAGGTGTTAATGAAATTATTTAAAGTAAATACATGTGGACTTATTTTTACTATGTTTAGTTAGCAAACAAACCAATAGCAAACATATTTTTAAAGCT
The DNA here is from genome assembly GCA_035578165.1 of Stenolophus ochropezus. Classification (NCBI taxonomy): domain Eukaryota; kingdom Metazoa; phylum Arthropoda; class Insecta; order Coleoptera; family Carabidae; genus Stenolophus; species Stenolophus ochropezus. The sequence continues at coordinate 17,060,303 of JAQOWZ010000010.1, read as the reverse complement.
AATAGAGATAATATATTGATTTTACTTTGCTTTCCGGTTAAGATAATATTTGATAAAACATGATTAAAATTGATTTTGACGTCAGTTTCCTAAAAATTGTTAATGAAATTTCTTATCTATATCTTCTCTTTATTTTTTGAAAGATTATCAACGATTTCTCATGAAATTATTTGAAATTTAATCTAATTGTACGCATTAACATTATTATTTATTTTTCGATAACAAAGTTGCGAAAAATGTTCTTTTTATCTTAAATTCATACATTTTATATATCAGTTATTTTTAGACATGAATTATTTCAAAGTGCACTTTGTAATTTGTACTTCATTTTTATTATGATGCTATTTTTTTAAATATTCATTTTTTTATTTTATTATTGATTATTTTGTCGTCAATTATTTGTATAATGATTTTAGATGTTTTGTGTTTAATTACAATATTTTAAAATATGATTCATTTGTTTGCCAAATTAATTGTGATAATTTTAATAAAAAAAGTTCTTAATTAAATGACAAAAAATATAACTTTATATTTTACGTATATATCTTGCTAGACGTTATACACTTAATAAAATATTATGAAGTTAAACTTTTAAAAACATTGTGCAATCTGTATTTATAATTTCAACAAAAATTTAATTTTCGAAAGAGTGAAATTGCAGACGAACGAAAGGTCGATGTAATTTTTAAGTAATGTAATATTGTCAGTAATATTATCTATTTCTATATTATATGCACTGCTTTCATTGGATTCTAATAATGGATGCCAATAATACTTATTTATGTAACTAGTACCCAAAATTTAGTTTTAGCGGAGGAACTTAAATATTGGCTGGTGCCTTGTCTGTAATATCCATAGAGGTAATATATTACCTCTTTGGGAATATCAGATGAGATATAAATAATTGTAAAAACGTATATTCCTGCAAGAATTATAAAAAAGCTATAGCAAGTAGAATAACATTTGTTCCAATGAAGTCACGGGAGCAATATGAAACATAATATGACATCTTTAAAAGTATATTTCCAATAATTTTAGCGGGGAACGGGAATTTAAATATGTGTTACTTGGTGACTATTATAGGGCTTAATTATTTAAAATAGCATTTTGCGGTAAATAGTAACTATTTTGGGGAGCGTGTACAAAATAGTAATTTTTAGGCGGCTGGTACATAAATTGTTGTTTTTCGTAGCTGCTGGCAACCTTAAAGTATTTTTTCTTCAAACGTCATAAAAGTGACATCTTCTGTGACGTGATTGACAAGGTTAAAGTTTAATTTCTATGACTCCGTAATATAATTTTTTATTCTAGCCGCCGTATAACATTGTCGCCGCCGTCTAATATTGTCGCCGCCGTATAGCCAATAAGATGTAACTTTAATATTGTCGCCGCCGTATAGCCAATAAGATGTAACTTGTACAATAGAAATCTGTAATATCGCCCTAAATGTCACTATAAAAACTAGATAAACTAAGAATAAAGTTACTAAAAATTATGAATAACTGACAGGTAACCTACATATTAAACGTCAAATAGTAATTTATTTTTTAAAATTTCTAAGTTTGAAGAAAAAATAGCATGTGTTATTTAGAGTAAAAGTGCTTTGTGTGCCTCGCATGCTATTGTCCGACTCGCTTCGCTCGTCGTGCAAACTTCCATGCTCGCCACACAAAGTATCACTTTTACTCTTAATAACACAATATACTATTATTTGACATCTGTCAAAGTCAAAATTTTTGGCCGCTGGCCGCTAGTTTATTCATTATTGATTTACATAGTTCATATTAATGTGATTAATTATTTTAGAATATAATAACAAATGTAAGTAAAATCTTAACTATTCCTTTACAAATATTAATGAAAAAGTAATGAATTTGCGAGTAAAAATAGCGGCCGTAAGGTAAATGCGGCCGTAAAGTAAATGCGGCCGTAAAGTAAATTTTGACAGATGTCAAAAATTGATTTTGAATGAAAATTCATAATTTCTTGTAAAATGGTGGTTCTTTGCTAATTTAACCAACCTCGTAGCTCTTATGCCCGTATGCATAGACAATGAGAAAAACATAGTTTAACTTATCTTAGATAAAATATTAATCTTAGGTTACTATTGCTTTATATGCATGGTCATAATTAAATCTGAGATGTAATAATCTAAGATTATCTATGTAAAGTGTTTTGTAAATCAGACTTTGCACTATGCATGACACAAATTCTGCTGTCAAAGTCAAAATTCCTTCTAGGTTATTTTGGTTTTTTGACGTTTCAGTGACAAGCGTTATTTATATTTGTCATAAAAGCAAAAAAATGAGCAAGGAAAGGGCGAAAAATTTTTCTGAACCAGAAAAACTTGCACTCCTGTATATTGTAGAAAATTTTCTTCATATTTTGGAAAATAAAAAAACTGATGCTACTACAGTGCAAAAAAAACGAAATCTTGATGAAAGTGGCCAAAATATTTACCTCCTTCAACAAGTTACAAAGAACTTGTGAGCAAATTAAAAACTGTTATTACAATTTGAAAAAAAAAGTTAAAAAAGACAACACCGATGATAAGGTAACTATAAATATAACCCGAAATAAGATTCCAAATATGATGATAAATTTGATGAACTTGATGATAACGAACTTGTAGAATCCATAAATACTATATACTATAGTTTAAATATGAACAAAAAGTTATTAACAACTAAATTTAACTGCAATACTTCAAATGTAATATACTCGTAACATTTCACAAGTGACAGCTACAAACATGAATGATCGCAAATATCAGATCAAATCGGTTAACCACCAAAATTGGCAAGTTAAGATAATCTGAGTTTAAACTCGCGTTAAATAAGCAATGTTCTCTATGCATACGAAAATATACAAGAGTTTATGTAATCTAAGTTTAAGGACTTAACTTTCATCTATGCATACGGGCATTATAGTTCTCAAGATAGCAATGGTGGCACTTTTAAATGGAACACTCTGTATACCGTGTGTTCCAAAAATTGTTATCATATAGGCATTTAACATGGGAAAACAGTTTTTAGTAAATAAAAACTGTCCGGCTAACAACTATATCACCATATTATGCACCATTTTTGCTATTTTATTACATAATATTTAATACAGATTACTGCATTTTAACAGCACAATTCAGTAAAATTTACAAAAAAATTATATTTTAGGCGGCTGGTACATAAATTGTTGTTTTTCGTATCTGCTGGCAACCTTAAAGTATCAATTTTTATTTGACATCTGTCAAAGTCAAAATTTTTGGCCGCTAGTTTGTTCATTATTGATTTACATAGGTCATATTAATGTGATTCATTATTTTAGAATATAATAACAAATGTAAGTAAAATCTTAACTATTGCTTTACAAATATTAATGAAAAAGTAATGAATTTGCGAGTAAAAATAGCGGCCGTAAAGTAAATGCGGCCGTAAGGTAAATGCAGCCGTAAAGTAAATGCGGCCGTAAAGTAAATTTTGACAGATATCAAAAATTGAATTTGAATGAAAATTCATAATTTTTTCTTATAATCGCCTAAAAAATGTTGTGTGCACCTCGGCTAAAAGTTCTTTTTGGGCCTCATCTGATTTGTAGCCTCGGCTGCAAACTTCGGTTTCGGCCCAAAAAGATTACTTTTAGAACCTTGATACCAAAATAACTATTATGTATCAAGGCCGTAAAAGTGATTTTTTTGCCGAATCAAAAGTTTGAAGCCGAGACTAGCAAATCAGATTAGGCTAAAATAATAATTTATACAAGTGTGTAAAGCAGGTTTTTTAGTCGAGTGCAATGATTAATGCATGAGGCTTAATATAAAAAGAAAAACATTGACTGTGTCGTGTGCCTTGAATTGTGAGTTGTGATCATAGTAGCGAATGACAATATTAAAAATAAAAAAACACGAACTTTAATGTTTAACGAATTAGCTAGAATTTTATTATTTGACAAGTAAATTAACCGAATATGTTTGTTGCCTAGAAATGACTATTTGCTTTTCACAAACTAGTGCTTGAAAAGTACCTACCTTTGTACTTGTACTTTACAAAAATAACTTTTTAGGCGAATATAATAAAAAGTTATAAATTTTCAATTAAAAAATGTTAAACTTTACTTTTTCTCCCACATTTACTTTATTTACACATTTTTATTCCTTTTTAATTAATATAAACATGAAGACATCGTTACAATTTAACTTACACTCGTAATTATATTATACAATAATTAATCACATTAATATGAACTACTCGTATCTAAATAAATAATGAACAAAAAATCCGGCGAAAAAGTACTTTAACAAATGTCATAATACAATAACTGTATTTTTTTTTTTCAGCTCCGTCTGTTGTACGAATGCAACCCAATGGCTTACATTCTCACCCAAGCCGGTGGTTTGGCCAGCAATGGCTCGATTCCTATCTTAGACATTCAGCCCGAGGCCATCCATCAGCGGAGCCCCATCTTCCTGGGCTCTAAGGATGACGTGGAGGATGTTTTGGCTGTTATCAAGAAGCACGCTCAGTGAAACCAAGAAACCGATCTGTTACGTATCTGATGTGTTGAGATTATTCATTCTGTAAGAATACTTTTACGCTAAATATTTGTTATTAAATGTACTGTTATTTGTGTAAGAGCATAGTTTTTAATAAAATTATATTTTAAAACTAATGTATATTTTTTATTTTGCTAAATATAAATATACTTTTTCTTTACAATATAATTAATATTGGGTAAAAAAATCTAGCAACTTATCTATATTATATACAAACAAAAATGACCTATTGTTATCAAAAAACCGTTAAGAGATTGTAACTGAAACTTGCTCATTACTAATAACTTCTCGAGAAATTAACTAGACAAAAAACAATAATTTTTAATCTGTTGGCCGGAAAGTAGATAATAAAACGAATTATGAAAATGTAATTTTGAAATTAAAAATGTTTAGCTATTTTGCGTACCTATTTGCAAGTTTATTATTTGCAAAAAATAAATCATTGAACAACCATATGATTTTATTTAATTGTTCATATACAAGACTAATGTAACAAAAATTACCAGTTTGTTGGAGAGATTATTTTGAATAAAATATGTCAAATAAATATAAGTTCGATTTTTTTTTTGATACCAAATTACAAGAGGTCAATTTTTTATAATAACAACAATTTTATAAATAAATGTGAAGTTATTATTCCCCAAAATTTTTAAATAATACAGTAAAACATAAATTAACTTATAATTAAAATATGGAAAACGATAACACAATATGAAGTAAAAAAAATTATAAAATTAATAAAACGGATGTAACCATTACAAAATCCATACACAAAAAAATAATATCTGCATATACCGCAGCAATAAATTGATTTTATTTATGGCACGACATTGTTAGTAGGAACTGGGCCTCAAGTACCAAATTACTTGTTCCACGTCGAGCATTCAATGCATGTATTTTGAAAAAATAGAAGCAACAAAATCAATAAAATTTTAATTTTGTTCTTTACTTTTTTGTTTTTCAAAACTATCTCCATAACATAGTTTGATGATAGAATTTTTATCTCTTGTATTTAGAGAAACAATACGATCTATATTCCTATGATATTTATAAATTAAAATGTTCTCGAGAATAAGCTATAAATTTTTTGTACTTGTCCTTTTGAATAATAATGGTAAAATATTGTAAAATATGCACATTTCTTATTAAATTATATAATTTACAAAAAAAAAATGTTAAATAGTTATTACATTGTTATAATATAAAATTTCATATTAGCATAAAATAAAATCTGAGTCACGCAAATCTCATATCACATGTGTAGTGTTGGCTACCTACCATAATAATTGAAGAAGCTGATATATCTTGCACGTGCATACTACTGCCGCTTTTTATTTAAATATCGCAAACAATTATTCGTCCAGACAAGTTCGTACGGCACTGAATTATAAGTATTTAATGAAAATTTTTATGAATTTTATCGCAGTGTTGTTTTGTAATGTATAGTGTGCGGTTCCATTGTGATTGCGACAATATTTTGCAGAAACTCGAGAAGTTTTCTGGTGAGTTTATTTTTGATATGTATTATTTATTCCTTTAATGTCTATCGCGTTTTTAATATTATACTCAGACATGAGTACTAGGGGCCGGTAATAGGGATACAAAAATATTAAATCGCAAATAAGAGAAAATAGACTATGTAATCAACAGATTTTCTAAAAATAATCCTATAAAGAAGGATTTTTTTGTAATTAAAAGGGCTGGATGATTTGTTGAAATATCATGCTTGGCAGGTGTCCTAAATTAAATTAGACCAAATTTACCGCATTAAAGGATCATTTTACCGATGTCTTTGTTTTCCTAAAAATGCGTAGGTTACTAAATATGAACGAAATTGTAAATTTTACAGTTCTTAATTTTGCTCATAACTTTCAAAATTAAAATATGAAGTGATTTTGGTTTGCACCTTCAGACACTTTTTTATAATAAATTTACACTGATTTTCAATTTTTTTTATCGCGTACTATTTTCCAGTTTAGGGTTTTGTCAATTTTAATTTTTCTTATGGAACATATAGAAGGTTGTGATAATTTTGAATTGTTTTTTTTGCTATTCAACCATACAGAAAATAATAAAAAAAACCTTTTTGGACTATCGAAATAATCACTATATCGTAGTTGTTCCCTTAATGCGGTAACTTTGGTCTAATTTAACCGACTTCCATTTACCATTCACGAAATCCCCATACTTAACAAGTTATTTGGGACATGTGTATATTTATTGTTTTATAAAAGAATATTTCGTTTGCAATTTTTTTATGTTACTCAAATTGTTTCAGTTCTTATGTATCTGACTTCATTTCAATATATTCCTTTTTTATATATTATAGAAAATATAATTATTTTTATCTCCCCTGAGAATATCACCTGGATCCGCCCCTTATTATACTATTTACTATGTAAGTCTCATGCAGGTATTTATTGGATGTAGTTAGCTTTGTTTAAATATACCAATTTATAGTAACAGCTTATTTTGAACATAACCCTTTAGCGAATGAAAATTATGTATGTATGTATCGATTATAATCGTATATTATGATGTAGGTGTATGATATATGTTACATAATGTACGTTATATATGTAAATTATTTAATGTGTGAATATAGCAGTAACTACATAATAGGTTATGTTTATGTTAAATTGGTAATAAAACTATAAAAAAAAATTGTTTGCTGATACTATTTACAAACAAATATGTTCAAAATTTAATATTGCAAAGTAATTATCAATAACTATTTCAATTTAGATTATTTATATTGTTTATTAATAACTGTATTATTTGTGGATTGGTAATCGATAAATACTGTCGAATTATTCATACATGCGGTTAAGCTACAAGTCTACAGTGTTAATTTAGTAATGACAAGCCAAGTTCGTGGGAAATTACATAAATTACGCAACATTGAATGCAGTAGTGTATTGCTGGTTAGCATTTGGGGTACATGTGTTGCACGGTTTAAATTACGCCCTAGTTTCAGTTTCAGTTAGTTAAGATATTAATATAATTATGTAAGTTTTAGATTTATCATCATTTCATGCCTCTAAATTATTTTATAGGTATAAAAATATACATACAGTGTGTCCAACGAAACGTGGAACATAGGACTTTAACATGTGATTTAAAAATAATTGCGGATACTTTATCTCCTTATAGATTTAGAACAAAACTTCAAGAGTGTACAATTGTTCAAAATTAAATTCTATATCAGATAAGATCATAACTGATGCAAAAGCACGTTTGCAGTATATTAAATATAAAATGTAATATGTAGTGGAAATAAAAAATATATATTCATGATATTTTATTTTATTTCCATGGCTGCCTAATTTGTAATGAAAATATAATATTTTATATTTAATAAATCTCGTACTGCAGATGTGCTGTTACATGAATTATGATCTTATCTGATGTAGAATTTAATTTCGAACAACTTTGTACACTTGTAATTTTGCTCTGAAACTGTCAGGATAGAGAGTATCCGCAATTTTTTGAAATCCTATGTTCCGCATTTCGTATAATATATATTTCAATCAACGGTACAAGGAAGAAAAAATATAAACTTATCCCAAATAAAATATAACTTTTTTAAGTACACAATTTTTTCGAGAACTAAGTTCTTATTATAAGTAAATCACAACTAAAGTAGGGAGATTAGATATCTGAAGATGTAAATCAGGCCAAAAGTGTAAACAACTCTTAATAATATAGGAAAAATCTGGATTTTTATAGGGGTGAGTGTAGGGTTAAAGGGTTATGTACTAAGAGATTAACTCATTACGGAAAATAAATCATCCAATATCAAATTCAGATCAACAGATACTTCAATCCCGTAGTCGAACTTACCTTAACCTGATAAGTAAAATGGAAAAATTGGATTTTAATTTAGTATCGTTTTATTTCATTTAATATATTTTCTAAACATAGTGACTTCAGTGCTTTGATCTAATTCAGTCTAACGTTTTAAGCAATAATTGTTCTTGCACATTTTTTTCCTGTTATATTATAGTCTAAATTCATGTTCTCTTATATATTCTTAACAAACAAAAATAATTTAAACAGTTTAGTGTACCATGGAACCTTAAGGTTCCCTGAAATTATGGGTTCCATAATGAAATTTGGTTTTGATCTAGTGATCAAAAATGACACGAATATTACATTTTATTCTATCCGTGTCACTACCTGTTGTAATTTTCGTTTCTTAATAATATCATGTAATATGACTTGTGATAAAATTAGTTAGGGCTTCATTCTTTTGTCTGGGTAGAAATGGTTTTGCGAATAAAATCTTAGGAACCGCTGGTCTAAATATATATTACTTGTCGATAACATTTTTCTGGTCTATGTCTATGTAATTATTATAAATAAAAATGACATTAACTTCTAAACTTGACTTAACCTAAAGGGAGAGAATAATAAGAAGGAAGAATAATTGGTTTGTAATTGTGTTTTAATTCTTCTATAAAATTTTCTATACCGAAAAGAACTTCAACCCCTTAATCTAATTCAGTGTACGCGTTTAAACAAAAATTGATGTTTATCATTCCTCTTCTGATTTATTTCAGTTTAAATTCGCGGTCTATTAAAATTTTTAAACAAACTAAAAATGACTTGTGGCTTATTGCAACAATATTACTTAAATTTTAAGTTTTCTACAAATGGAAAATATCAGAACAAAATGACAAACGAACTGTTCAGTATTGCTGCAAAAATTTCGAGTAGCATTTATGAACTTTCTTATAGGTACGCGCACTTTATTTAAACTTATTTTACTTCAAAGTTGAAAGTGAGATCATTCTACGGCTTCATTCTTCAACTTCGTTGCATATCTTTGAACTTCTTTTCGAAATGGTTCTTCTTTTGAAAATATTATTAAAATAATTATCACTATTCCTTATTGCAGAACACGAAATTATTTTAATCGCTCAAAAACTTGCAAAGAAAGAGATATGGTTTTCATTTATTTCGTACATATTTCTCACGAAATATATTCTGAAAGTTATCAATGTCAATTTTTTATAAAATATTTCCTACAAAAATTAAAAGCCAATTAAATTATTATTTTTATTAAGTTTCTGCCAAAAATAAAAAGCCCCTTGAAAAGGCCTGCTGGAACCAAAATTGGAGGTGCATAACAAAATTTCAAAGTTTACGCCTAATCATTTTTTATTTCTGGGAGATACGTACCTATAGACGTCACGCCAAAACTAGTCAAAATGGATTCTGAGATGATCAAAATGGATATATCCGTTGAAACGTGAAAATCGGCATTTTTCGCGACGACAATATTTCCTTTACATCGTTTCAGGAAATAAAAATTACTTCAACTCCTTTTCCTGATTTGTCCTGACATAAAAAAATAATAGGAAAGAAATAGAATTAGCTTGTAATTGTATTTTAAGTCTTCTACAAAATTACCTGAACTATCTAAAATAACTTCAACCCCTTGGCCTAAATCAGCAACAATTCTGCATTCTTTTCCTATTTCCTGAATTTTAATTCTTCTATATACAAAATTTTCTGAACTATCTAAAAAGACTTCAATCCTTTGGCCTAAATCAGAATGAATCAATAGTCATTCTTTCCGTGAAAATTATTTTATTTGTGTAGGAACGTAGCGAACAATTAGACCGTTAATTTTCACGATTACAATGCTTCCTTATACGAAGTACAACCACTTGTCCTGATTTGTCTTGAAATGAGAAAGTAATATGAAAGAAGAAGAATTAGATTGTATAATTATATTTTAATTCTTTTACAAAATTTCTTGAACTATCAAAAATGACTGCAACCCCTTGGCCTAAATCAGCAAAAAACGCGTCATTCTTTTCCTGTTTCCTGCATTTTAATTCTTCTACAAAATTATCTAACTAAAAAGTCCTCAACCCTTTGGTCTAAATCAGGGAGAATCATTGGTGATTCTTTTGGTGGAAATTATTGTATTTGTGTAGGAACGTAGCGAATAATTAGACCGTTAATTTTCACGATTACAATGCTTCCATGTACGATGTACAACCGCTTGTCCTGATTTGACCTGACATGAGAAAATAATATGAAAGAACAAGAATTAGATTATAATTGTATTTTCGTACTCACTACCTAGAAACTAATGTTTCCCGCAGCCAACTCACAATCAAAAAGACCACTAGTGTCTTAATGAAAACTACTTAGATCGAGTAGCTTAAAAGTGTTATTATATTTTAAATTTTTTTTGCACATTGCAACAAATTTAATATATGAACAAGATAATTGAGGACAATTAGTTAAAAGAATAAAAATTATCTAAATTAAATTTGAAATTTCATTACTAATTTTGACATTTTAATACTACTAGCGCTATATCTATTAGCAACACAAACAAATAATAACAACGGTGAACAATAGGATACAGTTCATAGGTGTAGGAACGCAGTGAACAATTAATTTAAAAACGTTAATTTTCACGATTACAATGCTTCCTTGTACCAAGTACAACCACTTGTCCTGATTTGTCCTGACATGAGAAAGTAATGTAAAAGAAGAACAATTAGATTGTAATTACCTATATTTTAATTCTTCTGCAAAATTTCCTGAAATATCTAAACTGATAGTAACCCCTTGGCATAAATCAGCAAAAAACTCGTCATTCTTTTCCTATTTCCTGAATTTTGAAAATCGGCATTTTTCCTTTACTTGGTTCAAGGAAATAAAAATTATTTCAAATCCTTTCCCTGATTTGTCCTCTGACATGAGAAAATAATATGAAAGAAAAAGAATTAGATTGTAATTATATTTTAATTCTTCTCTAAAATTTCCTGCATTATCTAAAATGACTGCAATACTTTGGCCTAAAACAGCAAAAAACTCATTTTTTTCCAGTTTTCTGCATTTAATTTTTCTACAAACTATTAAAAAGACCTATGACTGCAACCATTTGGCCTAAATCAGCAAAAAACTCATCATTCTTTTCCTGTTTCCTGAATTTTAATTCTTCTACAAACTATTAAAACCTCCTCAACCTTTGCCCTAAATCATTATGACTCAACCGCTATTCTTTTGGTTAGATTTGTTTGTACCGTAGCGTACAATTAGCCGTTTGAATCGGTTCCTGGATGCTCCCCTGGTGCATTTGGCGCGACTGTACGTGCGACGGCGCGGATCGATGGCAGCGGCCGACGCTCCGCTCGACTCGACGGTCTGGGTCGCCGCGGGTCGTTCACCCTGCTGCAACCCCCACCCGACCAGGAAGCTACCTGCTCAGCTCCCCGGCCACGGCGCCCACAGTGACGGGGGAGGGCTTTCTCTTCCTGCCCGCTAACGCTTATTCTCTAAATATTCTATATTAACTGCTTTTTTTTGTTATAAAATTATATTTTTGCGTCAGAATTAATTAAGTCTGGGGTGTTTGCGAGTAAATAAAATAGCCGTCGTACTTATGCACTACCAATGAAAATGCATTTCGGCTTTCTCTTCCTTCCCGCTAATTCTTATTTTCTATATTAACTGTTTTTTTGCTGAAGTTGCCCGCTAATTCTTATTCTCTAAATATTCTATATTAAAGGCTTTTTTGTGTTATAAAATTATATTTTTGCGTCAGAATTAATTAAGTCTGGGGTGTTTGCGAGTAAATAGCCGTCGTACGATGCACTACCAATGAGAATGCATTTCTTTGCTATTATAGCTTGTCTTAGCAAATAAACGTAATTGCATTGGGTAAACAATGGGGAGTATAATGACGTAGCTACCATTTCCTTACTAATGTCTAGTACACACTATATGAGGTTATTATACTTACGAAGAAAACATTAGTAAGTTTTATAAAATATCAAAATATAATATACTAATAAATATTAAATAAAATGAAAACAAATAGGTATATTACAATATTATATTTATTCAGAAGTCAGAACCAAGTAAACACACTTTTAAATCTTGTATCTATTCTTTCTGTTAGTAATTATTTTTTCCACTATAAAAACTATGGGTAACTAATTTATCATATTATGAAAATGTTATATTACCGTCTCTAACTTGAAATACACAAAATTGAATCATTTGTTTCTATCTATGTACACATATAGTGAAATAAAATAATAATTATAAAAATATGCTTCATAAAACATTTCATATAGTGTTAGATATTTTCTGTATTTGTGTTTATAATGAATAGATTTTATAGTTGATTTAAATAGTTCTGCAACCACTATGGAAAGTAGCACATTTCTCGCACTATATGAAGCTTTAAAGTTGCGTATTTCTCACAATCGTGGGTTAAATTGTGAGAAATCATTTCTCACAGTATTTGCCAACACTGTGCATGCGTGAAGGTACTCTTTGTGAAGTTATATACGCCATATTGTTTTTATGTCAAATAGCTTTCGGGCATGTATTTTTATTCTGTAACGTTTAGCAGTGAGGTCGTAGAAAAATTATAGTGTGCCACTCGTGCAGAATCACTTATTTCCCACTTTATATACTATACATATAATTTATATTTTACAGATACCTAATACTTGATAGATACAGCGTAATTAAAAGTTCTATGAAGATTTTTGTGACTAATTGTATACGTAGAAAAAATTGTAATTTTAATTACTATTATTATGAAGCCCTTGACAAATTTGTTAAATGTAGACTAATATTAGACTGATTTATGGAGTAGAAATAAGTTTCAAGATGTTACTTTAACTGGGCAACTATTTTATACAACCAAACATAGGCAGCAATGTCTATCGTCAGTCAATACCATTGGATGCCAATGTATTATGACTTATGCAATAATCGCCTTCAGCACAGCTCATCTTTTATTTCACGCATAAAATAAACATTATTCTTCCGGCGGGCTCATATCTTGTTTTATGTAATATAATAAACAGAATTCGAACTCGGCAGGTTTTGAATTCAAATTTTCAAAACACGGCCGATTATTCTATATTATATCTAATAGAATATGGAAAGAAAGTAAAATAGTGATAATAATACTTAAACGAAATCAATTTAATATTCTGCACTTCGTTGTGAAAAGAAAAAGAGCTATAATATAAGACTATTATTCTATATTCTACCTAATAGAATAGGGAAAGAAAGTAAAATAGTGATAATAATACTTAAACGAAATCAATTTAATATTCTGCACTTCGTTGTTGTGAAAAGAAAAAGAGCTGTAATATAAGACATTATCATTTTAAGGCTTTGTTAATAAAAGGGGGTTTGATTATGTTATGACTTACTGGTCTATTCTTCAGCTTTTCCGAGAAATATTGGTTCATTGAAATGCAGAGATTATTGTCTTTAATAGATTCCTAGAATAGTGAATAATTGAAAACTACTTGCAATGGAAAGATCTATTAATTTTATATTTTCCTCGCAAAATACAAGTTCACACAAAATTAAAGAAGTATTACGTACTTTAAAGAAAATATAAAAGAAATTTTTTTGGGTAGTGGTTTAAATTAAAAAGTATTTTTGTTGTAAATAAATATAATATGTGCAGCATTTTACAGAATTGTGGTATAAAATAAAGGAAAAGTAAACAAAAGTTTATTGTTGAAACAGTAAGGGCGGTACGGGAAGTGTAAATAAATTCCGGAAGTAATGGCCCTGGTTGACGGACGCCGCTGCTGGGGAGCACGTACGACGCTGTTGTTCTAGCCGCGCGATGGCCAGTTATCGAGCAGACTTGTGTTTGCACAAGTGATATTGAACTCTGATATATATTTGTTTTCCTTATTCAATTCGTTTTTTTAATGTATCCGTTTTGGGTCACTCAAGCTTTTTCAATATTGAAATATGAATTGTGATTGAGGGTAAATATAAACACGTAACGAATTTGCATGCATATTGTATGTTTGGGAAGAGGGAAATATTTAAATCAGTTTTATGCTGAACGTAAACGATAACGATATATTGATCTTTGTTTTATTCCTGAAATTTTGTCACCCTCAGAGGAGCCATTCAACCCCAAGGAAAAACTTCGCCTACTTCTTTTATTATTTATTATTTTCTTATCCAAACAAAAAACCTACGTGCCAATTTTTACAAAAACAATGCTACAGATATTGTTTGTTCGAGACTTGCTTTTGTTATTGAATTACATGCGCCAAGAAAATTACATTTGTCTTGAAAATAAAAATGAAATTACCAAATTAAACTTGTTTCAATTTATTAACAATTTATGTTCTTTTTGCTTTTAACAGTAAAATATTTTTGTCTTTTAACAAACATGAAACCGATAGTAGCATGTAAATATACCAATTAATATAATATTTTTTAATCATGTAGCATATCATAAAGCAATAATTGAAACTAAATGCAACTATATCACAGTATATAAACATGTATTTGTTTCCTTTGATATTATTACGTAGTATTTATGAATAACGTCTAGACATCTAATTTCCATAAAAAAGAAATGTATCTACTTTAATATAAAAAGTAAACATACATATTCTTATCCAACAGCAGTTTAAAATCTATTAATATTACATATGCACATTCATATGAGGTTGTAATAATATATGATGAAATATTTGTGGATTATAAATTCATTTTACTTTAACATTTTTAAAAGTACCATTTTAGCCTTTATGATTTTTTTACTTCCTTTTATGGTATGAAATAAAGGTATTGTAATCGTGAAATATTTCTGTTTTCAGATTTCGACAGGAATTAATTCATTTTGACGAGGTTCGTGACGTCTGTATGTACCTACTTACGTACGTACTTATCTCGTATAATACAAAAATGAAGAACTGAAACTACAACAGCTACGACTTCGGTTATATGGGATTTATTCTTATTGTCCGCACTTGAGGATCGATTTTAAATGTCTCCACTCCTTGTTATCCTAAATTTCCCCATAGGTCATAAGAAAATGGTGAAAAACTAATTTTGGTTTATTTCTTCTTTCACAAATAATTCCTAATAGTTGAATAATATCCGGGTAAATGTTTCAAACGAAAAGTTAAATACTTCTATTGTCTAGTCAGGGGCGTACACAGTTTTTTTAGGGGCACAATTTTGATATATGATACAATTTTTTTTAAATAGAAGAAAATTAGTGAGGAAGTGAAAGAATTAGTTGATTTTTCCCTTATTTTAGATTCTACTCCAGACATTATAATCATTTTGACCATCAATAATTATGCTGTTTATTATAGTAGGTTTCTGGGGAAAAATAATAGAAAAATTTTGAAGTTTAGACATCTTTTAAATACATAACAATAAAATAAAGTACTTACAAGGTTCAAATTTTATAACCGCGTTAGGTCCCAAAATACATAAATCCGGTCCTGATCAGGATTTAATGATTAAAAAATATTCATAATTTTAACATTTATATTTTTAAAATGAAACCGATAGAAGGTGAAATAAAACTGTTTGAAAATTTACTGTCTTCCAATAATTTCAACCCGTTTTCATTAACAATAGTATACCACCAGTTATTAAAAAGGTGGATTTATGCAGCCAAAATTATAATTAAGATTAACATTTACATTATCACTAAGAAGTTGAATACACAATAATGTATGGAGTGATTTACGCAAGCAACTAACATTAAATTAACATTAAAACTTAACTAGAAAGATGACCAACTTCCAACTTTTTAATGTTAATGTTAGTTGATTACACTACTGCGCAAACGTAACGTATGTCATTTGAAGAGGTTTGAAAATACTTTAAATATTATTGAGTATCCGGTCTTCTTCTTGTCATTCATTTGACAAATAAGTAATAGAGAAACAAATATAAGAAACAATAAATACAAACAACAATCACAAACACAAAAACATAGGTTAACCTACAGATGTGTCATTTTAAAATGTTTCAATTGCGCATGCGTAATTCAAGTATTTGCAAGTCTGCATAAATATCACTTCTTAGTTTTAATTTTAATGTTAGTGAAAATGCTAATGTTAATTTTAATGTAAGTTTTAGTTTGGCTGCATAAATCCACCTTTAAGGTGGTAACAAAAAGCAAATGAAATCTATTTGAGAATTTAGTCTAATAGTGAACAGTGTGACTTGTATTTTAATGGTGTAGGTTGCCAGCCTACAGCCTTTGCAAGGGACCTACACCAAACTGCAGTATTTTTAATTAGTGAAAATTTGGCGAATCTGGGATTTAAAACCCATATCTCGTCTCCGCTCAGTTCGAGTCTAAGCTCGTTAATCAAGTGAGCCATACCATTCACTCATTTGAAAAATTAGGGAATCATATTAAGGAGCACAGTGATGTCAGTCGAGCAACAAAGCCAAGGACTACTACGTTGGGTTTCGATGTTCTCTGATTCATGGGAGATATCCTTTATGTTGTTATTTGAATAAGAATGGTTATATTTTACTTCCTTACCTATATCGTAAAATATCTTTATAGCACAAGAGTTGATGCAGGGGTTTGTTCTACTCAATAATTTATCCGCCTCGTACCGATTTCAATTTCGGTGGTGACATTTGTCTTGAACGGCGTAATTCGATTTAAATATCCCGTAATGTATGCACCCACACGTCCGTATCTTTGACTGGGGTCGGGGTGCACTGATTGGCAACTTAATTGTGCATAATGTTATTTGGGGGCGCGAGACAATTACATGTATCTGCGGCTCATATCTTACATGACTCAAACAAAATTACATCGTGTAGACTACCGGGTTTGTTTAAATGATTTATAGATGGAGATTTTATTAAAACGGAAAGGAAAACGGGGTTGTGTTGTTTTCACTGGTCATTATTCAAATGGCCTTTAATTTGGCGTAGTTTGACTAAGGTGATAATTACTTATTTTTGAATTTTAAGCGAAGAATTTATGTTTTATTATGGTAATTAATTTTATTGAAGCGAATTGTAAACTTTTCGTTAAACAATTATTCATAAGAGGCATATAAATGTTTTCATTAGAACCGTAGATTTTATATACTACAATACTACGTTTCCATCAGTTATGCTATAAGAATTGTCAATCTGGCTAAGTAATAAGTAGTATACAAAATCAATGATTAGAACATATTCCTAATTGGGTAAAACGATAAAAAGAAAGTATTAAATGGGCTCTTCCCACAATTTCTTAAATTATTTTTTATTTTCGAAGATAAAAGTTTGTGTATGAATATTTTTCATATATATAATTCCGTTTTAAGACAAATAACCATTTAATACTTCTAATTGCAGACAATTCTAATTCTAAATTAATGTTGCTACTTAACGTACGTATAAATTATATATTTATTAATGTTAAATATATATATATATATATATATATATATATATATATATATATATATATATAAAATTGTTATTCCGAAGTTCGTACACAATTAACAAAATGTACAGTGTGGCCATATTGCATCGGCCACAATATTAATATCGTTGAAAAGAGAAAAAAATAACAGTGTTTTTTAGTCTAAAATCAAATTATAACTTCCATTTAAAAAATCATAAATTTATATCATTATTATATCACTTAAAATTGTGCCCTTAAAAATGATTTTTGTGTACGTCACTGACTAAAAATAAAAGTATTCAACCAAAATCAGTTTTCCGCCGACCTATGGGGAATTTTTGGGATAACAAGGACACCGTTAAAATCGCCCTCTAGATGCCCAAAATAATTCCCATTTAACCAAGGTCGTAGCTGTTATATTTTCCGAGATCCCAATGTTGGCCGATGAAATCTGGACAACTGTATAATTTAATTTAAATAAATTATGTAGAAAAATTTTGTACTGTACTGTGGCCTATAAGGTAGTGATCCAAAAATGTATAATCCGTAATTCTGTAGAGAAGTTTGTGATTCCTTTACTTCGTACAAGGACGTGAAACTTATTTAGTCTTATTAACTTATTTTTGTTATGAACGCTCTATTAATAAAAGTAGGACGGAAAGTATTTAGGATTCCATAATGGAATAAGGAATTGTTGAAAGCACAACAAGTAGGTATAATTTTTGATGTATGTAAGAGAGAATATCGATTTTTTAAAAGGCCGAGTAACTTTGCTTGATGTGATAAGAAATGTAATTTCCGATTTTTGCAATATCCTCTCGAACTAAAAGGCATAAAACACGATACAACGCACATCCTTCATATTTCTATCTCCTGCTGGGATCCAGCCGCCGCACACGCCATTTTCTTTCTCTTTACTTCTACTCATCATGACTAAATCAATTATTTCTCATTTACAGAGATGGAATCAAGGATTTTTCCACATCTTTAAATAGCATTTTACTTATTTTATCTTAAAGTAATGCTTTTGAGGTAGTTTCTGCATTTATTTTTAGTAACTAAAACAACTATTTTTCAAAAGTGACTAAAATGCTTCTTTTTACACTTTACTGTCAGTTTAAAAATTTAATAATAGTGGTTTATTATTATTAATTTATATTATAAGTGCGGAGTGCGGTAGATTGTTTTGTCGCGGAAAGGAGAGCTGTAATAAAACCGAGCGATGTATATATACTCGTAGTATTTTACACTAGTAGCGAAGTAAAAAAAATTTTACTGGTGATAGGAGGAAATGATTGGCGAACCGTTTAGGCGGGACTATCGCATCCTAGAAACCTCCTAGTACAATAGTTTATTTGTTAATCATTAAATAAAATTAAAATTAAAACCACATTCAGACAGTTACTGTAATATGTTAAAAATTTGTATGACATGGACCACAGTCTAAATATAAATATATTGAGTGTGCAGGGACAAAACGCAGTTTTCGGCAATGAAACAATGCAACTACTAACCAGCAAAACTGACGGATACTTTTACAGGTTACGTTAGTAGCTTGTAAATGTTAGTTTCCCTACCAAAAAACAATTTAATTAAATGACGGTTTACAAGTGAGTAACAATCTAACAAGTAATAGCATTTTACATTATTAGCCAGGTAAAACAGTTTTTACTGGTGATAGGAGGAATTGAGTGGCGAGCCGTTCAGTAAATAATGTCTTAATCATATACATATATGTAATATAATGTACAATTATATAGAATTGGGTGTTAAAAAAGCACATTGTACTGTATTTAAATAAATTCATCATCATCAGAAAACAAGATCAAACTAATCCTACCTTCATCATACTGAGTTCTTATAAAAATAGACTACAGATGGAAAAAAACTTCCACTATCCTAATATACTAGTTTCTTGATAGGTTTTACTTGCATTATAGTGATAATGTTGTCAGCATCATCTTCTGCAGAAGATGATGCTGACTTTGCAGTGGCGGATCTAGCTTTTTGAGGGCCTGAAACTAAATTTTTTTGCGGGGCCCCTGAAAAATATAAATTGCAAAAATTACTTTAAATTGAAATGTAGTTACATAGTATTTTAAATAAAAATTATTTGCTCTCCTGTTCTACACAATATGCTCCTTTCGGCATTTTTTCGTTGTACTTTCTTCTATTGTCTCAACATAACCTATTGATTGTGTGTTATCATTTTCCGCTGCCAATATTGAAAGAGAATTTAAGAAGTAATATATTTTTTTGTTTCTAATCGAAATTTTTTACGTCCAGTCAATAAATTCTTTACTTGTCTCATTATCCGAAAATTTCCTTATTTTTATTCGTTTCTTTACATTAGAATACTTTTTATTTGTACATTCGTATATATTTAGCGCTTTACCTTCATAGTCTCTAATTTTAGATCTATATGTTTTTTGTTGTCTTTATGAAGGAATTCAACATTATTGTAAGATTTGGCTAATATCATATTCAAAAAATGTGAATTGACAAAATGAAGGTACATATTTGACATAGTCATTCAATTTGCCCATTTTATGCGCTTCGATTTTTATATCCCTCACCCTATAATATATAGGTACCTGTTCAATACAAGTTATAAAAAATATGTTTAATGAAATAATGGCTTGTGTGTATCAAATTTATGTTACAGTTTTATTAATATTCAATTAAAAAAAAAAACTTTAGACCCAGTTCGGGGGCCCTTTAGTGTTGGGGGCCTCACGGTAGATCCGCCACTGTGACTTTGTATGCAAAGACCCACAGTTTATAGTGGAATCCGTAAGATTGGCGAAGCTGGGATTTGAACCCTAGATTAACCAAGTGAGCCACCGCTCAAATTTAAAGCTTTTAGAACTCTAAAAAATTAAAAAGCTTTAATAAATATAGATCCTCTAAAAACCTGGTTTATTACTTATTTTCAATTTTAAGAACAATAAGAATTTCTTCGAAGTAACTTAATAAACGATTATTCTACGAAAATATGATAAATTATTTAGATATTTCAAAGAAACGTCCATTGCATCTAATAAGCGTTCTCAGACGTCGCAAATTACATTAGAAACAGGCTATGCTCTGCTTGTACTGATGCAACCAGCATATCATAGATCAAACCCGGGTAACATATTTCACATATGGAATGTTTTCATTGCTCTTAACTGTTTCCAACTGAATAACATTACGGCTCAATGAAGAAATACATATTATGTTTTCATGTTTTTGGACATAATCCAAAATTAAAAATTTAATGATTGATCGAAAGCATATGAGTGAGCGTTTTCTCAATGTCAATCATGCATGTCGCTAACTGATCCTCCCTGTCGTTTCCACGCACTCATCATATTGATTTTTCATCAAAAAATTAATCATGATTGAACTTTTATCTCTATGAATGTGTAAAATTTTTCATTTTATTAATATTTTTCGACTACTTGTTTTAAATAAAATGTAGTCTCATAGATAAATTGATTTTCAGTTTTATGTATTTCTTTTAAAAACTGTAAAGATGTTATTTTATGCTCTTTTGTCACAATTGACAAATCAGTATTTAGGTTTGGTTTTTAATACAAACGTTTTATACTTAGATATAGTGCAATATGCTAAGAAATTATTTTTTTTAAATTGTAATACATAAATTAAGTATAAGTACTTTTGTATATTAAATTGTTCTTGGACCAGAAAAAGAACAGCAAGAGAAATTGCCGGAAAAGTTTCATGTTCATTATTTTATCTCGATTATAGCGATATAGAATGTAACGACAACAATATTATAACATCAAATTTATTCTGATAATAAATATTTTTTATATTTATGTTTTAAGTGTATCGTTTATTATATGAATATGTAAATGATTCGGATATTTTTTTCTTATTTATTCGAAGAATAGTACAGATAGTTTTGAAATTGACCCTACAATGGGATCATTTAAAAAAAGGTTACTATTTTTTTATATGAATGGAATCTGCAACACTAACTATGCACATTGCAATATGAAATATTCTAAAATATATTACTTTTCATTTTTAATTTTCTTAAAAGATATTCCCGCTCCGTATTTTCGTTATGAATCAAAAACTCACATAAAGATATACCTGACACAGACAGACAATGTCAAATGTAAAGTTAAACGTCAAAGTAAACTTAACCTAAAAGTTACAAGAAAAGTACACAGTGTGTTTTAATCGTTTTTGTTTTGTGTAAATATTTTATTAGTGTATAAGGACAGATTTGTAGACATAAAATATAATTGAAATTAGATGTAAATAATAAAATATAAACTACATTAATATACATTTCGTCCGCAAGAATAAAATTAACATTTTGTTTCGTGACGTCTAGTTAAACAGCGTTTTATTGAAATTTAAAATCGAAACCTATTTAATAAAAATTATATCTACAAAACAATGGGTACAAATGACATGAAAATATTGACATATTGTAGCCGCTAGACTTTCGGCAAAAAAATAAAACTGAAAATGTAGGAGAACCCCATTGTCATTCTTTTTACTTGTCAAAAATATCAGTACCCTGCCTTTCTTTTTACAAAAAAAATAAAAACCAATATCAAATAGAATACATCTCATAGGGGTGTATTTTATAATTAGGATTTGCTTAGGATCCCCAAACAAAATTTCTGTAAATTTTATAATTTTAATAAAATTTAACTTCGTCTTAATAGAAAGCATCGATATAGAACGATAAAATGCATCTATACTTATGAATGACAAAGAATTTTTTTTTCCTATAAACTGAAAATTAATTTATTATGTTAGATACTGAATTGTGTTAAAGATTAATTTCTAATTAATATTCACTATCGTATAATTGAGTAACTATAAATCTAATAATTTCATTTTCCTTAGAGAATTATGATGGAAGTTCCAAGTTTATGAAACTTTATAGGTACTGCTTTTGGAATAAATAAATATGTATATTTTTTAGGCGGCTACTACCTAAATAGTTATTTTACGTTAGCATTAAAAAATATGAATTTGCTAAAAACAATAGCGGTCGTAAAATAAATTTCGACAGATGTCAAAAAAAAATTTTGAATGAAAATTTATAATTTTTGTTATAATTTTCTAAAAAATGGTGTGTGCACCTATGTAGGCTAAAAGTTCTTTTTTGGCCTCATTTAATTTGTAGTCTCGGCTTTGCCTCGGCTGCGAACTTCGAATTCGGTAAAAAAATTACTTTTTCGACCTTGATACACAAAAACTAACTGTTGATAGTGAAATGACGTTTCTAAAGGACATGATGAGCAGTCAAAAATTAAATGCTATTAAACGTGTATTTAATTAACGCACATTTGATAATTTTATAAGTTTTATATAATTAATATGTTAAAGTTTATAAAATTATACTAATACTGGATGAGAACTATAACATAAAATCGCGTTACTAATCTGGCAGGATTAAATATTGAATATGAATTTACAAAAAAAAAATAATTCAGAAGATATTTTTGAAATATTTATTCTTTTGAATAGAAAATGTTGTTACAGTAAAATGTATACAGGATTGTGACTCGAACACCCGAACATAGGTATTTAGCATGTAAAATCATATTTTCCTAATTTCCTGCTTCCCTAATTATTTGAAGTAAAAAAGCTTGAAATAATAGTTGTAGAGCATAAAATTCTACAACTGAATCAATAAGCAAATTTAATTTTACATGCCTTTAAGTTCAAAAATTAGGTACGAAAATGTCGTAAATCACCCCTAAAGTAGCAGTAGCCACGGAATTGAGACAAAAATAACAAATGTTTACCGGTTTATCTGTCAAGTTAGCTGCGATAGTTTATTTTTATTATTATTTATAATTATTGTTCTGTCAAGTTACGCTAAAAAATATAATAATTTTAATTTGCTTTTATTTTTAAAATTTAAAATTGATTTTTGTAATATTGTTCACTTCAATAATAATTTATAATAAATAATAAACTATAACGCAGCTAAATTGATAGATAAGCTGTTAAACATTTCTTCATTTTTGTCTCAATTCCAAGGCCAACGATATTTTTGGTGTGATTTGGCTCATTGCTTTAGATGCAAAATGTTATGCTCTACAACTTTTATTTGAAGCTTTTTTTACCTAACACAATTAGGGAAGCAGGAAATTACAAAAATATGATTTTTACATGTTAAATCCCTACGTTCGGGTGTTCGAGTCATCACTATATGTTGTTATATGACATTAATATGAGATTTAACTTTGAATAATATTTTATGTTTTTATTTATAAATTAAGAAATAAAAACATTTTATTTTGTTTTTTTTTAAGGTTAAGGTTTTAAGGCATTCATCAATATTAAAGTCTAACTATGCCTATGATGCATCTATTATTTTTACATCGTCACTCTGTTATAACCTGTGGTGTTCTATAGGGGGATCGTAGGGACTCGGGCGACCCTTTTTTTAAATTATTCTTTCATTTGCGAGCCCCTTGGTCTTGGTAACTATTTTCAAAAGAAAATATAACACTTTAAAATAATTTTCATTACATACATTTTTAAAACGACGACGTCATAAAATACTGTAGGTAATGATATGCAGCGTCTAGCTCAAGTTATAAGTATTTTCTTGTAGTAGTACTTTATACATTTTTAATTTTTTTTTTGCAAATGGTATTTTTTTAAAATTTTATGTATTTGCATTACTTATTTTTTTTATATAAAATAAACTATTTTTGTTTGTCAGTCGTAGTAGACCCATTGCTAGAGTACTAGATTATACAATTCGCAAGGAAAAAAAAGAGCGAGCCCCTTGTTAAAAATTTCATGGCTCATTGATTATAAAAGTCGCTAAAACTGAGTTATCTGTATTTCAAATAGACAGTGCCGTTCCTGGCTATGTTATCACCTCCGTGCCATTTATTTTTTGGCGCCCGTTTTTTTTACCGTTTATATTTTATTAACAGGGATGATAAACTTCATTTGCTTCTTTTTTTATAAATTTAAAAATTGATTCCTTCAATTTTTCTTTTTCCGCTTCTTTTTCTATATTTCTCTTTCTATAAAAACTTCCAGATGGTTTTTTTTTTATTTGTTGAGACATTATATCTGAAATATTTTTATTAGAAAATACGTAGGCAACGCGAAATGTATTCGTATATGGCGAAAAGAGTTGCTTAAAAAACCCCATTAGAAAACTATGTCGAAAATAATAACTTATTTCACAAACAAATTAACAAGATAAAATTCCAAAATTAATCATTATTTCATAATTATTTTTGTTTGACTTCATGAAAGAAGTGTACGAGTAAAAAATAAATAGAAACTTACATGGACAGCTACTCAAATAAATGAAAAGAAAAATTATGATGATAGTACAACGAAGAAAATGTTTTTGGTTATAAACAATATTCATAAGTTAATTCTTAGAAATTGGTCTACAGTATACAATGGTAGTACAGTGTAGTCAGATGGCCGCGATAAAAAGTCGACATATCAAACTTTAATTACCGCCAAAAATCTATATGCTGAAATTGTCTTTTAAATAGAATTTATCCTATAAATAAAAATACTATTGAAAAATATTTATCTCTAAACAAAACTTTAATAACAAAAAATTCAATCTTTTATAAAACCCCATTTTCCTAATAAACTAAAGATATTTGAAAGCATGGGTATTTTTTCTATACTATCTCTATCTTAAAGCATCTGATGTTGTTTCTTTTACAATATTAATACCTAAATAAACAGGTACAATTTTCTTTTCACTGTTGCTATAATATTTTACACCATATATCGCTAAACATTTCTAATTGGTGGCTTTAATCGCCTGTCGCCAAAATAACTTTTTTGCCCCAGAACATCGTAAAAAAAATCGCCCAAATGACGGAAAAATCACCATATCTGGCAACACGCTGGTACGCGTACGCCATTCGTCTGGAGAATTGCGCTGCGCAGAAGCCAATATTCGTCCGGATGAGTTAAATTTATCAAAGTAGGGGTGTTACGAAGAACTTTTGTTTAATAGTCTTATTTCTTATTAAATAAATGTTATGAAGAGATTATTTATGTTTATTGTGTTTAATTAGTTTCACTCACAAAATAACAACTTTAACCTTCAGAAATTTAGGTAGATTTAGTAATTCAAAAGCATTTTTTTTAATCATAATGAGGCGCCTTCCGGCGCCCTCTCCGTCTGGCGCCTCCGTGCAAGCACGGCTTGCACGCCCGTCAGGAACGGCACTGCAAATAGATATCATCAATAACTGAAATTTACAAAAACCATGGAAACATACATAAACACGTGGTAACAGGCCCGTAGCCAGGAACCAACAATAGATGGGGCTATAATTTTTTCAGAGGGGGCTGAAAATTAATAAAAATAGTATAATTTTTTTGTAGTACATATACAGGGTGGCTGATTTTTCATTGTCCAGGCCATATCTCCTGAAATATTAAATATACAAAAAAGAGCTAAATAGCAAACTTGTGTAGTAAGACCTTGCCTATAAAACAGCCTTAACAGATGTTTTCCATGGCCTACTGATTTGGCGGAAATATATTTAACTTTGGTTTTTTAAATGGAACATCCTGTATGTTTTTACGGAATAAGATTCTACATCAATTTCTCTTTACAATTATGTAAAACAACTGGAGGTTTGCCTTTTATTTATGCTTAATAATGTAAAAAATAAAATTATGTGAGACGGCTGTGATTTGTAATTATTTTATTATTTATACCTGTAGACAACTGCCAAGAAACAGACAGAAGTATTTATTAGTTGAAAAGGTGTTGTACTTCGTAATTACAAAAGAAAAATGAATTTCACAAATAGTGAAAAGGTTGATATGCTCTGCTGTTTTCACAAATCAAATAATCATTAAATAAAAATCATAAAACACTTCTAATAAACACTTGTATCAGATTTATAAAAAAAAATAGTGATTAACAATGAGAAAACACAGCCGACTTATATAATTTTATTTTTTGCATTATTAAGCATAAATTAAAGGCAACCCCCCCCCCCCCTTGTTATACATAATTGTAAAGAAAAATTGATGTAGAACCTTATTCCATAAAAACATATAGGGTGTTCCATTTAAAAAAACAAAATTAAATATTTTTTCGCAAAATCAGTAGGCCATGGAAAACATCTGTTAACGCTATTTTATAGACCAGGTCTTGTTACACAAGTTTCCTATTTAGCTTTTTCTTGTATATGTAATATTTCAGGAATTATGGCCTGGACAATGAAAAATCAGCCATCCTGTATATAGTACTTATTCAAAACAAAAATAATATACAAAAAAAACACAAATATTTAAGTACATAATAAAATATAAATATATTATCTTAAATTTTAAAGAAGATATTTTGGAAATAAAAGGTCTATAATGCAGCACATAAAAATAACAAAAGTGTTATAAATCATTTATATACAAAAAAAAAATCGTAACATTTTTCGTGATTTTTGTTAATTATATAAAAAAACTATTTTATCCAGGTCCATACTAAAATTAATAGCTGATAGCACAAGCCTTGTTTTAACTAAAACGCTGTTTTAAAAATTTCAAATTTCATTATTTAATAATAATGACAAATAATATCAATTTTAACAAAATATGATTTTAAAGCAGAACATAATATTCAAATAAATATTTTTTAAAAAAAATCGTTCTTTAAACATAAAGGTAAAATTAAATATTGAAATTTGAATTTGACATTTCTTGAGATTCTAAGTTCATTAATATTTTAATAATACGATGTTTGAACTGCAAAACTTGTTCTAAGGTAGAGTAGAGGAATAAAAAATAACAATATTTAGTGCTTTATAATAATATTATTAAAACTGCAAATTATTAATTATCACCGAAAATAATGATGCATACTGGTAACCTAGCCTCTAGTGAGAAATGCTCGAACTAGACTAAACATATCTCTATCTCTAGTTGTCTCTTTCTGGTCAGCCGAAAAAAAAACATTCATTGGGAAGGGATAGGGAATGACTACTTATGTTTGGTCGTTGGTCTCAAACTCTTTCACGATAATCGACAATGTAGGTCCTTAAATGTCAATAATACAAACAATTTAGTTAAGATATTTTTAAGATTTTTCTAGGTGGGGCTTGGTCAGTTCGTAGGTGGGGCTGAGCCCCACCTGGCCACCCCCTGACTACGGGCCTGCGTGGTAAACAGAATACATAAAACTTAAATTGACCGTTCTTTTTATACGAGGAAATGTAATGTTTATTAAAATTTGATATGAGTAGACTCCCCATTGCTTTACTTGCCACACCTAGCTCCGTCCCTGCTTATATCAGCACTAGGAATTGTGAGTTAAATTTAGTTCAATCTTGATTTCATTTTTTCGTGCAGGAAACAATGTCACGCGATAATAAGATTTCTCGATGCTGAAGGAAAATAATAGCAAGGATTTTGTTTAATGTTGTTATAATTAAATCTGTTCGCTAGTGATTATCTCTCATAATTAAAATACAAATTGTTTACACGATTCATTTTTCTCTTGTTTGTTACTTATACACTTTGATTTATTATGAACTGCTGTAATATCATTCTTTTGTGTACAAATGAATATTAATTGCGCTTTGGTACCTTTTGAACTTTGTTTGATGAGATGTATTTAGTACATATGTCCTCCCACACATAATATTTATGTAGGGAGACAAATTACAATTTTACAACATTTAAAAAAAGATAAATGTGAAAAATTATA
Source organism: Stenolophus ochropezus (assembly GCA_035578165.1). Taxonomy (NCBI): domain Eukaryota; kingdom Metazoa; phylum Arthropoda; class Insecta; order Coleoptera; family Carabidae; genus Stenolophus; species Stenolophus ochropezus. Next base: position 17,031,860 of record JAQOWZ010000010.1, on the reverse strand, counting down.
AAAGAATTTATTAAAAAATTATTTCCTGTTACATTAAATATGAAGACAATCAAAATAGTTATTGACAATAAAAAACAAAAGCAAACAAAAATCGACGCTATATTTGAATATCTTTCCTGCAAGACCCATAAATAAATTGTTTACTTTGTGTTTGATTGTAGAATAAACAGAAATTAGTGTCATTATTATTTTCATAAAGAGGTAAAATAAAACCGGAAGTACTGTACCTACATACAATTAAGTTTCAATTCGATGGCTTGAATTATGTTTACTTCGTTATTTCACGAATGACAACAATTCAAACATAAAATTTTGGATATCAACAAAATGTGACAACAACTGTCATACTGTGATTTTATCAAATTTCTTCACTGAAAAACTACCTACGGCCATCAAATGTAGCATTTTGATAGGGTGAAAATGAATTAGAGCAAATTCTTGACCCACTGCAACCAGAGCACAACAGGGCAGCCAAAAGTGATGTAACAAAAATTTTTTGGTATGGAAAATAGCAGCAGCGTTTTGATGTTAAATGTTATCACTAAAATTTAATTCTTATATAAAAATTGTGGAAACCAAGGTTTGCTGCAATTTATTGAAATATATTTTGAGTACAGGTAGTTGTGATCACGTGATCATTGGAAAAAAAGAGGAAAAATAAAAGAATAAAAATGTATGATTCCTTTAGAAGAATATATTTTTTTGTCGACATTAATATTCTCCTTTAAAATGGAACAGTTTTGCTTACTTAACAAAATTAGTATTTCTTTACATAAAAAAGTTACCAATATTGAACAAGCTTATTGGAACACACTGTACATTTCAAATCTCTATCTGCATGTAGGCGGCAGATAAACATAACCATTAAAGTGTGATGTGTATGCAATAATTCATTTTTGAAATATAATTCGCTTGAGTTTGATGATAAATGTTGTAACTACAAATATTGGTTTTATTTTGAATTTCCATATTCTGTCTGGGCAAATATGTGATGATGTATAATTTTGTTTTTGTTTAAAACTAACAATGTAATGTGATATCCTCCGCTGTACTCTTTGTATTACATAAATAAATCAGTGTATTGAATGTACATACTTCGCAGACGAGCGCTGTGGATATCAATTTTGATTAAAAACTCCTCTTAATAAAATCACAACTGGAATGATCAAAGGGTAGAGCAGGAGTCCGCATTCTGAATATTCACATAAATACATAAAAGCATTCTCGGGACAAACGACAAACGACAACCGTTGGATCATGGCCGACTGCGTTGCGTTATGAATGTTAACATTAATAATAAATATCTGAAAAGCGGAGATCAAAGTGTTAATTTATTGTAACCTTGACTTCTCGGGGCACGCTCCCAAGGGTGACTTGGGATTACACGATTCTCCTTTTTAGTGCTGCCGCAATTTGAGCTCTAGGTCGGGGTAGCCTTGGCCGGCTGCTTGTGTATTCGCTGCGGCAACTCTTTCCACGCATCTGTATTGCGGCCTGCGTATACACGCTTTTAACACGTTGAATTTGTTTTTATTAAAGCACCCAGCACCGTCGTTTCTTCTCGGCTAATGATGTACACGACAAACAATGTCAAACTTTAAATAAATATACGGAAATATTACATAATATATTTTGATTATGATAATGGAAAGAAAAAATAATGTTCGGGGTTAAACATATAAAAGTACATTAATAACTGCTACTATTTACGCTAAATAAAAGATGAGATTTCGAAAAAAATGTATTTTACTCCTTATTAGTATGAAACGCTTGGCTATATTGGTAAACCTAGATTAATATTTTATCTCTACGCTTTACCAGCTTTACTGATTTGTGGAATAGAATCATTTGGTAAAACCACGGTTGCTACGTCTCAGCGAAATTCGCCCTGGAGGAAGACAAAAAAAACAATGTTGAAATAATAAAATAATATACTCGTACTTTATACATTTATTTTTAGTGACTAAAACAGTTATTATTCCCAAGAGAGAGAAATGCTTCATTATAAATAGTACTGCCAGTTTTAAAATATAACAAAATTTCTCATTTTTTTATAACAATAGTATATTGACGTTCTTTTATGGCAGATTGCACCAATATTACTTAAATTTTAAGTTTTCGTTAAATGAACAATATAACATCGGAATAACATCTCAAATGAACTATTCATCATTACTGCCAAAATTTCGATTATCATTTTTTTGTTTAAAGGGCGTATACATTTTATCCTCCACACATGTTATATTGCTCGTCATTGTACCTTGCACACCTTCAAACATCCAAACAGTATGTTGTGCACACTTTTAATCTGCGTAAAAAATGATCTTACACCAATTTTATCTTGTGCACATTTTAACTTCCGTACATTATATTTTCCATACATTTCATCTCTCATACATTTTAGCATTCACACATTATATCTTCCAATCATTCTATCATCCACACATTTTATCTTCCATACATTTTATATTCCACACATTTTATCTTCTATACATCAAAACTTCTTTCCTTCGTCGCTATTACCAAAACTCATGTCCGGCGAGCTATACGTTTCTGTCAAAGCAATTGACAAATTATAATTATTTCAAATTACATACTAGATCTTTTTTTTTAATTATGCTTCAAGAGAGCAACAAAGAGATGGCAGTAAGATACAATGTGTGGAAGATAAAATGTGTGGAAGATAAAATGTGTGAAAGATAAAATGTGTGGAAGATACAGTGTGAGGAAAATAAAATGTGTACTACATTAAATACGTATTGAGATAAAATGAGTGCAGGATAAAAATTATTTCCAATAAAAAGTGTGCACGACATACTGTGTGCAAGTTTAAATGTGTACAAAGTATAATGTTTGGAGGATAAAATGTATACGCCCCCTGGTGCTTAAAATTTAAACATTATAGGTGCAAGTTGACAGTAATTTACTCTACCAGTTTCAGGATATGAAGCCTTTGAGACAAAAGTAAGCAGGGTAACTAACTCATAATTATATCCCAGATAATTTTGACAAGTCAGTATGGTAAAAATATTACCATACAGTTTGTCAAAATAACGTGGGACAATTGGATAATATAGCTGTTCTATCAACCCTTACAGACTTGATCACGAAATCATAATTGACAAGAGAATTTTATAAAATAATATTATCAATAAAGTGAAACCGGTAAACTATTGAAAAACAATGGATACTATGTACCACATATCAGGTATTATCTTATTTTTATTTTTACTTATTTTAGAGCTGCAATGTAAAAGTACTTTGTCAGTAAAATATTAAATATAAATAAAAAGGCATGTTCACCTTGGATTTAAGAAAATGAACTATACAAAATTAAAAAAAGAACAAGAAAACGCATGTTACAGATTTATTTTTCGATATGCAATTTCGATAGGAAATATGAAATTGTTTTTTAAAAATAAAAATTGCGAATTGCGGAATTCAATATTATAATAAAATAATTTAAATCAATACTTAAAGTACTATCACAGTCCAAAAATTTATTATTTTGTATTCTAAACAAAGAGATAATATTTTTAACAATGCAACTTTATTAGTTCAATTATTAACAATGTTTTATTTGATATATTATTATCAAAAGTTTATTTGCAATACAGTTATTTATTATTTTTATTACATTTTTTGTAAAATAATATGTATACTCGTATTGCAGCACATGCAAACAAGACTAATATCTCTCAAATGAAATTGCAAAATGTAAACATATTGGTTGGCAACGGAAACAAGAAAATACTTTACGAATGTATTGTTCTATTTACTTTTATTATAAAATTGTTGAAATTGAAAGGTTTAAACGAAATCAGAGTCTGTTTACAATTTATTTTATTATTTAGTATTTTTATAGTTGTATTTTTTATCATTTCTATTTATTTGGGCGTTATAAATTATGGATGGTAGGATGGTCAATGTATGTAATTAATTTAAATTTAAAAATTAGATTTGTTTTATTCTTTTATTTTTTTAAAAAAAGTATAGTATGACGTGTTTCACAAAATAGCAATTATTATAGAAAAAAAAACATTGTAAGTAATAAATAAAAATTTAAAGAACAATAAAAAACTACAGTAAAATCCGTTTATAATAAAGAGACCGCTTATAAAACAAATTGGTTGTAACATAGAAATTGTTACCACTTGTTTGAAAGTTCACATACTCTAACGTTATTTTACTTTCATTGATCATAGCAACGAAATTTTGGGTTCCTTTCGATGTTGTTATAACCGGATTTTACTGTAACACATTTCAAAGTAAATTTAACAAAAAATCGCGTATTAGTATCTGCGTTATAAATTCAAAATAATATACCAGTAAAATTGTTTTACAGACGAAGTTGAACAGATTTGGTAATTCTTGAAATTATTGCCACTAACATTACCCACATGTTTTTCCCCCAATTTTCGTAAATCTGTAATATTAAATAACAATTTCAGAATAAGTGGTTTAAAACAATGTTTTTTTTTTAAAATCAAAGTCCTTTAAATCATGTGATTTAAATCAATGCAACCCTAATTGTATCTACGTATTTTGTCCATATTTTATATGAGATATATATGTATATAACCTGTAGGTCTATAACATTATATATATATATATATATATATATATATATATATATATATATATATATATACACTGAGATAGATCACAATCAAGTTTGAAGCACACAAAACTTGTAAAATATCACAAATGAATATAAAATACAATAAGAACGTGATAAGAGTAATAACCTAAAAAACTGATAACAGTGAAACGAAACTTAAAACCCTTTCTGATGTGACAAATATCGTTGAGTGTAAAACTGGCGTTACGTCAGCCAATCAGAAATATTTATTTTAATGCGCCAACTTCAGATCACTCCTCCTAGTTATTAAATAGATTATAGCGCAAATATATAACAAGCAATTTCGATATAAATTCGTACTTACATTCCTTGTAACTTAAATAAATATTGTTTTTTTGTTAATATAAAAAATAAAATTACAATTCAGTTATGTATTACATACTTTATTATAATTTATAAACATTGACAATTTAAAAAAAATATAAACAGCCTAATTTATTTTCGATCTTTATATATACGTATGTGAATTTGTCTACTTGGCACCCGTTTCTATTTGGTCTTTTATTATTATATGTAAATCGTTCTATTTATAAGAAATAATATAAATGAATACATTTTATTGTATTATTTGTCCTTCATATCAGCTGAATTCTGCTGCAGTGCTGCTTCTAAATATAGAAAGATAATAGGATGTAATCAATTGATCACGCATTTCAGCCATTTGCATTTGTTTATATTTGGAAAGGTTGTTAGCCTGTAACCTAGGTTGGTGTTATTTACGATGTGACCTTTCTATTCATTTATCCTGCGAAAAGATTAACTACGCTTGTCTTCCTTTCGCATTTTGTTAAATTGTATTGTGAAGTATTCAAATAAATTCTAAAAGAAACAAGCTAAACAAATGTAGCTTTGTATCTATTATAAGAATATATAATTATATGGTAAAAGTTATTATTTTTGTCTCTACGTAAAATTTATATTATTTGTATTCGTTGAAATAACAAAATTTACACAGTGTATTTATGTATATCTGAAAATACGTAAAGTTTAAGTTAGGTATACATTTAGAAAATGTATTTAACAGTAATTAATTTTTTTTCACATATATACATTTATAATTTGCTTTTTCACATAATAATGAATTCACTATTGCGCTTTTTATGCATGCCTTAATATTTTTCAAAAAATATACTATATTTCGAATATGTTATATAAAAAAAAATTATGTAAAATATGCAATTATCAATTATTTGTCACTTTTTTATTTGATAATATTATTCTAAATAGGTTGTGCATTTGTTTTGTGATCGTCACAAACTTTATTTATTTTTTACATAATTTCTAGTAATTCTCTAATTATTTTTTATATAATTTCTAGTAATTTATAATGAACTGGAGGTATACAATGTATTTCTACATTAATATAATCTATTTAATTAATATTATAAATAAAACAAGATTTCTAGTACCTTAGACATTTACTTCGTGACAAGTTATTCTTGCATATTAGTAATGCACATTGTTAGTCTAAAGCCTCTGCATAAGATCAACAGCTTATAGTAAGTTTCCAACTGAGACACTCGGATTCAGTGGTATTTTATTTAGTTTATTGACGTTGGGAATCAGACCCTAAATCTCACACTCCGCTTAGTTCAAGTTAAATCGCGAAAATCAATGTGGTTTTCTGTGGGTAAAATTTAATAAGAACGAGTATAATAATATAAAGATTATAATAAAATGTTCAATATTTATAAATACATAATTAAAGTTAAACAAAGTGAGCATGTCACTGTAATGTCACATCAGGGTAGAGAACGGTATGTCATATGCCTTGATAACATCACTACACTACTTCGTCCTCTGTTAGTTATTGTGCTGATATTAAGTCACAAAAATTTTATTACGAGTTCTGGCAAATTCTACTTAATTTCATCTTTATTAGGTAAATATAAGCCAATAATAAAAAAAAAACATTTTCTGCAGAATCAAATTTAATCATAGCAAAAAAATTTAAGTAGTGAAAAGACGTCATCAATATTTGTAACTAGATTATGACATCATGAAATACAACGTTTATATGTGCGTTAATTTATTTCAAATGATTATTTTCTACAAATGCATAATTATTTAAATTTTAATAACTAAAAATAAAAAATATAAATACCTTTACAACAGCTTTTAACACGAAAATGAAGAATCACAAGCAACAATCGATTGGTGTAGCAAATAAATAACTTAAGTAAACATTCATGTTCAAGTCGAGTGGTAGCCAATTTATGTTGAAAAAATACACTGCAATTATTTTAAATTAAATGCTATGAAAAGTATTATGTTTTACTTTCAAATAATTGTAGAAATCATTACTATGTACCATTCTTACAGTTACATTTTTTCTTCTCGTTATTCTATGTTTTAACATCATTCGGTTTTATTTAATTTTGTAACATTTTTTTCAGCTACACGACATCTCTTCACTCCTTAATTTTTTTTTACTATAACTTCTAATTTCTATTAAATGTAAAAATCAACGCATATCATGTAATCGAGATAAGGTAGTCAAAAATAACTCTGCTTCAGCCAGGGCCATTCTTATGTTCTCAAAGTAGTACAAAGATGGTATATTCTGTAATAGAGAGATCAGAACCATTCGTTATGCTTTACTGTAAGCCGAAAAATATTTGCTTGCGAAAAACAAACGCAATCAATCAGTGGAATCAATAAAACAAAATAATGTGTGAAATTCCTACAGACTGTATATTTAAATATTTGTAAAATTCACATTTTTAACATATTCTTTTGATAATAAAAATATATCATGTCTAAAGAAAGATATATTCATTTTGATTTTAGCATATCAAGTTTGCGTTTGTTTGTTGTTGACAGTGGCGTACGCAGGATTCTGTTATAGGAGGGATTTTCAAAGAGAACTAAAAAATTTATGCGCAACCTTATCCAATTTCAGACTAATACCTCTACTAAAATAAAAATTACCATGGAAATTGTATCTTAAAATCTCTTAAAATATAATATTAATATTACAAAACAAAACAAAAAATTCATAACATATATAGCTACAAAGGCAATGGGGAAGTTTAGCGTGGTTGAAATTACATGTGAAATATCTTTTACTCGCAAGTATATGAATAATTATAACTTAAAATGTAATTGAAAGTTAAAATTATGTTGCCAATTATTTATAATTAATGATTTATCTTCGAGCCACACTGACGTCACAAATGAGTTATGCGCTTGCGCAGAATGGATGGTGAAACCTGACTTTTTTGAAGGTAGGTTGTATTTTGAGGAAATACACCATACGCTTCTCTGTTGCCACGGTAACCCAGCGCGCGCTGGTTAAGATAGACGATACGTTCTCCGCGAGCCACTCTGACGACATTTTTGTATAAAATTGCATTTTTTGAGAAATCTAGGCATCTTTGGGTGAAATAAAATGTAGAATATCACTTTTGAGGGCAATCTTGATAAAATAAAAAAAATAAGCTAAACTTCCCCATTCTAGTCTTCTTTCATTCTTGCCCAATTCATCAAGAATCTCTTCTACTGTAATCACAGTTTATTGGTGAATATTTAATAATGACAAACCATTTAGTCTATCTTTACGAACAGTATTAGGCAGTTATGCTTTTAATATCTAAATTTATTATACTTTGATTTAAAAATTTTAACAGATGTCATGGTAGAGATTCTGACCCCCTCCTAACAGCCCCCTAAGTACGCCACTGGTTGTTGAAACCCAACGCGACACTGTTATTCGTGCATACAATCAAAAAAACCTTGAAAATCAGTCCTTTTATTAGGTATTTGCTTAAAACTTGTGGAAACCCCTATTATTATAACTGAATTTTACAGAATAGTATAAATTTTTCCATGAAACAATTACCCTAGAGCACAGAATAGTTACATACAGAAGCGACACTCCGTGTCGGCACCTTTCATGTTCCCCTATACAGTTCTATGACCTTGAAACATTGTGTAGACCTTTAAATTTGTGCTCTTCCCCTATCTCTCTCTAAGATGTGAGGAAACTTTCCGATTCTAAACAATGGGCCCTTTAAATTTGTGCACATTCTTCATCTCTCTCTAATTTTCGTTTCTTTGTCTCACTGTCGCTTCTGTATAAACCAATTCTGTGCATGCGTATAAATTTTTCCATGAAACAATTACCCTTTCGTAACTCAGCACTACAACAGTCCATATAATTAGTATTCCGCATAGTGCCCACATATTTCCAATTCTCGCTACCCATACGCATGTAGGTTAGTGGACGTGTCCTGCTCGCTACCCGACCTTGGTTCGGAGGAGGAGACGCTGAAGCCGTAGGATCTGGCAGCGCGGAGTGCCGCAGCCAGGACGCGACGGGCGGGATGCGGGGTGCGGGGACGCGCTGCAGCTCGGGTCGGCCGTTCGCCCGGTTGCCGCGTTTCCGCGTTCAGTGGCCGGCAAAATGTTAGCGGTGGTGGGGTTTGTCTCGCGGGGGTTACAGATGGATTCAGGAGTTCTGGAGTTGGACTTAGGTGGGGCAATATAAAAAGATGGGATAAATATAAGTATTTCATATAAAAGAAATAGATATTTTAAAATCTAGCTCTGTTTTCAGACATTGTATTTCATAAATACTTTTCTCTGTTTCGGAATTAGAACATATTCCATATTGATGTTAGAAGGAGCTTCATTCTTAAACGATTTTTGGTTATATTTTGTTATTTGAGATTGGCATGATTGCATTAAATACACAAAATATCTAGGCAACTGACAAAGTAATTCTAATTTACCTAGGCAACAGACGAAACAGAAATCACTGTCACTAACCTAACTATTCTATCAAAACAATCCCTTAATGGAAATTGTCAAATATTATTATAAAAAATAATGTAAATAAAAGCCGAAACAGAGAAAATAGTATAAAACATTCGTTACAGAAGGCAATTGAAGCACTCGTTCGTTCGGGCACTCGCTGCTTCGCGCTCGTTCCCGAAATTCAAACTCGTGCTTGAAAAGGTTGCCTTCTACAACTTATGTTTTAATATACTATTTTACTTTTTAAACTTTATAATGTAGAAAAGATATGTTCAGCTGTAGCCATGCACATTTACAGCTAGCAAAATTGGTGTCTGACAGAAACACGATTTTCAGCGGAAACCGAAACCATAAATGAATATTCGGTTTCTCTTCTAGATTCGGCAGAAAACGTAACAGACACCGAAACTTATGTAGTTAAGTTAAAATTTAGTTAAATCTTTTCAAGAAGTATTTCTTAATGACAAACAGGTTCTATTATAATGTATGCCATTCCCTGCAATAACGTTACTTTTTTCCATAATTCTACAATAATAGGATCTTGCCTCATCTTACAATTGACACCTTTGTACTATATAGGTACTATATATAGTCACAGTATTTCGGAACTTTTAATTATTAATTCTGCTCCAAATCAAATATTGTTTTACATAAAATCTTAGTATTGTTTTTTTTCACTAGATAGTGGGGAAAGTTGTTCATTCTTATAATAAATATAAATAAATACATACATATATTTATTAACTATTACGTTATATGTTGTTGATGATACAATTTATATAAGGCAGTTTCAATTTTTAGGAGTTAAGCTAATTTTATAATGCGTTTTTTTCGGGCTTCATTATATGATTTACGGTTTTATTTATCGCAAATTTATTTTATTTAATCTGAAAATAATGAACTTCCTAGTAATATTTTTTGGACAGAATGTATTGTGATTCCAGCACTCAACAATATACTTTTGTGAAATGTAATCTAATAAGGAATAATGATAAACATTTCAGTAAAATTTTCAAAAGATGATCCATTTCAAAGAATGATAGTAATTAGTCGTAAAGTGATCTCACTTTCAAGTGAAATAAATTTAAATGAAATGCAGCAAAAAAAGTGTATAATTTAGTCTACAAGGAAGTCGTATGGTGCACACATCATATTGGCACTATTAATGAAGCGTTTTTAGGCAGATATGAAAAATATATAAAAGTATAATGGGAAAAGGAACGACTGTAAAGATAAATAAAATGTCAGTTAATAATTTTAGATTATAAAAAGCATTTTTTATTGAATTATTATGTATGTATTTCATTATATTTATCTCTTTTCTTAAAACTTTTTCATTTAATTTTCGGGTGTATATACAATTAATAATTATTCGAATAGGTATTGTTTACAATTTTTTATTATAAAAAAATTGGCACCCTAGATGGCATTCTAGGCAGTAATACGGCACTGATTCGACCAGCCAAAAGCCATTTTATCTAATTCGGAAAAGAACGCTGGCATCTGATTTCTGCTGGACTGAAAATTTTAAAATGAATAACCTTGCGTATCGTTTCTATCACAAAATTCCACTAAAATTTTAAAGCGTTATTCAGCTGCACGCGTGCGAATTATTGCACTATTTGAATATAATATACCTAAGTAATAGTTTTCGTACCATTATTTATACGGTTTACTGTAAACTGCGCTAAATTCAAACTAAATATCTTTGATACTTAAGAGTTTTGATCTTGTTTTTGTGTGTATTAATGTCGTTATATTAAAAATATACAAATAATTTCAATTATTAAAAACAAAAATCGTCTATTTCGAAGTCATTTCGTTCTAACTTCACACATCAAAATTAATTAATTTTGAATTACATACATACTAGCAACATTAAATGAAAAATACCATATATACAGATATTTATAAATCAACGATAGAAAGTAATCGTCTTTCAAATAAAATTTTAGGCAAAATTAAATATTAAATAAAATATTAGGATTACTATCGTTGAAAGAAATATACTTTTAAGATACGTATTACATTTTTAATTCTGTTTTAAAATTTAATTACGTTAAAAAAATCAGTCATATTATTAAATATTAAATAATAGCCGTCTGGAAAACGGAAGAATGTCTTTTGTGGTACATAATTGATGGTATCAGTTAATATTCAACATTAATATTTTCCAAAGTAAAAACTACGAAGAAATTCTATATGTATATTAATAAGACGACATTTATAATAACATCTAAGTTTTGAAATAATTATTGATATTAAAAAATTATTATATTATTAAAAAATTTCTATACTACTGAGCAAGAATTTAATGCAATAATTTAATATATATATATATATATATATATATATATATATATATATATATATATATATATTTCAATTTATTTTTCGATATCGGAAAGTTCAAGGAAGATACATTTAAAACTTTATTGAATTTGAAACCGGTAAATTAATGTTAACGATGAAAATGACTGATTTACAACTTTTTGCTTGTCTAAAAATTTATAGTTATGGAGGTATAACAGATTATCGTGTTTTTGGCACATATTTGGCATATTAATTTATTAGTTTACAAATTGAATAATTATTAATGTTATTTATTACTTGTTTACCTCAATAAACATTATTTACACTTGTTTTGAGATTCATATGTTCTCCATTAATTATTTTTGAAATTGATTTTAAAGTTATTAATTACTAATAAAAATGTTACATTATTCTTTTTAACATTTATTATTATATTTATAAATTAGAAAGGTTATGTGCAAAGGAATAAAAGTAATTTATAAATATTTTCTTAAGTTTTTTTTTTATTTTGAAAACTCAGTACTATATTAGCATACACGAATAAACTAGTAGTATAATTCACAACTTTCTTAAACTTAATCTATTATTTTACCTTTAAAAAAATTATAAAAAAAATTAAATAATTATTACTTGAGTGTTCCTTTTAAATGTATGGCAATTAAAAAAAATATCTGCGTTTCCGATAAAGAATCTGACATCTCTAAAGCTGTGAAAAATTTAAAAACGTGGTTCTTGTTTTATTAAGTTGTAGAAAATTTTTCTTCATAGATTATTGAGATATTTTAAATAGTTTTATGCTAAATGTTAGTAGCATAGATGAAGTTAATGAACGCAACAATTAAGGTAAAAATATTCAAATTATACTTAATTTTTTATAAATGTTTAGCCGTTACCAATTTCAAAAATCAAGTTTAATTGCAGAGACTGTTGCTTTATCACCGACGTCACAGTTTGCAATGATATAAAAGCATTTTGATTATTTGTTGTAATCAATAAGTACGCGTACTGCGATATGTATTCCAATTATTTTGGAAAATGGTCAAATTACGGATTGTGATATGAGTTTTGTTATTACATGTGCAGCACTTTATAATTAATATTTTTTAAATTTAATTAATGAAAGAACCGGGAAAATCCAATTTGAAATTGTAAAATAATATACGCTTATTGCTGTTATTGTTATTATTGAGATTTTATGTACCGGGTGAGATTGAAGAAATTTAAAAATGAATTTATATGATTAAAATACGATGTGTTTGGTGTCATTTGATGCAGATTTTTTTTATCTTCTTATTGATACCAACAACAACTATATTCAGTGGAAACAGGAAACAATTTTGCAAAAAATGATTTCCCATGTTAATCTCCTATGTGTACCTAAAACACCCGATATATGATTAGTATGCCCAGAATTATAAACAAATTTAATTATCAATTCAAACCATCTTTTATTTATGTTTTTAAAAGTATGTATAATATATCATATATTTTGAATTTCATAAATATATGCTTTCATAATATTTTATAATTGCTTTTTAATCTTACTGGGCTCTTGATTGTCAATAAATAGTCTTATTACGAATTTATTGAAAAAGTAAATTTATATTTTTAATTTTATTAAATTTTCTATGACTATATATTTCTAATTACCGTTTAAATATGTTTGATCAGAAATAAATTTTAATTATTATTTATTGTGTGTCACAGTCTTCGCAGTTATAAAAAAGAAGAAACTAAATTTTTCAAATAATATAAACTTTAGTTCGTATCAATAATAAAGGAATATAATCTACTTACTAACAACAACAATCAAAAATAAAATAAGTAGTTTAATTTCTTAATATTGTATATAAACAATTTTCATCAATATTGCACGACGTCTTAATTAATACCTACTACTTGTTTCATTATCGTTTCTCATCGACCCCACTGCTTATGACACTACTTCCGTCCAGTTTGTAACAAATTGGTATGTGATACTGATTGATGATGTCATCGACCGTCGTACAGCAATTTTAACTGTCTTCATATTTTAAAATGAAATTCTCGTTCATTTTCGTGGACCCAACGTCACGGGGCCGTGGGCAACTGCGAGACGTCGTGATTTCGTCGGGAATGTCCCGAATACGGGTATTTTATATTTTTGTCTAGTGTCACATAATAAAAATATGGTCCATACCCCATTAGTAAGAATTAGTGATGTGACGAATAGCAGTTCAGCCAAAGAACCGAATAACGAATATTCGGTGAAATTTTAATCGAATATTCGGCATTACCGAATAATATGTTTTTGTACAATCTTTAAGCGTTATTGGTGGTCCTCGTTGTGAAGACGGGTGAATTTATTTTCAAACGCTCGCCCTACTTTATGTAAAGATAATTTCTTGTTTGATTATTGTTAAATTTAATTATTTCAATTTAAAGAATTTTATTAGATAAATTATTTAATCTTTTTGTAGATTACATTAATAATAACTAAACATATGTATATCTTTTGTATAAGTTTATTATATATATATATATATATATATATATATATATATATATATATATATATATTTTAACAGAACAAAACAGCGCAGTACTTCACTTATTTCTTGTAAGCGAATATTCGCTATTAAAATATAGCCGAATCGACCTAATATCGCTTAATTATTCAGCTTCGTTCACACACACTAGTCAGAATATAAGTATATTGACATGATTTTGTCTAATACATCTTTTTATAATAATTACACTGTGTTCTTACTAATAATTTTTGATGAACAAATTTTAACCTGCTGACGGTAAATGTTTATTTTTTTGTGGTATAGTCTCGACTTCGAATTTTGAAAATCCGGGAACCATGAAAACTGTCCATAATGTTCATGGATTATTTCGGCTCTGATGTGTAAGGTACGAGAAAAATGTTGATTTTTTTTCAATAATGCTATAAAATGAATTTCATAAATAATTATTTTAATATTGCAAAAAAAAAATAATAAAAAATGACGTTTTTAAATCTTAGTTTGGCCTTGAAAAAGCGTTTCGATTTAGTTTCTGCTACATTTATTGTCCTTAATGTATTTAACAACATATTTTATACTTGCAATTTGATCCGAGTTAAATATTTGCGGAGTAAGTCGATCCTGCCGCAGTATCACCCTTGCTGCAACATTTTGGCGGTGCCTGGGCGCTTAAAGCCGCACTATCCCTCGGCTGCACGTCGCGTCCTGAGACGCCGGTGCGCAGCGATTTGTACACTTCGTTTACGATCCTAGGGTGCCGTGTACCGCTGTCGGAGCCATATCGCGCGCCATGTTTTGTTATGAAACGCAAGCAATGGCAGTTTAATGTCCCTTATGCTTACGCACCGTGTACATAATGACGTCGCCTAATCTACGTATAATTGAAACTGAAATAAGATACGAGTGTTGCGTTGTATGGCTGCGGTAATTGTAACCTTGAATTTATTCCATAGTTTGTAATTGTTACGGGGCTGTTGTGTGCAACGCGTTACTGTTTTGCTGGAAGTTTCGTAATGAGCTATACGAGTACTTATTTCTAATTAGTACAACTGGAGCCGATTAAATTACACGTTTTCTGCAGTTTAAGGAAAAGCGTTCTATTCATGTAACTCGTTTCATTTTTCTTTTAAATGAAATTTTAAGAGGATTGTATTTTCTATGCAAAAAAGCAATTCATAAGAATAATAGTCTCTTCAACTTTTACAGTATTTACAATTATAGTGCTTTCACGATATTTCTATCAATAGAAACTATTATAAAACATTATTGAAAACTTGTTAAACACTTTAAACACAAAAAACCAAGAAAAATAGTTTAATATTGAAATATTCAGTGAAATTTAGTAGAAAATTTGAATAAACTTTAGCTAAAAAATAATTTTATTATTAATAATATTATTTTTTACCTGCGTAAAAAATATACTTTAAACTTTAAAAAAGGAAATCATAGGTCACACTCGCAATGTCAGTTATATGCCTACCAAAAAAAAACATTAAAAAAATAATATAAAACAAAATATTGCAAAAAAAAAATGAAAAACAACTATTAAAATGTAAACTTTTTTAACTTATTTTGTTATGAAAGTTGAAAAATGTGTATTCTGCACTAGTTCCGAAAATTTTATATACATAAATTTTATATAATATACTTATAACTTATTATTTACATTATTTACTATTACTATTGGTATAGTAAAGGATGTTGATAATATTTATAAAATCGAGGGTAAATAAAATGTTTTCTTTATTGTAATATTTATACTTCGTTCCTAATAGTATCGTAAATATATATAACCCTAATTTCCAGGCACTCATGTGCACATTTTTAAATAAATAATAATATTGAACGTACGAAGAAAATGTTTATCATCATCAACAAAATTGAGTTTGTTTGTCATTGCCAATTATGAATACATTAATCCAGATATCTTTCTAAAGTTTCCAAATGGTTTAAAATGAATCAGAGATATTTCAATCGCTGAAATTTGTTTCATTATTTTTATCAAAATTTTTATTTTAGTTATACAAAAAAATTAAATGACACAATTTATAAAATTCTACACGCGGAAATGCATAAATTCACGTAACATAGACTACCTATAATTAACAAACAAATGTTTGGTGAAGAAAAGCCTTTTTTGCATTTTTTTTATATTTCATAAAAATATTGCATTTTTTTCTACGTTAATAATAAATTAAATTCTGTAAAGTTTTTCATCTATGTAGGTATAATATTAAATTCACGATAACAGGACGATAATTAACAATCGTATATTAAGATTTTGATTTATATTTATTGTAAGATCACTTAATCCGATTTTAAATTTTTACGATGATCTTTTTGAGCGTGGGTATGAATGTCTGAATGCCTAATATCGGAAGATTATGTTGTATACTTTACATTTTATATTTAATCTAATTTTGTTATTTTATACTTAAATAAACAGTTATTCATTATCAACCGTGATCTGTATATGTGTAAATTGTATTAAATAACTACTGAAGTTGTTTTTAAAAAAGATTTATTTAATATGGAAGCAAAATTAAAAAATTGGCAAGCGAAAACACTATGGATGTTATAGCAAGAATGATTATAATTATTTTATTTTATTTATATACAGAATGTATCTCTTTCTTTACAAGTATTTGAACGATTAAAACATGTTTTTGTAGTATACTAAGGAATAGTGATAAATATTTTAATAAAATTTTCAAAAGATGATCCATTTCGAAGGGATGTTCGAATATATGAAACGAATGGACATTCAAGAACGATTAACTGTAGAATTATCTCACTTTCAAGCGAAATAAGTTTAAAAAAACTGCAGCAAGAAATGTGTATAATTTAGCGTTATTTCAAAATATATTTTTTTCTTCAAACGTCATAAAAGTGACATCTTCTGTGACGTGATTGACAAGGTTGAAGTTTAATTTCTATGCCAACGTAATATAATTTTTTATTCTAGCCGCCGTATAATATTGTCGCTGCCGTATAATATTGTCGCCGCCGTATAGCCAATAAGAAGCGCCGTATAATATTGTCGCCGCCGTATAGCCAATAAGAAGTAACTTGTACAATAGAAATCTGTAATATCGCCCTAAATGTCACTATAAAAACTAGATAACCTAAGAATAAAGTTACTAAAAATTTTGAATAACTGACAGGTAACCTACATATTAAACGTCAAATAGTAGTTTATTTTTTAAAATTTCTAAGTTTGAAGAAAAAATAGCATGTGTTATTCAGAGTAAAAGTGTCTTTGTGTGTCTCGCATGCAATTGTCCGACTCGCTTCGCTCGTCGTGCAAACTTCCATGCTCGCCACACAAAGTGTCACTTTTACTCTTAATAACACAATATACTATTTTCTTCAAACGTCATAAAAGTAACATCTTCTGTGACGTGATTGACAAGGTTGAAGTTTAGTTTCTATGCCTCCGTAATATAATTTTTTATTCTAGCCGCCGTATAAATTTCTTCGCCGCCGTATGTAGAATCAGCCAATAAGAAGTAACTTGTACAATAGAGATCTGTAATATCGCCCTAAATGTCACTATAGAAACTAGATAACCTAAGAATAAAGTTACTAAAAATTATGAATAACTGACGGGTAACCTACATATTAAACGTCAAATAGTAGTTAAATTTTTTAAATTTCTAAGTTTGAAGAAAAAATAGCATGTGTTATTCAGAGTAAAAGTGTCTTTGTGTGCCTCGCATGCAATTGTCCGACTCGCTTCGCTCGTCGTGCAAACTTCCATGCTCGCCACACAAAGTATCACTTTTACTCTTAATAACACAATATACTATTATTAAATAACTTGATACTATGTTACAATAATATAATGTAATTATCTTTTAATATAAATAATTTTATAAATATTATACAGTATAAATTAAATGAATCTTATACAAGTTTCATATTTTTTTTTTGTACATGTACATTATAAATAATTTATATTAACTTTCTTTTGTATTTATATTATTTTGAAACGGCTTGTTTATAAAAATTTCTTTTTGCCTGAGGCAAACGGGAGGTAGAGAGATTTTTCCGTGTTCGGAAACGTAAACATATTTTTCTATCCTTCTTTTGCGTCAATATTTACAAATACTAAATTTGGTACGTCTAAAACATCTTTAATATTTAAAAAGTAAGTTGATGTATGATTGTTGACGGGTGCTTGACAGCCGATGACTCAAAATCGATACAGCAGGAGGTAGTGAACTCATACATCTCAGCGTGAACTGCAGGGAAACAGATTATTTCACTCAGCGAGGTGAATTTCAATTTGATGGAATACATAGCTTCTATAAATAGCCTATAGAAATATTATCTGAAAAACGACTAAAATAATATTAACATATTAAATAAAAATAATAATTTTTACATTAGTTACGTTATAAGTACTGTAGATTGTATTTTATCTGATGTAACGCACACATATAATTTATTATGTTTTTTTGGGCTAACATATGTTTTTTAAAAACTTGTTTGTTAACACGAAATCGTAGATTCTAATAAGCGAGCTGCTTCAAAAAGAATGGACTCTGATACAAAATGCCTTGAAGAACATTAAAACGTTAAAATGAATCAAATAATAAAAACTATATGTTTCTCCATGACTTTATTGATATTGTGGTAGATTGCGTTTTCGAAGGAACTCTTTATTAGAGATGGTACCGAAGCCGAATAATTCTTCGGTATTCGGCCTATTCGATCATATTTTCACTATTCGGTATTATTTTAATACCAAATATTCAGTTACAAGAATTAAGTGAAGTACAACGCTGTTTTATTACATTCAAATATATAATTATAGAAAATAAATTTTAAACAAAAGACATGTTTAGTTATTACTAATGTAGCTACATTAAAAGCAAATAATATATTTAGTTATATTGTTTGATAGTAAATCATTATTTTTTTCTTGAAACTGAAATAATTAAATTTAATAGTAATTAAACAAAAACTTACCTTAACAAAAAATAAATTACTTTTGACACGTCAGAATAAATACACCCCTTTCCGCAACGAGGAGCATCAATCATGCTTTCAGATTGTAGAAAAATATATTATTGGGTAATGTCGAATTTTCGACGGAACATTCGGTTAAAAATTCACCGAATATTCGTTATAGGAATCAACTTTTTTTAATAACCTCTAAAAGTTAAATAAATCCAATTTTTAGGAATATGCTATGATTTGTAAAATCGTAACAACCGCAGAAGTCTATGATGTGCAATTGTTTTGTTTACATGTCAGGAGGTGAGAAACAATCACTATTTTAGTAAAAAAAGTTATAATATAAAAATAAGAAAAATAATAAACAAATTGAACTTAAAATTGTATATTTTTCTTCAAACGTACATATTTTACAAAATAATTTACTATTTAACGTTCAATTTGTAGGGTATCAATTTAAATATGTCAGTTGTATGTCGTTTTTAGTAACTTTTTTCTTAGGTTTTCTAATTTTATAGTGACATTTAGATCGATATTACAGGTTTCTATTTCTTATTCGCTTATTGTACATAGTTTCTATGCACACTTATTTATTTTACTTTTATTCCGGGGGCGTAAAAGTAAAAATTTCTACTCCGGCGGCATAGAAATTTTAATACCAGATTGCTAAATGTTCTTTTTAAATACGAGATACTCTTCAATATTAATACTATTAAAATGATATAAAAATACAATACGTGACATATTTGGTTAAATTTTAATCCTTTATTTTAACTAAAAAAAATGCAGGATGTAAGTCTTCAGTTTTCAAAAAAGAATTTTTTTCTTAGCATTTTAAGAAAGCTATACTTAGTTACTATGTCTCCCGGCCTTTACGCTTGTCAATTTATTAATAATAAATCAAGATTCAATACTCGCATAGTAAATAAATTCATGAAAAAGCAACAAAAAATGAAATGTCGCATATACAAATGAAGCTAGCAAGTTAAAAGTTTTCATGAATTTATTATTTCTGCGTGAATAAAAATAAATCATAGATACTCCTGAAAGTTTAAAATATTAGTGAAATTGAATTTATGTTTTGAATTACGGAGTTACAAAACTGTGTTAACACTTCGAAAATAAAAATAAAAGTTGTAGTAAAAGTAAACCGTGAAAATTTAATCGTAAAATATTTCCAGAAGTTGATTCTCAGCGGTAAACACATGAAATAGTATGTTATGTCTCGGTCTTGTTTCAATGTGTACATATTTGCTAGTAGAGTTTCCAAGGTTTCTACTTTTGCAGAACTTTTTGCTGCAAGTCAATACTTGCTTACATGAGAAGTATCCAAACTTTTTAATTACGAGTTGCTGATATTTTTAGATTTTAATATCAAAAGTAGCTAGCCGGGTAGTAACAAACCCCGGTTAAGTTCGTAAGCAGAACTTACACAACGTAGTTGGCAAATTACGTCTTCGTGGCTCATTCATCACTGTCAGAAGCACTAAAGCCCCAGCCCCCCTTGCGCCGCCCCTGGCGAATCAGAGCCGTGAATCGCACTTCCTTGTAAAGGCGCGTTTACACCAGCGCACCAGCTCAATGATAACTCGTATAAAGGAATAGAAACGCTCGGGAATTTTGGCTTGAAATGGTTGTGTTATTGTTAGCGAGAAATTGTGCGGTAGCATTGTTGCCTGATGGCGGTTTTGATAAAAATTTGTAGAACGACAATAAAATAGTTATCTGTCATCTGTGGATTGCATTCATGGAGCTATTTATTCCCTTTTATCTACAAAGTGCCACAAAAAATAGATTTCCAGATACACAGTGCTATTCTAAACTCAATCCAAAAGCTTATCGAAATAAAAATTCAATTTTGGACTTCAACTACTGGGGTTTTACTACCTTATCGATCGCCACAAAATTAAAGTCTACGTTGCAGAACAGCTAACATATTACTTCATATAGAATAGTTTGGTTACAGAGGGGTGTTCGACTCCAAATTCAATAACGGGAAACCAGGACAGTTTAATGTTTTTAACTTTTTTATTTTATACTTATGTCCTCACGTATTACCCATTATTTGGTGTGGCAATTTGCTTTACTATATATGTCGGTAATGAGGATATATTTTTATTGCAGGGATACGGAGAGTTTGTAACACACACGGGCGCCAAGTTTTCAAAATTCCTTGGGGGTAAAATTTTTTGATGACC
Organism: Stenolophus ochropezus; assembly: GCA_035578165.1. Classification (NCBI taxonomy): domain Eukaryota; kingdom Metazoa; phylum Arthropoda; class Insecta; order Coleoptera; family Carabidae; genus Stenolophus; species Stenolophus ochropezus. The sequence goes on along the minus strand of JAQOWZ010000010.1, from coordinate 17,010,480 downwards.
AAAATGAAAACATAAAATTACAGGAATAAAATATTAGAAAGGAATGAATGGAAACTAAAAATTAATTTTATTTTCTTTACTTTTTTACATGCGCCGTCTATTCTACGTTAACACGTTACATTGCACTGAGCCCCTAGCTCGGTAAATTAGAACTAGTGAACTCATCTTTCAAATAAAACAATCCAACAATGATGTAAAAAAATGTTGCGCTAGAGAAAGACTCCTTAGGAATATGATTAGTATAATTTAAATTGATGGTAAATTAACACAATTATTCATAACTTAAGAATTTGCTTTGGTTTCAATAAGTCCAGAATAAGAAAATTTTAATGTACTTGGTCTACTTTTTAAGCTACTGAAACTACAATATCCAGAACATCAGTACAATAAAATGCTCTCTGGTTTAAGCAGGCTAAGAATCAGACCATTCTGAACTCTTATTTTTGGTCCACTGAAATCAGAATACAATACAGAGGTTCATTGCTCCAGAATAACGAACAAGCAATGATTTCACCAGATCTGGAACACAAAATGCTCGAATTCATGACTCATTGAAACCAAAGCAGCTAAATTTAATCCAAAATGTGCTCTGGTTTCAGCAGATCTAGAATTAGAGCAAACACTTCTGAGTGCTGTAATTCCTGACCCACTGAAACCAGAGCATAATCCAGAAAACCTAAATCTGCTCCAAAATGTACTCTAGTTTCAACACAACTGGAATTAGAGCAAATACTTCTGAGTGCTCTAATTCATGACCCACTGATATCAGAGCACAATCCAGAGCAGCTAGATCTGTTCCAAAATGAGCCCTGATTTCAGCAGACCCAGAATTAGAGCAAACACTTTTGAGTGCTCTAATTCATGACTCACTGAAAACAGCACAAAATAAAATAACATTATCTTACTCGTATGTGGGCTTTAAGTGGTCACAATTTCGAAGTTATAAAAACCTGATTTTAGTAAAACAATCCCATTTAAATAAAAAAAAAACCTTATTTAAAATTATTAGAAGTAGAGGTTTTATATAGTCTCTACTTCTAGCAAAATATGTTACAAACAAGAAAATATTTTCATTTATTTTTCTTGCTATGTAAAATGAAAACTGATTTGATTTAGATAGAGCTTGTAATTTTTAACAATTTTTGTACTCGTATTTACAATTCTAGGATTGAAATACGTACCTATCGTTTATACCTACCTATAAATTCACGTGTACACATTTTTTATTTAAATGTGAAATTCTGTTTTAAATTTAATTAAAAACTTTTATTTAAACAACACATATCGCTGGTTCAAATGCAATGCAGGTATTTGTATAATTAGTTTGTCATACTGTCATGCACCAGGTACAATACGTTGTTATTAAACTTTTTTAACGACAGAGAACATTTAAAAAATAATAATTTTGCTATCTGCTTTATACTGTAATTTCTTTTAAATAACAATTCAATGAGATTTTTAAATGATTAATATTATGAAAAATAAGAGGTTTATATACTAGTGCTTTAAATAAAGGGTATAAAGAAGAATTCAAATGTCGATGTGTTTGTTCTGTTTTTACCAGGTTCAATCTAATTCTATATTTGATTCAATTCTAGGAAATTTCTGCATTATTTCTTTCATTATTAATTTTTAATTCAAAAATAAAACACAAATATTTTTTTTAGGCGACTGGTACATAAATTGTTGTTTTTCGTATCTCCTGGCAACCTTAAAGTATCAATTTTTATTTGACATCTGTCAAAGTCAGAATTTTCGGCCGCTTGTTTGCTCATTATTGATTTTGATAGTTCATATTAATGGGATTATTATTATTTTAGAATAATAACAAGTGTAAGTCAAATTTTAACTATTTCTTTGCAAATATTAATGAAAAAGTAATGAATTTGCGAGTAACAATAGCGGCCGTAAAGTAAATGCGGTCGTAAAGTAAATGCGGCCGTAAAGTAAATGCGGCCGTAAAGTAAATTTTGACAGATGTCAAACATAGATTTTGAATGAAAATTCATAATTTTTTGTTATAATCGCCTAAAAAATGTGTGCACCTCGGCTAAAAGTTCTTTTTTGGCCTCGGCTTTGCCTCAAACTTCTGATTCGGCCAAAAACGATGACTTTTAGAACCTTGATACACAAATAACTATTTTGTATTTTTTATTTTGTTCCAAAATACATTTGACAGGAGTGAAACAAACCAATAATTTATTAGTTAATTTTCATTTTTATGTAGATGTGCTTTATATAATTGGAAAGACAAAATGTCTTTGTTTAATTATTTAATTTACACAGTCAGAAAGAAATCAAGTAGCAAGGCAGGGGACCTACAGCTTATAATGGGTTCCGAACCCCGTCACAGGGTCACAGCAGTATTTATTTTTTGGTTATAGGTTTGTCGTTACTGGGATTTGATCTCTAGATCTCACACTCCGCTCAGTGAGTCAAATCGCGCTAACCAACTTAGTCACAGTTTTCTGTAAAATTATGTAATGGGATTAAAGGCAACTTTGATCACTATATGAAAAATAAAGTAAGTATGAAAATCTCAAAAAGTGATCGAGCTATAAAAAATCTGAGGATCGCTACTAATTCCTCGTAAAAAAGTGTCTGTGTAAGTCAAAGACTAAATTGATCAAAATCAGTTTTTTGCTCATCAGGCTTGCATTGGTTTTAATCACTTGATTTAAATCAGTAATTGTAATCACTTGTTCTTCAATTGTTATTTAACATTCCAGGTTTACGACAATTGAGGCAAAAAGCGTGTGGACAATGTTATCATGTGACAATACTTTCAATAACCACTAAATCTGTTTAACTTCGTCGGTAAAATGACTTTACTGATTTATTATTTTGACTTTATAACATATAAAATGCAATAATGTGTGATTTTTTGTTTAATTCACTTTGAAATGTGATACAGTAAAATCCGGTTATAACGACATGGAAGGGATCTCAAAAGTTTCGTCCTTATAGCCAAAAGTTGCTATAACCGATGAAAGTAAAAAGTTAGCGTATATGCTTTCAAACAATTGGTCACAATTTCGACGTTATAACCAGTTTGTCTATACAGACGTTATCGTTATAAACTAATTTAACTGTAGATTTTATTCTATCTTTAAATTTTTACTTATTCTTTACAAGATGTTTTGTAATCATACTAAACATTTTGAATACATCAAAAAAAATCCAATTTAAATAAAAAAATCTGTTTTTTTATTCATATTTTTCAATCAGATTTTTATGCAATCATGCTGCTCATATTTGTACCGATGTATTTTTTCAAAAAAACAAATACATCAATAAAATGACAAACAAATGCAAAAAATTTGTTCCAATTTACCTCTTATGGTTCCTGAGATCCCAATGGTTAGGCTTGAAAAACGGACACCCATAGAGACGTATATGAGTATATATTTAAGAACAATAATCCAGTGCCGTCTCTAGGCAATTTTGCTCCCTGAGCAAAATTTCTTTGTGCCCTCCCTTCTTCGGATGTTAATAATGTCCAAAAAAAATATTAAGAATTGTAGGATTATCTGAAAAATATGTAAGGAAAAATATTTGATTTATAAAAACATTGTTATAACAAAAATATATTCCATTATAAATAATAAAAGGAAAAAAACATAAAAAAATATTCTGAACCTGTTCCTATAAAATGGAAGATCCGCCAAAAATGTAAGATAAATAGAAAATTAACTAAAAACTAACTTAAAAAAATATTTATAAATGTACATTGTAACTATATACAGGTGGCCCAGTGAAAATTATCAGTGCAGTTTTTGGCTACTTAACATTAATTTTGCAAAAAACGCTCGAACACGTCAATTTTAATATAAAGGGGGACACCTAAATGGATTAGTAGCAATGGCACAACTTCAACCCTAAAATGGGTGTGGACTGCACCTCAAAAATTTTAAATGGAAAAGGGTGTCAAACATGACACAGTTCGAAAGGCCTTTCAATTCTCTTTTCAACAGTTTTTTTATTTTTCAAATCCGATCATTAGTTCCAGAGAAATATCGTTTATAACAATTTTATCAGTAGGCTTAAACAATTGACATTCTATCAAAATTTTTGATTTAATGTAAAACTTTAATTAAAACAATTTTTTTATTTATTATTCATATTATACTCGTCTTACGTTACGTTAATTGTTGAAAAATATCAATTTATATTCGTTATACTCTTTAGGTTAGAACAAATGTCACTAAATTTTTTGAATAAAACAAGTGAATTGTTTAAATATCCCTGTGAACTGAAAATGTTTCTGACATAAAAACCTATAGTGTATAAAATTTTAAGTAGAAATAGTGTTTTTTTTTAATATATTAAAAGTGTCGTCGGCGCAAAAAATCTTGTGTATCGAGATATCGCATTATTCGCAAAATAAGCTCGATCTCGCAAATGTTTAGTTTCTGGACTAGTGATACAAAGAACTATTTAATGTAAGTATAATATCAAATTCTTCAAATGATATATTTTTCGCTCACCGAGTAAGAGTGTCGATACTGCTTATTCATCTATAACTGTGGTTTTTGTAGTAGAATACAAATAATACTCAAATAATAATGATCAGAGAGTGGGACAGTCAGTGGCGTAGCCAGGAATTTTGGAAGGAGGGGGTTCAAAATTAGATTAGGTTACTTAATACATAGGTATGTATATCTATTTATTTATTAAGAAAATGTAAATAAATGGATATATATGAAAATTTTATTTTAAATTCGTCAAGGAGGGGGTCCGGACCCGTAAACCCCCCCCCCCTCCCCTTGCCTACGCCACTGGGGACAGTATATTATAATTAATATTTAGGTATATTATAAATTTTTGTAAATCAACATTCAAAGTATTTTACTTCAAGCAGTATGTGTATTTATTGTTTTTTAATCTCTCGATCGTACTCATACCATTAGTTCATATTCCATATTGAATATATCTCTATTTACGTTCATAAATAAAATGCTCTCCATAATTTACTCGTGAACTACATGTTTTGTATTCAAATAACAACATTGTGCATTTCCGTATAAATATATTTTTCATGTTTCAAAATCATTAACACTACAAATATATGGATCAATTTCATATGCACACAAAAATGCTTTGAATATTAATTATTAAACTTCAATAGAAATTTATAGAAAATAATTTTTGAATGCGTTGAAATAATAGACATTGTGTATTTCAAAATAATATAACCTGAAATTTAAATGGAGTTTTCAAATCGTAGCGTAAATTTAATATCAGCGGACATATTGAAAGAGTGTTATTTTCGTTTGAGTTTTATAATTTTTAATGACAGTGTAAATTAATGTCCACAGGATTTAATGAAAAAGCTTTTAATTTTATTATGACCACAAAATAAAATAGAAACAAAAATATGTTATTTCACAAAATAATTCTGTGTATATGTATTTGTTTATTTAATTAAAACAATATTTATTCTGTCAAGACTGTGCCATATTATTATAAATAATTATTTTGCTGCTCTTTCTGTGTTACAGTTTATTATACCTATAAACATGACCTATAAGTAAAACCGAATTAATTAATTTTTTTTCTACTCCTGTACAAGTACAAGTATATCTCCATTATTTCAATTTTCTCAAATAATTATATTGGCCATATTTCAGGAAAATAAAGTATAACTGATAATTCACTCTTCTCGGCCAATCACAGAACCAGAAACCAATTATTCACGTTTACTTTATAACAGTCATGCTGTGGGATCACCCTTCTTTCAAGGTTGGCAAAAAACATGATTTATTAAAAAAAATCATTGATTGTTTTAATTTTTAGAGATATTTAAAGATTACTGTACTCTTTTAATTGTTTAAAAACAATATAAATATTTTATTTCATAAATCTGTAACAAAACCAAAACGATTCATCTGAATAAAATAAAGAAAGTATAACAAAGAATTTTACCTTTAATTACACATAAATACTTATATTTTGTTTTCTGCTATATGATATTTAAACTGATAAATAATATTTTTAAATATTATTATATACTGAATATATTTTGATTACTATTAATAGTAATTTTTATTTAAAAAATCAGTTGATTTAAATCATAATTTTTTTCCGGATTTACGGGAATAGAAAAGTACATTATAATATTAGGGATTATGGTCATTATTCACTCAGATAATTTGCATTACTCGCCTACGGCTAGTGACATGAACTTCATCTTCGCGTATAATAACTATCTTAATCCTACTCTACGTTTATCTAGCAGTACCATAACCCGCTTAATAGTTATATGATTTTAACTTAACTATTAACTCTGTTGCGTTTACTCCGTTTAAACCGTTGCTATTAAATAAAGGCAGATAGGAAAAATTTCTGATATTTATCTTCACATTAGTTTTTGACATCCTTTTTAAACTCTGTATTGTGATTCGTGTTCAATAGGACAATGAAAATTAAAGGAAAATAATCTTAATATCACAAGTTTATTAACAAATCATGATACATAATTTAAATTGTTCATTTAATTTATTACTAAAATGATTAATTTAGTTTGAGTTTAGTCACAGAACGAATGGAATACAATTTATGGTTATATGTGAATTAACAATAATAATATAAACACGTTCACGATTATTAAGAATATAGTTTCTAGAAGTCTATAGTACAGTAATATATATATTATATAATTATTTATAATGTTTTAAAATATTTTAATGTTAATCTGTAGTACTAACGGTGTGAGATAAACGTAGTTCCTTATATAATAGTATATTAGTTTTTAGCGGTTTAAGACTATAGATTTTTTTATGTTGTTAATTAAATATAGGTATTATTTAAATTTTTAGTTTTAGAATATTGTCTGGTGACGGCCCTGAATATCTTACTTGGTAAAGATAAATAAAAATTATGAGTCTAATTATGTAATATTTTATGTTGACTGTCTCTCATTCTCCTACGTGACGTCAGAGATATGGCGCCGTTACATATATATATATATATATATATATATATATATATATATATATATATATATATATATAGTTTTTGTCATTATTATAGGTAGTCACAATGGTTAGTTTTTATACTTTTTTTTCCTTCAATTCAATAGTGGTCATACAGCACATTAGTCGTATATAGACATTTATTTTGTAATCTTTGTGTAAAATTTAAATTTGATTTCTTAGCGCACCCCCATAATTGTATTCCACATGTCCACATGGGAATAATCACAGCTTTATATAATATAATTTTGTAGAATACTGGTAATGTTGATTTTCTTCCTTTTTTTAATTTTTAAATCCGTCTCATTTCTTTTGCATATTTCTTTCAAGTGAGGTCTTGTTCAAGATGAATACCCAGGCATCTTGCTTCTATCTGTTGGGGTATTACTTCATTGTTAATTGTTACTGCGAGACAGATAACATGTCTTTTTATTAATATCACGTGAACAGTTTTATTTCCATTAATTTTGATACGCCAGTTTTTCGCTCATTCCATCACTTTATTTAATGCTGTTTGGAGATTTGGAGAATGAACTTCGAGATGAAAATAAATCTCAGATTTTCGAATTAATATTTATTAAAATTATTAATTGATATTTTTTAAGTTTTTGTCGCCCTTCAGATTTTTGTGCCCTGGTGCGGTGCATCTCTTACACTCCCGATTGTCACGGCATTTACATAATATACTATTAAAGAATATAGGAACATTATATACAATTTGATTTTATTTGATATAGGTAATTCTTCAATCGTTTAGCCTTGTTTCAATGTAACCAAAATGTGTGTAGGATACAAGAACTACTTTATGACTATGAGTGGCCATTTCTATAGCAGTGATAAGAAAAACAGACCATATTATGGCCTGTAAATCTTGTCAAAATATATAAAAAATATCAATACCGCGATCTGAAAACCCAGAAGAGTTTTTCCGCCAAGTGAAATAATGTATATCACCCTCTTCAGCATCTGACTGCGCCATCAGATGTTTTAGTATTTTTTGTGCAGGAATAAATGTTTCGCCCTAGCGTTTTCCCAAGTGACCTATAGAGGGCTGATGGGCCAGGGGCGTGCTAGGGGATGGTGCTGCCCCTCGCGGCGGCCGTGATGGACGTGCGGATATACAAGCATTAGGTGCCCAGCAAATGAAACTTTATAACTTTCATTTCAACCCTTGGAGACGATCTGCAAGGAAATTCTATTGGGGTAATTTAGATGAAATGTAGACTAGGGAAGCTTTTTGCTGACTAAGGTTGCAGTTTAAAGGGGTGTCTTATGTAATTAAAGTAGCTGCGTGCTTAGCTTTCTTATTTAAAACTACTCGCGTCAAATTACAACTCGAACCAGCATTTCTCTAATAATTACTTACGGAGGTGGCAATGGTGTTGTAGTATTGGAATTTTCCGGAATGTCGGACCTAATTTTAAAGATATTGAAATCAAAATCTGGAGCCCTTTGTAGTAATAGTATCCTATCAGTCGGTGGCGTGCGATGGTATTTTGTGATGGGTGTGCACTCATTCTATAAAGGGTGTGTATCAGGGATGTTGCAATTTTCCCCGACCTAAAAAAACCTGATGTGTGTAATGTACATATTAAACATTAAAATATTTTCTCATATTTGTTTGAAAACAATTTGCTCTCATAAAATTAGGAAAAAACAAATGATTTCTAAGTTTATCATCAAACCTATATAGAATCCAAATATACTTATCATTGTCACAACCATTTAAATTTTTCATAAATTTTGAAAATGACGCACACTGCACATATTTATTATTTTTATTTTTTGTGACAAATTAATCCTAGGTGTTGACCTCATAGCTTCAGTAATTTATGGTTATGAAGTAATAACTCGTCTACAAAATGGAAATTTCAGTAAATCAGTAATAGCATTAAATAAGTAATAATTAAATACTCAATGATAATCAGGCCAGAAGCCAGGATTTCTTTTCGGGAAGGGGGCTTTGAAATTTATTTTTTGTGATAAAGGGATCTGAATAAATAAAACACTGATTATTATGAAAGTTTTCAACAAAAAATACATGATTCAATAAAATGTTTGATTTTTGATGAACTTCAGATATTAAATTTAATGCAGTTATTCGCCCTGTTCTAAATTGAAAACAATAAGTAATGAAATTGTGGTCCGTAGTTATTTTACTTCCTGCATCATTAATTTTTGCCATTACTAAGTAACAAGTACGTCTTTACATGATTTTTTAAATGTTAATTTTCTTAAATGCAACGCTAATAGTAGTCGCAGATATTTATAATTAATATTTTTTTCTTGTAACATTCTTTAACATCGCCACTTAAATTAGAAAAATATTCCCATTTTAGATCCATATTTAAGGTGTATAAGTAAATATACGGAAAAATTCAGATAAAAAAGCACAAAACACTTAACACAACGCTTTCAAACGAGTGATATAATGTGAATGACAGCTTTCTACAACCCTCAACAAACATTGCGGCGATTCTGTGATATCATTCTGGATTGGTTTATTAACTTAATTCTAGTAATTTTTCCGTAATTTTCTACACCAGTCAAGTAAGTCCATCTACCATATATTTTTATGTTTTTGTATGGGATCACATTTAATTATTTATGTATTAATATTATTTTTTATTTTTATCTTAGGTTTTTATTTCCTACCTTTGAGCAGCACACTTTCAAAAAAATACTGTTAAATTAAGTTGTAAATTTGAATAAATATAAAAACGTTTATGAATATTCGGAAGTTTCTTAGAAGTTTTGTTTTAAAATAAAATTGTTTTTTTAGGGAAATAAAAGTATTTGTGAATAGATACTAAAATACGGATATATTTTTGGACGATAAATAGAACATGTCTTGAATCACATTGAAATCTGGTTTCTCTGAAGCGTAACTAGTTTTAACATTTGAATTATTATCAGCTGACATTTGAAGAAGATTGATATTTGGTGAAAAATGTAAATGAAAGAAAAATTGGGAGAAAAATTTGCTCCGATTAATTTATGCCTAGCTTTCCTTTGACAAACATTCGAGATTGCTTTTAAGACAATTGCTGATAAATGTTTGACAATTTGTCCGACGAGATCTATTCTATTCAAAGTGGGTTAAGGACGCAAATATATTTATTCATCACATTGCTTTTTGTGCACCCTTTTACCCTTAGAGGCGAGAGATGTAAATTTATTTTGTGTCAAATAATTTCATATTCACTTTTGAAGTGCGGTCTCATTCTGTCAGTTAAATAAAATAATATTAAATTATACTGTTAAGAGCTGAATAAAAACATATTTTTTGTATGTGTTTCTGACATTGTTTGGTGCTCAAACGAAGACGGTGAATTGTAAAAACATTGGCCTGTATTCAGAGCTCACTTTTATGAAAGCTTTTGTTAAAAGTGACGTTGATTCTGATCGCAAAAATATCCTATAAAAATAAAAATAACAAATTAGAGAAATAACTAATAGAAAAAAAGAAAAATGACTCAACGCCGTAACATATCGCAAACTGAATTACTTAACTGTTAGGAGCCGAAGCTTATAGGACGATCAGTTCTTTTCTCAAATTTATGCTTAACAGCTTATGAAATATTGAAACAATTGTTACAGTTTTTGCTTCCCAGCAGTCCTTGTGAACGCTATCATTTTAAATTATTGAATTTTATATTTATTGAGACTAAAGTAAAAGACGAAGTAAAAGTTAAATAAGTAAGTATCCATAGAAACTATGTACCATCGGCCAATAAGAAATAACTTGTATAATACAATAGAAACCTGTAATGTCGGACTAAATATCACTATAACACTATAGATAACCTAAGAATAAAGTTACTAAAAATTATCAAAAACTGACAGGTAACCTACAAAAACGTCAAGTGATAAATTATTTTTTTAAATATCTACGTTTGAAGAAAAAATAATGGCACGTATTACGAGCTCACTTTTATAATAAAATCGCGATTTTAACGCTCACTTTTACATCAAAATCTTTTGTAAAAACGAACGTTAAAATCGCGATTTTATTATAAAAGCGAACTAGCTCACTTTTATAATAATATCGTGATTTTAACTTTCAATTTTACATAAGATAATGATGTAAAAGTGTGCGTTAAAATCGCGATTTTATTATAAAAGTGAGCTCGTAATACGAGCCAATGTTATTTAGAGTAAAAATATATTTGTGTGCTTCGCATGGTTACCACACAAAGTACCTATCACTTTTACTCTTAATAATAAAATATGCTATTTTTCCCATTGACCAGTAAAAGTAATAGGTATTATGAATTCCTATTTTTGTAGTAAATGTGCTTTTACATAAATTAATTGCACTAAAAGAATTAAAGAAAATAACATCAAAAATAACAGAAAATGAACAAAAGATCTCAAAAAATAGCAATTATGAAATAATTTTAAAGTCTTTTGCGGAATATTAAATTTTGTCTGCGAACCACCAGTAACAAGATATTTAAAAATTATTGATTATAAACGTTATAAACGTGATAATGAATGATTTAATTTGTTTTTATGGAGGTACATGCAAATATATGCAGATTAATTATAAAATGAGCAAATTTAAAAATTTTCAAATATTTGTAAATCCATTTGAGTGTGCTCGTTAGGATGTTTTATACGGGTATAATTATGAAGTTCATGAATCTGTGCATTTTGATTTTGATTCAAATTACAGCACGCCCCTTGCAATTAGAATGGACAACCCTTTTACAACCCTCTAATTAATACTCACACGATAACGCAATCACAAACAAATTTTATTCCCACTAACATAATATTCGTACACTCTCGTTACCATGTTACCAATAACAATAATATTGTTATTTATTTTTAAAATGTATAAAAAAGCTGCGTATAATATTGTAGAGGACAGTACATGTGGTCTCAAATATAAGAATATATAATATATAGAAGTCAAAAAGTATTAATTATCATGCAGGGCCGTAGCGTGACAATTTTATTCACGAGGACTAAAGATATTTTAGAGGGTGCTATAAAATAATAACTAAAATAATACTACGTATTACCTATATTTAATTAAGAACATTAATTTTTTTTATCGTAAATCGCTAAATATATATAATTTTAATTTATTCTGTTAATCAAAAAATTTCAGACTTATGGAATTTCTTGCATTCATTATGTGAATGATATAGGGTTGCGTAGGTACAATAGGCGTTAAAAATTAAATACTTATTTACTTTGAAAAACTAAACATATCTAACAGTATTTACATGTAATAAATTATCCAAAATAAATTCATAAACCATATTTTGTATCATATCAAAATTTTTATCAGCTGCACTATGATGTGCACCAGCTCAAAATTTATACCTATATTTTCTAACGTTAGGTACTAATATTTATTTATATAAGTAAGTAATTTCATAATTTTCAATAATTTCATAAATTGTAAAAACACGAATTGTTTATCTTTCTTCTGATAAGATAGATATGGCAGGTAGAATGTTTTATTTTACTCAGGAGGGCTCTAAAAGTTATAAGGGGCCATCATGAGTCTGATCTATTTACTGTATAATTGTTTTAATAGTATTTTGTAGTTTATCCATTTATTATTTATTCCATAAATAAGATTCAAAATTTTTTTGTTTTCGATCGGTCTGAAACATATTTTCACACCGTTGTTGTTAACAACAAATAGAAATTATTTTAAAGAAGCATATCTTATAATTTTAACATTAATTTGAACAACTATATTATTATTTTTGGTGGCAATTACGATATTAGATATAAGTAGGTAGATCGTTCAACTTATTTTTAAATTTATAAGATAATGATTCACTTTGATTTAAAACGAATTTATTTTGAACTTGCATTATCTTTATAAGTTTGTTACAAAATAAAGATAATGCAAGTTCAGTGCTTATTCTTATATTTTTCATCCTCCCAATAAAACTTTTAGTGGACTTGTTTACCAAACCGCCAAACACGAATATAATAAAAGCGGTGTTGTAATGATATAGGAAGCGGTGGCTCATTTGACTCGACTTGACCGGAATGTGATATTTGGGGTCTGGGGTTCATGTCCCAGATTCATCAAACCTTATTCAAATGAAAACAATGAAAAAATTTACATGAAAATATCTGTTGCTTAGAAACTGGATGAGTTTGTTTTGATGGGAATTTGACAAAAAGTCTTGCGACGTAGTCGAGAAGTTTTCATCTCATGTTATTTTGAATATTTCTACCTGCTTATATTGTCAGAATCAAACATTGTTGCGCGGAGTATAACATCAGAAGCTTGCTTGTAATATTCCCTTTCTCTTTATTGAATTTAATGCTACTTTCTGTACATGTTGCGTAATATAATGTACGATTTAAGCAGAGCCGGATTAATACTCTCCGGAGCCCTAACCGTGTCCAAACCATGCAGCTCCCTAATAATATGGAAATATTAAAAAGAAATGGAATTGAAATAAATAATAATAATTTAATAATCAAATAAGATAAGCATTAGAATATCTAATACGAGACAATTAAAATAATTTTCGTCTATATTTGCTGTGATTTTTTTTAATATAGCTCTCAAAACATGTCCAGCGCAAAATATCAGAGTTTATGCATAATAGAGATAAAGGCCCAATAAGATCTCATTTTTTTAAAGTGATGCTTGGCGTCATAAGATTATAATGTGGAAGCATGCTTCCTAAAGGGCTTTTATTATAAAAGTGCGTTCGGTATATGGGCAAAAACATTAAATCTTTCTTGGCGCAAATTAGACCTAGAATATTCAATTAAATGATAAAATAAAAAATCTGATGTGGACACCATATGACTTCCTTGTACGCTAAATTATATACATGCAAGTCATTTCATTTTACAATTAATCGTTGTTCAACTAAGTTGAATCAACTTCCATTCGTTTCACATCTTTTAACTTCCCTTCGAAATGGATCATCTTTTGAAAATTTTATTAAAATGTTTATTACTATTCCTTATTGCACTATCCAAACTTATTTGGATCGCTCAAAAACTTGTAAAGGAAGAGATATTTCGTACATATGTCTCAGGAATATATTCTGACAGTTATCAATGTCAATTTATTAACCTTATTAACCACTTATTAACAATAAATCAAATGTTTCCTACACAAATTAAAAGCCAACTAAATTGTTATTTTTATTAAGTTTTTACCAAAAGTAAACAGCCCTTTTGAAAAGGCTACTTAGAAACAAAAATGAGGGTGCATAACTAGATGTTATAGCAATTCCATAAACAAAATTTCAACATTTTACGGCTCATCCTTTTTCAGTTATTCGAAAAAGTAAAAAAAAAACACTACGAGCAAAGTTTTCTTTTGGCACATGTTATAGCAGTCCCATACACAAAATTTCAAAATTTTACGGCTATCATTTCAAAGGTATGCGAGATACGTAGGTACCTACGTATAGACGTCACGCCGATACTAGACAAAATAGATTCAGAGATAGTCAAAAGGGATATTTCCGTTGAAATCTAAAAACTGAAATTTTTCGCGATTACAATAAGTAAAAATAAGTCAAAAATAACATTTAGATCACGACATCGTAACTAGAGTTATTTAAGAGTCATTTTTGACCCGAGTTGTTATTTCGCAGGAATTACAGGTAAATTTTACCAATTAAATTCACATCTCTGATTATATTTGCTTGATTATTTCACGAATGACAACAGTTTCAACATAATTTTTTAGATATCAATATCTTCACTTAAAAACTACATACGGCTTATAATTTTGTTTATTAAGGGGGCCTCTATTCACTGGAGGCCCTAAGAACGTGTTTAGTTTGCTTATGCTTTAATCTACCACTGGATTTTGGGCTGATTTTTTACAGCTTTAGTTATGGTAGTCCGAATTTTAACCATCGGATAATAGAAAAGTATCGCATCAAAATAGAACACAACGTATATTTTTTTAACTTACGTCAATTTTTTGATGCGATATATATCTATTATTATTATTATTATTATTATTATTATTATTTCTCTTATCATTATTAACGGGTACTTTAACCAGAGGTGAAAAAATCGGCCCTTAGAAATTATGTCTTACGGACGTGCGTTATCTCCACGAAACCAATATTTATTCCTTAGCAACAAACCTTGTCTTTCCGGTGCAATGAACTAATATTAACCTAGAAACGGTCGTTTGTGTGTTTAGGGTCGGTAGCAGATTTCGGCAGTAGCTAGGGCTGTAGTATCCGTGCTACATGCACATCACTGGGAAATCATATCGATTTTAAGGGCGGAACGATGTAGCCGAGCGTGAATTGTTTTTGTGACAAGAGACTGATATTCTGTTCTCCAGCTTTAGATATTCGCGCGTTGTCGTTGCCAAGCAACTGATTCTTGTTTTCTTTAGTTTGTTACGTTGCCGAGGTGTTGGAATGAATTCTCAGAAAGAACAGATTGCTTCAGGAATTCTTCTCTCTATAATAGATTCGTTATTGTTTTGTAACCATGTACAGATTTCTTGTACGCAATATCACAGTGTTTTACTAAAAATAATGGAAAATCATTGGGCTGGAATAACAATACACTACACGCTTTGTATAAAGTACCAAATACTTAAAGTAGCAGTAAAATTACATTAACACGTCACATAGTTCAGCCAGCTGAATTTCCATAAAAATGTCGTAATTACAAATAAAATGTACCTTTTTAGTGAAATTATTTATTATATGTATATTTACTAACAATAAATTAAAATGTAATATGAATTTCTAGAAATTTCATGACAAGACTTGACTAAGTCTAGATAAAAACGTCTTGTCTAGATATCAAGAGTCTAGATCAGGGATGCACAGGGCGCGGTTCTCCCTTGATTTGTTAGAGGCCGAGCTTATCATGTATTATTTAATAAATATTGCTAAATAACAGTATTTAAAAATACTAAATGTCATTAGGAATAATTGAAACAAGTATTAATGTTACTTCCTATTATCTTTTTTGTATCTATTATAAGTATAAATAAAATAAACAAGGTGTAAATAAATATACAATGGTGACTCGAACACCTAAACTTAGGGATTTAACATGTAAAAGCATATTTTCGTAATTTCCTGTTTCTCTATTTTTTTAAAATAAAAAAGCTTCATATAACTTTTGGAGACCATATTTTGCAATGAGCAAAAATAATTTTACGTGCCTTATAAGCTCAGAAATTAGGTACGAAATTATGTAAATCAGTCTAAAAAGGCCAGTTTTTTCACCCCTGGTAAAGTGCCGGTTACCTTAACCATCGGATAAAAGAAAAATATTGCATTAAAATAATAAATAACCTATATTTTTCACAATTTTATAAATATTTTAACCATAGATGGAAATACAGGTCCTTAATGTTTACCGGTTTATCTGTCAAGTTACCTGCATTAGTGTTATATATATATATATATATATATATATATATATATATATATATATATATAAATAATTATGAAAGCATGAAATTGTAATGTACGTTTTCTACTAAACCATTTATTGTGATTAATTTTAGCAATGAAAAAATATATTTATAATAACAAAAATATGCTAACCGAAATATGTTGAATGTCCTAGATAAATAAGAGAAGTCTAGATAAATAAGAAACAAATATACATATGTCTTTATTAATACTATTAGTACACATACAATGATAATAGGAAAACTAGGTGTTGATTTATTAAAATTTTACATTTTGCCATTGATTGGAAAATTCTGTTGTAATTTAGACATTTGCAACATAACATTATGGGTATTTAATCATTTTCCTATTTCTGATTCCAGAGTTACATATGCAACCTCTAACATTATCCACTGATACTGCATAAATTACTTGCTTGATTTAACCAAACAATGTTGGTTAGTTAGACTTTAATGTGGACAATTCAGTTTCTATTTTGGGGTCCATCAAATCTATTTCCATTATCGGGCTCTAAAATTTCCGGGTACTGCTCTTTCTACTTTACGTGGGTTCCCTCTAATGTCAATATGTGGTTATTAAAATAGAACATACATCATTTACTCTAATCTGACTGCTACGAAATGTTCTACTATATTATGAAATTTGTGGATAATCTATGATTTATGTTGACTTTAATGTTTTTATTATAATAGAATATTTAACATGAAACAATTTTAAAATTTCCGACAACATAATTAGCTTTGTAAAAACATTATTATATTGCAGTATGCCTGCATAATATCTAGAAATATATAATCATTATTATGATCAAAGAGTATAATTTCAAAGGAAATAAATTCGAAGTTATTCATGCGTATGGATATTTTATATTACAGTTAATAAAATGATATTGCATATACAGACAGTGTAGTTAATTGCAATGTTTTCATTATCAAAGGATAGCGGGTTTTTGTTCTAGGTCAATGTTATAATAAAACATTTCATATTAGATTATTTTATCTTTGATTTGAAAACGACTTACGTCAAATTTGTCAACTTTAAGGCCCATTCACAATCACAAAGTTTCAATTTAAATTTCTATTTTGAAGTTCAACTTGAACTGTTCTAATATAAAACCCGCGTTCACAACAAAATAATTTTACTTTCCAATTTGTACTATAGCGATCCCAAGGTCACGCTGTGGGACGGTCAGGACACATCAGCTGCCCTTCTATTGTACTGACGCATCGAAGTTACCAGAATATTCGAGAGCATTGGTCGGGCTATATAAACCGAAGCAGAAAAGATCGCGAGGACCTACTGATATTAATAGCAGTAGTGAACATAAATAGTTGGTGATATAAATATCGTATAAATAAATAGAACTTATTGTTAAATGTTTGAATACATATACGTGGTGTTTAAGTATCTATTAATAATTATTACTCTTAAATTAGTGTTTATATATGTTTATTCAGTCTGTGTTGTCAATATTAGACCACTTATAACGAAAAATAGTCATAGGGAGTGTATACCTCCATTCAATAATTAGGAAAGTAGTAATAGCGAGCGTCGACTTTTTGAAATTTCCTAGGGGATTTTTTTATAATTACCAACACCAAAACATACCAGAAAAACTAAATACTAGAACAAACACTTTAGAATGCTCTAATTCTTGATCTACTGAAACCAGAGCACAATATATAGCAGCCAAATCTGCTCTAGAATATGTTCTGATTTCAGCAAATCTAGAATTAGAGTAAATGATTCCGAGTGCTCTAATTCCTGACCCACTGAAACTGGAGCACAGATCAGAGCAGCTAAAACTGGTGCAGAACAGTGTCGGACTGGCACGCCGGGCAACCGGGCAAAATCCCGGTGGGCCAAATCATTTAACAACTGGGGGCCAAATTTCTAGACAAAATATTAAAATGTTAATTGGTAAGTTAAAAACTAATAGCTTAATCTGTTACTAAAATATTAAAAATAAAAACATGAATCATATTCTACAAATAGGTAGGAACATAAATGTTCAAAATCTATCTAGATAAGAATCCTTCACAATCAGCGCACATTGCTGCGCCTAACGACAAAAAATTTAAACTGTACTCGGATTTTTATGCAAAAAGGATTCTTTAGTTGTGTCATCTACACTGATACATGATAAGGATAACCTGTCGGTGAAGGTGATGTATATAAATTTAGTGCATTGGTAACTGTGTATTATTTGGCTAAAAGAAAAATATATAATCGATTCATTTTACCTAGCACCGTGTTATTGAACTTTTTGCTAAATTTTGCCAGACATTTTATTTGGTTTTGGAAAAATCAAAGCAGTCAGCAAAGTGTATAAAAGTAGTACCTATATTCGAAACATCAAGGCTTTTCAGATGAAACCAGACACAAAACACGTTCTTATTTATCACATTGTTCAACGATACAAATTAAAATGTTATTGTATATAGA
This sequence comes from Stenolophus ochropezus, assembly GCA_035578165.1. Taxonomy (NCBI): domain Eukaryota; kingdom Metazoa; phylum Arthropoda; class Insecta; order Coleoptera; family Carabidae; genus Stenolophus; species Stenolophus ochropezus. The sequence continues at coordinate 16,991,654 of JAQOWZ010000010.1, read as the reverse complement.
AACATTATGTGATTATTAAAAATTGAGTACAAATGATTCATAGCTTTGTATTTTTTTTTTTTTTTATAAAAATTCTAGTACAGACTTTAAACTTCACTTGGTTCATTATGTTTTCGGTAAGTCACACAGTATTATTGTTGCGTATTGCTCACATGAAGCGTCCGTGCTTTTAAGATTGACATTAGAATTGGATAGAGGTAATAAACTACTGGAAATCAGTCGTATTTTGGAAGGCTTTATTCAGCTCCGACCGGTTTGGACCCCACATGGGTCTTCCTCAGGGAGTAAAAGTCAGTATTTAAAATGAGTGAGCAGTATTTTTAAATACTGACTTTCACTTTCACAGAAAATCCATTGATCATTAGAATTGGATGTTTTAAATTTATATATTTTAAAAATATTCGAAAGGAAGCCCGTAAATAATGATCAATAACAAAAAATAATGACAACTACACTAATGCCTCTAGCGAGCAATGCTCAAACAATACTTTCATCAAATACCTATCTATCTTTTATTTCCCTTTGTGGCTTACCGAAAACAAAACATCCAAGTTACTAATGTAATTTATTATTTTGTTAGCAATAATTGCTATTTTTAATACTAGTGAGCAAAGTAGTGCATTTAATCACGAGTTCAGAAGTTGGGCGCCCGAGCTGTAGGCGAGAGCCCCAACTGGATGAGTGATTTAATGTATGTTTGCTCACGAGTGTAAAATCTGATTTTTTCCACAATCAAAATACAAAATATTATCAAACACAATAGCTATTTTTAGTACAAGTGAGCAAAATATGTCTTTTTCTCACGGGCCCAGAAATTGGCCACACGGGCAAAGCGAGTGTGCCAACTGGACAAGTGAGAAAAAGACATGCTCACGTGTGCTAAACATAATTTTTTCCACAATCTTAAAATATAATTTAAAAAAAAAGAACAAAACATTGTACTTTGTATTTTGCTCACTATAATGTTATTTACTTTGCTAACTTGTGAAGAAATTTATTTACTTTGCTCACTTGTGATTCAATATGCTACTTTGCTCACTGTTTCAAGTTGAATAATGATGTATTTTGCTAACGATTTTGGAAAAAATATTTATTTCAATAATTTACACTTAAACATTTTTATTTGGGTGGATATAAATTAATTTTTCAGTTATTGAGGGTACCAAAATGTACTTGAGGAATATTTATAGAAATATGCTTGTTTGTTTGCATATTTATTTTGCATATAGTAGTATCACTTAGCTTAGTTTGCTCACTCTTTCAAGTGATTAAAAATATTTTAATCACTAGTGATTAAATAGCTTACATTGCTCACTCTTTTGAGCGATAAAAAATTATTTTGTAACAAAAATCTTATTTAAATAAAAATAGTTTTCTTTTATGTTGAACAATAAAAAAATATTTTTAAAATATAAATGTTTTTTATATTTTCATATTTCATTCCTATGGGGCCAAAAAATATATTTTGCCCGGTGGGTCAAAACTTGCCAGTCCGACACTGGTGCAGAATGTGCTCTGGTTTCAGTAGGCCAAGAATCAGAGTATACTTGCTCTAATACTTGACCCACTGAAACCAAAGCACAATCCAGAGCAGCCAATTTTGCTCCAAAATGTGCAGCAATTTAAGAATTAGGGTACACGTTTCTCCAATTCCCGGCCGACTGAACTTAGTGCTAGCGTCTCAGGATCCCCGGTATATCCCGATTCACGCATTATTACCGGTCATATGGATTCCTATTAGCAGATATTCAATCTGTAATTGTGGCTGACTACTGAGAATGTTAAAATTAAAATTTGTATACATAGATATATTGAGGAATTTACTGGTGATATTTTGGTGGGTGTCACTCTCACCCATTTTAGGATAGTAGTCAGTTACTTAAAAATAGAAAGAGATACAATAATTTTTTAAAATAATACCAATTCAGGACTTTATTACTGATGCAAAAAAATGCTACGCTAAAGAAAATGGCTGAATTGCCCCAAGAAAAATTATCCTTGGCGGCATGAGCCCCGATGCCTCTATGTAGTCGGCGCCCATGGTAGTAGTTGTGAACGCTTCTAACTGGAAGTAGAAATTGCAAATTGAAATTACTAATTACATGGTTCTGAACGCAGCTTTATTTGTCCGATTTTGTAAAGATTGCCTAAACAATATTTGCAAAATGAATATAATTCGTAAATGTTTATGTAAAATTAAGTCAAAGAGAAATAATAAAATTATTATTTGTTAATAAAAATTATAAGATTGTATTTAAAAACATTTCAGAAACTAAAAAAAAATAGTGACAGTACTTTGATAATTAATAAAATTAAATTTAGGAAAGAAAATAAAATTCGACAAATTTTTATTAAATTTGATATATGATTATATAGCCATAAAATTAACGGTTTAATTTTATCAGTACTTTTTTTTGGGCCAAATACAGATTTATACAGTTACAGGTAGCTTAAATTAGCTTTAATAAATTTATTTACAATTGGGTAGTAATTCTGAGTGCCTTTTGTTTGTGAATTATTTGTAAACAAATACGTAATTTGCCTCGGTCTTCTAGAATCTAGATCATGTTCTATATACTGTGCTCAAAATATTATCTTTCGCTACCTTTATGGATTAAATGAAGATAACGCTAACGATTGCATTGAAATGTTTGTTATGTTTGGAAGTAGCGATGAACTGGACAAATGTTTTGATAAGTTAATTGTAATGTTTGATGGAATTATAATGGAAGCTTTGTTTACGAATCTGCAGTGATCTGGCGCTTTCCGATAGCAGGTACAAAGTTCATACCGAAAGCCCTAGGGGTTATTGTACCTCCAACAGCCAGATAAACATTTTTTTGAAGACACTTTTTGTGTGTTTTTTTGTTCCGTGAGAACTTCATTTGTTTGAGTACCATTTTTATTGTGTTATTTTTAAAAAGATACCTTTTGTTATCAACCCCTAAATAGCACAAGAGTGCTAAAATTTGTTGAGTTTCTGTTCTATAGAAGATTTGTCGGGAAATCTCGGTTATTGGTTAAATTATTCTACCTGCTGTAAAAAGGATTTTAGATTTATACCGTCTAGTCACGCCCATCACGAAATTGGGTAAATTTATATAATGTCGGTGTAATTTTTACACAAAAAAGGAATTTTTTATCTGTTTCCATAAAGGTGATTGAAATTTTATCTGCAAAAAATATTTGAGGGTCAAATTGAATGCGGCGAATTATTTTTAAATTGAGCATCAATAGATTGGGGATGGCAAAATATATAATTTCGAAATAAAATTATACGTTTTATTGTGTTTATAGAAACATGATTTGAAAATGTTTCGAACATTTTATTGAAAAGTGAAAGGTTAACCCATTTACTAGTATAACCTTTACAAATATAATGTGATGATTAGACTCATTAATAATAATATGGACCTAATTTAATGATACGGCAATGTTAATACTAGAATGTAGTCAATTTTTAAAAACAATTATATATAACGAAATGAAATTGCATTTCCTTTAAAATTAGTTAAATATTTCAAAGTTTTAAGGTATACGTATGGGCATATATGATATATAGATACTATGTACAAAATAGAGACACTTTTATTTTGCTTATTATTACGGATATGCATCTTACTTACTGAACATTATTTATTCACTCACAAAATTGTGATTGAGTAATATAATAAATTTCATAGTTCTACTTCCAGTTAAACCGTAATTGGGGTCAAAAATCTTAAATATCATCAACAGATTTTTTCATGTATTCGGATTGTATTTTCTATTTTTTTCGACAATATCAAATATGATAGCACAGTCGTTATTCTTTTGTAATTAGCAGTCAAATTATATAAATATTGCGATTATTTAATAAAATTTATTGTATATTATTAACATTTTCCCAAAACCTTAATTTCATGTCAAATAAAGGTTAATAATAGTGGGTCTCTAGGCTCTAGGCTAATAGTGAGTTGTGAAATATGAGGCTCTGAGAAAATTTTACTATTATTTGTAAAGGGAATAAAAACTATTTTCTATTTTTGTTGTTGTTAATGTTTATACTTGTCTACATTCCATTTTGAGTGCGAGTGAAATAATGATCATATTATTGTAGTGAAAGAATCGAATTAATATCCTAATTGAAATTAGTAAAATAAGTTGTCTTATATTAAACGGATGTACAAAATACACAAAAAGTTGCCAATAAAAGTGACTGACATTACAATATTACAAACTAATATTGTTGATCTTCTAAAATACCGTAATTATTTAATTGTTTTATTTCATTGTCAACTGTCAAATTACGAATTGTTTACGTATTTATTTTTAGATCCGTTTAGTAGTCGACAAAAAATATAATATAAATTTTAAGAAAACTTGATTTAAACCAATGATTTAAAAAAAAGTCACTCGATTTATATCGTGATTTAAACAATGATTTAAATCAGTCCAGCCCTACTTACAACAATATTTTATAAGTTGATTTGTTGAGGATCGTCGGAAGTGGAATGGGTTCAAGTTAAAAAATCAACTCTTCATGTGCATACGTTTCGGTGTTTATTACACCTTCATCAGTGCTATAAAAAGAATACAAAGATATTCATGTAATACACTAATTTGAGTATAAATATATTGATTAAACAAACAACAGACTGAATTATATTCCACGATCCTCAACAAATCAACTGTATTATTTTTTGGAATCGAACTTACACTGATATTTTATAAGTAAAGAGCGGATTCTATGCAATTGCATGTGTTGTTTATATTAGGCATATCAATAAACTGTTTTCATAAGTTCACGTTTCATCAAAAATTAATGCCAAATAAAAAAAAAATAATGCATATTTGCATTTAATGATACTTTATTGCATATTTTGATTTTTTTTGCATATTAGTGCATATTTTAAGACTTTTTTCAAAAACAAAAATTAATTTTTGACAAATTTTGTTCTTTTTTGAAAACAGTATATTACAAGAAATATAATTTTGATCGTACTTTTCACAAGTGAGCATTTATATAAAATTTATACTCACTGAAACCATTACAATCATATTTAATTTCTCGTCAGTACAAAAAAAAGTGATTCTATCAGTGTTTTAGAACTGCTTAGAACTTAAGTAATTCTTATTTTGTACGTAAGGTAAGTAAATAATATCTATAACTGAAATTCGTATGTTTGGAACTATAACAATTAGTAATGCCGAAAAAAATGTATTAAAAATAAGAGCAGCATATAGCAATTTTCTCGTTAAAGATGACTTTTTTGGTTTTTGTTTCAAAAAAGAGCTTTTGTAAATTTTAATATGAATATGAATTCGAGATTTTTTAATTTTTGTTAGAATTACCTGTGATATTTATTGTCTTTATACATTTCATGAAATGTTCCAAATAAAACACTGCATGTAAAAATAGAAATAAGAAAATGATAGTAAAACGAGCCTGATGACATTATTTTTTTTTGCATATTTTTATTGTAAAGTGCATATTTATAACTTTTTTTGCATATATCATGCATATTTTGATGATTTTTTAATGCATATTGCATGCATATTTTGACACTTTTTTAGTGCATATAATCCGCTCTTTATTTATAAGTATGTATTCTAGGATTTGAACCCAGATCTCTCTACTTATTTCAAGTCGAATCACGTTTACCGATTATCAGTCAAACAATAGAAAAAGTTAATAAAATCTTTGTATTAAAATGTACAAACAAAGCGATAAAATATTAGTAATAATGATTTCTGCAAGCAATGTAGCTTGTCGTGAAATTCTAAACACGGCTTGCTGGGACTGTTAATTTCGTGATATCAAAACTGGGGATCAGACGGGTCCATGACTGAACGTAGTATTAATAAAATGTTTTCGTTTTCCGTGTTATTAAAAATGAGCAGAATATTTTTATTCCAGTCAGGCTTGGGGTAGGAAATCGTGCGATAGTCACATTCGTGCTACAACGCGGTGGTGGGGGTGCGGTGTCGGCGTGTCGGTTCCTGCTAGAGACACGCGCGGGGGAGGGGAAAGGCTTCGGACCCCACCGTATCGACTGATCGTAAAATTTGGCCTCTCTAGGTCAAAAGAGCAGGAAAACATTCATCACGAAATTGCACTTGAGGAAAATAGAAATTTGTTCTTGTGAATAAAAAATACAAATATACAAAAAGCACTTTTGTCTTCAATGAAAAATCTTATGCATTTAAATTACATGATTACAATAATTTTTGTTATTTAAACAAAATTTGTATTTAATTTCATTTATTTAAAAATGTATTAATTTTAATAAAATGGAAGTCAATTTTAATTTTTATTATGAATTTCTAACTAGACAATATTTACTTGGTTTAGGCACATATTAAAAGACTAGTGAAGAAGATGACTGAAACAAGAAAAACAAGAAAAAGAGTCCGAGGTAAATCAAGACCTGGTAGTTAAAATAACAAATAGAAATGGGAAAAGGAAAAACAATAAATTATTTGAGAAGCATTACAGCAGAGATCCGAAAATTTTTGAAGAAATGGATTGAGACAGGAATACTATGGAAATTTTAATAGCGAAACAAATGTGTTTCTATGATTTTTTCATGTTTTAATATACTAATTTGATTACTCTGTTCATGTCATTTTTTTACCAAATCTGAATACTTTATTTGAGGAAAGCAGTTGTTTTTATTGAAAAATTTGATAAAACCCCAATAGCTTCGTTATGGTTACATTTTGTTTATGCGAAATATTTTATGTTTCAATTTCAACTGTTGTCATATTTGATTCTTAAATCACTTCACCTTCTCTGTCGTGATCTAATAGTTATTTTTGATTCTAGATTGCAAAATTTTACTTTTGCATTCGAGAATGATTTTTATAAGCATAGAGAGCAACAAGAAAATTCGAGTATGCAAAAGCATTTCAGAATCAAGTATCAACAACATTTTTTTCGAAAAATTTGTCCCAAAATGAGTAGAAATGTAAAGAGAAAATTTTGACTTTTATTAAATCAGATATTCTTTGGTACAGAAATCAAACATTTGTTTTGAATCAGGACCTGAGACTTTCGTTTACGAATCAACATTTTGTGTAATTTGTACTCCATTTGCCTGTTTTGTTAACTGTTCCATCAATTTGTTTTATTTTCAAAAATATGTTCTTTCCTGACTAGTAGTCCATTTAAAATATAAACTAGATGTATGCGAATACTTTATGGTATGAATCAATTACAGGAAATAAAGTATACCAATTGTCAAAACATTGTAAATATTTTATGAATTTGATACCACAAATTATTTTGAGATAAAAGTATAAAATGTTTGACAAATTTACCAGAAATTCACCTTCCATTTTGTAGGTTAGAATTCTTAAAATTTGTCTAAAATTGTGCCTTTGATAATTTCAGCTTAGCCCAGTTCGGCGAATTTCATGGATAAAATTAAAGTTTGAATACATTAATGTGAAGTAATGTACTTAATGGAAGTATTCATAAAAATGGACCTTTCTAAAAAAATTTTAACAGTATTTTCATGTTTAATATTTTATAACGCACACCTGTACACAATAGTAGATTTAAAACCACTCAAACGCAGTCGTTATTATCAGCTAACCGAATAATAGTGTGTAGGCTGAAATTGTTATTGGAGGCGAATAAGGTATTTCAGGATTTACAAAGCATTTTGAAAATTTAGAACAGAATTTTTAAATTATGGATTCATTAAATCCCAAGGTTTCGGCAGATGTATTTTTAACATAAAAGGATTTGGAAAATATAAATATTGGAATGAATATGAAAGCTTGAAGAATACATTTTATAAATAAACCGACGTATCTACATAAAATTTAATATTTATGAGTGTATTCATAATATATTTATATAAATTCATTTGTTTTCGTATTATTTATAAGAGATTATACGAATTAAGGATATAGAATATTGTGCGAAAAGAGAATAAATTGTAAAAATAAATTTTATAGAATATATTAATACTTATTTTAGTTTATAATTTGAGTTTGGGTACATTTGATTATAAAAAAAATTGTATCTAAAGACAGAAACAAATGATAAATAATAATTTAAGTCTTTTACGTAGCATAAATAAATATGTCAGCAGTTTTTTTTGAAGAAAACTTGAGTAATTTCTTAATTAGCCTAAATATTCAGCTCATGAAATTAACATAAAATAAAACTTATCTTGCTAGGTCAGGTTAAACGTGTTTGCTTTTATTTAGAACGAGTAACCTTTTAAATTAATTGTTTCAGTTTCATTTCCGTCATCATAAAATTGAAATTTTGGTTTTGGGAATACGATTATTCGGTCTTATTCTCTTTATTCTACTTTTTTTTAATGAAATTTGAAATTATTTATAATAATAATAAACGATATATTTCTAAATTTAATTTATAAAGTAAATTTATTATTTTGCTTTATTGATGAAGACAATAATTATTAATTCTTGTTTCACAGTCATAGTGTTTGAGGTTCGAGATCTGTACGAGTAAGTGGCTAAGTATTTTTTCATAAATTTTTCATTTCATTTAAACATTCTACTTAACTTTATATGATATAACTGATAGAAATCAGTATTCTAGTTAATATTTATAATCTTATTTTAAATAGTTACAAATTTACAAATTTAATAGTTTTATTTATTCATTATTATCTTTGACTGGTTGGTAATAATAAAAAATAGTAAAATAAACTAAAATATTTTTTAAGGTAGGTAAGGTTTCGGTATGAAGTTTTTGCTGAATTCAGAGAAGTGTTTTATGTATGTCTTCTTTCAAAAATGTTCATCAGTGTTGTATTACAATAAAAAAAGTAAAATAACAGCGGTAGATGAAGTAGAAGGATGGATAGAATTAGATATGAGAATATAATAAAAGTTTATAAATAAATAGCGTAATTCCAGTAGTTTCATATCTTGGAACTTGGAAATATTCATCATTATGCCTTATTGCATTACACAAAGTTATTTAAATCACTCAAAAACTTGCAAAAAAAGAAATACTCTTATTGTTTTCATTTATTTCCTACATATTTCTCACAAAATATATTCAGACAGTTGTCAATGTTGTCAATTTATTAACAAGAAGTCAAATGTTTCCTGCAAACATTAAAAACCAACTAAATTAATATTTTTATTAATTTTTACCATATACAACTAGATGTTATGGCAATTTCATAATCAAAATTTCAACATTCTACGGCTAATCTTTTTTGATTTATACGAAAAAAAAACTACGAGCAAAGTGCCCTTTTGGCACTGCCGATTGCAATAAAAAAGGGAGGTGCAAAACAAGGTGTTATAGCAGTCCCAAATAAATTTTTTTTAAATTTTATGGTTAATCATTTCAGAGTTTTGTGAGATACGTACGTACAGACTAGTCAAAATGAATTCAGGGATAGTCAAAATATGGATATTTCCGTTGAAATCTGAAAATACTTACTTTACTACGAACAAGGAAGTAAAAAACAAGTTGCCTGGTAAGGATATAATAAGAATGAGAGGTGACTCCTAAACAATAATAGTGTGAAGTTTAAGAATAATCAAGAAATACCTGAAAAAGAGAAAAGAATAAATGGCACGAGCTAAATAACAAATGGAAATAACTGCTAAATAATATGATAAAACATTGTTAAACGTTGAAGATAAAGATAATCCCTATACTCGAAAGGATGTACCTATGTATATACTGTATATACTCGTAAAATAGATTTGAAAAGATTATAACAATAATAATTTTGAGAAACATTTAGCCCCATTCCGTAAGGAAGTTACAAGCTCTTAGCAACGTTACTAACATCATTAGCCAATAACAATAGCAGACACTAAATAAAGTATATATTTTACAAATATTTCTATTGGTTAAAATTTTTAGTAACGTTACTAAGAGCATGCAACTTGTTTACAGAATTGAGGTGATTGCCTTGAAATGACAGTACAACAATAGATCTTAGTAGTTAACAGTTATATAGCACTACAATGCGTTATGTCGAGAGCATTTAGTGACGTGGTATTGGTAAGTAGTAATGGCAACCGCTCCGAAGTACCGAAGTTGTGATTGCTCCACAACTAGTAGTAAGAATGAGTAGGTGGCGGCGTAGTACGAGGTAGTGAGTGCGGAAGTGGGACCGGTGGGCCGTTCGGTGACCTCGGCGGCGGGGTGGCCAAGGGCGGCAGCGGCGCCGCGCGCATGAATGAGCGTCGCGGCGTCGGGCGCGGTCGCTGCACGCGTGTCCTGCTGCTTCTGCCCTCTGGAACGCAAACCGGAACTATATACCTCGTAAAGAGATAAGTTTCATCTAATTTGTTAACTGAAACTATGTTTTCAAAAGTAAGAATACTGTTGTTATAAACATCTTTTATTTTTGATTTCATTGGGAACATCTTGAAAAATTAAACATTTATCAAAATTAATTTCTGAATATTATTCAAATTTAAAAATATTGTAAAAAATATAGGTATATATTTACATATCTTTAGAATGGGTGTAATGTCTGTACATACGTATCTCGCATAATTCGAAAATGATAAACCGTAGAATGTTAAAATTTTGTTCGAAAATAAAACCCAAGTACGTTGAGTAAACTTTGTATTTGGAACTATAACGTCTAGTTGTGTACTTCCCTTTCTTACTGCAATCGTCAGTGCGAAAAGGGCACTTTACATGAAGAGTTTTTTTTAATTTTTCTTATACATATAAAAGATTACCTGTGATATTCAGCAAAGATGTGCAACATTTAAGGCGTACAAAGAAGTCATGTGGTGTCCATGTCAGTTTTTTTTTTTAAAAAGGAAGTCGTGAGCCCATCCCCTAAATTCGCTACTATATATTAAAACGAGTTTCATAAGTGTCATTTTATGAGTAGAGTATATTATTGTACTTTATTATTTAAATAAAACATCGTAGTTTCCAAATTTAGAAAAATTTATGTTAGGTACCTATATTTTTTTAAACCAACTACCTATCATGATATTTCTTACTTTTTCTAAGTTTCTGAGCACTTCTTGCTACTATTAGATACTTTTCAAAATTATACAAATACAAAATTCGTAAACATCGTTCATATTCTTTTATTTTGCGAGGTTTAACAGCTGATATTTTTTAATATTTGTTTGTAACGCTATTATATACATGCATGTATATAAAAAAAATGCTCGTACCAGTATTTTCTTTAGTTTTTCTGAAGACTTTGTTATTTTGTTTGTTATTTCAAGACTAAAAGTGAACCAAAGTCAAAATGTATCGCTAATGCTCAGTTTCATGAGAAGGAGTTAAATCGAGAGTTATCAAACTCTGGTTTCATGAAATAGTCTCCAAAATATTACCCCCGGCTTAGTAAACCCTTCAATAATACATAAACATGTTTATGTTGGCAATGATTCTAAATTTGATGCATACTTCACAACATTGACTTTCGTCAAATTCAATTGTAGCAAATAGAATGTCGACCAGAAAACGCGCGGGTAAAGTGTTACTGATAGAAATAGTACAGTTATTATGGCAACAGAAAATTACAAAAATATAACTGAAAATAAATAAAATACAGTTATTCTTTGCTGTGTGGCATATAGATATTTTACTAATATTTTGATTGTCCTTTCCTGCAATATTAAAAATCAGTGCGCAAAGAAATTTGAACATAGGATTTTTTTTTTCTTATTCCAATGATTGTATATTATTATCAAAATAAAAAAAAATCTAAAGTTATAAAATTAAAATATACCTATAACATTTTGGGATACGTCGTTATCTAGGAATAATGTACTTTATGTATTATGTATATTATCTAGGAACTCATGTGAAGAATCTCTTTCATCAATTAATTACGAAAATACTAAAATTTGATGCAAAAAATAATCATTTTCAATTGTAACCTCTCGATATTTAACCAAATAAAAGTACTTAGCAATGTAATTTTAACCCACGGTTAAAATTTAACCCCATCGCCATAGACGAGTTATTTTCACTTCGTATTTAAACCGAGGTTAAGTTTAACTCTTGTGGAACTTATTTTTAAATAAAATCTAGAGTTAATAAATTTAACTCGAGTTAAAATTTTACTTACATTTGATGAAACCGGGCGTATATTGTTTTTTAAGAAACAGCTGATTGTTTTATTCCTATTTTCTTATTTTATTTCAAAATTAAGCAGTTGAGTACCATTTACCATATAAAATTAAAATTTGGATTTTTTTTTAATAATATGTATAAAGTATTGATCAATTAAACTAACGTAACATAAAATTGAAGTTTCTTTAAATAGACATATCGTACGAAAATATTTATAATATTAAATTTTACCTTACCTACTAACAATATTTCGATTAGATTTTTTGTGAAAGTGAAAACAATGAAAACGAGATAAGAAAACTAAATAGAAAAATACAACACTTCTTACATATTATTTTAAATAAATGAGTTTTTCTCACTGACCTGGCGAAGATAAGTTGTAAATTTAAGTAAGCAATAACTTGTCATACTGCAAATAACGATGATTTACTTTAATTAGCTTTATTACCTTACTCCTAGTAAGCTATTTCTGATCTAACAACGATATTACATTCGGGGAGATAGTGCACCCTAATATTAGCAGACGGAAAACATTTCCTATATGAACTTTCATAATCGCTGGATAAATTATCGGGGGCACATAAAATGTTCCGCAAGATTTAACTATGAAGGGACTCCCTTCCCTCACGGATGTCATTTGGTAGAACTTTTGACACAGCCTATTACAGTGCTATTCTTTGAGACTTCTGCAAAATATACTTCAGTAATAATGTACCAATCTGTTTTTATCTGGAATAGTTGGTAAGAAATGAGGTAGAAATCAAAGAATGATACTTGATTCCGGTTGTAGAACTTTGAAAATAAAGTTGATATAGTGGTAGCTACTTGTTCGTGTATAAAAATTGTGTATGCTACTGTTAATGTGTTAGTACAAAAAATCCGAAATTGTATAAAGTAACTTAACAATGTACAGAATATTTAAAATGTAATATATAATTAGAATGTATTATTTATATTTATTTTATGTTCTATTCATCAAATAAAATTAGCTATTTTAAGGAATATTGGGTTTTTACACTTTAACATAAATTTCTTTCTGTTGCATGTGCAGAAGAATATCCTCTTTAAAGCTAGTGTTTTGGCGTTATTAATAATAGTATCACATTATTCCATTGATAAACATAGGACAGTATCGGGAGATTATATGTTTAGTATGAATGTTTTAATTCACAATGCTGCAATTCTGTTTCACAACTTATAAATTTGTAAATTCATAAATCTGTAGCCTATAGAAAATTTGTAGATTTAGGAAAAAAAGAGAGAACAAAACAACCAGTACGAAGTGTATTTGACGCTATCAAAATTCCATAAAATTTCTATTGTACAGTTTTTTATGTTAAAATATTTAACAAAATTATTTACTATTATGATCCTCTCCTCTCCTACAATATATAAAATACTAATCAAATTATTCAGTTTAAAACACGAAAATAGTAAGTAGTTTATTTCACTATTTAGCATATTGTAGCGATCCCAGGGTCACGGCGCGGGCGGCGGCCACTAACGGACAGGTTACAACAAGTCCGTCCGCTCCCCATTGTTCTGGTTTCCAGAAGAATCGACGAATATTCCAGAAGGAAATGTTTTACTTAAATACCCCGAGCAAAAGATCGGGAGGACAGTCTTATATTGATACGGGTAGAGAACAGATGGTGATATAAATAAATAAATAGTGATATAAATATTGTTGAAATAAATATTGCGTAGTTCTAATTGTTTAAATAAATTATCTTAGTGTTTAAGTCTTTATTGATATATGTTAGTCTTAAATTAGTGTTTATATTTGTTAATTCTTAGTGTTAGTTATTTTTCATTATTCTTTATAATTCATATTTCTTTAATTAAACTTAGTTATATAAATATTAGTGTCTTTAATCAATTTTACACTTCACCTAAATAAATAAAACGTTACAATATAATATTGTACTATTCATAACTTACAGCGATGAAAATTGTCAGTGAAAATATTTATAAGTCTTACAGATGTACATATAATTGCAGTATTAGTTTCGATTCTGAACAATTTTCTTTGAAGTAGAAATTCGGAATTGAATTAATTAAATAGTAAACGTTATTAAAAGTTATCTATAAATTGTAATTTAAAAATAATTATGGCAATATGAGGAAATAAATGGCTCTTCTTCAAATTCCTTCTAATTTGAGATAAAATTGTTTTCGATAAATATCTAAAACCAAAATATATAATCTATTATTTTTTAAATACCTTTGTGGCAAATCTTTATCTGCCATTTAAAAATGAAAATTGGTATATTACAAATATGCAATTTATTCCCGCAGAATCGATTGGTGAAGATAAAATTGCGTATATGTATGCGTAAATAACATGTTTTGAATAAAATATAACAAGATATCGCAATATAGCCATATATCAATATAGAATATACCATTTTTAAAAATTAAAACAAAAAACCTATTTATATGATTTAAATCTTATCAAAATTTAATTTAAGGAAAGGTTTCTTGTTGAAGTTCCTCCTGTGTTCTACGCAAGTTTAATTTTTGAGAAAAGTTTTAGTTTTATCGTTATCTTAGTTTGGTACGTATAGTCTACATTTCTTTCTTAGTGAAATAATAACCAAATTGACTGTATTTTGTTTGAACTGTATACATAAATAAGTTAGAAAGATTCAATATGAACAGCTTACAAAGTAGACGAACATATTTTGACATATGCTATTTTTATTTTAAAGTTTCAATAATCTGCTTTGTTTCGACTATTCCTATTTCTGCTAAAGTCTCAAGTTACCATTTACAATTAATAACAAGAATTTTTATAAATTTTCTTGTATAAATCGAATCATGTTTATGTACAACAATCAGGTTATTGATTTACATTTATTAACTTTTAAATAGCTTTAAAAATGTGTTACATCTTTTCTAAATTAAGTTTTTTATTTATCAGCAATGTTTGGTCGCTCGCTATTGAGGTATTGAATTCTTCCACTTGTATTAAATAAATTCTGGCAAGTCCGTGCCCATACTATTATTAAAGGAAGGTATAAAACATTGGTGACTGAAGTAGGTATAATTTAGAATGTAGGGAAGATGTATTTGTAGTTAGGGTGGAGCGACAGCGCACAGGACGAAGAAGGAAGACACCGAAGGTCGTCGCTCCACAAGCGGCAACGCCGCACTGCTATCGATCCAGGCTGCAGCCTGCCGCCGCCCCCCGCGCCCCGCAACCCCAGTAACTTCCCCATCTCACTACTAATGTCCATTTACAAATTTGGAATATTCACAATTGGCTTACTCTTTGTCGTGTAAATTCAATCTGGACATTTCCTAGTGTGTACATTTGCAAGTCTGAAATGTTTTCAAACTGACCCATTAGAATCCTGTAATAGTGTCGAAATATTGTCATTATGCAGTAGAATAGAAAAATATACACTAATTAATGAAAATTAGTGACAATATTTTATTTAAATATTACTTCGTTCGCGAGCTATAAGAGATCGATTTCAATGGTTGATTGATTTTAAGAAAGATAATAAATAAAATAACATGGGCTCCTGGGCAAAAAAATATTTGGGATTCCACGGTATTAAAAAAAAGATACTTACTTACTTACTTACTGTTAATCTTTTCATTATTCTCGAGACAATTCTTCTAATAGGTGAAGTAAAAATACCCAAACTCCCACCCAAAAAAAAAATCCTTAAAAAGTTCATATTTTTAAAAAAATTTAATTTTATTAGGTACGTTCAATAAATTACATAAACATAAGTAAACTATGCAGGATTGGATTTATCTACTGGATATTAATAAAAGGAATGTTGTTTTTGGAGTTGCAGACATTTAATAAAATCCACTGATACAACAACGTTTCGACTGTAATTCAGTCTTCATCAGGGTGATAAATGGTTTTAAAATATTATCGAATATAACATGTAAATTTCCTTTATAAATAAACTATGATTATAAGATACACATACTATACCGTGCAAGCTAACACCTGCCAACAAAACTATACGAGTCAGCCGGTATGCGTCCGAACAGAAAACAGAAAATAATATGTAACTTGTATTTTGTGTTAAAATAATTAAATAATTAATTTTGAGAAATTAATGTGAACTACTGATATCTGAAATAATGAAAATAAATATGTACAATTAATATATTTTGACGTTTCTTATGAAACCCAGTTTATTTTTAAAAAACGGGTTTTTCTCAACCCTGATTTATTATTCTCTCTGCTATCATAATACAAAATTGCAATAAATCCGTGTTAATTTGTAACAAATATAATTTGTTTAGTAATCTTTTCATTCACTCTCCTTTTTCTTCTGCTTCTTTCATTTTAAGTTCTTTTTCAATTTCATTTCTTTTTTTTTCGTTTATAATTTCGTTAATAATGTTATTTTGAGATTCATGTGCAGAAATATGTAATAAACAATCGTACATAGAAATATTTTCTTTGAACCTTTTTAGACTTAAGTTTTTTTTTTTTTTTTATTGTAATACTTTCCAAGTAAAATTAATCTCAAATAAAATTTTGTTTAAAATAACACCAATAAAGATAAATTCAAGCATAAAAAAATAGTAATCCCAAAAAATTAGAACGATTAAAGTATGCATTAAAAAATAACCATCATTCTTAAAAATATTTCTTTCCGAATTATTTTTGCAAAATTGAAAATTGATTATCTTAATATATTGTTTATTAGATTTAATCAGGGCCCATAAAACTTGGGGGCCTCGGGCATACGCCCAAATTGCCCTTTCATAGCTGCGCCACTGGCCACAGGCCAAAATTTTCACTTTAAAAATTAATATCTCGCTTATAACGAAAGAGAAAGATTATTATTTCATTGTGTTTTTACAGATTTTTTTTAATGGTTTAGGACCACATTTGGAATATTCACAATTGGCTTACTCTTTGTCGCGTAAATTCAATCTGGACATTTCCTAGTATGTACATTTGCAAGTCTGAATGTTTTCAAACTGCTCCATATTGGAATAAATTAACGCGCGCCTAAGGATTTTTTGCTTGAAGTTCATTTCACATTCATCACCAGCGTCTTGTTAGCTGGTTTTTAATAACAACTGGAAGTCGGGCACAAGAACATTCCTGGCGCAATGCGTACTTTATTCTGCGGGAGAGCCTCAAGGTAACGAAAACGAACCAGGACAACTTGACATCCTGATGAATTTATCTTCTGAAATGCGTACAGTCGCATTACGTATTGTCACGCTAGTATCCGCATCCGGAACGACAACGATATTAGCACAACTCGCCGAATCTTGTCAACAGTTCCATCACGAATTTCTTATTTATTCCTTTTTTATTTTCAAGGAAAAACGTTAATAGTTTCTGAGAATGAGCAAATAATTAAGTGTTCAAATAAATTACTTTAATCCCCAAGACTTCTTCATGAAATTAATTTTATTTGGGTTTACAATTTACGAGTATTTCTCTAAATGAATTATATTTTGGTATTTTTCATTAAAGACAAACGACATTAAAAAGAACAATGAAATTATGTTGTTATAATTTCATCATCATTGGTTTGACATTTTTAGAAAGGAAAAACAATCAAGTTCTTTGTATATGTCTGATATTCACTATCAATTTATTACTTATATTTTGTTGTGTAGAGTGTTAAAATTTATACAAAGGATCTGCAGCTTGTAGTACGCAACGACCACTTTTTTTGTTACTAATACTTTATTTATTTTTTGTATACTTGATAGGAAATAGAATTTTTTTTATATAAAAGTTTTTACAAATTTTTATTTCACTCCTTCGAATTTTGCGCCCCAATTATTTGTTGCATTTCGCTAGAACAAATTCCTTGGAAGCTATTCGCCACTGATCTTCACCAATCACCACTAAGATGTAAGTAAAACTTGTCTATAGAAATTGACGCCAGGTCTATTTCTATTTCATTTGCCTGAGTTTCTCAATGAAATGATGGGATACATAAATCAAATTAATCTTAGTAAAACATACTCGTAAAAAAAATTAGACCGGGACAAGTACAATTTGATCGAAGACTCAATACACAATAGTGTATAGTATCTTGTATCTGTGATTTGACACTTATTGTAATGGCTTGGCTTGCAATGTAGATAACCCACATTGCATTTCAGTAGTGCATAAAATTGTAATGGATTATGTTTGCAAATGCCTTTACTAATATTACAGTTGCTGTCCTTTTTTAGTAGAATCATTAGTTGATACATGGTACACCTTAACTTGAAATTGTTTACAAACACAATTTTGAAAATGGTATTAATATAATTAGTGTAAAAACATTATTTATTTTTTAAAAATCATTTACAAGTATAAAATTTATGAGACAAATATTTTATTCTATTCAAAATGACGTTTGGATTAAATTAAGTTAATACAACTTTTCGCATTTACACTTCAAATGTTTTATATAATGTTTTGATTTCTAACGATGAATTATACCGAATGTGTCAAGAGATAGATACAAAGTATTCGATAGATATTAAATTGGGTTTTTATTTTTTATGCTACTACAGGCTCGAAAATTATCCTCAGTCCAACAGCAGCGACTTGGCTCTGCCTAATGAGTTATTTAAAAAATTCTCCCGTTATCGCGTTAAAGAGAATTAACTTCAGATAAAAGTAGATTTCATTTTGTAAAAATGTTCTGTTTTGAAGTAATTTATTTTTTAAAATGTACATTGGAGCCCGGATTGACTCTGGAACATGCCACTGTTTTCTTGACTGTATATGTATATATATTTCTATCATAAAATACCCACTGGCATTATTATGAACATTATTATACATCTCTAACATCGTAATATATTGCTGTAACAATGTAATAAAAACTGTAACACATTGTTTTAGATATAATGTTGTATTAGTAGGTAATAAGCTCAGAGAGAAAAGCAACAAGAAGCAAAACAGCAAACTGCGCTGTTTAATTAATAAGCAGCAGTTTCAGTCGTACCTGCTGGCTAGTCATAATTTCATGAGAGAAATTGAGTTGTATATTATTGCTACTAGCACTACTTTCAAATTCCATCATACTGTAAATCCCCTTCAAAATGCATGAAGCGTTAGCGAAACAACAATAAAATTCATCTGGCGTTTTATTCGTCTAGACTAGATTAACTGCAATGCTGCTGTGCTCCCTTCCGCCATGTTCAATAACATTCGGAGCAAACGTGAATATTTTAGTAATTATGCCACGTAAAGTGAGCATAAGGGGCGTCGAAACACGGCCGCCCGCCATCGCTACATCGCCGAATGGCCCGGCAGCCCCGCACGATAAATGGGGAAGTCACGATATTTCAGACAACGCGTCACAACGCGATATTTCACTAATTATTCGCTGAGGTCTTAGTAAACACCGCGGGATTGCGTTGATGAGACAACTGCCAATTAACAGGATGATTAGTGAAAATTCATAATTGCCTTTACCAAGGGCCATATGTACGTTGCCATAAACGCCTGGTAGGGGGTTCACAGTTCGGTGTTTATTACAAATGTCAAATATGTCTGTCGTTATAAATTCTCCTTTAAACCTACACAGGGTGTAAGAGAAGTAAGTACATTGAATTTAACTAGTGATAAAACTTGCCGAGAGCAACGATATTTATTAGTAACTTTTTTTAAATCTCATTTTTTTAGCATCTTTACTCCACTGTAAATTAATAGCAGGTTTATAATGGATTTAATTTACGAATTTCAATTTATGATTTAAATTTTAAAATATAAACACATAAGAGGCTGTTGTCGCAATCCCGGTGAGGTAAGCCTGGCCGCAACGTGAGAGACGAGGTAGCCAGTGGGCTGTCCCATCATACTACCCCCTTTACCGAACTGTGATACAGCTGTGCAGTTGTGCACACGAATATATAATATTTTATATTCTAATGCTTATACCCCATTTATGCTACACAAAAATTTATTTACATCTGTACAAGGAAACTAGCAGTGGGGAGAGTAAACCAATCAGGAAATAGAGAATATGAACTGGGCGGACTTGGTTTTGAGTAGTCTGCGAGAGACATCTAGTGCGGAAACTATAAACTAAAATTCATGAATTTTACAGATCTTTAAATTGCTATAACTTTTAAACAAATTTATATATTAACAATTTGAAATTAGAAATTAATTTAGAAACACATATATTATTGAATTGGCTAGTCATATTTTTAAATTTTTATATATAAACCATAAAAATTGATACTGTAAAAGTAGAAACTTTAATATTTATTTGTTGTGAAACAACAAAACATATTTAAAATATTCTCATTTAGCGGTCTTTAGATATATTTAGTTATGTAGTATACAAAATTTGAGCAATATATGTTCAATAATAATGTCTCAGGAATAGATTGAAATTAGTAAATTTCGAAAAATTGTCCAATTTTAATTACAAATTACTCACTTATTTTGTACAATTTATAAAAAAAGGCTCTTTAGCGGGCTAGAGTTATCCTTTCTTATTCATCATGTAAAATTTCAACAGTTTGGTATGTAAAATAAGTTCACAATCCTAGACCGAAAAAGTTCATTTTTGGACAACAGCCTCTTAAAAAAACATGTGTATAAACGATATAGAAATTTTGATTTGGAATATGATCAATTTTTATATTCCAAATTCTAAATCCAGTAGTGTTACCGTCTAAATAAGACAAGAAAAGACTTTGCAAAATCTTAACTTCTCTTCAAATTTCAAGGCAAAACTTAATTAAGTCTAAGTCTAGATTAAAAAGAATTGTTCTTGTTTTGTCTAAATACCAAGACTCTAGATTGTTCCAAAAGCCAAGACTCTAGATTAACTTGCGCATGCGCTTCAAATTAGGGTACAGCCGGCTTCCCACGACGCGTAATACAAAACATAACCTGCAAGTTTTATTTTCAAACAATGAGCCTGTTGGAACGTTGGAAAGGACATAATGAGCCGAGCTTAGGCGAGCGGTGCATTTTCTTTGACTTGTGTCAAATTTACCGACAACTGACGGGAAGCCCGAGCCGAGCCAACGAGCCACGATTCACCTCATTCCCATGGCGCGAGGCTCGCCAAAAGCAGCTGAAAATTCGCCGAAATCCGCGTCGTGGGAAGCCGGCTTAACTCTTCGGTAGCGTTCTCTTTCTATTTCACAATCACTGTTCGAGCTTCGTATTAAATATTAATTTTCGAAAATTTTAATTTTTTTGATAGTTGATGATTGTATTTTACAGCTACTTTCCCCTGTATATGAGCCTTTGTTAAATTGTTTCAACTTCAATGCATACGCCTACTAATGGTAATCTTGTTATAAGAACTTTTCTTTTCAAATTTTATTGTATGTTTTTGATTTTGAAAATATTTTGTTATCTTATTCTGCATACTTAATACATTAGTTTGTCAAAGTTGCAGTGAATTTTTTAAAAAAACATTTTTCTGGAATTACAGAAATCTATTGTATCTATCATCATTACATTTATTAATTTATTTCTAAGGTAAGTAGGTATAAGTAAACCTTCTTAAACTGAATTGATAGGAAACTTTCAATTTTTATTGAATAATAATGTATGGCAGTAAAAATTAATATTATATTATATTATACCTACCTAAAAATAAGTATAGTTAATGCAGATTCTTGAAAATTGTCTTGAGTCTTGATCTAGATTAAAAAAAGTTTTGTCTTGTCTTGAAATATCAAGATAAGACTTTTGCCACTCTAAATCAAAACAAAATACACCTACATCACGTGATACATTCTGATTGGATAAATTAATCGATCTTGTATTAGCATGTGAAATGTGACGTTTCGAAACGCCAGTCATTTTTAGAAAATTACATTTTATATATAAAAAATGAGATAAATATTTTTTTTCAACCATAGGCGAATAATGAAATTTGTAACAAAATAATTTTAAGAGCATAGTCTACCTACAGCAAAACTGACGTTCGTTCTTTTCTAAAATTACATGTTACTGTTAATATATTTTTTGAAATAATTTTGAAGTTTAAATAAAAAAATAGAAACTAAAATTTAAATTATATTTTATTGAAAAATCAAAATTTGAAAAAGAGTTCGATGTTAAGAATATTATATTAAAAAAAAAATCTAATAACATTTTTCTCTAAAATATACCAAAAATGAGTTATTAAAAAAATACAAACGACCCTTTTACTTAGGTAGTCTTTACTTAACTCAATATCTAGAAGTTTACAAAAATAATACTAATAAATATTGTTGCTCTCGACGAGCTTTATTACTATTTAAATGTAATGTACTTATTTTCGTTACACCTATATGTATGTAGTTCTATTGTTATTTTAATACTGTTGACGATTAATGTAAACAATAATTTATTTTTAATTTTATTAATAATACATTTTCTGTAAATTAATTCAAAGAATATCTTCTTTTTTTTTCATTATATGTAAATTTCAAAGTAAGTGAATGCACTCTTACTAAAAATTTGTTGCTACATGATTTCAAAATACATCATAAACACGATGCTCTTTATATCGCCATTATCATACTGCAACAGCACGCATAAAAATGTTATTGTCGGCCTTGACAGTATTACAATAAAAAGACAATTTTAAAACATTTTTATTTATTTAGGTGAAGTGTAAAAATAATTTATATACGAATATTTACGATATATAACTATGTTTAATGAACGAATAATAAATAATAAAAAGATAATAAAAATAAGTAATACTATGAATAAACAAATATATACACTAATTTAAGAATAATAATTATTAATAAAGAGTTACACAGAACAAAAGATATTTATCTACAACTATTGCAATATGGGTACATTATACTCGTGAAACTACATATAATATACTAGTCATATTACACAAGTGTAATATGAAAAGTTATATTACACGCTACACTTTTCTGTAATAAATAGAGCATATAATGTAACATATAACATTTTAATAAACTGTTAATTTATTAATAATATATTTTTTATCATAAATATCAATATAAATGATTATAAAAGTATAATAAATACAATTTGAATAGTTATTTTGACATTTAAGTGCTACTGTGGCGCCATCTGTTAAGCTATATATGAACTACTCACACCTAACTGAATATTTATCAAATAATATCAGATTTTTTATAAGCCTGATAGTTGTAGATAAAGTATAGTATTTGACTAGCATAATATGGCTACATTACACGCGGATGATTAAAAATACTCGCTACCGCTCGTATTTTTAATTACATCCTCGTGTAATATAGCCTACATATTATGCTTGTTAAATAATATACTATTAAACACTTAATACTATGCAATATTTATTTATACGATATTTATATCACCAGCTATTTATTTGTATTACCAACTATTTGTTCATAATACCAACTATTTATTTATTTCTACATTATGTCGCTAACCTGCATTAACAGACACTAACATTTTTCAGTGACTCTCTTCGCACTCTGATCGATACCGATCTGCGGTGTCTCGTTCGTTACAATAATAAAAAAATGACAATATGACAGTGATGCAAAATCAGAAACGTCACCACCGTAGAAGAAAACGTCTAAATAATTAAAATTTTATGTTTTATTTTATTATATATTTATTAGTATATTAGCACTTGTAAATTACATTTTGATATAATTATTTTAAAAATTAATCATTGGCTGACATTTTCCTTATTTTGGTTAGAATAATTATCAGTTTTTTGGTTGTATGAATAGGTACTTATATTGTTATAATAAAATGTTAGTAAGAAATACAAAATGCTGTAGCAGTAAGCATCAAGTATCTAATGTATTTTTTGGTAAAGGATGCCTCTTCTCTAAATGTGTGGGAAATCACACATCTTTTAAATGAGGTTAATTTTTCTTCGCCTTTCTGTAAATAAGTAGTATTATTCAACACATACGCGTATGCGGGGTAAATTTAATTTTCTGTGTGGGTACATTAGACTGGCATGATAATAAAATAGAAAGATTGTAAACGTAAAAATATAAAATGTTACTGTATAATAAGCAGTTCTTCTAGATATTACAAAAATGCAGAATAGGAATCAATATATTTATGAACATTTACTACAGAATGTTTCTATACTTAAGGATAAAACTTCAAGGGTAAGTTGTAACAAGCTAAACTGATAATACATTTTTTTTATTAAATGTCATTTTAAAATGTCAATTGTCAAAAAAATATATGTATATTTTATATCAATGTGTTACGAATATTTCATTGAGGAATTAAATAACTTGTTGGTAATTATTATTTCCTTTATAAGTTTCCTAATTTAATTAGTAGCATGTGTATTATGCGGAGGGATTTACAATTATTCTTTCAATATTTTTCTAGACTTCAGAGCGATCGCATAGGTATTGTGTAGTTTTTTGATAGTACCCTAGTGCAAATAGATTTGAGGTGAGTTGAATTATCATGGATGATATGAGTTGAGTTAGTGAGTGAATTGTACTAAGCCTATGAGAGTGTTTGATGTAAACCGTGGTTGTTTTGCCGAGGGAGCAGCGAGCAGCTTTGGGCTGTAGTGTGCCGTGGCTCGGCCGCCAACAATGCAGCGAGCGGCTGTGGGCCGTAGTGACCCTAGCCAGGTTGCCAACGAGAGGTTGAACCAGCTTTGTGCTGTAGTGGCCCTGACCAGGCTGCCCACGATATACGATTGTGTGCGAGTTTTTGTGTAATTCCTCACTGAGCTTTGTGCTTAGTCGTCGTTTTATCTTTACTAGGATCAAGGAATGGTAAGAAATAAGAGTCGTCAGGATCAGGACCCTAGCTACATTATAGTTTGTAATTGATTGTATTGTAATATTTAGGTTTTTAATTAAATAGGTTGATATAACTACTATCCACATGTTTTTCAACCAAACAGTTTCTCATCATTTATCATCACTTAAAAAATGATTAAAAAGTGTTGAATAAAATGTTATATGGTACACGTGTGTTAATTACGTTAGTTATTTGAGATAAATACCTGCCTCGGCCTAACGGCCTCGTATGCTAAACATTTCTCACGTGACTTATTTGTAATGTAACAGACTTGTACAATAAATATCTATTAGATATGGACACAGATTTAAAATCAAATTCTATATGCAAAAGGTGTTTATTAATTATCAAATAAATAAAAAATGAGTTACATTAATGGAAAAACAATTATTAAAGTAATAATTACTCATGGTTAGCAGTGATATAAAAGTAGATAATTCAAATGAATTCAATTTGTCATTCAAATTTCCATGAAAAGTGAAATAATTCAACATAAATGTGTCAGTGCGTGGGTGAGAACGAGGGTGAACGTTTGCGTGGGCGTCTTGGATGCAAGTGAAAGCAAGTTGCCAGTGCATCGAGAGAAAGTTCACATCAGGCGGATTTAATGGAAAGATAAATTGATAATGTTATTACAATAAAAGTGAATATTTCCCATTTCATTTTAATTTGGTCTTCCTTTTAATATAAAATGGGTCATGACATATTTAAATACGGTCGTTAATTCAACCTTCAGTAAAATATAGTTCATGGTTTCATATGTAAAAAGATCAAATTTCAAATGCTGGACCTACAAGGTAACCCTTTTCAATTATTGTCAACACATGTTTCAATAAACTTAATAATGTAAATAGACCTGTAAAAACAAACTTTACGTTAAAGGAAATAATATTGTAGATATTATATTCCTAGAAGAGCACACTATTAATCATATTTACTGGTTGGTTGGTAAAGCCAGTTGTAAATTAATTTAATAAAGAGAAAAAAAAATATATGGGAATTATCACATCCATGGTTATGACTTGATATTTGATTTACAACCAATGTATATTTGATTGTTTCATTTAAATGAAACATATTGCAACAATTTTAACAATCATTAATAACTTTAGAAGAAACGATAAAATAGTAGAATGGTCTATTACACAAGTACTAAATGTAATAACAAACAGCTGATTCTGAATCAATATAATAATAATATGATTTTTAATTGGATTTAATACGTTGAGTTCTAGTGAAATTACATAAATCTTTTTCAATCACTATCTTGTGTTTATTTACAAAAATATTTTCATCAACATTGAGACCGCCGTTAAACTTCGTTTGTTATTAGAGAAACCTGTTAATTACCATCCTTCCCCGACGACACCGACTTCCTTGAACCTGGTACCGACTGATACCTTTTACTGTTCGATTCTACGTGACAATGCTATTATGGTTTCCAGCCGATTTTTACCTTTAATTTACTTTGATTTATTGTTGGTTTGCATTATTTTTATTACTACATTACAGGGCATTTTTATTTCGTTTTTCCACGAGTGTAGGTAATCCTGGAAAGAATTAAACTTGTCTGGAGAAATACAATGTCAGTTATGGGAACATATCACGAATAACTCGCATGTGTGAAGTAATTTAAAAATTACACAAGAGTTTATAAATGAAAAGAAAATTAGTGCAACATTTTATTGTACCATTTTAATATAAGTCGCTGCAGTTTCAGACGTAATGTATACTAATTTAAGAAACATTAACATTACATTCAAAGATGCATTATTGCATTGGCGCCGACTACATGGGGGCAACGGGGCTCATGCTTCCAAGGAAAATTTTTGTAGGAGCAATGTCCCCAAGGAGACATTTCTCTTAGCGCAGCATCAGTAATAAAGCCATGAATTGTTAATATTTTAAGGAGTTATTATACCTCGTTCCAGTTTTTGTAACTGACTACTACCCTAAATGAGTGTGAGTTACATCCTTAAAAATATTACCAGTGAATACTCGCATCAAAGTACCTATATATACAAATAGGCATTTTAAAATTCCCACTAGTACACCCACAATTACAGATTGAATATTAGCCAATAGGAATCCGTAAGACTGATAATAATGCGCTTCTCAGGATATATCGGAGATCCCAAGACACTAGTACTCAGTCCCGCTCTGCGGGGCCTCGGGGAGGCAGTAGGCTTCTGGGCATCATTTCCGCCTGGTAATCTGGGTAGACCGCCTTCCAGGGCATCTGATGCCCTATAGGTGATCTAATTCAGACGGCCGGGAATTAGAGCACACTTCAGCGCGTGCTCTAATTCTTAGCCTGCTGAAACCAGGGCGCATTATGAAGCAGAAATAGCTGCTCTGGGTTGTGCTCTGCTTTTAGTGGGTTAGGAATTAGAGCAGTTTAAAGTGTTTGCTCTAATTCTAGGTGTGCTGAAACCAGAGCACATTCTGGAGCAGATTTTGCTTCTCTGGATTGTGCTCTGGTTTCAGTGGGTTAGTAATTAGAGCACTCAGAAGTGTTTGCTCCAATTCTAGGTCTGCTGAAACCAGAACACATTCTGAAGCAGATTTGGCTGCTCTGGATTATGCTCTGGTTTCAATGGATCAGAAATTAGAGCACTCGAAAGTATTTGCTACAATTCTAGGCCTGCTGAAATTAGAGCTCATTCTGGAACGGATTTGGCTGCTATGGATTGTGCTCTGCTTTCAGTGGGTCATTAATTAGAGCATATTAAAGCAGTTCCTATAATTCTTGATCTACTGATCACAGTACATTCTGTAGCAGATTTGGCATTCTAAAGTGTTTTCTCTAATTCTATGTCTGCTAAAACCAAAGTACATTCTGAAACAATGAAGCTTTGTATTGTGTATTGTGTTCTGGTTTCAATGGACCAAAAATCAGAACAAGTATTCAAAATGATCTGGTTCTTAGCCTGTTTAACACAAAGAAAATTCTAAAGCTAGGAATTGTATTAATTCATTTAGTAATACCAATCAAATAAACTTACACCAATCATGCTTTTAAGAAGACATTTTCCTTCACGCAGCATTTGTTACATTATTATTGGGTTGTAATTATTTTAAAGATGACTTCACTAGTTAACATCATTTACAGAGCGATGTGATGTGAGCTAGGAGAGTGTTAATTTAGACTAGACTTATGTAGAAAAGTAAAGAAAATAAAAGTAATTTTTGATTTCCTTTCATTCCTCTCTAATATTTTTTTTATTTTGTTTTGATGCTGGTTATTATAAGAAATTTTGCCACCAAGCAAATTTTGAAAAATCAGCGCTTGTGCACCAATGGAAGAATATATTTTAATACATTGTTTACATTTTAAGTTGTTACAATTGATGTATTTCCACAAGTAAAATAGTTATTGCGTACTAACAAATAGACGAATATTAAAACTGTGATTTACAAATCATTTTTGAGTTGAGTTGTCGTTACTTCGTAAGAATTATGAGTAAATTTTACGAATTAAATACATAGATTGAATTACATTTTCCCTGATTATTTCACGAATACAAACAGTTCAAGCAAAAAAAAATGGTTTTGTAAAAAATACCTTCTTCCATCAAATTAATAATGAATAGAGTGTGTGGAATAATCATTATTATTTTTATACCTAATAAAAAAATGAAGAGCATATTTCATAAATACAGATATGTATTTACTTACTCTTTTCACACTGACAGTAATTTATTATAATATTATACTTTTATTCGTTATTTTGTTAATATTATTTAATTTTTTCATTAGATGAGTTAATGTTTTATTAAATTTAATGTAGTTTCTCTTTAGAATTTCATTTCTATGGGAAATTCTCCTGATCGCAATTATAATGCAAAAATAAATATATTATATATTCTTAGAAACAATAAAATATACTTTTTATTATACCTGTATCATAAACCTTGTTTAATAAACTACAAAAGCGTGCGAAAACGAAAGATTAAAATATCCATTTATTAGAAAACAAACGTACAATGGATTATGTACAATAAGCATCAACGTACGGATATAGTATATGTATATTATAAAACAAACTGATATAGGTACAATACAATTAAATAATAAAAAAAAAACAATTATCGAGAAATAATTTGCAGCGTAAAATAGAAAAGTTTTTGTTATTTTTAGTGCGGATAAATAATATTAAATATTAATTATATTAATTTACCTGTAAAATATGTGATATAAAATTATTGAAAATAAATAAAATATCAACTCACATTAGTTAATTCGCTTCTTTTGACCGTCATTTTTGTTATAATTTAACTATATTGAAGTGATGAGATTTCTTCCTCGCTTGCCGATCTGATGACCTCGCTGTGCTTCTTGAGTTTTTAATGTAATTTGAAGAATTGCGTTATGTTTTGTTTTCAGCCAACAAATATTGTTTCCTTACCGAATTTAAAAGATTGTTTACTTGTAATGACAACAAATTTGCGAATAATATTGAAGGTATGTACATATTTTTCTTAATCTACGTTCATATCTCTAACATACATACATAAATACTGTTTTTGGTCGTTGTTACTGAAATTTATTTTCGACGTAGTCATAAAAAAAAATTATCATTCACAGTCACAAGCATTGCTCCCAGTGAATGTTCATATTCAATTCACAATAATATGTAATAAAATAGATTACTACATTTTTAAAGAATGATATTTTGATCTATAACAATATTATTAATATAATTATAATTTATTTAATGAATACAAGTACAAAATAATAGTATATTATTTAACAAGCATAATATGTAGGCTATATTACACGAGGATGTAATTAAAAATACGAGCGCTAGCGAGTATATTTAAACATCCGAGTGCAATGTAGCCATATTATGCGAGTCAAATACTATACTTTTTCTACAACTAACAGGCATATAAAAAATCTAATATTATTTGTTAAATATTCAGTTAGGTGTGAGTAGTTCATATATAACTTAACAGATGGCGCAACAGTAGCACTTAAATGTCAAAATAACTATTCAAATTGTATTTATTATATTTTTATAATCATTTATATTGATATTTATAATAAAAAATATATTATTAATAAATTAACAGTTTATTAAAATGTTATGTGTTAAATTATATACTCTATTTATTACAGAAAAGTGAAGCGTGTAATATAACATTTCATATTACACTTGTGTAATATGAGTAGTATATTATATGTAGTATCACACGTATAAAGTACCCATATTTCAATAGTTGTAGATAAAATCATTTTTTTTTGTTAAAATATAGAGATGAACAAGCTATAATATTATATTTCAAATACGGCAATTTAAATTTTAAAATACTTATTTACATATATTGATAAAATACAAATATTATTATTAAATGCAAATACTAAATATCGGTAGTGAATGTACCTTATAATGTCATTACTTATATATCTAGTTAAAAGAATAGTACAGATTTTTAGAGAAAGTACTTTTTACTTTAAAAAGAAGTAAAATGAAACGAATGACAAAAAGAATGCTGCTACTCTGTCCGCTTTGTCTTGAACAAATCTCTGCATTTATTTTTATTTCAAAATTTTTTAATATGACTGGAAAACTATTGTTCATTTTAAAACAGCCACTTTGTTTATTGGGATTTATTTATGATGATACTGAGTAGGATCCTTTTATCTTTAAAACTGCTGCCTTAATATAAAATGAATGAAATGATTATTATGCTTTTGCATACGGTATGAAGTATACGGACGCTATTTCGTATTTCATATTTTATATGTCGTAAAAGAAGGGATGCACGTGAAATCTCATTTAGCAATGAAGGTTTAGCATTTACAAAACGCCGAAGTAAACGCAAACCTAGACAAGCGGTTAAAATGAAGGTCACAAATCCAGGCGGATTTGAAGCCATCCAAGTGCATAGAAATTTTATCATCCCTTCTTACGGATTCACCAGAGATTTACGTCAATTTTTAAACCGAGAGAAGTGCACGACACATATCATGAAAAATTAAATTACAGATCACGTGACCCCAGCGGGATAATAACCAAGGATGCAATCGGAAATTGGAAAATTTCTCACTGTAATTTCAAATGTAACCAAAAGTAGATAAGAGAGGTATTGTAGTCCTGTGTCCTGCCAAATATTACATTTAAAATTGATGAGTGTAAAATCATTCATTGTATTTATTAATTATACCAATTACCCATTCATAAACATTTTTATCAAAAAATGATTTACTTAATTTGAAAATGAACGTTTCTTTTAATTACGAAATTTACGTTAATAATTAGTATTGGTGTGTATTTCATACTTATTTAAAATTTACTTGAATTACAGATCTCAAATTTGTATCAATTTCATTTTTGTCGTTGATCAGAGGCAGCTAGTATAACGTGACAACGTGAGTATTTTTTAACATTGAACATAAAATTTATAATTGGTTATGACTAAATATTTTATTGACAGCAATGTATATTTGCTTGTCTCATTTGAAATGAAACGTAGAGAACGTATATCACATTTGTTTTTTGGGTTATAAAATTTTCTGACAGGCTTAGACCAAGTGCAACAACAATTTTAAGAATTATTAATAACTTTAGAGGATATAGTAGAATAGTAGAATGGTATACTAGATCACTCGATCTTACTGCTGTATTGGGGAAATTATCAAAATTTAGATGAATTAAAAGTTCAAATTATATTCATTTCTCAAAAAATTACAATTGCCAAAATATCATTCATTATGTAATTCAAAAGTTTTATTATTATTTACCACTTTCTCAATAGATTCTTAAAATTGTTGTTGCACTTGGAGTAGACCTGTCAACAATTTTTATAACCCAAAAAGTAAATATTAAATTCGTTCCCTATGTTTCATTTTAAATGAGACAAGCAAGTATACTTTGCTGTCAATGAAATATTAAATCGAAATCATGGGTATGATAAATCCCTATATTTCAGTTAAAAAATATCACGGTATATACACCTTTGTAACATGTACGACTAAAGAGATAGAGAATAAAAGTCCTATCTTTATCATGCATATATGACAAAGATACAAGATAAAAGTTTATTTTTTCAGCTGAAATTGAGGATCAATAAATGTATGACATTGAAAATTAAGATCTTAAATGTACAATCATACTTTTTGTCTTAACTTTTTCCATTATATCTTTTGTTGTTAAGCATCTAGTTTTGGATATTTGTACTATCGGTTTAGTGTATTGGATGAATATTGGAAGCGACTTCCGAACCCCTAGGAAACAATATTATTTTTATTAGATTAATAAGTGGTGATACTGAAATTTGAACCCCTGATCTCACACTCCTGTCCTGTCAGTTCGAATCGGAAAGCGGTAACCACATAAGTAACTACTGCATGTCGTGACACATCATGTAAAATTAAATTACCGATCACATGACCCCAGAGGGATAATAACCAAGGATGCGACCGTAAATTGGAAAATTTCTCATTGCAGTTTCCAAATAAACAAACTGTCTTCTCATCTGCCATATGCTTTTGCTTCTGTCCGAGAGAATAACAAAAAAGCATTTATGTTGTATTCAATCTCACGGATATTATCGTCAACGTCACAAAAGACCTTAAACGCTCTCATTGACATATCAGGTAGAAAAGATCGAGTTTTTGTCGGATTGGGTAAAAATTCTCTCATCCGTTGCTCGGTATGAAATTTCTCTGTACAGAAGGGCATTATTAGTTTAAAAGGTGAAGCGAACTCAAGTTTAAAAACTAGTTCAAGGTAACGAACTTGGGATGTTGGGATTCACCTAAACCTAGCCTTTTGAAGGTAGCGTAAAAGCGAAATTAAATATTGATTTTAGTGATAGTGTTTTGCGGGTCTTTTTCGGCAATGGGGATGCAATGAGAATTTACGAGTATGACCTTAATTTCGTTTCATTACATTTTCTATTCATTTTAGTTACATTCTTTTACTTGAACCATTGTATTGTTTTTTTTATACCCTGTATAAAACAGGAAACTCAAACTTGTGCAAAAATGAAAAATGAACGTTAAAATATATATTAATAATGTATAGGTAATTACGATAAGTGTATTTTTTTAATAATATGAAAATTACCTTCTAAAAACTTACAATGATTTTATATAGTTAACCGCTGTAATAATTAATAGACGAATTCTGAACAAATCTGTAAGTCTTACAAATCTAGCAATCTGTAAAAAACTGACAAAAACGCATTTATTTTTGTTGATTAATATGAAATAATATAAAAGAGTGGCTGCTTTCGTTGGGATTTTGTTCATTATTTAAAGATGTAAAACTTACAGATTTATATAATTATATAGAATTGATCTATTAGTTTCGTTTTAGAAGTAGCTTATATTTTACAATGATTTAATATAGTTCACAGCTGTAATAATACAGTTCCATTTCAGAAGTCGCTTAAATTTTTACATAAATATAATTAACTTTATATATGTTAATAATAATGCCGCAATTTTTATTATTGCTCATACCTACAAGGTGTTTTAGCGAACATGATCCCCCCATTACTTTTTTATTATAAGGAAAAGAAAAATTATCTTTATAATAGGTTTTATAATATTAAATATACTATTTGATGAAAAACAGAGAAAAAAAATAATGTCTGATGTACACTTAACTCAATTTTTATTTTTTAAATAGGTACCTACCATTATTTTGGTAAAATTAAAATCGGATGCAGTGTTTTATAAAATACAAATGAGTCATGTAAACGTATTTTTTCTAATCTTACATTTTTAAAACAAGCAGATCATTCTTGCATGTGGGGCAAACAAGTGCAAGGAAATATAAAACGAACCTGATTTACTAACAGAAAACCGAAATTACAAGGAGGTTAGAAGTAAAATTTGATTAAAAAAACTTACAATGAGACTCATTTTACTGTAAAACAAAATTTCATACAATAAGACATATTTTACTGTAAAACAAAATTTATTGAAAAACGTATGTAATGTTATTTGCTACGTTCTCATATCTGAAATATGCAGAAGAAGAGCTATTTACAATGATGTATTATGGGTATTAAATTATTGGTCAATTTCCAAGTGACTGATGCTGAATTTATAAATATAGGGACAGAATAATTACGAAATATCATAAAGATATTGATATTACATACTTTAAAGATAAAATTATTCATTACAATACATTTATGAACGGAGAAAATGTCACCAATACTATTAACATGTCCAAATTATTAATTGGGGGTTTATAATGTACATTTCGAAATGTAGAAACTATTCTTACGATTTTTTTGCCATTGTCTGTTTTATAATGGCGAACGATCTTTTCCTGTTATAAAATGAATGAGAAAAACTTGTGAACACAGTAACATTTATCTTTATCAATAAAAACTAGGAAAGTATCACAATAAATTATAGAAAATGTTAAATATTTCATAGTACACTTTTATTTAATATATTTCTTATTAATATATAATAAATGCTGCTTTTCATTTTATACATTTTTATTAATATGTTACCCTGACCAATAATGAGTACTAATGATATGATAAGATAGGAGGCTGGAAATGGAAAGTCATAATTAGAAAATATATACTTAAAAAGAGGGCCACAAAATTAGACTGCGCTTCTGCCTCTCATGTGTCTAATCAGCCACTGTAAAACTTTTGTTTAAAGAAAATTTTGTATTCCTTCTAATAAAAAAGTTAAAGAGACGTTCGTTTTAGTCGATACACCCTGTATTTATTAATAATAATAATTGTTTTGGTAAGTCACTTATTAATGTAATTAACATTCTCATTTTCGCAATAGGACTATTTTTATAATTAGGTAAAAACTAAGATAAAAGTAAAATGAAATTAAAACGGGCAGTGGTGGCTCACTTAACTAGCGCACTCTGACTCGCTGAGTAGAGTATAAGATCTGGGGTTCAAATCCCAGTGGCAACAAACCTTTAACAAAAAATAAAATACCGCTTTGCCCGAGAAGTTTCAAACCTTCAAAAAGTTGTAAGACTACAAAATAATATCGTTTTAAATCAAAGTGAATCATTATCTTATAAATATGAAAATAATTTATATAAAAACATCACAATTCTCTTTTGACAAGGCTAATACAAATCAATAACATCAACAAAAAGTTTACTTTTCTTAATATCAAGTCTGAAATATGGCAACAGAATATAAATGTTCTTCAAATTAATATTCTGTTCCAATACTCAATTTCAAATTAAAATTTTCTCAGATTTTTCCAACGAACTGAAGGTTGTTGCTGATTTGATTTATTAAGAATAACTGTTGTATTTCTTTAATCTTTTTTATTAATTTTATTTTCGCATATTTTCAGCATTTTAGTAATATTAACTTTATGGTCTCTGATACATCATTATGAAAATTAAAGAAAAGTAAAATTTAAAGCGAGTAATTATTTCACTAACATTTATAAATGTGACGATCAGGCAGCCTCAGAGAAACAATTAATAAAAGTTAGCGGAACAATGAAATGTTTTATTTTTAATTTTCTTTAACTCTTCAGCTATATTGCGCTTTCATTTGTCTTCAGTAGAGAGAAGTGATGAGTTATTGTCTGTTATGGGTTTTATATTGAATTGAAATTCACACTGATTCTCCCTATACCGATGGGGAAATAGAAGATTTATGTGTGTTTACTATTTCCTTTTCATTTTAAGAATTCTCAAATAAATCCCATTTTGGTAGTATTGCTGACGACAGGTCCGTATTTAGGGAGCCGGAAATTATTTCTAGGACCCTCACCTCTAGTTAATAGAACAAAAAGTGGAGAGATAAAAGATTGATTTTTTTGTTACTATCCCTTTATTATTAGGAAAAGAGAAACCTAATATATGTATTTAATTTAATATTAGAACTTTAAATCAAAATTCATATTATCAATCTATAGTTTATAATTAAACAGCTACAATTTTATTAAAATGTCACATTTACCAGAAATTTTAATACAAAATATGAAAGTACCTAATACCGTTGATTGAAAAATTCTTTTCAATCAACGCTAATATCGAATTTTTTGTAGTACATACAAAAATTTTATTAGTAACAAACTTTCTTCGTAGTATGATTTTCGAAGAGACCATCGAAGTTCTTATATTGAAGAATATCACTTTTAAACAAATTATATTTTCAATTTTATTGCAATTATTTACTTAGCAAAAATTTCTTATTTCAGGACATAGAATGTTATTTCTGTATTACAATATTTATTCTCCTGTAATACAAAACTATCTTTTATATCAGTGGCGGAACTATAGGTGGGCCAGGGTGGGCCGGTGCCCACCTTTAAAAGTGTTGGCCCACCCTCGTGCCCACCCGTAAACAATGCAGGCATCAATAAAATATATAATACCATTATTACAGTAATTTTTCTAAAAATTTGTAAAAAGAAAAAGACGGCGTAATCTTTGTCTTGAAATATTTAATTGGTATTATTGTGTCTGTACGGTGGTAGTGCTTGTATAACCAAAGAATTGCGCTAAGGGCTAAGCCGATTGATGAGGCCGCTCTTTTACGTAGAAACTTGTGATAGTCATTTCCGCACACTTTTACAAAGCATGCCGATTTGATTTATAATTGATGTCAACTGACCGTCTTCATATCTGCCACTACATCTACAATAGATCAGTGTACATGTAGTTTTCGTGTCTTTCAGAACATGCAGTTTATGTGAATTTTGATGATTAGTGCTAGTTAAAATGAGTAAAAGGAACATTAAAGATTATTTCGCGCCAACTTCAAAAAAATTTAAACCTGTCGTTCAGTTTCCATGACACCTACTGAAAATTGCTTGAATATTGTAAAAATTATTTATTATTTTTTAAATATATAAGGGCATTTGGCCAATTCTTTTTGCCTCATTGGATGCAGTTTTTATTTCTAAACAAATACATATCTCACAGTTTGTTCTAAATTAATAGGTAATAAAGACATATTGAAAAATGAAAAAAGTAACATTGAATTTCCTATGTTCAGAAATTAAAGTAGACACTCGGTATACAACAATGGCACGGCCCATCAAGATTTTCCGGTGCCCACCGGGTGGCCCACCTAACATTTTTCCTCTAGTTCCGCCACTGTTTTATATATACTATAAGTATAACTGTAGAAATAAAAAGCAACAGAAAAATGTGAAGATTGAAACATCAATGCATTTATTTATTTCTATAATAATTATAAATACCTATATCTCAGGTTTACTATTTTTTTAGCTCATACCAATTAGTTTCTATTAATTTTGCTATTTTTTGGACATTTATATTTGTCCTTATCATCTCATATCTCTCAAAAATAGTTTTTTTTTTTAATATTGCTTTCAAAATAATTAAAAAAGAAAATAATGATTTTTGATTTTTTTAAATCCACGGTTTTTGATTTTTTTTAATTAAATTATTATTTTGCCAACCCCGCTTTCTATGGATGTCGAGAAAAAAAGATATTTCATTCACAAAAACACATTGAAATTGTAATAAATGTAATAGTAGATACATATACATATAATAAAGATTATTATTATTTCAGGAAGTACCTCTTATTTAATTATTATTATTATTTTGCTATTTTGTCGCCAATTTTTAAGTCAAAAAATAAAAAGAGATCTAAATTAGACAATTTTAAGATGGCAGAGTGTATGTTTATTTTATTATTAAGTTCAACAATAAATGTACTGCAAATATTATACACGTTTGTCATTAAAAATTATGTTCCATCACAAATATCGGCCTGCGGTAGCAACGGTCAATACGGTCCTGTCTGAGGAAATAAGGGCTGGGAAGTATGGGTGTAAATAGGTGTGAATGTAGCAACAGATTGTGATAAATGCGTTGCTATTGCTCATCGAAGGTGACGTTAGACGTTGCTATATTTCTAAAATACTGTCAAGTGTCAAAGGAATTTATGGTCCACAGCAGCTGGTCAAGGTTCAAAAAATATATTTCATCCTTGAATCCAAGTAACATTACACGTGTGAAATAGCTTACAGCCTGAAATATTTCCGCATTTCAGGCTATTCACTTCTAGAGCATAAAACAATTTTGTGCGTAACATAAATTATTCTAATACGAAAATGTGTAAATGTAGCTGCGCGCTGTCCCTGAAAATTGGAAAAATAAATCATGGATTACTTTGACTTATTTGTAGAATTTCTTCAGGAAAAGTTACGAGCACTGCTTGAAATCTTAATTGGACATCTAGCGCAGATTAAGGGCCACTCCGACCCTCTTCACTTTCTTTATTAAATTGCAAATGGGCTTAACGCCCATATCACACCAATATTTGATTTACATCAAGATATGCAACTTTCTCGTGGATAATATTACTGCTCCCATCATTTGCATATTTATTAATATACAAATAGAGTTAATAAATATACATTTTCAGGAAGTACCGCTTGTCGAACTTCTCCAATGTTCAGCAAAATGCAGTGTGCTTGTGTTACGTTGGATACATAACCTGCAGGCGTGCGGTTTTCCCAGTATTGATCATCACTATACTAAACGATTAGATTCACTATATATATATCTATAGATTCATCACGAGCATCGAGTAATATTGGTAAAGGCCTGCAGCCTGAACCATGCAAGTGATTGTTATAATTTTTTTTTTAATTTGTGGGGGCTAATGAGATCTGGTGCCTTTTGGGTGTCTCATATTTTTACTGTTAGTAGTTTTCGTGTGAAAATTTAAAACTGTGCACAAATGCTGCCTTGAAACAATAGATCCCAGAGGCCATGTCTAACTTTAAGAAGAATCACGCCGTCATCCGTCACTTTTGACAATCTGTCTATAAACTTTAAATGATTATATCTTTTAATAGAACATTGATATCAAATATTTATAAACAATTTCATGAATAATAGACTTGAGCAAAGGTGTTACAACTAATTTAAGTTTAAAACATAACGTATTTAATTAATATAAATTTTGACGTTTCCAATGTCAAAAGTCAATGTTGCCAAATGTGTGATGAAGTAACTAAATTAAAACCAAATATTCCTAAACTAACTTCACTGAAGACGGTGGCAGTTGTATTAGGGTTGACAATATTAATTTATAAATTTAAAAATTAACTACTATTTTTTAATACTAACAGTGTTGCCAAATTATAAAGTAACTAAATAAAAATCAAATATTCCTAAATAAAATAAATTGAATACTTTGCTGTGTTTGTTATCAAAAGAAAGGAAACCATAAGGGCCAGTTTTAAAATGACAAAAAAATGTATCATGTCGATCTGCATTTGTTTTCCGTAAAAAGTTGTTAAAAGTAGGTCGTCCTTGGGTTTTAAGGAAACGACACAATACGAACTGGTGTGCACGAATGACAAAAATGTTCTATGTAGATTAGAAATTGTTTTTTGCATAATGTTGTCAGAAAAATGTCGTATTTGGGTATTTTCAAATTGCAAAAGTCAATGTTGCCAAATGTTTAATAAAGTAACTAAACAAAGAACAAATATTCCCAAATGAAAGGTTACTGAGGACAGTGAATGTTATCTTAGCTAGGTCACGATGAGGGCTAGCGTGCAGAATAAACAAAAATGTTCTATATCGAACGGCTTTTGTTTTTTGTAAAAAGTTGTGAGAAGTATGTGGTGTTTGGTATCAAATGAAAAGGCTCGATGAGGGCTGGCGTGTAGAATTAAAAAAAAAAGGTCAATGTTGATCGGCTTTTGTTTTTGCAAAAATTTCTCAAAGATATGTCGAGTTTGGTCTCAAATGAAAGGTCTCGTTGAGGGCTAGCGTGCAGAATTGACAAAAATGTTCCATGTCGATCGGCTTTTGTTTTGTGCAAAAAGTTGTCAGAAGTATGTCGTGTTTGGTATCAAATGAAAGGTCTCGGAGAGGGCCAGCGTGCAGAATTGACAAAAATGTTCTATGTCGATCGGTTTTTGTTTTCTGCAAAAAGTTGTCAGAAGTATGTCGTGTTTGATATCAAATGAAAGGTCTCGGAGAGGGCTAGCGTGCAGAATTGACAAAAATGTTCCATGTCGATCGGCTTTTGTTTTATGCAAAAAGTTGTCAGATGTATGTCGTGTTTGGTATCAAATGAAAGGTCTCGTTGAGGGCTAGCCTGCAGAATTGACAAAAATGTACTATGTCGATCGGTTTTTGTTTTTTGCAAAAAGTTGTCAGAAGTATATCGTGTTTGATATCAAATGAAAGGTCTCGGAGAGGGCTAGCGTGCAGAATTGATAAAAATGTGCCATGTCGATCGGTATTTGTTTTTTGCAAAAAGTTGTCAGAAATGTGTG
Source organism: Stenolophus ochropezus (assembly GCA_035578165.1). Lineage (NCBI taxonomy): Eukaryota > Metazoa > Arthropoda > Insecta > Coleoptera > Carabidae > Stenolophus > Stenolophus ochropezus. The sequence continues at coordinate 16,951,638 of JAQOWZ010000010.1, read as the reverse complement.
GTGTTTGGTATCAAATGAAAAGTCTCGTTGAGGGATAGCGTGCAGAATTGACAAAAATGTTCCATATCGATCGGCTTTTGTTTTATGCAAAATGCTGTCAGAAGTATGTCGTGTTTGGTATCAAATGAAAGGTCTCGGAGAGGGCTAGCGTGCAGAATTGACAAAAAATGTGCTTTGTCGATCGGCTTTTGTTTTTTGCAAAAGGTTGTCACAAGTATATAGTGTTTGGTATCAAATGAAAAGTCTGGGTGTGGGCTAGCGTGTAGATATGATAAAAATGTTTCTTGTCGATCGACTTTTGTTTAATGCAGAAAGTTGTCAGAAGTATGTCGTGTATGGTATCAAATGAAAGGTCTCGGTGAGAGTTGAGGTACATAAATAACAAAAATGTTTCATGTCGACCGGCTTTTGTTTTTTGCAAAATATTATTAGTAGTATATCGTGTTTGCAATCTAATGAAAGGTCTCAGTGAGGCCTGACGTGGAAATATGAAATAATTGTTTCATGTCGATCGGCATTTGTTTTTTGCACTGACAGCGGAGCTCTAGGGAATGCTCGGCGTAGCCGAGAATTCGCTAGTCATATACTATTTTGGTAGATTCACTATCTATATATATTTGGATTCATCTCGACGATCACCGATCCTGTGTCCAGCTTAAACTCCTGGTCCATTTAAGTAATTGCTGTAATTTTTTTCTCAAGTTGTAGTGTCTATTGTACCGGAGTGCCTTTTGGGGGTCTCATATTTTTACTGTGAGTGGTTTTTGTTTAAAAAAATAAAAACTGAGTAAAATTGGTACATTGAAACAATGGATCCCAGAGGCCATGTCTACATTTAAGAAGAATCACGGTTCTCATCCGTCAAATTTGACAATTCAATATGAAACTTTTATTTGATTTTTTTGGAAAATGTGAAGAGATATTATGAATTGAATTATGTTTTAATATATTATAATAGTGAGCGAAATATATACAAATATACTGAATGTTAAATGTGGTGTATTTAAAATATTTCTTTTTTGACATTTCATGTTTATCATATGTTAGAGCCGTCAAAAATTCGTGGTACAAGTTTTATATTTTGTAGAAGAAAGGAAAAGAATTAATAAATTAACATATATTTTAAAGGAAAGATACAGTGCATTCTGGAACGTAAGTATGTTTTTTATTATGTTTTTGCTGTATTTATACATATATTTAAATTTTAGCTGAAATCATTGAATTGGTTAAAAGTAATTCCAAGATGAAATTTGGAAATACAGAGATCTTTGAACATAAACATTAACGAAAAATGAGCAACCCTTTTGGAATATACAATTAACAAGGAATGGACAATAACAAATCAATACAGAAGAAATATAAGTAGCAATGAAAGTCGTTTCCAAAGAACAGTGGAGTACGAACAGTTATGCCAGCAAAAGCACAAATAGTTAAATAATTAAATAAAATTTGTAAGATTTATAATAAAATAAACAATGTAATAAATAACAATAATAAAGAAAATACAGCGAAGAAACTTAAATCTGGAATTTGAACAAGGCGCGTCATATCACACAGCGCATATGTCTATTTTTACCCCTACTCCAGCCGCCAGTCATAAAGCTATTTATTAAAATGGCTGACAAAACATATTTGATGAGAAACGGTCCATAAAAGACAAGTACCGAAAAATTTGGAAAACAAACAAATAATTATCTGTTATATTATAAAATTTCTTTTCAGAGTAAGAAGTAAAGATATTTATATAAAATCAATTCAAGTAAATATCAATTTTGTAGTTGTTTTTCAAAACTGAGTAACATGCCATTGACAGCAATTTTGTTAATTTAACGTTAACTTAACTATAACTATACCATAAATCAGCAACGAAACATACTTATAGTTACTTGAAATGGATATTGTAGTGGGCACTTGGTAGAACATTTTTGAATATAGATAAAAAAAACACATAGTTATTACACAATAATTACTATATACAATTAAAAGTTAAGTAGGATTGAAGTGGTTTGTTCAATGTGATCATTCGCAATGTTTATCTTAGAATTAACGGCTCTTCTAATCTCTTCCAGTCAGTTCATTCGTAATCCTTTGTCAGCTAGATATGATACAGAAAATTCCCTACCGGATGAATGTGCATTGTTGATACAATGTTCTACAATTCTGAATTCATATTTTTTTGTTTATTGAATTTATATGTTCTTTAATTTTTATTCCCAAATAAAATATTAATTCAGGATTTGCAGAACATTGTATCAACAATGCATATTCATTCAATAAATAAATAAAAAATCTGTGAACAATATATGGGGAATGTGTATTTTTAAAGTCCATGTAAAGGTAAGATATAATTTATTTTATTTGAACCCATAATTTATTAACATTAAAGTCTAGGTTGATCAGCTATGGTTCGAAACTACGGGTTCCCATATAAAAATAGCCCGTATGGTGCAATCTCCACCCCAGCTCAACTCCCTAGGAGATGACATGTAGTAAAAGCTTCCTACGACACACCTAGTTATGGATAATAAGCCGAGAATGAAGAGATTTAAGCTGCAATCTTTTTTGGATTTTGCCATTTTGAAATCAGCCATCGACTTGCACATGCTACTCAACTTTGTATGGTTATATTTATTATATAAAAGGTAAATTTGAATTTATATCAGATCTAATAATATTTGGAATTTATTTTTTTATTTCATTATTGTATTCATACAAAATTATGCTACAAAAAAAATATTTAAAATTGTAGTCATTTTTAAAGTTCATCATTTATAATTAATTATCTACATTACCGATAATGATGACCGGTCAATGAGTAATAGATATTACCGATAATATTTAAATATTTAAAGTCCTGCTTCATCCAAAACTTAAATTCAAATTGTCAGATTTTAATATTTGTAAGTCATATTCGAGATATGACAAAAAATATGAAATTAGTATAAGAGTAAAGTACCTTTATTTTCAATAATAAAAAATGTTTCAAATAAACGTTGTAGATCTGAAAATTCCAAGAACTTTTTCCCCCAACTATTTTACAAAATAATCAATAGGAAAGGGGTCATGATTTTTTTAAATTTCTCACACCGTATCATGTAAAATTTTTTTTTTCATTTTTCGAAAAAATGTTTCAAATAAACGTTGTAGATCTGAAAATTCCATGAACTTTTTCCCCTAACCATTTTACAAAATAATCAATAGGAAAGGAGTTATGATTTTTTGAAATTTCTCACACCGTATCCCCTATATTATGTTAAAACAAAGCTGTCCAAAATTTATTTTCATTTTTCGAAAAAATGTTTCAAATAAAGGTTGTAGATCTGAAAATTCCAAGAACTTTTATCTATAAACGTACTTTAATCTTACACTAATTTCATATTTTTTGTCGTATCTCATATATGACTAACAAATATTAAAATCTGACAATTTGAATTTAAGTTTTGGATGAAGCAGGACTTTTTATAAAGAATAACTTTTTTTCATAAACCCAAGAATAAAAAATCTGGTGTGTCCAACACAATACCTCCCGCCACTGTATTAATATATTCTATATAAGTTTTTCAATACATTTAATTTGTTGTTTTACAATTAGTTTGTTATTGCAGTTCCGAATATTTTTAATTCATTTCACACCTAAAAATTCCTTCATAAATTTTGTATAACCAATATGACAGCTATTTTTGACGTTACTAAAACCGGAACTGAACTTACTTTGATTCATGCATGGAAATACATTCCTAATATATTTCTTCCATCTTTTTAAATTTTACAATAAAATTACTTCATTTTTTACTTATTTTATCTTTTACACTTACTTACATCAAATTTGACATCATATGTCAATTTTTGTGAACATATAAATAACTCATCTGTTTTATCGAAATTCCTCCGCCTAAACGATATGTAAAATTATTATAATTTATATATTTTTTTTCTATCTAGCTAGAAGTCATATATAAACGTAATTATGCAGATCGGTAGAAAATTAAAAAAATCTTTGTATTTATAATAACGAAAGTTGCGAAAATATGTTATTTAGAGATACTTTTTAGGAAAAACGGTTTAAAGCATCAAGTAAAGTACTACTTCCGGTTAACCAATTGTAGTCAAAATCTAATCAGTTCATCATATTAGAATAGAACTCTTAAATACGAAATATTATATTTTTTACATGTATCGTATTGGAGTTATCGTGGACGAAAAATCGTCACAGACACACACACACAGACACACACACACACACAGACACACAGACACAGATATACAGACATCACGCTAAAAATAGTAAAATCGTATTCTAGGGACCCTAATTCGTGCTCATATGTTGAAAACCCACACTCGAGAAATCTGACCAAAAACAATACCTCCCTTATCTATATATTGATAGGCGGGAGGTAAAAAGTTTTCCATTTGTCGCGAACTTAGCTAGACACATTGTATAATTCAGATTCATAAATATATAAATGAACATAGCAACAGAAAAACAAGAATTTAATCATGTTTTCTGGCAATAAAAAAATTTCTTAGTTTATAAATTTCAATATGCTATTTCATATTATTTATATTTATAAAATAGATAATTATTTTCAAAATAATACATTTTTATATTCTTTAACTAACTTCATACTTATTGTCTCAAGTGATGACAGTTACGCTGTCAAACTGAATGTATTGTATGAAAATACAAATTTTGCTAAGATATAATAAAAATACGTTAAATTGGGTTAAATGTATTATTTAAATCTTTTCTTTTAGTTTGGCTGTTTTATTTGAAAATGATACCTAGGCGCGGGAAATTTAAAATCTCTATAATTTCATTTCTTTATCAACATATTTTTATTTATTTCCTAAACGGTCTCGCATGCCGCTTTAAAATTGTTATAAATAAATAATATACATTACAAAAAATGTTTCCAGGTATAACACATAGTAGCACCCCCCGTAATAGGGTGTGAAAAAAATTCCTCAAGATCAAAACTTCACAAATTCAACGTATATTTTTATTTATTTCCAAAACGGTCTCGCGCGCCGCTTTAAAATTGTTTTTTTGCTAAGATATAATAAAAAAGAATGTATGAAAATTAGTTAAAATAATAAAATAAAATAAAATAATAAAAATAAAAAAAGAATTTGGACTACAGTGGTCTCGAACCAGAGCAAGTGGTATTAGTAGTTCACCATCTTATCCACTCGACTATGGAGCACTGCAGTTAGACTTTTCTTATTCAAAAATATTAAGGGTATCTTTCAAAATACAATTTATTTTTTCAAATATTTCATTTATATAAGGCCATATTATACAACATTTGGTTTTATTAGATGCAAAATTAAGTAGTCTAATTAACGATACCACATACATCCGATTTTATTTAGCGGGACAGAGGGAAACAGCAAAAAATGTTACCCAATGCTATTTCCCTATGTCAAGGATTTCAATATTCACCATGTATAAGGATTGTACTGGCAGTACGTAACTGTATTTTAGATTAAAGTATTTCTTTACAAACAACAATTGCCTGCATGTTTCAGACTTATGATTGTTAAAGACATTTTGTAACAATTTATAAATGAAACAACACGTGCGACTGCGCAGCGTCGTGTAATGTGAATCAAAATTAATTCGTGTAGGAAGGCCGTGTTTATCCCTAGGAGATGACATGTAGTAAAAGCTTACTACGACACACCTAGTTATGGATAATAAGCCGAGAATGAAGAGATTTAAACTGCAATCTTTTTTGGATTTTGCCATTCTGAATTCAGCCATCGACTTGCACATGCTACTCAACTTTGTATGGTTATATTTATTATATAAAAGGTAAATTTGAATTTATATCAGATCTAATAATATTTGGAATTTATTTTTTTATTTCATTATTGTATTAATACAAAATTATGCTACAAAAAAAATATTTAAAATTGTAGTCATTTTTAAAGTTCATCATTTATAATTAATTATCTACATTACCGATAATGATGACCGGTCAATGAGTAATAGATATTACCGATAATATTTAAATATTTAAACTTTTGATCATATCACCGTATGGAAACAATATTTGTTTACTTTATTGATGCTTCTTTGTAAAACGCTCTTTCTTTATGGCAATTCCAATATATTTAAATAATGTAAGTGTTATTACCGGTTCGATTCATTCTTTCACATTATTCTTTTTGTTTAGTTATCGTCTTTTGCTAACGTTTTTGGCGGTTTTCCGTTAGCATTTACAGGAAATCCTGAAGACTAATTCGTTCCGCCCAGAAGATTTTTACTACATAGTTTATTGTCATTATTATTTATTGTAATATTTTAATAATATATAACTTTCCTATTTTGTGTATCTAAGTTATAATTATACATCTGTTAAAGAAAACTGATTTTAAATGCTTCAAATTTCTTTCTTTTAATACAATTTTCTTAAAAAATATATTTCGCATTTATTCGTATTATCGATAAACAAAAAATTCATCTTGGGTCAGTACTGCATAATTTAATTTTCCCGCCCGAGAAAAATGGTGGCATATCGGCGAAACTCAAGTAAGTAAAAATAATGAAATAATCATCTTCATGAGGTAAATTTTAACTTTATTATCTAACAAATATACAAGTAAAACCTAATTTTAAAATGACATTATTTACACTTGCAATAGACCACGTTAGTGAGGTTAAGATTTACATTTGGCGCGAAACCCTAATTCAAAACTGAGTGCATGCATTTCTTATGGGAGTACATTTTCAATACACGATATTAAAGCATTTTGGCGATTCTTAATTATAACATAGGGTTTTTTTATATTCCAAAACATTACTCTTTGCTTCCCGTATAGAAAAAGTACAAATAAAAGAATAAATTAAGAAAAATTTGATTTTAAAGAAAGTAGTATCGCAAATAGCAACATATGTCGTTACTTGGTGCAGCAGGTTAAAAACGCCGCGTTGAAGTGACAGGTTCAACTGAATACTAAGACAGCTACGACACACGTTTTCAGAAATTTGCACCTACTATTTAAATTGATGTTTATTAAATAATATGTTTTTCGGGTGTGTATATTATATTAGAAAATAGATAGAACATTAGAGATTAGTATTTATAAGGTTTAATAGTTAAGATTTGCATTTTATAATATTTTCTAGCAGTTTAAAGATAGCATATTTTTATTCCCATAAGAATAACATGGGCGTATAAATCGGCAGAGGCGAGTTAGGGTTTCAGTTTGAATTTGGCGCCACAAAATGACCGTACACTAATGCAGTCTATTCATACGTTTTATTATAAAAAATTCTTTTGTAAGCACAGCAGTTCTGAAACGTTTTTATAATAACATAATCAAATCTAACTGATCAAAATTATAGTACAAAGAAATGTTTAATAGCGATGTGTCGTTTTAAAAAGTTTTAATTGTTATTTATAAATTTGTTTTTATAAATGTTGTGTGAAGTAAATTTTGAAGCAAATCGGTTCTCAAACAGTGGAGTTTCATATAACTATAAAATCACACATTTATTCAAAAAGATTTTATTACTACTAGAGTTATATTTCATTTTTAATCAAACACGAAATAAAATTAAATATCGTTAATGAAAAGACTGCAGTATTACAATGAAAAAAAATTAACTTCCACGGAATAAAATTAGTAGTCATTTTTTAATTATGATACCTATGTTACCGACATTCCGAAAGTTAGTTGACAGTTTCATTTTATACAATTTTTGTTCATATTTTTTCTTTGGAATAAAAATGTAAGTAGAGAACTGAGAAAAACTCCAGTATAATATATTGTAATTAAGAATTGCTTACTTTTAACTGTAAATAGTGCTATTGTTTCCAAATAATATTTGAATTTTTAAACGTTAAACTGAATAAAAAATCGGTTCTCAAACAGTGGAATTTCAAATAACTTACTATAAAAATACACATTTATTCAAGGAAATTTTATTACTACTATATTTATATTTCATTTTAAATCAAACACGAAATAAAATTAAATAGTAGTTAATTTTTAAATTTATAAATTAATATTGTCAATCCTAATACAACTGCCAGCGTCTTCAGTGAAGTTAGTCTAGGAATATTTGGTTTTAATTTAGTTACTTCGTCATACATTTGGCAATATTGACTGTTGACATTGGATACGTCAAAATTTATATTAATTAAATACGTTATGTTTTAAACTTAAATTAGTTGTAGCACCTTTGCTCAAGTCTATTATTCATGAAATTGTATTTAAATCTTTGATATCAATACTCTATAAGAAGATATAATCGTTCATAGTCTGATTGTCAAAGTGACGGATGACAGCGTGATTTTTCTTAAATTTAGACATGGCTATTAGGAGTTATCTACACAGGAGCGATTTTTGCGGAATCCAGAATTCATTTTGCTATATTATCATAAAGAGAATTTATTTTATTAAGAAATGTAAAGAAGTTAGCAATGTATTGTGTATCACAACTTGTACAAATGAAACTACTGCAAGAAACAAAGTATTTGTTTACATATGTGTTATTTCTATAATTTTACCTTCAATTGTATCTGTGTAGTGAAGTCACATTTAAATAAGAATTCTAAAATACAGTCCAAAACTGATCAGTCTATCATTTGGAACAAGACTTTATAAACGCAGGTTGAAAAATATCACAAAGTTTCAATAAAACCATTCTACAAAAACACGACTGGAAATTTTCTTGATATTCTTTTTACATTTTCAGAACATAAGCAAAAAAATTTTGTCTGAAACGAGTGCATAAAGTATTATAGCTATAGGGAAATTAAATGCAGATTAAAAAATCGCCATAAAACTACATATTCTGCAATGAACTCTTTCATTGTAGATGTACATATGTACCAATAGAATTAGATTGGTACAGAGAAAATATGACAGTGATTATTATAATGAAAATGTTGTTATTAAGAATCAATGGCTACAATTTTTATTGTAATCAAGCTATGCGTTATGGCTTGGAAACCAAAACTGAAGCGAAATCAGTATTTCAAGCTTCAACTAATATATTATACAAGAAATTGGACTTGTAGTGTTGTAATATTATCTAACCAACCATACTTAGCATGTAGTGATGATGGTTTTATCAAAACAGAAAACGGATTTGAACTTTTGGAAATAAAATGTCCTTATTCCTGTCAAAACAAATTCATTGTAGATTTACAAAATAAAAAATCAGCTGTAAATGATTTAGAATTCCATTAAAATAGTAACGTTAAACTCAAGAAGTCCGACAAATATTACACACAAGTCCACTTTTTAAAGCACATACTTTATATTACCGTTTGCCATTTCATTATTCGTAGAAAAAGATGAGAAGTTTCTATCTACAATAATTCCAAGGATTAGCGACTTTTTTTTTAAATATTTCATACAGATTGTTCTAAATAAGTTTTAATTATAATGTAATCAATTTTTATGCATTTTGATCAAATATTTCATAACATTATTTTCAATATTAAATATTATAAAAGCCCTTAAGATTTACTCTGGGGATTCAAGTTTTTTTCTTTTCACATCATACAGGTGATTTGGAAATAAATAAAACAACACTGGTACCACCAGTTAGTTTGGTATGTCACGTATTCAAAATATTATTATGTTCTTGTTTTCGCTTAGAATAATAAATTTCATTTATGCATAAAAATATTATTTTAAAATATATACATAATTAAATATAAAAATATTTAATTGTTAAGTAATTATATCGATTCCTTCTTTAGCAGATGCAATAAATTTCATAATTAGTGCCATCTATGTGATTTTTTTAAACTGTTAAAAATATTGTTCTTTTTTCTGATATACATACAAACAAATTTTACAAAGACTGGTGTAAACGGTATTGTTAAACCTATAAAAATTATGTGTATAGTACAGGGTGAATACTGAAAACCTTGACATAGGGAAATAACATGGGAAAACAGTTTTTTGCTGTTTCCATCTGTCCCGGTAAATAAAATCGGGTGTATATGGTATCGTTAGTTAGATTAGTTAATTTTGCATCTAATAAAACCAAATGTTGTGTAATATGGCCTTTTCTAACTGAAATATTTGATAAAATAAATTGTATTTTGAAGGTTATCCTTCATATTTTCGAATAAGAAAGGTCTAAAACAAAATGCTTCATAGCCGAGTGGATAAGAGGGCGGATTCATAATATAAATAATCTACAAGACCTGGTTCGAGACCACCACGACCCTGTTTTTTTTTTTATTTAATGGTATCAGGCTGGCTAGACCAATACTATGGGATAAGACAGAAGGAATATACAAAAACAAAAGCGTGAGCAGAAATATGCACTCATTTGAGGCAACATTTTAATAAATTGAAGGACAATTATTTTTCGACGGCAAAGTCGTCTGTATAAAATCCACAAAGCATTAATGCGTTCACGCGGCATTGTCGTAAGACAAAATGTAAATGAATTTTCTTGACCGGGGTAAATAGGCAATCGCGGTGCTACTTGGAATAAATACCCGGCTGCCGGCCGTCGGATCCAAAGTGTGTGAAAAGGCTCTAAATGAGAAATATATTTTACGTCGACCGGCTTTTGTATTTTTCAAAAAATTGTTAGAAATATGTCATGTTTCGTATCAAATGAAAGGTCTCGTTGTGGGCTAGCGTACAGAAATGACAAAAATGTTCCATATCGATCGACTTTTGTTTTATGCACAAAGTTGTCAGAAGTATGCCGTGTTTGGTATCAAATGAAAGCACTCAAGTAGGGCAGCCATATTGAAATAACAAAAATTTGCCAGGTCGATCGGCTATTGTTTTTTTTGCAAAATTTGTCAGAAGTATGTCGTGTTTGGTATCATATGAAAGGTCTCGTCGAGAGCTGGTGTACAGGAATGAAATTAACCGTCAACTGTGAATATTTCATTGATGCCGGAGGCCTAGGGAAGCTCAGCGTAGCTGAGCCTTCGCTAGTCATATACTATTTTGGTAGATTCACTATCTATATATATTTGGATTCATCTCGACGATCACCGATCCTGTGTCCAGCTTAAACTCCTGGTCCATTTAAGTAATTGCTGTAATTTTTTTCTCAAGTTGTAGTGTCTATTGTACCGGAGTGCCTTTTGGGGGTCTCATATTTTTACTGTGAGTGGTTTTTGTTTAAAAAAATAAAAACTGAGTAAAATTGGTACATTGAAACAATGGATCCCAGAGGCCATGTCTACATTTAAGAAGAATCACGGTTCTCATCCGTCAAATTTGACAATTCAATATGAAACTTTTATTTGATTTTTTTGGAAAATGTGAAGAGATATTATGAGTTGAATTATGTTTTCATATATTATAATAGTGAGCGAAATATATACAAATATACTGAATGTTAAATGTGGTGTATTTAAAATATTTCTTTTTTGACATTTCACGTTTTTCATACGTTAGAGCCGTCAAAAATTCGTGGTACAAGTTTTATATTTTCAAAGACAAATATACAGAAATAAAAGTAATCTATGTTTAAAAGAATATGTACAATACACTTTGTGATGTAAGTATATCATTTTAAATTTGTTTCACTGTATTTAAATATGTATTTTCATTTCAGTTATAATTTTTAATTGGTTACCCAAACAAGAGTACATTTATAGAAGAGAAATAACATAAAATTACTGACAATAACACTACTGAAGTGTAACTGATTATCATAAAAGTGCATTGTACATAATAATTTACGGCAAACCTTATTTACAATATAATCAAACAATCATAATGCAAGTCTTGTATTTGCTTGGAGAAATATATAGTAAAATTAGTTTAAAAGTAAAATTACACTACTTTCTGTAATGTAAGTATGTAATTTTGTATATTCTTGGCTGTATTTAGATATGTGTTTTCATTTCAGTTATAGTTTTTAATTGGTTAAGATATCCAAACAAGAATATATTTATAGAAAAGAAATAAGATAATATTACGGATAATAATACTATTGACAAAAAAATAAATTCTGGAAATCAATCAAACCGCGTCGTATTCAGTCATAAACACATTTATTTAAAAATACTGACAAACCTTTCCTTCATACCCACTTGGAAGAAATGTTTAATAATTTATTGTACAATAATTATTTTAAATTATGTATCTGGATTATAATAAACTGTAAGTAACTGCATTTTATACATTCTTTATGTATTCTTTCATCAAATTTCAGATGAAAGTAGTTGATTACAACAAAGATTTGATTTTTAAAAATTCTATTGAATTTTGTTATGGAATGAAATGATTTGTTAGATAAAAACGTTTATATATTAATAGTTAAATATTTTATTTTTTAGATGAGACTATAACCTACTCGTACTCAGATACTCTAACATGGAATTTTTTATAAACTCAAACAATCTATTGGGAAATAATTATAAAAATAAGTAATAGTAAAACATATTCTTTATTAAATGCAAACTAAAGAATATTCCAGAATGGATTATTTAATCAAGAAAACTACATTTCAAAATTGATTTACAATTTGACGTTTAAAAAACTATATTTGATTACTATTGAAACACTTCCAAAGGTAAATTCATACTGTACAGTATTCTTCCCTTATATATAAATACTTTTAAATCTGATTTATACATATTTTAGATAGTTAGACTATAGAGTTTGTCTGATTACGTGGAAAAACTGACAAGCCTTTATTTCATACAGTTTTGGAGGAAATTGTTTAACAATTTAATGTACAATAATTAGTACATAAATAAATAATGTGTCTGGACTTTATTAGACTTTTTTTAATTGCAATTTACTATTTCTTTACGCATTTTTTAACATTTCTGAGGAAAACATTTGATTACAATAGAAATTACATTTTTCAAAATTCTGTAGTATTTTATAATGAAATGAGATGATTTCTCAGATGTAAACGTTTACATAAACAAAGTATCTATCCATTTATCCATTTGTAACTGATGTATGAAACAATAAACACCTTTTCAAACCAAATATTCACCGAGTAGTTCGTCTGATTATCAGCTGATGGCATCTGCTCTTAGTCGAACTTGTATGTGATTGTACTGCACGAAAATTCATGTTTTCATTAAGAAATAATGCAAAAGAACGTATAAAAATTGGTCACTTTATCTACAACTAACAGGTATATAAATTTTCAGTTATGTGTGAGTAGTTCATATATACCTCAACAGATGGCGCTAGAGCAGCACTTAAATTTCAAAATAACTTCAAATTGTATTTATTATACTTTTATAATCATTTAAATTGATATTTATAATAAAAAATAAATTAATAATAACAATAACAATAGTTGTAGATAAATACATATATAATTCAGCTTCATAAATATATAAATGAACATAGCAACAAAAAACATGGATATAATCTTGTTTTTTTTGGCAATATAAAAATGTATCAGTTTATAAATTTTGGTATGTTATTTCACATTATTTATATTTATAAAATAGATAATTATTTTCAAAATAATACATTTTTATATATTCTTTAACTAACTTCATACTTATTGTGTCAAGTTATGACATTTAAGTTCTGTCAAACTGAATGTATTGTATGAAAATACAAATATTGTTAAGATATAATAAAAATACATAAAATTGGGTTAAACGTATTATTTAAATCTTTTCTTCTTATGTATTTTGATGATTAAACCGTTGTATCTCAAAAACCCTAAGCGCGGGAAATTTAAAATCTCTATAATTTCATTTATTTATCAACATGTATTTTTATTTATTTCCTAAACGGTCTCGCGTGCCGCTTTGAACGTGTTATAAATAAATAATATACATTACAACAAATGTTTCTAGGTCTAACACATAGTAGCACCCCCCCGTAGAAGGGTGTGAAAAAAATTCATCAATTTCCAAAGTTGGAATATTAAATATATGATATTATTTGATAAGTTATGTGTGAGTAGTTCATATACAGGGTGTTCCATTTAAGCGTGCCACCATTTCTATCTCGAGAACTATAAGAGCTACGAGGTTGGTTAAATTAGCAAAGAACCACCATTTTACAAGACTAATACAAAGAGCAAAAAAACTTTTTTTTGACCTGTGGTTCTCAAAATACGGGACACAACTTTCTCTTTTTAGATGGGAACATATGTTTATTTTTAGGTTATTCGATAGAGCATTTTTTTCTGAATTCAGCGATATAAACATCATATACTATTTTGGTAGATTCACTATCTATATATCTATATATATTTTAAATAATCAAGAGCATCGACAAATTTTTACCTCGGGGCAACAGGTTAAAGCATTTATGTAATCATTTTAATTTTTTTTTCAAGTTGTAGAGTTTAATGTGCTGGAGTGCCTTTTGGGGGTCTCATATTTTTACTGTGAGTGGTTTTTGTTTTAAAAAACTAAAACTGTGCAAAATTGGTACCTTGAAACAATGGATCCCAGAGGCCATGTCTAACTTTAAGAAGAATCACGCCGTCATCCGTCACTTTTGACAATCTGCCTATGAACTTTAAATGATTATATCTTTTAATAGAACATTGATATCAAAGATTTAAAAACAGTATCATGAATAATAGACTTGAGCAAATGTGTTACAACTAATTTAAGTTTAAAACATAACATATTTAATTAATATAAATTTTGACGTTTCCAATGTCAAAAGTCAATGTTACCAAATGTGTGATGAAGTAACTAAATTAAAACCAAATATTTCTAAACTAACTTCACTGAAGACGGTGGCAGTTGTTTTAGGGTTGACAATATTAATTTATAAATTTAAAAATTAATTAACTACTATTTTTTAATGCAAACAGTGTTGCCAAATTATAAAGTAACTAAATAAAAATCAAATATTCCTAAATAAAATAAATTGAATACTTTGCTCTGTTTGTTATCAAAAGAAAGGAAACCATAAGGGCCAGTTTTAAAATGACAAAAAAAATGTGTCATGTCGATCTGCATTTGTTTTCCGTAAGAAGTTGTTAGAAGTAGGTCGTCCTTGGGTTTAAAGGAAACGACACAATACGGACTGGTGTGCACGAATGACAAAAATGTTCCATGTAGATTAGAATTTGTTTTTTGCATAATGTTGTCAGAAAAATGTCGTGTTTGGGTATTTTCAAATTACAAAAGTCAATGTTGCCAAATGTTTAATAAAGTAACTAAACAAAGAACAAATATTCCCAAATGAAAGGTTACTGAAGACAGTGAATGTTATATTAGGTTAGGTCACGATGAGGGCTAGCGTGCAGAATGAACAAAAAAGTTCTATATCGAACGGCTTTTGTTTTTTGGAAAATGTTGTGAGAAGTATGTGGTGTTTGGTATCAAATGAAAAGGCTCGATAATGGCTGGCGTGTAGAATTAAGAAAAAAGGTCAATGTTGATCGGCTTTTGTTATTGCAAAAATTTCTCAAAGATATGTCGAGTTTGGTCTCAAATGAAAGGACTCGTTGAGGGCTAGCGTGCAGAATTGACAAAAATGTTCCATGTCGATCGGCTTTTGTTTTATGCAAAAAGTTGTCAGAAGTATCTCGTGTTTGGTATCAAATGAAAGGTCTCGGAGAGGGCTAGCCTGCAGAATTGACAAAAATGTACTATGTCGATCGGTTTTTGTTTTTTGCAAAAAGTTGTCAGAAGTATGTCGTGTTTGGTCTCAAATGAAAGGTCTCGTTGAGGGCTAGCGTGCAGAACTGACAAAAATGTTCCATGTCGATCGGCTTTTGTTTTATGCAAAAAGTTGTCAGAAGTGTGTGGTATTTGGTATCAAATGAAAAGTCTCGTTGAGGGCTAGCGTGCAGAATTGACAAAAATGTTCCATGTCGATCGGTTTTTGTTTTTTGCAAAAAGTTGTCAGAAGTATGTCGTGTTTGATATCAAATGAAAGGTCTCGGAGAGAGCTAGCGTGCAGAATTGATAAAAATGTGCTATGTCGATCGGTATTTGTTTTTTGCAAAAAGTTGTCAGAAGTGTGTGGTATTTGGTATCAAATAAAAAGTCTCGTTGAGGGCTAGCGTGCAGAATTGACAAAAATGTTCCATGTCGATCGGCTTTTGTTTTATGTAAAAAGTTGTCAGAAGTATGTCGTGTTTGGCATCAAATGAAAGGTCTCGGAGAGGGCTAGCGTGCAGAATTGACAAAAAATGTGCTATGTCGATCGGCTTTTGTTTTTTGCAAAAGGTTGTCACAAGTATATAGTGTTTGGTATCAAATGAAAAGTCTCGGTGTGGGCTAGCGTGTAGATATGATAAAAATAATTCATGTCGATCGACTTTTGTTTAATGCAGAAAGTTGTCAGAAGTATGTCGTGTATGGTATCAAATGAAAGGTCTCGGTGAGAGTTGGGGTACATAAATGACAAAAATGTTTCATGTCGACCGGCTTTTGTTTTTTGCAAAAAATTATTAGAAGTATATCGTGTTTGCAATCTAATGAAAGGTCTCGGTGAGGCCTGACGTGCAAATATAAAATAATTGTTTCATGTCGAACGGCATTTGTTTTTTTCACTGACAGCGGAGCTCTAGGGAATGCTCGGCGTAGCCGAGAATTCGCTAGTCATATACTATTTTGGTAGATTCACTATCTATATATCTATATATATTTTAAATAATCAAGAGCATCGACAAATTTTTACCTCGGGGCAACAGGTTAAAGCATTTATGTAATCATTTTAATTTTTTTTTCAAGTTGTAGAGTTTAATGTGCTGGAGTGCCTTTTGGGGGTCTCATATTTTTACTGTGAGTGGTTTTTGTTTTAAAAAACTAAAACTGTGCAAAATTGGTACCTTGAAACAATGGATCCCAGAGGCCATGTCTAACTTTAAGAAGAATCACGCCGTCATCCGTCACTTTTGACAATCTGCCTATGAACTTTAAATGATTATATCTTTTAATAGAACATTGATATCAAAGATTTAAAAACAGTATCATGAATAATAGACTTGAGCAAATGTGTTACAACTAATTTAAGTTTAAAACATAACATATTTAATTAATATAAATTTTGACGTTTCCAATGTCAAAAGTCAATGTTACCAAATGTGTGATGAAGTAACTAAATTAAAACCAAATATTTCTAAACTAACTTCACTGAAGACGGTGGCAGTTGTTTTAGGGTTGACAATATTAATTTATAAATTTAAAAATTAATTAACTACTATTTTTTAATGCAAACAGTGTTGCCAAATTATAAAGTAACTAAATAAAAATCAAATATTCCTAAATAAAATAAATTGAATACTTTGCTCTGTTTGTTATCAAAAGAAAGGAAACCATAAGGGCCAGTTTTAAAATGACAAAAAAAATGTGTCATGTCGATCTGCATTTGTTTTCCGTAAGAAGTTGTTAGAAGTAGGTCGTCCTTGGGTTTAAAGGAAACGACACAATACGGACTGGTGTGCACGAATGACAAAAATGTTCCATGTAGATTAGAATTTGTTTTTTGCATAATGTTGTCAGAAAAATGTCGTGTTTGGGTATTTTCAAATTACAAAAGTCAATGTTGCCAAATGTTTAATAAAGTAACTAAACAAAGAACAAATATTCCCAAATGAAAGGTTACTGAAGACAGTGAATGTTATATTAGGTTAGGTCACGATGAGGGCTAGCGTGCAGAATGAACAAAAAAGTTCTATATCGAACGGCTTTTGTTTTTTGGAAAATGTTGTGAGAAGTATGTGGTGTTTGGTATCAAATGAAAAGGCTCGATAATGGCTGGCGTGTAGAATTAAGAAAAAAGGTCAATGTTGATCGGCTTTTGTTATTGCAAAAATTTCTCAAAGATATGTCGAGTTTGGTCTCAAATGAAAGGACTCGTTGAGGGCTAGCGTGCAGAATTGACAAAAATGTTCCATGTCGATCGGCTTTTGTTTTATGCAAAAAGTTGTCAGAAGTATCTCGTGTTTGGTATCAAATGAAAGGTCTCGGAGAGGGCTAGCCTGCAGAATTGACAAAAATGTACTATGTCGATCGGTTTTTGTTTTTTGCAAAAAGTTGTCAGAAGTATGTCGTGTTTGGTCTCAAATGAAAGGTCTCGTTGAGGGCTAGCGTGCAGAACTGACAAAAATGTTCCATGTCGATCGGCTTTTGTTTTATGCAAAAAGTTGTCAGAAGTGTGTGGTATTTGGTATCAAATGAAAAGTCTCGTTGAGGGCTAGCGTGCAGAATTGACAAAAATGTTCCATGTCGATCGGTTTTTGTTTTTTGCAAAAAGTTGTCAGAAGTATGTCGTGTTTGATATCAAATGAAAGGTCTCGGAGAGAGCTAGCGTGCAGAATTGATAAAAATGTGCTATGTCGATCGGTATTTGTTTTTTGCAAAAAGTTGTCAGAAGTGTGTGGTATTTGGTATCAAATAAAAAGTCTCGTTGAGGGCTAGCGTGCAGAATTGACAAAAATGTTCCATGTCGATCGGCTTTTGTTTTATGTAAAAAGTTGTCAGAAGTATGTCGTGTTTGGCATCAAATGAAAGGTCTCGGAGAGGGCTAGCGTGCAGAATTGACAAAAAATGTGCTATGTCGATCGGCTTTTGTTTTTTGCAAAAGGTTGTCACAAGTATATAGTGTTTGGTATCAAATGAAAAGTCTCGGTGTGGGCTAGCGTGTAGATATGATAAAAATAATTCATGTCGATCGACTTTTGTTTAATGCAGAAAGTTGTCAGAAGTATGTCGTGTATGGTATCAAATGAAAGGTCTCGGTGAGAGTTGGGGTACATAAATGACAAAAATGTTTCATGTCGACCGGCTTTTGTTTTTTGCAAAAAATTATTAGAAGTATATCGTGTTTGCAATCTAATGAAAGGTCTCGGTGAGGCCTGACGTGCAAATATAAAATAATTGTTTCATGTCGAACGGCATTTGTTTTTTTCACTGACAGCGGAGCTCTAGGGAATGCTCGGCGTAGCCGAGAATTCGCTAGTCATATACTATTTTGGTAGATTCACTATCTATATATCTATATATATTTTAAATAATCAAGAGCATCGACAAATTTTTACCTCGGGGCAACAGGTTAAAGCATTTATGTAATCATTTTAATTTTTTTTTCAAGTTGTAGAGTCTAATGTACTGGAGTGCCTTCTGGGGGTCTCATATTTTTACTGTGAGTGGTTTTTGTTTTAAAAAATTAAAACTGTGCAAAATTGGTACCTTGAAACAATGGATCCCAGAGGCCATGTCTAACTTTAAGAAGAATCACGCCGTCATCCGTCACTTTTGACAATCTGCCTATGAACTTTAAATGATTATATCTTTTAATAGAACATTGATATCAAAGATTTAAAAACAGTATCATGAATAATAGACTTGAGCAAATGTGTTGCAACTAATTTAAGTTTAAAACATAACATATTTAATTAATATAAATTTGGACGTTTAATATGTCAAAAGTCAATGTTGCCAAATGTGTGATGAAGTAACTAAATTAAAACCAAATATTTCTAAACTAACTTCACTGAAGACGGTGGCAGTTGTATTAGGGTTGACAATATTAATTTATAAATTTAAAAATTAACTACTATTTTTTAATGCAAACAGTGTTGCCAAATTATAAAGTAACTAAATAAAAATCAAATATTCCTAAATAAAATAAATTGAATACTTTGCTCTGTTTGTTATCAAAAGAAAGGAAACCATAAGGGCCAGTTTTAAAATGACAAAAAAAATGTGTCATGTCGATCTGCATTTGTTTTCCGTAAAAAGTTGTTAGAAGTAGGTCGTCCTTGGGTTTTAAGGAAACGACACAATACGGACTGGTGTGCACGAATGACAAAAATGTTCCATGTAGATTAGAATTTGTTTTTTGCATAATGTTGTCAGAAAAATGTCGTGTTTGGGTATTTTCAAATTACAAAAGTCAATGTTGCCAAATGTTTAATAAAGTAACTAAACAAAGAACAAATATTCCCAAATGAAAGGTTACTGAAGACAGTGAATGTTATATTAGGCTAGGTCACGATGAGGGCTAGCGTGCAGAATGAACAAAAATGTTCTATATCGAACGGCTTTTGTTTTTTGGAAAATGTTGTGAGAAGTATGTGGTGTTTGGTATCAAATGAAAAGGCTCGATAATGGCTGGCGTGTAGAATTAAGAAAAAAGGTCAATGTTGATCGGCTTTTGTTATTGCAAAAATTTCTCAAAGATATGTCGAGTTTGGTCTCAAATGAAAGGTCTCGTTGAGGGCTAGCGTGCAGAATTGACAAAAATGTTCCATGTCGATCGGCTTTTGTTTTATGCAAAAAGTTGTCAGAAGTATGTCGTGTTTGGTATCAAATGAAAAGTCTCGGAGAGGGCTAGCCTGCAGAATTGATAAAAATGTGCTATGTCGATCGGTATTTGTTTTTTGCAAAAAGTTGTCAGAAGTGTGTGGTATTTGGTATCAAATGAAAAGTCTCGTTGAGGGCTAGCGTGCAGAATTGACAAAAATGTTCCATGTCGATCGGCTTTTGTTTTATGCAAAAAGTTGTCAGAAGTATGTCGTGTTTGGCATCAAATGAAAGGTCTCGGAGAGGGCTAGCGTGCAGAATTGACAAAAAATGTGCTATGTCGATCGGCTTTTGTTTTTTGCAAAAGGTTGTCACAAGTATATAGTGTTTGGTATCAAATGAAAAGTCTCGGTGTGGGCTAGCGTGTAGATATGATAAAAATATTTCATGTCGATCGACTTTTGTTTAATGCAGAAAGTTGTCAGAAGTATGTCGTGTATGGTATCAAATGAAAGGTCTCGGTGAGAGTTGGGGTACATAAATGACAAAAATGTTTCATGTCGACCGGCTTTTGTTTTTTGCAAAAAATTATTAGAAGTATATCGTGTTTGCAATCTAATGAAAGGTCTCGGTGAGGCCTGACGTGCAAATATAAAATAATTGTTTCATGTCGAACGGCATTTGTTTTTTGCACTGACAGCGGAGCTCTAGGGAATGCTCGGCGTAGCCGAGAATTCGCTAGTCATATACTATTTTGGTAGATTCACTCTCTATATTTCTATATATATATAGTTGGATTCATCTCGAGCATCGCAAAAAGTTTGCTCACGGGTACAGGTCAAACCGTTCATTGAATAATTTTAATATTATTTTATTAGATGTGGTTTAAAGTAGAATAGGGCCTTTTTGGGGTCTCATATTTTTACTGTGAGTGGTTTTCGTGTAAAAAATCGAAAACTAAGCCAAAGAGGAAAACTGGAACAAAACTGAAAAAAATATCCTAGATGCCAGGTTTAAATTTAAAAAGAATTACTGTGCCATCCGTCATTTTTGACAATTCAATATGAAACTTTTACTTGATTTATTTTGAAAATGAAAAGAGATATTGTAAAGGTAATTATATTTTTATACATTATAATAGTGAGCGAAATATATACAAATACACTGAATGTTACGTGTAGCGTATATAAAATATTTAATTTTATGACATTTGACGTTTGGTCAGTCAATCAAAAAATGAGTTGGAGACAACTAAGTGAAAAATGTCATATTTACTAAAATGTATAATGAAATATTGTACGAAATTTAATAAGAAATCATCTCTAATACAGGTACTTTTATATGGAATATAAATATTTATATATTATTAGTTAAATATTTTATTTTTTAGATGAGACTATAACCTTCACGTACTCAGATACTCTAATATGGAATTTTTTATAAACTCAAACAATCTATTGGGCAATAATTATAAAAATAAGTAATAGTAAAACTAAAGAATATTCCAGAATGGATTATTTAATCAAGAAAACTGCATTTCAAAATTGATTTATACTCTGACGTTTAAAAAACTATATTTGATTACTATTCAAACACTTCCAAAGGTAAATTCATACTGTACAGTATTCTTCCCTTATATATAAATACTTTTTAAATCTAATTTATACATATTTTAGATAGTTAGACTATAGATTTTGTCTGATTACGTGGAAAAACTGACAAGCCTTTATTTCATACAGTTTTGGAGGAAATTGTTTAACAATTTAATGTACAATAATTACTATATAAATAAATGATGTATCTGGACTTTAATAAACTTTTGTTAATTGCAATTTACTCTTTCTTTACGCATTTTGTAACATTTCTGATGAAAACATTTGATTACAATAGAAATTACATTTTTCAAAATTCTGTAGTATTTTATAATGAAATGAGATGATTTCTCAGATGTAAACGTTTACATAAACAAAGTATTTATCCATTTATCCATTTGTAACTGATGTATGAAAATAAATAAAAATTGGTCACTTTATCTACAACTAACAGGCATATAAATTTTCAGTTATGTGTGAGTAGTTCATATATGCCTCAACAGATGGCGCTAGAGTAGCACTTAAATTTCAAAATAACTTCAAATTGTATTTATTATACTTTTATAATCATTTAAATTGATATTTATAATAAAAAATAAATTATTAATAACAATAACAATAGTTGTAGATAAATACATATATAATTCAGCTTCATAAATATATAAATGAACATAGCAACAGAAAGCATCAATATAATCTTGTTTTTTTTGGCAATATAAAAATGTATCAGTTTATAAATTTTGGTATGTTATTTCACATTATTTATATTTATAAAATAGATAATTATTTTCAAAATAATACATTTTTATATATTCTTTAACTAACTTCATACTTATTGTGTCAAGTTATGACATTTAAGTTCTGTCAAACTGAATGTATTGTATGAAAATACAAATATTGTTAAGATATAATAAAAATACATAAAATTGGGTTAAACGTATTATTTAAATCTTTTCTTCTTATGTATTTTGATGATTAAACTATTGTATCTCAAAATCTCTAAGCGCGGGAAATTTAAAATCTCTATAATTTCATTTATTTATCAACATGTATTTTTATTTATTTCCTAAACGGTCTCGCGTGCCGCTTTGAACGTGTTATAAATAAATAATATACATTACAACAAATGTTTCTAAGTCTAACACATAGTAGCACCCCCCGTAGAAGGGTGTGAAAAAAATTCATCAATTTCCAAAGTTGGAATATTAAATATATGATATTATTTGATAAGTTATGTGTGAGTAGTTCATATACAGGGTGTTCCATTTAAGCGTGCCACCATTTCTATCTCGAGAACTATAAGAGCTACGAGGTTGGTTAAATTAGCAAAGAACCACCATTTTACAAGACTAATACAAAGAGCAAAAATAGCTATTTTTAGTACAAGTGAGCAAAATATGTCTTTTTTTCACGGGCTCAGAAATTGGCCACAAGAGCGAAGCGAGTGTGCCAACTGGACAAGTGAGAAAAAGACATGCTCACGTGTGCTAAACATAATTTTTTCCACAATCTTAAAATAAAATTTATAAAAAAAAACAAAACATTGTACTTTTTTATTTAATAATGAAAATCTCAACAGTACAATTATGTTTATAAATTATAATTAAATATAATGTAATTTAATGTAAAATGCATTATAATGTCTGTAATCCCATGAAAACATTGTGCTCAGAGTAAGTGTATTTTGCTCACTAATGTTATTTACTTTGCTTACTTGTGAAGAAATTTATTTACTTTGCTCACTTGTGATTCAATATGCTACTTTGCTCACTGTTTTAAGTTGAATAATGATGTATTTTGCTAACGATTTTGGAAAAAACTTTTTTTTGACCTGTGGTTCTCAAAATACGGGACACAACTTTCTCTTTTTAGATGGGAACATATGTTTATTTTTAGGTTATTCGATAGAGCATTTTTTTCTGAATTCAGCGATATAAACATCATATACTATTTTGATAGATTCATTATCTACTAGCGTGCAGAATTGAGAAAAATGTTACATTCCGATCGGTTTTTGTTTTCTGCAAAAATTTCTCAAAAGTATGTCGAGTTTGGTCTCAAATGAAAGGTCTCGTTGAGGGCTAGCGTGCAGAATTGACAAAAATGTCCCATTCCGATCGGCTTTTGTTTTCTGCAAAAAGTTCTCAAAGTTATGTCGAGTTTGGACTCAAATGAAACGTCTTGTTGAGGGCTAGCGTGTGGAATTGACAAAAATGTTCCATGTTGACCGGCTTTTGTTTTTTGCAAAAAAATATTAGAAGTATATCGTGTTTGCAATCTAATGAAAGGTCTTAGTGAGGCCTGACGTGGAAATATGAAATAATTGTTTCATGTCGATCGGCATTTGTTTTTTGCACTGACAGCGGAGCTCTAGGGAATGCTCGGCGTAGCCGAGAATTCGCTAGTTGAATACTAAACACGGTGAAATTATGCTTTACTTCATAAAATGGAATACAAAAGCGATTCTAACTCCTTCTGTGCGATATTTCTCACAATAAAATGAAAGAAAAAATTAATTTAATGTATATTTTTTAAATGGTTAGGTACAAATCGAATATTTTTTTATTAAAATTAATGCAATACCATTTATAAATATTTTAAATCATTTAATATTATTTTCGAGTAAATACTACGAATGTCTCAAAATCAATGTTGTTGTTTTTAAACAATAGCAAGCATATTATACTTTTATTATAGCGGTTTAAAAATTTAATACATTGGTTTTTGTTTTTAAATTTTTACTAGATATATTCTAGTAAGAATATATCATTTCTTAATAATTTAAATGTGAATACGTCAAAATTATAAAAAATAGGTTTGACTACTTGACTATAATATGTCCTCCTAAAATACACATATGCAATTCTGGTTGCTTTACAATTTTATATAAAATTTATATATACCTGATTTTATTTGTAATAATTGCCACAGGCGGATGGGCCTGGTGGGATATCAGGAAAATTCCCGGTGGACCAGTTGAACGAGGGCCAACGACCAGTTCAAATTTAATATTTTAAATTTTACATTACAAATTACAAAATATAAATATACGTAGAGATTGTTTTAATATTTTTTTTAGTGAGAAGATCATATCGAGGAATTAAAACAAGTAGTTATAAAGAAGACGGAACATTCTATCATAAAAAATAATTATTATTATAGACGCTTAGCGTTGTGCATTCATTATTGTGTCAAATGTTCTACATTCAAATATATTTTAGTCTAACAGAAAATTCGTGAAGATAGAATGAAGATAGAAAGAAGGAAAATAGATTTTGTAAGTTATAAAATATTTTAGAATTAAAAATATTTTTTTGTTATATATTAAGAAATCTTTGAGGGTTTTGCAATAGATGCCAAAAAAGAAAGAGTGTGCACATAAAATAAGACAAAAAAGAAAAAAGGCAATAGATGTTAAAGTTTGGATCTGTTTACTATGTCTTTCAACTCCTTCAAAAAATGTGTAAAATTTTCTCTACCTTTACCATAATTGTTTGTCTATTTTGTACTCTTAGATCTGTTTACTGTAATGATAATGTATGCAACTGAATGTACCTTAATTAGTGAGAACCTTTATTTGGCCTTTATTGTGCTGTTGGTTCTCCAACTTCATTAAATAAAAAGTTAAAAAATATTTAAAAGTAACAGATTTATTTAATAATAAAAGTGAAACCTCCAGTTCCATGGTGATTTTTAATGAACCATAGCCAAGTACCTAATCTATTTCTATTCTACAAGAAATCGTTATTAAAAAATACGCACTATTGTTTTCTCGGACCGATTTTTAACTGCCCATCTATCCCTGATAATTGCTTACCTTCAGTAGCTTCGAAAGGCTTAAAAAAAGGTAAAATATAAAAGCGAATATCATTGAATTTTCCCAATAACCGCTTATTAGAATTTTTTTATTTGATTTTGGAGTTTCATTGTTGAATTTGAAGTTGACAGTAATTAATTTTTAAAGTTGATTAGTAAAGCCGTGGAAAGGCTTTAATTTTTTAAATACAGGTTATTACAAACAGCTTACAAAGGACTTATAGTGAATGACACCAAAAAAACAACTGTTCATAAAATATCGTTTGTTTTTAATTTTAACAACTAAGAAATTAATTTGACAAACTTTAATTTTAATTTTTGTAGATAACATTTCATTTCTTTCCTGAATTTTTTGTAAATAAATCGAGTATATGATTGACAACATTGATAACAACAACAATTCGTGAGAAATATCTACGAAATAAATGAAAACAATGGCCCGTATTACGAGCTCACTTTTATAATAAAATCGCGATTTTAACGCTCACATTTACATCAAAATCTTTTGTAAAAACGAACGTTAAAATTGCGATTTTATTATAAAAGCGAACTAGCTCACTTTTATAATAATATCGTGATTTTAACTTTCAATTTTACATAAGATTATGACGTAAAAGTGGGCGTTAAAATCGCGATTTTATTATAAAAGTGAGCTCGTAATACGAGCCAATATCTCCTTTTTTGCAAGTTTTGATCGATAAAAATAATATTGTGTAGTGTAATAAGGAATAGTGATAAACATTTTAATAAAATTTTATAAAAGATGTTCCATTTCCATAGGAAGAACGATGAGCCGTGGAATAATTTCACGTGAAAGTAAAATAAGTTTAAATAAAGGACGACATATGATGTCCACATCAAATTTTTATTTATTTATTTGTTATAAATAAAAATAAATGACTTAAGTAAGTTATTAGTTTTAGTGTAAAGTTTAATGATAATAATTCGTCTGTTGGTATTCCAGAGCCTTTTTATCAAATTTTCGGGCCCTAGGCCGAAAGTAATTTTCAGGCCCCCTCTTCCCCTTTTACAAAAACAATGGCCATGTTTATATTTACTATGTATGTTTATTAAAATTTATAGGAACATTAGCTACCATTTTTGGAGTTAATGATAGTTGGAGAAATTATTAGGAACTGCGGGCAAACACGTTATATTGAATTAAACCGACATTTCGGTCACACAATGACCATCTTTCATATTAAAAGTCCTGAAGATGGTAGATCTAATATTTTTTGACATTATTTGTTTGGTTTCAGGTAACAAAATTTCAAATAGCTGGCTATGATGTATTTTTTTATGAATTTTTATTAGTAAATATTTTAAAAATAAAGTATCGCCATTTTGAAATGGTAAAACAATGATATTTCGGTATCATTATAAAGCTAATTTTATGTACATTTCGAAAAAAAATATAAAAATACCGATTCCCGATGCTAGAATTAAAGTTGGACACATTTCCGCTAAAACCGGAAGTGACACAAAATTGTTACTACGGCCATTTTATGAGTCCCTTTGTCTAGTTTAACTTTGCTCCTTAACATTTTCTTGTATCTTTCAAAATGAACGAAATATGCTGGATGCCGGCCTTCCGCCAAACACCCTGTATACTAGCCAGTCTCTATTCAATATATCTTCGTTATTTTGCCTTTTAAATACGTTATCATAAATCTGTCTATTGCGTGAAATATTACCTTCAGTACATTCTTTTTCGATGATTCTAAATTTCCAAAAATTTGAGGCGGAGGGTTTCTTATGAAATATTCTTGACTTTTCTGTTATGTTTAAAGGCCAAAACGCAATATCGTTTGAATAAAATTCAATGTTACTTGTACTGGGTCCTTTTTGTTCTAAGGATAAAGTTGATTCAGTTGTTAAAGATTCCGACACGGTCACATTTTCGGTAATCACTTTAGTGCTATTGTTGCTAGACGCAACTTCCTCAGTAAAAGTCTTCGATAATTCAGTTGCAGTTTTACAGATACTATCTAGAAAATCTGATTTAATTAAATGGATAAATATATTAGAACAACCGGGCCCTGCGGGCCCCATGTGTAAGCGGGCCCTAGGCCGTGGCCTTGTGGGCCTAGGCGGTAATAAGGCCCTGTGGTATTCTATGTAGCTACCTCATTTTCTTTATTCATTTATCTCATTTCGAAATAAATAGTTTCTATTCAAAGGTGTTTTAATGTGCAGTGACATTATAATTATATGCAATTAAAAAATAAGTTAATCATAGCATAAACAGAGTATTTAAAAGACTGAATATAAAATATAATTTGAGGTTATATTTTGTAAAACTTCCGTAAATATTCCTTATCATGTCAGCTAATAATTTATGAACTGTAAAGCCTTTCCATTCTTTTCTCTTTTAATAAATACAGCAACAATTTATAACATTCATCTTTACAATCTTCCATAATAATATGAGTTTAACACAACTAAAAGGAGCGAATCTAGAGCGCGGTGATGTGTCGACATTTGAATAGCTGTCCTTGATGCAGCGGTGTGCGGGGTGCAGGGCCGGCACTAGGGGTAGAGATGCGGAAATCTTTGCAGCCCATTGTATGCGCCCTAATTGCAAACTTCATTACGGCGAGAGTGCCGGGCGATGACGATGCTGATGACGTCATCCCCCGTCATTCTTTTCTCCGCACCACCATTAAAGAGACTTCAGAACTTTTAATTTGCTCGTAATTCGGAAAACGTTTCCGACTAAATATTAAATGGGACAGGAATTCTCTATTCTAATTTTATGAATGTTTCTTCATTTGAAGTATTTAGCTTCTGTATTGTAATCATTTCTATATTCTTGAGAATTTTACCAAGTTGAAGTACCTATACAAAAAGTATCAGAGAGATTGTATTAATTTTATATTGTTGTTTAAAATTAAGTTTATAATTATTAATATTTGTAATATTCTAAATATTTAAATGGATTAGAAAGCACTGCGCTACTATCGAAGAAATAATTATAGTCAGTCGGAAATAAACATCAATAACATTTACAGTAGGCATTCGATTTTTAAAATTCATGCATCACATTAAAGATTGAATAAAAACAAAGATATGCTACACAGTGATATTTTTAGTAAGAAATAAATATTTAAAATGATCAGCATTTTATACAACTTTTTTGTTATATGCTTATAAAACTTAATATTGTTCTTAAATCATATGGTCAAAAAATAGATTTTTACGTATTTTATTCTTTATACAGTATACTTTTAGACAGTACATTCAGAATTGTATATTTTATCATAATATTGTTTATTTGACATAATTATAAATAATATCTATTCGGAAAACTAGTCAACGTTGTAACTTTAAATTAAAATATGTTATACAAATTATACAAGTTATTAATTTCGCAAATGAAAACGAAACTGTTTTAAAAATATTAATAATTTATTCAGCTGGCGCATTTAAAATGTTACAATATAATTTACAAAAATTATTATAAATGTAACTCATGTATTTCTTTCATATTATATGTATCATTAAAAATTTGCAAATTAATTTAATGACGTTTCACCAAAATATAAGATAAAAAATTTAAATACATATCCATGTATGTAGTTACCTATATTAGAAACCTTCAATAAAAAAAACTATGTGATATTATACTGAAGAATAGATGGATGGACAGATAACACGCAAAAGTAATCAAAATTACATTCATTCGTAGACATACGTTAAAATCTCGAAATGTTAAAATCGATATGATTATATTACCTCTCTTACTACATGTGTTGGTCAATAGCAGTGGCAGCTCGTGAACTAAAATTTTGGTGAGACAGGCGATAGGAACTGAATAAGAACTTACTTTAATTGACATTTATGTATCAGAAAATTAACAATATTATCAATCATTTATTATCTACATAACAGAAGAAACTTCTGCATTTTTTTAAAAGTAAACTTAAATTTATAATCCAAAGAAAACCGGTATCTACATCCACCCACTTATACTACATTTGAGCAACTGCAAATGCAATGCAACAGCTACAATTTCAAAAACATTCGGTTCGGTAGCATATTCGTTTCATGCAAATAGACCAATCAGAAAGTATTTGAGGCATGCCTCAAAACTGCCTTTTCTGAAGCAGATAGTGCACCGACAGAAAAATCGATAAACGCAGAGAGCATTGTGAAAACAACACAGTCGTACACACACATTAATGAAGTTTGAGGCAGCAGAATTTTTGCCTCTGTACTTTTATAATCGACACTGCGCTGGGCATATACGATTATTTATACGACAGTAGGATAGAAAGAAAACAATGTAAATATGAAAACTAGATCACGTGGACATATTGCGTGCTAAATTTATAATTTCTAGAAGATTGAAATTTAAAAAGACAATGCAAAATTATCCTCTCCTCATTTTGTATGGCGAGACATTGCACTTTAATAATTGAAATATTTCTTATTTATTTTGTAAAAAGAAAAGAAATTTTATTATGTTTAGAATATTTTGTATACTCCTGCCAATTTCTTAGGCTTTTTTATATTTGTAAAGACGCAGAGTTAAACGAAAACGATTACAAATATTATAAATTGAACAAAACATACGAACAACCTTAATTCCATTTCGGAAATTAAACTGAGAAAACTTGAAGCAAAAAGCTTGACGTGGATTTCTCTATAAAAAGTTTTATATAGGTATCATTGATTTCAACTTTTCAAGTTTGACATATTTCTAACATGACATTTTGTAAAAAATATATTTCGTATAAAAGTTTTTCATAAAAATTTCATTCCATATATGGTTTAGTATAAATGCGAAATCCTCTTTCAAACCGAGAAGTAAATAGCTGCTCCCAACAAAGCAAAAAGTTCAAACAAAATAATTTTAAGATTGTATGTGATTTCTTAGTCTGGAATTATGAGACGTAGGTATAGAAATTTTAATATCGTCTTTCAAGCTCTACAGATTTTTTCAGACAGGTTATTATTGTGTCTTTAGGGAAAAATAAAAAGAATTTTAAATATTCAAATTTTATTCTGCGATAGAATGCAGACAAATTTTTATAATTTTTAACAACTTACTACATAGATAATAAGATTCCAACCCTAAATAATGAACACCTTGTTTTAAACTGAATAATTCATAACAGATTTCTTGTCAAATATAAATCTAAATATCAATGAGTAGACGTAATATGTTAATGTTATAATTATTTTAGTTTATATTTAAAAAGTTATCTATAATGCGGTAAGAAATATGTAGCGATAATTAAGATATTTAATCCCTTCCTTCAAACATTTATTATTGTATCGAAGGTATATAAATTATTGCAAATAATGTTACAGTTTATTGTGAAAAATAAAGCAATCGAAATATACTGGTATATTTAAAACTTATTTTGTATAGTTTTTATTCATAATTTATAATAACCAATTTAGAGGAAAAACTTTCTTATATTGTTATATATTAAGTATATTTTATTTTCAATAAGATCAATTAATTATATTTTGTTGAATTAACATTTTGTTATTACGAGGTGATTATAAAAATGATTAAAATGTATGTATGATCTCTGTAAAATTTTATTTAAAAGTATAAAAGAAGTAATATTATATATTTGAGGTTATTTGCGACATTTGGTGTTTTTGAAAAGAACGTACCTGTTATTGAGTAAAATACAATTTTTATAAATTTTACCTGTCGTTTTCATGTCAAACTTTCTCCAGCAATATGATTGGCAGATAATTACAAGAGTTTTTTAATTTTATAATAATAATTCATGTTACACAGGTTTATTTTTAAGTAATACAAATTTTATGACAAGTTTGTAATTGAGATCAGGTATTCAGAGTGACATGAGTTAACTAACAATTTGACGGAAATTTTGTGGAAAAGAATATACCTACTTATAATTTTTGAATAATAATTAATACAAAATCATTTTGCTTTATATTTATAAAAAATATTAAAATGAAATTTAAACCTTTATAAATAAAAATATAAAGGTATATATTACATACACAAAAACATAAAGAATAAAGACATTTTAAAGATAGACAGAATATCGCACTGTATAATACTACTTATTATTACTGTTACAGGTTAATTTGGTAATTTTTTTTGTTCTCCTTAACTTCACATAATTTTTATATATGGTCCCAATCTTTGTTCTCCTCAGTTGCTCACTTGTTTTAACCGATCTTTTTGTCTGAGATAAAGTGAGGAAAGTTGTTTTCTTCTTGCCGCAAGTAACCTTGAAAAATTGTGCATGCTTTTTTTCATTACTCAATTTACAATATTGATATTTTATTTATAGTAATAATAAAATTGCCAGTAATAATGAAGACATTGTGTTAGATATATTTAATTTTTTATAAATAAATAGTTAAAGAATCATCAATTTTAAATTTAAACTTATTAAATAAAGATTTAAATTATCCGGACATTATTTTCTTATTTACAAATAGTAAGTAGTTCGAAGGATAATACAATGTTTCAGAGATAGTACAACTAAAAGCTGCACTGAGAAAAAGGAATTATTTGAATTTAGACGTTTGTAGCTTTTAATATTTTACATATTAATTCAAGTCAAAAGAACTTCAATAAATATACCATGTTGTCAGAAGTATTTTTGGTAAATAAAACCTGTCCGGCTAAAAACTAAGTTACCATATTGCACAGGACAATATTATATTTATTCCTACATTGTATTTAAAGCAGATTACTTCATTTTAATAGCATAATTCAGTGAAATTTCACCTAATTTTTTTGTATTAAAATGACAGCTGTCAATTCTTGGTTACGAAGTTAACGACCTACAGAATCAAAAGTCTTCAGTTCGATTCCGACTTAGGAACACATTTGTTTATAAAAATTTCTAGATTAATTTTGTTGATAGTTAATTTGTTAATAAATTAATATACTGCATGTGTATTATTTCTTTGTTATGTATTTAATTTTAATTAATTCTCATTTACTAATATTTTTTACAAATCATAGTAATAATTTTGTTGGTATTAACATAAAAAAAAACAGAAAGGATTTAAAAAAAAGTTCTAAGTCGGAATCGAACTAAGAACCTTTGACTCTCTAGGTCGTTACTCTAACCTCATAATCACGAATTGACAACTGTCATTTTGCTCGTGTGAAACAGTATAATTTTTTTTGTAAATTTTACTGAATTGTGCTGTTAAAAAGTAGTAATCTGTATTAAATAATATGTAAGAATACATGTAGTATTGTCGTATATAATATGGTGACATAGTTTTTAGCCGGATAGTTTTTATTTACTAAAAACTGTTTTCCCATGTTAAATGCCTATGATAACACTTTTTGGAACACACGGTATATATTTGTATGTTGTATTTGCATCAAAAATTAAATCGTTTTAATTATTTGAATTTCGTACTAAATATATAATTTTGAGTAAATATTGTTCAATTTCAATTCATTTCAGTAGTTTATTTTCATTTAAATATTAATTATTAATATTTTCGTACAAAATATAAATATATTAAATTCAAACTCTTTTT
Source organism: Stenolophus ochropezus (assembly GCA_035578165.1). Classification (NCBI taxonomy): domain Eukaryota; kingdom Metazoa; phylum Arthropoda; class Insecta; order Coleoptera; family Carabidae; genus Stenolophus; species Stenolophus ochropezus. The sequence goes on along the minus strand of JAQOWZ010000010.1, from coordinate 16,918,580 downwards.
CAAATTTAATTTTCTTGAATGAAGATGAATTACCTACGCATAGCACATATGAAATGTGCCAAACGGTTTGAGATATAATGTTACATTTAACATTTGTACGACTTTATTTTTTTTAATGTGACCACAATTATTCTCGTTCTTTGTACTACTCAATAATCTTAGCTCATCTAATCTCACTTTAAATTGAGGTGAGTTGAGGTAGATGATAAAAAGAATGCTATTTATGTTACAGTTTCAATACAGTAACAGATTTGAAGCACATAAATTACACTAAATAAGTGTTTTATTTTTCTATAGACTTTATTTCTCGAAATAGTTAGTTGTATAGAATCTTTGAACCTACAATCCCTACAATCCACATTATTTACAACCTGCACTACCCACTATCCCATCACCCTTGTTTGTATATTATACCTGCCATTCACCCACCAGCCACCAGCCACCACACCACCCTGCCACGTCCTTGAAGGTCACGCTCGCACCTGGACGGCAGCGGGTAGGAGTTACACAATGCGCCACTTTCTCAGACGTTGGGTATTGCGAGTTGCACCTTGAGGTAAGGCATGTGCCGTCGCCAGCTGCTCGTGCACCTGGCGCTCCGGCCCCTTGCCTCTGGACACGTGGATGTGGATGGGATTGCTGGATAGAGGGTTGGGGATGGAAAGGGTGGAGGTTTGGTGGTTTAGTTGTAATTTAATTATTTGTCATGTACTACCAATGTCTTGCTTGAGAGTTGTGAATGCGTTATTTATTTATTGGTATTAGTACACTGACAAAATTAGCTGTAGTTATTTTACAGATAATCAAGTGCTGGATTATTTCATTTTCAGGTGCGAGCCCTGCAAGGCCCTAACCCCTAAAACATCGCTCAAATTTTTGATTTCTTATTCAGAAAATTAATATTAGTAGAGCAAATATTGAACTGCGAGATTATTCCGAAAAGCAATTTACGACATTGCTAAAATATTTTCAATATGTTTTATGTTTGCCATTAAGCTATTTTTTTCATAAGAAATACAGTAATACCCATGAATTTTTGGGAAAATTAATGAATAATTGTTGCTGGCTAACAGACAAAAGAGTATCAATCATTTAGATCATGACAGCGAAGCTGGAATGATTAAGAGTCATTGTTGACCCGAGGAATTTTGAGTAAATTTTACTAATCTAATTCATAGCTTGAATTGTAGGTATTTGCTTGATTATTTCACGAATGACAATAAACTTTTTGATATCAACAAAATGTTACTATGGCAACGATTATCTATGGCCATTAAGGGCCGGTTTTTCAATCTCTGGTTAAAGTGCCGGTTACCTTAACCATCGGTTAACAGAAAAATATCGCATCGAAATAGTAAATAATGTGTATTTTTGACAACTTACATCAGTTTTTCGATGCGATATTTTTCTGTTAACCGATGGTTAAGGTAACCGACACTTTAACCAGAGATTGAAAAACCGGCCCTTAATGAAGCATTCTCATTGCATGACAGTGAAGTGTGTTGAATAATCAGAAAAAAAAATTCTGGTTAGTGCAATTGATGTAGAAAATTAAAATATCATAGAGAATGACAATGAAGAATTTAAAAATTTATTTATTAAAATTTTTATATTACGTGAGAAATTTAAAATAGATATTTAAGATTCAAAGCAGGATTGCAAAAAAACCCAAATAGGTGCAATATTCGATGTAATATGGCTCTATTTATTCCATTTTTTAATTATTTCCTTAGGTAGTAACATTTTTTTACTCCTCAATTTAAAATCTTACATAGCTACCTATTTCATATTTTGAATGTATGTTCTTACCAAAATATATTATATCATGTCATTTTTCTTCGTAAGTATTGGAATTATACAACATTTAATAAAATTTACGTTTTAATTTTCATCTAACGGAATAATTTATTACTTCTCCTTAAACCAAAAACATTTTTAAAAATATACTCCCTATATCAGAAATTCAATGAAATCTGATTTAAATCCGATTTACATATTAAAAAATCAGATTTTATAAAAAAAAAACAAATTTTTATGCAACTAAACAATTATTGTACTTTTTCATCTAGATCTAGATCTAAACTTTAATCTAGTTAGTCTAATTCTTGAAGTATTTATTGTTTCACTTTTTTGTACTTAGATTTTTCCTAATGTCATCTTAATTGCACTTTGGTCGTATGTTCTACCAATGCATATAAATACAATTAACAGATATTTCGCAATGACCAGAGATGTCGAGCGTCTTTAATTAAAGATAAAAGGAATAGATTCTTGGTAATTATTCTTTTTAATTGCTGCAGAATGTGTAGTATTTGATCTTCTTGCTATTATATTCATATGTACGTTATAAATTAGAGATGGAGCATATTTAATTTTTGATTAAGCAGGAACTGCCTTGTTCCTATTTGGAATGTCGTGCCACAGGTAACGATATTACACAGAGAAAAATAAAGTTTTGGAATTAAATATAACGTTCTGTTTTAAAAGATTTTGCACATTCTATATGTCCAACGGTAACGGATAATTTATCTTCATCCAAGAAATATAAAGTTTTAAAAATAGAATTTGAATTAATATTTTTCATGTTTTGTATGAAAATATTATTAATTAATATTTGAACGAAAATAAAATTCAAAACATGTCTACTAAAACATATGTTAAATTAAATATAAAAAATTAAAACGAATCAATTTTCGTTATTATATCTTCCTATTTCATGATGTATGCAACCATTTCAATCATGTGAATTCATGAACCTTATTTTCTGTAGTAATACTAGTACCTAAGTAATAAATTCTATTTTCAGTTCTCCCGTGTTTTCCCTAAAGCAGATAGTTAATAGTAAAACCTTTAAATATATAAATATAATAACGTAGTATTATTTATTCAAAGGTAAAACTGATTTAATATAAGATAGTATAATAGTACTTATAATATTAAAATTATGAAAAAATATATTTCTGTATTTTTTTGCAGTTTATTGAATCTTTATTAAAATTCAATATAGTCTGTCTCCCAGAAAAATTCCCTCGACGGGCAACTGCCCCGTCAGCCTCTTCAATTCTTACGTCCATATGTATTAGTTCAAAACTAGAACAAATATGCTATATTTGCAACAAGAATTAAATCGTTTTATTTATTTAGATATTATATTCAAAATATAAATGCATGAATCTAAGTTTTGAGTACATATTTTTCGATTACAATTCACTTCAGTAGTTTGTTTTTATACATAAATATATTCTATATTGTATAACTTCATTTTTCTTGAATGAAAATGAATTACCAGTGACGTCGTTAGGCATTAACTAAACATGAGGTGTTTCGGAGCTGAAAATGGGCTCCCCCCTATTTTAAAATCCTAACGACGTTCCTTTGAATTGAGCATTGCACATGCAGAACGTTTTGAAACATAATAGGCGAATTCTGATGACGAACCCAAACTTGTGTTCGCAGGAAATATGGAACATTTCAAATTCTGACGGCGAGAACAAGATTCTTCTTGTTCATATACATATGCAACTTGCAAGTTACTTCCATATCGTCTTTATCTTTTTAGATATATTTCTTTCCTTTTAATTGATGTAAGTATCAGGTAGTTTGATTTCAAATTGACAATTGAAAAGTGTAATTGTATATGTCAGATATCATAAAGTGAAAAATCTCAACTGTGAGTCTGATGTTTTACTGATTCAAGTGTTGGAAACAATTATGGAATAATCCGCTATAGCGCTATTATGGAAACATACGTCTGTACTGATTCGTGACGTCACTTTTTGTAAACAAATTCATGGATTCATGGATTTGCGACGCTCGCCAGAATTCGCTTAATATTATATTTAATTCCAAAACTTTATTTTCCTCAGTGTAAGGGACAGTATTGTTGGATACAGGTACAATATTGTACGTAACAAAAGGTAAGTGCACAGTGGCGTAGCTAGAACCATTTTTGGAGGCGCTCGAGCGCTCTCAAAATTTCGTTGAGCGCCTGCAAACATTTGGAAACTAAAAAATGTTGAACATTGTGTAACAATAACTAAAAACACTGTAAGAAACAGAAATATTTTTTATTTTTATTTTTTCGCCATATCACAATTAGGTATCTACACATTGCATCAATAGATGAATCGAGCAAATTAAATCGTATCTGAGGAATTCTGTCGGACAAGAAAGACTTATTTTAATTGTGATTCTTAAAATAGAATATGAAGGAGCTACATCTTGGTCGCGGATTATGCAATTAATAAATTTGTTTGGAAATCGAATAGGCAAGTTCAATTAACACGCCATCGATAACACATTCGTAAGCCATTTCATTTGCTAAAGCTATTTTTTAAAAAGTAGGTATGTATAGTCAAATCCACGTAAAAATTGCATTCCAATGTGATGATGTCACTTACTACGTTTATAAGAGATAGTAGTAAAAATTAAAATTTATTAACATCTGTCATAATTTGATATTTTTAAATAAAATAAATGTAATAAATTTACTTTTACTAATCATATCATAGATAGTTCATCAAATTGCAGAATAAGTAAATTCATCGATTCCTGTAACTTGCTTTTTACGATTTCTTTTTTTTTGGCGATGATAAGGTTCTACATTTCATTTCATTCAGGATCTTTGATATTATGGAATGTGACACACCGAAAGCAGCACAAACTCTCTAAGACAATAACCAACAATAACAATATCGAAAAATGTATAAATATAAAAAACACTTACTGTCATTAAACATATAACCTCAAAATATAATACTTACATCTTCTGAAGAAGAAAATGAAATTAGAGGACCAACTAAACGTTTTTATTCATGAAAGAATGCAGAAGCAATGCCTAGATAATTTTTTATCACTCATATTCAACTACAAAACGATGAAGTGCGGATATAAACATAGAAAATATTTATGCAGTTCAAGTACAGACGTACGTCAACACACGCTTTATGATATTAGCAACACTCCAAACAATCGCATAGCTACTAATGCATTTGCGTCACTTAATACATACACTCTAGTGACGTCATCACATTGGAATTTCAACAATGCGATTTTTACGTGGATTTGACTATATGTTGAGTTTGTTGCTGAATGAATAGTTTTTTTTTATATTTGATCTTAAAATGTATTTTGTTATATAGAACAAAAATAATTTAGCAAGTACCTATTTAATTTTAATTATTTATTGTGTTTTGTTTTTTACCATTTAAGTTTCTCTTTTATCTAATATGGAGCATATGTAAAATTAACCATAGATATTATAGGTCAGGTCAGTACTGTTTTTGAATGCTGAGCGCCTGCAAATCTTCAATCCTGGCTACGCCACTGTAAGTGCATTATTGAAATTGGAAAGAAACACCTCACAAATGTACTTATATTGTGGAATAACACAATCTACAGCCCCAGCGGAAGAGTGCGGATGTGTACAATGTTTGGCCAGTTGTAAGGCCTTTTGGGACAGGTATCTCGCCACTGCGACCAGCTGATAGCCGAGCCTCGAGCCAGCGACCCTTGCAGCTGTGTTATTACGCCTGAATTTGTTGTAATGATACAATTAACTAAAAGTGTTTATGCAGCTATTAACCAGCGAGCGTTCGGTTTGAGGAAATTGTTTTAACGCCCTATGAACGATGAGCTGCCGGAGTAATGGTTATTGTGCAGTTACCTGTTACCTGCTTAGCGGTTATCCACAGATAATCATAACAACACTTTTTAAATACACATAATCATTCTTAAACACGAGTACAGCATTATCTTTTGCTTTTCTTGTTAAGATCAATATTAACTACTTTTAAAATCATACCTTGCGATTATATTTGAATATCATTTTTTCAGAATAAATAAATAATGAATAAAACAAATGCAAATAAACAGGAAACAAAAATTCTAAATTACAGTGTAAATGGGAGAAATAAAAATCATCTTATTGTATCTCCCATTATTAGAAGTTTATTTACTCTTCTTTATATATTTTTGTTACCTTTATATATTTTCAAAAAATGCATACTCCCTCAATTTATTTTTTAAATTATATACTACAAATTTGACAAGTACATTTGTCAAATACTGTGAACGTAGGAATCTTTTTTTACTACTATTTCACTCATAAATTTATAAACCAGTTCAAATTCAAGATTCTACCTATTTACCAAGATTTATTTCGACGAAATACTGTCAAAATTAAAATTAACATCATTTAAGTCAATAAGACGCTACCGTGAATATTTTTTAATGTGAAACTTGGGATTTATCATTTTCATGATACAACTTGATATTAGATTGACATCAATGTATTCAGTGATTCTGTCAGACAATTTGCTCTGGAGAAGCAAGAACAAATGAACCCAAATCTTTGAAAACAGTACAATTTTTAAGTGATGGATTTTGGAGAACCTAGGATACGCATATCAAAGGTGACACACCAACACATTCTGGATGACACGCTTTGTTTACGGACAATCTTGAGCTTGAGTACGAAATACCAATTTTCAACTGAAGATTTAGCAAATATTATTTAACAACAAAAAGGTCACCAATGTAAAACTTATTTATTTTCCCTTTATTAATAAATAAACACCTCGAATATAGAACTCTTTGTTACTAAGGCAAGACTGCAAATTTTACAAAATTATATTTGTAGATGTGACATAATAACCGAGTTCTTCATAAGCTACGTTCTTTCATAATTGTTATTTAAGACAAATCAAATTTAAAAATAATTGCAACACACCGAGAGAGAAGGGGGGGGGGTGTCTAAATTTACTACGGGGGTGCATTGCCCCTCCGGAAATACACTTGCAAGAAACACTGAATGTATTTGCTAGTCTTATTTAAAATGAAACATGAATGAATTTGAAATTTGTATTTTGGGTTATAAAAGTTTCTGACAGGCCTACACCAAGTGCAAAAGTAGTAGATGAGAAAATGATTTTTAATTTGTGGATCTAAAAATAAAATAATTAAATATAACACGAGTTCCACAAAGTTTACTGTCTAAGGTGGAATGTATGTATAGTATACATCTAAGGCTATGCAAATATGATATCACTGAATTTAGAATAAAACCCTATCGAATAAGTAAATAAAAAATATTTGTTCCCATTTAAAATAACAAAATTGGTCCTCAATGTTTGAGAACCACTGGTTGAAAAATACTTATATACTCATGGAAATCTTGTAAATAGAAATTGTTTGCCAATTTAATTGATTTTGTACCTCTTATGGTTCTCTAAATAGCAATTGTATACCATTTAAAATTTACTCCTACATAGGTACTATATTGAAAACTTACAAATATTTTTTTTTACCAATTTTATTTTTAAATTGTTTTAAATTTTTTATTCCAAAATGTAAATTTTAAATCAAAATTTGATTTCGAGCAATTTATTACCTATTTTAAATTTTCATAACACTTTCCAAACCAAAATTAAATTTAATCCTTTACAGCATGATGAGAGTAATATTCAATTCTAGTAATTAAAATGAAATTTTTGGTGAGTTCATTAATTAATGGTTAGTGATAAACCATCCAGTATCACGAACCAATATTTAATATTGTAACGCTACTGGAAACAACGGTTATTATTTTATATGGGTAGAAGAGTATAAATTAATGATGTCAATAATCGTTTTATCATGTCCGTTAATAAATTATTATATAATTATCAATTATAATTACAATAATTACAAGTATTTTACTATTTGAATACATAAAAATTGAAATGATGGTTTATTGGTATTTCACAATAGAGAAATTTATTATGCAGTTATGTTCAATATTTGCAAAACATACTTACTAATTAAATATTTTTGTGTGTGTATATTCTAATTGCAGTAATAAATAATTTTATTTATTATTTTCAGAAATGATCGACGATATCAGAATAAATCAAAAGCGAGCTACATTAGTATGGTAAGAATGTTCTGTTATGTATGGTTATTAAAAAATTGTATTGATCTTAAAATAAAAATAATTCGATACATTTATCAAATATAACAATTAATTGTGAATGAACATATTTATCAAAAAATAATTGACCTATTTTATATTATGTAAAAGGATAATTTTGAATATATAAATTCATGTTTAATTCAAATTTATGAAGATCAATTAAATAATTAATACAACTTTATATTTATTTCAAATTTACATGAATTGGGTCCCCAATTCGAATCCTTGTTTAAACTTACTATAAACACGTTGGGTAATAAATTATAGTCTAATAATCAAACTTATACAATTAAAATAAAAATCTTGTATATAGGCATTTTTTCCTCTATTTATTATTATCAAAATTTCAATTTCTAATATATTCTTTAGTTAGTTGGCTTACTTACTTTTTAGGATCAAAAGTCTTTTGCATCCTGGATGTAAAATTCTTTTTTATACTCTGACAATAAAATCTGTTGATTCGCGTTATCTATGCAACTTAGGAATGTCAGCTTCCCACGTCTCACCCAGATTAACGTGCGGGAAATTTTGGAAAAATCACTCCTATTTCTACAGCATTTATTAAAAACTATTTTTACAATAAAAAAATATAATGTCTCGAACATTCTTTTACCTAATAATTATAAAATAATGGATTTGTGGATTATGAATGAAATTTAATTTAGAAAATGTAAATTTACTGCATTTGATATTCAATGTTGCAAAAACTGCTATCATGTTTTTTGTACAAAAAGAAAACTAATTATTTATATTACGATTTTCATACAAAAAATTTTGTACAAACCTCTGGCGTGAACTTTTTTTCCGGATTCGTTCTATTGCAGCATTTGCAAGCTCGTGCCATAAACTACTTATCCGGGAAAATGGCCCTTACTTTATATATAAATAACCATTTTACCCACATGTACTGCCATATTATAATTTGAAATTATAAAACTTAATTGTAGCTTTTGAAGTATGTAAGCATATACACGATACACCTATTGCATCCAGCAATTTGTTTGGTAAAATAAAAACTCTCAATTTAATCAGATCTATCACTTTAATGTCTTCGTAGTTTTCTGTCCTCATTATAATACTATTGAACAACGAAGTATTGAAATATTTCACTTTAAAATTGATATAATTTAAAACAATTGCTTGATTTCTGCTATCAACTAGTTGTCAATTGTCAAAAAATATCTGTGCTGGCACCATGCCATATTGACATTGTCATTGCATTGACAAGTACAAAGTGATAATGTCTTATCAAGAATTTTGTATGTCGAAATAAACAATGGCAATGTCTGGTATCCATATCTAGACATTAACAAGCATTAGGGATATAGGGATAGGGGATTGGTGCAGTAAAGGAAAATTGTCAATCTCAATACGGCGTGGTTCTATCACAGGGGTGGGAATCTATAACTTCAGTTGCTATCATTTGGACTTGTTATAATATCAATTGCAAATATAAACTACAAATTATACTTGCTATTCCATAACAGTAATGGTTATTTATGGTTAATGCGTAATTACATATACTCGTACATATACCTATAAAGAACACTCTACAAGTCTACATCTACACTGAGGAGGAAATGTTTAAATTTCGGCCATGGTGGCATTTGACAGTTTACGTTTGTAATTGTTATTTTAACAAGTGCAGTTGATATTGTAGGCCGTATTTATTTGGTACCTTTAGAATCAACCTTGAAGTGATCCAGAATTAATTCGTTTTACTTCCAAATGAATTATTCCATTTTAAGTTAGTAGTTATAAAAATTAGCGGTGAATTTAAAATAATGTCATACGTTTTATTTGAATATAAAACTTAATTACGAACAAAATAAACTGCCGTGCTGTCATAGGACACAAGGAACACAAGTTGGTAGAAAGATATAGCAAATGAGTTCAACCTAGATCACATAGAATAGGTTTATACAGAAGCGACAGTAAGACAGAGAAACGAAAATTAGAGAGAGATGAAGAATGTGCACAAATTTAAAGAGCCCATTGTTTAAAATCGGAAAGTTTCCTCACATCTTAGAGAGAGATAGGGGAAGAGCACAAATTTAAATGTCTACACAATGATTCAAGGTCATAGAACTGTATAGGGGAACATGAAAGGTACCGACACGGAGTGTCGCTTCTGTATGTAACTATTCTGTGCCTAGGTTGAATCTACAATCTACCAAACCTTCAGAATAGCTGTGTCCTATCAGTTCGGGAACTGTTCCGGGTTATTTAATTGTGCCAAGTAAACAAAACTAACCAACCAGTTATTTTAAAAGTCCTAAATAAATATGGCCATAATTGTTATGAGTTATAAAATCCACCCCTGATTTGATAAACGTTAAAAATTTATCTTCGCATTTTTACTACTTTTAGGGTATAGTTTTCGAAAAATTGTTGATAATCGATTGCAAAATGCTTTTGCATTCTGGAATGATGTTTTTTTGCTCGTTGTGTTCGCAAAAAAATTCATTCTCGACTGCAAAAGTACCATTTCGCAATCTAGAATCAAAAATAACTATTTTAAACAGTGATTAGTGGAGTTGGGAGTATGTATAGAAATGAAGCACATGATACTTGACTGACTTTTAATTCAGCTCACGTCGTCGACGTCACCTTCAATCACGTGGGAATAATTATAATCACGCTTGCTCACAAGTCACAAACGACCGAACTGGGAAAAACTCAGAATCACGTCGACGAGTCAAGTTTGTGTCCCGATTAAGTAAATATGTTTATTTCTTAATTCCTAAGTTCTTTTCTAATATAAAATTTATAATCCATATTCTTCTATACAGTAAACTATATACTGTGAATATCAGCAACGTAAATTTGTCAACATTCAATTTTACGCACGGTCTCGTCAAAAAAAATGTATACACATACACTACAAACTGGCAAAGTCACTGTTAAAAATAATGTTAAACATGGATAGAAGATCGTCCTGTCGATCTGTCTTTATAACAACCAAATTTTAACTTTGTCCTGTATATTCATCTTGCAAAGTTTGATGTATATTAAACAAAATCAGAATATCTTAATTATGATAAGTGATTTTAATAGCTACAATACTAGAGGAAAGCATAATATTAAATCTACATTGCAAATTGAGTGTCTGTAGACAATAAAACAGTGTCTGCCAAATTGTGTACTGCGGCGCAGCAGTGTTGTAGCATTCTAGATGTACCGCGAAAGAATTAAAAATACAAATAATTTTTCATCACTTGATTAACAATTTATAACTATACATGCTATTATTATTAGCATAAAAAATAATATATTTAAAAAACGATACAGTTCACAAAGGTTCTTTTGTGTATGGTATTCTTTAAAAATGACGTTCCTTATTTCAATACAATACTTGTACAATATGTCGTTCTCGTATTTTTACAAATTAAATTAAAGAGATTTTGTCTTATCTTGTATTTGGTACATAGGTATGTACTAACAGCCTCAGAATAACGATAGTAAAATAATAATTATATCTTCAAAAGGAAGAAAAATCAAGTAACATACAAAATAAAACTATTAACCAACAAACAAAAAATAGGCAAGTGAAACTGTTCCGAACAGACCCAAAAGCGCCAGACACGATACGAACACTAGTTTCGTCCAATTATTGGCCGAAACCGAAACTGCGATCAAAACCAGCATTTTTGACGAAACTTGTTAAAACCGAAACTTCGGTCGGACACTAGTTTATATATAATTCCCATTTTTTCAACATCAACAGATATCTTCCTATAAGAATATTTAAACTTGTTTGTAAAGATTTTAACAACTGTTTAGCTATCGAAACTCGATACTCGTTTTTATTGTTTCGCAATCTTTCATTTACCCATGTAAATGAATAATAAGTTTTGGTGATATGTATGTAATAATTTTATTTTTATTTTTACTTTTGTCTGTAATAAACACTAAATTTTGTACACAAGGTCCGTCCGTATTACTTGATGTTGGTTTAATTAGTGCAAAATCCATAGAAAACCATATTTCATACTTACAAAGAAATGTATTTATCTTTAGATGAGCTTTTACTGCTTTGTACTGTTCCGTTTCCTTCTTTTCTCCTTAAAGACGACAATCTTGATATTTCCTGTAATACTGCACAATGAAAAAATACGATGGCACTATTTTCTCTGATATCTGCGGGCAATAAATATATCCCAAGAGAGCTGTGATTTGATAAAGTTTGGTTTCCGACTGAAACTTATAATCCTATTACAACTTAAAGACCTTATTTAATACGTGCATAAAGCAAAAATCCTCCGCGGGTTCCTAACTCTTTCAACTCTTTTGTTTTACATTTTTTGTTTTCAAGCGGAAAATAATTTGTTTCTTTAAATTTGAATAACATTTTGTGTATGGTATTCACTTTGATTGAAATAAATTAAGTCTTTTATGTAAATTTTTATTCATTAATTAAAAAATCAATGGTAATTTGCATAGAAATTTCTAGTTTTAATCTAAGGGATGTGGCGCCGTTAACAAAACGCTTTTTGTGTTTTTATGCTTCAGTTTTTAATTAATCAAGATTTCGCTCAATCTGTTTCGTTTTATTCCAGTTTTTATTGGTGAAATTATTCTAAAATTCGAACGGTGGCGTTTAAACATCATTTCCGCGGTTGTTTGGAATATGGAATTGTTTGTAATGTTTCCATTTTGTGGTGTTTTAATGCATGTGTTCAGACGTGATGGATTGAATGTGCATGTTATTTTATTAGATGGGTTTATCATCATTTTATTGTCAGATGCATTTTGGATGATTAATCTGTTTTAAAGCTGGAAACAAAGAGAATTTAAATTAATAATTTGTTCACGATTTTCAATTACTCACGAAATGTTTTTTTGGGGGATTAAAATAGATGGAACATCCAGAATGGAACAATTAGCATTAATAAAAAAATGTACATGGGCATTGTAATGGAATAAAACGCGGAGCCATACAGACTATCATATTGTTGATGTTTTGTGTGGGATTGTTAAATAGCGGCTGCGTAATCACTAATTAGACGGGTGATTGTCGGGAAATTACAAATGTATTTAAAATATTACCAGCGGGCTCACCGATCCAAATTCAATGAAAAGATAATGTCAATATTTACGCCGATGTATCGCCAAATTGATAAAGTGATTTACGCAACAATTTAATAATAACAATTTCACATATTATATTCGTTACTCGATGAATAATTATAACGAAAACACTAATCCATGTTATACATGTAAATCCAATATGTCTAGACCGTAGAATATATACATATAATATTTTTATGTACTATAGATGCGAAACTGCAATATCATTACAGTCGGTGTTTGCTCAGATAACCTGACAACATTTGTTAGTTTTGTTTCAATTCCATGGCTATCGCTATTTTTGTGATGATTTTCGTTATTTTCATACCTAATTCCTGAGGATTCAAGCCACGTAAAATTAATTATGTTTATTGATTCAGATGCAGAATTGTAAGGTCTACAACCTTTATTTGAAGTTTTTTTGCATAAAATATTTAGGGCAGGAAATTACGAAAATATAATTTTGCATGTTAAATCCCTATGTTCGGGTGTTCGAGTCAACACCCTGTATATGGAATGTCACGTACTAATTTTGTGGTGAAATATTAATGGAATTTGAGGCTGTACAGGCCAAGTTGGTTTCTAAAAATTGAAAATATTTATATGAAAAGGAATCTGAATAGTTTTGTGAGTACTAAATACTTACTTAATCGAAATTAAAATATATTCTATTGTTTGACATTTAATCATTAACCATAATTTTAATTTGTTTGAGTAACTATTGCTTAGCAACTTTATACGCCCTCGGGCGATAGAAACCAAATTACACCCGCATTTGAGGGCGTATAAACAAGTTTAGGATTCCAAAATGAAATAAATAATTTTATATAATACTTACCTATATCTTACGTATAGAGGGCCGAAAAAGATGGTTTACGTCTACGAACAAAACTTTATTGCATGGGAGTAACTCTACTTCGGTACCCTAACCCCTTCCCCCTTGGATGCACTACTGATAGAAGCTAATAAAACTTTGGTTTTGGTAAATCGAAGGATATATATGAAAACGAATACAAGGTATTACAAATTTTGGATAAATGTTTGATATTTTCTTTATCGCCCACTGGGCGCTTTTCTCTACTTTACCGCCCAAGGACGTAAAATAAAAATTTCCGCCATGATAAACAAATTGTACATACGGTACAGTCACAGAATAGGTTTATACAGAAGCGGCAGTAAGACAGAGAAATGAAAATTAGAGAGAGACGGACACTGTACACAAATTTAAAGGGCTCATTGTTCAAAATCGGAAAGTTCCCTCACATCTTAGAGAGAGATAGGGGAAGAGCACAAATTTAAAGGTCTACACAATGCTTCAAGGTCATAGAACTGGATAGGGGAACATGAAAGGTACCGACACGGAGTGTCGCTTCTGTATGTAACTATTCTGTGGTACGGTTGTACTTAAATAAACTTATTACTTTAGAACCAGATTAATTATAGTCGAAATTTTTAAGCAGTAGAGAGACGTCATAGACCTGAAAAAAACGTTACAAAACGAAATAAAACTTGTAGAAATTTTCGAAAGATGTTTTTATTTAGAAAACCGATTAGTAAAAATAGGTATCATAAAAAAATTACTTATTTATTATATTTACTATTATTTCAAACTGAAATATAAGATATTTAATGACATTTCAATTTATTTATAATAATTGCAGTGTATTTTTTTTAACACACGTTGGCTACGACTCAAATAAAATATGTTTACATATATTTGTTTCTTGTCACGCCGATTGATTGAGTTGTCAAATAATATAATATAAAATCTTTGTTTGTTCGTCTAAGTTGTATTGTTCCTTATAATTGTTCGTATTCGTGTTCTTTGTTTCTTGTTATACGTTTATTTTATTAGCGTAAGTAATAATGCCTAAAGCATTATCGAAGCAGTCGCATGTGCTAACTGCAAATGCGTCTACATATTTTGAAAAAGAACTGACAGTGGACCATTACTGCCGATAAAAGTAGTTCGAGAGGTATGTTATCATTTTATTTGTTGTTATTAAATTTGGCATTGCCATATGCAACACGCAACACATTTTCTAAACTAATGCACATATAAACTTTGTAATTCGTGACGTCATAATCTAGTTACAAATATTGATGACGTCTCTCTACTGCTTAAAAATTTCGACTATATTACATGTACTTAGTACATAATTAATTACAATAATTACATCAACTCTATATCCAAAATCATCAATCAAAATTTATCCCTACACATTTGCTAAAAACAAGTGGTTAAAATGGCGTTGTTTGACCAAGTCATCCACTTGGTATTAGACTGGCTGATGTTCCTTGTTCTCGTTGCTAACAGCCCCGCTCCCACCCACGCGGCTATAAATCTTGAGGAAATCATGAGCGGAAGCGGGTGGGGACGGCACGCGTGTGGCTCGCCCGTCATTAATGCGTGATAAAGGGCTGCGGCCCTCGGACACGTGGGTGATTACCCGAGGGTGGAGCAAGGGTTAGGGTGGGAATTAGGTTATGGGGAATACGAGTATATAGTTTTATAGGCATGGATTACTGGCCTTATAATAAAATTCATTATTGTTGTATAATTTGTTGGATATACTTCTATTGAATAATTCGAACTGAACGCATACAAATAAAAATATGGGATGGGATTCTATATCTTCGGTTCCTATCATTTGGACTTGTTCTGATATCAATTGCAAATAACAACTACAAAGTATACTTGTTATTCTATAACAGTAATGGTTATGTATATATGGTTGATACGTACTTATATATACTCAAACATATATAAACGAACACTCTACAAGTCTGCACTGATTTGGTAATGTCTTAAATTCACTGCAAATTTGAATTTCCGCCATGGTGACATTTGAGATTTGACGTTTGCAATTGATATTTAACAAGTGCAGTTGTTATTTATAGTTGTTATGAGTTATAGAATCTGTCCAACACATTACCTCCCGCCACTGTAGTAATACATTTTATACCTAAAATTTCCTTTATAAAATTTGTATGACCAAAAAAAATACAGCTATGTTTAGCGTTACTAAAACCGGAACTTACCTTGATTCACGCATGTAAATATATTCCTTATATATTTTTTCCACCGTATTTAATTTTACAATAAAGCTACTTTACATTTCCTTATTTTATCTATTAAACTTACTTAAATCAAATTTGACATCATACGTCATTCGTACACGATAACTCCAATACGATACATGTAAAAAATATAATATTTGGTATTTAAGAGTTCTATTCTAATATGATGAACTGATTAGATTTTGACTACAATTGGTTAACCGGAAGTAGTACTTTACTTGAAGCTTTAAATCGTTTTTCCCAAAAAATACCTCTAAATACCATATTTTCGCAAATTGCGTTATTATAAATTCAAAGATTTTTTAATTTTCTACCGATCTGCATAATTACGTTTATATATGACTTCCAGCTAGACAGAAAAAAAATATATAAATTATAATAATTTTACATATCGTTTAGGCCGAGGAATTTCGATAAAACAGAAGAGTTATTCATATGTTCACAAAATTTGACATATGATGTCAAATTTGATGTAAGTAAGTGTAAAAGATAAAATAAGTAAAAAATGAAGTAATTTTATTGTAAAATTTAAAAAGATGGAAGAAATATATTAGGAATGTATTTGCTTGCGTGAATCAAAGTTCATTTCCGGTTTTAGTAACGTCAAAAATAGCTGTCATATCGGTCATACTAAATTTATGAAGGAAATTTTAGGTATGAAATAAATTTAAAATATTCTGAACTGCAATAATAAACTAATTTTAAAACTACAAATTAAATGTATTGAAAAACTTATACAGGATGGCCCAGCGAAAATTATCAGCGCAGTTTTTGGCCCCTTAACATCAATTTTGCAAAAAACGCTCGAACACGTCAATTTTAGTATAAAGGGGGACACCTGAATGGATTAGTACCAATGGCATAACTTCAACCCTAAAATGGGTGTGGACTGCACCTCAAAAATTTTAAATGGAAAAGGGTGTCAAACATTACACAGTTCGAAAGGCCTTTTAATTCTCTTTTCAACAGTTTTTTTATTTTTCAAATACGATCATTAGTTTCAGAGAAATATCGTTTAAAACAAATTTTATCAGGTGTTCAAAATTGCCATCAAGTAGGCTAAAACAAATGACAGAAACTAAAGTATCAGTGTAATAGGTGTTGAAAATGACTATTTCCAACTTCCATACAATAATAAAGATTTTGCTCAAAATTTTGGAGATACGGTACGTTGCCGTAAATCTTCTAAAAATTCGGGTAGCGTGGCATAAACTTTAGACTTCAAATAACCCCACAAAAAAATCCAACTTACAAATTACTTGTTTATTACAAACAACATGTCGAAAGAATTGTTTATTTAGTTTCTGTCATTTGTTTTAACCTACTTGATGGCAATTTTAAACACCTGATAAAATTTGTTTTAAACGATATTTCTCTAGAACTAATGATCGGATTTGAAAAATAAAAAAACGGTTGAAAAGAGAATTGAAAGGCCTTTCGAACTGTGTCATGTTTGACACCCTTTTCCATTTAAAATTTTTGAGGTGCAGTCCACACCCATTTTAGGGTTGAAGTTATGCCATTGGTACTAATCCATTTAGGTGTCCCCCTTTATATTAAAATTGACGTGTTCGAGCGTTTTTTGCAAAATTAATGTTAGGTGGCCAAAAATTGCGCTGATAATTTTCGCTGGGCCACCCTGTATAGAATATATTACTACAGTGGCGGGAGGTATTGTGTTGGACACACCAGATTTTTTTATTTTGAATCAGGGCAGGTAACCGGTTAAAAAAACCGGTTAATAAAAACCGGTAACCGATATTTTGAACGAAAATTGCGAACTTTAACCGTAATTTTAACCGATATTTTTCAGGCCGAAAATACCGGTAACCGTTAACCAAAATAAAATAAACCGGTTTTAGTGAACATTAACCTTTATTTTAATATCATTTAGCGAGTAAAAATTTTAATATTTTTTGTATACCTATATGTGTTTTCTATTCGTATTTGAACATGAGTCATGACAGTTTTTACAATTAACATTTTATTGGAGAGTCATAAATGTAGGTAGTCTCTTTGGCCGTTAAGGTTAAAAAGTCCCAAATAAATACGGCCTTTGTCAATACAGGCAAGTTTAAAATTGAAAAGTGACCTGCGTTTTTCTGAAGATATTACGAGAATTTTTGTGAATATTCATTAATTAAATTTCCTTTTTTTAATTGTTATATTTTTCTCAGATGGTAATTTTTTTATTATTTTTTAAATTAATTATTCTGTAATTTTTTTTAATCAAATTTTTATAATTAATTTGTTTTACTTAATTTTAATTATTTTTTTAACCGATATATTAACCGGTTTAAACCGGTTTCCAATTTTCAAAAACCGGTTTTCGAACTAAAACCGTTATTATTATAACGTTCTCTATAAGGGTTAACCATTAACCAGTATTTTCTTCGGTTACATGCCCTCTCTTGAATACACTAAAATAAAAATTGTCTGTTTTAATATTTAATGTGATGTGGGCTCTCCATAAAAGACGTTAATGTTCGTCGTAGTTATTTGTGTTAATTTGGTAACAATTCGATTGAAGCGTTGATTGAGAAAATATTTATTTAAAATTATATTTTTCAATCAACGGTGGAACTCTTCAGTGGATAGGAAAGCTGATGATAGCTGATAACTTCGAACTTCAATCTTGGAAGACAGGCTCAACGTTTTGACTTTACTCAGCAGAGAAAGTGATATTTTAAGGCAAATAAATTATAAAGTTATTATTATTATTACTACTCATTAGTATTTAATGTAAACACAAACCGAATAGCCAATAAGATTATTTGATATTTTCATTTCTAAGTCTGATTATTTAAATGCTGTACTACTCATTACTGAAATAAAGATTACAACGGAAATATACGCTTTAACCATCCCCGAATCCATTTTGATTAGTTTTTGCGTGACGTCTGTACGTACATATGTATGTATCTCGCATAACTCAAAAATGATACAATAACATGTATGTAGGATTGCTGTAAATTATGTACCTATTTCTCTTTTTTTGCAATCAGCAGTGCTCACTCAAAAACTCGTATAATATTGAAATTTTGACTGTGGGACTGCTATAATATCTAGTTGTGCACCCCTCTTTTTTTATATGAATCGGCAGTGCCAAGAGGGTACATTGCTCGAAGGGTTTTCTTGAACTTGATTTTTTCGCATAAATTAAAAACGATTTCACTTTCAAATGAAATAATTTTTAAAAGGACAGAAAAAATATGCGTCATTTAATAAAATTACAAAGAATTCTTGTAATGTCCACATCAGAATTTTTTATCTTGCATTTTCCTAGGGATCTACAGATCCCAAATAGGGCTCAGGAAGATATGTAACTACCATTAACAAACAGGTTCAAAATAAAAATTTCATCTTCCTGATGACATCCCACACATTGTTTTTTTTCGGGAGCTCTCCTGATGATATCATTTCTTAAGAACGGCTCAGTCATGTCAGTTATATTCATCAGCAATAAATGTAATTAGAATTCTAAAATGCTAAAGCATTAAAATTTAAATATAATATTATTAAATATAAACTTTGTATAATTCTACTAGAAATATAGTCAATTGATTTAACTAAGTAGCAGTAGGCTGTGTCTTTAGGGTACTATTATTATTGAAAAGCGAAAAGTATCTCTAGTATTGAAGATAACTTTGAGCTCCATATGAATATTGAAAGTTAGTATGAATTTCTCGAAAAGTATACAAGCTAAAAAATAGGCATTTAGAAGATCGTTGATAATTCATAAAGTGTCTGTAGAACGTGCAAATTAAAAACAAAAAGGAATTTGACCACTGATTTTGGTCTAATTTCTTTTTGTTTTTGATCTATGCATTTTTTCGGAAAATCAAATATATAATTAAAATGGTCAACTAGGTACGACGTCTTTGTCTTAATTTTATACCTTTTACGGTTTTCGAGATTCCAATGGTTGGGCCCGAAAAATAGGTATTCTCAAGCTTGGACTTATGCATGAGCAAACTAAGCACGTGCTTAGGACCTCCGCTAAACATGGGCACCCGAGAATTTCTATAAAATATTTTCTTCCGCAGATATATACAAATTGTTTTGTTACTTAGATTATTTTAATAAACAATTATTCAAAATATATCTTTGAAAGATCATCGTCTGATGTAAATTTTCCGTTTAGATTCAATTACGTTGCTGTGCATAGAAGCTGATATCTTGCGAAAAATTAGTACACACAGATTTATTCTGATTATGATTCTTTATGAAAAATTTATTTATATTTATAGTATACATATTTTCATTATTTAATGTAGGTAAATCGATGTCGATTATTTTTTATTCGAAAATAACAACTGCAAAAAAAATCCATGTTTTTAGAAAGGAGTTCATTATAGGACAAAAGCAAGATTTAAACCGATCCCATCACAATTTGTAAAAAATTCCTGTAGTCATCAATAAAAATAGATATCATATAAACTACTGCAAACACGCTAAGCCAATAAAAATACACAATAATGGGATTAGCTAGAATAAAAGGTGTAACTTTTTATGTATGCGGTTTATTTTTTTACGTGAAACTAAATTGATGTTTTTGTCTTAAATTAATTAATTAGCAATGCAATTGCTACAACAGTCACCATTGTGTGAGTAGTAAGTGTTTGGTAAATGGTTGTTAAACGTAGAACAAAATTAAAAAGTACAAACTTTGAAAATATACATGACGTTGTTAATTAAATAAACTTTTAAATAAGGCTACCGTTAATTACATACTGTCAAAAATTTTAATTTTATTTTATTGGAAACGTAAGAAGGTTTATTAAAACAACTATTTTTGATTTATTATTCATATTATATTCGTCTTGTATGATTATGATTATGTTAGTTGTTGAAAATTCACATTCGTTTTATTTTTTTAGTTTAGTACAAATGTCACTATTTTTTTTAATAAAACAAGTTAGTTTTTTATACAGGGTGAACACGAACCTAATGTCATAAATTTAAGGGTATATAGTATTTAATATGTAGATTACGAAACAGAAAGAATTTTTTGAAAATTCGCCTATTTAAGGGTAGTTTTCATGAAGCTCACATTTTTGGTACCACTGGATCACTGGCAACACATAATATTTTATAAATAAAAACACAATTAAATACTTAAAACTAATTTACGTAATGTTGAAGGGTAATCAAAACTTCATTATTTTTAATAATATTTATTTATTTATTTTGAGAGTTCATTGCCCCAAAAAACGGTAAATATTAACATTTCACTGGCTTATTTTTATTAAAAAAAGAACGAAGAAAAACAGAAAGGATTAAATATTAAACTAATAAATAGTAGTAATACTAGTAACTTACATTTTCTTGTATCAAAACAAAGAATAAATACAAAAATTCATAAATACTGTTCAAAATTATCACCTCTCACAGCTACACACAGTGCACTACGTTGAATTAGTGACACACTACATGGCAAGTGCATATGATTTTGTTGTTGAATAATTTGTACACTATTTTGGATCCGTATCCTCAATTCTTCAATATTTTCTGGCGGGCTTTGATTATCATAAACTAGGGACTTTAAATGACCCAATAGATAGAAGTCCAAGGGATTGAGATAAGTTGATCTTTGTGGCCAATGCACAGGACCTCCACGGCCAATCCACCTGTTTCCGTAGATATTATTTAAATGATGACGCACATTTCACCATCATGCAGAAACCATGATTTTGGACGAACATTTAATGGAACATTTTTAAATAATACTGGAAGGATATTTTTCAAAAAATCCAAATACTGGTTACCATTTAATCTGTGGGGGAGTATGTACGGGCCAAGTAAATTACCATTTAAGATTCCACCCCAAACATTTAAAGAAAATTTATGTTGCAAACTATTTCTCACAACAACATGTGGATTTCCTTGGGCCCATTAATGCGAGTTGTGGAAATTATAAACACAGGCACGTGTGAAAATTGCTTTATAACTAAATAATATTGAAGAGGTAAAATTCACATTTGTAGCATTTTGTCCGAAAATCCATTGACAAAATGTCATTCTAGTGTGGTGATCAGTAGGCATTAACCCTTGGATTTGTTGAAAATGATATGGATGATAATCATTTTTATGCAAAATGTTTACAACAGCCGCCTGAGATATTTCTCCCACAACACGAGATATTTTTCTGGTACTAATTGTTGGGTCGGCATGCACTAGGTCTAGGACTTCATCCTCCATGTCATGGCGTAATCTGCGACCGCCGCCACGTCCAGAATTCCTTTTTAAATTTCCCGTGTCGCGAAGACGTTGTGTCACAGTGATAAACATCCTGCGATCAGGATGGCGTCTTCGAGGATATCGTTTGGCATACAATTCTGCTGCTAATACCGCGTTTTGTCTCACTTCACCATAAATTAACAACATATCCACTAACTCAGAATTAGAATATATTTTTTTAAGAACAAGAACACTGCCAAAATGACCTACATCAATACTTTCAAAAATAATACTAAAATATTTTATGTATTACACAATTACGTTCGTCAAATATTATATTTAATTAAGTAGAATCTTATACAACTAATTTTGAATGTACTTTTGTTAACCATATTTTTAATGAAATATTAATTAAAACAGCAGTAAAAAAAAGTTTTGCTAAGAAAAGACGAATTTTCATTTTTCGAATTTTCAAAAAATTCTTTCTGTTTCGTAATCTACACATTAAATACTATATACCCTTAAATTTATGACATTAGGTTCGTGTTCACCCTGTATATATGTATATATCCATGTAAACCGAACATGTTTCTGACATAAAAACCTACAGTGTATAAAATTTTAAATAGTAGGTAATAATGTTTCTTTAATAAATTAAAATCGCCGCAAAAAATCTTGTGTATTACACGCCCATAGAAACTCTTTTGCAAGATCTTGCTTTCAGCTCGGCCTGTCAAAATAAGCTCGCTCTCGCAAAAGTTTAGTTTCTGAACTAGTGATACAAATAACTAATTATAGTGTAATACATGAAATTTTTTTTTCCAATGTCGTAAAAGTCACATCTTTTTTGACTTGATTGATAAGCTTGTAGTTTAATTTCTTTTACGCTGTCGGCAATAAAAGTAAAATAAATAAGGATTCATAGAAACTATGTCGAATTAGTCAATAAGAAATAACTTGTAAAATAGGGGACCGATGTACCCTGAATTTATTTTTCAACAAATAAATATTTATGTTTTCGTTTTTTTATAAATTTCTGTTTTTTTACATACATAATTTCTCTGATTTAAAATATTAATTTTATTGTCGCCGAATATCACATTCAGTAAGTTGCATGTAACGTTCGAATTTTCAAGTTCCTTGACTGATGTATGCGATTTTCACTGTATGTATAAGACACTATAATCTATAACAAAGCGTATACTAGTAAATAAATAAATACTTGTTAGTCTTGTATTTTTAATATAATAAATTATTTAAAATACATTTGTTTCACAGTAGGACAGAAATTTCTTGCCGCATAAAGTGATGTTTTCAATATTATTTTGATAGTTCATATTTAAAAATAAATATCAGAAAATGGAATATTATATTAACCATAATATTACTTAAACTTGATGAACATTGTTATCCAATATGAATTTTTTAAACAGCCGTAGTTTTGGAATACCCTAATTGTAATCTTGTGATTCAAATCATTGCAGGGAACCAGAAGGGGGATTGATGACATCATCTTGTCGGGTGAAATCGTGTAATTTCGGAAGTAAGTAAATGTCAAAACTAACAGTATTATTATATACAAATATAATAATGGATGAAACTTACGAAAAGAGTTGTAGAGTAAACTACCGAAACTACCAACCCACATCCCACAATGAAGCACAAATTTTTGACGCCAAAATCACCCATAAATGGCATCAATGACATAATATTTAAATTTGTTAAATATTTGAAAAAAATCCGTATTTCTACTTCATTTTTGCTGTTGGCTAGACGCAATATAGCATATACCACTACGTACGATAAGGAGATGTCGAATAAGTGTCATCTATGCTATGTGTATACGACAAAAATGCAACATAAAAGTTTAATAATTCTTGCAACACAAATTGATATGAAGACCAACAGCGGAAAATATACTGTAAATATGAAATAATAAATTTCAATATTGACGAAAAAAATAATTTTTTACTTTCAGATCTGACGTTTATTCGAGCATCGAGCTTATTCAAGTATATAATTATTTATGGTATATTTTTAGGCCAGGGTACTTTTCTCAAGTGACATATAATTGATACACGTGTGCCATAAACAATTTTGTAACACCTGTTTTTTAAATGATTTAAAATGTACATGATTTTTTTTATTTGACATTACAAATGACAAAAAAAATAATACACAAGTAATGCACAGTTAATAAAGTAATAAAAACAATAAACATATTATTCACTAGTCAACTAATTTCTTTATCTCATAATCTATAACTCACTAGTGAGATAAAGAAATTAGTTGACTAGTGAATAATATGTTTATTGTTTTTATTACTTATTTATATATTATATTTTAATTATCTAAAATAATCTATAACTCACTAGTTTTAGATAATTAAAATCATCATGGTTGTAGCATTATAATTATGTATAATAAATTTTTTTAAGGAATGACGAGACGTCATTGATGTAAAAAAAATTGTAAAAATAACCCACTGATATTTATATTTAAAAAAACAAGAAGAAAAAAATGTTACTATAAAAATATACATATTAATGATATTTCCAATTATTTTAAAATAAAAATATTTTTAATAAAATGTTAATTTATTGAAAATAATTACAGTGCAACACAAGGTTGGCTACAACTGGACTAGATTATGTAAGTGATTTGTATGTCAGGCCGATAGTAGAACAGTGAAATTATTTATATAATATTTGTAGTTATTGTTGCTATTGTTCGATGTCATATTAAAAGCTGTTTAAGAGGTATGTTATAGTTTTCATTTTAGTTATTAAAATTTAAATCAATTTTTTATTTTTAGAGAGCAGCTGATTTAGAATAAATTAATGCACATATAAACGTTGTACTTCCTGACGTCATAGTGTATTTACAAATGTTGATAACGTCCATCCTTAATAATTTTGCTATAGGTATAGGATTTTTGATAAAAATTATAATTTCACCTAAACAATGTAGAAATATATCTTAAAAGTTACAATTTGTTAAAAATGGTCTGGTAATGTATGTACTCGTTAAATAAATATTTTAACAATAAGTTTTGTTTGAATTTATTTTATTTAATAAGAAGACAAAGGGAAAATTAGTAAAACTTTCCAGAACTCGTTAGTAATTAAAGAAATTAATAACTTATAAAGTGAGCTCGTTTCCCCCTGAACATTTTATCTTATTTTGATTAATTATTAAAATTAATTAACATAGAATCCCACAAGTACGGACAACCCAAACAAAGTTAGAAGCCAATTTACATACTGGCCGCAATGCGATAACCTTAAAAACCTAGAATACCGAGCCAAACAAATAAACAAGAGCGCATCGGCAGCTGTGTACACGGCTACGTCACGAACCACGAAAACAAAATCTCTCGATACCATTTCCGAATTGTTGTGAAAGCGGAGCCGTGCGTTAGACAAGGACGGAGCGTTGGTTGCCTGGTCGGGTAAGAGATGGTGGCGGCGGCAAGCGCCAGGTGATGTCCGAATAACACCTGCCATTTTTTATTGCGTTTCCCAGGCAGAAAGTGGCCGCTGGTGCCTGCATCGGCTGTCGACTGTCTTTGTTGAGGACCTCAACTCTTTACTTCAACTTGTAATTTCTTACAGTTTACAGCTGATATTGGAGTTATTTATAGATAGGTAGTTAGTCGCTGTAATACGGGTGGATGATCGTACAGACTAGTACAAAATAAATTAATTAAAGATTTTGATGTATCAATTTATTGAATTAATATTCTGGTATCAAGATTTAATTTTTCTTATTTAAAAAGTTTTATAATAAAAAATGTAGGAGTAACCTAAATTAAATACTCGTAATATCTTTAATTACTAAAAATGACACACAGAATATTAAAATTTTTTCAATGAGTTTTAGATTTTAATAAGATAAAATTAAAAATATAATTTATTCAAAAAGTACATTAAATATTAACGTCGACATTCCCTACCGTAATACTTACACTGTTTTTTGTACGATCAAAATCTTCTACATCAGGAAAAAAAATACAATTACAAGAAATTATAATTCATTTATGGAAAACGAAACTCCATTTTCACTACATTTTCCAAATATTCGTTCATATTTGTTATTTTTAAAAATCTGTTGTGTTTTGGTCTAAGAAAAAATTGCGCAAATAATTCGTTATGTACCATTACTTATCGATGATTTGAAGTAGTAGTAACTGCGTTGTTAATTTAACAGCAACAAATGAATCAATTATTATAAACGTGTATTTTTTTTTGCATGAATTTACTTACCATTTCGTTAGAATAGCAACCAGTAGAAGTAACTTACTGTTCCGGAAACCCAATCAATAAACTTTTTTAATGCCTTACTGATTTTTGTTTTAAATAGTAAAGTAACAGCACAACTAGAAATAATAATATTCAGTTCCGTAATTTATCTGCTTTCAAATAAAAATTGGAATTTGTTTTGTTTATTTAAATACACAACAATTTACCTTGCACTTAAGCATTCATCTGGAGAATTAAGAGTCAATAAAATAAATAAGCAAAATAAAGGTTTGATTCCTAAGCTTTATTTTGCAAGCTCGGTTTCCACACACAGGATGGTGACACGAACACCCGAATATAGGGATTTAATACTCGTATGTAAAATCATATTTCCTACTTCTTAATTTAATTTAAGTAGAAAATATTCAAATAACAGTTGTAGAGCGTAATATTCTGTATCTGAATTAATTTTTACGTGCCTTGTAAGCTCAGAATCAGTTATGAATATAACGTAAATCACCCTAAAAACAACGGTAGCTATGGAATTGAGAAAAAAATGAACAAATGTGTAACAGTTTATCTAGCAAGTTAGCTGCTATTTTTTGAAATTACTGTGAGAGAGAATAATGTTACATAAATAAAATTTGAATTTAAAATATAAAAAAAGTAAATAAAATTGCTATATTTTTTTGCGTAACTCGACAAAACAGTGATTACAAATAATAATAAAAATAAACAGACGCATCTAACTAGACAGGTAAAACGTTAAACATTTGTTATTTATGTCTCAATTCCATGACTACTGTTATTTTAGAGGTGATTTACGTGATTTTCATACTTACTTTAGGAGCTTACAAGGCAAGTAAAATTAATTTTGCTTATTGATTCAGATACAGCATTTTATGCTCTACAACGGGTATTTGAAGCTTTTTTTACTTAAAATAATTGGGGAATTAGGAAATTATGAAAATATGGTTTTACGTGATAAATTCCTATTTTCGGTTATGCGAGACACCATTCTGTATATTTATTTTAAGTTTAAAGATATGTACGTATATTCTATTTCCCACAGTTGATCCTCACGTCATTAATTTTAACCATGTGATTCAAATCGAATGGGTATTCCCCGAAGTAAATATTTGACAAAACTGACAGTATTATACACAAATATAATAATGGATGAAACATGCGAAAAGAGTTGTAGAGTAAAATAACGAAACTACCAGCACATAATGAAGTCAAAATCAGCTTCATGAATGACATTCAAATTTTTAAAATATTTGAAAATATCCGTTAGGTTACACTACTGTTTCTATTTCTCTTTTTTCGTTCGTTAGATACAGAAAGCATACAGTGGCTCACAAAATTATTCGTACACCTAAGTTTTCCATTTAAAAAGTGAAAAAAAAGTACTTTTAAAAATAATATTGACATATTACTGACGGAATCATATTCTCTTATATTCTAGAAATAAAATGCAATAGCCAATTATGAAAAAAGTATTATTTTTCGTAAATTAATTAAAAACAAAATGTATACAAGAAATAGGTACACAAAATTATTCGTACACTTATGAAATCTTACATGTTAGTTTTTACGATACTCAACCTAAAATTATATTTAAATAAAAAATATCTAATTAGAAAAAAGTAATAAAAAAATGGTATAAATTGTACATATAAAGAGTACCTAAAAACTATTTTTAAAAAAATTATGAATATATTAGGGACATTATTTTGAATTGAAAATGTCAAATTCGTTTTGGTTATCAAAATACAAAATATCGAAGTTTTATAAATGACAGCAATACGATAAATAAATATTAAATTCTTATTGATTTTTTTGTATTTTGGCAGACAAAAATAATAAGTATATTCAAACAACATGTTTATGAAAATGACCACAGGTAAATTAATAAAGTTTGATACAATAATTTTGAAACAGCCTAATATATTACATATTTTTTAAAGTAAATTAACTATTGGTAAATCAAATACTATAGTAATCTAATAGATACTAGTTATATTATATTTTATATCAGCACTGTCTAAGGATACGTTATAAATAAAATTGGTGAAATGAATTTTCTAAAATTTGTATTCAAAAATTGTTGTAAATAGTAAGTGGTTTGGAAATGTTATACAAAACCCACGCAATGATGTTATTCATTATTCTAAAGCGACGTTTTCATTCCTCAAATCCCAGATTATTTTTGTTTCAATTAAAGAACAAATTTTACATTTATATAATTCTGTATATTTTTATCCTTTTGTAAAATTCTCATGCAAATAATAACGAGTTTGTAAAACCTTTTAAAAGGTCACAGAGGGTTGTTTGAATGAGAGAGAACCCTAGATATTTTTGTTGGCCACATGATACTAGTAGTTCTAGTCCGTTGCCTAAAAAGTGATACTTCCTTGGCAGGTATGAAGTTTGGAACTACGGCCGTTATTACGGACCGAATTCTCGTAATATATGCGTGCAATGGAGCGCAGAGCAGATGTGCGGTGGTTCTGGTATTAACACCAAACACCGAATGCAGATGTAATGAATTGGACGTACAATTATCGCATTACGTCCATGTAAACATAATTAAACGCCCGTAAAAATGTTATTACAACGGCTAATCAGCTCTGCCCCGCAAACAAAAATGCCAAATCGATTTCACATTTTATTTGCTCTATTCCCCCTGAATATGAACATACTTTCATATCAAGTTTCCATGACCCATACAATGGCATTCAGTAATTTTTTCAAAATGCCTTTATTAATTTTTACAGTTTGCTACAAAAGTCATAGTCTATATCTGTCATGAAAGACGATAAATTCAAAATACAGAGTGGAAATTAAAATTGGGAACACCTTTTTTCTTGGAATGTACTACAGATAGAAATAAGTTATCTATATTTGTTGTTATATTACTGAATGTGGTGTTATGGTATTATTTTCCTAGGCCATTACATGTAAATATTATATTTTCTAGCTCTTTATAGAAAAAAATATTAAGGGGATAGATATTTTAGGAATTTGCAAATTCTAGATTTAAGTAATCAGTTACATCCATTGTATTACGTGTATTTTCAGTAGTTTAACAATTTGCCATCATTGGCACAAGTTAATAATGAAAATAAGAAACACAAACTTTGTAACTCAATAATAATAACAAAATAAATGAAATGTCAAATTGTGTTTTTAATGCACGCTTTTGAGACAATTCAGGGTTGCATTAATTTAACTCTCATAAAAATCAGTGATTTAAATTAGATTTTAGTGATTTAAATCAGATTTTAGTGATTTAAATCAGAATTAAATCACATTGATTTTTTAAATACATCATTGATTTAAATAATTTGTTCTGCAGTTATTATTTACCATTTCTGATTTACGAAAATTGGGGGGAAAAGCTTATGAGTAATGTAACCATGCGGCAATACTTTCAAGAATTATTAAATCTGTGTTTAATTTCGTCAGTAAAGACATTACTGGTATATTATTTTGAATTAATAACGAAGAAATTTTTTGCTAATTTGTGATTTTTTGTTAAATTTACTTTGAAATGTGGGCTTTCAATAAACATAAATTCGATGTTATAACAAGTTTATTGCTATAAGTATAAGCGGTATCGTTATAAACTGATTATACTGTAGTTTTTTTATTGTTTCTTTTAATTTTGAATTATTTTTTACAACACATTTTTTTTCATAATAAATGTTATTTTGTGAAACACGGTTTAGAAATAATACTATTCCTATTTAAAAAAAAATCTGATTTAAATCGAAAATATCCGATTTCAATTTTAAAAATCAGATTTTTTTTATTATTCTTTAATTGGATTTTTGTGCAACTTGAGTTTAGAAAACACGTTTAAACTTTTTTAAAGCAAAAATGTATTGGTTAAAAATTTAAAAGATGTAGAATTATGAAAATACAAAAATAATAATCTCTTTTTATGATATTTATACAAATTTAGTTAGCTTATAGGAGTACTAAAAACCTCATGACTGGTCCCTTAATTGGCTCATATCACACGGGAATAATATTTTAAATGAACTATTCTACATTGTTGAAGAAAGCCTGTATATATGACTATGACTATAATTTAACAATGTATTTCAACCATTATGTCTTTTATATTTTTTTACTATAACATAATTTATT
This sequence comes from Stenolophus ochropezus, assembly GCA_035578165.1. NCBI lineage: Eukaryota > Metazoa > Arthropoda > Insecta > Coleoptera > Carabidae > Stenolophus > Stenolophus ochropezus. The sequence continues at coordinate 16,887,899 of JAQOWZ010000010.1, read as the reverse complement.
AAAAAATAAAATTAAAACGTGCCTACTAATGTACTATTTTCGATTACATACATGTTTCAGTCTGATCTTCTGTTCCTATAACAGAAAGAATTGCAATTAATTTTTTGCCTGTAATATGCAACTTTTTTCATACTTTTCATTTTTTTTTATTACTTATTTTTCAATTTCATCGCTTTTATAATTGCGTGTGATCAGAATGACAAAGAATTTGACTTGCAGAAGTGTTAGATTATATGCGATTTTTTTTTAATTACTACAAGGGGTTTCATTTTTCAGTTGACAATCAATGTCAAACTCTATTAAAAATGAGTAGTTAACTTTTGAATAAAAAGTAATCTCTGGATTAGATTTTCATTACATTTTCTTTTAACTTTTATTTGGATGATGTCTGCTTTAAAAACGTTTTGCAATTTTGAATTGTTGTTATGTTGTTCACTTCAAAGGAAAACTAATTTGTTTTCGAACAAATGACTTTAGGATTTTTAAATCATAATATAATATTTCCTCGACGTTTTAATATATATTTTTTATTTGCAATTTATTTTATTGTTACACATGATGGATTTACTGTATTAATGTTTATAAATTGTTTGAATTGAGAACTTTAAAATTTTTATTATAAACTTCTCGAATTTGTTTTTAAATTAATATTCTTTTATATCGAAAAAATCTGATGTGGCCAGTACACAACCTCTCGCCTGTCCTCTACACTTTATATTAATATTTATTTTTATATATGTATATGAGTACCCGTGCGTTGACTCCTGATGACATGGTAAAATGAATTATTAAAATAATTAGTACTTATAGTATTAATACAATTCCTTTCAGAATACTCGATATTTATTTTTATAAAATTTTCACTGCCAATTATAATAATTGTCGCTGTCAAATATAAAAAAAATATTTTCATAGGTATAAATAGATTAACCGCAATTGTGACAAATTTACCGAATCATGGCTTACTTGTAATAGTATGGGGCTAGTAGAAAAAAAATTGAACTATAAAATTTTAGCTAATGACATAATTATTTACAAAAAATGTCATATATTCATAATAAATATATTTCAGGAAAAACTTCAGATCTTCATAAAAACACCATTTCTGGTTATCTAATCAGTCTAATTAGAGTGCTATACCCAAAATTTCTTTTTTTTTATTCACTAGTATTTGAGAAATCGGTACGACAACATTCATTCATCTATCCACACACACGGACAGACTTCATCAAAGTGCATATCCATTAAAAATTTACTATTCGATTTTTAACATGATTCCAATACCTTTCTTGCTGGGTGGTTAAAGAATCTTGTCAAAAATATTATTTTTCCTTTAGTATTTTATTAGTTCACATTTATTACTCGCATAATTGTTATGTTCTCATATTATTACATTTGTTATACAAAATATAGAATATATTAACCCACACAACCATTATTTCATTTATTTAAAATAAAAAGTTTTGAAATATTTTTGAATTTTTTTATACAAAACTAAAATATACATACGGAATATGCAAAACGTTTTGAAACAGATGAGTGTTATATTTAATTTTATTATTTTGTTTGATAAAAACCAATATAAAATGCACGTTTGGTTTTCTTTCCTGTTAAAATATTATATATACAGTCTAATTTTCTTCTACGTTTTTTCTTATAAAAAAATGTCGAGTATTCATCTGTCAAAATATTTTATCGCCAATGTATAGCGTGCAAATGAAATGAGAACTGGTTAATAAAAAGAGTTTTATATTTTAGCATATTGCGTCCCTCCCCTAAGATTAGATCTGGACTAAGTGGTTTAGTCAAATCCTTTATGTCACCCTTCCTCTACCTTTTCATTTCAAAATATCAACTTCATGACTGCAACTGACGGGAATAAAATTAAATTCAAATTTTTCCTTGTTAATGTATGCATATAAATGTTTTAATTAATTATACTTGTGTTTGTTTTAATTCAGAACAATTGTAGTTATTATTTTTCAATATACCATTAAATTATTTACATCGCATTAAGTGTAGGTAAATATATTAATTATGGATTATGCGGTGTGAATTTAATTAAAATTTTATATAACAAAAATATTGCATTGCACGTTTTATTTTGATATGTAAAATTATTTAAATGGTAATATAATAAAATTTATGTTTTGATTAATATCTGTATGTTTATTAAGCCATATTTCTTGTGGCTTCTTTTTATTGTGAGATAGTTAAATTATTTATGGTCATTAAAAATTAATATATGAATGCACCCATAGTTGATTCATAAAGATAATCAACACTTTTTAAGAAAACAGAAATTTGAATACTACATTGTGTGACATTTATATAGGTACTTTTAATTAAAAATTGCTTTATAATAGATAATTCGCACCAGTCTTGTATTACCAAAAAAAGTAAATAAGTATCGGAACATCATTCCGGCAAGTAAAAGTTGCGGGAAAGTAAATTTTAAATGAACTTGAAATTAAAATTGTAAAATGTTTGGAAGCTGTATGATTCCTAAAAATATTTTTTATTTATATCTTAATTATGGTTCCGTAAGAGTGTTCAATTAGTAGTTTTCCAGAAAGCACTGGAACGTTGTACAACACCACTAAAAAATTCGATAAAACACTAATTTGAATGATAAGGTAAAGTTGCGAAGGATTCGACATTATTTTTGAACTTAAACAAAGTATTTAGTTTTTGATGCCTAATTTCGTGCATGTAATAATTACAACAATTTTTGCCCGTTCAACTAAGAAAGAATATTAGTGAATTTTCAGAATTACTTATTGTCTGTATTTTAATATTATTTAAGTTGAATTTAGATTCTTTTTCTGAAATAATATACCAATATTACAATAATATAAAAATTTCTATAATAACATGTCATTAACTGCCACAACTGTCACTGATATTTCCTTTTATTACCATGGCTGTCTGATTTTTAATGTTACATTTTATATTTAATAAATCTCGTACTACGTGCTGTTGCTTCAATTATGATCTTACTTGATGTAGAATTTCATTTTAAACAATTTTGTACTTTTGTAGTTTTGTTCTAGATCCATTTGGAATGTGGGAATTTACAATATTTGTAATGTTTGATTGTTTCAAATTAATTGTTTTCATTAGTCATAAATAACATATTTAAGTTTCATTTTTCGTGTGGTTATAAAGTGTAAAATAACTAATAAAAGAAAGTATCATGTCTGGAAATAAAAATATGTCTGAAAATGAAAGAATAAAAAAGGATTTCGAGAAAGCACAAAAACACTCTCAAAATATTAAAATTTAAATAAGAACGTCAGTTCAAATTTAGATAGGTAAATATGATTTTATTTTAAATATAAAGAAATGAAAAAACTAAAATAAATTTTTAAAATTTTTAGATGGCACAATGATAATATAGCAACATCATTGTTAGGGAAGAAGGAAATAAAATAAACACTAATGCGCGTGAGAGTACTGTCATTTTTAACGTTAGAGACGATAAATAAAAATATGAGAACTAGCGCTTTTTTATCATCTCTTGCCCCCTCACAAGCAGTATATTAGCTACGCCACTGAGTTTGTGCGGTTTTGGGTTGTAAAAACCGAAAATGGCGTTATATGTACTGCGAAATTGTCTGCCGCTTGAAAACCCCTTCTGCGGCATGGCTTCATTTCCTTCATTTGGTTAATACTGCCCCTATAGTAGTTTCTATTCTATACTCTAAGGACAAAATATTTTTCCTTTAAAACGATAAATGGTTTTCTTATGTTAGTTTTAAGCGCCCATACGAATATCCAAAAGTTGGCGAATATGATATAGGTTAATTGGCGATGCCATCGTAGATGTCAGCGACGTATGCGGCAAATATTGAAAGCTCAATACCCGGTATAGTGTACATTATTTGACATATGCACTGTAGGTTACAGATTATGATTTTAACATTAGTTACTGTTTCATATAAATAATTTTACTGATTTTAGTGAAAACTGTTATTTTATAGTTAACGTAAGCCATCGTATTGTTTTGTTCATATTTTAAAGCTGACGTTGAAGGAACTACGCTAGACGGCAGATTTTTGAAAGGTACTTACTGCATCACGTTTCAAAACTTTTTTATGATTTTGAATATCTAAAAGGTATATAATGATATTATTGTTACTATCTTTCAACTAAATGAAATGCTCATCATAATTCACTTCACTTATCTATCCTAGCAAAATAGGCATCATCATCAAAATGACGGGAACACACGTACATGTATTTAATTTGTACTTTCTTTCCATTTCGTAATTTTAACATCCATGCTAATTGTTTATCTATCTTTTCTTCCAACCCAAATTTATTAATTATGGTCACCCTACTTTTACCAGATTTAGGAAATTCATGAAATGAAATGTCTTTATTCATTTTTGCATTCATTTACGCCCCAGAACACAGCAGTACATGTTACTCATATTTATATAGATGCAATAAAATAATATTGAGTTCAAAATAATCAATTACTACTTTTATAAACTTATAAATCACTTCAATTAGTCTATTTCAACAAAGAAATAACTGTAACCTAACAAAACGAATACCGGGTATTTGGCTTCCAATTTTTCTCGCTAGATAGCGAGCGCTAGGATGGCATCGCCAATAGTCAAGTATATATTACTACCATTTTATAAAAGTTTAATGGAAACCTAAAATAAATTATAAAATAGGAAATGATTTGAGAGTAAATACGAGTTATGAATAATTCATTCTAATTTTTCGTAATTTAAACGGTCATTTAAGTGCCTTGCTTATGTTACGTACCTACCAGTAAGGTTGTAAAAGATAAGTTACATGCAAGTATTTTATCTTTGTAAATGATTGCGCAAATTTTATTTTTAGACCAGAATTACACTTCAAAATTGCAGTTGAGGAAACCGCAATTTTCGTTTAACAATTCCTAAATTAACAGAGTTGTTAACTGCATAATTACTAACTGGATTATTTACCTTGACAATTACGTGAAAAATCTGTTTAAAAATTAATCATACGAGCAAGAAAAAGTGAAACTCCGCCTCTGGATAATTATTACAGCACCCTAAAACAAACAAGTTAGTTTCTTCGAAGTCTTTTAAAGTTAATTCATATTTACACTTTAGTAAAAAAGCCAAAGAAACTACAGAGTGCAGCGTCGTTGTCGCAACTTTTCATCATGAATGTATAAAAAGACGCGCAAATTCGCTTCCTTTGAAGTTTTGTTTCTCTGACGCGTGAACAAAATATGTATTATGCATGTACGGAACGTGTGCCAGTCGTTAAAATTTTGATTAACTAAAAAAACTGGCTGTACTTAACACATATTCTTTGATATGCAAATGAGGGGGGGCACCTGTTCTGGCTCGCGCCATTATCCGCGGATGAATCTGATTTTGTTATTTGTGGGTGGGAAGCCTTTGCTGCAGGATATTGAATTACTGTTATTTTGTTTCGGGATAAAGGGGAATCATTTTTTTAGGCATGTATGCAGAATTAGCAAAATGGACGGTGTTTTTGTTTCATTAAAATGTGCTGCATTAACATATGAATATTTTAAGGTTGTTGCCATTAAAGCATTTTATTTTTAAAAGTTTCGATGCATTAACTTTTTCAACAAACGCTATTAACAATTAACTACTTTTTTATTTACTACTTAATTAGTCATTTTGCATTCAAAATGTTAATTACATGTTAAAAAAATTAAAAATTGGATGAGTGATTACATTACTTCATGCTATTTTACGTTTGTTAAAAAATTTGGCTACTATTTATTGGAACGGTATTGTCATCATAAAATCGTCAGTATTCATAATATTAAATATCATTATCATTGATGTATGGATGAAATTATTAGAGATTAGTCAGTATTTAAATTTATTTATTTCGATTTCTACCAGTTCGGCCACTTGTAGGTCTTTTTCAGGGACTGCAATATAAATCAAAATGTAGTTTGTGACCATAATCGAAATTCAGTATTTCATATAAAACATAAAAATAACCATTACAGCTTCTCATTATAATAATGAAAACTAAACATTAGCTTGCAATAACATAATTATTAGCAATTAAATGTTCTGGAGAAGTGATACGTGACGTTACTATGGTAGGATCGTGGAAGAAGACACTGGTCTCTTTCTCTCTTTCGCTCCTAGTCTATCTGTCTTTTTTTTTACTATTTTACCATGTAGACGTTACAAATCCCTTCCACAAATTTTTAATATCCACATAAACTAATCGATTTAAGAAAATATAGGTGTTTTAGTTTTGTATCTAGCATCATATCATATACCGTGTGTTCCAAAAAAGAATAAATTTTAAAATTTATTTTTGTAAATTTCATTGAATTATGCTATTAAAATGAAGTAACCTGTATTAAATAAAATGTAAAAATATGTGTATTATCGTCCTGTACAATATGGTAACTTAATTGTTAATCAGACAGTTTTTATTTATCGAAAACTGTTTTCCCATGTTAAATGAAAACAATTTTGGAACACACAGTATCTACAGTCAAAAATTGGTCACATATTCCTATTATTTTAAAGATGAAATTTTTACTATTTATAGAAAACCACTTACGAGAAATGGGTAAATGAATCTTATTAAATTGTAAATTAATGAAACATGAAACAATTGTCAATAAAATTTAAAACTTTTTAACTACATAATTCACATACTTTATACGTTTGTATTTGTTAATTCAGAAATTACAAAAAGAAAAGTTAAAATATTTATTTGCTATAACTATACTAAAAATGAAATCAACTCTTTCTGGTATTAAGAAATCAAAAATTTAATAAATTTCCAAAATTTTCAGTTAATAAAGAAAACCTAAGTAATCATGCATATACCTACACTATCTCTATATTTTGTTTCTACATAAATTTGGACACACATTAAGACACAGACGTGCTTATTTATGAAACGTCGGTAAATAAATTTTTAGCACGAATAAAAAGTTCAATTTTTGTGTAAACCCTAACACCTATTATATATCTACAATTATTAATATTGTAATCTATTTACCTCCATACATAACTTTTAATTTATATATCTATATATTTACAGTCTGTTTCAATAATGACAATAAATAAATATTGTAATAACATCTAACAACAAGTGGAAGTCAGCGACCAGTAATGCTTCCTTCTTTCTATATTAGCAATGGTAAGCCAATAATAAACTTAATTTAAAAATTAATTTAGGAAACAAAATTTAAATAATGAATTGTTTATTGTGCTGAAGTTGAAGGGTATCGAATAAACAACAAATGACATTATTTCCTTGTTAATACAAATTAGTCGTTTTACTTTCGCCGTAGAAGAAATTGTCTTTTCTTTTATTTTTTATTATTATTTAATCTGTAAAATGTATCGTATATATTATTAAAGAGCAATATATAACAGTGATATTTAACATTTCATTTTCCGTTTCTTCATAAAGTAGATATGTATTACATGAAAACTTGTAGTTTAAATTTGTCTGACTGTACAATCGTGTACTTGTACAAAGAGTGAGTCAACCTTTCTGATTCTTTCTTTGAATTTTATTACAAATGTCAAAATGATAAATTAAACACCAGTCTACTCAAAGTCTAGACACTTTAAATCGATGAAAAAGTGTTCTGTAATTAAATTAAAGTACTTGTGTTTGCCATCTATTGTTTCCAGTTGAGAAAAATTTTAATTACACTTCAAAAAGAATGTTTAATTGTAAAAACATTAAATTACCTTTTAAAATAAGAATAAGCATACAGTGCAGATCTTGTTTATTTTGTTCTCGGTGATTTGAACTGAACACTCTATGCGTCTATACTTTGCTAGAAACTAAATAGATTTATAATTTCTATTAATAAGACCATAAAACGATATTTTTTTAAAGAAAAATAATATTTTATTCAAATTTGTTTTATTTATTTTTGTAATATTTTGTTTTTCTATTTCAATTGTCTTTCTTTTTTTAATTAGTAATTCTCTATTTTAAAGTAATTTGCTCGTGGTTCTGTAAAACGAAACGAGAGGAGATTTTTCTTTTTGACGAACATTCATTGTTCTGGCAAATTTGAAAGAAATTATCTGCTCCACTTATATTTTATCTTTACGTAGCAGATAATCATATAAAAATGCGCTAAAATAATGAAATTCAGGTTTCTGATTTTGTTTTTCGATGGTACACTGTTGCAACTGTTAAACGGCGTATAGAATTCTTGAGATTCCCAAAATTAAATTTGTTCGGTGTTTTACTATTTTAATATGTAACATTCTTCACAAGTCAATCGTTCATTCTCTAATGTTACTACATCCTGATATAATTTGTTTTCTGGTCATAAAAAAGCATCTAACCTACTACATCCTGATATAATTTGTTTTCTGGTCATAAAAAAGCATCTAACCTATACTGCATCTTGGCCGATAAAAATTGGTTACTTTATGCATTTTTATTAGAATAAAGATGATTTTTGGACTGTTGTAGAAAGAAATATTTTTCTTACAACCGGGCATAAAGCACGTACTTTATGCCCTCTTTTGAGTTTGTAAAGAGATACTTTTCACGCACTAATGCTTGAAAAGTAGCCGTTGCTAGGCAATGTAAAACACCTTTTTCATTTTCTTTTTAAATTAATTTTTATTAATATCTCGGTTGTTGGAAAAGAGTTGTATGAAATATGTGTGGAACATAGTGTTTTTTGTCTCGTCCTATAATTTTCGAGTTTGGCTACGCTATAAGCTTTAAACAGCTCTCTAAAAACACTAGTTGCATAAATAACTATTAAAATATTTTTTTTGAAAACTTATTGAAGAACTTGAACTTGTGTTAAAAATTAGGGAGGCCCTATTCGCAAAGGGCTCTAAGCTCGTGCTTAGTCTGTTTATGCATTAATCCACCGTTCGTTCTAACACTTCGTCGTATAGCTAAACGCTGCTGAAGTGAATTGCCAGACCCCGCTGTAAACCGTAGACACAGAATAGGTTTATACAGAAGCGACAGTAAGACAGAGAAGCGAAAATTAGAGAGAGATGGGGAAGGTGCACAAATTTAAAGGGCCCATTGTATAAAATCGGAAATTTTCCTCACATCTGAGAGAGAGATAGGGGAAGAGCACAAATTTAAAGGTCTACACAATGCTTCAAGGTCATAGAACTGAGTAGTGGAACGCATGAAAGGTACCGACACGGAGTGTCGCTTCTGTGTGTAACTATTCTGTGACGCCGCTGTAAACCACAGACACAAAGTAGTGAAACGAACAAACATAATATTTGATCATTCTTTTATTTCAACTGAAAAATAAAGACTAAAAAAATATATGAAATATAAATGTGGTTAGTTTTATACAATAATATCAAATTTTCATTTTACAATTATTCATGAAACGCAGACAAAAATAAAGCAAGCAATATGTTAGCCGTCCGAGTATTCATTGTAGTGCAGTTTTTATATATTCCACCATTTATAATCCAGGACCGGGTGAAAGTGAATGAAAAATGCAACGTTTCCGTTACAATTAGCCGCGGCTGGTGCCATATGCCGCGATGGGCAGTTGCGGGACATGTGGCCGAGTTACACGCTGTCGATCAAGCTGCACCGCGTCTCACAGGAAGCACCTCCTGCACGCTAAAGTGCTTTCACTCCAGTCACCGACATGTGTACTGCCACTGTCGCCGCATTCATTACCTTCAGATTCAGTTTCAATCCGAGTAGATTTGTGAAAATTATGCGTTGTCATGAAAGGTGAGAACAGTTTTGGTGTCGTCTTGTCTCGGAGAGAGATGATAGACTATTGATCATCTATCGACATCAAAGGCGAGATCGATATCGGGATGAGACCAGTGCTGCCGAGAGTTTCGTCTGTAACATATTTATGTTAAATTTTAAATTACAATTAAAGTTTGCATCGGTTTGAAACTGTCCGATAATGGTGTCGCAAATTGACCTATACTTTGTACTGATGTTGCAATAGTCCAAAATATGTTTTGTTTACGTTTTGAATTATTACGTTATATATTTTTTTAAATTTGTCATCCCCTTGTAAAAACTAAAAAAAATATATACAAAACGTTTATTAAGATGTTTTAACGATTTTTGCCGTTTGACCGGTAGTATTACCATTAAAAAAAATAAGAACATAGAATGTAGCTTATTCTATAAAAAAATTAAACTATGTTCCGAAAACTACAGAAACATACCTATGTCATTAGAGTTTAAAAAAGTCCAATTCTCCTCCACTATATAGATGAAATGGACCAATGCTATGAAGACATGTACTAGTCAACTTATTGTTGTCATTTGTCATATGTGGTACATTCTTCGTATAAACAGTTACCACAAATTAATCATTATATCCAATCATTCTTCTTTATTGTTTTTTTAAAATAATTTTCCTTGCATCCCGCATATTCGTTTTCATAATCTTCAGCTTCTTCATTATCATCACCCTCTGATTAACCATTTAACAACTTCTTTAGAACTCATGGCATAGCAATTAGATCGCCTACCTATCTACATATATGCGAATGATTTTTTCTATTTATCGGTTGAATTGATCTTAACAATAAATATCATCTGGTCCATCTCTCCGTTTTTGTCCTTTTAAAGTTTATATGAAACACTAAATTACTTATGACTGTGTACAGAGAGAACCGCATGTTTAGGTTATGTTAAGAATTATGTACATGTTTATAAAGTATATACATAAATAATTAGTTTAAACCTACCGAAGTAGTGATTAAATAATTGTTTATATAAGATACAAACTTTTTTGGCAATTATTCATTGGTGACTGCATTTATTTTCAAACGGCTACTCAAACTGTATCTAACCATAAAATTATCATTCCTTATGAGTGATATCACTTTAGTGTACTTTTAAGACCAAAAGTCCATTTACCCTACTCATACAGTTAGTTTACTACATCAAAATCACCAAAAAATTTGTAAGAATAATAAAATAAAATAATTTGTTATTTATAATTTTTAAAATGGTTTGCTTTCTTATAGTGTACTTTACGCGGTCGTTTTCTAAGCATATAGTTTCGAATACTTCCTCATTCTATAATCTAACTCTATTATTTTGATGCAAAACACATTCAAATTAAACTTTCACGTTAAAAATAACTTAAGCTTCAATTAAACCAGTCAGCATTGACAGTTCGGGTAAACCTAAAACGGAGCTTGGCTCTATGTTGGAACATTTCTAATAAAACGAAAATAGTTTAAACTTGACTAAGTCAAACATGTACAACCAACCCTTGGGAAAAAAATTAACACATTATTTTATTTGGAAATATGTATTAACAAAGACAAATTAAAAGCCTTGATAAGATTCGACACCGAGACGAAACCATACTAGTCAAAACTTAACTCGAAATTTAACTCTAACTTCCTACGCAGTATATAGTTGAAAAAAAGAAAAATTTTCAGTCGCCACAGGATCTCTGTCATTCGAATTAGTTCTCAGATAAAAACATATTTCTCTTCATAACATATAATATTTATTTGCCTCCTGTATAGCATTCCACAGAAATATAACTAAATAACAATCGAAGAAAAAGGACCAAATAATTATCACGAGAATGTGCATAGGCTACATCAAATTCTTCTATAGACACTTTCTGTCAAAAACAATTCTTACTTAAAACGTATGAAAATTGCACTAAAAGAATCAGCTATGGGTGCCACAAAACCGCTATTACCGAATTTGTACATAGTTAAATTTTTTTTTCTCAAATAAAGTTTGTTATGTACATAGTATAGTTTAAAGTAACTTACTTAAGGTTTTTTTATTTATTTTTTACAAAATATACGCAAAATGCAGAAATAACAATAAATGACGAGTTTGAACTGTTATTAGTGGTTGATTTATTTTTCCAAAGAGCCACTGATGTTAGAAGCTTAACTATGAAGTTACAATAAAATTCATTCAGTCTTGTTCAACATGTGCACACATATGGATACACATTCGTTATATATCGGTAATAATAAAGGTGTAGAGGGATAATTTAATTTAGAAAGTATTACTGAAGATTTATACTTTGCGTTTTCTATTTTCTTTATAAATTGTATAAGACTTTTTAAGCAAAATAATAAAAATGGATATTATTCTGTGCATACTTTGTGAACAAGTCTTGTATTATGCTTTGTGCTGAAGTTGTTGATATTCTCATCTCGCGTTACAGTTTTTAAATGCGCCTTGTTTCGCCCACATTACTGCCAACATCAAGATAAGAAAAATCTGTTTTTTATTTTATTAGAATTTTTACACTTATGTATGTGTTAATTTTAATTAGCTAACTACTTTACATTCTTCATTTGTAAATATATTTAAATTGTATTTAATTTTATACCTATACAGGTAAATATCAAATGCTAATTTTTCGCTATTTTTCTATCATATTTCAACGATGAAATTTAAAATATCTAAATCCAAGTCATTATATTTCAATTAGAACTACTTATATATGTATGAGATACTTGTTTCGCAGATATTTTGTTTGAATTTTAATATGTACTTTGTCAGTTTACAGCTTTTGACTGCTTACATCGACCTATATCGAATTGTCTGCAATATAGAATTTTACAATTATTTATATGTTAAATTTGAAATAAAAATTAGACTATATATTTTTTATATAAATTACCAATAGTATAAAAGAAAATAAAATATTTTTTTATATTGTGATGACTAGAGAGACTACTTCACAACGAAAATACTAAATTGATGAGTGTCCCACTGTACACACATCTTTACGCTTTGTTTTTGAAATATATAAACCACCACAAAACCTTTAGTAATTGTTTCAGATGAGCCAAAATAAACTTTTTTGATGAGCGAATTATTATTTGGAAAAGAAAGAATGAACAAATGAAGACAAGAAAGTTATGCCCATTAGTGAAATATAAAGGAGTATCTTAGATCTGTATGGGGCTGTATGGGTGCAGAAGGGATGGGAAACTAAATTTTATTGATGGAAAAGTTGATTATCTGAAGAAAAAATTGGAAAAATTTCCTGAAAAATTGGGTTTAAGAGATTCTTAAATATTTCAATAAGATAAGGACCTCAAACATACTACATGTAAACTGCTAGAATAGTTATTGTACAATTGTAGACAATTAAAAACGCCTCCACAGTCTCCAGATATGAATCTAATTGAACATCTTTCTGATTTATTTAACAATAATGTATAAAACTAGTAGCCCAAAGAATATAACGGAACTACTACATTTATGGTAGAAGATTGAGGCACAACTTACTCCCAAACTCCAAGCAAATTCGTGGGAACTATGACATACCGTTTAAGGGAAGTAATTCTAATGAATGATGGTTTAAAAGATCATTGATTTTGTGTATATAATTTGCAGAACTACTACTAAGACTAAATTAGCGTACCTACTTAGTTGTTATAATATATACCGTGTGTTCCAAGAAAGTGTATTTAACATGGGAAAACAGTTTTTGATAAATAAAACTTTTTTATTACTAATTATTATTTTACTAAAATTTAAATTGTTTACGAACATTACTTCATTCTGATCAAACGGTATATTTAGAATTAGAACAATAATATCAACTGTTTATCCTTCACTATTGAACTTTCCTTTATGTAAAATAACACTATTGACTAGATTTTTTTTTGAATTTTTGTCATCGTGATCATCTCCCAGATGAATCGAAACGAGTGCGATAGTACAAGTGACGATTTTTAATGCAGCAAACAGGAGTGACCTTTTGTAAAAAATAAAAGTAAAATTATAGTAGCGAATAGTATTCGGTGATAATTTATCTATATATAAATTATGTACTTATTCAATTAATTACTTTAAAAATTTTGACAAACGTTGTATCTAACGAAAGCCTATTTAGATGTGAATTACCGCAGCAAAATCACTAGTGAAAATTGTCAGTGTAATTAGAATGTGATTGCTTCAATACATCAAAATAATGTGACACAATATTTCTAGATGGAACAGGGCCTCACCTCAAGTACCTAAAGCATTTGTTTCCTAACCTGTTTTACTTGGTTGTCAGTCAAAAAGCCTCTGCAAGGGACCTACAACTTATAGTGGGGTCCGAACTACTTGGACACAACAATATTTTTATTTAGATAAAGATTATTGACGATTGTTGTATAGAAAAATAATTTTGTTTCGAAATTTTACTCTGAAGTATGGCAGATATGTCACTGATACAAATTTAAAAGGCTTCGAAGTGCTCATGTTTTTTATAATTTTTGCTAGTACCTACATTTTAATAAAATAAAATGTTCAAACAAAAAATTGTTAGAAAAACGTAAAAGATTGTCCTTACAGAACATTTCACAATGTTATTCTTGTAAGATTTGAAAGCTTTGGATAGTACACCGCGTTTTAACATAGATGATAAATTTTTCAGGAAAAACTTAGAATCTGTGCACGAATCTTTGGTCTTATAATATCTGGTGAAATATTCTGGCGCTGAAAATTTAGACAGCAACATCAATCATGTAAACGCTAACTGAATTTCGGTGTCGAAAGTGAAAACGAGCAGAACAATATCGCATCATCGCGGGACACAAAGCCTTCTTTGTCTCGTTGTTAAGAGTTAGATTATCAGGCATTTTATAATGGAAGTGTAATTATCTAACTTCACTTATATGCTACGGAGCAATTTTCCTGCTCAGGCAAGACGCTGGGGTACTACTGTATGTTGATACTGCGACATAAGGCGATACAAGGAAAGGATCTCTGCTTCAGGGACACATCTGTAAAGATATTCCCTCTGTTTGTAACTGACAAGGAAACAAACATTTTACATTCAATTTTGTACTGCAGAAGTACATTTTAGATAATTAGTACGTTTATTTATTTAGGTGAAGCGTAAAAAATTATTGAAATACAAATATTTATATAACTAATAATAAAAAAGATAATACAAATAAGTAACACTATGAAAAAAGAAATATAAACACTAATTTAAGAGTAGCAATTACAGATAAAAACTTAGACACTAATAATATTTTTTAAAACACTTAATAATACGCACTATTTATTTACACGATATTTATATCACCAATTATTTATTTTCACACGTATAAATATCAGCCTTCTCGGTCATTTCTGCTTCGGCTTATATATAAGAGCAATTAAGCTCTGGAATATACTCGCACCTTTGATGCGTCAGTACAATAGAAAGGCGGCTAACGTGTCTCGACATGTCAGCTAGATACCTGCGGCCAAACTTCTTCAATTTCTCTACCTCCTCCTTTTTTAAATTTCATTATATTTGACTTGATACGACTTGTTAGCTTCCTGAAATCATAAAAAAAATTAACTATATTATTTAGTTCCAAAGACAACTCCACTAGTTTCGTAGAATTAGTAATATTTGAAGATAATTAACAGCATTTCTTAATGATACGAGGAAAATTTCTGGTGATACTTAACATCCTAGAAGTAAACTACTTTGATTAGTCATACATAAATATTAATTGAGGTATGGTTATAATATAATACATTTTTTAATACTTTTTATACTTAAATTCGTATTACATGGAACAGAAACGTTAAAGTTAATCTGTTTTATTTTATAATATAGTAATTAAATATATGTCTATATTTAAGTTCAAAATGATTTCGTTTTACAGTGTCAAGGGGCTAATCAAGATGAATGTTAAAAATCAGAAAAAATAATTACTACATCATAAAATAAAATAGATTAACTTTAATATTTCTGTTCCATGTTCCATGTAATACGAATTTAATTAAAAAAATATTTCAAAAAATTTGATTACAACCATTCTTCAATGAATGTTTTGCCCATACGTGTAATCAAAATATTTTACTTCTAGGTTGTCAAATGTCACCATAACTCTTTCTCTGTATCATTTAGACATGCTGATATTCATCTACAAACTAGTGGAATTATCTTTGGGACTAAAAAATATACTTAATTCTTTTTATAAATTGGGATAATAGTTGAGTTTGACAATTTAGGTTGTTAACAAGGTTTATGAATCTGGGTGTGAATGTTTAATGCTAATTTTTATTTAATTTAAATATTGTTGGGTTTTTTGTGACCATTATTATGACGTCTGCAAACAATGATTTTTATTAAAGAAGACATTAAAGTCGCAGACCGTTAGCGAAACGTATAAAATATTTTATCTGTGTTTATCTTTATTTTACATTCAGTTAACCAAAAAATGTAATGTAATTCTTTATTATACAAAAATAGTTTCATGAGCTTTAGGTTTCCTTGTTACTAGGAAGTTACTAGTGAGTTACGCGACTGTGGTAGCAGTACCCTCGCTGACATAATATATCGCTGCAGCAACTGCGTCGCGGTGCTCGCCGTCTGCTTGCCGCGATGCGTCTGTTGTTTGTTTACCTTCATTTGGAAAGTAATTAGCGTTGAAATGAGCTCTTTGAATACACCTGGCCGAGATGATTGCGCCAGCCATTCCTACATTTGATATTGTTGTTTAGTAAGACATGTTCATTATTCTACCTAATTAATTATAATTAAACTCCGTAATATATTACCCTCAACTTTGATGTTATTTTCAGTGTATTACATGTGCTATTCATATTGAACATTGCATCAATCTATTAATATGGACGTTATTAATAAATTCAATGTGGTGTATGACTTCAGTGACTTCAGAACCTGGTACCTTATGTAACCATTTATTTGCATATATTCACTGAACGAGAACATTAAGGGTTCATTTGAAATTTTAAGCACAGCAAGTGTTTGATCGATCTAACACACTTTTATTTGGAAATCCATGGCAGCAGCTACATTTTGAATGAATAGGTAATATATTTGTAAAAGAGCATTCATTGAACTTATAAAATTAGCAAAATATAATCCTTTATAAAACCTACATACTGTTTGCTTGGTTAGTGTGCTTTTAGTAGAACGGGATAGGTGATAAATTACTAAAATTTGTATACGTACATAAATTTTTAATATACCCGCATTTTTTATAATGCTTACTTACCTGTAATTTTGAAGTAATTAAATATTAAAGTGATGTTGAATTATAAAATTGGTTCACGGATTTCTCGTTCGTTACTTATTTTGTTCATCAGATATAAATAAGTTTAACTTTTTTTTCTTAGAGACATAACATTAGTCAGAGTCAGAAGTATAAAATTTGTACATATGTATGTAGGTACATAATTTATTACATGGTTTCATTTAATTGAAAATTTATTAATTTGGAGTCACATAGTATTTCATATTAGTCTTTCTTTAACATTTTTTAACGTATGTGATTATAAAAAGAAAATAAAAACCGTATAATAAAGAATGTACAAATTTTATACATCTGACTAATAATGTGTTTCTAAGGGAATAATGGACAAAAATTAAACTTGCCTACGACAGATATTTGGTGCAATTTATTCCAAATTGAAATGTTAGAAAATAAAGGATGTCCAATTAAATATTAGCTCTATGTTATAGACATTATTTGTATATGTCTCATTTTATTTAAAACTATATTACAATGAAACATAACGTTTTTAATGAGAATTCAATTTATTAAAAATAATTGCAGTGTATTTTTACCAACACATACGTTGGCTACTATTCGATTTGAATATGTTTACAGTTTACATAATTGACATATGTATGTCACGCCGATCAATCGAATTGTCAAGTTATCTACAAATAATCTTTGTTTGTTTCGTTTGAGTATTATAGTTCGTTTTCGTGTTAAAAGCTGGTCGAGAGACTTGTTATAATTTTTATTTTTAGTTATTAAAATTTAATTCATTTAGGCATTTGTAGAGAGCAGCAGATTTTGAATAAATTAATGCACATACAGGCGTTGTATTTCGTGATGTAATTATCTACTAACAAATATTAATGACGGCTTAGATTAAAAATTTTTACTATAGGTTTTCTATAATAAAAATTACCTTGCGCAAAACTTGACTTTATGACCAAGCCTGAAGTTGGTTGAAGAAAATTTTTATTTCATATGTAAATATTGTCATATTGAAAGAAGTTTTTATTAGATGTAGAAATAATAAAATACCTACCTAATTTTATTTTTCAAGAAATGTAAATTTAATATTTATTGATATTTCATATAATACCAAATCTAGCTTCGACTAACAACTTAATCTAGCTTAATATAATTATGTTTAACCCCACTTTGTAAAAAACTGAAAATATGTAATTTTCCAGATATTTTCAAGTTTTAATAGATACCGTGCTTAACAAACACATTTGTAATAATGAATATACAGGTCAATATTGAACATGTTCCTTTCGCTGTTTGGTATTGTTTGTGATTACCTAGAACTATCGCAGAACAGATACGCGATTTAATTCCATTACTAATCCGCTTTAAAGTTGCGAGAACAGTGTACATTACCTGCACGTTTGGTGCAACATCTACCTTATAATGATAAGATGATGTTTAGTGCATATATGTGTAGCTGTAGCGGATGACAGGAGGGTATATTGACACTGAAAATCGTTGTTGGGAAGAGTAAACACGTTATAGCAATCAGAGCTCTGATCCGCGCCCCATCAGCTTCGACAGCGCCAGACACCAATCCTCTAACAACAAAACTGTCAAACCACCTCGAAATTAACACAACATCGTTTATCCCATTACAAACACTAACCAAACAGCCCCATTATCAACAAACTTACACCCGCTGTTTGCGGTCCGTGGTGTCGAACTTCGGACTCTGCTGATTTGGACACTCTAATCATGTGGCGAGTGCAACTCATGTGTTATGTGTCACCGTTTTATATTGGCAAATGGCTACACCGCTCCTTTTTATAATAACTTAACAAGAAGACAAAATACATGTATCTATATGAACATGAAATTTTGAACGAGTATTTGCTTAACATTGAATTTTCCTAAACTCGTGAAACCTGTGTTATTTTTTAAATTAATATTTATTATAAGATAAAACCTGGAATTTCTGTATGTAGAATGTAGTATATCTGAAATGTTTGTATAAAAGCGATGAATAGCAGTTCAGCTGAACTACTGAATAACGAATATTCGGCGAAATTTTAACCGAATAATATATTTTTGTACAATCTAAAAGCGTGATTAGTAATCCTCGTTGCGGAGAGGGGTGTATTTATTTTAAAATGCTCGCCCTATTTTTTGTTAAGATAATTTCTTTTTTTATTTTTATTAATTCAGTTTCAAGAAATTTACAACCAATTATTGTGTAATCTATTTTTTATAAGAACAATTCATTCGTTAAGATAGAAAACAAATTTTAATTAATCACAGCACAGAAAACCCGAACTATGTTTACAACAGCGGAACATTTAGAAGTATAAAATATTAACCTTTCGATCGGAGAAAAATATAGTATGTATAATGTGACGAAAAAGTGAACTTCCCGGATGTTTTTCACTTTCATTTTTGTTCAGGAATATATTACTTCCCCTACTAACTACACAATCCTATTGCATAGGTAGTCTACATACATAAAATATAATTAAATAATTTTTTGTTAATTATGTTATTAATTATGACGAGTATACAATAATCTAAAAGTCAATAGCAAAAAAATTAAAAGTGAAGAGTATGTTTTCTATATAAGATTTCTAACGAATTTCTGTTTCTAACTTAATGATCTGGATACCGAGAAATATTTTCTAGACTTTAAAAAAATTATATAATACATTCATTAATATATCTCGTTAAATGAAAGCTGTCATGGCAATGCGTTCAAAAACTCAAACAGCAGATTGCTTCACTAGTAAAAAAAACCGTAGAAGAAATTTATTTTTGTATAAACTTCTTCACTTCCACAATCCTTGACGACAATACTTGGATTCATTGCAACTTGTTTTTTGATGACAATCTTTTCAGTTCGTAAAAGCGACAACTTCAAAGAACTAATGTACAGAGAAACATAGGTATATTGAAATTAACTTAGATAATGCACAATTCAAATTTAAGTCGAAAATAAATTTGTAAAGAAAAACTTAATTACTTTCTGTTTTAGTTTATTTATTATACTTCATATAACACAAGAAGATATACATATTTTTACCTCCCGCCTATCAATATATAGATAAGGGAGGTATTGTTTTTGGTCAGATTTCTCGAGTGTGAGTTTTCAACATATGAGCACGAATTAGGGTCCCTACAATACGATTTTACTATTTTTACCGTGATGTCTGTATGTCTGTGTGTGTGTGTGTGTGTGTGTCTGTGTGTGTGTCTGTGTGTGTGTGTGTGTGTCTGTGACGATTTTTCGTCCACGATAACTCTAATACGATTCATGTAAAAAATATAATATTTGGTATTTAAGAGTTATATTCTAATATGATGAACTGATTAGATTTTGACTACAATTGGTTAACCGGTAGTAGTACTTTACATGAAGCTTTAAACCGTTTTTCCAAAAAATTACCTATAAATACCATATTTTTGCAAATTTCGTTATTATAAATATAAAGATTTTTTAATTTTCTACTGATCTGCATAATTATGTTTATATATAACTTCTAGCTAGATAGAAAAAAAATATATAAATTATAATAATTTTACGTATCGTTTTGGCTAAGGAATTTCGATAAAACAGATGAGTTATTCATATGTTCACAAAATTTGACATATCATGTCAAATTTGATGTAAGTAAGTGTAAAAGATAAAATAAGTAAAAATGAAGTAATTTTATAGTAAAATTTAAAAAGATGGAAGAAATATATTAGGAATGTATTTGCATGCGTGAATCAAAGTAAGTTCGGTTCCGGTTTTAGTAACGTCAAAAATAGCTGTCATATTGGTCATACAAATTTTATGAAGGAAATTTTAGGTATGAAATGTATTAAAAATATTCTGAACTGCAATAACAAACTAATATTAAAACTTCAAATTAAATGTATTGAAAAACTGATATAGAATATGTTACTACAATGGCGGGAGGTATTGTGTTGGACACACCAGATATAAATTTAATTAATTTTTATAAATTTTTTTAAATTCATTTGTTTTTAAATAAAATAATACATTGACTTTTATTATTGTGTGGGTTTATTACGAGCTACTTAATTTGCTTAAAGAAAATGAAATTCTTTTATGAAATTAATTGACAGGGGGAAAATTTATCTTTATATTTTATAATTTTATAAGTTCTTATAGGAGATAAACAAATTGAAAATAGAATTTGTATAACATTCTTAGATAGGTACTAATGTACGATAAGTATGTACGAAATATTCAAAATTCAAAGTGATAATATTAAAAACGTTTTTAATGATGATATTATTAATATACATTTGCATTATCTATGATTTAAAGAAAATCTATCGTATTAATAAATATCAAGAAAACTTTATAGATTTTTTTTATAATTACTGAACCGATTTTAATTGTCTTATACGGACAACTGTATAGCATTTATTTATTTATGATTAGGTTCTCATGGCGGAAACTTTTACTCTATGCCGTTGGGCGGTAAAGTAGAGGAAAACGCCCGCTGGGCGGTTAAGAAAATGTCAATAACATTTATCCAGATTTGTAATACCTTTCATTCATTTCATATTTTGGCACGTCATTTTAAAATTAAAAATTACATTCAATTTGATAGCAGTAGTATGTAAAACTTACATTCCTTGGGCCGAAAGAGATTCACGCTCATAGACGCACAAAAGTCTTCCGTTACGCATCGAGCTTTAAATTTCATCCGCGGGCGTAAACCTTCTCTTTCGATCCTCTATACGTAAATATCAATTATAAAAATGTTATGTACAGTGACAAATGAGAATCATTCCTTATTCCTTGTCTTTGTTAATACATAGGAAAACTTGTTACTATTTGCAAACTATATAAGGCCGTATTTATTTGGGACATTTTAAGTAACCTAGTAGGTTAATTCTGTTTATTTGGTATATTTAAAGTAACACAGAACTGATCCTGAACTGATCCATCTCACCCAGCTATTTTGCTGGGTTGGTGAGTTGAACCTTTTTTCTATCTTTGTTTATATTGCTTTCTCTTTCTATTTCTGTCAGAAGTTATATCTTGAATAGGTTAAAATAAAAAACTTAAATAAATAACTTTAACAAATAACTTAAATAATCTGGTTAAAATTTTCAATTTCAAATCAGTTGAGGGTTGGATTCAAATTTCCCAAATAAATACGGCCTAATTTATAATTAGAATTGATAAAACATTTTTAGATTCATGATATTTGCGTTGTATGTAATTCATATTGACAATCTTACACCCGCTATTTGCAATTTGCGTTGTCGAACTTTGTACTTTGCTGATTTGGACACTCTAATCAAGTGGCAAATGCAAGCCATTGCTATTGCTTGTCACCATTCGTCCAAACGGTTACAATTCCAACTTTGTAGATTCAACCATTTCAAGGAAAATTATACACGTGTGTTTATTACAAATTTACATACTGTAACAAGTTTAGTCCCACGTTTGCTAGATTTGATTTATGTGGGCAGAGAACAAATATACATAATAGTTGTTTGTTTATCGAGGCAGGGAAATTCAACTTTTATTAGAAATATAATTATAACAATATGTCATAAAAAGGAAATTCAGTGGCTATGGATATTGTTATTGAAATCGAAGAATAATTTTATAACATTAAAATTTTTTATTAGTAATATAATTACAACAATACAAGTTATAAAACCGAAATTTAACTGCCAAGAACATATTTTTTTCTAAAATCGTAAAAGAATTAAAAAAACTATACATTTTTGTTTTAATTATAGTATTACAAACAATTAAATTAGTTTTACGTTTTTAATTACAATAGTATAAACTTATAATAATATAATAAAATAATTTACTTGTACTGTACACCTGGCACAGATTTAAAGGTGGGCAGACTGGGCTGCAACCCCCACCAAAAGGGAGCCCCCACCAAGTTAACAATTATGTCAACAATTTACATTACTGGGAAATAAAAAAGAGCTAATCTGGAAAACACCAAAATTTATGTACTAATAACTTTACTAATGTACAACCAAATGACTTAATTTTTAATAAAACAAAATAATA
This sequence comes from Stenolophus ochropezus, assembly GCA_035578165.1. Classification (NCBI taxonomy): domain Eukaryota; kingdom Metazoa; phylum Arthropoda; class Insecta; order Coleoptera; family Carabidae; genus Stenolophus; species Stenolophus ochropezus. The sequence goes on along the minus strand of JAQOWZ010000010.1, from coordinate 16,864,904 downwards.
GTGTCGAGAACTATTTATATATAATTTAATAATAGAAAAAAATGCGGGATCCTTTTCATCTTAAGAATTTATCTTGTTATCATGATAAAAAATTGCACCAAAGAAAGATCATTCTCAAAATTAACAATATTAAAAAGTCTGAGAAGTGTTATGATAGAACAAGGCCTAAAATATCATCTAATACTTCTGAACATCAACAATTATATTTTAAGAGTATTATCATATGAAGATATAAAATATTTTACAAAGAAGAAGCAAGAAAAGTGCCAAAACTAAATTTTATGTTTATCAATACAGAGTAGTTTAAGTAGAAGGAATAATTAATAATTAGGAAAAAAAAACCTTTTGAAGTACCTAGTAGTTTTTAATAAAATCCACTAATACAACAACGTTTCGACCGTAAATAAGTTTTCATGAGGGTGATAAATGGTATTAAAAATTATCAAGTATATGTTAAATTACCAATTTATTTAAAAAAATCATAAAATATAAATTTTCAATTTTTATTCCATGTTGAAAAAGGGCCCCCAATAAACATTTCTCAGAAGCCCCCATCACCATAAATCCGACTCTACTATACGCTTTATTAATTCAAAAACTTTGAGATTTTTAATATATATTATGAAACACTATTGACAAAGTGATCTATCGTTTCTTCATTTAAATAATTAATATTTCAACGTTTCTGTGGAATGTAGAGGACCATTTTATATAAACAATATTTGGGTCCCTAAATCACAAATCTAGTTAGTTACGCGTACTCATCATTATGACTAAAATCTAGAAATGTAAACCTTAAGGGATTTTCGGGCTAATTGAATTTATGTATTATAATTAAATTAGTAAATACTACGAGGGTGTTTAGAATTCTACATGACGACAAAACCCACATGTACGAAGAAGAAATTTTGTAGGATTATTTGCTTAACATTGAATCTTACATTATACACGCTTGTATAGGAGGGGTTTCCTAAATACTTGAAACCTATGTTAGTTTTTTCAATTAGTATTAGGTAAATTTTGTGTTTCCTGCCTATACTATACTCTAAGATGTATCTCTAAAAGTGATATTTAATTACAAATCTTGAATTCAGCTCTTGGATAATATCACCCAATCTGTAGGTGTATAACAAAAGAGGCTTCAAATTATGAGGATATATTTATTTTAACTTTCTGAATTCGTACTAGAAAGATTTTTGATTAAAAATTTGCAAAATTAATGGTAGTTCACTTAAGGAGTAATAGTTAGTATAGGTACCAATAGTTTTCTTAAAAAAGGACATCACATGATTTCTTTGTGCGCCAATTAAATTAAACACATTTTTATTTCATTTCACATAAACTTATTTCATTTGAAAGTAAGATACATTCTCATATCAAAATGGATATTTCCGTGAAATTTGAAAACCGAAATTTTCCGCGATTACAATTATATTACATTATTACTTCATTCAATATAAGGAAGTTAAAAGATTTAAAATTAAGTATAATGCAATATTGAATATTGTTGAAATGTAGTCACCTTTTATTAATATCCTGTAGAAATAACTATGACTTTAACTTCACTCCGTTTTAAAGAAAGTATTATCATATTGTACGCGAAATAAAGATGAGCTACCGAAATAATGTAACTTTAATAACTGGCAATATAACAGTCATGATAATTTTATTATATAAGATAAAGTTAAAGTATCAGAATATAATAATAAGAAAACCAAAAGTGTACAAAAATCGAATTAATAATTTGGTACACGGAGTTTTCGGTAAAGCGGATATTTCTGAATTGTTGGATCATATAAACGTAGAAATTAGTTCTGGTCTGGAAGCAATAGGTATGTTCATATATTTATTACCAAATTACAATTACTGCAAATTAAATTTTTTATTGAGGAGGCGCAATTCAAGCCTTAACAAAATTATTTTTAACTCTACGTTTTTGTGTTATCTGACTTTTTGGTGTTTTTTTTTACCTAAAGAATTATTAAAATCAAAATCGTTGAGATAATCAACGATAAATAAGACTGAATTTTTTGAAATCAAAAATGATTTTATTACTTTTAGGAGTTTTTCCCACAATAATAATAAATTAAAATACTATTGACTTGTTAATAATCAACTGCAATTATTGGTACAATAAAATTTTGATTACTATAGGTATAAGTCACTTTGACATAAGGTGTGGAATTAACATAGAATATGACCTGTTTGTGGTAATCAAATAAAATCTTTTGAATCAATGTTACAAGACAACATTTCACACTTAAAAAATGGAAACGTTTTGAGTTATGTTATCATTATCAATAACAATTGTCAGAACTCAATGTATTTTATCCACTATTTCAATTAAAAAAGGTCTTATTTGATACCAACAGATTAAAATTAAATAATCTAACTAATAGAACCAAATATACATCATGTTTAGAAAAATAGCAAAATACTGTTTTCCAAAGTTATTTTCCTATGTCAATAATAATATTACCTATATCTTATATCATATACTTGTATTTTTCAAATACTTACACGTTCACATGATGTAATAATATTACAACTTTTTAATTCGATAATACTTTTTTTAAACAAAATGTGTATTAAAAATAATTCCTCCTCTTTCTTGAAGTGTACACCTCTTTATTCTCTCTTTTGAAGCCATATTTTTTGTTTTAATTCAGGTTATAATAACTTTAAACATCATAGAGTTAAATATAATCAAATGTAGGACTTTTGGATATTTTCGACACTTAATACATTCAGTAGGACCAACATTTTTAAAAATAGTTTGTAGTTAACTTTTTAAAAAGAATTTAATTTTTTCTATTAAAATATCTGAATGAATACTTTTATTTATCCACCTCTGTTAATGTACCTACATAGTGCAAAATATTATGTGAGACCAGATATGTTTATTTTTACCTATTTATTTATGGTTTATCTATTTATTAATATAAGTATTTGTTTTTCTTTTACGAAATACTTGTACTTACTTATGTATTTTGCAAAAAAGTTCTTTGAGTATTAATTATTATACTTAATTATACCTAAGTATTTTTTACAGTACTTATTACTTAATACTTAAATACTTTTTCATAGAACTTATTCCTGCTCTGGGTATAAATGTCCCGAAAACTTCATAGAATTTTGATATTTACTGGAGCGAATGTAACCGTCTTTAATACGTATTGAAAACGTTGTATTGAGAATCATCCCTTATCAGTTGGGCACGAATCATTCGAGGTTAAATCATATCAGTCGCAACATCACGGTCGGTTAAATAACTGATAGTTCGTGAGGTGATCAGCTTACTTCGCACATGTGCTCTGCTGGCTCCAAGTGTCCTAATTGCCACTTTCCATTTCGTGCGTAGGAGTAGATGATTTTGTTACATTTACCCAAAAGGTGTTTTAAGTTTGGTAAATGGCACAGTTGTCTTCTGTTATGGGAGGAAAGTAGACAATAAAAACAAGTGTTACTTCAGGAAAAGTTAAGTTATATTTATTATTTTAGTCACACAATGACCGACAAATAGGAATTTTCTAGTTTATGAATTATTTGTAACTGTTTTAATATAAGGGGTTAGACTCTTTAACTTATGTTGCAAAACTAAATTTGTTATATCAAAAGTAAATATTAGCTACAAAGTGAATTTGCGATTATACAACAGTAATCGTTGTTTGTAGTTGACACAAGTGCTGTTGATAAAATTAGAATTTTTGAATTTCAAATTTAACAAAATTGAATAACAGTCGATTTTCACTACGGCTGTAAGAATCCTTAACTGTAACTACATAATAACTGAATACTCCTAGATGCTATGAGCATTAGGATTACATTTTAAATAGATAACTGCGAAGAGAGTGTTGTACTCATAATGACTGAGATTGTTAAATTTTGACGAATGTCCACAAATTCTTTACATTTTGACTATTTTTTATAATGAGGTCTGTTAATATTTGTATGGAGCGAATTCGGTTGAATATATTTTATGAAATTTACTGTAAAATCAACAAATAACCAAAATAAATTTAGATATTAAATGGAGGATTCAAAGTAATTCAGTCTTCAGTCTCAAGTAGAAAATAATATTGAAAATAATAAATAGAATATTATCATCGAAAAATTTTAACCAATCACGTTATAGTATTTTTTTAAATTTTGACCAATGAAAATTGAATAGGAGTCAATATTTCCATTAAATTATTTGCTTCATTCGTGATTCTTAAAATAGAGAATATAGAAGCTAAATCTTTGTCACGAATTATTATTATAAATATGTTAACGAATTGAAAAGGTGAGATCAATTACCATATCTATCGTAAACTCATATTCACCAGCCATTTCACTTTTTAAAGCATTTTTTTTTAAATAATATATTGAGTTTGTTGATGAATCATTAGTTTTTTTTTGACATTTGATCTTAAAATGTATTTTTGTTTTTGTAGAATCAATACTATTTTGCTATTTAGCTAAAATTTAATCTTAACTTATTGTTTATTGTACACTACAAGTACTTTTTTTTTATCATCCATATTTGATTGTTTTATTTTGGGCCTAGTATATATTAAGCATAAATATTACACCTACGTAATATTGTTTAAAATGCTGATCGCCTGCAAAACTCCACTCCTGACTATGTCACTGCATAAATGACGTTCATAATGACAGTTTAATATAAATATTAAATATTTATAATAATATAGTTTATAAATACTTAGTTAATAACTGCCTACTGAATATAAAATTAATAAACTTAAACTAACAACAGTTACATTTAATCAATCAGCTCCTTAATGATAATGCACTGAACACACGTAACTCTGCCAAAGTATTTGTGTTGAAAGTTTTCTTTTCTGGTTTGTGGGTATAGTCCCAATTGACTTGAGGTACTTGCTCTATTTTTTCGCCGAAAACGATTCATATAAAGAATGCAAGCGAGCGAGTTAAATCTCTTGTGCTGAGTGTAATTGTGCAAGTGTGGCATATCCAGCTAATTACTCGCGGGCGCGTGGGAGTTCGTCCCGCCCGGGGCCGGCGGTGATTTGGAACTTCTCCGCATACATTTTTCAGCGCGACAGCCGCCGCAGCCGCGGTTTCGGTCGATGAACCTGGATGTTTTGTTTGTGATGAGATTGCGCAGGGATTGAACTTTCGGGGATCCAAAGGGCCTTACTTGCAGGGGAGATTTTTTTGCGGATAACTTTAGGGGATTAAATAATCGATTTTAAAATCTGACGGTGGTATCATATATTAGCTGCAGGCAAATCCTGATTGAAAAATTGTAATTCTGACACTTTGCTTCAGTTGTGGAAATATTGGATATTTACCAATCACGAGGAAGAAAATAATGAGATTTGTTTATAAACACTGTTCCAAATTGGAAAATTCTGTTTCCTCTAGAATAAATAAAAATAATGATGTCATGATGTATCATTGTTCATATTTCACTTTTTTTATAACTAAAGCGAAACATTTTTTAATGATGGTGTGTTTTAAAATTGAGTGTCGGTCTAACAAGTTTAAATTTTTCTATATTAATAAAAAAAAAGTTTATATAAAATTACGTATTCATTAAATGTAACAAGAAAATATAATCTGTACATAACAAAAATAAATGTATTTAAACTTTACAAAACCTGATAAACTGAATTCATGTGCGTAGGCAACATTGATGTTAGGGAGGGGCATATATAATGATGACTAAAGAAAACGCGTATAATTGAATATAGGTTTACATTTTTTTCCTATTCTACACTTAAAAAATATGTATATAAAAATTATTGATTTCTTAAGTTTATGAGACAAAATATAATCATTTTATATTTTACTAGCTGTACCTGGCTATACACGTCGATATAGCTCGGCTGGTTAAATGGAAAATAAAGAAAAGAAAAAGCACACGTTTCTAATATGTTTAATTTGACAAGGCTTGTGGGTACAATATTTTCTATTCATCATCGGATAGTAATATGAAGATTTCTGACTTTTAAAAAGTTGGATGTTGTCATCTGTGGCAGGCAATTGAAGTAAAATTATATAGTAATATTTAGGTTAATTTTAGAGACATTTATTACAAAACTTCATTTGACGGTGTCAGGTTAGTGAGAAGTATTTTAAATAATATTTATAACAATACTTATGTTATATCAATCAAGTTCAATAAACTTTATAATTACATAATTTTAGGTTAGGATGCCAAAGAGACTAAACAGTGTACCAGAAATATTTGGTCTTATTTTTTATATTCCGGTGTAAACATGCCATATGTTTATTCATGCGAGATTTTAATTTGAGATGGTTAGTAATATACTATTGTTGTTCTATTGTCTGTATATATATATAGAGATTGTCAATATATCATTATTATTTTTATATACTTTGTGTCAAAATTTCAAAGCAATCAATAAAGAACTTTCGGAGATTTGAGATTTTGAACTAACTAACATTTTATTTATATAGATTATGCTAAAAAGAGATTGTATTAGAAATTTTAAATATTTTCTTTTATTTCATACACTATCAGCGCGGTAATGTTAAATTATTATTTCGTATATTTACTTTATTTGAATACTTATTTTATTTCCATTGAATTATTTTTTTTAAATTGATGAAATGAAAGTAAATGTATTTTATGTCAAACTATACACATACTGATATCCATTAACATAATAAATGTGATTTATTTTTGTAACATAAATTCCTAGAAACGGAATAATGGTTATAACAATTTTCAGTAAAAGTATTGCAAAATATAAATTCTCGTAACCGATATATATTGCGGTTATTTCAAAATCAATATTTTTTGCAAAAGTTAATGGAATGTATACATTTATGTAGAAATGTTTTTCTTTAATATATCTTTCATTATAAAACAGGAAATGAAAAACAAAAATTGATAACAGAAATATTTTCAGTAAGTTGCATTACTAGAATCTATAAATATATTTTTTTGAAATATTCTTTTCAAATTTAATCCATAATATTTTTTACAAACTGGAAATTAGGTCAAATAAATTGAATGAGCCGAAATCGAATTAGAAATTCATACGAATGTTGGAGAATTCTCAGATCTTCGGAGAAAAATGAAACCAATTAAATTATATCCGAAGAGGAATTCGCCTGTATTTTTTGCGCAGTTTTTTGGCTGGCAAAACAAATTTATTTGCACGCTAACTGTAGATTCGCACCATTTTCTCATTACCGACGGGGATGAGTATATTTGTTATCCTAGTTTTCGCATATTTTTTGGAATTTCACGGTTTGTAGGACAGTGGCGTAACTAGAACGTGAAATTCCAGACAAAAATTCTTCTGACAGTTTCAAGAATCAAGGTTAAACTTGAGATAAATTAAAGCTACTTTAAAATAAACGAATAATCTTATTATCCAGTATTTGGTACATTCATCTACTTTATGCATATTTCTGTAATGATGTTGTATTTGTATCACAAGGGATGTTTACCAACTATCTTCACTCGTCTCATTCATAACAGGGTGAGATTCCAGAACTTCGCTTGCTATCATTTGAACTTGTTACATAAATTGCAAATATCAACTACAAAATAAACTTGCGATTCTACAATTGTAATTGTTATTTCTGATTGATATGTAACAATACAATTAAATAACAATCTACACTAATGTGAAAATGTTTTAAATTCATTAAAAAAGCAATTGTTATTTGTACTTGATACGAGTTAAGGAATCCTAACTGTGTTAAGATAATTAAATTTATAGCTTCCCATGTATATAGGTTTGTTAAAATTATTGCAAAAATTTAATTGTATATACTATTAGATTGCCTGATTACAGTGCAAAAATTTGCTTTTTGAAATTCACAAAAATGATTGTTCATTTTAATTCGAACCTAATATTTTTTGTGCCACTGGACTAAAATGTTACAACATAGGTATATAATTTTTTATTAATTTGATTAACTATCTTCTGAATTTCTGTAGTAGGTAAGTGGGATTGAGATGGACCACTTTTTGTAAAAATAATTATTACTCTATAATACTGAATAATTTATTTAAAAGACAAAAATTATTTATTACAACATGTAATCTAGACTTACATAAGCATAAAGAAAAAAATTAAATTATCTATCTATCCTCCACTATACAGGCTAGACGAGCCAAGGCTATGAGGAGATATATTGTTGTCATTTGTCTTATGTGGTACACTCTTCGTGCAAACAGCGACCATAAATTACACATTTTATCCAATAATCCTTTTTATCTTTATTTTTTAAATTTTTTTTTGGCATCCAGCATATTTGTTATCATAGTCTTCAGCTTCTTCAGTATCATCATCCTCTTATTATTTAACAACAGTTCTTCAAAACTCAAAAGAAAAGTACCAAGATCATCTACCTTTCTATATACAAATATACATTTTTACCATCATTTTGATTAGTTTTGGCATGAAGTCTGTACATACGTATGTTACTCGCATAAATAAAAAGTAATTAGCCGTAGAATGTTGAATATGGGACTGCTTTAAAATCTAATTGTACACCATTCTTTTTATTGCTTTCGGCAAAGCCAAAAGGATTCTTTACTGAAACAGTTTTTTAAAATTTTCATGTAACGCAAAAACGATTAGCCGTAGAATGATCACAGTGATGATCGAAACGTCTGTTTAATAGAAATAAAAAACCTTTCGACTGCGTCCCTATTATATTTCTTCCCTACAACAATTTTTATATTTTTGCAGTTTTTATTAACATTCATAAATGTAGGTAGAAGTGCAAAATAAATATATCTTATTTAGTATACGTAACATTTAATTTTATAAGTACAGCAGAATTTACTAGAATATATCGTACTACTAGACATAAAGCGTATATCACGTAATAGTTTCAGCATGATACGCAATTTCGTTTAAAGTTACAAATAATGTAAACGCTAACATACATATACATGAAAAATATTAAATATGTAGCCATAATTTTTGAAATACACAATATAAAAAACTTTTGATACGATATTGAGAAGGTATTTGAAATAGCAGAACGTGAGAATACATGATTCTATTCAATTGGTACACTGTTTTACATTATCATACAATGATATAACTGCAATAAATTAATAAGTATTGTGATAAGTTTTCTTTACATCGTAGGTAAATTAGGTTGATTATGTTTCTAATCTAGATCGATTATCAGTTTACTAGAATAGAACATCATTATTCACTTGTTATCTAAATAACCAAGGATTGTCAGTGTTATGTTTGGGTTCAACGAAATAATTAAAAACACAAATTTTGTATATAAACACCAAATTGTACTTTTTTTATCTTCAAAATATAATTAGTATAGACAATAGATGTTTCTACTATAAGTATACAGTGGCTCACAGAATTATTCGTACACCCAAGTTTTCTATTTAAAAAGTGAAAAATTTTGTACTTTTAGAAATAATATTGACATATTACTGACGGGATCATATTCTCTCATATTCAAGAAATAAAATGTAATAGCCAATTAAGAAAAAAATATTATTTTTCTTATGTAAATTAAATAAAAAGAAAATGTGTACAAAAAATAAATACACAAAATTATTCGTACACTTATGAAATCTTACTTATAAAGTGTCAATATTTATATTTATAAATATAAAACATCTATGATTGCGTAATTATCTCTTGTTTCAGTATTTTGTATAAGATTTTTTCAAAAATAGGTTACAAAAAACAAGTAGTTACGGTAGTTGAAAGGCGAATCTGTTTGAAATTACTTTGCCAGTGTAAATCTTTAAGGGAAGTTAACAAAATTGTAGTAGCAAATATAAAAATGAGAAGTAGTTGAAAAATATTTGCCGCAGGGGCCGTAAGAATATTTTAAATCAGCAGAATGAACGATTTATTGAGCGTTAAATAAAATTAAATCCTAAAATACCCCTGAATAAATCAACATTAAGAATATCTAAAATTTTTGGAGGATCTATTGGAACATAGATTATTCGAAGAAGTTTACGAAATTTTGGTTTTAATGGCCGTATAGTCATAAGAAACCCCAAACTATTATGTGCCTGCCGCTGTGTTTCACTGGACTCCATAAATTGTAGAATTAAGCTCAGAATTTGGATTTCTCCAAACAAAAGATTTGCCATTCCAATAAAATAGGTACAGTTTACTTTCATTCGGAATATTTCCAATTTCCAAAATACACAATTCGTGCTAATGTACTATTTGCAAATACGAGTCTCTTTATACTATTTTGTTTGGTATTATAGGACTCGCTTTTTACTATAACATCATTAAAACCAAAATTTCTTAAAGTTCTTGGAATAGTTTATGTTCCAATAGACCATTAAAAAGTTTCAGATATTCATAATTTTAATTTATTCAGGGGATTTTTAGGATTTAATGTCATTTAACGTTCAATATATCGTTCATTCTATTGACTTATAATTATTTTACGGCCTCCACGGGAAATATTGTTCTACTGATCCTCATTTTTACATTTACTTATAAGGTTCTCATCATTTGAGTGCGATCTTCATTCAATTTTGACAACCTCCCTTAAAGATTTACACTGGAAAAGTAATTTCAAACAGTTTCGCCTTTCAACTACCGTAACTACTTGTTTTTTACGACCTATTTTTGAAAAAACCTTATACAAAATACTCAAACAAATGATAATTACGCAATCATTGATGTTTTTTATTTATAAATATAAATATTGATTCGTTTTATGTAAGATTTCATAAGTGTACGAATAATTTTGTGTACCTATTTCTTGTATACATTTTGCTTTTATTTAATTTACGTAAGAAAAATAATACTTTTTTAATAATTGGCTATTGCGTTTTATTTCTAGAATAAGAGAGAATATGATCTTGTCAGTAATATGTCAATATTATTTTTGAAAGTACTCTATTTTTTACTTTTTAAATAGAAAACTTAGGTGTACGAATAATTCTGTGAGCCACTGTATATAAATATACAATAGTCATAAGGATGCCAGACAATAATCATAATCAAAAGATTTCCTGAAGGCTATAATAACTTTTTATTTCATTTTGGTACTTGAAATGAAAAAAATCTGTGTGTATATAGTCCATGCTGTGTTTCTTTATAGATAGTTGGCATTGTTAGATTGTTTATTTTTAAACAAATTTAATATAATCAAAATGTCACTGTCACTATCAAAGACCAAGTTGGTTTCTAAAAATTGAAAAAATCTATATGAAAAGAAATTATTCAGCGCAATTTTAATTTGTTTGAGTAACTAAAGCTTAGCAACTTTATACGCCCACGGGCGATAAAAGCCATATTACACCCGCATTTGAGGGCGTGTAAACAAGTTTATTGTTGACAACTAGTTCACAGCAGAAATCAAACAAATGTGAAATATTTCAATACATCTTTGTTCAAAACTATTAAAATTATATCAGAAAACGTCAAAGGTAATAAAGTTACAGATTTGATTAAATTGAGAAGCTTTATTTTACCAAAAAAACATTTTTTCAGGAAAATGTGAATTTAAGAATTTTTTTAAATAATTTTGTAAAAATTGCCGTTAGGAAAGAGGAAGAGTTGAACCTCCCTTTAAGTACGCCACTGGTGTGTAGGATAATGATGATTGTACATCAATTAAGCCGCGTGGCATTTGGCCATGTGTGCCATACACATATTTTACCGTTTATTATTGTTCATGAAACGAAAACTGATCTTTATGGCGAACCATTAATCGCTGTTGGTTTTTATATTGGTCCATGTGATGACAAATTTTATGCTAAGCAATAGCTTGGTTGTTTATCTATTGGACGTTTCGTGCACTGATGATAATTAAAAACTGGCACAATGACCTCAATTATTAATCGATAATTAATACCCTTTATGAAAAAATATTTGGTTAATTCGGTTTTAATCTATAAGCTAAATGTAATTAGAAACACAAATTACATTGTTATATTTTAGGTGTACATAATAAATTGCTTATATCAATATTATACAAATACTTCCTACAGCACAGTCACAAATAATTTGTATGACAAATTTCATTACCATTAATTAAACTGAAAATATTTACATAAATATAATAAGTCATAATAATCTTATTATATATAATTTAATCAATATTTACGAGTAACGGGAAATACATAAATTTTAATTACGGAATAAAATTTGATAATACATATGAAATTGTTATTTATACTAAAAAATATTTAAATTATTTTTTAAGTTCATAATAAATATCGTAACTTATCTGGTTACTAATAAACAATAATTATTTATATTACAAGAGCATTATGAAGATCTAGAGATTAGTATAGTATGTAGTATATTTCTTAACCAATTTTTTTGGTAACGAAATTTTTAATAAAGCTAAATTATTCTATGAATTTGATTTATTTTTTCACATTAATCCAGTACTAATTTTTGTTTCTTGTCAGTATTACCATTGTAATTTATAATTCCTTACACCTTCGCGAGTATTATATACCTGTTAATGTAAATCGTTTAATGATCTTTATAATTTGAAACAAATGATATACATACATATGCAACATATCTAAAATTTTGTTTGGAATGCTACATAAAAACATTTGAACATAAATATTACATAATGGCGACAAGGAAATGCAAAGTAAACCAATGATTTTTTTTCGTGACTCTATTTATACAATAAATAAAAAGTATCAATGATTCCTTTTGTTTCAGAAGAGTGTATGTAATGTATATCTATCAATGTATGCTATATTAAGTCCTTGTCCTAAATTTCTTACCATTATTTACTTCAAAATTAATTTAAATTCTATTGAAGTTATTGACAATTTATTGCTTTTACTTATAAGTTGTCTCCTTGAAATATGATCTTTGTTTATATACAAATGCATTTCTAATGTCCTTAGCAATTTGCCTTCTGTATTTCTATTAATAATTATATATTTGAGTAATTCTATATTTTACTGAAGTGGTGACGGAAAATTACTTAGTATTTAAACTTTAAAGGTAAGGAAAAGATAATAAAGGAAATATTTTTACTACAAGTTATTTACGTACCTATGTACCGACTGTTTATTTTAATGTGAAATATGGGATTTGTCATACTCTTGGTTACGAGTTTGACAGCATTGTATTAAAGTGTTCATTCTAAAATTTAAAGTTGTAAAGTTCGTAACATTATTATATATTAACTGTCAATTAGTATTACTAGGATTGTTATGATTTAAATCGAGAATCGAGAAAAATAATCACGATTAAAAAATCCTGAAATTAAATACAAACTATATTCGAGTCCCGTGTCCACTTACAAATAATTCACATCAAATCACATATCAACATAAAAACAAACTCGGTATTAACATTTTTTCAACATAAAATGGTCCCAAATAGGATTCCTCTTTTATCAGAATTCATCTCGACAATTCAAACTTTTTTTTTAAAGAAACAATCCTGGATATACAGTTTTATGTTTCCAAATCGGCTAACAGAACCTCTTCTTTTCTTGTTTCTTTCAGCACTTCCCTGCTCAATGTCCTTCAATGCCTCAGAGATTCCTGTTCACTTCCTACAATGTCTCTCGTTATTTCATAGCCAGTAAAACTCTTCATAACCACATGTGAATCTAGCAATCATCTTGATGTTTTTCATTTCGTCTAGTAGATACTGTGGTATAGACATTGTGTATATTAGTTTATATCTGTAATTATAATTCGTTTTTGATCTCACATTGCTCTTCTTGTTGTATGATCCAATTTCTTTGATGCAAATCGTATGGTCTAGTGTGTGTTCCCTATTCTCTCCATTTATGCGTCGCCATTCTATTTGTACAGCATTGTTTTCTGGCTTGTTCCCATTTTGTTAATTTTATGTTTTCCTCTCCTTTTCATATTACTTGCCAGGTTACCAACGTTTTTACAGAATTGTGTTTTGAATATTTCTTATACTCGTTCTTATCTTACTGCTCTTGTCAGGTTTTCCTGTCTCTTTTCTAATGTTTAATGCTTTCATCTCTGACATTACTATTTATTCTAGTGTTTAAGTTGAAAATAAAATATAAAATTCATTTTGTGATATTTATATCCTAAAAGCACAGTCACTCAGTATGAGAGATACATGCTAAAAATCGGATAGTGAGTTTTCAATGGATAAGTATGTTTTAAAGTCCCTAGAACACGCTTGTTGTCATAACGATTACTCAAATACTAGTGAATAAATAAAGTTTAAATTTTGGATATAACATTCTGATACACTAGATTACATCTAATTAGATTTTGGTATTACTCGTGGATCCGGAAATGAGAATGTTTGTAAATAACAATTTAATATTGTCATTAAAATTTTATAGTTCAAATTTGTTTCTAGCTAGCCCCATTCAACTATTGCAAGTAATTAATGATTCCTCAGGGAGTCGAAACTAGTCGGAGCTGAAATAAAGCCTTTGAAAAACGACTAAATTCCAGTATTTTATTACCTCTCCCATTGATCTACCAGTCGAGAACATACTTTGATCATAAATGTTTTATGTTTGATAGTATTATACTAATACTGTAATTATTAATTATTTTAATAATTTATTTTTCCGTATCAGCAGATATTATTTTAGGGGGAGGTTCTCAAATACATATATAATGTTCATTATAAGTGGTATACTGTTGCTTTCTTGAGAGCTAGAAATACAAAGTTGTTTAAATTAGCAATCAATTTTTATATTGAAAGACTATTTTAATTTATTTTCTACGATTAGCTTCCTTCCATTTTTACTAGAACCCTGAAATTTTATTGTGTATATAAAACTGCAAGTAAGTTTATTTTATATCGATGATTTGTTTAAATTAAAAAATAGTTCTTCATTAAAAAAAAACTGAACCACAGGATGAAAGGCCACTGAATTCCACCTTACCGTCTCATCATGATTATGAAATTTTCTAGTATTTTTTCGACAGTTTACAGGCTAACACTCTTTTTTAAGTAATATTTGCAGACTTTCCTCTTTATATGTAAGTATCAAATTAATTTTGCATATTTTTAATAAAGTTAATCAACTTATCATAAAGACCAATAACTTCAATAAGGCTCACACCGACGTTTTATAGTTTTTTTTCTATTAAATAGAATATCGAAAGTAAAAATTACCATATTCTTTCCATGTACAAAATTTCGTTTCGTTTGACTCCAAATTTCTGTCGAGCAATATTTTTTTTAAATGCGTCAGTTTCAATTTTCAATCTTCAATAATAATTCATAAATTTTTGCTTTTTGCTTTAAATGATATCTTAAAATGCTCTGCTATAAACCTACGTATTTGAATCACACCCTTTTGCAATAAAATGATCTATTCTCTGTTTAGTTGTATAACATATGAAGTTGTACATCAAATTTTAGGTCGTGCAATCAGTTGTTCTACTTCGAATTTAAAAGAAGTACATTTCATGGAGACAATATTAACGATAACATAAGTAACAAAGTACCTAATTAAATTCAGAGGGGGTTTGAACCCCCAAAACCCCCCGTTGAGTGCGCTACTGACTCTCATATACTACAATTTATATATATTGCAAAAATGAAAATCACGAAATAATCCGCAAGATGAAACAATGTACCAGATAGGAAAAAAAAATTCTGATCATAAAGGAACGGGTACAAAGTATGAGGTTATGTGCCTGCCACATCAAATTTTTTTAAATAATTTTTTGGTAGTCTCTTCTAAATATTTTATTTGTACAAGTCAAATAGAATTGTTTATTTGGGTAATTTACATTAAAAATGGTGTTCCTGAGAACATTTGTAGAGCGGAAGGGTAATGATTCATCACAAATTTACGTAAATAGCCCCATTAGCCATCCACACCCTTCTGGCCGGTACATGTCACCGGCCGTGTTCACACGCCTGCAGCCCGGAGCAGCGCTGGTCGCCACTCAGCCTCGCACTGACGGTTACCCGACAGCTGCGCGCTGAAATATTATCTGTAATTAATTCGTCATACGCACACCTGATCACAATGAGAACCATGCCCACGGATCGCAAGGAATTGCCCAAATGCTCACCGTGATTGATTGATTTTTTAAGTGATTTTAAGAAGGGAAATAAATTGGGTAATCTTATTGGATCCCACAATTTAACTGCGCTGAATAAATCATCACTGTTTCTATTAACATTTTAAATAGGACACTTTGTTTATAGCTTGGATTAATTGGTAATATTTCAATAGCTACTGGAAGTGCCGGATTTACATATAAGTTAAACAAGCTGTAGCTTAATATCCCATTCACTTAGGGAAAAAATTTAAAGGAAAATATCTGATGTAAACACCACATGACTTTTTTGTACGCCTATTTAATTATACACTTTTTGCTACATTTCAAGTAATTTTGATCTTACGTCATTTGAAAGTAAGATACATACATATTAGTGAAATGGATTCTGAAACCCAAAATTTTTCGTAATTACAAAACTTCCTTGACCTCGAAGTACAAAGCACAGGACTGTACGTATTATCCAATAAATAAGTAAGACAGATCTCTAGGGCTCGCAATTTGGAGGGCCCCCGATTCTTGCGGGATAATAAATATTATATTACCATGTATGTCAAAACGGTGTTGTCTTGCTTGTTTTAAAATTCACACACGATACCACAGAGTAGAATGTAGATCAATGACTTTAATTTCATAAATTCAAAAAAATATGTAGGAAAATACTGCACCTATTGGTAAAAATCTAAATAAAAAAAACAAAACTTTTAATAAAAAATGTTGGAAAATTAGTAAATTACAATAAGTTTTGAGGTACACTATAAAAATATATGAGTAAACGACAGTAGTTCTGCAAGTGAAGTTGATTACAAACGTTAAGTGGTGTTAGCTGGAATATTTAAAAAGGTACACATGTATTTTGAGTAAAAACGAAATTGTTATCACAAAATTTTAAAATTATTTTATGATATAGAGATTGGCTCATAATATGATCTCACTTTTATAAGGCGCTTTTGCTAAATTTATAAAAATTATTAATTTTACATTGATTTTGAACTCTGAATTGGTTTTTAACCAGAAATAAATTATATGCATTTTAAATATCACGACGAAACAAAATTAGTTAAAACTCATTGTCTAAATTAGTTTAGGTATACTATTTCATTTTTATTCATAAAATCATACAAAAATCTGATTAATTGATAACAATCTCCGTTCAATTAATGAGTTAAGTTGCCAAGACTAAAAATGAAAAATATAAATATGGGAACTGAATTATATTTTTTGTACAGGACCCGCTGAAGGCTAAATGCAGCCCTGAAAAAATAACAATTTGTTATTGCCTAAGGATAGCTAGATTTACAGGGTCTCCATTTTTCGAGCTTAACCACTACGTTCTCGACAACCGAAATAGAAACAAACTAATTTTAATTATACATGGAATTCGATCATCCGAACATAGGGATTTAACATGTAAAATAATATTTTTGTAATTTCTTGTTTCGCTAATTTTTTTGGTAAAAAAGTTTCAAATAACAGTTGTTATCGATAAAACAGTAGTTATGATAATTTTTTTACTCTCTTTTTGATATCTAATACTTAAGTATGGATATTTTGGTAGTATCGTATATCTGAAGTCAAGTGTCCTTTGGAAACAATAAAAAATATTTTGTTTCAAACAAAGTTTTGACAGTTCAAATCTATTAGTGGTTAATTGTGAATTTTACTGATTATTCCACATATGATATTTTTACCCAATCAGAATGCTTCAATTGATAAAATGGCAGATTTTCAGAAAATTATATTTGAATTGATGTCTTTCATGAAATAATCAAGCAATAATTCGAACTATGAATTTAATCGGTAATATTTACCTACTCATAATTCCTGGGAAGTAACGATAACTTGAGTCAAAAACGATTCTTAAATCACTGCAACTTCGCTGTCGTGATCTAATAGCTATTTATGTAACCAGTTAGAAAATGCCTTATTTTGTGTAACGGTGGGATATTTGCGGGGCGAGCGAAGCGAGACCCCGCAAAATCGTGCAAGTTACACAAAATTGCATTTTCTAACGTGTTACATACAAGATTTTTTCTAATTTTGATAATATTATTGCAATTTTACTCTTTTGAAATTATTTATTTTTATGAATTAATAAAAAATCAAATACGTGGGTGCGCTTTATTTCGATTGTTAATGTTGTTTTAAGTTTGACATTTCTGTGAAAATATACAAAAAAGTCTGATTCAGATTCAGATATACCAAGTGATATCGAAGAAGATGTACAAAAAGCGCTATCGTCTATTATTTCCGAAAAATCTAAAGGTATATATGATCTGGCTTACAACAAATTTGTGATTTTCTTTTGTAACTGGTGATGAAATTTACTTTTCGTCACCCAGTTATGAAAGATTTTTCTTTCGTAACTGGTTACGAAAAGTTTGACGTTTCAAAACGTCAGTCAGTTTTGAAAAGTGACACTTTATATGTCAAAATTAGAAAAATGACATTTAGATCATATATACCTTTAGATTTTTCGGAAATAATAGACGATAGCGCTTTTTGTACATCTTCTTCGATATCACTTGGTATATCTGAATCTGAATCAGACTTTTTTGTATATTTTCACAGAAATGTCAAACTTAAAACAACATTAACAATCGAAATAAAGCGCACCCACGTATTTGATTTTTTATTAATTCATAAAAATAAATAATTTCAAAAGAGTAAAATTGCAATAATATTATCAAAATTAGAAAAAATCTTGTATGTAACACGTTAGAAAATGCAATTTTGTGTAACTTGCACGATTTTGCGGGGTCTCGCTTCGCTCGCCCCGCAAATATCCCACCGTTACACAAAATAAGGCATTTTCTAACTGGTTACATAAATAGCTATTTTGACACTCGTTTGTCCGTTATTGTTAATACGCAACAAATATTTGTAAATACAAAAAAAATCATGGCTCTCGTCATATTACTTGACAAAAATTTCAAACGAAAAAATGAATACGTTATAAATTTAGCTTTGCATTGAAATATGCATATTACTTCAGAAATATATCTTGAGCGTTATCTGGAAATGCTACAATTATTCCTGATGTAATTTTTTCTCTTCTTAGAAATCTAGGCGAATATTGAAAATTTTCGTTTTAATTTAATGTAGATGTGTTTTACATCATTGTATAATAATAAATAAATAACTATTCAATCGTATATCGTACGGTTTCCGATAGGTTTGAGAAAACAATTTTGTTGTGATTTCTTTTACTATGAATATTGACTGACTTATATGCCCCTCCATTCTGTAACTCAGCGGTTAATTTTTAACTGGTTCCTATTTTTTTCCAATTAAAAATAGCACTAAAGAAATTTCAGAACATAACTCATAATGTTTGTTTTTATTTGTCAAAAATGTTAGCATCAGTCTTGTTGGCCGGTATTAGCTTGCATGTTATATTATGTGTATCTTAATCATAGTTTATTTATGTTTATGTAATTTTTTGGACGTACCGAATAAAATTTTTAAAAAATATGAGTCTTTAAAGATTTCTTTTGGAATATGTTTATTTGGGTTTTTAAAAAAAGCTGGGCGGGTTTCTTTGGTTTGGGGAAAACAACTCTGGTTTTCGAAATCCCAACGGTTAGGATCGATAAATGGACATTTTCGTCAATGACCGCGCTAGATAAATGATCCACAAATATTTTGAAGGACTATAACAATACCGATTTTATATTAAAAGTTTAAGAGATATTAAAACAAATTTTCAATTCCAAAATATAATTTGAGTATTATTAAGCCATTTCAATATAAATTTCAAATAAACGGAAGTGGAAGTAAATGTGTTTACATTCAAAGCATGTATAGGCTGTATAAATTTTCACTTAATTTCCCTTAAATATTAAATAGAAAATAAATGAAATTTCATCCCCTTATTAATGTGGGTCGCATCCCGATCCTCGGGCCTTGTTGATGCTGATGCGATGTATCGAAGGCGGCTATGCGAAGTATTCAGCAAGGGGACAGTTGCCTTTGAACTGCGCCCTGCTTTCCCCACCCCCGCACATGAAATGAGGAGCAGTGATTTTATTAAAAGCTCTGTATTATTAAAAATACCTGGAGCATTATATATAGACATATTAAATTTGATGTAATACAGAGAATTTATTATATTACCTGCGAATTATTTCCATGAATATATTCTTTACAGACATTCATTGAATTCTTTCGATGTCTGCTGCACATTTAAATATTCTCTCGGTTACAGACTTGTTTATGATTCATAACTTCAAGTTATAATTTACTGCTTTTGTGTAGTTATTTATAAAAACAAATACGAATAAATGAATGTTTTTTTATTCCTTTAGGCTATTTTGTAGAAAAATATTCTCCATTTTTCAAACAGTTTGCGGGCTTCTATGTTTATTTTACGGAACATGGCATTATTACTCTATATTCAAGCTATAATTTCATGCTCCAGTTTTTTTCGTTATTTACAAAATGTAAGTTTAAAGTTTATAAACCATTCATTTGTAGGAACTTCCTTTTTGTAGCATAGACGCAGACTGTTGAATTTTCGTGTGGGGGTTTAAAAAAGGGCAACAAAAAATTTACAAAATAAAAACTTTATCTTAAAATTGGTAGTTACAGAAATAAAAAAATATATAAATGAATAAAGGGGTGGTGGTGTGTGTGTGAACACGTGAGAATTTTGCTCCGTATAGAAATTGAAAAATAAAGGAAAAACAACTAAAATAAAGATTGTCAACAACGAAAGCAAAGGCGCAATAAAAGACTACAAAAGAAGATACAGATACAAAGATAAGTATCGTTAGAAAGAAAAGTAAAAAACAAATAAAAATTAACAGCTATTTATAGGTTAAGCACATGTGCTATCTTGGAAATCAGAAAGATTCATTACCGACAGAAATTAGACAGAGACATCTCTTGCTCAGTAGCAGCCAGCGACGATTCAGTTTGTAGTGTTGGATGGCAAGATAAAGGATAAAAACGGAGACTATCTGTTTTAAAGTGACATCTGACCGACGATAACGTAACTTGACCAGCACTGGGGCCGGTCGGGTGTCGAATCAAGTAGGTATCCGATTCCACGGTCTGAGTGACGTCATAGGAGCGTTAAGCGTCGGGCAACCAGCAATACAGCAAGGTAAAAAGGGAAAGCGGAGATGGAAAGATCTCCAACAAGAAAGAGGAAAGATGCAGGTGCAACACAGGATGAGATTTTAGAAATGCTAAAGAATATGAGCAGAGAGATAATTGATCTGAGAAGTGACATGATTAAAAAACTAGAGGACTTTGTCAACGTACTCAAAGAAGATGTCAAGCAGTTAAAAATAAAAGTTGAGAAAAAAGACCAGGAAATTATTAGCTTAAACCGACGCATAGAAAAGTTAGAGAGATCGGATGAGGAAAAAGAGAAAATGGAAAAAAAGAATAATATTATAATAAAAGGAGCGACACTGGAAGATGCTCAAGAGGTTGAAAACTTTATAAAAAGCAGAATGGGAATAACAACGAAAGTAACAAAGGCGTACAAAGTCGGAAAGTTAAAAGAAAAGCAAGCGATAGTAGCGACTGTAAATTCATGGGAAGACAAGAAGCTAGTGATGAGTAACAAAAATAAACTGAGAGGCACCAATATTTACATAGATCACGACATGACGTACAATGAAAGGATAATTCAAAATGAAATCTCAAAAAGAGCTAAAGAAGAAAAAGAGCTAAAAAATATAGTAAAGATAGGATACAGAAAACTAAAAATCGGTAGAGATTGGTATGAATGGAATGAAGAACAAAAAAGCTTAATTAAAAGTTCAAAAAACTAATAAATAGGAATAATAAAGAAGTAGTTAACATACAAATAGGCTTTTGGAATATAGCGGGAATAAAAAGTAAAGATAAAGATTTTTGGGATATAATAAATAAATATGATATAGTAGGGTTAACAGAAAGTTGGTTAGAGGAAAAAGATTGGAATAAGTGGAAAAATAAAATGCCCAGTGATTTCACATGGAAAATTAAATACGCAAAGAGACTAAATAAAAAGGGAAGAGCAAAGGGAGGAATGGTAACAGGTATCAAGAAACACATTCAAGAAGCAAAAGAAACCATTTTCAATGAAAACATTATGGAAAGAAAAATTAAAATTGACAACGAGACATGGAGAATACTCACGGTATATAATGACAATAGAATAAACGAAATTCTTGCAGAAATAAGGGAGAAAATAGAAGATACTAATGAAAATAAGTTAATTATAGGAGGGGATTTCAATGCTAGAATAGGCGAGGAAGGAGGGCTATGGAACTCCAAAACAGGAAGACAAGAGAAAAGAAGCACAAAGGACAAAATAATAAACAAATATGGGAAAGCTTTAATTGATGAATGTGGAAACAGAGATTGGACTATTCTAAATGGAAACATAAAAGGAGACGAGGTGGGTGACTTCACATACATAGGTAAAAGAGGGGAAAAGACAGTAATTGACTATATAATAGCAAATCAAGAGAGTTGGGGGAAAATTAGACACATGAAAGTAATTAATACAGTAGAATCCGACCATCAACTTTTAAGCTTAGAACTAGAAAACAGTATAATAGTAAAAGAAGATGATCCAGTAATCATTCGAAAAGCGGTATGGGAAAAAGAAGACATAGAAAATTACAACATAAAAACCAGAGAGATAGCAGTAAAAGAGAGTAATGTGGAGGAGCAAGTAAACGAGCTCATAAGTAAAATAAATGAAGCCACACGCAAAAAAGAAATAAGAGTGAACTCAAGAAACACAAACAGAAATGACTGGTGGAATAGTAGCTGTTTGGAAAAAAAACGAAAAATGAGAAAGAAACGTAAGCAATGGAAAGATGGGATAATCACTGAAGAAGAATACAAAAATGAATTAAAAGAATATAAAGAATTGTGTATAAAACAAAAGGAAAACAAAAAGAAAGAAATTGAGGAACAGCTGCAGAGAATAAAGACAGAGACGGAGGCATGGAGTTTTATTAGTAAAGAGAGGAAAAAGAAACAAGAGATATCAAAACAAATATCCGAAGAGGAATGGAAAGTCCATTTCTGCACACTTTTAGATGGGAAAAATACCAAGATACTAAGAAAAGAAGAAAATAAACCGAAAATATGTGGAGATGTAGAAGAGATAACACTAGAGGAAGTTAAAGTACAAATTAGTAAACTAAAAAAACGAAAAGCGGCAGGAGAAGACGAAATCACAAATGAAGCCTGGATATATGCAGATGAGAACTTACTAAGAATATTAACAAGTATTATTAACAAAGTATGGCGCACCGCACAAATACCTACTAGATGGAGAAAAGGAATTATACAACCGATTCATAAAAACGGAGACATAGACAAAGTAGAAAATTATAGAGGAATAACATTACTAGATACAGCGTTCAAGATCTATGCGATGATTTTACTAGAAAAATTGGAGGAAGAAATAAGAGTAAAAAATCTCATACCAGAAAACCAGGCAGGTTTTCGGAAAACAAGAAGAACAACAGACAATATTTATATACTTAATCTAATGATTGAAAACGAGATCCGCAAAGATAAGGGAAAGTTATACGCATTGTTTGCAGATCTGAGAGCAGCGTTCGATAATGTAAATAGAGATCACCTGTTTAAAACTTTAACAAATATGAATATAGATAAACAATTGTTAGCGAACTTAGAGAACATCTACAGAGAAACTATATCGGTGATAAAAGTAAAGGATAGAACCACAGAGGAGATCTGGACAGAAAAAGGATTAAGGCAAGGATGCCCATTAAGCCCAACTTTATTTTCACTATATGTAGCAGATATAGAAGAATTCCTCAGCAAAGAGCAAACAGGCGGCATTGTAATAGGAAGAAAGAAAATATGGTCTCTAGCGTACGCGGATGACATTGTCATAGTCGCGAAAGATCCACCTGGAATGAAAGCAATGCTGAAAAGACTTGAACTGTATTTAAGAAGAAAAGATATGAATCTCAACGCGCAAAAATCAAAAATTATGAAATTCAAAAAAGGTGGAGGTAGAGAAACCTCTGAAGTATGGAAGTGGAAAAATGAAAGTATCGAAGAGGTAAAAGAATTCAGATATTTGGGATATACATTCCAGAGGAATAACCAAGCCACAAAACACTTAGAGTACCAGAAAAGGAAGGCAATTGTGGCCATGAAACAAATATGGGGTATAGGCGAAAGGAAGTTCAAGACGAATATGCGAATAAGATGGATGATGTTCGAAGCAATAGTAAAAAGTATTTTAATTTATGGGGCGGAAATTTTTGGATGGACAGAGCACAAACTAATAGAAGATGTACAAGTACGCTACATAAAATGGATCCTGGGCCTCGACAAATGTACACCAGAATATATAGTACTGGAAGAAATGAAAGTGGCAAAACTTCGAGTGGAAACAGGAAAGAGAGCAGTGAAATACGAAGAAAGAGTTAGAAACTCAGAGAATTCAATACTGAAAGAATGCTGGAAAGTTATAAGGAAGGGAGAGGACGACAAAAACAAATTAACAAGATGGGGACACACAAGAAAGGTATATTACGAAAGGAATGGATACTCGGAAATGCAAATAGAGAGGAATCGAATAAATGAAGAAAGTATGATCCTCGCCATACAACAACGAGATTGGGATATACAGAAGCAGGAACAACAGAGCAGAATAAATCAATCCAATTACAATAAAAGATACAAACAGATACAAACAACAGAGATACCACGTTACATATTAAACCCAAAGAAAAACATCAAAATGATAGCCAGATTCAGATGCGGTAACGAAGAAAGAGACAACCAGTATTGGTTACCAAAGGAAGAAAGGGGGTGCAGATTATGTGGCAGAGAGGATGAAACACTGAAGCATTTAAGGGAATATTGCAGAGAAGTAAAAAGAGAAGATAGAGGGGAAATGGAGCTGTTAGACGATCTAGGATCAGGAGAGAAGTGGATGAGCGAAATCATTAAGAAGAGAACAGTAGCATAAATGTAATACACACACACAATGTAGAATAAAAATGTATATGTTATTTCTGTAGATTCTAAGCCACTTGGCAAGAATAAATATTAATAAATAAAAAATAAATATAAATGAATAAAGACAAAACAACTAGTATGCGTAAAGCATTTATAGTTTTAAAACAAAAGAATTTTGACGAACCATTCTACGTTTAATAAAATCTTCATCAGTATTAATAGTGATATCGTCATGTACATTTAAAATTGCTATGCTATTGTAACGTTTTATTTATTTAGGTGAAGTGTAAAATTGATTAAAACACTAATATTTATATAACTAAGTTTAATTAAAGAAATATGAATTATAAAGAATAAATAAAAATATCTAACACTAAGAATTAACAAATATAAACACTAATTTAAGAACTAATTATTATAAATAAAGACTTAAACACTAAGATAATTTATTTAAACAATTATAACTACGCAATATTTATTTCAACACTATTTATATCACTGTCTATTTATTTATATCACCATGTGTTCTCTACCCGTATCAATACAAGACTGTCCTCGCGATCTTTTGGTCGGGGTATTTATATTAAAATACATCATTCTAGAAGATTCTTTGATTCCTTGAAAATCAGAACAATGGGGAGCGGACGGACGTGTTGTGACCTGTTCGCTAGGTCCCGCCGCCCGCGCCGCCGCCCGCACCGCGACCCTGGGTTCGCTACATTGCCCCCTCCTTAAGACTGTTTCGTCCCGGAACAGTTCGTTATGACGAAATCTGCATGCATCATCCTTGGTGCATCTGGAAGTCTTGAAGAAGTAACAGTCGATGGTCCGTTTGAGCTCTTCTTGCCCGGTAGAGTTGAAGCTGCAGACTAGAATTTCCACTCCGGTAAAGCGGAAGATTGTTTCTAACATGCTTCTAACAATCCTCCAATCCAAACCATCTAGTCCACAGCCTATCTTCGGTACTGCCAGCTTCATGATGTTGTTCTGCAACAGATGGTCCTTCATATCGCACAGCGAGTCCCATAAATTGCGGTATGACGGCTTCTGATATGAGTATTGTTTCGTAACGAGATAGTAAATGTACCGCTTGCGTTCCTCGTTCTAATCCTTCAGTTGTACCGTTTTTCCGACAGTTGGACGTTGGTTGACCAGTTCTTGTACTCGTCCAAATTTTCTTTTAAAAACTGAAGCGATGCCGCGGGACATGTCTTTCGCTACACAGTGAGCGAGGGAATATTCTGGGGACACGGTGAACAGATCTCGTTGTTCTTCTCGTGTCACGCCATGCCGTGCTTTGTGACCAGTGGAATGACTTTCCATAAAGTCATCAAATGTGGGTTCCTCAGCTATAACCCGGCGAACCGTCGCTCCACGATGATCGTCAAAATTATCACCAGCGAAAGGGGCTAACCGATTGAAGTGGACTACTCTCGGCTTTCCATTAGATGTTTTCCTAATTCTGTAGACCACATCATTTATTCTCTTTACGATCTCGTAGGGACCTTCCCAATTCTTTTGTAGCTTCGGTGATAAGCCACGACGTCTTTGTGGATTGTAAAGCCACACCAAATTCCCAGGTTGAAAACCACCTTTTTCAGCCTTGACGTCATAATGGTCCTTCATCCGATCGCTGGCACCTTGAATGTTTGTGCGGACTTGTTCATGGATGTCATTCATTCTTCTCCATAAGTCCGCTACATAGTCCTCCCCGGCTAGATCTTCACCGGGTTTACTGCCAAATATCAGGTCGCATGGTAAGCGCAACTCCCGTCCGAATAAGATGTTTGCTGGTGTCTGCCCTGTTGTCTCATGCACGGATGAACGGTAAGCCAACAAGAACAGATGAAGATGTCGGTCCCAGTCCCGTTGATGGTTAGAGACTACCTTTGACAGATACCGATTTATTGTTCTATTCATCCGTTCAACCATGCCATCAGACTGCGGGTGTAATGCAGTAGTTCTGGTTTTCTTTATTCCTAATATCTTACAGATATTTTGGAACAGAGCAGACTCGAAATTCCTTCCTTGGTCGGAATGTATCTCTCGCGGTACTCCAAATCGGCAGATGCATTCTTTTACCAAGACTTCAGCGACCGTTACGGCTTCCTGGTTGGGTAATGGATAGGCTTCGACCCACTTAGTAAAGTAGTCCATTACTACTACTATGTATTTATTTCCATCATCAGTTTCGGGGAATGGTCCGGCCACGTCAATCGCAATGCGTTCAAAGGGACTTCCAACGTTATATTGGCGCATTGGAGCTCTTCTTTTCCTATGTGGCCCGTTACTTCCCGCGCAGATCACACATTTCTTGCACCACTCTTTAACATCCTCTTTGCAATTTACCCAGTAAAATCGTTGGCGCACTCTCTCAAGGGTTTTATTCACTCCAAAATGTCCAGATCCGTCGTGGATCTCCTCCAATACTTCCGGTACTCTATTCCTAGGAATTATCAGCTGGGTCCTACTCACAGTACCTTCAGTATTCTCTATGACACGTTTCAGGAGGCCCTCTTCAACCACAATACAGTCCCACTGCGCCCAGTAAGATTTTTCACTTTGTGAGTGTCGTGCAACATCTTCCCAAACTGGTCTGCTATCGCCACGTTTCCAATTTCGTATGATTTTCAAGTCCGAGTCATTCTCTTGGTCCTTGCGAAGGTCTTCCGTTTGCCAACTATCATTCACTACTGTTGTTCTGGCGATGGTAGAGAGTTTTTCTTCTAGACGACTGCAATGCTTGCATTCGTCCTGGCAAGGTCTTCTTGATAATGCGTCAGCATTACGATGGCTTGTACCTGCTCGATGCTCAATAACAAAGTTATATTCTTGCAATCTTTCAATCCATCTAGCTGCCTGACCTTCAGGATTCTTAAATTGTAGCAGCCATTTGAGAGCAGCGTGGTCAGTTCTTATAAGAAATCTTCTACCGTACAAATATTTGTAGAAGTGCTCCACGGATTTCACGACAGCCAAAAGTTCTTTTCTGGTGACGCAATAATTCCTCTCTGGTTTTGACAAGGTCTTACTAAAATAGGCAATAACCTTCTCTTGTCCGTCTTGTATCTGGGAAAGAACGCCACCAATTCCAACGTTGCTGGCATCTGTATCTAAAACGAATTCTCCTTCTGGTAAAGGATAACTTAGGACAGGTGCGCTTGTCAAGGAATATTTAAGTTGTTTGAACGCAGCTTGACAGTCCATCTCCCAGATAAATTTTCTGCCTTCTTCGGTAAGCCTTGTCAATGGCTTCGCTATGTTGGCAAATCCAGGTACATAGCGTCGGTAATATGTACAGAGACCAAGGAAACTTCTCAATTCGTGTTTATCTCTCGGTACTGGCCAGTCACTCACAGCCCTTATTTTCTCCGGGTCAACTGCAATGCCCTTACCAGAAACTACGTGTCCAAGATAATGAACTTTTTTTTGAAATAAGTGACACTTCTTTGGACTGAGTTTCAGGTTAGCCTTCCTCAATCTTTGGAAAACCTCTTCCAAGTTCTTTATGTGGTCCTCGAACGTTTTTCCTACCACAATAATATCGTCTAGGTAAACCAAACATGTTTTCCACGACAGTCCAGCTAACACGGTTTCCATAAGTCGTTCAAATGTTGCAGGGGCATTGCAGAGCCCAAATGGCATAACAGTAAATTGCCACAGACCGGTACCGATGGTAAAAGCTGTCTTTTCTTTGTCTTTTGGATCTAAATCCACTTGCCAGTATCCGCTCTTTAAATCAAGAGTAGAGAAAATCTTTGATCCTGCCAATGTGTCCAGAGTATCGTCTATTCGGGGTAGCGGGTAGCTATCCTTCTTCGTCACGTTGTTAAGTAGACGATAATCGACGCAAAATCTTGTAGAACCATCCTTCTTCTTTACTAACACCACTGGTGAAGCCCATGGACTGCTTGAAGGTTCAATCACACCTTCCGTCCTCATGTCCTCAATAATTTCTTCTGCTTCTTCCCGCTTCGCCAGTGGTAATCTTCTTGCTGTTTGGCGGATGGGTCTTGCGTCTCCGGTGTCTATTTTATGATGAACTACATTGGTTCTTCCTTTGTCCTTCTTGTCCAATTGGAACACATCTTGAAAGTTGCCAATTAAACCCTTAGCCTTGGTTTTCTGGTCGGCGGTCAAGTCCTGGAACGATGTTGACAGCTCCTTCAATAGAATATCCGGAACTTCACAGGATGTGCTGTCTTTGGCCTTCACAGTTCGAATAATCGATGATACCGTTGAGCATTCTCCTACTATGGTCCCTTTCTTCAGTATAACGGGATAAAAATTTATGTTCATTACTCGAACTCCAGTCCCAGTTTTAGCATCATCATTTTTCGGCTGGAGCATGACAATGTTTCCCTCACAGAAGCTACCCTCTATCTGTGCTTCCACGATTGATTCACTCCGTTCTGGGAGGGTGACATCTTCCGTTATTAATACTCGCATGGCATTGTCGTCTCGTGGATTTAATACCAGTTCTTCATCATTGACCATCATCACTCCATTCTTCAGGTCAAGTTTAAATCCATGCTTTTTCATAATGTCCATGCCGAGAATGAATTCATCTTCTACATCAGCTACCAGCACACGATGTTTAATGCACGTTGTTCCAACAGTGATGCTCAAATCTATTTCTCCAGATGCGGTAGCTTGTTCTCCGGTGGCTGTGCGTATCTGCCATTTTGTTGGAAGTAGATGTTTTCTGCACAGTTTTCTTGCTAAGTCGGGTCTGATTATTGTTTTTGTCGCACCCGTATCCAGCAACATTTTAAGCGGCCTGCTGTCGATAGAGCCGTCTACATAGATGCTATTAGCTTGATGATGTAGGGATGCGACATAAGTAATGGATTCTGGGGCTACTGGATTACGGGTCGACGATTGCCCCTTCGCATCAACCCGACTTAGTTTTCCGACTCCTTTTCTTCCTTTCTTGGTTCTGCTTTCCTCTGTTGTTTTCTGCAGAGCCTTTGCGGGTGACCTACTTCACCGCAATTCCAACAGCGGAGTTTCTTTCTTCCAGAAGCATGAATTTCGGATGTAATACGTCTTATCCTATCATCTAGGTCCTCGATACTCTCAGCATCGATATTTCGCATTCGCGACTGGTTACGTGAAGCTTGTTTGGCTGCTTCATGATCTAAGGCATATGAAAGTGCGTCAACCAGAGTTTTTGGTCGAGCCATTCGCAGTGCTTGTTGAGTTTCATTGTCACGGACCCCATAGATAAATGATTGAGTGGCCAGACATTCCAAAACACTGTCAGGAGCTGTGGGATGTGCAAGACGAACTAAACGGGCTATATCAGCTTCGAATTCTTGAAGGTTTTCTTTAGAACTCTGATATCGGTTCCTCAGTTGCGTCTGGTACACTTGCTCCAGATGCGCATTGCCATATCGCATATCCAATCTCTTAACAAGTTGTTCGTAATCTTCTTGTTCATCTTCTTTTAACGTTTGTAGGATATCGATGGCTTCTCCACGTAGCGAAACTGTCAGCGCAGTAGCTTTTTCTTTGGAAGTCCAGCCATTCGCAGCAGCTTCAAACTGTTTTAAATAATTCGGCCACGATGTCTTGCCGTCAAATTCTGGTGTTTTTATATGGATTCTGGAACTATTTTCTTTTTCTGGCTTCTTTTCTTGAATCTCATCCATCTTTACTATATCAGGATTTGAAACCGCTGGTGACGTTATTTTGGAGACATTTTTCTGTAATTCTAAAATCCTCATGTCGTATTTATCTTTCAGATTTTTCAAGTTTTCTTCTATTTTTTCTTCTAATTTCTCTTCTAAATTTCTAGAACTTTCTTTCAGTTGTTCGTTTAGTTTTTCTTCCAAAGTTCTAGAATTTTCCATTAACTCTTCTTTCAATATTCTAGAATTTTCTGTTAATTTTTCTTCCAATTTTTGTTCTAAACTGTTAGAATTTTCTATTAATTTGTCTTCTAAAGTTCTAGAATTTTCTTTCATTTGTTCTTTTAAATTCTCTTCAGATTTTCTAGAATTTTCCATCAGTTCTTCTTTCAATGATCGAGAATTTTCTTCAGATTTTCTAGAACTTTCCTCTAATTTTTGTTCTAATGTTCTAGATTTTTCTATTAATTCTTCTTTCAATACTCTAGAACTTTCTTTCATTTGTTCTAAAGTTGTACCAAAATCATCAATTTTGAATAAAAAGTCATTAGGATTTTCACCAGCTTCTGTAAGAGCTTGCCGTAGACGATGTTGTAGAACAGTCTTGGTTCCCGATGTCTCCAACTCTCGTTCTTCCAGCTCCCTCTTGAGATCGGCAACTTTTAATTCACTTAATTTTACTTGTTTAGTAGCCATTTTATTTATTTTTATTTTACACTTCACAGTTTTTAATAACCCTCACACCTGACACCAATTGTAACGTTTTATTTATTTAGGTGAAGTGTAAAATTGATTAAAACACTAATATTTATATAACTAAGTTTAATTAAAGAAATATGAATTATAAAGAATAAATAAAAATAACTAACACTAAGAATTAACAAATATAAACACTAATTTAAGAACTAATTATTATAAATAAAGACTTAAACACTAAGATAATTTATTTAAACAATTATAACTACGCAATATTTATTTCAACACTATTTATATCACTGTCTATTTATTTATATCACCATGTGTTCTCTACCCGTATCAATACAAGACTGTCCTCGCGATCTTTTGGTCGGGGTATTTATATTAAAATACATCATTCTAGAAGATTCTTTGATTCCTTGAAAATCAGAATAATGGGGAGCGGACGGACGTGTTGTGACCTGTTCGCTAGCTCCCGCCGCCCGCGCCGCCGCCCGCACCGCGACCCTGGGTTCGCTACACTATTCATTCT
This sequence comes from Stenolophus ochropezus, assembly GCA_035578165.1. NCBI lineage: Eukaryota > Metazoa > Arthropoda > Insecta > Coleoptera > Carabidae > Stenolophus > Stenolophus ochropezus. The sequence goes on along the minus strand of JAQOWZ010000010.1, from coordinate 16,833,109 downwards.
TTCTTGGCTCATAGTTAATATTAAATAAAATTTCAACCTATGAAAGTTGAAAATTTTATAAAATAATATATAAAAATATTTCAAAACGAATGTATTTTTTATTTTTTGGTGGCATTAAAAATTGTCATGTGGGGACACAACCCCCTCAGATTTCTCCGTGTAGGAGTCGAGCCCCGAAGTCGCCAAGTAGTCGGCGCCTAGGTTTCATAGGATTCATAAATTTCATTCCGTAACAGTTCCTAACTAAAAATAAATTATCAGATTTAAGCATTTTTTTTAATAGAAATTAAATAATTAAAGGTAACTTTTCTGCACAATCGGGCATTAAAAATAGTTATTTATGTAACTAGTGTATAACTAGTGTATTTGTTGAGTGTTGTTTAACTTTAATTTATAGCAGAAGATTCCAGCATTCGATTTCTTTTCGTGCCGACACTTTCACACCTCACACATGTTAAAATTTTCTAATGATTGGTAAGTAAACATAATAACAATTTTATAACTTAAATTATTTTTTGCGCTATTAAAATAAAGTGTTTTACCTATGCACTACTCGAACATGGTGATATTTTTTGGTTAATGATTATTGGATCTGAAAACCAAATTACAGATTTTTATTTTGTGGCCAATTACAAGTCGCATGTATGGTAATAAATAAGAAATATTGTTTTATTTTTTAGTTTTTGTAAATATAACCTATAGTTATAGCACGGAATAGTTACACACAGAAGCGACACTCCGTGTCGGTACCTTTCATGTTCCACTAGTCAGTTCTATGACCTTGAAGCGTTGTGTAGACCTTTAAATTTATGCTCTTTCCTTACCTCTCTCTCAGATGTGAGAGAACTTTCCGATTTAAACAATGGGCCCTTTAAATTTATGCACCTTCCCCATCTCTCTCTAATTTTCGCTTCTCTATCTTACTGTCGCTTCTGTATAAACCTATTCTGTGGTTATACTGTAAAAAATAAAGCGCAAAAGCATACAAGTAATTGAAATAAATCATAAATAATTATAATAGTTACACCTACTCATCACAAAATGCGTTATTGCTTTATATAATATTTTGTTCTATTTAATCAAATATATCGATATTATTTAAAATTAATTAATTTGTAATAGTTTGATAGGACGGTATAAAGCAATAAATAATTATCAGATTGTTCATTAATTAAATTCTTCTATGGCTAATTCTATTTTCGTGATGAGGTATTTAACGATTATTATATGATGTGTTTTGTTCATTATTTTAAACTCATGTCACTAAATTTATTATCATATTAGAGTTTAATTCATAATGACATTATGTTGTACCTACTAGTATAACATTTCAATGCGATAATATATTTGTAATAACTGTATCTCATCTAAATTTTTATCTATAAGTAAACTCAAAAAATATATATTTAAACATGTTTTTCTAGTAAAAATTCTTTAAAGCGTCAATTATTATTTAAATAATATATATTTTTGGATATATACGGGCCGTGGTGGTTTATTGGATAGCGCGCTTCGATTCACTGAGTCGAATGTGAGATGTGGGATTCAAATCACAAACCTGTAACAAAAAAATAAAATACAGCTGTGTGTGACTGGATCAGAACCCACTACATGTTATAGGTCTCTTGTTCTGTTACTGGATTCCGGTCTGTTGGATTGTGGGAATTAAAAAATCCAACAAATGGTTTGATAAGAGTTAAGCAGAAATCATTCGAAAACCTATAAAAATATATTTCATAAAAATTTAAAACTTTATCTAAACAAAAAATAGCATATCAATTACAAGTAAGATCAATCGATACAAACATAAACACCGAAATATCAATCAACTTAAGAATATATATTTTTTTATTTCACGTACATATATACTACATTAAAACTGGTTACAAGACCAACCATTAATTTTAGGCTCTACTTAAAACTAAAATTAAGGTCCTCTAAAGGTCATCCACTGGTTTTCTTTAGTTTCATCTGACTGACGGCGTTGCTCTAATCACTGTCATAAATAATATAGATTATTTTAAAACTAATTCACTAACAAGCACAATCATTACTCTAGTTATTTCACATTACACTAGTTCAAAGTGTTTGGTTCTTTTGAGTCGTCGGGTTGATTATTGTTATGCAGCAGTTGAGTTGCTTCTGTGTTGATGTGGTGATACAGCCTGATTTCATGTTTCATGGCGAAGTCTTGTATTATATTTACACTGTCTATTTTCAAATCTCTGCAAATGTGACTGTTACGGGCAAATCGCATTGCATTAACTATGTAAAGGCCGTTTTAGACTAGCCTATAAATTGTTCAATATCTAGCACCATTTTGGTACAATTTAAATTGGCTAGTATCAAACAGCAAATTGGTTCAAATGTTGTACACGATCGTAAATTTGTTGAAAAAACCGAACATTTTCTATTTTTTATACAATCTCTCCCTCTCATTTGGCTATGACCATGCGCATATTGAATTTTGTGATCTCTCGCGTCTCTGTGTTTATTTGTTTGTAAGATTCTTAAAATAAAATATAAAGAAGCTAAATCTTCATGGATTGTGCAAATAATTTTGTTAACGAATTTAATAGGCAATTTCGATTAACACATAGGTATATCGTTAACCATTATTCATTCGTTATTTCATTTATTAAAGATATTTTTTAAATAGTACATTAAGTTTTTAAGTTTATTGTTGAATCATTCCAAATTTATTTAACAAGTATTTAATTCTAATTATTTAAAAAAATTTGGGCCCAGTATATATTTAACATAGATAAAATGCTGATCGTTTGAAAATCTACAATCCTAGCCACTGGTATTCGGAAGTATTTTGTATTTCAATAAATTTAATAAAAAGATAGTAATTTTTGTAAGTATTTGATGTTTTGATGTACTTATAAGTTTTTTTTATTGTTCTATTTAATTTACAACTGGCCTTTTGATGCCAACTAGCAAATATCTAATATACATAAAATTTACTCTTTAGTAATTCCTTTTTTACAGATGATATAAAATTTTACATTTGACTATTACAATTGCATTAAGTCCAATGGTTTTGTTCTTTTTAGTCTTCGAATTTCATTGGTGTTGTCGAGCAGCTTCGTTGCTAGTTCGTTGGGATGTTTGTTTAGTCTTTTGTTGTACCTTTTTGATACTTAACTAAAATAAACCAAACCATCTTCCGATACTGAAGAAAATGATTGTAGTGTAGCTCAATGGCTCTTCTATCAATAGAAAGTGATAAAGCAAAAATAAAATAATAAGAACGATTTATTATGGTAAATGAATTTTCGAAAATTATAAATAAGAGGCAATAGTTATAGTATTACCTAACAATAAAATTATTGTTATTGTAAGTCATGGTAATTTAGGATTACATATTTTTGTTGAACTCAAAGAAGTATTTAATATAGATTTTTAATTTAATCTGAAATGCATTCACTTGCGCCCCCTTTAAAATCGTAACGAGTCTTAATCCGGCTCTGAACAAATAGTATGAAGTGCGAAATATTGACACAAGCATTGAAATTGGAAATAAGTGTGAAATTTGAAGAATATAAATGCAAGTGGAGGCAGCGAAGATAAATCTCTGGAGCTCATTAGAGCAAATACTCCTCAGAGCCCGCGAGAAGCGCGAACCCGAGATGTGTGGGAGGAAATGATATATTTTATGTTCCTGCTGTTGTGATACTCAGATATTGGATGATGTATCCTCGACAATTTGTGATTTTCTTTCATAAATATTATATAAATTGCTGGGAAGTAACGGATTAAATGATAACAGAAATAAACATTGCAAAACGCAATACACACTCGTACGGGACTCCGAGCTTATGAATAACGGAACTGTTGATTTTATCCCGGGATATCTAAAAATACGACAGACGGAGTAAATAAATAATCCACTGTTTTGTAATTTAACTCTGCTTCATGAGCACAAATAAAATGTTTTCTATTTCCCGCAAGAAATATCATTAATTCGCTGTCCACCCGTAAATATGCTTGCTCTTCATTCATATATTTTATATCACATGTAATTATTTATTGACATTTTTTACTATTTTCTTTACTCTTCGACCATAATGTTGATCATTACAAATGTTTGTAATTTGTGAAATTATATCGCTCTATTTTTGTTTTAATTTTTGACAAATTCCTGATGTAGAAGACTATTGTATAGTAAAGTTGGTTTTTCGAAATAAAGTTTTGTATATAAGACTGCCGTCCCATTTTAACTTATTGGCTATGCCGGTTCTATATTTGTTTATATTTAACCATCTTTCGATTACGGATTAGATTATTAAAAACAGATTCCAATATATCATGATGATATATTTGACTTTGATGTAGAATATTGGGCTCTTTGAGTATTTTTCCCTTTTACTTTATTTTTTTAGATGTTTTTTTAACAATTTATCCTCATTGGACCATTATTATTTTCGCAAACTTTTTTTGGGTTCAAATCCCGCGAAAACATTTGTGATCTTTGTGTAAGTCCACATTTTTTATTCTATCGTATTACCATCATTTCACTGCATATATGTTCTTAATAGTCAACCAATGGTTAAACATTATTGAAAAAAAAACCGTTGTTGCAACGAAAAATATTTTATTAAAAATTCTTCTGACGTTTTACCCTTGAAAAAAAAAACAGAACTGTCTGAAATGTCGGACGAATTTTAAATAAAATATGTTGAAATGCAGTGGCGATTATAGTTAATCCTACAATAAACCGCACCGCTGCACATCCAAATGTCAAAATAACTAAAATATTGATTCATGCTATATGAAATAATAATTTGTGATATAGGTATTAAAAGTGATATTTTATTTTGTGGGAAAGTTTGACATATTCCCTTAAATTGAATAAAATCCCCTTTAACATGAATATCTTTATCTGGACATTGTAGACCTTTGTATTGTCTTTTCTAGATTAAAAAGACAAAGCTTTTTTATTCTAGATTAAGACGAGATAATTCAGGACAGTTTCCAAGACTCTAATTCTAAATTAATTAAAAATTTTAATTTTCGAAATATAAATACCTATATCATGCGAAGCCTATTCCATCCTAGATGAAACAATGATATTAAAATAGAAAAAGAACCCTGCTGAAGAAGTCTTGAAATAATCTGGAATCTTGATATCTAGACAAAACATTTTAATCTAGAGATAGACTAAGCTCGGGTTGCACTTTTTCATCAATTTTAATCACTGATTATTTTTTGACAGTAATGTAGTTTTAATACACGGACATGCTAACAACATTAAATTAATCAGTTGATTTTTTTACATCAGTCAAGTCTTGTCTTGAAATTTCTAGACAGGACAAGATTTTGGAAAGATTTAATTGACCAGACAGATTTATTGTATTGATATTAAACAATGACGGTTGTTTCTGTGGTGTCTACATGTATTTTTTATTTTTTATGCTATTGATATTACAAAAAAATGAAATTATAATTTTTCTGATAATTCACGTGTGATATTAATGAAACTTTTTGAAAGTAGCCACATTTCTTTATTAGTGAAATTATAGTTTTTTAAACAGAGAACTTTACACGCTATTGTTCCTGTATAATTTCTGTTATCTATGGATCACCCCTAGTTAGTTTGTACTTACACTTAGTTATTATGATTTACAGATAAACACATGTTTAATCTTGACGCTTATCTAATGAAATCAACAATGACTCCCCACGGTTTTTATATTTTATAACGTTGTAAGTTTATTTTATTATAGAAGCAAAAATATGTATAGTGGAGTCTAATTTTAATCATACACAGACTGGCGAGACTGGACTATATCAAAGTTACGAAGCATTTAATATGGAAACAGTTTTTCCTTGATCTCTTTGTCTTTGAATTTACCCATTTTGTGAAAAAATACTTCAAACAAATGTTCTAGAGAATTAAATTCCACATGTAAACTACAAAATTTTATTAGTTTTGCATATCAAATACCGTATAGAAAATTTAATTTGAAATTTTACTACATTTAACAAACGAGTGATACGTTATGAATTTAAAACATTATACATTTATTATATTTTAATAAATTATTATTGAATTCAATTAGAAATTAATATTTTCTTACAAAATAAATAATTAAAATTTATATAAAACAATTCAGATTGTTAGAAACAAAGTAGTATAATTTTGATTATTACATATTAAAAAATTATACTTGATAACAATATTGCCAAATTACATAACAATTTAGTACATAAAATTAAAATATTATAGTGGAAAATACGAATTTTACAATATAATACATGTAAAAAATCTCAAACTAAAATTGTTCTATATCTACCTTAAATTAGGTATTAGTTGTTTAGACTAATAATAAGAATTTTTTTTTTTAAGTTTAAATACATAGGTACACGGTGTTACAATAAATTTTATCATTATTGGTAAAAAAATTATTTTGTGCGATTTTAAATTAGAAAATTAGTCATGTGGGGGTGGGCTGTTCCTAGTGTATAATGAACTCAAGTAAGGATTAATATTTTTGTAAATTACTGGAGTTGACTTGAAAATTAAGGATTTCTTAAACTCACTACTTGACTTGATTTTCTACTTCACAATTTCAAGCTACTTTTAATTTTATCACTAAAACAACATTGTAGTTATCATTTACTGCAGTACCGCAAACTCCACGATTTTAACTTCAAAAATTGCTAGGCAACCTTAAAATTGCGAGCTTTGTTTAGAAGTAGGTTGTTATAAATAAAAATACGTGTCCGGTTGTATCAATAAGACTTATATATCAAGCAACACCGGCCGTAGATGATATTATTAATTATTTGTTTTATTATTTTACTACAACACGAATATTCATGTTTTTAGTGCGATTTGTACATTGCGACAAAATGTAACCAGGCATTTTTTAAAGAAATTAATACGAATGTGAATTTTTTATTAATATAATGACCAGCATCCTCAACTCCTCTTAAAAGACAATTTTCCAGGGCTGCTCTTACTACTACAAAAACTACTTTCTTATCTTTATATCATTTTTTGCCAGATTCAAATTATTTATGATTTGATTTTGTAAATAAAAATCTTTATGGAAAATCTCATTGTTATTTCTTAAAACTACTTAATAAAATTTATGAAAAAATCAAATAGTTTTGAAGAACTATTTGATTTTCTTGAAATATTATTAACTTGACTTGAAATTCTGCTACTAATACTTGACTTGAGGTTTACTTGATATCAAGTCAAGTAATGTCAAGTAGCTTGAATATCAAGTCAACCCTATGATTATCAATAAAAATAGATAGGCCAGAATAAATAATATTTCGAATAAGGTTGATTGCTAGAATTGAAACTTGAAATGGGTACATTTTTTTTTACTACTTAAGAAAACTTAAGAAAAATGGCGGATGGTAACCAAGTCAGTGAAAGTAGTGCCAAAAATTCTTGTAAAAGATGCCATAAAACGGCATTAAGTGGGCACAAGTGTATTCAGTGCGGTACAATATCACATACTAGTTGTGTGAACATATTAAAATTGACGATTCGTAGTGATAATTCCATAAATTGTTGCGAAAACGAAAATCAAATAGACAGTGACAATGACCTAGACTTGTCCTTCTCTAGTGTCAGTGAATTAAAAGAAAATAGTGTGAGAGAAACTGAAAAGGAAATTTATTATCTTAAACAGCTGGTAAAGCAAAAAAACTCTCTAATTAATAATCAAAAAGATACTATAAATATCCTTAGAGAACAATTAATTATTTTAAATAAAGTAATTTCTAATTCATTTGATACCATGCAAACACCGCCACCTAAACAAAAAACTAAACAACTACTAATTAAAAATAATAGAAACAATACTGATTTACCGACTGAGTTAAAACTAAACGCCAACCTAGAGGATGCTTCAAGAATAAACTTAATTAACGACAATAACAAGCGCTCGCAAAATGGCGCTGTTATAAACAAACCAAGTAAACCAGAAACAACTCAGAAGAAAAATGACAAATCTACCAAGGTTGAAGATACATACAATAAAAAGGAAACCATACCTACATATGCAGAAAAAGTTCAGAAACCACGTGCATCTAATATAACTATAGTAGGCAAAAAGATGATGGACAGCAACACTACAAATCTCTTAAAAGCAGTTCCAAAATATGCTTATCTTCATGTGTATAGATTAGACCCCAAGACAAGTGAAGACGACGTACGAAGTTTTCTTAAAGATACTTTTCCGGAAGTAAAAGTTTACAAGCTAGAAGCCAAATTTCCGGAACAGTACTCATCGTTTAAAGTCATGATACTCGAGAAGAATAAAGAGCAAGCTATGAATCCAGAAGTTTGGCCAGAAGGAACCCGAGTTAATCGTTTTTTTCACTATGTGAAGAAAACAACGTCGACAAAATGATAACAAAGGTAAAAAAATTTGACCTATTATCATTAAACTGCCAAGCGTTGACACCTCGTAAAGTAGATCTTATTCTCTCCGAATACTTAGCTACGCAAGCAAACTTAAAATTTTTATGTTTCACGGAAACCTGGTGTAATGACCAATCAATACAAAATTTCAATTTTCCAAATTATAATCTTAAAGCTTTTCGCAACAGATCTTCTTTCAAAGGTGGAGGAGTAGCAATATGGTGTCATAATAACATTGAAGCTTCAAACATTGACCTCCAAAAATTTTGTCTTGATAAACAGTTTGAAATTTGTGCAATACTTTGTAAAACAAATAAAAACAATCCATCTACCATAATACTAACGTGTTACAGATCACCTGATAGTGATTTAAATATTTTTTATACTAATTTAAATTACGTTTTAGATGAAATATTTAAACCAAATTTGAATTTTGTGTTGACTGGTGATTTCAACATAGATCCCATTCGAGATGCTAGAGAATTCATGCTGCTAAGCTCGTTACTTATCTCATATAACCTTGTCAATATCGTGGACCAACCAACAAGAGGAAATAATCTCCTAGATTATCTTTTTACAAATATAACTTCAAAAAATGTTATGGTGGACCCTAATTTCATATCTGACCATAGCGCTATATTTTATGACTCTGAAACTAATATAGCCGCAAATAATAAGGTTAGTATTAAACGTAGGTGCTTTAATGAGACAAATATAAATAATTTGTCAACTTTGCTAGAAACTGAAGATTGGCACTCTGTTTATTCTGAAACTGATCTTAATCTCGCATTTGATAAATTTCATTGCATATTTCTGAAGTTTTTCAATATTAGCTTTCCATATAAAATTTCTAATCAAAAAAAAGTTAAAAGCTGGGTAAACCATGAAATTAGGAGTTCTAGTAGAGAGTTAAAAAGTCTTTTTCTTTTAAAAAAGAATAATAACCAACTAACACCTTTATACTCATATATGAAAAAGAAACATGACAAACTTGTTAAGAAGACTAGAAGTAACTTCATTCAATCAGAAATAACAGAATCAAGTAATCCTTCTAAAAGTTTATGGTCTTTTATAAACCAAAAACAATGCAGCAATACTAAAGATGCAGATAGTATACAAATAAAAATTAATAATGAATCTGTAGAATCTCCTGTTGATATTGTTAACACTTTCAATACTCATTTCAAGCAAGCTCCATTAAATACTCTCAATTTGATACCAAATAATGACAACACTATTCCTGATAATATCTTGAAGCACAACCTAAATAGTTTGTTTCTTTCTCCATTTAATGAGATAAGTGTCTTTAATTTAATCCACTCAAAATTAAAAAACAAATACTCGGGAGGTCCCGATGAGGTACCCAGCTTCATAGTGAGACGAATCTTGCACCTTATTATTGAACCACTCACGTATTTAATAAATTTATCTTTTAATACAGGTTCATTTCCGGAAAGCCTCAAGATTAGTAAAATTACTCCTATTTATAAAAAGGGTGACAAGTACAATATAAACAATTATAGACCAGTCGCCCAGACTTCAATATTTTCAAAAATTCTAGAGTACTGTTTCCTAGATAGGCTAGAATCGTTTATCAGTAGACACAACATCCTTAATAAAAATCAATTTGGCTTCAGGCCTAATCTTTCAACAGCAGATGCTATAACTGACATGTACGATAAAATTGTCTCTAAAATTGATAATAAACAAGTTGTTGTTGGTATATTTTGTGACATATCTAAAGCCTTTGATTGCTTAGACCATGAAAGGCTATTAGATAAGTTAAACAAATACGGTATTAGAGGTATACCACTCGATTGGTTACACACCTTCTTAAGTAACAGAACCCAATTTGTTTCTTTAAAATTTAAAAACAACAATTCATATCATAATGTTCAGTCAAATACTCTGGAAATTAACATCGGGGCGCCGCAAGGTACGGTTCTCGCTCCAATTCTGTTTATTCTCTACGTAAACGACTTACTTGATGTTGTCAACAATGACTCCTCTCTCATACAATATGCGGATGACACTTCGATGGTAATCACCGGTAACAATGTAATTGAAGTGAAACAAAAATGTGAGATTGGCATGGAGCTAATTGCACAGTGGTTCAATGAAAATAAACTTTATCTCAATGGGTCGAAAACTACGTTTATTCATTTTAGGAACTACAAAAACATAAATGTTGTAAATTTAGACATTTATGTCAACGGTCAGCTAATGCAAAAATCACATAAAACGGTTTTTTTGGGTATCACAGTTGATGAATTCTCCCTATGGCGTCCTCATTGTGAAACACTCATTACCTCTGTGAATCGCTCTTGTTATTCTCTACGTTTTTTCAAAAATTACTTAGACGTATCACAACTACGTATGATTTATTTTGCTTTAATTGAATCTCGGTTACGGTACGGAATCTGTCTTTGGGGCACCTCGTCAGGGGCATCCCATGTTTTTGCTGCTCAAAAGCGTGCAGTGAGATGTATTTATAGAGTTAGCAATCAACACTCTTGCAAACAGTTATTTAAACAACTACAAATACTTACTTTACCTTGCCTTTATCTATTGGAATTATGTAAATATATTTATAAAAACAAACATAACTTTGTGACTAATGAAAGTTGTCATTCTTTTAATACAAGATCAAAAGATCAGTTCAGAATTCCATATGCCAAAACGCACATAGCTTCTAAAAATCCAAACGTTTTTGGTTTAAAAATTTTCAATTCCTTACCTAAGGAAATTTCTAGTATTCCTAAATACAATTCATTTAAATATAATTTAAAAGTCTATTTAATCGATAAGTGTTTTTACAACATTGATGAAGTTTTTGTGAAACCAATCATTAACAATCATTCATGAAGAACTTCTCTGGCATCTCAGGTGAGATCCCCAACACAAAATACTGTAATTTTGTCATTTTATATAACATTTTGATATTTTATATGTATATCTGTAACTGACGCTATCCATATGCATTTATGTATCACAGGATAAAAGAATGAAATAAATAAAAAAAACTATAGGTGTACAAAATAGGGATTTCACAAAGTCTAACTTATTCGAATAAATAATTTACATATTATGTACATTCATTTTTATTAGTTATGTGTGTGATAAGATTAATGTTATGCTATGTTTAGGAATTTCTGATTATAAATAATTTTCTTATTGGATCGACAAATTCCATTATCATTTTAAATAACAAAAGGATTGTTTACATATGACATATTTTCATAATATATAGATTTACATAACCTTTTGCATAAATTCAAAATACACATATTGTGGTAAACAATGGAAAACTAAAAATATCTCTAAATTTATTAACACCCATTGTAATAAAATTTCATAGTATTACAAACATGAATAGAAATTTTATTTAAATGCATACGGTGCTATCCAAAAACAAACAAAATAACGAAGAAATAATAGGCCACTAAAATCGAATTCCAAATCTCGTCGGGAAAAACTCCCCCTAGCCAGTGAGAATTCCGGACCAGCGTTTTTTGAGCACTTAGACGAAATCAGTTTAAAGAGTGCAATTTAAATGCAGTCTATCTCCCACAGAAGTTGTCTTACACGGCTGACAAGCAAGAAATTCTCAATCCGTGTTCACGAAAACATCCTGGGTAGATAAAAAGCCGAGCAAGCTGTGAAGTCGACAAATGCACCACCTATAACGTCACTTCTAAGAATTAAAAAGACGGCATCGATTCTCACCATTAATTTGTTAGAGCAATAACGATGTTTTTAAAAGTATAAAAAATATATATTTTTTGACATCTAGGTATTTTTACTATTAATTTTTTAGTATGTCGATAAAAGTGATGTTTTTCTATCCTAAAATATTGATTATTTAATTTTATAATTATTAAAATTATGTAAAATTAAATAGAACTGATTGAATTAGTCGATTCTATACACAGTCATAGCGTAAGCGATGAAGCAAATACAAATGAATCTAAATAGCTTGTAAATAAGGGCTTTTTTTACTATAAGTAAACTTTTGTGGTTCTTATTATTGTCCTAATAATCAAAATAAGACAAGTATTTTAAATAAAAAATATTATAAGAAAATCGCAGTAAACATGTAAGAATATTTTTTATAATACCGTACTGTTAAATGTGTTTTAACTTTTAACATTACTTTATGTAAATAATTAAAATTTAATTTGGAAACAGCACAGTTATTTATTTATCATATTTTTTAGATAAAAATATAGTAGGTACAAAAAATTACAGAATTGAATTTAAGGACAAATGTTTTCTGCTATTTTGTGAAAGATTTCTTATAAGAAATTTGAATATTTGTATATGTATAACTCCGTCGTAACTTCATGCTTTTAAATTTTTTTGTAACTTTTTTTTTTAAATGAAAACATAATTAAAATATTTTGATAAGAATGAACCTTATCTACCATAAAAATATAATGTATGTAAAGAAGGGATCTAATATTATGCCTTGCCTTTATTTGCACCATTGATTTTGTATATAACATTTTCTACGATCGTGTGAAAAAGTCACAGTATCAACATTCAAAAGACTGTTGAAAACATCACTTGGCAACACTCAATGAGACAGAAACTTGCCCCACTCTAAAATTTCTTATCACACTTTCAAAGAATTGTGTTTTAAATAATTTATTTTATTAAGTATACAAGTGTAACAAGTATTTATTTATTACCTAATGTAAGCTTCATAATAAATTATAGTGTCTACATATAAACAGAAATATTTTCTTACAAATTTTGTGACATATGAAATGAAATTTTAATTGGGATGACATAACAAGATGCACACACTAACCATGTCTTATAAAGACCTCTATTTAGTGGATATCTGAGCACTATAAGTACTTAACCTTATATTCGAAAAGATCTACCCCATTTTCTTATACAATATCAGTCATTGAAGTCCATATTTTTCTTTATTTTCGCTAGCGAAAACACAAAATGGTTTTCTTTACTTCAATTTTCGAATTTTAAAGTAAACTATTTTTGTTCTCTTTATGACAGCTATTGTGGGACGATATCTTGATATTTTGATTCATTTGAAACAATAGATAATAAACAGCAGATTGACATAATTACATTTTTATAAAGAAATTATTTAACAAATATAAATTCACAATCGTAAACAAAGTAGTATGTAACGCATGTGTGGCAACGGTCAATGCAATGTCAATCATCAATCATATTCGTTTTGCAATGTCAGCCTTGCCACACTTGTATTACAATATACTATTGTAAAATCAATGTTTGTACTAAGTACAGGATTGTTTACTTAATTTTTTTCTATTTAGTTGATCATCTACAATAAATTTATATTATATTTATATTAAGCACGATTTTCATTACATTTAAAACTCGGTACGAAATATAAAACGCAATATATTTTCTTTATTTATTAATAATTTTACAGTACAGTGTTTTTGTATTTCTACAATGCTGATAGACACCGTAAGTATAGCGCACATATTCTATAGTGACTGTCGGTTCTATAGTGGCCACAGCAGTACCGGATCTAATTTCGATTAACAACTCATGTAAAAATTAATTCCTTATTTATAATTAACATATTTTTATGTAATGATATGAGATAAGTTGTAGACTGGGATATAGATTTAGCATTTAGTCGTAACGACTCCATATTAACAGCTTAGGTTGTTAGACGAAGCGATTGTCGACTGCACGACACGCACTCTTGGAGAGCATCCCGCACAGATAAAAAGTAGGCATTAGACTGAGCGAAAATGTGGCTATTTGTTCCCTTCCCACTCGGCGCTATCTGCACCCTAATTCACAAAAGTTTTTCTCATTTTTCAAGTCAATAATTTCATCAGGTTACCAAAATGATGCCATAAATAACTAAACAGCCTCTCCTCGGGTCCCCATCGACGCCTCAAGACGTGAGTATGGCATAGAATTCGTTTAAATTCAATTTAAGATAATTTGAATGGCTCACGTTCCAAGTGAAATTGAAAAGTTGTTAATGGGTACATTTAGAAGGCTGCATTATTTATTATTTACGTTTTATTATTCCCTACGTCAATTTGCAACACAACAGCCTCTTTATTAAACGTCAAATGAAAGTTTACTGCAAATAACAAATGAATAAGATCTCAGAATAAGATTTGTGTTATCCTTACACAACAGACAAATAATAGTGTGTTATCACACTTAAAACTACAAAGTTAATCTTAAAAAAAATAACAATCATACTTTATTTACAATTTATTTTTATCCCAACGTGCATATATTGTGCTACTATCAATATACTTAAAAGCTTTTTTACATTATCGCAATGAGTAAAAATATGCAATGTTGTAAATCATAGTTAATGAAGTGTAAAATCAATAAAGTTAAGGAACATTATCATAAATTTTCACGAGCATTTCTTCACTTTGTAAATCTATCGAAGAGGAAAAAATAAAAGTATGTTCATTTGTATGCCACCTATACACAATGACTACTACAGTACATGAATAATTACATAGAATAGAATAAATAAACTATGACATTTAAAATAATAAATTATGTATACCTACTTTCCACCTCCCGTTATATAAATAAGAGTAGTAAGGGGATTGTTCTAACAAATGCATTTTGTATGTTTTAGATCTTATAATTTTCTTTATCAAGTTTAGGCCTTCATAAAATTCATACATACATATTTATCTATAAGTAAAAAATTATAAATATATAATGTAAAACAATTAAATGTCGTTAATTATTATATTTAATTTTTCTAAGACAGTGGTTGTAATGAAAAAGAGTTTTTCTACGGCCACTACAGAAAGTGGCACCTTTTTCACACTATATATAGATTTACAGTTACGTATTTCCCACAATCGTGGGTTAAAATGTGAAAAATCTTTTCTTACAGTTTTTGTCAATTACTGCAAGTATACAGTGGGAGAAATATCATTTCTCATAGTAATTGCCAACACTGCGCATACATGAAGGTACTCTATGTGAATTTACAGGTGCCATATTGTTCTTCATGTCAAATAATTTTCGTACATATATTTTTGTTGTGTAACGTTTCGCAGAGTGGCAGTAGAAAAAGTATAGTGCGCCACTCGTGCAGAATTATCTAATTCACACTTTGTGTAATTCCAGTACTCGAATTCGTCTTTCACACCTCGTGGGAAGTAGACGCCTTTCTGCACTTGTTGCACAATATGTTATTATTTAACATTGAAATTGAATGCAAATTTACAATATTATTTATTTTAGTACAAGTATACTTACGTCCTGGTAAAAGCTCCAAAATTGGTTAATTTTAAGGATTGACACGTTAAATTTAAATATTCTAAGATTATATGGAAAATATACCAAGAGTTTTTTAACATGAAACATGTGATTTATCATAAGACTTGACAGTAGATTCATAGCAATGCATATTTGCTTTGGGTTTTTTTTTCTGACAGACCTGTACCAAGAACAACATCAATTTTAATAATGATTAATAAATTTAGAGGAAATGGTAAGATAGTAGAATGGTCAGCTAGATCACTCGATCTTATACAGCTTCATTCTTTTTATTGGTGATCTTTAAAATCAGAAGTTTTTATTGTGCGAAATCTCCAAAATTTAAATGAATTAAAAACAAAATTCAAAATATTTCTCAAAATATTGCAATTGCCCAAATATCATTGTATGTAATTCAAATTTTATAGCAGATTGAGTCATTGTTCGAGAGTTAGTGGATAAATTTTTGAAAATTTATTGTAATTATTGTTTAATGGTTCGTTATTATATTTACTTGTGTAGCAGATCATTCTACAATTCTTGCATTTCCTCTAGTTATTAAAGACTCTTAAAATTGTTGTTGCATTTGGTATATAGGCCTGTCAGGAAACCCAAAAACCAAATGTCAAATTTATTACCTATGTTTCATTTTAAATGAGACAAGCAAATATACATCGCTGTCAATCAAATATTAAGTCGTAACAACGGTATGATAAATCCAATGTTTCACGTCAAAAAAAACTCATGGTATGTGATGTATTATTAATATTATTTCGTATTATTATTCATAACGGTGAATACTAAAATTTTCTAGTTCGCATTGTATAATCTGAGATTTATGAAAATTTAGTACAAACACTGATTTTATTTGACATGTAGACGTGTTTATTACTTTCTTATATAATCCTTGTGAGGCAACTGACGGAGATGAGTCCTAGCTTTTGAGTTTGTCCCAAATTTCATTCCATATCTTTCTGTCTTTTGTGTCTGTCTCAATATTTTCTTACTGTATTCTTCGTGTCTCTGCAGCTATTCTCACTTCATCTTTCCATGTTTATTATAAGTATATTTGACACAAATAAATAATCTGAGATTTATAAAAACCATCTGGAAAACCGTTATGGCATGGGAAATGCCCGAAATTATATCATATTTATTACATTTACTAGAAAAAAATAGTAAATTCTAGGTTTAGCGCTCCAATCCTAGGATTAACTAGTTTTTGAGCTTTTACAAGAACGTGTATAATTTCTATCTGAATCTGATGCATGATTATTATATCTGGTTTTATACTTTCTAGTGTCAGTTAACTTGTATTTTAATAAGGACTACTATTAGCCTAACCAGAAAATGAATTACAGTTTTATTTTACATGATATACGAGTATGTCTTCTAGTTTTCAGTTTAAAGGGGAATGCATTTGTATAATGTGGTTCATGTGAGTTTAGGAATATACAATGTGAGTAAACACCAAATATGTTATAAGTAATGGTAGTTCAAATACCATTATAGCCAACCATTAACCAAATAGAAATATTTATTTATTATAAGCTGAAAATGTCTTACAAAGGCTTTAGGTTCACATATACTATACCGCTAAAATGCAAGCTAAATTATCTACATACAAAAAAACTTTTATTTCGATTCCATCTGCCCAATTTTCTCCAATGTTGTTATTAATAATCCATTTTGATATTAAATATTTTCGTAATGTTTTTTAGATACAACTCTTTATTTTCAAATTCGTAGAAACAAACTCAATTTAATTGATTTATTATATAAACACGGTAAATATATTAAGTATTAATAATTATTTAGTTTACTAAAATTTCAAAAATTGCAATCCCTAATTTGTAAACGAATTACAAGTACACAACGTTTCTTTTATAAAAAGTAGCAATTACATGTAAAGTTTATAGTATATTAATTACAATATAAAGTTTTTTTTATTTAAATCTATGTAGGTATTTAAAAATCTCTTACTAAAATTAGTAAATTTGCAATACCACCCACAGATTCCAAAGATCTTAACCGCAAGTTCTTAGTAGTATAGTTTCACCGTGCTCTTTCTGGTTCATAAACTGAAAAATAAAATCCCCATTAAACTCTACCTACTTAGAATAGTAATGCAAATAATCTTACAACTTATATGCACTTTTATTCGCCGAGTGTCAAGAGAGTTTTTCTCGTGTAAATTGTCTGTGTAATGGGGACAATATTTTAACCGAATGTATTAATTATGTCTGCAATATTGCAGGTAATTTCAAGAGAACATGTACGGCGGTGCGTTTCCAAGTACGAGTAATATAAAAACATTTACGTGTAGGAAGTTGAATTATTACAATTATCAGACTCGTATATCAACCACGTACAAGCAGGTGTTGTCTTTGCTGACGGTTCAGTTTTTATGCTTAATCAGAAACCAACAAGGTTTCCTTTCCTCCAAAAAATTAATTAATTATTTAAATGTAACTGTAACAAGTTTGGAAATTAAGCCATATATTTTCATTAAAAAATTATGACTTTAATAAATGAATATCTATATAGGAAGTATTTTTCAACAACGTTGTAGATATATTATTTTTGATAGTTTCTAAATTTATCATCTTTATGGTAGAAAAATGTTCTGGATGTCAGTCATTTGTTAAAAATTTTATTTTTCGACCCCTACTAGTTTCGACACCTATTGCGTCATCCTCAGAAGGTGAAAATTAACAAATATATAACAATGTGGAAACTGGATTGCAATTTAAAATAATATTATATTTTTAATATTATTTTTATTTATTTAATATATATTTTTTTAATTGTAATCCAGTTTCCACGTTATTATATGTTTGTTAGGCGTCGAAACCAGTTCCTGTTTAAACAACTGTTTGACATCCAGATCTTTTAGCTTCGATTTAGTTCGGTTATAATAACTAAAATTAAAATCTTTATATTTATAGTATTTTTAAATGAAAATTAAAAAAGTATACAACATGTGTTCTCGCATGTGTTGTACGTTTGGGAAGTTTAGAAATAAATTAGAATTAAATACATTTGTAAAGATCGAGTTTTTGATTAACATTGCAGATTGATGCCCAACTAACTGCAAATCAACGAATATTCTGTCAGTAACATTACATTTTAATCAACAAATGTACCAGAGGCAAATAAAATGTGATAAATAACCCACAATAAAGTTTAAAATTTAGCGATACATCAATGTTTTGATTTGGATTTCAGTATTCATTCGCATCATCACATGCAGAGTGTATATATAGGGTGTTCCTCAACTTAGGAAAAAAGTGAACGGGTGTATACTGTACAACATACTGATTATAAAACAAAAAATGTTTTTAAATATTCGCAAAAAAAAATACATCGAATTTCAAGCAACCATTTTTTTGCCACTGGTCGGTATTTACTTTTAATATTTTTTCTTAAATCTTCAACAATGAAAGTAATTGTTTACATAATATCTAATACTAATAAATGTCTAATATTGTGTAATTAATAGTTATTCCACTGGTTCAAAAAAGTCTGCTTCAAGTAAACTACCCTTAACTTTGTGAAGTTTTAAAAAATTATTTTTGATTCTTGATCAGCACCTCGTACAGTATATACTCTTTAATTTTTTGTCCAAAGTTGTGGAACACCTGTACATATAATAAATAAAAATATTTGTACAAAAAGAAAAACTAATTGATTTTATATTTTTCGTACAAAAATATTATACAAACCTCTTGTGTTAACTTTTTTCCCGGATTCTTTATAATACTCATCCGGGAAATGGGCTTTCCCATACTTGATATGTAAATAACTATTTCAATTATTAAGCAAGTCATCTTAAAGGAAACGTTATTTAAATTTTTGTATTAATTATGTTTTATTTCTTATTACCTACATATTTGCAGTTTGCAAAATTTATACCAATAAATTTAGTATGAATGAATACAGTATATTTCTTTTTTTTTCAAGCGATACCTTCATGTTGGAATAATTTATGACGCCTGATAATTAAGCTTGTTAACCTTCTAAAGGATGTAAAAAGTCGGTTTCATATATCTCTTCATTCAATCATAAGTAAATACTTACCTGTATAACGAAATAAAATTTTAAATAAATTATTCAGGTCTCTACCAAAATTGTGATTTAATTCAAATTTTGTTTACATGAGTCTTGTTATTTGTTATTGAAACAGGGTGTTAACATTTATTAATAAAATGCATCAGAAAATGATATTTAGTTTGTATATTTTTCTACGAAGATTAATTTACATTTAGTATTTTTAAAGTGAATAGGGAGAGTTTAGTGTAATCGGCTTAGTCATCACATGAAGTAAAATGCACACATGCGTCACGTTTCACGTAGCACACATATAAACACATTGAGTAATTTGTCCGCATCTGCTAACTGCTTGGATCGATGGAAAGGCGTTAGGGTTGTGTGTTCATTTACATACAGCCCCTAATTGCTGATTGTGCTGATTGGTCTGTGACCTAAATCCACCCCTAACTCCCAAGCCACCTACCTGTCAAACAGATTTTTTCTTTTTCCCAAAAAATGTTTAATCAAGTATGGAAATTTTTTAAACTGATCAATGTTTTTTTAATTAAAATTAAATCATGTTTCCAAAATATGGTTGCAGGGGATTTGCGTGTTCATCATTTTCTCTTTAGTTTTATTTTATTCTGCGTTTTTAGGTTGGAATTGTTTATTTCCGCATTAATAAAGCGAGTGCGTTTATCAATTAATTTTGAACCATCTGTACAGATTATTCCCGTGTGGATAATCCTTTACAGAGTTCACTGTGGAGTTCAGTATACATCGATTTTCAAATAAATTTTAAGATTTAAATCTCTTTATTTACATAAAAAATACATCAGATTTCTAATTATGACAGCATACATGCTAGTAATTTAAAAGCTAAATTCGTTTAAGGTTTGTGGTTTGAAAAGGATACTTAAATATTTCTCACTATTATGATAAAAAAAATACTGAATTTGTATTTTATATATCTGTTTTGAGTTTAGATGCTTGAAGTAATTTGTTTACTAGTCCTTTAAAAAGGCTCATTTTGTTCTTCTCAAAGTTACTGACTCTTCCTTTTTAAATCTATATTTTTAATAATACATTGAATTAGTTCTGTATTATTAAGTATAGTGGAATAAATAAATAAACAGGACTGCAGTCGGAAATAATTTATTTGGCTAGTCTCGGCCAACGTTTCACTGCCTATTCTTCAGGGCAAAGACTAAAAGTATATGCATTGTGTCAATAAATATAAAAAATATAGTTCAACCATGTAGTTGTCGAACTATATTTTTTATATTTAGTGACACAATACATGTAATTTTAGTCTTTGCCCTGAAGAAGCTGCAATAAACAGCTAAACGTTGGCCGAGACTAGCCAAATAAATTATTTCCGACTGCAGTCCTGTTTATTTATTTATTCCATCACCAACATCAGTCGCTTATTCCTCTCTTCATTAAGTATAGTATCTGTAATAATAATATTATAGGCACTCTTATATTGTGTATTGACTGATTGTCTGAAAGAACGAAACGAACTGCCCCTGTTAAATATTATTACTATCGTAGAAATAATTATAGTCGGAAATAAACGTCAAGAACATTTACAGTAGGCGTTCGATTTTTAAAATTCATATATCTCATTAAATCTTGAACATTCCTCTTTAACATGTGTAAAAGCAAAGGTATATTATAAACTGTAATTTTTAATAACATAAATAAATGTTTTTTCTTACATGCTTATTAAACTTAATATTGCTCTTAAACTATATGGTCAAAAAAATGAATTTTTACATATATTATTCTTTATATAGTATACTTTTAGACAGTAATTATTGTATATTTTATCATAATGTTTTATTTGACATAGTTATAAATAATGTCTATCCTGGAAACCACTCAACAAAACAAAACTGAACTTTTTTAAAAATATTAATAATTCACACCCTAACGTAGGGATTTAACAGGTAAAATTATATTTTCGTAATTTCATTTTTCCCTAATTAGTTTAAGCAAAATAACAATTGTGGAGCATAATATGCTGCATTTGGGTCAATAAGCAAAATTTATTTTACGTGTCATGTAATCTCAGAAATTAGGTATGAAAGTGACGTAAATCACCCCAAAAATAGCATTAGCTATGGAATTAAGTCAAAAATAATAAATATTTAACGCTTTATCTGTCATGTTAGCTGTGTTAGTTTATTTTTATTATAATTTTAATTACTGTTTTATCAAGTTACTACACAAAATATAGCAATTTTATTTTGTTTTTATATTTAAAATTCAAAATTAATTTATGCAGTGTTGTTCACTTCAACAATAATTTCAAATAATAAACCGTTAAACATTTGTTCATTTTTTCTAAATTCCATGGCTTTTGCTGTTACTTCCCTTGAACAGTTTGTCATACTTCCCACTAATTTTCTTGGAGTTTGGGAGTCAATTTTACCCCATTTTTCTACCATAAATGTAGTAGTTTTTTTTTTATATTCTTGGGCATCTTGATTTACAGATTTTTTAAAATAAATCACAGAGATATTCAATGGGATTTTCTGGAAACTTTGGGAGGCGTTTCTAATTGTTGTCTGCAATTGTTCAATAACTATTCTAGCAATTTGCTTGTAGTATGTTTGGAGTTATTTTGTTCAAAGATTTAAGAATCCCGTAAACTCATTTTTTTTAGCACATTTGCAAATTATTTTCTATAATATTCAAATAACCCACTTTTCCTTCAATAAAAATAAATTTTCCCATTTTTCTGCACTCATACATATATTTTTTTTTGTTTTTATTTATTATTATTCTTTTTCCAAACAATAATTCGTCCATCTGATCCAAAAATGTTTATTTTGGTTCATTGGTCACAATTACTTAGTTCCAGAAAGTGGTTTATATATTTTAAAAACAAAGCGTAAAGATGTGTGTACGGAGATTAGTTGGTTTGAGTATATGTTTTGTAATCAAACTTATATTTTCTTTTTGTTTCGTTCTTCTGATGTAGACAATAGACAACTCTGGAAAAAGAAAGATTAATTCAACTTAATTTAAAGGTATTATTAGGTCATATTAGATTTTAACATGTTTGTTATAAGACTCTGTATGCTGTGTACTTATATAGTTCGAACAAAGTTAGTAATGAGTGCTGCAAGCAACATACTTTGAAACTGTCGATACTTGTAAGTATCGAATGATTTTGTGCAAGTAGAATCTGCAGATTGAAATTCTGTATTCAAGTTCAGTGTTTTGAAGTGTCAAACACACTTGTCGAGTGCCGATGGAACTACCTGACTCCGCGTTAATTCAATTGAAAACAGCACTAGCTGTGGATGAGGGCGTCGCGTTCGCGTTCGCGTATTTACCGAGAATCACGTCTCGTGAATGCTTTACAGACTTGGTTTTTGTCATACCAAGACATTCCCTGTGTTACAAGGGTTGCCATAGAGACTTCTAATTAGAATTCAATTTGTTATGAAAAGTTGAGACACACAGATCACTGATTTACAATAACGAACCAGGAAAGATTATGGAATATTGTTAATTACGATGTTTTCACTCGCGCAGTTCATGCTGTATTGAGCTTGCTAGAATATCATTAAAAATCGGGGGGCTCTTCATGTTTTGTTTATTTTTAATTAAAAGTTGAGAATTGCGAGGTATTACGAAAGTTTCCTGCCATTTCATTTATCTTTCGCTTCATTTTTTTCAGGACTCGTCAGTGAAGGACTCAGCTCATGGCCTAGATACAACAGCAGATATTTGGAAGTCCTTCAAAAGGAAGACACTGACAGGGTAAGTTTTTTGAACCTTTTGTTACTTATCTAGTTTCAAAACATATATGACAAAAAATATAAAAATAATAATATCATATTTTTATATGAGTTTGTAATTCTGATGTATATAATTACCTGACGATATTTTAAATTTAATTTATTTTCCTTTTAGATTCCATACCTTTCTTAAATTTTACTAAATATAAACTTCATTTTAATACTTCCTCTCTTCCAAAATAATGATTCAGAAAAAGAATTGCACCTGTGTTGTGTACCACCATTATTTAAACTTTAGAGTATAGATATATTTGCATGTTAGTTATAATTTTGTACATATTTTCTTGTTCTATTTTATTGTTGTATTTTTCTTATTTGTATTTGTATTATTTTGTCATTCTTAAGTATTTGTACAGATCCTATATTTTCCCATCCAAATGCTCACTACGTGACTCATCTGTTTACCACCCCTGTAAGTCACGTAGTCCATTTTATGACCCTTTGTACTTTATCCAAAAATCCTTATCTTGACCGTTCCTCAAAACCTAAACTCCCGGAATACACATTCCACATCCAGCCCTTCAAGTGGTCAGACCATCATCTCTCCAGAAATTTCTACTGACCAATACAGATCACCGTAAATAAAATTTATAATTATTTAGTGTCTACGTGTGTTTTTGTGCAACTTAACCCTTGCCATCACGGGACACAACATAATTTTGGTGTCAGAAGTGGGATCGTTCGAAGTCTTTGGAAGCATCCGCGATAAAGAAGACTACAATTTCAATTGTTTATCGAACAACGATCCCGAGGTATCCACGGAGCCGTCCACTTGGCATCTTTCGACATCGTTGAGAACTGTTTCCTGCAGCACGAGCCGAAGATCCAAGCCTCCCGGATCTCTCTTTTACGGTGAGTCTTGTTACTGTATTGCTTGTCACTAATTTGAAATTGCATAATTCCTTATCCTTAATTTAATTTCCTTATTACCAAATCCAACATGTTTCAAAGAAATTTTAACTTTAACACTTCTCCGTCAATGCCACAAAATTTTAAAACTAACCAAAATATATATCAAAAAAATTATTCCCGTAATCGTCAAAGCACGCAAACATACCGTAAAAAACCTAGTCACTACTCTAATCACGGAAGCTCTTATAATCAAAATTCTCCTCCAATAATAGAAAATGATGCAACAACTGAATTTAAAAATATGTTAACATATGGTACCTATCATTCCAACCCTCAAATACCAGTTGAACAAGCAACCGACGAATTTGTACCAACCTTCCGAAATCCTGAATTTGAATTAGAAGAAACAGTAAAACATTTAAAACTATCCTTAAAATCAAAAATTGAAGAAATTGAAGCAATCAAAATTGCAGGTAGAAATTTAGTAACAACTTATACATTAAAATATGCAGAATTAAATGAAAAAATTGTAAATTTAAATAAAAATTTAGAGGAATCAGAAAATTTAAAATTAACTCTTTATAATGAAAATGAAAAATTAAAGCAAGAAATTATAAATTCAGATAAAAAATTAGACGAATCAGAAAATTCAAAATTAATTCTTTATAATGAAAATAAAAAATTAAATCAAGAAATTATAAATTTAAATAAAAATTTAGATAAATCACAAAATTCAAAATTAATATTAAAAAATGAAAACAGTAAATTAATTGAAAAAATTGAAACTTTAAAATTCCAGTTTGCAGACCAACAATCTATTATAAAAGCTTCTGATTCCGAAAATATCGAATTAAATAAAAAGGTCGAAACTTTAGAAAAATCACTTCTAGAAAATAAAATCTTATTGTCAAATATAACTAAAGAGAAAAATAAATTAAACGATGATTTCAAACAACTCCGTGACTCTTTTGTAAACGTTGAATTAGCACAACTTTCCACAAAATCAAAAAAAGACGAATTATTGAAAGAAATTGCACTCTGTTATGAATTTAAAGAAAGAACTAAATTAAATAAATACATCGAACAACTTCATACTGACTTACAAATTAAATCTAACGCTATATTCCAATTATCAAAAGATAAAAATGAGCTAGAAAATTATATTACAATATTACAAAAAATTTTAAATGAAACCTATATTAAATCATTACACGAAACGGACGAAAATTTAAAATTGAAACAAGAAATAATTAAATTAACAAACCAATATGAAAATCAGTCTCTAAAATTAACTCGAATGTTGCAAGATGAAAAGAAATTTATTGCAAAAATAAGTAAACTTGAAATTGATCTCCAAGAATGTATGACGAAAAAATCTAATACCAATCAAGAAAATATAAAATATGCTCAAAATGAATTAATTCAAAAAACAAACAATGAAATTAAATCTAAGCAAATTATTCTTACTCGGTACAATTACATTACCACTCAAATGAATTCTCCTCAAAATAATACCATCAAAAAATTTAAAAACTACCAACGAAATGTTCCCTTACAAAAAACCAATACTCAAAATAAATATAAAACTCGAATTCAAATCATCGCTAAAAAATTATCAATTAATGAAAACTATACGAAAATCATTCAATCGCAAATTCTTACTTCACGGCAAAATAAATCTAAAACTCTACCTCAAAACATCACAAAAAAATTATTAAACAAAAAAATCTCTACGAAAATTATTCAATCACAAATATTTATGTCACGAAAATCTAATCAAAGTAACAAATCCAAAATCTCTCAAAATCGACAAAATAATTCTAAAACTCGTACTCATAATATCGCCAATAAAATATTTCAAAAACAACAAATGAAAACTACTGACTATGATAATAAATTAAGAAATAATATAATTCCACTTCATAATAATTCCTGCAACCAATCAAAAAATTCATTTCCTCTTCTACCTCAATCCAAATCCTATGATACCCGTATGCAATATCATATTGGCCGCAAACAATACAGAGAACAGACATTCATCTACGCCCACACCACCAAGAAGAAGATCCAGTCCAATTATTTTTACAACGACTCGAAAATACCACCAGCCAACTATGGACGCCATCCCCATCCGCCGCTTAGTCGATCATCTCCGTCATATCCTCCGTGGAACAACCATCAATTGTTTGTGCCCCCACTAATAACAGTGTATTAGTGCCAGTGCTCTTTTGTACAATTAAAAACTTGTGTGTACCCAAGAAGTCTAGTGTTGTCCCAAAACTTTTATAAACTATTTCCCTGATTTTAAAAACTATTAATTCCCAAATATAAATCGTTCTTTCAGAAACAATTTCCATTCTATGGGGGGAGGTGTTGTGTACCACCATTATTTAAACTTTAGAGTATAGATATATTTGCATGTTAGTTATAATTTTGTACATATTTTCTTGTTGTATTTTTCTTATTTGTATTTGTATTATTTTGTCATTCTTAAGTATTTGTACAGATCCTATATTTTCCCATCCAAATGCTCACTACGTGACTCATCTGTTTACCACCCCTGTAAGTCACGTAGTCCATTTTATGACCCTTTGTACTTTATCCAAAAATCCTTATCTTGACCGTTCCTCAAAACCTAAACTCCCGGAATACACATTCCACATCCAGCCCTTCAAGTGGTCAGACCATCATCTCTCCAGCAATTTCTAGTGACCAATACAGATCACCGTAAATAAAATTTATAATTATTTAGTGTCTACGTGTGTTTTTGTGCAACTTAACCCTTGCCATCACGGGACACAACACCTGTAGTACAACCAATTTGTGTTTTGGTGTATGTTTGAATTAAATGACTTTTATTTATTTTTGAGTTATGAGTTAATTGTTGAGAACCATTAAGAAAACACCAGTTACTTTCTTATTGATTGTCGTTAATTAATTTAATATCTGCGTTTATATGAGCAAACCAAATTTGAAAATTAACTAGGAAATAGATTTACATACTAAATGTGGAACGGCATTTTCCCAGACGAATTTTTTATGGCGCGAGCTTGCGAGCACTGCAATAGAACGAATCTAGGAAAAAAGTTCACGCAAGAGGTTTGTATATGACGAAAATAAACAGATTTCATTGTAAGAGTTCAAAAGCTATATTATCATTTTTGTAATAAAACTATAAAAACAGATTAAATAAAGATATTCTACTGAATGGCTAATCATTCTTAATAGTTATATTAGCTAAAGTTATTTTCGTTTGTTTTATTTTAATTAACAATCATCATTTTTCGGGTAGTGGTAGCTTACTTGGTTAGCGTGCGTATAGGTAATACTTAATTATGATAAAATAATATAGAAATTATATTGTTGAAAAATAAATAAATTTTGTTTAATACATATACATATGTGACTTATACTGCATATATCTTACTTGGTGTGAAATAAAATTAGATTTTTTATCATTAGTTTCGAAGGATATTGAGAAACACGTATAATATAATTATTTGGTTATACATTTTTATCTCTTTAACTAAAATTATTAAATAACTCCTTTTGTATAGTGCTATAAGCAGGTGTAGAGTGCCATAGGATAATTTGGAATCAATATTTTTGTTATTTTAAAGTAATTTCATCACGTTCATTATGCTGTTAATTAATATTGGCAATGAAAAATTAATTGCTAAATCATGATCCCATTTAACAATTAACGGTATTATATATTCGGCTTATATTAGTTTTTAGTTCATTTTGCAGCGTTTGCTTACATTTTGTTTTTGCATTTATTAGTTTACAACATGTTTAATCCATAATAATTTTCTATGAATTTACATATGAAATTTTCAGAAATAATTAATTTCTACTGCAATTAGAACACCCACTGTATTGTGTAGGTATTTTAATGCTTTCTCTGAATTTTCGCTTATAAAATTTTGAGAATTAATATGGTAAAATATGCTTACAAATATAGCAAACTCTTAAAACATTAATAAGTTTACTGATTTCAATATTCTATTTGAAAACATTAATATTACATACTATGGTTTTAGTTTTCATTTGTGACACTGCTTTACCATTTCTATTTCCCAAATCTCATTCGCAACATGTAATTAGCTGTTATAGTAGTTATAGTTTCAAATATAAAAATTTCGCATCAAAAAACTAACGCACATAAGATGTCAAAAATATACGTTATTTCTTATTTCGAAGTTCTACTTTTCTATGAACTGATTGTTACGGTAATCTACACTTTAATCAGAAGTGAAAAAATTGGCGGTTAAAGTGTAATTTCATAATTATTCAGTTTTAAGGTTTACAATTGTTTTTAAGATTAAGAAAATTAGATTTTGTAAAGTTTGACATTTAGCAATACAATTATTCATTATTAGCAACAGTGTAGTGCGGTGACATTTTTTAATAGGGAAGCAGTTTCCAAATAAATACACAAAATTTAATTTGAAAATAAATGTCGACCTTAGATTTTCTTTTTGTAATTCGTCACATCGAAAATGCGAAGATATATTCTCAATACATTTGTTTGTTTTTGCTTTAGGTACTAGTAATACATATTTTATGTATTTCATTTTCTCTACAACTTGTACCACTGACACTGATTTTTTTCTTAAATAAATGTTCGATATTACAATTACAGTTTCATTATTATTATCCATTATAAAAGAGCTTAAAATAATATGATAATGTAAAAAATAAAAAATAAAATGAAAAAAATCAACCTGCAAAATATAATGACCAACGCGCTCTCGGTTCACTAAAGCAATAATTTTGGACGTGGATGCGTGGGCTGTCTTAAATGTGAACAATGTATTTTGGCTTTATAATGTTGTCAACGTAATCTATATTATTGGTTTATTTAATTTTTGCAAAATTGTGCATAAATGGCATTATTTACTAAACCTAATGAACTAAAAAAACTAAATGCTTATCTGAATTTTAGAGTTTAAAAAACGTTTATAAAACATAAAATTTATTTTTCTTATTCTATCTTGTGTTTAGTGTTCTATATTCTCCGGTATTATCAACAAACATTTAATTTTAATTACGCTTTAAATAAAAAAAACATCGAAATGTTGACAGTAATATTTGAAATCCTTTTTAATATTTTATTTCTACAGGCTTTCGTTCGTTAAATGCATCTTTAAAATAAAATGTTTGTTCTTAATACCGGAAGTTGTGATGTAAAATAAAAACGGACATCGGTGGTTCACTTGGTTAGTGGGGTCCGACTCTGAGCGGAATATGAGAACACGTATTCGATTCTCAACGTTGACTACTATGAATTACATGAAAAACCACTGTGTCCGATTGGTTCGGGGTTAGAAAAATGCAAGTAAAAATTGTCATGAAATAATTTTCAATTTCACCTGCGACCAAAACTCTCCTAGGATTATAGCTCCAGTGATTAGTAATGATATAATATAAAATCCAATTGATAAAGTTGGAAATTTTTTTAATAATGAGTTCATAATTGTAAACATCATAGTGTAAATGCGTCGCACAACTACTAATTTCATGTTGTAAATAAGACTTTGATATACATGTTTTTATCTTCTTTCGTTTTATATATAAGTTAATATATTAATTTATAAACACCTTGGTAATTTAAAGAAAACATATGTTATATAAATTTCCTTCATTTCTCAGTATTTTACAATCTCACAATTATTTTAAAACGAAAGGAAATATTACATTATCAGAAAATTATAATGTAGATAAATATAACTGTGAAATATGTGTTTAATTAAGTCATAACTTAGTTAATATCAGATATATTTTTGTTAGCTTTCTTAAAGAAGTAAAAAAGTATGCATTATCGACTTAGCACAAAAAATATCCTGCAGTTTTCCAAGCACGTTGCATGAATGATTACGAAAGCAGATAATGTCTGGAAGAGAAATATTTACCATAAATTTTACACAAACAAATTTACTGTATTTCATTGATCGCGCCAGAGTTATTTTTCAATTTCAGAAATCTCGTTCTGTAGTTGTCGTTAGCTATTTAGGATTATGAAGAATAGTTTCATGTTATTTCTGTACATATATTTACATTTCACAGGATAGAATTTGTAAAATAATTACACAAAGTTTGTTTTTTCTAGCAAATTCAATATTTGTTTTTAATATTTAAAATTTTGTGTTGAAATATATAAGTAATATGGACATGAATACTTTATATTCGCAGCATTGATTTGAGAATTTATTATTGATGTGACAAACAAAAAAATTTACAGAATTTTATTTAACTTTGCTGTGTAGGTCTGTATAGCAATGGAAAAGTTTAGCGTGATTGAAATAACACGTGAAATATTTTTAATGATAAGTATATGAATAATTATAATTTGAAATTTGATTGAGAGTTAAAATTATATTCCCATGTATTTAAAATTATTTATCATCGAACTTTTGTAACGTCACAAGTAAATAATACGCCTGCGTAAAAGAGATAGTGAGACCTGACTTTTTAAACGTAGTCAGTCACAAAAGACTTCATACATCCTATAAATGTATTGTATATCAGTAATCATATTGGAAATTAATAAAATTAAGGTAAATTTTGATACAAATCGATTATCCTCTCTTACTTCAAGTTCATAAAATTGAATCAGTTGTTTCTTTCTAAATATATAATAAAATATCATAATAATAATGTGCTTCACAAAATTCTTCATATAGTGCTCTTCAAGCTTCAAGTGGTATGATTTGAATTTATATTGCACCGTGCTATTAAAAATTACTTTTTTGGTATTTGTCATATGTTCAATTGATGTGTATAAAATAAAAGTAATATAAAATTGAATTCAGAAACAATGTATAAAAAAACAACAAGGAACAAGTGTGGAATTGCGAAATTTCATTGCAAAGTTGTGGGAAGAAGGAAAATCTTTTGATGAAATAGCCAAAATAGTTCCATAAAGTCGGATTATTACATAGTCTATAATATAAAAATTAAAGCGACCGGAAATTGAATTGAATTGAATAAACTAAGATCCGGAAGGCCAAAAATATTAAACGATAGATACCTACATTCGGTTATTCATAAGAAAAGTAAAAGAAAATTCGACTAAGAACACTCCAATTATAACCATTGAACTTTCATCAGGCTTTAATAAAACACACATCCAGAAAAAAATATGAAGATTACTGCGGCAGAGTGATTATAACGCAAGAACCCTCAGAAGAAATTCGTTCATTTCAAAAGTAAATCAACAAAAATGTCTTCATTATGCACTAAAATATCAAGGTAAAGGTTTTGAATTTTGGAAACAAATTTAACATTTACGAATGTGTTGGACGAGGAAAAACATGGCGTAAGGCGAATGAAGAAATGAAGATGAATATCATGACACCAACGGTGAAGCAGGATGGAGTTGATCTTAAAGTTTGGGGAGATATGGCTGGGGTTGCAGTGGAATTTTTTTTTATTGAAAGCATAATGAACCATCTAAATTATCTATCATATGTTGTTTGCAGCCAAGTTTTGAGAATAGGGTCTGGGAAGACTGACTTTTCCAACAGAATAATGATGCTAACAAAACCGCTTTAAATGTAAAGAATTGGTTACTA
Source organism: Stenolophus ochropezus (assembly GCA_035578165.1). Classification (NCBI taxonomy): domain Eukaryota; kingdom Metazoa; phylum Arthropoda; class Insecta; order Coleoptera; family Carabidae; genus Stenolophus; species Stenolophus ochropezus. The sequence continues at coordinate 16,801,181 of JAQOWZ010000010.1, read as the reverse complement.
TAAAACATGGTTCTATTTATGCCTAAACGTTTCCAAGCTGTAAAAAAAGGATGACCGACGAAATATTGAATTTTATAAAAATATATATTTTGTGTCTTTATTTTTTTTTTTATGAACATTTTTGAGTGGCGACATTTTTCTTTGATATTGTTAATTTCTTGTATGCCTTACATGTTACATTTGTTTTGATAATAAATAGAGTTTATAGTTGACATAGGTTGTTTTAACATATTTTATAATTTACGAGTACCTACTATTTGGTAGATTCATCAAAATATAATGGCGTATGAAGACTTTTGTGACTGACTGTAGGTCGTAGGTTGAGACAAAACTCCCTGTTGCCATGGGAATCCAGCGCGCGATGCTTAAAATACATCCTGTTTCCCGCAGTTGATCAATTTCTGTTACAGGAATTATTAAACTTTTATCTTGCATCTCTGTCGTATATACCTACATAGCGCAAGATAAGATTTTTATTCGTTATCTCATTATCTTACACAGGAGTACATATGCTATCTTCGTCTAACCAACGACAAAAATGAAATAGAAACAGTAGTATAACCGCGATAACGGATATTTTCAAATATTTTAAAAAAATGATTAAGTCATTCAAGGCGTTATGAAGGTGATTTTGGCGTTGACAAGTTATGCTTCATTGTGTGTTGGTAGTTTCATCCATTATTGAATTTGTAAATTCTAAATAATACTGTCAGTTTTGACATTTATTTACTTGAGAAATTACACGATTTCATCTGACAAGATGATGTCATCAATCTCCTTTCCTTCCTAATGATTTTCATCACATGGTTACAATTGATGACGTGAGTATCAACTGCGGGACATAAAGTGTATTATAGATTTAAGTTCTCCGCAGGCCCGGATTTAAGGGTGGGCAGACTGGGCTGCAGTCCAGGGGCCCCGCCAAAAAGGGGCCCTTGCCAAATCAAAAATTTTGTCAACAATATATTTCACAATAAAAAAGAGCAACCCTGGAACATACCAAAGCTTTTCATATTACTAAATTCTAACGTTAATTGTTAATAAGATTTTGCACAGAAGAAAGTAAGAAATTTCAATTATAAAAAGAATCATATATTAAATTTTTATTCCATGTTGAAAAAACTTCTGTGACGTCATTATTTTAGAAAATTTCATTTTTTAGAAATATAAGTAACTTTGAGTGAAATATAATAAAAATATTACTTTTGAAGAAAATCTTTATAAGATAAAAACATTTAAAAACACTAAACTTCCCCATTGGTTTTTATTTTTGTCACACAATATTATTAATACTACTTATTTTAAACAGAAATCAGCAGCAACGAAATTTTCAATATCGCCAATTAATTAATTTTTACTTGCATATAGTATTGCAAATTATAAGCTTATAGCCTCTGCAAGGGATCTACTGCTTATATTGGATTCCGAACCACTTGGACACCGTTTTTTTAAATTTACATTACAATTAGCGAAGTTGGGATTTGATTCCCAGATCTTACATCTCAGATTATCAGAGTGCGCTAACCAAATGAGCCACCGTCCACCTTTGTACGTGAAGAAATCAGAAGCATATCCAGACTTTCTTTCTAAGAGGGATCAGACTCTAAAAAAATTCTATTAAAATCTCGAATAAAAGGCAATAGGATTCAATCGCATTTTATAGAGATAAATCTTCAAAAGTAGTATTTTATCTATTGAGTATAAAATGCTATCGAAGTGTTACTTTGTTACGATTTATTATTATAAGAAAATGTAAAGGACAGACATATTCTGGGGAGAGGTGGTCATGACACACTTATAAGTAAGTAATCAAATAAAATATAATAAAACCGAAGATATTTGGATTCGCTATAAGTAGAATAATTATTTAATAAATTTTTAAAATATATAATTCTTTCAGTGTTAACAAAAGTAATAATTACATTACCTTTAATAATTTAAAAGAAAATATTTATTATTCGAAAACTAACTACTGCTACTAATGTAAAAAATAGTATATAATTTATTTTAAAAGGGGAGGATTGATCCCCGTATCTCCCTCCTTGTCTACGCCACTGCTTTTTATCAAAAACTCTCATAAAAGTGAGATCGGAATATGGGCCGAAATTTCTAAGTTAATAATAACATATAACGAATCAAATAACTAGTTTATAAACAATATTATAAAAAATAATTTTAACTCCGTTAAAAATGAATAAAAACAAATTGAAAAAAATCCCCGTAAATTTGGATTTTTTGTAGTGAATCGGCAAACAATTTGCATATACTTTGTCTACATGCAAATAAATTATAATGGAAAATAGTTGAAAGTACATATTTTACTGTTAACTTTTTACCATGCGTGAAATATCCTGTTTTACAAAGTTGATCAATGTTTTGCAGTTAAAACACGTCAGGTATTTTCACTGAACATAGAAAAATGTACAATGCTATCATTATCTAAAATTCACCACAAACATAAAATTCAAACACATCGTAAAACAATTTCAAACATTGTTCATCATAAAAGCAAATGAATAACGCAGAACAACAAACAGTGGCTGCGCGTGATTCACCGGAGTGATATTTGTGTCCCTCCTGTATATCGAAAGGGATAAATTTAAGTACGGGTTGTGTTTGTAGCATACATTATTCAGATGTAGAGGGCTGCGCTGCTAGCTACCCGGAATTCGACACCGCTCGCCCGGAGCGCTCGCCGCTGCCCGGAATGTCGGACGCGCCAGGGTCGCCGGCCAGGCCCGGACTCTGACATTTACAGATCATTCTCGCTGCGAAATATATTGCAATCTACTGGGAGCTAATTCGTCGGGAAACTCTAGTCTCTTTTTAAAACAACTTCTTAATAAAAGAAAATAATAAAAAATTGTTAAAGCGTAGGAAGAGAACAGTGGTTCTTAATATTTTTTATGCTCGCACTCTTGTGTATGGTCACTGGCCCACCTTGAAAGCAACTGTGCCCACCCATCTGCCAACTGCAAAATTTTAAATTAAATGAAATGGGGAAATCTGACTCATTGATTTATCAAGAAACAGTAACTATCAGTAATGAGTCAAACAAGGTAATTGCAATATTATTTACAAAATGAGCTAAAAATTATACTAAAAACGTTAAAAACATACGGGGACGAAATTAAAATATAAAAGGATTGCAAATTTAATTACAAAAAATATTGTAAGATAATTTGCAAAAAAATGAACTTGGCGAAAAAAATAGATACCTTTGCTTCAAGACATCCTAGACGGTTAATTCTAAATTGAAAGTAATTTAAAGTTTTGTTCTGGATACCTTAATAGAAAAATATTGCATGGAAATAGTAAAAAACCTATATATTTGACAACTTATGACAGTTTTTCGATGCGATATTTTTCTATTAATCGATGGTTAAGGTAACCACCCTAAAAAAGTCGGATCGACCTGTGCCCATCCAAATAAAATTGGCTGGCGACGTCAATGATTGAACGCATATGTACTATAAGAGTAAGACTACATAATTTTAATTAATCAAAAAATTCACTTCAATTAATATTTTACCAAATTCAATATCTTGCTCAAAACAACCAGAGGTAAGAATAAATAAAAATGGATACAAAATTATTTTAATAATATATCAATATTAATGTAATTTTTTGTACAAATTATGCAGTACCTCCTGTATCTCATTTACTGATTGCTTTCCGATTCTTTGTATCAAATGACATGTATAACAGTCCGTGACTTCGGGGGTATTCATAGGAGTAATGCAAGTAAAATTATTGTAAAACGAATTACAAGTGCAATATACTGGAATCTGTTTTCACTTCTTACTAGATACGTTACTACCCACATTAAATTTTATTCTTATCTACAGGATAAATAACTACGGAATAAAAACATTTGGATACACACAATTGGGTTAATTCTACTATATAACCTATGAATAAATATATCCTGTAGTTAACAATTTCGAGTTTTATCTGCAGTTGGAAATACCGGCCCTAAGAGACTTAAATATATGTGTCTCAGTTTGCTAATACCTTAATTCTATTGCCTATGATATTATTGAATCCTTAAATGAATCTATTTTTTGTTTTGCTTACATTACATAGCTATAACATATATTTATGCGAATGCCATTGTAGCTTATTACAATTAATTTTTAAAGCGTGTGATTGCTGCACATTGTTAATAATTTTATTTTCAAATAATTTTGAAATTAAAATGGTAAAATAGAGAAGTATAAAGTAATATTGTTAGAAAGATGGGAAAAGAGTAGTGATGCTGTGACACGAGACGAGACGAGATGAGAATTTTATTTTTCTCGTATCGTCTCATCGCATATTATTATCTCGTTTAGGTCTGGAATCCCGCCGAGATTTCTCGAGTTTTCAGTTATTGAACATTTTTCGGGAAATTAGGAAGAAAAAAAAAGATTTAGGGAAAAATCATTATATATTTCAGACTATAATTATTGGCATAAATATGAAAGTCCAATATAATTAATTATCTGTTCCATCTACATTTTGTCTTTGCGTATACAGAAGCACTAAAATGATGAAAATTCAGGTTTCTGAATTTATTATATTAGTACACTGTTAGTACTGTCCGATGGCGTATGAAATTTTCAATTTATCGATTTAAATCTGTCAGTAGTTGATGGTTTTTAGTCATTTCTTATTCGTTGATTTCTACGGATAGTTGTTTATTCTTCTTCTATGCTAGGGGCGTAGAAGTATCTATATTTCTATTTCGGAGTCGTAGAAATTTAATTTCTACCTTGTGAATCTAGTTACAAAATATGTCACATTTATGACTTTTGAAGAAAAATAATTTTAAAACTTCGAGAAATCTCGGCGAAATTTTTGAAATTCGAGAATCTCGATTTTATTTTCTTGTCTCGAAGCTTTGCTTGTAAAATCGTTCTCATCTTATCCGAGACGAGATATTTCGAGACTAGACGAGCGAGATTCGAGAAATATTTCACCTCACCCGAATCAGTAGAAAAGGTATTGAAGACGGCTAGTGTTAGTAAAATATTGTTAGAGTTTCTATTCCAAATTATTGTTTTCTTTTTTAATAAATTATTCGAGTTAATGTAATAATTGTTTTTTAATTTTAAATTAGAATAATTATTAACATATAACGGCAGTACCAATGGCTGTCGTTTCACGAACTAAACATTACTGGAATGCAGTCAAATTTAATTAAAAAACTTGATCTACCTCGATTTTATTTTATAAAAATTGTAACAATATATAAAAATTGTAACAATATGTAATGAAAATAATGATTACAAACTTATTTGAAACATTACGTAAGGTCAAGTTATGAAATTGACTTTCGTCAGAAAGTTACAAAAAATAATATCATAGAAACTAAAAGTATAAACATTACACTTGACCAAAAAAGGTGTATGATATTTAAAAACTTTGTTAAATAAATAAAACTGTGCAATATAAAAACAGTATTTATTTTGTATGTTTTGAAATATTATAGATGTAGATGGCATTGATATTCTGCGTATCTGTATTCAAGTTTACGTTTATTTTATATTTATTAATTACACTGTATTGCATCCATCATTTAGATTACGTTATCTACAAATATATTTATAACATTTTGTCCTTACGTGTCTTTTCGCTGGCGTTTCTTATGTTCGGAGTACCGAATAAGACTTATTTTCTTAAATACATAAAAGTTCTAAATACTTACCGACAAAAAATTTGAAAATTTATTTTGAATATTCTTCACAAAAGCATTACAGTATGGAATTGAAAGATGAATTACTTAAAGAATGTAGGTAAATTGAATCAATACTCGTATTTGTATGAGCGAAAAAGTAAATTTAGTGCATTTGATATACAATGTTGGCAACAACTGCTGTCATGTTGACAGTTTGACAGCACTTGTTAGTACTGAAACACATAACCACAAATCATGTATAATTTGTAATAAATAATTTTATTTGTTCAAAAATAACTAATTATTAGTTGTATAAATTCGTACGAAAAATATTGTACAAACCTCTTGCGTGAACTGGGTTTCCGGAATCGTTCTATGGCAGCGCTCGCGAGCTCGCGCCGCCAAACACTCCTCCGGAAACCAGTCGTTCCCGCATTTGGTATGTAAGTAACTATTACTTACTCTTATTTATATTTTTTTATTTAATTTTGTCATAAAAATATGATTATTTTATTGCGAGAGAAATATTAGCGCGTAGACTACGCTGAACTCGACAGCATAGGTCAAGTGCACCAATCCCTTGTGCACGGTTAACGCAGCTCATTCGTACAGGCAAGGTTCCATAACAGTCACATTACGCAGAGAGAGATAGAATACTACAGAAACTTATGAAATCTAATCGCCGCGTCTCTGTCCTTCGCGTGCACTGGAAATTATGTACTGTTGTAGAGTTAAATCATTCTGGATTGCATATTCTAATTTATATCTACAATTTATTAACAATTTTACTTTTAATTTGTATTTCAGACAATTCTATTAATAGTGAGTATTTAATTATTACTTATTTAATGCTATTACTGATTTATATTTTAGACATTTTATTTCTTCAAAAAAATAAATTATTAAAGCTATGATGCCACCACCTAACAATATATTTTTTTTTTCTCTTTATTAATTTAATTTACAACTGGCTTGACCAGCCAACCAGTAAATATGATCTATGGTTTTATCGTGTGGGAATATAATAACTAAAATATTATTTCCTTTAAAATAATTTGGCACAAAAATAAAAAATAAACAAGAATGTGCATCATTTTCAAAGTTCTATACTTGAAATATTTAAATTGTTGTGTTTTAATGACTTCAATTGATAAAGCTAAATATATTTGAGTTTTATATGGCTGTGATACTTACCAAAAATTTCTTAATTTTATGAGAGCAATTTTTCTTAGAAAAATATGATAAATTTATGAGAGAAAATATTTTAATGCTTAATACATTACACGCCCTCATAGATTCCAACACAAAAATTAACTAAAATATGGGTACATTTACCAATTTTCAAATATATTTTTATTTCCCACAGTGATTATTTTGCAAGCTGTACCCTACTTTGTACAGTTCTTTAGTATATGTAATACTCTTACATGCAATAGACGGCGAGATATATACATAAATTTTACAGTAGTGTACCGTACCTGTACCCTGTAGCATCTGTTTATTACCTAAATTTTAGTACACTCCAACCATTTTACTACAAACCCGACAATTTTACAGTTTTCAACCCTAGCAAGTTTGATAAACCCTCCCTAAAGCCGGCCCTGTAGGCGAGCAAATTTGATTGCGCACAATGTACAAGGGTGAGCGGACTGTCAGAAACAAAAATGAGCAGAATGTTTTGGTTTTTGATGTGATTGTTGTTGAAGTCTTTCAAACAGTGCAGTGGTTAAAATAATGTATATTTTAATATTTGCTCCTGGCTGTATTTCCGTTCTTTATATCATTTATTATTTACATTCTAATCAGGGGCGTACTGCAGTGCAGACAGTCCAATCGATAGGTAATTGGTTTGTGCATTGACTTTCGAAATATAACACTGCATTATTGTAACAATTCTAACTGTTTGTAAATATGAATGTGGTTATAAATTCATGAAATATACATTTCATTTAGCCCTAATACAAATAGAATGTGTATTCATAGCATTTCATGAACTTTATGAATAATATTGAATTTTCAAATCATTCTAACAAATAATAGCTAGATACATTATTAACTAAATTGCAATTAAATGTTTCGGAAAACAATACAGTTGTAAAATGTAAATGGAAAGTGTATCGAAAAACCTAGGCGATATATGAATTTGAGCACATGTATATTATTAAAGAGATTAACTTTTTATCCCTATTTTAATGTTAAATTTATTTCAGTTTTAAATTTATAAAATTAGTTTGATATTAGTCGGAGTTACCACTAGTAAATACTATAAATATAAAATACTTCTTAAAATTGTTTGCGAATGTATAAATATTATAATTTTAGAATATCTTGTTGTTATTCTATAGTTTTGTAGAAATGAAAGATAAAATACTCTATATTAAAAAATAGTATCTTAAAATCATGTATCAAAAATATCACTACCTAAAATATTTATTTAAATAAAAATATTTTAGACGTGACCTGTGTAATTATACTGCGATTATGTTTGTGTTACCATTTATTTTATTCATTTTAAATAAAGTTGTACTGAATGTTACCTTTTAGACATTACCTTCTATAAGAATTCAATATATTTCATGATTTATTATAAAATTATTTATTTCATTTGATAAATTGTCACTCACTGTACTAGGTAATTAATATTTGATTAAATATATTAGTTATTTTATAGTTTATTAGGTCCTTGATAAAAGTGTCGCAAAGAAGGAATATTATTGAATAAAACAACCTGTTTAGTTTTATTCAAAAACTATGATTTCTGCAGAATATTTTATTAATTAGAGGAATATTATATTTTAATACAAATCCTCTATCCTCTATTTAATGCTAGACTTACATACCTATGTTTACCTAATATGTAGGTAGGTATAAGATACATATACCTAATATATATGTAAATTTATGATATTTAATTTTATTATTCCAGATTTATGAAAATTGGGGAGAAAATCGTGTAGGTAATGTTTCCATGTGGCAATACTTTCAAAAACTATTAAATCTGTTTAACTTCTTCGGTAAAACATCTTTACTGGAATATTATTTTGAATTTGTAACGCAGAATTCATCTGCTTTAATGTATGAGTTTCTGCTAAATTTTCTACATTAAAAACAGGTTATAACAACATTCAAGGGATACTAAAAATTTCGTCGCTATAGCCGGAAGTTGATAAAAGTAAAATAACGTTAGCTTATGTGGACTTACAGACACGTTGTCACCATTTTGTCGTTATAACTAATTTGTCGTTATAAACGGTGGGTATCGTTATAAACGGTAGGTATCGTTATAAACGAATTTTACAGAAGGTTTTTATTGTTTCTTTAATTTTTGTAATATTCTTTACGATATTTTATTTTCATAATAAATTCTATTTTGTGAATTACGTTTTTGAAATTATACTATACCTTTTAAAAAAATGATATAAATAAAAAATATCTTAATTAAATATAAAAAAATCTTTTGTTTTCTTCTAGAAACATTAAATCGAAAACTACCAATCTTATTAGTGATGTATTTTCCATCTGTTTCCAACACAAAAATGACTCCTTTGGTCTGTGGTTCACGAAGCATACCAACTAGTGTCAGGGAAACTATATTTGGTATTTGAGATCGTATGGTACAAATATATCATTCTTGAAGTATGTTATTGAAGTAAATTGACACAAGACGCATCCCTTATATATAATGTAAAAAATAAGTCATAATAACTAGAGCTGATATTTTTATGCACAAAAAATATATAAAATATTCGCACAATATGAACAATATTATAAAAATATGCATTAAATTAATCATTTTATATAAAAAAGTATACACTTGTACATATTTTAAATAAAAATTTTTGCTCATACACATTTTCGAAAGGTGAATCTCAAGCCAATTAAATTTTTTTCATTCTTATGGAGTTAGAAAATATGCAAGAACATGCACAAAAACTAAAAATATCCAAGATGTCGTAAAATATGCAAAATATGCATATTTTAATTTAAAATATAAGCTTCTAAGTACATGAATTGTACAGAAATATACAAATTTTGAATATCGTTAAAAAAATTCAAAATATCATCATGAGACTATAAAAACTTGGTGTTATTGTTTTCCCTTCAACCTTCCCGTCTGAATCAATCCATAATTGAGAGCATGAAAATGAATGAGAAAACGCCATTAGCGCTCGTTCTCACGTTTTCCCACCCCTGAGTGCGGGCCTGGCCGTCCATTGACTCACTGGCAATCAATGATACGTCGCACTCACTGTTTTATTAATACAATAGAGCGAACCCGGCAACGCAACAAAACAACGCCGCATCGGCTTCACCCTTCCCTGCTTGCTGGAGGGTAGTGGCAGCAGCGCTAACGACAAGCATAGATCATGCTCCCAAACCCGCCGACCAAGCAAACTCTGCCAATTTTAATTATCGGCTTCGCATATTGCATATTTAAATCTGTACCTAGAATGTCACTGATAATGTGCACGTAGACTCGCAAAAAATATTTAAAATTGGTGGAATTTAGGTTATGTTCAACATTTTAAGAAATAAATCAATGAAAATTAAATTATACATTTCTGAATATGGTGTTTTGAGCAGGACTCAAGCAGAAAAATATATAGTTTCAGTTTTGATTCTTGTTTCGAATTTTTGTTTGTTTCAATTTTTACTTCCTTGTACAAATTTAAGGAAATATTAAAATCGCGAAAAATTTCTGTACGTACGTATCTCGTATAAATAAAAACTGATTACCCACAAAATTTTAAAATTTTGAATATGGGACTATTACAACCAACATCTATACTAGCGAGAATGTCATTGATAATGTGCATAATATAGACTGTCTGGCAAAAAATATTTAAAATTAGTGGAATTTTTAGCATAGGTTCAATATTTTAAGAAATAAATCAATGAAAATTATTTAAATTATACATTTCTGAAATATGGTGTTTCGAGCAGGATTCAAAACAGCAAGATATATGGTATGGTTTCGGTTTTGATTCTCGTTTCGAATTTGTATTCGTTTCAATTTTTACTTCCTTGTACAAAGTAAACGAAATCAAAAAAATCTCGTATAAATCAAAACTGATTACCCACAAAATTTTGAAATTTTGAATATGGGACTGTTACAACATCTAATCGTAGTGTTTTTTTTGAATTTTTCGTATAACTCAAAAACGATAGGCCTTAGATGTTAAAATTTGGTTTATAGAATTGCTTTAATATCTAGTTGTGCACCTCCATTTTATATTCCGATCGGCCTTTTCAAGAGGGCACTTTAATTTTGGCGGAAACTTAATAAAAATAATAATTTTGTTGACTTTTAATTTTTGTAGGAAACATTTCATTTCTTTTTAATAAATTGAAACCATTGACAATTATCAGAATATATATCGTGAAAAACAGTAGAAATATGTAGGAAATAAATGAAAATAAAAAGAGTATATTTTTTCCAAGTTTTTGAGTGAGTAAAATAATTTTGTGTAATGCGATAAGGAATAGCGAAACATTTTATGATGATCCATTTCGAAGGGTTGAAGAATAATTTCACTTTCAAATGAAATATCTTTAAATGAAGTGCAACATAAAATGTGTAGAATTTAGCGAACAAGGAAGTCATGTGGTGTCCACATCAATTTTTTTTATATGTGTGATCATTACAGATGGGATTTTAGTGTTATTACCTATTTTTGTATATGAGTACAAAATCTGTTTTGACGAAAATGCTATCATTTGAACTTAATATTATTTTACCTAAAACCGTTTTTGTTTTAAATTGAACCTATTATACCATATTTAAAAACGATATCATCGTATTTAATGTAGGTTCATAAATCATATTTTTCATATTTTATTTTTAAATTCTTACTCATTTACAAATATTTGTAAATTAGAAGGTGGTAGTTTTGTTCTTTTACAATTGTTTTTATTGTGCTCAGTTTTATATTTCCAAAAATTTTAAAATAATTAATGAAATCATCACAAAACTGAAATCTATAGGAATTCCAAATATTTAACACATTCATGATTCATGTCTTAAAGAAAAATTGTAGATTTTATATCATGGATATTCTATAAAATATATTATATACATAGGATGCAAACAACATTAAATATACGAATACGCCCTCATAATAGCTTGTGTGTAGCTAAGTCTAAAAAATTTTGGAAAAATATTAATTTATTATAAAAATTAACACAACCGAGTAAAGACAATGACTGCAAATGTTAATAATGGTTTAATTTTTAACAATTTATGGAGTAAATGTTTATTTATTTATTAATTTAGTAAAACTATTAATAATTATTATAAATTTATCATCTAATATTACTTTTAAGTACATAATACTACACAAATTCCGCCACTATGAATAGCAGAAAATTATTAAAATTAGGGTTAAAACTAATTTTAGTCGGAAGAGTTAATTAGTTTTGATTAGAATAACATAGATTAACAACTAGAAGAGTTTAATCTAGTAGTGTAGTGAACGAATATTCGACTTTCTCGAATAGTATATTTTTCTATAATCTGAAAGCGTGATTGGTAATCCTCGTTGCGGAGTTTACAATTCTAATGAATTTAGTTTAAATTTATCTAAATGTTTTTTGTAGTTATAGTTAATGTATTCTAAAACTTGGCTTATTTTGAAATAAAATACTAAATTTTAATCTTTTTGTTGAAAACTTTCGTAATAATCTGTATTTCATTTATTCAGAGCCTCTTCTCCAAGAAAAAGATAGAGGCATGATAGAGGAAAATTATAATATACACTCTCCCTTCAATTTCCCAAAATTTCGAAGTTTGTAGAAACTCGTTTAATTTTTTAAGATACTTTGTTGTTTGATTATTATTAAATTTTATAATTAATTTCTAGTTTACAAGATCAAAATTTATGAATTATATCGCTTTTACCAACATCGTTTAATAAAAGGGATGAGTTATTCATATGTTATAATGTTAATAAAATTTAACAATTGCAATTGTCATATTTGATAAAAGTGGTGTCAAAAGATAGAATATAAAGTATTGCTATTGTTGAAAGGACAAAGATAAAAGAAATTTACAATGTTTCATCACTGAATAAAATATAGAAATTTATAAATGTACTCTTATTACATTTAATAGATTTCAATAAATTTCGATTTTTTTTCCAAGCTGCATTTTGTGGTTACAACTAAAAAATATACGATAAAATAAATTGTAAATATAATTTTCGATTTAATAGGTCCCAAATTAGCTGTGGCTACCACAAAACTCACAACAAACACAAAATAGACAAACTAGAAATTTAGATATTAAAATTAAAAGAAACCACTAAATCAAATGAAAATTCAAATAAACTCTGGTACTTGTATGATTTTCAGAAAGTTTATTCAAATGGATTAAATATTCACAAACAAAAAATTTAAAAATGGCTCATGGAAATCTCTGCTTTTGATTTTTTATCATTGTCAGTTAAATTTGAAATTTCATAAAAATCTGTCTAACTACATTTATTATACTAGTATCCATGGATTTTTTGATCTAAAAAGCAGACAGACCGACAGTTTTCATGCAACAAAGAGTTAAAATAAAATGTTTTACAAAAAATTTGTAGACAGCCGTAAAAATCTATTCAAGCTGGTGACTCAAATATCTGAACATAGAGATTTAACATGTGAAATCATATTTATATATAAAAAAGCTTAAAATAAAAGTTGACACGTCAAATTAATTTTGCTTAATTAGTCAGGTGCAAAATTTTATGCCTTACAACTTTTATTTGAATTTTTTTTTTCTAAAATAATTAGGGAAGCAGGAACTTGCGAAAATATGATTTTACATGTTAAAACCCTATGTTCAGGTGTTCGAATCACCACCCGGAATGAGCACAATGTATCATTGTACGTATGGTTAGTTCAAATTATAAATTGATATTACCGAATATACAGGGTGTTCCATTTAAAAGTGCCACCATTGCTATCTCGAGAACTATAAGAGCTACGAGGTTGGTTAAATAAGCAAAGAACCACCATTTTACAACACTAATACAATGAGCAAAAAAAAATTTTTTTTTCAACCAGTGCTTCTCAAAATACGGGACACAACTTTCTTATTTTAAATGGAAACGTATGTTTATTTTTAGGTTATTCGATTAAGTATTTTTTTCTGAATTCAATGATATAAATATATCAATGTTAAACAACTTTGTAGGGCCAATATTGGATGATTTTGACATAGATGACATGTGGTTTCAACAAGATGGCGCCACATGTCAAACCGCCCACGCCTCTGAAAAGTTTCTCGGGCGCATAATTTCCCAAAACAGCGAAGTTAATTAGCTACCGAGATCTTGCGATTTGACAGCGTTAGACTTCTTTCTTTGGGTCCACCTGAAGAGTAAAGTCTATGCTAACAAGCCAACCACCATGTAGCAACTCAAAGACGAGGTTTCACGGCACTTTGATTATAAAATATTTCGATAAGCCGAACAATTGGTAGACATTATCTTTCACACTTAATTTTAATGGATCAAATAATGTGTTTCATTAAAGAAATCTTTAATTTTGTACACCACTGATTTTTAATTAACGTTTACCATCGATCCGTCTTATAATCACACTTTCATATTGTCCTATGAAATATGGTGAATAAGTTGTTAGCCGGACAGTTTTTATTTAACAAAACCTTTTTTTTTGTTAAATGCCTTTGACAACACAGGTCTGGAACACACTGTATATCTGAATATAATAGTTTTTATAGCAGTGCTTGTAATTCTAATAAATAATAAATTTGCAGCCTTAGTCATTGTTGTTATCAACTTTTGAATCAATTTTTTTTTGGATTAGTTTTTGTCAAACTTTATCCATTTGTCATTTTTATTTTGCAATTCACTTCAAAATGCTTTAATATTTAATGGATTGTAAATAAATAAAACAGAATATCAATTCTGTGTGTGTCAGTCTGCTTTATAGTTGATATCGTTTATGATTATTGATATCGATTATGATGTCATAGAGGGCGTTTACCAGACGTCAGCTCCTAGGCCTTGTAACTGACGTAAAGAGTTTACCACAGAGACTGCCTTTATATATTTTATAGAACCATCGTCGATCATTCTACACACTAGACTACGGTACTACAGATCCCTTTTGTTGTACTTTTATTAATAACCATATAAAAAATATGATAATAATATATGTACAGTTGATTACTAGCAGGGCCAAAAATCTTTACTCGATAACCTATTCCGAAATAAAAATGGAGGGGAAACGTGGACACTAAATAACGTTAATATTTAGTGAGAAATTATACGGTCCAACATAAGAAAATAACGAATGATGTATAAAAGGAAACTCCGAGTTACACGAATTATATTATGATCTTCGTTTATCGTCATTTAAAAAACTGCAACAACTTAGGTGGTAGGGGTACCAAAACCGAATGAGAGAAAAACGTCAGGTTAAAAGGATATACAAGCATAACCCACAAGGAAACAGACAAGGGACAGATCCCTAAATAAAGGAAACAAACTAAGATATACAGGGAACAAGTTAGAATGAAGGAAATAAATAAACCAGGCCAGGGACTTCTGTAGTCTGTTGAGCCAATTGATAATTTGATTTTTGTTTGAAATTTTAACATAACAGTTAAAATAGTTAAATAGTATTACCACAGTATAAGAATTCTTATACTGTGTTATTACTGTCACATAACGAGAATGACACCTTACTACGAAAAGGGGAGAGCGGGACACAGCCGACACTTTTTCAGAAAAACAAATATATTTTCAATGTGTCAAATAATTTTGTAATTGTTATGCCAAAATGAAAAGACATGTATTAGCATCGTAAAAATATTTTATTCTTTCGAAAATGGAAAAACTCTAAAATATCTAATCAAATCTACACCCTAATGTATACAAATATTATCTAAACTCGTATCACACCTCATAATATTTATTTAAAATAATTATTTCATAATTTCATAAAATATTTAAACTGTTTGACTCCTGACAGTTACTGAATTTCCTACAATTCTCTACTCGATAAGCAAATATTTCAAATGTTCGTTTACTTGATTACAATCTTAATTGTGTGCAAGGGCGTCGTTAAGGGGGAGCAGGGAGGGGTAACTGCCTTCCCCCTAGACTCAAAAAAATTGAGAACCTACAAGATTTTAATAATAACTAGTCGAAAATTTCAGAAAAACCACAACAAGATTTTGTTTTAATTAAGATTTTTTTTCTTGTAGTAAACGATTGAAACTTTACAAATTATATTTATTTTACCTACACTTCATATTCTGTGATTACCTAAATTTTACTGTTTTCTCTTTTATACAATTTAAGTGGGATACTCATATCCCTTTCGTCTTCAAGGGATTTGAGTATCATATCCACTCTTGTTGTACAATATATTATTTTTCATTCAGCAAAATATTTTTTAAATAAATTTTTGTCATAACGAATATAAATTTTGTAATTTATGCTATAATTGTATGACAAAGATTGAATATAGAATATTGTATATCAAATTAAGAGTTAAATACAACAATTTCACGTAAGTTAAACAATGAACATGTAATACAGAATTATAAATAAAAATAAAATGTAGATATAGATCCTGAGGATGATTCCGGGTAGGATCGAAACGTCGATTTGAAGTAATTGTCTTATTGACTAAAACCTAGCAATTCCTCCCTTTAAATCAACGTCCAGTCAAGAAATCTTCCATTCCACTATTTTTAACGTTTCTCTACATTACTTCGCAGACTTGAAAACTAAGAGAAAAAAATAATCACACATGCGCAAAAAGGTTTTCTGAAATATATCCTCACTTATCAACAATAACCAACCACAAAATATGTGAAGTTCTAGGTAAGTTTATATCCCTTCCAAGGTTTATGGTTTCAAATTTTGTCCACTGAGCTCAGCCGTCCCTTACACATATATAATTTAATATGACTTAAAAAACGAAACATATATTTGAGAAAGGTTGAGAAACCCTGGCACAGATGATCGGACGGCTGCGGCAGCAGTTGTAGCAGACACATGCATAGAGAGTGGACACGTAGGTTTTAATAAGTCCTTTGTGCTTGATCTATTTCGCTAGCAGGGATAACGGAAGGGTTGCTAGTCGGGATCGGGTGGAGTTTTTCATCATAGATGATTCATAAAGTATTGCTGGATAGTGGCGATACGATGAAAATACATAAAATGCACTGGTCAAATGGGCCGGGGTGGTTGAACTGTCTCGTGGGGTTTGTTTATAAATAGAGCTGTCAAGTAAACATAGGGGGAAATATATTTGTATTTATTTTTTATTTGAGTCATCGACCAATTCTACAAAAATTATAAACTTCGATGGTTGCAATGTAGGATTGGTGTTATCGTCTGGATGTTAATAAAATAAGGTCTTTTTTTGGAGTAGCAGTCATTTAATAAAATCCATTAATACACCAACGTTTCGACTGTAAATCAGTAAGAAACATGTACGTGTGTTTGTTTTATCAATGTTTGACGAAAGATTTCTGTAAAATAATTTACATGATTTACTTGATAATGTTTTAATACCATTTATCACCCTGACAAAGATTGATTTACGAGTACAGTCGAAACGTTGGTGTATTCATTGACTTTATTAAATGACAGCAACTCTTTCAATGGTTGTGGTTTAGTATTTTTTAGTGGCAATATTATTTTGAATAAGACAATTTTGGACCCTTAATTTAGTTGCATATATCTTATGAGTGGATATACGTACTCTTCAGTCTTTTTTAAATCATTCTTTTGACCTGAGTCATATTGAGAAATTTATAAATCCTAATAAAAGAAAAGACTAAGATATATATACGGTAGTATCTAGGACTGATCCATTAAAGGTATTTGTAATCGGTGATCAAATTTTATCTTTCGATCTTGATCGATCAGTAAAAATCGATCCTATTTAATCAGATCAGTCTGCCTGATCTGATCGATCTCTATTTTTGATCGACCTTAATCGATCAGAAAAAAATATCCTGTTCGATCAAATCGATCTTGATTGATCATATCAATCTTGATTGATCAGATCAATCTTGATTGAATATTCATTAATAAAACTATAATCGAAGTCAATATCCAGAGTTAAAAAGTATAAGAATTATGAAATAAGAATTAAAATTATTCTACCCAGGCCGAAATGTAAATTAGGCATACTAACACAGTAACACGTAGATCGTATCCTACTCAATCAACATTTATGACCAATTTGATCAATGAAGATTGATCGAAACAATCGAGATCAAACGATCAAAGTAATTCATCGAGCAGATAAATCAAATCAGATCGATCAAATGATCAGATCTATATATTTTACTGAGATTTTCGCAGACCTAGTAGTATCAAATAAAATATGATAAGCAAAGTGATTTAGATATGTAGTTTCATGAAACTGATATACGACTAATACAAATTTGTAAAATAAATATGGATTCAATATATTCAATGACAAAAAGAGTTTTGTAATAATTTAAAATTTGCTATAAAATTAATACCAGAAATATATAATTTAATTAAATTTATGCACGAATAGATTTAGAAATAAATTTCTGATTAAATTTTTCAAAGATTTATATTAAAAATACAAAATACAAATCTGCTTTAAACTTCCCACGGATGAAGATACTTAACATGCCAAACTTTTAATTATACAATATACTGTATATTTTCATACGCATAATTGAATATAAATTAATTTCGAAAAATTATTCATTCAACAATAAAACTAGCTAAACAGAAGAATTTAATTTTATAGATGAATACATTCAAATTTAATCAACCAATTTTTTATGGAAATTAACTCATAAAAATAAATAGAATTATTTCAAAATGGTTAAATGAAATCAAGTCAATAATTTATTTTCCAGAACAGCCAAGTGCAAAATCAGAAATCATGCAGGATATACTGCTGCTAATATTTCCAGAGCAGTGCTCTCCCCATATTGTACGTTAGAGCAATTGTGGAGGGTAATTGCTTTATGTTGAAATATAATTACGAGACGCTATGATGAATATTTTTTCTCAGCCGTTATAACTAGGTAAGCAATGAATGTTTGAAGATACCCATAGTCAATCCGATTTTAATACTTTGTTCATCATGTTTGAGGTTTTAGGATGTTCTACGCTCGATAATTCCTATTTTTCTAAGAACATAATTTTTGAAACATATTACTAATATATTTACATATTTTTTTTTCATAAGAATATTTTTTTATATAATAAATTACGAATGAATGGCTTCTACTATTGACTAATCCATGTACTTTTACTTATAGGATCTTAAAAAAGATCACAAAATTCAAGTTTGTACGCACGAGGTGTGTAAATTAAGTAATAAAACTGGCAACTGGCAACATAGCGTTAGATCTGGTAACACTTGGGACGCGGGACTTTGATTGTCCGTAGCGATTTTTTTCGAGAAATATTTTTTTCTAGTGCTTTCTAAAAATGAGTAATCAATTCTAAGTAATGGTATGCTATCATATTTTTCTTCAAACTTGCGCACAATGTAACCTGTAATAGAAACTTTTACAAAATTTAAGCAGACCTACCGAGATACTTATTTGAAGAGACCAGGTTTTTCACGAGACATGGAGGGAAGACAAGTGAACATGTTATAAGCCTTCAGTATGAATTTAAACTCGCTAGAGTACTTTAGTTGTCTGTAGCGATATACGGAGACAGAGTTATTTCAAGGAGCCAGGTATTTCTATGGTTTTAGGCATTTTTAAAAGGAAAAGAGTTGATTAAAGATGAAACACGCAGCGGAAGGCCCTCATCTTCAAGATTGTCAGTTGACAATACTAAATAATTAGGGAATTTGACTCACACCACTGTTCATCAAATTTTGATTGGCGATGAAAAAAAATCTGCGCAAATCTCTAGGTAACTCAGCTGAAGGTGATTCCAGTATCCGAGTTTCAGCACTGCCATGAGGATAGGAAGAACAGTCGCTAGCAGTGTGCGACTTCCCAAGGAAATTATTTCGAGGAAGACAATACTGTAATTCTATTCTAATAATTTTTAAGCCATGACTGCCTAGGAAAAAAATTATTGATTTAATAAATTCTAATTATCCAAATAAAAAAATGAAAGAAAGCTGTCTTCTTCTTTTTCCATTTTTTCTATTCTTCTTTTTCTTTACTTTTATTTTAACTTCTTTGCAAACCACTGTCACAATTACTATCTCTTTATGTAAAAAATAGTATTATTGTGTTTTTTCGTTTAATTATCACGCATATACCACACTCTTTTGCCGATTACTACAGACCGGATCTGAACAGTGTACTAGTGAGTTATAGAAATTATTCGTAGATTTTTTAAAAATATTAAAAAGACTGAATTCGATGGAAATTTTAAAAATCTCAGAAAATGCTTCAGAGAATATATCTGTTATGTATGTGTAGGTAGCACAAAGTGTTTTGTAAATCGTTTAACGCAAAGCGAAATAAAATCGAAACCGTTTGTGAGTTTTACTTTGTAAAAAGCTTTTATTTCTTCAAATAATTTTGCTGAGTTGGTTAAAACATTCAATAAATTAAATTCAATGTTTGTTCATATATACTGCTCATGCGCATTCTCACGAAAGTTTTCGAACAAGACCGACTATTGTTGAGAAAAGATGACGAAAATCGAGTTGTCGATATTGAGTCCCATGTGATAACACCTTACGATGTTTAGACGGGACAACATATTTGTAACGCCCGAATTACATGTGCTTATACTTTCTAATTGTATGTTTTTTAGCTCGATTTTTAAATAGTACAAAAATGTAACCATATCTTTTGTGTTATTAAGAATAGATATATTGCAATTTTGAATTGAAACAAATTTGTACAGCAATACAAATGCGATGTAACCATTTAATAAAACATAATTACTATATTGTGTGTTCCACTGGAAGCAATGGCAATAAGATTTGAAGTACCGATCGGTGATGAGTTCTCCGAATTTGTATGCAGTTCGTGAAAAGCACAAATTGGCAATTCTGTGAAATCTATAAAGAAATTGCAATCATTCGATAATAGGAAAACTAACAGTGTAGGAAGATTCACACAATTTATTATTCGCCTTTATGTCTTTGTTTCTTGCGACAACTTTTGATTACTACTTCATTTATAACTACATTACAATATATTTTTTTTTTATTTGATGTAAGCATTTTAGTTCTAGGCCATTAGCGCTGATTTGTCTGTTAGTTATACTTTTTATATATAGGTTTCTTCGAACCTAGAGTTCTAGGAAGTTCTTGAACAAGTGAAAATGCGTATTTTACTAAAAAGCGTTCGGAACTCTATAACACATAATATAAAAAAGATTATTAAAAACAAATGCAGGTGATAAGGGTACTGCCGAATTTAAACTAAAGAAAGCGTTCGAACCTGTCCAAGTGAGAACTGTTCTGAATTTCTTTCTTAGATGTCATGCGCAGGACTCCCAATGTCCGAATTCTGGTACAGTTCCGAATTGATGATTCGAAGAAACCTTTATTTTGCTGCTAGTGCTTCTTTCGAGTTGGGGCTTAGATATTTCTTCGTTGAATTTCTGGCTGTTGAGTAGAATATTCGGAATGGTAATAGGTATATTGCAGTGATTGAAGACTGACTGGCAAGACACTGATCGCCGAAAATTGGTATATTATCGCTGTATTGAAGGCGTGACTATATTTAATAATTTAAAATATTTTTCTTGTGATATAGGAAAATAATTAAAAAATGTATTTCGATCTTTTAATAAATCAGGGTATAAATATATTCTAAATATAAATATACCTTCTTTCATATATCTGGTGTAACCAATTTTTTCTTTTTCTTGTTTGTTCTTCGTTTGCAATGTCTGCAATCGCAAATAGATCTTCGTCTGAATTTGAATTTGAATTCATCTTCTTATGTGTTTTCGTTAACTACAATTCCACAGCTAAAAGAGCGACTGTATAACCAGGCAACCCACCTAAGAAATTGCGCACGAAATGTTCCATACAGCAGCGCGGTCTAGTGGGCGACTTTAATATGGTTTCTTCTTTCTTGATGTTCCCTGTATTCTGTTAGTTTGTATCTTCTAAGATAGACTTGAGTTTGATGTTCGTTGTTGGTAACAATTCTTCATTTCACCTGTTTCTTATTTCTGTTTTCGCTCTTGCTTTTACATCTTCGATCAAGGTGTTTGTGTCTGTAATTCCCATAGTGATGGCGTTTTAATCTTCTTCATATTTAGGAGATGTTATAATGTTCTAAGGATAGTTCGTAGATGTTTTCTTTAATGATTTGGATAATGGGATGTTTTAGATGTTTGTTTTTTTAGAGAGTTCATAACAGAGAATCTGAGAAGATTGTGTTCTGGAATTTTAATGTCTTATTGTTAGTACTAAATTTATGTTATTATATTTTGTATTTGCATATAATATAAATAAATTTATTTTCAATGTTACATTATTCTAAAAATAACTGCCACACTTGAATAATCTGTAGTCTGTACCATAAAAATACACTTATATATACAGTACGGTGGGGGCCATGTTGCAGAGGTTTGAATCTAATCTATTATTTTGTATAAAATAGTATTAATTTAATTAATTTAATTGTCCTCAACAGCAGACACGTAGCCAGGGGAGTGGCTTGAGGGACTAAAGCCCTTCCCCCTCCTCTCAAATTGTAACGAATTTAGTTTAAATTTATCCAAATGTATCTAAATGTATGAATCGTGTAATTTTATTGAAATGTATTCATATTTATTTGTGTTTCATTTATTCAAAGCTCCTTCTCCAAGAAAAAGAGAGAGGCATGGTAAAGGACAATTATAATATATCCCCTCCTCTTCATTTCCCAAAATTTTGAAGCACTCCTCCTGCTCAAAATGACCGAAGCAAATATTTACAAAATCCAATCTGCCGAATTTGCTTTACACAATACCATGAACATCGGGACTGATATATGGACAGACATCACGCTAAAAATAGTAAAACCTCAATTCGTGGATATCCATAAAATCTTGAAATGTCAAAATAGTTATGATTACAATACCTTCCTTATTTTATGTGGCGATCAGTATAATAATCTATTTTATACATAGTTTTATTGTATAAAACTAGCAAGAAAACATATATAGCAGAAACAGTTCACTGCAAATGTATATACATTTGAATTAGTATCATCTTTTAAACAAATTTTATGTGTTAAGTTAAATCGTTAAACAAATAGGATAAATGAACGTAGAACGCAAAGTGACATGGAAGTACGCGGCAGTTTGCTTTTAATAATTCCGATCAGTAAGCTGAAGATCTAGCTATTTAGCTTGGGAGCCGCAGAATTGTACCGCGGATTATTGCAAATACCAGCGCCTGTGCCGCCGCTTCGTGCGGTCCCGAATTTGCATATCAAATTCCCCGGCCCGGCTGTGGAGTTGCAACTTCTCAACTCCGCTAAAATTGTCACGCAAAATGAATTAACGTCAGGTTGTTTCACTCGTCACCGACATTTTGTTAAATATACGGTGATAATTGTTGTTCTACTACACTACCAACATTTAGAGAACAGATTTCGTATGGTAATAAGGAAAAGTGATAAAACTGTGTTATGTTTCATCAAGTATAAAATATGGGGAAGTGGATAATTTTAAAATAAAAATATCTTGTAATGGATCCCTGGGGTGGAATGGCCGGCTATGGTTCTGAGAACTTGAGTTCGAGTCTCGTCGAGTAATAGTGATTTACAATATAAGTGCAGTAGGTTGTATTTTACAGTGCGGAGTTTTATAATGAAGCACGACGAGAAGCGGACAATTTGAAAAACAAGGAAACACTAAATCAGTCAAAATAATCAAAAAATTGTATTTCTCTAAATGCTGATTTATGATAGATTTAATTTACGAATTTTCTGTTTATGACACTCTTAGAACACATGTGGTGGTTTATAAACATTTTAAAAATTTAGAAATTTAAAATTTAGATTTGGCATGTAAACAATTTTTATATTCCAAATTCCAAATCCAGCCAATCACAGGGAAGCATTGAGCTCAAGTTTATAATAAATTTCATTTGATAGTTTGTGAGTGTGTGATACATCAAATTCGTTTTGTACCAAAACAAATTCACTTCACTTCAAAGAAATGTCAAACCAAAAGTCAAACGCCCAAACTTAATACATCTACATAATATTACGATACTTTCTGATTAGTTAAATTTAGGAAACTGAAATCTATTATAAAACAGAAGAAAAAAAAAATTAAATAAATAAATTAAATCCATCATAACCAGCCTTAAGACTTTATTAAACACTAAATTGCGGTATATAGGTAACTCTTCAAGCTTTTTATTTAAAGGGTATTAGAATTGAGTTTTCAACAGAGGTTAAGTATCCAAAAATCATTATGGACCAAAAACTTACGTGGAACTCACATATTAATAATATTATAAAGAAGTCATTAGTGGCGCTAAATACATGCCTTCGATTTCTAGGTAAAAACTGGAGACTACAGCCAATATGACCCTTGGGCATATAAACCAGTGTTGTAAGACCCATTATCACCTACGCCTCATTTGTATGGTAGCTAAAAGTGAAACAAATCTTAGCACAGGCATTACTAGGGAAACTTCAAAGCCTGGTTGTCTCAGTATTACAGGTGCTGTGAGTACCTGTTTGACTGCAGCCATGGAAGTAATTCTGGGGCTAACAGCTCTTCACATTCAGGTGGAAAAAGAGGTGATGCAACAGACACTAACCCTCTGTAGAACGAAACACTTTACACCCGGACATTTCGTAGTCCACTTGGAAATTCTAAAGGAAATGCAACCATATAACTGGCTTGTCTGTCCGTGACACGATGACAATAAAATACAATTTTGACCAGAAGTATAAGGTTGTTATTGATAATCGCCTTGAATTGACAGCGAGAAGACCTGTTGTAAGGGATTCTCTGTCCTGGTTCACTGATGGTTCAAAAGTGGACACAGGAGGAACTAGAGTGAGTACTTGCTCCAAAGTGCCGAATTTAGGAATCCATAGGCACCTGTTCCATAATTTTTCAAGCTGAGATTTATGCAATAAATCTCTGTGCTCACCTAAACCAAGAGAAAGGTCTAAAAGGAGCAACAATCAATATAATGACAGACAGCCAGGCATCTTTAAATGCACTAAATACATACATTCACTTATAAAACAGAGCTAGTCTAGAACTGCCGGGATACCCTCCAATTTCTATCCAAGGCAATCCACCTCACCCTGTGGTGAGTACCAGAGCATGAGGGAATCTTAGAAAACGAAAAAGCTGATGAGAAAAAAGGAGCTAAACTTTCGTAATACGGACAGGAACCTTTATATGGTCTTCCACAAAGCCACCAAAAACTGGGCAAAATCTGCCATATCCTCATTTTGGAAACACACTCCAGGCCTCAGTCAAGCAAGATAATTCATTTCTCCAGCTGCGACAAATGACAAGGAGCTACTAGCTCTCAGCAAAAAGAACCTTAGAATAATGACAGGAGTGTTCACTGGCCATCGTCCTTTAAAATTTCTACAAAATTGGTAAAGCTAAAAATGACAGCTGTGGACTCTGTGATTAGGACGAAAAATCGTCGGGACACATTCTGCATGAATGCCCAGCCGTAACCATATGGAGACTCAATCAACTAGGTAAGAGGTATCTTACGGCAGATGAGATCAAGAACTTGACTCCTGAAGCTATAATTGGCTTCATTAGAAAAGAGGAACTGTTTAACTCTTATTTACATATAATACAATCAGGGCATGTAACCCTTATAGAGAACGTTATAATAATAAGGGTTTTAATTCGAAAACCGGTTTTTAAAAATTGGAAACCGGTTTAAACCGGTTAATATATCGGTTAAAAATAATTAAAAGAAATTAATTAAACAAAGTAATTATAAATATTTAATTAAAAAAAAAATTAATAGAATAATTAATTAAAAAAAATAAATAAAAAAGTACTATTTGAGAAAAATATAACAAATATAATAATGCAATTTAATTAACGAATATTCACAAAAATTCCCGTAATACCTTCAGGAAAATGCAGGTCACTTTTCAATTTTAATCTTGCCTGACTGACTGACAAAGAAACTACCTACTTTTATGACTCTCCAATAAAATGTTAATTGTAAAAACTGTCATGACTCATGTTCAAATACAAATAGAAAACACAGATATAAAAAATATTAAAAATTTTTCTCGCTAAATGAAAAATAAAGGTTAATGTTCACTAAAATCGGTTTATTTTTTTTTTTGGATAACGGTTACCGGTATTTTCGGCCTGAAAAATATCGGTTAAAATTACGGTTAAAGTTTGCAATTTTCGTTGAAAATATCGGTTACCGGTTTTTATTAACCGGTTACATGCCCTGAATACAATACAAAATGATCAGCTCGGCAACATGACGACTTGAAAAAGAATGAAACGTCAGAATTAGTCAAAATAGTCAAAAATTTGTATTTCTCCAAGACTTTATGGAAGATAAATTGCAATAGGTATTGTTTTTGAAAGCACCCTTTATTATTGCAATTATTATTATTTTTCTCATGCTCTAAAGGACAGAAGTATCGAGTTACTCTACTGTAGCGCAATGCCTACAATCGAAACTACCGGAAACGTTAACGATGCTATTTTTACACTTCAGTAGGCCAACAAATTCTTTAGCATTTATTTGCTAAATAAAAATGAATCATGTGGTTCACTCTTTATGTCAACTACAATACCCGGAAGTTCTTCTAAAGCTTGCCGAAGGACTCCGGGGAATTATTGAAAATAAATCACAAAAACATGTTCTAAATACGTTCTATTTGTTCGCTATTATATAAATACATAGTTTCGAATATATTCAAATTTTCGCGGATGTTCTGTGCTCCCCCATCCCGTAATGAAATTAGTAGGTAACGGTGACTTTAGAGTTTAGAAGGACTACAATTTGAAGCAAATGATCTTCATATTTAGAATATGCTTTAAATGGTAAATTTTGTGTTATATCACATTACATGTATGTATTCAAATTTATTTTGAACGGGTAGTCTTAGAATCACATAGTACAATTTGAAGTTGTAAAAATTAATGTAAATTTTTGACCGTGTAAGGTCGTTTTAAGAGTTACTTCTACATTGAAGCTTTAATATTTCATTTATTAACACATTTTATGACCGGTAAAAATAGATGGCTGGTTGAAGTCGGGATTTTTAACAACTAGGATAGATTAACTTACCGTAATACAAATAACTAAATATAATTTAATATATGAATAAAATACCCTAATTCAATATACTCATTTGATATATAATATCGCAGAAAGCATTTACATTCTTCTTTTATCTGCACTGATATTTTGAAGTATTTTTTTAACTCTACGATCACTCATCTTCTACAGACTTAAATCGTTGAATTAAAGTTAAGAAATGAAACAATATTATTCCTTCGTGTCTCCAAAGTATTTTTTTATCTCCCCTATAACTGTATTCCCTTTGGCTTTAAACAATAAGTTTATTTATTATCGGTCTGTTTAGTTTCTATACTTCATATATTTATAAAAAAGGTTGACATTTACAGACTGAATATATATTCAGACCGTTGCTATTGGCAACGGTCAGCGAGCGTTTACAGAATACTCTTAATTAAACCAATATTTCATATAGATTTATAATTTATATTAATGCTAACATTACAATTATTTCCAGTTATATTATAAAACCGAATACCGTTAATTAGGGATTTAGAATAATTGATTTTAAATTTGTTGAACGTTTGAAATTACTAATCGATCATAATGAAATTTTTATGTATACCTTTTAGCTTAGAGGCTTGCAATCAAGGTAAGCATGGTAAGCTTTGTTTACCCATGAATTCTGGTAAATACTAGTTAATTTCATTTTTTTTATTATAAGCCAATGAATATAAAATTATTTTCTTCTAATAAATTTGTGTAACTTCTAATTTGTATTAAATCTAACAGAAAATGTCATCACATGAAAGTGAGCCAAGTAGGCAAAAATAAATCTGCTTCAGTCAGTAGTGAATTGTAAATCGCCTCTTTTCAAAGTCAGGGAAATGTCATATATTATAATCTAGAGAGATCGGAATTATTCGTTAAGCTTCACTGAAAGCAGAAAAATCTCTGCTTGCAGTATAGATATAAGTATAAATTCTTAATTATTTATAAATCTTACAAATAATTCATAAAAAACAATTTTGAAGATAATAGATTTTAACATTAAATAACACTATATTATTTAATATAATTATTTTAAGTGTAAGCATACTCATGTCATGAAGGTAAATATTTTTTTTCTAAAATATTTAGAAGGATTTAAAGATCCCGATTAAATGATATGGGCATGAATTGGAGCATTATCGAAATACCTATTGTACTATTGTCTCGTTGAACATGTATGTAATCACATATGAGTACTTCAACTTGGTTACTTGTTCGTCTGATGTGTATAGTTCTAATAACATATGTGTACAAGTTGCACGAATATTGCCTTTGTTGCAGGGCATGTTAGTAATAGAATGAATTAGTCCTGAGTGTACCATGTTCAAGTCAAAATGTACAATAGATATTGTGTATTATTATGATTTCCAATTACAAGCAGCGATAGCTCACTTAACGTACTCCAACTCGAATGGAGTGTGGGATCTGGAGTTCAAATCAATTTCGTCAACTACTGACGAAATAAAAAATTGGAGGATTATCCCATTTTTAATCCTTTTATAACAACTCCATTTTTTAAACGACATATGTATGTAAGTACTTATTTCAAATTTGTAGTTACATAGTACATTATACTGATGATCATTTTAAGAGGTAATCTGTTGTTCTCTTGAGAACTATACATTTTAAAAATTTTCTAAAATTTGACTTAAGTTAGTAATACAAGTTCATATTTTAGCTTTCAGAAGTTCCATTATTTAAAATATAATTTCGTGCAGGAATCACCTACTTATTTCCCACCTTGTGTGATTCCAGCACTTAACTTCGTCTAGTGCCGAAACTTTCACACCTCGTGGGAAATAGGCGACTTTCTGCACTTGTTACAGAATACTATATTTACTACCTGGTAATGAAAAATTTGGTGTTTTAAAATCTAAGTCAGTTTTGAAAAGTGATATATCAAAATTAGAAAAATATTTTGAATTAAGAGTTTTATTTTCTTATATTAAATGTGCAAAACGTTTTGAAATAGAATGTTACAGAGTTGGTTAAACGAAAAAAAAAATCAACCGATGGTTCTCAAAATAAGGAACCCAACTTTTTTATTATAAATTGCAATTCATGCTTGTTATTACGTCATTCGATAGTTTTTTTCTGATTCCAACGATATACATAACATGTTCATATATTTATATACATAATATTTTTAAAAGAAAAGTATTTGTATTTTTTTAACAATTTACCATAATAATTTTTGTAAAAACTATAAAAGAATTTATTTATTTCATTCGTTGTACTTTTATGGTAAAAATTCTTAAAAACAATCATTTGTTTTTTCTATGGAACGTTTACGTAAACCCCAGATTTCACAGTTCACTCAGTTGGTCGCAGATCATGTTGACCAAGTGACCCACCGGTGCCCGTATTGTAGGTGGTTGAGAGAGTAAAAAACAGTTACGAAATACAAGTATTTTTCTGTCATGGAAAGAAACTTGTTTTATTTATCAAAACCGCCATCTCAGCAAATCTGGTATTAATAACATCCCCTAAATAACTTAGCAAATGAAAAGCTTATTCACCGAGATATACAAATGATATCTTGTAGCAAAGGAGCTAGGTGAGTGGTGCTAATCCCAATTTCATGTGAACTAATCCTATCCCACAGGTGAGTGCGTCACAGAGCCTCATAAGTAGTCTAATTGCAAATAAAATGCTTCAATTTGGAGGGTGAAATTAAAAAGCTATTGAAGGAAAGTTGAAAATCTATATGAATTCCCCTTTCAACCGACATGTATCTTTCATAACAAGTTCCCAGCAAGTGAACAAAGCCTTTTCAAGGCTCAAGTGCGCAGCGACGTGTTACCCGGCTTTTTCATAAACGCTTTTTGTGTAATCATGCTTTTCCACAATAACCCAACTTTGCTTTCCAAAATGGTTCTCACAAATTCTTCTTTACCGTAGACCCAATATTAATATACATTCTACCTTTATTTCCTTCAGAGTATTCATATATCCTATAAATATAAGTTGAGAATTTTAAAATGGTAAATATAAGAATTGTAAAACTTTTTTTATAATGAATAATTCATTTTAATTGTTACAGTATTGAGTATTGACTATTCCTGTCTCGAGAACTTAAGAGCTGCGACATCGGTTACATGAGAAAACAATTTCTATTTTACTATTTCAATGAGCATGGTTTTTTTTCAATCACTGGTTCTCAAGACCATTTATTTTTTATTTAATTAAAACGTAATTTTATTATAAATTTAATGATACATTATTAGCACACCCTTAGACCAGTGGTTCTATTTTTTTTACATTCGCGGAACATCTTTAGATATTTAAAAATTAAACGATACATCATTCCACGACTAATTATTGTTGAACTTCTATTCATATACCTTAGAACTTTACCTCAAAATAGATCATCTTTTGAAAATTTTATTTAAATCTTTAACACTATTTCTTGTTTTCAATTGTTTCCTACATATTTTTCACGAAATATGTTCTAACAGTTGTTAATGGCAATTTATTAACAAAAAACCAAAAATGGAGGTACATAACTAGATGTAATAGCAATCCCATAATCAAAATTTCAACATTCTTTTGCTAATTGTTTTTGAGTTATGCGAAAAAAAAACTCTTCGAGTAAAGTGTCCTTTTGAAATTGCCAATTTTAATAGAAAGTGATGCACAACTAGAAGTTATATCAGTCCCATATGCACAATTCCAACATTCCATCACATATAATTTGTGAGTTATGCGAGATACATACGTACTAACGTGAACGTACGTACGTATAGACGTCATGCCGAAACTAGTCATAACGGATATTTCCCTCGAAATTTGAAAACCGTATTTTTTCGATTACAATACATCATTTACTTCGTACAAGGAAGTAAAAATATGTTCATGTACCTAAGCACACTTATATATTTCAGATAAATTATTAGTTCACAGGTCTATAATTCTCCGATAAATTGAGTCATTAAAAATAGTACTTTAGAAAATATCAGTTTGATGAGCCTAACAAAAGAGGGCAATGCTAAAAAACAATTGCATTGTTTTTCAATTTCGCAATCTGTGAAAACATTACTGTGAAATTTGTTATCATTCCTATTACAAGGAAAGGATGCTAGTTATTTTAATGGAAAGTGAACTATTTATAGCCCATTTTAAAACAAGGAAAAAATGGAATATAGATCAGAAAAAAAAGAAAACTTGGTCAGACCAGAATATTTAATGAAAAATACAGTAGACGCCTAAAAGATGTGAGTACACTAGACGCGGAAGCCGATTTTTCATATTCTCAAAACATTTCTGATAAAGACCAAAATAAAAATGTAAAGTTGTAATAAAAAAGAAATATTAGGAATAAAAAAAAAAATATTTTTATTTTATTTACTTACTTTACAAGTTACGTCACATCGCTCAGTAAATGATGTGAACTAGTGAACTCAGCTTTGAAATAATAACAATCCAACAGTGACGTAAAAAATGGTGAGCTAAGGGAAAAGTCTCCTTAGAAGCAAGATTCATTGATGGTCTTTCTCAATGAATTAATATAATTCATAGCTTTAGAATTTGCTTTGGTTTCAGTAGATCAAGAATCTGAACATTCTGAATTACTGGATCTACTTTTTAAGCTTCTGAAACCACAGCAAAATCCAGAACATCAGTGCTCTAGAATGCACTCTGGTCTAAAACCAGAACACAATACAGAACTTCATTGCTCCAAAATGTGCTGTGGTTTCAGCAGACATAAAATTAGAGAAAACACTTCTAAGTGTTCTAATTCCTGACCCACTGAAACCAGAGCACAATCCAGAGTAGCTAAATCTGCTCCAGAAATTATTCTGATTTCAGCAGACCTAGAATTAGAGAAAATACTTCTAAGTGTTTTAATTCCTGATCCACTGTAACCAGAGCACAACCCAGAGCAGCCAAATCTACTTCATAATATGTTCTGGTTTCAGCAGACCTAAAATTAGAAGAAACACTTTTGAATACTCTAATTCCTAACCCACTGAAACCAGAGCACAATCCATAGCAGCTAAATCTGCTCCAGAGTTTCCACTGGTTTCAGCAGACCTAGAATTAGAACAAACACTTCTGAATGCTCTAATTCCTGACCCACTGAAACCAGAGCACAATCCAAAGCAACCAAATCTGTTCCAGAATGAGCTCTAGTTTCAGCAGACCTATAATTAGAACAAACACTTCTGAGTGCTTTAATTCTTGACCCACTGAAACCAGAGCAGCTAACTTTGATCCAGAATGTGGTCTTTCAGCAGAAGAATTAGAGCACACGCCGAAACATTCTCCAATTCACGGTCGGCTAATCTAGATCACCTTCAGGGCATCAGATGCCTTTTCGGTGCCCCGCAGTGACTGAATGTTTCATGATCCTCGGCATATCGTGAGACGCGCATTATTACCAGTCATACGAATTCCTATTGGCTGATATTCAATCTGTAATTGTAGTTGTACTACTGGGTATTTCTAAATAAAAATATGTATCCACAGATACTTTGATGCGAGGAATTCACTGGTATATTTTTAAAGGAGGAGGAATAATAATTCTCTAAAATAATAACAGTTCAAGGCTTTATTACTGATGCTGCGTTAAGGAAAATATCTTCTTGGAGGCATTGCCCGAACGAAATTTTTCCTTGGGGCATGAGCTCCGATACCCCCATGTAGTCGGCACCTATGACACCAGAGGTTCTTAAAAATTTCATGATATGGTGTTAGATGACCGTCGAATAAAAGTGCGGAAACTAGCGAAGATTTTATTTACCACATTGATCAATGATATTGATATTAATATTGTATAATGAATTGAAGAAAAATTATACACAAAACAGGTGCCGCATTTGTTGACTGTGAGCTCCGTGATCAACAGGAACGACTTTCGGCACACAATTAGGCAAAATTGAAGCATAATCCGAAGAACTTTTGGCGTAGAATAATAACGGTTGACAAAATCTAGACACACCACAAGTGAAACAACAATCGAAGCAATGAACAATGTTTGGTGTAAGTGCTCCGAAGAAAGACCATAATAATAATAAGATTATTGCCACTGTCTTTTAGAACTGCAGTAGGGTTCTACTTGTCGATTTACAGAAAGGTAGAACGGTATAAGAATACTACGCATCCATTTTAGATAAAATGCTCGATGCAATAAACAGCAAACGGGTACAATAAAAGCAGAAACGATTTTTGTTTCTTCAGGATATGCTCGTGTTAGCACTATGGTTTTTCCAATGGCATATTCCATATTCGTTAGATTGGATCCCCTCCGATATATATTTTTTTTTTGAACAAGTAAATAAACTTGAATATTGATGGGCTACATGTAATGAGGTTGGAGTAATGTTGAAAAATAAAATAAATTTTTGTCTAGTTTATTGATACCCGTACATATAGTAGTTTATTTTAATATGGCTAAAATTAGTGTACTTTGGACAATACATACAGAATAATTATTAAATAATAATTAATATATTACAAATATATGATTGTTATTTGTTATACGAATACCTAGTAAATAGTTAAATTAATGCCCAGAATGAATTTAGCAAAGGACTGACAGAAACCATTATTTGAATTTCATAATTATGCTTTTATACATTTATACATATTTAAAATGATTTTAATTCCACATGAGATTAAAAAAGAGCATTCTTACTAAAGCCAATGTATACAATGCACAAAATATGAATTAACACGATTTTCCACTCAGTGATCTATCTAGTTTAATTATTTGTGACAAGTTAAATAAACCAACGCATCCAACTGTTTTCAGTTCAAATTGAGCTGTTTCCATTGCAATGGAATACAGATTGCCACATAAATATATAATGATCCTGTTAAAAATAAACTATTTGTTATTTATAGCTCACTTTCGCAACAATTACCAATTATATTTGCATTTGATATTTTGATATTTGCAATTATTTGTAAAGATTAAATAACCACAATCAGATGAAACACGTAATTAAATCAAACCTACACCAGTTAAATCGCTTCGTTATGCCATTCATTTCATTTTGTGACCGGAATTTTGTTTAGATATACTATTAATTGCGTCAAATCGATGAGAGCATATAAATATTAAATATTAAAATTAGTTGCTTCAAAATAATAAATACTGACTGCTAGCAACTGAATACAATTTACATTTAGGTTAATTTTGTTTAAAACAATGAAAATAGTTCTTTATTTTAATTCGAAAACCATTTTTATTTATTGCAATTTATTTATGATCGGAAAGAGTAATACCTATAATAGTCTTTCAAAAGAAAAAACGACCTTTTTCGAAAATATTCGATACATTTATTATTGAAATTTGTATTTTGTGTTTAAACATGAAATCAGGTGTACATACATATGGAAAATATTATATCACAATTGGAAATAGAAATAAGGAAACATTCGACATTTAATAAAAGTGATGTAAAATAAGCTTTAAGGGAATAATGCACAAAAATAACCCTACCTGCGACAGAAATTTGGTAAAATCTATTCCAAATCGATTGAAAATGATTTTAATTAGGGTTATCATTTCCAGTGTCTCTCTAAATTTCATGGTTCTATGAACATGTACTTGTGTAGTGATATACCTCTTTCTAATTGTTATTTTTTCATATTTACTTTCTTGTACGAATAAAAAAAGTATTGAAATTGCGAAAAATTTAGATTTTCAGATTTCAACGGAAATATTTATTATGACTGTCCCTGAATCCATTTTGCCTAGTTTGGTGTGACGTCTTTAGTTACCTAAGTATATCACATAATTAGAAAATGATTAGCCGTAAGATTTTGAAATTTCTATATGGGGCTTCTATACAACATCTAGTTGTGCCCCTTCCTTCTTATTGCAATCGGCATGGCCAAAAAAGCACTTTGCTCGTAGTGTTTATTTGAATTTTTCGTACAACAAAAAAACCATTAGCAGTAGAATGCTGAAATTTTGTTTATGGAATTTGTATACACCTCCATTTTTTGTTCCAAATGGCCTTTTCAAAAGGGCAGTTTACATTTGGCAAAAACTTAATAAACATAACAATCACTTTCTGTACAAGTTTTCGAGCGATTAAAATAAGTTTTTGTAGTGCAATAAGTAATAGTGATAAATATTTTAATAATAATTTTAAAAGATGATCCATTTCGAAGGGAAGTTCGGAGATATGATCACACTTGCAAGTAAAATAAATTTAAATGAAGTGTAGCAAGGAATGTGTATAGCTTGGTGTACAAGGAAGTCATGTGGTGTCCAAATCAGATATTTTTATATTAAGGGAAGATTAGAGATAATAAATTATATACCTTTTACACGAAAAAAATTATTGAGAAATCATGGGTATCATTTTGACTGTGAATTACTCTATGTAATTATAAAAATGGTAAATTGTTCATGTTTGTAAAAATTGTTGAAATTAAAATTATGTTATTAAAATTTATTGTACAAATCAAATTTTCTTACGTGAAAATTTTGCTTCTTAATATGAAATCAATTTTGGAGTATGTTTATATTATAAAATATACTTTACGTAATTACTGTTAATTTTATAAAATAGACTTTTATAAATCTGCGTTGTAACTTTACTTAAAATATATATGACGCAGTATGCATTCCACATCTTACCTCTGAAGATCCTAGTATATTATTATTTCAAAAATAAATAAACAAGAAAAATGACCGCGATGAAAAGTCCCGATGAGTTTAGTTTATATCCAAAAATGGACAAAGTAAAGTAAAAAATTCTAGGAACAAGTTGTTTTTTGTTCAGGTTAGCGAAAATTTTATTTTGCTCCGTATATTCACATCCACATCCACATCCACCTTTGTGTTTTTTGGGCTGTGGGCAAACTATAGCATTCTACCTGATGAGTTCATACACCCGTGCAGGTCTTGGGCTGGGACCTGACGGTACACGGCAGATGTGAGACAGGCCGGGCACAACAGCCTAAACGGAATACCAGTTCTTTCATCACAATTACACAAATTTCCTAAATTATTTCAACAAAGAGTAAAAAATTACTACGTACGGGCGGACAGATGTGGAGGGTATTATGTGGTGTCAGCTCTTTATATATTGGGAAAGTTATGCGGTTGCACGAATTTATGATATTATACCAATAACTGTACATTTATAAAGAATAATATTCAACACACAATACGGTATATGGTTTCCTTCAAAACTTTCTTTTACTCACACATTTAGATACAAAAGGGTATGGTAACATGCAGGGTTGAATTGGGAACGTATAGTACCGGGAAATCTGAATAGGTTGGATCAAAAACAGTTTTATTATTTTATTTATTTATTACAGCTGAAGTACAGTAAATATAATAAAAAAGACACTATAAATTCTCAAAACAATGGTGGTAAAAAACATAATTTAATTTTGAAAAATATCATCGCTGGAGACATTTGTTTATGACAATGTGACAATAAATTTTTAGATTACAAATAAATTTGAATATGCTGACGTACTCTAAATATGATAATTTATTTTTTAACATTGTCAGGCCACTAGCCGTCGTGGACCAACGGGAAATTTCCGGTAACCCGCCGGGCCAGTCCAACCCTGCTAACATAAAAAATGTTAAAACAAAATTAAAATTTTGAAAAACGAAGTCGAACTCATTATTATTGGTATGTTTACGTCAGGGTTGCATAAAATTTGATTTAAATTATAATGATTTAAATAGCATTTTTTTTTTAGTAAAATCAGATTTTTTGATTATAGTATATTATAATTTTAAAAATATTTTTGACAAAATAGAATTTATTGAAAAAAATAAAACAGTTTAAAGAACAAGTAAAATTGTAAAGTAACAATAAAAATAACTACAATAAAATTTGTGTATTACGATACAGCTTATAGGGACAAACAGGTTAAAGTCGAAATACGCTAATGTTATTTTACTTTTATCAGTTATAGCGACTTCTGTTTCTAGCGACGAAATTTATGAGATCCTTTCGATGTCGTTATAACCGGATTTAACTGTAACACATTTCAAAGTAAATTTAATAAATATCACATAATAAAGAAAATTTGATTATAAAATTGATTATTTAAGTTATTATGGTCAATCATCGGACAAATTTTTACAATTTGATCGTAAACAATACCTACCTTATCTGTTAATTTTGCATTTTCTCGTGTTGTAACAAAAAAAAGTAAATGAAGTGATAATCTCACAATATAGTTTTTTTGGATTACGTAGTTAAGCAACGTAAATTTTCAATTGAATGTGTTACTGGAAAATCTTAGAAATGTTTAATATAGGTTGTGGACTGAAAATAATCCATTAAAATACAAGTAAAATTTGACTAGGGTGGTAGCGCTGGGTGCTTGACTAACGAGGCGCCAAAATCATTAAAAATTAAATTAAAAACTATAATTATTAATTCCTGTAACTACGACATTTGTACGACACGAAGATGCCGTTGACCTCAAATTTTAAACGACAATACGACTGTATAATTGATTCCTATTATACCTGCACATATTGCCGAAACCACCTTGGGTCTTTGTGTACGACAACGATTATTATAATTCTTACTAATTAGTTTAACCGTTCACAAAACACAACAAAATCGACACTTTTATTTATTTCACATTTACCGTGAACGTTAAATGATAAGCAGACAATAGGAAGATTTTTCTAATAAATTTAGTAGTGACCGCCGCAACAGTAGAAAGACGGTTGACGGCCTACTTGATTGCAATTTTGCACACCTGATAAAATTTGTTTTAAACGATATTTCTCTGGAACTAATAATCGGATTTGAAAAGTAAAAAAGACTGTTGAAAAGATAACTGAAAGGCCTTTCGAACTGTGTCATATTTGACACCCTTTTCCATTTAAAATTTTTGAGGTGCAGTCCACCCCCATTTTAGGGTTGAAGTTATGCCATTGGCACTAATCCATTCAGGTGTCCCCCTTTATACTAAAAATGACGTGTTCGAGCGTTTTTTGCAAAATTGATGTTAAGTGGTCAAAAATTGCGCTGATAATTTTCATTGGGCCACCCTGTATACAGGGTGTTTGGCGAAAGGCCGGCATCCAAAATATTTCGTTTATTTTGAGAGATACAAGAAAATGTTAAAGAGCAAAGCTACACTAGACAAAGGGACTCATAAAATGATCCTAGTACAAATTTTGTGTCACTTCTGGTTTTAGCGGAAATGGCTGCAACTTTAATTCTAGCATAGGGAATCGGTATTTTTATATTTTTTTACGGAATGTACATAAAATTAGCTTTGCAATGATACCAAAATATCATGGTTTTAGTTCAACCATTTTAAAATGGCGACAATTTATTTTCATATTTATGTACTTACAACTATAGGTAATTAACGCAAAAAAAAATAATTTTAAATACCTTACAATAATCAACACAATACAAAAACTTTCTAAATATAACAAACAAAATTAAAATAAAAATACTCAAAATGGCCGCCGTCATTTTTTGCACAATTTGTCACATCTAACAAATTTTGCCATTACATTGTCAGGAAAGGTAGATCTATTATTTTTTGACATTATTTGTTTGGTTTCAGGTAACAAAATCTCAAATAGGTCGCTATGGTGTATTTGTTATGAATTTTTATTAGTAAATATTTTAAAAATAAAGAGTCGCCATTTTAAAATGGTTGAAGTAAAACAATGATATTTTGGTATCACTGTAAAGCTAATTTTATGTACATTTCGAAAAAATATATAAAAATACTGATTCCCTATGCTAGAATTAAAGTTGGACACATTTCCGCTAAAACCGGAAATGACACAAAATTGTTACTACGGCCATTTTATGAGTCCCTTTGTCTAGTTTAGCTTTGCTCCTTAACATTTTCTTGTATCTTTTAAAATGAACGAAATATTCTGGGTGCCGGCCTTCCGCCAAACACCCTGTATATGGGCAGCAAAGACTCAGTTGGTTAGCTCACTTGGAACCTAACTGAGTGGAATGTGAGATCAGAGGTAATTTCTGGCTTTGTTAAATATTACCAAATAAAAATACTGCTATGACTGAGTGATTCGGACACCACTACAAGATTTAGATCCCTTGGAGAGGCTGTAGACAACATTTACCACAAAAATGCAAGTAAAACTAGTTCCAAAACAAGTACCTCAGCTACTTGAGTCGTTCCTTTTAAGAATATTGTTCCACATGTGACGATGAAAATCGGGGTTATTATTTTTTAATTTTTTGTGATAAATGTTATCGAAATAGCAAATAAGTACCTACATAGTTTTTTTATAAAAATTTTAAGACATATATGCACTATTTCTGGTTGTCACCAAAAAATAATTAGGTTTTTGTACATAAATATAAACTCATATACACCGTCGAGTTATTTTGTTATATTACATACAGTTAAACATAGTAAAATGAAAAATTGAATAAATTTGTCCCATATTAAGTAAACAATTCTATTTGTAACAAAGGTAAATATATTTCACATTTTTCACAATGCTGAATTTTATTAAAGTAGGCGACTTATGATTTTACATTTGAACTTATATTGTGTTTCAAGGATTACTTTTATTCTTAGATATTTACATTTTCTCAGAGTAGACAGGGATTGAGATTTGAAATAAAAATATCTTGCTTCTTTGACAATACTGTTTGTAATTTCCAATGGAATTGTAAGAAAACAATTATTACTTTTTTATAGACACTGTGGACGTCTA
This sequence comes from Stenolophus ochropezus, assembly GCA_035578165.1. Taxonomy (NCBI): domain Eukaryota; kingdom Metazoa; phylum Arthropoda; class Insecta; order Coleoptera; family Carabidae; genus Stenolophus; species Stenolophus ochropezus. The sequence continues at coordinate 16,761,648 of JAQOWZ010000010.1, read as the reverse complement.
GACAGAATTTATTTGTATGCAAGAAATGATCATATATCAAATTAAACGCTCTTAGCTACAGATAAATTCATTAAATGTATTAATACTTCTAATTTGATTTCATTTTGCCTTCCCTTAACTAAATTTTGTAACTTGATATTGATTTCTCATATAAACTGACTGTTGAAATTTATTAAATGTTTTTAAGAAACCGATAGTTTTTATTTTCTTGCAACTTATGTAATTCATACTATTTATTGGTGAAAAAATATTGGTACATGTACGTATCGTATATTACGTAAATAACATGCTAATAAAACATTATAACATTATCACTCTTACAAAATTGTGATTTAATACAAAAAATGTAAATTAACTCCGAAAATATTTTATCTTTATTTTATATACTATTGGCCAGTTGCATCAATATTAGTAAAATTTTAAGTTTCCCTTAAACTTAAACGTACAATATCGTATGGGAATAAAATGTCAAATGAACTATGTAACATTCCTGTCAAAATTTGGATCAGATTTTTTTTATTTAAATATTGATTCAAATTTAAGCCTTGTTAGTGCTAGTGAGCATAAATATATGTTCTTAAATATGAATAAACAAATTAATTAATATATCCAGTTACTTGAGACACTATAAAATTCTTGAGATATTGCTTCGTAAAAGAAGAAGAAGAAATTAAAATATAGGACATGATCCTCTAACCAGCTTTTCGTCTGAGATGTGTTGGTTGCACAGTCAGTCTAGTCTTCCTTGGTCTAATCTATTTATGTCTTGTTACGTCAGTCGCTTGTGAATTCGACTAAATAAATTGTTATAGGTACTTCTAGTAGTATAATAATAGCTCTATAACTTTTTTAAATTTTTTCAACTAGTAGATTTCATATTTCAAAAAAAAAAACGGACTCATTTAAAAATAATCAAATTTTAAATGATTCGAAATCTTTTAGTATCTCTAAGAGTACGTATTCCAAAATAATGTTTTTGTCCACTTTTAACATATTACTTTCTTAAAATGAATAAACGTTATTTACTTATTCAGTATAAAAGTTTATTGAATTTTATAGTGAAATATGTATAATTATTTGTTAATTAAATAAAATTCCGCTGTGTCTGACTTGAACTACCTGTCAACCTGTCCATCAAATATTTTTTCCGCAGGTGTATACAATTTTTTGTGTTAAATTATTTTAACAAATAGATTGCTATTTTGTAATATAATCGTATCAAATTAATTATTAATAAATATCGTATTAAATAAAACTATTAATATTCAAAATATATCTTTGAAAAATCATTGGTTTATTCAAATTTCCTGCAACAATAGACTAACACAACGCCAAACGCCCAAATTTCCAAACTTTTTAAACTGTATTGTACCGGAGAACGATCGTTTTCGCAATTAAAACGAATAAAAAAGCAACTAAAAAGCAGTATGCAACAAGACTGATTAGATTCACTTTCGTTGCTGTGCATAGAAGCTGATATCTTGCGAAAAAGTAGTTTCGAAGAAGTAATCAAAAACTTTTTTATTATTTATATTTTATTTATATGAGAGTTATATGTTATCATTAACACACTAACAGCATTCCAATTGCTAATACAATTGTACTAATTCTAGTACCATTTTATATATTTTAGTGAGTTAATACTCACTAAATGATATCTAGTAATTTTTTACTAAATCGATATATAATCGATAAACCTAGTTTATATTCTACTGTAAATGATAGTGAAGATGAAGATACAAATATGGTTGATTTGACTGAAATTAGTTATAAGTAAAAATAGATATTTATTGTTAAAATATTTATACTACTCGTATATATTTACAATACAAAGATCTATTTATGTTACTGAAATTTGTATATTACAAGAATATGTTTCTAATAATTTTATATTTGATTTGACTATGATGAGTAAATATAATTTAAAAAAATAAGAATAATTGTTACTTTTGTTGTTTTTATATATTGAAAAGCATTAACTATAATGCTATATTATTTAGATAAATAAACAATAACCTTTTGAAATGTTACAAACTTTCTTATTTCCATTCAAATTTAGCGCTATATTTTTATCTAGTGATTTTTTATATAAAATTTAGTATATTTTAAAATTTTCAAATCGGAACCCTGCACACTAGTAGTGCTTAGAGCTCCCAACGGTATTAGTTCGGTCCAGCCTGTATAGATCCGTTAAAATGTAGGTAAGTAAAATTTACCACGAAACAACTATACCGTAGGTACTTGAGGCCCTGTTATATCGAGGAAACTACTTAGGAAATCGAACCCCAGATCTCACATTTTGCAAACCCATATATTGAACTCTTCATAAAATATGCCAAATAGGTTTCCCTTATGCTGCTATTAGCATAATACACCTCTAAATCGAATAGAAGCAAGAAGAACCACAAAATATTAAAATTGTGTTAACCTCACATCCCAAACCTCACTCTCCACAGTAACTTTGTTACAGATCGATCGCTGTGGGCCCCGGCGTCCGAGCGTGCAGGATTATACATCAAGATTAAATTCGGCAGAGAGCGGCAAACAGAGGATGCGTGCTCCAACTCCGGCTACGTGGCCGCTGCCCGCTGTTCTGTCACCCACTTGGATTAGACACGAGAATTTGTCTGGATCCACGTGAAATATTGGCGGGATGTGGGTTACTCGGCGAGCACGAGTTTTGTATTGTAGCGGGATTGACAAGGTGATAGGTTATGGGCAGCAATCTACATTCCGGAATACAGACAATGTCGGGAAACTACAAGAACACTAATGTGAAATGTAGAAAATTTAATCTTTTTTCTTTAATTAGACTATTGTATGTTATTAATAGGGTTTTATGACTTCAAGCTACTAGATTTGACTTGACTTAATGAAGTCAAGTTCAGATCAATAGTAATAGCCGATTATCAATTCAAGTCAAATAGATATATTGAAGAATCAAGTAATTCGTCAAGACTAATTACATGATTTATATTTTTCTAAGAGAATGGGCTCTTAATAAATGAAACAAAAATATAGGAATACATGAATATTTATGTACATTTGGATAAATTTAAACTAAATTCATTAGAATTTCTAGGGATGGGGCGGAGAAGAGCCTGGCAGTGGCAGAACCTTGCAAACTTCAAGCTTTCTGCTCTACCACTGCATCCAGGAGCGTATCCAGAGGAGGTATACAGGTCATAACAGACGAGTTGAATTTATTATCTAAATAGATATATCAAGTTTTTGAATGTTCATCATGTTTTTTAATGACTCCCCCCTACAAAAATAATTCGTGAAAACCATCCCCCCAAATAGAAGTATGGATCCGCCCCTGACTAGTTTTCCGAAATCAGTAAATTACATATTTATTAAAAACATGAATAAATAGCATTATGTATTTGTAAAATGTCAACTAACTATTACGACAGGGATGGCTGTGATAACAAAAATACTGTAAAAGTGTCAAATATTTGTTTATAATTGCCGAAGGTAGAATTTTGGAATTGCTGCCACCAGGTTATTTTTATAGAGAAAACAAACAAAACTAATTAAAAAAAATTAAAGTAATAATCAGAATTTGGAAAGTATCAAATGTACTTGTTTCCAATTTTGAAAAGGGAATTTGGAATATTTGATAAATAATGTTAAATTACTTAGTGAAACCTAGCTTATTCTATTAATACCTAAAATAATAAATTAAAGTCTTTTAAACACTTTTTTACACTTATACAAATTATCTGCCTATTATAGATTACGCCCTTAAGCAATAAGCTTTATAAAAATAAAACCCTTTAAAGTTGGTTGACATTTGACATGACGCAGCATCGTTGCTTAGTCCAGGCGAATCTACTAACAGTGTATCAGTTTACTAACCGAATATTGGAATAATTTATATTTGATTATTATATTATTTTTGTATTTATTTCATATTATAATTACACATTTAACGGTGCTCTTTGCATTCTTTTCATGTGCATCATATTTAAGGTGAAACAACAAAAACTGCAATATTTCACTTAATTCATTTTATTTTTAATTACAACCCAATATTGGGTATTAAAATAAAATATTTGGGCAAATACCAAAAAGTGAAAACATTAAAATATAAGCCGAATTCCAATTTTCCGAAATCAGTAAATTATTTATTAAAAATATAAATAAATAGCATTATGTATTTGTAAAATGTCAACTAACTATTACGATGGGGATGGCTATGATAACAAAAATACTGTAAAAGTGTCAAATATTTGTTTATAATTTCCATTATTGTTTACACGTGCTTAAACATGTTTTGCATGTGATATGCATTAAAATCCGATAAATTGTTATCAAAAGTAAATAATAAATAAATTCACCAATAGTATTATAGAATATGTTTATTTTTTTAGATAGTGCTAAAATAAAGTGTAAAAGTATAATACTATTAAAATATAGGTTAATTCAAGTTTGACAGATCAGTCCGTAAAATCTAATTTTGACATAAAAATATGTAAAGTTCTACTTTAGTTACTATTTGACTAACTTCGTAGAGTGATATCGTGTATTTTAGTATCGATTTTGAAAAAACATTTCTTTGTTTATAGGAAGAATCTTTATTTAACAAAATTTGATTACTTGACTAACTTGACCACTTGACCACTACAATAATTTTCTAGGGGAATGGATTCTTGCGTACTGCAATACCATTGTTATACAATACCACAATATCACTGCAATAAGCTCTATGCTTCTTCATCACGATAGTGACTTATTTTCTGTTATTTTAATTATTCTTTTCTCTGCTTTCTATTAATATAGTTTATTCGTTTTGTTTTTCAAGTTTCCGTTGTGTAGGTCATTCTTCCATTGTATCCTTGAAGAGGGCCGTTGTTCTTGGCGTATTAATCTCCAGATTTCTATTGTCCATAGCCAGATATTCCCAAGCCAAATACTAAAATTTCATTTCTTATTGTATTTTTTTCCTTCTATAGCTAATTCGCATCTAATTGGTAGTCATGCATTTGTCGGACAACTGATATTGTCATTTTGATTTTTTTGCCGTTTTATAAAACTCGTACAGACGTTGATAGGTTATTCGCAGTATATATTCCAAATAATGTCTGTAATTCACAAGTTCATTAATGTAAAATTTAGAAAATTTGATGTATTAAATACATTACTTCCTGCTAATTTTTTAGTTTATACTCTGTATATTAGTTTAAACAAACCAATCTGGTTATTAGTCTTTAAAGAAAAACTAAATATATTGATTTAATCAGAGTGCAAAAAGACATTCTACAAACGGTATAAAAATTGCAAAGGGGCATAGTTCATATGTAAGATAGGTGATAGATCTAGGCTTGAGATCATATTAAAGCCAAATTAAATGTACACAAATTCTTAATTAAAATTTTAAATTTATGTACGGTACAGGTACAGATACGTGCTATAAATGTTAGCTACAATCATTTGACTGGAAATAATATTTTGTTTTATTTCCTTGTTCGAAATAAAAGAAATATTACTCTGTTTTCATATTTCAAGGGAAATATTTATACTGTGAACATCCCTGAATCCGTTTTGACTAATGTTGCCGTCTCGATCTACATTTTCTAGACTCTTGTCTTACCTAGATTATCAAGATAAGACAGACTTTCTTATTCTAGTTCAAGACTAGAAAATTCTACACAATTTTCAGGACTATAGAGCAATTAAAATTTTTAATTTTTCGAAATATATAAATATATTATGCGAAGCTTGTTCCATTCGAGCTAAAACAGTGATTGTGAAATAGAAAAAAAATGCTGCCAAAGAATTATATGTCTTAATCTAAAGCGTTTGCACTGGATAATGTAGAGTCTTGAAATATAGACAAGACTTTTTAATGTAGACTTAGATTTGGATTTAGGCAAGTCTTCTCTTGAAATCTCTAGTCAAGATAAGATTTTGCAAAGTTTTGTCTTATCTTGTCTTGTCTAGACGGCAACAGTAATTTGGCTTGAAGGGTTTTTCAATTTTTAACAAAACTCAAAAACGAGTAGCCGTAGAATATTGTAATTTCATATGTGGGACTGATTGGGTTGGAGGATCTTATTTCACTTTCAAATTAAATAAGTTTAAATGAAATGTAGCAAAAAATGGATATTATTTAATAGGCATACAAGGAAGTCATGTGGTGTCCACATCAGATTTTTTTTATAAAAGTTACACTATTATTATTTTTGACGTACATTTGCTAATTATTTTCAATGCTAATCAAATCTTGATAAACAAGCAGGCAGCGCCAATATTTTAATTTTCTTAACTTCAAGTTCAAGAATCAAACCACTAGTTTAATGGAAAGCATTACTGCCTGTTTTGGATACTTGCCATTAATTATTGACGACTATTTTCTATATAAAAATATCTTTGCGATAAATTTTTCGGAGAAGAACAAGACAATCATAGAAATGCTATGTTACTACTTTACTTTCATTTCTGATTTCAAAAATCAGATAACCAGAAATGGAAGTTAACTACTGATATATTACGTTAAATATATTTTGATTTACTTACAGAATACTTTTCTTTTCGTTAATAAATTTGCAAATACAAATTGTAGGGACCTTGAAACATGCTTATTATATTAATTATAAATTAATCAAATCAAGCTTAGTACATTGTATATAAAAATAGTCACTTGACGGTGTAATGAACTATATACATATGAAATGAACATATGTATGTAGGTATATGTATATGTACGTACATGTATCATTTTATAGGTATAATTATAATTCCAAATAACATTTCACTTTTTTATTTCTGTATGAACGTTGATTCATTAAAACTTATATTGGATATGAAATGAGAATTCTTATTCAGCAGATTTCCAGGTTAAAATTATATTTATTTTGAATTCAGTTTACAATGTTCCCATATATATATTATAACTTCTAAAATGAAACTCCAATAGTTACATATGAACTATAAACAAAGTTTATATTGTGTATGGAATATTGTAAATTAGTTTACACTTCAAATTTATTGCATGCATGTACCTGAATGAAGCAACGACATACGACAATTATAAAAGTACTTCCAAAGAAATGAATATGCATTTTTACGTTTTTAAAATTAATAATACCAAAGTTAGTACTTTTATAAATATATTATTTGTTGTCCTGGGTTGGTATCAATTTCAAAAAGAAATTTATCGAAATTCGAAAATTTGAATTTAATTTTTTAAGTAAATTTTTGGTAACATTTTAATATTTTATTTAAAAAATTTATTCTTTATGTAAACTATCTTGAAAAATCTTTTAAAAATTGAGGACGTCAAAATATAGATATATATTGGCAAAATTTATAACACTTAATTCAATTAAAGTCAAATGAAAATTGGAATACGACTTATATTTTAATGTTTTCACTTTTTGGTATTTGCCCAAATATTTTATTTTAATACCCAATATTGGGTTGTAATTAAAAATAAAATGAATTAGGTGAAATATTACAGTTTTTATTGTTTCACCTTAAAAATGATGCACATGAAAAGAATGCAAAGAGCACCGTTAAATGTGTAATTATAATATGAAATAAATACAAAAATAATATAATAATCAAATATAAATTATTCCAATATTCGGTTAGTAAACTGATACACTGTTAGTAGATTCGCCTGGACTAAGCAACGATGCTGCGTCATGTCAAATGTCAACCAACTTTAAAGGGTTTTATTTTTATAAAGCTCATTGCTTAAGGGCGTAATCTATAATAGGCAGATAATTTGTATAAGTGAAAAAAGTGTTTTAAAGACTTTAATTTATTATTTTAGGTATTAATAGAATAAGCCAGGTTTCACTAAGTAATTTGTTTATTACATTATTTATCAAATATTCCAAATTCCCTTTTCAAAATTGGAAACAAGTACATTTGATACTTTCCAAATTCTGATTATTACTTTTATTTTTTTTTAATTTTTTGTTTTCTCTATAAAAATAATCTGGTGGCAGCAATTCCAAAATTCTACCTTCGGCAAATAATAATTCAAAATTATATGTATATTTTTTCATACTATTAAATCAAATCTTGCGTTTATAATTTTTACTTATGTAGCACATACGTAAAAGTTATAAACGCATTACATGAAACTTCATTAAAATTGATGACATTTGATATGATACAACATCGTTGGTCTATTATAACAACATAATTTTGTTTTATAAATATTTTAAAATAATATCTCCTATTGAAATAGATATCTACAGACGTGTTTATTTTTTACTTATTGCTGTAATTAACGTTTTAAAATTAAATGAAACCTAGCACAATTTTTGATGAAAACACGTAGCATATTCATTAGAAGAACTCAGACATACTTCACAGTAAAAATAAGCTATAACTCGAGTTTTTATTCCGGATTAAAACAATCACCATGGAAACTAGAGATAAAAATCTAGTATTTCCAACACGTAAACAATAAAACATAAATAAAACCATTCCAAAATAAATCGGCTCCAAACTGTCTGCAAAGACTTACGTTCAAAACTTCGGTACTAACATTGTTGCCAAATGGCTTTTTATAGGAAACATTGTTCCAGACTTCCGTCATAAGTGCAACGATTCATAAATGCCGTATGATGGGCAGGGGCGGACTGGGGGATTTCATCAAGGCCAGACTTTTATTACTCGCAATAAAACTTTCGGTGATTTTCAAATTTATATTTGAATCGAAATTATTTAGTTATGCAAAATACGAAAGGAAATGCATTGACTTTTTCACTTGTACGAAATTCAATCAAACTTTTTGCATTTTACTGCAAACAATTTACGTTCGACTAAAATAAAATCGTTTTTCTTTACTCTGAAATATTTCTGTTTCTTATATGAGTAGTATGTATTAGTTACTAAACACAAGTTTGTAGCGTAGTGTAAAGGCTAAATTGATTTGATATGAAATGCCATTTATTTAATCGAAAATTATTTTTAGAAGGGCCGGTTTTTCCATTACTGGTTAAAGTGCCGGTTACCTTAACCATCGGTTAACAGAAAAATATCGCAACGAAAATCTAATGTAAGTTGTCAAAAATATGTGTTATTTACTATTTCGATGCGATATTTTTCTATTAATCAATGGTTAAGGTAACCGGCACTTTGACCAGAAATGGTAAAACCAGCCCTAAGTATACAGTTTACTTATTTAGCACTTTTCAGTAGGTAGACAGAAAACTAGATAAGTAAATAAGTATTGTTTGACACTTTCGCGATAAAATTGATCGGTATTTCCAAACCAGTGATAAACTACAATAAGTGTATATGTGTCTAACCATCTCACACAAGTGTTTATTATATATGTCTTTGTTTATTTTCATAGCCCAATATTTAAAATAAACGTTAAATTGGAAAATGGTGTTCTGTACAATGATTTCATCTCGTGTAAATAATTAGTTAGTCCTTTTTACAAAAACCAAGAAATAACAAAAATATTACAATTATTCCTGTAAATATATACCACTTTCATTATAATATCAATATTTTAGAAACGGCAAATTTACTTTACAATTTTAGATTTTAGATATTATAAATTTGACAAAAAAAAACTAGTAAATAAATTTAACTATAAAATCGAATATTAATCATAGATACATTTTTAGTAATAAGTAGTAACTACACTTAAAGTCTGACGTCATAATTAATAAAACAGCTATATTGTTGAAATAAGCGGGAACTGTCATGAAGTTGAGTGATAATAGACATACGAATTGCTTCTTATTGATTGCTTAGTAAGTAGTGATAGTAAGAGAGACAACAATATATACAATATACATACTGTAGAAAAAGATGGCGCAAAAAATATATTACACATGTTGAAAACACTACGTTGCCAGGGACGTATATTGCATGTTGATATTTAGATAAGTATAAAATCACTGCATTTTCAAAAATATTTTTTTTTTCGAATTTACAGGAGTAGAAAATATATAGTATTATATTCGGGACTACTAATAATTAATAATTAATGAACTTTTTTATAATATATAATAATATAGATTTTTATTCTTAGGGGCCGTTCAAGTATTACGTAAGCACTATAGGGGGGTGGGGGGGTCGTTGTTTTGCTTATTTTGGATGACATGGGGGGTAGGGGAGTCTAAATGATGATTACGTCATCGGTAGCTATTAACTTTTCTTATTTTTAAAATTATAATTATAACATTTTAATTATAATATTAAAAAAAATAATTTTTAATTGAAAAATGTTTACGTAAGCATGGGGGGAGGGGGTAAGAGCTTTGCTTACTTTTGCTGACAAGGGGGATGGTGGGGTAAATTATTGTAATAAATCTGCTTACGTAATATTTGAACGGCCCCTTACATAATTGCCATTCAAATTCTGGTTTCAATTTTTTTTTGTTCTGTGGAAAATTTTATGTTCCTTATTGTCCCACTAGATACAACAACACCTGTGCTTAAAGCTACAACTCCGAAATTGATATTTATGCATGTTTTATAGATAACAATATTTTAATTTTACTTAAGTCCAATTCCCAATTAGGATAATTAAAAATAACTCAATTTGCCTCAATTTAAAGAATTTTTTAAAATAACCACCTACACGCTTCAGATTTATTTAATTGCCTACACATTAGAAACACACAAGAACATAAGCTCTCAATTTCTAAAAAAGAAAAGATCGTTATTTTTTTTCTGAATAGCTCAGTAATTAAGAACTGTAATTATTTGTAATTATTGTAATGTACATTACAACCTGAATTTATATTACAGTGCTAATACACATTATGTTTAGTAATAAAAGAAAGGCTATAAACTGTTAATGCTTGTTAATTGAAATTATGTATAGGTGCCTTTTAGTAAAAGATTGGTCATTTACTTATTTACATATATTTTCTTTTTACCTATGTCGCACCTATAGCTATAATACAGTACAACATAGTCCATGTTTTGCCTATTTATCAACTTACTGTGTCTGTTTCCATGAGAGTACGTTGTTTTTATTCACAATTGTTAATAGTATAACGATTACTAAGTTTTAAAAAGTTGAGAAGTTAGTTATTGTTAACGTCATTTCTCGAGAAGTTGGGATGTTGGAAAGTATAGTATGGGTATGGCTTTACTCATTCGCTCCTTAAGCTACCTTCCCACGGCGCGTTGCTCGGTGAGCCTCGCTCCGCTCGTGGACCTGGAAGAGCACGTGCTTTATCATTTTTATGATAGGTTAATTACTGATTCTTGCTTCATTCTTTCAGTGGCGAAGTTTTCGTTCGCGAAAACGAAAATGGTACAACTCCATATATTCTTTATTTACATTTATAAAACAAAATTATATGTTTTTATGGTACCTTCTGAATAATCAGTTATTTATTTGGACAACTGTAAATGCACAGAATTTAAATGGTCGAGCCTTTTTCAGCTGATTCTGACTTTTCAATAAGGTTCAAAATAGCTCAGATGATTTAGGGTAATATTTGACAACGTAGAAGTAAAACACATTGATTAGGTACGCAAAGCGTTCATTGAAGTATGGTTATAATCATTTTTCTTTAATATTTCTTATTAAATTCATATTACATGGAACGGAAGCGTTAAAGTTAATCTTTTTTCATTTATATTGTAGTAATTATTATTATTTTTTAAATTATTTTAATGTTCATCTCGATCTTCCACTGGATATTGTAAAAATCGAATCATTTGGAACTAAAATAAATAAATACATATATTTAATTACAACATAAAAAAATAAAAAAAAGATTAAAGTTAAAGTTTCTGTTCCATGTAACAAGAATTTAAAAGAAATATTAAAAAAAAATTAACCAGACTTCAATGAATGCTTTGCGCATGCATAATCAAAGTATTCTAGGTTGCCAAATATCACCACAAAACTTCCTCTGTATCATTCAGAAATACTGATAATCATCTACAAAAATTGCTAATTTCACCAAAGTAGTGAAGTTGTCTATGGAACTAAATAATATACTTAATTATTTTTATAAATTGGGGCTAGAGTTAGTTTAACATTCCAGGATGTTAACAAGGACCATAAGATAACTAATCCGGGTTAGTGGCTAATCCTATTTATGAATCTGGGTAAGAAGAGGCTGTAATTTTCTTTATCATGAAAGTAAAAAATAAGAGAACAAATACGTATATTTTCATTACAAACAGATTAATTTTACTTGCCATGGTCTACGATAAAAAAATGCGAGTTTGTATCAAGTAGTGTGGGTTTCCATGACAGTTTCCTGCGAAGCGCTACAAATGATGTAGCAATCGCATTACTCAAAAACTAAACGACAATGATTTATGTCGCGAAATAACGAAATTAAGTAATAAAATGTGAGACGGCATATTTATTCGTCCATAAATAGCCAGTATTAATCACTATAACCGTACCTATCACAATATTTCCAAAAACAAATTGTACCTAAAACAAATAACAAATCCTACGCATTAATCCAGATAAATTTGTCAAGTGACACAATTCTCCGGCGCATTTTTGCGATATTTCCGTGAAATTAATTAATGCCGCGTATTTATCCCGACGTATGCGAGCGGCGCAGGTGCAAGGCTGCAGTCGGTGACAAACCGCGGGGATCTGTTATCCTGCCTGCGAAACTCCCTGTCATTTTTATCCCACAACTCACTGCATGGTGCAGGACCTATTCATCATCCCATCGCGGCCTTGTTGTTTTCTTATGTGATTTGTGGCGCAAACTTTGATTAACTGCAAAAGATTTATTCGGATATGTTGAAAGTCCGAAGGAATATTGTAAACTGTAAAGGATGCAAACTTTTTAGCATGTGATTGGAATTAAGCTTTTTATAAATATTTACATACGCGGTAGTATTTGCACGGAGTAAATAAATATGCCAGATTGATTTTCTATAATCTTTATTGGTTTTTCATTTGTAATTTAAAGAGAATGTATTGCTGCTTTCTGCCAATTTCGTTTTCATATTTGCAGAATATTTGCAGATACGAATACATTTGTTAAAAAGAGAAAGAAATAGCTCTTATTATATATATTATAATTATAATTCATTATTTGATACATTTGGTAATAAGTGATACATATGGAGATAATATAGTTTTTTCATTCCTGTAATTAAAAATAAGGGACTTTGGTATAAAATCCAGTATCCCTCATCGCCAAACTCGGTCTCTTATTATAAATATTTATATTATCATTACCTTTTATTTCCCAGTACTTGATATGCCAATTTGCTATTTTGTAATGATAATATTTGTAACTGTATTATAGAGGATAGTTACTAAATACATATATTTAAGATTAAATAGTAAGTTGTAGGAACCTTACATTTTTTAGTTCTATACATTATTCGGTAAATACGAAATTGCAATATAAATTAGAAATATTCCTCTCAATTATGATTAAGGAAGTTTCCTAATACCTACTTAGCTATTCAATAAATAATGATAAATTCATCAGACATCAGATTATAGTTGCAGTTATTTTCTTATTTCAAAGTCAAAGCTTCTTTTCTAGCAATATTTTAATAATACGAGAAAATTTTAATATTAAAGAATGCACTGCAACTTTGATATACTAATAAGTATATTAAAGTATTCAAAAGGAATAAGAAAATCCATTCCGAATCTACGTTAACAAGAACCAACAACTATAGAAACTTAAGCTAACAAAACATAATACATAATTTTAGAAAAGCTCATTTCTTATTATAAAATGATAATTGAGAGAACGCTGAGTTATCTCTGTCCTTGTCTACTGATTAATCAAGAGTCTTGAAAACAATCTAGCATTAATATCTAGACAAGACGTTAACACGACTTTTTAATTTAATCTACACTTAGACTTAGTTAAGTCGTATCTTGCAATTTCAAGACAGAACAAGATTTTCAAAGTTTTGTTTTGTCTAAACGTCAACACTACATTTTAGTAGTACTTACAGTTTCTTACTGGGGTCTGATCCACTCGGCCACAACTTATTATTCATTTAACACGTAAGTCGAGCAACTAATTGAGCCATCATTGTTACCCGTGCAATCACAAAATAGTTCCTATGGAGACTGCACTACTGCACTAAATAAATATACAGGGAGTTTCTATAATTATGGATTGTACTTGAATAACGATTCACCGTAGAATGTTGAAATTTTGTATGTGGGACTACTATAACATCTATTTGTACACACATCTCATTTTTATTCCAATCGGCAGTGCCAGAAGGGCACTTTTCTCCAAATCTAAGCGTTTTTTTTTTATTTTCACATAACTCACAAACGATTAGCCGTAGTATGATCTTACTTTCAAATTAAATAAGTTCAAATGAAGTGCAGCAAAAAAGGTGTATAATTTAATAGGCGTAGAAGGAAGTCATGTGGGATCCACATCAGATTTTTATGAATAAAATCCAGGAGTATTGTGTTAAGTGTTTTCTAAAAATATACTCTCTAGGGTTTAAGCCATGTATGATAGCTTCCGTTTATTAATTGGTTCCGAAATCAATTCGGTTTTTACTTCTGGGATTTGAAAGTAATCTGTGATAATTTTTTAGAATTACTTTATGATATTTGATTTAATATGTTTAATAATAGACTCATCAAAATATAATATTTTTGGTATAAACATAAACATCTTCCTTCGCATTTCTTCTTTCCTCTTTCAATATTTTGGATAATGACTATAAGAAAAAATATTTTTTTATGCTACACATATTGAAAATAAGATTTTCTTGCGTGTGCGTGCGCAAGAAAGTAGACATTTGCCGGTCGAAACCTAAAAAATCTCACTATTCCCTAGGGAAGAAAAACACAGTTCTTGTGCGGACTAACAGATGGCGTTTAATGCTTTTGAAATAATAACCAGAATAAAATAAGTCAACATGCTTTTAAAATATTACAACTTTAGATAATTTTGATACTTTCATTAGATTCTAGGTACTTTTATTGTATATTCTATAAATAATAGAACAGAATTGCTAACCTTTTTTACATGTCAATATAAAATGTTTGTTTTTTGTTTTTATTCTATTATTAATGTTGGTAATTAATTTCACAAATTTCATTGATGATAATTAAAATGTCAAATTATTCAGTATTCGTAAGATGTTTATACTATTTTATTATGTTGTTTTATTGTGTAGAATAAAAATAGTATTTGCTACATTGTAGTAAAGTTGTTTTCTGGTCCCCAAGAAGTTTCCAGCCTCGACTGTGTTTCGGCCGTATACACATTCTTTGGACCAGAGAAGATCAACTTTCTTACATAGCAGCACAAATAACTAAAACATTGCTCAATAAAAGCTTTATTCACAATGCTATTTATATTAATTTATCCAAAAACGTAGCAATTTATTAATAATGTTTCTAAGGCAGCAAAATCTAGGGGCGACAATTACAAGTAACAACAATTATCACAAATAATATGTGTATTTAGTTTTTAATTATTTAGAACCACTGTTGATTATAATTAGGGTAAAACTAATTATTTTGTGATATTAAAGAAAAAATGGCGATAAACCATTAAGGTTCCGGTAGCCAGGGGCGGATCTAGGGGTGTGCTGGGTGTGCAACAGCACACCTGGAATTTTTCAGGGGCGGCATTTTAGAAAAGCAATTTGTTAAAAATTAAAATTTTAATTAATTATTCATCTTTGTTTACACTTATTTACAAACTTTTTGAAGCATTTATGAGATCATATTTAGCATAATTATTTTTTATTACAATTGTTTGACGTATGTAGGACCACACACATATAGACCACGTTAGTGAGGTTAAGATTTACATTTAGCGCGAAACCCTAATTCAAATCTGAGTGTATGCATTTC
This sequence comes from Stenolophus ochropezus, assembly GCA_035578165.1. Taxonomy (NCBI): domain Eukaryota; kingdom Metazoa; phylum Arthropoda; class Insecta; order Coleoptera; family Carabidae; genus Stenolophus; species Stenolophus ochropezus. The sequence continues at coordinate 16,745,870 of JAQOWZ010000010.1, read as the reverse complement.
TTATGGGAGTATATTTTCAATTCACGATATTAAAGCGTTTTGGCGATTCTTAACTATAACATAGTATTATTTTATATCCTAAAATATTACTCTTTGCTTTCCGTACAGAAAAAGTACAAATAAAAGAATAAATTATGAAAAATTTGATTTTAAAGAAAGTAGTATTCCAAATAGTAACATATGTCGTTACTTGGTGCAGCAAGTTAAAAACGCCGCGTTGAAGTGACAGATTCAACTGAATACTAAGACAGCTACGACATATGTTTTCAGAAATTAGCACCTACTGTTTAAATTGAAGTTTATTAAATAATACTGTGTTTTTTGGGTGTGTATATTACATTAGAAGATAGATAAAACATTAGAGATTAGTATTTATAAGGTTTAATAGTTAAGATTTGCATTTTATAATACTTTCTAGAAGTTTAAAGATAGCACATTTTTATTCCCATAAGAATAACATGGGCGTATAAATCGGCAGAGGCGAGTTAGGGTTTCAGTTTGAATTTGGCGCCACAAAATGACCGTTACACTAATGCAGTCTATTGACTTGTTTCCACAATTTTATATTACATGCAGCAAGCGGTAATAGCAATTAGCGGCGGGTTGTTTGTATCGGCATAGATCTGTGGTGTCGGTAGAGTACGTTATCAAAACACCATTTTTGTTCAATTAGTAAATAACTCAAGGAAGGTGGACCTAAAGCCGGCTTCCCACGACGCGGGGCTCGGCGAACTTTTACCTGCTTTTGGCGAGCCTCGCGCCATGGGAATGGGGTGAATCGTGGCTCGTTGGCTCAGCTCGGGCTTCCCATCAGTTGTCGGTAAATTTGACACAAGTCAAAGGAAATGCGCCGCTCGCGTAAGCTCGGCTCGTTATGTCCTTTCCAACGTTCCAACAGGATCATCGTTTGAAAATAAAACTTATTATTTTTCCGCATTATTTTAAACTACCTCAGCTAAGCTATGTATGTTTGATCTACATTTTAATTATTATTATGTTGTTATTATTATTATTATTGAAAGTTTAGAAGTAGCTACAATTGAATACAGGGTGTTTGGCGAAAGGCTGGCAACGAGAATATGTGTCATCCACCAGCGTCTTTTTCTTTTGGTCTGTTGTTTTTTTAAATAGTCATCTCTCAAAATGATATAAGCAGCTGCACAAGCAGTAATCTTATTCCGTCGATTATTCATTTTCAACTGAATAGCTTGGCAGAGCTAGTACAAACCAGTCAAAACCCCTCCACAAGCCACGAACCAGGCGCCGTGGGAATAGTCAAAGCGCGTTAAAGCTCGTGCACATCCCAGGTACACGAGCGGCGCGAGGCTCACCAAGCTTCGCGTCGTGGGAAGCCGGCTTACAGTTCAACGCAGGGATACATATTCGGAACGTGTACATTTATTTTCTGATTTTCTGACTGTGAATTTCAATTTGAAAGTGTGCTCAATTGTCATAAGGTCATAAACATATCTACCACATCGTACAATTTACTAATCATTTTAGCTTCCAAACTAAAATCATATAAATTTATCTGCTCTTTAATTTTATGGCATAATATTTTAAACAGAATTAATATTGTTAGTACTCAACTCCAGCTGAAAAATATTGACTTGCCAGATGCTGCGAACAACATAAAAAGTATCACAGAATTTCTAGAAAACTATAGAGTAGAGGGGTTTGACAGTGTTTTAGAAGAGGCAAATGTCATTGCAGAATAAATGGAAGTTGAGGCAAAGTTTTTTGTTGAAATACATGTTCGAAGAAGAGAGAAAATGTTCAATTACGAGCAGTCAGACGAACCAATTTCTAGTGAAAAAGATAAATTTAAAATATCAGTCTCTTATACGTAGTTAGATGCAGCAATTAATTCATTAAAAGAACGATTTATCCCGCTAAAACATCACATCGATTAATTTTCTTTTTATTTAACATTAAAAATATTGATCCTATGGATATAAAATTATTAATAAACAAATGTAAAAATTTAGAGTTGTTGTTTACTGATAAAGATACCAAAGAACGGGATTTTGATTCAGATGAGCTTTATACGGAACTCAAATCTTTAAATACAATTGTAAAAGACGATATAACTCCTAAAGAAATATTATATTATATTTATAAACAAAACTTTACTAGTCTTTTTCCAAATATTATAATAATTAATTTATTACTAACATTACCTATTAGTGTTGCGACTGCCGAAAGATCATTTTCAAAGTTAAAATTGATCAAAAATTATTTAAGATCTACACTGTCTCAAGAAAAACTTGTAGCGCTTTATATACTTTCCATAGAACATGAAATTGCCGAAAAATAAATCATAACGTTTTAGTAAAGCGTTTTGCTCAAGCAAAGGTAAGAAAAGTACCTTTATAGTAGGCAACTTACATGGGCTGTGAGTTGCGTTACCTACTTCTACGTTATTGTATTTTTTAGAGTTTTATTTCTTTTTGAGCATGTATGTTTTCTTCTTTCTTTGTTCATCATACTTATTCGTAACATCTATCAGTATTTGTTTTTGCCGTTCGATGAGACTTACATATTTTTCCAATTTATTGGAAACAAAATAAAGTGTTATGGTCAGACAAGTTCACTGTTAGGTGAGGAGGGGGGTTGGTTCTGTAAGCGGAGGGCGGCAATTTGAGGTTTTGCACACCTTATCTTTCTACCTAGATCCGCCCCTGCCGGTAGCTCCTAGGCGGCATAAGTATAAATCCACCACTGGTCTGGTTTCGATTTTCATGACACTACTATTGGTACTTGTAATAATCACAGAAGGTGACCACCCTAGTTCATTTTCATCTCCAATTTAATGAAAACTATAATCCCCTCCATAAAAATTAACGTCCAACATTTACGATTACATCACACTTCTAAAAAATGAACAGAAAGTGATAGCCCATTGGAGTATCCTATTAAGTTTAACAGCTCTTAGAAAAAACCTTTTAAAGTTGGTTTATTTCCTAGTTTAAATCACAATTTCCTCTAGCACCTCTGTAATTAGCCCATAACAGGCGCTGGCCAGGGTGGTTTTTCCGCGTTACGTCCACCGCGGGGCCATTCCGAGCTGTCCACGCCGCCTCGCGCGCTGCTCATGAAATGAAAATGTTTATTAATTCGCATGCGACAGCCTGCCGTGTCGTGTGGCCTTGACATCCTAACGCGACGCTTACTCCAAGCAAAAATTCATACGGATTATAATTATAAATTATGGCAGCGGTAATAATTTCCTACTCTGGCTGTGGCTGCTCCAAATAAGGACCTGTAAGTTTGATAAATTTGGTGGAGGTATTTTTGTAACCGGTGTAATGAAGTACATACTCGGTTTTTTTGCTTTAATTAATTTTCATGAACGGAAGTATGACAGATAAATTCTTAACCTTCCTTTATTATTAACTTCAAAAATAGGCATGCTAAACAATTATCTGTATTAGTTTACAATTTATTAAATCGTGTTTTTACTGACCAGTACATAATAAAGGAGGTATTAAATAGTTTACATGGCAATTGATTCCATTAGTGTTTCTCGACAGGTAACCCGCAAAAGGATTAAAGAAATTTATGAGAGGCAACCTAACAGGGCAGTACCTACTTGAAAATATATTTTCAACTGTTTTAGACAAACATATACAAATACATAATATCAAAAATTGCGTGTAATATGGAGCTTAAGGATTTATATAATTTACAAAATAGTTTCTTATGCAATTAGTGTGTAAAGTAAGTGTTTTTTAGTCGAGTGTTTTTTAATTATAGCACGAGATAACTCTTTTTGTAACATGTGCACGCAAAACGCGAAAAGTCGGAGGGGGGAGCAAAATATCCCTAGGGAGAAAAATGTCCCAAGCGAGAAAAAACGCGTTTTGCTCCCTCTAAACAGATACTTTCCGGCCTGTTTTTCTTTGCTCTTGGGTGAAGTGACGACACGAGACAAGGAGTAGCAAAAAAGTCAATATATCGACTTAAGTCGACTTTTAAAAAAATCGATTGATTGATTCTTAAAATGCATAGCATCGATTAATTGAATTTAGACTTTCTATATTATCAACTGTTTTATTGACAACTTTTCCATTAATTAGACTTTGTTGACTTTACTTCGACTTTTCGATTACCTGAAACTTTAAAATCTTTTCTAATTTTTTGCCCTTTTATAATATTAGAAAATTTTCAATAGGTTTCTGTATATTTATTTATATTTTGGATTATTAAAAAAAAGCATTTTTAAATAATTTACATCTTGATGGCAAGAATTCACCTGTCAAAATCATTTCAACAAATTGCTAAGTTCATATAAATTAAAAATTGTCCAGCCAAATTAAACCTTTAGTGATATTACAATCGTTAAGTTTTTTTACTTAATAATTATACAACTCATATGAAAAAAATAATATTTGTTTAATTGTTACGTTTTTTCGATTACTACTATTACTTACTCGATATTTTCACTTTTTGTTTCGACTTTTTCAACTATTTTTGATTATTTCGACTTGTCAGATTTTTCGACTATTACTAGTTGAGGATTTTCGATTAGTCGATAAAAATAGATTTTTCATAAAGTTGAAAATCGACTTTTTGTTTCAAAGTCTGCCAGTCATACATGAGACTGATTCGAGGGCTGCCAAAGCCCGACAGGTTCATCTGCGAGAGCAAAATCGAGTTTTCCTCCCTTGGTGCATAATTTACGAATGTTACACACGTATTGCATAAACCTAAGAATATTTATTTTGTTTTTTGAAAACAGAAATATATTTTGTGATTTTTTATTTATTTTAATCCACTAAATTTACAAGATAATAAATAAAAAAGTCATTATCACTCTCCACATCAGTATCGTCACTTGAGTAACCAGCATTTGTAATAAAATAATTGACAACATTAATATAAGCCAAATATCAATTCTCTGTGTCCATCGCGCATCGCAAGCCTAACGTAGTCTGTTCGGACTTCGGAATATATGAATTTAATATTTACATCATAAATACATAACTAGATAATAATAGTAAGCTACAAAGATATACTAGTACCATTGTTAGTAGGTGTGTACATAATACAATAAAATACATATTATTTTAAATATATTTAAAATAATACAACCCTGACTGCCAAGTACCGAACTAAAAACATTGACCATAAAAAGTTGCAAATAAATAAATCTGAAATGTGGTCCACATTTTACAAATGTGTTAACATTATTTGAATATGATCACCGAGAGGGAGCTTTTAAAAAGAAGAAAACAAGAATATTTATGTGAAAAAAATTAATTGTTTATTACTGAAAATATTTTTTTCTACAACTACTGAAAAGTGGCACTTTTCTCACGCTTTTTAAAACTTAAAAGTTGCGTATTACCCACAATCGTGGGGTAAAGTGTGAGAAAACATTTGTTAATCTATTTGCCAACACTGCATATGCGTGAAGGTACTCTTTGTGAGGTTACCTGCGCTATATTGTTTTTTATGTCAAATAACTTTCGTGCCAACATTTAGCAGTGTGGTCATAGAAAAAGTATAGTTATAATGTATTTGTATTCCTTGAAGCTTTAATAATTATTATATAGGTAATAATATTTTTATGGAACATTACTATTTTTGCGTACATATTTAGTATATAGTGACGGTTACTTCTGTGATGACTATAGCCATGATTTTTTAAAATTTTGCATCAATTCAAAAATTAAATATATAAAATATTTCGAAACATATGAAATACTAGATTTTATTTAAAATACAAAATTACTACTTCAATGTCATATTTAGTAACTGGCTGGTAGTACAATTAAAGTTAGTCTGTGATTATTACATGATTTATGTAGAGTTTCACACGTTATCAAGTGCTAGTCATTTGTTAATTACTGTAACTAATTTTAATCATCTCATATATGACTGGCATTTTTTCCGTAGTCCTGTAAAGGTAGAAAGATTCAAGATTCTGTAAATAAGTAATATGATTATTTGTAATACAATTTCAATTAATTACTTTTAATCTCACATTCAATAAAAATATCGTTTTAAATTTGACATATTTGCTTGTTTACGTATAGAGGTAAATTAAATCATATTTATAATATCTATTGTACTCATATCGTAAATAAATATATATATATATATATATATATATATATATATATATAACTTTTTGTCAAAGATAATTTTAAAAAGTAAGTTAAGTATTTATATTGCAATATTTTTACGTATAAATATATTTATGGGCACTCAAGAAAATATTACCAATAAATAGAAATAATACGACGTAATAGTAGAAAATGCTGGTATAAAAATTCAGTTGACGGGACTAGCGAATAAAAATTCAGTTCACAATGAGTCCGTCTGTCTGGCTCGTAGGATTGTGGGAAAAAAATTGTCCGTTCTAGAATGATATTAGTCCGAACTATCGCCAGACAAGTCTGGCATCATTGTTCTGGGTTCGCTGTTCTACAACTCTAATTCAAATTCAAAATAATAAATACCGGTTCGGCGGGTTGATCGCCAGCCACAAAGGGCCTTATTCACGTCCAGCGAGTTTCGCGACCTGCCTTAGACTGTGAGCGAACCATTTATCGTTCGCTACAGCCGGGAACCGCCTAAGCAGCCAGCTTTGGAAAATGTCTCACATGTTCGTCTGGGACGCTAATTTGTAGGTTATGTTTGCGGTGAGGTGTTCTGGCGTTTCGTGCCCAGGAATTAGACGCCTAGCGTGAAATTCACTAACTATGGTGGAGTAGGCTTTAAACACTGGTTCACGTCACACTTATGACATCCTTCAAAAACAGTGAACACAGGTCATTAGTATAAAAATCACTAACATAATAACAAACACCCTCTTATCTATTTTGAGGAGAAATTAATATTTTCAGGTGTTTATAAAGTCATAAAATTTAAGAGCATGTAATTCATCAAATTAAAAATCAAAACAAGTCACATTTTCGAAATAAAATGTAATATACATTCATAATAAAAGAATGCATTTTAATATTTGTAAATTAAGGCAGGGCTGTAGATTGACAATTTTCTAGAAGGGGGTTAAAGTAGGATTGAGAAAACCCCGGGTTTTTCACTAAATTAAAATTAAAATAATCTATGTATTACCTACATTTAATTTAAAAAATCTGTTATCTTAAACCGCTAAATATATATAATTGGTCAAGGCATTTCAGAGTTAGGAATTCCTTGCATTCATTATGTGAATAATATAGATGGCGTACAGTACGCGTTAAAAATTAAATACCTACTTGAACATTTAAAAAAAATATGTAGCTGCTATAATATTGAAAAACTAAACATATCTAACAGTATTTACATGTAATAAATTATCCAAAATAAATTCATAAACCAGATCTTTAGACAAGACTAAAAATGGAAATCTATAATTACTAATTTACACCAAGACAGTCGGTAAAGGTAGGTATCTATATGTTTGCATGTACATAATTAAGAAATTTCATAATTTTGAATAATATAATAAGATAGATGGAATGTTTATTTTGCTCAGAGATGCTATAAATGTTATAAGGCGCAACCCTTGGCTGCAGCCCTGAATTAAGGTTAAATACAATCTAAAAACAAATTAAATTATTACTTTTATTATTAGAAATATAAGATTTTATAGAAAATATTAAAAACATTTTTCTAGGGACAGTTAATGAAGTCATATCAAAAATTACTCAATAATTCTTAGGTATTTATAACTTTACTTTCGTAATTTTGTTAATAAAGTTTCACGGCATTATACGTTGACGTCACTAAGCAATGATTACATACTTACCCAAGTATGTTACGTATTACTACTTTATTGGATTTTTTATATGTCGTTCTAGGTTCAAGAATATAATTTATAATTGTTTTATGAAAAAAATGCACTCAAAAAATTAACAAAAAAAAAACAAATTATTTTTTCATCATAGCCATATAGAACCCAAATATAGATACTTATCTTTGTCATTTTTAATAAAAAATAAATATGGCCAATATTTTTTTTACGACGTGCATAAAAAGCTTCTTTTTTCTCGCGAAATAGTGAGGAAACTTACATTTTTTCTTTAAAAAGGGAAATGTACAATGTTACTAACAGTATAACATGGATATTATTATAGAATGATATATTGGAAAAATTAATTTTTATATTAAAAATTCTTATCACATTGCTGCGTCTTCACTCGAATGTCCCACTCGCTATGCTCATGAGTCAAACTCGAGCTCGAGTTCTCTTTAGTTTAACAAACAATATTTGCGAGGGTTGCCCAATAGTTCAGTAAAATAGATATTATTTGCTAATTTAACCAGGGTCGTAGCAAAGGGGCGCCAGCAGGAGCTGAACAAAATAAAATATTCTATCTACCTATCTATCTTATTACAACAAAGTTAAACTTTTTTTTTAATAGCTTTAAATTTTGATTACATTATTGTCAGATAATTTATTACAAGTACCGTTAGATATTTTAAGTGTTTTCGAAATGTGTATTATAAATATATACCTTTTATCATTCGCATGATGCCCTTCTAAAATATATTGACCGGTTAAGTTTATTTTATTAATGTACTTAATGAAATATCGCTAATACATGTATTATTTTAATTTTTTGTTTTACAGACAACTCCCCCCGCCCTAAAATGACTTAAAAAAAGTCTAGCTCCGGCCCTGAATTTAACCGACTTCGTAGCTCTTATAGTTACAATGAAAGTTTACGAGTTACATAAGCACCGTGTATAGCATTTTTATCAATATTATCAGCTATATTTTTATATCATAACACAATATATCACCTTTCCTTTTTTATGAAATTTAAGATAATATTTTATCATTTTCCCCAACTCTAAATAGGTGATTATTTCTCTATTTTAATTTGAATTAGCAACACAATCTCAAAACTAGATCAGAGATCAGAGAAGTACCTAAACACTTGTTCCAAAGTTTCTTTTTATCAAAAAGACAGAAGAAGTACTGAGGCCTTGACGAAGATTGGTTTATTATAGTCGAAACATGAAAAAAATATTTAAAATTATATGCTTCTTTATAGGTACACAAAAAAAAACTTTCAAGCTTTCTTTGAGGATCGCTTCATGATATAACTTCAATCTAAGTACAATGTTTTAGACGCGATTACTGCATATTATCCTTATAATTATATAAGCCACAGAGTTCTACCAGCCCGGATAAAATTAAATCCAAATTTTAATTTAACAAATGAAATAATCCTTCTACAATGACCTTATAAAGTTAAGAGCAGATGTAATACCAGAATTATTGTTTGTTTCAAGCACCTAGAATAAAATTCAAGTGTGCATTTAAGCAGTATAGCATAACACAATTACAACATGAAATATGATATGAAATAAAATCTATTTACGTTAAGTGCAGTTTTCTTTAGGTATTTTTCACAACTCATGAAAATCTAGACGTTTCTTTTGTACAATGTCAGATCTTTGTATGTTTATCTTTTCAGTTTTATAATTTAATAAGAGTATACGAGTGCACCATTTAATCACATATTGTTAGTCTTCTAATGGGCTTTTCCCGCGTATTTAACTTATTGTAAATAAATTTGATTTAATTTGTTATAAAATGAAATTAACAAATATAAAATTTCAGTTTAACATAATCGAGATTTAAAAAAGGGTATATGATATGAGAGAGATAGAAATTTGATATAATTAATTCTTTCATTATTTTGGTAAGAACAAAATAGTTCTTTTTTCTTGTTTGTTGACTGTGGCACTGTCGAAACGTCTAGAGCTAAAGTTCATGAGCTAATTTGAATTTATGTGGAATTTATAACAATTTATTTCTCACTTATCAATATGTCTTAAAAAATGTATGTAAATATTAATTATATTTATATATGTTTAATATATTATATTAAAAAAAATGTGGGAACAACCCATTCTATACCAGTCAATAACTAAGCGAGTTTAGAGCGATCGAGTAACCTAAACTGCTTCGAATCCCACCAAGTGCACGAATATTTGTATGTGTTCGTTTAATGCATTAAAACTTGAAAGTATAAATAAACGAATATGAAAATCAAATGCCCTAAAATGTTAGAATGAAATTTATGTTTATTATTCATTTAATTACTATGTTTTTCACAATAGGAGTAGATTGAAATTAAAACCAGTTAAAAAATATATTTTTTATATAAAAATACAGGGTGTTTGCGAAAGGCCGATACCCAGAATATTTCGTTTATTTTGAGAGAAAAAAAATGTTAAGGACCAAATTAAACTAGACGAAAGGGCTAATTAAATGTACATAAAATTAGCATTACACTGATATCAAAATGGCATAGTTTCACTTCAACTATTATAACTATTTATTTTTATAATTATATACGTACAATTATAGGAAAACAATGAAAAAATAATAATTTCAAATACCTTACAACAATCAAAACGAGAATGAGAATTTTTCTACACATTTTGTCACACGCAATACATACTCTGCCATTACATTTTTCGAGATATAATACTATTTGACACTATTTGTTTTGGTTTCAGAAAATAAAATTTCATATAGTTTGTATGTTATGTTTTATGAATTTTATTAGTTATAAAAATTGTCGCCATTTTGAAATGGTTAAAGTAAAACTATAATAATCATTGAAAAGTAAATTGTTTGTATCCAAAAAAAATATATACCTATATAAATATACCGATTTCCTACATTAGAATTATAGTTACATATATTTTCGCTAAACCCAGAAGTGATACATAATTCTTACGACGATAATTTTATAAACCCCTTTGTCTAGTTTCATTTTGTTCCTCAACATTTTTTCGTATCTTTCAAAATAAACGAAATATTCTTGGTAGCGGTGTTTTGCCAAACATCCTGTATATGTATTACTACATTGATACCGCAAAAGAAAACTTCTAAATTTCGAAATAATACTATGAGAAATTAATGTTTAAAAACAAAAAATGCGGGACGTGTGGTCTATGACTTCAATGTCCATGATAGGTGGCTGTTGATTGGCTTGTTAAGTTTGTGAAAATCATCAAACTTCCCTATTATAACCAAAATCTAATCAATTTCTCCAAGCAAACAAAATTTGAATTCATGTTTTCTAAAATTTTCGTTCATGGACACTCGGAGTTTGAGTGTTTACCATTCGTATTCATAATACGACATGCGATTTTGAAAAGGATCCATGGATATTTCCTACATAAAAGAGGTAAAAGGTTTTTTTTAAACGGTCATTTGTTTTATGTTTTAATTAGTTTGGTGTAACAAAGTTTATATTTTCATAATATGTAACCTTATAATGAAGTAACAGTAAAAAAAGTAATTCTTTACAAGAACTCTATGAAATACAGAAGGGAAGATAGAATACATAACCAAGAATTCGATAAAACTTCTTCAGTAGATGCAACTAACATATAATTTAAAGTTTACTTTTATATCATGTTTTAATAACTTTACATAAATATAAAGTTTGTAGTTCTCCTATAACAGCTCATATTCCATTACACTCAAGAAAATATTCACTTCATTATAAAATAATCCTTCAGGAGTTTTTACGTAACAATATATATAAATGTAATTTTCACTACTAGCCTAAGAACCCACCATATTTACTTTTTTTTAATATAACAAATTGTTTTTCAGACCCTTTCTTGGAACCAATTGTAACCTGGGTCAAAAATAAACAATGCCAACTGGCACTTTTTAAATATACTCAAGCCTCCAAATCTTAATATTAATTGGCTCATTAAATTCAATTAATGCTACGCTTTTCAAGAATTGATCGATCGACTTTTATTAGAAATTAAATCTGTAAATCGACTTTTTTTCCAGTCCTACTCTCTATATCCTCCTTCATTTTCAACTGACTGCGCGTACTCCAGACTGCGATACTTTATACCTTGTAATTAATCTCGAATATTCTAGAGTTTTTCGGACTCTATAAAATTCACGAACAATAATGGAGACTATCTTATCTCACTTGACCTATGCAGAGAAACTACCTGACCAGATAGGTCTTGATAAATCATCGGCAGTGAGCCAATCTCATTATAATATGTACAAATAAATATACTGGAATTATGACTAATATACTTATGAAAACAAGATCGTTAACAAGTTGTAGACTTATGAATTTTAATTAAGAATTTTACTATTTACAAAGAATTCTATATTATGTACAGAGAAGGGTATATTTGTTTAATAAACTTTAAGTTATGAAAATTTTCCTATCAGATTAAATTTAATTAAAGCTTAAATATAAGATTTTAATTTCCGCAACATTTGGGTTGAGTTTAAAGTTTACATATTCCTGAAATTAATTAGAAAACTAATTTTCTATGTTAAATACACATGATCCCCTCTCATTCACCTTATATAAATACACATACACACTTTAGTGATTGTATAATTTGTATGACTAGGTAGCTTCTTATTACAGAACATCAGCCGTTTTATTTACTAATTTACTCTTGCCTTTTTAATCAACGGTAAATATTTATAACAATTAAAGAATGTCAGTAATACGGGTTTTATTTTTTTATAATGCTTAACTATTATCGTATGCTCTTATGCAGTCAAATATGAAGGTGATACGACGGAATGAAAGGCTCACATAAACCATACCCATGGGATTCAAACCCGTAACAATTTTGATACAAGTCGTGAAAATAAAGTTAGATTATCTACAATAACTTGCTTTCTTAGGTACATAAGTTGTAAGTTTATATGTTTTAAATAACTATTATATCCCTTACTTGAAATTAAATATAAAAAATAATAATTTATAATTGATTACGAATATTATAGTTCCAGTTTTGACAGCCACTGGCACGATTTTGCTGTCTATGTCGTACAACATATTTTTTCTACTCCTGCTTTGAAAATACAATTTTCTGGTTTGTTTTTCATGTTGAAAGTGACTCTTTGCAGCACGCAGTGCTGCAAAACTTTGCAGCACTAATAAATGTTTGTTACATTGTTGCTGCCATGGATACGCATCACTTGCACATCACAATAACAAAATTTGCAATAAATGTCAAATTATGTTTAAAATATATATATTTTTTTTTATTGCAGGAGTAGAAAAAATAGTGTGTATAACACGTGTTGAAAGTCCTTTGTCGAACACAAACGATTGCAACCTTCGCTTCGCTCAGGCTGCAACTTTCGTTTTGGTTCGACAAAGATAGACTTTCAGCACTTGATATACAAATAACTATTTCATAAATTTTCCTGATCGCACAGTATTTAAAACTATATTTTCTATATTTAGATTGGTCCTGAAATATGCTTTGTATTTAATAACCAGCTATAGATTAATTATCAAATATGACAACTGACATTGTCAGTAGGGTTGAAAGTAGCAAGAATTTGGAATTGGGTAGATGTGTGAGAAAGAAAGGTGTAATATTGTGACGTATATGTCAAGGGTATTAAAAACTCGAATAACTTAAAAACGAATAACTTAAGTAATAACTGATCAATTTCATGGGCGCCCATAAAGTATTTTTCAGGGAGGGGCAAAAAAAAAAAAAAAAAAACAGAAATATTACCATAAAAAGACATACCGGGTGTCCCAGCTCGATCGACACATGGGAGTTTTACATGAGAAATTAGTTAATTATGAATAGTATCTCCCCAGTGAAGTATACTTATCGAAGAATATTAATTCTATGGATCACACTTATTTGAAATATGCAATTTCGTCTGCAGGGCGAGATTTATTAAATTTAAAATCTAATATTTTCGTTCAAAATCAGACAGCCATGGAAATAAAAGAAAATATTTATCTGACAGTTTAGTGAAGTATCACTGATTTTAATTCTTATTCACACCCGGTATATTCTTTTGCACGCTTGTACTAACAAGGCTTAAATTTTAACAATTAAAAATATATTAATTGAAATTTTGACAAAAATGTTGAATTCCATTCCGAAGTAACATTGTCCATTTAAGAAAAATATAAAAAATTTAAGTAATATTGTTGCATCCAGTCTTTATACATATTTTCTATTAAAAAATACCTCAACACCCTCAGGATACTATGAGGAATCAAATTTATAATATAGAAAAATATATATTACACAGATAAACTGCAAACATATACATTTTAGTAAAAAAAAAAATTGTATTAAAAAAGAAAATAAACAAACGTAAAGTAAAAATTTTTGTAAAGACAATTTTTTTTAATTCCTTCTTGTTTAAATAATTTACCATAAATATTAGGGGAATAATTTGTCCCACACTTCAAAAAACCCAAGCCTGAAATTTCTTATAGAATATAACGGTAGTGGAATAATTAAGTAATATGCCGTTTCAAAAAAAAATTTCAAAAAGCCAGGGGAGGGCAAATGCCCCTCTTGCCCCCCCCCCCCCCTTATGGGCGCCCATGATCAATTTCCTAATTTGCTACTATGGTGGAGGATCCCATTCTTATCAACATATCTATTATTGATTTCGTGTTCTCTGGCAATTTACTTACGTATTCACAATTATTTTGTTTATAGCTTCCTTTGCTTTGCCAGTTGTGGATCGATTTTTACTATTATCAATTTCACCTGACACTATTTTCTTATTTTTGGAATTAATTTTAGAAATTTATCTTCATTCACTTGGAGATGTAGCATTTTTCATGTGGCTACATATTTTTTAAATTTAGTCCGTGTATTTTCCACATAAATAGCACAAATGGTGCATACTCCATACTTGCTAAAGTACCTAGAAATAAACCTCCAGTAAACATCCTCTACGATATAAATATGTCATTATTAACCTATATTTATTTATATATTTCCTATGAGTTGAAAATTATATTTCAAGAGTACTTAACTATACTAATGTAAACAACTATTTCAAAAATAACTATGACTTAATAAAATAATGGTACGAAGACATTAAAATATAGTATTATTAAAATAATTTGTTCTGGTTGGTTTTTCTTCTGCCAATTTTTATATTTTCTTTATGCATATTGGTTGAATAATTTTCATATATTGTTCATAATTTTTAATACGATTGTATAATAACATATAATGAAAAAGTGCGAATTTGTATTTGAGTACACTGTAAGTTTTTACTTACTAACAAACTAACAAAAATAATAAATAAAAATTTATTTCATTGAAATTGTGTCGTGTATTACAGGTAGCACCTATATATTATTCTTTATATTAACATAATAATATCTACTCGAATAAAATTGAAGGTTTGCAAAATGTACAATGTCAGTTTTTACAAATATTTGTTAATTATACTTGCAAATGATGATGTTCATAAAGATGTTCAGGTTAATATCATGTTATCAGGAGGCCATCGATAGGTTTTTTTTTTATTTTATTGATTGTAAATTCAGTAAATTACTACAGATTGATAGCTTGCACTTGTTCTGCCGGAGAGCACGTTTTGCAATCTTGCGGAAATAATTCAAAACAGCAAAATTAAACGGCGCACCCAAGAACTTTTAATAATTGTCGAAATTATCTCCAGCACCTACTTTGATTGTCTGCGAATATCATAATGCGAACATCTGCCCATCAGTTACGTGCGAACCGTGTACAAGCCAAATAAAACACCATCGCCAACGCCATAGCCCACTGTCTGCGCCTCAGACTTCATTAATTCATAATTTCACACGAGATCCCCAATTTTTATTCTTATGAAAATTAAAATTTCAGATTATAAATATACGGTACATTAAATGCATTTTATGATATTTTTATTACGTCGGTTATTAAAAATTTCTGCGGTGAAATGGCTTCGATAATTAAAATATGAATTTGGGGCATATTCCGGAAAAAATTCATTTGTTTAAAAGAAGGTAATAAGTCTACATGCATATACAGCAAAATTTATTCTTTTAGAGGTTATGAAGAAAAAAGTTTCCTTGTAGGTAATAATAAAAGCGCCTACAAAAACGCTACGTACCGCTTTTCATGTTTCATTAGTCTTAGAGATATATACTCGTACAAATTAATGATTATTTAGTGAATTTACACCAGTGATTTAATACTTATCTACATACCAATATGCAATATACCTACGTCCTATAATACATAATGTAGTGTTTCTAATATATGCAACTTACTTTTTTGCGCCATCTCTTCCTGTAGTGTGTATATTAGATATTTTAGCTTTAGGAGACGTTTACCAAACTCCATGGCAAGAAACACTCATCCATGCCTTGTATAATACACAATAAACTTTGAAAGTGATTTTTGTAATACAGATTTGAGATTTGACTATTTGTACTAGCATACATGTAGATAATATATAGGTATAGATTCTTAGGTGTCGACTCTGTGGTTTCTCCGGGGCTCGAGCACCCGACAGTAGAAAAAAATTTAAATTTACCCCAAGAAACTATAAGTTTCGTTGTATTCTTTGGAATCATATATAATTTTGTATTTGTTTTTTTCCCAGTTCAAGAATCATATAAAGGCTGAATCTTGCATTCTCTTATCTACAGGAAGTTCATTCTATTGGGCCACAATTGCTATCTTGAGAATTATAAAAGATATGACGTTAGTTAAATTAGCAAACAATTTTTATATTACAAGGCTATTAAAATGACCGACTCAAAATTTTATTTCAACCAATGTTTCTCAACATTTGGGACCCAATTTTCTTATTTTAAATGGAACATCCTATACATTTTATATATTTGGAATCTACATTAAAATACAAATTCAATGATATGTCTGAATTTAATTGATAAATCTAAAAATACAATTTCTATATATAATTTGAAAAACTTTTACCTGAAAATATCAGTTGCCACGAAAAAAATAAAATCAAACGTCAAAATCTGGGTTCTTTTCACTCTAATTTTATCTTTAAATTAAAAAATCTAGTCAGAAGAACGTAAATTTCGACGTTTGATATTTATTTTTTTCATAGCAACTGCTATTTTCTTGTAACTGTGTATATAACCAGTGATTTTATACTTATCTATCTAGATACCAATATACAAATATACGTCCTATATAACGCAGGGTTTCCAACATGTGTAACATACTTTTTTGCACTATCTCTTTCTACAGTATGTATATTAGTATCTTGATGTCTCATTTGCTATTACTAGTGAGTAACCAATCAGCGGGAAGCAAATCGTATATCTAATATCACTCAAGTTCATGACAGTTCCCGCTTATTTCAACTTAACCTAGCTGTTTTGTTAATGCTTTTCTGAGTTTTATAGCGTGTGTTGACTGGATTGATACATTATAATAATTAGATACAATGGTCCGAAAATGTTTGATATGTAAAACATCACAAGTGAAGGATTCACTGCTTTCATTTCACAGATAAATTGTAAAATATGTTATAGAATTTGTTTATTGCCAGGAAAGGTTTCCGTAAATATTTTTCTGAGATATCTGCATGTACGTAAGGTGCTCGTAACATAATGGACAGTTTGAGGGCAAAAGTGTAACGTACAACCAAGAACATAAATATGCCCCACAGGGCTCCATATTAAGTCCAGGCCTTTGGAGCAAATATTATGATGGACTTATTATGTAACCCAGACCACATAGCATTTACAGTCGACGTCGCTGACAATACCACATCTATGAAGTTATAATGACAGACTTTTAAATTTTACGTATTTTTTCGGGGTTATGTAAAAAGGTAATTGCAAGTGAGATAACCCTATAGATAAATGTACACCTCAGATAAAGACAACGCATCAGAAACTGTCTATTTTGGCATACATTTTCGGAGTTATTTTGAAAAGTGATAGCAAATGAGCAAGTATATCGATGTTATGATGACAAAAATAATTAAGTAGTGTTGGTATCTAGATAAGTACAAAATTACTGATTTAGACTATATATTTTGTTTTGTTTGTTGAAATTTATGACTTCATCTTGAGTAACAAGCAGATATTTTATAAAAAACATAATATGGCCAAAATATATAATAATTTTTGTGTACATTAGTTTTTTTTTTACATCGCTCGGTTTTATTGAACCTCGTCCTGTAAAATATAACTTACTCTTATTTATTAAATAAATATTACAACATTTAGGGCAGTAATTTATAAATATGTACAAATATTAGCACAGTTCTTTTTAAGTTTATTTCTTTATCTTCTAATATCCTTTACATTAAGTCAGCAATAATTACCTTATTCACAAATGCATTTTAATAAAATCATCGAAATTGTGAAAATTGAATTATTCTGTTGCACATTCCTATAACGATTATTCTTGCAATTATTTTTTACATATTATCTCAAATTTTAACATACATTTAATACATTTCCTAATGAGAATATTCCTTGTTTCAATAAATATATGCGTACAAACTTAACTAGTATGCAAATTAGATGAAACTATTAGATAGGGCTGTTCTGCTCACAGCTGTTATCAATGTATTTAGTCGACGTCTCAGGGACACTGAAATCAGGTAATGGAGAATTAATTATGTTTGAGATTTGATACCATTTAATTAATTAATATACGAGTTTAATGAAAACAAACCTAAACTATCAACATGCATTATGTATAATACAAACTAATCAAAAATCTGCAACAATTTAATATAAATTAAATAAATATATATATTACTGCTTCTGTAATATGTGTACTACCAGTTTATTACATTTGTAGAATAATTTATTTAATGTATATATAGACTTTATTTCGTATCCAGCAGAATTAATTTTTAATATTAAAAGATCCTTTCATTCTAAGTAAAATTTTAATATTTTTATTACTATATATGTTTTTGTATGTATGTGGACTTGACGGAAAATTATTAAATTTTTTTTGTTTAATGGATATTTGTTTAGGTTTTTGCGTAAAATTTTAGCAGCGATATAATCTAAGAAATTATAAACTGCTTGTAGCTAAAGTTAACTTACTTTTCTATATTTACCTTCTGTATCATTTGCTTATTCAGTAAATAACAAAATATAATATTTTTGATATGTAAAAAATAAATAAGTATACTGGGGGGTGACTTGAACTTTTCGTAATTTCCTACTTCCCTAATTATTGTAAGGAAAAAGTTTCAAATAAAAGTTGTAGAACATAAAATTTTACGTCTGAATCAATGAGCAAAATAAATTTTGTCGTGCTTTGTAAGCCCAGAAATTAGGTATGAAAATGACGTAAATTACCACAAAAATAGCAGTAGCCATGGAATTGAGATAAAAATAAAAAAGTTTAACGGTTTATCTGTCAAGTTAGCTGCTTTAGTTTATTTTTTATTATTGTTTGTTGTTATTGCTTTGTCAAGTTACACTAAAAAATTTAGCAATTTATCTAATATTGTTTAAATCAACAGTAAATTCAAATAATAATAAAAATAAACGCAGCTAACTTGATACATAAACCGTTAAAAAATTGTTATTTTTGTCTCAATTCCATGGCTGCCGCTATTTTTGAAGTGATTTTTATCATTTTCATATTTAATTTCTGAGCTTAAAAGTCTGTAAAATTTTAAATATTTCAATTTGCACGAATATATTATGTTGTTGTTTGTATAAATCCATCGATTAAATTATGTATAAAGTAAAGGGAAAAATATAATTTAATAACATTTATAATTCAATATAAGTCAATGTACATATAAATTCATTGTTCATTTCTCAAAAAAAAGATATGTACAAGGAGATAAAAAATATAAATTTTTGTCTGTGAAACTATAAGTTAAGTATAAAAAGTATTAATTTGAATACATACAGGGTGGCCCAGTGAAAATTATCAGCGCAATTTTTAGCCACTTAATATTAATTTTGCAAAAAACGCTCGAACACGTCAATTTTAGTATAAAGGGGGACACCTGAATAGATTATTACCAATGGCATAACTTCAACCCTAAAATGGGTGTGGACTGCATCTCAAATATTTTAAATGGAAAAGGGTGTCAAACATGATACAGTTCGAAAGGCCTTTCAATTCTCTTTTCAACAGTTTTTTTATTTTTCAAATCCGATCATTAGTTCCAGAGAAATATCGTTCAAAACAAATTTTATTAGGTGTTCAAAATTGCCATCAAGTAGACTAAAACAAATGACAGAAACTAAATAAACAATTCTTTCGACAAGTTGTTTGTAATAAACAAGTAATTTGTAAGTTGGATTTTTTTTGTGGGGTTATTTAAAGTTTAAAGTTTTTGCCACGCTACCCGAATTTTTAGACGATTTACGGCAACGTACCGTAGCTCCAAAATTTTGAGCAAAATCTTTATTATTATATGGAAGTTGGAAATAGTAATTTTGAACACCTAATAAACTAATACTTGAGTTTCTGTCATTTGTTTAAGCCTACTTGATTTCAGTTTTGCACACCTCATAAAATTTGTTTCAAACGATATTTCTCTTGAACTAATGATCGGATATGAAAAATAAAAAAAACTGTTGAAAAGAGAATTGAAAGGCCTTTCGAACTGTGTGATGTTTGACACCCTTTTCCATTTAAAATTTTTGAGCTGCAGTCCACACCCATTTTAGGGTTGAAGTTATGCCATTGGTACTAATCTATTTAAGTGTCCCCCTTTATATTAAAATTGACGTGTTCGAGCGTTTTTTGCAAAATTAATGTTAAGTGGCCAAAAATTGCGCTGATAATTTTCGCTGGGCCACCCTGTATATGTATATACACATGCAGTACGGTTGACCAGTTGTAATCAAAATCTAATGAACTGTTTTTAATATTTTATTTAGCTATTATTTAATATTTCTTTATTTTGATATTTAATTTCATATACAGAGTGTGCAAAGAAACGCAGAACACAGGACTTTAACATGGTTTTAAAAAAATGGAAATAAAAGAAAATATCTATATGACAGAAATCTCATTATAAATCATTTAATATTTTTGTAATATTGGTATATATTTTAAGAAAAAGAATCAAAATTCAACTTAAATGATATTAAAATACAGACAGTAAGAATAAGTTGTCACATAAATATATACTTTCTTTCTTTCCATGGCTGATTTTTAACGAAAATGTTACATTTTACATTTAATAAATCTCGTACTGCAGACGGGCTATTGCATCAATTTTATCTGATTTAGAATATAATTTTGTACACCTTATACTTTTGTAGTTTTATTCTAAATCTGTCAGGAGAGAGAATATCCGTAACTTTTTGAAATCTCTTGTTAAAACCTTGTGTTCCGCGTTTCGTTGCACACACTTTATATGTTTGTTTTGAAAGAAACTAAAACAGTAGCACCTTTTTTATTAAAAAAAAAACTTTATTATCTCATCACTAGAGTTTATTATATATACCCTTAGTTCGATGTATAAAAATTTAGATATCATTATAAAAATACAAAAAATTGAAACCTTGAAACCTTCTATAAAACAATAGTTACACGACCTTTAAACCCAGTGTTGCCACATTCGGGTGTAACAAATTCGGGAGATTGACAATTTGATAGATTATTTTTTACATTATGTTGCCAAATATGTAATTTTTTTTTTTTTAATATTTTTGAAGTTATTTTTGATGCAGGACTTGTAAAAATTACAAAGATTATCATCAATCTTCACCAGAAGTCAAAATTTCTTTCAATTGGAAAATTATAACACATTTTTCTGTATGTCTGTATGTAACAAATCAGATTGTTTCAAGACGATTTCTCTATTTTGTTTTTAATAAAGATTCGGGAATTTACCAAGAAACTTTTACAAGTTGTTGTAATATTATCTAAAGTTCGGGAAGTCCCTTACAAATGTTTGTTCAATTTGTCAATAGGGGAAAAACGGTCAGGAAATAAGGAGTTCATTGATCGATTATAACCAATACCAAAGCTAGTTTGTATTCTGTTTTGACTAAATTTATCACACTGTCTAAAACTAAAAAGAAAGTAAAATAAAATTTTGATTTTATTATAAGTTGTTTTAATAAAATTTCTAATATATATATTTTGTTATATCTCTCGGTACGAGTACGAACAATTTCGAGTGTTGAGTGCACTTGAATTACAAACCAAAAATATACTCGTACGTAATAATTATCTGTAGAAATACTATTATTCGCAGCAGACGAGGAAATCCGATTCTGTATACCATACCCGCATGTAAATCCCACATGACATCCCTGCATCCTGCGCCACTGGCCGCACACTGCGGCAGGCAGCAGTCTGCGGCAGTCTGCAGTGTTTGACGTCACGGAAGATGAAATACTCCGGCAGGTCCGGACCGCGTTCCGGGTTCCACGCTCGCTCCGGGACAGGACAATGCTCTCGCGCCGGAAATTAAAACACCGACTGTCTCGCGCGCCGCAGGATTGAAGGATGAGAAGGGGTTAGGGTTAGGGAAGTCCGAGCTCTAATTTCATCAATTCCTACTTTAAAACGAGTGCTTTCTTATACAAGTGTAGTTAAGGTTTGGTGTAACGGATGTGTAGTTTAACGGTAGAATTAAAATGTCTTGTTTTTTTTAAATGCTTTCAACAAAAATTTGCTGATATTTTCACAACAGGCTATTTTTATGTTTGTTTCTATTATTTAATTATATTTAATTATTTTTAACAAATAGGACATATTTAATAAATTGTTTTACCAAGCAATTTTGACATTACGAAATAACAACGAAGCATTATTTTTTTTTGTTTTATTTTTTGGTATTTAGTTTTCAGTTCATTAGTGCTTATACGAGTATTATTTATATACGTTTTTAATTTCAACTAAAAATAAAAGCACAAATGAATTGATGTGTTTCCTTGAAAAACGAAGTTAATTTTTTGTACTCTTTTATAATAAAATCTGTGGATCTGCTTCACCTAAGCGGTGAATATTGAAAAAAACACTCCCACTTCTGCAGTATTTATTAAAAAATATGATGTATAACTAGATAGAAAATATCTCAAGCAAAACGTATTTTTGTTCTCTCTGAAAAGGTTTAATTTTTTCTTTATTCCTATAAATAAGCTAGGATGTTGTAAATAAATTTTGTTTTTACCTCCCGCCTATCAATATATAGATAAGGGAGGTATTGTTTTTGGTCAGATTTCTCGAGTATGATTTTTCATCATATGAGCACGAATTAGGGCCCCTAGAATACGATTTTGCTATTTTTACCGTGATGTCTGTATGTGTGTGTGTGTGTGTGTGTGCCTGTGTGTGTGTGTGTGTGTGTGTGTGACGATTTTTCGTCCACGATAATTCCAATACGATACATGTAAAAAATATAATATTTGGTATTTAAGAGTTATATTGTAATATGATGAACTGATTCAATTATGACTATAATTGGTTAACCGGGAGTAGTAATTTACTTGAAACTTTAAACCGTTTATCCTAAAAAATACCTCTAAATACCAAATTTTCGCAAATTTCGTTATTATAAATATAAAGATTTTCTAATTTTCTACCGATCTGCATAATTACGTTTATATATATTTACCCTAAATTTGGATTATCTCTTTATATTTTAGCGCAGTTTAATTGAATCGGAGGCCACTTAAATTTTACTATGTACGAGTAGGTACTAAATATCGTTGATTGAAAAATATATAAATAGGCAAGCTTATGAGAAAATTCGTTTTACCTACATAACTGTGTGTCTGGTTGCATTTGGGTTAATATCAGGCGTTTCTGTCAAATATTATAAAAAAGAGCAAACGTCAAATAGTTAATAATACAAATTAGTTCTATTTTCAAATATACCAATGAATTATTGATAGAACCATTTTAATAGATACCAAAAAAATTAGTAAATATGTAAATCATCTTTATTTATCTGATATTTTTGTCTGTTTAATTCCACAAAGTAGTTCATGGAATCATGAACGAGATGGCTCTGTCGAATCTGATTCCAAAACAGCGGTACGCAAAACATACAGGCTTGCCTATCTACATATTTTTCAATCAACGTAAGTATGTAAGTAATTTGATTATATAAATGTATATGCGTGGAATAGATATTATAAACGTATTATTATTAATTGAAAATTACTGTAAACCAAATAGAACATAAGTAATCTAAATATATTTATTTTGCTTTATTTAACTATATCTGTACATTTATTGAAGCATTATAAAAAGTACATAACATAATCGTATAAATAAAATAAATATAACATTTCTGTTGACATAGTTGCATAGAAATAGCCTGGGACGGAATGATTGTTTATGTAGCTACTTGCGTACCCTAAGTAACGACCCCTGTTTAAAGTATTCATAAAACAGGTAAGTTAGGGCGTTAGGGCCCCGACCACCACGTTGTTTATAAATTGTATTTGAATTTGTAAATAATAAGGCCGTGAAAGCAAACCGCCGTATAAATGTATGTTACAGGGCTACTAGAGGTTAGAATAGATTAGAATTGATACCCTATAAACATAAGCGGTAAATTTTATTGGCCGTTACATTTGATGCGCTTCATAGGACGTACATACACACATGAGGGGTGCATATTACTCTCGTTCATTTTTATGGTGAATGATAATACAACTTTCTGCAGTATAATAAAATGTATGATATATTTTAATAACTTTATATTAGCCCCCTACTCTCTGTGTGTTACTTTGAATTAATAAATAATGCAATATATTTTGTCATTATTTTAGGAATTTGAAGGAAACAAGTGATCAAAAATGCTATGTATTTTAAAGTATCATATGCATATACTAGCAATTTTAACATTTTTACGATGATGTCTGTTTAGAGATTGTATATAAATTCTAGTACAATTTTCATATACGAGAAACTTTCAGAAATTTGAATATAATTATATGAGAAATATTAGTTGATTAGATTTTTGGAAGTTCTTCTGGACGTTTTTTTTTTTTAAATTTACTTTGAAGATTACATGATA
The DNA here is from genome assembly GCA_035578165.1 of Stenolophus ochropezus. Lineage (NCBI taxonomy): Eukaryota > Metazoa > Arthropoda > Insecta > Coleoptera > Carabidae > Stenolophus > Stenolophus ochropezus. The sequence goes on along the minus strand of JAQOWZ010000010.1, from coordinate 16,721,134 downwards.
GAAAATTATACATATTATTCTATAAATCGACAAATATTTTTGTTCAATTAAAAGGGTCTTTTTATACGCCTGTAAGTTAATCTTAGACGTGTTTTTTTTTTCAATATAATTCTCGTAGCTCACCAAATAATTGCAGAAATGGAAATCTATTTTTGTCATTTTTCCACTCTTAAATATTTTGAAAACAGGAGTAGATATATCGAGAAAATGTTTTAAAAGGAGATATTGCTTTTCATCATTTTCTACATATTTCTCACGAAATATATTGTAACAGTCGTCAATATATTCAATTATATACCTACTATATATTCAGGGCCGGTTTTTCAATCTCTGGTTAAAGTGCCGGTTAACAGAAAAATATCGCATCGAAATAGTAAATAATGCGTATTTTTGACAACTTACATCAAATTTTCGATGCGATATTTTTCTGTTAACCGATGGTTAAGGTAACCGGCACTTTAACCAGAGATTGAAAAACCGGCCCTAAATTTATTAACAAGAAATCAAATGTTTCCTGCAAAAACTGAAAGCCAACTAAATTATTATTTATATTAAGTTTCTGCCAATAATAACCTGTCCTTTTGAAAAGGCCATTTGGAATAAAAAATGGAGGTGTATAACTAAATTTTATAGCAATTTTATAAACAAAATATCTACATTCTACGGCTAATCGTTTTTGAGTTATGCGAAAAATTCAAAAAACACCAAGAGCAAAGTGCCATTTTGGCAATAAAAAAGGAAGTTGCAGATCTAGATGTTATAGCAGTTCCATATAAAAAATTTAAAAATTTTACGGTTAATCATTTGGAGTTATGCGAGATACATCCGTACAGATGTCAAGTCGAAACTACTCAAAATAGATTCAGAAAGAGGCAAAATGGATATTTCCGTTAAAACTGAAAGACGAAATTTTTGCGATTCTAATACTTCCTTTACTTTGTACAAGGAAGTAAAGAGGGGTACAATAAAATATTATATTATTATAGGTTTGCAATCCGCAACATCCTATTTTAAAAGCATGAAAGCTAACTACTAGCCCAACAGTGTCGGTAAAACAATTAATAAGTAGTTTTACAAAAAAATAACAGTTTCGTTATTCATATTAAAATTATTTGTTATTCCTTTATAATGTGTACATGAAACATTTAATCTCATACATTTGTTGTATGTTGGATGTACAACATACAAATTTTAATTAAAGTCGTATAAAAATGTTTGCAAGATGAAATGCAATTAGTTGAAGTGCTAAAAAGTAAAAATAAATAACGTGTAGAGCTCAACGTTTTAAAATTACATAACTGGAGACTGAAGTAAACGTCCATACATATAAAAAGTTTCAAAAGGCTTAAAGCACTAAAAATAATAAAAAGAAATGAAAACTCCTGCAACATTTCATTCTTTCTCCTTTAAGTTCCGGATTAAAAACCACCGTGCGTGCGGGGAACATTCCAGAAACAACCAACAAACTCAACGATAGGGCGGGCGCATTAGATCGAATTTCCTTCGGAAATAAAACGCTCCGAGTGATCTGCTTGGGGAGGGCTCCGACTGTTCTGGCTGCTCTGACTGCTCCGAGCAACTCCACCTACAATTGAACTACGTATCATTCGCTCATAAATACTGCTTCCGAATGAGCTAACAATCTAACTACTAGATGCTTCCTTCCAGGTATTTCGCCTGGAAAAGTGTTAATAAACATGTGAGAGGGAAATATAGGGAAAGAAGATTTAAACGTGGATTGAGGCAAAATATAAAATATACATTTAAAGATGAAGATAGATGAAAGAGAAGAGCTACCGAAAGATTGTGTGTTTGTCATTATGTAGTATGAAGCGCTTGACAATTTTGTTAAACCAAGTCAACACTGCTACTCTACTATTTGGTTATTTCACTGGCCCGCAACAATTTTACACACTACGTCAACACCGGTAATTTTACTGACTTTTACTTTTATTGGGCTTTTAACAAATTTCTTAAAAAAAATAAAACAAAATATCATCAAAAAAATCAGGAAACAAGTTTTAATACAGAGGATTATTGATTAGCTATCTGAAGAAATGATCAGACAAAAACGAAAAAGAAACTAGTAAAGGAAATGAAAAGGGTGATGAAGATAAATCTGAACAAGAATGAATTTTTATTGATCTATGACGTTTTATATTTAACTGTGTTTTAAAATAAATAAACATTCTTTCTTATTTACTATTTCTTTTTCCTGTTGCATCCGTTGTCAAAACTTGATTATTTTCTGCAACTTCAAAGTATGGTGTACAAGAAAATTAAATGACGCTGAGTTTGGTTTATATTTTTATTACTAATTACATACCACTATGAGTTTTTAAAAAAAATTAAAAGGTGCAATTTTTAAGACTTCAGGCGCCACAATATATCGACTCAGCTAGGTTGTTTTTTTTATGAATTATAATAATATAAGTTCTAAGGAGTAGCAGTTCAGCCGAATTAAATTGTAACTGAATACTCAGTGAAATATTCAGCTTTACTGAATTGTATATCTACTATTTAAAGGCATAATTGCACAGAAAAAAAATAAATTAGAAATAATAGCTAAATCGTAGTAAAATTAACTAAACTAATTCATTGTTTTTCAGCCTTCTAATCTGTTTTGTTAAATACACGAAATTGATTTAGTTAAATTTTCAGAATTTGTGGTAGATCAACTGCCTACAAAATTAGATATTTTATGTACATATAATAGAATAATCTCCAAAATAGTATTAGTTATATTATTTACTAATAGTAAATGGACTAACTATTTGAAATTGAAAAGTTTTCTACTTTTTTATCATATTTTAACTAATTTAATTAGATGTATAATTTATACTATGTAGATAATTTACGTATTTAGTTTATATTTCTTATCTATTTAGAATAGATATTTTAATGATTAATATGTAGATAATTTGTCTCTCGTTTTAAATATTTTTACTACAATATTAGATAAATTGTTTATAATATTTATTAGGAAAATATACATAAATATGTAAATAAAACAATTATTTGTGTTTTCTTAAATAGTTGGTTATATTATAAAAATATACACTGAAACTCAAGTACTATTAACTATTATACAAAAGATGGTTTAATTTTAATGACAAGATAATTATTTATTCGATAGCCTTACAATATTTGTAGAAGGATAAATAACATGTGAGCTTTTAATAAAACTATAAACATTTTTTCTGATATTAGAAACTATGTAGCAGTTTAGTGGCTTTATGAATGTAAATAAGGTACACAACAGAATAAAAGCTTTTTTCTCCAGATATATTTGTTAAATAATAAATAAACTTTTCAATTATCCTATACAAATATTGTACTGAATTTTATTTTAAATATAAAAATGAAAGTTATCAATAGGGACAAAACTATAATAATTATATTTAGGTATATAATTCAATTTCTGTCAACACTTACTTCATCTTCAGTGGGAAATAATTTTAAAATTTGTTGTATTGCGGTTATGTAGTCATCTTTCAATATACCTTTATTAGTACTCACTCAAAAATCAGCAATACAATTTGTAATGTGTTGTCTGTCTTTATAAGTTAAGGTGTTACTGTCCCTGTATTTTTCAATTATGCTTTTTCCTAAAAGCGTACTTTGAAGTAAAGATAATAAATCCTAAAATAAATAGTTACAAATAATAAAATAATAAATAATATAGTCTTAGTACTCACAAAAGTTGGCTCTTTTTCGTTAATATAAGTGTCTTAATTAAATGATGAAATTAATATAGTAATAGATGTTTGATCTATCCAGTTTTGGATGTCGTATATTTTGCTTAAAGTTGCCGTTTCTGTCGAGGCTAACAGCGTAATTAATCCCTATAATGTATAAATGTATCATTTTAAAAATAGTATTTATTGTTATTTAAGTTACTTACTTTTTGTCTTCGCCATTTGAATAGTTTAGACCAAAATTTCATTCGGAGTCCAAATAAATCGTGTGGAATTAATAAGTCAATATCATTAACTGTTCATTCTTTTAGTACTTCGATATCAACTTGTTTAGCTATAAAATTTAGTTTAGGGATATTTTAGGTTATTGGCTTATAGGTATATGCTATGTCGGTCACTAACTTTTGAAATCGGGCACTAAATCTTGCAAATTCCACGATATTAATAAATTTTCGACTGTACTAATCCCCGACTCTACAACAAATTCTTTCGCTAACTCCATTGCTTTCTAAATAGCTATTCATTTACCTTCTTACACAAACCTTTCTTGACACTGTGACTGAATTGTAGTGCGTAATAAAAATGTGCACGGATGAACAATGAGCATAGCTCAATCAAACGAACTAAATAAAAGTTAAATTAACTAACGAATTAGTTAAAATGACTATATTTACAATTCTGGTAATAAAGAACTAAATATGTTATCAAAGTACCTAAATAAGTAGCTAAATTTTCTACTTTATAATATATTATTTATTTTAATCATTAGTTAAATTATCTACCCTTTTAGATAAAAACATCGAAATCAAAATATAGTAAAATTAAATAGAAAACTTTGAAAATTGACTGTTTGAATAGTTAAATTAACTATAAATTTTAAATTTTAATTCAACTATTTCAAAATTGATGAAATTCTAAATTGAAATTATTAAATTTTGCTAAAACTTTCGAAAAATCATCTAAAAAAAATATATCTATTCATAAATAGATAAAATTTCCAATGTTTTTCTTTCTGTGTGGGATTTGTTTTTGCTGAAATTTCAATTTCAAGAAAAAGTAAAAAGTGCCAAACAATATAACTAGGTAAATTCTTTACTCTTACTGTTAAATTTTTTTTAAGTCTTTTATTTAAAATATATTAACTAAAATTTTATAGTGTAACGTAACAAAACAGCGTTGTACTTCACTTATTTCTTGTTACAAAATATTCTATATAAAAACAAAATATTCTCCCGAATACCGAATAGTAAAAACTTGGTTAAATAGACATAATACCGAATAATTATTTGGCTTTAGTTCCATCTCCAATAATAATCAATCCGTATATCATTGATATAAATATATCTTAGTCAAGTAAACATAAACTGGATCCGATATTCCACAAATTAATAATAGTTATTTGTGTATCAAGAGCTAGAGCAATAAAGATACTTTACGCTAGAGATGCACACATAATTTTTTCTACGACTTTACTAACGAAATAAAAATTCAATTCAATCTTAATCAATTTCCTATTTTGTGTTGCTGTAACCATGACGATATGAGTAAATAAATAATCTAAGCGAGCAAATTAAGTACTTTACCGCTCGTTGCTGATGGAGACGCGCGGTAAAGTATTTATTTGCTCGTTCCTCAGTAATCATTGACATTACGATGACAAAAGAGAGCATAAATATCAACTTTTCATGATGGTCGTAGAAAAAAATAATTATATACAATATCAGATTAGATATATGTTTTAAAGACAAGAAATAATTTTTATAATATAATTTAAAACACAGTATTTCTCTTCTTGAAAAAAGTGCAAGTGGGGTCGAAACCGATTGGAGTTGTACTAAATTTACACCTCAATCGAATGAATTCCAGAAAAACATTGTCATTATGCTTTCCAAAATCTTTTTCACAGTAATGGTTATATCAATACCCCTCTGCCTGGGGTGCGTCTGCGAGTATGAAATGTGATTGCTGTTTCTCTTAGTTAGCGTATGAGCAAATCGATGGACGGAAACCGCCCGAATGGCCCGGCCATTTCCGCTTCCGCGCGAAAACAGAAATACCAGTGCGTTTTAAAATGACCGAGATTGGTTTATGTAAATGTGGAAATGTGCGCGGGAAAGATAATAGTTTTTGGATTATACGAGGATATGAAATACTGGTTTACTTGCTGGAAATTTATTCAATTTAGTTGTATTTCAAACAAGTAAAGAGTTTTGCCATATTTCAATGTTTGTTCCTGCTAAACAAACACAGTCACTTTATGGAAACGAATAAATGAATAAATTGGAAAGATGCCACTAAATAACAAGTAGTGCAGGTATAAATGGTCTCTTCAAAGTCAGATTCATATCAAAGCGAACTGCATCGAAGATCAAATGCAAGTTCCCATAGGAAAATTTTAACGTGTGTCTAAAGACTTACAATATAATTTGAATATTATATATTATACTCATTTGATTATGAGATAATTCCAATTTTATCCCCATTTATAAAATTGGGAGTATTGAAGGTAATTAATGTTACACTTCCTACGTGAGGGTTTAATGAACAAATATACCTATTTTCATAATGTGAGATGAAATTCTAAAATCTCTAGTTCAATTCCTATGAAATTATGAAATTATGTATTTAATAATTGAATATTTACTTGAAGTTCGGAATAGTTACTAACAGAAAAAATATTTTTAAATTGATATACTTTATTACTATATAATTACGAAAAATAAGTATACATATTTATACTTTTTTTGAAATTTTCTAAAGGCAATTCAAATAGCTTCAGTTAAAACTAATTAAATTTTTGAATTTAATTGTTTTAACTATCCTTTCTAGGATACGCAGTTTTAAGAAAGTACACATTTTACAAAATTTAACAAATTAAATAAAAATTAAACTTCTTGTTCCTCAAATTGATAAATGAATGTAAATAGATTTTAGATTCAGTACAATTTTACTTTTTTCACTTCTAGCTTAAACACTTTTCATTATTTACTTTTACTTGACATGAAAAATTGTTTTTCATTACATCTACCCTGGTTACCTAGGACAACAATAATTTATTATTGACCTGGGTTAATAATGTAAATTGTCATTTTTCAAAGAAACTGAGGCCTCCAAATGTAATGACAATATATAAAACAATATCCAGTTTCAGTATAAAAATCTTTGTACGATTTAATTGCTGTTAGTGAAAAAATAATATATCATGGTTGAGATGACTATTATTATTGCCCTAGCGTCAAGATTGTATTTCGAAGCAATATAATACATATATACAATTAATTTAATTTTCATTTAATTTAAAAGAAATTTATATATCGAAACACATTATTTTTATTTACTAATATTCCGATCTGAATACAAAAACATTCAAAAAATTCGTTAGAAAATATCTGGTTACCCTTTGCCACATTGTATAAATGTTCTTTTATTTTTAACAATCTACTTCAAAGCAAAGCCCGCAATTTTAAGGTTGTCTAGCAATTTTTTGAGTCAAATGGCGAAGTTTGCGGTAAGAGGTACTCTAGTAAGTGATAACTACAATGAAATATCCCTAAGTAAATCGAGCTCTTGCTCATTTCACATCAGTTATTTTCTATTTCCCTCTCACTTTATTATAGCTCTAGTGATAAATTTAAAATTTAATCTGTTTATCAAATAACATCAAGTACTAAGGTAGAAAATCAAGTCAAGTCAAGTAGGGAATGTATGAAAAGCATAATTATCAAGTCAAGTCAAAAACGTCAAGCTACTTGACTTGATGCATCCCTATTTGTTTAAGTTAATTAGAAAAACTACTTGAATTTTATTCGTTCTACTCGTCTCTTCTTTACTTAATAAATAATAATAATAATAATATTAATTAGGCATTTAATTTAATAGAAGAAAAATTAATATAAATATTTTTTTTTGAAAAATGTAGAAAATGAACTTGTTTTTCATAAACTCGTGTGTTAAGCGGTAGAAAATAAGCAAATAAGTTGCTGGTTATTTATAGACAGTGAACTGAAAAATGAATGAAGTACAAAATGTAGGAATAAATAATTAATTTGGTGCTAATTTATTCGTTACAGTTCAATTTACTTTGTTTTGCTAGTTTGACATTTCAGCGCAAGTTATAATGCATGCTGAACGCTAAGTAAACAACCCTCTTTACGGAATAGTTAATGAATGCACTTGACGTCAAGATTAATCAAATACAAATCCTGTATCATTTTTCAATTATTTTTTAAATAAACTCATGTCTGTCAACTAAAAACTAAGTATATTTAGAATATTTATTTTTACATAACGCTGTTTTCCCATTGAATGCATTATTGCCATCTATTGCTGTTAAAACAAAAAATTCAGGAATCTAATTTTAGCCATTCATCTCATGTATAAATGAATCATTTGATAATGGTGCTATAGCTTCAGGCGCTTTAAGACTTTTTGATATATTGGATATAGTTTATTTAAGAATAAAGTTTTATTTAAGTGGTACCTTCAAAAAGAAATGCATTAAGTAGTATTTCAATTCTAGGACATAATTAAAACAAAATAATTATATTATATTAAAAGAGGAAGAATATATTTAATATAATAATTTTGTGTTAATAATTACAGTATATTTAATTCACGTTGATAGAACTTTGATTTAAATTGTGTAACTTAGTTGTGCTTAGAACTAAGTTCTCATAATCCATGGCCTTCTAGTTAAAATCTACTATAAGCTATAGGACTTTACTAAACATTATTAGCTAACAACATCCAAATAAAAAAGATTTTACAATTTATATTATACTGCTACAACACACATAAATTTTTTTATCCCTATGTGTTTTTCCCTTTTACTTATATACTTAAGTATTTATGAGTATATGATGTACGTACTTAAATCATCATTTGGTATCTTCTGACAAAATTACGTACTCTTCCGCGGCTTATCCTGACCAGAACTGTTATTGCAGGATAAGTGAGTTATTGTAATTGAAGTAAAACGTGCCGATCAACAAAAATCTCTCTCTTATATCTCCCTCTCCGAAACTAATAACCCAGCGAGGGTAATAGCAATAAATACAGCAAAAATATATTTTTATGTATGAGGTAATAAAAAGGCGAGAGATCAAATACTGACCGTTAGATATCCTGTATTATGCAGGTGGGATTAAGCTGAGCTTTGAAGTACAGTCAACGCAAATCCCTTTGAAAATTTTCATTTGTATACGCAGTTTTTTTTTTACTTGCTGTATATTTTCAACATTAATATTAATGAACAAAACACAAACACACCTTCGTATATTATCAAAATAAATATTAATAAATAATATGCATTGAAAATCTTTTATAATTCGAATTTTCTAATTTTCCAATTATATTTTTTATGGCATTATATCTTCAATAAGAGTAACCCAAGAAAAAAAGTATGTTGGTATTTTTATATTTAATGAAGTTTATATATTATTTATGGCAGTTAAATGTATCAATAAAAATAATATAGGTAAACTTTTTAAATGTTTATATACATAAAAATGTATTAACACATTTTTTAAAAAAATACAGCTTTAGTTCATGTAGATAGATAGTTAATGATTTAATAAAAAAATATTTTTGTTTCAGATTTCTACCTGCAAGGAACTATAATTTCAAGCCCTTCGAACATAATATTTAGTGATTTTAAGAATCAAATTCCTGGACTCAATAAAACTTCAGTGCGCCATCAATATTTCAATTAATTCAATAGATATAAGTTATTAAGTGGTATAGTTTAAATAAATATATGTACCGAGTGACTCATTTTAAAAAATCCACATGAATACTTTGAGAAATATACATCGTATGAAAAAATGTCCCGAACAAAAGTTTGGTGATTATGTGGGAGTCATCCGATATTGTCAAATTTTCTTCAGTTCCACTTCTTAATGGTTGGGAAAGGGTAGTAACAATGAATTTTTAAATTGAAACTTTTACTTTTTATTGCAAATTCCGATTTGGCAGATAGCGCTATATTTTTCGGTAAAAATGGTATGATTTCAATATCTTTCTTAATGGATAGTACAAATTAAGAATTTGTCAAAGCATTTTTATGTGCTACCTACTTAAATATATATCTATCGGAGGCGTCAAGACGTCAAGAGCGTCGCTAGCCAATGAACTAGGGAGGGGCAAGATGATAGATAGAGGAAATGAATTGTGGATAAAACAAATACAATTTTTAAAGTTTTGTTTTTTTACTGAAAGAAAAAATCTTAATTAAAACATAATCTTGCGTTTTTTGTGATTTTTTACTACTACATTATTAAAAACTTCTAGATTATCAATTTTTCGAGTCTCTAGAGGGGGGCAGCTGCCCCTCCCTGCCCCCCCTTTGGCGACGCCCTTGGGAGGCGTAGTTGTAAAAAATGCGTGAAGTATATTTTGAAATTTTGATAAGTGCCTTATAATTTAAAATGTGTTCGGTACCAAATTCCTGATTAATTATTAATTTAATTCAAAGATAATAAATCGCTAAGAATTTTGTCAAGAAACAACCAACAGTTTGCAAACCCAAACAATCGTTCCCCCTCCATTATTCTCCTAAACCAACCAGCCACTCTGCACTGACCACCCCTGTTAATCCTGCACCTACCATCTTCCATTAGCCCCCCTGCAGACAGGGCAGGAGCAGACAGCAGGAGCAGGAGCAGGAGCAGGAGCAGACAGCAGGGAGGGCGCGACGACTGCACGCAGACCGCGTCGCGACGCGACCTGCTTGCTGCTGCCGACGTCTGATTGACCTGTGCAGCCGCGGCTGCCGTGGCGGTCGCCATGGCAACGCCGCTGCAACGCTCTGTACCCGCAGGAGGCCCGCTGCACCTGCAGCAGGAACATGCCAACGTGGGGAAACGGAAACTAACTAATGAATATGGTATGTTTGGCATGCAAAAACATTATAAAGTGCAAATTCTACAAGTACTAGTTTGTCAAATATTATGTTTGTAATTCATAGTGGCAAAATATTACTACCAGAACTATACTCCGTTTTTTAACTATAGACAGCACTAGACGAAGTCACATTTACACCACAGCGTTAATTAAATACTAGTAGTTCTGAAAACAACTGGTTTTAATCGTGAAATATCACAAAAAGAGAAATGAAACAAGAAACACGTGCAAATTCAGCAAGTGATTTGACAACTACTGAGAGTTTGACGTTTCAATTACGTTTGAGAAGATTAACTTGAAATTTTGTCTGATTAAATGTGGCTTCATGAAATGGCGCAGTAGCCAATCACAGGCTTTAATTTTCTCACTAGAATTTCTAGTTACTGTCTATAGTTTAAAAACAGATTATAGAGTCTAGCAAGATACAGGAGTAATATGGAAACCACAATCAAATAGAATTTTAGAATAATTGCACACCTAGTTTCCACTTTATGAATAGGGAAGAGTTATCAATCGTAGGAAACCATAGTGAAATGTTTACTTAAAACTATAGAAAAAAATCTAATGTTAATACCACATAACAATAAATTGCCAACTTGGGGGAAACTTCAATTACAACTAATGAATATGGTAAATGTTTGGCATGATGCAAAAACATAATAAAGTGCATGTTATTGTTGCACATCTGCTATAGATGACACATATTCTACAAGTACTAGTTTGGCAAATATTATGTTTGTAATTCATAGTGGCAAAATATTACTACAAGAAACAGAATCTAGCAAGATACGAGGAGTGATATGGAAAGCACAATCAAATATAATTTTAGAATAATTGCATCTCTAGCACAGAATAGTTATACACAGAAGCAACACTCCGTGTCGGTACCTTTCATGTTCCCCTTTTCAGTTCTATGATCTTGAAACATTGTGTAGACCTTTAAATTTGTGCTCTTCCCCTATCTCTCTCTAAGATGTGAGGAAACTTTCCGATTATAAACAATGAGCCCTTTAAATTTGTGCACATTCCCCATCTCTCTCTAATTTTCGTTTCTCTGTCTTACTGTCGCTTCTGTATAAACCTATTCTGTGTCCCTAGTTTCTAGGAATGACGAAACCTGAAAATTTTGGTACCCGGGTACCTGACATGAATACCCGGGTAGAACCGGATACTCGATAATTACCCGTTACCCGATAATTACCCGATACCCGATAATAACCTGATACCCGATAATTACCTGATATCCTTAAAATATCCATTATTCTTCCACTTTCATCTTTTTAATATAAATTTTTGTTATTTGCATATAAATTTATTAAATGAAGAAAAAAATAGTATTTTCTGGTATGGAAATAAAAAAAAAACATTGTTATTTTACATAACATTACGAGTATGTCAGCTGTATAAAACTTATTAAGGAAGTATATTTGATTTAATTATTTAGGAATATCTCATATTTCTCGCAAATATCAGCATGGATGATGTATCTGCACTCAGTCTTGATCTTCGTGTGGTTACAATGTTTCCGGCAGCTGAAAACTGTCTTTAACTGGCAACAACAGATTTTAGGTAGATTTCGGGTAACGGGTAATAAACAGGTAACGGGTAATAAACGGGGAACGGGTACATTTCGGGTAATCGGGTACTATTTTTGATACCCGGGTAAATTATTATCAAGTAGGTTCCGGGTACCCGGGTACCCATCGTCATTCCTACTAGTTTCCACATTATGAATAGAGAGTTATCAATCGTAGAAACAATAACTAAATATTTACTTAAAAACTATAGAAAAAATCTGATGTGAACACCTCATAACTGACTTGTACAATAAATTATACTCTTCATTTTAACTTATTTCATTTGTAAATGAGATCATTCTACGACTGACATGGAATATATACGTATTTTTTTTTATTTCAAGTATCAAAATGAAATAAAACATTGTATGTATAATGTATTATGTGCATAATCAAGATTATGGCCCTTAGGAAATTTAAACATTCCCTCGTGCTATAATCTTTTGACATAAATAACTATTAAATGAAGTGCAACAAAAAATGTGTACAATTTAATAGGCATACAATGAAGTCAAGTAGTGTTCACATTATATTTAATTTTGAAATTTTTCTGTCTTGAATCAATATGTAAAAAATTAAAACGAACAAACGTTTAAATTCAAATACTTCTTTTTCCCAGTGTACGATTTTTTTTTGTTTCATTGTGTTTTTCTTTTGCAAAATATCATGCTTCACTAATGAAACAAACTGTAGAATATATCGTCATACGAAAACCAAGGTAGTTTATTTTGTTTTGTTCTCCTTCCACAAATACAAGAACCATACATTATTAACGAACTGGAGAAATATGGAGATATTGTAAGTTTTTAAATGTACACGTTCTTACTTAATTTAATACAATTAATAGTTTCTTGCAATCTGAAAAGGGACGTAGAAAATCAGTAGACTCGGCATTAATTAACAACAAACAGCTGGATAGTGTAAAACTGTTGTGGCGTAGTAGTGCTGATCCCGCTCATCGCAGGATAATGCGCCTTTGACTGCGGCGCCATCTCGCCAGCGGCGTGTGTACCGCTCGCGCTATTATTTGCCGTGATTAGTGCACCGCTACATGCCCGCTTCTCCACGCCGCCTGTGATGTGGTTGCGAGGATGTGTAAGCTCAGGCACAAATGGATGAGTTTTAATTAAAAATACTCCTCTCTCACAGGAATTTTACAACTTTCAGACGCTTGCAGGGGCTTCCAAGGGGAAGTTTTGATTTAATAAAGGGGGATTTTGTCTGTTTCAGTTTCAATGCACGGAAAAGTACCCAGCAAACTTCCGTCATGTATTTATACAACGACGACATTTGTAAATTGTTCATGTTGGAATGTCGTCATTTTTTACTATTTTAAAAAAAAATCTGGTGTGTCCAACATACCTCCCGCCACTGTAGTAATATATTCAATATAAGTTTTTCAATATATCTACTTTGTAGTTTTTAAATTGGTTTGTTATTGAAGTTCAGAATATTTTTAATTCATTTCATACCTAAAATTTCCTTCATAAATTTTCTATGACCAATATGACAGCTATTTTTGACGTTACTAAAACCGGAACTGAACTTACTTTGATTCACGCATGCAAATACATTCCTAATATATGTATTTCTTCCATCTTTTTAAATTACTTCATTTTTACTTATTTTATCTTTTCCACTTACTTACATCAAATTTGACATCTATGTCAAATTTTGTGAACATATGAATAACTCATCTGTTTTATCGAAATTCCTTAGCCTAAATGATATGTAAAATTATTATAATTTATATATTTTTTTTCAATATAGCTAGAAGTTATATATAAACATAATTATGCAGATCGGTAGAAAATTAAAAAATCTTTGTATTTATAATAACGAAATTTGCGAAAATATGGTATTTAGAGGTATTTTTTAGGAAAAACGGTTTAAAGCTTCAAGTAAAGTACTACTTCCGGTTAACCAATTGTAGTCAAAATCTAATCAGTTCATTATATTAGAATAGAACTCTTAAATACCAAATATTATATTTTTTACATGTATCGTATTGGAGTTATCGTGGAAGAAAAATCGTCACAGACACACACACACAGACACACACACGTACATACAGACATCACGCTAAAAATAATAAAATCGTATTCTAGAGACTCTAATTCGTACTCATATGTTGAAAACCCACACTCGAGAAATTTGACCAAAAACAATACCTCCCTTATCTATATATTGATAGGCGGGAGGTAAAAAACATATGTTATGTATTCTGATTTTTCTTTACAACTTTCTTGATCTCCTTGCATGAACTACAAGTAAAATTATATAAAAATATATCGACAAGACAGCGACTATTAATTACAAGACAATCCTATGGGTGAAATGGGGATAAAAATTGCATATATTTTTATATATAACAAATATTATGTACCTAAAAATTAAGTTCAATTGAAAATGGGACTTCAGAACATACCAAAATTAATAACTTTTTTTTTTAAATTTATACGCGAATTTTAATCAAGATTCACTCAATACATATACATTTCATACGCTTTAGATATTACAATCAAACAAATCATAGAAAAATAAAAAATGCATCATGTCAAGGTTTGAGGTTAAAATAAATTATTAAAATAAAACAAAGGAATCCAATACGTAAAATATGGATTCCTATACCTACATAAATATTATTTTTAATATTATTTGGAAACATAAACACATATATCTGTAGATTTTTATTTTATTTTTCATACTATTTCTTTATAATTTTTATAATAAAAGTTTTATGTACCTATTTATTTCTAAAGTAATTATAACAATTAGATTTTTTTGACCATTATAAATCAAAATCATTAATACTTATAGGTTAGTGCTCTGCAATAATTATTCAGTTACAGTTTATAAATCTTTGAATTTAATAGATAATCAGATAACAACGTTGCACTTTAGACATAACTATATAAACAATTATCTTAACAGTTTATAAACGACTGTACTTTTAAGGTAGCAAAAATATCAAAAATATGTAGTTATTTTAACTCATTGAACGATATTTTGGTCTGGCGTAATGTAGTCTGGTAGTGATTGTTAGCTTTAAGATCTGTATAAAAAGTTCTAAAGCTAAAGCTAATGAATTTCGAATGAAATATTAAGTAGCGCGATGTAAACCAGTGCGTAAAGATATATTTAACAATGGGAGTATCACTAATTATATATTACACAAGCGGTTCAAATGGAGAGATTAACGAGCAATAAGTATGCCCTAACAATTTTTAAAAATGAAGGCAGAAGTTTGAAATCCTATTAATCGCATATGAAGTCTTTAATGGAATAAAAAATTTAAATAAATAGAAAATGACAGGGACAACTGGCAGTGAATCTATACAGTCTTTAATGGTCTGTATCCAAGTAAACAAACCATTATCCAACACCGTGTAATTTTAGCACTATAATTATGGTATTTTTAGATAAATAAAGTAGGTCGTAAGTGGGTTAGAAATTATAACTAACTTTGTTAGTTCGTATCTTCGTAACTGTGTTATAAAAGCTTCTCACATAATTTTTTATTAAATGTCATTCAAAATGTCAAATGTCAAAAAATAGTTATTTTTTATACAAGACGATAAAATAATATTTTATCGACAAGCGGAAAGTGTTAATTCACGAGCGATATAATCGCGAGTGAATTATTTTTCGCGAGTCGATAATTTAATTTTATCGTCGTGTATAAAATTCTATTTTTTTCTATAGCAGGTTTTGAAGAGAAAAGAATTAGAAAAATTAAATTATTATTTAAGAACAATTTTAAAATGTCAGTAGTGTGCGTTGTTATGGAAATGTACTTCTAATAAACAAAAGTTAAAGTACTTTATCTACCCTTGCTGTTAAAGTGTTACTTTATCTACCCTTGCGGTTAAAGTGCTACTTTATCCAATATTTTGAGTTGATAAAATTGCACTTTAACATCTGCTATAGAAAAAAAAAATTATGTCTATGATTAAAATGTGTTGGATAAAATGTTGTATGGCACATGTGTATTCATTACTTAAATCACGTGAGGCCTACCGAACACTTGAGCTCAATATAACTATTATAAGGCAAAATTGAATAAAAATATATAAATTCAGTTTATTACATAATTTATATTAAATTTTTAGACAAAAAATTGTTATTCGTGAATGTCTCCCCAAGTATATAATTTGAAACATGAATATTGGATGTCGGCGTCGTGTAGACAGGAAGAAAAGGAGCAGGAAATTCCAATAAGGCTGGAATATTGAGTTTATGATGTAAATTGTAGTGTATTTAATGGAAATAAGTCATGAGATCAATAGCATTTAAAGATGTTAGATAAATCCGCCCTCCTGTTTAAAGATTGCAGACTGTCAGCAATAAAGAGAATAAATACCCCGACAATAAAAGATTTACGGGCTGGATAAAAGGAAAAGAAATAAATGGAAACAAAAGTGAGTGCACGGTGCGTGGCAGTGATGCGGGATGTCACCGTATTGACATAACTTGGGGAATGTTTGGCAAGTTGATGAAGAAGGAATAGTTTGGAAGTCGGGGAGGAATCATTGATTCAGCTAAAATTAGTGTGACTAGACGCCGGCATGGACATGGGGCGTACCGGCAGCGGCAGGGCTGTTGCCCCGGAGACGCCGGGAGGGGGAGCGTTGCCGGGCGGCGCCGCGCGTCAACTGTTCCACGGCTCACTCTGACCAACACGGATTACCCGACCCAGGTGCAAAAACTCACCGCAAAAACCTACCAACAATAACACTACATGCTAAACACAAAAAATATATTTTCAGCAGTGCAATAGACACTTGATTCATGATATAACTGTACAAAGTTTCTCACTTAGTCTGCGAGAAACGAGCCGAGATAAAACGGAGGGTGTCCCGTCTCGTTTCGAATTTATCTCGTTTTGTCGTTTTAATACAAAATTTAAATATTTAAAAGGACATTATACTCGTATACATATATCAACTCGTCATGATAACCAATTATAGATATATGACTTAATTAATGAAACAATCATAATGGGGAATATGAACATATTTTTTTTCTTCCATTTTATGATTCTGCA
This sequence comes from Stenolophus ochropezus, assembly GCA_035578165.1. NCBI lineage: Eukaryota > Metazoa > Arthropoda > Insecta > Coleoptera > Carabidae > Stenolophus > Stenolophus ochropezus. Next base: position 16,703,912 of record JAQOWZ010000010.1, on the reverse strand, counting down.
CAAAAAATAAAAATTCCCCGTTTTTTTTTTAAATCACTTAATTGTTGATAATTCCGGAGAAAATCAGTAATAAAGTTTTGGAGAGGGTATATATGTGACGTCACGTGGGAGACATATAGAATTTGAATTCATTCGACAAAAATCATCTATCATAGAATAATGGCAGGTTATACAAGTTCCATTTTTAAAACTATGTATGTAAACGTTAAACAGTCTTCAAAAATTTGACATTGACATAAAGCAAAAAAAAATAGGTTGTCTTTATTCTCAGTTTTAGCATTGTGGATTGCTCTCTCATTCATCTACGTGACGTCAGAGATATGGTGCCATTACATAAAATTGAATTTCAAATACTAATTTCAGTGAATTTACTAGGTCTAGGTAGAAGTAAATGTGTAGCATCTCAACTAACTAATATATTTATATTACCATTGTTCATTTGATAAGTTTTCCTTATAACAACAGGAAAACAAATATTCATTCCTCTTGTAAATATCAAAATTTATAAATATATTTTACATTTTTACAATTTAAATTTTTCTAATTATTGTTACAATATGTAACGGCTGATCCCACTACAGAAGCAAATCAATCTACTAAATGTGTATTCTTAGTTCTTATTCGTCATGTATAAGATGTTCTAACGTTTTTATTGTAGTTTCTATGTTATTAAATTGTTCTTCTTCTAAGAAAATGGGTAATTATACTGACCCATACGATTATGATGATAATGATTATGTATAATTTATTAAAATGTAGTCTAGTCAAATAAGTTACACTTTTGCACAGATCTTTATTTTGACATTCCAAAGAAAGACTGAAAATTCGGCAATAAGATCGCGATAGCAAATCAAAATATCACAGGACAAAGGTCACTAAAATCGGTTTTGGCAATAACTCGTTTCCTGTACATCACACGTTGTTAGAATTTATTATAAAACCTGTAGAGCATAGAATTCTCTACAAGTTTTGTTATATGCTTTTCTTTCGTGTGATCAACTGTTTTCGAGATATAGTGCTTTCAAGACTCCTGTTCTTCGTCCTCATTTTCTTCTTCTGGATGCCTAAGTTCAACTTCTGCATCACTGCTGTCGTCGTCTTCTTCTGTCATAATTGACTCTAACAGATAGGCTGAAATTCGCATGCTTCAATAAAATTAAGTAATTTTGATTAAGCTTTTAGGCATGCTTGGCCGTGATAGAGATCAGTGCTGAAGGCAACAATGTTGTTGTCGGTCTTATTTGACTGGACAAATACAACGTATCATGGAATAAATTTCTGAAAATCAGTAAATTTTGAAAGACTTTTTTTTAACTCCAACCGGCTTCGATACCAAATGGAAAGTATATAGCCTTTTAAAATTAACAGAATTTCAGAAATTTAGTGCCCATTCGCCGACCAATCAAGAAAATCTTCTTATCACTGTATATTTCATCTCGTCTCGAGCCTATTTCGACAATATTTATATTGTTTCGAAAATTGAGACGAGATAAACGATAGATGAGACGAAACCAGACGAACAATTAGTCTAGTCTCGTAATTACATTAGTTCCAAAAGAAACACAGAATTTAAATTGTGCATCTTTTTTTTCTAATAATTTGGCAACATCCTGTTTTCTGATATTTTGTAGCAAAAAAATAAGTATGGATAGGAAGAGCGAGTGATAATTATTAAAAATTATTACAAGCACGGAAAATACTCGTATTTCGTTAAGACTGGGAGCAAATTACGTATCATTTTCGGTGGGAGAAACGCACCAAATGAAACAATTGTGAAAAGACTAATTACAAAATTTGACGACACAAATTTAATTATAGACAACGGAAAAACACGCCGATCAGCTGAAAATGATGTCGCTGAAAGCGACAGGATGGGAGTACATCCAGAAACACCGTCGACCACTGCACTTGAATATTTCCGGAAGCACCAGGCAACGGATTTCAACAAAAGAACTGTATCTGAAGTCATTTACGATCCAGCTAAGCCAAGCTTAGATGGCCATCTATAAGTAATAAATAAAATATATTTTTCTCTTAATTTAAGTCCTACCTTATTTATTTCTATTCATATGCAATTTTTTATATTTCTTTAATGGCCGGTTGCACCGTTGTTACTTAAATTTTCCTTAACAGACAATATCACATCGGAATAAAATGTCAAATGAACTATTTAACATTGCTGTCAAAATTTCGATTATTTTTTTTTGTTTAAGTATCGCTCAAAATTTAAGCTTTTTTAGTGCAACTGGACTACTGGACATTAGACTTCATTTACATTATGTGTTTATTTACATTTTAAATACATTGAAGAGACACCTATAAACATCTAGGCCTACGTGGGATTCGATGGCACGACATTAGATTCAAACATTGAAGGTCTCTTTAAGCGTTGCCTGAACATGTTTAGCTACTGATGCAGCCATGTAAAGTGCAAATTTTATTATCGTACAAGATTTATAAAATGCGCTACTGGGATAAAATAACAGTACATTACGTAACAAATCTAATAAACGTTCCTTCCGTTAGGTTTTTATAAAAATGGCGAATCTAAACCAGGCATGTTCATGTGCAACATATATGATTTTATTCGGCACACGAAACATTTTCAAATTTCATTAAAACCGATCCCCGAAAACCTAATAAGATATTTTATCCTGCATTGAATACAGTTTTTTTTATTTTTATGCTAATCATAATATAACCAGCGAGACTCACCGCAGATGTGTCATCGTGGCTGACCTATCTAAAGGTCAAATGTGATAGGAGCGACGCCGCTATTCTTCGGGAATTTTAAAAAAACTTGAAGGCTCTGGAATGTTCTAGAGATTAATTGGCGGCAGGTTTATAACAGTCGTATCGGGCAGAGCAGGAAAGTCAGTATCAGTCACGGTATGCAGAGAGTTACTGAAAGAAGTCAGTCTTGGTCAGGTCTTGTCAGCGTCATATAAAGTAAAAATTATTATATTGTGGAAATAAATATAAATAGTTCGTAACATAAATGTCTTGTAAATAAATATTGCATAGTATTAAATTTACACTTCACCTAAGTATATTAACGTTACTATAATTAGTATATCAGAATAATCACCGCTAGATTAATATTTTAAGGGGCCCTAAGCTTGTCCAAACTATGGATCCCCCTAATAATAATAATAATATTGAAATAATAAAAAAATAATGGAAATAAAATAAAACATTTTAAATTAATAATAATAAAATAATATAAGCAATCGAACATATAAGACAATTAAAACAATAATTTTCGTCTACACCTTTGACAATTTTTTTACTATTTATTAAAACTTTTTATATTAATTTTAATTTATTAGTTTTTTAGTAATTTAAAAAATATTTTCAAAATTATTTAAAAATAATTTTCTGAATACTTATTGATGAACAAAATATAAAATTAAGGCGTACCTAATTACTGGGAGCCCTAAGTACATGCTTCGTCTGCTTATACATTAATCTACTGCTGAGGATAATGTCGGTTAAATTATATAGGCAGATTTCTACTGTTTTTGGTCTATTTAAGATGAGTATTATTGAATGATTTTATATAATAAAAACCAAATATTTGTAAGTAATATGAAACTACGTTAATATCCGTTTATAACTATATAGGTTATTGCGACAAACTGGTTATAACTTCGAAATTGTGATCACTTGTTTGAAAGTCCACATACAGTAACGATATGTATTTTTCTTTTAGTATATTTAACAAAAAAATCACATAGTAGTCCAAAAATTTTCAGCGTTATAAAATGAAAATAGTATACTAGTAAAGTCATTTTACCGACAAAGTTAAAGAGATTTTGTAGTTCTTGATAGTATTACCACATGGTAACATTACCCACACGCTTTTTCCCCCAAATTTTCGTAAATCAAAGATATTAAATAACAATTGCAGAACAAGTGATTTAAATAACTGATTTTTTGTAATATTACTTTAATTATTGCCTTATTATCTAAAATCTAAATGGTACATGTGCATTTATTTTATATGTAAATGAGGGATGAGGCTACTTATAAATGTAAACCAATAACAGAACAATGATCCTAATTCAAAAACGAAACCTGACAAAATTCATGAACAAAATATAAACACAAAAAATTCAATAATCACTCGAGGCGAGACGAAAGCAACACAAATACATAATTCAAAAGAGAGAATTGGATTACTTGAAATATGCAAGACAAAATCAATATCTTATTCTTGAAGGCGTGCATCGTGGAGTGACACCAACTGTGCCTTGGAGCAACTGCTTGGATGCAATATTATGCAGTAGATTTACAAGTTATCCCTCTTCATTAAATAAGCCTTCTCAAGAGCTAAATAATTATGAATTATAGCGAATCTTCATTACCGAAGTTCGCAACGATTCCATTCGCTCGCGGACAGTGCGAAATGATGAGATTACTTAGTGGAAAGTTTTTACAAAATTCTCCAGTGCGGATATCGAATTTGGAAGTTGAGAACGTCTGGAATACGACCGGAGTGAAGATTGGCGCACCACTGCGCTCTGCCAGCCAACTTCACATTCGATTCCGAATCGTTTAGTAATTTAGTTTTCAAATCTCTTTCCAACTTTGACTATTCGTTTCAATGAATTTCAGAGGATGTTTTGTGTATTACAGTCTCTTATTCCAAACATTATTTCAAAGTACCTACCTATGTAAGTCTTTATTCTTTATTGTTCTGTTGCCAGGAAATTTTCTAGTTTTTATTATTTTCAGTTGCTTGTACAAAGCTTTCAGATAGATAAAGAAATTTTGATAATTTATTTTGGAAAATTTGAAACAAAAAAAATACGATAATGCAACGTTTTATTTATTTAAGTGAAGTGTAGGAAATAATTGAAACACCAATATTTATATAACAAAGTTTAATTAACGGAATATGAATAAAAAAAGAAAATACAAATAAGTAACACTGTGAATAAACAAATATAAACACTAATTTCAGAATAACAATTATTTATAAAAACTGAAACAGTGAGATTATTTATTTAAACATTTAACACAACGCACTATTTATTTGCACGTTATTTATTTCCATCAACTATTTATGTTCATTACGCGTTTAAGATCAGACTGTCCTCGCGGTCTTTTCTGCTGAGGCTTAAACAGAGCAATTAAATTCTAGAATATTCTCGTATCTTCGACGCATCGGTACAAGGGCAGCGAATGAGGCTTGACATGTCTGCTAACGACCGTCGCCCGCGACGTGACTTTGGGATCATTGCAATAATAAAAAGAATAGTGCAAGATCCTCAATCAAGAAATTTCCATTACATTAATAATTATTTAAGCTATAAGGAATATAAGTACATTATAATATAATAAAATAATATAATATTTGCAATCTACAGTTGTCATGCGACTTGATCAGTGATACTTTCAGAAAATTTGCTCCGGGGGAGCATTTCATAAGACCGGGAGAGCAAAAGTAAATTAATTTAAAACTATGAAAACAGTACAACTTTTAATTTTAATTAAATTTTGCATTATACACCAGTGATAGTGAATCTATGGCTACGATACGCAAATCAAAGGTGACACACCAAGACATTTTGCGTGAGACGTATCGTTTACGGAATGTCTTCACTTTTTCTTTTAAATCCTTTTGTGACGTTGAATTTTTGTCGATAATAATATTATGAAACCGTCTAACTACAAAGATAAATTGAAAATGAAATACCAATTTTCAACTGAAGATTTAGAAAAATGGATTTCGCAACAAAAAGATCACTAATGAAATAATTATTTGTCTTCGCTTTATTAATAAATAAATACATCAAAAATATAACTGTTTTTATACTAGGCTTTTTATATCACAAAATTATAGATATTTCTAAATGCGATATATCCCATTCGAGTTAAGATACGGCATCCTGCAATACACCGAGGAGACAGGGATAATTTCAAGTCTATATTTTAATTTTCACAATAGTTCAAAATTATTTTTATTTAGATATAATTCCCGCCACGGAGGGGAAGTTTACTCCGGGTGTGCATCGCTCCCCCGGAAGCACGCCTGAAAGAAACACTGGACTTGATAGCCATAAGTTAAATCTGTGTTTCTTAGGTAATTTTAAGTCAATATCTTATACTCAGTTATCTGAAGTTCAATATTATAGGATTTATGGGCGATATTAAATTTACCAGAGCAGGCCATGATTATACTTTATTTTATTTATACTCTGTTTTTAAACTATAGACAGTAACTAGGAATCCTAGTGAGAAAATCAAAGCCAGTGATTGGCTGCTGCGCCATTTCTTGAAGCCGCATTTAACCAGACGAAACTTCAGGTTAACCTTGTCAACCGTAATTGAAACGTCAAAATCTCGGAAGTTGTCAAATCAATTGTTGAATTTGCACGTGTTTTTCGTTTCATTGTTCTTTTTGTGACATTTCACGAATAAAACCAGTTCTTTTCAGAACTATTAGTATTTCACTAACGCTGTGTAAGTAGTTTATCTATCCTAGTTTGGATGATGAAAATATAGCCTGGAAAATATAAATTCTGACGTGACCTTCATTTTGACACTTAATTTCTCCCGCCAAATAAATCTAGTGATTTTTTTTGGTAACTTCTAGCGGTGTAAATGTGACTTCGTCTAGTGCTGTCTATAGTTTAAAAACGAAGTATAGTTAATTATGTTAATTTAATATAAATACCTATTAAGTAATTATTTAAAATATCCGTCATCTATCTGAATTCTATTCCTTTCTATAAATGAATATGTAGCTCTCTTTAACTGTCCCTAAAAATAATAGTCGAGAGGCGATGTAATACTCTCGGTAGACAGAAACTGAACCAAGGAAAGGACCACGGAGGTCATGACAAATTTGAAAACTGGAACCTTTTTTTGCTAAATTTCTCGATCTTAAGATTTTAGTAAGTACCTAAGTACAGGGTGGGGCAAAGTCACTTCCCTAGTTTTGAAGATGAATTAAAAAAATAGTAAAATATAAAAGTTCTATTTTAGGTTTCTTCAACTTCAGCACAAGAAATTTTAAATCACCTAGTATCAAAAATAATTTCTTGCAAGTGCTAGCCATTATATGTCAATATATTGCTGCAGGCGGATTCTATAATATTTTTCATAACTCTATGAAACATATATTGTCATATGAGGACTATTCCAAAGCGGATTGGATCATCCAGGGTTTGTAGGGTTCTTGGGATGATGCTTAAACACTTGTTAAATTTGAGTATATGACCACGAAATATCGCCTCTTATAGAAGTTAGTTGGCCAGGGTACATTATCTTCAAAATAGCCGTTAAATTTGAAGCTGTATGGATTGTGGTTTAATCCTGTTGGAACCAGGCATTTCCTGCACTGAAATCTTCAAGAACTGGCGCAAAAACTCTTGGATCATGGTGACATACCGAATAGAACTCACGATTCCCTTCATAAAAAAGTGAGGACCAATTCTTTGGTGTTCGAGAGGTCCGTTGTCGCCCATTTCTTTTCATAGATACACTTTCTGTGTCTGTGAAGTTGTCAACCCTCAACAGAACAGATTTTCGGTCGGCAACTATACTCCAAGGCAGGATTTGGTAGCGAGTACGAAACGCATGCTGCACCGCTGCGATTCAGTAGTTTTTCGAAAAGTAAGTTCCGACGTCAAAAGAGCGCTACTTATTAAACCATATCATATTTATAATTCAGAGAAATTATAAACATAACTTCCCAACTATCTCCAGCTTTTGCGACTATCCTCACCCTTCTACGACATTCGACATCCTCTCCCTTCACAATTACCTATTGAAAGTAGGGAGGTTACTGTTCCCCACCCTGGACTTCTTGAGGGTTCTTAGAATTAGTTTTTCCTGTTTATTTTATTACAGTGAACTTTTCTATTACAATTTTAAAAATCCCCTACCCGGTCATAAAAATAGCCATTAAAAGCATCTTAAAGTTTTTTATTTAAATATCCTGTTTTTTCTACAAGGAACTCCAGTTTCCAAAACTGAAGCTTTTGATTGGCTAGAGCTTCGTCAAATTTACACTATACATAAATTTTACATTTTATGTATCAGTAGTCATAAGTTTTGAGGTTTTCTGTTTTGTTGTGAGTTTTAAATATATCAGTTTTGTTAAGAATTAATAATATCTGATTTCCAGCGGCTTTTTTGTTTTGTTGTTATTTATTTTTATAATCGAGTATAAGGTTTTTTTAAATAACAACAAAATTGTCGTTAGTCATTAAAAAAATATAAGGTGTTTGGAAAATGAAAAATGTGCGCCATTCCCTGTTTGAAAAATCTAGTGATGCTCATGGTGATTTCTGCATATTAAATATGAACAATATTATGAAAAATATCTGCAGTGTAAATCTGACTTTTGCATTCACTCCTCCTAGGTTATGTGCGAAGAAAACATTTCCGGTATTTTTTATAAAATTTAGAATAAAAAATTAAGAATAAAGAGTAAATCATAGAAGAAATTAAGTTCTAATTAACTATGGCTGCTTTATCGAAATTATTAAATAAATAAAAATTGAATATTGAATTAGTTAGTTTGGTTTTTCTATTATAAACAAATTTTATAGCCAATGTTTCTCATTTTATCACATACAAGATAAAAATTATTTTAGCATTGTTTACCAACAGTAACTTCAAAATAGTTATAAAAGCATCGTGAAGGAAATTAAAAATACATTTTGTTTGTAAACATTCTAAGTATGCTGCATAAAAGCTGAAATTTTACAATATAGTTTAACTTTTAATATCCTTTATTTTCACAAAAGTTTATTAGTCAAAATATTAATAAAGTTCCCAACAAAGTATGCAAATTTCATTTACATTAAATTATGTTTACATAAATTGTAAGTGAGAGGAAAAACGTTATATTTGAAACTGTAAATTCGTAGTGCGAATGATATAATACCTTTCCTGATTCGGAACCGCATACATGTAACCAACACCTGCATGAAATGGGTTAGAAGGAAACCTTATCCATACAACTTTAACCTCGTTCACAATTAATAATGCAATTTACACAAGCTCCTATATCCATTTACATGCTGAACGTAATCGCACACCACCAGCCAATTTTCTTTTATATTCTCATCTCACAACTGTTTGCATTTTAAATATTCTTTCCTTCTCCTAAGTAATAATATTGTTGCAAACTTATACCTAACCTATTTACGTTTATTATAAATATTATGTTACATTACAAGCAACTGTGGCTCAAATGGAAAGCGCCAGGGGCGCGCTAACTGGGACTGCAGAGGGTGCTTGGTACCCAGGGCGCTGTAATTTTGGGGCACCGCGGTAATATTAATAAATTGTTTACAAATTAAGATACATCATTTTATGATTTCAACAATGATATTATACAGGCAGTTCATTTTAAAAGGACCACCATCAGTAATGTCGCCAGTCAATTTTATTTGGGTGGACACAGGATGGACACCCAAAGTATTAAAAACCAATATTTTTTTAATAAATAAATGTTATTTAACAAATTTAACCTTTGGTTAAAGTGCCGGTTACCTTTACCATCGATTAAGAGAAAAATATCACATCGAAAAATTGTCGTAAGTTGTCAAAAAATATACGTTTTTTACTATTTCAATGCAATATTTTTCTATTAATCGCTGTATAAGGTATCCGGAACGAAACTTTAAATTACATTCAATTTAGAATTATCCGTCTAGATGTCCTGAAGAAAAGGTCCAAGGTGTCCAAGTTAATTTTTTTTATAATTTCTTTCGCGTCTTGCCCTTGATATTTCTTTTTAATCAATTTTGTAATTTTCTGCGAAAGGATTACTATTGTCGTTGTTTAAAAATGCTTTACAATAAGAATTAAATGAACTTATACTCCTTAATATATTTTGACATTAAGCCGAAGTATCATTTCAGTTAAAACGCTAGGAATGGTATATACGTACATGTAATTTTCCAGTAGCCAGTATATCTGTCAAATACCTGAAGCTTTGAAAACAAAATATCATTATGCACATTTTTCTGGTAAGCTAGGCTAGGTTAAATTCATAATATAGTAGAAGTTTAGTTATATGAAATTGACTTAAGCGGGTTTTACAACCTTTTATGAACGGGTAAGAAGTTTTGTGGTCAGGTGTTATAAATTATCCCAACTCAAAGGTATCACTTGAAAAGTAAGAACAGGTCCGTATTAAATAAATTCATACTGTACTTACTTTGTATAAATAAATAACTAATTATGGATTTCTTAGAATATGTAATTGGAAATCCAAAGATCACTCAATGAAAAGAAAAATCTTAAGAATGAACAACTTGACTTAGTCAAATCTCTATTGATCTCTCCGCTTTAATCCTTTTTAGATATTGTTACCATTGAAAAGGTGGTTAATACTTAGTTTCTGTTTTTTTTCTATGTATAAATACTAGAAATTTTCTGTAAAGTATATTTATTAGTATTTCCTGTTAATGGCCTTAAAATTCGAAATATGAATAAAAATAAAATTCAATTTTTTTTAAACAACCAAATGTTTCTTATATTTATTTAATAACTGTTTGTATTTAATATTTACGGTTGAATTTATTTTAATAATTTAATCTCTTCTCAATTTACAAATTGAAATTAGAAGACGGCATTTAAAATGCATTATTATTTGAATATTTTACCCTAGATTTAAAAGTATATAATTAGGAAACATTTTGAAAGAAAATTTCTGGTACGGTCCTTAACATCATACGACAGAATAATCAACCTGCCTAAAAGTACCAATACCGCAAGTCCCATAAAACTTTATGAGGGCCAATCGGCTTATCCGAAAATGAATTTCATGTATCTAAACTTCTACTATACCTACTTGTTTCTGTGGTAACATAATGTTTGTTTATAAATTTATTCACCCAGGGATTAAAACTGCTACTTCAGTCTTCGAAAATGAAGAGTAAAGTATGTTTTTACATATTCTTATTTTATTTATTTTTTTTATTTATTTTATTCATTTATTCAACAGGACTAACACCCCAATTACAGAATAAATAAAAAAAAAACAGAGTATATCACAAAACATGACAAGTAAATGAATAATGAGAAAAACCTCAATTATTAACATAACAAAATAGCTAATACAACAGAAAAAGAAAAATGGCTTAATTAGCTAATATTATTTAACAGTTTCTTAAAAGTACCCATAGAAACAGTAAAATCAAGTTCCTTACAGTAGTGCAACACATTGAATAAATCGGAGAATTTTTAATATAGTTAGTTTTGGCAACACCACCAAAAAAATCATTGAAACACGCACATGTTCTATTTTAATTTTATGCAGAATTAGCACATTTCTTTAAGCATTGATTTAAGTTATTTTTTTTATTTATCGTATTTATCTATTCGATTTTATTAAATCGTCATTTAATTTAGGACAAATCAAAACTTCTTACCATATAAAACTAGTTCGTGCAGTTAGAATTTGTTATCAAATTAACCATTGTATTCTACTTTTATTATTTATTTACACGTCTTCTACGTTCTATGTTATACTTATTGAAGTTTAATGCATTCCGTTTCTTTCCAACACATGTATTGTGGTGTGTGGTATCTAATGCACAACACGCACCATTAACTTACCTGCATTGCAGTAAGACGGGTTGCCAAAAGCAAATTTCCTTATTCTCCAGAAAACAAAATAAAGTTAGTTAACTTAGGAATTTCATACGTGTAAATACATAACATTTTAATTTATTTGTAAATATTTACTTAACATAGTTCCAAAAACACTAATAAATTGTGTAATATTTGTATTAACATTTTGTAATAATTCAATAAATACAGACACATAAACAAACTAATTTCTTTTTGTTTGCAATATATGTGTATATATTACTAATAACACAGTTCAAATATGATGGGGAAAATATTTATTAACCATATATAGGATTCTTCTGGATATTTTAATATTTTTTTATTCTATTTTAATTAATTTAGTTAATGGGTATTTTCCAATAACACGAAATTCCTAGAACGAGAAACATGTATACATGCGATATTTGTTACAATTTTATTTTTCATTTGTCGGCCTACATCGCCCGCTCTGTCTTCTAGTTCGCCCCTGACAAAATGACAAATTGCCGCCTTGTTAAACATATGTATACTTTTTAAAAATATCTTAATTTTAAATAAAAATCAAATGGTTTTAAATTATAATAAAACGTATCGTATACAGTGTGTGTAACGAAACGCGGATTATATGACTTTAACATGGAATTTTAAATAATTGCAGATACTCTCTCTTCTGATAGATTTAGAGCAAAACTACCAGAGTACAAAGTTGTTCATAATTAAATTCCTAGAGTGGGACCTGCAGCTTACAGTATTTGCATATACCGTACCATTGTCCTGCTTCTTTCCACGTTACTTACCAAAATTTATAGAACTGATTCTTCTTCAGACTAGGCACAATATCGTCGTATTTTATTTCTCGATGTAGCTATAACAATTTAATAGTCTAATTTCAACAGATTGAACGTATAAATATTAGTCCTTTGCCTTGTAAATTCAGAAATTAGGTATGACAATGATGTAAATCACACCAAAAATAGCGGCAGCCATATATTTAAGACAAAAATGAACAAATGTTTAACGGTTTATATATCAAGTTAGCTCCGGTAGTTTATTTTTATTTATTATTATTATTATTACATAATTTAATTTTGAATTAAAAAAATTACAACAAAATAAAATTGCTTTATTTTTTAGCTTAACTTGACAAAACATTAAACATTTACTTCAATTTCCTGGCAATTGCTATTTTTGGGGTGATTTTCATAATTCATTTTTAAGGCTTTTTTACTTCAAATAATTAAGGAAGTAGAAAATAACGAAAATATGATCTTACGTGTTAAATCCCTATGTTCGGGTGTTCGAGTGACCACCCAGTATATGTCGAAAGAATATGTAGAATGTGTTATGAAAAAATTTTCACACCTCATCACATATTCATACCATAATTTTTTAATCACAAAATAATCACGTGTTTTATAGTCAAGGAATCAGGGCTGTTACGAGGAATGGGCTAGGGTAGGATTTATTTATCCAGGGCTTAAGTGACAGAAGTTTTACTTGTTTAAGTACAATTAAGACTTATTTAGAAAATACTGTGATCCTTCAAAGGTTTGAAAATTTAGCTATAGGTAATGAATATTGCAATGCAACTTGCAAAACATTTTAACTTGGACAAAGTAATAAACACATTTGCTCCAATACCTGTAGACGTATAATTCTAAATTGATAGTCATTTAAAGTTTTATTCTTTGTTTGTTTTATTGTGCGTCTTTTTAATTGAGCTTTTAAAAGCTTTATAATGAAATTTTTTTTAAATCACATTCAATTTTTTGAGTGCACATCTTAAAAATGTCGGACCGACCTGTGGCCAACCAAATAAAATTTGTTTGGCGACGTCACTGTAAGAAATAGTCACTTGCTAATCACCATTCGTACAATGAGTTCGATAGTTTCATGCATCCGTACTCTTCATCAAAATCCAATTTGTTCAACAAGCAATTATGTTAAGTTATACAAAGCGATACTCAACATATCCTTGTTTCTGTATGATCTATAATTGTAGGAAGCAATGATATATTCGCAGAAAGCACAAATTCAAAACACTTATTCAAACAGCACTTCTGTTTCCAATACTCCCACTGCTGACTTTCCCGGGGCGATGCAGTCACACAACAAACATAATTGAGCGGCAGGTATGAGGCATGTAACGCAATTTGAAACATAACGGCGACGTTAGGACGTTACAGACACTTGGGATGCATGGCCGCCCCCTTTTTTACTGACAATTCCATGTAATTTTAAGCTACATTTACCCCAATTTACTGCGGTGCTTCCACCGGCAATAACACTCCGATCTCCAGCAACGAATTCTTACTGCGCTCTTATTATCCTACAGGAGCCGCGAGAGGGATTCTGCAAGCACACCGTACTCCGATGCAGATGGTAACGTCATTGAGTCTGGGTAAATATTTGATGTTTTGATGGATGTTTAATTAATTTTATATTAATTTCTTCATGATACAGCTCTGTTTGTTAACTACACAGTGTTTTATTATTATATTTTCAAGGAAATTAAAATTGTGTACACATTTTTATTTGTTTCTAGTATACAATTAATTTGTATTGCATTTAGTAAAGTATTAACCATGGCAATCAAATATAAATACCGCTGTGTGCGAGTGGTTCTGATTCCACTATAAGCTGTAAGTCCCTTATAGTATTAATTGAAATTGTAATTGTACTTTCATTCCTTATTATGGCATGTAGCCGAAACTAGTCGAATTTTGTTAAAATTTATTTCGTGGACATCACCAAGTGTTTATAATTCATGTATTATTTAAATGTAAGCCCCTTGCTTTTTAATTTCCCTTGCGATCAAAATTAAAATTATTATTAATATTATTATGAAAAGAAATAGGACAAAAAATGTAAATATGCATTTTAAAATGAAAATATTGAAAAATTAATACCAAATGACTAATAAACATAGCGTTTTCAGCACTGTGCGGCTTCCCAAGGCAGTTATTTTGAAGGAGGCAATGTTGAATTGTAATTCTATTCGAACAATTTAAAAAGAAAACAGTCTTATTACTTAACTTACATACATCGTATATATGGAATATGTAGGTAATTATCATATTATAAAATATTAATAACAAATGTATGTAGTTTGTAAATAAAACTAGTAAAAACACAAAAAAATAGTGTTTGTAAATAATACTATTAATATCAAACATAATAATAACATACAATTTGAAAAAAATTTGAAGCTAACTGCAAGGTAGGTAATTAATTTACTCTTGAATTGATACCGCTGTATGCTACCATTTTTATTTTATTGAATAAATAATATTAAAATCTACAATAAAACAAGAATATACTGTTTTAGAAAACAGCAAAATAAAAAAGATTGTCTAAAATTTATTGTTCAGTTTTGCAACAAATTAAAATTTGTAATAATGTTTCTTGCATGTAATATAGACGCAAATTTCTCTCCATTATAAATTGATACTCGAAATATGTCTCCATTATCAATACAACAACTATTGAATAACTGCCAAACTGTCGTAAATATTAACAAAAACTTTAAAACCAATATTTTAAATACGAATTTCCGATAACGCTAAATATCAAATGGATAATAAAAGCTATAAAATAATAAACTATCGTTGATCATTTACTTCATCGGTATGTAATAGTTTTCTAGCGAGTAGATAGCACTAACACTTCTTGAGTAAGTGATTTAAAATATAATTCCCCCATAAGCGTAGAAATTTTGAATTTGTCATACCGTAATTTTGTTAAGTATAAATCTTGTTTCCTCATTTAATCACATAATTATAGGGTTAATTTGCTTGTAGTATTTTTTTTTAATTTTTCGTATAACTCAAAAATGATTAGCTTTAGAATGTTTTTATAATTACTATGACCTCTAGTTATGCACCTCCATTTTTATTCCAATTGGCATTTCCAAAGAGTAGTTTGCTGTTGGCAAAAACTTAATAAAAATAATAATTTACTTTTTTTATAAACATTTCCCAAAAGATAATCCATTTCGAAGGGAAATTCGGAGATAGGTATGAAACGAATGGAAGTTGAACAATAATTATCGCCGTGGAATGATCTCACTTTCAATTGAAATAAATTTAAATGAAGTACAACAAAAAATGAGTATAATTTAGCGTACAAGAAAGTATTTTTCAGTAAATTTGCATTTTCTTTTTGATACTATTCCTATTTAAAATATATCAAATCAGAGCGTGCTTCGCAAACTGTTCGTCGAAACTAAAACCTGTAAAGACACCAGTATAGTCGGTGGACAACGAATCGACGCGACGAATTAATTTGATCGAGGGGGAACGCTTAAAGAAATTTTGATTCAGTAAGTAATACTGGGTTAATTTTTTTACCTTAATTCACGAAAATGTCTGACACAAGTAAATGCCGGCCAGACATTTACTTTTTTTGTTAAAAATTCGGACTTGTCCGGTTTTATCCTGACGTCTGGTCATCCTACCCTATTTTACACTTCATAAAAACCTGCTATAGTACTGTTTTAATGATACCTGTAATTTAAAAAAAGTATATACCTAACCCTAACATACATTTACACACACCACACAATCATTCACAGAAATAAACGCAAAAATGTTAAAATGCATTCTTTGGATCAGTAAACGTGCATAATAACTTATTTATAAAATTTTAATAAGGTATTTTTATCACGATCCCTAAACCTGTCTTTCTTAAGTAGCAGCAGATCACTACTGTTATATTCACACATTTTTTAAATAAAATGTACAAAATTGCATTGCAGGTAGTTGTGTCACTTGACACCTCCCATGTCACGCCACGCCACGACAGATGAATACAACATTTGATCCAACCTCCTCACATTTTGCTTAATAATAACCCGTAGCATGAGTCCTTCCTGCCCCGTCAGATTGGAGCGCAGCTGGTTTGATTATCTGCTACAATGGCATGCACCTACTTATTCCCACCGTGAAGATTATCACTGCTCGTGGCAGCCAGTGCGCCTGCTGCAGTCTGCAACTGCCAGCGCTCCTGCTACTCATTCCCCACATTACACGAGCATTTACCTGGAAACTCTCGTGCCGTAAGTGTAATGTCACTCTGCATGAAGATGTGATGGTGATGGTGATGATGCAGAGTGTGTCACAAGTGAACAAATCTACTTCTAATTATAATTTATGTTGTTAAACTATCACTATTGGTTTAAATATTATATGTTCTTTAATCTAGTTAGTAGGCTAGTTCATTCTCAAGATCTAATTTGGGGTGAAATTGGGGATTCTGTAACTTATAACAACTACAAATAATGGGGCCTATTCTGTAACTCAGTTACAGAATAGGCCCCAAACATTAGAAGTGATGTTTTAATATTTTTCTTCAGTGCAATCTACTTTCATTGAAGAAAAAAATTAGCAACTGGTTAAAAATTAACTAATGAATTACGGAATAGGGGGGAATAACTGTACTTGTTACAATATCAATTACAAACGTCAAATGTCAAAAGTCACCATGGCTGAAATTCAAATTTGCAATGAATTTAAGACATTCCCACATCAGTGTTGACTTTTAGATTATATTTATGAGTGTATGTAAGTACGTATCAACCAAAAATAATAATTAACATTATAGAATAGAAATTATACTTTGTAGTTGATATTTACAATTGTTATCATAACAAGTCCAAATGATAGCAACCGAAGTTGTAGAATCCCACCCCTGGTCGTTTCTAGCAAAAATAACTCGTGAGACACTCATAATTATTCTATATAAATGCATAAGAAGTGACATTTAACTTAACGCTATCTACGTTGTAAAATATTTTCAGAATCATAATCTGCAACAAGCGAACGACTTTTTATTTTTATAAATATAATTTTTTTATGAAAGCTGTATGCATATTAAATTAAAGAAAAGTGCATAACTAGATATTATAACAGTCCCAAATACAAAATTTCAAAATTTTACGGCTATTCAATTCTGAGTGTAAAATATCCAAAAAACCCCTCGAGCAAAGTGCCCTTTTGGAAATGCCGAGTGCAATAAAAAAGAGAAGTGCACAACTAGATACTATAACAGTCTTACATACAAAATTTCATCATTCTATGGCAAATAGGTTTTGAGTTATGCAAAAAAATAAAAATAAAATCCTTGGACTAAAGTGTCCTTTTCGCACTGCCGATTGTAATAGAAAAGGAAGATGCACACTTACATACGTACATACAGGCATGACGCCGAAACTAGTCAAAATAGATTCAGGGATGGTCAGAGCGAATATTTCCGTTAAAATCTGAAAACCGATTTTTTCCGCGATTACAATACATATTTTGTTAGTTAATTCTATTACAATGTAAGTATTAAATAAAATGAATAAAATTTTCGAAAATTATTTATTAACATCGAAAATTATGAATTATATACAATGGGAGATTTGCGCGTTAATATTTTTAATATAATATTATTATTTAATAATACAAAATAAAATACGTAGGTATCCAGCAAATGAAAATGAAATGAGAGTTTACATTTTCGATTTTCCACATTTACCGCCAAGCCAACAAAGTCAATAGAATAGATAATTAAGTTATCAGATATATGTCGCGTTTGGTATCAAATTAAAGCCCTCGACAAGGGCTGGCTTTCAGAAATGACAAAAATATATTACGTCAATCGTCTATTGTTTTTTTGCAAAAAATTATCAAATTGACAAGTGCTACTAGCATGTATAAATGCAAAAATTTATTATGTAGATCGGCTTTTGTTTTCTGCAAAAAGTTGTGAGAAGTATGTCTTATTTGGTATCAAATGAAAGACCTGGACAAGAACACCTTGTGTAAAAATGGAAATTTTAATTCTGACATTACTTCTCTCCCGTATTTAGTAGGTATTTCTATCGTTTTTTTTTTCTATTATTTATTATATAAAAATAATTCTTATATATATATGTACTTTTTCACATAAGTTATGAATATTTTGAGCTGACATTCATTTTATAATATGTGTGAACTTCTCACTTATGGATGGACCTAAGATTGACCTGGATCTAAATTCATTTGTGGTTCGGGTTTGGGTTCGTACCAAATACCTATTTGGTTTTCGGTTTCAGCACAGAATAGGTTTATACAGAAGCGACAGTATGACAGAGAAACGAAAATTAGGGAGAGATGGGGAAAGGCAACAAATTTAAAGGACTCATTGTTTAAAATCGGAAAGTTTCGTGACATTTAGGGAGATATAGGGGCAGGCACCAAATTTAAAGGTCTATACAATGCTCCAAGGACATAGAACTGAACAGGGTAACATGAAAGGTACCGACACGGAGTGTCGCTTCTGTACGTAACTATTCTGTGGTTTCGGTTCAAGTTTTTAATGATTGAACATAGAGCTTCGTTATTTTGAATGATTTGCTTATGATATAATTTTCCAAAAGATATACAGTTGTTTAAGACAGTATTTGCAAGTTGAATAAAAGCAATTTCATACATCAGTCAAAGTAAATCTGGATTGCAACTCTTCATCTCAATAATTCAATCTAGTTTCCGAGCGATAACTTTAGAACAGAAAGCAGTAAAACTGTTTACGATTCCGTCTAAATTCCAGTAACAGTAACCAAACTCCGACTGTTACAATGGCCAAATTACATGTGGAATAAAAGTGCAAATTAGCGCTTGCATAGCGGGAAACTATCCCAAACATACGATCCCTGCTGGCGGGAGACCTAATGAAAAGTTGCGCGATGCGCGTTTCCCTGCCGGTCGGGTGGTCTGCCGGTGCAGTGTCAACTTGCGCACAAACCCAGAAACTTCCTCTTCCTCGTACTTCTCCCGCCCACATTCAAATTCACTGCATATTTTAATATTCGTACTTTACTTTCTGCTCTTTGACACAGAATCAGCGGCGTAACTACCGGTGTTCTACGTGTTATGTAGAATACAGGTTTGGAGACTTAAGGAGCCCGGTTGACCAGGAAGACCCGGATTATTTTTTTGATGAGATAGAAAAATACTAGATCGACCTTTCTATTACACTTTTATTGAGTATAATAAATTTCTTATTAAATTATATCTATTTATTATCAGGGATAATATAACAGAAGTTGCATTTTTCAAAGATTGGGATTAACATAAGTGGCATTTTCTATATATTACCGATTTTTAAGTGAACCATGAGTTATACCTACGTAGGAAGAGAAATACAATGGTTAGTAAAAACTCACTAAATTATCTCCAGTCTTCATATACTTTCTTTTAGTGTTTATTGAGGTTATTTAATTATTATTATTAGTTATGTGTAACTGCATTGATAATCTGTTCATCTGAGAAATTTTCCCAGCGTTTGACATTTTTCATTTATCTGTGGCAGTTTTTTCTCAACTGTCAAATATTTTTTTCTTCTTGCCATACTTACATTGTTACAAGCGTTTAGAAAACATTTTTCACTTATCTGTGGCAGTTTTTTCTCAACTGTCAAATTTGTTTTTTCTTGCCATACTTACATTGTTACAAGCGTTGCTATTGGAAATAACAAATTATTATAATGGCATTAAATTATTTCCACCAATTAATATAACAATTTCAAGCGTTGTGATTGGCTGAATTTCATAAAAATTGAAATCTCAGTAAAATTACGCACAGAAACAAATAATATAGGTATTATAAGTACTGTGAACATAAAATCATAAAAACTGATAAATAATAGAACATAATTATAAACCAAACATATTATATGTTAATTTTTATTAGAATGGAGGGAGTATATCAAAGATTAATTCCATTAACGAATTTAACAAACTTCATCTTCATTTTACATTTTTTTCACCACTTGTTGTGATTGCCTCAGCTGAGATCCTTTTCGAAATTAAAATTATTCAAAATTTTGTAAGAAACATAATGAGGCAACAGCGATTATCATTTATATATTATTTCAAATAAAAAATGAAATTACTATAACAATAGATTAAACATTATATCAATAACTGTAACATTGGGGTTCGGATTAACTCAGGAACACAGGCCCGCGGATGCATTGTTACGCCATTGCACAGACTTCACTATTTCGTTGCATTTAAAAGCATTATGCTCGTAAAATACAATAATTCGAGTTATACATTTCTTCTGACACCTCAACCGTAGATTAGATTTGGTCCCAAGATTCGTAAAAGCAGTAAAGAAGAAAATAGCAATTAATTCATTCGTTTAACTTGCTTTCTAGTGATTCCGAATTCTGAACCAATTGGACACAGGAC
Source organism: Stenolophus ochropezus (assembly GCA_035578165.1). Taxonomy (NCBI): domain Eukaryota; kingdom Metazoa; phylum Arthropoda; class Insecta; order Coleoptera; family Carabidae; genus Stenolophus; species Stenolophus ochropezus. The sequence goes on along the minus strand of JAQOWZ010000010.1, from coordinate 16,683,118 downwards.
ACAGCAATATTTTGTAGGCGCATTTTTTCAGTCCATTAAAATAGGTATTAATAACATTTAAATTGGAAGTGGTGACTTACTTGGTTAATGTGCTCTCGACTTGAATTGGGCGGAGTGTGAAATTTGAAGATCAAATTCCAACACCGACAAACCCAATAACAATACCGCTATGTCCGAGTTGTTCGCAACCCATTAGGATCCCTTGCAGATGCTTAAGTTGAAGTTCATTTCTTAATTTCGCTTGCTAGTAATAACACTAAATAAATGGTAAAATGAAATAAATAAACTTATAGAATTATATTTCAGGACATAGTAGACCCCGATTAATGCTGTGTCGTTTTCTTTTGCATTTTTTTAAATCTTAATTTTTCATTTAAGTTTTTCTAAAATAGCAAGAGTTTCTTGGTTTCATATTTCGCCTGCAGTTTATGAACTATATATGGATCAGTATATACAAAAAAAGGAAAAAGGGAAAGACAAAGGACAAAAGATGTCTTCTTCACAAAAAAAATCTGACATGGACAACACCACCACATGACTACTTTATACACTAAATTAATGACATTTTTGTTGCATTTCATTTACCATATTTTATTTTAAAGTTGTACAGGTAATCGTTCTTCAACTTCTATTCGTTTCATATCTTCGAAATGGATCATATTTCGTAAAATTTTAATAAATTGTTTATCTTTATTACTTATTGCATTACTTATAATTATTTTAATCGCTCAAAAACTTGCAAAGAAAGATATATTGTTTTCATGAATTTCCTACGTATTTCTCACGAAATATATTTCGATGTCAATGTGGTCAATCATATATTCAATTTATTAACAAGAAATCAAATGTTTCCTACAAAAAATAAAAGCCAGTTAATTTATTATTTCTATTATCTTTTTCCAAAAGTAAACTATCCTTCTGAAAAAGCCGATTGGGATCAAAAATAGAGGTGCATATAACTAAATGTTATAGCAATTCTATAAACAAATTTTCTACATTCTGCACTACCGATTGCAATAAAAAAGGGAGGTGCATAACTAGATGTTATAGCAGTCCCATATAAAAAATTTCAAAATTCTTCTGCTGATCATTTTTAATTATGCGAGATTATGTACGTACGTAACTACACACACACAGACATCATGCCAAAACTAGGCAAAATGGATTCAAGGATAGTCAAAATGGATTATATTTTTTCTTTAGTTCGTACAAGGAAGTAAAAATTGTTACATGAGGAAGAACCTTCTCTTTACCATAAACATAAATTACTTTTTTTGATACTAACTGAGACACCCACCATTATTTACCTTTATTTGACATGACAAATTGTTTTTCATTATTGTTTACATGATAACCATGGCTACATGCGTCAATAAAAAATGTTTTACACGTAGGTAAATAAGGCGATAATATTTGGTTTTGTATCGTTTGGAAGTTACCATGTAAAAGAGCTAATTATATGTGACAAAATATTTCCCAATATTTTATTTGGTTAATAGATATTACATTTAAATTAAAATTAATACTATTATTTATTATAAGTACATATATTCAAAGGCATTACACCCCGTTAGGTTCAATAGGAAAACTGTAACGGCATAACCAATCATCCACCACTACTCCCAAAATTATATTATATATCAGTGGTTCTCAAAGTGGGTGCTGCGGCACCTTGAGGTGCCTTTCATTAGTTGTAGGGGTGCCCCGGGCAGGGTGTGAAATTTTTAGAATCGTAGGTATTTTAACAATTCTTGGATTTGGGCATTTGAAGTTCAAATTTTGAATCTGCTTCTTTATACTGATGTCAAATGGTTATCCAAAGAATGAGTATTGAATCGTGTTAACGAAATAAAAGTAGAACTATCTACTATCTATCTATTATTATATTGAATAAGAAAACAAACTTGAATTTTGTGAATTGTTAAAAAATGTATTTGAAGAACTGAATAAAATAAATTCCAGCATGCAAATAATAGAAGATGAAAATTTCTTCAAAACGTCTGATAATTTTTTTTTTTTAAACTTTTAAAGACAAAGTAGAATTTTGAAAATAGAGGTAAGTTGGAAATGTTTACTAGAACACCTAAAACACTTGTTAACCATTTTCCAGATATATCAATTAATAGTTTAGACTGGATACGTTGCGAATGAAATAGTACACTGAATTTTCATTAGAATTCTTTTGAATATTTATTCAGAATAAATATTGCAATATAGGAGCCGCAGCACTTCGAGTTTTAGTTCAATTTTGCATCTCAGTGTAACTATGACCTTAGATTTCTACGTTGTTAAAATCAAAAACTAAAAAGAGAGAACGACTGAAGTTGGTATAACATGAAATGCGAGTGTGTTTGTCAAAAATACAGGCAAATATAAAGGAATTATGTAAATTACATCTAGCTGATATATCACAATGTCACAAGATTAATAAAATGTCTTTAAAATTTCATGCGCGTAATGTTGGGGGTGTCGGAAGTTTTATATTATCGATTTAGAGTGCTTTCACATAAAAAAGTTTGGAAACCACTTTAATATATAATAAAAAGTGTTTCCTAAATATAAACATTATTTGAATTAAGTTAAGCATAATTTTATTACTGGGATTGAATCTGCTATAAATATGTAAATAATGTAAATTGTATGTGGGAGTTTATACAAAGAAAACTTTAATTTGTTAATTACTTTGAGTCAAGGAAATATTTTTAGACTTGAGAGCAAATTGATACTTTTTCTCTCTAGAACTAAAGTGACAGATAAACAAGATTACTATAGCAACACTTAAAACATCTATCAAATTTGCATAATAATTTATAAATATTTGATATTGAAAAATGCGCTGTAGAAATAAAAAGAATAACGTACCCTTATACATACCATGTGTCTAAGGTATCGTTTCAAGTGACTGTTACTGTCATCTACGTCTTGGGAAACAAATTATTAAACACATTTCCCTCCCCTGGTATTATCCAACATTTTCTGTGTAAGTAGTGTGCAGGTTATAAGGTATATAAGATGCGATAAATGAAAAGTTTTCTTTTTAGATTTTGCATTGCTATTGCTCTTTCTTTTTAGATCAATATATTTTGCCAAACGCCTGAGAGTTTTAAATTTTATTAGGTCATTTTTAGTTATTTAACTTTTGCGACTTCTATAACTTTCAGAAACTTCAAAAACTTTTCAGACTTCCAAATTTTGTTCTATCCTAGTCTGCTATGATTAAAACATTTCTTGACATTACTAATAGATCTTAATTTACAATTATAAAACTTTTGGATGGTCAAACTTTGATATTCTACATTATTTTGTGAAGGAAGACAAAAACCGTTTGTCGGAAGTACGGAATTAATTTGAAATTAGTGAGTCAGTTGAACACACATGCTAGTTAATGCGTGTCCGGCAAATGAACACTTCTGCTAAACTATTATAGTAGTATTACTGTCACTCTCAATTTGTTTACATTTATCCTTTAATTTATTCTCCAGTTCCAGCGTACTTGCATAGTAGTTAACATGATTGTATGTTTGCGGACTATGATTCATCAACCCGTTTCACTGGAGATCATCTAAGTGTATTATTTTTAAGACTTTTCACGAGAAATAGATAAGTTGCGAGAAAATGAAAACATTCCTTTTTATGCATCACATATTTGAACCCATAAAAAAAGTTTAAAGTCTCGAACCCATAACATCTTGGTTGTGTTTATTAAATATTATTTTTATTTACGCATTGAACTGCAGTAAACAAACTCGATATTTTTTAACTTTTAGGGGGTATAAAATAAAAGTTGTTTTTTAATAAGAAGAGTGCTTATAGAAACGCAATCAACTGCAATTTATCGTTTAATAACTCGGAGAAATACATTTTTTTATTATGCTAACAGATTTTGATATTTCAATGTTTTCAAATTGTTACTAAGAAAATGGTTGTAAAAATAATTTCTCATGTCAAATAATGGGGAACAATGGTGAGTGTCTAGGCTAGTAGTATTTTTTTAATTAAAGTTCCGACAAAACCAAAAACTTAATAAGAAAACTGATGTGAACACCATATGACTTCCTTGTATGCTAAATAATAAAAAAATTTTGTTTGGCTTCATTTAAACTTATTTCTCTAGAAAGTGAGATCATTCTACGGCTAATCATTCTACTACTTCCATTCGTTTCATATCCTCGAACTTTTTATGTTTTGCTAAGATCAATATAATGTTGAGGGTGCATGAAATTTTACATAATTGATTTGGAGTACCTTCATATAAAAAGTTTGAGAACAACTGCAATACAGTATTAGCAATTTTTTGAAATCCCGTGTTTTAGTCCTATATTTCGCTGCACTCACTGTGTAACTCTACAAATATAAATAAATTTATTCTCTTACCGTATTTAATTTATGGAAATTAAGAGGTTAATTTTTAATACATTTGTGAAGTTCAGTAAAAAAATAAAAAGTTATTAATAAACAAAAGGAAAAATAGAAATAAACATTTTGTTACCCAAAATTGTGATATACAGGGTGGAAATGAACTTAATGTAATAAATTTAAGGGTGAGTCGTATCACATGTGTAGATTACCAAAGTGAAAGAATTTTTAAAAAATTCGTATATTCAAGGGTAGTTTTCGTTAAGCTAACATTTTTTGTTTTACTGGACTATAACGCATTTGCATTCTTCTATAAATAAAAACATAATTTTCGTTAAAATTCTATTTAATTTAATTATTAAGAATAATATCTTATACAACTAATTTTGAATATATTTTTGATAAACATATTTTTAATGAAATTACAGCAGTAAAAAAAAGTTTCCTTAAGAAAAGTAGAATTTTTGTTTTTCGAATTTTTAAAAAATTCTTTCACTTTCGTAATCTACACATGTCATACTACTCACCCTTAAATTTATGACATTAAGTTCATTTCCACCCTGTATAGTTTTATAATTAGGTACATGATGTAAGTATATTTCGGCAGTTAATGTCCCTACTAATAACCAATAACAATGTTTATAAACTAAGTATTTATTTGTATTTAGTTATGAATGGGGCACGTATGTGCGTTGCGAGTTGGCGGTGGCCGAGTTGGGTTGGGTGGGGCGGATGTGTGCGGGTTCCCATGGCGACGGGGTGTCTGCAGCAGCCGGGCTCGCGTCGGAACCGGGCGAGGCGCCGGCCCCCCCGCGCCGCCCCCCCGCAGACGCACCCTCCGCCCGGGAGCCCAACACACGCCGCACAATCCTCCATACCATACCATACCCCAATTTTTAACAATCGGATGCCATAATGCTCCACATTTTTTATATTTGATTTTGGGTTGTTGGGCAAAGGGAGTTACTTTATTTTCATATTTATGATACAGTTAAAGTGGAAAATAGCTCTGCCGGTTTAATAATAGAATGTTGTTTAAAATTATAGGAATTTAAGATGTTAAATTAGATTAAGTTAAGTGTAGCGGGGATATAATTGTTCATTTGAAAAAAACTATTAATTCTACAGAATCCTCAGTTTTTTCGGAATAATTGTTAAGCAAAGAAAATCTATAATCCTAGTTTTTTTATGGAAAAGCATTATAGAGCATTATATTAGATTATAAACATTTATTTATATAAGTTCTGATTTAAGTTAACTTTGCTTTGATGATAATTGTTCATTTGAAGTTAAATTTAAGATAATTAATAACTTTCTAAATTTTAATTTAAACACGTTACAATACATAGTTGAAAAACGAAAAAAGCTATTCATCCTTGTAAAAATCCAATAAGGCACTCATTTAAAATGAGGAGGTTTTATTAATATCTTAGAAAATACCATCTGGAATATTATTCTGGCATCATTTTTAAGTTTCCCATTTCATGTACGTTATATATAGGTAAAACAATTTTTTTCTACTCCTACAACCACTAGGGAAACTGGCTTTTTCCCACAATCGTGAGTTAAAGTGTGAGAAATGATTTTTCATAGTATTTGCCAACAGTGCGTATGTGTATTGTAAGAAATGGCATTTCTCACTATAATTGTCAACACCGTGTATGCATGAAGGTGCCATATTGTTCTGTATGTCAAATAGCTTATTCTGTAACGATTAGAAGTGTGGTCGTATAAAAAGTATAGTGTTGTCGCTCGTTCAGAATAATATGACGTAAAATAATAATTTCAGCCATACATAATAAAGTCTATAAATCATTAAAATAAAATATATAAAATCTACAAATAAAAGTAAACCTCTTACCGTATTTAATTTATAGTAATAAAGATATTATTTTCTAATAATTTTGTGTAGTTTAGTAAAAAAGTAAAAAGATATTAATAAAATATCTAATGTGGAGACCACATAACTTCCTTATAAGTTAAATTTACACATTTTTGCTGCTCTGCATTTATATTTATTTCTCTTGAAACTTTCATTCGTTTCAATCATCTTCGAATTTCCTTTTAAAATGGATTATCTTTTGATTTTTTTTTAAATGTTTATTTCCATTCGTTTCATTTCTTCGAAATGGATCATCAGTTTAAAATTTTATTGAAATGTTTATAACTATTCCTTATTACATTAACAAAATTATTTTAATCGCTCAAACACTTGCAAAAAAAATTTTGTTTTTATTTATTTTATAAATATTTCAGTTTATTAATAATAAATCTAATGATTTCTAGAAAAATAAAAGCCAACTAAAGTGATCATTGTGAGTTTACCTAACGTCATAATGTTCTTTATGTCAAGTAGCTTTCGTGCATGTATTTTTGTTCTGTAACGTTTAGCAGAGTATAATGGTACCACTCGTGCAGAATGAACTATTTCCCATAATATATTATTAAATTTATAATTACGGTGAATTTGACTTTTTTAAATAACGATTTATATATTTTTTTAATAATTTTCGAATTGTTCAGAATTTTAAATGTTTCTCCACGGAATCTAAAATAAGCGCTATAAACTGCACAACATTGCCCATTTAACCAACCTCGTAGCTCCTTTAGTTTATGAAATCTCGATGCTGACTCATTCATTTTGGGACAGTATATATACTATTGGTAGCAATTAGTAGCAATATAAAATGTAAAGTCAAATAAATCCATATCCATCAGTAATTTGATATTTAGATGATTTACTGAGGAAGTAATTTACTTGAACCTTTTTTAATACAAGGCCTGTTGTATAAATCTAAATAAAATGAATAACAAATGCTTAAATAGTTAATTCAGACATTATAGCAAAATATACGAAACTTGCATTACTCTAAAATTTGTTAATCTGGCCTCATCCCGCAGTCTACATCACCGGCGTATTTTGTTCCTCATTTTGAGTAACATTCGTAAGATTTGTACAACACTAGTTTCGAATCATACAAAATATATACACATTTTGTATTTTTAATTATGAATATTTGAATTACATATATTATGTACTTATGGCAAGTAATATTTATTTTACTTTCACATGAAGCTATTGTTAAAGTCATGTAACAATTTTTTCAATAAAACTGTGCAATTATAGTTAATAATTTTTCATGTTTCAATATGAATTTATTACATAATGCGTAATAATATTCTAGTACTTAGATCAAATTTCCATTAATTTTTATTCGAGTCAGTTAAGACTAAGATAACAATATAAATATCATATTTTCTTCAGGCTTAGTTTAATAGTTTAACTTTCATATTATGCTAGTAGACTGACACCGTATATTGCTGACCAAATATTGTTTACATTTTTACACTAATTTAATAATTATTATTCCTTTGTACATGGCCGACGGCCATGGGCGCCCGCAGGGGGGGTCGAAAGGGTCGATGGACCCCCCTTTCATTTATGAATTGTATACCTTTTTTAATAAATATATAATTATATTTTTTCAGTCTAATGTATCTCTTCTTTTATAATAATTATAGGTATTGATAACAATATTTTTTTCAAATTTATTTTTAATATGTATTAATATATGGAAATAAGAACAAATAAAATAGCTGAAGTTTAGCGGCTTAATCGATAGAAAGTGTTAGCGTTGAAGTTCAAATTGGATTGTTCGTCTTAAAATATTCGAAGATGGCACGACAAGATCATAACATGTGAACTCAGTGAATCTGTGAATATTAAATAATTAATCATTATACATATTGTATATACATATGTATAAAAATGTTTTCTATTCTCTACACATTCTTTATAATTTGTCTTTTTCAAAAATTTCGACCCACCTTGTAAAAGATTCTGCGGGCGCCCATGCTGACGGCATCAGTCGTCTTGGGAACTAACTATGATGTATTGACATATTTAACAGTTGTGTTGTTTGTATTTAAGTTAACAATAATAATAAAAAGTTCATCATAAAACAGACTATAATATATTCTTTTTTATTTGTTGGCGGTTCTTAGAAAAAATAATAATATGGAAATAGATTACAACACATTATTTCCCAACTAGATTTGGTCCATATTATTTAATATTTTTTCCTACGACCACTGTTAAAAATAGTATTTTTAACGGTTGCTTAGCAAGTTAAAAATAACAGTTTATAACACAGTAAATACTTTTAAAACGTTGTCATTGACAACGTGTTAAAAGTAAAAAACAAATTTACTTCTAACACGTCTTATGTTCAGTTGTTCATAACAAATACATCATGACCTGTCATAAATGTCATTCTAATGCTTAGTTTTTATTTACTAATAGGTACATAACTGTGGTCGTAGGAAAAATAGTGTATGATATTTGTGTTAAAAGTGATTTTATTTCGTTCGTGGGGTTTGTTAAACTCGGCTTCGCCTCGTTTCAAACTTCCCCACTCACTCATAAAATGTCACTTTTAACACTTATGTCATAAATAACTATTATGAATTCTTCTTTAATTTCATAATATGATATTCGAAATCAAAATCATATTTTGAAAATCAGATAAGTATGCTTAGGTTTTCAGATCTTTTTAACAAAAAAATACACATTTTATTTCATTCTTTTAACCTGATGATAATAATTATTGAAAAATACATCTAACAAAAATGTAAGATACCTAATGTATTATTATTTTTGCATTTTTATTTTGGAGGATTGTTTCAGCAGGAAAATTAAATGTAAAAAAAATTAAATAAACATTATTCTCGAAGAATTCCGTACAAAACAGTAATTTTAACTTGAAGAAGAAATACAATTGTAATTCCTTTACATCAAAAAAACCAGAGCTACTTTAATTTCAATACGTCTGTTTTAACACTCTTTAATTATAGATATGGCAGGTCAAAAGTTTGTGTTCAAAATTATATATCCAGATTCTTATCAATTCGATTTTAATATTTTCGCAATATGTGGGTATGATTAAAAAATAGAATTTTGTATTTCAATGTTGTATTATTTCGGTTATATTATTTTTATTGTTTATATTATAATCTGTCAATTATAAATCTTCAACCGAAAGTGGTACTTAATTAACTTCAAATTCCTTTAATTCTTCTTTTTTTGACAAATTCAATAATAATATATCAATAGAGTAATAATAAATTCTACTTTATCGAAATCTCCATTTATTTTATTAATTAGAACCACTGGTTTAAAAAAATGTTTATCAAAAACGCAGAAACATGACAAAACATGACAAAACATGAAATATTTCATTAGTTTAAAGAAACGTCAGAAATAATCATTTATTTATAATACTAAACTGAACATAGTATAGATCTGTTGAAATTACGTATGATGGTTTAATAGTTAAAATATATGGAATCCATTGCTTCTACCCAATACTCAGGCTATTTTAAGAAAAGCATCTAATTTAATTATATAATCACTAAATTTAATTCTGTATAAGAACAATCGAAAAGACAAATAGGAAATAAATCGTATAATACTAAAATTTAATATATTGAACACATTTGTTAGTAAATTTCCTACTATTAAATATATTCTTTTATTGCATGTTATTCTTACTTATTAATCATTTTCATAAAATACGACTGTTATATTTTGTTATAATTTATTTTGGCTTATCATGAGTTTGAATAGCTATATTCAAATACCTGTACACGAATTTTATTATTGTGCGTAATTAATGATACTTTGATTTGAATTTAGTTCGTCAAGAACGTTTCTATTTATATACACTATTTTTCATTCATTTCATTTTTCATAGATTTTTTCAACCGGTAATAAGTAAAATTGTAAAGTTGAAAATTGCTTAAAACTATCCTGTAACAACCCACCACTATGGTCCTTCGGAACCCCAATAAAATAAAATATAAAAGATAATATAGTTATCAATAGTATATCATATGGGTATTATTTTAGAATGAAATATTAGAAAAATTCAATATTATATTAAAAATTCTAATTTAGTAATGACATTCTTTAAAAAAATTATTGAAATTACGCCTTGTTCTTTTTTTTATGACATTATTTTACAATTTGACAATTTTAACTTGAATTGGCATACTGGCAGTATTCTGACAACTGAAACACGTCTCTAATATTTGAACGTGATTTAAACTCAACTTGTTAACGTCAGTTTAATACAGTTATGTCCTAATTTTCTAACTTATTCTTTTGATCCACCTTTTCTTCCGAATAAATATAATTTTTTAAACATGTGAAAAAATGCTGTCTCACATATGTCACATTAACAAAATAATTATTTGTCAAACTAGAAAGGAACGCAATTTTTCCAATCTCACTTGAAAAACTTTAAACTTCGGGTTCAAGTGGCAAATAGATATGCTTTCGTCACAAGTTTGACAAATAATAATTTTGTTATTGTGATATTTGTGATTTTTTTGCATAAAAAATGAAATGGATAATATATTATTATAATTTAGGTTTTTAAATTTGCTCTGGAAAAGGCGCCAACTTTTTTTTTGCACGAATGCGTTCAATAGCCTAACAACGCCCTACCTAATTTTTGCAGGCGCTCAACGTCTCCGAAAAGGGTTCTAGCTACGCCACTGTTTGGTTAGTAGGGCTTTTATTTTTCAGTGTTGCACGTACAAGACAAATTCCGCAAGATAGTTGCACATCGCATTATCGGGAAAAGTTCATCCTTCCCTGACTAATTGTAAAAACTTCAAAACTAGAAGTAAACTTTTTCCCCTGAAGACAGTAAAATATAAACAACAATACAATTCTTACAGAACTTTCTACTTGAAATTCAAAACAACAAAACCCGAAACCTTTATCCTCTCCAAAACAAAACCAAAAAAGTTGAAAATCCTGGGAAAGAGAAACAAACAGGGCAAATATTTCAGTCTGCGCGGAGGTAACGTCAGAATCAAGTGCCGTCGCTGCAGCAAGAACAATATTGTTCCCGGTCGATCGATGCGCCAACTAGCGGCGACGTTAGCGTAGCGTTAGCGGCGGCGGGCTATCAGGAAGTCGTTGTTTTTCCGGTTCGAATACGCAGTCCCTGGCTTTACGCATCCCGCCGAAGAACGGTTGATTTAGGTTTTGTTTTACCCGAGATGTCAGCTTTTAGATGTAATTACAACTTGGAAATTGATGAATTACTTACAACATAGTTTGCTCACACTTCAGTTCCACTCTAAATCCAGCTGAAACAACGTATTAAAATAGATGCTCCTAAAATAAATGTTCTATAAAGACTCGTAATAAAGTCAAATTGACTATTCGCATCATTGTTTTTGGTATTACCATTTATATAAGGAATTTCTTTCCTTAAATTTTTAATAATGAGGTCTTGCAAAAAAATGTAAACCTTTTTTTGTTTTAAAGTATCATACTAAAAAAAGTCGCAAAAATTGTAACGTCCATATGTTCATATGATTTTTGATTGTCAGCAACGTATATTTGCTTGTCTCATTTAAATGGGACTTTAAAAAGCTTTTTATTAATTTTTTAAAAAAAATTCTGAGAGGTCTACATGAATAGCAACAACAATTTTAAGAATCGTTTATAACTTTCAAAGAATTGTTAGAATAGTAAAATGGTCTGATAGATCACTCGATCTTACACATATAGATTATTTTTTATTGTTTACCTTTAAAACTGTACTGAGGGAAGTCTTCAAAATTTAGATCTAATTGAAAACATTTTTCAAACTATTACAAATTGCCAAAATATCATCGTATGTAATTCAAAAGTACTATAGTACATGTACATATGGGTCAGCAGATAATAGATGGATTTTTGAAAATTTATTGTAATTAATTTTTTAATTATTCGTTATTATACTTACTTGTTTGTTAATTAGTTTATTAGTTCCTTATTTTGTAATTTCTTACTATGTTAAAATTTAATATTTCTGTCAAACCCATTCCCTATGTTTCATTTTAAATTATACAAGCAAATATATTGCTCTCAATCAAATATCAAGTCGTAACCATTGATATGATAATCCTCATGTTTCACGTTAAAAATACTCACGATATAAACTTATTACAAAAGTAAATATGAAATAAAATAATCATCAAAAAATTAATTTGCATTTTAGTCGTTATACATCTACAGTTTTTTTGATTCTGTTCAACAAGGCATTTTGTGTTAATCCAAATGAATGACCACGTTGCCTTCTAACGCTTATCATGTAGACTCTAGCCCGACATGTATTTTTCAATTATAATTATTTATGAACCCTTTGAAATTCAGCATTATGTAAATTTGATAAATATTGACATACAGCTATGGTAATCTTGTTTACCTGTCACTTTAGTCCCAATGAGTAAAAGTATCACTTTAGTCACGCAAATAAGGGTATAAATTGTTATACCTTACTCTTGAAAATATAATTTCATTTTTCTAATCTGTAGGCATAAAAAAGATGTTTGGCGGTAATACAGATTCAGAGATATCAAAATGAAATATTTAAATATTACCAAGGTAAATAATGTTTAAATTTTTTTAACATAAACATAACAATGAAAATAAAACAATACATAGAATTAATATAAATTTAGTAGAACTAATGTCGAAACAAATGAGTACAAACATCTTATTCAAATTCTTTTTTATTATATATGAATAATAGTTAATTATATATCAAATACATTATGAAGATGTTTATGTCCGTTATTTTGTAAGTGAGATAGGTAGACAATACTTAAAATCTTACAGTCATTTATTAATAATTAAAGAGATCAGAAGTATTAAAATATAGCCAAATAGAATATTAAATGATATTGCTTTTTTACTTATAAATGCTAATATCAGAACAATTCTGCGGCGGCTTGCCCTTAAGTGTTGCAGAGCTGCTGAACCACAAAATTTAAAATAAAAATGCCCATCATTAATTAATCATAAAAGTACATTATTAAAATATACGGGAGAATCATAACAAAATTACTTTTTTGTTTTACATTATATTGTGGCTTCATAAGTTGTTATGCTCGATACGATGAATACGAGTACATATTTACAAATTAAAATATATCTTAAATTAATTTTTATTTTAAGTTTAAATATATGTTTCAAAATAAATGTAGTTAGTTAATTACATAAAAATTAGATTTCCAAACATACTCAACAGGAACAATTGGTAGGCGCCAACATCTGAACTAAAGAATTTCGGGTAAAAATCGCGGTAAACCATGTAAAAAACAATTTGAGAAAGACATTTAAAAAACAACTGGATTTGTGGTTGTAACGAGAAGAATGTTTTTTTTTGTTTTCCATATTTGCTGGACGATTATGGTGAAAAAAATTGAACTGAAACTAGGATGAGAGTTTTTTTGCATTTGACTAACAAAATAAAGAAACCCGAAATGTTTTTGCCACAAAACTACAATAAAAAATTAATAGTTAAGTTTGACGAAAACAAGGAAAGACATATTAGTTTAAAATTTAAATTAAACACCCACAAATATGTAGCACGAACCGACAATGGTACAAATGTTCTCAATATTACCTCATAATGCCAGCGCAGGTATCAAACCCCATGTTTCGTTTTCACGTAAATATTAGATAATAACATGCTAGTAGGACATAAAATGTTTTTACTGTTTTTCTATTTTCTAGTTTTCAAAACTCCTGGGGATGAACTACGTCTGCTTTATTTTGTTATTTTCATTGAAAGGAACTTTTTTTATTGTCTTCTCTGCAAAATGAAAATAGATAATATTATACCTTACCCAGTGACACGTAATCGGAGGTATGTATATCTTGTATAATTTTAGTATAATGTGACCTTTATGAAACTTGAATTAATTATAAACAACTTAGAAGGATACAGTTTTAATTTAATTTTACATTAAAACGTTCTTTTCAAAATGTTTACTAACTTGATTGCATTGGTGTGAGAACATTAAAGTGCACTGTAGTTGAAAATAATTCATGCAACTGTATCGCTCTAAATTGTGCTGAGTAATTCTAAATTATTTTTTCATATTATAAAAGGTAAATCGCGCTTGGTCCAGAAAAGAGTTGATTCACGTCGTCATCACCAAACAAAAGCACAAAATGCAAGAATAATTAATTTGTGTTTATTAAATCATTTTAAATATTTGACAATCAAATTTATGTATCTTGTGGAAAAAATACTTGGTACTTAAAGTTATACCTATTCTACATTAATTTTATAAATTATTTCAAATAAAAGGTTATCCAAATTGGACTTTCGGATTTTTATTCTGAATAACAAACAAAATATTGGAAAAAATGTATTGTTTTTCTATCAATATAAAGTGTGTCAACCAAATGCTTCCCATGATTCTCCTGACATAAAATTATTATTTTAGAAAAATTGTTCATAATGCTTTCGTATAAATCGTGGCTAGTTTATTGACATAAATCATTTCCTTTAAATACCCCCAGAGAAAAAAAGTCTAATGGGGTTAGATCGCAAGATCTCGGTGACCAATTAAAGTCACCCCTCTGCGATATGCACGACAGGAAACTTGGTTCCAAGTAGTGACAGTTTCATGTGCTGTGTGCTATGTGGCTTCGTCTTGTTAAACCACATGTCATACAAGCTCAAGACGTTTATTTCACTGAAAAAAAATCGTTTAGCGAATACTAGTGAGAGTAACAACGGTACCATTTTTGTCCTCAAACATATACAGGCCAATGATTCCTTCATATCAATTGCCATAGCAAGCAATATTTCCATCCGAACAGTATCTCCATTGGTCATGGACCTTTAGTTTGTCAATAAACTAATAAAGATACCAATTGCTTCAAACTTTTTTACGAGATCAAGAGTTGAACGCTCACTTGCACATTGTTGCGTCCAAAAATTGGTCGAAGTTTTCGCAATGTAATTTTATTCGATCACATATTTTCATAATAAGTTTGTATAATTTTTAAGCGTTGCTGCATATATTATGCATGGCGCCATGGTTAATTTGCCAAGTGTTTCGATACTAATTTTAAAAATGCAAAACTTCCAATGTTCACAGAAAGCAAATGGCCCTCAATTCAAATCTGGATCACCTTTATAATAAGGGTAGTAATTATTTATTCAATATTATAATAATATTATAAAATATAGAATTTCATATACAAGTATTACGAGTACGTACGATTAATTTTTGATAATAATTGACCAATAGGTAAAGCAAAAACAAAAATTTCTTAAAAGCTTAATTAATGAACAAAATATAAATTATTTTACGCTTTTCTTTTTTTGTATGCCACGACATTCCTAGTAGGAACAAGGTATCAAAAGATACTTAGCGACAAATTTTACTTACATTTTATTGATGCAGGTTGTCCACCAACGTCTGCAAGATTAGCATACGCCATACTAGCTGACATCTTATGTTATTAGACGTTTAATTTAATTTTCTTTATAAATATTTCACATTTTATAATAAAAAAAACCTGTTTTACCCACTTGACTGACACTATTTCAGTACCTAGTAAAAGAACGCTATTTCAAGAATGTTATTTTATCATCATGACTACTCTAATAAATACGTTATTAAATTTCTACATCTAGGACCAAAAAAATGATGACGTATCTCGTAACGTATTTATGGTAACGTTTAACGTATGCAATGAGTATGCATACAACCACTTACATTTTAGTAATATGTTTCAATGAGACTAAAAATGCTATTTCGAATATAACCTCTATTATTCGGCCCAAAAACATACTTTTTAGACCTAATAAAACAAATAATTATTATTTTTTTATCATTACAGGGTGTATCAGTAAAAACGATTTTATTTATTTTTTAAAAAAGGTATAGTATAATTTCAATAACCTGTGTCACAAAATAGCATTTATTGTGAAAAAAAATTGTGAAGAATGAGTAAAAAATTAAAGTAATAAATTAACAAAAATTATCACACATTACTGCAAAAAAAGTCTGCATTTTGAATTGAAAATAATATATGTTATCAATAAAATCGTTTTAACGACTAAGTTAAACAAATTTAGTATTTCTTGAAAGTATTTCCACATGGTAATATTACTTACACGCTTTTTCCCCCAATTATCTATTAATCGATGGTTAAGATATTTGGCACTTTAATGAGAGGAAAAAAAACCGGTCCTTAATATAATAAAACTTTTATATAAAGAAAATGTTTCTGTTCCTTCTAATAGAAAACTTAAGTTAACTTGTACTTCTGTACTCAATAGAAATTGTGTAATTGCATATACTTTACGTAAAAATGTTAAAAACGGATTGCAGAGAACTTGAAATGTTCTTATTCATGAAAAATACTGATAAACCAAGCATCTTATGACAACTGTTTTCTAAGAAACAAATGAATAATCACTATTACTACTGCGATAAATAATACCCGCATATTAGCAAAACAAAAACCTCCGCAGAACGGCGTTCATTTTTTAAGAAGTAATTTCGAAGCCAAGTCTGTTTAATATATAATATTTCCGGTAGTCGGTTCCTGTTAACATGTCGGAGAATTTTTCTCATGACTACATGTGAACCACCTTGAGGCTTGCGGCAAACATGTGTTGAAGCATCCCTGTGTGACACACGTAGAAAAACTTACCCCCGTTTAGGAGAGGAAAGGCTGAGAAGAAAAAATCGTCACCCGGCACATTCCAACAAAAGAAGTGAATTTCTCTCATAGGTACCTCTCAGCTCCGCTCGTTCAATAGCCATCACAGCCAGGCGTGTGTAAATTTGACTTGTTCCCAGCGCCGGATTTAGGGGAAGGTGAGCTACTTCTCAAAAATTTATTGTATTCATGCATCCGATTCATTTCGATTATTCGATTTTGAATATCAATAATCGTAATCGTGTGCCTGAACACATTCAGTGGAACCAGCGGTCAGTACCTACTTGATCGATGAATGGATCTTGGGAAATTCAAATAATACACGAGTATCGTGTATCTTTCTATCATTTTTATTCTTTATTGTATTCTAAAAAAACATAAGCACCACTCAACCGACCACAACATTGAAATTGTTGTCATACGATCCAAAAATATTGAATTTAAAAAAAGTGTTTCCGGAAGTATTCTTTTATTGCTCATCTTAAAAATGACGTGTAATGTGTCATTTTGATTAAATAAATTTTACCAAACTGAAGTCCGAGAGGATATATCTAATATAAAGTAAAATGATTTTATGGTCAAAATAAAAAAAATGTATAAAATATCTTACTTTTTATTTAAAACAATTAATTAGGGAAGCCAATAATTGATCAATAGCATTAAAAACGCTATAGTGCGTCCATCGATTTACCACTGTATATACGAAGGTAGGTACTATAAGGCGGTAAAAATATATACAATATATCAGCGTTCAATTTAAAATGAAACATAGCAGATATAATATTGAGGTTAAATAATAATCAATATAATATTTGTATTTTGGGTAAGTTTGATGTGTCCACGGCGTACATTCCAACGATTCCAACGACGTGGAAATGTGTTATTTAAAAAAATTTATAAATTAATAATAACGTGAATTTGACAAGCTATGTTTCATTTTAAAGTGAACGCTTTGATTCATTGCAGTCAATCATATATGAAGTCGTAACCATTTATATGGCAAATACTATGTTTCACTTTAAAATAAACTGACGGTATTATGCCTTTCTTAATACACTATTGCACTAGTTATTTATAAACAATTGTTTATGTGGTTATATATAATAAAGTAGCATACGAATAAATTATGTGTTAAAAAGAAACATATGTGGCTGTAACTTTACAAAATTTATGGATCCTCGAACGCTTATCTCCTAATCCTATTCGCCTGCACTTTGTGACACACTAAACCTATATATTTTACTTGAAAATATAGTGGGGAAAAGTCCTTTCAGTTGAGGCTACACATCATATGCAAATGCATTGGCAAGCGCCAATTCTATATATCATTCTGCAGGATACTAACTTATAATTATTTTATTTATTGATTTCAAAATCATTCAGTTTATACTTTATTTTTCGATAAAAAATAAAAATACTTATTGGCATTTTTTGTTTTTCGAAAAATCGTCATTTCTCCCTTATTATTTTAGGGAATACTAAATTCGAGTGATTATACAATCAATTCATATTAAAGATTTATAAGCGATTTTTCTGTATATATTTGTGCCTTGTTGCCTTCAATCAGTGGTGTAGCTAAAAATTTTAAATGGGAGGGGAATTTTGGAAGAATAATAATTCAATAAATTTCGAAAATAGACGATTCTTTCAGTTTTATCAAAAATAATTTCAATAACTTTCATAATTTGAAAGAAATATTTATTTTTATTGTTGTCGCCACTGTCTCGGCAGAAAGCATGTACTGCGTTTAATAATTACATTACTATTAAATTTTATTCAACTCAACTTTAGTAATAACTTAAAAAAATATTTTTTTTATTCATATGTCTCATTATTATTTATATTTATATTATGAAATTAATGTTTATTTTATGTACTTACTAATATTTTTGTTTTATCATATTGCTTTAGTTAATAATAATATAAACTTGATACGGAAATATAACATAGACTGGTTGGCTATAAATAAAACTTAAATATCATTCCTCCATATCCTATAAATACAGTTGTCAACATTGCAATAAATTATTTACTACTATTTTATTCACTATGGTGTATTATATATACAGTGCACGGATCTTTACATATTTAATTTTCGTTTGTTGTGCCTTACATTGAATAACATATTTCGAAATATATGTTACTCATTTACAAAATAATTATTAATTAAAATTCTGTAGTAATTTTAAAAGAGTGAAGAGATGACATAGGCTTATATTAACATAACAAAATGAACTAAAACTTGTAGAAATAACCGAATGATGTTAATATTTAGAAAAACGAGAAAAAAAATCTACTTTTAAGTGTTCTGTATAGTAATGATATTTCAAATTATTTCAAAGTAAAACATTATAATTTTCATTACATTTCACTTTATTTAAAATAATTGTAGTATATTTTTTTCAACATACATTGGATACGATTCGACTTGAATATGTTTACATTAGTGATTTATATGTCACGTCATGTCAAATTATATTCAAATAATATTTGTTTCATATTAGTCGTATTGTTCCTTGTGATTGTTCGTTTTCGTGTTAAAAGCGGTTCTAGAGATATGTTATAATTTTTATTTTTAATTATTAATATTTACATCAATTATGCATTCGAAGAGAGCAGTCGTTTTGGAATAAATTAATGCACATATAAACCTTATACTTTGTGACGTCATCATATTGATGACGTCTCTTCACTCCTTTTTTTTACTATTTTTTATATAACTGTATTATTGTCATTGTTTTGTCGTGTTAATTATATCATTACACGAAATATGGATGTAAAGATACGAAATACAAAAAAGAAAATTGTAGCAAAGAGCAGTAACTTATCAGATGATGGACAGATAGAGGAAAATTGGTTAATTTTTTATCGTTGCACTTTTTGTTTGGTTGTGGAAATGTAGTAAATTCGGCACTGTCCTCCCCTTCCGGGGTCAGGAGTGGATGGATCGGGATATCGGGAGACGGCTGGGATCGGGCCGAGATGGGAACAAGAAATGGAGAAACTCTCACGTCTACTGGAGCAAGGCCGGGCGGATGAGAAACATGGATTGGAAGCTGAAACTTAGAAGGTTGCGGAATTGGAATTGAGCTGGGATGGAGGTTTTAATTTTTAGGTTAATTGTTATGAATATTGGTTGGTGGTTAGCTCGACAAGGATAATTTCCCTAACAAGATTCTTTAGTTTTGAGTATTGGTCAATAAATTTGCATAACTGGATGGGATCTGTCATCTGTGGCATAGCTATCCTAAATGGAAAAGGACCTTAAATATCTGAGGTAATTGTTACATGACAAATTGTACTTGTGTATTTTAATAGTAAAGAATAGAACATGCCCGCGCTTAGATAGAAGGCCGTCCGTGTGAAACATTATTTAACCGCCCCTAACCTAACCATAAATATTAAAAAATATGAGTGATTCCCTAAATTTTCTTTTCATTTTTTTTGACGCTTTTCATATTGAACCCCACATAAACGATTTTTATTTCTGATATTTTGGTACATAATAAGATTTTTTCTTATGTAATTTACTTTTATTTATTTACATAATTTAAAGTTACAAATTTAATGGCCTGTTTTTCCACCTCTGGTAGAAGTACCGGTTACCTTAACCGGCGGTTAATAGAAAAATATCGCATCGAAAATTTGATGTAAGTTGTCAAAAATCTACGTTATTTACTAATTCGATGCGATATTTTTCTATTAATCGATGGTTAAGGTAACCGGCACTTTAACCAGAGATGGAAAAACCGGCCCTTAATTGAATGAATAAAGTATTATTTATATATGACAACAAAGATAAGTGCGTTTATAATTTAATATAATATTAATATAACTACACAAAACTAAAGAAACTACTTTTTCTTTTAAATCTAACAAAACTGCAAATAGTTGATTGCGCAAATGACTGGATTTATATGTATATTCACAGTTCCACTAGACGTCCAGTATAATGCTACGCTGAGAAAATATGCATACTGCAAATTTTAATATGATCGTGAATCGCCAATTTATTATTAATAACGAGGGTAGCAGTGGCTCACTTGGTAAGCGAGGTCCAACTCGCTGAGCGGAGTGTGAGATCTGGGGTTCAAATCTCAGTGATAAACAAACCTTTATTCAAAAAACACCGCTCTATTTGTGTAATTCGGAACTCAAGATAAGCAGTACGTCCCCTGTCCTTTTATTGGACTTCAAATCATACTGTTTTATATCTTGTGCTATAATTTAAATTAATAAACAGCTTTCGACTAAAAACCCTTACACCAATTGTATAAATATCTATTTCATCATTGGGTGAAGAAAAGTGAATTGGTTTTCTATCTGGTTATGAAAAGTGTGCCATTTTCAAACGTCAGTCAGTTTTGAAAAGTGATAGATTATTTGTCCTAATTAGTAGTAAAAATAAAGTTCAAAGAATTATATCAAAATTAGAAAAACTCTGGTATGAAACACGTTAGAAGATTCAATTTTGTATAACTTGTGTAATTTTGCGTGATTTCGCTTCATTCGCTCCGCAAATATGAGGTATTTTCTAACTGGTTTTATAAGTAGCTATACTTTTTAACATAGAAATTCTCCCGTAGTTCCTAATAATGTCGCTACGAAGCCGCTACATATTTTTTACCAAAATGATACTTTTTGTAATAAAAGTCGCTATTTTTGCATTATATTGTTATCCAAAAATAAATTAAACATCAAATGTCTATTCTTCAATTCATTAGTTTTCTGGGGGGAGGGGGGGTTTCACCACCAAAACACCCCTACTGGCTACATCTATGTGTAGGATTGTTATGAGTAAATGAGTATCATAACTGCCATATATGTCGGTTTGAAATCCGAGGTCGTAGTGCGAGCATATTAATACATCTAAGGCCTGGTATGATTCATAACATCCGTGATTTGTTCAATCATTTATTGGTTTCAGAAAATGAAGACAGATACAGTTCTTACTTAGTTACCAGCTTCCTTTTGAATATGTAAACAAAGACTTAATATCCTAACACTTGTAATTATTTATTATTAGCATTCAATGAAAATGAATAGCAATTCTAAAACATTATAATCCTTTAAAAATAACATTTACATTTTATTAAATATGATGAGCATTTAAAAATTGTTATTAAAATTATATTTTAATTTCTGTTAAAAATTATGATTTATTTTAGCACTTCATTTTCATTGTAAGAGTTTAGGTATATTTTGCCACAAAATTGTAATTTTTTATGAGCATGTAAATTGTTTTCATAATAACATTTTGCACTTACGATTATGAATTATATGTGGTATAGATTGTGTAATAATTAATTATAAATAACAAATATAATATAGCATTTCCTTACATATTTTATTGACGCAAGCGTATTTCTTTCACATTCAAAATTTACTAAATACTGGATACTTTAAATACGATTTCAATAAATAACAAATTTCACGTTCTTAATAATAAAAATTTTGATATATTCACCACAGTCTGTTACAAATATAAATTTATGTTTCGAATTTCAACCAGTGCAGTTTTGACGAGCGTGCAGTGCGTGTTCGCACCCTGGCGTAAAATATTAAGGGCGTAAAGAGCTATAGATGGAATTTTGTACAGAAGAGGGCGTGTTGCTCTACTCTACAACAGCACCTATTTATGTATTACCATTTTCATTACTGCTAGGTATGTATTTCCCTATACATATAAATAATGCTCGAATTTTTTTGAATCTTGAAACGAATGAACCGAAGGAAATGGTTGCAACATTTCATCTTTAGATCAAATTTAGAATACATTATTAAAAACAATTTAGAATCATCACACCTTAAATTGTTTATATCAATATGAATACTGTTAACAATTTTGACAGATGAGTACAGATCAAATTTACACCAAAACAATCTGTTGTGTAATATCAAAATATTTTTATTTTATTCTATGAATTGTCTGTATTGATATCTTGTACATTGTTTTATAAAAACTTTTAGCGTTAAAAACTGCTCTCTTTTTCTCCTACGTGACGTCAGAGTTATGGCGCCGTTACATAAATTTGTATTCCACATGCTAATATTTCAGTTATATAATTATAAGATAATATATAGTTTTTGTAATTATTAGATATTAGGTAGTCACAATAGTTAATTTTTAGTTTTCATACTTTTTTCCTTCAATTCGACAATGGTCATATAGCCCATTATAGGACAGGGGACCTACAGCTTATAGTGGGTTTTGAACCCCAGATCTCACATTTCACTCAGCGAGTCGAAGCGCGCTGAACAACCACTAACTGCCAGTAAATATTTTAATAATCTTGTTTATCTACAACTACTGAAATACGGATACATTATACGTGTGATACTACATATAATATACTACTCATATTACACAAGTGTAATATGAAACGTTATATTACACGCTACACTTTTCTGTAATAAATAGAGCATATAATTTAACACATCACATTTTAATAAAATATTAATTTATTAATAATATATTTTTTATTATAAATATCAATATAAATGATTATAAAAGTATAATAAATACAATTTGAATAGTTATTTTGACATTTAAGAGCTACTGTGGCGCCATCTGTTAAGCTATATATGAACTACCCACACCTAACTGAATATTTAAAAATAATATCATATTTTTTATATGCCTGATAGTTGTACATAAAGTATAGTATTTGACTCGCATAATATGGCTACATTACACTCGGATGATTAAATATACTCACTACCGCTCGTATTTTTAATTACATCCTCGTGTAATATAGCCTACATATTATGCTTGTTAAATAATATACTATTATGTATCACTTCACTTCTATAAATACAGAATAAAAAGTATTATTTTATTCCAGAAAGAAGAAAAAAAGAAAATATATAAAACAAAAATTAATTATTCCAATTACATAGATATAGTTATTGAAAGAAATTACAAGCTAATAATACTCCTTCCAGTATCCAGTAATATCTTCCTGAAATGAGATCTAGTCGGAAACATTTTTACTTTGCTGCTCCGTCAAAGTTTCATTGCTAATCAGAATCGAAGCAAATTTAATTTCCGACGGAGAGATTATTGGTCTTGTCAGATAAAATTGATGAAGCTGTATTAATTAATTCATAGATCTTCACTGAAATCTTACATGAAAGTGAGTGGAAAACAATTCATTATTCATTAATCTTTGATATTTAATTCGCTCTCAAAACCAGTTTAAAGCAAAATTTAATTATAACACCAAAAAGGTCCAAAATATTATTTCTCTAAGTCATTCGAGGCAAATTAAAAGACTAAATAATTCTAATTATAGCAAATATTCTATAATACATTTAATAAATAAATTTTATTTATTATAATATATACAGGTACCTAATAAATAACCAATTTTAATTGATTATTTATTATTAATTAATATTTGTCTTGAAAAACGCGCTATAAAATATTTGTATTGTTGAAATCAGAAATTTTATGTTTGCTGCTCCCTCATTGTGCCTCCCAGACAATTTTTTTTATAACTCCTATAGAATTTTGTTCCCTTCGGGCTGAATTAAGTAAATACTTGTACTTACTTTTCTCTTTAAAGCCATTAGTCAACCTGAAAAATGAATTGGTTCTTTTAAAGATAACAGCCTCTATACTTCCTATACATATTTTCATTTTTTTCTATACACCTAACCTTACATTAATCATTATTTCTCCTTCTTTGTATAGAGTAAAGTGTTATTTTTTAGAAAATATTGTTATAATTCTATAACATTAATAATTTTCAATGAAATCGAGGGGAAAAATAACACATTATTAAATAAATAATAATTTAGCAAAATGTATTTTCGGTGTAACAACATACATGTTTTACTTAGTGTATATTAATAGTTATTAATTTCACATTGTATCGCATTTCCATGTTTGTAGAGTCTTTCCAGTATTAATATTCTTTACGTACTGTACCGTTATTAAGAAAATTTTTACTTATATTTTTTATATATTTTTACTTATTTGAATGATTTTAAAATATTTGAACATTATATTTACTATTACTAAGTTTATATTCTTCATATAATACTCGTATTTTTTAAACACTTAATTGTATAATAGAGAATTTGAAATTAATTCAATAAAAATCATCTATCATAGAATAATGTACATTTGGCAGGTTACCCAGGTTTCACTTATAAAACTATGTATGTAAACACTAAACAATCTTCAAAAATCATAGGACATTGACAATTTTGACAAAAGGGTACAGATATTTCAATATCAACCAAATTTACAACTAAACAATCTGTTGGGTAATATCAAAATATTTTTATTTTATTCTATGAATTGCCTTTATAGACATCATTAACAACATTTATTCGATATCATTAAGTAAAAAATTAAGTTCTTTATATACCCAGTTTTAGCATTGTAAACTGTTCTCTCATTCGCCTACGTGACCGCAGACATGGCGCCGTCAATTTGGATTTCAAACGCTAATTTCAATGAAATTATAAGATTTTGTCATTTTATTGGTAGTCACAATAGTTAATTTTTGAATTTTATACTTTTTTTCCTTCATTTCGACAATGGTCATATAGCCCATTATAGATCGAAAAATAAAATTGGTATTATATAGGGTTGGCAGATTTTAAAAACAGAGTCGATTTTCAACTTTTTAAAAAAACTTATTTTTATCGACTAATCAAAAATTTTCAACTATTTGAAAGACGATATAATTAATAGTCAAAATATCAAAAAAGCCGAAAAAATTAAAAGTGAAAATATTAGAAGAAGTCGAAAAAGTTAAATTATTAAAAACGTTAAAGCATAAAATTCTGAAAAATTGAGTTGGTAGTCAATGTAGTCGAAAAAACATAACAATTAAACAAATATTCATTTCTTGTATGAACTATTTCAGTGTTAATATCAAGTAAAAAACATATTAATGATTGTAATACCACGAGACGTTTAATTTTTTCCGGATATTTTTGAGCAAGAGCATTTACAGTTCCTTGGCAATTTGATAAAAAGAATATATCTTTGAAACAAATTGCCATCAAGATGTATATTATTTAATCCTTGTTCCCGCTCTATAAATATTGTTACAATTAGTGATTTATTCTTGTGATATTTTTTCCCATGAAGCTCTAAATCTAAATACATATATATTATAAAAGTTTAGGGGTAAAAAAAAATTAGGAATGATACTATACTTTTCACGAATCGATAAAACGACTTTTTAAAAATTCGACTTAAATCGATATATCGACTTTTTTACCAGCTCTAGTACTGTTGTATAATTTCATTGAGAACTTTGAATGTGCAAAAAGTGATATTTGATAAAAGCAATGTGCACTAAAAATGTGTTATCTTTACAAAAATATGTTGGGATTTAAAATTGTTAACTTATTATTACCCTTACTAAAATAGTTTTTTGCTTATCGCTAGTAGAAGGCAGATATTGTGATGGTGTAAATGAGCGCATTTGGCCGGGTGTAGTGTGTGAGTGATTGCGACGCCTGTGACAGCTGGCCGGGTAAGTCCGGGAAGCCGGAGCTCGGGCGCCAGGACGCTGAACCCGGACCCGGGACCGGGACAGAGGTCACTGTACGCGGCTCCGCTGCGCGCGGTACAGATTAGCAGGTGAGCCGGGACTCGCACAGCGGGAACGGGAGCACATGTGGAGCTGCTACACCCTGCCAACACATCACACCTCATTTGGGTTTATATTATTTATATTTTATTATTTTAATGCAAAAATGAAGAACAGTATTACAAATTCTGAATGTCTTAAAATGTAGGTATTAAGTACACCTTGTCAAAACACTACGAGTATTACTACTCATTTGTGTTTTATACTTATATTAAACAATAAATGTGGTGTCATGGTTTGGTATACACTGTGCTGGGTGTGTCTTCGATTATGCAATTTGTATTATATGAGTTTAAAGAGAAATTTAGAAACAAAAGAGAATAAAAAACATGTGGAGCTGCTACACCCTGCCAAAACATCAAATCTCATTTGGGTTTTATACTTACGTTAATCAATAATGTGGTGTCATGGTTTGGTGTACTCTATTGGGTGTGTCTACGATTGCAGTTTGTATTATGTGCGTTAATTTAAAAAACAAAAGAGGGTAAAAAAAAATATCAACACTTCGAATATTACACCCCAATTGATTTTTATACTTACATTAATCAATAAATGTGGTGTCATGGTTTGGTGTACTCACTGGGTGTGTTTAAAGAGAATTTTAAAAACAAAAGGGAATAAAAAAATATTATAATGATTAGTAATGACACGATTGGCACTTTTGCAAATACGATTACGATTACGATATATATAACACTTATCATACGGTTACGATTACGATTACAATTAATTTTTATAAAAAAAACAGAACGTATTAAAGTAAAGTATTTTATTATTTTAATGCAAAAATGAAGTAAAATATTACAAACTCTGAAAGTCTCAAATGTAGGTATTAAGGTAATAGTACACCCTGCCAAAACACTACTAGTATTACACCTCATTTTTGTTTTATACTTACATTAATCAATAAATGTGGCATCATGGTTTGGTATACTGTATTGGGTGTGTCTAGGATTGCATTTTGTATTATATGAGTTCAAAGAGAACTGTGTTAATTTAAAAAACAAAAGAGACTAAAAAAATATCATAATAATTAGTGATGAAACGATAAGTACTTTTGCGATTATGATTACGATATATGAAACAATAATCGTACGGTTACAATTACGATTACAATTCATTTTTACAAATAAAAAAAAACGTAATAAAGTAAAGCATTTTATTATTTTAGAGCAAAAATAAAGAAATGTATTAGGTAGGTATTAAGGTAATAGTATTTTATTATGAAATGTGCACAATCGTCGGTAAATGTTCATAGCATCTAATAAGGTAAATGTGCATTACATTTAAGGTGCTGTGCGCCTCTAGAAATATCGGTTCTACAATAGTTGTATGTCGCAAAGTTAGAGTCAATGTCTCCTCCACTTGTCTTCTTTGTAAAGTATTTCCAAATATTACTTATATCTTTTCGTTTGACAGACATTACAATTAAATACTCACCGAATAATGAAATAACGCTATAATTCTACTATATCCTACAAAATAATTGTACGATGAAAATTAACAAATGACAGCTTATGATTCCAGGTATACCCCTAATTCCAATCGCGGATATAGTAAAACGCATGCGTTTGAATTATCTATCGCGTTATAATCGAATTAATCGTGTAATATAATACGACTGATCGGAAAATCACAATAATCTGCGATTACAATTAATCTTATTCGTTATCGTTTCATCACTAATAATAATAATAATAATATTTATTACGCCTTTTTCATACATTTTTCCGTATATAAAGCGGTGATATTTCGATGGGGGTGACATTGTTTACATTTTATTTTATTACATTTTCCGTTACTATATCATATTAATGGGGATGAAATGATGAAAAGACGCTTACAATATCCATACTTTACCCGGGATTCGAACCCAGAACCACTGGCACGTGAAGCGCGAACGCTACCACCAATCCACATCGGTCGGTTCGTTTCATCACTAATAATGATCACTTGTTTAAAGAAAATTTGAAGAGAATTATTATTATTCATAAAAATGTGAACTATAAATAAATACTTAATAATTGTTTATACACAGGGCGTTTACGGTACCTCTTCTCATTTATTTTTTAATAGGAGAAACTACAGGTCATAAGAAGGTGAAAAACACAGGGTTGCATTGATTTAAATCACATTGATTTTTTTTTAATAATTGAGTTAGACAAACTGTTTACCAACCTTGAAAATTATCTATTACAAGCTACTAGTAGTAATTGTATTGTTTACTTTATTGAAAGTTGTATTTTGTTAACTAGTGTCTTACAAATTTTTGAAATTGGTAACGGACAGAATTTAGTTATAATATTCATTATATTTGGGCACGAAATATCCACGTCCTTATAAAGTACCTCATAACTTATTAGGAGAATAAGTTATTTATTTGCTACATATTTTATATTATGATATCAATACGAATTTATTCATGTATTTAACTATTAGCTACCTAGTAAATAAACTTAAGGATATAATCAAATTGGCAAAAGCCTATTTAAGAAGAGAGAGATAAACATTCTGAATAAACAATGTGTTGAAGAGAAATGAAACATTAATATTATTAGGTGTAAATTCAGATTGGCAAATGTTTGGAAGTTTGTATGATTTCTGTAGCAATAATAATAGTTTATAATATAAAACCACGTATATATCTGTAAAATTGTTAACCTGTCAATATGACGACGATTTCTTATTTTATTATCATTAAGAGCTAAAAGAAATAATACAGTTTCTTTTGACAATCGAAATATATTCAACATCATTCCATATCATCAAATCGTTAACTCTGTCACCTATAGGTATAGTATAATCACGCCGGATATGAAAATAATTATCTTCTGCTTCTTGCACTTCTAGCAAATCATCCATTTTATTAAAAGTCATCTTTAGATTATAACAAATATTTAAATTTATGACATTTAACAAAAGTTAAGGTAATTTTGATAAATATTATCTAATACGTTACTATATTAGTTAAATAAAAGTTATTAGGATGTGGATATACAGAAATATAAATATTAGGAAGCTTATTTAGGAGATGAATACCTCGGTCCTTATAATTGCCGTTTAGATAATACGAGACAAGACTTTGTAAAATCTTATCTTGTCTATATAAAAATTTCAAGATAAGATTTGACTAAGTCTAAGTCTATATTAAAAAGTCTTGTCTAGATATGAAGACTAAATTGTTTCAAGACTCTACATTAACCTGTGCATACGCTTGAGACAAGGACAGGTAATTATTCGGCAGCGTTCTTTTTCATTTTTCCATTTTAGAATTACCATCTCAGCTATCTTGTACATTATACAAGAGAGAACAGTTTGACTGTTTCAATGAGGTGGCAGTTTTCGTTTAAATGGCTCGCCTGTCATTTCCTTCTGTCAGCAGAAAAAACTTTTTTACTGTACTAAGTAAAGTAAAATACTATTTGGTAGTTTTGTGTTACTCATACTATTTTCGTATTGATTCCATTGTTCTTTCTATGATTTTCGATTGTATTTTCTAATGCGTTAAAACCTCTTATTTCTACGTTTTCATGAGTATTATTATTTTTATGTAGAAATAGTAAATTATTTTGAACTTAGAGGGATTACATTATAAAATATTACATACACGTTGTCATATTTACATTCTAATAATAAATAAAACTTCGTAATGATCTGAGTAAAGCTTCACAACAAATTACTGGGCGTGTCAAGCTGCTTAACATAGATTTCAATTTCAGTAACGACGACATATTTTAGCCTTAGGGGACGTTTACCAAACTACATGGCACGAAACACTCATCCATGCCTTGTATAATACACAATAAAGTTTAAATGTGATTTTTATAATACAGATTTGACTGTTTTTACGAGTTGTAACATGTTGTATATACTTCCTATAGTTATATAGGTATAAATTTGTTAGGTTAGATTAAATTTATACTTCATTTACACATATATTTAATACCTATATACAGAGATTTAAAATCATTGATTTAATAATCAACTACTAATTTGTACATAAACGATCATATGTAATTTATAAGTATTAAATAAATAGTTGAATATTAAAATAATAATATAATGTAAATAAATAATTCGAATCGTGAGATTAATAATGTATAAAATACGATTGTCAAAATCAACATTGATGTATGTATTACACAGTATAATAAACAAAAATTTGTGAATTACTAAATTATTTTATTTTAATATCTAATGACACGTAATAAAGTTATTAAGATTGTAAGTTGTACAATACATTTATTCATGAAACAGTTAAAAATAATAATAAAAATTTAAAAATTCAGAATTTCATAATATACCTACAATAATTAATATACTTACTTAATCTGAGAATCTTTCTACCTTTACAAGGATATTTATAACCTCTTATAATTTCATAGATATTATATTAAATATACGCCGTCATCACTTAAATTATAATTTGTATAATTTTATAAATGCAAATTATGTTGTTGTATTATTTTATACATTTTACTAAAAAGTACCTAGTTATTACAAAATATATAATTGCCACACCCAACATTCGAATGTTCGAATGCAAAACATAATACACATGAATATGTTGTTTACAAAATGTACTTAAATATTGAAACAATTTTGTTCATTATTCATACAAATATGTGTCATGCGTATTCATTAAGAAAATCCCTTATAGTCATTCAATGATTAATGGGAATTTTGTTCACAAATTAACAACATAAATATTTCGTAAAAGAAAAATTTTTCATTGATTTATTTCATCTCGTAGTAATTTTATTACTTTCCAAAAACCGGTGAAAATGGAAAATTTCGACAATGTATTAAGATGAATTTCTCTTAGATTATGATTAATGCTTAATCGATAAGTTTTCCTAAAATTTATTTCCTTTTGCAATATTGAACCGGTTCACGAATTCAGGGTCAAAGTTCAAGGGTTGACGAACTTACGCGCCCCGTATTTTAACCTCAGCGAGGGTATTGATACAATTTCTCCCTACCGTCTGCACATTAAACTACTGAACTAAAACTATATCTCACTTTACATAATCCCTTAAAACAAGCTATACATTACGTTAATTAATTAATTTAATCAATAATCAACATAATGCGGCAAAAAGCTTGACACTTCACATAAAAAGTTCTTGCATAAAAGGTAACTTTTTGTGACACATTTTTTGTAAAGAAAAAATTCCATTTTTTATGTTCCTGAAACAATGCGTCATGCTCGCACCCTAACTACGTGATCCACGCACTCCCGGGGCGAACTCCGAGTGTAGCCGAGTACAGCCGAACCCGCAAAATGCGAAACGGCAAAACGACGCAACCAACGAGATCGGACGAACGCTTAACGGAATGTCATTACCGCTGTTGAAGCTGTTTCCGTTTCTTTCTGATGTTTGCGAAAATACTTTTAACGTTAATTCATCCCATGGCTTTGATCTAACACGCTCAAAAGGAACTTTGGCGAAAAGACGTCTCAGAGCGTATTTAATTTGTTTGAATATTGGATTCTAAATATTTAATGATGTGAAAGATGCGAAAAGAACAGTCGAGGAAGCAAAAACAAGCAGATTAGACTGATGAGGTTTCAGACTGTCATTTGTTTTATTCGTCAATAATTGTGCCAACAAACATTTGATAGCTACTCATTTTTAATTTGGCTCTTGTAATATTTCATTTCCTGCTTCTTGCAACATCAAAAGGAAACAAAAATTAAACGAAAACAAATTTAACAAACTCGAAAGAATGTCATTAAATTAACTAGATTTTCCACCGGGTGTCTGCTTGAAATCTGTTATAAAGAGAACAAAATGTTCATTATGTTATTTTACCAAATTTAAATTTTAGAGGAAAGTAATTTAACAAGAATAATATCATATAAACAGGACCGGATTATCAAATAGACGAGACAATTGCCTAGGGCCCGTAATTCGCAGGGGCCCGAATTAATCGCAATAATAAATATTAATACATGTCAAAATTATAGGTATAGTTTTATTAATATTGAATTTTATATGCTATGTCACAGAGTATAATTATTAATTTTATATATTCAAAATAAAATGTAGGAAAATACTGAATCAGTGAAAAAATTAAAGCTTCTGATAAAAAGTGTTCGAAAATTAATAAATTATAAAAAGTTTTGAGGTAAGTACGCTATAAAAACAAATGAGAAAACGACAGACGACAGTAATTCTACAAGTGGAGAAGGTTACAAGGTGGGGTTACGTGGTAAATTTAAAAAGGTACACATATGTATGAAAAAAACAGATACAGATATAAAATTTTAAAATTATGACATGTTACGGTTATTTCATACAATAGAAAATATGTATTTTATTCTACATTAATTTTATACTGTGATTTTTTTTAACTAAACATAAATTATGCGTAATTTTAAACAAGGCGTCAAAACAAAATTAGTTACAACCTATTGTTTAAACAAGTTTATATTTCAATTTTATCCATAAAAACATACAAAAATCTAATTAATTAGTGGGAAAAATTCCTGTAGTCGATGAGTTAAGTTACCCAGGCAAAAAAAAATTGAAAATGGGTCCAAATTATATTTTGTTTAGGGCCCGTTGGAGGCTTAATCCGGCCCTGCATATAAAAAATAATCACTAAGGGTGTAACGGTATTACATTAATCTCAAGCCCAAAAAAGACTGTAAATCTCAAAATGATCTGTTAAATTTGAGTGTACAAACGTAGGTCTTTGATTCGTTAGATTTTCATATGTTCGAAAAACTCAAATAGTTTTAGTGAAAAGAGATTTTAAAAGGCTGTTATGGTGACCTTAAAAAACATAACTTCTGAAAAGGAATCGAGAAACTTCGCAACTTTTTACAAAGCAAGTTGAGATTCGAATGAATTGTTAAAAAACAAAATAAAACTTAAAACATATTTGTTTTCATTTTCATTCCGAAATTTTTTCAAATCATTTTCTTATTTATTTATAATTATAAATTTATAATTTGGAACTAAAATCAAAAACAATTTAAAAAAAATAATGAAAGAATATACTTAAATATTACAAAATAAAAAGTTTTTTTTTTCTTTTAAGCGACTAAGGCCTTAACGCTCTATAATGACGGTGAGGCAATAGAATGAAAGATACACTAGGGATATGCGATGTTGAAAAGTATCAATACTTGAGTATCAAAAATATTGAATAAATTTATCTATACCAGTATCAGATCGAAAAAACATTATCGATATTTCAAATATTGAAAGAAAAATATAGGGAGCAAGGATTTTTTTTATATATAAAATATAAATATATTCTTATGTTACATAAATGTGTTATATCTGATATAGAAAATATTACTTCAATTTTTACAACGACCACAATTTTGAATAAATATTTATGCACTCTATTGTGATTTTTAACAAAAACAACAAATATTAAATGTAGTTGAATTGTTACAAAAATTGTAATGTGAAGTGATAACAAATGCAATAATTTACATTTGTGTCGAATACAAAATAAATACTCTATTTTCATTATCGGAAATAAATAATTACAAATTTGTAAATAATTTCGGAAATTAACAAATATTAACACAGCTAGATTTAAATCAAATGATGTAAATAATCGACAAACAATAGCAAACGAATTGCCCTTAATAAATGGAAAACAAATGACGTGATCGGATATTTCCTTGTTGCAGTCAATGTCTCTACATGTGTTTATTTTCACAATAAAACTTGCGTTGTCACAGCTAGCGCAGGTCATCGCCCTCCCGTAATTCAGTATTGTCTCCCTCTGAAGTATTTATTCAGCTCTTCCCGCCTCCCTTTGCTTTGAAGGAAAATCAACATTTTGTTTCCCTAACGAATATTTGTAGCACGACGAACTCCAGGCGACTCCACCATTTTGCGCGTTTACGTTCAAGTATTGCGTCTTAGGTCTTTGCTTACACACATTCACGTTCCTGTACTTCGCATTTTTCATTGCAATGTTCTTTTCCCTTATTTACTGATGTTTTAATAATTTCTTACATTTAAACTATTGTTTATATAATATAATATAATTATAATGTCAACACAAATACGATTATCGTGAAATAATAAATAAGAGAGTGAATAAATATTATAAGGCATATTAATTATTTTTGCTACATATTTATTGGCTATGCCATATTGACCATTCATTGTTCATTCGCTACCGAATAGGTATCTAGAAAATGTACGTTAAAAATGTCACTTAATTATTTATTTTTTCTAAATGAAGTCCGCTTCCTGCTATTGTTTTACAGATATTTTCTTAAATTATTTTTTTTAATGTTGATCTGTTACAACCTACTCGCAAATAAAAACTTAAAAATGATGAACATAAATTATCACTTCCGGAGTTCGTCTTTTACCCAAAGTTGATAAACTTGTGTTACTAATATCAGAAGCTTAAATAATAAAATAAAATGTCATCAAATATCGAATTACACGAATAGATTCAGTCGAACCGATATAGATATCATCACGATCAAAATAGTCAAAATATATTGTAAATATCATAATTTATAGACATCCATTAAAATCTCGAAAACTCAAAACCGGAATGATTACAATATCTATATAACACACCAATTGTTTGGTGAAAAGCTTTGAATTAATAGGTTTTAGAAAAATTTAACACCCAGATTAATACAACGGATTAGCCACTACCCCGGATTAGTTAGGTATACCCCTTGTTAACATTCTGAAATGTCAAACTAATTCCAGTTCCAGTACATAAAAAGAATGAAGTATATTATTTAGTTCCAAAAATATATTATATATATATATATATATATATATATATAAATATATATAAATACTAGTTTGGTGAAGTTAGCAATATTTGTAGATGATTATCAGCATTTCTAAATGATACAGAGGAAGATTTTTGGTGATACCTAGAAGTAAATTGATTATGAATGCGCAAAGTATTCTTTGAAGTTTGGTTATAAACAATTTTTTCTAATATTTTTTTTCTTTAATTCGTATTACATGGTTAATATTTTATAATGTAAATGTAGTAATTAAATATATGTATATATTTATTACAGTTCAATTTATGATTTGATTTTTACAATGACCAGTGGAAGATTGAGGTGAACGTTAAAAATCAGAAAAAAATAATTACTACATTATAAAATAAAACAGATTAAGTTGAACGTTCTTGAATTTAATAAAAAAATATATGTATTAAAAAAAAATATTATATCCATTACTTAAATGAATTCTAGGTTGTCATATATCACCACAATCTTCCTTTGTATCATTTACAAATGCTGATAATCATCTACAAATATTGTTAATTCCACCAAACTAGCGGAGTTACTTTTGGAGCTAAATAATATAGGTACTCAATTATTTTTATGAACAGGTCTGTTTAAGTATCCTGATACTTTTATAAAAAACATGTATTTTAATTTTATTTGCGAGTAAATTATAATAAAACAAAAAAAATTTATTGATATATTAATATTAGTAATTATCAATTAAATTTCGATATATATTCAAACCGAGCGCTATTTAGATAACCTGTACGGCTAATGCATGCGCACAAAAGTCGTAATCAAGTAGTTTTGAAAAACGTTTGTCTTTATATACATCATTCGAAAGTTTACCCTAATAATTAAAGTTAAAAACACGAAAATACAACAAAGAACTAAATAAACAGCGTTATCAAATTCAAAATACTACTGTTTTTCGCGGAAGTATGTTTTTCAAACTTTGAGTCTATTTTACGGCTACATAGGTATAGTATTTTTTTAAGTTAAGTTTGAAATTTTGGGATGTTTGCAAGAGATATAATAAAATAGTACATTGTGTAACAAGAATGGTAATATCAGCTTATTCACGAGTTGTAGAAGAGTTTTTATTTTTTAAGCTATAGTCTTTTAGGGCTGCAATTTAAAACAGCAGAAACTATAGAAAAAAATATCATAGATTTCTAATTTTTACATAATGAGAGCTATACTTTTCATGTTGAATGCACTAATTGCTAATGGAAGGAAAGTTCAGTCCGCTGATTAAGAATTATTTACTTCCTTCAGGGAGCTCTGGTCGTGTGTAAACTTTTCCAAAGCTACAGTTGAAGAAAAAATTATAACAAAACTCCTCACGGAAATATTTAAATATTGGTAGGTATATTTGTTTACAAATGCACAGATTCAATTCAAATTATTTATCTGCATTCAGCTTCATGAATATGGAATAAATATTAATATAACGATAGCTGCATTCGAATAAATGCATACACTAAAAATATATACAATTTGCATACATACGCACAATCAAAATACGAGTGCAGTGAAACACAATTAATTATATTTAGTTTCCAAAATTAGTACTAATATATGAATATATACGGTAGAATTTATCTAAACACTTTATTGAAGGAGTAGTACAGGTCATCCAAAATTCATGTGGGCAATGACTTTTAAATCCTCCGTATTAGTACTAATCTTTGCCACTGTAAAAATTTTTGCATTTCAGGCAAGAATAGTTTCTTTTCAGTATACATTATATGACTACGAAAGTTGAAAATAGCTTGAAACAATCTTGTAACTACCTGCCCCCAAGGTCCTTCGGAAACCCAATAAAACTTTTGCGTATTTAAATACATATTTTCAAGCAATTTTCAACTTTCTTTCACATATAATGTGTACTGAAAAGAAACTATATTTGTGTGAAATGCAAAAATTTTCATAGTGGATTTAAAGGTCAATGTCCAAATAAATTCTGGACGACCTATAATAAATAATTATTCAAGTACGGAGAAAAATCCATATTTTTATTTGTAATCTACTACAAAGCTGGAAATGAGACAAAAGTAATTTTCGAACCATATGATAATGGACGAATAATTCATAGTGAAAACTAATTACGTAGAACGCTGCATATGAAACGAATAATTACAATAGCTGAATATGTGTGGGTGGATATGTACGCATTCATATATCTAATTAATATCGTTTCGGATATTCAAAATGAAATTTAATAATAATCACTTATTATTTTTACAGAATCGATATATACAAACTCTCACTATGTACTAAGGTAAGAGTTGTATACGATAAATTTAATTTTCAAATACCTACCTACGTATGTAGTGATTTAAAATTGAAGTTTAATTATTCATATTATGGTTAATGATAAATGTAAGAATTTAACCAATATAATGTTTCCTTTTGAAATCATGTGATTTTAACTTTTTAAATGGACAATTGTATCATATCGGAATAAAATGTCTAATGAATTAATCAACATTGCTGTCAAAATTTTGACTAGCATTTTTTTGTTTAAGAACTACTTAAAATTGAAGCCTCGCTGTTGCAACTGAGACAATTACAAGGTGGAGTTTTCGTAAGAAGACTTTATTATTACAATGAGGTCATCAAAAGATTACGATTCTTTTTAAATTCTAACTATGCATATTGCAATATAAAATATTCCAATATATAATACTTTTCACTCATAATTTTTTTAAATGATATTCCTGCTCCATATTCTCGTGACGTTGTGAATCAAAAACTCACACAAAGTCACAAAGACATATCTGACATATTACCTAGGGATACACAGATGATACAAAGGTCAAATGTAAAGTAAAACGACAAAGTAAACTTAATCTAAAAGTCACAGGAAAAATACGCAGAGTTTTCTAATCTTTTTTGTTTTGTGTAAATATTTTATCAGTCTATAACTACAAATTTGAATGCTTGAAATATAATTGAAATTACCATGCAAAGAATAAAATATAAACTATACATTTGTTTACATTTCGTTCGCAAGAGTGAGCTGAACATATTGATTGATATTTGGGCAAATTTACACACATTGCATGAAAATATGATTTACATGTAGGTACTGTAGCCGCAAGATATTCAGAAAAAAAAAGAAAATGTGAGATGACCCTAGTATTATTATTTTTTTAATATAATAAATAATTTTAAAGGGGGAAATTGCTTAGTTTCTTTCAATGAAACGATTATTTCACATCGACTTTCTATCCTACCCGGGATCATCCTTATGATGTGAAATTGTTGTATCCATATTGTTATTCATGCTATATTTGTATGACAAAGAGTGAATATAGAATAATGTATATCAAAATAAGAGTTAAATACAACAATTTCTCATCCTGAGGATGATCCCGGGTAGGTTCGAAGCGTCGATTAGAAGTAATCGTTTTATTGACTGAAACCCAGCAATTCCTCCCTTTAAATCAACGTCCAGTCAAGAAATCTTCCATTCCATAATAAATAATGCTAGAGAAAAACTAAACAATATCGAAATAATTTACCCCATCGCACTGTGTAAAATTGTTATTACCGGAGAGGTCAACTATTTTTGGGTTACGTTTACACTTCAGGTTCATCATTTGTGATTTATTTTCTGTATCCTGGTGAAGCACACAAGTGTAAAATATAGATATATTCCCAGTATGCTTTGTAAACGACAAGTAAAATTAATCTTTTTGAGAAGTCGGGGAAAAATTTTTTGAAAAGCTTGAAATTTCTAATTTTATAATAAAATGAATAATTACCGAACACCCTCTTACCTACGTAATACAAAGAAAGATAATCTTTTTCTGTAAAATCAGAATTCTGATTACATCGCAGGTCGCAATTAAAAATTCCAGGCGACCAATATTTACGTTTAACAAACGGAATAATGAAATAAAATGCGAATGAAGTTGGCATTGGCTGATTTTTCTTACCTGCAAATCTCTTGTTCAAACATTTGCCGTGAGCGGTCGCTCGCCGTGATTTCTAAAGGGCGCAGCAAGAAAGGAGATTACTGCTCAGGTGACACGTGCCTATAGCCTCCACGTGTACACTAAAGAAGATAATTTATTATATTATAAAGTTGCTTTCAACTTTTGAGACAGTAGTTTCTTTAGAAAGAGTGTTTGTTACCTGGCTGCTTCTTAGAAACTTCATAATTGAATCACCGTTACGGGATAATACGAATATTTTCGAGAATTATTTTAATAAAGTTATTTCGTATTATCACTGCATAAATGACACTCAACGTTTCAATAGGTATTAAGCGTTACTGGAATTTTTATTTTAAACACCTTTAAAGGACATAAATATAAAC
Organism: Stenolophus ochropezus; assembly: GCA_035578165.1. Taxonomy (NCBI): domain Eukaryota; kingdom Metazoa; phylum Arthropoda; class Insecta; order Coleoptera; family Carabidae; genus Stenolophus; species Stenolophus ochropezus. The sequence continues at coordinate 16,643,531 of JAQOWZ010000010.1, read as the reverse complement.
CTACTATTTCTCTAGTTTTAGAACATTTTACTGACTTGAACAATACGCTGATTTCTAAAGAGAATTGTAAGGGTTAGTGGATTGGAATGTATTTGAAATTTCCAGTAACTCATTTAGTGCAGATTTTTAACATAAATGTTATGTTTAACCTAAGCAGATTAAAATCTATACAAAACAAACTTCAGTGAACTTCTATAGTGTACCTACTCTTAAATACTTAAAATATAATAATCAACCAATTACGGATTTATTTTAGTTCCTTATATATTTTGTTTTTTACTTCCTTCTACGAAGTAAAAAAGTACTGTACTCGCGAATCTGTACTTATGTACGTTCGTACATATATGTCTCGCATAACTCAAAAATTATTAGTCGTAGAATATTGAAATTTTGCATATGGGACTGCTATAACATGTAGTAGTGCACTTCCCATTTTTATTGCAATCGGCAGCGTTAAAAGGACACTTTACTAGAAGGATTCTTTGAATGTTTCGCATAACTCAAAAACAGTTAGCTACATAATACTGAAATTTTGTTTATGGAATGGCTATCACATCTATGCTCCTCCATTTTTTGTTCCAGTCGGTCTTTTCAAAAGGGTACCTTACTTTTGGCAGAAACTTTATGAAAATGATAATTTAGTTGGGTTTATTTTTATGGGAAATATTTGATTTCTTATTAATATACTGACATTGACAACTGTCAGAAATGAAAACAATGTCTCTTTCATTGCATGTTTTTGAGCGATTAAAATAATTTTGTGAAATGCAATAAGGAATAATGATAAACATTTTATTAAATTTTTCAAAAGATGATCCATTTTGAAGGAAAGTTTGAAGATATGAAACAAATGGAAGTTGAAGAACGATTAGCCGTAGAATGATCGCTTTTCCAAGTGAAATAAGTTTAGATAAAGTGCTGTGGTATTTGGAAATTGGAAATGTACGAGTATTAGGTATACTTCGATAAATACAATTTAGAGATTAAATCTTCATATTACATTTGATTATCAATTGCAGTTGTTTTCATACAAATTGAATTAAAATAAAATTCATACTTTTCGTGAGTTAATAAAATTTGTACTTCAGAAATATATTTCATATTTAAGTTTTAACTTTTTTACCATTTTTTTTTTAATTTTCAATTGTTTTATTGTTACAATGACTTAATTTCAACCATGACAGATGAATTCCACTTAAGAAATAATGGGCTGCAACTTGCAACAGCTCAACAGCAATAAATTAATCTAAAAACTTATAATTATCTTGTTAATAATGCCATGGAATAATATATAACTAAAAATATTTTACATTAATTTAAATATTTATAATAATTAAAACCATGTAATGAAAAGTAATATTTACTAATCTATTACACATACACAAGAACTGTATGAAAGTGTATGATTCTGAAACATATAGTATTTTCTTCATAAAGATTTATTATTTGTTATTTATACAAATACATAAGTAGTATTATTAATATTACATGAAATAACTGAATAGAATCATATTTATAATTTTACATTCAATTTGTAGATATTAACTTATATAGTACAATATTTACTGCAATGAATTTCAAAAACAGTTCCTGTTTATTTCAAAATTACTAAAATCTGACTAGAAAATCAATTTGGCTCATATACTGTCATATTATTGTTATTATGTGTCTTATATAGTAATGTATTAACAATAAATATATGTACGTATTAAAAACTATTTGTATAATAGGTACTATACTTGTCCCCATAAGTGTTTTTTACATTTCTTTTATGTTAGTTAAGATTTTGTTGGGAAAATAATCTTTACAAGAATACGTTTCTTTGAGCTTACATCACGGTAGATCAGTTTAACAAAAATAGAACCTCATCTTTTTAAACTCAAAACTAATCCTATACCGTAAAACACCTTTCCCACAAGTTTCGGAACTGCAAACAAAAACTAAACCTTCAGCTGTACAAACCCGTATTTGTGCCACATTCGTCACTGCAACGAGCTTTACTAACAGGAACTAGAATATCAACTTCTTTACACACTATCTCATCCAGTTAAAAAAACCACTTCTATTTCTTTCTAACCATGTTATAAATTGTACCTTTCTGTAGTTAGAATAATTAAGGAATGTTTTTTCCTTTAAATTTATTATCGTAGGTATTTATATTATACTATTGTTCACAAATATGGAAAGAACAATTATTTTTGAACAATGAATATATCAAATTTTGAATTATTATTGAATTTCTTTTTCTTTCTGAAAACTACTTCTATAAATGAATCTATATAAATCCGCACTTCTGAGATATTTGTAAGATTATTCATTATTTTCCTCATTAAAAGGTCTGAGATTTTTGTTATTCTCCAATACTGTAAACTGAAGAACATCATTATAGTGAATAACAATAATCATAAGAACCTTGTATATCTGTAACAATAACAGCAACATACAATTTAAAATGAAATATAAAAATAAGACGTACCCAATTACAATTCTTAAATTATTACCTTTAACGAGTATTGTTAATTACTTACATATTTTGAAATCATATGGCGAGTATCACATAATTTTTAATAATTTTGGAATTGTATCTTATATTAATCAATATGTTTACTTCATTTCAGAAATATGCATCTATAAAAACTCTTATTTTATATTTATAAACCGTACATTTTTTGTTCGAAAACTTCTTGAGTGGTGGAAAACAAATGAAATTCAGTAAATTATTTTTATTTTTGGCCTCAATAAAATTTTCGTCACCTCTTGTGCCTCCTTCAAAAGCTACAATTTTTTTATATAATTTTAAATTATAATAATATTATATTTCTCAATACTTTTTATATTATTTTATTTAAAAACTCTATCGTTGTCAATAAATTAAAGAAAAAAAGTTAAGGATAATCATTCCTATTAAAAGCGTTTTTAAAGAAATGAAGGAACTAATATATATTATTATTCAATACACGTTATATTTACCCAATCAGAATGCTTCATTTGATGGCCGTAGGTAGTTTTTCAGTGAAGAAATTTCATAAAACTGCAGTATCGATATCATGGTTACAATCTGTTGGTATCAAACATTTTATGTTTGAACTGTTGTCATTCGTGAAATAATCAAGCAAGTATAATTCGAGCTATGAAGTTAATTGGTAAAATTTACTCATAATCCCTGCGAAGTAAGGATAACCCGGGACAAAAATGACTCGTAAATTACTCCAGTTTCGTTGTCGTGTCATTTTTGACTGTTACTAAGTAAAAACTATTCGTAAATTATTCCAATAAATTCAAGGCTCTTATTATATTACTTATGAATAAATTTACGAAAAGCCCTGTATTAATCAACAAATGCACTTCATTTTCATAAATATTCCCATATAAAAACCTGTTATAAAAACATCTATGTTCAATTTTATTTTTAATAGAAATGAATTCCATGATTTGGGATAGAGAAGAATGGGATACATTTTTCGCTTTGTAATAATGTATATAGTACAATTTTTTAAGCAGTAGAGAGACGTCATAGACCTGAAAAAAACGTTACAAAATGAAATAAAACTTGTAGAAATTTTCGAAAGATGTTTTTATTTAGAAAACCTAGTAGTAGAAAAAGGTATCATAAAAAATTGCTTATTTATGATATTTACTATTATTTCAAATTAAAATATAAGGTTCTTAATGACATTTCAATTTATTTATAATAATTGCAGTGTATTTTTTTTAACACACGTTGGCTACGACTCAAATAAAATATGTATACATATATTTGTTTCCTGTTACGCCGATCGATTGAGTTGTCAAATAATATAATATAAAATCTTTGTTTGTTCGTTTAAGTTGTATTGTTCCTTATTATTGTTCATATTCGTGTTCTTTGTTTCTTGTTATACGTTTATTTTATTAGCGTAAGTAATAATGCCTAAAGCGTTATCGAAGCAGTCGCAAGTGCTAAATGAAAATGCGATTGCATATTTTGAAAAAGAACTGGCACAGGGTAGACCATTACTGCCGTCAAAAGCAGTTCGAGAGGTATGTTATCATTTTATTTGTTGTTATTAAATTTGGCATTACCATATGCAACAAGCAACATATTTTCTAAACTAATACACATATAAACTTTGTAATTCGTGACGTCATAATCTAGTTACAAATATTGATGACGTCTCTCTACTGCTTAAAAATTTCTACTATAGTTTATGATTACAGTGGCAAGAAAGAATCCCACACAGTAGCAGTAGTATCTTCCCATGCCCCATGCGATCCGGAACTGCGCATAAAATCAGCATCTTAAAAAAGCGTCAGCTGTGTATACCTGTGTACCGCATCCATCACTTACCAATTTCCGTTGCTTGCTCTCATTGTGCCGTACCGATCAGTCTGGCAAGGCCGCCGCATTGTCCTGTGGGGCTTTGTCACTGCACAGCTGTTCAGGAAACTCATTGTTGTGCCGAGAATGAAATTTAGAAGGACCACCGAACACATGGAATGCAATTATTTTTTCTCCAGTCTTTTCTTCGCAACAGCGGCTGCCCCGGGAAATGCAGAGTGAGTTGACGCGCTGTCTGGAGATTGTCTGGATGTCTAGCGGCCACTGCGTAGGTCAGTGTTTAGACTATGCTGGACTGGAATTTAGATTGCTGTAGAACATGTGGAGAAATTGGGAAAGGGATGTTGGATGTGACTTGAATGCTTGATTTCAGAATTTGATTAAGAACCTTGGCTTTTTACAACGGGGAAGGTCAAGGAAATTTCCTGGATATTGGACAACACTAATGGCATAATAATACAAGATGCTGACACCTTTACAACTCACGTGTTTATTTTATTTATTTTGCCGAAGACAAAGACATTTTTATATAAAAATAAATATGAAATAAATCACTCATTGTCTGTCAGTTTCAAAATTAAAAATTCATACACATACAATATATGTATGTATGTTTTCTTAGAACATTTAGATTGAATTATCTTATTAGTATTACAAAACTTGCTAGTTTGTAATTTAAAGGTATTATTGTTATTAGATGAAACAAATTTAAATCAGAGATATTGTTTCTTATTTAATTTCATTTTGGAATAATAAACTTGTATATATGTCCTCAAATGCGGGCGTAGTTTGGCTTTAATCGCCCGGGGGCGTAGAAAATTGCTCAGCAATAGTCACTCAAATAAATTAAAATTCTGGTTAATAAATAATACAATAAATTTTACTTTTGATTAAGTAAGTTTTAAGTACTAAGTAAATTGGGAAAGGGATGTTGGATGTGTCTTGAATGCTTGATTTCAGAATTTGATTAAGAACCTTGGCTTTTTACAACGGGGAAGGTCAAGGAAATTTCCTGGATATTGGACAACACTAATGGCATAATAATACAAGATGCTGACACCTTTACAACTCACGTGTTCTTGTATTTATTTTACCGGTTTCAGGATATTAAGCCTTTGTAAGCATAGACAAAAATAAACAGGGTATAACTAAGTATCGCATGTAATTTTGACAAGTCTGTATGGTAATAATATTACCGAACAGATTTGTCAAAATAACTTGGGATAATTGGACAATATAGCTGTTATATCAACCCATACACCATACAGACTTGATCACGAAAACGTTACTCACCTAAGAATTTTATAAAATAATATTTATTAATAACGTGAAACCGGTAATCTATTGAACAAACCACCAAGCTCGGAATTTAATTCATATCTGCAACGGTTATGGTACTTATAACTATTCTAGATATGTTAATAGCTGTTATATACAGTGAGTTTATTTAAACACAAAACATGGGATTTGTTATCTATGGTTACGAATTTAACAGCAATGTATCAAAGCGTTCTTTTAAAATGAAACATGGCAGATTTAATATTGAGAATTGATGTTCGGGAATAACACCATAAAAGGATCAGTAACTTGTGTTAAATTATATTCAGAATTGAAATGTTTACTCATTTGCATTTTTTCTTTAGTCGTATACATACATTATTATTGTCAAACATAGCTAGTATTTTTTTAGGAAAATTGAATACAACCCTAATCTGCGGCGGTTATGATACTTATAACTATCCTAGATATGTTAATATCTAATATATACAGGGGCCTATTCTGTGACTCAGTGGTTAGTTTTAAACCAGTTGCTAATATTTTTGACAAATAAAAACGAACATTACAAGTCATATTTTGATATTTTCTCCACTGCTATCTATTTTCATTGGAGAAAAAATTTAGAAACTGGTTAAAAATTAACCACTGAGTTACAGAATAGGGGGGTAAGTGAGTTTATTTTAACACAAAACATGGAATTTATGTTATCCATGATTACTAATTTGACAACAGTGTATCAAAACGTTATTTTAAAATATAGTAAGTTTAATATTGAGATTGGATGATCGGGAAGTAACAGTATAAACAGATCAGTAACTTATGTTAAAATGTACTCAGAATTGGAACATTTACTCATTTGCATTTTTTTTTAGTCGTATACATACATTATTGTCAAACCTAGCCCGTATTTTTTGTAAGAAATTTGAATACAACCCTAATCTGCGGCTGTTATGATATTTATAACTATTCTAGATATGTTAATAGCTATTATATACTGTGAGTTTATTTTAACACAAAACATTCGATTTATGTTATCTATGGTTACGAATTTGACAGCAATGTATCAAAGCGTCCTTTTAAAATGAAACATAACAGTTTTAATGAGATTGGATGATCAGTAAGTAACACTATAAACAGATCCAGCGTTAAATTATAGTCAGAATTGGATCGTTTACTCATTTGCATTTTTTCTTTAGTCGTATACATATATTATATTATTATCAAACATAGGCCTTATTTAATTGGGAAACTTGAATACAACCCTAAACTGATCCTAAGCTTACTCGTTTGCTACCAAATAATCTAATTTTTTTGATAGCCAAAATTTTAAGCGGTAAATTTTAGTTATTTTATTAAAATTATTTATGTAAGTTTTCCGCTTTAATCTAAAAAAAATATAACTAATAATATATCTTGCAGGATATAGAAAGAGAAAGCTATGTGAAAACAAAGATTGAAAAAAGGGTCAAATCACCAACACTGCAAAATTTCTGAAATAATTGAACAGCCTATTTCAACATCAATTTTTTAAAGAACTGTAATGCTGCCTTTAATATATTATTATTTATCAGAAGGAAGACTTAAATTTCCAAATAAAACAATGAACATTTTATTTACAATATATCAGGGCATGTAACCGGTTAAAAAAACCGGTTAATAAAAACCGGTAGCCGATATTTTGACCGAAAATTGCGAACTTTAACCATAATTTTAACCGATATTTTTTAGGCCGAAAATACCGGTAACCGATAACCAAAAAAAAATAAACCGGTTTTAGCGAACATTAACCTTTATATTAATATAATTTAGCAAGAAAAAATTTTAATATATTTTTTTATATCTGTGTTTTCTATTTGTATTTGAAAATGAGTCATGACAGTTTTTACAATTAACATTTTATTGGAGAGTCATAAATGTAGGTAGTCTCTTTGGCCGTTAAGGTTACTTAAAAAGTCCCAAATAAATACGGCCTTTGTCATCACAGGCAAGTTTAAAATTGAAAAGTGATCTGCGTTTTTCTGAAGATATTAGGGGAGTTTTTGTGAATATTCATTAATTAAATTGCTTTTTTTTAATTGTTATATTTTTCTCAGGTGGTAATTTTTTATTATTTTTTTAAATTAATTATTCTGTAATTTTTTTTAATCAAAATTTTTAATTAATTTGTTGTAATTAATTTTAATTATTTTTTAACCGATATATTAACCGGTTTAAACCGGTTTACAATTTTCAAAAACCGGTTTTCGAACTAAAACCGTTATTATTATAACGTTCTCTATAAGGGTTAACCGTTAACCAGTATTTTTTTCGGTTACATGCCCTGGAATATATGATCAAGGATTTTGAATTTTGGAAACCGATATTTTTTTCGGATGAAAATAAATTTAACCGGTTTAGGTTAGACAGTAAATTTATATATTACGTATGTTATACTCCTTAGATGAGGTATAACAGAGAGATATGGCACACTCCTATAGCTACGTAGGTACTACTGAGCAAGCAAAACATGTATGGTCGAGAATCGCCTAACAGTCAGTTGCGTGAGAACAATCCGCCAGCTGAGTAGTGCACACTTACAGTTAGACGAACGAAATATTGGTCATAGTGTTTAGTCACCTATCCTCATTATTTGTTTGGTTGAGTTTTCCATATAACTTCTCCACTGGTCCACTGTTCTCAAAGAGCTGGCTGCAAGCGATTTTAAACCTTAGATCTTTCGACAATATATTTGGGCAATGCCATATCTCTATGTTATACCTCATCTAAGGTTATACTCTAACATGTGGGAACCCAAAACCAAAATACAAACCTGCGTATCATTCATCGCATCACTTTTTTCGACTTCATGTGACTTTAGTATTTGATCAGTCATTAACATTACAGTTAAAAAATTCTCTGCATTCTCGGCATTATTAACATTTTTCAGTACATTTAAAAAAATAACAATTGCTTACTTACACTGATCCTGTTGTGGCGTTAGGGTGCCCATATGAAAATAGAAAGTTAATTTGAATTTCTTAAAAAGTAGATCTTAACAAGTACTTTAGGTATATCTAAATTGTTCAATACCCAAAGATGTTTGCAGTATTCTGAGTTTACATTTCAAGTAAAATGTAATTAATTTAATTATACTACTACAAAATTTTGCAAGTCATGTTAATAGTATATTTTAAAACTTGTATATTTAACATTATGTGAATATTTATTAAACTTCTAATGAACTATAAATTTGGAACTACAGATTCCAACAATAAAGAAAAACTTACTTAATTACACCTGCTTACCCTTTTGAGTGTAAGGCGGATATTTATATCTTCATATTTATACTTATTTTTCTTTGTTATGACATATAAGAATACTCTACTTTCAAATTTCCCATTATATTTTAAAATAGCAAATTGATCAGACATTTACAAAATCATATTTTACATATTCACAAGATTTTTCGAATAATTGCATTTTTTCAAAATATATTTTGTAATCATAATGTAACAGTATTTGTGAAATAAGCTAAGGTATGAAGTAATTGATTTATTTATATTAAATATTTAATGTTGATAAAAAATTAATAATTATTTGATAAAATGTACAATGTTTGCTTCATATTCTTGTCTCCAAATACGCATAATATAAGAGTTCATTTTGCAATAAATATTACAACAGAAACCTTGAAAATATTTTTCTGAAAAGTCGTAGAATTGTTATAAAAGTTTCAGATTTTTTTTTTTACTTTAGTTGGCAAATAATGTAAATAGTACATCTATTATTAAAAATAATAAATAAAATCTGTATTAAATTATAAAGTAAAAAAAAATCTTTGTATCCATTTCAGTAGTGAACTTAATTACTAGCTGTGGTTCTAAAAATTTGAGTTCACTGAACCGTAAGTAAATTCATAAATTCTTATTTAGAACAAATGCAAAGAAATTATTACATACATTTATTGCTATTAAAATTAGGTAAAAGTGACGGTTCTACAATTATTGATAATTAATGGTACCTAACGAATTACTTTCGCGGTTATTTTTTATACAAAAACCAGCCACAAATGGCAAGACTTTGAAAAATTTCAAAATTGATTAATTGAATGTTTGAAAAATATGAACGGTAAGGAACTTCGATCTCAGACAATAACTGGAGTCGTTGCTTCGCTCCTCTTCCAAACATTTATTGTCTTCTATCGGTAAAATATCCTTTCTGTACTTAATTCTTAATAAACTATTTAAAAATTCGCAAATCCAAGAGGTGGTAGGTATTTTAAATATTTTTTTGCAAGATCGATTTTCCGATTGGGTTTGCAAGGCAGTATAAAAATTATGTTTATAAATTACGGATGGATACAAAATTTCTTATTCAGTAACAGGTACAATTTAATTTTAAAATAATAACTTTTGTCAAATAAAATTAATATTGCGGACGGTAAGTGTTTAACCGATTTCCGATTAGTAAAGATCGAGACGAATCCAAAATGTGTATTAGAAAGGTCATTTTTCGAGAAACCAGTGGATTTATGATTACATAAAATTATTATTTTAGCTAAGAAATTTTATTTATTGTATTTTACCCTATATTATTTTTATTTTACTTTATAATAATAAACAATAAAAAAACTTTAGGGGACGACAAATTTTATCTAGCACCCTGCATCTTGGAGCAGCCCTGTTACTACTACTGCCTGTAAAAAATATGTATTAGGTACTTTAGGATAAGGCAATCATTTGGAAGTCTTTATTTGGCTTCAAATGATTTTGATCCCACATTTCGGAGCCGAAATAACGTTTTTTTAAATACTGACTTAATGACATTTTCCAACAGGACGTATTTTAAAGAAATTTATGCAGCAAATTAGAATTTGAGTTAAATAGGGTGTATGATATAGAAATTAATAATTTTTTTATATATTTATAACAGAAATACGAAAATTAAAAAAGGGGAGTATCCCTGTTACTGAATGTGACGTAGTAATCCTAATGGACCACGGAGTCTAACTTCACTGAAATGCTACCACCTCTACTTCTGCTTTGTTTATGTCTCATACAAAACATTAGTTATTTTTCTCTGTTATCGTTAGGGTAATGACGTCGCGATAAATATTTATTAATTTATTTTTCGTGTACTATCGAGTATTTTTAAAAATAAAAAATTCGTGTCTAATATTTTTATTTGAAGATTAAGATTAATAAATGATGGAAAACCGCAATGCAGAAATTATTGCCTTATTCATCGACCAGTCAAGAAAATCTTCTTATCATTATGTCTTATAATTTACATTTATTTCTATGACTAAGTTCATTTCGAAAGCTATTATTCATGAATCATTAGTTTATGGGAAAATATTTTTTTTATAGATGAATAAATAAATAAAACTTACATAAGTACATTAAATTCCAATACTTACTGTTATGCCACGAGGTTATGTCACTGTATATTTTTACACTTGATTTAATATAATTTTCTATAACAGATTATAAAAAAGTATTCAAGGACCTGACTAAGAGATTTTTCTAACACAACGGAAATTATAATTAAAAAGTCAGATGTGTTCACAATGTTTTTAATAAATTTTGTTATTTCTCAGTTATGAAATATGAAGGTATGTGCTTTTTAAAAAAAATAAAAATCACAAGAGTAAACGGCTTTTTCCGGTTGTCCAATTTTTACTAAAATATATGAAGTTTAATTAAAATTTGCTGTACACGTGTCCAAATATATCTGTCTTACTGACATCTACACAGTTAAAAATAGTAAAGACTTGTTGTAAAAACGTAAAGCCTCAATTCGTGGACATCTGTAAAAAACTAAAAATGTCAAAATGCATGTAGGCGGTGGATAAAAAAGGATAAGTGGGGATATGAAATAAGATGTAAACAATTTCCAATACAAATACATTTTATTATAAGTATAATTCGCTAGATATTTATAATATATTGTATAGAATAATTCCTATATAGTATATAAATATTAAGTAATGTATATTCATCGGTATATGGGAGAAGTATAATCAAAATAATGTTCATTTTGCATTGTTTTATAGCAACATTCATATATTGTAATATAATATATTAAATATATGATGGAATATTATACGAGAAAACGTGTACTCTTACAAAATTTTGACTGTGTATGTAAAAATAACGTATATTTTATTATTCCACATTCGTCTTGCAGTCCGGATCAGGACGGACCCGGACTGCGGCAACACTCAACGTACAGATACAAACACGTTTGTCTCAACTTGAACGGACACACTCAAAACACGAAATATACTTTCAATAATCATATTGCACATTGAGAACACGTTCAGTGGAAACTGGAATGCAAAATGAGTACAGAACGCAACCAACCAACATTAATACGTAATACATTCATTAGTACGTTTGCGGATATCTCACAAAAATATCATACGTAGAGAGATAAAAGTCCTACGCCCTTTGGCTGCGAACAGCGACCGGGCGTAGGATATAGTAACTTTAAATATCCATATCATAAACATCTCGAATAACAGAGCATTGTTGGACGCATCCGGGGATGCGACCAAACAACGACAACAAACAAAATTCCATCGATAATATATTCGTCACACATTTGAAGGAGTATTATAGGTAGGTACATGCGAATTTAGAGTAGGAAATGATACCGTTCAGGTAAACTCATGGTTATAGGATTAAAGCTGCAACCAAATCCACGGTCTCAACAGTGGCGCTAGATAGCTAAAAGAAACTAGAATAGCTGGCTTCTGCACTTCATACTCTATTCGCCTATGGAACGATTATTATATCAATATATGGAACAGAGTAAATATACATTTGCTAAAGACAGTCTTTTAATATGATATAAGAATAAGATAAATCAATGTAACTGGATATACAAGTACTAGAACTGCTATATATTGGAAATTTGGAAATCGAGAATAGAGTAATGCAGCACAGAGTCTCAAGAGTCCTAAACTCAACCTCGTAACGTGTGTCCAAGTGTTCCTTTATTATTGCACGTGAATGGTTAAGTCATAACGTATAAGTAACGTACTTTAAACTATCAGCATTAATAATTACAATATTGAGTATGTATGTATTTAGATTATCGTGACGCACTTTCAAAACATTCATATAATAAGAAAATATATTATGATTTTTCAAAAAGTTAATTTTGCTTGAAACTGCTATCGTAATGACAACATTAAATGTTAATATGTCGGCTATATAAAGTACACAACATTTGGTGTAATAAATGGTGCGCGTTAACGGCCAGGATCGTACAACCTATTTTGAGTAAATACTAAAAAGTAGGGCACATTTAAATACACTCTTTGAGGTTTACTTAACGCAAATCTACGCGTTGCCGTACCAACTGCCCTGGTTTCGACGCTTCCGAAACGGCTCACTGCGAACCTACAACCTCCGTCAACCGAAAATATCTCTTACTTATACCAACTTTATAAATACAAATTACTACTAGTATACCGTTATGATTTTCATCTAAGACACATTTAATTATAATTAATTAAATATAAAATGCACTTTGTTATATTTAAAATGAAAAAACAAACACTTAAAGTGTTTACAATTTCATTCAATATTTAATTAAATTATAAGGATTTTTCAAAAATCAAATAGTTTAAAATATAAAGGTGGCTATAGACGATCAATGATTTATATTTACTACGTGTTACTTTGAAAAGAATTTCAACGTTGTATATTTCAATCTAGAATATGGAAAAAATTATGTAAAGAAAATATACTTTGATTCTTTTGCACTAATAAAATGCTTTGCATGAATATAATATCAAAAATATTGTTCAAAAAATTATGTTACAAATTTATTAGTAAATAAATGCAATTCGAACAAAATAAAGAAAACATTTAATTAAAAATTATGGGGAAAATTTTCACAAGTTCTAATTCTGTGATCGTTTAAAACTACCTTTAGGTTGTTGGTATAACTGGTTTTTGCAGTTTTTTTTAATAAATCAATACAAAACCAAGTTAATAATATCGTCATAAAAACGCATAAAATATAATACAGCAATGTATTTCTGATGAAGTTTTACACTCAAATGAACGATGAACGAGACTGAAAATGAAATATGTCTTGGAAGACAGCTAATTTCAATTCAGTCTTTTTGTTACTAAATCACTGCGATGTGTCGGCGACTTGCTACTAATTTTACTTAAATAGAAATTACATTACGTGATTTGTAAGTACAAATTATGTTAAATTTAAAGACTTGATGTTCGTGATATATTTGGAAGAAGATTAAGAAAACAGAGAAGAAAAATAAAGTTATTATGTATGGAACAACTCTTGAAATCTTGTTTTCATAACTTTGTTCCGAATATTTCATAGAAGTAAAAAGAGCTTTTCGCAAATTGAATATAGTTTGTACTTTACAATCATTTTAAGGAAGTTTTTTTATAGAAAAATATAATTTGGCCAGAACGATTGAAAACTAAAATTAAGTAAGTAAATATTCATTGTGTAATATTGCTTTAGTTTTCAAGCTTTTTGGTCGAATGCTTAACATTAATCAAATATTATGTGCATTGATCGTCGAAAGAAGACGGAATGATTGGTAAAGAAATAATAGACTCCGAAAGCGTTACGTCAAAATTGAGCGGGAATTACAAACCACAGTACCGCGCAATTTATGTAACTGTCATCTTGGTGTGTATTTAAGTTTGGTTATGTGTATTTTTAAATAAAAACTATTTCACGTTAACATATTAACTCAATGCATATCTATACTATAGAAATGTATGTAATTTATAGGTTCGTGTATTTGCAAGAATATATGTATGTTTTTTTAAAACATATAAAGAGGTACACTTATTTTCAGAAGCGAATGAATTTATTATTAATTAAATAAATTTATTAAATGTTTGAAATAATGTTGCAGATGTTTCTGTTATTGCTAAATAGAATAAAAATTGCGGATAGTTGAGTATTTCATTGTTATAGATAATGATAAAAATGTATAAATGCATTTTTTGTAAAAAATACATATGTAAAGTGAATGAATGATGAACATTTTTTTTAATTACTACGAGCAAATAAAAACGGAAGAGAATGTATCATTGGTATTATAAATAATAATATTTTGCAGGATAGGTTTTTTTTAAACGATTCGGTGTGAGAGATATATAAAATTTGAAATGGTCAGCTACATTTGTGTGACGTTCTCCCCAATTCTATAAACCACTTTTATCGTACTTCTGTCGAATAGGTTATTATATGTTTTCTCCTGTTTTTCTTTGCTCGTAGGATACTTTTGACGTTTTTAAATTATCTATCCGCTGATATCTTAAAATTATTATTAAATTACAAACATTTTAGTATAAATATACAACTAATTAATATATCAACGAGAAATATATCATTATTCTACAAACTACACATAGCCAAACAAAGTATACAACAGATGATGATTTGTTCACTACCGGATACATATTTTAGATTTTGTAATTCCCGCACTTTGGGAGTGTATGAGTCCTTGGTGAGCTAGAGGTTGTAGGTTCGCAGCCGGGCAGTGTGTGGCATGGCCAAAACATCGATCTCTGTCGCACCAAGCGCACACGCAAGACACTCAACGATACGGTTACGGTAACGTACTAAACAGTAGTTAAGTAGTACTAGGAAGATACTCAATTTAGTAATAGTAAACTCGTCTGCAAAAATGAGAAAATATCTTGGTCACTGAATATATTATTACTAATTTTATTATTGACTGCGGGTAGACCCCGGCCCGAAGCACTTCCGGCGCGAGTCCAACTTCCGGAAGCGCGGGATTGAGGCTAAGCCCGCAGAGTAACAACGTTATGTTTTGGCACCAGGTATATTCATATTTTTTTTTGCTTTTTTCAGTAACAATATGAAACTTTTTAGAATGCTAATTGAATCGATGTATGAGAATAAATGATCCCAAATGTATTATTATTGTTGTTTCCTTCCCCAAGTCTTCCTAATATATATAGCTGTTGCAATGTTGCATGTCTTAGCAGTTGGAAAACCTACTTGTCGAATCATTTGTGCAAAATTTCGATTATTTGCTTTGAAATGAAAGCAACAATGATGTTACGAAATACAGAAAGCAATTTTGCATTCAGCTAGTTTTCCCTACAAGTACATTATTAAATGGTATACGTATATAAGTAATTATGCTTAAATTGTGATGAGAAATGCGTCTACAATATTGTATTTTAGTAGTACAAACCCGAAAAAATATACACACCTAAATAGAATATATTATATAATGTATATGTATAAATTTTTTTGGTATGTTTTTTGGATACTTTACAGCTGTTGGAATGTGGCGTGTCTTTAAAATTTGAAAGAAACAAAAGAATTCATTTATAAGCCCCGATGAACCGGGAGAGACTTAAAATTTCATTTATTTGTGTTTAGAGTTTCATTTCCAAAATAACATTTACACGTCAGTCTTACGAATCACAGTGAAGCTTTGATATGATGAATTTATTGTGCTAGGTTTCGGTGTTGCCGCAAAATGGGCAGTCAGGAGTCTGATTGCCACTCTGCCGGCACTATACAAATACAATTCATTCTTCAACTAATCAATAATCCATAACATATAATAATATCTTTAATATAGTTCAAAATACTCGTAGTATCATATATGCGGTGGTAAACGAAACAACCGATCTCATCAACAGCCTAGGGACGCGGTCGATGTGCGTGCGTGTGTCTGCATATCCGCGCTCGCGTCGCAACCAACGCATCCCCTCAATTTGTGCTATAATTAATTATTACTCATTTTACATCCTCTCGATGAAGTCTTATTCCAACAGCGTTAAAGTGGCTACATTTTTTGTAACACAAACATTATAAAATGACATCCTAACCATTTATATTTTGACAAGTATACTTCACACAGACTCGCACACACAGATTATTTCTTGTAATAATATAGAATTACTTTAACATTTCAGCTATATATTACTTTCAATATATAAATTATATTATATCATATAATATAAATGCTGAGCGGTTGAGACTACGTCCGAGGGTCGCCATTCGTTCTGCTGAACGCGGAGCTTGATGCTTCGTGATAACTGCTACACTACGACCACATCTCTACTATCTACGTTTACGTTACGATACGATCTACTATTACGTTACGTCACGTTCGCACTTTATTCATTTCATAAACAATAATAAGGTTACACATTATATATTTATATTCCGTTTATTGCTTTGAGTTACGATTAGAAGACGAGAATTTGGATTCGCGGCGATGTTCTAGGGTGGGGGAGTTTGTTGGTGATGGTGGTTGAGGCCTGTTTGTACGGTTTCAGTCTGTTCGACCAAAGTGCAGCGAATGTTGTTACGGTTATTTGGCGGGATATTACACTTGATTTGATCTGTCTAAGTAACATTGGATGTAGGTACATCGAACAGACCTTTCCGTACGTAAAGAGAGCGTAAGTAAGTGGCGTGATTGTACAAACTCTCTGGCCACCATCACCCACCAGACGTGAATGTTCCTACTCCCTGCCGCAAGGGCCCCACGCGTAGCAGACCCGAATCAAGACCCTCAGCAACGGTGTCTTACAGGAGGCTACAAAAAGATATATTCATATATTTTTATTTTAGTTCATATTATAAATACTTTTTAGTTTTCTTTTCTAGAAACATCTATAGGTATCTTCTTATGCTATGTCAAAAATTACTTTTCATATATATTATATAATAAATATGAAATATAGATATTATTACTTATAATCAGTATCGTTAGTTAGGCCTGTATATTAAGTTTAAAAATATGCTAATATACAGAGTCGATCGTCGCGATTGGAACCCGGGTAAGATACGCGCGGGGTCGAATGCGAGCGCGCGCTACTCTTACTTTACTTTGCTTACTGAGAGACTGGCTCTAGCTAGATATAAGCCTACTTGTCGTGGCGGGCGGCGCTACCTTCAGTTGGTAGAGCCGTCGCCACCCTTACCTACTTACGACTTAAAACATGTCCACTTGCGTGAGACTACGTACGTTACGACTAGAATTCATTAATAATCATTACATACACCAAACATGTAAAAATATCATTGAAACACGAATTATATCTATATATCAATTTGCAAAACGGGTCAACCGAACAGGAGTAAACTTTAGGTGATTTCCGGGCGGGAAGACTTTTAACCGACGGTCGCAGAAATACAGCACCTTGAAAAGTCGTGCCCCTTCCGGCGGCGTTTTTCAGCTACAGTTCTTGTCTGACTCTCTGGCTGCCTTCAGCAAGTACCTTCCTTCCGCTAGCTTGCTCAACAACTCGCTAGGAAATACAGTCGAAAAATAACAGACATCTGCAAGAACTCAGACATTCTTCAAACCTGAAGACGTTTGTACAAAATTAATATAAATTCCTCTATTTAGTATAACAATTTCAGAAAAATATTTTTAAAAATATTATTAAAATATATTTATTCACATATATAAAATTTAGTAACTGAATTCAGTTGTATTGCAAGCCCAAAAACGCCGCTAGCCCGAAACTAGGTTCGCGATCATCCACTTTTGAGCAGCACTGGAAACCGTATGTGATAACCTACACAGGAAGGGACGGGGCAGAAGGACTAGATCCTAGAAGGATGGCAGGTGGGATCGAGGGGTACACGTATTAATATAAATTTACAAATATATGTAATGTATGCTCACTCGTCGATGCGCCGCGCAGTGGTCTGCGCGGGCAACTTACGTTACGCTAAGTTACGGTTAGGTTACGTATAGTTCCTAGTGTATGTAGCCGATGCCCGAGCGTGTTTGGCGCCGAGGTCTGGTACTGGTAGGGATGATGCACGCCTGGGGTAGTGCAATGCGGGATTGCGCTAGCCCAGGCCGGTATGGATGTACGATTCGATGAGACAACAAAACAAACTGAATACTCATCTCGCGAGTGCCTAGCTTAGTCCACTCCAGGCTCAACCCAAATCAACACAAACAACTGCTTTCCATAACTGGGCCTCCACATTCATTCACTAAGCCAATTAGGTTAACGTTACAATTTCACTAGGTTCTGCAGACCGAACCTCAGTTATGGAACAGCAGCAAAACAACTAAAAACAACTGAAACAAATGAAAAAGGAAAACAAAAATAAAAAACATAAAATTGAAAATCACGAACATTTTATTTTGACAATATTTGGTACCAATTGATTTAGTCAATTACATCTAATTATCTAATTTGGTACGCAACACAGGGCGTGCGCGCATGAGCCGCTCCGGGTCAGTGCGGGGGCGGTGAACATGCGCACGCGCTGTCTTGGCACCGCCGCTTTCGCTCCAAGCCCATGGGCTAGCAGCGACAACGGTCGCGAATTTCTCTAAATTTTATTTAAAATTTTTACGATTCAAAAACACACAATTATACATTTGAAGTCAAAATATTAATAAAAAATTACAAAATTACAAAAAAATGCCCAGTTTCAGGCTCTTTTTTATTTAATATATATAATTAAAATATCAATTTAAATATATTATATTATCAATAATAATTATTATCAATGAATCTAATTAAGCTAGGTCAAACAGTCACGCATATCAACTCAAGCATGGTATCTTCTACACGCACTGTACTCAGTTGTACTAACATTCGTATTTAAATATTTCCACAAAAATAGGTAAAAAAATAAAATAATAAATGTATATCGATATTAATAGCTATAGAATAGAAACAACAACTTATATATTATATACACATGTACGTATGACGATTAAACAAAGAAGTATATAATAATGAATTAATAATAATAATAATGATGATGATGGCGATGACGTGATCAGGGGCGGTTCAAGGGGGGGCGGGTAAGTGCGCGTGCGCGGCGCACCGAAGCCGGCCCTGGCGCTGGCCGCAACAAAACAAAACATATATAAAATTTCAGTAAACAACAACTTTATATTCGGGAATCTAATAATAAAATCTCTGGCTAAATACATATAAATACTAATACACATCACGTGCGACGCGCGGGCCGGCGGGGCGAGACGCTCACTCACAACACTGTCCGTCTCCTTGCGTCTACTCGCTACGTAGCGGCTACACGATACACGGTGCGGAGTGCGAGCCCGCAGCCGCGCCTCAGAGCAACATAACCCAAATCACTGGTCAACGCAAACTAACTCAGCTCGGTCACTGGTAATGGTAAAGCGGGGCTTCGGCGCGGCTGCGGGCGCTGGCATGACGGTGGATGTAGCGAATGGCGGCAAATACGAACGCGTTAAGTAAACGGCGGCGTCAAATACTGCTGGGTCGAGGCACGAGTTCGCGCGGGTGGGGGGCCGAGCGAAGCTTAAATACCGGGGTGTGTGTCCATGTGTGTGTGGGTGTCAGTGTGACTCATACTACAAAATATACTCTACCATGACAAGTCCTTCTTAAAATATACTCACTAACAACTAGCGGCCTCTGGTGTGGAAGTGTACGAGTGGACAGTAAGCCAACCGAGAGAGACCATGTCACGTTTGATGAGTGTGTGTATGCGTGTAACTTATGGGCTACGAGAAGAATATATTAGAAATATATGTATCACATCACAACAGAACAATATATAAGTAGAGCACTAACAATCAAGTATATATATTATATATAATATAGAGCCGAGAGGTCATAACTAACAATATTTCATTATAGATGAGGGATATGTATAGTCATTATTGAAAGTTTGTAGGTAGTTAAGTAGTAATATAAGTAGTTGCCATATAGGAGCAGGGCAGAGAGGTGTTCTCGTGAAGGGAGGTGGACTACCGAGTGTGCTAGGGTCGGAGACGAGAACGACGACGCACCAGAACTAGTGGAGTCGGCTTACTGCGTCGGCGGTGCGCGAGTGTGTGTGTGAACGTTTGGCAGTTCAGATCACAGCCAATACAGGCCCCCCTGTGCCCGGCTTGTCAGTGCGAAAATATCTCTGTTTATTCATATTTTTTTGCATTTTCTATATAATTTTTCAATATTTTTCTTTAATCTTTCATAATATATTAGTTATACTTTATTATATTTAATTATTAATAATTATTATTATATTACTTAAATTATATTTTGAGAATTGCTGCGATCAGACTTTATAATATGTGACACTCCACATGGCAAATACAAAAAATAATAATATAAAAAATAATAACGAAACATTTTTAAATATAATATAATAATTAATAATAATAATAGATTTTTTATTCTAAAACGTGTCGCGTCGTCTTGTCTTTTATTGTGGTAATTATTACTATATTGTATTGAAGCAATGCGCACGCGCGCTACACATTAAACACGATAATACAAAAATCTTAGTTAAAATATTATCTTCTGAAATATTCTTGATTTTAATACTATTCAAATTGTGATATCGTAAAAGATTATTATTATATTCAATATATATAATATATTAATTATATAGTATCATATATAGTATAACATCGTGAGTGGGGATGACGTAGTCGGCGGCGGGGCGGGGGGCGCGAGGGCGGCCGCAGGCGCCGCGCCGGGTCGCTTAACTCTAAACAAACTATATAAAAACAAATAATAACATAAACATAAATATATTCTATGCAAATAATTTACTGTTCGTTGTATGACGCGCGGCACCTGCCAGCCGCGACTCGCGCGCGCGCTAAGCGTCAGGGGTCCGGGGGGGCAGGGGGCGCTTAGGAGATGATGCGGATAGCCTGCACGGCGGGCAGCGAACACACGGGGCACTGCGGCTCCGTGGCCTCGCACACGCGGTTGGCGCACTCCAGGCAGAACAGGTTGTGTCCGCAGGGCACGAGCGCGCCCGTCACCTCCTTGTCGCCGCACACCACGCACTCGCGCTTGCCGGAGCCCAGCAGCGAGTCGGACGGGCTGACGCTGGCGGCGGGCGACGGCCGCGACGTGAGCGACACGGCGGGGAACGACCAGATGCTGCTGGTGGCCGTGCTGGTCTCGAAGCTGGGCGACTCTCCCAGGCCCTCGTCGCGGTCCAGCGACGTGTTCCAGATGGACACCAGGTCTCCGATGCGGCCTGGCCCGCTCGAGCTGCTGCTGCTGCTGGAGCACGAGCCGCTGCTGCTGAACGCGCCGCTGCTGCCCGTGGACGACGTCATGGCGGGAAAGGGCTCCGCGCTCGGCTCCAGGTAGTTGAACAGCGAGCCCAGCCCTGTCTTGTACAGCGAGGCTAGCAGCTCGGGATCCTCTACGAGCGGCGCTGATCCGCTACCCAACGATCCAAGCCCTCCGTTGATGCTAGTCCCATTCCCAGTGCGCACCGCAATGTGCGCCTCGATCTCGCGCCGCGCCGTCTCCACGCTCTCCGGCAGCCCCGTCACCTCGAACACCGGCTCCTTGTCGCGGCTGGGCGTCACGATGTACGTGTGCGTCTGGTGCTGGATGCGCTTGATGGTGGCGCCCTTGGGGCCCACCACCAGCCCCACCACGCGGTACGGCACGCGCACCTGGATGGTCACGTGGCCCGGGATGTTGGCGGGCGGCCCGGGCGGCGTGCTCGCACCTGACCCTAGTCCCGACGCCAGGTTGCTCTTGCGCGACGCTCGGATCTGCGAGAAGTGCTCGGCGGCCGACAGGATCTCGCGCTTGGCTTTGGCGACGTCCTCCTTGCGCCCCGTCACCACGAACACCGGCTCCTCGCCGCGCACGGGCGTCTTGATGTATGTGTTCGTCTTGGCTCGCAGCGCCTTTATCTTGCACCCTGGAACAAACACAAGCGGCGGTTAGTCATGTGTACGTGGAATTGGCATGTGAGGTGATATGAAGGCGAACGAGTGAGACAAAGCGGCGAGCGGTGGCCGCCCTTCAACCTGCCGACAGGTCACCGCTCAGCGCACAGTTCACCTTGTGCAGTGCACACATCACTTCACACACCATCTCAACTTGCGTCTTATCACCAGTCTGCTATCATTACTGCGCATAAACATGTGTAGAAGAAAATGGAAAGTAAGAATGTGTATTAATGAACATTAAGATCCATTGAAACGCACATTAGTGGTTCTCGCTTCCAGTCGCTCTAATTGAAATGAATTCCTCAGGTCTGGCCGGTGCAGCATGTGGGCGGTAGGGTGCGGGGCAGGTACCGACCTGCATCCGCTGCGGGCGTCTCGCTCTCAGCGCTGACGGACCCAGATCAAATCGCTCGATAACCGATCCACATACTTCATACAACCACTATGTGATCTACTCCTACACTATTACCCATCAACTATTATTCACACCTGATTCTAGATAAAATAAACCATTACATTCACTACTGCTAGGCAGGAATTTCCTCAAGCACCAGCTGTAAATATGTCAACGTTCTATTACCCATTTCTTCTCTATTAATACATAATAAATCAGATACATTTTATTCTAACGAAATAGCGATGTATAAGTGGGCAGTAGACTACCTTTACGAGCTGTTGACTGCGCAAAGGGCAAGGATCATTACGAAGCACGCATTGAGTGGTAGCGCGGTAGGTTCTGCGGTTTCGATATATTCATTTCATGATCATTTTGGTTTTATGCATCGTTAAACCGCATTTCACTGGGTTTACGGTCACCGTCTGCGTCTGGCCGCCAAATTCCGTCTCGGGTTTCAAAAGACCTCCGCGACGATTATAAAACAAAAGACGGTTTCTGCTACAAGACTCTTTATATAATGCGTCTCATGTTCTGCTTGCTGCTTTGTTCTGGAAAATTCAACTGTGTGATAACTACTCATTAATCTCTTTAACTACCAGTGTTATCCTAATTCTATTAAAATATCTCATTCAAATTTGTCGCAATAGACGATTACATTTATACAAAAACAATAAAATAAAAATGATTTCTACGTATTAAACGTATTAATAAATAAAATAATGTGGTCTGTAATCTACTTAGAATGACCAATTGTAATTCTAAAAATCATTTTTCCACGTAAAATTACCAATGTGGTACACTCTTCATGCCAACAAAAGTGCCCAGGAGGTGACATGTGGTACATGCCCTTTACAGTATAAATACAACATTACTGATATCTGTGATAAAGCAAATCTGGGCCAACATTATTTATATAACATAAAATATGAAAAATTGTTAACTGAACAGACTGTACAGATATTTGCATTAAAAATTGTTAAATCTGGTGCTTGTACGAGAAAATTGTACATATATAGGAAAATATAAAAATAAATGTCCTATATTTTATCTACTTATGTAGATGCCGGCGTGTATGATATTTCTTTAGAGAATATTAAAATCGTGCTGGTATTAAAAATGAAAATATACTGCTTGATGATTAGGTCTTTCTGGTTTTTAATATGAAGTAAGATATTGAGATGTTAATTTTTTCTGCACTTATAATGAAATGCATAAGATTCCTGTGCCTACATTTAGATTGGGATTAGCTGCTCTGTTGATCACTTAATTTGTGCATTCCTGCATTTGGCACACGGGGAGGCAGAATTGGAAGTGGTGCAGTGGCGTGCATGGGCGGGGCGACGGGGGCAGCGAGTGCAAGGTGCAGGTGAGTCTGAGTCTCGCTCTTGTAAATAAACACTGTGGCACTGGCCATAAGTCGATGGCCAGGTACGAATGCATGGGGATAACCTTGAGCCACGGCGACTCCGGCTACAAGAATGAAATAGCTGCACAAAAGATGCTCGGCCGAGATGAAGGATGCGAGCGATGGAATTTTACCGCAATGGAGACGGTGTCGACCACTCTATGAATGAGCGTTCATCATAACAAAGCGTATTTTTTCCAGAGCAACAAACAAATACCTACTGTCATCGTTTCATATAAATTATAATAATAATTTGTTACGTTTTTATTCACAATGTTAATTTTGAACATCGTATATCACAAAAAAACGTTCAATTATTATGAATTATTATATTCAACAAAAATAGTTTGTATTTTGAAAATTACTCGTAACTACTTATAAAAGTACCAGAAAATTTAAGAAATTTCAGAACATGTCATCCATTTTCTTAGTTTTATTTTACTCTTTTAGAAATAATAATATATTGTGTTATTGAATACGAGGCACACAAAGCCACTTTTCCTTGAATGACACATACTATATTTTCTTCACACGTAGATATTTTAAAAAATTGCTGGGCACAGTATACCCATATATCAATGGTTTAATATACTCTAAATATTAATTTTAATTAATATTTCGGTGTTTATTACACATTAGATGCATAAATAACTATTTTACGAAAATCTGAGATATTTAAAACTTGAAATTGTTGAAAAATCTGTATTTATTTTAAGATAGTCTTTTTTTGAAATAAACATAAGGGAAATATAAGATTTCGTGTCATTTGCTTTGGTATTATAATAAGAATGACAATCTAATTTAAAAATGCAAGAATGTACAATGTATTTTTAATTATCAATATAAACTTCTAAATGTATCTGATTATTGTTATTATGGTTTTGTAGCGTAAGGTAATTTAAAAGTATTTTAGTAGTTCTTAAAACTATTTACTGCATAAACAAAACAATTACATTTATTGAGTTTCTAAAATGTTACAAACATAACTGATAAACACTTTTCTATATGCAAAGCATAATTGACAGGAGTTCTTAAATGAAAACATAATGATACAGATTTCTTGCAAACGCTGTAATTGAATGTTGTTATGCAGGTTCTAATTTAACTTGGAGTTGAATAATAGAACTTGGAGTTTAATGTATGGACAGTGAATGAATTAATTTGGCAAAGAGATTTTAGAAAATGAAATCTTTTGTGCGGCACAAAGGCACGGCTTGTTGTTTGCATAGCCTCGTCTCCTGGATTCTTTGTGCGCGTTTTTTGCGCAGCTGCGTCTGAGGCAAGGTAGAGGTTATAAGCGCGCTAGCGGTCAGGGTCGGCCGGTTCGCCGCAGCCCTCCTCACGTCTGTGTACGAAACAAAGCCGGGGAAAGCGCTCATCGCCGGATCCGCTGGCGATGGCGAAACTTGGCCGAAATAGCCCTCGTGGCCGCAACACAAATAGATCGCTTTGCGTTAATACACCGCGAAATGGAAAAAAGATGACCGTGGGAATGCGTTTCAAGGCCACTGCAGCTCTGCACTCGCGCAGATAAAAAACGATACACGCAGTGTCAAGATACTTGCATCGAGTTGTTTTACCTTTTGATAAAGTTATTTTTAACTTAAAGTATGTTGTTTCGCAAAGTTTTATACACTACTAACTTTATTACTTTGTAAATAAATTCATGGCCAATGTGTACGATAAGATGCTGCATTTCTTTTATTGCCGCGGTTCTTTCAAATTTTTAACCTTAAATCACAGAAACAAGTTTTATTTTTTTATACAATAAACTGCAATAAATACGGCTATAAATTATTCAACTTTTTATTTTTACCATTGTTGTTTTATTTATATCTTAGGATAAACAAACTTTGGTTTAAATAAAAGATAAAGTGACATTTTCATATCAGAATTAGTGGTGTAGATTAGACAATTATAAATTTCCCAGTGATTTTTTTCGATCGGACAAAAATGTGTATTTTTGAACAGGAAAATGCTTTATTCAGGTATTCTAGTGTAGTTGTTAGTCTACAAAAAATAACAGTCCGGGAATATTTTTTTCCGGCTGGTGACAAAGCATTCCTGTATAGTACGCAGTCTTTTGTTTTTCATAAATAAAAATATAATCATATTTATTTCGTTATTATTGAATCTAAACAGATCGAAAAAAATAGTAAGTGTACCACGTAGGAAAAGGGACTTTCACCATCGTCCGGGAAAATATCAATTTTCCTAAGAGATACACAGTATGCAATTTTATAGGTTGAGCCAACAAAGAGCCTTAATGCCTAGTTGCACCAACAAGACTTAAATTTTAAGCAACAACATGTATCTTTTGCTTTTCTTCTTTTTTTACGGGAATAAAATGATTTAAATAATATTTAACGTATGAACTGAATTGATCAATAATTCTTTAAAATGTTTTTAGTTTTGTCATCTATTGACAACCCGTTCGAATAGGACCAGTAATATATATTTAAGTAGCGTACCATTAGTCTGAAATGAAATAATTTGTTAGAACAGAAATGAGAGAATGATTTGGAATAATGAGAAATTCCTTGGTCGTAGTAAAGATGTCTCTGCTAAACAAAACAAAATCTTGGAATGAATATCTGGAAAAGCGAACGTCGTTTCCCGGGGTAATTAATCTTGAAGGAAATATTGCAACGTCACATTGAAGAAAGCACATTTTCCCGAGACACGCTAAGTAGAGGCAGTGGGCATTCTTCCAAACTTATTCGCGTTCCCGGCTAGGCTGGCACTCTTCCTGGAGCGTATCATCAATTTCAGCGCCCGCGTCCCGCTTATCGCATCCTAGATAGAATAAAGGAGTAGTGGATCGCACGTTGTGCGATTTACAGGCTAACGCGCTCCCGACATGAT
The DNA here is from genome assembly GCA_035578165.1 of Stenolophus ochropezus. NCBI lineage: Eukaryota > Metazoa > Arthropoda > Insecta > Coleoptera > Carabidae > Stenolophus > Stenolophus ochropezus. Next base: position 16,616,554 of record JAQOWZ010000010.1, on the reverse strand, counting down.
TGGTGGCGAATGACCTCCGACTAAAAAGAATGCATCCTTCGTGATTCCCACTTTTATCATTCCTTTTTACAAGATTTATGCGCTACTACAAAATGAAATATAAATTTGCGAAATAAAACGGATTCATTGATTTCTGCAAATTTATAGACATTCTTCACTATTCGATGCTAAATGTTTCAACCGGTATGAAGAAACAAAATAGCCGCCATTACCTCGAAAATTTATCCTTTTATTTCGAATATAAATTTTAATTACGAAACTAATTGTCCAGCTTTGTAATTGCTATTTATCAAAAAGTAGTAAAAAATAATTACTTTCTACACCAACGTGCGAACGTGCAGAATTAAGAAGAGTTTAACCCGTATTTTATACCTTCAGAATACCATACGTACATTTAATTAACAATTTTAAATTTTCTTACTAGAAACATGAAATGACAAGTGCTTTATAATGCATTGATTTGTTATCTAGAATTACTATAAATAAAATTTTATTATAAACGACTAATAAAATTAATAAAATATTGATTCAATCTACAATTGAACAAAATAAATACAATGAAGAGATTTTTAATTTTGTAGACTGTCAAAGCAAGAAACTTTTGATTTTTCAATAAAATTTCAATATCCTATTGACCGATTTGTACTAAATGATAATTGACGCGTGCCATTGATATCTGTACCTTACATACGATGTTTAAAAAAATCCAAATTTTCTCTATATATATTCGTAGTACGCAGACATTATTTAAAAATTTGACAACTTGAATTGGCGTACCTATTGGCAATGTATACAATACACTCATAACCAAACTTTCTAACTTATCATGTTGCTGTGTTTTTTTATTCGAAATCTATTTTTGAAACATGTTGTAAAAAAAAATGTGTCAAACAGGAAAGGAAAGCACTTTTTCCAAAAGATACGCTTTCCTCTTTAGTTTGATAAATAACTATTCTGTTTGCATGACGCCGTGTTTGAGGGAGAAATGAATGAAGTAAAATTAATCAGTTTAGTAGAAAATCAGCCAATTCTGGACGATAAAAAAAAGGCAGATATAAAAACAGAATGAGATAGCAGACTGTGAACTGCTGAACAACTAATCAGTCATCACAGCCCAAGGTCTGTTTTCTGTGTCTTATGAACAAAATTCTATGTTTTCTGTGTTAAACTGCACTATATTGTTACTAATTTTAGAAGTAAAGAATCTTTTTAGTTTTTTTTAATTGTAATTGATTATTCTATTTATTTTATCTTCTTTTATTGCTCAAACAATCCTGTTCTCATTATCATTGTTTAAACAAAAGAACCTGCTATTGGAACCGATCCTTTGGGCAAACATCTCCGGCGAGGTCGGCGCGAAGAAGGGCATTTCCCGAGTGCGTGGTGAGTGTGTATTTTGGTGGAGTGTGGACTCGCGCCATCTCGAGCCAATGACACTCCGGTTGCGTTGGGAATGTCTGCGACAGCGACGGCGGTGGCTCTTCTCCGTTCTTAATATAACCTGACCTCCAGGACGCCCGCCACCCTGGGAGCGCGCACGCACGAACCGACGCACTCGCGGGCCTTGTCAATGAACAGTCATTTGTTACATGTTTATAGCAAAGATGCTTCCATAATTACGTTTATGCTGCGATTACACAAACATCTATACAGCGGTTATACTCAGGGCTGGCTAATATCAGTGCCAGTTATTGTATGAATTAACACCATGTTTTGGCAAATTTCCTTACTTCAATTCGTTAGTCAGATTTTTCTTTCGTCCCTCTACTTCAGTGATTCTCAAAATGGGTACCGCGTCACCTTGAGGTGCCTTTCATTACTTGTAGGGGTGACAACTAAGAACAACCTACATACTTTTTTTGAACACGAATACAAACTTGAATTTTGCTAATTGTTGAAAAATGAATTTTTGTTTACTAAATTTGTATATAACTGAAGTATTTGAAGAAATGAATAGAGTAAATACCAGCATGCAAAAAAAAAAGAAATGAAAATTTGGTAAAATCGTTCGATAAATTTAAAACTGTTAAAGACAAGATAAAAGTTGAAAATCTCTTACTGGTTTGAATGTGACTAAAATTTTGAAGGTTAATTAACATCAAAACTAAAAAGAGAGAAAGATTGAAGTCGGTAGAACATGAAATGCGAGTACGTTTGTCCAAAATAACTCAAATATAAAAGAATTATGTAAATTATATGTAGTTCATGTATCACACTAGTATTTTTGTACCATTTGTTCTCATTGAAAGAATATATTTTTAATTAGAAAACATGTTTTCGTAAGATTCATAAAATGTCTTTAAAATAGAATGCATAATGAGGGTGCCGAAAATTTTACATAATTGATTTGGGATGCTTTTGCATCAAAAAGTTTGAGAACCACTGCTCTACTTCATGTAATGAGCACAATAACATCGATTAATGCGATGTTTTTGCAAATTTCAATTCGCTCGACAAATTTTGTCATTCGTCCAGTATACCGTCATTAATAATTTGAATAAATGACTTTTATATTCACTCAACAAAAATACTTCAAGCATAAGTAATAGCAGTTACCAGTTCAATAATATACATATATTGCAAAGTCAACAATAACTTCTTAGATAAATATTTTGCTGGAATGATGATATAGATGCTTGGCAACCCTCACAAAACTTTTGTCTTTTTAAAAACAGTTTTAAAAGTATATAGGATAATTTGCACATACACATGTACTACAAAATACTATGGAGATTTATTGTCATTTGTTTAAATGATCTCTAGAAGCAGGATGCATATTAATTTAAAAAATCCGTTTGAAATTTAATGTTAATTGTATAGGAGTATCTTGTTTTGTTGGTTACGTACTACGAAAATGAATGGATGTCACACAGATTAAAGACTTTTGTACATGATATCAGAAAATTAAATGGTTATTACAAAATCATAATATCCAAATGCAACTGAAAAAATATGCATTTACAATGACAAAATAATATATTTCAAAAATAAAGAATACATACATTGTACTGTGTATAACAATAACGTAATAATTTAGTTAAAATGTCAAATGATATATTATTTTTAAACTGTATTTTTTTTTATAATAATAATCCCAATATTTTAAATATGAAAGGGATTTAAATATGTAGTCTTGATTCTGAGAATACTGAAGCATTTCTACAAAACAAAGTACAATCAAAAAATAAGTAGGAAGTGTGAGGAATTTTTGGCAGAGATTCTAATCATGTGGAAATTTTGTAACGACCGTGAAATATGATTAATCAACTTCTACTGCACACTTATAACTAATGGGTGTAATCTCTTTTAGATACATAACCATTATCGTAGAATTTCAGCTGTATAAATACGTATTACTTAGATAAATTGTAAATATTATGACAGAAATGGTCGTTTATATGTTCGAAAATAAAAATTATGTAAGGTAAAGTAGATTAAAATACTCAACAAATATCTTTCATACGTTTACAGAAAATACAAGAAGTTTTATATTTATTATTACAATTAATTTCAAACAAGAATCAAGGTATTAAAATGTAAAACATTCTAAAATAAATATAAACAACTGCGAGTCATAAGTGTTACATTATTACGGTATTTTGTTTGTCAATATTTGTAATAATATATGTGGATATGACAATTGCTTGGAAAGTGACATTTGTGATCAGTTATTTTGTTGAAATTAGTTACAGTAACAGTCATGTAATAACATGCTACGATATTGGATTTTAAATAAATAACAATACATACATGATGAACAACTTGCAATAAAAAGAGGACATTATTTCCAGTAAAATTCCGACTTCAAAACAAACAATAGTGTTTAAATTTATTCATAGTAGTAAACAATATATCACGATGTTAATTTTGAATGTTTATGTTATGATTGGCTCTTAACTGCAAGGAATTTAAAACTATCAAAAGTAAAAAAATAAAAGTGTAATGACATTAAAATTGTTTTCGAGTACGAGTTCTCATAACGTCATAGAAGAAGAATTCGCAGGTAATAAAATTTTGAATACTGATGCATAATATAGATTTAAAGAGACAGGAATGTTTTATGAAATGTATGAAAAGCTACAAATAATGTAAGTTGACGTGAAGTTAATATTCTGAAAGTTTATGTGCATATTTATCCGCTGCGTCTTCGCATGAAAAACCCCCGGGATTTGATTTGAGGAAATGAAGCAACGGACCTGTCTCATAACTCGCGTAAGTATGCATTGTGTGAGTCTCTTTAGAAGAAAGCTTTTCCGAAGCTTCTCGTGTTCATTTCGCTACCCTTTTCTCAGAAATATTGAGAATAAAATGTATTATTTATAAAAAGTGAAGTAATATCGTTATTCAGCTATTTTTATGTACCGGCCTTTCAAAGCAAGGTCAAGTACTACGGAAAGGTTTCATGAAATAAAGAATAAATTTAGTGTTTAACACAGCGTAATCAAATATAAATTTATAAATATCTAATCTATTAGGTGTCTACATATTTATGTACATAATCTTTCCTAATACTTGGAATACGTCCAAGACTTTATCTAATAAAATTGAGTAGGTACTCATTCATTTTTAGTATATTTTCCTATTTACGAACTGTAAACATTCGTAACACTTAAAATTAAATATATAAAATAACAAATAATTAAAAATATACATATTTATTGGTTTATAACGTATACTGTTTCTTCTATATGTTAAACTTTGTTTATTTATATCAATTGGGTTACATAAAATAAAATAATGCAAAAATATACATAATTGCGTCATGGTAGATACTGATCAAATTTGATATTTAATAATAAGTTCACCATGTACCTACTTGCTTATAGTTTTCTCTATCGATTGCTAAATTCTTTTAGAAAAAGAAAAAATGACATATTAAGAAATTTACTAATATAGATGTAGAATTCAACTCATGATATGACATTACCTTAGTAACATTTTGCAAACACGTAACTAACTGATATATATGTATTTCTGAGCAATGGGTAAAACGATCATATTCATGTTTTTTAAGTAAAATAGCAATTAAAAATTCAAAATTATATCAACTTTTCTTAGTACGACAAAAGATTCAAATACAATAATAAATGAGCTAGTCTATATTCGATTTCTCTTACAAATAAACATATACAGGCTTTGAATCAAATGTTAAAATCATAGTAGTAAAACCTTGAGAGTTAGAAATCAATATCTTGAAGTGCAATGTTTAGAACGAATTCTAAACTTCTCCTACCTAGGTGACGATAAGTAAAAATAATCTTGTATGTGAAATAAGAGTTGAATTTTTTATCATAAAATATTGTCAGACTAACGATAATGTTGTGTATGTTTTATTTAATATAACTATGTATTTCCATTTCGCAAACTAGTAAAGCGTAGAGATAAATCAGCTCATCTTTTATTTCGCATGCAGTAGAAACGATATTATCTTGTAACATATTAAAACATGTAATATAGGATAGCTAAATCATTACGCGTATCGGTAACAACACCATCTCTTAAATAAATGATTTGACATATTTAGTAAGCTAGATAATGAATCCCAAACATGTAATATTTTCATTTGTATGACAGCTAAATAACCTCTCCGTTCTCCCTAACCTAGCTCATATATTAGTAGAGGGGTGCGTGAATCCCGCAACCTGCGCCTATGGCATTACTCACAAGTTGGGAACGACGCGTCTGGCAGCGACGTCGAGGCGGGCGACGCATGATCATTAGGGCGTCGAAACGGCCAAAATACCCGGCGTCTTACTCATCGTAGAATATTACGCGACACGAGAACTGCATTACCATGTTAATTATTCTATAGTATTACAATTAAAGCAGGAATTATAAACACATTACCGCCCGGAAAAATGTATTGATCGGCTTGGAAAACAGTCGCTCCAACGTTACACAAATTTGTTTAAATTGGGGAGTATTTAAATGTGACTTCAATAATATACATCCTTTACTTTACTGTTATTGTTTCTTTAATACAGTTGGAAGTCCCAAAGAAATCCTTTTTAATTATTCTTTTGTGATGTCAGAAACATTGTATAAGAAAAGAACGTAGGCTGAAAAGTAAAACAAGATTTAAACCATAAAATATTTTTATTTATTCAAAACATTTATCAAACATAATTGCTCCATTGGTGAATTGAAAAATGCAAACAGTTCATTGTTTGATCGCTTACCAAAACAAAGATTGAGCGAACAGTGCACTTTTGTTTCCATGCTATGTCTGTCTACGCATTTGTTTTACATTTCTGTGCAGCTGTGAACTTATAATTGATGAGATATTTATACACGGAGACTCACTGTAAGAATCAACCCAACGACGTAGTTTTTGTTGAAAGTAATATATTCATTTCGTGCGTGCAGATTTGAATAAAAAATGACCCATTTAATGCAAACTCGAAAGTGCATCAATTTTTTCAAGGAGCGTTACTTAAGAGACAATTATGTCGAAGAAAATACTGTAAAAAAGTAATTAAAAACTAAGTGGAGCAATACTTCGTTTAGTTCATTTCTTTTAATGCTGAATTTATTTTTGGAAAAAATAATTTATCTGTCGTCGAATCAGTGATCTCGAAACTAACGTCCTAGTTTGACAGAGCAGTATTTATAGAAGAGTAATTAGTAAAGTGTACACACGACGTTATAGTAGGCATTTTTGTCCCTCTTTCAGTTTCAGCAAGTAGCAAAAGTAGCAATGAATCTCGACTATTGTTTATTATGAAGTGCAGTGAACCCGTTACGAAACTGCGACTGTATTTGAAATGTTTACTAGGAGGTATTTGGCGTCATGCCTCTTGTTACAAAACCTTACCGGGTTCAGCTTTTTTTTTCAACTGCGGAAAATGTATGTTTATGACAGGAGCCAGTGGCGTAACTAGGGGGCTTAGGCCCTCCTCTGCGTCTTAAAAAGTGCAATTTTTAAATATTTTTCTTTACAAATTTGTGTTATATATCCGCACATAGGTATTTTGAATTTTGACAAATTTTATTTGCCCTCTCCCTTCCTAAAATTCTAGTAACGCCACTGACGGGAGCTAATCTTATCTACAACAAATATTGCTTGATTCTCTGGCAGTTGCACAAGAAGTGCCAAATATCGTTACAATGCTCTTTCATTATGCCATACTTTATCCAATACTCATGAAGTCCAGGAAATAAAACGAATCTTCATTTTAATTTATTATTTTTACCGACCAAAAGAATTTCAAACATAGTCAGCTGGCAGATCGTGTGATTAAGACAAGATTGTAAGCAATGTGGTTTTCCAATTGCGTAAGTCTTATACTTAACTAATCATTATTCTGACTTTTATATGGTCTCGTGATTAGGGCTAGACTTGATACCTGTATGTTTGTAAGCAACGTGTTTTTTCAAATTATTTTTTACTCGTATGAACCGACTTTAAGGAAGCTTTAAAATTTGTCATTCATTCTTTCTAAAAATGTTCCATAGGATTAACTATGTAAGCTTACCAATGTTGTCATTTGAATCTATAAATAATATTTTCGCTATTTTTAATATATCTGACGAGCTATTCGTCTAAAAATTGTACATACGAGTAAAGATAATTCGGTTGCATTGTAATAAAAATAAAAAAAAAACACTTGACTTCAATGACACCATATTATTAAACTTTTGTTTACCAAAAATGGAATTATAGTATCACATGAAAGGAAAACTTATTTTTTGATTTCTTTATTATCAAAATTATATATAAAAATAAAGATATTTCGTTCATACCTAAAGACTATAACAATTTTTATCCTAACATTAATTTCTTCTGTATCTATAAGGAATAAAGATCAAACAAGAAGGCAAACGTAATAGCATGTAAATGTTTATGTTAAATTCAATTAGTTAAAGGTATTTAAAGTAGTTTAGTGAATGATACGTAGCAAACGTATTTGAAAATGAGTCCATCTTTATTGTTACAAGCTCAAAGGATCTAGATGTGAGGAATTCTCCACAGCTGAAACACCGTATCTTCGTTCAAAATTTACAGATGTAAATTAAAACAAATGTATTTCCTCTCTCGCAATGCGTTCGCCAAAAATAATCACACACGCGTGTTGTCAAAGCGTCTAAGTTTATCCGAGGATGCGTTTCTAACTGCAGTGGAGACCACAGTGTCATTTTAGAATTTATATTTGTTGTTTTTTCGCCTCACAACACTCTTTACAGTTCACACTCCAAGGTGGAGGTATTAATAGTCAAAAGATTGAAATAAATAAATTGTAGGTATGTCAGGTTACTGACCTTTCTGTTTTTGTTAAGAATGACGCATTCACGAAGAAATTTCAGGAAATTAATTACATGTCAAGCTTTTCTACAAATACATTCATCGAAATATGTTCACATCTACAAACATTTTTATCGACCACCAAATTTAGGGAGGTTATTATAACCATACTAATTTTGCAATTTGGACATTTTAACGGATGTTCACTAGTTACTATTTTTAGCGTACATCTGTCCATCCGCTCCGATAAACTGAAAGTGACAGTTTACTTTTATCATTTTTAAGTTCTTTTGCAAATATTTCGTAACAAATTATTTGAAGGAAGTTTCTTTAATACATAACGATAGTAGATTTTTAAAAATAGAGATTACCCTATACCGGATGTACCAGATTTGTTTTATAGTAAGTATATAGATATAACGAACTGTACCAACCGTTACCTCCTGGACACTCCAGCCTGTTTGGCAAGTGCACCAAGGGGCTATTTTTCTAGATCAGATTCTCAGAATTTTTACTACTAGATAGAGGAGTCCTTTATTTTTTATACCTATAACTTATTGACAAAAATTTTAATGTGATGATGTGATGTCAAATTTAATTTTAAATGTTGACAATAATTTCCTCATAAAAATTGTTATAATGGGGTTCTTTTCCCAGCAGTGAAGTCTAAAGTCTTTGATGTATTTTTAAATACTATGAACATGTGGTGAAGAAAAGTTCACAGTGCCGTAGAAAACAATTTTATGGCTTGCATCACATGTCAACAATACCTATGATGTATTATTTACATGAAAGTTTCAGACTTACAAATTATATACGTACATGATCACATATGAGTTTTATCTCTTATACTTCGTCTCACATTTATATTGATGACATAATGATTTTATAAAAAGTAGTATATATTGATCAATCTATCCAGGCCAGGTAGCAAGCTGTTTTTTGAAACAAAGGTGTCTGGTTTGTATCCCCTTTGTTTCCTTTGTTATTGAGTTGTTATTGAAGAATTATAAAATAAAAACAAATAGTTATTTCGCATAAATATTAGATGTTGTAAAAATCGTTTTACATTATGCAAAATTAATAATTAGTGAACTTGTAAAATGTATCTCGTATGAAGAAAATTGAAGTACACAAATATATGCTTTTATTTATTTTTGTTTATGACTATATAAAATGGACAATTCAATTTGAAACACTGGTTTCCACAGCACAAAATAACATTTATTGAATATTTGACGAAACTGTGTCTTCGCAACATTTTACACATAGTTTGAACTCTTTGAATTAGCTGTCTCTAACAAATATGTTTAGATTGAACAGTTATCTAAATATAGCTAACCTATATTTTGTTCATATAACTTCTGATTTAAGAAAATGTACTATATATATAATTAGTTTATGAACTATTTAGATCAGGTGTTCTTAAACCACTTAATGAGAATAAAAAATAATATTTTTTCTTAGATACTTGTACGAAGTAAATGAAATATTGTCATCGTATAACTCAAAAATGAGTAGCAGCAGAATGTTGAAATTTTTGTGCAATTTTTTTTTATTGCAATCGCCAGTGCCAAAAAGACACTTTGCTTGAAGTTTTAAATTTTTTTGCATAACTCAAAAACGATTGGCCGTAGAATGTTTTGTATGTGGAACTGATTGGAGGATCGTATCTCACTTTCAAATTATATGAGTTTAAATGAAGTACAACAAATAATTTGTGATTTAATAGGCGTTCAAGGAAGTCATGTGGTTTCCACATCAAATTTTATTCATTCAAGTTCATAGTTTGAGAATCATTATTTTTACATTTTTTATTAATATGTACGTAAAATATTTTAATTATAATTGAATAAATTAAATGAAAATATAAAAATATGTAATGGTTTTATAAAATTACTATTAGGTATTAGGTATTAAGAGTTTATAAATGATAGATAAGTAAATTTAGACATGCTTGTCTACTTAAAATTATCTGCAGCATCCAAGATCAAGAACCTTTCAATATCAGTCCCCGAATCTTCAGGTTGCCAAATAGTGGGGCAGTGCCCCCTGCCGCGACCCACGCGCGAGCCGCTGGGTCTGCGACGCGCAGTTAACACCCGTGACACAAATGGTTCTTCCGGGGTTATTTCGATACCAGCTCTGAGGTGCGCACTTGTTTATCAAACGGTGCTACCATATCCATGTTCGCCAGCCTTATCACCTCGCTGTTGCACTGCTATCGGACGTTGCTACCGAAATGACACTTTATTAAATACAACTTACTACATCGCGTGTTATGGCTTATTATAGCTTGCTTGTGGCGAACTTCCAGCAAACTTCTGTGATGTAATAGTAAATGTTATGGGGACGTGATTTGGAATGAAAAGTTACCGGTTTTTGGGGAAGTAAGTATAAATGTTCTGCAGAAAATATCGGTGACGTAATTGTAAATGTTTAGAAGACCGTGATCTGGAATGAAAAGACACCGGTTTTTTTTAAAGATAGTTTTGAAGTTGTCTACAATTGTCCTTCTTTTTACTATACATAAAAAAAACAATCTCACTTTAAACTTTGATGAAATATAGTGCAAAAAAATCTTGCTACTGTTATAAACGTAAATGATATTGTTTAGTTTTAGAAGATCATGATCTAGCAAAAAAAAAATAGTTTCGAACAACTGAGTTTGAATTTTATGGAAATTACTTATCCACCATTTCTCATGTAATATTCCCAAGTACATTTATAACCTAAAATACAAGCAATAATAATTTGATATTAGTTTTAAAAAAGTGTTACGTTGGCAACTTATTTCATGTAGGCATATCTATTTTCAAATTAAAAAGTGACTGGCCAAAAGTGAAGAAAAATAAATTATCATTATCATACTTTATTTTTCAATGAAGTGCTTTATTTTTCAATAAAATGATTTATTTTCAAAGACTCTTGTCATATTAGCAGAAATGCCAATTAATAAAATTTGCTCCAATAAATTAAATACACCCGATGTCATATTTGTAGTCACATTGTATGTTCTAATTATTGTATAACTTAAAAAATCAAAAACTGAGACATTTTATTTTTAATTTTAACCATTTTATCCTAATATTTGATCAAACAATGCCATTGATGTCGAAAGCTTAAGTATTAAAGATTCATAATAAACCATTTAGCAGAATTCGTTCTACAAGTACCCATGGCCCTCATACGAATGGACAGACTGACATATATCATGCCAAAATTAGCCAAAACATCGTGTATAAACTTTAATTCATGAACATTCATCAAATTTTTATTATCAAAGTACAACAGCACTTCATATATGGTAGTCGGTAAAAATTATCTTTGGTGCGAAATTCTTCCCTAGCATACAAATGTCTTTGAAATATAAGTGGACAACTTCATTTCAAGGTGAAGTATAAATCATCTACTTTAAAAAATTATAGCACTCACGATCAAGGATAAAAATGTAATGATATTTTTATTTAAATATTTGTATATGCAAAATCTGTTAAGACACGTGTTGTTATAGACCTGTATAACAATAAATTACAAAATGTGTTGAGAGCTAGACAAAGAACTAAATTTAAACTCATCATCCATTTGACATGTAAAATGATATTTGTTTTTATATATGTACGTATATAAATATTAGTTTTGATTTAGGAGTCAAGCAAAATGAAAACAAGTAGTAAAAGTTAAAATACAATGAAGAATAGAAACAATAATGTTTTTCTATAAAGTTCGATGCTATTTGAAATTATTATATTTTTCTACACGTAATAAAACAATAGCTCTGCTTAATAGTTAATTTGTAAATAATAAGCCATTCAAACACAAACAAAAACACGTACAAGTAATTGTTAACTTTATAAACAAGTGCGTACGGAGAAAAATTTTAGTCAAGTCAATTACAAATGTACATGTTAATTATTTTATAGTACACTTATCCAAATCTATAAAATAATTACGTTGTTTATCAAAAAGCAAATGATGAGTACATAGTTGTTTTTAAATGTGATTCATTTTATTTGCTTATTAATGTAATCTGTTATCTGATCGTAAACGGTTTCCTTTTGTGTTGCTAAATTTAAATTTCCCGCTGTGTTGTTGGCGCTAGTGTCGCGGATGTCGCACGTTTGTTTTTCCTCGTTGCTACGATGTAGCGAGGATGTATTTAGTTGAAATGTGAAGCGGCATTTACTGGTGATATTTCGAGACGCACTCCGTTCGAAATAAAACTACGAGAGCAACGAAATGCCGGTGTCGTTTTGGGCACGTGCCAACACAGTCTGAGGACATTTCCAGTTCTTTCCACTGGATTGCAACTGCACTGATTGTAGGGTTTCAATGAGCGAGCTATTGATCTTGCCAGGGCTACTCACGGAATGTTTTTGCACTTCGCGACACTTTTTCTTCTTCAATTTATTGCGAGGACCGGGAAATCTTTTCACGGAAAATTTTAACGAAATTAAATACGTGCCACTTTATTTTCCTTTAATACTGCAGTTTTCTTAGTTTCTTTTTTACTTGATTTATAAAACTATTACAGTGTAATGAATTCAAATTTTATTTACTTTATTGTTTGTTTTCTTCACATTATTTTGGGAACTAATGTCGTAATCAGAACAGAATAACCTTTACTGAATTGTATATTTGTCTTGACTATTCTATTTTGATTGCAGTTTCATTTATCTAAATATTGTGACAAAAATCCAATAGTGTAATACTTTATGTCATAAACTGTTTGGGAACGAGTTATGTATAATTAAACAAGCTTTCGAAATTAATAATTAAATTTCCATTTCTATAAACAATTTATGGTGGGCACGAATTAGTGGCCGAAGATATAAACAAATTAATGCAGTAAAACCATTAATTGTGATTCATAAATGGTTGAAATAACCGGCTTCTGTGACACATAACCTAGTTATCCGATATACATTACGTCCAGTGCTCAATAATGTCAAAAGTGATGTTTACGTCACAGTCGAAATGTGGACAAGGTAGCCGTATACCGAGGTTTCTCAAACAAACATGCTGCCTCACTAAAAATAAATACACGAATCTCTGCAGCAGATGTATCAGGAGCTTTCCAAAATAAATTATCATCGTTGCATAAAATTAATTGTGTTGGAAATGTATTAATATAACAGTAATCTGTGGTTTCACACGTACTTACTTTACATAATTTTTCGCAAATGAGAACAAGTACATGCATCATCGCGCCTTCGCCTTGCTTCGATTATAGGGTTACACGCAGCTTACTTATGTAATTTAACACACTTTTACTGACGGCCCCAGCATACTTATTTGCTTTCTCAACACATTTAAGCAAAGATGACACAGTAATCATGCATATGAACAGCATTTTAAATGAGCAATAACTTTTCCTTGTCATACATTTTCCTCGTATGCAATTGTTAACTACAGGTTATTAAATTGCAACAATTACAACTTCGCATTGTTATTAACTTTTACGACTCCTGGATGATTTATTTCTTACGATGCCGGCTAATAACTACTCTATGGATAAAACATATAATTTACTAGCGTTCGTTTTCGAATAGAGTTGCATACACAGTATAAAAACAATTGGAAAATTTTATTCATTACATTTAATTACTAAATATGTCAGAGTAGAAATTTATTATTTTCGACACAAATTAAAAGTTTTGTTCTAAATGACAGTTCTATAATATGATTTCTGTTTATCCTAATACTGAAGTTTCGATTCATTTAGTGATTTATTAAAATTATTTTAATTTAAAGCATGTTACGTGTGACAAACAAATACAAATACTTTTGTAATATGTTCACTATGTAATTGCATTCTTTTTTGATTACTGTTGTATTTAGAAATCCTACTTATTTATTAACAATATCAACTTTTCACATGATTAAAATATTCTTTACCATAAACTTATTATTTGTAAGCTTCGTGGTGATTTACTTGAATTTCATTAGTCCAAAGTGGGTTCTATAATAAAGCGATAATTTATTTAGTTAATATTTGGCAACTTTGGATGTTATATCAGAAATCGTTTCATCAACACAGTACGTTAATTAATTCGATATTTTATCGTTTATAATGTAACACATAACCTAACAAAATGTGCAAATCGATTGCACATAGTAAATAAATAACCAATACTTGTTATACGCAACAACAAAAGAAATAGTATTTCTCAATGTAAACCTAACCTAAATTTAAGTAAAACATCACAACCTAATCTAACTGAATCTACCATAATGTTCAAATATAAAATATAGTGATAGGAACACTCGAACGTAGAGATTTAACATATAAAATCATATTTTCGTAATTTCCTGTTTCCCTAATTATTTTAAGTAAAAAAGATTCTATAAGTAGAGCATAAAATTTTGCATCTAAATCAATGAGAAAAATTAATTTTACGTTCTTTGTAACCTGAGATATTAGGTATGAAAGTGACGTAAATCACCCCAAAAATAGAAAAAACCACAGAATTGAAACAAAAATTAATAAATGTTGCGGTCATTGAATCAGATGCTGCGTTGTATGCTGTACAACTATTATTTGAATTACGAAAATATGATTTTACATGTGAAATCCGTAAGTTCGAGTTTTCGAGTCACTACCCTATATATACACTCTATACACTATATTTCTCGCAGTTGATCACGTCATCAATTCCTGCTGTAAAAATTATTACACTTTTATCTTGCATTTTTATCGTATCGCATGGCATAGATAACACTTTTGTTCTCTATCTCATTACAGTACGTGTTACAGAGGGGTATATATGCTATCTACGTCTAACCAACGACAAAAAGGAATTAGAAATAGTAGTATAACCGCGGTAACTAGAGGGCGATTTATAATACGCAAATGTTAACTAAAGGAGGACGTCATTACTTGTTTCTTTTTCACATATTGAGCTGATAGCTACATCGTGAAAATTTTATTAATTTGATTTGTTTAATAATTTTACAAAAAATGTATAATAGGTATTTTTAATTGTAAATGAATAAAAAACCTGAAAACCCCCATGAAGGTTACAAAGAGTATCCCTTCTGAAATGACCTGTACAATCGCGTCCAATTATCAGCAATCCGTTTGTGAAAATCCGTCGAGTTATCAGTATGACATAGTGCGCATAATTTGTCCGATATTTCGTGCGTGGCTCGTCTGGGACATTTTTACAAATGTGTGCGCCATTCATCATCGCGGCATACAAATGCTGGCACACGCAGTTTACACACAATGCCTGCCCACGACTCTTTATTATCCTGCGCGGTGATTCTTGTCACGAAATCCTTTTTCCGGGACACCTCGTGTTTGTTAATAAAAACAACAGGACGCTGCACAGATAGCAACGCACACTCTCGCTAAATTTGCATGTCTTAGATGAATCATACTAGATATACACACTTCTTTTGCAATCGTTTCTCACGGACATTTTTATATTAATAATATTGCTTGTAACTTATCCTAAACATCCATTGTTGTTATTGTTGTTTTTATGTACTTATATATAAATTTAATTTACATTTTAATCCAAATCCGGTTCTGACATACAATAAATTTTATTAACGCTATTTTTATATTTCTAGTGTAAGTGTGTTATATTGCAAATAAGTCACATGAGAAAAAGATCCAGTGCTAAGGGTATTATGAAGATGTTTATACCCTTTATTTAAATTCTGAAAAAATTGAATTCAAATTACAAGATGTATAAATTTGACATTCATTTTCTGAAGTTCATAATGATTGTTGATCTTACTTAGCATGTTTCAAAATAGATAAATGTTGTTTACAAACTTCGAGGCTATTGCGTTGGTTATAGCACCTGATCGAACGTTAAAAAATTTCAATTGTTAATTCTTTATTGTTTAAAATTTTCCCATTTTCCTTTTATGAGTAAACGCAATTACCACATGAAATATTTTAAATTTAAATATTAAACAAACAATACTCAGAAATCAATTAATCAGGATCTTTTGAAAATAGATAAAAATGATTTAATTTCCGGAGTATTAATATGTGAAGTATGCAAAATTACGTAAGGTGTTTTTGTTTGTCTTAAATTATTAATGAAAATTCAGCTCATGTAAAGAGACAATAAATAAATTCAAATTTTATTTGTTCGCAAACATGTAGAAATTCATTGATTACCCACATGACTCCATATATCAGTTTTCGATCAAAGGGTTGATTAAATATTAACATAGGAAAACACAATTATTTTCTTATTACCGGTCAAGGCGTACGGATGAAAGAAACTAGTTTCATAAATCATAAGATAAAACTGCAAGGATACTTTTTCCCGGTTGTAGTGCTATCACAACTCACAGGTCAAATCGGTAAACAAAGTTAGTGAAACTTTTTGAATCGTTTCCAAATAGAATTATTTTCACAGTAAATTTATTCCGGTCCGACTTTTTGCCAAATATTCTATCGAAACTATGCAGATTCTTCACCTACGACTTTTTCAAAATGAAATTTGTGGAAATATTTTACCAGAAAGATGATTTACTTTGGCAACTTCGATCTCAAGTTCGAGTGCGATTCCTTAATACCGTTAAAGTGAACATCGTTAAATTAAATGACAAAAGTACTACATAGTTGTGTAGCTTTCATTTTCAGTTAATATACAAAAATATCGTTAAGTTTTTTATATATACGTAACGAAGAAGTATTGTACTGTTATAATTAATTAATAATAAAATAAATTTGTATAGTAGTTAGGTATGGCTTTTCTTGTAAAGGAAAATTAATAATAATTTAAATAATAAAAATGTATAACAGCGAAAATTACATCATTATCTATGAGGTAAGGAAAATTTTATATAAATCTAATAGTTTCTTTTCTGTAATTTCCTTCGAATATTTTACTTTCTACTTTTGTTTTATATTATAATGATGATAAATTATTATTATACATAAATAACTATAACACAATCAAAGAATATTGTTTTCTGTTAATATTTTGCTTCTATATACTTCTTTATAACAAAATAAGTTATAATTTATAAAGGATATTAAAAAAAGGATACAAAACACAAATATTTAGAGCAAAATGCAGGCAAAAAGTCCACAAGTATTTTTTACGATTAATAATAATTTGATACATCTAGAAAGAATTTACAAAAATGTATTGTTACATTTTGTGGAACTGTAGTTATTAAAACTTTTTGATTTCATTTTTTCTTAAATTTTGTGAATAGCACATTATTTTTTACTACTTCTGTGGTAAAGTAATCTAAAAGAACTACTAAATCAGAACTGTTGCTGAATACTTTGTATCAAAATAATTATATTTTGTTAAATTAATATTCATCTTCAAGGTGGCAAATCGAAGGTATTCCGACGTCCTTGAATCAAGATCACTCATTCCGCCAATGAAACTCAAATTAATTCAACAAAACAATCAAAATCAAGTTCGGAATTCCAGATAGCAAAAAACAAAACATATGAGAGCAAAACCACATGGCCATTTTAGGATTTGCAACGCGACATTGCCAGTTATAGTACGAGACAGTGGCGCTGTATCGACCGGTGGCCTGCTTAAGAACTACGCACCAGACAGGTGAATATCGTGGAGATGTTCCGAGATCAAAATAGCACATGAATCTCCAACTTTGCTCATTCTAAGCCGCTTAACTACGATTCCATTGCACAGGGATTTTAATAACCTTAAATGTTCAGCTATATCGATTTATTTGTGACATTTACAGCAAATTTAAAACAATAATCATTTATATATTCACAAAAAAATAATTTAATTAGTATTTATTGCAGGTTGAATTTTTTTGCAATTCTTAATAGTTTATATAATCCATAAATCTAATTCTAAATGTCAATCACTCAAAAAATATTTTTAGTAGAAGAATGTTCATAAAAACTTAATTATTTGCGATTAGTTTTAAATTTAAAAGATCTATGACCGTATAAGCAACAAAAAACAAGTTTAGTGCACTAGACCTTGGTTTTATTAACCTTTACTTTTAAACAAATGAAGCTTATGGTGTGAATAACATAAGCTTATAAATCAGGAAGTTGAAAACAATTTCACAAGATTAATTAAGTTACTATAAAGTTGTTAAACAATTAGGAATTGTTATACAAACTTCAAACTCTATTTTAAAACTGGTAACGAAAAATACGCGCAATTAGCAAATATTACTTCCATTGAGTAAAAGTACTAAATAAGTAAGTATTTCAAGAAATATTTGTTACATTTTAAATAGAAAATGATACTAATAAAGATTCATTCAATCATGCCCAATGTCAATCATCAGTATACATATAATTTGCAATTGTACTCGTACCAGAAATTTTGAAAAGGTTTTTAATATAAATATTTTATTATTATTATTTTTAGTCTAAAAATAATCACGTATTCTCATACTTAAGGCTTCCTTAATATGTATACGATTACAAATTTTCATATTAAATATAATACAAATTGTTTAATATAGTTTAAATAAAATTATAATTAATAAATAAATAAATAAATAAATAACAGTCACACCTAACCTTAAATTTTATTAAATTTATTTATATTTTAAGACGGTTTTTTCTTTATGTAATATGTAAAAATATCAGTCATCCTAAAGTTCATAAGTATATGATGTTGTTGATAAATAATAATTAAAATACGAAAAGCCAAAGCTCATTTAGTTTGCGATTTTTCAAACTTTAACCAAATTAAAATACTGCGGCATTGTGTTCAGATATTCAGAATCGACTATACATGAGTATATAAGTTGGAGTCTTTTGCTAGTGCTGCCTTCTAGATCTAGACTTTCTAGATTCTTGTCTTGTCTTGTCTAGATTATCAAGACTAATAACTAACTAACTAATAACTATTAAAAATTCTGATCATTTTATTACAATATTGAACCAATAAGTACTTATGTTACAAATTTATACATGGCGGTAATAGTCTGTTATGTGCCTGATGTTATCCAAATATAGAATGATTGTTTTATGTACCTGTAATAGTTTAACTCTATTTATCAGCACATTCCATAATTCTGCAAATCCTCTCAACATTATCCTATTGAAATTTATGTAAAGCTATTCGATGTGCATATTGCAGCAAAACTTCTGCGAGGGTCAGATCTTCCGGTTATTATCGACTAGATCTGCATGTAACTGCCAAAGGCCAAGGTCATATCCTGGGAGTAAATCAATGCAAATTTCAGTGCAATGGAATGTCTTGATTCATGTGCAAACTGCGGATATTCAACTTGCTGGCACGCCGTGTAAACCAAGCTTTAGCCGCGGCTCTAACGTCACTGCGGCTAGTGTACCGATGTGATTAATTTATAAATTTAGTTGTCTTTTGTTTTGTTTGGCGCTGTTAATGAGTACGCTATCGTGTGTTGTTTATAACTATGGTCATAGGCTACGTGATGTTGTGCACTGTACGAAGGAACAATATCGCCTTGTATGGGAAATTTAAGGTCTTGTTAATTTTTAGTAAGTAAGATTATCGCGGTATGAAATTTATAATTATTGTTTTAAAATTAATTATGTCAAAACATTATTTAATAATGCTGTATGTAATTAATATTTATGTTCAAATGTTAATACAATTAAACAATTTCCATAAATAATTGAATTCAGCTAAATTTAATGTAATTTAATAAAACAGAGATTCGTGACGTTTTTAATTATATATCAACATAAATTAGTAACCTTGTTAAAAATTACATTACAGGAAATATTCCAATGATGTGATAACAAATTTAAATTGAGGAAGATGTTCCAATTTATCAAAATTTCGAAATCAAAATGCAGTTATAAAACTCTTCCTTTTATGGATTAAGAAAGTTAAAAGAAAGAATAAAACTTTTATTTTTTCTGCAGATAAAGTTGCATAAAATGAAACAGATAATGACTGAAATCAGTAAAATATAACAAGATACCTAATTTTTAAACACATCGAAATGAGATAATAAAATCAAAGGCTTTATTCAAGTCTATAAAAATTTTATGTGGCTGGCCAACGACCAATTTATTATATTTATGAAGTTGCCTTCGTCACATTAACGCCTGCCCCCACAGCCCGTACCTACACGCCGTCCCTGGCGTCCTCGTGAATATGCGAATGAGTGATGTTAGCACACTATCAATGCCCGAAACACGTGGATTTTCAGCACGTGCGCCTCTGTACGAATTTCGCCAGTTGGTGGCCATAACCCGAATATCTCGCAGCGGCGGGGGGAGAAGATTTCGGAGAGGGGGCACCATTGAGCGATATTGCGACTACAGATATAAATTAGCTTTTTAAATTAATGCTGTTTATATAATTTGACATTTAAAATGTAGATCAACAAAAAATGTTACTAGAAGTAGCATTTGCACGGTAAAATTTCCATTACACGCTTGTGGATTATGTTTTTTATAATATTTATCAATAATAGACAGATATGTCATTGGTTATGAGCATCTGGTGGTATATTTAACGTACAAATATTTAAAATGATAATAATTTTTTCTTTAAAAATAAAATAAAGTATATTTTGTATCTTTCCACGTAGTAAATTTTATCAAGAACTGTTGTATACTTATGTATTTCCTTATTTACTCAATAATTTTCTGTAATTATTTCGTATAGGTATTAAGTGTTCTTGCCATTTTTACTGATACCCGTTCAATTATTAGAGTTTATTAAATAAAATAACTTTTTTTTCATGTTACATTTTTTTTTAATTTAAAGTCGTTTAGTTTCAATAACAGGGTTAATTTGTGTGATACAAAAATAGGTAAGTAGTCATTAATTTTTACTTCAAATGGCTTGAAAATTGCTTTGAAAATGAACTACATCATCTATATTTTGATTTCACCAGTTAATAGCCACATTATCTTAAAGGAATTTACCAATGCACTATCAATAGACAACGTATCGATTGAGAATATGTTTCAATTATTTAAAAACAATTTCTTCATATATTGTAAGCAAGAATAAAAAATAGAACGTAGAATAATATGAAACTGATTTGTGTTAATATGACTATATTATTATTATTAATTTAAGGGCCGAGATATCCACCTGCTAATAAACTTCCTAATAAATTGATATGCCAAATAAAAAAAAATTAGTACTTAAATTACCCTATAATCTTTATTAGATATGAAATAGTCCTGTTTAATATTAAATGTTCAATTATTGGCTGGCATTATAATACGATTATTGATAAGTATCATTCATTTCAAATATTTTAGGCGGGAAGTATTAAAATTAACTAAAGTTTTGTTAATTGTCATAAATTTAAATTTGCTACAATCCAGAGGTGAATTTTGATTTTGATGAAGTGGGTCATTGTCGAAATCTGTAACAATACAGATTGACAAGCCCAAAAATGAGCAATAAGCAGTGATGAAACATTTATTTTTATTTATTTTATATAACAATGGCATTGTTAAAATGCAAATGTTTTATTATTTTGTACAAACAAGTATTTAAAGCGAATGCGTACGCTGACATAATTGTCACGTGCTCTGGTAGTGAATAGTAAAAACGACGATAAATGTGTATTTAGCAATTGGCGAGTATTTTGTAGTTTTATGGTGTTAATTACTAGGGTGGGTCCCTCTCAAGAACTAGGGCGAAAGCATTCCTTCTCAAATGGGGTGTACGTGGTACGTCCG
This sequence comes from Stenolophus ochropezus, assembly GCA_035578165.1. Taxonomy (NCBI): domain Eukaryota; kingdom Metazoa; phylum Arthropoda; class Insecta; order Coleoptera; family Carabidae; genus Stenolophus; species Stenolophus ochropezus. Next base: position 16,594,685 of record JAQOWZ010000010.1, on the reverse strand, counting down.
ACTTCCAGCCTTACATAATCGTCGGCTGTGTCAAAGCAGCTCATTACAGAATTCAATCAGATATGTGAAAATCTCGACATCACGCAACGAGACTCACGCGCATGCGCCCGTCGATATCACGCGCACGCTACGGATACAGCATAACGTTTATGTTAATTCGCCTGATAAAAAAATGCCTACTTAAAATTCACCCCTTCGAGTCGAGATCGAGAACGCGAAATCATAGTAAATATTGATTCGTGTGGTCCCCTGTAACGCGATTACTAACTATTCTTATCAAAACTGCCTTCCTCCTGCACCAGTAAGCCTGACTTAAATTCGTAAAAAGTTAATCCGATGTCCTCTAGGGTGCGCGCGTGGCAAAAGGAAAACAGTTTTGATGCTTTCCCACCCTAGATGTCTGTGCGCCATGTGCTACCCTGACCATGTAGAAATTTATTCAGCAAAGCCGGAAATTATTGTTAGTTTTGCAAAAAGTTAATGAGGACATTTAAATGAAGCTTTCAGTTCATATAAATTAGTTCCCATTATTAGGTAATTAAAATTAGTATATGAAAGTGCATTAACATAAAAAATTGAATTATAAAAATATTGATAAATGCAAATTGTCTTAAACAAATACTTAACAAATATGCGAAATATCAAGAGCTTGTTATGGAACATTGACATAACTATTTTATTATTTCCGATTTTCAAAATATTATTACTTTTCATAGTTTGCAATTCAAATGAACAGAAAAATAAAATTTACATGTTTTCTTCTGTGACCTTTTGTTACCATAAATCAAAGAACGATAATGAAGTAATTAAATACAGTTATTCAATTATAAATATTAAGTATAAATTCATCTCAATTTTTTAAAATACGTAAATATTTGATGTATCTTTATTCTTTACATGTGACATAAACATCCCAATACAGGGATTTAATATGTAAAATCATAATTTCGTAATTTCCTGTTTCCCTAATTATTTTAGGTAAAAAAAGCTTTAAATAATAGTTGTAGAGCATAAATTTTGCATTGCCATGAAATTGAGACAAAAATGAACAAATGTTTAACGGTTTCATTTTTTGATATTTTTATAATAATTTATTTAAAACTTCAATGAGTTTCACCTTTTTTCAGCTTATAATTTTTTTCGGGAGGGGTTCTAACACCAACCCCTCCCGCCCTTATTTAAGCCCACTGTACTGAAGTTATAAATGCAGTAATTCTTTCTTTCACAGGATTTGAACCTGCGACAACTGGTTTACAGAACCTAATACCCGGGAGACACTAGTTAAGTTATTCTTATTTGGGTTGACGATTGACATGATTCATAGTGTTATGGATAATAGTGTAAATCTAGAAACTACTGCGGTGTCTTTAATGATTCTGTCTTCTTTTTTGTCTAGGGTACATTGTTAACCATGAACTCAACATTGGCAGCCTTATTTTACTATTCTGCTCTTCGCCAACAAGATATATGATAATTTAAAATAATAGAAAACTTTTAGTATAACTAAACCATTTTTTTTTTATTATAGTCATTAAAACTGTTGGTTTGATTTTATTTTGATATAAACTGTACATGATCTAAACTAAATATGGAATGCTGTGATATCGATGATCGACTGGAAGTTGATAATGGGAAGAAACATTTGTCGAGACTCAAATTTAATTTATTTGATTATACCAATGTTTCGACCACCACTGTGATCATCTTCAGGGTTAAATGTCAAAAAATGTGACATATAATCAAATAAATTAAATCTTGAGGACTGAATCCCGACAAATTTCTCTTCCCATTAAATATGAAATGTGTATTTGTTTCTACTGTACTTACTCTCACCACAAAATCCCAAATAGATTGAAAAAGGTACCAACCTGCAACAAAGAAAGAGAATTAGTTAAACGATCGCCGGAAGTGAAGGGCAGGAATTGAATTGGCGAGCGGCGGAGATCAAAGGGTTGTGCAGCAGGGCGAAATAACACCTCCACCTTCCCGCCCGGTGCATTTCCGATCCCAGTTCGGATATCCGCGGTTGGGGGTGTTAGTGTCGCCGCAGCTCGATATCCAGGGCGAAAAATTTGGTTTTTGGGGTGGAAAACGCAAAGATTAGTCGACTGGGGTGCCAATATGCTGCACGTCGATACTACAAGGACAGCCAGGCGGTTCAAGAGGGTTACTTCACTACACACTGTGTTACATGGCCGAGTATGACACACTTTTAAATCGATATAAATTGTCTAACCTCTAACAGCTACACTGTTTTAAAATATAAATTTTACATTGTACTCATAAGTATATGAAATATTATTTTTAGATAATAATAATATTTATTGTCTATCAACTTTACTGTTTTAATACTTTTTATGGGGATGAACTAACTTTTCCTTATAACATTTTCATGTTCCTATATTGTTCATGAAAATAGATGAAAAAAATTGGATGTGTTCAACACATACCTCTTTCCACTGTAGTAATATATTCTATATAAGTTTTTCAGTACATTCAATTTATAGTTTTAGAATTAATTTCTTTCATAAAATTTGTATGACCAAATATTTTTGGCGTTACTAAAACCGGAACCGAATTTACCTTGATTAACGTATGCAAATATATTCCTTATATGTAGGTATATTTCTTCCACTTTTTTAGTTTTACAATAAAACTACATCATATTTAGTTATTTTATCTTGTTAAATTTTATGAACATATGAACTCATATATTGTTAATGTCTCTGGTAGTAGCGCATTGCGGTGTGCATATGGAAAAATAAGGCGATATTTTTTTTAGTTATTAGAGAGGTTATTAAAAAAGTAGTAATAAGATTTGTAATAATAAAGTGTTTAAAAAACGCTATCTACCCTAATTTATTGTTTATTGTAGTAAAAAAAGGAACATTATTTTTTTTAGTGAATTAATCTTGTTTGTAACATACAAGTACATAATACGAAAATATTAATGTAGTTTAATTTATGGGATACATTAACAATTGTAAGCAATGTGGCTTTACAAGATAAATTATTTTGATTTGATGTGTGCTGACATTGCAGTCTGAAGGCTATTAGCTTTTATTACAAAAATGCAAGTAAAACTCTGTAAACAATGTCAGTTATTTCAAAACATATGCAGTACAAGGTGGAGTTAAATTAAAATCTGTCTGAATTAATTTTAGGATGAATAAGTTACATACGGTATATGTGTAAAAGTAATTGGTTATGTAGGTTAGATTAGATAAGATTAGTTTAATATAAATAGAACTTCCATGACTTTAGACCAAATTTTACAAAACGCAGTAGGTCATTTTTTGTTTATCTTTAACAGGAAATAATAAAAGCAAGTCTTGTTTATGTGATGCTTTTAACCTTAGCAAAATTTATATCTGAAAAATAATCTGTAGACGCAGTATGAATGAAAATTTAAAATTATTTGTGAGAGCTAAAAGTGTCAAACAAGGGCGACGCTGGCAGTAACAAAAAATAAAGGATGGCAAGGAAGATGAACTTGAAATATTTAAATACAAACACACCATGCATTGTAAATATTTATACGAGAATCTTCAGGCCAGACCGGCGTCCTCGCACAGGAAGGATAGTATAAATAAATTTTAAATACTTCCGTGCCTCTACGCCAAAATACAAACTTTTCTAAACCGACTATTATTTATGTTTACAGGAAAAATTCAGTGGCAATGAACCACTGCAACATGACAAACAGATTTTTCATACAGAAAACAAATTCATGTTTTCTCTACGAGAAAAACAATAAAGTCAATATTTGGATGTGGTTGCGCGTATGTTACGATTTATATGGAACACTCAGTACTATAGTTGGGTTAAAAAAAATAGATTCCATATTTTTATTTAAATAAATTTTTGTAAGAACACGATGAAAAATTGACAAGCAAAATTGGACCTATTGGTGTGTAGTATATGAAATATCAATTGAGTTGAGGCAGGTGAATGTGTTTGTTGTGTGTCATAAAATATTGACAATCAGTATCTGACAATAATTGTTGTCTATGTTTGATTGATTTCCAGTTACTTGATATTCATACACAAAACACTAACAATTTAAGAATTTATTTGGACAATAACATTCTACTCTGCAATTAGCTTATTTTTTTGGTTTAGATTTAATAAAATTGTTATGCGTTACCTACTAATAACGATTTTTGTACCTTATAACTTTTAATTCTACACGTTAGCTACAGAGTTCCTAAGAAGTGAAGTGTGGGAAACATTTTATACGGTACAAATATATCTTTTTACATACCTATTATGGCATACCAAGCAATGTGTACTGTACCGTGAATGATATGTCTATTTATATATTTTAATAGAAATAAAATAGATATTATTATCTAATTAAATAAATCTGTTCTGAATGTATTTTAGACTTTCGAATAGAAATGTTGTACGAAAATACGGGGTTTTTAGGTATATAGTATGTTCGGATTATCTAATAATTGAGTATGCCCCAACTCAGCGAGGTACTTCGGTACATGTCAGTCAGGGTTTGATTTTTAAAATTTAAATAATGTTCTGTCATTACAGCGACATTATGATGAGAAGGTAATATTCTTAAAGAAGATATCATAAACATTGGAGATTTTTTGATTGATTATATAGTAACAATGACATAAATGTATCAGCTTGCTATTATTATTATCTAGTCATTTTTTTTTATGTGAATGTAGATTTATGTATTTTTTAGTACGTAATTCAACAAAATTTAAATACAACTTTGATTTTTCTTGGATTTATTACTCCTACAAATTTTACGTACAGTTACCTTCGGTAGTGGTCTAAAAAGGGCCATAACCATAGAAATCCGAACAGACAATACCCTACTCTTGTTGTGTTGTCACTATAAATATAGTGCGTGAAATAAGAGATGAGCTGTGTGGTAGAAAATAAAACATTTGACAGCCAATGCAACTTAAGATAATTGTAGTCTATATTTGATTGATTCTATAATAAACTTATCTAGTTCTATGATTGTTATAAATAAAGCGCTAATATCTTAAAAAAAAACTTATAATACATTTCTTTTTAGTAAATTAATAAAGTGTGGACCTAAATTATACGAGGTTATGTACGTTAAACCAAAGGTGATTTATGTTACATTTTCTCGGTACCTTATTTTTTATTTTGCTTACAGTCTGTTAAGTTTGTCGTGAGCAAACATCAAAATATGAATGTAGTTATACTCCAGCAGGAAAGTAATAGAAATAAAGGTAATTCGCAGCAGAACTAGTTGTTTTTGGTTGAAATAAACAACATATAAAATTAACATATTTTTGAAATTCAATAGTTGGCAGAGACAGTTTTAAAACGCTTGTCGCAAATTGCTTATCACGGCTGGGTTAGATTTCTCAGATACACATACAACATACAATACGGATCAATTAAATTTAATTTTCACGTGCGTTGGAAAAACAAGTTTTTAAGTTGCAGAATGTTGTTGAAAGGCAATACTTTTAATAGGCAGGGGGATAAAATAGCGATAGAATGATTGAAAAACAGAAGTGGTGCACAAAGAGTCTGAAAGCATCAACGAAATTACTTAGAGTGCTGAGTCCTCACACGCTTGCGTGTCGCATGTGAGTGAACGACCCTCTCGCGAACAATTCCAGAAATTTCCCTTTAATGTAACCACCCCTCGAACACGAGGAGAAGGTGGAAGGAAAGTGTGCACGCAATCCGCAGCCGCGGAAGCAGAGCAGGGAGGCGGCACGCATATAAATTACATTCGTCCTGCGACGGAAACTTGCTAGCGCTAGCGCTTCTCTGCGACTCTCGATTCGCCCCCGCTTCATTTGCACCGTCCTCATTACATTCTACCCCCCAATGTCAACAAACATAATTTTGTTTGGTTTAATGCAGTCCTATAGCGTATTTCACCTAAATAAAATATTACTTTTTTGTTATATTAATTGCAACTTATATGCAGTAAGAATAAAAAAATATCTGTTATGGACATAACAAGAATTCCTTGTACGCGTATTAAATTAAACATAAAATTTCAAGATTTTACGGCTAATTGTTTTTGAGTAATGCGAAATTCAAAACCTTATCCTTTGCTAGGTCATCAGGAAGGGTAAATCACTGATTTTTTTTTAAATCCTTCATTTAAATCACTTGTTCTGCAATTATTATTTTGAATTCCAGGTAAAACTACTTTATAGTTATATTATTTTTAATTTATAATGCAGAAAATTGTTGCACTAATGTATATTTTTTTGTTAAATGTGTCACAGTGAACGATATCGAAGGGATAAAAGTTAAATAAGGTTAGCATATTTTGACGTTATAAGCGGTATCGCTGATTGTTTCTTTAAATTTTTACTTATTCTTCACAATATGTTTTTTTTTTCAAATAATAAATGTAATTTTCTGAAACACGTTTTCGAAATTTTAATATAGATAAAGAATAAAAATAAAAAAATCTTAATCAAATTGAAGCACAAATATTTTCAAAAATGTTTTTTTAGTGAAATTGGATGTTGTATAAGTAAACAAAAAATAGTATGTCATTTTTTGTTTTATAAAAAAATCATATATTAATGAAAATACTCTATTACGATAAAATCTATCAAATTTTCCACTGTGAAAAATTGAACCAATTTTATTTTATTATTCCATGACACGGCAGGAAGAAATGAGAGGCAGATATCTTGATCTTTTAGATGGTAAAATGCTGCAAAAAGAATTATTTTACAAACGTACAAGATGTTTCAACTACGAGGACTATGCTAATCATTTCATTTGTGGTTAAAGTCACTATGTTTTAACCTAATAATGTTAATGCTTTAAAAATCAATGAAATGAACTTTTTACTTTTCCTTGGTAATAAGTGTGTTTGTTTCTTCACATTTGCTCATTATTTCTTTATTCTCTTCCGACTGTAATAGTTCGTTAATAAATAATTTTTACTCGGAGGTGATAAACGTGTTATTAGACGCTGACTAAGGCATGATTAAAAAACGGTTATTATACTTGATAAGGTATAATGAATACAGCACATTAGTTTTGTTTACTACTCAAATCGTCGAGTTATTTAACTGCAAGTTAAACATAATTGGATTAATAAATTAATTATTTGTAAATACAGACTAGAACCGATGGCTAAATATTTAAATGAACAATTAATCTTTTATGTATAAGTAATAACTACTATTAGCAAAAAAAAAACAATTGAATAAATAGATGACGAAATATTTCAATAAAAAATAAATATAAATATATTACTTTTCATTATTGGTTGTGTCAATTTTCTTCACACTTTTATAATGAGGAGGCATTTAGAGAATTTGAGAATGCAAAATGTACAACACGAGCAATTTTTATGTAAGAAATAAGAGATGAGCTGTGCAACAAGAGAGTGTTCAATATATCATAAAATATTGACAGTCAATGGTACAAGTTCCAGTTAAGTTATAAACATCTTAGAAAGTTTTGAGAAAACTATAAATATATTTCATCTCTTCAAATCAGTAATGTTTACATGTAGAGGTAAAATATTATTCTATATAGGATTATGTATCGTTATATAAAAACATATTTGAAACACATTACTGAATAAGACGATTGTCCCTTATAAAATTTTATGAGACTTGCGATAAAGTACTTTCTTCTATGTTATGTGACAGCCTAAATTAAGAAAACATTTATACAGTGTGTTCCAGTTTTAAACGGCATAAATTTAACAATGGATTAAACACCTAAAAATAAGGTGACAAGTTCATTTGAGGATATCTCCGGAAATACTTCTAGGCATATTTCACGTTTTTCTTATAGGAACAGAACTAAGTAAAAAGTCAATTTCATAACGATATATTAAATATTATCTTTTTAAGATGTGACGTAACACTAGAATTAAATTAAAAATAAATAAGTTATTACATAACTTCACACAAAATTCAATTTACTTGTATTGACATTTTACCATAAAAATAAAATAAAAACAATCAATGAAATCAAATATGTATATTTATGGTTTTAAATAAAGTAAAAACATCTCCGAAAAAAAGTATATTTTTTTTTATAACAATTGCTTAAAATGTCGACCTGCAAACAGGACAGACAACGATTTGCTACTGCATGTATTACTGCGTGACATTGCTCGTAAAAATCTCTGGAATTAAACATTTCCGGACATTTTCTCAAATAAAATTCTGACCTTATTTTTAGGTGTTTAATATATTGGTTAAGTTATGCCGCTTATATCTGGGACACCTTGTATATAGAAATAATGTACTACAAAACAGAGGCTATGCCAATAGTTCAATGACGCCACTGCCACTAAGCAACCCAACCCTCCATAAAGGTTATAAACTGCATAAGTCAATTCCAAATATTCACATGTCAACTATACCTTCTTTATCACACACGTAGTTTATTTAGGTTAAGTACAACAACTCCTTGCGTGCAATCCCCCCAGCCCCCCTTTCCCCCCCTTGTCCCCTCACACTCCCCTGCCACCCTCCGCCTCACGCGGAAGCGTACAGCGGGGCGGGGCGGCAGTGCGGGTGAATTCCGCATCCCCGTGTTGCCATGGCAGCGGGTGCTGCAGCGGCGGCGGGCGCTGCAGACGTCACGTGACCCGGCGGCGGTGCACCGCGCCGCAGCGCCGCTCCCCGGCCAGCCGCAGCTACATTCATCATCTCACAATGAGGAGCGCATACCTGCAAGCGGGTATGACGGTATGAGGTAGGTGGTGGAATTAATAAAGGGTAATAATAGTACGAAAGTGCCAAAGAAATAGCTTTGTTGCAAGGTATTTTTAATTCTTCTATTGTTTGTTTTAAAAACTCTAAATATAAATTATAAATGAGGGTAGTTTCATTTCAATTTTTTTTTATTTAATTAACTGTTTTCTTCTATATAACTTCCTGGTCACATGAAAATAAAATGAGAATTCCATCTGAATATATACTATTTTACTTTAATTTACATTCATTTTGATTAAACAATATAAACATTTGTTACAATAGTTAGTTTATTATCATTTCCTTGTGATATTTAATTATCTTTTTTTAGTTGAACAATCTTGTTATGTTATTGTTATGGCCCTTGATTGGCTAATGATAAGTTACTACAAGTTTCGACTCTTACTAGAAACTTCTAGTACAAGTCAGTTGCTTGATAACTGCTAAGTAACATGTATGTGTGTGTTTTATCTAATTTTAACGAAAAATTCCTTTAATAGTTATTTACATATCAAATCTGGGAACGTCATTTTTTCGGATGAGTATTTTGTGGTGAGTTTGCGAGCGCTGTAATAGAACGAATCCTGGAAAAAGTTCACGCAAGAGGTTTGTAAATTATTTTTTTCACTACTACCCTAGGAAGACATCATTATTAACCTGTTACTGAGTTGTGAAATTGTTTTTCTCTACCGCTTCCTTAGCAACGCTTAACAACGGTCAATAATGGATTATTATTAACCATGGTCAATTATGCGAACTGTCACTTTTTAAAGAAATTCACGCTTCTGAATTTATTTAACTCACTGAACGCAAGGAAAATATTATATTTAAATTTGCCGCCTAATTTCAAGTTGGCAATAGTTAAATTTCAGATTAAAAATTAACTATCTTATTCTGTGATCTTATTTCTTGTCAAATTTTTCGTGCGTTCACATTATATTCACAATGCAAAATGTTAATTTATGTATTTATTTATTTATTGCAATATTTATTGTTAAGTCTTTGAAAAGGTAAGTGTTAATTGTTATATCATTTTAATTATCTTACTTTGTACATTTTTTTTAGGGTTATAATTACATTTCTATGTAAAAACACAAAACGGGTAACATTTATTTGTTATTTATAGTTGAAATTGATAGTGCAATTGTGACAAGTCAAATTTATTGCTGCAGAACCTGTATTCAATGAGGTTTGAGTGTTTCCTATATTTATTGTCGCATTTTGAATTTCTGGCATCATCGACTGAGGTATGGGGCTTGTTGAAGGGTTCGTAGCTAGTAGTGAAAAAAATAGTATATAAACCACGGTTGAGAAGATCATTATTGACCAGGCGCCTTGTATCACTCGGGCTTCGCCCTCGTGTTACAATCCTGGCGCTGGGTCAATAATGATTATCTTCTCAACCTTGGCGTATAATATACTATTATGTACGGAAAACATAAAATCAATATATAATTTTTATTTTTGTACAAATATTTTTATTTATTGTACACACATTGTTTTCTGGTTATTGTTCAATCTGTCAACATGACAGCTGTTTTTGCCAACATTGTATATCAAAGACATTAAATATACTATTTCCAATTAAATTTCATCGAATAACCCACTATTTTTTTTTATCATTACTAGGCAGAAGAATGTTTGAGATATTACACTTTTTTTTTATTGAAAGTATGGGAAGTTGAGATTCCCGAAATTTCTTAAGGTAACGCGAATCAACAGATTTTATTGTAAGAGTACAAAAGATATTTTATATGTCTTCTTGCTTGTATTTTAATAGCATTCATGTAAGTATGCTTACTTAAGTTGAATGTAGGTTTGTTTATTTGATTGTATGTTTTTGTATGTTATCAGCATCCTGATGAAGACTGATTTACAGTCGAAACGTTGGTGTACCTATTAGTGGATTTTATTAACTGCAACTCCAAAAGTACTTTCCTTTTTTAATTCCTTACGTTATCAGCTTACAACTTACAATAACCCAAAGTACCTATTCTAACTAAAATATTCTAATTTCATTTCAATGCACTATGGTTAAAACTTATACATATTTTCATATTTAGTGGTAGATGAATCTGCTTACAATCAATAGAAATAACAATTAATAGGATTTCTTACTCGCATCTAACAACCGCTGATCTATTAAGAACATACGCAAATCGATAAGGGTAATAAGATAGCATGAAAGACATACATAAACACATCTATGTCTTCACAGGGTTTGAACCCATGAATCCTGAATTATGAAGCCTGATAACTAATGACGTTAATAATCCCTCACAATATTTAATACATATAAGCAAAGTTATCTAAAATGTGTAAAAAAAATAAGCGATAAAAACTATCAGGAGCTTAATGTAACTTTCTGTCAATTACTTGGTATAGTTTCGAACATCTAAGAAAGCAAGGGAACAAGTACCTAAAGTACTTGACTTGTGACAATTTTTCTTGCATTATAGTGGCGGTAACCCATCCAATTTCTTTTTGAAGGCTACGTTACTTAGCAGTCGAGTGTGTTCATGACGATGAGTCACCCTTACGAGTGGAGTCCATTGTAGTATGGTGCGAATGCTGCACAAGAATTACTTTGTTGTTTGTTGTGGTTTTACATTTGTTACACAACAGTGTTAAACGGCACGAAGAGTTAAATTAAACCGCAGACACCATATATCCGTACTAATACCAGGACCGCATTAGCCAATTAGTCAAATTTGTGAAACTGAACGCCACCGGTACACCAGAGTGGTTTATAATCTATCCTGACAGTCTTGACATGCCGTGTGAAAATTAAGTAGAAGCAGCCAAATTGTCTAAAATGAAATAACAACTGCCAGTAAAACATGGAACAGAGCTTTAAGTACTTAACGTATTGAATTCGTGACTTTACTTGTATTTTAGTGGGGTAGATTATCAGCATACAATTTTTTAAAGAACCTAAAGTTTATAGTGGATTTCGAACCATATAGACATAACTGTCTTTTTATTTATAGTTGGCGAAGCTGGGATTTGAACACCAGCTTATGAAGGAAATATAAATAGTTATTTCAATATTAAATGGCTTCTTACAAGTGAAACATAATTTTGGAAACCTTCAATAATTCTAAATCGGAAGAATATTTACATTATTCATGTAGGTTGGATTTTACAGTATGAGGCTCAATATAGAAGCATTACGCGAAGTGGAGAACTTTAATAAAACTGAGCGATGTACAAATACCTAACGCACAAATATTGTATTAAACTTTTTCACCGGCATAATGTACTTTCTAAAAAAATGTTTTCTTACATTAAATCAAAGATACAAATAGTAAGAAAAAAAAGAGTTTGCAAAATCATATCTTGTCTAGAAATTTGCTGCTTTAATAAAAATTATAGTAAGACCTGCAACAACACTCTTTCAAAAATGATGTAACGTCAAAAAATTGTCAAAATAATCAAAAATTTGTATTTCTTCAAGACTTTATTGTATGATAAATTACGATAGGTAGTGTTCAGGACAAAAAAAAATACTTCGTACGAGCTGTCTTTTTTTAATCAATCTTTGTTAAAAAATATCCGATCGTGCGAAAATAATTTAATGAAATAAATGTCGTTATGCATTTTGAATACGAAATTACACGTCTGGGTGTGAGGAATGACCTCTCCCTGAGGTGGAATAAAAACTCGCAGACACGCAGAGGGGTGAATCAGTGCGGCACAATTTGATCCGGGCTGCGAAATGCGCCTGCAGACTGCATCGCCGCGCTAGTACGAGCGAGTGCAGCGGCAGCAACAAAAGCAAAAACGCTCCCAGACAGTTCACCCGATGTGAAAATGGCATTGTAAAAACGTCGCCGCCGCGACTGTTTCCCCGCACCCCCGACCCCTGGCGCTCTCTGTCACACTGCACCAGCTCATTTACTACAATGTATCTCAATTCTGCGTTACCAAGAAACACCTACACCATCTCCACTTGGAAATAAACTAATAATATGCTATTTACTCAATTTACTACACTTGGTTGCAAACAACACAATTGCTACACCCAGTATATTTCATTACTTTAATATGCCAGATTAGAAAATTAACAGGGCTAAATTAAACTATTTTACTACCAACATTCACGTTTAATCAGAACACTGGACCAATAAAAACAACTTTATCCAGTTTTTAATTTGGCAACTGACATTTAAAACTGTTTCATTTCTACTCTAGTAAATTAATTTTTCGCACAAATTTCTATGTAAAAAAATAGAAACATATTGTCATATTTTTTATGTATAGTATATAACTTCTAAATATGATAATGTTATATGAATAAAATACTGTGTACGCTTGTAAATCAGTGGCAGCTCCTGAATTAAAATTTTTGTGAGGCAGGCAATATAAGCTAAATAAAAATTTATTGAAATAACATTCATTTATAAGAAAATGAACAATATCATCAGTGCTTCGAACGTCATTTGTTCTCTACATACCACAAGAACCTTAAATGTAACTTTAAATTTAAAATCCAGAGACACATCCACCTACTAGAACAATTACGAATGCAACAGACAAAATTTGAACAATGAATAAGCCATTCAAAAAAAATTTGAGGCATGCCTCAAGACTCCCTGTTTCGAAGCAGGTAGTACAGCGAGAGATAAACCGCTAACCATTTTAAATGGTCAGTGAGATAATTCGTTTTCCACACTTAAAATTAGAAACTACGAAAATATTTTGATTCTGAATGCAAGTACATTTGAAAAATGAAACAGGGACTGGTTTTATTTGAAAATGAATTTAATGAATTAATAATTTAAAAAGATACCTACTTATTTTAAAAAAAATGAAACAGTCATATCTATTCAACTTAATTTTTGCAAATTCATTATTTTCAGTAGTAGGACATTCAATTTAGTAAATTGATTACCTTTTTGTTACAATTGATGGCTTTCCTTAATTAAGTTTTTAAAAGCGTGGTAATAGAAAATTTATTGTTACTTACGCAAATTATTTCCACTATGAGATCTGGGCGTTTTAACTAAAAGATTTGTGTTACGTTAACCACTACCGTGTTAGGTGAAAAACGTGCTGCTAACTATTTATTCTTAGCATTCTTTTTGTTACACATTTGTGGGCTACATTTTGAGGACTGCTGCAAAGCAAACATGAATCTGTGTGGGCCAACAAATAACAAATACTTAACAATACGGTCAGGGTAGTGTGTACCCAGTCAGTTAGCACTACACTACGAAAGAAACGTTAAAAATAAAGATATAGGTCGTGTTAAATGTTTGGCAAGAACCTAACCTACCTGACATGTATTTCTATTTCCCCAAATAACGGCAGATGTCCTTAATAATTCACACAAAGATCACGTTGTTCATATTCTAAATTAAAAGCTATTTTCGTTCTCAGATAAATGTGCCGGACAAAATCTTCATCAAGGATAAGTAATTCGCAAATTAACCTCAAAAATGATAAATCGCTCATTATCTATGCGCAGTGTTTCTCAATCTTTTTTACTTTCGTGGCATATTGTCCAAAGAAGAAAAACTTCGCAGTACACCTACACAGTCTTAGAAGATACTTGTAAATAAATAGAACGAAAAATAATATATTTTTATTTACATTTATTATTGTATCTGAATGCAGACGTCCTTGTATTCGGATATCAATTTCAATTCGTAAAAAACAGATCCTTCGTGTACTTTATTCTTATCAATTGTTTATTTGGACACTGCTCTATGGTACATCATTCCTAAATGAAACAGGACTTCAAAAATCTAAAGCACTTGGTTCGCGACATGTTTTACTTGAATTTTAGTGCGATAGGTTATTTAGCTTACAGCCTCTACGAAGTATATACACTATACAGGTTATAAGAGTTCCAAACCACTAAGATTGGCAAAGCTGGGATTTGAACCTCAAATCTTACAGTTCGCTCAATTTGAGTCAGAGCACTTTAACCAACTGAGCCGTTGCTACGTATCCGTATAATATATCTCTATTTTATTGAAATGCTAGTAAATAGTTATTTAAGTTACAAGGAATGTAAGTACGGCTTTATATCTAAAGAAGCTGTAATAGGTCGAGTCGTACGCGGAGGTCCTAGTAAATTTCGAGGATTTATTCTTTTTTTTTAATTATCGATGTTCGTTGCTATGTTGCAATATTAGCATTACATTATTACTTTCTTAAGAATGCGAGTGAAATTATTAAGAATTGTTGTCAAGGAAAAATTATAAACAAATGTTACAGATCATTCATTTCATTGTATAATTTTCTTCTTTATATGACCTATGTATTTGATCTATCATTAAACGGAGGAAAAAATAATAAAAATATTAGATCTATTTTAATCCTTGTTGAAGGTGAGTTTGTATAGCCATTTTTAAAACTAAAGTAACTTTAACTTTAACTCTAACAAGTTAAAGATACGCAGGTATATGGGTATATGGTATACGCTTTACATGATCATCCCCTGTTCTAACTTTAACTTCTACTTCAAAAGTTGGGCAACTTTTATCTTTTAA
Organism: Stenolophus ochropezus; assembly: GCA_035578165.1. NCBI lineage: Eukaryota > Metazoa > Arthropoda > Insecta > Coleoptera > Carabidae > Stenolophus > Stenolophus ochropezus. Next base: position 16,579,483 of record JAQOWZ010000010.1, on the reverse strand, counting down.
AGTTAGTTTTAGTTAGTTTTCGCTTTACGCAAGATTAACCACAAACTAGATCAATTCAATTATGGATTTTAATTTAATCGATATTGTTCAAAAAAACCCATCTATTTACAATAAAAAAGTGTTGTATAAAAATAAAGTAGCAAACCAAAATGCCTGGGACTCAATCTGTAAAAATCCCCATCATTAGAGTAGATGTTAAATTTAAAGTAAGTTTTAAAAGAATGTATAAATCCACCTTTATTGTATAATAGTAAATAGTTCCTAAAACTTCAGGATATTGCCTGTTTTAAAATTATTCTTTGCAAGTATTCGCTGATTCTCAATTAGTTTTCCATTGTCAGAACAAATGATTTTTGTTAGATAGTCCCCTGAAACCGTCTCTGCACGTGTGAGAATAAAGCGATACCGTGGGGAAAGGTAGAGCAATAGCAACAGCTCCAGCACCCTTATCAGTGTTTGCTGTTGGCTGCATTGATAAGAGATTACAAGGCGCTGCATGTGCTCTCCACGCGTCCTACATTCAGGACGGGGGGCAACACGTCTCAAGGTTGAGTAATGAACAAGTCTCGAAGGAAACATCAAAATACGAGTGGACTGGAACTAATATCCAACTTCATTCCACGTTGTTTTCGTGCAGTCTGCAATAATTAACTTGATTAATTAATTTACATGTCGCGGTTTCAATCAGCCGATCAAGTAGGCTACGCATTACTTACATTAACCCTAAATTATATAAAAATGCGCGACCGTCATATAGACCGGTTTATGGAATTTAATATTCTGTACATTCATTCACAAATGCCATAAAACTTGCAATATATGGTTATTAGTTTAATTTAAAGATTTAATACAAATTTTAATTAGTTTTCGACGTATACAATCTCTGAATAGCACAACATTCCTATAAGAAATAGGACCTTAAGTACCAGAAATACTTGTTTCATTACAATTTTATTAGTATTTTAATTTGTTGTCAGACAATTGTCTTTGAAATTGCCTTTGTTTATCTGCGTTGCTTACTAATTTTTATCGAGTCGATTATTATCTTGTCCTTTTATATACAAATTATCTAAACGTATAAAATAAATATAAATAAAATATAAAATTATAAGGTTTGTGACGTTAATTGATCTTGCATGAAATAAATTATTATATTTTCCGTTGTATACGTGGCGTGATCTATGAATGTAAAATTATTGGAAAATATACATATCAAATTTAAACAAACAATAAATGTTAACATTATAATTATAAAATGAAATATTTAAAATTTATACAAGTACAAGCATCAAGCATGCATAAATTAATACTGTGAACAGTAATTTTTATTGTATTTATGTGTAACGTACAAAGCATTGTAAAATTTAATTAAATTATTCATCACCAACATTGCAAAAATATGCATTACTCTCAACGTACTATAAACGTAAATAAATAAATACGTATTTATTTTTGAGCAAAATATAAATTTATTATTTTATGTACATTGTACTATTGTGCATTCTAATAAGATTTAAATCTTCGGGACAATATACTTTAAATGCAAATTAATTGTTCGTTATTACATTACAATTAAAATGGTTTTCAAAATTCTAATTCAAATCCAGTAGAAAAAAGCTATTTAACTTTTTTCGACAATAAAATAGTTATGTAGTACATTCTCCATTTTTGAGTACTAGACAGGGAAAAGCAATTTACACTAAAAATGCCATCATTGCCGATATTAAAATGTATTTATTTGCAAATTTTATCAAAATTAAATACCGATTATTATAATCACCCATGTTATACTGTTGGTAACACTGCATATTTTCCTCTCTAGAGAGGAAAAATAATTTTCCTCATTATTTTGCGAGAAGAAAGTAGAGCTTAACAACTGTGAGAAATTCGCCTACTTGATGCATTGTTACTAGAATAAAAATGTTTTTTTGATAGTAGTATAAAAATGTGATTTATTCTTTTCTATACCTTATATCCCAATGTCAATATCAGTGTATTGTTAATATTGCCAAAGCAACACATGATGTAAATAGCAACATATTAGTAAGACCAAAAATTGTGAATATTAAATATAATTAAAATATGAATAGTATTTGCTCGTTAATTATTTTTGGATCAATCAAGTACAAGTATGTAAAGACTGTAAAAAATCCTTTGATACCAATTTTTGCATTTGTTGTTTAATTGAATTGATCGTAAATATTAGTCACCATTACGACCCAAATTATATTTATAAACGTTTGTACCTTAACATAATCAAAAAGAGAAGTAATTTAGCGTTTTTGATACGTTTTCATGTAGTTGTATTAGTAGAAACGAATAGTGTGTTGGAGAAGCACCTTGACCCTAGCGCAACCTCTCTGCTCCATAAAGCCGACGCCGTGCTCAGCGTGCGTGTCCGGTGGCCAGCGGGGCCGAGGGGCCCCGAGACAATGGCGCGAACCGAGCCATCGCACTTGGCCATGAAGAGACTGTACTTCCTGCCACAAGCACCTCTTACCGATAGCAGAGGAACTTGCTTCCACACCACGCAAGCTGCTACGTGTGTCAAAACACTAACATCTCCTACTGCTCTGTCTTAACAGAACTGGCAAATGTTTCATTCAACAAACACTAAATTACAGACTTGTTATAGTAGATTAATTTCACAAATCGAAACAGTTTTACAAATACAATTACAGAATTTTTATTTATTTATATTGTTATTCTTTTTTAATGGTGTTACTATGAGGTACATTATAAGGTACATAATTACCGTGCTGTCTAACTTCATGTGGTAAGCTAACTGATATTGAAACAAAGTGTAGAAAACAAATTGTATCATAAACTGCTATGCAAGTTTTATTAAAAATTACTGTTGTATTAATTAAGTTAAGAAAATACCCTTTAGATTTAAATTCATAATGAATTTGGTAAATAAATAACTATTATATTGTACTTCAGTTTATTAAGCATTTGCATTGCTAATCAGGGGTGGCTCGTATAGAGTTACTGCGGAATTGCATGTTATTATCCCAAGAACCTATATGAAAATTGGGTAGTTTTGCCATTTAGCAATACTTTCAAGAACTAACAAATCTTTTTAACTTCGTCGGTAAAATGACTTTACTGATTTATATATTATTTTAAATTCATAACGCAGATTTGTTTAAATCGGATTTTAATACAACCCTGTCCTAAAATCATTTTTATCGCTAGGTTTAAGGAAGCTATAGTACGATAATCTACACTTATTTCTTAATATTTATTTTCTGTACTTACAATATCTCCACCACAAAGACGCATAAAGGATTGAAGGAAAAAGTACAAACCTGAAATAAAAAAATATAATTAGTTAAATTGTAGTTTTAAGTATACTAGAGAAATACTAAAATCGACCAACAATTGGTTTCAACCAATCATTATATCGTTATTTATATTTATAATTCACAGTTTTTGTAAATACGAACAACTCATTTGTTTTATTGGAATTGTAAGGCTATGAGATGCATATAAACTAATTATTTTATTATTATTGTTCAGTTCTTCAAACTAATAAAAACTTCTTATATACGTGTATACATACCTACCTAGAAACATATTTGCAAACCAGTTAAAATAGAATTATAGAACCTTGCTACAGGTAACTGGGTAATTAAGAATTAACGCGAAAGAATATGGAAATTTAAGCTCCGTACTAATTAAACAGAAAAGAAACATTAAAGAAAAACGACTACAGTTTATTCTAAATAAAGCAAAATTTCGTTACACTTCACTGCTCTACCTTAACTAGAGTAATTCAGATGTCACTTTGATTACAATGACAATCAAAAATTACAAATCAATTAATGATCCCGCGTATGTGGCATGGTTTTATACAATATAAATATCATAATCAATCACTAAATAACTATTATGAATCAATAAGTGTACTGTATATTTTTTACTAGCGTTGGTTTGTATTTGTATGATAAATTTCTATGAGAAAATTATCATAACCTCAAACTTATTACAAAAAAATGTTGCGATAAGAATTTTAAAATAAAATTGTCATTGTTTACAAACAGTTCTTATCAATGACATTATCATTTAAGTATATTTTTTAAATGGCATTTTTCAATGTTATTGATACACAAAGCAATATGTAAACTTGTAAAATATGTTTCATTATAATAATAAAAACAAAATAAATTTTTCAGATAAAATGAGTCTCAAGAAGGAAAACTATTTTTTTATTAAAATTGTAGCAAATTACTGTATTGTTATTTGTAACAAATTTTTATTTATTAAAATTAGAAAACGAATAATTTGTCATAAACCGTACAGTCGAGTGACTTTTTTTAAGAATATTGAAAGCGCGATTGTTTTGAAAGAAAACAATAGTTGATATTCGCTTGTACTTGCATTTGTTTTATCGTAAACAAGTACGTTGTTATGAATCAAACAATTGTCTATGAATGTAAAGGAAGTGTAAGTACTTGTCTCCTATGAATGGAATATTAAGTTTGAAGTTCAATGCTTCTGATTAATATACTCATACTGCAACAGAAATAATGAGTTGCCAAGTTTTTACAAAACGCAGTTTAGGGTGTTTTATGGCTTAAGGGCTTTCCCAGACTATACATGGTGGTTAACTGGGCTTAACCCCTGGAATAATGGGCTAATTTGGGGTTGCAAGATGTAGAACAAGTCTTTATGTCTTCATACATTTTAATGCGCACAGGGGTGGATAACTATTCTATTTATATTCTTAATTATACCTTTGGAATTGTAAACCTTTTATTTTTATGCAAGCTGTAATCATTCGTTACTATAGAGATATTTATCATTGTTTTTATGACAAAAAATACTTTCGAATCTTTTGTCCAAATATCACCAGTTTTATTATTTCCGAAGTAGGTCTCGAGAAGTAAAAATTCCTCGAATTTCATTATGATATGCAAATATTGCAAAGATATAAAATAGAAATATACTACTTATTCAGATTCAGACGATGATGCCCGAAAAGAAGAAACGATCGCAAAAACAACGGTAAAATAATCAAAGTATATTACTATATTTTTATAACAATTATTTTATACTTATGAATCCATTTATATTATTTTATCTTACAGTAGCGAAATGAAGTACCTTATGCATTTATTTTTACTAAATAAAATGAATTATTATTCACAGCAAGTAAAATGCTACATTATGGATAATACTGTCAATTTTCAAATATAATAACAAAATTAATCATATATAATATCATAAGTGGTTAAGTTTTGCTGGAAAATTTTTTGATTGTTACGAGCACTGATTGCTTAGCAATTTATAGAATGGCATTGACAAAAAAATCACAAGCTGTCAAGCGACTGATTTTTGATCAATGTCAAGAGATAAATTAGTAACGGGCTCGAGTAAAGCAAGCGGAAAATTTGTCAGGATAAAATTCATCCACGAATGGTATTCGGATGACTATTTTCAAATTAAAAATATGTGAAAAAACCAAATTTACAGATTTATAAATAATAATGTTTCTATGCACTCTTAAAATGTCACAAAAAATAGCATCTTGGCTTAAAGGATGCGATTTTTTTCTGTGACGGTGTTTTGTCCAAATAAATCTTGATAACGAGGTAGAATCTTGAATTTTAATTGGTTTATAAATTTATAGTCAATTAGAATGTATTGTTAAATACTATAACCAAAGCAACCGATTATTGCTATTCTCACAGTTATTTTTCCTAGAAAGTCATTTCCATATATTTAAAATAGTTTAATATAGCAAAGCACTGCTATAAGATAAAACATCGTATATCACATGTCAGGGAATTTATACGTTCGTGAGAATTTACTCAAAGATAATGACTTAATCACTCATTGCGTACTATTTTCTCATCACCCTTCTTAAACTACAAATGGCTATAATATAAAAAATAATCATTGTCATACTTAGACCGTAAAATAACAATTTGAAGTACCAAAGAATGCATGAGACATGAGAGGATGCCAAATATTTCACGGTTGAAAGATTTTACAAACACAGTGGACGATTATAAAATATGTTACAAGTGCGTAAATTTAATTATCAATATATTATTCAAAAATATTAATGATAAAGTAATAGATGAAATAAAAGTTTAGCTGTGCGGAAGGGAAATATATGTCTACGTTTAACAAAATAATCATGCACTTCACAATAATAGTGTTTAAAGAAGTTACATCTTTTGATACCTAATCTTTCAATTCGCAACTGTAATAGAACGGGTAGTGGATGTAACAAAAATAAATAAAGAAAAATTTATTACATCAAAACAAAGTTTATTTCGTCCAGCTGTAGGACGTCTTAATATATTTTTTTAACACTGAGAAAATCCATGAGTGCTATTTAACATTAATCGACTAATTTATTATGTATACAGAATTACATACGGCTTAAATTAACACAAATAATTAAGTGTGAAATTACCTCACAATTAAATAAAAGTTTCTCTATCTCTCAAACCACCCATCGGTACGATAAGAGTCGCAATTTTATTTAAAGAGCTTAAAAAAATAAGAACACAGATGCGGGCATTAGCATATTCAGAAGTTCAAAGAAGTAACGATTAAAATAATAAGAAAATTGTTAAGTAAGGTCAGCAAAGAAGGTTGAACTCATCAAAAATAAGTCGTTTTTAATTGCTCTCCGAATACCAAGAAGACGAGATAAAAGTGTTTTCTTTATATTTTTATAGTTTTCAAAGCTGATATAAATAAAAGAGTTTAAAAAATATCTACAGTTATATGAATACAAAAGCTATTTTTGTATATTTTTTAAGTATACTGTTTGAATCTGTTTTAAGATTCATAATATTTACTTTAAATTTTTAAATAATTTACAGATTTTCTATGCCTCAATAAAATCTCAAGTATAATATCAATATTTTACTAGCGAAAATTGTTAACCTACAGATTTTGAAAAAAGCTACAACTTAGTAGTTTCTAAACCACTCGAACATTGCGTTATTTTATTTAATATATACTTGCTGAAAAATTTGGTAATCGAAACATTTGTCTTGTTTGTTGCCTAGCCTTGCTGTATTGAACAATCTTTACAATTTCCGTTATTATCAATACAATAAAATTAGACGACATAATTATTATGGATATAATATATCCATGAGAGGAAATTATAATTCCCAGAATAATATTTTTATAGGGTTTAAATGTGGTGAAAGAAAAAGAAAACTTGTATTTAAATATGCTTTGTTGTGGTATCCGAGTAAAAAATGTTTAGTAGGCTTGAAGTCGGATGTGGGAACAGTGGGGCTTCCTTCCTCCGGATCGCAAAATCCGGGTTTCCAGCTCAAGGTTTACGTTATTACTCAAGCTAAACCACACATCAAAGAAATTAATACACGTAAAGGGAAATCGATATCAATAGCCGATATACAAAAGGATGAGACCTTACATTGCGAGCTATTCAAATGCACAAGGTTTATGCAGCCAAGTCTAAAAATAAAAAATCGTTCATCTAATTTTATCTACCTGTACTCGTTACGAGTTAGAATTGTTTAACCCAATTTTTTGCACGCAACTATTCCAGAAGACATTTGTCAGTGTCTATGCATGCTAATTCCAAACGTGCAATTTGCACTTAGCCTAAAATTAAGTTCTAATCGATTTTAAATTTAAAAGTTCAACCACTAATTTGTTTGCCATGGAATTTACTCTCCGTCCAGGAAAATTTCTTTCTAAGATAATAATTCCTAAATCTTGTCTTACTACAAACCACTGCGGGATATCTATTGTGTATATCATACAAACGTTTTTATTTTAGGTTAAAAATATAATAGATCGAAACTAGTATATTTAATAAGAACGTCTGAAAAATTTAATTAACTTTCTTTTTTTACCTATTTTCCATATTTATAGATTTATTTTCCGGTAAAAGAAAAACTAACCTAACACAATCCGAAATTCGTTCCAATAAAAACTACTAATTTGATTTATACCAATTTGAAACTATGACGTGAGCTTATCACAGGAAAAATGAACTACAGCTATATGATATTATAGAGACTTATTATGGGCTGATTAATATTAAATTAAAATCAAAGCAAAAATGTGACAAACCAAGCACCTTAGATAATTATAGTCCTATTCCATGAAGAATTGATGATAGTTACTAGTAAATATCATAATTTAAAATATAAGTATTTATTTATTAAATTGACTAGAATACGAAGAACACTAGAAATAACAGTCGAAAGTAAGATATTAAAATTGCTTATTATTAGTTTATGAAGTACTGTATAATTTTTAATAATTGTGATTTATTTTGTTAGGTTGGCAACATTATTTAAAGTTTTATGTTGACATAACCGACTTTTATATATGAATATGTCAACCTGTAAGTGTATTAAAACAAATTGTTATTGTCACAATCATATTTTTAAAAATAGTTTTTACTACTGACAATAATACATTTATTATAATGTCTTATTTTCTAACGAATTACCTATTGCAAATTTATGATTACATACCTTCACAATAGTCTGCCATTCACAATGATACTTTTTAAACTTTAACCTTTTATTAATGAAAACATATTCTCACACACTGTATAGAAAATAATGTCATAAAGTAATAAAATTTATTAATTTTTAATAACAAGAAAACTACAAATAGATTTTTTTTTATTCGGCGATTTTCAGGTCCGTGTATGTGGAGCTAATTATGAGACACGTACAAATGAAAACTACTAATTTAAAATGAAATGTATAATTAGTAACTGAAAAAACTGTAACACAAAAAAAACTAATTTGAAAATGTGTTTGAGTCCTTGTACTCTTTTCCATTTTGATTATTTGTAGTGATATTTATCATCATTGTAAACGTATTATTTAATGGATTTAATGATTGACATCAAGATTTCGCTTTCATTGGAAAATTGTTTTGAAAGGGAAAAATTGGTTGGAGAAATATTTTTAATAAATGCAGTTGATAGGTGATAATTTAAAGTCATTCACACAGAAAATGAATATTTGATTGGTTAATGTATTCACATGTTATTGGAAATTGAATTTCCACAGGACATAATTTCCGAAATATCATTGAACGTTAATAATGGCTGGTGTTTGAAGCTGACATTGACATGTGGCTATTTACAGGGCGCCTTGTTTTATTCCGTGCCGCCTTATTAGCTTTATCAATCATCTAATGTCGAGATTTATTGTCCAAAAAGTAGAGATAAAAATGCTATTAAGCTCCCCGTCCTTTGTTATTAAGCAGGCCGCGTAATTTATCGCTCTGCATTTGTTTCCCGTTTCCCTGTGGACGTAAATGATAACAAAATATTGCATTTGCAAACAAATTTACATTTAAAGACTACATTACTCATTTGAACTCATTACTATTGTTTTTTAACGCGGACTTAGCTAATTGATTAAGAGTTTTATTAGCACTTATTTTGTTTTACTACCGGCTATAAAACTACTGAAAATAGGTTGAACCAAGAACAAAAAGAATTGTGTTTATGAATTCATGAATTTACAATTAACGGGCAGTGCTGGCTCACTGATTAACGTGCTCCGGCTCGAACTGAAATTCAGGAACTGAATTTGAAACAAATAATATCACAGTTTTCAAGATCGCAAATACAATAACAAAAGTTACAGCAAAAATGTTCAAATACTGAGACTAGATTACAACTATATAAATTTTTTAAATCATAAACTTGTTAAAGTTGTTATCTTATTGCTTTTTTAAAAAAAAATGTAGTGTACATACACTTATTTAAACGTATTTTGTTTTAAATTGCTAAATAGTTTATTTAAAATTTCTAAATATTTCTCAAATAGATCGTAGCATAATAAAACTTATAAGTGCAGATGAAATGAGAGCATAACATATAGATAAATTGTATAACTTTGAAATGTTGGTACCATTTTATACAAAAAAGTCGCCAATTAAACTTACGTATGTGCACTATTTTCAATGCTTGTTGGTACCATTTTATGAAAAGAAGTCGCCAATTAAACTTACGTATGTGCACTATTTTCAATGCTTATTCAGAAGGGATTTAATATATTATTACTTATATGTTTTTTTTACTATTTGACTTTGTTATTTTACTTATTTATTTTTCAAAACATCACAATACTTTGTTGATGTATGTATATGGAACTTATGTCCTGTTGGATTGGTTATAAATAAAATAAAAAATTAATTAGCTTTTACAAATCAGGAATTTCAAAAAATATGTTATATCTATCAGATTTCTACGAACTAATCTTTCTCGCACTTATTTCCTTATCGTATTTTGTCTAACAAAACGTCAATAAATAATATTAATAGTTTTTGTTGATTCATTTCTATTAGAAGTATTTTTTTTACAATAATTAGAATTTCCTTTCTATTGTAACGTAAGTACTGTGGATTTGCTTACAGATCTTACAGATGTGAACAAAATCGAGCCATTAATGTCAAGAAACAACAAAAGAGAAATAAAAAAAAAACAATTGAAAAGTTAAATGTATCCACCCTCGATGGTTATAGGCCAAGGCCGCTAGACGAAAGTCATTGACATCGCTAACAAGCCATCAACTAATTGTCTATAATTATAAAAACAACTGCGAAATTAACAAAACAAAAAACTTATTAATAAACAAACCGCGCGCATGTTAATTAGAATTCACACGCCCACAGCAGTCGACTTGACAGAACAGTGACGTCACCAAGTGGACACCTTGGACAAGTACAAACATGATTAAAACGTAACATAATATCGATAATTAATTTAGCGCTTTGAGCGTAGTATCAATCTCGCTGATGGATGAGATGTGTAATGTCTTAACTATGCCTCTAATCACGAGAGATGACGCATTTCATTCATGCACCGGAAGGTGGAATCTTACTATCGTCGCCAACTTATTCATACTTGCAAACGTGAGGAAAATTAATCATCTAATTATCATCAGGTTTTCTTTTTTATGGAATGTTGTGACACCTTGCGTATTGGAATTACACTGCATAATTTAAATTCCATGAAATCTAATCTGATGAAATATATCAAGAAGTTTTAACAATCTTCTACCTGTTGACATGTGTATAATTGTACTTCTTATAATAATAAAATCAGTGGAGTATTATATCCTGGTCTAAATTAAGTTTCGGCAAAAAATTCCATACTTGGATAATTTGACGTAAATGGATTTTTTAATTACAAACTTTTAAATATAATCGCACAGTATATATTAATGACTATTTATTTGTAAAATACGTAGATTAAAAAATATATAGTATTTTTTATGTAAAAATTTTGTAACCTCCCAACTCAGCTTCTCAAAATTAAAAATAATTTGAGAATTATTTGTGAGGTTATAATTTACCTACTTTTACAACCCATTACCACATAAAAATTAGTAATGTGTGAACAAAGTAGGAATAAATATATATAAATATTCTCATTTATATTATGTACACACGTGATTTATAATAGAAAAATAATTTATTTAAAAACATACAAGCATTAAACAGATTTTAAAAATTTCGTAATTTGCTCGCCTCAAAATTGTTTTTAAGTAGATAGTGATTTTATTATTTATTTTTATAAAACTCTTTCTGTTAACGTTTCATTTTGTCAGTCCTGTGACGTGTCTTCACTCCTTAAAAAATTTTTTATATAGCATCTCGGACTTCATTTAATATCAGGTCTATTTTAGGCTATTATAAATAATTTATAATCCAATAACATTGTTTTTTTACTAAAAGCCTAGAAACCCATCATTATTTACCTTTATATGACGTGAGAAGTTGTTTTTCACTACTGTTTACTTGGCAATCATATGAGAGAAATTATTATTGACCTAAGTCAATAATGCAAACTGTCACTTTTGAAAGAAACTCAGACCTTCAAATCCAAATATTATTTAACTTATTAGGTAAATCAAATAAAACTAATTAATAATTAAAAGTGAAACTAACAAACTAAAACGTCAGATATAGCATCAAATGCAGCCTACTTTATTTTTGTGATCACAACGAAACAAGTAGGATTGGGAATTAAATGCTTGTAGTGAAAAAATTGTATGTTTTACACGGTTAAGAAGACTATTATTGACCAGCGCCTTATATCCCTCAGTTGCTTTGCACCTTATTATTTACTTAAGTGAAATACTGGCCCAATAAAAAGCAGCCCAAACAACAAATTGTAACTGTTTCTAACCATAAATTTAATTCGTTTGATGATCTCGACTAGAACTGCAGCGATAGTGATTAAAAGAGTAGAAGATAAAGTAAAATTCATTGAACTTTGTTCGTTTTCGTAGCCAGCATCTGATTTTGTGATATTCCCGTGAATCGAAGCTAGCTCGAGGCGAGAGTAGAACGAAAGTGAAGGTAGCGTAGAAAGCATCTCCGCCGCTGCCGAGCTGCGAGTTCTTGGCGACCGCGGGATGTTGAACTAGGTCCGTGGCTCGTCTCAAGGCCTCCGAGCGAGACGACAGGAAGTGCGACGAGGACGGAGCACTGGAATGCTGAACAAAGAGCCACAACGCACATCACGCACTACTCTGCCACTACCACGCATTTTAATACACTTACCCTGCTGGAAATTTGTTATATTCATAATTACTCATTAGCTATTATATGTACGTGAGTACAAAGTAGGTAGGCCAAAACATAAGCGGAATGATATGCGGAATCAAAACAAAAAGATCTTCAGGACATGGAAATGACAAACTATTCCTTAATCATTATGGTATACTTCCTAAACTTATATTTTCTTTCGTTTGTAGCAGCTGCTAGAATCAAACTAATTTTAGAACTATTCCTTTCATCCCTCCATTCCACATTCAAAATGGAGAAGACTCTAATTTTCTAATAAGTTCTGCCATTTTTCTACTGTTTCATTCATTTCAGACCATTCTTGTGAAGTAAAAATTGCAAACAGTATTCCTTTTCATTCGAAATTGTAGAAATAGTACAGTCTTTCTGATATATTAATCACTTTATTAAAAAAATATAGTAAGACCGAAGTAAGGAAGACAGTATATACGGTGAAGCATTACTTAATGTTTATACCATCGGGCGTAAATATGTTCATTCTGTACACTATCAAGTAGTAGTAATATTCCATCATTCCATTGAAAACACAGAACAGATGAAATTGAGAGGAAAATTTCATCTGTTTCTAGTTATACTGCACTACGAGTAATTTTAAGATTTAAGTTTTTTTTTGTAAAGGATGATAATGGGAAACGAGAATATTGGAAAATGTGACGAATTTTTCTACAAATACTACTAAATATAAGTTATCATTGTTTTTCGTTTTAAAAATGCAATAGCACAGCAGAGTTACAAGTAAAATGTTTGCATGATCTCCACATGAAACGTCAATTAAAACTCGTAAATTCATTTTCTTGACTTTTAACCAATAACTTGTTTTAAAGGTCAAATACTAGTATAGCCCTATTAGCAACATTATACCAAATGATTTAATCCTAATCTTGAAACAACATATTATCTATCTTGCTAAACATTGAAGCATGTCTCTCGATAATGGAATGTTGAACATCAAAATTTTATACTTGTTGGAACACTTGTGCAAGATGACTTGTCTAGTTCGTTTATAGTATGGAGTACTATGCTTGTCGCCTTGATTACAATTGATAATCAAAGGTTATCACAGAGATTAATCTAGGAATCTAACTTTTCTGGTACTTAACAATATGAACCGGAATAATATGTGCCTCTTGCTCCACATAACACGAGAACTCGTCATGTGACGAAAGCTGTATATCTTTTTTAAAATTAAAACTGAGTTATTGTCATACTTATCTAAAAAAGTACTTTACATTTTTTTTCCATATGTGACTGGTTGACATATCTATTTTATTTTATACATCATTAAAAAGAATAAATGGTTTTCTGTGAACCACCGCTTCCAAATCCTTTGTTTATACAAAGCCAAAACATCAACAAAGTATTTTAATCTTATCTCCGAGGAACTACAAATATCGTAATAAAATTCATGGCCGTCTACTGCAAGATTTTTAATACAGTCGTATGACATTGTACCACCATAGCAAGTGCTATTTTAAGTTATTATGTCTGATAGCTGCTAAATATATCGTAAAATATATCGTCGTAAAAGTGACACAGGACACGAGAAAAAATGATTGATATTATTTGCACTCAAGCGACCACCCTCCACAAGGCATTGTTGTGTCTACCTAGCAATCGGATACGACCAATTTCTGCAGTTAATTTTTTATTCAATGAGAGCGAGTTGTTTGCTTGGCAGTTGTAACTTGAACCGGATGTACAAAAAGCTGCATATTCACGCAAAGTACAACACATGCGGTTGATTCCATAATTCAGGAGCTCTCTTGATTTCTTTCATTAATTGTCTCTTTCGCAATCATGTCATTGGAAAATAAGAATTTCAGGTTATAAATAAATTACTTTTTGCACAACCAAGTGTTTTTCTTGTTGAAAAGCATGTCAAAGAGAATTTTATGAATAAATTGAAAAGTAATTTAAATGTACGTGATTTACTTTTGAATTTTTTGGCTGTACTTGAAATGAAAAATTTATATTCTCTGCTTGTTTGGGCAGGTGACCTATTAAACAATAATTTACCCTTGATAATCTCGTCGTGATATGGGTTAATTAACGTAAAAGTAATTAACGGAATCACACTTAGTATTTCATGTTTCTCAAGAGGAACTTAGCCAAATAATGATACAGTAGAAAAAATGAATATTCAGTTGAAGCGGTAATGAGATGAAACAGTGTTTATTATTCCCACGTTGCATGTTTTGATTTTTGCAAATAAATCAGGATTTTAAATATTTCCTTGGCATACTTTAGCGGGCGACTTATCTGTTGTTACTCAATCGCTTAACGTATTTTACCTTCGGCGGCATGTGTTATGCTCTGAACAATATTTTTTATTGTTTTTTCTCTTGACACAGTATCCCAACCAGACATTTTTGAAATATTGACTTAAAAATCAATAATGTACACAGTGCTGAAATTAAAAATAAATACGGCAGGCAGGTTGGTAGCCTTGTAAAAGTAGTAAGAATGTAAACATTTCCAAATGCAAAAAATGACTTCTTCACTTTTTAAGTTCAAGTTTTTGTCTATTGTTTCACAGCGTAATTAACAATGGGAAGTAATTATCTAAGCAACAATAAGCATTATAATACTACGACCTTGAATAAACATTTTAATTAAAAGACGATAAAATCATAATTAAAATACTAGCATATATTTCCTAGATACGTATCGTATTTGGTAATCTTATGCGTTAAAAAATTAGCTTTTAAATGTTCAACTTTCTTCTCGTCGTAACATATTTTTTATAGTAACAAATTGTGAAAGTTTTCATTATTACTTATGTCATGGCTGGCCTTGAACTAACATCATTCATGATCACTGAAACGCTGAGAATTTCTTTTAGAAACGATTTTGTATCATTACACGACAATTTTATTACACGAGAGGTCAAAGTAAACTCATTCGTAATCCTATTAAATCTATTAGTATTTACTTTCAGTGTACAATGATAACTACGTATAAATAGGTACCATTTTTTCATCAAATGACATTAATACATCCTCTTGCATTTAGTGTAGGAAGGTTGAGCGATAAATTCAATGATAATTATTCAATTACTGCTTTTTGCAGAAACGAAGAATTTACATTGACTTCGAACAGAATTCTTACATGAAGCCTTAAGGTTGTTTATATAAACATAACCTCAAAACCACTTGTTTATAACTCTAGGAAACAGTTGTTAAAACTTACACACGGTGTTCTAATTTTTAAAACACTTTTAGAATATTTCGTAATTGTAATTGTGTTTGAGAAGAAAATAAACATCTTCATTTGTTTTTAAAATGCTTTACAATAAAATATGGTATGTGTTGTCTCTCTCTTATTATGAAATATCAAATGAGTTGCTATATTCATTGTGACAAGTTCATTGTCCTGTTTTATTAATATTATCTTTACAAAATATACAAACACAATGTGAAATAAAAAGTAGTAAATTGATGACTACGTAGTTTGGTTTTCCTATTATTAATAATGAGTTTGAATGCGTTTTTTATATTTTGATGATGACTGTTTAAAAACTAAGTATATATAATGTGCTTATTTGATTTTATTTCATATCTTTAAATCTATTTCATAAAATATTTTATAACCTAGAACAATTATTTTTATAAGGTTAGGTTTTTGCTAAAATTTGTCAAGAAGTCAATGTCAAGTACAAATGATGAATTTAAAAGTAGTAGAAACCAGAAGAAAAGAGATAGAGTAAACGTTATAAAAATAGGGTTATGTTAAAAGACAATTGAATTTACAAAACGTCAAGTGGTACACCCATTAAAACAAATTTCCCAAACTACAATGAAATAAAAAATAAATAGTACAGAGAGCTTGTTATTGAGTTCCAAATAAAAGGACAATTATGAATCTAGTCTTTTAATATATTATTTCGTATTATTTTTAATGAGTTTGAAAGCTTTTTTAATAAAAAGTGTTTGAAAACTGGTTGTACATATTGAATAAGAAGTTGAACGTGTGTGATGTGATGGGAGCTCCTTTATACGTTTGTATCTACTCCAGCAACGGTGCTAGATAATCCTAGATTAGTGCCGCGGTGACGCAAGCACTTTCCCTGTCTAGGTGTATCATAGAGCACTAGTCTAGGACTTGTAACCCAGTGCGATGACCCACAATCGCTGCACGTGTCAGCGGCAGCGGTTACTTGCTAATCACTCGCACTTCGTTCACTCCGCGGGAGACGTACGTCTTAGCTCGCGCCGGACGCGCTGTTTACAGTTCGCCATGACCTAGGCCACTGTTCAATGTCTAGTGCACTGGTGAACGTGTCTAGCGAGTTGGAATGAGCATGGACGATTGTTGCTAGTATCACGCATTCTACGTGGTTTCACTCTTTAAAAAACACTCAATATGTTTCGCAAATATGGCGCTTACAAAACGTTTTCCACAATGTCATTGGAAAGGTTGCTTGCACTTGTTTGTTTGCGGATCATTGTTTTTGTTTTTTGTGTCGCTGTCAAGTATACAGGATTTTATGAAAAATGAGAAATCAATAATCTATTTATAAACGTTATTTTGAATTTTTTCTTAACGTATTTACACACTTGATTATCAGTGGCATATTTCCCACACATTTATCTATTTTATTAAACAATTATATGTCAAATGATTAGGTATTTATTATAGACTTACTGAAATTGTAATTCTGGACGGAAATCTGTAGTATTCGTTACTATAGATTTCGGTTTACAGAAATTTGTAGTTTTGATATATGCGCATAACCAACACTGCTAATATTTACATGCAAACATATTGTTGATTTTTAGGTTATTTGTTCACAAAATGAGTTATGTTCTTACAAATCTTATTGAAATATGTAATTATTTACATATATTTTTTATGAAAACATTTTGAACTGAAATAAATAAACTAATACATGTATTTAGTTTCTACGTTATAAAATAAATAAGGTAAATTTTGGGATATTTTCTATAGTCTAGAGTGAATTTTAAATCACTTGCTGGTTATCGAATTTGGTAATCAAACTGTTATATTTAAAAAAAATACACTTCCTGTTTGGAAAACTAAATAAGGAAAAATACTTGTAAATTTATATTAGTAAGATAAAGATAAGTACAAACTCAAACATTTGTAACAATGTACAAAATTATTATCTACGAATTACACAAGGGCATAACATTTATATCTAAGGTACCTATTTCGTAACAAATTTCACTTGCATTTAAACAGAAATAACATTTTATTATTGTTAAAATCTGAAATAGTCTATTTGATTCTCTACTTTGAGCTCCAAATTTTATAATTCGCTCAATTCGAGTCGAAGCGTACTAAGTGAGCTACCGCTGCCGTTTAAAAAAAACATGTTGTACTGTACTATTAATATGTTTATTTATTTATTATCAGATAAGAGAGTTTAGTTCAAAAAACCACAAGGAAAATATTAGAAACCACAAGTATTTAACAACAATTAATCATGTGGATAACAACACATGTAACCTAATCCGGGGAGATAAATAAACAAACAACGATTAATGAATCGAAGTCGGAAGATTTCTCCGCATCCCACGTAGTCGTGTGGTCATCCGAGGCTGTGCACTAGAGTAGCCTGCTGCCTGCTCGTGCTTTTGTGTACACAAGAGTTTTTCGTCTCCGGCTTCGGAGAACACTTCATTAAAAACGGTTTTCGGAAGATTCAAACATCGACGCGACGAATGCGCTCAGAATATTAAATTTACGACCGGAATGCAGCCACATGAGCAGATGGGTGCAACTCTACGTCTGACAGCTTCGGAGACGAGATATTCTCACAACGCGCATTCCAAATCACAAAAAAATACTCATTATACACGAAGGACCTGCAGCTATTTTAATTAATTGTTCACAATTATCCAAAAAGTTACTATGTTAACAGATCATTCCGAACAGAGAAATTGGAAAATAATTAGATTGTGACCAGACAAAATAATTCAATTACTAACATAACAATAAATCAATTTCCGTTCTAAACTCTCAACAATTAATCTAGTAATTTAATGCTTTTAGATGAAAACAAATCATAATAGTAACAAAATGAGGTTATCTCACTAAACTAATAGCAGTTTGATAAACGTAACCACAATATTGTTTTATCATTCTTGTTTTCCTATTTTTGGACACGCGTACAAATTACGTTAAAAATCTTTCTTACAAAATATCAGAAGTAAAAAAAATACACAATAAAGTTCTACTTCCGGTTCACCGACTTCATAAGTTTATAAACTCGTGTCATTAATATTTAAATATAAATTTAATCTGTTCAACCGAATTTGCTTTTCTGATGTCCACATACATCCAGACGGTATGATAAACAGATCAATTTATATGCCAAAAATGGACAAACAGTATTGCATTGTAGTTTGTAGATAAATGTCAAAATAGATATGATTGCAATCTATTAATATTTACAAATAATTGGTTACAAACTTTGTCTTCATTATCGTGTGTATTTGTGTTATTCATTTTTTACTTTTATATTTAATGTATATATGCAATTTCAAGTAATCTAAATGAATGTTGTCCTTGTCACAATTATCAGTTCAAATAAATGTGTTTACAAATCGCATCACCTATTTATTAGCTTATAAAATTCAATTTCGATTTCAAATAACATTGATAACAACAAAATTACTTTAGTAATGCATATTAATGTAAAAACTTTTTGCTTATTGTTTTCATATAAAGAATTCGATAATTCCAAGGTCATAACTTTTTCGCTCCATCAGTTATAATTCAATATATAATAACAAAAAGAAATCAATTCGACTTCAATCAGTTTCAGATTTCAATTGCATAAAATCAAAACCGGTTTCTACAATTGCTTATCAACATTAAAGCAAAAAAAAACAATATCTGCATTTGTATAAATGATCACTTAATTTAGTGATAGTGGCAAATCACATTCGTAATATAAAAAACGTATAAGCTTTCTTAGAATCTTTGTCTGTCGACTATTCAGTCATTGATATGCGTAGTAAGTTACTTGGAAATGACTAATCATAATTCTTAATACATCTGAACTTAAGGATTATAATTCAGTGAAAAGATTTATCATATTCTGAAGAACATGACTCTTCAAAAGAAGCTATGAAAAAGTAATCCACAGGTGAACTTATTTGAGTAATAGTTTAAAATATTCTAAATCTATACCTGCTTTTCCCAGAAGTATAAGCTTGACACTTTGAAGATAAAAATCTATACATCTATTCGAGTCTACCTGAGCACATAACACTTCAAAAACTTTGAAAACCGAGCTATTATTACAAGAAATATTTTGTTTATTTACAGAAAATCACCCGTTGTAAGCTCCCGTAAGCTTGCTATTCAAAATAAATAGGACAAGGAAACCTTGTTCAAACATTTAAAGTTTATTGAAGCAATATTTAAGTAACCTGAAAATAAGTCTTGAATTTAAGCGTGTATTGTACAAGAATATTACGTTCACAATTGTATAATCTGAGTTTATCTTATCGGGTCCCACACCTACGTTATCGCTATTGCAATACAAAGCCGCAAACTGGAAATTTTGAAACGAGTTTATATCTTTAACAACTGTATGAAATCAGTGCCAATATCTACAAGGATTATAAAAAGTTATCTTAGTAAGCCAACAACAAGGAAGAATAAATTTAGACTCTTTTTCATAGAAGTAACTAAAAATAAACTTTTATTTGTCATCAGCTTTATTTATTACTCACTCAAAATTTAAGTTCATTCTACGAGAATAATAAAATCAGAAACAACTCCTTCAAAATATAATTATGTTTTTGAAAATTTTACTGTCAAAAAAGCAAAGAAAAATATTAATAAAAATAAAATAAACCTATTTATGTATAAAAATGCATAAACGCCTGAAACATTATAACAAAAATTTATGATCTTCTTCATAATTTCGAGTGTCTTACTAAAATTGCTATTATTTAACTCAGTCTGTCTAGTCCCTTTGATAAACTGTAAAAATATAATAATTAGCCTGTAAATAATTAAGAGTTTGTTTCTTTTCAATTTGACATTCGAGGTCAGAAATTTACAAAGGAAATAAATTTATATAATACTAGACTTAAGGTTTTTCAACTATTTTAAGGACGTTAACATCCGATTTTACATCATTATATAAGTAGAGAAACTGTAAAATATTTTCTACAATGTGACATCTCGATCTAAGTCCGCGCCAAAATAAATAAAATCATCTTCTATTAATCGTTTATGATCTCATATTTTCTAAATAAAATCTTTCCCATGTGTAACCCGTCTAGAGAGGCCATCGCCATCGGAAATAGCAAACAACAAAAAACAAAGCACGCAAGGACATGTGCGTCGGTTCAAATTCGATCCCTGTGCGAGGCTAACCACGAAACCATAGCAACCAACAACTGCCGACAGATAAATATTTGTAGGAAGGCTATGTTAAACATTCCAATTTATGAACCGTTTAGAAACCTTCCTAAAGGGATTGTGCATCCTGCACCGATGATCAGAGATAGCTTCTCTTTAGTTTCTACGTGGCGCTTGTAGGAAAAAATTATGAAGTTTGGGCTGCAGCAGCTGTTTGTGATAACACGTTGAGGTCTGACAACATTTTTTGTGGAACTTTTTCTCAAGAGAACATAAATTACAAACGGTAGGAGAATCTGGAATATTCCATTTTGGAAATTAAGTTTTTAAGCTTTTACAAGCTGTTAATTGGTTTTATTGTAGAATATATTTATCTCAAAACAATTAATGTTCAAATAAAACAATAACATGTGACTATCATACAGTTAAAAATATACAATAATAGCAGCACTATTTATAAAATTATGCTCATTAAAAGGAAAAAGGTCAAAAGAATTAAAAATTAAACACGTAATCACTTTATTCTCACACAATGTTTTTATATTACTTGCTTTACTTATCCTGCTTAACATTTTTTTATTACAATCTACGATGTTGATAATTACTCGAACACTGATTATTGTACGAAACTCATACATAAACTCATCTATAAAACATCCCATGTTAAAATGATATTGATATTCATAGTTTCCTAGTTGTATATAACCTAATAATTTGACAGTTGTCAGGAAGAGTTTGTAACGTCACAAGTGTGAAATTGCTTTACAACTAGAAGTATGTATTATACTTTTTCTACGAAAACTATTTGATTATATTTCGATCACCCCATTAACACACAATATATAAAGGAATTGAAATATCACTAGAAAATAGTACCAACTACAGAGCATAAAAACAACTAAACTATCAACCTCAAAATAGTAAATTGAAACTATTTACAGCCCAATAAAACAATACAATGTAGAATATTTCTTGTTTATTTCTTCAGTAGTCGTAATGTTTGAAATTAATTACTGCTAACATAATTTCGATAAATCAAAAATACCCTAACTGTGCGAGTACTTTACTCACAGCCTTCCGTAAGGTGACACACAGATAACCTACAAGTTTTACAATAATTTTAGTGGTCATAGAAAAATTAATATTTTATGGCTAACAAATGAAACAATAAGTAATAATATTCCTAATAACTTTGTAAATCTGCGGAAATATTGTTATCAGTAACCTATAAGTAGTGTAAACAAAGATAATTAATTATATCAGGTGTATTTACCCACTTTTTAAAGCGTGATTATTTCATCGCACATCGATTTTGAATAGTCAGTAATGAATTTCTGAGCTCGCTTGACCTTTACAGTACAATGAACTAACATTTTATTTACGTCTTAGATCCAAATCATTTTTTATTATTAAATCGTTAGTAATCAGCAAATAGACTTGAGATTAACCAACACATTTTATATTTTTTGTTCTTGTTTTTCTGGTTACAATATTGTCATCTATTTATTTTTCTTATGATATTGAGATATAAAAATTCCATCATGAAATAATAAATTTTGCACATTTTTCTTTAAAGACAAATATACAAAGTGAAGTATGAATAAAATAAAAAATTAATAAGATTTTGTTTGAACAAGCTTCTATTGTTTTCATGACGTCAAAGTCAATGTTATTGCCAAATAACAAAACGAAATACAAACTAAATAAAGAACAAATGTCCAAAGCATACTCCCACAATGTTTTTTGTATGAAAGGTGTTCTATGTTAGAATTGGCTTTCAGAGCTGTCAATAAACATGAAAACAAAATACTACACGATTTTCAAGAAACGACACTTTGTTATAAATTGCAAATGTAAAGAATACGCATACAAAACGTTATTACAACTCTGACAGTTTACAAAGCCCAAATATTTCCAGCAAATTTGCAATTCTGATGGAGCGAAACGAGAGGAACTTCTCAAAATTCAACCACAAAATGCTAGCGTTGCACACCCCCGGAGAAATGTCACGGGATAATTTCTCTGCAGAATCCGACTTCTTGGAATGGGACCTGCTGTATAAGCAATTTTCTTCTTGCTTTTTGAGTTTATTCGTCAAGTACAAAAGCTGATACTTTCCAAATTTGCCGTTAGTGAAAAATAAATGCTGATGCCATTGTACATTTCGCAACGTAATTCTACTATTGCATTAAAAACTGTACGAGTACTTTTGCATCGTAGTTTACAATTCACTTCTAACCTTCAGATTATCATAGATAAGCGATGTATTGTCATATGTCAAACTTTTCATGAATAAACATTTTTTGTGATCCCTAGAATCCAAGTTATTTTTAATTTAAAATTTGACTAAGTACAAATTCTAAGAACAGATTAGCTTTCAGTCATGGGTTTTCTTACGATGAAATAATTTTGCAAATCAATTTTAGTGGCAAATAAAGTATATTGAAGTAAAAATTATTATAAGATGTCATTTACTCATGGGTGAATTTTAAAATTAAAAAAGAGGTTTCCCTGTAGTGCTCTCCTGGTTATAAAAGTCTATAATTTCAAGACGATTTTGTATAAAATGTTAATTAAATTATAAAAATGAACGTAAAAATTAAATAGTAAAATGTATGTGCTCATTTTCACAGAAAAATCAAAGTATATTTATTCGAATGATATTTGACGAAAACTGTAGAGGTTTAACATTTGATTTAAAGCGGTTTGTTTGTGTACTTATGTTCACTTAAGTAGTGTCATCACAAATTGGTCTTCCACAAAAAAACTTCTTATACTTTCATCTCTTATGATGAATTTTTTTTTATTAAATTATTTCTCATACAGTATTAATCAATAGTTTAATTATAGTACTTCAATCTCTAAACGATTTTAATAAATAAATTTATGTTCTACAATAAATATTAAATTTTATAACAAATAATAATTATTTATGAATGTTTTAAAATACAGCAGTATGTTAATTTGAGAGATATTTTACGTATTGTTTTTGTTATAGTATCTTGTTTAACAGTCACTTTATTTTAAGAGGATAATAGTTCATTTTACTCCTAGAACTACAAAAAGAATCTGCAACGTGCAGCTCATATAGATTCAAAGAAAACAGTCGAGTTATTTATAACAGACAAGTCAATGTCGACTTTTGTTACATGTAGTTTGAGATATGCAATAAATACTGAGAATTAAATATAAATTTTAAATGAATATAAAGACATATATAAAGGACAATGACGGAATGTAATTTGCTGACCACAGGAGACTAAATACATAATTGCAAAAAACTGAAATATCATATTCTCACAATATGGAGTTCTTTGTTTTTGGAGTATTTATTTTCTTGCGTGTGGCCAGACTACATAGTGTAACTATAGCGCACAATGTTACTTACGCTTCACTTTGCAAAAAACTTGTTGTTAACCTTTGTCGAGGTTAATTTTAACCTCTGAATTTATTCATGTGTTAAATACTGCAAAAATTGTTAAACTCAAATTACTCTTTAATTATGTATTTCTATTTAGAATTCGTTTTGAAGTCTTGTAAAATACAAAGAATAAGACTGACATTGAAGAAAATAAACCCGTTTTGTTCAGAGCCCCCGTATATGACGGCGCAAAAATACGCTATGCGGGTACATTTTACACTTGGAAACAAAACCCAGGAGATTTTAATTTCATCTCAATTCGTTTCATCCAATATTGTTGTTTGTCCAACCTCCAACGGAGACAAAAGGCAAACGAAAGCGCTAGTGTTCTATTTACCCGGAGCGATTTAATTCACAGGTCACGCGTTGTCTATACACAATATTACTCTGACGTCACATTACAAACAATTTTTCCAGACAAAACTAAGGATTATGTTTTTCCCGTACAAAATCAATACGAATTGTAAACATACGATGGGAAAAATTATGATTCTGTCGCAACTCTGAACTTTGTTCGATATTACAGGTTATAACAAGTTTTCTTTACTTCATGTTTAATATATTTGAAAGAAAAAAAAAACAATTATTATTAAACAAAAATGTAATATATGATATAATCTTCAATATTTTCAGACAAATACTGCTTTTTTTCCAAACTTAAATCGCAAGTTATATTTTGACTTAACATCGAAATACACAACTGAATTATTAAACTTTTTATTTATGTTTTATATTCATATTTAATGATTAATTTCTTTTGTAACTAAAGGTAAAGAAGACGACAATAATAAAAGACACAATAATAATAATTTTACTTATATAAACAGATAATCAAAAAAAAGATACTGATCATTATCTGTGATAAACCCTTCATTGTTAAAATAGGGTCTCAAATACTTGTTTTGTAACAAGATTTACTTGCATTTGGTGGGGTAGGTACTTTTTGATTAATAGTCCACTCCACTCTACTCAATTCTAATCGAAGTTTGCTAACTAAATGAGACACTTCTATCTTACTTCATTATTGTTAATTTATTAAAGTCCTAAGATCAAAATAAATGTGGAAATGGTTCACATGTTGAGTTATCTAACTCTCACTTAATTTTGCAGGTTTACTAAAGATGATAACTTCATTCTCGAAATCTTAGACTATAATTTAGTTTATTTTATAAAATATTTTAAATTGTAAGATTTTTATATTATTTTTTTACGATTTGCCCTGCATTAAGCTGAAAATGGAGTAATAACAAAGTTAGTCCTGAAGAAAAGAGTTTCATTGAAGGCCCAAAGAACAGGTTTGCGTGTAGAGTAAGGACAAAGAGACAGACGATGGTCAGTTGTTTGTGCGAGTAAAAGGTGTCCCGATGTGTCGTGACGAGACGCACCACACCGGTTATTCTCGTCTCGCTCGTTCGCTGTTCTTGAATCCTGACCACGCACAACGGCTATTTCTGTACGCGATTTTGTGCGTTCTTTTGTGCATTTGTTGCTAATTCTACACTTAAATTAGCTCCTACTATCTTAAGCACCGAGATTAACTCGCCTTTTATAGTAAACAAAACCGACTAACGTGGAAATATTTACTCTTCAAAAGCGGTCGTCCGTCTTATCTCACTAGATCTCTTACTTACACAATTTCAAATTGATTTGTATTTTTTTAATTAAAGCAAAAAGAACCCATTTGGAGAAGCATTCATCTCACAGAACCTATTAAGGACGTTAAAGAAAATAATACAAATAGTTTGAGAACTTTTCTCATTTAACAAATTCTTCTGGACACCAAGTTGCTTCCATTTTATTAACTTAACTTTATTAAACGGAGCACGGCATTATTTCTTGTTACAAATTTAAGAATGAGATTTACGAGTATAATTATTTCAAGTCATAACACAACATTCTTAAATAAAACAAGATTTTAAAGTCACATATAGGCGCATATTTCTTGACAATGTTACATACAATTTAATGATTGTTTCCTGTAATATCTACAAGAGACTACTGACAACGAGCAATATTTTACTTATTTAGTCATAGTTACCAAAACTAGAAACCGAAACCTGAGCTGAAACTTCGCTCAGTCAATAAAACAGCTTTTTCTTTGAGAACAGTTATTATTTGCACACTAATTTTATTTTACTTTGTCTTTAGCAACTGTTAATATCTACAGCTGTAGATAAATTACTAAATTAATGACACCATGTTCATCTAATTTATGAGACAGGACAAGATTTTAAACTTTAGTAGTCTATGACAAGAGACAAGAAGTAAACATACAATCAACAACCGTAACCAATAGTTACGTATTAAATATTTTGAATAATAACATATGTTATTAAATTGACATTAAATAAAATTTTATTTGCCATATTATGTCGTGAGTGATATGTCATGCGCAAACGCTATAATTAAAGTTAAAATTAGATTTTCCAAAAAAACTGAAAACGAATAGTGATTTTTAGTTTTTCAGGTTTTGCGCAGGGCGATGACGTCATACACTCCTATTGTAAAGCGATCATAGAATGAAATTATTATTTTCATTCTCAATCTTCTATTATATTAAACGTTTAGATTTGAAGATTCTTTGGACTTAACTTGCATTTAGTGCTGAAGTTAAAATTGAAGAATATCATCAAGAGCTTATAGTAGAATTTGAACCTCTTCAACACATCGGTTTGTTTATTTGGTTAAAGATTCACGAAACTAGGATTTGAAACCTAGATTTTACTCCTTTCTGTTCGAGCCGAAAAACGCTATCCAATTGAGATATTATTGTCTGCAATAATTTAAATACTTGAGAGGGAATTAGTAATTGGTACTTCATGAAACATAATAAATCACTGAAGAGTGATGATGTTCGAAAGAACGAAACGATCGCAACAATAAATAATAAATAGAGGAATAAATAATGCCCAACTGGACCAAAAAAGCTTAAATTTTAAGAGACACTTAAACACAAAAGGATACTCGAAATTTGGCAGCAGTGTTGTATAATTCATTTGACATTTTATTCCGATATATTACACATTTCAAGAAAACTTAAAATTTGTTTCTTGGCTAGGTGTTGATATTAAAAACGAAGATGGTTACTATACAATAAAGAGTGGCTGATTTCCAGTAACCATCTTCGTTTTTAATAATTAAAATTTGTTATATCACTGAAACCGGCCATAAGTAAACCAAACCAAATAAATAACTTGAGCGATAATCAACTGAAAAGTAGGTAACCGTTCCAGAGAAAATAATAGGACGAGCGGTCTACAATTGAAATAGTTATTTGTCAAACTAGAGAGAAAAGCGTATCTTTTTACCACTCGAGTGAGAGTGGAAAAAGTGCTTTCCTTTCGTGTTAGACACAACATTTCACGACATGTTTCCAAAATCGATTTATTCGGACGAAAAGGCGCAGCAACATGATAAGTTTTAGAAAATCAGGTTATGTAAACTTTGACGTTTAGAAGTGAAATTGTTATACATTATTGCCAATATGACAATTCAAGTTCAAGTTGTCAAATTGTGATATAATCTGAAGAAAAAAAGAACAAGAAATAATTGTCATATTTATTTAAAAGAACATCATTATTAAATAAGAATTTTTAATATAATTATGAATTTATTTAATATTTGATTCTATAATAATATCCATGTTATACAGTTGGTAACACTCTAGAGAGGGAAAATTAAGGAGAGCTTTCTATGCATGTCGTGAAATTTATTTCAAGCCAACGTTTCGACTAATGTAATAGTCAAAACATTGGCTTGAAAAAATTTTTCAACAGTAGACTAGTAAGTGCTAGTGCTAGTCCGATTATTTCCCCTGAAACGGTCAAACCAAATAAAACTGGGAATCAATAAATGTTTATGTGTTGACAAGTTTTTGTGACTTGGTTTACGTCGTCAGTTGGAAAGCGTTTGGTACCCAAATATATCATTAATTGAGATCAGTTGAAACCAAATTTGTAATTACAACAGCACTTTGGTAGCGACCGCCAGGATGACAGTGGTGTATTCCCGATCCTTTACATTAACTTTTTGTTAACACCCCAAATTAAAAGCTGGCCGTGGATCCACCTCTCACGCTCCTTTGTTCCCACAAATCGCACTCGCGACCTTTTGCTTGATAACCGGCTGGCGTCCGTCTGGGCTAGGGCCCGGTCTCGGCAGCTGGCCGGAAGACCATGTGCGCAACCACCAGCCTACCTCGCATCCAGCGGGCTTGGAGAACAGCTGCTAGTGCCAGCTTGCCGTTGAGGTTGCCTTGTTTTGTTGTTGTTATTAATCTCGTTATGGTTGTTATCGAGGTGCATGCTTTTGTTTTTATTACATCGACATGTGCTGGCATTTTTTAAGGTTTGGAAGGGTGCAACAAAAACTGCCACTGCTACACATTCAACAACAAACAATACTCCAATATATTAAACGACCACAACCACTTATGAAAATAGCCATAACAACACTGTAAAATCGAAAGTGACACTACATATATAAAACGTTATGGCATTTTAGTTCCATTTATGAACATTAAATGGCGTCTCAAAAAAAATAGAAATAAATAAAATATTTTATATACCTACACCTTTTTGGACTTTTCGAGATTTTGACGGATTTTATTCAAACTTTATATTAAAGCTCCTGACATCAGTGGCACAAGTTATCAACTTTTGGTAAAAATCGGTCAATTAGAAGTGACATTTTACTCTTGATATTAAAAAGTTTTCTGCAGATATTTTGCGAAAAAAATATTTCGAAACAAATTATTTGGCGGTACTGTGGTGAACACAGTTAGTATTTACATGCCTAACTAGTTATTGTGAGTAAACTTCATGATTTTAATATTTTTTATTTAACATCAACATCAATACTCAAAAGAACTTTTAGTTGTTGTTTGTAATTTATTATAAGCTGCCTGATAAAACAAAAAATAGTGATTAGTACTTGCAGGAAGTAATACTTGCAATTTTTTTGTGAAATAAATATTTTGTAATCGTCACTCTGTTAGTTCGCTGATATTAATAAATTATACTCTTTTCCTATAACTCTAATTTTAAGGTGATGCAAATTACTACCAAAATACTTCTAGATTTATTTAATCTTTAAATAGAACTAATTTAATAATCCTGTGAAATTTGAACAAAGTAGAACATAGATCAAAGAATTTTAATAAATTATCTTATTTCAACGAGCACATCGTATAAATCCTGAACATTGTTATCAAATGAATGAATCTCGCAATGAATGCTGCACGCAGTTGTTAATATGATCTTTTGTTCTCCCAAAAATTGTAATTACTTGAATATTTCATAACTTACGGCAAGTGAAGCACGAATGGTGTAAAGCGAGAATAGAAGATTGGTACAAACCTGAAACAAAGAGAAAATTGTTTTAGACTACAGGAAACAAAATTATGCAAAAGAGGAAAAGAATAATTTGTTCTTAATTACTCTTTTAAGTAAATTAACTACAAACATTTATTCAAATATTCGTTTAGCAAAAACGCTAGACTTGCAAAAAGTTAAATGATTGTGCAAGAAATTTATTCGCTTACTTTTTATTTAAATTAGTAGTTCAAGATTTTTCATTATTTACTTACTCTTAATAGAGTAGAAATTTGAATAGATTCAAAAGAATTTATAACGAACAAATAGGTCAATGTACATATAATTTCCATTCTTAATTCATATAAGTTTATAGCTTTGTAGCTTCGATTTGCGACACTCATTCTCTCATAAAATTCTAATTTATTTCTAATTTGGAATGAATAATAACCACAGGCTGCCCTTTGTCGTGCGAGTATTGTTTAACGCCATTTTATTGTGGGAAACACGTTGATTGTAAGTACACAAGAATTCCGGAAGTCGAATAAACAATGTTGATGTTACAGTAAAAAAAGATCTTCTTTACCTAGGCGTTTTTATGTCCGAGAACACATCCTGACCTCAAGCGCCTGTTGAAATTTTATTTCCTACCTTCGGCTACCTACGCGGGTTCTCTTTTTGTTTGGAGTTTAAGCCGACTTTAACCTGATGAAAGGTTGGTAATTTGATGCTTTAGAAGTAATAGTTAATAAAAGATAACAGCTATAGAGCTTGTTACATCCTTTTCTACAATGAATTACATCTTCCCATGTTATTACACGATATTGAACATATTTATAAAAATATAACTGATTACACAATTAGTTACATGGTTACGAAGAATAATCCGTATATTAGAAGGAATTTCATAATGGGATTTGCCGAGAGAACAATTTTCACTGAAATTTACAAAATACTTTTAAATTCAAAATTATACTACACAAAAATATAATTCGCAACAAATGTTTAAAAAAATTGTTTAACAATTGATACACACATTTGATATTTCTTGAAATTGATATTTCAGCTGATTGTGTATCTCTAAAACAGCACTCGAATTTAGTATAAACGAGTTCATTTGCTGTTATAGGTTTGTTGTAGACTCAAAATAGACAAAATAAATAAATCATTATGTGTTTCTTTTTAAACACAAAGCTAAGTAACATAAATTACATATTCGATACATAATTATGTGTTATTATACATATTATGATAAAAACTGCATAATATCCATTTAATCGATAAAAAGAAGGAAATATGTTTTTCTTTAATGTATTTCTTTATGAATACACCACAAAAACTCATTGTGAAATAAAATTGATCCAAAGAAAATATTTATTTTAGTCGCAGGTCATGGAAGGAACAGGATATACATTCAACTCAGCCGCAATTACTCATGTAGTGTACATTAATACGAATCTAATATATTAAACGTCACTGTGTGTTATTACCATGTAATATAATGCACAATTTGTCAATGCAAATATTCCATCTTTTCTTAATCTAGAAAGTCGTGTACAGAATGATATATGAATATAGGTTAATGTAAAGGTGTACGAAGCGATATATTCAACTTTAACCCACATGTCGATGCATTATTCGCTGATTTCGCGGACCAGACATTCGGATATCTGTTTGCGATTAGGTCAATCTATTTTGCAAGTCGATGCCGGCATTTCATACCAGCTAGATTCAACCAATAGAGGTTTCCACAGTAATAGATTTCAAACAAATTATCATTAAAAAACAATTTTAGAAGTTAATTATATCACAAGCAAGAAAAATTGTTTCATACAAAATATTCAGTGTTGATTACATTAATTTTTGGCTACTTGCACTGTATCTAAACAACAAAATTAATATTCCCTAGGCGAGATATCACTCTAATTTATTTTTAAGACCAAAAGTTCTAACCAACTTACCCTACAAAAAAAATCGATTTTTTATCTCTTATGATTTTGTTAATTAATATCTTGTGCATTATTACATTTTTTTCATAAAATAAGTATTACTAATGATTTATTTTCAAATTAATGTATAAAATATCTTTACCATTGACTGTTATTGTACTTGTGATTTAACCTATTTCACGTATGTGCATGTTGCAAGCTGACAATGACATCATTTCAAACAATTGAAATTGTCTACTAAAAACTAAGGAAGATATTACTGATATACAATTTATATAAAAATGTTTGTAATGATTATATTACAAAGTAATGACTGTTTCTATTTCATATGCAATGTAGTGAAAAGTTTATTATGGCGGCGACTAATGTCATAAAGACAGAATGATTAGAATTCATTTCACAAAACAAATTGCCATAGGAAGTACATTGACTTAGGATCAAGTACATTTACTTATCTCATAAATTTATTATGTTTAATATATGCTAACTATATTTTCTTTCTCTGTGAATACAAACAATTAAATTATGAGCCATTTGAATATCAGGCTTCGTAATTCAAGTGTGCGGGTTCGAATCCCAAATATTGTTTAATAATATAATATTCGACAACATAGGGCCTTAGAAAATAAGCGGTCGATTAAGATTAGAGAGAACAATAAGTTACTTCATAAAATTTAGTACATCCATTTATTTATAAAACTGAGAGGTAACGAAATAAATGATATATTGTTACATAAAATAGAAAAGTACATTGTTTTATTTTTTAATTATCATGTCATTTCTATTTGTACCTAGCTGCACTTATATGAATGTAAATAAGAATTATTAATCATAATTTTGGTTTAGCTAAACAAACAAGTACAAAATTAATATTTTGAAGAATCATACATCTGCATACATATGTTTAGATTTTAAATGCTGACATTATATTTAAACTAGGCATTTTCCCATAAAACATTGTTTGCTGCATCATAGTATGTCGTAGTTTATTAATTTTACAAACTGAAACCAATAGAATTACAGAAACAGTTTCAGAATTAAAGAAAAGTTTATTTACATACTTTTAACAATAACAAATAAATCCGTCAAATAATAATTTATTATTAAAAAACTCCCGACACAAATTTGAATCGAGCAGACCTGTGGAAGTTGATCTCATCCCCTTATCTACTAGAAAAGACCTGATGATCTTCAAATGGTTGAACAGATTTTTTGAATCATAGCTAAGAACACCCTCGATCAAGTCACATTTCAAACAAAAAAAAAACTAAATCAAACACACTAAGTGTGTGCCGCAAGATATTCTAGATGTGTTGTGAAAGATTTAAAAATGCGGATAATTTGTATCACTTGATAATCAAATATATAACCAAATATGCTATTATCATTAACATAAGGAAAACAATTTATATCCTTGAAAAACGATTCTGTTCACAAAGCCTTATTATCAAAACTATTACACCGTATAGGTACACTTTAAATCTCTGTTGCCTTTTGGACTTGAGTTTTTCGGCGATTATGGAAATGAAATAGAAAAAAAGGGGATGATTACAGACAGTGCATGACGAATTACGTGTTTCTTTATCCAATTTAAAGTCCCGTTTTGACAAAATTCTTTCTCAAAATAAATTTCACCCATCATTAACATTATTATCTTACGAATATTAAGTCCATAAAACAATGTTATTTTATGTAACTACAAATTATAGGTAAGTAAGTTTAAGTTTTAGTTTCCTTTAAATCTAAATAGGCAATATGACAATGAGATTGCAAACTTAACAACAGTGGAAGGATCGCGAAAAACTTTACAAAAAGTTATAATTTTAAATTTATAATTTTGCTCTGCGGTTGATTTGGCGCTGGACGAATCGGTGGCAGAGTGCGATTGACCTGAAACTATCAACGCAAGACAAGCAGCGATAACGACACAGGTAGGCGTTAGAAACGCAAGAGTAGCTCTGTTGTGCGTAATAATGCACTGAGAACGGAGCATGAGCATGAGCGGTTACGATAGCTCATAATCCGGACTCAGTGGCTGAACGATTGCTGATTATCGATTACCGACTACCGGTTCCATTGTACCCGAGACGGGTTTCGCTCAAAACCAACACATTCAAATGTTTCTCTTCTCGCACTCAGCCAATCGTACCAGTAATAGGAATTCTTTGTTGCTTATTCTCCATCTAACGTTTATAAGACGATTGTTGTGTCATTCTCAGATTCCAGTTCCAACAGAAATGAAAAGAAATCGGCGATTTGCAATTGTATAGACTACAAAGATTCGTGACTCTAGTTCGAGTCCCGTTTAAGGAAATAGTCTACCTACAGTAAAAGTTTTGTTCGTACTTTTATAATAACTCACTAACGTATAAAAAATGAGATTTTAGAAAAATACGAACGACCTTATTGCAATAAGTAGGTAACCCATTAAATAGAAGTTTTTCCAAAACTATTTGTTAAACTATAAAATATAATTAATTGTGTTTAAAATTAAATAAATATTAGCATTTCTTATTATCCATAATTAGATGTGCCAATTTTCTTTCAAAAATAATAACAAACATACACTCATGGAACAGTCACATAATTTGTGTATGAAGAAAAAATAATTAAATAAGAGTTGTGGACTTTTTTTGTTAAAATAATAAATGTTGCAATCTTATTTAAACACTGATTGTTAATACCATACACGGGAACAGAAAAATATGATAATAATTTTTGTTTTTAATTAACGTCCATTTATAATTTAATAATAAAGCATTCATGTAAAACTTTTACGCCTGAAGAGGCCTTAAAAGTTAACTTCCTATCTGGTTGAATGTTTAATCTGAAATTTATTGTTATCATAATAAGTTGTAAGTTGTATAATGAGTTTTTTCTCGGTTAACCTAGTTCTCGTTTTGGCCACATGCCAACTAAAATTCCGTTAAGGGACATTACCACATCCGTCCCTCCCTTCATCGACCTTTGACCTCCAACAGTCGTTGTCCCGAGACCCAAACAGGACAGAAATTAAACGCTGTGTTCCTGTTCAGGCTTGGGCGCGAACGTTTCCCTGCCAACCGCTGGCAGATGTTTCAGCACGTCACAACTACAGCCTTCTATGATCGCGAGATATGTATTTGGAGGTAATTGAAAAGTTCGTGCCATCCGAAAGGTGGAACGTTTTATTGAGCGAGCTTGTTTACCGAGACTCAAGACTGTCTCCGTCTCGTGCTTTATTTTTCTCAGAAATACTGCAGGGCAATTATGTTTATTGATTTAATGAGTATTTTTAATTAAGGGTTATTTGTGGAACATAAGGGCAAACAGAATTCAATTTGGACCAGTTCTGACAAGATAAAATATTACTCCAACTTATTTATTAATGACGACGCATTTTTAAAAGTTTTTGAGCTAAACCTGAAAATGTGAGACAATAAAAATCAATTATCATTTCATTTTCTTTGGAAAACTTCCTACAAAAGTACATTTTGCATTATTTTTATAAAATTTTCAAATCGAATTGTTCTTGAGATAAGTGAGCAATTACTATGGAAATGTAAAAGGAAAAGTACAATTCAAATACGAATTTTGTAAAAGTAAAACCTGTAAATTTGCGTTCGTGTTGTAATAATTTCGCCGTAAGTACCTACATCTTCACGTTATTTGAACAAAAACCTTTCGATAATGTCTATAAAGTGTTTATAAAACCTAAACATAAATCTTGTGTGCTTATAATAAACGAGAAAAATAGAAAATGTCATTAAAGATTATTAATTTGTGATGCAATTGAAAACCAATAAAATTCTGTTTCATAACGAAAAACTGTCGAAACAAATTAACACATTAGTGTGAACCGCGAGCTTCCAAACTTTCTTAGATAAATAAAAGAAGAAAAGTGATTCTCCGAAAAGTAATTAATTTTTATTGAACATAAAATTTATATGTATCACTCTATCCATGACAAAGAAATTCTATCTCTCTCAAACAAATGAATACGACTGAGTATGAGTCAGAAGACATGTATTCCACTCTCGAATGTTTAATTTATTTACATAATGAAAGTTAAAATTTTACTACTTTGCATCTGGTTGTCTTCGTATAAACAAATGTTATTGTTATACATCGAAACGGTTTTAGAATTCAGTTCAAGTTATGAAATGTGCAATTAAAATATTAATAAATACTTTAGCACTGGACAAGTAAAGATATGCTGTGTGACCTAGTATGAATATGGGACATAAGCATATGAGAACACGAACATACATTCTACATATATTTACATAATATGACACTGACCACTGTACAAAACAATAGAATTATTTTTGTAATTTACCTCTTCATAAAGAGGTCAAATATAAATGATCATTGTTGTGAGTTACCTTCAATTGTTTATAAAATCATTTATAAAATAAAAATTCTCACGAGTATAGCTGTTTATACGCTCATAAAGAATCTCTAATCATCCTTATAAACGTGTTTCATTCATAAAGCCATATTTATAAATGCGTAGTCAGTATCAGTCTAATAGCGTTATCAATGAAAATTGTATCGTTTAATACATCCTTTTGCTCTGAGTGAGAGAGGTGTAACTAGTTCATTTAATAACAACGTGGGCAGGTTCGTGATTATACGAAAAGAAGCAAATAATAATTATACAATTATGAAATAACACATCCTAATAACATTGCATTAGCATTACTTCATTCATATTAACTTTTACATTATTAAACACATTAACTCATTTCACACATTTTCATTTCAGGAAAGAAATTTAATAACTAAACACACTTTCATGCTTATTTTTATGGAAAATATTTTAGAGGAAATAAAACACATTGTGACAGAATACGTCCTAATGGTAGCATTGGGATTTTTATTTCAATAATTGACTATGGGTGATGTCTTGATAAACAGAATGAAACATTCTAACCTCAAACGTCAACGTTTCCAAGAATGTTTAGTTGATGTTTGTAAATTGCTTGCTGATGATCTTTGCTTTAGTACTACATTCTATTTTCTTCAGTTTTTTTTAATAATAATCTGGGAATATATTTATGAACTGAATCATATGAAAAATAAGTTGATAATAACAAAAAAAGGAAAACAGGCGGCAGTATAAAAGAAACCATTATTGAAATTATTTAGGTAAAGTTTCTTGATAATGAATATCAAAGAAATTTAAAAAATATATATAATACGTGCTAAAACAACTTTAAACATTTTTGAATAACGAATTTGATAAAAATCTATATTTACATTAATTTGCAAAAGACAAAATGGTGGTTGCCGAAAAACAGAAGAGAAATTTTGGTTCACAACTTATTAAACTTACAATATAGGTTAAGAAAACATGTACAAATATTTCGTAAATGCAAATAACAACTTTTATTTAAAAATATATCTTCATTACTGATATTGTAAGTCAAATAAAATTGGACAACCAGTAATGGTTTAGAAATATTGATGAAATATTTATATGTTTGCAAAAACTTAACAGAATATTGTTTCCAGTTATCGACATAACAATAAACTTACTACATAAATACTACGAGTAGGAGAAAGACAAAATTCACTTAACTCCGTCCAAATATGGAAAGCATGTAATTAAACTCGTCTTCGATATTAATTAAATTAAAGAATGAATTAGTAACGCTGACAATCCCAGTCTGGGTCCCGAGTTACATAACTGAGATGATTCGGGCGAGGCTACAAAAACTTGTTAATTCGATATGACACGAATCCACTGCACACGTAACGGGCGGTTTCGACACGGCCCAAATGGAGCAACGCTCAAAACAAAAGATATGTCTCCTGTAAGTGTAAATCAATACTGTATAGTACAGGACAAGATATTTGGTTAATCTCTTAAGCTTGGTAATGGATGCGGCTAACCCTCACAACAGGTGATGAGTCGAAAATATGTACGGGCGGTATTAATAAAAATTTTATATTCTTATAACTGTGATGATGATCAAAAATGGAAAGAAAATTAACCATTCCCCATTAGGCTGGATTAGTTTTTACATAAATAAAATAAAAATTTGTTTGTTTTAGTACGTATAAACCAAACATTTTTACCTGTATTATATATACCTATTTAAAAATTTGAAATCAGTCCCTGCATTTCTGTACCATAAA
This sequence comes from Stenolophus ochropezus, assembly GCA_035578165.1. NCBI lineage: Eukaryota > Metazoa > Arthropoda > Insecta > Coleoptera > Carabidae > Stenolophus > Stenolophus ochropezus. The sequence continues at coordinate 16,541,762 of JAQOWZ010000010.1, read as the reverse complement.
TTTCGGGATAATCCCATGTTTACGGTATGCTAGTAGGGGGTGATGTAATCCAATTCTCAATTATGTTGTCCAGCACTATACCAGACTTTACTCATTTTCGTAATAGCGCTTTGCAGATCTTGATGTAACAGTTATTGACGCCTACATGCTGCACAAAACCGCGGTTATATATGGATATGTTAATTATTTTTCGATTATATTGCACAAGATATCAATGCATTTATCTCAACTGTTACAATTACTCAAACTGTTGTTTCACCAAAATGTGGGCGTCGTATTAACTTTTCAAACCGTTTTTACTTTTCACATACTATTGCACCAATAACTTTGACGCAAATTTAGTTAGCTGCTGTACTTAAAACGATTTTATATCTTGATTAACTTTTTTATGATATGGTTATAGAAATTTATAATTATTGTGAATAATGACATGTAAATATCTATTACAAGTTGGAAATTAAAGAAAATATTAAAATTTAATAACTGATTAAAAGTTTCTCAAAATATAAATTGTACGTAAATTTTACTTTAGAATGTACTCGCACCACTAATTTCGGTAATAATGGAATGTTTGCATCGTAAAGAACGCAAAAACAAGTCACATAACCTAAAAGATGAAATATACTACAAAATTTATTTTATTCATTGCCGTATTTTTATTATTTCAAATATAAATACAAATTTATATTATCACAACTAAAGTTGACGAATTGCACTCATTCATAAGTCCTATTGTAATTTAAATACAACATTTTACAACAATGAACGTGCTAAATAAAACGCCAACTTGGAAATGCCATTTAAATTGATACTTCCGGTAGATAAACATTATCAAAGCAAACAAATTAATTAAATTATTTTTAAATGAATAAATTCAAATATATGTATTGCTCAACAATTATATTATTCTCCTGCGGCACATTTGTAACAGCAAATGTCTGAGAATCAAACCTCAGATTACAAAGTCATTCTATTCGAATATAAGCACGCAATACATAACCTAAAAAGTGACAAACAAACTACGATTATTGTCATGGCAACAGCTGCACAAAACTGTTCTACTTAGTAGAACATCTGAACATCACGGGTCAATTTTATATAATATTTACTTTTAACATGCTAATTGCCCAAATAAATAGACAAGTATTTCAAAAGAGTCTGGAAATGTCAGAATTTTGTAGGTTATTTAATAGTTCATTTACAGAAATTGCTTAGGCAAATTTGTGCAAAATTTCATAATGAACGCAATCTTGTAAGAAACTGAGATATAACTCTATCAAGCAGTTTCGTAATAGTAAAATGAAGGATGACAAAATAGTAAGTAATAGATTAAATTACCGGTAATAGTATCAGTATTAGCTAACCAATTTCAATACAATCTACAATATGAAAACATTACATTCCAGGCGTGTAAATCTAGCACAGTATGAACGCATAGAATAAGTAACTATTAGCAACCGAATTTAAAAAGCAACCAGTCTGCAGGCACATGTAATATTGTCAACATATTACTTCATCTGATTTCTACCGCGGTTTGGGTTTGTGATAACCTTTCGTTTCAGTCGCAGGTTCTTCTTCGTCGCCGAACCGCTTGCCTAATTCCATTGACCAATAAACAATAACCGAACGGACCGGTTGCAGATTACAGAAAGACATACTGGGCCACGCAAAAATATCAGCGTGCGTGTTATGTAACTGATTTTGAGTGACTCGAACGTGTCTAAATAATTAATGAGCGAAAGTTGGATTGAGTTCGGTGTGAGTAGGAGGCTATGCATTGTTCGTTTGTCGGAGTGTGAGTGCATGTGCATGCGAGATGCGCATGCGTGACGCAGTCAACTGTCTGGGAGGTGTCTGCAGCACTCTGCATGGGCCGACGAAGCCGGCTCTCACACTTTTTATATCTTCTATCTACATGTCATCAAAAATCAACACAACAAAACCACACATACGAGCTCAAGCGTATTATAAATTATACATATCCATTTATTTCGCCAGTACTTTTAACATTTTGATCACTGCAATATTGTTGATTTGTTACTATTAAGAATAAAATTGCAATAAATCTGAATTCAGTAACAGCTTACAGTGGGTTGCAAACCATTCATGCATAGCGATATATATATTTTTTTGGTTACGTGTTTGTCGTCACTGGGATTTGAACCGCAGACTTTACACATCGCCCGCACGTATGACATATTATTACTATGATATAAATATTAGCCATTTAATTAAAATTCAGATAATTCTCAGTATGTATCGATGCAGTCTCTGCAAGAGACCTACAACCGACCTGGTGAATTCCGAACCATTGTGAATTAGAATTTTGTGATTTAGAGTCAATATAAGTAGCCGCTTGAAACTTAACGCAGTAAATACTTCGATCGGTTTAAACTAATTATTTGTGTACATACTTTATAAACATGTGCATAAGACTTAACGTAACCTAAAAATGTGTTTCTGTTTATACACAGTCATAAGTAATTTAGTGGTCCATTTAACCTCTGCTCTGAGGACAAATGGACCACCTATGCTGAGAAAAGATGAACCAGAGGATTTTTATTGTAAAAAAGATCAAATTAACCGGTAAACAGAAAAAAAAATATTCGCACATAGAAAGGTAGATGATCTAGTTGCTATTTCATGAATTCTAAAAAACTTTTGTTAAATGATTAATAAGAGTGATGCAAGCAAAATTATTTAAAAAAATAATGAAGAAGGACCAAATGACAACAATATGTTAACCAATTCATCTTCTCATAGACTTAGTCCATCTCACCTACATAGCGGAGAAGAGTTGAACTTTTTTGAACCCGAATAAAATATTTTTTGTAATTTTCAGAACATAGTTTAATTTTTTTCTTTATTCTTATAACTAAGCCTAAGTGGTCCACTTCAACCCCACTTACCCTACGATGAAATGACCTTTTGCACAACGATGTCAGCAAAAAATATTCTTGAAATTTGTATTACTTTGAAAACTAGAAAACAGTATATAAATTTATCATAACAATAGTTATTTACTAGGTGTGTAATAGGTTATAGAAGGTCGTATGTATAATATAAAAGGTTATAATTAACAAGTTTTCCGTTACAATAAAAACATGCATAATAAAATAATCTAACCTTATTTAAATATAAAATTTACCGTATGTAAAGAATATGTACTGCAATTTGCAATCATACTAATTTTGTCATTTTGAATTTTTAATAATTTGTACGAATAAAGAAATTCCTAATTTAAATTTGTAAAAATTTGTAGTGCAAACTTTTGATGTACATACTTTTTTTTAGAATGAATAAGACAAATAAGTTCCATTAGTTTCGTGGTAACTTTCTTATATTTTAGTGGAGGAGTACGAATACAACAGTGATTGGTAAACAATTTCTGTCACTTCCCATAAATTATGGTGTTACATAATTAAAAAAAATTTCAATATACTAATAAAAATTTGTCCAGGAAGTTTGCAAAGTCGCAATGTGGCTAAAAAAGTGATATTTAAGATTCATTCTAGGTTGCATAAAGATTTCAGCCAATTAACTTCATATCATGCTACGTTGCATAAAAAACAATATCAACAATCAGCTGACAGATAAACTAGAAATATAGTTCCATTTTCAATTGCCAAACTCGTATCCTAAATTGTAATTGGGTGGTTTTCTGATTTAGCGCCGTAATTAATCATTCTTAATTGCTAATCAAAATGTCTAAATGACTCAGAACAAAATTATTAGCATTTAAAAAACAAATAGTTCGAATAAATTTTAAGTTCTCTAAATGTCATATTCATAAATCTGTAGTGACACAAATTCACAAACCAATTTTAGTTAATTAAATATAATGAAATTCAGGGTACAAGGTTATATCACAAACGAAATAAGAGGATAATAAAAATTAGAGTTGCATTATGTACAGTAGCCATTATATTCCAGGACAAATTTCGTAATAATTAAACGGTAAATAATTTATTCAAATACTTTCTCTTAATTATGAAAACAAACACCAAATGCAGCGTTAATGCGTGAGTGAATGAAATTGAATACCCATCGCTTCCAGAAATCGGAAGTAACCTAACCGCACCACCCACATTGGGGTAACCTAAGACGAACCACCTGCGTGCTCCACTTGGAGGTGTAGAGCAAATGCAACCTTATAGCACGACGATATAAGGGCAATAACCCCGTAGCGATTTCCCGCGAGCGCTAATGAAATGAGTAATAACACTTACAGACAATGAATGGACAACATCCTTATTTCAAAAAATTATGTACAACTTTGTCAGCTATACACTGCGCTCTATGCATTAGATATAGAATTAAATATTATATTTAATAATAACAAATATCATAACCCACTATTGGGCATACCAGTCTCCCTTATGTAGATTCAATTTAAATAATAATAATTATGTCACTTCAGTTTTTCTAAATTACACTCCTAAACAAAAAGTAGGTAGGTACTTAACCAATGACATACATATTATATTATTGATTAGATATTTTTACTTCGTCCTCAGCGAATTTATATCAACTAGTTCAAATAATCAAATTAGAATAAATTAAGTAAAACATAAAACAAATAAAAATTTAATGATAAACTTTATGCAATATAAATTGTACTTCTAAAGAAATAAAGATTGAAGTAAATATTTTACAATTAAATTTATCAGTTATGTTATTTCAAAATTAAATTTGATTTTAATACCGGATTTAGAGGTAATACAACAAATTTAATAAATTTAGTGTGAACAATACACAATCACCCTTTGTTTTACGTTTAATTTAATGATCCTTACATATACGTCATTTTTATTGTTCATTACTGCACTTTTTCAATATATCTGGTATTATCAGCAGACATTTAATTTAAATGTGCATTTAACCTCGCATTTAACGAACAAATGATTGTATAAAATAAAATATTGTAAAGGATTTTCAAAATTCCTACCAATATTTTGGATATGCTTTTTTTCATTAAATTCGTATTTAAAATTAAATGTCTGTTGATAACAATTCCGGTATGCTTATTTTCATTAAATATGCATTTAAAATTAAATGCCTGTTGATATTACTGGAGGTAAGTGAGATATTTATTATTTTATGTTAAATATTCTGCGTGATAAAAAACAAATTATGAGTATAAATGATATTACATACAACTATAACACGCATACGAATAAAAACCAACTGATATAACTATGAAAATGTTTATGATCCTTGCAAATAGAATTTAAACGTGCTTATAAGACTATCTTTAAATGTGATTTTTTTCAAGACCTCTAGAATTCGTTTATAAGTTATAAATAAATTGCTTCAAATTTGAAAATTGGATCAATTAGAAATAAATACAACAAATATTTTATTATAGTTATGTGAAACTTATGTTACAAGAAACAAATAATTAATATTTTATTCCCTATTATTTATGCCTAACTATACATAATACATATATCAATGGAGAAATTTCCTTGTACGTATATTATTATAAAGTGTGAACATAACTTACAAATAACATAAACCAGAACATAAATATAGACATAATGTCAACGTCATTTTAAAAATACCTTACAGAAAATTCTAGAAATGGTAGTTCAGTTATAGGAACGGACTATATTTAGATTCTTATACCAGTTCTCTCCAATAAAAATAGGTTATCTACATAAACATTACCAGCGTTTATTTTTTGGACATTTTAACAAAAACCCACGCTGTTTGAAAAAATATATTTCGCAGAAAATTTTCAATAAATATTTATATACTACGGTAAAACTGTTATTCGAGTACTATATTAATAACAATAATATTTTGATACATAATACTATCATTAAAAGTTTTTACGTATTATGTTACAACAGCCTATTATATTTCCTGTGGCACAATTGTTTCTGTATGCGAATTAATAAATTTTGCACTGCATATCAAGAATGGTTATTAATAAAGTTTTTAGTGCATAAACTTCGCTGGCATATTAAATATAACATAATGCAGCTGATAACGTATTATAATAGGCTTTAAGTAGGCGACAATTAAACGAATAATGCTATTAAGACAGTTATTTCGCTCTCTTACTGGGTTCAAATCTCTAATACAAAATACCCCACTATTTATCTTTAGTCGGAATATTCAAATAATCATTTTTTACTACGGACTTTAATAAAAATACTAGATACAAAAATATAGTTTTGCACCAATGCTATAAGCGGATATTTACATATATGTCTATAAATCTGAAATGAAGGGGACTACGTATAAGCTTGTTTATTCTCTATGATAGTCTTTTTTTTACATAAAAAAATTACTTCTACTCAAAATACGAAATAAAAATTGACAGTGAAAGTACTACTACCTTTGTTCCACCAATTTATGCCAAATAATAATGAAATTACTAAATTCGCATCGAAATCTTAAATTTTAGATTCCAAATTTTTATTTTTATAACATTTGCGAAATCGTGGCTCTGATAATTTACTTACACAATTACACACAGCCCAACTTAACGAAAATGTTAAAATGATGTTCTAGGAATTACAAAACGTGCTTCATCAACAGATTGATATGTGACTTATAACAAAAATCTGCTTTATGGCAAAATAATAATAATAAAATTATAAAATTTCCTGCATAGCCGACAATACCACAGACGCATAGATGACATGTCTTTATATATATTGTTATCAATCTCATTCGACTTCATATGACGTTGATTGGTTATAAACATTAGAGGAAAGAAAGAAATATAAATTAAGTAAGTAAAGTATTGTACAATTGACTTTAATTGAAGGCTATGTCTTTATTGCAAAATCTTCTATATACAGTGGCTCACAGAATTATTCGTACACCTAAGTTTTCTATTTAAAAAGTGATAAATAGAGTACTTTTAAAAATAATATTGATATATTACTGACGGGATCATATTCTCTCATATTCCAGTAATAAAATGCAATAGCCAATTATGAAAAAAATATTATTTTTCTTATGTAAATTAAATAAAAACAAAATGCATACAAAAAACAGGTACACAAAATTATTCGTACACTTATGAAATCTTACATATAACGAGTCAATATTAATAGTTATAAGTATAATACATCTGTGATTACATAATTATCATTTGTTTGAGTATTTTGTAAAAGGTTTTTTCAAAAATGGGTCACAAAAACAAGAAATTATGGTAGTTGAAAGACGAATCTATGTGAAATGACTTTGCCAGTATAAATCTTTAAGGGAGGTTGTCAAAATTGTATGAATATTGTTCTCAATTGTTAAGAACATTAGAAGTAAATATAAAAATGTGGAGTAGTTGAAAAATATTTGCCGTGGGGATCGTAAGAAAATTTTTAATCAGCAGAATGAACGAGTTATTGAGCATTAAATGAAATTAAATACTAAAAACTCCTGAATAAATTAACAAAAAATATATCTGAAATATTTGGAGGATATATTGAAACATAGACTATTCGAAGAACTCTAAGACATTTTGATTTTAATGGCCATATAGTCATAACTAGCTCCTACATATCCCCAAACTAATATGATCCTGCCGCCGTGTTTCACTGTACTACATAAATTGCAGTTATTAAGCTCAAAATTTGGATTTCTCCAATCAAAAGATTTGCCATTCCACTCAAATCCGCAAAATTATCAATTTCCAAAAACACAATCCGTGCTAATGTACTATTTCCAAATGCGAGTCTCTTGACTTTATTTTGTTTGGAATTATAGGGGCCACTTTTTACTATAAGACCATTAGAACCAAAATTTCTTAAAGTTCTTTGAATAGTCTATGTTCCAATAGACCCTCAAAAAACATTAGTTATTCTTAATATTAATTTATTCAGGGGATTTGTAGGGTTTGATTTCACTTAACGCTCAATATATAGTTTATTCCGATGACTTAAAAATAATTTAAGGCCTCCACTGTGAATATTTTTCTACTGGTTCTCATTTTTATATTTACTTATATGGTTCTCAACATTTAGTGCGATCTTCGTTTAATTTTGTCAACTGCCCTTAAAGATTTACACTGGCAAAGTAATTTCAAGCAGATTCGCCTTTCAACTACCATAATTTCTTATTTTTGTGAACTATTTTTAAAAAAATCTTATACAAAATACTCAGACAAATGATAATTATGCAATCACAGATGTTTCATGTTTATAAATATAAATATTGACTTGTTATATGCAAGATTTCATAAGTGTACGAATAATTTTGTGTACTTAGTTCTTATACACATTTTGTTTTTATTTAATTAACATAAGAAAAATAATATTTTTTTCATAATTGGCTATTGCATTTTGTTTCTGGAAAATAAGAGAATCTGATCCCGTCAATAATACATCAATATTTTTTTTAAAGTACTCCATTTTTCACTTTTTAAATATAAAACTTAGGTGTACGAATAATTTTGTGAGCCACTGTATAGTTTTATAAAAATCAATTATTTGAACTTCTCCAATCGAGAATTTAATCTTGGATATTAACACGACAAATTGATGTACGAAAAAAACAATAAAACATTACGAACTTTCAATTATTTGAAATGAAATTTATTTGATTAAAGTGGAGTCTCAAGCCAATAAATGCAAGTAAAACAAGAATCTTGAGATACTGACACCCAGTTCAGTGTACTGTAACCTCAGATGATAAATGAAATGTAATTATATTGTAAATTGTAAGGCACCCCGTATAGTAGTCCAAAGCACACTAAAACATTCATAACGATAATATTTAATTGAGAAATAACTGGAATCTATTCATCCACGATGTTTACCACCAGCGCTATTTCATTATATTACATTATAATGCTCTCAATACGCGTGTCGTATGCGCTTGAATAGCGAATGCAGGAGCAAACAAAGCGATTACAGTAGGCGGAGAAATCCAAAACATTTTGCCAAATAAAAATACATATTGTAAAACGCCCAATGTCGCAACCGGCTTACCACTGTGCTACAATAATTCAATCCGCTTTTTATTGCAAATCTGGAATTTGTAACAACTCGTTTTGTTACAGTTATACCAGCGGAGATAAGAGTTAATGTTGTATGGTAATTTTGATTGATAAATCAAGATTTGTTTCACTGCAGAACAATATCATTTGAATTAATTGAACTATTATTTCTTAGTCAAAGTAGGCGCGGTCGCCAAATAGTTTAAACAACTGAAGTCCGTTTTGAAATATCCAAATGCAATTTATAAAAATCATATTATTTTGCAATTAAATAATCGATATACAGTGCCTGTTCTGGTATATTAGTGTTCTGCGTACAGGCCCCTTAGAGGGCCGAAAGAGAAGGTTTACGCCTGTGGCAAAAATTTTAAGCTCGACGCGTAAGCCGAGCGCTTTTTATTCGTCCATGGGCGTAAATCTCTTTTTATAGGTTATAATTGGTAAACAATAAGGCCATCCAAAGGACAAGTATACTGTAACGAAATAAACATTTTAGTTGTAGTTCATTTCTTTGACTTTCAATTTCTAACATTAGTTTTCACTTATACATGCGTATTGTTGACGTAATGATAAATATTTAAAAATCAAAGAATTGAACTTGACAAGAACTATACTTGTTGCCTTTTCCATCTAAGAATGTTTTGTCTAGAAATAAGATAAAACATTTTGACAAAGACAAGTTAAAATACTTTAAGGAAAGTTTAAATTACAATTTCAAAAACCTATTATAATTTTTATATAAACTTTTTTATAATTTGAATTAATTAAAACTTTTACATCGATAAAGCGTATTATTTGCGTAGATATTATCTCAGTACAAATTAATTTACTATTTATTGTAAAATTTCTAAAATGAAACTTGATTTTAATAATATAGAGCAAATACAAATTTACATAATTTGTCAGTAATTTATTGCTGAAAACAAGGTTAAAAGTATAACGCACTTTGAAGAAAAAAATTAAATAAGATAAGAATAAAATCTACTCTATTAAATTCTACAACCGAAAAAGTAAAAACTAAAAAACAATGTCAACTACCTTGGCTAAATGACATCACTAAAATGGCAATAACCACAAATGACCTCAAAACTGATGCGAAAATGTTTAAATTGAAAGGAAATAACAAGTGCCTAACGCCAGGTCAGTTGGCTTCAGGGTCAAGGGGTGAACAGACTCCATGGGCCGCCTACGATCCGAGCACGAATTATTAACCTGCGCTTGTCATTTGTTATTAACTGGAGTTATTAAAATGCAGACAACAAAAACGCTGCACTTGTGGCTGACCTCCGATGACGCGACCGTGCAATCCGATAGGCGATCGGCCTTTGTTTGCTGCTATTCGCAGAATATTTCACCTGGGAAATTATACTCTTCCTTCAATGCTTTTCATAATTAGGATGCATTTTTTTGGTGCTGTTGCGAAATTCTTTTGTTTGTTTTCGACCGTTACGAAATCGAATAACCTGTGGCCAAAAATTTTTCCAAATTATTTTATTTACTGCAAGATTTAATTGTGAAACATAAGTTTCATTTCGTTTTTACCACCCAATTCAAAGAAGATATTATTTTTATTCTTATTCTCGATCTCAAGTTTTCGGCAAATTAATTTTTGCTACCTTTACTATTTCTGTATGTATATGTGTACATGACCTTTTTGTCTTATTTTTTTTATTTTATAATTTTAGTGAAAATACAATTATTTCTTTCTCAAGGAAATGCATTGAGAACATGTACGATCATTATTCGATAATACAAAAAAAAAAACAAATAAAAAACTAATGCATCCGTACTAAGTAGTAAACCTTTCTGGACAAATCTAGAATAAAACTAGACAGTCTACTCGAGCTATCCTACAGATACGATTAAAATAATTCAAGTTTATTATTAGCTCACCAATTAATTGTTAATAAAGAAGGAAGCGTTACTGGATATAAACTTCCGCATGTTAGTATGCAGGGTGTTCATTTAAAATGGACTACCAACTACGAGGTCGATTAAATTAGCAAACAATTTCTATTTTACAAGATTATTAAAATGTGGTTCTTAAGATATAGGGCCCAACTATCTGATTTTAAATTAAACACCCTACAAATTTTTACATATTTGAAATATACATAAAATTACAAATCCAGTATATGTTTGAAGTTAATGAACACCTGTATATTATTCTCATTACAGAGACAATATATTGGTACATAAATAGACATATAAATAAAAATGTTTTAGGTTTGGTATTCATTTGTATTTCTATACGTGAAGAGCTGATGGATTTTTAGAAATAGTACTTTATTCCTATTTCCAATTTTTCTTAGAAATGATTATTTAAATATTGATTTAACTTAATACATGTTATTATAAATGATAAAGAAATGTAAATCACTATTTGTTACATACATATACATATAATATAAATAATATATTTTCTAATATCATTCTGATAGCGCTTCATTGTAAATAACATTTTCAACATTCAAATATTTATTATTGCTAATATCAGGAATATATTTTATGCTATTACATCGTATGGTATTACATAATGTTTTGATTAATTACAAATTTTAAGTAAAATGTGTATATGTAATTTAATTAATTTGTAACAAGGTATGGTTGTGGTAGCCAAAGAAGAGTTTTCAAATGACAGTACACTTTTGTATTAATTATAAATGCGTAGAAAACGTTTAAATATAACCTCACGGTTATTTAGATTTTGATTATGAAGTGAAAACAATGAATTATTGTGTGGAAACAAGTGAATGTCCTTTTACATCCTTCTTTTTTCTTGAATAATTGAATTGGCATATATTGGCGTATCATTTGATAAAGCAGAAAAACCTAATTGTGGTTTCTAGTGTGGTTTACTCTGAATTTCTTAATTTCAGCAGAAGTAAACACCTTGCAAAAAGCAAAGTAATTAAGTTTTTGTTTGTCGTTAATAGTAATACTTGTGCGTCTATTTCTGGCGCCTTGTGGTACAAGCACGGTTATTACACTGGTAACCTTGTAGACCAACGATTAATTTTAATAATTGTTTGTGGTCAGTTGGTTCATGAACTAGACTCGGTTAAATGACGCATCCAAATTATAACAAAAAATATAACAAAGACAGGAAGAACAGGAATTGATTGGACCTCTTGATAAAGTTTTAACGAACTAATAAAAAATATCTAAATTTTAAGAATAACCTTGGCCGCGTACTTATCAGTAAAACTTTAGTTTCAATGTTCTTTTAAAGAACAAGAATATATAAAAATGTATTACAAATAACTGGTTTTGTGAGAAATATTTTTAATTTCATTTTCAGTACCTATACTAGAAACGATGTATCAGATATCATTGTTGTTGACAATATTTACTGCATTATATTTAAGTAATCCTAATAGAGGATTATACAACTTAAAAAAAAAATTAAACGAAACCGTAATAATTACGATTACATTTAGCTCTTTGTAGAACAAGTTATCTCACTTTTTGGATATTTATTTTTATTACTCTGTTATCAATTTAGTAAACATGGCAAACTAACAGAAGTATAATAGTTCGATCTAATAGTATTTTGATAAAAAATATATAAATCTAAATGACACAAGTTATAATAAACCTAGTTTGTAAAACAACTGAATAGTTTACAAGATAATACAACCAGTTTTTTGCAATATGTAACATTTATCATATTTACTTACGTATAACATTTTTTTTTCAGTACGGAATCGACGTATTTTTGTTTCAGTAGCCTTTTTATTCTCTACCATATTTTAAGAGATTGTTATTATATAAATAACATAGAGGTAAATAAGCACATAAACAAAATATTAAAAATTAGACATGTGAAAAATGTTTTGAAAGGACTTGTCATTTTTAATTTACATTTTGATCGTTGCTGTTATTTATTTTTCATTACGCGGTAAGCAATGTTGTAAACGTAACTCCCTTTGAAATCAAATCTGTAAACATTAAAAATTATCACATCTTATATAAAACTACAACAATACAAATTATTTTTAATTCTTCAAACAATTTTAAAGTAACAATTGATTGTTATCGAAAAGACTGAAATTTATTTTTATAAATGGGGTGTTCATTTACAACGTCGAGTTAAATGCTCAGTAGTTAAGCTTTTAAGTAGAGTTGTTTTTCGCGGAAAGTAAAGTGTGAACAAAAGGGCAATAGGATAAGATGAGTCGAAGGTGTGAGCGAGTAATTCATTTACAAACCAACCACTCCAGGTAATGAATTGTTAAGGGCGCTACAAATGAGTTACCGTTAGTTACCCGGTGATACCTGGGAAAAAAGCCATTGCCGAAGCAATCACAGGGTTCGGACCTCTCGGGACGTCGGTACAGCTGCGCGCAAAACTTCTACCTGAAAGATTGTCAGGAGAGTTGGGAAATTCCAAACAAACGAACGTGTAATTTCACTGGGGTTCCGATGTAACGAATTTTAACCGAAATTTTAAATTTCTAACAAGTTTGGGATCATCATTTGCAGGGGTCAATCTAAACTTTATTTTGTTATATCCTTGTAATTTGCCTGTATTTGGGGCATATTCCCATACCACAGAACCCTTAATTTTTCAGTACTAGCATAAACATCTGCCATTCTATCGGACTCAACTGAGGTCAAAACTAATCAGTTTTTATATGTAAGTATTTCTTCCTCCAATGTTCAAAGTATGATAGTAATATGACGGAACGAAAGACATACAAATAAGCACCCATGCAAAGGTTATTTTAAAACTAAATTAGAACTACGCTAACTACATTAATCCTATTCGTAAAGTTTCGAATGAAGTTTTGTTTATATGTAATTAAATCTGAGTAATTGAATTTTTGAAGCTAAAGTTGTACAATAAAATATCTCCAGCGGGATTTGAACTCGCAACGTATGGGTTGCCAAATCTGGTCTTCTTTAAAATTAATGTTACATTCGTTCATCACAAGAACTACATTTTTTCTGTTTCATTCTTTAATTTGTTATAAACGAGTTTAATTATATTTTACACCAAGATAACTTAAACTAATCAAAATTTAGTAAAAATGAAATTGCTTAATAGGCAATAACATACACACTTTATTATTTCTATAGAAATAAATTACCAAGTTACACAATTGTGGTGAAATAAAATTTGATTGGCATCAGTTTTTTCTGTCCATAGGTAACATATAACATTTAGTTTTACGATAAGAACAGTTTCTAACCTACAACAGATTAACGTTTCAATGTCTGTCAGTTTCAACAATGGTCCTAGTTTTTATAGTACCACTGAAAGTGGTCATGAGTACGGATTTGTATAAATATAATATTCAGTCACGTAAATAGTTGTTTAATGTCCGTATTTAGAGATGAACTTGTCAATGACATCATTGGAATTGATATATAATTATTTTCACTTTTATGGCAAACGGCAATGTAATAATTGCAAAACACACTTTTACTGTGCTACTAAACATATGACATACGCAAATAGAAAATAGCTTCAAGTATAAATACAATACTGTATAAGGTTACCACGAGTACAACTAAATGTATTATGATCATATTATGCTAAATTATAAAAACAGTGATTCACGTATCAAACCACTTTCATTTTCCATCCATATTAAAAACCCATCTCCGTCTGGGATTCGCAGACAATAGAGTCCATCAACCTATCGCGAAAAGGAAAAAAACTGCAATCGCCACGCTCCAAAACAGTAATTTGACAGGTTTATGTGTAGATGCACCGCGCGATCCTCGATCCACGGCGGCTATGAAACAGCAGAGCATCGCCGCCGCATCGTTCGCTTGTTTGGAGTGAATAATCGCCCGAGGTCTGTTAACCTTCGCCGCAGCCGCCTAGATGCGAGTCGGTGTGTCGACCTTCAGCTGTTCAAGCACGGCACACCGAGACCGAGATCAAGGCAATGAGGATAGTGTAGTAGGCAACGCTTCCTCCGGACACAGGTAAAGAAACCAAAGAAAGGAAATCTGGTCCAATGGGTAAATGAGGATCGAAAATTTGCGGTTTTGATGAAGCCGAAGGAATGTCTTTGTTCCAAATTGTTTTCAACTTATTTTTATAACCATTACCTCACCATTTTTTACTGAATCCCTCCGACTAAACTTAAATAAATTAAAAGTAGAAAAATAACGTATTCTACTGATGTACATTAGGTAGTTAAATTTGTTTAACGATAATAACGAAATATTTCCTTGCTCGCTGAAGAGTAAAATAGCGCAAATAAAAACTTGCAAGGTCGTATGTATAGTAAAAATGCTAGTAAAATTGTGAATTGGTACTATTCCCGTGGAATCATACAAATTTCGCATTGTGCAAACACTTTTATTGTCATAGAAAAATAAGCATAAAGTTATCATGATATGAGTTGAAATTACCTTGGCAAGCAATATTTGTTTACACACAAACATAAATCGGTGGTTTTCCGGACAAAATATACGCAGTTTGCAAGTTTCACTTGAGATGTCATTTGAATCACAACGAAATTAGTATCAGAAAACAAAATCTCATAAATCCTGCGAATAATGGTTAAATTAATTGGTCAATAAACAACGAATACTAAGGTCGCATGATTATAAATGTAAACTAAGTAGATAAAATTTTAAAAATAATTAAATCGACAAGGACGAAGTTAACATACATTTTGCAATATCCACATTTCTACCCAATTATGAACTTCATAAATACAAATTTGTGTCACACTAACTCAGGAAAGCACGTGGCTTAAACACATAAGACCCAACGTAGAATTTACCACGCGCAAACAATGATTCTTAATTTCCATAAAAGTGTTAATCGGTTATTGTTTTTCCACAGGAAGTTCAAAAATCATTGTCCGGTGTGTGGGTAATTGATCACGGCGTAGAATTTTTCCGTGACATCTAGAAACCCGACTTAGTTCATTCACATTGGCATGGCCATGAAAAGCAATAGCAGAGTGATGAGTGAGGAACACGTTGTGCGAGACCGAGAGGGATGTTGCAAAGAGCACCCGCACTTCCTGCGGATAGCTCGTCTCGAATAACGATCGGAAACCTCCCGCAGCCTGAACGATCGAGTGACAACGTGCTCGAGGTATTAATACGCTGTGAACGCTTACCTTGTCTGCCAACGATCTCGGCGACGTGCTCCGAGCTGGGAACCGGCACACACTCCGTCATGTTTTGCGACTTCTTGGAGCGCGTCTCGTCGAGTCCCACACTGGATACGGAGTTCGCGAACGAACTCAGCCCCGTGGGGCTCTCGGGCTCTGACGCCGATGTCAGCGGCTCCGTCAGCCCTAGCATTGACAGTTCGAAGGCCAGTTGTAAAGCCCTTTGGTCTTCTATCCCGCTCTGCCGATCCATCTCAGCAAATAAATTTGACGGCATTTCACTGATTACGATACTGAAGGTTGATGAAATGCACGGGTTTTAGCACTGCACGATGGAGTCTTAAATGTATGATACAGATAATAACGAACCGATTGTCGTTGATCTCACGATTAAATTATTAAAAATTCACACAGAGGTAGGCTACAGTTGCCCACACATAGGTTTCAAACGTTCATACGACACGATGCATAAAAAACGATTTATATTAAAAACGAGTTCACTTGGTACAAAAATATATAAGTATGTTCTTGTCGTTAATTTAGGGTTCCTAAGTAATGCAATGTTTATTGTGTGATACAAGCTGATGTTGTCACACCGCTTGTTTGTAACTGACTGATTACAAAGCCGGCACCGGGCGCACTGCAGCATGTGCGCGCCAGGCCCGCACCGCGCAGGCGCACATTCGTAATGCCGGTTCGCGCGCACGCCGCTGCTGCTCATTGGCGACAGCTGCGTCACATGACCCAAGGCATTTTTCTTCAAAATTGCGACCGGCCACGGAACCTACCGAACATGCGGTAAAGATTATAACAAAGGATAACCACGTGCTTTCTTCATATTTTGTTTATTTATATTTCCCTTTTCTTTACTACTTTTATAACATTACTAATACCTACTTTATTATGCATCTTACTCTAAATTGGCTACAAATGTACTGCAATTATCTAAGAACAAAATTATGTAAACTTGCAACAATTAAAATGTACGTTTACAATTACAATTAGCAATTAAATGTAACTGTTTAATAGATCATTGTATACTGCTATGTAATTTTAAGAAAATAAAAAATAAATGTATATAATTATCTATAAATACCAATAATTGTTTTCGAACATATATTGGCAAATAAACATTTTTTTAAATGATTGTTTTCTATTTTATTTTATACATTAATTAAAAGTATTACGCAAAACTGACATAAAATATATTAGACTATTTAACTACGTTATAAAATTTTAATATACTACAGAACTGATATAAATATACACTATCATTCATTAAATAAACAATATACTGAACCTTTAGATACGAATTTGAGCCAGTATTTCCATCTAGTGACGAAATTTGAACTAATGGATTTATACTAAAGCAAAACATTAAATTGACACTAGTTAATATACTTTTTAAGTTAAATATAACCTATATAATATATCTAATTTAATTATTTTATTTTTTTATTTAAATATTAAATGAAGCACTTGAAAGCTCAAGCTCGATCGAAAGCGCCCGGACAATTTGAGTCATCTAGCGACTACATTTTCAACTAACCCTGTTGGTAACGTTGTGATTGTCCACCAGAGGGATGGTGCAAACGCGGGTAAATAATTGGTTTAATTTTAACATGGGGAGAAAATTAAGTACATCATTTACAAATCTATATCGATAAGCACAAATCATTTACAAATTTAAATATCTTCCATAAAATGATGATATACATATCCTTTGAATAAATGGATATTCTTTATTCAAATATATCAATCATAAAAATAAAATTAAAATCAAAAGCTTATATTTTGAAAACGAAAAGATTATTGTAGTAAATCATATTAAATAAAATTTTTATATATTGTGTAGAATACTGGATTGATTAAAAATAGCTAGAAAAGTACGAAAATTATATAATTATCTATAATAATTTATTTTACTTTTGCAAAATTATAGGTAAGTAAAAAAAATATATTTCTAAAGCAAACAAATATTAAATATAATTATTCGTAACGGGAAATTATTTATCGAAATCTTTACTAAGTTTATAGTTCGTTGCAATAATATTACTTTTTGAAGATTTCCTTAAAGGGACAATATTATATCGGAATAAAAATCAAATAAACTATTAAACCTTGCTGTCATAATTTCGAAGATAAATATATTTTATTTAACTTTTGCTTAAAATTTGTACCTTGTTGATGTAACTAGACATTAGATTATTTTATTGTTTTATTGTCTATATTAAAAGGCATTCTATTCAAAATTTATAAGTACAAAATATATTAAGTATTTGCATTTCTAAAATAATTAATAAATATTTTTAACATACAAAACTGTTTTCAATATTAGATTCTAGCTGGACGCTAAATATATGTACAAAAACTTGTTTAGCATAGTAAATGTATTTATTACTTTTAAAGTTATTTTTCCAATAATATATTTGTCTTAAGATGATTTAGAACAGTGTCTATCAAACTTTTTTACCTTATGACACAATAGACGAACAAATAAAAATCCCAATAAAATCAAATATGTTTTATTAGTATGGATAATAATAAAAAAAACTAATTATAGTAACTTAAAATAACATTGTTTTATGGACATAATACCCTTAACATAAGAATGTTAATAATAATGAGTGGAATTTATTTTGAGTAAGTATTTTGTCAAAACGTAACTTTGAAAAACAAACACTTAATTCCTTATGTACCATTTGTAACCGTCTCCGGTTTTTTTCTGTATCATTTCCTTAAGCACTGAAAAATCCAGGTGCACAGGACAAAAAGATTTAATTGATATACGATATAGTAGTGGAACTAAAATTCTGATAATTTGATCACAGAAAATAAGGCTTTGTGAACAGTATTGTTTTTCAAGTCTAATATATATTTTCTTATGTTAATAATACTAGAATGTACTCGTATAGCAGTATATTTGATAATTAAGTGAACGAAAATTATCTGTATTTTTAAATCTTTCGCGACGTACAGTTTAGCAGAGACTGGTTTAGAAGATCATCATCACCATTGGCGCTACAATCCTAGGAGAGTTTTGGACGGAGGTGAAATTAAGAAGTAAACATTACCTGAGCTAAGGCAATTTTACTTGCATTCTACTGGAGTAGCTT
This sequence comes from Stenolophus ochropezus, assembly GCA_035578165.1. NCBI lineage: Eukaryota > Metazoa > Arthropoda > Insecta > Coleoptera > Carabidae > Stenolophus > Stenolophus ochropezus. Next base: position 16,522,605 of record JAQOWZ010000010.1, on the reverse strand, counting down.
GTTAGCCTAAAGCCCTCTGCAAGGGATATACAGCTTATAGTAGGTTCTAAATTATAGGGGTACATTGGTATAATTATTGGTTAACAGTTTGCAACGCTGGGAATCGAACTCCAGACCTCTAACTACTCAGTTCGAGTCGAAGCACGCTAACCAAGTAAGCCACTTTTGTCCATACGATATGATTTGGATCATTTTATACCTATGTAAATTGTACACTATCAAACTTTTCATTACTCTTTTGATTTGAAATTTTCTTTAATTGAAATTGTTTTATAAGCCACCAAATTACTTAAATAGGTAAATAATAAAATCTCAGACAAAATTGTAAAAGGTTTTAATAAATTGTTATTGCTTTATAAATTTATATTTTTACATAGTTAATAATTAAGTTAATTATTTTATATGATTTGTGAACTAAATTAAAAATTAATTTTAATCATCAACAAAAATAAATAACAAAGCCTTTCTGTTTAATAATATATGCGTCTCATCTTATTTAACGATCTTTAATAACTTACTACTAGGATCGTCATGAAATTAAAAGTTATTCTTTTTAAATAATGATATTCTTAATAAACAGTACTTGCACAAACTAAATTATGTTTAAGAATCTTAAATGCTTAATATAATTTAAAATGAACTGTACATTCAAAAAATAAAAAGCAGTAGATTTTTTTTATCATATGTATAATAAGTGCTATGAATTTATCGGAGAAATTTATGAATAGTTGGTGGATAGTAAAAAACAAATGATTATCAAAAATGACTTCAACTTCACTCTCGTGTTTTAAGAATTATTTTTGATCTGAGTTGTCGTTACCAATGAAATTCATAGCTCGAATTATACTTGCTTGATTATTTCACGAATGACAACAGTTCAAACATAAAATTCTTCATATCTACAAAATGTAACTATGACGATCCTACTTTGCTTTTATTATGTTTTCGCTGAATAACTGCCTTCTTTCAAATAAAACATTCAGACTGGGTGAATTTGACGTGTATGAATTAATAATTTAAATATAATATGAATTATTGAAAATAACCATTCCATTTTATCCTTAAATCTTTGTAAAATGAAAAGGAAGTAAATATTTATATTACACTACATGATAGATGCAATTTCTTGTTTTTAAAATGTAGTCGGTCTGTGCATTGTGAACTCCTAATTATCATTATTTTTAATTCGTTCACAGAATAATTAAAAATGACTCATTTTAGAATTTTTGAATGTAATACCATGCAAAAAATTTATTTCCAAATCTGTTTTCTTTAAATTTTGTCTAGTATAACAATTTAAATTATTTGTAGGAGATATATTGAAGAGGACAGGATATACATAGGATAATAAAAACAATACAGGGCATTTGTATATTTAATTTTTAAATTGCTTTATTTCAAAATAACATTGTTTATGAAAACAAATTCTACCTGATGAAAATAAAAATGATAAAGAAGTAATAATTTATAAATTGAAACATTTTATTTTAAAACATATTTTATAAGTAATTTTGTACTTCTTGCTAACTTAATAGTTAAGTTTAATATAATCTTCATGATATAAAACACATTTTATCTAAAGTAAAATTACTGTTCATTTAAAAGAAAATATATCAGTTGAATTGTTAAAGTAAGCGTAACAATGTGCTTGTAACAATTAATTACTGATGTAGGCAAAAATCTTACAATAATATAGCGGAACATAAGTAATGAAATGATGAATATTTCGATTCTAATATTTGTTATTATTTATCATTGTGGCATTTCCGTTTATAAATATAAAGAAGCAAGACAATCTAAATACAGGTGGAGATCACTGCTTAATTTTATTTATAATTTACACAATTTACGTAAATTTAATCAGATCTTTCGTGTAATTTTCTAGGTGTTAGTTATTTATAAATCAACATAAAATAACATCAAAGTCATTTATAATTTCATATTTATCACATTTTCACTAGGTTATCTATCTGTATAATACAAGAGTATTTGTTCCAAGTTAGTTCACTTGTTTTAAATTACAAAACACTGTCACTGTCACTAGCTTCACTTGTTTAATAGATGACTTCGTAAACAGTGGCCTTCTTGTCGCCCGAGCCCGTGACGATGTACTTGTCGTCGGCGGAGATATCACAACTGAGCACGGAGGAGGATTCCTTGGACTGTGTAAAGAGACAGAGTATTAGTAGTGTATAGAGTGTATAATGAACATGTATAATACCTGGAATATACTAGCACCATACGGGGTCCGCCAAGCGTTGAGCAGGTTGTCCTTGCCAGTAGAAACGAACCACTTGCCACAAGCAGCGAAGCGCAAGCTGAGCACACAAGACTCGTGCAAGTGCAACTGGTACTTGTCGGGCTTGGCGGCATGCAGCACCTCCACGTTGGAGTTCTCCATGCCCACGGCCAACCACTCGCCCGTAGGACAGTAGCCGAGCGAGAAGATCTGCGAGCTGAAGTCGTGCTGCTGCAGCTGCCGCCCCTCGCGCAGGTCCCAGCTGCGCACCGTGTTGTCCAGCCCGCCCGTCCACAGCTTCGTGCCGTCGGCGGAGATGTCGATGCACGACGCGCCGTCCGTGTGGCCCTGGAACTGGCGCACCAGCGTCTGGTTGTGCAGGTCCCACACGGCGATGTTGCCGTCCGAGCAGCAGCTGAAGCACACCTTGCTGTCGGGCGAGATGGCCAGCGCGTAGCAGGCGGGCGCGCTGGACGTCAGCTCGGCCTTGATGCGCGGCGTGGGGCTGGCCAGGTCCCAGATGGACAGGTTGGACGCCTCGCCGCCCACGATGAGCGTGCGCCCGTCGGGCAGCAGCTTCACGGAGCGGATGTAGTTGTCCCGCTGCAGGCAGTCCAGCTGCGACACGGCGGCCTTGGCGCCCGGCTGGCTGATGTCCCACACCTTCACGCAGCCCTTGCCGCCCGTGTACACGTACTTGGTGGGGTTGGAGATGGTCACGGCGCACACCACCTCGCCGTGCGTCAGCGTGTTGATCTGGCGCGCGTGGCGCGGGATGCCCGGCCCGATGAGCGCGTCCGGCGGGAAGGGCACGGGCTGCATCTGGCCCTCGGCGGACACGTGGAACGAGTAGGCCGGCTTGCCGCCCGGGACGAGGCCGGGGAGCGGCGCTCGCATGCCTGCGTGGTGTGTGTGCGGCTCGGGGTAGGCTACCTGCACTGGGCGGGGGTATGCGTTGTTGTGTAGTGGCGGCAGGTTGTTGTGCATGTAGCCCGCGCCCGCCAGCTCGCCGCCCAGGTAGCCGCCGTACGCGGCCCCCGGGCCCACCACTGCGGGCGGCTTGGCTAGCGGCTTCAGCCCGCTCGCCCCCGCCCCTGACCCCCCGGAACCCCCCGACGTCGGCGTCACCGACTTGCTGATCGGCGTGCTCGGCTTCTGCTCCAGCAGCGAGTTGCCCGGCACGTCCATCTTCTTGGCGCTCGGCGTGGACGCGTTGCTCGACGTGCCGGACCGCGGGCTGTGGGGACCTGGGTGCTCTTTCTTGGTAGCTGAACGCTCTATGCCGTTTTCTCTGGGAGAGGCTGTACCGTTGGGCGGGGAAATTGGATCTTCGCTCGCATCGTCTACCACCAGGTCTTGATCGCTTTTCTCGCCATCACTTTGCTGCAAATTAATACATATTTATATGTTTACTTAGAAATATTTTTATTATAGATATATTGAAATGAATTAGGTGTAAAAGTCGCTCATATATCATTTTAAATAAACCTTTATGAGTTCTTTAGTCAATAAACAATTTTCCACTAACTATATTAAGTTTGAAAATTTAAATGAGAATGGTTTGTAGAAGTTTATGTGGAGACGCTAAAGTTGAAACGCTTTGGAACATAAAAGTAACGATCCATAAACACAGTCCTTAGCTTCCTAACCAATAAACACGGGATGTCTCACTTCAAACGGGCCAGCAGCAGTCCAACACTGCCCACTTGAGCGTGAGTTTACTCGGATACGAAAAAACATTCACGGAACTTTTCTTCTAATTGAAAATAAATTAAATACTTACATGACCCAAATCCTTTTCCTCCTTTTTTAATTTTTTATGTTCTGGTTCCGGTGGACTTCTTGGCCGGTACTTTTCCCGTTCAGCCGGTGATATTGAATTTCTCTGAAAAAATAAATACGTATTAATATATGAATAGCAAAATAATATAGAAATCACAAAAACCAATTTATGGCAATTACATTAAATTTTATTGGGATGGAAATAAAACAATATTGGCAACATTAATATAATTTCTATCTAAAATGTAGTGATATCATGTATCTGGCAAATAAGAAAAAAAATAGCTTTTTGCACATCCGGGCGTAAAAGTCGGACAAATAACATTGTTTTAAGGGCGAAATGACTCTCTTTTTCGCCCGAGGGCGAAAAAGTAGTCATTTTCGCCCTAGAGCTTTTCGTGCCCAGTTTTTCGTGCTTGTTTTCATTGTTATCCATGACAACGTACATATGTTAAATAGACTACTATGATCTGAATTTGATTTGAACATCGTTTTACTTTGATCGCGGTGATGAAGTAATACTACTTCGGATGTGCAAAAAATATTGTATGTATTACGAGCGAAATATATTTTGGCCCTAGGTGCATTGTAACCCTCCGCTGCGCGTCGGGCTTCAATTTTGCACCGCGGGTCAAAATCTATATCATTTCGCCCTTAATACATAAATAGCTATTTTACTATTTATTATTCAATTTTTATAGATACTTCTATTATACTGTAACACTTAAAAAATATTCTAAACATACCGATTTTGTTATTTCTATATTAAATTAAATTCAAGCTCCAAATTGCAATACAATCAGCTTTTGATAAAAATCATAAGTAGCAGTTTATTCTCCTTATTTTAAAGTTTTTTTCTACATATAGAACCTTTGGTTATAACAGAAATAGAAGATATTAAATTTTGATTATTGGCTTAATCAGGACGGTTAACTTACTTCAAGCCGTAAACTGTACTGCGCGAATTAAGTTGTAAAAGATATTTTGTTCTGCAGTAAAATATGATAAATGTAGTTGCCAAATTTGAAGTAATGCATTTTCAAATTATCTGTTGTTATTGAAAACACTAGAAGATTTATTACTTAAAATGTAGTATAAAAATTTGTATTACAGTTCTTTTTTACTTTTTATTTTAATTCACTTCATTTGAAATAACGAAGTTGAGTTAGACTTTTCTAATGCCAGCAAATTTCAGCAAAAAAAACTTTATAAAAAAATATGTTCATATGGGAATATTTGACAACTTCTATCCCATGTAAGTGGATATTGAAATATAAATAAGTAGTACTATTCACGAACATCTATAAAGATGAAGTGTTTGATTTTTAAATCCACTTATAATTCTTTTGTGGTGTGAGTCGAGAGTACAATAAATAAAGTGAGAATCTCTTATTGTATTTCACAACAGCAACCCTTTGAGAGTGGAACGCTGGCGCATTCATCGCATAACAAAGAAATGAAACCCGATTACGAATGAAATTCATTGAAACAATACTAGTGGATAATAAATCCCAGCAGCAGAAACCGACGCTTCTAAAGGCTCGCTGCGGCTGCGGATGTTAAAACAAACAAAAGAAAATCGAATAATTGGCTTTGTGTGAATTGCGGCTTCCCCAATTATCTGATCTTTTAAGAAGTTCATTTGAAACTACTTAGTTGCTTCTAATAGAGCGAGCGAGCGAATGGGTGCTGTGGACTGAACGCGGCTCATGAATTCATAATCAGGAACTTTGCGGATCACGTAACTTATAAATTAAGATTTATGGAGGATTCCTTTCCTGTTCACCGATCGCCTTGCACATGACTTACAACTTTTGAATACATATTCATAAACTTGTAATTACATTAATCTGGGATATTAAAGAATTTATATGCCGCAGTATTAATCTTCACTGGGACGATTAAATTTCAGGCTAAATATAGACCGGCTTATTCAATCTAAATTTCACTCTATTTCGGGGTAATTATTATTTTAATAATTTAATTCATATTTTTCTTATTCTATTTTTGGTAAAGTAAAGAATACAAAAACATTTAAATAAAAACCGAGCCCCAAATTGTATTTTTTTTTGTAATATCAGTAATATTTGTTGATTTATATAATCATATCGATTATTTGTGCTTAAAAAAGCTAAAAATTGTCAAAATATTAAATGTTTGCAACAAACAAGCTAAGATAAATTTAAAATCAAATTCAAAGTTAGTACAATTTCAAGCTAGCTTAAAATTGTACACTCAACGTATGTATTAATTTATAGCTAATTACAACAAAAATTTCAGCGCACACCGACTCTAAATCTCACATGAACTCAAAGTTAGTTAGGTCCAAGCTAGAATTTCAAGTCCGACTTGAATTCACATGTCATAGTATAGATATAACTATTTACGTTCTAGTAGATTTTCCCGGTAGAAGTGTTAGTATGGCATTTCGAATTTCAAAAGATTTGACAGTATTGCTCATGTTATTGTGTTTGCTTTAGATGGTATTCTAAAATTAATTTTAAAAAATGGGAGAAGTTTCTCAATACAGTATAATTATGTTATACATTACGTTATCGGATAAAAAAGAGCACCAAAATTCATTTCGTCCATCCTAGATTCAGCGGTGATTGTCAGTCAAAAAAATTATTTAATTATTAAATTTAAAATATTGTTATTATATTTGCAATAATATCAAAATCACAACGTTCGAAGTAGATTTTCACAGTTAGTTCTGATGGTCTGAACATTTCACTTTCATTTACTTCTCTTTAAAGATAAGTCAACTGAAACGGATGACAAAAGGAATGCACCTTATATATTTGTATTCAAATTACTTGAAAAAATACACACTTTTTCCACTAATATTGTTTATTTTTTTAACGAGCATTTTGTCCTCTCAGACATCATTAGACTACTAAGTTTACAATGCATTTGCATGCATATATATTCCGTTCCAGAGGACAAAACGGTCATTAGAAAAATAAACAATATTAGTAGATACCGATTAGAAACTATCTTACTGTATTTTGTATTTCTCCATGCACGAGGTTTTGTGATTATGATTAAACAACAATATTTTTACCAATCTTCTTAATTTATTTATTTCATTAATTACAATCAGGGACGGGATAACGTTAAATAAGGTTATGTTATTTCATAACGTTATTAAAAAAATCGTTATATAACCTTATAAAATTTAAAAAATCAAGACCACAACGATATTTTTATTTCGTTATTATAACGTCATAATAAATTATTTTTCTCTCAAATTTATAATAAAAAAAATATATAAAAAATAAGCCATAAAATATATTTAAAATATGAGTACCTTATAAAACTAGCATTTCGAATTACCTATCTTATGAACTTAAAATGACATACCTGCAATCGTATTGATTGTAGGATATTAGGAGGTTTTCGATTGGTACATTTGAAACAGTCATATAACTGAAAATATTATCGTTATTTATTACGTTATGGTCACATAACGTTATTTTGTTATGTTATGTTATTAACAAAAACATTAGCAAATGAAACGTTATTTCATAAAAATGTTTCTATCATAAATATAAAATTAAATACGACGTGAACATTTTTGCGATGATGTTTATAAATATTAATTATTATAAATTATAATAAATCCTAGAACAAGATTACAATATATTCAAAGAGTAAAGTTGGATTCAAGTTTCCATATGCAACCAACAATACTTTTATGTTTTGCAGACAGCCACGCTCGATATCTAACCTCTCTAATAAGACCAAAATATGTCGATTCACAATAATAATAAAATTATGGTATTAAAGATGGGATAAAATCATTTTATATTTTGTTACTAAATTATTGTTTCAGGGCTGATTTTTTTACCTCTGGTTAAAGTGCCGGTTATCTTAAATAGATATGAAATAGAATAATAAAATTTATTTATTATTTCTTTAGTTCAAGATAATTAATTATCGAAAATGAAAACGGAAATATTAACATTATTTATTCATTAATAAGCTACTAAACATACATATAAGTCCGGTAGTAAAATAAATATTATTTTAAACATGTGTTTAGTCCAATATTTCTTGTAATAATTTTTTATTTAAATGTGAAAAACGAATTACCTATATTAAAAAAATGTAAGAAATATAAAGATAAATACTTAGTTAGAAATTTTCCATATCTCAAATGTTGTGATTTTTTTATGACTTACTAGTAAGTTATGGTTATTAATGAGATGAATACGAGACATATTTTGGCTGTAATAAATAATACCAATGCAGATATTTTGAGCTGCTATAGTATTTTTCGAAAATTTTATAAAAACATTTGATCTATTACTTAGGTTATTAATGGCCGGTTGAACAAATAATATTTAAATTTTATGTTTGAGGGTAGGAATTTATATAAAACAGATGAATTGTTCATATGTATACTGTTGTCAAATTTGATGTAAGTAATTTTAAAAAATAAATAAGAAAATATGCAGTAGTTTCATTGTAAAATTTACAAAGGTGGAAGAAATATATAAGAAATATATTATATTGCACGCGCGAACCTTAAGGTATGTTCAATTCCGGTTTTAGTAACGCCAAAAATAGATGTTCTTCGGTTATATAAATTTGATGAAGGAAATTTTAGGTATGGAATGAATTAAAAATATTCTTTACTGTCATAACAAATTAATTTTAAAAATACAAATTGAATGTACTAAAAAACATTACAAAATATATTACTATAGTAGCGGGAGGTAAAAGAAGTTCAAATTGAAACGCGAGAAAAATGGGTAACAAATTGTGAGGGACGTATGTATGTGTATATTATGTAGAAAATCATACTACACTTATTGTTCTATTAAAGTGGTGCAGAGTTTTGGAAGTTATTAGCAAATTAGGTTTGGTGCAGAGAAGTTAGGTTAAGTACGTATTAGCAGACTTTACAGTGCAGCAGTTTTAAAGATTAAGTTTCTCGTTAAGAAGCATGCATAATTCGTATTCTCGCTCAAACATCTTAGGAACATTATAAAACAAGTTGAGGTTAGAGCGTTTCAAATCAAAACCGGCAAACATGAAGTCTCCTGCGGTGGAAATTCCCTCCTGCCGCCGCAAAACGTTCTGTTAATAATCCAGCAAATGAGGCAGCCACCGTGCAAGATCAAGTAGGTCATGGAAACGCTGTGGAGTTTTACGAGCGCCGTGTGTTCCGGGCAATTTCGTCGGTGCTGCGACGCGATGAAGCTTTTATTTCCTCGGGAGAATTTGTCCGCCCGAGAGCCGTGCAGGAATGGCGGGGGCGGCCGCGGCCAGATAAGAATCCCGCCAGGAGGAATGCAGGAAGCTGACGTGATCCTTTAACCGGGGGTTAGACAAGGACGGCGACGCAGTGAAATGGAGCGAACTCTCCGGCCACTAGCGTCCCCAGCTTTTACATATTTTTCACCACGGATTCAATTACCTCGGTGACAAATTGTTTCTTATCTCCTATTATAAATTGTAATTTGTATTTATAATATGATTAATATTGTTCGGTAATAAATTAGTGATATATGAGTAAATAAATTATAAGTCTATTATAAATAAATCATTATTGAAGGTATGTAATATAAATGTCTTACATAATTATGTGGAAATAATTAATAATTATTATTTTATTATATAAACACTTCTAGTTTAGCAATGAAAAATTATGAATTAATTTACTTAATAAAATACTTAAATGCAATAAAAAGAATATTTCACATTATGTCAGGTGTATGGTATACTTCTAAACAGAACAAGGGTCTTATATCGAAATTAGCGGTATTTTTGTGTAGTTACTAGCTGGCGATGCAAAATTTAAAATCCAGATTTCACATATTACATTTTTCGAATCATAGAGTCTTAACTAATTATGTTAGATTTAAGATACCCATTTTTGGGTCAATCTCTACATTGAAAAATTATCAAGGTATAATGTCCATATAAAAATAATAATTATAGCGAGTAATTGCATCCGGATTTGATCTGAAGAGAACGGGATTTTTAAATAAATATAATATGTGAAAAATTTGATTTCAACTAAAAAAAATATTTTATTTACTTTTACTAAACCTACGTTACTAGTGATTTAATTTTTAAATACTAAAGAGTGAGGTTGAATGTCTGGCAGTTACAGAAGACAAAATCAAAACAATAAAAATTTTAAATTACAGTGTTCAATATGACACATAACATAAATAAAGATTATCGTATAAATAAGAAATATATAAACTTTTTAAAACTTGTCGACAATGACAGAAAATAAAACATACTGTCGAGATCAAGCCAGTGATGTATTCTGAAGCAACCAGCACTACATATACGAAAAGATGGACAACCTATTAGATTGTTGCGATCATAATCAAAACGGGTTCTCAATATAGTCCTTATAATATAACTAAAGCTGGATTTATACAGCCAACTTAAAACGAACAATAACTAACACTAACAAGTAATTTAATTAAAAATACTCACATATTTACTAACTAAAACTAAATGAAACTAATTAAATGAATCAGGTTTGTTAAATCTGTGTTATAAGTTGTGATATGATTACTTGATATTTTTATTTATATTTTAGCTGAATAAACTGTCTAATATAGGTACTATTGATTGCGCAAACGTACGGTAACTATAAAAATCTGTATAAATAACCATGACAATAGAGTTGATGTTAAAGTTAGTTTTAAAAGTAGGCTGTACAAATCCATCTTAGCATAATATATAAATAAAAATAACACTCACAAATTTATTTATTTTCTATTAATAAAATATTTAAAAAAATGATGGTATAACTTCATATAACTTTTTTGAAATTAGTTTTTAACATACATATTAACTACGCTATTTTGTCTTTTAATTTCTTTTGCATTTGGTGCTTCAATAAGATTAAATTGTTTCATGTGACGCTTGACAGATTAATTAATATTTCGTACGTAAAGTATGCCGTCATGCTTCGCGAAAAATTGTTGAGAAAAAATGTAATATAGTGGGTGTGGAAATGCGCGGAATTCGCGACGGTACGCCACTGAATGCAGCGGGGCTGGAGAAACCACGGGGCGGGGGCGAGTCGCGCTATAACTGTCGGGGCACGTCGCAGACATGAAATTTTATTCCGCGCCGGATGCACACTATGCCTTATAAAAATTTCAGTTTCACGCCACTCACACAACCACTACTTTTTACTGCCCTTTAGCCGCGCTCCGTCTAAATTATATTATCATTACTGCTGATTTTACACATTAAAACGGTCAGGTGTTAGTTTTCCACTTGTTCACTTCAGCTACACTGCCTGAAATGCCCTGCATTGAGAGGAAACTGCGCACTAATAATTTAATAGAGAGCAGTGTTGCTGACCACAATGTACAACATGTGGTGGCTATGCAGTATCTGGCTGGTACTCTCCGTGGTTGGAATTATACCAAAAAGAGGTTTTCACCCTATACATTTTGCCCTACCTTCATTTACCCAATGCTATTCATTACTCAGAGTATAACATTAACTATTTCATTATATCTCCAATGTAACAGTCGTAGTTAAACACATAATTTTTAAATATTTGTTACATTTTTATTTGTAATGGAATCATGGCAAAAAAATCTCCTTCTTTTTGTAAATAATGAAATTTCAATCACATATCAGACATTAATATATTTATAACTTTCATTCACCATTTTTTTTTTTGTTTGTTTTGTGGCTTTATACGATAACGTCACTAGCAATATTTATGTAGTATGAAATAGCCAATGTTACTAAGACGTTCTAAGTTCAATACAATAATTCATAATTATAAAATTTACTACAAGGTGTAAAACAAACAATTAATTTGTGTAATATTTTTCACTAGAATAGTGACGGCAGAAGTTTCTTATTCTACAAGAATTGAATAGATTACCCCTAATTAGTGTGCTTTAACAATTTTATCGCTGTTGGTGTGACGTGAGCTTTATAATTATGAATGAAATGTGATCCTTAAACTTAAGCTTTATGGAGAAATAAAACTGTAAGCAATATTAAAGTATGAGGGATTTTATATTTTATCATAAAATACTGGATTATTGGATATCTGCGATATCACTTAGGCATACACACAGGACACAAAAATCCAACTAGTTATATTCATAATATACACAAAATTCAATTATCTATTAAAAACAAAATAAATGAAATTAATTATCAGAAGTAATAGGACACGACCTCTGTTTTTTTTTAGATAAACTTTTATTTTTAAGAACTATTTTTTTTTGCTTTAGCAGATTCCCTCAAACTTTGGAGTCGGAATATACTACGCAGTTTGCTTTCTTTTTTGTTACTAAGCAAAGAAAAATTGTGCGTAATATAGAATTCATGTTGTACCTATTACCTACTTCTGATAATTAATTTCAATTATTTTGTTTTTATAAAAGAAATTTAATTTTGCGATTTATTATTTGTGTTCAGTAAAGTAAGGAAACGCTTACATTTGTCGAAAAAATTAGGGTTGTTATGATATACAATTCACAAATAAAAAATTCACATCAAATCATATATCAACAAAAAATAAAATAAACTCTTCATTTTTTTAACATTTCTTTCAACATAAAATGATCTCAAATCGGATACCTTTTTTTACCAAAAATCATCTCGGTAATTCAAATTTTGTTCTGGATCTCTTAACGAAACACACTAACCTGGCTTTATTTCATCTATCTTTCAGTAATGAATTTTTATATTCTTAAAACTCAGATTGGCAGCACTGTTGAAAATACCTACCGTTTTCACTTAGAAAAAAAGATGGAATGAGTTTTATTGTATATAAATGTTTAAATATTATATACCTGTTATTGAAAATAGTTTTTAATACTCGTAATAACAAAATAATAAAATAAAAACTGAATCACATAAAATCAAAAATAGATAATTTTTTACTTACAACAAATTGAAATGAATTTCCGTGCGGACAAATCTCAGCAGGCGTAAACCTGGTGTAAACAAACAACTAACTGGTGAGGTGGGCATGGGCAGTCCGTACAAGAATGATAAACAAGGGTCCGACTCGCGAATATCTCAGTTCTCATTCTGGTTTGCCTTCCTGCGGTTGGGGATGAATGTGGAAGTAATGGCGAAGGAATTTATGATAGGATTCGGTTGTACGTTTCGTATGTAGCAGGAATGCTGTACTCGCGGCTTTGTGTGGTTGTACCAAGTATTTTCGTGGTTATTTACAGAGTAAGCTTGAATGAGCAAATATTTAATTCGTTTCCAGGAATTTGCAGCTTTTTGTATTTCTCACAGTTAAGAAATTGAAGAATTGAAATTGTAAATATGATGATTTTATGGAAGTCTCATATCTTAAAAATTTTGAAGGAAAATGTGACAAGTATTTATAATTACAACAGCATAGGTACATAAATTTCTGGATTTCAATATACAAGTCAAAAAAATCTTTAACAAATATTAATGTTTAAATGATCCGAAACGTAAGATGGGAAGGTCTTTTTCACAAAACAATTACAAACACAATGAAAACAAAAACCTTACGTAGTCGTCATTGTCGTGCCAAATCTGTCTGGCAACTTTCATAACGTACTTGTGCAAATGAAAATCCACTTAAGTTCAAGAATGATTGTTGTATAAATAGAGTACTCGTATGTAAAATTGTTTATGCAAATTCGATTTCACAATGTCCAGTTTCGTTTTTACCCTAAGGGCATATGAGGCACGGGCCCAAAATGCCGAAACCCTTACCCTTATATTTTTCATCCAATTATATTATAATTAAGAAATCGACTAGAAAATACGTATCTTCGGGAGGATTTTAAATAGTTTTCGGGGGGAGTAGATTCCTCCGACCCCCTTGAAGGAAACACTGATATAAAAACACTCGTCTGTTAAAATGCAATGTTCTGCAAAAAATTCAAGTCAATCCATCAATTACTTTCCGAGATTTGTGTACCCAAATATGCGAACCTAATTTTTTGTTATAATTTACATAATGTTATAAGATTCTGCACTAAGACGGCCCTGACAATGTTACTCTACGAGCTATGGTGGTGCAGTGGTTACCGCGATGTCATATTAAACGAGTAGGCCGTGCAATCTGTATTAGTACACCCAAAAACAATAAAATAAAATGTACAACGATGTACTACTAAATTAAATGTTTCAAATATAATATAGCGATGTCCGAATAGTTTGGAGCCAACTATAAGTTGTAGGTTCCTTGTATGGGTTTGTTTTATCGCCATTCATCAATCGATTTAAATCCGTATATATTCGTATATTTGAACTGAATTTGCAAAATTTATAGCAAGCAGTCAATCCTGCTTTTTGTTTTGTTTCCGTATGTCATTGATCTGTCAGTACAATGTGTATCTACTAGGAAAAGTGATATACTTATTCCCGGGTGATTGTGGAAATTACGGTAGCAGTGGAGGCCAGCGATAGCTGGAATCCGGGAAGACATTTTTCTTACGTGGTCCACATACTTTTTTTCTTTTTGGATCGGTTTATATTCACTATTATTGCTGGTTTTGATCTGAAGATAGCGTAACTACGGATTTTACTGTATGAGCAACTCCACTATAATAACGGAATAATGCACTTTCTGGTTCGAAAACACATCGAAAAAGTGTCAATTTTCGTTTGATCGAAAAAGATATATTTTGAATTGATATAGTAATTGTTTCTATCTTACATGTTCAATTGCACCAAAAATCTTAAAATTTAAGGAGCACTTAAACATAAAATTGCTGATCGTTTTTTTGCCTGCAATGTTAAATAGTTCCTTTGTGATATTGTTCATTTAAAGGAAACTTAAAATTTAAGTAATATTGGTGCAACAATCTATAAAAAATGTGTCTGAATTTGAAAAAATTGAAAATATAATGAAGACAGCACCAGGTGTTACAGAAGCTGTGAAAGAAATTAAATTTTAATTTCTTCAGTTCGCAATTTTGTTAGTTCTGAATACAGTCACAATATTAAATGTTAAATGTACAGAAGTAATTAAAGTAATAATTTTTAAATTAAAATAAAAACACAATATGTTAAATACAATTCCTTTTTAAGCAGTTGAAGAAAAACAATAATTTGTATTTTCTTGTTTAAAACATGATTGTTTCACTTATCCACACATTTATTAAATATTTACATATTATTTATTCCCTCACCCCTAAAACCGAACCCATACACATTAACCCCTCTTGAATCTCGGTTCGGTTCACCTGTTTCCGTCCCCCAGCTGCCGTGTCCCCAGGCGTGGCCCCGGTGTTCAGACAGCGTGAACGCGACGCGATACATCACGCGCTGTCGCCGTCGCGACGCCTCGGGGGACCTGCAGCGGCAATCAGGAGATGACTTGCACCACCACGGCTTCATAAACATACACCACTTACACCCACGCTCATGCTCATTTCTTAAATGCTACCCTGCCACATACTCCCCTGAGGACATGGTTATGGATTAAGGGTAAGATAGATGGCTAGTTTTACTCGATTATTTTAGAACTTTTCTGTCATGCTAGATGTTTCAAATGCTGGTATAGTTTTATGTTTCATGTAGATATTTAAGAACCAATATTAGAAAAGAATTACACTTCAAATATATTTATTTGTCTAATTTGTAAAACTGTATAACAGGGTACCTATTTCACCTAATTAAAATTCTACATTTTTTGTTAAATTAATTGCAATTGCACTACTAATAAAAAAACATGATTTCCTTGTATGCTTATTAAATTATTCACATTTCTTGCAGCGCTTCATTTAAACTTATTTAATTTGAAAATGGGATCATTCTACGGCTAATGATATTTGAGTTATGCGAAAAACTCAAATAACTCTTTGAGGATAGTGCTTTTTTGACAATAAGAAAGAGAGATGCACAACTAAATGTTATCCGCCCTATATGTACAAAATTTTAACATTCTTTGGCTAATCATTTTGAATTATGGGAGATACATACGTGTACAGGGTGTAACACTAAAATCGACCACCGCCATTTTTTTCTTTATTATTACAGATGCAAAAAAAATACAATAGAATAAAGTTGTAGGAGATCAAGGGGGATATCCTATCACAGAAGGAAACATTTTTTAAACCAGTGGATCTCAAGTTACAATATAAAGTTATTTTTTCTCAATTAGGATTATACATATTTTTTATTCCTATTCGAAAGCATATTTTTTTCTGAATTCAACCATGTATTAGTTTTGTATCCTTATATAAGAAAAATATTGAAGCAGTACTTCGAACTGTGTTTTTGTTTATGTTTTGAATTCTTTGCACACTGGTCCTCGAATTATTTACACATTTTTGTAGAAAATAATTCAATGTTAACTTAACAAGCATGTTTCTTCATTTGCTACTTGGTTGTTATCTAGCGGTTCGCCAGTCTATTGAATTATCAAGAAGGGTAAATTCAAGAATTAATATTTTCAAAAATGGCAATTGATAATCGAAAGAATTAAAAATGGGAATAGCGCTAAATATGAGTTTTTTTTTTTAATTAGTGACTGATCTAAGTTAAGACTATTAATCCTATGTTAATTTATAAAAGACAAATTGAAAAATATATATTTAAATATTTAGTAGCTGCACTTTTCATTAAATTTTATTTATTAATTTAATATAAAACGATTAAGACATTTGTCAGTTTGCGTGAAATGTTATTATATTATAACATAATTTGAACATTTATCCTGTTATTAATATTTTCCCAACTTCTAGGTGCTGTACATCCAATTTTCCACCTTGGTTCACATTCGAGATTAAAGGTAATCTTAAAACAAAAGAGTACTTCAGGAAAAAATGGATAAAAACAAGGCAACTTACGTATTATAATGAATTCAAAAGATTGCGAACATTAATTAAAAATAAAATCAAAGTAGCCTACGAAGAGTATATCAATAAAGTAGAGAACAACATCAAATCTAATCCGAGTGAATTTTGGAAATATGTTAACTTGAAACAAGGTTGCTCTCGTATTCCAGGTACAGTTATTGCCAATGACGTCATCTACAACAAACCACAAGATATAGTTAATGCTTTTGCCACTGTTTTTTCTGGTTTTTTTACTGACAGCTCAATTTTTGACATTAATAACGACAAGTTGCATAATAATCACCCTTCATTTTCCATGGGCTACATCACTGAAAATGATTTAATTTCTTTAATATCTAAATTACATAATAAAAACAATTGTGGAGTAGATAAGATACCTGATTTTTTTATTAAAGACTGTCGTTTCATCCTTGCCGCTCCTTTATCCATAATTATTAATTTAGCTATTAAAACGTCTACATTTCCGTTGCTTTGGAAACAAACACGAATTATTCCAGTCCACAAGAAAGGTGATAAATCTAACGTCTGCAACTATAGGCCTATATCTATCCTAAATAACTTTAGCAAACTTTTTGAGATGGTTATCTATAATACTCTACTTACACACACTAGATCCTTCATCTCCAATGATCAACATGGCTACATGAAAGGACGCTCAACGGTAACCAATCTTGCTTGCTTCTCGCAATTTGTTTCTGAAGTTATAGATCATCGCGGACAAGTGGATGCTGTTTACAGTGATCTCTCCAGAGCATTTGATTCCATCGATCATGGTCTATTACTAGATAAAATTGGGTCTTTTGGTGCTGCTCCTGCCGTACTTCTACTTTTATCTTCGTACCTTTCGGACAGATATTGCTTTGTTTTTTATAATGGATTTTCTTCTTCCAAATTCATTGCTACCTCTGGAGTTCCCCAAGGTTCTAACCTGGGTCCGTTACTATTCATCCTCTTTATCAATGAATTACTATCATCTTTTAGTTGTCACGTTCTGGCTTACGCTGATGACATTAAGCTTTTTCATTCTATCTCATCCTCTTCTGATGCTTTGGTACTTCAAGATAATATTGACAAATTAGTAGCCTGGTGTAAAGATAATAAGTTAGTAATTAATACTAACAAGTGTTTTATTATTACCTACACACGTAAAAATAACTATGTGCTTCATGATTACACTGTTAATAATTCTATACTTACACGTTCATTTTCTATACGAGATTTAGGCGTTCTATTTACTTCTAATTTCAACTTTAATGAGCATATTATCAATATTTGTTCCTCTGCCAATAGGACATTGAGCTTTATAATCCGAATTTGCAGACCGTTTCATGACATACATGCTTTAAAATCTTTGTATTATGCTTTTGTAGTCAGTAAATTGGAATACGCCAGTCTAATCTGGTATCCGTATTACGATAGCCAAGCTCTACATCTTGATCGTGTCCAGCGCAGGTTCCTAAAATATGCGTCCTTTAAATTAGACAATACTTACCCCGAAAGAGATGTAGATACACAGTCACTTTTACAGCGTCATGACATTCCGTCCCTAGCTTCCAGGCGAATCATCTCCAGTGCGAGGTTCATGTGGATGCTGATTCACAACAAAATTGATGCTCCATTCATTTTAGATAGAATCCCGTTCCATGTACCAAGGTTGTCATCCAGGCAATGCAGGACATTCCATCTCCCTACCGCACGGACTGATGTGTATCTGCGCTCACCGGTCTACATCATGTGTCAGAATGCAGAAAAAGTCTCTAATGATGTCTTCATGTCCCACGTATCTGCGTACCACTGCGTCCATTACTGTCCTGACGTATAATTCTGTTGTATGTTTTCTATATATATTGTTTAAAATCATATATGTAATTATTTTGTCTTATTATTTAATTATATTTATTGTATATTGATATTTATACATTTATACTTTTGTATATTACCCTGTAATTGGTGATCTGTTGGGTAATTAAAGATTATTATTATTATTATTATTATTATTATTATAATTAATTTCTCCACAAAACAGACCTCAGAACAATGTTAAATACATTCAGTCATGAAATATGTATATTAACCAATATTTTATCGTTATCTATATTGCTAATGAAAATTCAATCTACCTACATAATTTTATATAGAAACATGTATGTTATTTGTTATTAACATATTAACCAATTTCACTATAATTATCCAAGTATTGTTTTCCACATTTAATAGCGGAAATACGGTATTACCCTCGCCATTTCATAATGGAAGTAAATAAATAAAGAAGGGCTCCCTTAGGGACCGCGCCATATGTTGTTGTATTCATCAAGACGTATTATTACCTCCATCTAAGATGCCATTTCCTACCCCAGTTTGCGACTTTCCAATAATTTATTTAGTCGCGAACAGGCAACCCCAAGAAAAAACTTTCTCCCTACGTCATCCCTCGGCGGAGGTTGTTAGCAATTGGACGCGTATTCTCTCGCAACATCGAACCTAACAGCGGAGAGCAGAACCATTGCTGTTGCCAATGCCATTCCCGTGCTCTTTATTCCAAGGCCGTCGCAGACTGTGGGCTGGACGATGTTTCGTCCCTTCGCGTTTCACTCCACGATAACAAGCTTATTTCAAAGAGCTTTAGGGAACAATAATTGTACTGTAGTGATAATAGTGTAGCAAACACGATGTTAGGATGTGTTTCTGAGGGTTCTATGGATATGGATAACATATTTCAAAATGTAATTTCTAGGACAAAATTTACAATAATTGATAATATAAGAAACGATAGCACAAAAAAGACTTTTAAGTATCGAAAGTATACCTACAGATAAAAATATAGCTATTATTGGGACGTCGAAATGATGCACAAATTAAATTAATGGGCAGGGCCTAAATTGTGCAGTACAGTGTGCGCAGAAGTCAGCTTTACACGTTACAAATTAAAAAATGTGAAACAATTTTGTTTATATTTGTAATGAAGTTAATACTTACAGTATTTATAATATTAATTCCAAAAAAGATACTCGTATGAAAACAAAAATATATTTGACGAAGATACTATATGGAAACAACAAACCAAACGTAATTTCGGAGTTAGCACAGATTCCGTTATTACCTATCACATAGTATAAGTATTCGTATTCATGCCGCTAAGTAAAAACGGGTTACCAATAACAATGTTCTATTCAAATTTAGCACTCGTTAGTGGGAGAAATTTCTTGTGTACCTATACTATAGCTTGGTACGGGTACCATAATAGCAATAACAGAGAGAAACAGACAAAAGCTATTTGGAAAGCAAAATTACGAAAAAAAGATCATAAGGTTATTTCATACCAGAATAACGATGACCAATGTACAAAACGATATATCATGTGCCTGTCTGTGATGAAAACAGCAGCTCTTTTATTTGTCATCCTCGATAAAATTACAACTAAAATGTTTATAACAAATGTGGTATCTGAAGATCAAAGACAGCTGTAGTATTTATTTTTTTTGTCTGCGATTGTTGAGATATAATCTTTATGGAAGAATTTATGAAGTGGTATATTGCATTAACATCGAGATGACATCAAGAATAATTGTTTGGTAATTTTTTGATGATTTTCAACAAAGTTTATTATTATTGAAATGACAGCTTGAAGGCTTAAA
This sequence comes from Stenolophus ochropezus, assembly GCA_035578165.1. NCBI lineage: Eukaryota > Metazoa > Arthropoda > Insecta > Coleoptera > Carabidae > Stenolophus > Stenolophus ochropezus. The sequence goes on along the minus strand of JAQOWZ010000010.1, from coordinate 16,502,140 downwards.
AGCTGAATCGTATTTGTCACTGTAAACTAAAACATTTATTGTAGCATTGCCCGTAATTAGTTTTCTAGAAGCAGTTTCAGACATTTTTTGAAGCTTGTTATATCTCCTGGTGTCCGATTTCTCATCTCGTTTGCCGTCAGGTACCTTTTTAGTTCATGTTTTTGAATAAGTAATAATATTGGAAGAGATACTTTTGGATAAAAAAAACCAAAGGCCATTCAAGGAAAGGTGAATAGATAATTTCACGCACGATGTAAAAACTCCAAAAACTGTAGAAGAAAGTCCAACTATAGTAAACAATAAATGCACAAAAGGGTATGAGCCCACAAGAGGAGGCTGATCTGTCAATCGAAAACTAAGTTTCATTCCTAGAGTTGCCAATTATAAATTAAATAATATATTACTCGTTAAATTGTACTGGACTTATAAGACTTTTAAAAGCTGTAAGCTGATAGTTTGTACCAATAAACTGTAAGAAATATAATGTCAGTAATAAGCGAAACTTTTGGGTTGATTGAATTTGGAAATTGCTTACAGCCCTCATAATGAAGTGAAATGATATTGGAATAATTATAGTTAATTTATGGGAAAGTTGGTGGTAATTTGTTGAGGGTGAGTTTGACAGGGGTTGAAACGCTCGTGCACAGCCGGTAGAAGCAATCTCTACCTCGTAGCATGTGCTAGCGGTGGCGAAACTGTAAACGGACACAATTCCATCAGTTCAACAGCTTGGAAGTTTTACGCTGAATTGAGCAGGAAATTTTGGCAATACTTGTTTCTGTTGCTTCGGAACGGACGCCAAGGCTTAGGGGAGTAATGTGCCATTTTCGTGACTCTGCGCCATTTACTACGTAATGATAGTTCTTTATTTTAGATGTTTTGTTGTCTTATTTATTATACACATTTGGTTTATTGTGCACTCTGCGATAACTTATTACACGGAGGAAAATTGCAGTTTTGCCTGTGATGCTCTAACAAGAAATTGCGGTTTAGGTTATGGAATGTTTTCTATTTCTGCGGGTTTTCACGTTTCCGTTTTGTTTATAGTAATGCGGGAATAATCGTTACGAAGCATATCCCATTACATGAACATTTCTTTCAAGATCTCATAAGGATTATTAGATACTAACATGATATAACTCTAAACAATTGCCTACATCCTGCATTCATTAACCATAAAAACAAATATTTATGAATAACGTGTTAAGATATTATTTTTACTGCGATATATGGGGCGCAGAAGGCGTCAACACCTTATACGAGGAAGATTCCGAGTTCGAATCCCGGGTAAGGCATGGATGAGGTCTCTTTTTCATCTTCATTAATGCAACGAACGATATAAAAAATATAGTTATGAAAATATAACGAAAACATTCAACTCTCATTTACAATCATCAGTTACACCTATAAATAAAAATTAAAATAATAATTCTAATTGTATTTCAATTTCTTTAAGTAATTAGAGACATTTAATTATTATATATTTAAGTCCAATTGCAGGACAGGGGACCTACAGCTTATAGTGATACCACTCGGATACAGCGGTATTTATTTTTGGTTACAGGTTTGTTGTCACTGGGATTTGAACCTCAGATCTCATACTCAGCAAATCGAAGTGCGCTAACCAACTAAGCCATAACTGTCAATAAGTGGCAAAGATGGCATGATTATGAGATATACACGTATTAAGAGTCATGTCAGGATTTGAACCCGGAACCCTTAGTATGCGAAGCGGCTACGTTACCGCTATTCAAGAGCATAATAGACGATATTAAATTCAGATCGTAAAAATTGCAATATAATTTCCTCGACAATAAATTGGAATAAAATACAGATATTTGTATTTCCTTCATCGTAAATGACTTTATTGCTTTTTGCTCCAGTGTAGCGTAAAAAAGAAAATATAAAGCTATCACATTCCCCCAAACGTGCACATAAGAGCATTTGTCGCGAGTATTCCATTTCCTCTTCCCCTTCAGTTCGTGAGGTATTAATGCGATAACATAGCATTTATCCTCTTGGCACAAAATCTAATTTCCCAATCACCACAAACAAAAAAACCCTCCCGTTAAATCAGCAGAACGATCCTGGCCCTCGCCGCAAATAACTCACCGTCGACATTCCTGGTCGCCCACTCCTGCGGAGGTAAACAACCCTCCTGGAGTCCCTCAGGTCCCCGGTCCCTCCCCCGCATAGGGGCGCACGCACTCTGTGTACCGAACGGACGTTGTATACATAATGCCCCGAGTTTTATTGTTTATACGGCTCAACCGACCGTCGTTTTTCCATTATTGTGTCTCTTTCTGACCGCACAAGAAATAAACCGGAATATAAATCCGAGAGGGGAGTAAACATGCTGCAGAGGGAGTAAACAAGATTGTACGAGTTTTAACTTGTAAAACTGGAGTATACACATATCCCACAACATAGCTTTAATAAAATTTTCTGAAAAGAGTTCTACATGTAAACTAGAGTACCACCGAAAAACGATTTACCGAATAACCGAATATTATCTTATGTAGTTAAATTAAACTTGGTTAAATTTTTATTAAACACGAAAATCTAAGAGTTTATTTCTACATTTTAAGGTACTATTTGATTAATGAAGTTGGTAGAGCACCCATGGGCGCCCATAAAATATTTTTCAAAGGGGGGCAAAATAAAAAAAAACAATAAAAAAAAATTTTTTTTTGTCCAATTGTACTAACAAGGCTTAAATTTTAAGCAACACTTAACAAAAAATACTAATCGAAATTTTTATAGCATTGTTGAATAGTTCATTTGATATTCTATTCCAATGTGATATTGTCCATTCAAGGGAAACTTTTATATTATAGAGATAGACTGTAAACATATATTTACTAGTAAAAAAATAGAAATGTTCAAAAAAAAAGAAATAATAAACAAACATAATGTAATTTTTTGGATAGGTTTGTATGGCAATTTTCAAATTTATTCCATCTTTCGAAAATTCCTCAGAAATTTCATTAGGAACCTCTTCAAAATAAAAGTTTATTGTAGTTAATTGTCTCAGATTTCTCTATTTTGTAATGACAGTTAAAATAACTAATACTAACAGAATTATTTGTCCCACACACAAAAATGCTAAGCCCTAAGATATAGCTAACATTAATAAATTTCTTATAGAACATAATAGTGATAAAAGAATTAAATAATAAATTTGCGAAAAGTCAGGGGAGGGCAAGTGCCCCCTCTTGCCCCCCCTTATGGGCGCCCATGAAAGCACCCCACTAGCAATAGGAAGGTCCTTAAGTTCAAATCCCAGTGCGGTACATGAGTTTTTCAAAAAAAATAAAAATAATTCTTCGTTCTTTAAATGTTGAAAAGTTGTACGGTTCTTAATAACAAGGCCGTACCCAGGGCGGGGGTTTTCGGGGTTCAAACCCCCCCCCCCCCCCCCGAAATTTTATACGGTTTGGCTCTTATGAGCATCCATAGAGATATCTACTTAGATTCTGTAGAAATAATTGATCGATTTGCAGTTGAAAAAGATCGTAGAATAAATTTTGTACTAAGTTAAATGTTCAATAAAATACAATATATGTAACACATTTTTTTAAATTTAAAAACCCCCCCTGAAAATTATTTCTGGTTACGGCCCTGCTTAATAAAACTTTACTATGAAAAATAGTGTCATAGTTATTATTCGATTAGGTATTAAATTAAATACAAGACTTCAATTTATGACAAAATCACTTTATTTTTGTAGAGATTACTTATTATGTTTACTAACTTTAGTAATTACAATCAATAGCAGTATTTTTAAGAAATATTTCGTTTTTTTCTAAATTCGACAATAAGTATTTGTCTTAATTCTACAAATTAAATTAATGAGATCTTGTCCCATCATGTACTTGTCACCTTTGTACTAACAACCTCAGAATGCCGAAGAAGTATTTTTTCATAAAAGAATAATTATTTCGAAAAAAACTGTTGAATTCTACGTAATTCTGTACAAAGGTGATTTATGAAAACCTATAGTTATATATATTTTTTGCAATGTTTCATATTTTGACTGTAAAATATAATTATGTGTGTTATTAAAACTCTGCATGAACAGTAATAATAGTTATTTGTGAAAATAGTACAACGTAGACAACTTTTTTAGTTGTTTATATCATAAAAATTTTAAAAAACAAATAAACATCTTGAAATAAAGGTTGATATATACAAACAGTAAGAGTAAGTTAGCTATGAGCGTTTATTTATAGACAATACAGAAGAAAAAACTTGTCTGTGTTACAATATGAATTCAAAACCTTAATTTTCCTTATATTTCTTCACTCTACATAAATTAACTTTAATTTTATATTCAAATTCTTTGTGTATTGAGAAAATTAAAATAAACAGTATGTTTATGAAGTTTTTATTTTAATAAGAAAACAGTTTTTTCCAAGGTTTTTATATCTTCATATTAGCAGTTCATTACAAAATTTTGTTATAAAAAGATGTAATTATTCCAATATGGACATATGGGTGTAAATAGGAGGATACGCTAAAAATAAAATTTAAATATTATACAAATACAACTGTTTAAACTAAATGACTTGGTCTCACTGTAAATGTTATGTCAAATGAATAACTACAGATATAAAAATTAAACATGTTCAAAAATGTATACCATAATTGAGTAAGTAAACATATGTAAATATATGTAATTAAATATTTACTAATACTATGTTAGGTACTTTCGCATGATCATGTCAATAATTTAGCAACTAAAAGTAAAAAGTACTAAACTGCAGGTTGCTTCTTAGTTTTATTTTTAACCAGTACCAATAGTAAATGAAGAATTAAATTAATTGAAACAATATTTCTCTTATTTTTAATTGTTTTCCGTTAGTCATATCTGAACATGAATTCCTTCTGCAATTGTGGAATCTGATCAAAAAACAAAATGCACCATGTAGTACGCACATACAATATTATGTCAAATGCAGTGTTATGGAATGTGTGTGGTATTTCTGACAACTTTGGCATACTCCTTCTGTTGTTTGAAATTGTAGAACAAAAACTGATTTATATTGTATAGTCAACATTTTGACATGTTATGTCCCCTTATCGATGTAAATATGAAATAAATTACTAAGCAACATGAAACTTTTATTCGGAATCTAAAGCATATCGAGTTACAATTTATGATAATCTTCTCAAAGGACATTCAGTTGGCGGTAACTTTTGTTGTTTACTGTTATTATTGTACGCAAAATAAAAGAGGAGCTATCGAAGGATAGACTTTAGTAACTATTTAATATGAAGCTTATGACAATTTTATTAAACCTAGAGTTTTACTTCTTTGCTTTATTTACTAACGGAGTAGAAATTTCTTGTAGATGTCCAAATACGTTTTTTCTGGTGTTAGTTCTTTGTTTCTGAGAATAAAAGAACTTGATAATTTTATTATTGTTAAACAAACTCTTATGTCCCGTACTTTATAGAATTTATTTTTATACTTTGCGTTAACAATTGCTCTATTGTTATATCGCAAACAGTTTAATAATATCGGATATTGTTAAACTGTTATCGTTATTTTTTTGGCGAAATTAGTACTTCAAAATACTGCACTTCATGGTAAATATTAAATTAATACCCCCAAATATTTTCAAACGTTTTTTATATATTATGTTATAATTTGGAATTATTATAAATATGAAAACCAAATAAACAAACTTAATTTAAAAAGATATTAAAATTTCGTAAGTTAATGTATAGATTTTTTTTCACAATATTATAAATGAATTATGACAGTTATAACTTATAAGTGTCCAACTTTATTCAACAGGGTTACCACATTTAACATAAATTGCTAGATTACAGTTAATTAATTTTTGTAATTTAAAATTTTGAGATTCTTACAAAAAACAGTGATGCAAACTATAAAAACTAGTATATGATACATATTAAATGTGAGATCCGGAGTTCAAATCTCAATTTTAAAATACTAATACATATATCCTTATAATTCGAAAACCATTACAAGCTTTAAATTTTTTGCAAAGGTTGTAGATTGACAATACTGACGACTAAAATGCAAGTAAAACTTGCACCTTTAAGTATTTGAGGCCCTAGTAATGTTATGCAATAGATGATATTTAGAAATAAGTACAAACAATTATTTATACATTTATTAATTATTTTTGTTATGTTTTAAAAATTTTGATGCTTATTCTGTCTATTTTCCTATTTATAACTTTTTTTTTAATTTAGGACAACTTCCTATTTAATAATCAATAATTTAAAATAATTATTTACTCTTCAATTAAATTTACTGTATAATCTGCCCCTGAAAATAATGCAACAATCTCATTAATAATATTGCACTTAATAGCGCACTTAATTCTAATCCTACCATATAACTATTAATTTCCATGATACGCCTATTATAACTCCGATTTCCGAATCGTGTTATTTTCCCGTACTTGTTGCCTGAAATCTGTTCGGAAAGCCATTTCCGATGTTCGATAACCTCAATTTCATCTCCCATAAAGACATCACATAGCTCACCTCGGCAAGTTTTTACATCAATTTTTTATTGTGGGTTTTATTACGTTTCATTTTTCCTCGGCTTGGCAACATATGGTAGCGCGGAACAATAAAACCAAAAGGATTAATTTTACACATATATACATCAGCGGGGAACATAAACGCAGGGCCGTAAGTTGCCGCAATTCCGCGGTCGGGGAAGTTTTCCTAAATAAAACAGCGCACGAGCCACGAGCTACGGCTCCACTTCGTGATAATGCTCTGAGGACTGCTATGTCATCTACTATTTATGTACACAAAGATTCACAATCTTGTTCTCACGAGTGGTAAATAAATATAGCTTGTCCAATTTTATTTCATCTATTTAGTTGTATTTAAAAATTAAACTTATCTCGATTTAATAAAGCTGTTTTAAATTAATGATTAAATATGTTGATATTAATTAATACTCTCATTATACAAAAAAAAAATAGTTTATGTAAAACCAGAAAGGATAAATTATATTCGAAATACATGTTATGAGAAATAAATATAATAAATAATGGTTTGCATTTTTCATAAAAACTATTAAAGTATATGTGAAACCTGAGCAATGCTGTTTGATTGGTTTAAGAAATGCTAATATCTTTAAAATTTTAAAGCTTAGTATTCGTTGTGAATTACTTTAATTCTAGCTCTAATGTATAGTATTTGAAATACATAAATATTTGTAATAGATTATATAATTAGATAAATTTTTTAAATGCTTTTTATAAAAAGTATTTTGTGTATTTATTTCAAATACCTACATCCCAAAAGTATTTTATATTTCAATTCATTAAAATACTTTTATTAATTACCTGTGAGGGTATTCACTTACTGTGAATTACACTAATTCTTGCCCTTATGTAAAAGTTCAAAATTCTCCTTTGTAAAAACCAGTCGCCGTAATGTTTGCCTGAAAAAGAAGTACTCACATACTGTGAAGTACTCTAATTCATGCCGTAATGCAATTAGATCGGAATAAGAATGGAACAGTTCGGTACAGAAATTTACTATAATTGCTACCCATATTTAATCTGATGTTTAATAAAAATATCTAGTTATCTTCATAAATAAACTGCGAATATCTTAAAAATTTATTTGGAGAACTACAATATATTTCTACTCCGCAAATCAGAAAAGCGTGGAGGAAAAATAATATAATCATGTCATATGCTGCAAGTGCAGATGATACTGAACTATATATTTTTGTATAGCTCGTCTTTTATTTCGCGTACAGAGTGTACAAAGGAAAATACTTGACAGTAATTTCAATTTGAGGAAAATCAACAAGATCAACAGCAATAAATTCTGAAAGCAGCTGAAAAATTGAAGAGGGCCAACAGCTTTGGCGAAATTCTCTTAACATTTCTATCGGTAAACACATCTTCTCGCAACATTATATTGGGCAGAGGGGGTTTTTGAGGCTGAGCCACGGGTCGACAGCCGGAGAAAAGGGCGTCGAAGTGGGTGGGTGTGGGGCAGAAGTCAACAGCAGCGAGAACCGTGACCCCATAAAGCATTTCGGATCAGTGAAACGTTACGGCAATAATCGTATCAGTACGAACACAGAATATGAAATGATATTTCCACGCGGTCGAACAAAGGGTCTGTGATTCGTGATTTCCTCTTCCCCGTCTGCAGGCTTTGCCTTTCCGCCGCCAACTGCGTTAATAGTCGGGCGCGTGGAGAAAAACACGCGCGAAATACAAAGAGCGGCCACAATGGATCGGCGGGGCGTGGGATGCGGGCTCGAGCTCCCTGCGGCCCACCCTCAGCTCCGCTTATGGATTGCGATGTTGCCACCCCGCTGGCCTAAGCCAACTACGCACACAAGCAATTCATTACTGCCTCAATCTTTTCAATGATTTTTCGTAACGGCCTACTAAGCAAATCTGATTCGCAACTACTCATGTGTTATTAACATACACAATCGTCCAACGTTTATTTTATTCAGGCAATTACTGCATTGTGTTTTTTAACGAGCAATGTAGGTAATACGGCAGAATTTTTTTTACAAATAATTATTATTCTTGATGTGAACCCCTCCTGTGTAATTTTGAAAGCGAAAACGAATTCGTGTCGAATAAGAAATATCCCTGTTAGTCAGTGGCTGCTGGTCCAGGGGGGTGATAGGGCGGAAGCCTCCCAAGACGCTCACACATGTAACATGTTTTGCCTTGAGGGTGAGTATTATATTAGAAAAATAATATTATATTTCGAAAAAAAAAGATTAGATTTTTTGTACAAATATTAAAAAACGAATAAGAAATATAAGAACTAAAAATGATTGCTTTTGTTTATGTGTGTCTGAATAAAAAAAAACTGTTATTTAAAAAGGTATGTTTCTTCACGAACCGCCACTGCTAGTAGCTGCGTATTCCATACGAAAATGCTATTCGAATGCTCGAGAGTTGAGACCACCCGAATACGCTATTCGATACGGAACAGGCTTTGTTTGCAAACAACTGGGACAGAGAGTAGCAGAAATATTTTTATTCTATACAAATTGAATTCGTACTCTTTTTCTACACATCATAGCAGCCTTGGATTTTTAGAAGCCCGTAAGATTACAGATTTGGCGTTTTGTAACAAAATACTCCATCTTCCAAGCTTTCGGGTCCTGGTTTATGGTTTTCAGATCATTTTTTTTTCTTTTTCTTCCAATTTCTGTTAGTCTCTCTTAGTAAACTTTACGACATTACCTTTCTTTTTCTTTTTGTTTTTTGTCTGTCATTTGCTTTCTTCACAAGTCTATTATTATAGTATGGTTTAAAAATAAAATATAATTTTACATCATTCATTTGTTTGTAATAATTTGTTCTTTGTTATGTAATAATTTTTATGAAATGGTGATTTTTACATATGTGGTTAAAGAATATAAAATCGCGTGTTAGAGATAAAAGCAAAATTCAGTGTGTAAATACAGGGTAATTTATGAATATGCACCCCTAATGAGAATGGGTTAGGGTCAATATCCCTTTTGGTATAAAATTAAAGCAGCCTTTGTAATGCTTGCTAATTAGCAAAGAATTTAAGCGTGAGAGTAACTTTTCAGATATTACAGTTTCATTTAATAACACCTACCTTATTTCAGCTTAACCACAAAAGCCCCACAATCTGTCTGCTCGAGGCAAGCGAGAGAGACAACAAAATAATTTTATTTATCTCAGGGACTGTTTACTTGACACTTCTCGCTCCGATGGCAACACGAACGCAACCTTAATCTGAATTAGCATAAGCCAGTCCCGTTTCACTTCAGAGGCGGAGGGGCTTTATTTACCCGGGCATTAAGGGGCCTGGAACGGCTGGAACGCTAAATGGATTAGATACAGACAGGGGATGGAAAAATATCGCACTGCGCGCAGGGAGATATAATAAAAACTTGTGTATTTAATCCTCACAACAAGAAGTTTTTTGGAGAACCATTTAACTTTATTTCCACGTGGATGAATCTGTGAGATTAATCACAAAATAAAGCGGGAGCTCTTCCCTTATTATTAGGCGAATATAAATCATTTATACTGATTTTATGTTCTTTTTCTATTAAATGAGTATTAATAAATGGAGACTCCGGAAAAGAACTGGAATTTAATTAAGATCATTTTATTCCACTCCACAAATAGTTTCAATAATATATTGTGTTTCATTTGATTGATGTATGAATAATTTATCTTTGCATTAATCCGGCATTGAAAGAAATATATCCATACAATTAGAAATTGCAATAAATATAGTTATAATAATTATGATTTTTTAAAAATGCATATTTGAATCTTTGTTTGTTAAAATATGACAATTCATTGGTTTTCATGGAGTAAAATAATATTTTTCACAACATGCATAGAAAAAGCTCTGCTTTCTGCTCGCGAAATAGTGCAGAAAATTATTTTCCTTCTCTACACAGGAAAATATACAGTGTTATCAACAGGACAACATATCCATGTTATATATTATTATAGAATAAAATATTGGAAATAAATCATTATTATATTAAAAATTTTTATTTAATAATATTATTCTTTTAAAATAATCTTTTCTTGATCTTTTCTTTTTTCACATTATTTCTCAATTTAACAACCTGAACTTGAATTAACACATTGGTAATACTGCACTGCTAAACGTAAAAGTTTACTTCACCTAATAACTAGTTCATTTGTAGTTAATATTTTAATATTTTTTTTCTTCCTTTTCTTCAGTTGTTTCTATTTAAGTATGTCATTTTTTACTCTCTTTATTCGTTCCTGTTCCTGTATAGTGTTTCTTCAAGTATTCTGCGTAAGTTAATAGCATTTCAAATAAATGTTGTTCTTAAAAAATTTCCTTCAAATACTAATTTTTTAATATTTTTCTAAATATTCAGGAAAACCTACAAAGTGATACGCTTATAATTCTACTTCCTGCTAACTAGCCACAAGTATACATTGTCATATTTATCGTTATATTTCATTTTACATTAGGAATGAAGAAATAATTTAGAATAGATGTTTGATCTAAGAATTATGACATGAAACATATATTTGTAAATTTCATGTTTTATTATCGGTTTCAAAATAAACAAATCCATGATTTTATTGCAGTTATGGGAATGGCAGCAAAAATGTAATTATATGAAGTATTTATTACGGAATAGGTCAGTTTAATTGTGTAATTTATGGGTAATATATAAGCTTGGCATTAAGAACCTAAACATAATGAAGTTGGGAGTCAAGTGGAGTATGAGAATTTCATAAGCAATAACAACATAGTAAACCATAACAATAACAGCGGTCTCAGTACATGTGGCATGGGTTTAATGGATAAGGATTATCAGAAGAAGAAAAGTGGCTGGCAAGGAACAGAGAGTTAGTCACGGCAGCGTCAAAACCAATTATCCTGGTTAAATAAGTTGATTCGGTTACGAGCATGTAACAACCGAATCGCATTACGCAGACGGAGCGGGTCTCGGAGCGTGAATTTCCCCATATGTTCCATTTCTCCACGGACGTAAAACTGAAAGCAACGATAATCGCACGCCGGCTATAAAATATTAATTAAAATCCAGTAAACGTGTGCTGATTTGTCAACGGGGAACTTAATTGAACTGGCAGTGATGGAGAAGTTGAGAACGCGGTATTAGTTTCGTTAAATTGAAACCACACTTGGAGCGATTCGGGTAATAAATATGCAAAAGATCTGACGGGTTCCCGAGCTGACGCTGGTCCTATTAACAACCCCCTGTGCCCCAGCTTTATTGCGAACTTCTTTCGTTTAATGGCAGCTCTTAGACCCTCGACCTTCCGATCACCATCGCTAGCGAACGGACATCAACACCAACACTTACACTTTCAAGTCAAGTGGGATCATCAAATAATAATAATATCTATTACGCTTTTTCGGTACATGTTTACGTATATTTACGTATTTAATCGGGGCGACAGTTTTTATATTTTGGAAGATATTGCGTTATTATATTACAATGGCGTGCGGTGACATTTGATTATAGGAAATCTGTTTTATGAAATTACAAATATAAACAGTTTACTTATTTTAATAACAAAATATATACATTTGACATGAAACAAAAATTCTATTGTGAAAATGTTGTTTAATATCTCTGTTTTCTTTTTTTATAATATATTTTTCATTATTTATGGTCTTGAGCCAAAATTTCTTTTAAATAAATTTCACAGTGTTACGCTAGCCATTATAAAAGGTCTAAAATTAAAAATTAATATATGAAAACTTGATTAACTAAATTTATGGTGGATATCTATACCTAGTATAAAATATTTTATGATTTACAAATATATTTTTTAATATTATACAATAATTATTTCCTGCTAAACATAAAAATATAAAATAAATCAAAAACAATCTAAATAATTTTCTACCAATTATGAGTGGCTAATGAAAAGAATCATTGGAAGCGCTATGCAATATTTTGTATTGTAGCATCCATATCCAGAAACCGGTAAAATATAAAAACACATAAATTAAAAAATATATGAAGATGTTAGAAGAAAGTAGCAGTAAAATTTTGAGATAAATTTAATGATAAAAATATAAAAGAATTTTTATGGTGAGAGAAAATCACATTATTTATAAATCTTTAGAAATAACAATATACCTGTAGGTATGTAAATATTTACCTATATACAATATATTCATTTCACTTCTGGTTTGTGTATAAAATAGAGCAATTTAAATTTAATATACACAGATCAGTAGATTGACAATTTAATTATTCAATGTTTCAATTTCCAATACCCACATAAATCATTATTTGACGCAATAAATTTCATTATGTAGGTGTATTTCTACAATGAACAACTGCAACTATTGCATTTATCATGAACATAGCGTTATTAATTTCATAAAAAAATTACAATATAAGTTCACCTTTAATCAAAATGAATCATTCTACCCTATGTATAATAACCAATTTTTGTAAAAAAAAAACATAGCGTTATTAATTTCATAAAAATTTTACAATTTAAGTTCACCTTTAATCAAAATGAATCATTCTACCCTATGTATAATAACAAATTTTTGAAAATGAAAACAGTAAATTTACTGGTACTTGCCCATTACTAGAAAAATTTGAATTTGTCAAAATTAGTAAAACTAACATTGAAGTAAACATATTATTTCGTATATGTGCCGATAGCCACATATAATAAAGGAGGTACTGTAATAATACCGATTTTGAGGTTTAAGGGAATGTGATGAAGGTTTTGGCATTAATATTCAGAAAACATCAATTTATAAAACTAAAATAATGAGTCAGGAGAAATTGATATTGAAAAAGATACCAATGTCCTTTAATAAATTTCCTGGGTGTATTTATGTTCAAAAAATGTAAATAAAAACTTTTCAATTTAGTTCCTTTATATAATGACAATGTGGGAGTGGTCGAAACGAAGTGAGGGTCTTGCGAAGTTTCCTGTGCCGCTTGGGCGACTGAAGACGCTGACAAGAATTACACCTTCTGTGAGGGAAATAAATTGGAGTTAGGCGCTGATGAAAGTAAAGGAAGAACTTTCAAAATTTTTTGCATATTTTTATCTCGTTAAAATGTAAATTCTGATACAATGCTTTCAGTGCTAAACATTTTATTTCATCAGAGTTCCTGGCTTCAAAACAATGCTTAACAAAGAGGAATTATTCTTGTTGTTGAAAGATTTATGTAAATTAATTTAGGATTTTTTATTTGTTTTAGAACATGTTTTGTACGTATAATATTCTGGAACAGCATGCGATTGTTGTGTTTTCGATAAAAGAAAGTTTTTGTAAGTCTGCGAAAGAGAACAATAACGTGGAATATGGACAGCGTTAGTGCAGGCAACACAACACACAGCAACGTACTGCACAGTGCAACACAAGGTACAACATGCTCAACTTCATTATAGACAAAACTTTGTTATACGCAACTAATAAAAGGAAAAATATTTATAAAATAATTTTTCAGATAACATAAATATAATTATTATTATTTTATCATAGTTCAGATAATAAAATTTTATTATATTTTTCATTTTCAAGGTGTGAGATCATCTGGGCTGCAAGTCCAATTTTTATCAAAATGTTCTAATATTTCGGAACCTACTTTTAGCTATAAATGTACGTAAAATTATTTAAGAATTTTCATTTCGATTTCATCTAACCTCAGTTCCTCATTGAAATGATGACATATTATTGTTATCTTACAGGGGACACCAAGTTGGCCTTACAAATTTCCCTGACTTTTCCCGGTTATAGTATATTAAGTATAAGATAATTGCTTGCATGAAGAACAAAGCGACGACTCCTATTATTGTCTGAGATTGGTGTTCCTTACCGTTTGTAATGATCAAAATTAAATTTTCCTCAATATCATTAAAAAAAAATCTAAACCCTTTTTGATGAATCCGTCGTTCAAGAGCCAAGTTATTTCAATAAAACATATGTAAACTACTCACATTTATTTGACAAATATGTGTAGTTATTAAAAAGGAAAAGTTACTTTAAAATGAAGAAGTACGAATTAATTTATTGTGATGAATATATTAAATAAGGAAAGGTAAATGAACGTGTAGTAGCAAAAAAATTTTTACAATAGAAAACAATAAAATGTTGTGAATGTCCTACCCTGTACATGTCGTGGCAATATGTCCTTTTAAGTTGAAACATTTTCCGCTAAAATAAAACGCGAATATAGCCCCAGTGAAACGCTATATCATTGTGTATATATTACCGTGACTCCATCTTTTATCTGATATAGGTACCGCATAAAATCGGCAGTAAACTGGCTGGCCTCGTTTCATTCTGTGAATGCTGAGCGTCGTAATGTTTCCATTTTATTTCATGTGTTCTTGGCATCGGTCCAATCGTGTTTCTTCCAACTCCCGCCCGTTATCTGGATGTACCGACACCACAGCTCTTAGGAAATTTGCCAGTGTTCTGTCTAATGTTAAGGGCGTTATTCAACCAGATTTCGAAATGGCTTTTTAAGAATTCGCTTCCGTGATTTACCCGCAGATATAAATCTCCTGTTATCGTCAGCCTCCAATCATGGCGGTGACTATCTCAGCCAAGAATATCTCATTCATTATTTATCTTCTGCTTTATCTACTCCCATTTTGCTTTCGCTAATTTACCACTCACTTCCAAGATACACATGGTGACTACTTTAGATTTCATCATCGTTCTTAGAATCACTTTCTAAGAGGCTTATTTCTCGTTTAAGTCAATAGAATTTAACAAACATATAAACAGTTTTTATAAATAATTTCTGTAATTCTATGAAGTATGACTAAAGTTATTCGTCATCAATTCTGCTAAATGAATTATAAACTTTTATCTTGCATATATAAGATTTTTATTCGCTCTCTCATTATCGTATCTGTTCAGAGGTGTATATGTATGTGTTATCTGCATCTAACCAACGACAAAAATGAAATAGAAACAGTACATAGTAACCATACAATAACGGATAATTACAAATATTTCAAAAACTTGACTATGTCATTAACGTCATTCCTGTCATTTATTAATGTGATTCTAGCGTCGACAAAATACGCTTCTATGTGTGTTGGTAATTTTATTAGTTTCCTCTACAACATGCGTCGAAGATACGAGAATATTCTAAAACTTAATTTCTCTACTATTCAAGCCTGAACAAAAGAGACTGGGAGGACAGTATGATATTAATACGCGAAGTGAACATAAATAGTTAGTGGAAATAAATATTGTGTAAATAAATAGTACGTAGTGTTAAATGTTTAAATGTATATTCTTAGTAGTCAACAGTGGTATTCTACTGTCACTGTTAAATTTAGAGATCGTCTCTAACTGAATTTAGAGGTAATCTCTAAGAAAAACGCTGTTAGCGCTATCATTATTCTGTAATAGTAGAATTACATCACCTATAAAAACTAACAGTCACCTCTGGCTAGATATCGTCTCTAAGCAGCTTTAACAGTGACTGTAGAATACCACTGTAAGTCTTTATTAATAATTATTACTCTTAAATTAATGGCTATAATTGTTTATTCATAGTGTTATTTATTTTTATTATCTTTTATTATTCATATTTTGTTTATTAAACTTAGTTATATAAATATTCGTATTTCAATTATTTTTACTCTTCAACTAAATAAATAAACGTTACATTACTTTATTATTTAATTTTATTGACAGCAATGACGCTTAATTAATTTGTAATTTTATTTAATTGTTTTTTATTTATAGAAAAATTAAAATTTAATTTTTATTGACGTAACGCAGTAAACGTTTAAATAAATAAATAAAAAAACATTCCGAAGTCATAGATCACAGCTTGTTAAGTTGGGAATAAAATATATAGTGCCATGAAAATATATATGTAGGGAACATAAATGATCTAATATGAAATATATTTAAAGCATATAGCTGTACCTTTCTCGCTTAGCAATTTAACTCTGTACGAGCAAATAAACTTTGTTCATTTATTAAATTTGAGAATATCCCGTATTTCAAACTGTAATTAATGACGAATGTAATTTATCAAAAGATTTTCAGGAACAGACGATGATTTATGGGAGTGTATTGTTTTTTGCGCCCCTCGCATGGTTTATTTGAAGAAAGCATCAGTGTGAAAAGTGGCCATTATTGCATTAAAGTGCGCCGGAGTCGGAGTGAGTGTTATTGGCTTTTTAGTGAGCGTACATGACAGATGCTACTGCTCGAGGGTGTTTGTGACAGTTGTGGGGAGGGCAGCCCCTGCCGAACCCGCTGGGGATTGCTCCGCGATTAACTATCGTCTAATCATCAAGCGCCAAATTAACGGGGGTTTTTCCTTCTTCTTTGTTCTTCGCTGACTGACTACAGGGTACATCATCTTTTTAAAAGGGCTTAATTATGCTATATTGTTCTTTTAACATCAGTTGGCAGTTGCTTAGGGGAAGCTATAATGAGTTTTAGAATTTTGCTATAATTGACCGTTTATAATATTAAATTAATGACTTTCTATTTCATCAATTTGGCAAATGGTATCGTATACTTAATTACATACTATTTAGCACTTTTCTTTTTTGAATCTTTATTACGAACACTTAACCGTTCTTAGAACTCAAATTCGATTCCCACAAAATTCTGTTCTTTACCATTTATTTCCCATACAATAATAGTTTCTACAGTTCTATATTTTTAGAAAAAAATGGGCCCAAAATTTTGATGAGGCAGGGGATAGGAACTGCATAAAAACTTATTGAAATGACATTCATTTATCAGAAAATTAATATCATCAGTGCTTGCTTGCAATTTAAAAGTAAATTTAAATTTAAAGTTCAAAAATCCATTTATTCTAAATTTTAACAACTGCAAATGCAACAGCCAAAATTTCAAAAGCATTCAGTTCAGTCGCATATTCACTTCGATCACGTGCAAATAGACCAATCAGAAAACACTTGAGGCATGCCTCAACATTTACTTTTCTAAAGCAAGTGGAGTAACGAGAAAAAAACAGACAAGTTTGAGGCAGCAGAATTTTTGCCTCCGCACTTCCGTAATCGGCACGAATTCGATACTATATAAGATTGAAAAACAATGGGACTTTGAAAACTAGATTTTATGGATATAATTCTTCCTAAATTAAAAATTTCTAGAAGGTTTAAATTTAAAAATTAAATGCAAAATTCTGTCCTCATTTTGAATGGTGAGGTACTAGCTCACCTGCCTCCCCTGACGCGCCACCACTGATCTATGGGGATGAATATACTTTTATTATTATTTTTTTTATAATATTTTATATTGATGCGAATAGTTGATGGAGAGGAAATGAAATGACAAACACAAATATCCATACCCTAGCTGCGATTCGAACCCAACCCCTGATGGTATAAGAAGCGAGATCAGTAATAGAATTAGTAAAAAACATAATACAATTACGGCCTATGTATATTTATTTATGGCATGTAATCCGTTTTAGTGTTTTCGTATAAAAATTGCTGAACCTATAATAAAATAGGATTAAAAGCAGTGTAGTGTGTTTTGCTGAAATAAAATTGTGGATGCGGTTTGAATCGGCTTATAAAATTCATTTAATTTTTATTTCACAAAACTTCCACGCCATTACAAAAATCAAATTCCAGCAAACCTGTCCACCCATGCAAATAATTCATATTCCGCGTAGACCGCGTTCAAAAACTAAATAATTAAAGCCCATACATAATGAAAACATTCGCGGAAAATGCAAACAACAGACAAAACATCAATATCGGATAAACAGCTCTGCAATTTTGGAATTTTATTTGGGCGCGCGTAGCTCGTAATTACCGAATTAGAATCAATGGGCGATGGTTTCATTTAAAATTTTGACAACGTAATTAGCGCGTGGCAGCGGCTGGAGCCGTGTCCGACAGCGCTCGACACGGCCGCTTAAATTGATTACTACATTTGAACTCGATCAGTGTTTCCTGCCAGCCAGCGATTTATCGACCTGTAAATAAATCCACATCCACCGACTACTCACTGCTTCTGCTTACAGTTACGCCTTCCTCTTCATTGCCAAAGACTACTTCAAAAACTTCACTCTTTTCAATTGCTTTATTTGAATATTAACATTTAATGCCCACTGAACATAGTTTACAGTTGGACATGATTCGAAACTACATGGAAATTATAAAATTTTCGTAAAATAAAAATATTTCTGCAATTTATAATTCTTATTTTGTACATAACTAATCTATACTAAACTTGCAATTTTTAACATTAAAATCAAACTTATTAATATTTTCGATATTTTCACTAGGGTCCTAAACTATTTTTTAATATATTTTTCTGAAATAAGCATAGTAGCGAAAACGTAACTTAAAAATATATGGTGAGATATCAATTTTTAAATTGAAAATTTTGGCCTCCGACGTCGTATATCTTTGTCAGTGATGAACAAACTGTTATTTGTATAGGTAGATTATTTTCATATTCATATAGCTAAACTATGTTTTTATACAAAATTGTATGTATTTGAATGAAAAAAATAATATTAGGCATAAATAAAATTTAATTTTTGTAAGAAAAACAGGAACGTACAGTAACATTTTGATACTGCCAGGCCGCATGCATATCTCCCTTCTGCAAATTCTAAAAAATGAGGATGCGCGATTGTCTTTGGCATCACAGGACATCGCAACTGAATTTAATTATAGCTCGCAAAAGAAATAATATTTAAATAAAATATCTTCAGTTATTTAAATAATTTTTCTTGTGCACTCTCTTCAAATGAACAACTTTACCTATTGAAGCCAGATGATTAATGTTTTAATTGGAAATAATGTTTAAATAGTGCCAAACATAGCCTGATTTAAAAGTAGATGAAGTATGATTTAATATTTTATACTTTTATTTAGCAAACATACTGTAATATTCACAAGAATTATTAATTCATAATATCTTTACAAAAAATGTATCACAGTTACCGTAGATATGAAAGCATCATAAAAATTCTTCGTCATTCCATTTTGTAAATTTATTTAACTCATTTTTTCACTCTATAGAACTGATTTTCTGGATTTACAAAAGAACGATTTGTTGTAATACTTGGTCCTATAATTTTTCGAAATCTTTGAAAATTATGAAATATTATTATTTATATGTTAAAAATAATATTTAGAAAAAAGGCGAGAACTTGTGGTTTTCAGACATTATTCGGTCACTATTAATAATCCGACCCAATTAACTTCATGTTTTCACTAACTTTACTGTCAATATGGTGGAAAGACGGGTTCTAAAAATCGGAGAGTATTTCCTGAATTTAATCGGTTTGTATGATGATTTTAAGTCATTATTTTATAAATATATTTTTGGAAGTTTAACAGATTTATCCTTTAAATAAATTTATGTTTATAATTAAACATCATAAATGGATGTTTGTAGATATGGTTTATTTGTATAAAACAATTACATATTGGTAATGTGCAAATGAGGAATATAATGAGTATGTGGTATTGAATATAATATTAATACCTAATTAAAATAATCTTTTTGTGTTATGTGCGATATGACAATTAATATTGTGACGTGAAACCTTTTATAGTTTAATTAGTTCCACATATCGGAATAATTACAATTCAGGTAACAGCAAATAATTGGGGAATAAAGTAATTATCATGAAACAAGTATCAGCATCAACAAATTAATATTTAATTTGAGTTTGAAGCCGTCACAAAACAACAATCACTAACACGCGTTCTCTCTCATGTGCAACCATGCAACAAAACACAATAACACTTCATTAGCAATTCGCATCGAACAACTATTTATTACGTTGCGACACGAGACGACGACGCGGACACGACCACTGACATTGTAATTATATCTGCAGAGAAAAACGGCAACTGTTGATTCGTCCCCAGGCAACTCGTCCCGAGTTTCAACCGAACCTCTCTTTTCTTCCTTTGTCTTACTTGATTTATGGTGCCATAATGCAAAGTGGAATTAAATCATTTCAACAATTATAATTCTACACTTCATTAGCAATGAGGTGTGTTCCAAAACGATTAATTGTTATTTTACTTTTTAGAACTTTGTCAACAATTTTCATTTGTACATTACTACGACAAATTGTATCTACAATATTATTTCTTTGCTAAAAATCGGATAGTGAGTTTTCAATGGAAAAGCACGTTCTGAAGTCTCTAGACCACAATTTTAATATTTTTACAATAATATCTGTCCGTGTGTGTGGATGGATGGATGTAAGATTTTTGTTTTAACCAGTACTAAACAACATTTATTTATGTACCTACTATACTCTTTAAATAGTAAACGAATTGTATTGAAAGCAACTATTATATTATAATAATAATATATTATAAATAAACAAAAAAAATGTAAAAACTTAAGAATGGACTTAAATATAGGTATGCACTAAAATAACTTTTAATAATTTTTTTTTTATTCATTATAATTAGAAAATTTAAGCACTTTGAAACACAAACTTAATTGCTTAGGAATTATAAAAATATATAAATAAGTAAATCAATTTGACAAATTATTTTTTTAATTTTAAATATTTATTATTAGTATTGCCTTTCATTGAACTTAATTCTGACAGATTATTACGCAATATATTTCTTAGTATTTCACTTATATAATTAAAATTCACGTTATGGTCATTCTAACTAATGTACGATAAAAATATCACTAAATTACTCCTTCTTTTCAAATAGCCAATAAGTGTAATTTGCATAATCAGAACGATCCTAAATATTATAACAGTAAACTCTAATTTTCGGTCTGTAAAAAATGGACAGAATATTATTAAAACAGTTGATCCCAATCTTTTTGTTCAGTACGATTTTAGTCGCGAAGCATTTTATAAATATTACTTTTTTAGTTTAAAACTGCAATTTTATGAACAATATAATTTCTTCTCAAAACATACATATGATCGTAAATAGAACAATATTTATTAAATCCTTA
Source organism: Stenolophus ochropezus (assembly GCA_035578165.1). Taxonomy (NCBI): domain Eukaryota; kingdom Metazoa; phylum Arthropoda; class Insecta; order Coleoptera; family Carabidae; genus Stenolophus; species Stenolophus ochropezus. Next base: position 16,480,693 of record JAQOWZ010000010.1, on the reverse strand, counting down.
ATGAGACGAATCAGGTTGTTTGGTTCTTCAGATCTTTGGAAATGTCTTATTTTATTGTGGATAACTGCAGATGAATGTCAGATTCCGGATCGAGGAAGCACCTGTACATACTTTTTGTTTTGATAACCATATAGGCGAAAAATTCTGATTATGCAAATACATAATGACGAATAGGACGAGAATTAATTTCGTTTTATCATTTATACACGTGATATGGCAATTTTACTTGAATTTTAGTAGTGTAGGTTGTTAGCATACTGCCACTGCAAGGGACGAGCAAGTTATATTGGTTATAGTTGATTCTAAACCAGTCGAAGACACCGGTATTTTTATATATAAAATTGACGAATCTTGGATTTGAACCCAAGACTTTACACTGCACTCAATTCGAGTCGAAGCACGCTAACCAAATAAGCAACCACTGCAGACTAATAGTCCGAACATTCGATAAGCTGTTTAACTTGAGGTCTTTTACCTCTTAAGATTGCTCTGGTATAAGAAAAAGACACGAGTTAGAATATTATATCTTTTTGTGGCAGACATATTTTATTTGGTTGTCTGGTGAAGTTTGTAGTGTTTGTTTTGTTTGAGGGACAAGTAGTCAGGGCACGAGCTGTCGCAACAGGGAGGAAAAAACGCAAAACAGCGGCTGGGTAATGTAATTAGAGTCGTAAGTACGGCGCAGAGATAGCGCAGATTAGGCGCGCTAAATGTTCGTGTCGGACTGCTGGAGGAACACGCAACGCTAAGTAATTCCTCGTGTTTGTAATGAAATTAGCAGCGGAGTCACTTGTCACTAATCGAGGTTACAACCAACGCCAAGAAGAAGATGGAAGTCTAGATTACACCACGACATTACATGCCAAACTCATTCGCGTTTCTTACTTTTTAACATGTTTACGTAAGAAAATCATGGTTCTTTTATTTACTTTACGGGTTTCGCACTCTTCACAAAAAGTTATTTTTTTCATTGAAAGTATACAAAAAATGAGGAAAATATTCCTATTCTTTTTTTAATATAACTAAAATAATATATTTTATTAATTTTATAGTGTTTCTTGATAAATTTGTATAATCATTATTGGCGCTACAATTCTTAGAGTTTTAGCTAGAGGTGAAATGTCGTGAATTTCACTAGACTTGTTATAATTTTACTTACATTTTAGTGGAATAATTATGGTATGTATGGTACGGAAGAATTATTGTGGCACACTGGCAAAGCCCTTACTTAGCTTTCCGGAAACAGTTTCAGTTTTCTGATGAAGCCAATTGTAGCTTCATAAGTCAAATTCGTGATTTCATCTGCCGTAAGATATCTCTTATCTAGTTGATTGAGTCTCTATATTTAGGTTTCTATATGAAATTAACTAGGAGAGTTTAAATTTATGACAATCCTTCGAATTCTCATAAAACAAGTTGTACTTTGATATTTGCGGCCTTATTTCTCTAAATGATTAAAATTAAGAGAAATTATTATCTCGATAAATACAGAACAAAGATCTCCCGTAATTTATATTTAAAAAATCGTGCAATTTATGTACTTTTTCGTATATGAATTTCACCTGGTCATGTAATCTATAATGGACAATCGTAATTTAAATAATTTAGTTTGCATTTCTGTAAAGAGTTACACATGAAAAGATTCAATCCGAATGAACTGATTCGTAATTTAACAAACAATTACAAAAAACGCGAAAATGATTACCAAAAATATCTGGCTAAAAAGCTGACTTTATTCGAGTGGAATTGAGTAGCTAATATTCCCCAATAAATAAATTTATGAATGATGTATTGTGAGCAGTCAAATTAAATCGTGCAGAAATCCCTCATGATTTCATACATTATGTTGATTGGCGAATTAATGAAAAAATTTGGAACAATAAACTGATTAGGAAAAATGTTTTTGACATTTGGTCCCTGATAAATAATGTATGATTGATTGTGCGGTTGAGTGACTGTGTTAAGTATCGATTACGGGATATAAATAAACTCATTGAACTAAATTGATACAATTCGTTTATTTTTATTTTAAATTACTTCATCTTCAAGAGCCTATCATTCTCGTCATTAATTGCATGATTAATTACATCATTTTGATTGCCCAATAAATACGGATTTCATAACTTCAAACGAAAACAATTATGGAATGATATTGGTAGTTGTACTCAATCATTTTATACACGAAATTGAAATAAATTTTATTGAGGTGTTAATAAAATGAAGATAAATATGTACACTATCGGCAGAAAGTTTCATGCACTTTACAAGCTTTCATTTACTTATTTTATTGCGAAATATAATTCTTATAAGTTCGTAAAAATATACTGAAGAATAAATAATTCTTCTCTGAATGCTAATATTTGGTGCTTTTTATTCCAATTTCGGTAATTCTTGACGAATTCAGAAACTCTGCTAGAGAGAGGCGACAAACAACAGAAAATATTAAGTTCAAATTTATTAATTAAAACAAAATCATTGTACCTATTAGAAAAAAATATTATTAGATTAACAAAAAAAAAATCAAATTTAGGATACGGCTTTTCATCGATGCGGATCGGATCAAAAATTTCTTAGTATCTTATCGTGATGTAAATGCAAAAGGACAAGGCCCAAAGTCTTTCCTCCAACATTCGGCTTCTTCTCAACTAAGGAAGCAACTTCAGTTAAATTTTTAAAGAAAAATGTTCTCAATTGATCGATGGCTATCTGTTCCATGATAACTTTACTTTCATTTTGGTGGAATAGGTTGCCTTTGTAAGAGAGAGATAGTCGAGTTTTACACATAAAGGCTAATCCACCTAGGTTTTTTTTGGGTATTTTCGTTCTTTTTTGTATTTTTGGATATTTGGGGTTTTAAGTTTTTTCGTGTTTCAAGTGTTTTTATTCAAAACAATAATTATGAAAAAACAAATAAGAAAACAAAAGATGAAGATTGAATAATTAGTTATAATTAGTTTAACCAATCATTTTATGTATAAAAGTCTTTAATTTATACATATATTTTTTCATTTGAATAAAAGTGGTTATTTTAAAATAAAACATATTATTCAATTATACTTGTAAACTGGGTTTTTATGTGAGTTTTATTGGGTCTTTTTGGGTGGGGTAAAAATAACAACCCTGTGCTACAACGGCACCTATTGCTTATAGTAGGTTCCGAACCACTCGGACACAGTGTTTCTTTTTGTTAATAGTTGGCGACTCTGGAAATCGAACTCCTGACCTTACACCCCACTCAGATCGAGTCGGAGCGCGCTAACCAGGTGAGCCACCGATACTCGTATGTTTATTGTAGTGTGTGTTTTTAATAATAAAAACAAAATATGCACTTACAAAAATAATAGGAAGTACCTAAGAAATGAGATTGTTTAAATACGAACCAGTTAATTTCTCATAAGTTTTCAAAATGCGGAAAATCAGAAGAAAAGATGGTGAAGTACAGCAGAATAACAAAAACCCAACATCCAACAAGTCCTTAAAAATGAAAATCCAGGCAGTAGATGCAAGTAATTCGCAATAAAAGCGCGATCCTTTGAGAGAAGCAACGGCAGGGTGCAGGTGCCAGCGTGAGAGGTTGCGCTTGTACAAATGTTAATTTGTATAATTCAACAAGTAGATCGCTAGCTGGAGTTCATCTGTGCTGGGAGCCGTGCCGGAGTCATTACGCCGTTAATTAGTCCAATTAACGCGACGGCAGCGGCGGCGTTGCCAAACACGGCGCCAAGTGTAGAGTGTAAGCCAAGCGAATGTTTAAACAATTACCCAACTTGCCTCCGAGACTGCCGAGAATGAGGATGGATTATGCTGTAAATATGGAATGCGACGCCTGCGAAATGTCAAACGCTAACACGTCAAACACTCCCACCTCATTATTTTAAATATTGCCACGATTTACATACCTTGAACACAATACATGTGACTTACGCATTGCAAAATACATTCTTTCATAAAATGTATGTTTCATTAAAAATCTCTGTAAAAATATAATTCACCATGTATAAAAAAAACAAACACATTCTTAGGCCCAGATTTAAGGGTGGACAAATAGGTCCTCAAAAATAATAAAAACCCAAATCCGTGTTCCAGATTTTGTGGAATTTGGTAGGGTCTGTGTTTGTTAATATAAACCCTAAATGGAATTATTACAATGTTCCCGAATTTGGATTTCACAGGAGATCCTTGTCTGAGATCATGTGGAGTTGAGAAATTGAAAAGGAAAAAGCCACCTTCCGGGGTCCTCAAGACCTCTGATAGCGACCTAGGGCAGTACCTAAATTCGAACGATGGCTGTGGTGATAGATTTTAATTTCATAGGGGGATTTATTCTAATAGTAATATTAATTTTCTATGTATATACATATTACAATACAGACTACCATAAAATTTTTACTCAGCGGCATCTACCTTTATAGTTATATTCGGTTTTTGCACATTCTTTGTAAGAATTAATTTTCTATCTTTCGTAGTATCTTTAGTAAATCCTACTATTTAAATAAATAGAATATTGGTAATTATAATAAGTATACAAGATCGGTGCATAACGGATTGTAGTTTAGGGGAGGATTAAACAAATGTTTCTTTCAAAATCCGCTGCATATCCACGATGTGCTAAAAGCGAAATTTTTTTAAAGTTTAAAATCAAGCCAGCTTTAAATTAAAAGTTTTATTTTTTTAATGATAATATGTTGAAGTTTTATGTTTCACTTTCTTGTGAGCTCCATAAGAACGACTTTGAAATCACGTACGTTATATAGAAAAATTTAAAAAAAATCATTGGGCGCGCATATTCTATAAATGCTAAATAATTGTAAATTGTTCTAGATAGGGGAGCAAGGAGGGCGCTACTTAAGCCCCACGAACACCCTTGACTGCGCCTGGTATACAATATGGTACATTTAAAATTACAGTGATCCCTTTAAGATTTTATCAGAATATTTAAAATGTTTACAAAATTCCTAATAAGTTCCTTTTACAATGTTTCTTATGATTTAAATAAGATACAAAAATTTATAATTTCGTGTTGAATGACAGTATGAAAAACTGAACAAATGAAATTATTAGGTGTTTCATAATAACAGTTATAATAAGTAAGTATGATTTGAGTTAGTCCATTTGTGAGAGTGAGTAATTGTGGATGAGGTAAGTTGAATAGGAGGTAAGTCAGAGCCTAGCGTATTACATGCATGTAATGCACAAAGGGATGTAATTCCAGGCAGTGTATTATTTGGCGATTATGGATGCAGGGATTTAAATCCCTTGCCCCAATTCACGAGGCTCCCTGATCAATTTCCTTGTATGAGGTCACGCTCTCTGCTACTTCCTGTGCGTGCGTGTTTCGAATGTTCATCTCCCACTTGTACATTCGGAATTAGGCGGAAGTGAGACGCCACTAGCGCCGTCGCCCGCGGCCGCTTCATAAATTACGCAATTATAGTCTGGGTGCGAACAGCCAGGCCCGGCCGCAGGAGAAACAAACCCTTCCCGGCTCCTGACAAAGAGAAAAACGCAGCGACGGCGACGGCGCAGTTTTCTTAACTTAATTAAGGGCAACTGAGTTATGGGCGCTCACGGCGCGTGCGAAATTTAATTTGGACGCGGAGGATGGAGTATCGCACAACCCCGCACTTTTGCCAACAATTTTAATTTAATTCCCATTGGGTGCTTGTCAACGCGACTTGGACGTGCGACTTACTGTTATTTGAGACTTTAATACTGACACGCTCGACTGAGATGTTATGAGATTGTTCCACCAAAAGGACAATTACCAACAAATTAAAACCAAACTTGCCTTTCAACCTATTTTCTTTCATCCAAATTGCTTCACATTTTTTAAATTAACTTTCTCAAATTCATCCATACTTGACATATCTTTCTTCCCAGAAGAAAATCGGCTTCTCAAAGGAACAGTTTCACTAACATGTTACAAGAGTGGTTGTTAGCCTATAATTGATAATGTAGGACTTTGATACATTTATCAGGTACGGGCAGCGTTGGCTCACTAGGTTAGCGCGCTACAATTCGAAGTAAGTGAAATGTTAGTGGTTTGGAAATTACTATAAGCCGTAGGCTGAAAACTTACCACCAAAATACATATTAAAAACTATCACGTATCAGGTGAAATTCACTTTCCAACTTATTCTCAATTGAAATAAAAAGAACCTGATTTTAATTACAAAGTGAATTGAATCTCCGGTTCACATTGTGTCCACCGCATGCCGAGATGCTTGGAAAGAAATATGGTGAAATGATATCTACCCCAAATTATTTTCTCAATGTCGCGAATGATTATAATTTTCATTATATTTTGCCAGCGAGATAGTTATTCAGTATACATAGAAAGAAAGCGAATTGCCTGGAGAAAAATCATTTCTAATCATTATCGAATAATGTAGCATATGAATAACAAATTTCGGAAATTGAACTTATGTATGTTCTGGGGATCACAAAACTAACATTTTTAATGTATGTCTAAAGAATGTTATTGTATTGTTTATTATTATTACTATTATTATTAATATATTAAAAAATAAAAGATTAATAATCCTTGCAGCAAAAATTGATAACGTGAGAGTCAACTGCGAGAAATATAGTATATTATTATTATTACAACTTTAGATTGTTCAAATACCTCATAAAGTTATACATTTTCACTTTTTCGTACTTGATTGTTACAATTTGATTCAGCTAAACAACAATTACAAAAGATTTGCTTTCTATTACATTGTATGTATGAAATTAATCTAGATTCAAAAATTAATGGTAATAATTTCTTTCGTTTGAATGATTGTCCATTAGCCGTAGATGAACACTTACACGTATCTCTTGATTTGATTTGGTTCCGCTTGCTTGAATATAATCTATTACTCACATTAGATACATACACAGCTACACAACATGGTATGAATAAAGTATCAGACTATCACTTGTTCCTTTGTCGGTTGAAATAAATGAACGCAGCACGTCTATTCCCAACACGTGATTACGCTACGACTGTAGAGCCAGCGCAATTCCCGTAATAGCTACCTATTTTATTATTATTACTAGCCAGATTCCTCGATAGAACACTCCACTATAAACGTTGATGTTTTAATAATCTTGCGATCATTCCAGAGAGAAAAATCCGGTACGAGAAAAGGGAGGATCGCTGATCGTTTCTTGAAACACCTGCTCGCACTACAGATCCTGCTGATAAAATTTACTCAGAGTCGATTAAACCTGGGTGAATGCTGCGGGCGGCATTTAGACGCGACAAAAATCGTTATTAACAGCAATAATAATCTTCATTATTTCATGAACACTCTCTCAAACGTTCATTTAGAAGGAATGAGGAAAATTACTGCTCTCTTTATATCGCTTTTCTTTGAATAAAACGTTTCAGTTATACCTACTTCATATTGTACTACATTTCAGATTACTTAATGTACAATATGTAATATTATTTCGCATACTGTTCACATTAATATTTTATATTATAATTATGAATATCTATAACAGAAACTATTTCTTATTTAAAGCTTTATATGTTTTTAAAGATTTAGTAGAATTGATTACTTTTTTTTAAGAAAAAAACAAAGTCACTGTGTAGTGTTTCAACTGAAACAGAGCAAAAGAAGATATGGATTTTGACTCCCAAAGTTACCAAGTATGTATTGACCAATATAACTGCTGTATAAATTGTATATCTCTTTCAATGACTATTGGACAGATAGATTTGCATTAATACATAATTAAAAATTTACAACGGTTCTTAATCTCGAAACCTAATAGAACGATAAAGATAAAAGACAAGGGTTTCAAATTCGAATCACTCGGAAACATTCAGATATAGTCATATTTTTATTATAGGTATAGTAGTGATAATAGGTTGTATGGCAATATACATCACTAAAATACAAGTCCGTTACATCTGTCCTATGTTCTCCAATAGAATGTTTATAGACACTTTACTTGTGAGCATATTATATAATAACAATCATTACTTTGTCACTTTGTTGTAAAACAGTTTTATTGTATAGTGCCAATATACATAATTCAACATTGTAGTGCGGTTTACAGTTTATCGCAAGTTATAAATCTTATCTGTTCAACTCCTACGTCTACAGGGACGAATGAAGGATTAATGGAAAATTGTCAATACGTCCCTGTGTGCTGAATCCGTAAGTTATATGTTATATGTATGATATACTAAAGAACATAAAGCAGATGAAATCGAGATAAATGTTTCATCGTTTTTCAGTAAAGAAATAAGTTCAAATTAAACGATCGCATTATACTTAATAGTTTATTAAGTAATAAGAACGGTAAGGAAATTTCACCGATTGAAGAAAATTGCTTGAAAGAGGAGCAAGGCGATGACTCACATAAATATCTGACATCAGTATTATTTACCGTTCGTATTGCTTACGTTATTTTTTGTACGATAAAAATAATCATTATTTCATTTTGCAATTTTTCGAATTCTTGAGATTTGTGGATGTTTTCATCACAGAAGTATCTGCGAAAATAATTCGTTACCTACAATAATTTACCAATATTTATAGTATTAGTAAATGCACCTTTTGAATAGCAATAAATTAATGTATGTGATTTATAAGTAACTTTAACTAATAGTAGAAGAATTAAGTAATTTTTAAGAGAAATGTTTCTCCAAAAAGAAAAGATATTAAATAAAAAAGATGTTGGGAAAAGAAAAAGAGTTGTTTGAAGTGGTGTTTGTAGAGGTAAGAAGGTGTTAACGAAGTAAACGGTTATCGCGGTGCTATCGGTACCAATGACACAGTGTTACAAAGATTGCAACCTCAGAAATAAAAGTTTGAAAAGTTCCGTTTTAACAGCAATAGCTTCCGAACAATTTCATTCCAAAGTGTTTTCTCGTTGCGCGAACTCAAGAAACAAAACTTTACCTTCCAAATGGAAGACAATTTGCAGTATACACATTGTGCTCACAAGCTTTAATGTATAATAATGACATTACGGGCCACATAAAAATGTGTTTTAATCTTAACCACAGCCATTCGCAATGCGAGAAACTCTGCTATTAACCGTAAATCTTTTTTATTAGCAATTCTGCAGTTCTCGCGCAATATTTAATAAATACAGAGGTTGGGAGCGTTTATGTTCTCCAAACGCGCAGTTTAATTTTTAGCAGCGGTTTACTGCTGCATCGTAAAATTAAAAATAAAAATGGTGTGGGTGATCCATTTTACGTCGCGGATCGTAACTGTGTTAGATTTATTCGATTGCGTTTAAAGCTAATCCTGAATTACGAGGGCGCGGTGTTCAAGTTGCAGATGCGACACCCCGCCACACGTTTGTAAAAAGTCATCGATAAAGTGAATTTACAGTCGCGGGCGGCTGTGAATCATGAGCAGCGTTTACACGCCATATTTGAATCCAATTGGCTAATCTCTAATCTCCAACACGGCTTTTTGTCCCAAGGATTTACGAGCTCCCAACTCAAATTTGAATTAGATAACGTGTACCCCACATTCCAGATAATGTTGTTTTTGTTTTCATTCCAATACCTAATATGGGAAACCATTATTAACAAGAATATTTTAAAACATTTATTGTAAAAATTGATATCTGTGTTGAGGGAATTGTCAAAATACATAGTCCATTTTGGTTTTATTGAGCACTTGTGTACGTAAGTGTTTAAAAGTATGTATTTAATGTTTCAATTATATTCCATCGTGTAGATTCTAAAATGTATTTCAAATTATGAATTTTTTACATTTTGATGATATTTGCAAAATAAACAAGAAAGAATTTAACGAGGACTCCTTAATTTTATGCGTTGTTAAGTTTCTACAACAAAATTGTTGGATATGTCTCTGTGAATCTAATAAATGTAATAACCATATTGAAACAGTACTGTCTGCATGTATAATTTTGTTATTAATAATATTAGAAATAATCTCTAATATGTATAAATATTTTATGAACAAAGTATTTTACGTAAAATATTTAATTTGTATAATGAATTTTTGTGCGACTGTACGGCACGAGACCTTATCTGTTTAGTGTTTAGTCTAGCGCAGGCCAGGGTGTTACAACCACTTGAAAAAAATGATATTTCCTAGCCGATGCGTCGCCGTACGGGTGAACTGTTTACAAATCAGCATCTTCGGACGAGAATTAAGACAAAGAAGTTATCATGCATCCAAGTGAGATGGAAGATTAAAAATATTCTTGAAGCTTCCACGATCACGTGCTCGGATCATGGACTACCCCCGAACCACCATAGTTCTGAAGGCGTGAAGAGGGATATTTTTGTATATAACCCGAGTCCAAAGCTGTACTCGGGGAGTCGGTTCCAGGACTCCACTTATGTCTGGCTTGTCCGGAGTAAGTCCTCCTGGTCTCCTAGACTCCACTTCCTTATACCCACTCTCCTCCCCACTAGAATCGTCTCTGACGCAGCTTCAGGCAATGTCTGGCACCAAGACGACCTAGTCCACCTCTGAACCCGCTGTCGTGACGCAGCTACAGGCAATGTCTGGCACCACGATAGACCTCCCGACCCACTAGAATCGTCTCTGACGCAGCTACAGGCAATGTCTGGCACCAAGACGACCTAGTGCACCTCTGAACCCACTGTCGTGACGCAGCTACAGGCAATGTCTGGCACCACGATAGACCTCCCGACCCACTAGAATCGTCTCTGACGCAGCTACAGGCAATGTCTGGCACCAAGACGACCTAGTGCACCTCTGAACCCGCTGTCGTGACGCAGTTACAGGCAATTTCTGGCACCACGATAGACCTCCCGACCCACTAGAATCGTCTCTGACGCAGCTTCAGGCAATGTCTGGCACCAAGACGACCTAGTGTACTCTTTGAAACCGCCTCCGTTTTATGTCAAAATCCTATTCAATTCCTACCAACTACGTCGCTGCACGGACAGGCCAGGTATGAGTTATTTATATATATTGTTTTATAGTTGTCACAATGATATCATATTTTTATTAAATATAACCGATCTAATATTGTTTGTCATACAATTGTAACACCACAGATTCGCCAGCTCAGCTGGGTGTCTGCATCAAATACAACTCTCAACAAATATTTCTGATAGCTTTGACTGTGTGCTCGCCGTGGCCGGTTCACGATTACTGTGTGCTCTTAGGGCCGGTAGAACCGTGAGCTCATGGGCCGGTCTTTGCGATTCAGACCATCTATAACAATATAAATAATGGCCCTCTGACAAAACAGAGCGCCCTACAAAACAAAAGACCTCAGAGCAACGGCATGCCGACTCTGACAACAGTAAAACTCAAAACCAACTACAACAACAATTACAATTGTAACTGACAACCAATATAAGTTTGGTCTCAGTCACTCCATTTTACTATACATGATTATAATAAATCATTGGGACAACTCTTTATGAATTGAATGCAATCTTTTGATATAATTGTTGTATTGTCGAATTGTCTCTCTACTTGGGGTTTTGGCTGTGGTTTCCCCCAGGTTATTAAGGTGAATACCGGAGAGCGTAATATTCCACAGCACTCTACAATTTTCTTAATTATAAATAAATGCACAAGATAGATATTTTATCTATCTTTTGGAGTGAATATCATTCTTTTATTTTATCAAATACCTGTCCCGATTCCTCCACTCTTAACAGCTACTCTGTATTACGACGATGAAGGGTTACTTATTTAAATAAACACAACGTAGGGTAAGTTAAACCTTCCACTAGATGATCTTTGGCTAAAATATAATTGTATGTACGGAGGAGGTGGGTATGTACTGTTACAAAAATGGTGCCGTGACCAGGATACAGAGTCTTAAAAGCTGTTAATTGTGGGAGAGGACAGAATATTTGATAGAAGAGTGATATTTATCAATTAATAAATTCAGCGCGTTATGTGAAATTGTAAATTTCGGTATCGGTTCGACGCACCAGCCTGGTGTGTTTCGTGGTATAAGGGATTGACCGAGACAACTCTAGTTGTAATATAATAACCAGATGTTCAGAAGTAAATTGCAAATTATGAAATAAATCAAAATAATTAAATAATAATAAAAGAAAAAAAAAATATAGCTAAATTGTTTAATAATTATTTTATGCTGTCTATAAACTATTTGCAACTTGTTCTACGTTTCAAAACTAAATTTGAATTCAATTATTCAAATTGAGAATAGGGTGAGATGTGTGATTCAAATCCCAACATCAATTACTCTTCAATTAAATAAACAATAAAAATAATAATAAATAAATTGCTGCATCCGTGTGATTCGAAACACCGCGGTGTTGATCTCTATACTATTAAAAAACAAGTAAACTTATCATAAAAGCATGAGATCTTTGATCTAGAAATAAATCGCCGTAGAGAATTAATACCATAGAAAATAAATGGATAGAGTTAAACATAAACTTTCGTAAAGATTAGAAACAAATATAATTAAAAATGATAATAATGATAATAATAGTTATTTTTATTTTTAAATAAAAATTTAGCTGATTAAAATCGTATGTATCTTTATAAAAAGACATTCTAAATTGTTTTCTTTAATTAAAGAAAAAAAAAACATAATTTATATAAAATTAAATTTTAGAAACAAATTGAAATATACTTGTAAATAACAATGAAATAAAATTTACATTATTAACGCAGATGCATTCCCTTATATCGTCAAACAACCCATAACACTTGAAAAGGTCCTTTGACCTGAGTTAAGAAATGATTTTAAAATAACACATCGAGAGTGAAACAGCTGATGTATTTTACAAATGTTTCAAGTGTTCGTAGTGTCACGGTAGTTAAAGTGTGGTATCATAGACAAACGACGAAGAATCAGAAAGTTTGGGATGAAATTCAAAAACAAGACGTGCCGAAGTAAGAGATCGAATTACACACATCACCAAAAAAATTATCACTTCGGGGGAGTGCACTGACCCCAAATACACCCGCAGGTAGTCGGAAAGAAAATTTGCCTGACATTTGAAAGAATTATCTTTTGTGATCTGCTAAAAACGCGAGGAGTTGCAATAATAAAATAATTCAGTATAGGGGAACAATTAAACCTTGGTAAACTGGGAATATACCTCGTAGGAATTTTAGAAGATTACACACCCAAGATGTGTTAAACTAATTACAAATTATAACAAAAAAAAAAAAAAAACATTACTATAAAGACCTGTTGTCGCAAAATTCCAATAATATTATAGTTCAGCTTTAGATGAAAAGAAAGATTCCGTCTAATATTTGGTAAAGGATTATTACTATTAATTTAGCCTATACTCAACAATGAGTAACTCAATATCATATATTTGTAATGCAAGTTAGTGTAATGAAATATGTATCAGTGAAATTTAGTTTAGTGCAGTTTTACAAAAATAGAATATTATCGGGGGAGTGTATACACCGACAACCACAAAGTAATAAGACATAAGTGTCATCTTTAGAATTTAATAAAACTAGTGACACGCAAAACAACAATTAAGATGAGATTATAAAGGCCAGTACTTTTCATCAACTCAGATTTTTTCAAACCAAATAAAGTCACTGTTATTCGAGTTAAATAAAACTTCAACAAATCATATGAAGAACGAGAGGAAAGAAAATGTACATTCCCAGAAGCAACAACGACGCCGCCGGTCTCAACAATTGTCATATAAGAACAGGAATAAAAATAAAAAAAATTAATCCATCACAATTATTAAAAATCTGGAACAACTTTACTAAAATCGTCACTTGAGAAACACCATGTGAAAAACAGTGATTATTGATAACTTACAATGGTAAGTTAAGGAAAATTGTAAATTGTAGATTGTTTGTTATAAATTAAAATCAATTGTTAAATAACAACAATAAAAATAATATTGTCTAGTCTTGCCGTTATTTTTTATTAAACAAAAACAAAACAACTCCAATTTTGATGTCATTATTTTATTTATTTTTGTGCACGGTTTTGATGATGAGTAGAAGTAAATAATTATCAGCATAACTAATACATGGACATGAATATCAACTAACAAAATAATAATGCTTGAGATATTTAATGTATTCGCTCATCTGATGATTGGCTCATACAATTAAATATCTGGGGGAGTTTGAAACAGTACTGTCTGCATGTATAATTTTGTTATTAATAATATTAGAAATAATCTCTAATATGTATAAATATTTTATGAACAAAGTATTTTACGTAAAATATTTAATTTGTATAATGAATTTTTGTGCGACTGTACGGCACGAGACCTTATCTGTTTAGTGTTTAGTCTAGCGCAGGCCAGGGTGTTACAACCACTTGAAAAAAATGATATTTCCTAGCCGATGCGTCGCCGTACGGGTGAACTGTTTACAAATCAGCATCTTCGGACGAGAATTAAGACAAAGATCATTATCATGCATCCAAGTGAGATGGAAGATTAAAAATATTCTTGAAGCTTCCACGATCACGTGCTCGGATCATGGACTACCCCCGAACCACCATAGTTCTGAAGGCGTGAAGAGGGATATTTTTGTATATAACCCGAGTCCAAAGCTGTACTCGGGGAGTCGGTTCCAGGACTCCACTTATGTCTGGCTTGTCCGGAGTAAGTCCTCCTGGTCTCCTAGACTCCACTTCCTTATACCCACTCTCCTCCCCACTAGAATCGTCTCTGACGCAGCTTCAGGCAATGTCTGGCACCAAGACGACCTAGTCCACCTCTGAACCCGCTGTCGTGACGCAGCTACAGGCAATGTCTGGCACCACGATAGACCTCCCGACCCACTAGAATCGTCTCTGACGCAGCTACAGGCAATGTCTGGCACCAAGACGACCTAGTGCACCTCTGAACCCACTGTCGTGACGCAGCTACAGGCAATGTCTGGCACCACGATAGACCTCCCGACCCACTAGAATCGTCTCTGACGCAGCTACAGGCAATGTCTGGCACCAAGACGACCTAGTGCACCTCTGAACCCGCTGTCGTGACGCAGTTACAGGCAATTTCTGGCACCACGATAGACCTCCCGACCCACTAGAATCGTCTCTGACGCAGCTTCAGGCAATGTCTGGCACCAAGACGACCTAGTGTACTCTTTGAAACCGCCTCCGTTTTATGTCAAAATCCTATTCAATTCCTACCAACTACGTCGCTGCACGGACAGGCCAGGTATGAGTTATTTATATATATTGTTTTATAGTTGTCACAATGATATCATATTTTTATTAAATATAACCGATCTAATATTGTTTGTCATACAATTGTAACACCACAGATTCGCCAGCTCAGCTGGGTGTCTGCATCAAATACAACTCTCAACAAATATTTCTGATAGCTTTGACTGTGTGCTCGCCGTGGCCGGTTCACGATTACTGTGTGCTCTTAGGGCCGGTAGAACCGTGAGCTCATGGGCCGGTCTTTGCGATTCAGACCATCTATAACAATATAAATAATGGCCCTCTGACAAAACAGAGCGCCCTACAAAACAAAAGACCTCAGAGCAACGGCATGCCGACTCTGACAACAGTAAAACTCAAAACCAACTACAACAACAATTACAATTGTAACTGACAACCAATATAAGTTTGGTCTCAGTCACTCCATTTTACTATACATGATTATAATAAATCATTGGGACAACTCTTTATGAATTGAATGCAATCTTTTGATATAATTGTTGTATTGTCGAATTGTCTCTCTACTTGGGGTTTTGGCTGTGGTTTCCCCCAGGTTATTAAGGTGAATACCGGAGAGCGTAATATTCCACAGCACTCTACAATTTTCTTAATTATAAATAAATGCACAAGATAGATATTTTATCTATCTTTTGGAGTGAATATCATTCTTTTATTTTATCAAATACCTGTCCCGATTCCTCCACTCTTAACAGCTACTCTGTATTACGACGATGAAGGGTTACTTATTTAAATAAACACAACGTAGGGTAAGTTAAACCTTCCACTAGATGATCTTTGGCTAAAATATAATTGTATGTACGGAGGAGGTGGGTATGTACTGTTACAATATTATTAATATTCTATTTTATATTTTGTAGCTGTAAATGTTTCTACACATGTCTACTTTCCAATTTTATTTCACTAGTGAAATAATGGAATCAATAACCTAATTAAAATTGGGGAAATAAAAAAAGAGTCTCTTATTAAACGGAAGTAGAAAAATAACTTAATAAACAAACAACAAAATAAATTTTAATTTCAATGAAATAAGTATTTAGCATTCAAAGAACTTTTCAAATTCCTTTTTATATACGTCTTTTGAATTTTCAGGAACCAACTTGCTCCGCGTCGAGCTTAAAACATTTCTTCTTTTTATAATCTTTTAAATATACCCTTAATAAATAAATAACTCCATACAATATAATTCTTTATAAATTTATTTGAGGTTTATATATCTAACATTAGGTCAAAAATCCCCAGATACATTTTAGGTATATAATTGCTTAACCTTATCGAATTGAAAGAAGTTAATCTGTGATAAACTTAATCAAAGTGAATAAAATTTCATGTTAGTATGTATTGCAAGAATAATAACAGAAATGTATAATTTTGAGGGCCATACTACAATTGCAATTTTAGTTAAGGGAATTGTTGATGTAATAGTAAGGATTTATAAGCCAAGAAAAAAACTTGAAGAAAAAAATATTTGAAAACTTAACATGTCCTATATTTGTATTTTTAACTTTACGGTGTAAATTTTGATGTTGCCTATTAACAGTACTAACGCAAATAATTTAAAACATTAACCGTATAAATTTATGTATGAAGTGAGGGAAAATATCCATAAACAAGGGTAGGTTTAGGTTTGTTTGGCAGCGTGCAAATATATTGAAAGTTAGCGGTTAGGGGATGTTTGTTCGTCAATATCTGATGACGAAGGGCAGTTGCCGTTAAGGGATAAAATAGGTTAGGGTTGCTGTTGTCCGTGATTTGTCACCCCTTATTAAAGCCATCCCTCAGGGACAGACCGACGGGAACCCTTGTGTTATACTTCAACATGCGTCACGCTTTCACACTACCCTCCTCTATTGAATTTCAACTGAATTTTGTAATGCGATAGGTATCTGATTCTGGAAAAGAAATTCTCCGTATGTTGATCCCGGAATATATTGCCAAAGGGCCATTCGAGAGGAATGAACCCGAACAGAAACCTTCACGTGTCTGTCAAATCACTTGCGAAATCTTACTACGTTCCCTAACCTGGTCCTACAAAATATGCTGACCCCGAAAAGGGATCATGTTTCTCACTATATAAGTAGCATCCTTTTTGTCATTCACATCATCTCACCTCAGCTTAAAGTGAGATGAGTTGAGCTGAGATTTTTTAGAAGCATCAACAACTCTCTCACTTGATCTCAGCTTCGTTGAGAAAGAACTGTCAAAATAAACGAGCTAACCGAGGTGAACTAAGATATAGGTACTGAAATTTTGAGTGCGAATATAAGTTATATTCTTCTTGTCATCCTTTTCACTATACTTATATCTAAAGTGAATAAAGTAAAAAGAATATAATTGATAGTTTTGAGAAGTAAAAAGAACGACAATTGTGGTCAACTTCAAAACTATTTCTGAAAATCTGCTCTATTCTTCAAACTAGATATAAATAGAAATAAAATATCCTTTTCATTTAATACAATATCTTTAATATTATTGGCATTTTTAATATTATTACAAATTAGTGACGTGCAGTACACA
Organism: Stenolophus ochropezus; assembly: GCA_035578165.1. Lineage (NCBI taxonomy): Eukaryota > Metazoa > Arthropoda > Insecta > Coleoptera > Carabidae > Stenolophus > Stenolophus ochropezus. Next base: position 16,463,035 of record JAQOWZ010000010.1, on the reverse strand, counting down.
CCCTGGAAAAATGGCAAAATAAAAATTATATTTCTTATACACTTATATTTATAATTTTGTAATTTAATTTTGTCATAAAAATATGATAATTTTATTGCCGAACTGTGGGAAAAATATTAGTCCGATGAATATGCTGAGCATGAGCCAAGTGCACTCATCTCTTGTGCACGTTTAGCGCAGCTTGTTCGTATACAAGCAAGGGTCCATCACAGGCACATAGAGCAGAGAGAGATAAAATACTACAGAAACTTAAGAAATATAAACCGTCGCTTCTTTGTCCTTCGCGTGCATTGGAAATTATGCACTTTCGTAATTTGTAAAGTTAAATGATTGTTGTTTGCGTATTCTAATTTATATCTACATTTCATTATCAGTGAACTAATTTTAGGTAAATATGCACACCTTTATATAAAAATAAAGAGTAGGGTAATATGAACTTCGGCTCTGCAAGCTCCATCTCAGTTTAGAACTTCTCGTAGATTATATTGTACTTACATTCCTTGCAGTTTAAATAACTAATAAATCATTAAATGCACTAATAAAACGATTTTGTTGACAGGCAGCAAAACGTAATCCAATTCTTCAAGTGACATTAAAACTGAGCAAGCACAGCCTCGTGGGGTTAGGAAACGTCCATAAGAAAGGAAGAAATCTCTCACTTCATCATGCGACAAAAAGAGTGGTCCCAATACGTGAATTAACTGATGCTGTATCATATTGTTTGTAAAAAGAATGCTTTTAAAAGTAGAAAATTTGTAGAAGTTTCGAATCACTTGAATACTGCAGCTAATAGCTGAGACTCTAAAATTCGAACTGGTTCCATCCTCCGATTAGATCGAATCGAGCACACTAATCCTCTGTTATTCTCTTTCATACTTTAATTTGTTTAATTGTTTATAAGTTGAGAAGAATTTTAACGTAATTGTAATTATCAGCATTTCCAATTCTGTTAATATGTTGGCATAAAATAATGAAAAGTCCATCGAAGCCTTGCGGAATATCCGAGGCAATTTACACGGCAGAATCAAGCGAGGCCACGAGAGACCGTCTTCGTTGTTCCGTTGCCGGCGGTGTTGGTGTTGTGCAGTGTTGTTCGTCCCACAGAGTCTCGCCTTGATTGCAATCGATTTGTTAGCGGCTGGAGACGACCCGTGCAACATTTATACGTGCTGAGCTGCCGCAAACATAGATATCTCCAGAGGAAACGGGAAACTTACCAGGAAATACACAAAAACTGCACCAGGAAATATCCACTACAGAAGTGATAGTGGCTTCCACGTCGATTTATACGCCGAGTATTGCTTGAGTGATCACGCTTCAGTCTTAATACTAACCGTAATGTGAAGTGCAACATTTCTTCCTTAAAGTTGAAAACTACAGTATTTTCCCGAAGTCCGAATGTATAGAGCAATCCTTTGTTGTATACCGAACAACCATTGTTTCAAATTATCTTTTAGAATAAATATTAGGATAGTGATTACCATTTTATTTTAGAAATAAATCTACAAATTCTGACCATAAACTTATTTCCAATGAGAAAAAAAAAGTAAAATAATCCTTTCGATTATCACGAGGGACGAAGGAAATGTATTAAAAAAGAACGTTCTATTCTATTGACGTATTACTTTTTGACTGTATATAAAACTGAATAAATCATTAGAGAATTGTAGTAAAATTATATCACACATGTATCTTCTTTAGTATCGGTGGCCGAAATAAAATATATGCAATATATATTTTTAATAAAGTATTCAATTCGTGACGTCATCTCTACCAATTTTAGAGCTGATGAGCTTTTTAATGGCCTCAAATATAAATAAGGCTCAAATATAACATATAGCGCCGTAGTGGAATAGAACAAAACTATGAACTGTCATTTCTTACTTTGATATTGTGGTGTTTAACGTCATATTCGTATTGTTTTATTTGAATATCGATATGTAACAATATTATTGTTGTATGCATTATAAGTATAGATATTATAAACTTTTAATATGTACAATAGTATTTAAGAATTCTATAAACGTATAAATGTAGATTCAAAGAACACATATTTTGAAAATATGAAATATCCCTTGCCGTATGAGTATTTTTACTGAATTTTATCCATAAAACTGAATAACACAAATCTAACTCTAGTCATTATTATTATTTTGTCAGCTATTTATATAGTATCTATTACAACGACATTTGGCGCCTTTAGATGTCATAAATTTATTTATTCGTACTCTAAATTTAATTTTAAATGAAGTATAAAATAATAGTCTAAAATTATATATCCGTTTGATTAATGCGAACATAAAAGAAACTTAAATAAACTTATATAATTTGATGTTGGATATTTATTTTGGCAGTATGAATTTAAATAAGTGCGATAAATCGGCGACAAATCCTGGCAGCCAAGTACATTACTAGAAATTGATTTGTTTTTATTTGCTGAAAAATTTTGATAAAACGTTTGGCTGGCATCGCAACCTAAACTTTTACCATCATAAGTTATCATGTACTTTGGCACAATATCAAAAATGTGTTATATTTGTGGCAGTAATAACCTTTAAGATATCTATAAGTGCTTCTAGAAAAATATATACATTCTTATATCTTATAAACAGGGCATGTAACCGGTTAAAAAAACCGGTTAATAAAAACCGGTAACCGATATTTTTAACGAAAATTGCGAACTTTAACCGTAATTTTAACCGATATTTTTCTGGTCGAAAATACCGGTAACCGTTAACCAAAAAAAAAATAAACCGGTTTTAGCGAGCAATAACCTTTATTTTAATATCATTTAGCGAGAAAAAAAATATTTTTTTTTATATCTGTGTTTTCTATTTGTATTTGAACATGAGTCATGACAGTTTTTACAATTAACATTTTATTGGAGAGTCATAAATGTAGGTAGTCTCTTTGGCCGTTAAGGTTACTTAAAAAGTCCCAAATAAATACGGCCTTTGTCAACACAGGGAAGTTTAAAATTGTAAAGTGACCTGTGTTTTTCTGAAGATATTACGAGATTTTTTGTGAATATTCATTAATTAAATTGCTTTTTTCTAATTGTTATATTTTTGTCAGATGGAATTTTTTTTTAATTAATTATTCTGCAATTTTTTTAATCAAATTTTTATAATTAATTTGTTTTGATTAATTTTAATTATTTTTTTTAACCGATATATTAACCGGTTTAAACCGGTTTCCAATTTTCAAAAACCGGTTTTCGAACTAAAACCGTTATTATTATAACGTTCTCTATAAGGGTTAACCGTTAACCAGTATTTTTTTCGGTTACATGCCCTGCTTATAAATAAAGATGAAGCGAAGACGTTATAAGAGATAATGCATGGATACAAATTCGGGACATAATACTCGAGATAGTGTACTACAAAAGATAAAGAAATCAATACACATAAAAGCACTTAATAAATATTCCCTCAAATAAAAAATGTAGTGAGGAAAACAATACATGTATCAAAATTGTGACCGTTATATTATATTTTTATTTGCAGTATGTATGTATATAGATGCAAATCTATAATCTATTTAACATTTTAATATAACTAAATTAAATAAGAAATAAAAAAACTTCATTTCTGTATATTAAATTTTTACTTTTGTGGAAATTTATGCAGATACTTCATTTTTAATTTAGAAATTGGTTACATTGTGCAACAAGTGCAGAAAAATCTTAATTTCTGTAGTAGAGTAAAGAATCGGAATATAGAGATTTTTTGAAGATTCACATATTCGTGCATACATTTTATTTTAAGTAGCGTGTCAGATTCTTCGTATGATTGTCAAGTGTCTTTATTAAACAAATAATATAACGCTGTATGCGAGTGGAATCCAATAAATCTATAACATACTGTAGCGATTGCAAGGTCACGCCGCGCACATCAGACAGGTCGAGATACGTTCAACCTCCTCTCTATTGTACTGACGCATCGAAGCTGCCAGAATATTCGAGAGTTTAATTGCTCGAGTACATGATCACAAGCAGAAAAGACCGCTGGGATAGTCTGATATTATAAAGCCTAAAACATTTTATTGTTTAGTTATATCAAATAGCTTTCGTTTATATATTTCGGTTCGATTATGTTTAACAAAATGCTTGTAAAAAACGTATAGTTGGTATGTAGTATGTAGTTACGTTATTCGTGCATAATCACCTATTTTCATTCCAGTTATTCCAATTCTTGATATAGTCTTGTGGAATTTAAGTGACTTCCTGCACTTGTTGCACAATATACAATTGCACATAGAAAAAAACATTTTTTTTATAATAATAAAGTACCTATTTGTACTCGTAACTCGTATAACTATAGTAAAAATTTCAAAATATTGATGTTTTCAAAAAAAAATGATGTAGGTAATGGTTGAATTATGAAGAAAACATGTGCTGCTAGATGACAAGTGTGAAATGAGTAGTAATGAAAGTGGTTGCTTTGTGAAGCTGTTGACGTTCGCGATTCTCACCCTCGAGTGTGACGTCAGCTTGTTCTCGATTACAATATTACCCGCCCCATTGCCTGGCCTGCCCTCGCGAGCGTAAGTCATATAATGTCAGCCGAGGGTTCGATATTGACATTTTTATGTGTGATCGAGACACCACATTTCCGCTTAAGTGTTAATATATTGGTTTATTACTTTTCGGTTATGACTAGGGGATGATAAAACCAATATCAATGCGATATGCGATTATGGAAATCATTAATTTTATGCTTGGCTTTCAAAATCATATTATTATCTCAAAAATAAAACAATATTTCTAAAAAAAAATCATAGTATGGTGTGAGTTTTGATCAGGGTACTTACTTTATTATAAGGACATTAAATAATACGTTTGGTAAATGTCACTTTAGTCACAGTCTCTAAGGAGCTTATAAAATATAAATATAAAAAATATAGCTTATTTTTACATAATGATATCGTATTATCCGTTAGTCGTAGATAAGTTTATAAATTAGTCTCATATTATACTTTTTCTACAATTGCAAGCTAAGACAACAGAAAAAGAAAAATATATATAATATTATTACCCAGTGACGTGTCGTCAAGGGAGGTCTCATCTTAAAAAATGAGGAGAAGACAATTTTGCATTGTATTTTTAAATTTGAATCCTCTAGAAATTATTAATTTAATCTAGTTTTTACATTCCCACTCTTCTGTATCCTACATACTGTCGAATAAGCATTCGAACTCCCAATGTAGTGCTGACTGCAGAAATTCAGAGGCAAGAATTCTCCTGCCTCAAACTTCTTCAATGTGCTGTATTTACTTGCATGTGTTTGAAGTGAACACGCGACCGAACTTTTAAAATTTTGGCCGTTGCATTTGCAGTTCTTTTAAATGTAGGTAGTATAAATGGGTGGACCTAGACACCGGATATCTTTGGATTTTAAATTTGAGATTACTTTTAAAAAACAGCATCAGCAGGTTTTTCTGGTATACACTAGTGTATGACAGTATATTGAGACAATATGTTAATTACAACGATGGAAACCATAGTTGTCATATTTTTAAAAGAGGAGTAGAAAAATTATTTAAATAATGTCAATAAGTCAATAAAGTAAATCTAACATACCTAATAATGCTCCATTCATTGTCATAAATCTTAAGAAATTTTTAACTCAGAGACAAATTGAGTTAAAATGTACTTAATATTATAAAACTTCCGCATTATTAATGTCTTTGTGCAGTAAGTTTCTGCATTATTACTAAGATTTACAAGAAAATACTGATAATATTGTTTGGTATTATGCTCTTTAATCTTATTTACGATAAAGTAGCAAGTCAAAATGTAACGCTTAAAACATAATATTATGGAAACCCACATGTTTTGTAATAATTCAGCACAGTGAATAAAAAGCAGTAGTGTATTAATAAAATGGCAGGAACCGCAATAAAGTTGAAAGATATTACAGAATGAACAAAGAGATGAAATTGCGAATTTTTATTTGTTTGAGAAGTGGTGAAAGAAGAAGAGTTAAAGCAGTTATAATGATTATGTTATCAAAGCGAAAGAGTGTAATTACGGGAGAAAATAAAAAGGGATAAAATTAGAAACATTTAAGTCACAAAGTGTAAGCGTGTTGGTGATCTTGAAACAGCTTCGTTTACGACTGGCGACGTTAATTTGCGCAACACGCTGGCAACGTTGCGAAAAATTCGCAGCAACATCAATCTTGCTTTCCGTTTCATTTAATTTTCAGCTCGAGAAAAGTTTACTCGGGCTTTATTCCCCCTTATATAAAATGTAAAAAGGCAACAACGTGTACAACCAACAGCGATATTAAAACTGCCGGCGACGGAGTTGAGACATCCGAATGCTGAATGCGCAGCTTTTCTCTTTTTGCCCAGAGATTTTTCATTTACTTCACACACGATCTCCGGCTCAAGCTGTTTTGTACTTTCTTTTCTAAGTGCTTCAAGATGCATCATTATGAAATTTTTCATTATTAGAAACTTCTGCGCTGGGGGATTTTCTTGTTTTCTTCAAATTAAATTCGAACAAAGAGGAATAAATTTCGTGGGCTCTTTTATGCAGCTGTAAGAGGAAAAACCTGATTTATTGCCAATACTTTTTTACAAATGTCTTAATCAATTCTTTGGGGATTTGTGGAGACGTCTTTACTTCCCCTTTACAATTCTGAATAAGTTCTTTGCATTTTCTTCCTCCTCGATATTTTTTCACTGTATTTGTTCCTCATAGACGTATTGGAACTTTTTTCACCAAAATCAATAACTGGAATTTATGGGGTGCCATTCTATTCGTACATTTTACTTCCACAAAAGAAAAGAGGATGCTTCGGATTCGGACCATATTAGGGAGACCTAAATTCTCAATAACGCTGCAAAAACCCAGAAATATTTTATATTTAATCTGAATCTCTATAGAATGAGATAAATTATTACATATTAGTTAAACTAAAGTTAAACAGATTTAGTAGTTCTTGTTATACGTACTCGTTTTACCCACAAGCTTTTTCCTCTAATTTTCGCAAACCTGGGATGTTATAAAACAATTGCCGAAAAAGTTATTCAAATCACTGAATTTTATGAAAAATCAATGTGATTTAAATTTTATTTAAATCATTGATTTAAATTAAGTGATTTAAATCAATGCAACCCTGAAAAAACATTCTTTTTCCCTGAATAATGAGAAGCTCTAATCCTGGTTATCTAATTTTTACCAAAATATTAAACAATTAGTCTAAATAAAATTAAATATTATACCTTTAATGAACACAAACCCGTAGGCGTATAGCTAGTATTGATGATTTTGGGGGTGGTGTTGTGTACATAAAGAGGGACTAAAAAAGGAAAAAACTACAGAAAAATTTGGTATTGAAAAGTATTAATAAAATTTTGTTACAATACCTATAGGGTATAATTTCATTTTCTTGAAATACCTAATTGAATAAAATTTTATTATTTAGTGTTTTTATAATAATTTGTATAATTGGAAAAGTATTTAATAATTATTAATATTTAAAAAACCTTATTGAATCACTGAAACCCGTGAACTATTAAAATAGTTTCCATTTATTTGAAGAAGCGATGTTAGTCTTTATGGGGTATTAAACACGAAGCTTGTAAAATTGTCAGTACATTTGCCCTGCATCTGTTTGGTAATCCTATAAATAAATCTTCCCCCACAATCATATCACAATATATTCAGAACGATACCATCCGTCAAATAAAACAAAAACAGCAGAAAACAATTTCCCTTATCACCGTATGTCGGCGCCACTGCACATATCTCGGTTTCTCGCTGCAATTTATCGCCCTCCTCGTTCATCGTTCTTATCAGTCGGCATAATAGATATCCGCCTTACGAGCAGCACTCACGAACCTGTGACGTCAGTGGGGCGCCTCCCGCACCCCTCCCGCCGGGAAACGAGGGAGAAAAACGCGCTGCATATGACGGCCTTTGTATGTTGTAATAAGCACAGAACAAAATCGTGAATTATCACGACGACGTGCGGTTTTGTAGGGTGATGTATTTTAGGGGAGGATGTTTTGTGAGGGTTAGTTTGTAATTGAGGTATTGTTTCTCTAAAGGCTCTTTGATGGATTATTTTAACGCATTAAAAACTTTAGTTTTGCAAATCAAAATAAACGAAGGGTGTTGCTTTATTTCAGCCACTGTGTAATCAGTTGATAATCTAAACATTTTATAAAGTGCTTATTTATGATATATAAAAGCAGACTTCATATTTTATCTTGTGAGCGGTAGCTAACCTAGAAAGCGCGACTACTCGAAATGAGGTGAAATATCTGGGGTTCGAATCCCAGACTCGCCAATCTTTCACTAAATAAAAATATCGTTGTGTCCGAGGCAGAAACTGTAGCTGACAACTTACTTTATTAAAATTAAAGTGACCAGACGTCCTCCTTCGGAATGGACAATCCTCCTATTGGAAGTTCTGTCCTACACAATTTTGGATTGTCCTTGTCCTTTTTAATTAAATGTTTCTTCAATTTTTGTTCTTACGACTTATATGATCGTCAACACCATCAATGATCTACACGTAGAATTCATTATCCTCTCTTACCTTAATTGTGACAAATGAATTAAACATTTAAATATAACAGAGGAAATTCTTATAACAATTCTGCTAACTTCGATGAATGCAGTAAAAACAACATGTATGTCTCAAACATTTTGACAATTGCGTACAAAGTCAGATATGTTTTTTTGATATTTAATTGGACTGAAGTGTGCTGCCGCCGGTGGCAACTTTTAGTACTGTTCGCTGATCTTATACCGTGAGGAAACAGGATTTTGATATTTTGAGTTGTCGAGCGGAGCAAAAAGGCATAAAAATACAAAACAGATATTTTAAATCTCAATGTGTGTGAGCAAAATTTCGACATTAATTATTTAATTATTATTCACGCGTAAAATTTCCTATTTTTATTAAGTATTTTAATTGCTGTTCGTCTTGAGGAAATGTTTTCGTTCTATTTATCCATTTTATTACAAATTGTTCAGTCAGATAGCTTTCATCATTATTTATTTTCCCAGAGAAACTGCTTTTTTTATTAAACTATTCATTACTCCCATATTCTTATTGTAGTATTTCATCTACTTGATAATTGATCTAATTATTTGATCTGCAATTTACTCAAATACATTCAATTACTGATCTATTTTAGACCCCAAATAGTTATTCTATAATTTTTCTATCTTCTTTTTTTTATTTGCTGTTCAATTTGTTCTTGTTATTCTCATAATTCTGGTAAATGCTCTATATTTCGTCCAATAATGCTTGATTTTTATTTTATTTCTATTATATTCTAATTTATTTGACACGCAATTTGCTCTAATCTTTTTTTACTGATTTATTAAATTTCTTTTTTGTTTTAGTATTTTACCTAGTTCTAACTATAAGTATCAAAATATTTTACTGCGGTTTTATATATGGAGTAACAAATTTATTGTAATTGGATTTTAAATTTGAAGTATTTAATCCTATTTCGTTTTTTTTTTTAATTTATGATATTTATTTTAACCTGAAAACTTATGGTATCAACTAGTTTACTCAGTGTTAAGTGCAAATGAAAAGAAATTAACTTCCTCGACATGAAAATGCTTCCGTTCAACGTCATAAAATTTATCGATTCTGCTTAAGTTGCACGCTTGTTAGTGAAAAATCGACAGCTTTCAAGTTAATGTTTAGTATGCTGAATATAGGCGCTGTAAATTCTGTTATGGTTAGTAATAAATATGTTGACGGGTGGAATTCATTTCGCGCAGAGAGCTGTAGCTGTCGTAAACGATGCTTTATTGAATTTGATTCTAGGTTATGTTTAAATTCTGGAGCAATGTTCAGGGTAATTATCCTTCGAATGGAGTTGTTCATTTAATGTCTTTATTGCGGATGGCAGGACCGGTCCCAAACAAATTTCGCAATTCTCCTGCATAAAGTCCCTTCTTTAAATTATAAATAGAAATTATTTCCGATTGTAATTAAGGAATTATTACATTTGAAAAGAAAATAAAAACATAGTTTTTTGGGCAAGTTTTTCTACCTCTGGTTAAAGTGTCGGTTAATTTAACCGTCGATTAAAAGAAAAATGTCGCATCGAAATAATAAATAATGTGTATTTTTGACAACTTGCATTTAACAACATCACAGTGACATTTTTATATTTTTAAATTTAATTCTTTATTTATAAATTATGAATATTTTATAATAACAAGGGGGATGAATTAAATGATAAATTACGATGTCACAACCAAATAGTGCAAGAAGACGCGAAGGGACGAACAAATACAATTAACTTACAATTAGAGATATACTTCTTTGTACATTATTATAATAAAATATTTAACTAAATTAAATATGATACGAGAGATAATAAGTTTTTATGTATATGTAGGTACAAAAGTGATGCTGAAACTAATTAAAATGCATTCAGGAATGACCAAAATTGATATATTTTTTTTGAATTCTGAGAACCGAAATTTTTCGCGGTTACAATACTTTCATTACTTCGTACAAGGAAGAAAAAGGTTAGATTTTAATTCAAACTATAATGTTTAGCTGTCAGGTTAAACATCGTACGGACAACCCATATGTTCTGATATTAAATGACAGAAGATAATTTTAATCTTTATTATCAAAAACTAACACGTGTTGATTCTGTGTGCAAGTTCAAGTAGCATAAAGTTAATATTCCTTATTGTTACACTAATAAACCCTTAAATTAATTTTGAATGTATTTTCTTAAAAAAAGTTCATTGAGGTTTCAAATTCTTAAGACGGAGTCAGGCGTATGGTTTCTGTTTCCTGAGTCGACGAAACTGCAGTTGATAGAGAGAAATGGTAGTTTCATCTGAAAGCATCCCCTACATTTTGGACAATTTAATAACAGAGGGGCGTTCCACCCCAGAGAACTCTTAGCAGTAAGACTCGGATGACAAGAGTTTTAATATAAAATTATGACCCTTTCTCACAGGGGACAAATGTAAAAATAATTACAACCCTCAATTTACTCGAGAGTGCAACTTTTTAAACTAATTTACTCGGCGCAGGATGAGTAATAGGGGTAGTTTTTTCGCTGTCTCTCGCGCGAGGGTAGAACAAAGACAAATTTGCGATTCATCCCCATCCATTTGGACGATGACATTGTTTTTCATGTTTATCTTCAAACATTTAACATGGAATTACAAATAAAGAAATTTCCACATTACAACGTTACTACCTCACATAACGAAATATGTACATTGCTAGTATAACAAACTATTCGTACAATATTAACACACAAAAATTTCTAAAATTACGTTTTATGTTCGCTCATCCATAAAGAATAATTTTGTAAAATGTTAATATTAGTATAGGCTATAAACATATGACGTAAAACCATGCATTCCTTTACAAATAAATTTAAATGCTTAGATGAAATTTTCAATATCACAAAATATTTCTGTTTAATTTCGCATATTAATGTATATTAATAATAATATACAATGATATAATTGAAACAATTCAAATCTTCATATATTTTACTTGTTATACCTATGATTCAATTAAGAAAATGCTATTGGCATTACAACGCAAAAGTTACATACCTACATATATTAAATTCATATATGTTTTTGTTAAGCATGGATTACTGGAAAATTTAAATGTGATGATAAATATCCTCATTTCATTAAGGAGAACTCCAAGTGTTCCATGTGATGTAGACTGTCACCTAACAGTCTACAAGGATCCTACAACTTATAGTGGGGTTCGTACCACTCGGTGGTATTTTTATTTAGTTAATAGTTGAGACGCTGATATTTGATCAAGTGAGCTATCGCCACCCGTTTTACTTTAAAGTATACAGCTATACTATTTTTAACAAAAAATGATCTCAATATTTTCTAATAAATACACAATGTAAAAACTTTTTTCAAATCTTTATTTACAACTAGTTAGGAAAAAACCCAACAAGCAAATGTGATAATTTAAAATAACGTACGAGAAATAACTTCCATTGAAGTTCTTTCAGTTTTATATTGTTATGTTTACTATATAATTTAGATACCATATCTAGAGATTTAGTTCTTTTCAATCTTGTTATATCTGAGGAGTTATCTTATAAATTTAGTGCTAAATATTTTAATTTTTAAATCCGAATGTATTAATTCATTTGTAAAAATTGTATTTTATTAGTGTAAATTGTACCAGAATGTCCTGGGTAAATTTCCTCTTTGTAATAGAGCTACAAGTATTTATTTATTGTTTACACTTTTTATATGCAATCAAGTATTAGTGTAATAAAATTGCTATTAAATTTAAATATTTCTTATAACAGACTTATTTTTTATCATATATTTAAGGATGTAATAAAGACATCCATTTTATCATTTAAAAATGAAAATATGGGTGTACATATTGTCGATTCGTCCATCTATAGTAGTTTCTGTTTTCTTAGGTTTTAAATAAGGCTTTCTATGACTACACTTTTTACATATTTCTGGTTTGATTAGTCAGTTAAAAATTTAAGAATTATATTGCTTCCGGATATGTAATTTAAATAAATTTCATAAGTTACTCAATTCATATCTTTACAAAATTTGATAAATGTATATGTAGTAACTCAATATAGGAGATACATATTACATATACTTTTGAAAAAATGCTTATTTTCCAGTTAAAATTTGTGTTGTGAGGGTGCGAGTTGTTCGGGGCTTCTCTGCGTGAAAGAAGAGCCGGCAGTGTCGCTGTTCTGGAACATTTTTCGCAAGTTTTGAATTTATTACCGCGGGGTCGATTTACGACAAACCTTATGATATTTTATGGTCCGGGGGATGGCTTACGCTGTGAAATATTTCACTCCGGCCGCGAGTCCTGCATTTATATATCCTCCGCCTTCCAGCCTCCTGTCCTATAACTTTATGTACTAACACGACAAGACTACAGCCCGGGAATAAATATTACAACCCACTACCGACGTTTTATACTTTCTCCTTCGCACGCCAAGGGGTGCAAAAACGGCCGCCACTATCGCTTTTTAATAGCCTACAAATTTTATAGCTGCTACTCTCCCCGAAACTTTAACTAGCTTTTGAGTAGGATTTTTTTTAGTTTAAAATATACGAACCTGTTGGAGTTCACACTGTTAAATAATATAAGAATATCTACTATCCATTTCAGAATTATAGTCAGTTGACTTTGAAACAGCACCATTCTGGTAAGAATTAACTAATTTAAATAAAATTTTACTATGATGTAGCTCAAACATATCTACGTAACATATTAAAATTTCAAGTATGGTTTCGGACAAAACTTTATTATTATAAAAACAAATATAATTTTTGACCTCACTTTTTCGCTGCTTTTCCGTAACACCAAATTTTAACTATTTATAGCTTTGTAAATAAATGAGATAAACATTTAAAAATTTTATATGTTATACTTCTATCTTTATGTTACTTAAAAATGTGCTTATAATGACTTTATTGTTTATACATAAATAGTTATTTAAATAAATAAGAGACAGCGCTATTAGGCGAATTAAAAGCAATTTTTGCTTGGAATTTTACAATACAGCGTAGAACAATGTTTACAATACAATAATATACTTTTTTGTATACTAAAGTATCATAATTTTACTAAAACATATTTTTAAAAATCTTCATTTTTGAACGGATTTTGTTCCTATCAGGATTCGAAAGAGGCGGCGCACATACTACGCATGCACGCCTGTACGCGATTTGTATTTCTTTTCTTCATCACATGCAATTTCATGCACAGAGTAAGAGTACTATAATTTTTTGTTGTTGTTAGTTTATATATTAATCTTGTACAGTTAAAAAGAGTATCAGTGAGATCAGAGATAAAATTAAATTAAAACAATTAATTAATTATAAGTATGCCGCGTGGTAAAGAACTACATTCATCTACGAAAAAAATAGTTTTATCTACGTTAAACTATTTTCAAGAAGAGAAAGAAAGTGGTTGTTCACATGATATTTCCCAGGTATTTAAACGTACAAGCGAATGTTTGGGTATATCAGAAAGAACTGTGTACAGAATTAAAAACGAAATACGAGATGCTGAATGTGTAACTTCACCCATGAAAAGATCTGGCAGACATGCCGTCAACTGTGATGAATATTTGCAGGGTCTAATTAGGAGGTGTGTACTTAATTTTTATGTTGAAAAATCATTTCCAACAGTGAAACAGGTGCTCGCAAAATTAAATGAAGCAATTCCTGACTTCTCACAATTTTCGGAGACCACATTATGGCGTTTAATGAAAAAACTCCACTTTAAATATAAAAAAATTAACAAAAAACCAGTATTAATGGAAAGTATGACAATAGCTGGGCAAAGGTCAGAGTATCTTAGAAATATTAAAAGATATAGACAATCTGATTGGAATATTTATTACACAGACGAAACATGGTGTGGGGCAAACCACTCAAAAAAATTTGGATGGTTGCAACATGTTCTTCCTGGAGAACAAAATTACGATTTTGATTATTATCGTGCTGGTCTCCAGGTAATAGATGGATTCCAGGGGGGTATTAAAACGCCATCAGGATCTGGAAAGAGAGTAATTATTCTGCATATCGGCAATGAGAACGGTTTTGTAGAAGGTTCGTTAAAATGTTTCGTTGGCAATAAATCATCTAACGACTATCATGATGAAATGAACGCTAAACATTATGAAGAGTGGTTTAGAGATCTTTTGTCAAAATTGTCAAATAAGTCTGTAATTGTATTGGATCAAGCTCCATACCACACAATGTTAGATCCCGATACAAGAAATCCCACCGCAGCTTGGCTGAAAAAATCTATTATTGAATGGATGCAGAAAAGAAATATACCGTTACCGGAAGGTGAAACTGATTTCAATCATTTAACAAAACCTTATTTATTAAATCTTTGCAAACCATATCATTTTAATAAAAAGTATTTGTTAGAAAAGATTGCTAAAGAAATAAGGGGTGATCAAGTTAAATTATTATGGATGCCTGTAGCCCATTGCGAGCTAAATCCAATAGAATTAGTTTGGGCATATGTTAAAAATAATGTGGCAAAGAAAAATAGAACATTTAGAATAAATGATGTGAAAAATTTATGCCAAGAAACAATGGAAACAATTCCAGATAATTTATGGAGAAACTGTGTTGCACACGTTCATAAAGTTGAAGACAAGTATAGAGAAAAAGAACCTTTCATTGACAAAGCAATTGAGCCATTTATAATTAATTTAAATGATGATACTAGCTCGGAGAGCGATAGTGATTATTCGGGAACATCTGAATCAGAATAATAGTTTTCGTTATATTTCTATTATTATATTTTACTATGTACCTTATATTGTTATATACCATTTACACTTACTTCTGTAATAAATAATTTATTCATTTAGTCTCTAATTCTTTAATTACAAAACCAATAAATTTCGTTAAATACTTTATTACGCACCAGATATAAAATTACCCCTGATAAATAAATTTATAGCTACTATTAATATGAAACACGTTTATAAAGTAGAATCTTGGAATAGGTAAATAATATTATATTATAATATTTAAAGGTAGAATAGATAGAATGCCGCCTCTCACAAACAGTGAGTTGAACATACCTCTGCCACTTCCCCTCCCTGCCCCGACTGCATAAGATTGCGCGCGAGTTTTCCATTGCGCTTTTTCATAATAAACGCTATTAAAAATTTAAAAAAACCAGTTTCGAGCAAAAATTAAAACATAATTTTATTTAAAAATGTGTAACAAATCCACATAATATTGGACCAACTCAAAAAAATAAAGAAAACCCGAGATATTGTTACTTCATATTATTAATGATTATAAAAAATGTATGTAATATGAAACAGATTTATTCAGGTAGAAATCTTTAGAAAGGTTAGAAGTATGATATATTTACATTTCAAGTGTCTGGTTGTGTTAATATAGATATTATACTTAATTGAAGTTGATAGATTCCTATAATGCTTGAAAAATGGGGCTCAATTTTCAATAATTTTTCATTATTTTTTACAAATGCTGACGTAAAAAATTGAAACTGCGTATAATGTTAGAAATATGTTTCGCCTTTTATTATAAGTTTACCGCAATTTTTTTTCGTTTTTCTAAAGAAAGTTATTTGAGTTCAAACTCAACTGACTATAATTCTGAAATGGATAGTAGTCACATATTTAAAACCTATGCGAAATTAAAGTTGAACTATTGAAAGACTACCTAATTTACATCACTATTAGTACCTATAGTCGCTTCATACAAGCAAAAATGTTACTGCCTTTATAAATGTACCTATATGTCAAAACGTTCTATTTTCTGTACAGCGTATTGCCTAGTAAAAACTAGATATACAGAGTACATGAAACCTTACTGAAACTAATGACGTTTGGCATAACGCAACATCGTTGCTTATTCAAGGTTCCTACATTCCTAGTTTCTATCATTTTAATAATTTGCCTCTAAGTATATTTTACTGATTTCCGGAGTAGAAATATATTGTAGTTATCCAAATAAGTTTTAAAGTTGTTAGCGCTTTTTTATCAGAATTACATAATTGGCTGTCGATATTTTATAATGTATTCATCACTCGCCCCTATCGCACAGCTCAACTCTTATTTCACGAATATATTAGTACATTCACGTCCATTCATATTTGAAAACATTTGAATTTGAGTCTATCCCATATACAAATTTATGCAAATCTTTGTTAATACAGGTACTTTTAAAACATCATTTGAATTTGGATATGAAAGCTTTTGGTTTTAACCATTTTAATATCCTGAACACAAATTCACGCGTGATCATCAAATGCAATTGTTTCTAAATTCATTTATTAAATAATATTTCCATTTACTATACCAAAATTATATAATAATTCAATAAATTACTGATGGGTTTTCCTCTATAGCTTCAAAATATTTTTTAGTTTAAAAATTTTCGCGAAAATCTTTGAACTGATACTTACTAATATATACTATCCGTTGACCAAATATAGTGACTTATAAAATAAATCAATTATTTGTAAGTTTATTATTCTAGCCTTATATCCGAAATATATTTATTTTTGTCAATTGTAACAAAAGATAAACATGTCCAATAAAATCATGTATTTCGTGGAAACAAATACAAATTAGAAATATTAGAGACTTTATTTTTATATAAAGATGTGTAGGCATATTTACCTAAAATTAGTAAACTGAAAATAAAACGTTTTAGATATAAATTAGAATACGCGAGTCAGCATCATTTAACTTTAAGAAAGTGCATAATTTCCAATGCACGCAAGGGACAGAAAAGCGGCGATTCGATTTCTTAAGTTTCTATAATCTATAGAATATATCTATAAATATATATATACCGCTGGAAAGGACAGAGAGATGGTCCAAACATCACAGTGCAGACATATATATGTTTGCACCGTTGTCAAGTTTGTGTGCTTTGAGTATGCGCCGATTATCTGTGATTCTATTGGTCAAGAATTGCTTCTTCGAATTTTGAATATGAATATATCTATGAACTGAATTTTTGTTGTTTCGTTTTTCAGTATTACGGATGTATTTTTAAATAAGTATTATTTGCAAATTTCTAACTCTTTCTGTCCCTTTGTATGTATTGAAATTTTGATACGTTAATAATGTACTACAGTTATATTAATATTTCGCAGTTGTTCAAATTCAGATTTTCAAATGTTTTTGTATTTTTATTCTTAATTTTAGGAAGTGTTCAATTTTTAATTATATTGCTGTAATCCTGTAATAAAGGTTAATATAATCTTTTTTGAAAAAAACATAACGTTAATCTTACCTGCCATAGTAAATTAAGAAATGTAATTTTCTAACTTTGTGGTACTCATTTTTCTCATTCTCATTTAACACTGTTAAATAATTCAAAATAATATACATATTCATATTTCAATACATTTCAAATATTTTAAACAGGCACGGTTACTTTGCGCACGCGCTTTAGTGTGACTACATACTGAGTGACAAGGACAGAGATTGTTATGTTGGTGACACTTTCCTCTCACGGGAGAGATAGCACTCCAGCGGTATATATATTTATAGGTATATTAATCTATAGTATTCTATCTCTCTCTGCGCAATGTGACTATGATGGTTGCTTGCCTGTACGAATGAGCTGCGCTAACCGTGCACAAGCGATGAATGCACGTACCATACACGCTCATTCATCGTAATCAATGCGTTATTATTTCTACCGCAATAAAATAATATTTTTTTTAACAAAATTAATTAAAAATAAATAAGAGTAAGTAATATAATTCTTATTTTATTTTGCAATTTTTTTAGGGTGTGCACTGCCCACCTTGCACATATGGACTGCACGCCACTGACTAAAATGTACAATAATTCATGATATATTATGCATTTTATTTTACATCGGTCGAGGTTGATTAAATTTTAATAAATTGTCTGCATACGCAGTATCATTTTATTATCATTTGGTTAAGTTACTACTTCGAGTTAATAATGTTGGTAAAATATGCAGGTCTTCATCCTTACAGCATAATAACTCCGGTTATTAATAGCGATTAAATATATGATTTACATGATCCACGTGTCACTTTACACCGCCGTAAAGCAGCTCCCGCGTTAAAATTCACCAACTGATAGGCTCTGAGTTCCGTCGTAAACGTTTGATGGTTATTAGATTCCGATGTGCGCGATTGGCGTAATGAAGTGGCTGTATAGTGTGTTTTATTGTCTCGCCTCTCGCCAGTGGCGGCGCAAGTGGGCGCTTCCGGTCGTTATGACCTTCCGGTTCCTCTCGCCATGGTTATGATTTGGATAATTGCGAACACTAGTGGCTGCCTGCCGCTGGGACTGCAACTGATGTTCAACTTATCGGGACACTAATCAGCAAATTATACGGGGCTACATGCTACTTTGCCACTCAAACTTACCCGCAGCTTAAACACCTACCATTATTATTTAAAACTAATCGCACCATCTACAGACTTAATGTTTGCTTTCCAAGAAATTGCACATTTATATCAAATTTAAACATATCATTATTTTATACTCGAACAATATACCGGATATGTTACGAAAAAACATAAGATTTTTTTAATTTCACTTTCATTTACTTCGAGAAAAATATAAAATATAACTTATCCATAAGCCTAAGCAGCGAGAGTATATTTTAAGCAATCTAAACTCTGCTTTTGTGATCTACTCTAACTTGGTTTACATGTCGAGTAATCGAAACTGTGTTTTAGTTGTTTTTTTTAGACCTATGGCATGGTTTATACATGTTACGTTTTCTAAACTGTATTACCTACTTGTGATTTATTAGAAATGAAAACTTAGTTTTCGAAAAAAAATGTGTGCTTTTAAAGATATATTTAAGATTAGGGATAAGTTCATATTTTTTATTTTATACTATCAAAAACCTTTGTTTCCATTACATTATTTACTACGAGAGCAACTTTTAGCAATTCACTTGTATTTAAATTTATTTGGTTAAGCCTCTGTAATGGCTTGCAGCTAATATTGCATATGCAGAATAATGAGTAACGAAAATAACAATTTGATAAAAATTATAGTCTATTTGCAAGACCGAATTAAGACCATAGACAAAATGTAAATCAGGTCCCATTTATATAATATATTTTTTCGACAACATAGGCCATTAACCACAGGTTGATCAAGAGATTATGAAGTAACCAAATAGTATATCTTTTCTCATATTTAATAGTGAAGGTTTTTAATTTTATTCTTTGAATTTGTTTTTTTAACCAAAAATATACTAAATGTCAATTTAGTTTCGGCGCGTTGTTTCAAATGACACGACTAAACAAAAACACTTTTTCTCCCTACCTACCTCCATTTTGGAGTTGGAACTACTATCGTTTATTAGTATATAGATTTATAGCGTTTTTCAATATTTTTAAAAATTTTCGAAAACATTATTAAAAAAAATAAATTAATTGTGATATTGTAATTCGGTATTTTCCTACATATTACTTTAGAAATATAAAGTTAATAAGTCATTCATTCGAATTCTATTTTGTGGTATCGCGTGCGAATTTCAGAATTAGTGTGACACATAAATTTGACATTATAATAATAAATGCGAGTATAATACAATTTTTAAAAAGTTTATTGAATCCGGGCCCTATACCAAATTACGAGCCCTAAAAATTTGTCTATAGGTTAATCCGACCCTGTCTATATGAATTTGAAAAAAAAAAAATTCTTCAGAGAGTCCATATGCAGGCCATACAGAGGGTAGAAATAGAAATTGCTTGAAGAAGAAATAAAAAAATTTAACAATGACTGACTTCTAAAAAATTCTTCCTTTCATTTATATTTGAAATATAAATGATGCTGACATTTGAAATAAATTATTTTCAATTTGAGGTTAAAAAGGTGTAAATGTAATTGAAAAGTAAGCACCTACGGTTCAGAACCGTTGAATAAAACCCATTGAAGAAAATAAAAGAGTTAGGAGTAGAATGCGATGCGTGAGCCAGGGAGATGTCTTTTTAAGATATTCCAGTGCACTTCCGGTATCGATTGGCCGCGCTGCATTTGTTTGGCGTGCTGCACATCCGCTGATTCACACGACGTAAGAAGCGGAAATCTACCGCAACGACGCGATCCATTAAACGAAGCGGGAGAGGATTAAGTGCCTCGCCCGCCTTCTTGCAGCCTCCGTGCAGGAACGTGAGTTTTTGATAAAACCCCGCCGTTACGGAGAAATGTTCTCCAGGTACTCTTCTTTTTATTGCCGAGCGTTTGATGCACTAGTTGGCGGTTTTAATGGCCGTGAATTTACAAGAATTAAAACTTGTTTTAATGGAACACTCCAACTCATTTCTTACTACTAAATTCATGCACTTGTTTTGTATCTAATAAAAATACGACTAACCTCTCCTTTTTATACCTTTCTTACATCTTATTTTTTTCTGAAAAAAACGTTATCGTTTAATGCGAGCACTATTTTTACCAAAACTATTCAATAGAAAATAAAATGCGTTTCCTAACTCTTTGGCATCAGTGAAATATTCCTATTTATAATACCATATATAAGTAATTATTTTTTGCTGACTTTTTTTTTTTTAGATTATTACGAGAGCTAGCTTGCTTATCAATTTACTGAGTAGCATTAACAAAAAAAAACGTATTGTTTTCGGATGACTATTTCCAAAATAAAAATAAAAGATATATATACAATACGTCAATAAATTTTCGCTTAACAAAACTCACTTGTAAAATATAGCATATTGTTGGCTTAAAGGACGCGAAATTTTCTTTGTGACAGTGTACTAGTACAAATAATAAGAACATTACATCACTTGTAAAATTTCTGTCTTACTTAAAGTAATTGGAAGACAATAATTGGCTTTAGAGAATCAAAATTCATAGCTTGTTTTTTAATTATTTTATATTTGTTAATATAATAGTTCCTATGTAATTAATAATTCTGTGGTATTGACATTTGTACTAATTTAATTATTTAGAGTTGTAATTCCTTGTGTCAATATAAAAAATATATTACCTTTTTATTTAATTAAATTTCGTAGAATTATTCATAAATATAAAAATAGTATGAGAACATTTCACAACAAAAAAATTACACGGAAAAAGGATTGTAAAACCCCCTTTGATGAATGTTGTTGTTTACCGTTCCTTATGTAGGTAAATTGGAAAAAACGATACAAACAAAACGGCAAAATGAGCAGGGCTGAAGTGAAACGATTGACTGAACGAACAGCGCATTTGTGAGGTAATTTAAACGCAGATTCAAATTGGCTAACAAGTATAACGTGGGGAGGATAGCGCAATCAAAACAAACGAAAAACGCATGCAAAAATAAACATGACAAACAGTACTCACATGTCTTTCTTCCGTGGAGTTGAGGGCTGCTGTATCCATGGCAACGGCAACGGGCAACAAACAAAATCATGTCGACAGGCGGCGGCGAACAGCCAATCAGCACATGAAACAAACGAGACGAAAAACAAATAAAACGTGAACGTGTCACGACTCTCATTCCCTTATTAAGCAGGCTGGGGCTGCCTGCATTAACCCCAGCGCGAAATTTCTGCATTACGCGCAAATTTCTACCCAGACAACATGCTTTTCTACTATTCTCTCTTTCTACTTCATTTTCCTCTTCGCACCCCTCTACCTCATCATATTTTCAGAACAAATATTATGCTGCCAAAGTAGACTAATTAATTTTTTTGAATAATCTTATTACCTTAGAGTACTTTCAAAAGCAAAGTTAATATAATTAAAATAATATCCAAGTAAATTATAATTCCACCTTTCGTATTTTCGCTAAAATAATATTCAAGCTGCATATTTTTTATTGCAAAAAAATTGTCGAAGCTGAATTAATTGTACATTGATATTTTAATAAATACCTAATATTTGATATTTTATTAAAATAAAATTAACAACATCACACAATATTTTTTTTGATGAATACAATTTATTGAATATGTTATGCTACTACGATACATATTTGTTGAAATAATAGTATAAATTATAAACCGAAATTGAGAAGACTATCATTATTGACCTAATGCCAAGTTGTGCCATAGGTGCGAAAGGTTAATAATAGTGGGTGTCTAGGCTGGTAGTGAAAAATAAGGTATTATATTTATCAATGTAAAATAGTTAAATAGGTAAATTACACAACAGTTATACCTTTTTTAACTCTACGATGCATTTTATATTTCTTTTTTATTGTGATCTTTGAATTGAACATAATAAAAATTATTATTGAAAGTTAATACCGATAAAAAAAAACAACTGATATCAAACAAATGTATACAAAATGTATTTCACCTAAAATCTTCAATTAAATAATTTTCTTATGTAATACCACTAGTGACTATAATTTTACCGAAAATTTTTGTCATGACTCATGACCACGACTACTTTTTGTGTCGAAAATTAAAAACAGGAGTGCGCTAGGCAAATATTACAAGTATTTTTTTTAATCCTATAAAATATAGAACAAACCACAGATGTTATAAATCATACCAGGTCTTAAATGTCTTAAAACCTACATATCGTGGCCGTGAGTAGTTTTTAATGTGAAAAATGGGGATTTACCACATCCATAGTTACGACTTGATATTTGATTGGCAGCAATGTATTTGCTTGTTTTATTTAAAATGAATGAATTTGACAGAAGTATTACATTTTAATATTGTAAGAAATAACAAAATAAAGATCTAATAAACTAACCAAGAAAGCAATAAGTATAATAACGGACAATTAAACAATAATTTTTCAAAAATCCATCCATTGATTGCTAAACAAAGCCTCAATCTGCTATAAAATTTTTGAATTATATACGATGATATAATTCATCTAAATTTTAAAGATTTGCGTATTTTAACGGTCGAAGAATCTATACTTTGATAGCTCTTTTTAAGGTTTTATGTTAAAAATACTCATCTTATCCTTTTTCTGGCGTGTAATTACAAACTTTTTAAATGGACTATACGACAGTATTACTATATTTCATTGTATATAGGTACATCTTTGATGTACTATATACTTATATGTACATAAAATTTCTAACCCCCTTTTTTTACATCTTTTGTACTTGTACACAGTTCCAATACAATTATAATTTAAATTCTATATACATCTGCATTGAGTCAAGATGTGTTGATAAATTTTTAATTACACTCCCCACTAGTGAGGTATTCCATTTAGCACATTTTAATTATCCTGAGGCAACAGTCACTTCATAAAAAGATAACAACCTTCTCATTCACATATTCCACCCTCATACAGAGTTGCAGCGGAAGGGAGACAGAAGAGGAGCGCAAGAGACAGGAAGTGGTTGGGGGCCGTGTGCGGCGAACCGGAAGCTCTAGGGGGCGCTAGGGATGACGATGGATCTTGAGATGCTTGCCGTTGGCATGACAACCACGACAGCGAGGATCTCTTAGCGCGTGCTTGACTTCACAACTACTCCGTGTAGCAAGGGATGTTCACTATTAACTTTATATAGGGGGACAGATTTTTATACAGGGGCAGGTTGTTATAAAAAGATAATGAAGTCGCGCTGGAAATTATTAAAATGTACTTTTTTGACGGGCGTTATTAAAAACTGGAAGTTTAATAAACTATTTTTATATTTTTTTCGCAATGACATTATTTTTTGTTCATTTTAAAAATCCATTTTTATTGACATGCTCAGTGAACCGTGTTAGTACAAAACTCCACTAGATTGTTTAATCCGTTGAAAATTAATTGCTATTCATTTATTATTATAACCACGATAGCCAAATCCAAATCACAAACAAAAATAGTAAATTCAATTAAAAATGCCTTAATACGAGCATCTTAAGAGTTTATATATCAGAACCAAACAAGGTATAATTTTTTTCAACGACTGCAAATTAATACAGCAGAAAAAATATAAAAAGTTATATCTCAGTTGCTGTCACATATTTTTATTTAAATATGACTCTTCGAAGAGTGCTATGGAAGAAAACAAGTAAATGATACATACATAATTTTGCATTTTTCTCAAAAATTTTGTTATATAAGGGTATTATACATGAATATTTTTGAATTCAGAAAAAAATACTGAATCGAATAAGCAAATACTAAAAGTAGATTCGCATTTAAAATAAGAAAGTTGTACCACGTATTTTGAGAACCACTAGTCGAAAAAAAAATTGTTTCGCTCATTATAGTAGTCTTATAAAATAAAAATTGTGTGCTAATTTTACCGACCTCGTAGCTCTTATAGTTTCCAAGATAGCAATAGTTTACCACTTAAAATGAACACCCTCTACAGTCTTGTTCTTCCATAAAAAAGACAGTTGAACGTGGTGGGGGAATTTGGTTCAGGGCGTTATAGTTCTTGAGCCGGCCCTTATTTTACGTTATTAACAAGTTAAAATATTTATTATTGCTGATAGGAAGTTATGATTGGTGAGTCATTCACCTCCTTGAAGCAGGAAAACTGTTTGCATATATTGTACAATAGTTTATTTGTACTAATGTCAAAAATTTGTAGGACAGTACCAAAACACATTTTCCAATAATGAACACAATGCAACTAACTTTTAAAATTTTTAGTTAGTTTTAGATTAGTAGCTTGTAAAAGGTATAGTTTTTAATAAAATAAATAACGGTTTGTAAATCGGTAATAAGATAAATGTGTATTATAGGACAACATATACAACCATTACAACCTTTGATTAAAACTTAATGCTTAAGTACTAAGAAGCAATGTTTAAGAACAAATATTTGTTTAATCTAGAAATGTAGTGCCATATATAACGACGATGAATCTTGGTTCTCATATTGGTTTAACAGCAAATGATAAATCAAAATAAAGTCAATGTATGTGTAAAAGTAATGAACCAGCTTTAGAATGTTATAAAGCTGTGGAAAAGTACCAAATTATTCCCTGATTTTAATATAAAACTGTGCGGAAATCTCGCCAGCCCCTCCGCGCGTCATTCAAATACAAATCTTAGGATATTGGCTGAGGGAGCATAAAAATAATTTATTTGTCGTCTGTGCGGATGAGAGTCGGCCGCATTATATGCAGATTTACACGGGCGCCGCGACGCGGCTTTGTTCGCTGCAGGACAGAAAGGGTGGCAGATCCATTCACGTTTCACTTCACGGCTTGAATGGCTCGGATGTCGAGAGTTCTCGGAAGGTTTTACCTACGTGATTCCGCTGGCTTGTTCACAATTGGACCACGTTTTTTACCGCACACTCATATATATGTTAATGCTAAAGAACTCTCAAATGACTTGAAAAATTTTGTTTGGTCATAAAAGTTTTTCTAGTTTAAAGATAGGAACTACCGTAAGAGTTTAGTACGAGCTTTTACCTATTTTTCACCAGTAGTTTAATAAATAAATAGTAATAGATATAGTTTGGTTCACATCTTTCATTTTTAAATCTCTGAATATTTGCTAGCAATACAACAAAACCACAAATGAAAAAATTTTAGATAAAAAAATACATAGGCACGTGTATTTATTTAAAATTCAAATATTTTTATGAAATTATTTTTAAAATTTAATTATTACGAATATTTCAACGATGAAAAGTTGCAATAAAATAATAATACTCCGATGTCAAAATATTATTACCTATAAACCTGTGTTTGTGTGGGAACGCCAATTTCCCGAATGAGTATTTTGAAGCACGAGCTTGCAAGCGCTGTAAACGAATCATTAAAAAAAGGTCCCGCAAGAGGTTTGTACAATATTTTTTTATATACGAAAAACATGAAATCAATAATTAATTTTTATAAGGTAAGTTTCAATACTACCAAGTGCTGTTAATATCTGTCTATATGACGACTGTTGTTGCTAACATTGTATGCCAAATGCACTAAATACATTATCCCAAATTAAATTTCATTCAATATCCTTCTACTTTATTTTATTATTATTAGGGAAAAGAATGTTTGAGACATTATACTTTTTTTATATATTTCAAAATTTTCCGCACACTAATCTTGGGTGATGTGGAAAGTTGACATACCTGACGTTGCTTAGGTAACGCAAAGCAACAAATTCTATTGTAAGAGAGTAAGAGAATTGTTTTCATATGACCGTACAACTACTAAGATCATATGTAGTCGAATGAAGGTGATACGATGGAATAAAGACATATATAATTATACATCCATGTCTCGGAGTTTCGACCCCGTAACACTTGATTTGCGAAGTCTGAGTAATTACCTGTAACTCAAAATATCGGAAACTATATACATTTTATTATGTGTATTATTAAAATGAAACAAAAAGGTATTCCTTTATTCCCGTTAAAATAAAATTCAATAAATATATTATTAGTTGAACGCCATTGTAAACAAATAATTTATTTTTGTAATGCTAATTTAATAAATACTATGAAGTTAAAAATCCGCATTACACAGAGTTACAGATTATATTATTTCCGTGTCGCATTTTTATCCTGATTACAATCAGATGTGACAACATATTGACAGATAAAATATTATATCATCTAAATCCCTGATATGTTTATTTACACAAAAATGGAGCTTTTAATTTGGATATATTATCCCATGATAAAATACAACATATTTTTTCCGGGTTATATATTTGTAAAAATTGCATCAGACTATCAGCATAAAACAAGTTCATAAATTGTAATTATGCAAAAAAGCGTTGAATTTCCAACTTGTAAATTTGAATAATTTAATGAGCAAAATAAAAGCAGTTTTTTCATATTAAAATGTAATAAATATCGACATGCATATGCATTGAAACAAATGCCGACGCAGAGAGGGATAGTATATTATAAATGAGTTAAAAAACGAAACACACATATACTTTCAGCACTGGTTCCAAAACTATTCGATCACATGTACATTTTTTATTTTACCATTTAAAAAAAATCTGATGTGGACACCGTATGACTTCCTTGTATGCTAAATTATACACAGTTTTTTCTGCACTTCATAGGTTTACTATTCTGTGCTATGGGTTATCATTCTTCAACTTCCAATGTTTATGCCTTATTGCACCTACACAAAACTATTTGAATCTTTTAAAAATTTGCGAAGAAAAAGATATTTTTCCTACAAAAATTAAAAGCCAACTAAATTATTATTTTTATTAAGTTTCTGCCAAATGCAATTACTTGAACAAAATATCAACATTCTACGGCTAATCGTTTTTGAATTATGCGAAAATTTCAGAAAAATAAAAGCAAAGTGCCATTTTGGCACTACCGATTGTAATAAAAAGGGAGGTCCACAACAATTAGACATATATCAAATAATATGTACCGAAAAATCATTTTAATTAATTATATCACAATACTATATCTTCTATATTGTCCATGCTTATTACGAAGTTTTGACTAATATTAAAAAAATATTTATTTAAAATTACAAATTTAGCAGACAGACGTGTCAAAAATAGAGAAAATGTTTAATTTTTAATATTATTTTCCTTGTACACTCGCATATGGTGTCGAAAATAAAATGAACAGGTAAAGAAAAATCAGTACAAATATATTTTACAGATGGTTCTGGAACTAAAGTTTTGAAAGCATTGCTATGTATTTAAATAGTAAACAACGGTAATTCAATTGGACATAATAATAAAAACAATAAATTAAATTTAGTTAAAAACAGAATAAATTTTCATTTAATTTAGAATTAACAATTATTTATGCAAACTACATATTAATTGAAATTCAACACTGATATGATAAGTGAATAAAGTTTTCCTCACACGTCGCATAAAATATCAAAATTGCTTCCGGGGGATTTAGGAGATGAGCAGGAAGAAAAACCTGGGGAGGGAAGGGGATCCTTGGGGATAAGCTGGTCGAGAGATATATCCCAGTCTGGCTTCAAAGTTATTAAAATAAAGTGCTGCTGCAACTTCGCCAACAGGAAGAAAAGTTCACGTTAAATAAGGAAATATGCGGGAAAAATATCGCAGATTTAGATATCAACATCCATCTAGTTTTGTCTTCTCACTTTTTATTTGTAAGACCAACTTACTACCAACTTTTATTATATCCAACTGACTTTTATCCTGTTACTCTCGGAAATAAATAAATGGAACTTATTGCTTTTATTTTCCTTAATCCAGTCGACTGAATTTCTTTTTTCAATTGAAACAGTTTTTTTCAGAATCTTTCAATTTTATTCAACTTTTAATAATCTTCTAATGACACCATTAATTTCTATGGAAAGAACATGGCTTTGTTCATAAAGCAAGTACCTACCTTAAATTACTAATTTTATTTTTAATATCAACTTTTTCTTGAAATCAGAAAAGGAGTTAATTGTTCTAGTTATTTCTATTTTCTTTGTTAGATTTTGAAATAAAATACATTATAGTATTAGTAGATAAATAACAAATTAACTTACTGATTTTATTTTTCTTAATCCAATCAAAAGTTTTCTTTTTCTATTGAAACTGTTTTTCAACATTCTTTTATTCATGTATTCACTATCGTCTGAGTTTGTCGACAGGACGAAATGATAATAACAAAATAGTGGAATAACCAAGTATGTTAATTTATTTTTATAGGAGTTCAATATATTCCCTCCTTTATCTAAATTCTGTTGTTCTAAAACTGATACTGAAGATATTCACATATTATACATTTTATTTAAAATTGAAACGAATGTAACATATTAATTACGTGCAACTGTTGTATATACAATTATACAGGGCAAATACAAAAGTTCATTAACAGAAAAACAAATGCTGGAATTTAAATATGTATTCTCTTCTGAATCAACATGGAAACGAATAATTTAAACACGAAATTTAGCAATTTATAATTTTATTATACATTGGGTGGGTGATGAACCGTATTGAACTAGTAGTTGAAATAATTAAATAATCAACATCTGAGAATTGTAATACAGTAGTCTAAAAAATCAAACATTAATTTTGTATTATAAAAATAAACTCACGGTGCTTATCAATTTTAACAAATGATTTTTTCAGACAATTTGCTCCGGGGAGCGTTTGCGCACATTCTTCTCTTGTTCGTCTACGTATTTTTATAAGACCTTATTTTCGATAAAGTTAGTAGCGTTTGCTTGAGCTCAAATTGAACGAAATACCAAATTTCAAATAAAGTAATGAAGATATAGCAAATTCTAATCAACAATATAAACGTCACTATTGAATAAATTATTTGCCTTTGCTTTATCGATAAATAAATACATGAAATATATATTTTTTTCTAGAGCTGCAAATAGTACAAAATTATAGATATTTCTAGATGTGATCCGAAGATCCAATACTCGAGTTAAGGTACGTTCCTTCCAGATTTTGACAAATCGAACTCAAAGATTCGATATTATTATTTTTTAAATTCTAACTTATTTTTAATTAGCTGCAATTCCTTTCAGGGGGTCAGTGGGTTTACGTCGAAGATGCATTTTGAGTGCTTCGAAACGCGTTACATCTTTCACGCACTTTGCAGATGTTTTCGGCGGACAAAGTTCAAGAACTCATAGAACTGTAGGTTCGAAAAAATCTTAGTTATTAAAACACAAGTACAATAGTTAAGAAATAAATACTTACAGTATTTCAAGCTACATTCCTCCTAAGAATATTGCATAGAGAAGAATTTAAAATTTGTAAATAAAATGAGATTATGTACTTCAACGAAAATTTAAAGCAGTTAGGTAAATTAAGTTTAGAAGTGCAGGCGAAGTTTTAAATTTTGTTGAAAGTCCTGGTGCATAAGTGAAGGTAAAGCAAATAGTAGATCATGTTCATTTGATATTAAAAAATTTGAAGTCCTGCTCTGGCGAAGAAGAGTCCTCAACGCTCTCCATTCGCGCGACTCAGCACATCTGAAGGGCCTGGAGCGTCGAGCGTCCTTCTGCTCTTTGTCGCTAGCAAAATATCCTCGCCGCATGCACCTTCATAAAAATTTTCATCAAGATTTTTATCCGTCGCTGCAGCGTGAAGGGCTGTGTTCAAGTTACAAGAAAAAACGCGAGTGGAGGCGTCAGGCTCCATTACGCCGGGCGGCGCTGTAATTAGATATAAAACAGCGGCGCTGGAGATGTGTTGATTGTCGGTGGCACGGGAGCTGCGCGAACTCGGGCACCAGACTTACAAGTACTTGCCGCTCTTGAGATTTTAATTTCCATGTCGACAGCCCGGCAAGATCCGAGCTTCAACAACACGTGTTCCCGGAAATCGATAGTTCCAAAGACGCCCATAGATGCCAACACTAACTACTGCACTTCATGGCTAGTTTATCAAGATTCGACAGGTTTTCACTTTTAAATTCAACACGATAGTTCCATAGTGGAATGTGGACAGAAACATACTTAAAATAAATTTGATTATTTCTAGTTTGATTTAGGCAAGTTTACTGAAAATAGTTTCTTGTAACAATCAAACGAATTTCGATATAAACCATAATCAAATGAGTATTGTTCTATAAATTATTTATGTAGATAATAATATGTTTACATTTTATTATGTACAAGGAAAGCACATTATATGTAAATGTCAGAAAATTTATGTAAAACAAATAAACAAAAGTGATTTATATAGGCGTTAATATTATAAAGTCATTATATTTCACTTTTTTATATATCGTGAATATCACTAACTTTCGGCAAAAGTATTACAAATATGATTAAATCTGATATAGATATTGTTCCCCTAGTCATTGAGACACTACAAAAATATCGTAGCTTTACTTCTTCTCCAACTGAAAAAACACCTATAAAAAGCTAAAAGTAGCGAAAAGTTACGTCAAAAATATTTACAAGGATTTTTTTTCAATCGGATGAAACAAGACACCTTTGGGTCGTGTTTTCGAAGCAAAAAGTGCATTATTCCTGCATTTTAGTGTAGTTATTAGGCTACAAAAAATAACAGTACGGGAATATTTTTTCTGGTGTGTGACAAAGTATTTCCGTACAATATGCGCTCCATTATTTTTCGTAAATAAATGTACAATGATATTTATTTCATAATTATTGAATTTAAACCGATCTAAAAAAATAGAATATGTATGACTCCTGATTTTGATGGCCTCGCCTTCGACTTTTTCCGTAATTTCCACCATCGTCCGGTAATGTATCACTTTGTCTACTAGATACACAATTTAGTTTGTTTTCAGCATTAAAAGTACAGAAGTCCTCGTCGCTTTAGGTTTCCTAGTAGATTTTGCGTGCGCTTTTATATTACATATCATTATAAAAATATGTTTTTAATAAATAAAATAATTAAATAAGTAAATCAAATAAATTTTTATTTACTTGTTTTAATAAATACATGCAGTAAGTAAATTTTATTTATAACTCTTAAAAATATGTTAATGTGAGTATTTGACTTCAGCTTTGAGTTAATTCCAAAATATTTATTTTTGAAATGGTTTTATTTTGAAGTAGAAAGAGTCGTTGTAGAAAACAGATAATACAACAATAAGGGAGCTACATTTAAATTTTTTACTTGACATGAAGATCAATTGTTATATTGAAGGTGGCAACTTTAAAACAATTTACACTATACTTTTACGTTATATTCAAAACACTATATTTGTGAAAATTAAAGTTAAATGTGACACTTCGAAACTACTTGTTGTAAAAACATCTAATCCAAGTGTAGAAGCATACTGTTCATGGTTCCCGTCTCCGGAGTATCTGTGCATGTGACTTACCGCTGTTGTTGGACTTGACGTCGTCGGCGCGGTGCAGGTCCTGCGGCTTGGGCTGCAGCATGGAGAGCGGGTGCTGCGGCGGCAGCGCGGAGCCGAGCCCCAGCAGCGAGGCGGCGGCGGCCGAGGACGGCGGCGCGCCCGCCAGCCCCGGGTGCGGCATCATGGGCAGCGGCGGCGCCGCGTGCGCCGGCAGCTGTTGCGCGTGCATCTGCTGCAGCAGCCGAGGCAGGTCCGGCCGCTGTTGCTGCAAGAGAAACAATACTGGTTATATAAAAGGTCAATGATGCACATGAAAAATAATTTTTCTTCAAATACCAAGAAGACAGTAGAATGAGGTCCTACACCATAGTAGCAAATTGATCACTTATCGTAAAGTTTATAAAAAGTTATATTTTTTTAAGTTATTCGATTTTTTAGTGCCCTTAACATCTGCATCACAATAATACACCTTTCTCTTTTACACATTTACCCAATTCCAAATTCTTGCTACTTCTAGTTTCAGATCACAGAATAGGTTTATACAGAAGCGACAGTAAGATAGAGAAACGAAAATTAGAGAGAGATGGGGAAAGTCAATAAATTTAAAGAGCTCATTGTTTAAAATCGGAAAGCTTCGTCACATCTTACGGAGGGATAAGGGAAGGCAACGAACCTAAAAGTCTACACAATGCTCCAAAGTCATAGAACTGAATAGGGTCACATGAAAGGTACCGACACGGAGTGTCGCTTCTGTATGTAACTATTCTGTGCTATAGTAGCAAATTGATCACATATCGTCAATCCAGACCTTAATTCTGTATGATAAGAACTCTCAAAGTTTATAAAAAGTTTTAGTTTTTAAGTTATTCGACTTTTTAGTGCCTTTAAAATCTGCGTCACAATATTACACTTTTCTCTTTCACACATTTACCCAATTCCAAATATTTACTACTTCCAGTGACAGATGTCATATTTGACAATTAATCTACAGGGTGAGTCATCGAAATGCCCGTCTTCGATATCTCCGTTGTCGTTAGAAATACAGCATAAATTTATTAACAGAATTCATTCGTCCCCTCAAATGTAAAATTATTTTCACATATACGGACATATAAATTTTGTTTTAGTTTTCCGCGGCATTGCCACGTTGTTCCGTTTATGCTCTAAAAAGACCTAATACACGCATTGCTTTATAAAGACGTACTTAAGTTACGTAGATGTATGAAGTGAAATCAGTACTACATGGAACAAAGCAAACTGTGAAGTATAAATTAAAATGAAGAAATTCACTTCTAAGTAGATATTGATACTAAGAACTATGAATAAATCTCTGTTTCCTGAAAACTGCAGATTCTTTCTAATTTTTGACTAAATATACAATACTTGTTCTTGTAGCATACTCGTCTAAAATTTATTTTATAATCAAATGCAATTAGGTAATAATTAAATGATACTAACCAAACCGTTTACAAACTGTCACTTTACTACACAATGATGCCTATTCTGTAACTCACTGGTTAATTTTTAACCAGTTGCTAAAATTTTTGACAAACAAACACAAACAAGAAATATTTTGAGATTTTCTACAGTACTATCTATTTTTATTAGAGAAAAAATTTAGCAACTGATTAAAAATGAACCACTGAGTTACAAAATAGGGGGTATATTTAGTTGGAAATGAGCTATTCTATTTGCCAAATCATGGAAACGTCGATTCGTTATAAAAAATAGAAGAAGAAACATTCCTCTCACAAATGATAATCAATATAGGTTAGGATGTCAGCGAATTCATATATCAATGAAATTGTAACTCTATTAACTTTAGATATCTCTCTATGATTGATGAGAAATACATTACCCACCATTTGATATGCAAATATCAATTGTCAAGAAATCTTATTGTATATCCACTATCTGTCATGTAGAATACAATATTATACTGCATGTACTCTAACATGTCTTGTATATATGTCAGCGTGTATTATATGACTCTATGAAAGATAATACAATGAAACAATTACATTACAGTATCACAATGCGAAATAATCATTTTATTTATTTTGAGGTACATTAAGAATCTGGTTTAAAAAATATACAAATTGAATTACATGCATGTTAGTTTAACTGCAGATAAATTTCAATTAAGAAACAATTGGTAGTTTGGCACACCCAATGTTGGCTAATAAGCCATGGTTATGTATTTATTTTATTTCAAACGGCCTCAACATCAAAAGTGTTTCACACACTACATAAATTTACATATTAATGACAAAGTTATCAATCTATAATGTCTTCAGTAAATCATTTAGCCGCATTGGTAATTGCTATGATTTGATTGAGTGATTATAGTTTATACACATATCTTTTTAAACAGATAATATTATATCTTATATGATTGTATTTGCTAAATATTTTTTAATCAAAAACTATTTGAATTAATATTGAAAACAATTGAATTTGAAATTATGGAAAATAGAACTTGTTTTAATTTTAACAAAATTTTTATAATACTTATGGGTATTTTTATAATATTTATCTTGACTACCTACATACTGCATATTATCTGTATTAATTTCTTTTACATACTATCGCTTTTATATTTTTGAAATTTCTTACAATCGTGGAATAAAGTATGATAAATCATTCCTCACAGCGCGGCAGAACGGAGGAATACACGATTTACTTAATTAAAGTTAATTTATTATACATTATATTATAATAGTTGTTTATGTATTAAAGCCATAATCAAAAGATTATAGGACGAGGGAATGTTTATAGAGCGACGCGGATTTTGGATACAAGATCAAGTACCCAAACGCTCAGTTCTGAAATAACATTATATTATAAGGAAATAAATTGTTACAGTAGTCTGATTTAGAAAGAAACAAAGTCGAGTGCTGGAATCACACAAGATGGGAAATAGGCTACTTTCTGCTCTAGTTGCACACCATACTATTTAATTTGATCAGACGTGCAAGTGTACTCTTTGCGTCACAATATTTATATAAAATATGGTCACCACTCCCTTAGCTAGATAAAGAAACTTGTAGTATTAAAAATAATGAATGTAAATTGTAGCCGGTGCAGTTGGCAGATAAAAATTCAATCCCGTTTTGTGTGTTCTCGAACACGTCGATGGGCCGCGATACTCCCACGCGATGCAGCAGACAATGGGCGATCTCCCGCTGCAACAAGAGCGACGCAGCGGGATGAATCACCGGCTTATCTTCGCACTCGGTTTAAGATGAGCGAATTATCTACGCCTACTTTCATCGCTCCCAAACACTCACTTTGTATCGCACCCAACCGAACGAGATATGGATATTCGCCAATTGTATTTACCACACCATAATCATGTCGGATATTTTTACTTTGGAGAGATGGTGGAAAGGAACAACAAAGGAGTTTGTTTCTATTGTGTAAGTAATTAAAATAGAAGAACATTGTGAAGAAGAAACTACAGGCATGTATACCATAGTATTAATATAGTAATGATGATGGTTGATGTTGTTTCTATTAGACAATTTTTGTTAAATAAGTAAACCAAATTTGCTTGAAATTTAAAATAACATACCTCAAGGTAAAGGTTCCTTAAAAATAATTTAATAAAAGTAAACGTGGAAAAAATCTACTCGTTTACCAAATTTCGCCAATAGGCATTTAAATTACTGATTCGAAAATGTTCTTCACTATGATAATATAAATAAGATAGAGCAATCAATTTCTGGGATAAAGCCTTCTGAAATTGACTGATTTCGAGAAATTTATTATTTAAATTACTGTTCCTTATTATAAAGATAATATAAAAGCTTGGGGGAAAAATATGGCACATACTGTATAATGTAGAGTTACTATTGTCTTAACTCTAGTTTAGTTTATGGACGAATGAAATTAGTGGACATCAGCAGGGCTGGATTGGGAACATTTTTAGGACTATTTGGACCTAAAAAAGTTTTATAAATTCATTTACTTATTTATTGCACAAAATTTGATGTGGACGCCACATTAATTCCTTGTATGTCTATTAAATTAAAGAGAAATACATTAGATATTATAACAGTCCCACTTACAAAATTACTACAAATCGTTTTTGAGTTACGCAGAAAATTCAAAAAACCCGTCGAGTAAAGTGCCTGTTATAGGCACTGCCGATTTCAATAAAAAAAAGAGAAGTGCACAATTAGATGTTATGGCAGTCCCATATACAAAATTTCAACATTCTACGGCTAATTATTTTTGAGTTATGCTGTATACATATGTACAGACCTCAAATTAGTCAAAATGAAATGGATATTTCCGTTGAAATCTAAAAACAGATTTTTTCGCGAATACAATACTCCATTATTGCCTTTACTTCATACAAGGAAGCAAAAAATCTGATGTGGACATCAAATGACTTCCTTGTATGCCTACTAAATTTTACACATTTTTTTGCTGCACTTCATTTAAACTTATTTCAATTGAAAGTGAGATTATTCTATGGCTAATCATTCTACAACTTTCATTCCTTTCATATCGTCGAATTTTACTTTGAAATGGGTAATCTTTTGAGAATTTATTAAAATGTCCTCATTAGTCTTCATTGTATTACATACATGAAATTATTTTCATCAAATGTTTCCTACAAAAATTAAAACCCCATAGATGTTGAGTCAAAATGAATTCAGGGATAGTCAAAGTGGATATTTCCGTTGAAATCTAAAAACGATTTTCACAATTACTACACTTTCTTTACTTCGTACAAAGTACTGAAAATCAATTCAAATAGACAATGTGATTTTTAGTAAGATCGGTATCAACTACCCCTATGACGGCGAGAGGTAAAAAAAAATCTATTTCTGAGTCAAAGAATTTGGAAAAGCTAAAAAATCTAAATATATTACGCCTGAATTGAGTTTATCAACTTCAAGTGGTATATTTATGTTTATGAAAAAAGAAAATTCAAAGAACTTTTTATCCGTCTACTACGATTGCAATAAAGAAGATAACGAGGGTCAAGTAGAGTTCAAATCAGATTTTCAAGATAATTCTTATTAAATTAAAAATAAATTTCATGAGCATAAGTATATATTCAAAATGTGAAGTGGTAATCAGTTGGAGGCACTTGGTTAGAGTAGGAAGCATCTCCTTGTTACCGTCAATTAAAACAAATTCATCCATATCATCACATCCAAGTAGCCTGAAAACAAGTGAGGCTCTTGAGAAGTCTGGCTGCGCTCAAACAAGTGCTATTAAAAGTTAAATAATTCTTTCCCTCCACTCGGCTTTCAAGAGCAATGCACCGCCGCCCTGATTTATTATAAAATATTCGCTGTCTGAAATTTGCAGGAAGCTCTTGCAGTGGATTGCCGGGCCACGGGCGTAGAATAAGGGGCAAGTAGGGGCTTTGTTATTCATGCGGCGTCTGCCCGGAGTTTGTAAAAACGCGGGAGAATTATTCCCCACTCCAACACAGGGGTTACCCTCCACGAAAACATACTTGGTGGGAAATTTAAATTTTACAGGATTAAAAACTTTTTATTTTTAATTATGTGCTTAAAAGTTGAAAGTATTTTAAAGAACGAGTTTCGTAATTGACATTATATTTAGTGAGCAGGGAATTTGGAGAGAAAATAATCAACATTTATGAATTTATGTCGTTCTTGTTTTCTGCTGCATTGATAATGGAGGTATAAGAATAGGACTGAAAATCGCAAAGCAGTTATTGTCATTAATTAATAAGTATGTTTCAAGATTTTTACAGCACTGCTATAACATTATAATTTTATTAGAATTTTAAAAAATCGTAATTTCAAAATTATTATAATTTTGAGGCGAATTATCGTTTTTTTTTTTGTAATCCTAAACAATAAAATAGGTATATAATAATGTTACCCACAAAATTATT
The DNA here is from genome assembly GCA_035578165.1 of Stenolophus ochropezus. Lineage (NCBI taxonomy): Eukaryota > Metazoa > Arthropoda > Insecta > Coleoptera > Carabidae > Stenolophus > Stenolophus ochropezus. Next base: position 16,425,021 of record JAQOWZ010000010.1, on the reverse strand, counting down.
CATCAGCACAACGAGTTGCGAATCGGGTTAAAAAAATTTCGGGTTGAACGCCTTTAAGGAGTTTTAATTTCTTTAATTTTGAAAAGCTACGTTCAGTCGTATATAGTCATACTTGTAGGTACGGTTATTGGTATTGTTAATAATTTATTTACTTATAAATAAATATCAGCACGAAATTGTTTCAGAACTTCACTGGGATTGACGGAAACATAAGATTAATTATTAATTCACAACAATATTTCGGCAAATAGTTTTGTTCTTGGCAATTCTGTTCCAACTCAAACAATTCTTTATAGAATTTCTTAGAAATTTGCTTTATTAGATACAACAAAATGAGAATATGCTGCAAATTTTATAACCAATAAATTAAAAAGTCTAGAATAAGTAAGGTGAAAAAAATTTGAAACATTCTAAAGCAATTATTAGTTCATACAATAACATAAATAATTAAATACGTATAATGTTTTTTTACGTTATTTTTAGCAAAATACATCAAATAACTGGTTTTTATATTTGAATTGAATTCAATTAAACAAAATAGTTGACGATAGAACATATTATGCAAGTAATTAGAAAATTAACACTACAAAATATCAACAAAATTGCTGTAACCTACTACGTAAATGCTAATGTCAAATAACAACATATTACCTGTTTATAATTAGGTATATTAACCTATCTACAAAGGTTGGAATGGCAAATATTTACGTAGAAATGCTCTTTTGAATATAGGGCAAAAATAAATTGCGTCAGGCAAAAAGGTGCGAAAATTACAAGGCGAGTGTAATAACAATGTAAACATCAATACGCATTAAACGCATGAATTTTGTGGGGCGCTGATAAAAAGCATAACATAATTATGGCGCGGCGGCGGCGGAGCGACACAAAAACTGTAGCGTTTTTCAGTTAATTAAACAAGCGCCGCGCGGGGGCAGGCGGGGGCGAGGGGCGGCAAGTCGCGCGGCTCAAATGTAATTATAATGAAATCCATCAGAGGCGGCGGCGGCCGAAGAAATCAATTTGCAGCTCCCGACGGCGGCGACGCGAATTTTAAATAATGGCTGTCACCATCACCCCACCCCCGTAAAAATATAACTTCTTGTCACGTGTCGCGGATCCATTCTGCTCAATTTAAAGTTGGAGTTTTGTTTACACTACATTTGCAGCGGCGTCGACGAACGAGGGAAAGAGAGACGCCGACAGACGGACGCTGAGAGCCATCTCATTCTAATTACCGCTAAATAATTAATGGAAGAAACAGTCGAGCCGGATTTTAATGGCAGTGGTAGTTAACTAGAATCTAACGCTGATTTTATTAATCGGAACTGGCTTCTTCCGGACTTCGTTCGCTCTTATTAACGAGACAATTACATTAAAATAAGCTCGAGTATTGACTCTTTATAGCCTTCTCCAGCACACTTCAACAAACTTTATATAAATATCGCTTATTTCCACCACCATTTCACAGCACAAGTAATAATGGATTTCGCTTTGCATAACACAGATCTGAATCCAGTCGTTATAATTATCGTTTTAAATATCACACATTCGAATCCAACTATCATTTAAGTCGTTATTTTTTTTCTACGACCTCGACCTAGAAACTTACACTCATCTCATATACTACGTAAAGTTTTAAAGATGTAAATTTGCCACGATCGTAATCCTAGGTTAAAATGTGAGAAATCAAGTATTACAACGTTGCGTATGTGAAAAATATTGAGGGATTCTTTCACTTTCTCACCTCGTGGAAAACATGAAACTTTCTGCACATGTTGCGTAATATACTATATAATAAAATCTGTTGATTCGCGTCACCTAAGCAACATCGGGAATCTCAACTTCCCACGTCACCGCAGATTAGTGTGCGAAATTTTGGAAAAAAACTTCAATTTCTATATAGCATTTATTAAAAAACTATATTTACAATAAAAAAGTATAATGTCTGAAACATTCTTTTGTCTAATAATAATAAAAGAAAGTAGTGCAATATTGAATGAAATTTAATTAGAATAATATATTTAATGCATCAGTTATACAATGTTGGCAACAACTGCTGTCAGGTTGGTCAGGTTGACAGGTAGTCAGCACTTGGCAGTATTAAAACACAACCACAAAAGAGTGAGTATATAATAAATAAAAATGTCAGTACAAAAATAAAAATTAATTATTAAGAGCGAGCTTTACATTAACAACAGCAAATGCAAGATCTCGCAAAAACTGTTAAGAAATTAAAAGTAAAGTATTATTTCTCATTGGTTAATAATTCCCAAAAAGAGTTTCAATAATATAATAATAAATCCTAAATATGAAAGCTGGATTTTTTGATGTTGCTATATTAAAGTAATCTTAAAAAAATCTGACTACAACTTAAAAATAATAAAAACGGCTTGTAGAAGTAGGAATACCAGAACCTAGTCATTCCTCACACATTTGTCCGAAATTTGACCAACAGCAATATTTTTTCTATCTATAAGACGGAAGGTAAGAAAATATAATTCAAATGTTATCTACTTTACTTAAGAAAAAAAAGAATAACAGCAAATGTATGAATTTTATAAAATAAATGCAATGACATAATTTCATACGCTTAGAAGGCAGAGATAAAAACGTTGGTAATGTTCTGAGATTTCCACATCAATACGCCACTAATTACAACGTAGAGCTAAACAGCTCGGCAGCGTTCCAATCAGTGCGTCGACTTGGAAGGCCGCGATGAAAGATAGAAGAAGAGGAAACTGTTGAAGAGCACTGGAACATGACATTAACGCGTTACTGGTGCATGAAGCGTATGCTGATCACGATCAGCGTCGGCGCTGATATTCCTTTTTTCTTGTTCTGTTCTCCGCTGCAGAGAAACAAGTCTTGCCGAGATGCTACACGGGACGAGACGTGCGACATGATACATGCAGGTAGCGAACAAGGACTACGTTCCATGAGGCCGAATCCCATACACACAATTCCCAATGCATCGAATTTCAAAGAAATTATCCCCATTGAACCGAATTTCATTCTAAGAATATATACACTGGCAAAGTAATAAGTAATAATTTTTATAAGAAATTTATTCGTTACTCAACTTTTTCGTAATCAATGGTTTCAGATAAAAAATGTTTTTCTAAGACCACTATAGAAAATGGCACTTTTTTCACACTATATAAAGCATCAAAGTGGCATATTTTCCACTGTTTGAAAAATGTCATTTCTCAAAGTCAATTGTCAACATTGCGCATGCGTGAAGGTACTTTTTGTGAGGTTACGTGCCCTATATTGTTTATTCCAATTAGCTTTCATGCATATATTTTTGTTCCTTAGCAGTGTGGTCGTAGTAAAATTATAGTGTGCTATTCGTGCAGAATCACTAATTTCCCACACCTCGTGGGAAATAGACGACATTCTGCACTTGTTGCACAATATACTATTATTTTGCAGATAGCCGAAAAGTGAAGTAAGTAAGGAGCCACTGATTGTGATAATAATACAATTTCTCACGTCAAATAAAAATAGATAATAGTGACTGACTAGGCTTGTACTGAAAAAAATATTTTAGATTTTATATTAGTAATTATTTAAATTTTGATATAAACTCATTGGTATATATTCCTGTAATTATTAAGTGCTTAATGATTATTACGTGTCAGAGAATACGATTGTACACTTATAAAATTAAAATTTGAATCACACTGGTGAGTACCGACGTAACTAAGTTTGGCGTTTATCATGTAAACATAACCAAATTGTAAAACAGATTGATTCTCAATGTTTTAAAACACAAATCGGGCCCTCGAAGCATCGCTTTACCAGTGGCGTAACAACATAGTCACGGGCTTGTGTACTTGAATCAATTCAGGTCACAATGTAGAATAAAAAAAGTTTTTGATGATCCCACACCAAAACAACAAACACTCCACGACTCCACCATTTTTCGTAACTTCAAAATTGAAGCTTAGAGGTTGGTGACAAGACTTAAAATACAAATAAATGAGTCAGCCGACGCCAAGCTGTGGATTATACACCTCATTCAAAAAGCAGCGCGTCGAGTCGCCGATTAAGTTTTGGAATTTCTTCTTATTTACAAGCGGTGTGATTCTTACACAGAAAAAAGGGAAGGAATACGAGACGGCATTTTGTCTAGTCACATAAACATCAACGGTTTTTAATAAAGAACAATGAATTCTGAAGAAAAGATACCATACTGTGCTTTAAAGAAAAAATCATATATTTTTGACAACTAACTAAGCAACTGACAACCGATGAATAAAATAGGAAACTGCGGTCCGTAGTGCAGAGAGGGGGCGGAATACTAAGACCATTAAGATAACACTCTGAAGGATTGATCTAATGAGCCTTGGTCTGTCAACTAACTGTCTCTACTAACTTGTTCTCCTTTACTTAAGCCGGACCTATCTGAAGCGTGTGAAGCAAAAATTATAAGTGTCCATTGAATGAGTAGTATGGAGTAAAATTCGACCATATAGGAAAGCTGTGCTTTTGGCCGCAGATGATCTGAATAATTCGACGCTGTGGGATTACTATCGATTGAAATTCGGCCCCATGGAATGAGAACAGGCTGAGACATGCGACATGATACATGCAGGTAGCGAACAAGCTGGGGCTTTATTTCGTTTTGTACTCCGACGGAGTTCATATTCCCGACTCTCATTCGGTATTTACAACACCTGACAGCTGATATTACTGCCAACGAGCTAACGTCATAATCGTGATGGTATTATCGTTAGAACATCTTTCTTCAACGGCCTTTTAACTTTGTAATGCAAATAAATGAATTGTTAAGTAGGTACGGTTCTCGACTTACATGTGCAGCTAAGCGTTGCGTATTAAGATTATCTTTGCCAGTTTTTAATAACACATTTTTGTTGGCAACTTATTCATGTGTAATCTTGACAAAACATTTTTTGCTCTTAGTTACCGTTATGTTGAGAATAATTATAAAGAAATTCACATATGCACAGTAATGAGTATAACAGTAAAGGATATTAATCTCAAAAAATCGAATACTCTACACCAGCGCATACACAAGTGTACATACGCATATTGTGAACTAGGTACGTAGTACGAATAAAGTTTACCAATTTATTATTAAAATCTAATCAGCTTCAGAAATAAACAGTTTTTTACAATGAATTATTCAGAAATCAACAAGTTTTTCATTAGTTACATTGAAATTTAATAATATTTTCGTTTTTTTAAACAGAACCTACCGCCAGTTTTTTATTCAACATGCATTGAATGTATTATTTGCTGCGTATTCCGTATTAAATACTAGTCCAACATTTAAACTTTGCATACTAATAATAGATTTTTGTTTAAGACTAGGGATGGCAAATATCTATTCGATACGAATTGAATTCTTTCTCGATTTTTAAGTTACGTAATAAGGATCCCTAATTTACTATAACTATAAACGGAGTATATTAAATCTCAATAAAATTGATGACGTTTAAAATGTAGCCACATCATGCTTATTCGATAAAGTGTTACCAACAGTGTAACGTGGATATTGTTATAGAATGAAATATTTGAAAAATTCATTATTATATTAAAAATTCTTTTTTAATAATGAAGTTCTTTAAAAATATTATTACATTATCTCATAATTTGACAACTTGAACTAGAATTGGCATATTGGCAATACTGTAACAATTACACTGCTAATCGTCAAAGTTTACATTACTTAATTTTTTAATATATCATGTTTCTGCGCCTTTTCATCTGAATAAATACATTTTTAAAACATGTCGTGAAAAAAAAATGTTGTGTCTAACACGAAAGGAAAGCACTTTTTCCACTCTCACACGAATGCCCCACTCGTGAGTCAAACTAGAGCTCGAGTTGTAAAAATACGTTTTCCTCTCTAGTTAAATAACTATTTTTTTTTACAATTACAGAGGATTAAAATAAGTATGTACATGATATTCATAAAACACTTTTGTTTGTAATACTCGTAGAAGGAAGGTATGTAAAGTGATCTTCATTATTATTAAGTTAGTATTCCCTAAAAGGGAGAAAAAGAAATAACGGAAAGTCTGCATACATTTGAAGAAAATATTGAAAAGTTGTGGGATTGAAATCTGGATTTTAGCGCTCATAAACCATTATCTTAACCGCCTGGATATTCTCTCAAGTTCCGTAACAATTTAAGTGCGGGATTTGCTTCTGTAGATTCTGCGAAATAAAAGGAGAAAAACTTTGTGGGTATTTACATTTGCATGATTATCCCGCAAGATTTAATATCTTTTCTTGAGGCGATTCGTCGTCCCCCGAGACAAACAAGGCTGGCTCTGGAACGGCGGATGGTTCAATCAAAACGAACTTGTTCCACAAATATTTTACACCGACTGTCCAATTTTCCTGCCGGTCTCCGAGGAGTAAAACAATTTGGCTCGCTTCACTGGAATACCAAACAGAGGGTAACATCCTAACATCGCAGCAGCGGATAACTCTGTTTCGAAATGTTGCATTCAGCCACTTTCCGTTCTCCCCACGACTTCATCTAAAATTTATCTTCCCTTTGCAACATTTTTCATATGTTAACCAAATTAACTTCTCTCCATTAGGACAGTTCATTTCATTTACTTCAAAATTAAACAGTTTTTCCTGCATTTCCTCTTAGATATGCATATGCATATATAACCAACTTCTTTCAATTTGTATTTTCGCTAGAATTAACAATTTACAACTTACTTATTAAATGGATTCCTTTTTTAACGAGTAGGTGTAATGAAGTTCTAGATATCAGTCTCTTTTTATATTTATTTTATAATTTTTGATAATTTTCACCATCTTAGGAAGATTCAAGGGGCATTAAAAATAGTAACTGCATCCAGAACATCATTACAGCTACCTAGTATTCTAGACAAAAAATACCAATTCTTGATTGGTTTTACAAAATTTCTAGTTTCTAGTCATATTTTACTAAACCAGTGCCTGTTGTATTTTGCCATTAAAAAAATGAAATGTGAATCCCAGATGTTTTTGTGCCTGTCTAGCAAGCAATTACTTCCGTTAGTTAAAAAATGAATCCTATTATATTCTAGACCTAGATAAATTAGAATAGCAATATTGCATATATGCATCTTTTTGGCTCTATAATATTATAATCCTAGAATAGTTTTAGTTCTAAATGACTGCATTTTAATGATATTGTTGTCACTTTACGAGTATATGTACTCTTATAACATTTACAAGAGACATACAAATTATATTCGATATATGTACATTCGAAATCAGAACGCATTATTGGTAATTCTTTGGAGACAAATCCCAGATCTAACAATCCGATCCAATTCATGTTGATTATTATCTGAGCCACATTTGCTCGTTAAGGATGCCAAGAGTTTTACTTTATTAATAATTTTTTTTTAATCAGCAACCGAATACGTACGGTAATTTATTTTTTACATAAATCTTTATAAATCACCTATTTTTTTTAATTTACTTCATATCAAAATATTTAAAAGAAAAAACAAATAATAGAAATAAAATTTCATTTCTGATTGGGTATTTACCAATGGTAGCTCAATTAGTGACAAAGTTCATTAAATATGTACCCAGTTTAAAAAAAATCATTCCATTGTATTTGCGCTATACACATATGCACTTACTTATAGCCCGACTGACTGACAGACGTCTCACAAAAAACATATAAAAACATTCCTTAACTTCTGGAAATGTAAAAACTGTGTGTAGTACAATTTAAAATATCTTATATGATGGTCGGAAAAACGTAAGAATCTGGAAAAAATGTACTAAATGTAAGAGGTATTCCAGTTATTTTCAGTTTAATAACTCCAAGAAATATTTTAAACCTAAGAAAATAATCTCAATGAAAAATAATATAATACGGTGAAAAAAGACAAAAATATTTTCCTTTAATTTTGCGGAAAATACAAGATACTCGCAAGAGTCGCAGGATGGAAAGAAAACGAAATAAATAACGATATAAAAGTAGTTTCACGAACACTTTCCTGCGGCTCAGGTTGCGGAAGAGAAGTTCCTTGTACGTGGAATTAAAAAGAATAAAGTGCAAGTTTAGCTTTTAGGTTATGAAACATTCTCGAACAAACAAGTCATATATAACATTTTTACACAAGTGTTTCTTGAGAAGCCAGCGGTCTGAATACAAACTAAAATTCTTTATCGAGTTATCCGACGTCGACGGCGGTGAAGTTATTTTATTTGACAGCGTCGGGGAAGTTTACGGTTTCAATAAAATTTCTAAAGCCGGAGAAGTAGCGGAAGAGGCAGGGGTGTCCCCACGGGCCGGGTAACTGCGCGGCCTCGCAGGACATGTAAAGGAGATCATGTTGGTTTTGGCAGCCCTGAGGGTTCTCACGGCTCCTGGGGCTCTAGAGGGTGCGCAAGTATCGATGGAACGACTCATAAAAAATTAGGGGCCTATTAAATTATCGATATCCCTACTTTCACCCTCTTTACGCGCGTCCTGAGTTATAGCCCAAAAACGGAAATCATAACCTCCCTAAAATATTGACCTGCTCGCGAAATGACTTTTCTATAAAGTTGTAAAATTTTATTGCGTTTTTGTAAATATTTAAATAAAAAGGGTACATTGTGTGGCCCATTTCGAACGCAACAAATGTTGCCCTTACTTTTTGAAGTAACTGTCACCAAATAAAAGAAAAACTACAGATTAGTTACACATACATATAGTTAACATTTGTTTTAATGCTGGGTATCATAAATTCATCACTGGTTTATTTTTTTAGATATTTATTATTAACCATTTAACCATTGAAAACTATTATTGGGATAAACTTCTTCGATTTCAAGATTTTGACAATATAGATCCATTATATGTACAGCTAATTTGGCTGAGTGAATTTTAATGTTCCTAATTCATTGTTAAGTTTCTGACAGTAATGACATTATTTGACCAAATTTTGATAAATATCATGAAAAAATATTTATTTGGAATTTTTAAAACATACCTATATTTCTAATTTTTTCATTGCAATAGTACATAGTCTTTACATAAATATGAATTCTAATAATAAGCATCTCTTATATTAAATATTTTTTATATTTTCAAATTCCCACTTTTGTCCTATCCTAATATACTGTTCAATATAGAATTCATATGCTCAGCGCAGTAATCGACTACAGAAGTGCAGAGGCAAAAATTCTTATGCCTCAAATTTCATCAACATTTGTGTACCACTGTGCTGTTTTTACAATGCTTACAGCGTTTATCGATTTTCCTCTCATTGCAGTACTTGATTTAGAAAAGGGAGTCCTGAGGCATGCCTCAAGTGAACATGCGACCGCACTGAAATTTTAAATTTACTTATATTCAGTTCCTGTTCCTATCGCCTGCCTCACCAAAATTTTAATTCACGAACCGCCACTGTCAAAATATATTACTTATGTAGATTCTGGACCGATTGGCAAGAATAAATAAATAATACCTAATAATACATATTACCTATTGTATCATTTAAAAAAATATTAAAAACTAACATACTCGCGTATTCGATAAAATCTATAAAAACTAAATCCTAGAAGGGTACTTAATGATAGAATTTACAATAATTTAAGTGACAAGGATTGGAATGACATTACAGAGAGAATTAGAAATGGATAGAATTTCAAAGAATTAATTTTCCTTTAAGCATCAATTTTCTGATAATCTGGTTACTGCCTTAGCAAAGAGGATAAGTTTAATTTACAGAGAAACTATCAAACAAATTCCCTGAATCCCTGCTACTTTCTCGTTTAAGCAATCATGCAAATGTGAATCCGAAAAGTTTTTAATTTTCTTCAGAGACCCGAACTCGTACCATTAAATAAGATTTGCAGGGTAGTCCGTGTGTGTCCGTCGCCTGGGGATGAAAGTTGCCAGCCCCACTTAATTTGGCGAGGAGGGGGGGCCGATAAAGTCGGCAGCTGATTGGAATGTTGATTAGAGTGTACAGCGTCTCTAGGGGTCGCCCAGACGTGCCAAGTGCATTAATATTTTATCGGGCAACCGCCACCGATATTCCTGCTGGTTTTATCCGAGGACGCTTCCCGGACTGCGACGTGACCAGACTCGCCAACCGCGGCAAATCTCAGCGGATATTCAACACACAACATGTTGTGGATTTATTCGACGCTATTGTTGATTAAGTTACTCGCCCATTATGTTACATGGAGTAACCGTTCGCCAATTTCGCTACCACTGGCCTCAATTGCACTTTAATTTTGGGAAGCTAATGCATATGCATGACGCTCTACATTTTACACTTAATTTTGTATTCTATACTGTAATTATGGACACCTAAACATGTAATTTTCAAACATGAACATGTATTGTCTTTACACCGATCCGTGTATATATGTGTTACCTAATTGTACAAACAGGTTCTGTTAATTTAAACAACATTAACAACCCTGTTTTCAATTAAATACATAATTAATTAACTTTAAAGAATTAAACTATTCTGTTATACAAGCGAATTGAAAAATAAATATTTCCCCAGCTATTATTAACGAGAAGTTATACATTCCCGAAAAATAATACACTGATACCTGTACATACATATATGCCGTTATTTAGTTTTTTCATATTATTTCACTGACTTTGTAAGCTTTCATTGATTCTCTTGTAAAATATTCAAATAAATTTCTTTATCTAGTTGTTGAATTATTCTGTTATATTTTCTATAAAAATTGTTTAATATTTTTGAAGAAGATGTTGCAATTTTCTAAATTATGACATTGTAAGATAATGAATAAATACCTTTTTTTTTCAAATTCTGTCAATATCAAAATTAATAATTGTTCATTTTTTAAAGGTTTTCCATAAATACTTTTTTCTATGACCATTAAGATTTTTGCTTGTTATATGTATTTTACTGGTATAGATACATAGTATATTGTAAACAGATAGTAATTTCTCATGGTAACCACAGACAACGTTAAGATATAAATTCATATCTCACAATTCTATCAAAAATTTTATTGTTTAATTTTTGGTTTTTAACTAGTTGTTAGGGAACAGTGAAATGAAGACATTTTTATTATTGAAATATAACTAAATTAGGAAATAATACCGTGATCGTAGAAAAAGTATAATGAACAACTCGCTTGGAATGTGTATTTCATGCTTATTGGTACAATATACTATTTCTGCATAACACTTTTCCTTAATAGTTAAAATTAAATTTAGGATTTTACATAAAGTTTAGGTAATGTGTCTGCAAAAATTAGCAGATGTATATGTTAAATTAATTTATTATTCAAATTGATGCAAGGATATCAGAAAAAAATGCGATAATTGACATGCCCGGATTTAAAATAAACGAAATGTGTGACCTGGGGTTTAAATCCCAGTACCGCCATCTTTTAATCAAATAAAACAACTACCGTTATCCAAATAATAACTGATTACATATTCCATTAAATTGCAAGTAAATTTTTTACTACGAGTTTACAAGAAATATACAGTGTGTCACAAGAAGTCGCGGGATCGTCATAAAACGATTAACAGGCCCCGAATCATATAAAACTATGGAAGAACAGTTTAGCTTTAGCAAGTATACTACAAATTGTTTTGGGTTTCCCAGAAGACCGGCAGTTTCCAGGATTGGATTAAGACAAAAATATTTTTAATCGAAATTAAAGAACTACCCAGAGAACTATTATTCGAATTTTATTATAATATACCTTACGTATTTTACTTCATAATATTCTTTAGGAAAACGTTCATATACATAACATTGACAATGTGTGTGTCTAATCTTATTGTCATAAACATATAAATTTAGGTTTCTGTGTGAACTTGGCTGAGGAGGATTTAAGCGGTATATGACGATTAAGGGCTAGCAAAAATTTCGATATATCGATGTAAGTCAACTTTTTTAAAAAAAGTCGTTCGATCGATTCTTGAAAAGCAAAGTATCGATTAATTGAATTTGAATTTCAACTTTCAATTTTTTCCTAATTAGACTATATTAAATTTTGTTTTCAAATAACTATCTCTACTTTTAGTCTTCGACTTCGACTTTCGACTTTCGAATACATGAAACTTTAAAATCTTTTCTAATTTTTTACCCTTAAACTTTTATAATATTAGAATATTTTCAGTAGACTGCTAAATATTTCTTTATATTTAGATTCAAACAAAATGTATTTCAACGTCATGATGGGAAAAAATAATTACAAGACTAAGTGACTGATAGCAATAATGATTATATGCAGGGATTAAATAATTTACATCTTGACGGCAATTTCTTTCAAAGAATTGTCCTGTCAAAATCCTTTTAATAAATTGCCAAGCAATAACCAAGGGTATTGCTAACGTTTATAAGTTTTTTACTTTATAATTACCATTGAAAAACTAGTTCATATAGAAAAATGACTATTTGTTTAGTTACTACGTTTTTTCGACTATATCGAGTACCTACTCGATATTTTGACTATTCTCATATTTTCACTTTTACTTATTTCGACTTTTTCGACTTCTCAATGTTTTCGACTCCTTTGATATTTTGACTTTTTAAATTATATCGTCTTTTTAAATTATTTTGACTTTTTTAAATAGTTGATGATTTTCGGTTAGTCGATAAAATCGATTTTTCAAAAAGTTGAAAATCGATTTTCTGTTTTCAAAGCTGCCAGCTCAATGACGATCCTCCGAGTTCTCATGAGACAAGTTCAGAATCTATATTTTGAATTGACAGAATTTTAATAGCGAGAACAGAAAAAACAACATGTTAATGGTATGTACATTAAAAAAAAGTTTGTTTCGTCCTTTGTATAAATATTGAATTATAATGTAAATAGTTTTAGTAAAGTGAAACAAGTTAAAGTAAAGAAGTTGGTGGTTTTGGGATTGAGTAGTGCATGGTATTCCCCCTCGTGCAGCAGTTCCATTTGGACTAATGCTATTTTTACAACACCTCCGCTGCGCGCGATTTACTAAATGTGGATTTAGCTGGAACGCTCCCAAGAACAATACCTGGCGGAGCGGCTGCTGCAGATTAGCGAGGCATGAGCTCGGCGCACGGGTGCATATTTAAGACGCCTCCCTCGCCTCCCGCGCCGGGAATTGCAAATTAGCGACTTGAACTGGCGCGAGCAACCGCGTTAACAGCTCTAGTGACGCCCGAACTCACTGGATTCCGCAAGGAATGGAGTTCATAGTCCTAGCATATTAAATCCAAACATGTAATCACTACTTGCTTTCCGTCCGCCTTTATATTTTAAAAAATGGTATATGTTTTTCTACGATCAAACATAAAACGTCCTCCTATTTTAGATTAAAATGTGTATATTATCCACAATCCTAGAGTACAACAATATAAAAATTAGGATTGCATAAAAATCAGATTTAAAAAAAATATCCAAAAACTTTTTTATTTAATTCAGATTTTTTTGATTTTTTTAAAAGGTGTATTATAATTTCAAAACCGTGTTTCACAAAATAAAATTTATAAAAATTTTTTTTGTAAAGAATAAGTAAATGTTTAAAGCTGCAATAAAATACTGTAGTAAAATCTGTTTATAACGATACCGCTTATAGCGACAAACTAGTTATAACGACGAAATTTATGTGTTCTCTTCAATGTCAACATAACCACAATTTACTGTAACACATGTCAAAGTAAATTTAACAAAAAATCACACATTAGTGCAAAAATTTTCTGCGTCATAAATGACCCACACGCTTTTTCCCCCATATACGTAAATCTGGAATGTTAAATATGACAATTGCAGAACATGTGATTTAAATTAATGATTTTTTTTTAATTAATGTGTTTTAAAACTGATTTATGAGTAAATCAGTGATTTAAATCAATGCAATCTTAGTTTACTTATAAAAATAGAAGAAAAAATTGAAACTATGTTCTGAAAACTACAAAAAATATTTTATTAGGATTCAAAAATGTTCAACTCTTCTCAACTATATAAGAGACAGGCATAAGCTTTAAGGAGATGTACTGGTTAACAGATTGTTGTCATTTATCATATAGAGTACACTCTTCAAGTAAACAACGACCACAAATTACACATTTTAATCAATCATCGTACTTTATCGTTTCTTTTTAAAAAAAAATCCTTGCATCCCGTATATTCGTTTTTATAATCTGATATGAAAAAAATCCAAATATACAACTTTTTTAAAAAAGAATCCTTTAAAGGTGATTTTACAGTGCGAAATAAATCACGGAATATACACTATATTTCCCGCAGTGCCGCAGTTGATCTTCACGTCATCAATCTCTTGCATCTTTGTCGTATACCCATGGCATAGATGAGACTTTTAGGTATTTGCTATCTCATTATCGATTATCGTACGTGCTACATATACTATATGCGTCCAGCCAACTACGAAGATGATATAGAAACAGTAGCGAAATTGCGATAACGAATGTAATTGAAATATTTAAAAAAAATGAATGTCATACATGTCATTCCTGTCATTTATGAAGGTGATTTTGGCGTTGACAATTTGTACTCCATTGTGTGTTGATAGCTTTGTTAGTCTATTTAATCTACGACTCTTGTCTTTTGTTTCAACCATTTTTATATTTGTATATAACACAGTCAGTTTTGACCTTTATTTACTTCAAAAATTACATGATTTCACCCCACAAGATAATGTCATCAATTCCCCTTCCCCCAACGATTTGAATGACATTGTTACAATTTATGACAGAAGGATCAACTGTGAGAAATAGAGCGTATGTTTAATTTCTGTATATACTTATGAGCAAGGTGTGACTATTGTATAACAAAACAATAACAGCCTAATTACAATACGTGTATAATCAAATGTCGGAACACTTAATTAGAAATACGTATTATTAATGAGCAATTTTCAAGTACAAGACATACATTTTATTTTAAGTATATTTTGCCTTCATATCATCATTTTTTATTACAAAATATACAGTTAATATAAAACTTTTCCATGACTGAAAAGCATGTACGGTTATTTATAAACACCTAAAAATAATGAAGTATGCTGTGTAAACAAATGAGAGAAAGTATTCAGCAGGCAGGTGCACATTGAGGAGTCCTGCAGACCGGGTGCAGGAGCAGGACCAGCCCGACGGTAATTAACCGGGTAAACATGTGCCGCTCGCCCTACCGCCGCGACGCCAGACGTCCCAGGCTGTAATCACCGCACGATCAAAATGTAAATTTTAATTTTTGCTGCAATCGCATATGCAATTCAAAAGGATTACGTGATAAAACGCATGGCTGGTTTTTCTGTTCAACTTCGCGCGTTGCCAATAAAATTGAATTATTTTCGCTGTGACAAAAAATTTAATCCGATATAATCGAAACGGTTTTCGTTAGCGTGTATCAGCACCGGAAAATAACGAACGTCCACGAGAGAACCGGACTTGCATTTTGTTCACTGTTCAACGTGATCGAATTATTGCGGAAGTATTAGATTACCCGGGAAATTCTAACTCCAATTACAATGGGAACATATTTTTAAATGTTGTTAAGAATAGTCAACTTGCAAATACAATTTTATTCCATTCGATCCACTCGATATAAACATCCTGTTCTATTCTCGTCTCGCATTCAACGAAATATCATTGCTTATTACATTCCAATGCCAGCAAATTTAATTTATAAGGAAATGAAATTGGCTTTTATATAAAATATTCCTATATTGAAGACATGTTACATTATTAAATTTGTAAATATTAATATTTGTTCTCATCTTTTATCGAATATTTCTTGTTGCCAAGATTTTTTACTCATATTATCTACGCTAGGGCGCCGGCAAAATTTTATTCAGGGGGTGTATTCAGATGAAAAAAAATAAACGGAGCCACAGTTTTTCTCTATTTTACTATTAATGGTTTTTTATATATAAATTTCAACAAACCTTTCCTATTTTAATCATTATATACATCAATAATTTAAAAAAATAAGTAATTAACATTTTAAAATTGTAATTGTAGTTGAAAATGTGATCCGATGTTTTTTCTTTGATTTCTCTCAGAATGACATGTGTCACTATTCTGACTTAACTATATGACATTCATCTGGCGTCTATGTTAATTAATATTATACGAAATACGAGATTATATTTTATTTTTATTTTATTGTTTTATTTTTTATAAACAATATCTTCAGATTAACCAAATATGATCGACTTACATATCAGATGAGGTTTGATAACAACATATTAAACGAAGTAAAAAATGAATATATCGACATGATAAACAAATTTGGACAGTAATTAAGACATCTTCAAGTCTTGTTCAACGAATAATTCTATTACTTACATACTTATGTACGTTCAAATAAAAATATTTTCAGTATAAACTTTTCTTTTTTTTCACATAAATTATCCTTTTTTTTCTTCATTTTAAAAGACAGGAGCGGTACGAGCGCACCCACTTGCATTTACGAGGTACAAGAAATAATTATTGAAGTACTTATTAGTTTTCTGAAACAGTTGATGTTAAATGAATGTGTTGAATTTTTTTGTTCATAATATAAATTCTCTAGAGACAAATATGAAATATATTATGTAACTAGGGAATAATTTGTTACTTCTGTTATGATTTTAATATCATAAAAACAAACAAATACTCCTGGTTGCGAAAAAGTTTAAATATTGTACTGTAACAAACATTATTCATTTTTTTATTTATATATCGAATTATATTTTAATAAATATTTATCCATACTATATATGTTGAACAATGTTAAGAAAATTGTCTAAGGAAATGTCCAATTTAACTCAATTTTCTGCCGTTTATTTCTTTGTTTTTTGATTTTTGTGATATTAGTTCTCATAAGTTCATATTCATATTGTTTATTGTAGTATGTCAAAATATTTTGCAGATCTTCATAAACATTAGTTAACAAATGTTCGCAGCCGTACAAATTAAAAAATTCGATATACTATTTAAGAAAATTTAAATTTTAAACTCAACGACAGCTCGACAGCAGACAGTTCTAAACATGGTTGATATGAAAAGTGATTAACAAGTGACTACATCTAGATTATCCCTTACTAGTACTTATGTTAACAAGTCAAACCCCTGTAGCATATGATCACTAGATATCTCGTTGCTTTAATAAAATATTTATACAACAAGCTGTTTTTTTTTTACTTAGTTTGAAGTTTTGTTGCAGTGGTTTACTGGTATATGCACGTCAGTAAAACTTATCTGATGTGTAGTAGTTGAAGAGAGAAAGATCCAAGAGTCTTAAGATAATTATTAGAACGTCTGTTCGCAAACAACCACTGAAAGTTTACACAACCGCAGTTCTCTGTTAACACAGCAAACTGTTCATCGGCTCCAGTCTCTGGAAATGAATGTTATCTCCTTCTAACGCAGGCAAACACGACTACAATTACACATCATTTATTAAAATATTACAGCAGTATATGGCGCGGCAAATATCCTGAGGTAATTCAGTTTCTATTTATTCGTTTGTTTTTTACACTCATTATTTTTTCCTGATTATTTACTTTACATTTTCATACAGAAATGTGTAAATACTGTCCGCTTTTGTGCAAGCAAGCGAAAATTTTTATTTATTTTGTGTATGTTTGCGTTTGGAAAATAAATGAAAAATATATAATTTTTTGCTTATTCAAACAAACAAGAAGCGGATGATAACAGTGGCGTGCGGTGATATGGGAAAAGTTGGACTTACCCCAATTATGGCATTAAGTTCCGTCATGGTGACTTGTTTCGCCCGCTCCACAGCTGTCGCTACTTGTTGCTGGTGCTCTTGTGACAGAAACGGAAGAATTTGGGCGATTATGGCATTTAGTCTTTTGGCGATTTCAGTCTGAAACAAACAAAAATACTATTATTACAACATTCACCTAAATGAAACATAAGTCAAATTCTAGTAATAAGCACGTAAACTCAGCCTAAAATAACGATTTTATTTAAAATTTCATGGTTTACTGTTCCCTATAATTTCTTTAAAATGTTTATGTACTTGAAATATCATGTAATATGTACTTAAATAATGTAATGTGGAATTACAATGTTTTTGCACAAAAAATATACTTGTTACCACGAGTAATGTTTATACGAGTATATTCCTACTATTTAGTATTAAATGAAATTTGTGATACAATAAATTCTTACTTAATAAATTCAAATTTCAGGTTATTAAGAATTCTTTATAATAATGCGATGATAGCAATTATATTATATATTAACATGTTATGTTGAAACTACAAATGTAAGGAGAATGTAAGTAAATGTCGTGTTTTATTATAAATTATTCATTCATTTACTTTATGATTAGAGGTAGTTTAGTTGAATGCGTCATTCGGACTAGAACTAAGTAAAATGTGAGATCTGGTGTTCAAATCCCGTATCTACTAACTATTATTTATTAATAAAATAAAGATCCCGTGTCTGAGAGATTCTGAATGCACTAAAGCATTAGATGGTAGATCCCTTTATTGACTCTGCAGGCAGGCAAAATACCTAAAATGCATGTCAAATTGCTTAAACACAGAACGAATCCTCATTTCATTTCCTGTTTATTCCAGAATGGAATAGTGGGATTCTAACATAATAATATAATTTTCTGCTACATTTCAAAGACATTTAATACATAGGTCGCTAGTATCAGTAATGGTTTGTATGATCATTAAAAAAATTCCTGTTATCTAGCAGTATTACCCAATGAAATTTGAGTGTTAAATGCACTTTTACAATTTAGGGTTGCATAAATGATACATTTTTCATCTAACGGGACAATGTATCATGTATAAGTCATATTAAGATGAATTGGTGAATGTAATCTTTAATTTCCTGATTTTTATTACCCAAATAACAAAATGTTAATGCATTTAATCAAATCGTAATGTTATTAACTGTTCTCAGCGGAATATATTTTCTAAGGTTTAATTTATTGAAAATTTAAGAATTAATATCTAGCGTTTTAGAAACTTTTCGGCAAATAAAATTAAAAAAACTTGGAAATGCCAAGGATACTTACAACAAAAATAAGAAATTATCTAATTATTATTGTTTCAATATGATTCTATTTTTTTTTCAATATACCTTGGCTATATTTTTATTAGGAAACTTTGTACATTACAGTGACACTGCTTCTATTATTAGGTAAAACACTACTTCTGAAGGTTTATCTCTATAAATGTGATTAAAGTGTGAAATTTCTCACAGTATTTGGCAACACTGCGCATGCGTGAAGGTACTCTTTGTGAAATTACCTGCGCCATATTGCTTTTTATGTCAAATAGCTTTCGTGCATTTTTTTTTTTGTTTTGTAACGTTTAGCAGTGCGATCATAAAAAAGTACAGTGTGCAATCCTTGCAGAAGCACCTATTTCCCACCTTGTGTGATTCCATAGCAGTCGACTATGTCTCAGGTCGAAACTTTCACACGTCGTGGAAAATAGGCGCCTTTTTGTATTTGTTGCACAATGTACTATTGTAGTTTAGGTAATATCTGCGTACATATTTCTCGAATTGCTGTACGAATTAAATTTTTCCAATGCCATTTACAAAATGAAACAGTTCATGACCTATCTCAACAACATCATTACAATATGATACATGGGAACAAATCTTTTTAATTTAACTATCACGAAAAATGAATCATTCAAAATGATTCATAAAAAACTCCTCGTGAGAAGCCGGTTTTAGTTTAGTGATGTTAGTGTTTGTTGGGGTATATTGGTAAAGTTGGTGCTAGGATCTGTGCTCGCTAGTGCAGTGGTAGCGGATAACGGATGCGGCGGTGGCATGTTAATGCGAGCGGCGACCGCAGCGGCCGGCGCGGCGACCACATGACGTCACGTCAGCGCCGCGGCGCCCGCACCGACCGCCAACCGACCGCCGCCCCCACCCTAATATTTCATTACACACACATATTTTTATGTGCATAGCGCGGTTGTCTGAAATATGCGCCATTTGTTCACTGTGCAGTAGTTGCTTGTTTAATGAATATTCTCTCGGCTACTGATTTTCAAATTGCGTTTGGCGATAAATTTGTTGGAAAAATACCACAGCGCATAGGCGCGCATGTATTTTTACACTTGGGTGCTAAATTGCATTCGCTCAAATGCGTTATTAGGGTATGATTATTTACGGCGCACTTTGTTTCAAAATTATCTACTTTGAATATCTGTACGTATATGGAAATACAACCTAAACTACAAATAGTCAAAACCAGTAATTTTATAATTATCTAGATACCAATAAGCTATATACGTAGAATTTTCAACATGTGTAACATACTTTTTTGTGCCATCTTTCTTCAGAATGTATATTAGTATGTTGTTGTCTTTCTTGTTATCACTAATGACCAACCAATCAACATGAAGCAAATCGTATGTCTATTATCCGTCAAATTCATGACAGTTCCCGCTTATTTCAATCTAACCTAGCTGTTTTATTAACGCTGTTTTGAGTTTTGTAGCGTATTTTAACTGAATTGATGCATTATAATAATTGGAGACAATGGCTAGAAAATATTTGATGTGTAAAACATTACAAGTAAAGGATTCACTGTTTTCATTTCATAGGTAAACAAAAAACATGTTATAAGAGGTATTTATTCCCAGGGAAGGTTTCCATAAGTGTTTTTCTGAGATGTCTATATGTTCCTAAGGTGCCCATAATATGATGGTAATTTTGAGAGCAGAAGTGTAACGTACAACCAAAGAACATATGTCCCACAAGGCTCTATATTACTCGTAAGTCCAGGTCTTTGGAACAAATATTATGATGGACTCTTGTGTACACCCTACCACATAGTATTTACAGACGACGTCGCTGTCAATACTAAATTTTTGAAGTTATTATAATAACAGAATTTTAAATTTACCGCATTTTTTCGAGATTGTCAAAATGTGATTGCAAGTGAGATAATAATACGGATAGATATACACCTCAGACAAAGACAGCACATCAGAGACTGTCTCTTTTGGCATATTTTTCGAGGTTATTTTGAAAAGTGCTAGCAAATGAAATAACAACATTGGAATTTCTGTACTTTAGACAAAGACAATGTTTGAAAGTACGTCCTTGCTATCATGACAACAAACATTTTAGTAGTAGTAGTAGTAGTAATAGTAGTTGGTAGATACTAAGTATAAAATCACTGGTCAAAACATATAAAAAAGAAAGTAAACAAAAGACGACCGAGAATCCAAGTTACTTTTCTCGTAACTCAGCATCTCGTGTCTGATTATGCTCCCTCTAAAGTGAAACATGTGCACACGTATCTAGTAACAACATACCTAGTTGACAATGACAATAAGAATGTAAACACGGTCATAAACTCCGAACAATAAGAAATGTGGTAGTGCTGAAAGAGAAATATCTGGAATAGCTGGTTTTAGAGAGCATTTAAATTCTAAGCTTCGTCCATTACTCAATTTATAACGCTTTATTTTGAAATATTTATTAGGTCGTTTGTTGTAAATTTAAGTCAGTGTAAACAGGTGTAGAATATTAATAAAGATATAACTCATGTTTTTAACTCGCGCTGGCTGTGGGTGTAGTGCATTTATTATCTCTCGGATACCACTATTTCAAATTTAAATCGGTTGGGTGTAAAAATACAACAATAGTGCCAGACAACGGTCAAGGATAGCAAATTTGGCACATGTAGTGACTAGCAATTCAGATACCTCGGTTGTGAATCATTACTTTGACTTGATTATCTTTCACCGAAAATAAACTCCTACTCGCTACATCTACACATTGTACTTCACGCCAACACAAAACGCTTTTAAAAGCCGTGTACAATTATCATCACAACGCAAAGAATTTCTAAAGTAAATGCTGTAAGATAAATGAGGCATTTAGCAATCACACTTAATTACTTCATCACCTTTTACGTCATTTACTACGATATGCATAAAACTATATAAATAATAAATTTCTACAATGCAATATAGACAGAAAAAAATTACGTACTAATACCCAATACTGGGTGCGATCAATGGCATAACTAGGGCAACTTTTCGGCTTAAAGTAAAAAATTGTACCAATGAATAACTGCCTTCGGTGCGCCACTGACTTAATTAGAGTTAGTTGGTGAACGTTATATCAAATAATTTACCGAATACTGCAGCTTCAGTATTTTTATGTTGTGATGAAATATTTTATCCCCATAAAAAATATTTTAATTGTTGTGTATTTTGACGATCAACTTCTGAGATAAAGTGAAATAGTATTGCAACAATACATATTTATAGTTACAGGCAATTTGATGGGCAAGAAATAATAAGAAAATTTACTAATAGTGGTTACAGAAAATTAAAACTCTTGTTTCACGACTAGAATTAGTAATATTGTTAGAAAGGTAAAGTGCAAATATTTTGTATTTTTCATGTAAAAAGTGCAATATTTTTGTTCTACCTCATTATATTATATATAATATATTCTCATTATATTATATATAATATATACATATAGGTACTAATTTTGAATTTTGACATGTTTTTATTTATTAATTAAGTTATTTATAAATTATATAGTCCGATACAATATTGTTCATAACACAAAATATTACATTAATGCGCACATTACATAAATAACTATAATGGCTATAGTAAAATAATGACTTTAAGATATGCCATGAAATGAATTTTGTAAGAATAGAAGTAGAACAAGCTATAAAGGTTATAAGTATTCTGTGCTAGACTTAAATGTGTTATCCATTAATTATTTAACAAGATTGGCAAGTAAAGTTGCAAAGACCTTCAAGCAAAGTATTATATCTCGCCTTCTTAAGCATTGCAGCCAAAATCCAATTATCTTCTTATGCAATGACATGAGTAGCAAAAACTACATTAAAGGAACTGACAATCAACAATTATAACTTCAAACGTCAAAAGTAAATTCAACCTACATCTATAATAAAAAACGAAGTAGATATCAATATAAACCAATTATAAATTAATTACAAGTGATAGATATAAAAAAATAATATACCGCCTCTAATAAAAATTAATTAAAACTCGAAATGTAACTCAATCTTAAATTGGAGCAAATTATATAATTATTTAAATAAATAATTAAATCTATTATGAAATGAAATGTTTATACTTTTGTGCTTTTTAAATAAAACTCGTAGTTTCAAAAATTACAAGATTTTTTATGTACCTATGTGTTGTTATTGTGATATTTGATAATTCAATTGTCGTTTGAATTTTATTTTAACCATATTTTGTTAACATCAATTACTACGATATCTTTTTCTTTTTCTAAATCTAAACTGGACACTTCTGCTTGCTAATAATATTTTAAATTTCACAAAAATAAATTAAGATTTCATTCAAGTACTTAATAAAATTTTAATTTAATATAGTTTGTCACTACGGTCACTACAATACAGAAGATTAGCTACGTCAAAGTTTACACAACCTAATTTTTTAGCTTATCATGTACGATTCCTTGTCCGAATAAATCGATTTTTGAAATTTGTCGTGAAAAAAATATTATGTCTAACATGGAACGAAAGCACTTTTTCACTATCACTCACTACTCTCGTTAGTCAAATTCGAGTTTGAGTGGTGAAAATATAAGCTTCCGCTCTAGTTAGAAAAATAACTATTTAACAGATTCTGTGTTTGTTTCATAACAATGAGGCAACTTTTGAAAAATCCAACATAATTCGTACATGTACAAGCATGATCTAGGACTTTTATATAACACAAAACAATCAAAAACAAAAAACCTAAACAAACAATAAAGCTAAAATCCGGTTTGCATGCGAACGAGTAGATGAAAAGCTAATAGCTTATATAACGCTAAGCAGCAGCAAAAAGTGTATCAAATTAAGCAATAATCGAAGCAGAATGAAGCGTGGGGTTTTTTCCGTCACGGCTTATTTCCCTGGCTGGCGGCCGTTGTGCATTTTGGGAAGCATTAGTCACGGGCCGCGAGGTGTTCATTGCCAAGAATTTTGCCGTTCTTTGCGGCGCGGCAGTTTGTTATGATTACCGAAACTTCGTGAAGTAAATTCCAGTTTCGCACGTTCTGCGCTCGCGTTCTTGGCAAATGGTTTCCTTTGTACTTTATGATGCCAAATTACAATCAAAACACATAAACTCTGCAATTATCCGTGAAAACTAAAACGAGAACTGCCGAGTTATTCATAGAACAAAAATGTGTTAGTGGCCCACAATTGCTAATTGCCCAATGACGTCCCGCTGCAATTTATTTCAAGAGAGAATTACGCAGCGTTTATTCGTTCGTTTGTACAGATTTTAATGTTTATATTGAACATTTGTATTTGTACGACATAATTAAATTATCACGTTCATAATGCATACATTCCTAAGTATATTTAAACAAGTACTTACATTTTAAAATACACAATTTTATCTTCATTATAATGTAAAAGTACTTCGTAGAATATGCCGGTATTATAATTTATAAATATTATTATGTACTCTGTCTTAACTTTATGTTCTTGACTCCAGACTTTTTACAAATAACTAGAAATGTATGTTGTATTTACTAAGCAAGCTGTGTTATCAAAATTATAAATCTGAATAAATATGTACAATGTTAAAGCCATCATCATTGTCATTCATTCGAACAAATAAAAATTTCTCCGTATCCATACTTTTGTAAAGAAATTATATAAAATTTATTTGTTGTCGTAATTTTTGTACTTTATTTATTTTCCATTTATTACTATATTAATAAGTAATATTCAATTCATTGTGTTTTTTAAAATATATTTATTTATTCTGCAATAAGCTACAACCAGGGCCGGACTAATACCGTTGGGGGTCCTAAGCACTACTCCATCGGTGGTACTCGTCTATCAAATAAATAAAACCAAAAAAAAAAACATGTTTAACACTGCTATTTTAATACAGAAATGTCAAATATATATTCTTTTGAACTTACTCAGAAGTGTAATGTTGTACTAAACATCTTGTAGGATTGTCACGAAAAGTCAAACAAAATTAATTTTTTTTATTGTTTTAACAACAAGACTATGATAACAAATATTATTCAAAATTCATTATGAATAGTTGGATATTTCATAAAAATTTAATTTAAATAATAAAAGATATCACATTTGCCCGAAATGATTTAAAATATTTTTCTTCTAGCTAGTTTTTCTCGGGGATCGTAAGCACATGCTTAGTTCGTTTATACATAAGTCCAGCCCTGGCAGCAAGATTTCTAGATTGATTTATTCTTCCTCTAGCATTTACGAACATTCACAGCGATAGCTGCTTCCGGACTTCCGGACTTTTTTTATTTGAAATATTTTCCCGGATATTCAACCGTTTAAGAATTATTTGTGGAAACAGAAATGGATCAAAATCAGTTTTCCGCCATTTTCTCATGACCTATGGAAAATCTGGATACACTGTATGTAAGTAAACAGAAATATTACAAAATTAAAAAAAACTTGGAACACCATATTGCTCTAGTTATTTTATTTGTCTCATAATTTATGCGATAATAGGCGAGTAATTTGTCATTGAATTTTTATTGTTCACATATGTATTTTTGTACATTAAAATATATATATATATATATATATATATATATATATATATATATATATATATATTTTCATTTTTAGGAAAGAAAAATGTATTGGTCACTTGTCATATCTATATATTTTGAATATATAAAAAAATTCACCTAAAAGAAATATAGAAAATCAAAAACAATATATTTTTAATTTTTTCTGATTCCTATATCAATGATTTTTTATTAAAACAAATTGCTTGTTTTGATATTCTGCATCATTATTTGACTGGCAAAATTCAACAACATTACTTAAAATTGTCAAAAAGTTATTAATCCCGTTTAGAAAAAGAAACTTTGTATGTATTGTTGAGAGAAGAGGTGAGTGCACGCATAACATCCACTACCACCATAATCCTATAAGAACACATGTCGCCTCCCATGAAGCTTAGGCTTGCCGGCGTATTGTCGCTGCATCAGCGAATCGAATATAATAAGCAGATTAATCGGCAGTCGGCTGTCCAGCCCAGCAGTCCGGCAGCAGCAGCCGATGAAGCAGTTAGCGGCGGATCTAATCTAGCGGGCGATGCTGCCGCCGCCAAGCGGTCACTGAGGTAATGATACACCTGATTAGTGGTCGCTGGGAATTCGCACCGCACAAAGCACTGGATTACAGAAAGGTGGAATGGAATACGAAGGCCAAGTGCTCTAATCTTTGCACTATGGATATTTATGAAGAGCGGTGGTTACAAAGGATTATTACGCTCTACTCAACTCGCAATTGGATTTCATTATTCATTTGCGAATACTACCTAACCTACATTTTCAAAATTGCTCGGGTCGAAGTTATTATATTTCAACTCAGCACGTATCATGAGAAGATTATTTGTGACAAAAATAAAAAATGAAATATTTAGACTTTTACTAAAACAAAAATAAAATAAGGTACTGGATGTAGTTTTCTCTAATTACCTTCCTGAGAATTACCCAAGTGGGCGCCAAAATCAGTCAAAATCCGATTTTTTTTTTTAAATTATATCGGATTTTTTTTATTTATATTAGATTTTTTTGATTTAGTTATATTAACTTATAAACTATTGAAAGGAGCAAGTAAAAATTTGAAGAAACAATAAACAACTATAGCAAAATCCGTTTATAACGATACCGCTTATAGCGACAAACTGGTTATAGCGTCGAAATAAGTTATTGTTATTTTACTTTTATCAGTTATAGCGACTTCTGGTTTTTACTAATGTAACACATTTCAAGCTAAATTTAACAAAAAAATCAAACATTAGTACAGAAATTTTTCCCGTTATAAATTCAAAATAATATCAGTAAACTCGTTTTATTTAAATAACAATTGCAGAACAATTGATTTAAATAAAGTGATTTAAATCAATGCATCCCTCTTTTCTGGTGTTTTATATTTAAATATACGAGGGGGTGTTTTTACTTTATTTTATTTACAATGACCAACAAATCGAAATTTAGTAACAGAACTGCTTAAGTAGCGGAACACCCAATGATTAGAAAGTCAAAGCATTAATCTTACAGATCCGAACATACTATTACAAATTATTACTTCCAGTCATGTAAGCAATGCATCTACTAGGACTATACAAGTGACGTGTCAGCCTTACGGGTACCTTGTAAAAATTAAATTTTAGAGTTAATTAATAATTTAAATATATAACTGTGAGTAAGAAATAAACATATTTTTAAAAGACGAGAACGCTATTTTAATACGATAATCGAATCTATTAAAATTAATAATGCTTTAACGACAAGTGCATTAAGAAACTGTAAATTAAACTTTATGGTTCCAAGAAAATCCAGTAATTCAGATGTTTGAACAAACTGGCGAGATTACAAAACCGTCTTGAAAGATTTAAAGGCACATTCCAAGCGCTTGTTAACGTAAACACGTTACACACGTACACACACATAAATCTGCGAACTAATCAGTCCGCAACGCTGCGAGTAAACAAAAACATTTACATGGATATGAGATTTCAACATATTGCCAGTTGACATGTTTATTAACACATTGTATATAATGTAATGATGAAAGTGTAAACACGACTAACTCTCAAACACTTTGCATCTAGACATTAATTGAATTAATCATTCAATAGGTATTTTTAACCTTTACACTCTGAACCTAAATAGCAGAAGCGTGATTCAGTGTTTTCAGTAAAAATCACATTAAATACCTTATTATCATGTGCTACATTCAATTACTAACGATGTAAACACATTTACTCGTCAATGTTCATTTAATGTTTCCTCAGGCGTTTATCTTTATAATTTGTTACATTACATTGTTTGGTTCGTTATCAATGCCTTTATAAACATAAACAGACAACTACTGCGTCACTTGCATCAATTGCTTTCTACATTACTCTGTATAAATATTATTATATATAATTCAATCACCAGGTTCATATTCCGCTGTGTGGACTATGATTAAAATTATTTTCGCGTAAATAATATTTATTGCTTTATCTGCTTATCATTTATTGTAGATTTTAATGCAAATAAAAGTATTTTGTTTTGTTAATTTGTATAATCCATTAGGCATTAAAATATTGGAAGTGATAATTTTTATATTTTTGGAATAATATAAAAACAATTTTATAAATATGAATAAAATAATATAATAAAGGATTAACAAAACAAAATTAAATATAGTAGGATTTTATTACAGTGATTTGACATTTCATACTGTTGTTTTCAGAAAAAAAATCATCAAATATAAAATCTTTATCAATTTACTTTTTCAAAAGAGAAGAGAAGACGACAAATTTTTCAGGAGATAAAATGTGACGATCTATGTGGGGTCCAAACTGGCGCGATAGAAAAAATAAATACCTCCAGAAACTACAGTGATTCCCAGTAAAAATAATACACATGATCTCTCAATATTTTTTTCGTATAAATAATGAACCAGCAGTTTTAACATAAAAAATATATACAATTTATTATCTTTACATTTCCCTTAATACAAAAAAATTAGAAAACAATTATTAAAAATATTACATCCGTACACAGAAATAAATGTTTACAGAACCATCAAATTTAGAAAAACATTGAAAATGACACCTTCAAATAATGCATAATAACATAGATTAAATATAATATTTAGTTGGATCTCCTTTATTTTCTTACATCATTTTCAATCGATTTGGAATAGATTTTACCAAATTTCTGTCGTAGGCAGGGATAATTTTTAACCATTATTCCCTTAAAGCATTTTTATATCACTTTTGTTAGATATCGGATATTTCCTTATTTTTGTTTTCTATTTTGATATAATATTTACTATGATATTTATGTCAGTAGGTTAAGGATGAGTTTTTGGTTTTTATTACTTCGGGACAATTATAGAGTAACCAGTTTTATCTTATGTAATACGAGGAATGTTTTCTTGATAAAATTTATAATTATCTTTTATTACTGATATTTCAGTATTTTGTGGTAAATTGGATTTTAAAATTTTCAGTTATATGTCTGTCCATATTACATTTTATAAATATTAATTTTTTCACCCTTTTCTTTAAAACACTGCCCTGTACCAGTATGACAACTTTTTATTTATTTTTATTTTTTGTAGTTTATGATGATAATAATTGCTTTTGTTTAATTTATTCCGATATAAAATACTTAAAAAAGTGAAAAAATATGCCTCACAGCCCACTTTGAGACCCATATGAAAATTGAAAGTTAGTATAAATTTCTCGAAAACCGTATGAAAAAAAAATTGAGTATTGCAGTGAATTCATCGTTAAATAAATCTTTAAAGGCATACATTAGCTTTAACACTAATTTATGTATTTTCTCTATTTATTTACTCTTACTTCATGTTAGACATTAATACCGAATTAAACTGACCCGTTTTAAATTTAGTTTCGGACTCACAATTTAATGACCGATGTTTCATTTACTTTTAATTAA
This sequence comes from Stenolophus ochropezus, assembly GCA_035578165.1. Taxonomy (NCBI): domain Eukaryota; kingdom Metazoa; phylum Arthropoda; class Insecta; order Coleoptera; family Carabidae; genus Stenolophus; species Stenolophus ochropezus. The sequence continues at coordinate 16,395,613 of JAQOWZ010000010.1, read as the reverse complement.
TGATTTAACAACCCATCTGTCAAATTTAATGACTCGTACTATAAATATTTTTTAATAGAGAGGTGCACGAGAGTAGTTCTTTTCGACTTCAATATCTTGTGGCTCATTATGTCCAATTTGTGGTCCTATTACGAAATTATCAGACAATTTATTCGAATGACTTTATTCTATAGGATACAAATTAAATTTAGGTTCATTCTTTCTTAACCACAGAAATGTTAATGTTCTCATACTATTGAAAAATGGATCATTGATTTTTTGAATATCTTTTTATTCTTTATTGAACAGCAACCATCATGTACATTAAATAAGTATATGTAAATATATAATCATAGCTGATAATTTCATTACCAGATATGCCAATCATCTACGTCATAGTCTTCAGTGTTAATGATATGTTCCCCATAAAAACTTTTACCCGACGTCCATTTCTGTCTACTTGAGAATGCACTATAGATTAGAATACTATAGTACGTGTTATCTCTTAAATAGTTCATAACCTTTGAACCACTTCAGAATTTTTTTACCAGTTGATTGTGAAATTTAAACCCATATTCGAGTAAACAAAGCAATTCGTGGAATATTAGTAGAATAACTGGAAATTGAATGGCGAAATATATAATTTTAATCTTTTGACCCACAATTAATTTGAATTTTGATAATAACAAATAGTAATGTATATATTTGCAAAATTAATAGCTGTTGCTGATAAGATGTTATCGTTGACATTTTGACATAATGTTAAGAAAATATAAGAAAATTAAACATATGCTGATTATGTGTAAATATTTATTAATATACTAGAATGAGGACTAAATATAATTAATAATTGTTTTCGCAAGACTTTACAATTTCTTTGTGAAAACTCGAACAATCAATAATTTTTTCTATGAAGAATTTCTGAAGAAGAATTGTTCGGTTACGGATACCAACAATTGTTCTTATTGTTCATTTCCTGTAAGACTGTCTTATCAATTATCTGTAGCCTGTAGCCCCTCTGTTCAAAGCACCGTCTTGGCAAGTTCTAGTTGTAATTGAATTTGAGGTAACTAGAATTCAATTCAACCAGTCGATTATGCTTCTTTTTCACTGTACAGAGAAAAAAATCATCTTTGTCTCATTCATTTCAGTATTATATGTTTTTTTAAATAGAGATTTTTTGATGATGCTGGTTTAAAGAGAGTTTAATGAAGAATATATGTTACATAGAATTTAGTCAATTATAGATTTTTTTTACGTTCGATCGATTTCGACCATATCTGAGCTTTTTTTTAGTTTTCAGTTTTGGAATTTCGAAAATAATAATAACTAAATCTGTAGCGCAAAGGCGTCTTATATACACAGACTCATAAATGATTTGAACCAGAATTGTCAAGAACAAAAACTATTTGCCAAAATATTGTTGTGAAAACATAAACGAATAACTTATATTTAATCTGCTTTACTCTTCAGGGAAAATGAAATTCTGAAACAATTTGTTGCTGATATTTATTTATAAGTAAATAAATTATAAACGTATCTTTTCTATATTGCGAAATTACATCCTATTAAAAGAGTTGCATCCGAAAAAATTTTGACCTGATTTGCATGGGCGAAAAAATTTGATTGGAAGTTTAGTTATTTTTTTTGTAGGTATAATTTTTTTTCTAATTTATTGATTTTGTATTAATTAATAAATTTTGTGGTTTTTTTTTTTTTGGTTACCTTAAAAAATTGTAACTAGATGCAGATACCCCCTCCCCCTATGCAAGTTCCTGGATTAATTTGGCATACGAATAAATATAAAATGAATTGTTCTTCTTATATAAATGAGATAAAGATGATGTGATTAATTTAGTAATTTTTTTTAGTGGTTGAATACCCTATCATCTTGGAACGACTATAAGTTGAGAAATGTTGGAATGTTCTTGATATATTTCTAACCGAAAATTATTAAAAGCTTCCCTTGCCGTTATTTAAATGAATTCGCTCCCCTAGTCACTTTATTACCCCCAGTTATTAATATTTATATTAACCACAATCCACCCCTGATTACCATCCATATCCTTCGCTCTCCATCTTTCCCCCGATATTTCCCTGTGATGTACCGAAGAAAAAATTTCCATGATCCGGATTTGGCGTGAAATTTCCCATCGCGTGAATTCTAGCGTCGCGGGGATGAGCCGGTGCGAGGCCCGCTTGATCCGATAAAACCTGACAAACATATCAAGATTTGGTCGGAGTCGCAGCAGAGATCCTGTAGCACAGTCGGGAACAGGGAAGCGACCCCATAACGCCTGATGCGCTCATGTTACCGGCTTCTCGACAGCGCTAACTCCGGCCGATCGACTTCGATCGGAGATGGAAATCCAGAAGGTGGAGAGTGCTGATAAGAAATGTTATGGCGTGGAGGTTATGTTAATAAATATAATCGTATATTGCAGCGCTAACATTATGCTTAACTGAAAAATCAAATGGGGTCATCCTACGTTCTCTGTTTAATCTTCTCTAGCGGGTGCAATACATGTAGGGAAACCAGACAAGTCCGGCTTTTTAACAAAAATTTAAATGTCCTGCAGGCTTTTATTTGCATCAGGCTTTTTCACTAATTAAAGCAAAAAATTAAGCCAATACTGCGAACAGAATCACAACTTCTTTCCGAGTACCCCTTCGATCAAATTTATTTGTCCGTCGATTCCCTGCTGATAAAAGTGACATCTTTTGTGACGTGATTTACAATGTTAAAGTTTAAATTCTAGGCCTTTGGAGTAGATATTTTCACTTTTACGCCACCGGACTAAAAGTAAAATAAATAAGTATCCATAAAAATTATGCAGAATTAACCAATAAGCAATAACTTCTACAATAGAAATCTGTAATACCAGCCTAAATACACCTTAAACAGTATGTACATTACTATAACTTCAATCGTGACTATATATTTTATGTAATTCGAGAACATTGAAATTAGTATAAATTATTTAGTTGGTATAAATACATCAATAGATCACTCTGTAAAATCCTATCTAAGACTGTAAAATACATTATAATTATATATATAGGAGTTTTTATTAAAACATTTAAATAAAAACAGATCTTATTTTTAAATCGGTTTATTTTCAAATCATGTACGTTAAGACATTTTGAATTATATTCTGGTGTACTACAGATCCTCATGTAAACTTTTGTAATTATACTAACTTTGGCAGTACTTTTTAACATTTTTAAAATATGTCTGTCAATTTATCCATCTAGAGACTTTTGATATGAATAAAATTAGAAGCAATTGGAAAATTAAAAGTTATAAAAATATTTTTAAAAAAGTTGCAAAAACATAGAAACAAAAAAAATATGAAAGTACACAAAGCATACTTATTGTGACTGCAAACAGTCTTGTGATGGCCACATCTGATTTTTTCTTAATAAAGAAGTAGAATCATTGGACATTTTAACATCTCTAAGCCACTGTGTATTTGCAAACAATGGACCATTAAGTTAAAACATTGCCTTTTTGAGTCAAGGTTTGTTCTGTATTGTAATTTGTAACGTGAATGACTTTCGATAAAAAAAATGAATAGACAGACTTATGCTAACTCAAATTATCTTGATTTTATTAATTCTACTATCTTCAAATAATAAATGCTGGTATATTACCTAATATGAGAAAATATATGTTAAACACGAAAATAATTGTAGCAATGCAATCTGAGGGAAAATATAATATTTTTTATAGATTTCGTTAGAATATTACACAATAATAGAACTTACAAAATAATGGAATCAATAACGAATAGGCTAAATGAAATTAGTGAAATAAAGTGTACCTTATTAATCGGTTGAAAAAGTACCTTGAAAACGGTAGCTCTAAGTTAAAAGTATATTAAACACCAAGGATGAGAAGACTATCATTATTGACTTAGCGCCAAGATTGTGCCTCGAGGGACACAAAGAGGAGATATATTGTAATTGAAACATGTAATTCCAAGAATAGCACATATGAAATTGAACGAATTGTCAATTAAATTTTTGTCTGCTTGTAGAGCTTATGATTCATTCATAAAGTTATATATTTATAACACACATGGAATGAAAGTAATACATTTTTATGATTGATGGTTCAAAAATAACTTTTGAAATTTGGTTTTACAGCTATTACGTAGTTATTTAATTTATACAATTTGAACTCGGATTTGTTAACACCACTACGAATATTATTTTTAAAGTCATACGAGTATATTTCATTTTGATTATTTTTATAATATAATCTAAAATTTATAAAGAAAATACTTAACAGATTGCTCTTTTTTTGCACGTTAAATTCAAATTGGTTCGAAAGGCGAACAAAAAATAAATACTATATTATGTTTTAATATAAACTTAACGTCTTCATAACCAGAGGTCCCGGGTTCGAATCCCGGCTAGGGTATGGATGTTTGTGTTCGTCCTTGTCATCTCATCTCCATTAACTTTGCGCGTCAACGTGAAAATGTTATAAAGAATAAATTGTAAAAGTATATTCACCCCCATAATCATCAATTGTAATAACTTGTAAAAAAGTTCAAATACAATAAAGATTATTATTATTATTATTATTATTATATAAACTTAACGTCAAAAACATTTTATGTATTAAATTATTCATTTGTATTTCGTGGCTTTGACTCTTGGATAATTAAATTAAATTACACTTTAGATACCAACGGTGTATTGTGTTGCAAACTACATCCTTAAGTAAGAGGAAGGCAACGTTACACGCATAATGAATTACAGTTAATCATCATCATTCATTCGGTACGCTTTGAACAGCCTGATCACAAATAGGCTCTTGTTATGAAACCAATTTGTACTTTCCTCCCAACTTCTTAATCTGTGCTACAACTTCCAGATAATATTCAATCTAATCAGCAATATTTCAGATGGACAACTGATACTGCTCTGTTTAGTACTTTTAATATATATTAAATTAGTACTGTTTTACAATAGGACTCCGAAATTTTATATTTTCATAATCAGTTCTAATTTCAAGTTTACAAATTATTGATCGGTAAGTAAATTCCAACAGTATCAAATAAATTGCAACATAGCAACGATCTATGTTAAATTGAAAAAATAAAAATTCTTGTTAAATAAAACTGCAAATATTTTTATATTTTAATTTTGTTATTGCATCCTTCGTACAAAAAACTCAATAAATATAATCTGGCATTAATTGTTATACCAGTTTCAGATTGTTGAAAACCTCGACTTCTTTTCGATCTCCAAAATCATATTTTAGCAGTAGCACTTACTATACCTTTAATACTTATGTAAGTATTTTGTACAGGCAGCTATTTTTAATGTTTACTAATTCGGATTCCAAGGCAATAAGTTTACAAATTACTGATCGGTAAGTGATTTCGATTATTACTTAATGATAGCAAATACGATCTTCAAATATTCCCAAATTTTAATTATGTTGCGTTCAAAAAACTTAACATTTGTATTATACCAGTTTCGGATTATTGGAGATCTCAATTTAGTCGCGACTGAAAATCATCCTCAACCAGTTCGAAGCATTAACTATTCTTCATATTTAAATAATTATGTCTTTTAATATCTTTACTGCGCGGTTATATTTTCTACAAACTCATATTGACATTGGGATAAAATGTAGATAAAAAAAATTGTATTAAAGTGTACATCACAATTTTTTATTAACAATGTTATGTTTAAATAAAAAATATAAAGTATTGTATGCACCATAATAGGGTGACTTAGTTTTTATAGTCTCGGGAATAATAATACCCTTTAATACAAAAAAGTAAAAAAGAGGCTGCCTGACTGTTGTTTTCATATGAAAAATGGCTCTTATGGTATACTTTTCACATCAGCTCAGCTGTAATAATCGCACTTTCTGTGATAAACTACGTTGACAAATCTTGTAGTAAACAATAAACTATAATGATATAGGTATATGAAATAAGCAGATGAAAGACTAAATGATCAGGTGGTGAGACTAACCTAACACGTTAGTATACCAGTAAAAAATTGCGGTCCTAATATCATCAATATGTATTGTAATGCTAATTTTCAGCGAAAGCCAAATATAAGAGAAAAAATTGAAAAGGGAAGAAGAAGATATATTCATGATTAGTGGTGTCTTTTGTGATATTTTCCCAACTTGTAGGCAAGAGTGTACCGCATCTTTCTAGAGAGAAAAAGCGTTGGGGCAACAAGAAATGCGGGAAGAAAATTCCCAACAGAGTTATTTGAGATGTTGGGAGTGTTGGAGGGACCAAATCGATTCCCGGTAAAGCACTTTATCCCTGTCAGAGTGTATCCGCGCTCAACAGGGGCCGGGGGTGTTGTCACGTGGAAGATTCCGCCTAAACCATTGATTGATAATATCGACAAAAGAAATGCCGAATGGAGAGGATTCACTGCACGCACTCACGAGAATAAATACAATTCCTGTCATTATTTATTGACTAGGGTGGAGTATTATTTCATTTATCAATCTCAGAATTGTTTCCTACAACTAGATCCTTTTTTGGTTTATAAGATTGGTGGAATTGTGTTTGATCTAATAAAATTTGCACCAAATTCTTTCAAACATTAATCTTACTTTTTGTACGGGTAGGAACTAAATCGGAGTGTTCTGTAAAACTTCGCAGTGACATTACTGTTACTAGTAATCTTTGATGTTATTATCAGAACAATTTACTGAAAAGGTAAGTGCAATTAGATATTCTACTTAACTGGCTCTAATTTGAAGCACTTAAATTATAATTTTTACGAGAAATGAACAGAAAAACAAAAACCGAAAAAATATTTTTTCATTAGGCAACGGTAACTCACAAGCTTCGCCAAATAAAAATACCACTGTGTCCGATCGGTTCGGTGTTTGGAACCCACTATAAACTGTAGGTAGTTATACGAATGTACAAATTAATAGTAAGACTGCCAACGTAGCGTTCGATCTAGTGACACTTGTGACGCGGGACAGGTGAACATGTCCGTAGCGACTTTTTTCGTGAAACAATTTTTTCTAGTACGTTCTAAAAATGAGGAACATCAATTTCAAAAAACAGTGTGCTATCAGATTTTGCTTCATACTAAGACACAGTGCAACTGAAACTGTTACAAAACTTAAGCAAACATACAAGGGGCCAGGTTTTTCGGTGGTTTTAGGCATTTTTAGAAGGAAAAGGGTCGATTGAAGTTAAAACAAGCAGCGGAAAGCCTTCATCTTCAAGAACTGATTAAAATGTCGACCGAATCTTGGATCTTGTGCGTGCAGATCGTCGGTTGTCAGTACTGAATGGTCGGGAAAGAGTTAAATTTAACTTACAACACCGTTCATCAGATTTTGACTAATTCAAAAATGGTTTTAAAAAATATTTTTGATATTATTTTTATTAATTAGTCTCTTTACTTAATCTACACACCTCGCATGTAGTTAATTTCGATAAATATCAAAGTTGTTTATAATTATTATGGAGAGTTTACCAATGCGTATCTATAATGTAATTGGCATCGAAAGAATCAAACGCTGTCACTTAACTAGAGATAAGTTATACGTACATATATAAATTATCGTATAAATTACAATAATTTATTTACTACTACTTGTGGCATAAATTTTCCACTATCGCTGTATAAAATTATGGAAACATAAAATTAATATTATAATCTGTTATGAAACGATGTAAATTATAAGTTATATCTTTTAATCTAATACATTACTTAATAAGATAATATAGCTTTATGACTAATATCAAATTTCAGTACAGTGACACTCCTCAAATTTAAGACATTACATAAATTATTTCATTTTATTAGCGTTGCATTAAATATTATTGCATTTATGTTCAAAGATAAAAACTAATGTGAACTACAGTTTATCTTCCATTTAATTATTTCTTCAATTCATACAACTTTGTTTAATTTGTAGCTGACATTGTGAAAAACTTTTTCATTGCAATCAAGCAGGAGTGAAATCTTTCAAAACTGACAGTACTGTTACCACTTCGGAATGTAATGCAATAAAGTGTAAAACTAGTTCAGTTTTTTAAACTAGGCTGCTTAAAATGTTTTTTTTAATTCGTAAAATTAAGAATATTTTATTAAATAAGTAAAAGTTCGTAGTAACCATTGGACTTAAATGTTTATTTATTTTATTTACTTAATCGTTGATCCCTTTTACCTTTAAATGTGCGTGTGTTGAAATAGAAGGAAAAAATTTCGAACATCTTATTTCGCTTGTAATTACTTTACTCACATATCTCTGAAACGGTTCATTTTTTGAACACATGTTGTATAATATTTATCGATTTATTTTGACTTCTTCTCCATGTCCCATAAAACTTGAACACTTATTTTTTAACATGTTAATTCACCGTTAAATTTTGTGACTCGTTTTAACTCATCCTATATAACTAATAATTGTAAACATTATTCATTTTAATTATATTTTTAAAGTAGAATTTGGAATTTCGAAGTAACCTTTAAAGTAGACAAAATTAAAATGTACTTCACTGAAGAGAAAAGGTAACAATATGAGATTGAGACTTTTGATATTCTATATGAAGAAAAAAGAAAAGCACTAGTGACATCCTCATTAATATGGATGACACAGACATGCAATGATGTAATCATAAACATTAGCCGAGTAACGTAACCATTGAGGCAACTAATTGAAACAAATCTAAAACACATAACTCGGAGCGGAGCGCACGAGACAACTGCATTAATTGAGCGCTGCGTCAAGTTGCTGTCTCACCAATTTACATAAAGTTAAATACACTAGTTATTCTTAGCAAGATCCACCCATTTCATATCCCAGTTAATAGATTACGCCCCTATATAACTTAATTTATAGTACCCTGGTCGTATAAACATGTGGGCTATTTGCTGGAACTTGTTATACATGGCCAGAGTTCAACGTAAATCTTCTCACACGTCGAACACTTTAAAAGTTTGTAAAAGTGCAACACAGCTTCGTAAATTATGTTATATGAATACTACGTGTCATGTTCTTCGAAATTATTATCCTGGAGACTTACGTTGCTCACAGGATTATTAACGCGGCAAATCGCTTTGTTCTTATTTGCATGTAATCATTATTTCAAAAGAACATAACCGTAACTCAATAAACAAAAGCGAATACTTCTGTACACCACTTAAATAAATACAGTGCCACAACCAGAATATGAAGAAAAGGTGATGTCATAAGTCATAATTACATATTGCAATTGGAATTGTATGTGGGATATGTAGAAAAAGTACTAACCTAAAAAGTGAGAATAGGAAGCTATACGTACAAATTTGACGTGTTGATGTATTGCCTTCCGCTATTAAGCGCTTAATTTACTGGCCTTTATATACTTTCGCATTTTACAGTGAAAATAACCACATTTGTCAAATTTTATACATTTATGAATAAGTCATTTGATTTGGTAAATTGAATAAAATAAATATAATTTACAAATTTTATTTGTTAATCTAGAACAGTCATGTGCAACGTACGGCCCGCGGGCCGGATCCGGCCCCCGACTTGATTTTATCCGGCCCGCGGAACATTTTTCAAATCTTATTAAATCCGGCCCCCGAAAACATTTATTTATCTGACATTCAATACCGTTTTATATTTTGCTGCTAATGAGGAAGTTTAGCGTGGTCGAAATTAGATGTGAAATATCTTTTAGTCGTAAGTATATGAATAATTATAACTTAAAATGTCATTGAAAGTTAAAATTATTTTGCCAATTATTTATAATTGCTGATTTATCTTCGAGCCACACTGACGTCACAAGTGAGTTATGCGCTTGCGCAGAAGGGATGGTGAGAGTTGACTTTTCGAACGTAGGTTGTATTTTGAGGCATTACACCACACGCTTCTCTGTTGCCATGGGAACCCAGCGCGCGCTGGTTAAGATTGATGATACGCTCTCCGCGAGCCACTCTGACGTCATTTTTGTATAAAATTTCATTTTTTGAGAAATCTAGGCATCAATGGGAGAAATAAAATGTAGAATATCAGTTTTGGGGTCAATCTTGATAAAATAAAGAAATAAAAAAAATACGCTAAACTTCCCCATTATACATATATGTATAAAAATATCATCAGCATAGTTCTTGTTCAAAAATACATATATAAGATTTGCATTGTATTCATTCTATGTAAGACAGGAATTATTTAATAATTTCATTTAATAATAATATTAATATTATAAAAGTGCGTTTGTAATACGGGCATTAAATTCTAATAACTGTGCTTACATATATAGAGTTATTTTTTATTACAACAATCCTGTCTCACAATTGTTTATATTACCAATTTTTTTAAATAAAAAGTTTTGTTTTTCTTTGTTTTGTCCTTTGTAAACCAGGATTTAGGTCCGGCCCGCAAGAACATATGATATCCACTTTCCGGCCCGCGGTCTTGACTAAGGTGCACATGTCTGATCTAGAAGGTACATGAAAAATTAGTTTTTATTAATTTTATTCTAATCACACAATTCCAAAATATTTTATTTTTCCTTAAAACACAGTATGGTAAATTTTTCCGTTGGTCCAGACATTTAATTCGTCTTGATTGAATTACATCATACTTATAAACTTTGTGTACTTTTATAATGGTCTGTCAGCCCTCAACAGTGTCATACCGCTTGCGTCAGAAGGATTTTCTAATCTCAAACATCGTCCGACTCGACGCGCTGTCTTTTGGTTAATGAATTCAATATTCGTCTAAATTTCTACAAAACAGAAGCAAATACGTCGGGTGTGGTTGTAGCTTTTCTGGATAAAGCTGAATATATATTTCTAAAGTAATCTAATTGAATAGATTAGTCAAAATTTTGCTTTTTGATTTTGTTTCCAAAGCACACTTGACTGAAGTGAGATCGAAAAAACACTTTCGGAAAACAAATATCTGGCCTTTGCACATCTTAAGAATAATCTAACTTATTTTTTGCAAATACAAAATTGTTTTAGGTTTCTCTTTTTATTCAACCAATTCTTTTGGTAGCGAGAAATCAATATCGACTTTTCTTTGACCTTTAATAGACCACTTAAATATTATAGACCATTTCAAAAATTCCATCGACCTCAAGGGCATCTCAAGGGCCCTATTGGGAACCCGTATAAGTATGACAATGATTAATAAGTAGCACTATTCGTTAGTAGGGTAATTACATAATTAATTCCATAATTCAAACAGTGTGTTTTATTAAAAAGTAAAGTGATGAAATTAGTCTAGTTTCCCATTCCTTTTAATAGAGAGGACTAATTAAAATTGAAATTGCAGGCTGAAAGAAAGGTAGAATGACACAATGCATTTTCTCACGCACAGTTTCACCCTTTCAGCGCGTGTTTACTTCCACAAAAGCACAAAACATCTCTCACGAATGCATCTCGTTAGTCAGCTGAGCTCGTTCGATGCGCTGAGCCCGTGTTTGTAGACTTCGTGCATCGAGCCCCTACATGCCGTGTAGCCTGCTGTTTAGATAATATTACAACGTATGTGCCTGTAATGTTGGATAATCTTGTTTAAATATTCGCCCACGGCTGAAAGCCTGATGCATAGATGAGTAAATACCGGGGCTTTTTATTTGCTTTGTTTGAGTTTGAGGAAATAGAGGTTGGAGCGGAATATGTCCGTTGCTGATTTGTGCACGGTAAATCCTGTGCAGGATAAATTCATTGGCGTGTTACATTTCGAACTGGGCGGAGGGTGATGGGATTAAATCCCCAAAAACGACAACTAACCAAATAAAATATCACTTAGATCAAGAGATTTGAAACACATCTGCTCAGTTTAAATGTAAGTAAAATTAAAAACTAAATACCCACATTACTATTCTCTCGTATTATCATAGGTGAAAAAAAAACTAATAGTTTCATAAAAATCTCTTTACTAATGAGTGTACATTAGTTTTGTTCCAAATAACCTCAAAATCTGTTCAGAACTGTACTACGCATGCGGAGTTTGAAAAGAGCGTTCCAGCTACTGATTTTTGACCAATTTCAAACCAGTTCTCGGACTTTCAAAACAGTCAGAGGATCGGAGCATATACTACTGGTCAGAATTTATAATTTAATGTAATTAACATCAAATTTTCAGTATAAGAAGGAGGTATTTATAAGCAGTCAGTGAATTTTTTTATTTATCTTCCTTATTTATTTTCAGGTAAAAGTAAAACTAACTAACACAATTGGCAGTAATGACATTGACGTTTCAGTATCAGTCTATGATTCTTGGTCTTTGGTCTACAATTCGTTCCAACAGAAACTTGGTCCGGAACTATCCATTGTTCGCGCATGCGCAAACCACGATACATGAACAGATACATAAATTAATCACAAACCGTCAGTAATATTTGTAGGAAGAAACATAATATAAAACGAGTGCAATACGTGATTAGTGTATTACAAAGACGAAAATTCTGTTTTTTATATTCAAGTACGAATAGGTACATGTAAATAGTAGCGGATATGTCCCTTATAATAATTTATATATTAATTTGATATTATTTATAAAAACTACAATTTTGGACAAAATATATAATTTTATAAAATTTTATTTAAATAATGTCAACCCTGTAAAACACAGTGCTGTTTTTCCCCCTTTGTTCAATTATTAATATTTATAAATTTGTAACTTAAGATTATAGAAAAAAGTAAAAAAGTGAGCCGAGTTTAAGTTAAGTCTTAAATCTAATCCTAGAGTTAAATGGAATTGACTTATCAGAATATTTGCATAAACAAACATCAATTTATAAAATTTTTGTAATGGACAAATTGTAATTCCAGTACTTCAATATTGAAGAAAAAGCCATAATTACATCAGCATATATACACATTTGATTTTTATCTGTAAGATAATCTTCGGTTAGTTATGAAGTCCATGTAGATGAAGCAAGAAGGCGTATTTACATTTCCGCCCATGTTGGGTCGGTATTTGTGTTAGCTATATCACCATTTTCCATGTGAGTGTGTGTGATTCTTGGCTTGCTACCGATGCTCCTTGTCGTCTTGCCGTTCGTTATCCAAATATTGACAGTTGCCGGTTTGTATACACACTCCCCTCGCTTCTTGGCCTTTCTTTACAATGCCGTGTTGTGTACACGAGTACAGCACTCGGCCGCACAAGATATGAAACCCATGTATTGTTATCGTTACTCGCTATCGAGCTCGCTCTTCTTCACGAAATTATTGCAAATACTCCACTCGTCAACTAACATCACATTGTTACAACTTCAGATACTTTTCAACCAAATAACAAAATCGAATTCAAAGAAAATATTTGTTTTTTAATTTAAACTTATTTTTTTCTGAAATTATATTACTTAAAAATAAAATGTAGGTGCATGTTTCTTTGTCTGTCAAATTTTTCTATAATTTTTATCATTAAAAATTGTTATACTTCTCCGTGTAACCACCCATATAAAGGCCGTATTTAATTAGGAAATTTTAATACAACCCTAAACTGATCCTGAACTTACTCGTATTGGTACCAAATAAACAACCAAATTTCAGAGTTGATGAAAATGATAAGAGGTAAATTTGTTATTTATTTAAGTTTTGCGTTTTAATCTATACGCGGTACAACTACTGACAGATATAGAAAGAGAAAGTAATATGTAAACAAAGATAGAAAAATAGCTGAGTGAGTTGAGCCAGTTCGAGATCAGTTCTGGTTACTTTAAACGTACCAAGTAAACAGAATTAACCTATCTGGTTACATAAAAAGTCCCAAATAAATACGACCCAACTGTTTATTATCTTGATTATTTCTCACACGTCATTTTCTTCCAATCAAAATGCTTAATTTGATTGAATGTGCAATTTTTTTTAGTGATTATTCTAAACACGTCATTTTCACCCAATCATAATGCTTCATTTGGTGGCCATAGATAATTTTTCAGTAAAGAAATTAGATGAAAGTATAGTATAATTGTCATGGTTTCGTTTTGTTTATATCAAATATTTTATGTTTGAACTGTTGTCATAGTGAAATAATCAAGCAAATATAATTCGTGCTATGAATTTAATAAGGAAAGTTACTCATAATTCCTGCGAAGTAACAACTCGGGTTAAAAATAACTCTTAAATTACTCCAGCTTCGCTGTCGTGATCTAAATGTTATTTTTGACACTTGGTTGTCTGTTACTACGCAACAACTATTTTAATTTTTTCTAATAAATTCATGGCTCTTATTATACACATAAAAAAAATTATCGCAAATACTCGTCGCCAACAAACGTCACATTATTACATCTTAAGATCTTTACAAGGAAATATGAAAATAATTTTGAGAAATGTTGCACTATTGTTATTTGAGCAGGTACGGAGTACAACGCCTTTACCTAGGGTACGTGTGCTCATGTTCGTGCACTTAGTATTCCAAGTGGAAAGCGAGTATACAGAATTATGTTACTGGAACTCATACAATACGTGAAACTGAAACTTCTAATATGATCTTATGCAACGTAGAATTGTAAGTAGAATACACTCCTGAAATTACCACGAGTATTAACAATTGCTTCACCACTGCATAATGTATTTCATATTCTTACCTAAGAGGTACTCATTTTAGTACGCTACATTTACAATCTATGTCTATAAAGTCAACACAGCTCAAGATGTATTTTTTTGTATCTCTTGCAATCATATTAAAAAATCGCATATCAACATAAAATACTACTTCATATAAGTATGTTCAATAAAATGTTTAATAATGCAATGAAGTGTAGTGTTAGATAGTGGCTTGTACACTAGTTCACCATCCCAGAAATATGAAAGTGCAACAATTAACTGTTTCTAATGTAGCAAATGTGACAGTTGTCACAGTATAACGTTAGAACATTAATTTTTAAACGTGATAGAACTTGAGAGCACAAATATTTATTAGTATTTTTTTCTTGTGAACCTTCTGCATATTGAGTTAAAAGTTTTATCCCAAATTTCATTACACGCCTCTGGTGGAATAATGTATATTGTGTATGTAGTGGGAAAATGATACATTCTCGGACGATGGTGGCAACACCAGGAATATGGGAAGTCACTGTTCCTACGTGGCAGAAACTATTTTTTTTTTCGATTTATATTCAACAAGAATGAAAAAAATATGATTGTATTTTCACATACGGAAAACAATGAAATGCGTACTTTACGGGAATGTTTTGCAGCTGTTATTATTCGTAGCCCAACAACTACATTAAAATATCGGAATATGCACTTTCTGGTTCGAAAATGCACAGGAAATGTGTCAGTTTTCGTCCGATTGAAAAAGATCTGATTTTGACATATGAAGTGACACGATTCAAAATTGACTGATGTTCCAAAACGCCGTACTTGACCATAAGTTAGCACAATGTGTATGTACCCGCTATTCGTAAAGGCAGGTATTTCTGAAGATTATAACTTTTATAATTTTTAATAAACTTATTTATACTTATCTGTAAAAAGTGATATACATCATGCAATTTAGACTTTCTCTTGCTATTGAAGAAAATACCTGACTACGCGCAGAAATTCAACCTTTTAATCCTTTACATATTCTATTACTAAATACTTTAATTCTTTTAAATTCTGGAATTACTGTATCTTAAATTCATTATAGAAAATAATTATAACCAAGCCTTACAAAGTTTATTATTTACAGTGCTTTAAGAAATAGGATTTGAATATATTATATCACTATTTATAATTGCAGATTCAGTTTATATATAGCTCATCTTTTTTATAGCTACAAGATTTTATGTATTACATGTAATTATTAGAACAACCTTCCTATTAGTTTGCTTAGTACGACATTATTTAAATAATTTTTCTTCAATTTATCTTTTATCATCTTCTTTCACTGTACCTTATTTATTCTGAAGTGGAAAGAAACTGATATATTAAATTAGTCTCAGTGAACTCATGAGAATATTATTTAATATTTAATTAGATATAACCAATTGAAATAAAAACACATGTGTAATTTGAAATCATGTATTGCTTAAGAAATAACATGAAATATACATTAAGTAGTAAATAAATTCAGAGTTCGTCAGCTTGTTCTATCGTATCGGGTAATGATTTCCCTTTGGTCTCAGGAAGCCAAATCATAGTAGCAGTAGCTGTAAAAATCGGTATGATAGCAAAGACCAATGGTACAATCCATAAGGCAAGATCATCTAAATGCATAATGAATGGGGAAATCATAGATCCAACACGACCCCACATAGAACAAATGCCAATACCAGCGGACCTAACAACTGTAGGGAATAATTCGCCGGTGTACACGTAAATGATAGAAAATGCCATTGCAGAACCCATTTGCGATACAATCGAACAACTCGCAATAACGAATGTGTGATGAGGCGCAAATATCATTAAGAAAAACACTACAACCATCGGAACAGAAATAATGATGTATGACGTAACAACTGTCCATTTTCTGCCTATAAGAGAAATCAAAATAGCTCCAAGTATATTCCCAGGAATTTGTAGTACTCCGGCAATTATTATTTTAATAAATATGTTCCCTTGAATAAGACCTATGTACTGCGCAATGGCAAAGAACTCCATTGATATCACCATCCAATTGAACATCGATATCAGTGTTTTTGTTCTCATTCGTTTCGTAACAAACAAATCCGTCATGTTACCAGCTTTAGCTTTTACGTTACTTGTAGCAGCCACTAGCTCTTCCGTTTTTGCGCGAATATCCTCTGTAGGTTTTCTGTTGCATTTGGCTCCTCTTTCTAACATGCTAATCACTTTCTCATGTTTATTTTGGGTAAGTAGCCAACGAGGAGATTCAGGCAGGAGGCACCAATAAGGAAGTAAACATATGGAATAAAGTGATATTACAAGTTGTGAACATCTCCAAGTTCTACAGTAATAGCCAACTATTCCCAAAAATGAATGAGCTATATGTACAGGGGCCATATAAAGAGATCCAATTGTAGCACGATATTTTTTATCTGAAATATAATGTATTCAAATTAAAATCATAAACTTTAGTTTTTTTTTAATTTAATTAAACGAAACTGAGTTTTACGATTAAAAATGGATTTTCTGCCTCTTGATTTTGAACCCAAAAGTTTTATTTTTTATTAAAACAAATATGGATATATAATAATAACAGAATTGTAGTGAATTAATGTTTAGAAAGGTTTGAATACCATTAGAAGCCGGGTTTTAGTAATTTTATTCGACCCAAGAAATGCACTAAAAAAAACAACGTAAACAAACCTACGTAAATAACACTTAAAACCCAGGGGTGTTTTTATTTCTGATTAGAAAAGGATTAACTTAAATGTTTCTTTACAAATCAAAATTGTAGTTTTGAACCATGTTGAGCATATTCCAAAATATGCAGTAGTTATTGGTAATTGAGCAAAAATAATCAATTTTAAACTGTGGTCAGAACCACATTATTAGTAATTTCAATTTCTAGTTTCAATTTTCAATTTCTACTTTCAATTAGAAGCGTTTACAATTACTACTTAATTTGTAAATGGAATTATACACTCCCCATGACTGTTTTTCGTTATAAGTGGTACTAATATTGACAACAGTTTATCAAACTAATTTCATAAGGGTGCCCTTAAATAATATTTTTAGATTTTGCCTAATTTCTGCTAAAAATAATATTAAAATTCATTTATTCTGTTAGTATTAATAACTCGAACCCACCAATCTTTTCTTCGGTGTTCGGTCTTTTTGAAATAATAAAGAGCTCCTATCACCATAATACTTTAAAGAACAAGTTTATCATTTATAATTATGTATAGCCGTAAAGCTTAACCTCAAAAGTAATTTGAAGAAACGTCAAATATGTCCACTTCGAAGTGGAATTGGAAAGTTTGGAGCTTGCTAGCTTTGAAATGAACTTATTAATTAGAAATTAAAATTATGTTGCTGTGAACCGGGGTATTACGTTAAAACAGTTTAAGACACAAAGTAGAAATTGAAATTGAGACTATGAATTATTAATTGTGAATGGGCCTTAACTTTTTATCGAAATTAATTTTTGGATCCTCGTATTTTATAAGAAAAAATAAAATAATAATTGTAATTTTTCTCAAATTGATATTTCCCTTCAATACATGCAATTAAACGTACTTAAAATTTTACTTAATACATCTCGTAGCGTCCTATAATTCGCGCGAAAGGTAAACTGTATTTTAGAATTCATTATCTCAAATATATAATCTCAGGCATATGAATGGCATGGGTTTGATTTGAATAAGTCTCACATTTTCTAAATATCATTATAAGAAAGAGTGATTTTCTCTTATGAATTTTAAAAACCAAAACACAGCAATATAACTAGTAAAATTATTAATATTATAGTTTGGTTTGAGATACTAAAGGTCTTTATAACTAAGACTAACTTATAATGGTGGAATTTTATTTAAAAATTACAGTGACAAATATTACCTGTAAATTCCAAGAAAAGAGCAAAACTTGGCACCATACTGCCTCCTGTACCAAGAGTGCATAAAAAGCGTAGGAACGTGTAGGAGTAAACATCATTTACAAATGATGCAGCTACTCCAGTTATCAATTGAAGAGTGACAGCGAAGGCAAGAGGGTATACCCTACCATATCTTTCAAACAACAATATAAAATCATTCTATTATTCTCATAAATTGAAGAATCTTGATAAAGAAACAAGTTTATGTGTGATTTAACCATTTCGTTTTTAAGAATATAAAACGTACCGTTGATTGAAAAATATATCGATAGGCAAGCTTATTAGAAAATTAGTTTCACCTACATAACTGTGTGTCTGGTTGCATTTGGGTTAGTATCAGGCGTTTTTGTCAAATATTATAAAAAAAGAGCAAACGACAAATAATTAATAATACAAATTAGTTCTATTTTAAAATGTACCAATAAATTTTTGAAAAAACATTTTAATAGATACCAAAAAATTCAGTAAATATGTAAAACATCTTTATTCATGTGATATTTTTGTCTGTTTAATTTCGCAAAGTAGTTCATGGAATTATGAACGAGATGGCTCTGTCGAATCTGATTCCAAAACAGCGATACGCAAAAACATACAGGCTTGCCTATCTATATATTTTTCAATCAACTGTCGTATTTGTGTTGTAGCTAGGTGCCAGGATACAATGTAATAAAGACATTTTTATTTTATTAGATTTTAAAATTAAGTTGTGCCAAGTTGTACCAACAAGGCTTTCTTAATTTTTGTTTAGTCTATTTAATTTTAATAAAATGAATGAATAACACATATGCACATGTTTACAAAATATGACAAATGTAGTTGTCAAACTTGACATAAGTCATTTAAAATATGTAATTATTATATATTCAGTATGATATTTTTCAATCAACGATATTACCGATGCAAATAGATAAAAAATAAATACAGAACAATAAATTAAACACATAATATCCGAAGGTAATGAATTGTACAAAACAGATTTTTAAATCACTCATATTTGGAATCATTATTTTAAATCTGTCAATATTATTCTCTTAAAAATGGTAAAATAGGTTTTTTATCTATTAAAAAAAAACCTTGTACTACGATGTAGATTTAAAATTCTATTTGACTGTGTATGTTATATTTCCAAAGATTTCATAATGTGGATAAAGATTTCAAGCCTGTATTGGAACTACGCCATATTAACATTGACAATTTCCCCTTGCTGCACCAATTCCCTATCCTTAATGCTTCTTTCAATGTCAAGATATCGGTACCCGACTATATTGCCATTGTTTATTTCCACATTCTAAATTCTTGATACTTGTCAATTCAATGTCAATGTCAATAAGGCGTAGTTCCAGCACTGGAATCACAATTTACAAGACATGCCAAGTTTGTCATGCCGAATCACTCATGAATGATATCCTTGTAAATATAAAGTGAATTAGGTTATTTGAATACAAATGATTATTACTTGTCTCCAGCCCATCCAAAGATTATACTTCCTAATAATATTCCCAACATGACCATACTCTGGATGATGCTAACAACGAACTTTTTACCACAAACCAAATCCCATTCCATAACTATTGTAGTGTGCCAAATAGTGCGGTTAAATTCATGCTCAGGACAGTTCTTGTCACATTCGTCATATTCTGGATCGGTACAATTGAATTGCGTCTTGGGAGACATAATACAAATTGCTAGCTGGTGAAATCCTACTGGGGCTCGGTGCAGGAAAATTAAAGATATTACCATGATTTGGTAAATGCCGCATTTTCCTATCGTACTCACTTGTAAATCTTCTAAATTTGTTATTTTTCCACGGTCTGCCATTGTAATTATCTACTTAACAAATTACCAAAATATATTAATAATATAATACGACTATATTATATTCTATACTGGTTTAAGAATTAAATGTCAGGTACACACAATTAACAAATGATAATGACCAGGTACTACCTGATATTGAGATCTATCAAGAATTCAATAATAATCGCAGAAAATATTTTATATCCGCGAAAAAATCGGACTGTAGGTGGCAATAGTGTCTTTACTGTATCGGGATAACCATCTTCATATTACTATTGTCTTATATATGGAAAAATAATGCAATGATATACAGTAATACCTATAATGATTCCACAGCGGAAACAATATACCTATATATTCGATTTTCTAAGTTTTTCACCTCAAACGTCCGTTACCGCTTATATTCTCAATACAAATATCAAAGCGATATCCCGATTACAGAAGTATGAAATTTCTTCAGCAGATGCCAGCCCCTTTGATTTTTTTCGCGAATTGCAAAAGTTCTAATAACTATTCTTTATTAAATTAAAATCTCCAGAAATTACCTTAAAAATCTAAATAATTACACTCATACTCATTTATATATAAAATTTTATGTGTACAACCATGGGCGCCGTTAACCCAAATTTCAACGGGGGTCAAACACGAAATTTTATGCCCTTGAGACACCGGTCGATGACCATATAGATGAAACATTCATACTCCAACAGAATGAATCTGATACTTGATGGTATCGGTGAAAATAGAGAATTCGCTATTTTCATCGATGATCAATGACGAAAATCAATTTCATGTTAATTTTTCTTGTTTGCGCTTGTATACAATTAAATATTTTTATGCATATGAAAGATCCCATTATTTACTTTGAAAACCCCATTATTATTAGTTTATGAAACTAAAATTCACCCAACTTTATTCTTTCACCTCGACAGCTTCGACCTCACACTAAAAATTTAATCTTTTGAAGAAGACCCACGTGGGGTCGAAACTGTCAAGGTTTAAAAAATAAACTTAGCTGAGTTTTAACAACTATACATATACGATTTGATATTTTACTTCCATGTACAAATTAAAGGAAGTATTGTAATCGCGAAAAATTTCTGTCTTCAGGTTTTAACGGAAATAACCATTTTGACCATCCCTCTGACTCCAATTTGACTAGTTTCGACGTGACATAAACTACTATAACATTTAGTAATGCATTTATTTTTAGTTTCAATCAGTCTTTTCAAAAGGGCATAATACTTTTAATTTTTGTATGACACACTTTTGAGTTCTTGTTAATAAATTGATATTGATAATAGTCAAAATATTCCTGAGAAATATGTACGTCATAAATAAAAATAAGGAATAGTGATAAACATTTTAATAAAATTTTCAAAAGATGGTACATTTCAAAGGGAAGTTCAAAGATATGAAACGAATGAAAAGATTGATTAGTCGTAAAATGATCTCACTTTCAAGCGAAATAAGTTTAAAAGATGTACAGCTAATGTGTATAATTTATCGTACGTAGTTACTTGGAAGTCATGTGCCTATAACAGATTTTTTGTTTTAATCTGCGCAAGATGTTAGGCACAATGAGATTTTGAGAAGAAGGCTTTACCAAGGCTTACCCCAAATCAGATTACAACAATGTAATAAATTCCAAGAAGAGCATTCTTGAGTGCTCGTCCATTGCACTAACTGTTTAGTAAGTGAAAGCTGCCCACTATCCACTATCCACTATCCACCCCAATTACTCCAAATAACCATTACTTCCCGTCCGCCCTCATTACTTTCGCCCTCACTATCCCCCTTGTAATCCACATGTCAGTCATCTGGGCCGATCACCCTCGCGAGGAAGCGGAGCGTGGGCGAACATGTGTGCCGGTGCCCCTGTAGGGCGCGCTGTGTCAACACGCGTGAGGGTGGGAGCGTCAACAACACCCCCACATGCCGGGTAATTGAACCGCCAGTTAGTGGCTACAGTTGCGATCAACCGCCGTACACACGAGGGAGAATAAACATATAATCATGTCTCCAACTCCAACTTTTCCCTGTGATTAAGTTTGGTAGTCTACATAAGTCTCACAATGGGTAACATATTGTTTACAGCTTTTCGTAATATATTGCAGATCGTAACTGCAAATAACAACTTCGCAAAAAATTAAGAATATTTGACGTAGGGCTAGTGCCGTATAACCGCCTAGGCCAACAAAGCTTAGGGCGCCAAATCTTTTATAATTTAAAAATTGTAAACTATATTCGAATAATTATTAGTTGTGTGTTCGTTTTAAATTTGTAAAACTTAAAAAACTCGAATTTTAAATAAAAATGATTTAATAAAAGAGATAAATATTATGAAATATATAGTTTTATATAAAAATGTTTTTTATAATCTAAAATTACCTATATTACATCTAAAATAAGTAAATAAAAAACTGTTTCTAACAAAATATATTTCAAAGTAATTCAAGTGTAAAAAACATTCATCCTTGCATAAAGCAGACATTATGAGGTTTTTTAATAACACAAAAATTATAGACCAATTTTAATCATTCAAATCGATGCTATTTTATTATGATCTTTAAAATATCAACAATGCCGTGCTTCAGATAACTATGGCATAATATTAATTAATTAATTGCACATAATATTCATTTCAAAAAAGTTGTTTTTCAATGGAGGGAGAGGGCGCAAGTTTGGTACTGGTTTTGGGGCACTAAATATAGTAATCTGGTTCTGCTGAGGGCCAGTTTTTTCAACTCCGGTTAAAGTGTCGGCTACCTTAACAGTCCATTAAAAGAACAGTATTGCTTCGAAATAGTAAATAACGTATATTTTTAACAACATACGTTAGTTTTTCGATGCTATTTTGCTATTAACCGACGGTTAAAGTAATCGACACTTTAACCGGATGTGAAAAAACCCGCCCTTAAATAGGAACAGAAATTTATTAATTACATATTTTCAAAAACGCCTCCTTTAAAAAACAGTCCCTGCACCTTCATTTAGGCGATGCTTTTTATTATATGTCCTTATTTAAAAACAGTAGGTAAACACAAAATACATTTCATTTTGTAATAATTCAATTTGTAATCTATGATTTAATGACCCGGGATCGGTCATTTAAATATTTATGTACATTTTTTTGTAAAATTGATAATACAGAATCTTCAATTTTATTTTCTAGTTAATTCACTGCTGTACAGATTTTTAGTAATGTCCATCATACAACTACTCAGACATTATACAATATTAAACTTCTAATAATTTTATAAAATAGAATAGTGTGTACAGTTTCATCAATTGTATTGTTTTTGCAAGCGCTAAAAACCAAATGTTTCGCTGTTCCTCCGCGTATATCACGTTGATTTGAATGTTCGGAATATAGATTGTCGGAATATGTAGAACATATTCGGCAAATTAATAGTATTAATAGTAGAGACAAAGTTGAAATCCATTATAATGCTTGTCGGATCCGTGCGCAATTTACATATTTTCAAAAACGCCTCCTTTAAAAAACAGTCCCTGCACCTTCATTTAGGCGATGCTTTTTATTATATGTCCTTATTTAAAAACAGTAGGTAAACACAAAATACATTTCATTTTGTAATAATTCAATTTGTAATCTATGATTTAATGACCCGGGATCGGTCATTTAAATATTTATGTACATTTTTTTGTAAAATTGATAATACAGAATCTTCAATTTTATTTTCTAGTTAATTCACTGCTGTACAGATTTTTAGTAATGTCCATCATACAACTACTCAGACATTATACAATATTAAACTTCTAATAATTTTATAAAATAGAATAGTGTGTACAGTTTCATCAATTGTATTGTTTTTGCAAGCGCTAAAAACCAAATGTTTCGCTGTTCCTCCGCGTATATCACGTTGATTTGAATGTTGGGAATATAGATTGTCGGAATATGTAGAACATATTCGGCAAATTAATAGTATTAATAGTAGAGACAAAGTTGAAATCCATTATAATGCTTGTCGGATCCGTGCGCAATTTAATTTGGCTGTAATGGCACCTTAATCCCTGTCCTCGGGCGGCTTGGCCGGCGATCGTCAGGTGTCAATGCATCCCCCGGGGGCCCGATCTCCACTGGCTTTGTGGTTCGCCCGGACGCCGGCGGCGGCGCTGGCGGCGTCTCGATCACTTTACATAATGCATCCGTGCATTACACCGCTAATTAACAGCGACTCAATTACTCGGCTCAGGTGATCCGACACTTGCACTACGCAGTCACAGCCACCTATTACGATGTTTGTGCAGCTAAGCGGGATGCACTTCATCTAATATGCTACGTCTAAGTGTGTTTACACTACCCGATACTATTAATTCTCGCCCTAATTACCCCACTCTCTAAGCTAATTACATATTTATTATTGTCCTAGTAAACATATTTGTACGTAAATTAAGCATATGTATGTATATAGGCTAACGTCTAATTTAATACCCCTTTACTATTACCATAATATATCAAATGCAGTTCATGCATAATTTTGCATTCCTAATGTTATACAAATACTCATCTTTCGAAAATATACATTGTTACAACGTCCTTTCAAAAATATTTAATAATAATAACAATAATAATAAATAATATTATTCAATCAATCCATTGAGGAACATTGGATAAATAAAATCGAGAAAATCGTCTTTATCTATATTTTATCTAAATTTTAATGGTTAAGTCTTTCAACCTACAGCGTCTACAAGGGCATATATACCTTATAGTAGACTTCGAACCATCAGAAAAAAATAAAAATCGCTGACTCATTTCCAATTTTGACTTTCACTATCTGAGGAAGACTAATGTGTGGTCGAAACCGGTCGGAGCTGAAATAAAGCCTTCGAGGAACGACTGAATTCCAGTACTTTATCTTTCCATTCATCTATCAGTCGAGAAAATTTGTTGATCATTAAAGAAATAATAATGTAGTTGGCTTTTAATTTTTGTAGGAAATATCTGATTTCTTGTCAATAAACTGAGTACGCCTTTGATCAGAAAAAATGAAAGGAAAGGAAATGAAAACAATCTCTTTGCAACTCTTTGAGCGATTAAAATAACATTTTAATAAAATATTACAAAAGATTATCCCTTCGAAGATATGAAAAGAATGGAAGTTAAAGAACGGTTACCATTAGAATGATCTTACTTTCAAGTGAAAATAAGTTTACATGAAGTGCAACAAAAATCTGTATAATTTAAAGTATAAAGAAATCATGTGGTATTCACATCAGATTTTTTTAATATAATAAAATAATGATATTCAAATAATAATGACTAACTTTTATTTACGGCCTATTATATTTTTAAAGATCACGATATAAAGTGAATACCTATATAACCTAAAGAATCAAACACTACTATGTAATAAAGTGTTAAAATAATGACCCATTTCTTCTTCGATATAACTTTTTCTGGAAGAGAATATAATCTCAACTTTATTATTCTAGCGTTGATAAGTAAAAGACTGGTAGTACGTGTTGATAAATGGATGAACCTATTCTTGGAGTAATTGTTAATTGTTGCATTCCCACTTTGTTGGCAAGAACGGCGCGCGGAGACAAAGTAAAGGCGACAAGAAGTGAAGGAATGTGGCACGTTGGTACCTTACTCCACTCGGTAATTGAGATTTTAATTATGGCGTGTTTCAAGTGGCAGCAGTGACACTGGGAGGGGCTCGCCTATAATTAACTGTCTAATTATTATGTGAATAGTGGCAGGATTCATTATTCTGCCCCAGAGAAACTTTACAGCATATTACCACGCGCCCTTACGAGGAAAAGCCAACTCCTATATTTAAAAGTTTAATTGATTCCCAGAAGGGAAGTTCATTTACACCAAGCAATGAATATTCTCAATATTTGTATTTGCATTGTAAACATGTAGTGTTTCTTTTTATTCATTAGCTGCTGCTACTTGTTTTATTGCATCTTACTTACATGTTTTTCATTAACACTCAGAGTTGTGTTTCAATGTAAACAATAGGTAATTAGCTTTAAACATGCATTCTTAAATGAAAATCAGGTTTATGATTTTATTTGGTTTAAGAAAACCAGCCACAAAACCAATTTTCTAGTTAGGTCTACTTTAAAGTACGATTTTAAATTATCATTTTTTTTCGAATTTTAAAAATACGATGCAATTTTTTGCGAGTTTTTGAAAAAATATTTTTATTTTATAATCCGCACGGCGTACAATATATATCCGTTTATTTATTGTCTTACGTTATGGAACAGACTGTAATGACTATATATCTATTACCTACTACTTAATTTAATATTCAAAGTCCATTTTTTTCCTTCTAATGAAATTGTTTGAAATACGAAGGAAGATATTTTTTTAAATATACCTAAAAAGGGGCGCTATTTGATAAGGATGCCACATGCTCTACGACTGGTCCTGTTCTAGAAGAATACTGGAAAATGTATCTTTTGATGTAGTATGAGCATCTATAATGAAACAAAGATGCGAAGCACATAATAATGTTTTATATTTTTTAGTCGACCTACAGGGTGGTGACTCAAACACCCGAACATAAAATTTTGAATCTGGATCAATGAGCAAATTTAATCATCCCAAAAATAGCAGTAGCCATGGAATTAAGATAAAAATCTACAAATGTTTAACGATTTATCTGTCAAGTTAACTGCGTCAGTTTATTTTATTATTATTTGTAATTACTATTTTGTCAAGTTACGCTAAAAAATTTAACAATGTATTCTGTACTATTGTTCACTTCAGCAGTAGTTTACTTAATGATTCAGATGCTAAATTTTATGTTCTGCAACTGCTATTTGAAGTTTTTAATTTAAGCAGGAAGCAGGAAATTACGAAAATATGGTTTTACATATTAAATCCCAATATTCGGGTGTTCGAGTCACCACCCTGTATATGTATTTTCTAAAAAAATTCGAAATTACAATAAACGAGATACTTTCAAAAACATTGTGATAGGCTCTGCATTGTTTTGTAAAGCAATGAAACGGAAAAATTAATAAAAATAATTTAAAAATAATAATTTCTCCAAGATGTTGTTGATGATAAATTGCGATTCGTGAATCGTGATATTTTACCGTACCGCGATGTATAAAATAGTTACTACTGTAATTCAGAGCGGATCATGGGGTTCATGACTTGTCCCCAAATGTTTATTTCCTTTGCAATTTGTGAAGTGAGATTAAATCCTAGTGTCTTTTATCCGAGACTATTTTTTTCAAGTTTAAAACTTAACAACTCCATTATCATTTTAGAAGAAAAAAATTGCCACTTTTACAATTTTTAAGTGACAAGAAATGATGAAATATCTATTTTATTTTATTTGGATTTAGATATATCTAATTATAAATACAGTTGTTAATTTAACGAATATTAAGATTTTATTATTATCTGCCATACAAGGATAAATTAATTTGTACTTATTATTTTATTATCATACCAATTTCCTGCTGAAGCATAGCAAATTGTTCGCAAAAGTGTAAAGAAAGTGAACCATCGTCCTAAATACGATTTCGATTTCGCTTCCGCATACTTAAATTTCCAACTCGTTGGTTTAACGACTTAAATATAATTCGGTATAATTAATGATGGGAGGTTGTTTGCAGAGCATCTGTCTTCATTTGTCGAAGAATCCCGTGCGTGGATATTGAGAACAGAACTCGACACCGCTAACCGACTAACAGTTTAGCCGGCGAATATCAGGTTACGTATTTGCATGCAACAGTGCGGCCAGGTGTAGAGCAGGTGCGAAACGATTTCACCCGAAATTACGCTCTGCCGTCCTTGTCTAGCTGTTTGCTCAACACCCGCCGAACCAGAAGGGTTTCGGCGGTAACTCGATCGCCAAAACAAACTTTATAAAATATTTATCTTTTAGCTTTATCTCTGCAGGATGTTTGAATGTTGTTCTCTTGATAGGATACACATTCAGGCCAAACCGTTTAAAATAGTTTGTTTTCAGATCAAACAAGATCATCCCAGTATGTAAATTTACTTCTGTCCTTGAGACATGAGTTGTTAATTTCATTCGAATAAAACAAAGATCAAACATAATTACGTGGGACAGATAATTATCGGAATTCAATTATAATTTAAAATTAATTCTTGCTGTACTTCTTCGATTCCCAATAATAAGTATTTGTGTCTAAATTTAGAAATTTGTATTTAAATGGTTAATTATACTGAGAGTGGTTGATTAAATTTTATCTACAATAATTCAACCGAATATAATTTTATATTTTAAACTCTTGAAGAATGTTCTATTATCTGTTCGTTTATATTTTTATCACAATATCTTATAAGAAAAACCTGTTAAAACTGTTCTGCAGTTTCTGTGGCAACACGTTCATGAACTAATAAGTCTTCTTAAATTCCCCCTTCTTCAATAAAATGACTTTCCTTGATGCATTATTTTGAATTTATTTATAGCAGAAAATGATTTCCAATAATACGTGATTTTTATGTTTCATTTACTTAGAAATGAGATTCAGTTATAATGTTATAATATTGAGTTCCTTTAACGCTATATCCATTGAAAGTGAAATAACGTTAGCGTCTACTTATGTGATTTCAGCCAAATGGTCACAATTCCAACGTTATAACCAGTGGCGGCTCGAGGTTTTAAACCATGGGGATGCTGCAACTTACAGAATTTTCGAAGACACTGTAAATGTAAAAAATATTATGAAAATAAAAAAATAACATGAAAGTACATATATTGTTTTGTTTTTTCTTTAACTTTTCTTCAACTTCCATTCGTTTCATAAGTGTCCTTTTAGCACCGCCGATTGCAATAAAAAGGAGAAGTACACAACTAGATGTTATAGTAGTCCCATATACAAAATTTTGAAATTTTTGAGTCATGCGAGATACGTTCGTACGTAAAGACGCCACGCCGAAACTATAGTCAAAATGGATACAGGGATAGTCATCATCATCATCAGTGGCACAACATTCCTATATGGAACAAGGCCTCAAGTACCTGAAGTACTTGTTTCGTGACATGTTTTACTTGCATTTTAGCGATGCAGGTTGTCAGCCTGCAGTCTCTGCAAGGCCAGCACACACCGAGCCGTTGTGCGGCAACCCATCCAAATGGACAGGGCGGGCTATGTTGCTTATCTACACGATCAGACAAGACACGCCACGACCACACAACCGTACTGGCTGACAATACAGGGATAGTTAAAATGGATATTTCCGTTGAAATCTGAAAACCGAAACTTTTCGCGATAACAATACTTCCTTTACTTCGTACAAGGAAGTAAAAAAATCCTGGTTTCCTGCTCACAATGCAACAAAAAATCAAGAAGGTATTATTGTCGAACGCATATTTTCATTTATGAAACTATCTACATATAGCTTTAAAATTACTTTATTGAAAAAGCCGGGCTTCTTTGTTCATTCACAACTACTGGTTGACAGTGTCCTGTATTATTATTTCAAAATTTTGGGAACCCTATTGTGCCAGCGGTGAGATTTTATCACAAAAATTAATTTATATTACCACCTCATAAATTTCCTCTACAATGTGAATAAACCATATTTGACATTTCGTTTTCAACTGCATTAGAAAAAATCCACAATTGACATCTGTTTAGTTGGGGCGTTAATAAGTCTCTTTCCCTCGAATTATTTGTATCGTGCGAAAATTTAAACGAGTTAATTGTAATCCGTGAACAGGCTCACAAATTGGCTGTATTATGTGGAGTGAAAAACACAGCACACGGCTGTTACAGTTCAGTGGCACGGGCACCCTCGCTCCCCTGGATGTTGTGTGAATTGAACGTGTTTTATTAACTCCTCCTGAACGCACGCACGCATGAGAGGGATGTTCATTGTTCTCCCCTCCGATGCCGCTCGTCATGTGTGACTCATCATGTCAAGCAGGGCCCTCAGCCCGCAAATGCTACATGACGAGTCACTTCAATAGGATGTCTCTTTTAAGCTGTTTAGCTTGCTGATATTGTGCTCAATGCAACTAAAATACCCTAACCAGTTGGAAAAATCATGTTTCAATCATTGCTGACACTTTCTATTCAGTTTATTCAACCAACACTGTCCATTTAATTCCATGCGATTTAAAAGAATGTTTTGTTTAGATAGGATTTTGTTTGCACTATTTTTTACTCTATAAAATAACATTAATCACTGTATTTTTGCTGTAAATGTGCAGTATGTCCAATTCAATTCTACGGCAATCTGTTCTGGAACAGATTTATTCAATTTACCCTTCTTTGTTTTTTATATTCATTCACTACAATTTGAATATTAAAAAATACTAAAAAATAATCATACCTAATTAATAAAATACATTGACATGTCAAATGCAGTTGATATATTTATATTTAATATAAATAATGCTATTGTAGGAGATTACACTAACTTTAACTCTTTAAAGTTCCCCCAGATGCGCACAAGAACTCCTACTTAACTGAATTCGTAGATGTTACAGTTTCCGAGATCCCAATAATGGCCGACGAAATCTGGACATACTGTATTGCAAAAATATGAAAGAATATAGTACAACTGTTAATTAAATTTACATTATACAATACAACAGTGATAGCGAACGTATGATACGTATGTCAAAGTTGACACACCAAGACGCTTTGGGTGACATTCTTTTGTTAAACCTTATTTTCGTCGATAATTCCAATACTAGGAAGGAGACAAAATGCATGTGGATAAATTGGGTATTTTTTCTTACCCTTCTCCCTCAGGAAGCATTATTGTCAATATTTTTGTTAAATAAATATAATTACTTTCAATTCAACTTAATACAGCACAATCGATTCAAATACTGTTTAATTGTGGAATATTTTTTTATTTATAAATACACACTCGATTTCTTGATGAAAATTTGTTCCATAGATTTGTCCAGTCAAAATCACTCGAGCTACTATACGCTCTTGTGATTTTGTCCTACAGATCTTTTCAACAAATGTTCATATAAATAAAAATATATTGGGCCACATCAAACCTTTAGTTGTATTACTATCGATAAATAATATAAAACCGACTGACTTATGGAGTTAGCAACGTTTTTTTTTGAGACTATATTGCATGAAATATGTTTTTTGCTAGAGCTGTAAATATCACAAAATTATAGATATTTCTAGATGTGAGAATGTGACACGACACCCGAGTTCAGTTGACAAATCGAACGAAAAAAATAGGCGTCACTGCAATACACCGAGAAAGTAGAGTGTATTTCATGTTTATATTTTGATTTTTTAGTAGTTCTAAATTATTTTTAATTATCTGCAATTCTTTCCGAGGGGGCGACGGGTTCATTCCGGAGGTGCATCACCCCTCCGGAAATATGCCTGAAAGAAACACTGAGTGTCTCTTCAGTTGAAAACTACTCTAAGTATCTTTATATAGGAGAATAAGTAGATAAGGGAATAGTTGCGGTTGCGGATGATGAGAAAGCGAGAAAATCAATGTAGTAGCCTTTGTCCGTGGCAATGCTCAGCGAAGCCGAATGAAACTTGCATGAAGGCAAGTTGGCTGACTGATGGCCGTCGAGGCTTAAGCCCTTTGAATCGCAGTGCGGTTACGCTAATACCGACGAATTATTGATATCAAGGCATCAAATCAGAGGGTGAGAATTCTATCCTCAAAATAATTACGATTTGGGGCAGACCAATTACTCTGTAATCTAATATTGGGGTAAATAGCGAAGCGATCAAAAGCGGTTGCCATTCACTTTGGTGTCTAATTAAGGGATTATTCAAATTCAATATTATGTGCCCATGCAACCCTCATTTTATAGCCACCCTAAACTATTGTTCTCAATTCTCATATCATCCACAAACAGTCATCATTGTAATTATTTCAAATTTTGGACGCCTATCCCTTGTATCAAACATTATTTGTAGGCGCACGCATAACATCATCATCAGTGTCACAACATTCCCAGATGAAATAAGGCCTTGTGTACCTTAAGGTTTTTTTTTGTTTCACAGGTTTATTTGGTGGTATTTTTATTTGGATAAAGACTGGCAAAATTTAAAGATAAACAAATGAAGTAAAATTAACAATATTATTAATAAAAATATTAAAATAATTTATAAAAGTATATAATTGTCAAATATACGTATGTAAATAATTTTTTACTATATTTAATAGTTCCCCTTTCTCCTTTTCTGCAAAATTTCTTCCTCTGCCTTTTTTTTGTCACGATATCCTTGTGATCCATTTTTCTTCTTTCACCATTTTCTTGTACTGCACTAAAGTTATCTTGTCAGTCAATGTTTTTCTATTTATATGTAAATATTTTTTTACTATATTTAATAGTTCCCCTTAATTCTACAATAAAACTAAGATGCAGGTAAAACAGAATGCATATAGGTACTTGTCAGAATTGCTACTGATTGGTACGTAGCCAGGAATAAAATAATCTATAGAATAAATTTAAGTCACTGTTACTTAACAGTTGGTTTAAAATAAATTGGTGAAAACGGCCTTTAATAAGGTTAAAATCTAGAGTATTCAAAATTCATACAAAGGTATATTTAATATATTTTTTTTACAAATCTTACTCTGAAGGAATATAAATAAGATTAATTAAAATCATATGTTATTAGCAATAATAAAAATTGAAATAATGAAACGTCTAAAACATTTAAAACTCAAATGATGTGCATAAAATGATTCATTGTTTAATTATTCAAAAATCCTCCACCACATTTGCTGCAGAATGCATCATCCACAAAGCGTAAAAAATATATAACGATTATTTAAAAATTTCATTTCCGCAACATCTGTGGTGATTATTTTATAATTACAACTCACCCCAATACAAATTTGAGTGTAAAATAAATTGAGTGCCGCGGATGATACAATAAAAAGCCACGGTTACAATTCATTTGGTAATCATGAAACAGCTCGATTTACAAGCATTCGTATCGCGACGCGTCCCCTCGGCATATTTGTATGATTTGTAGGGCGCCCTCTTCGCCCGGCCCGTGGACGCCGCGTCACTTGATTATCGCATTATCTGCTATAGCGCAGTGCATTTCACGGCACCCTTTTTCACAATGCGATCCATTCACGGACAAATCATCACCACCACTGCCAACAACAAATATTTTTATACCCCGGATAATTAAAAGTCTGCATAATGAAATTAAATATCACAGGATAATTAAAAACAGTCATTAAATATACATAACATGTCCAATAAAAATTATAATATATACCAATGAGTGAAACATTGAAAATAAAATATAAAATTAATTTTATTACATGAGCGTAGAGAGCAGATAAAATCAAAACAAGATTTTTATTTTTTTAGATATTATGAATATTTTAAAGGTTTTATTAAAAACCTACAGTTTAAAGTGAGTTTTGAATATTTAACAAAGCGTTATTTTACATATTTAATAGTAGGCGTTCGGCGTTGCTAGCAATCGAATCCTAATTCTTACAGTCCACTTACAAAGGAATCTCTACATGCAAAATCCATATTTTCTACTCCTTTTGGTATCAAATGAAAAATCCCAAATCCAGAATTCCTCAATATGTTTTCTTACGATATGTGATTTTTAAATTTTCTGTTTGCTTATTTAACCCATCAAGCAACATATCGGGTCACAAAATACGAACCTGATGATATCAAAATTATAAAATTCAAAATTCAATATAAACATTTCAAAATGTATGTGATACTATAATATTTTTCGTTTATTTTTTTCAAGCTAAATTAATGTTCAATAAAAGATAATATATTTTTTTAACTTATAATAAGTAGAAAAAATATTTTTAGTTCTGCTCTAGAAACGAACTCAAGATCTCAAACTGATTATAGAAATAGTAGATAGAATAATATTCTCGAAAAAGGAAACAGAAATATAAA
This sequence comes from Stenolophus ochropezus, assembly GCA_035578165.1. Classification (NCBI taxonomy): domain Eukaryota; kingdom Metazoa; phylum Arthropoda; class Insecta; order Coleoptera; family Carabidae; genus Stenolophus; species Stenolophus ochropezus. The sequence continues at coordinate 16,361,515 of JAQOWZ010000010.1, read as the reverse complement.
AAATATAGGTACGTTTTTTGATAATTATTCATTATGTATATTGTCTTTACGTTTTTCAAAAATAATAACATATAACATTGATTTCATAAACATTCAAATTGTTTGTAAAACCTGTATTTCTTAGTAAATTTCTGATAAAATTAATTACAATGTTAAACACATAGTTTATATTTAATAAAATAAGTATACCGTAGTAAACATTGTTGGTAATTACGTGTGTAAAAGATTGATAATTAAGCGAATATATGGTTATGAGTGATTGGTTTGGAAGTAATTATATTTTACGAGCTTGTTGCTCTGAATTAATGACGTGGTTATTAGCAAAATGAAACTAGGATGTTTTTCATGCAGCCTGGCTGCAAGAACACAGATTTTTGCTGTGAAGTTAATTTCCCCGTGTCGCAGGTATAAGTATGTTAAAATAATACAATTAGCAAGGCGGATATGGATATCAATGTGTTTATGATGTGAATAGTTTTAATTTAATTAGATGCTACACGGATTTCCGTTTACGGCTGAACTTCCACTTACAACTTTTGATGACACGGTTTGTTTGAGTCATAAACCGCAGCCATGACGGCGGCTGCTCGCTACCGCATTTCATATTACATACAACAAATTACATCATTATACCATTTGCCAAATTCCCAACTAAAACTTTTCCACTAAACACATCATGCACATTCAATTACATATTTCGCGATATTAGGATGAGCTATTTTCATTATGTCACATTTCATTATCATTTTTAGCATTGATATTTAATCAACTAGAAATGCCTTTCACCTAATTCTAATTCCGACACACTGACAAAATTACATAAATTCACTCAAATTTATCGATATCATACATATATTCAATCCTGTTTATGATTTTAATTAAACGATATACAATCTGTCACTGCAAATTATCACTGCGCATAGTTACACTGTACTTTAACTCTTTCTATATTCATCATTATTATTCATGTATTCATTATATTATATTCAAAGTATCATTCCACATATCTAACATGTCACTATGAGCTTTCAAAATTATTATGCGTACATATTCATTGCCTATGCCAATATTTTGGAATATATTCATTAAACAACGTCCCAAAATATATACATATAGGTACATAGTCTTCTATTTTGCAATTGATACCGACAAATTATTCTTTAACTGCTTATATCGGATGTTAAAAAAGTCATTTTTATGTTTTTACTACAACTAGTATAAAAAAAAACAACTACTTATATTATTGTACAACTTGCAGACAGGACCGTATTTAATATATGTAGGTCTCTAGGCTGAACTTGTGATACGTGCCCTTTGGGGGAGGGTGATTTTATAATTTTAAGTGTTAGGAAATTGCAAGATAAAAAAATCTGATGTGAATACCACATGACCTCCTTGTACGCCTAGTAAATTAAAGACATTATTTACTGCACATTTTTAAAACCTTTTTCATTTGAAAATGAGATAATTCTACGGCAAATAATTTTTAATTAATGCGAAAAATTCAAGAAACTCTTCAAGCACAGTGCCTTTTTGCATTGCCTATTGCAATAAAAAAAGAGGGGTGACCAACAAGATATTATAGCAGTCCCACAATCAAAATTTCAACATCCTACGACTAATCGCTTTTTAGTTAAGCGAAAAATTAAAAAATTCCTTCGAGTAAAGTGCTTTTTTAACAATACCGGTTGCAATAAAAAGAAGAGGTATACAATTAGATGTAAAATAATGAATAGTAATATACAAAATTTCAACATTCTACGGTTAATCGTTTTGGAGTTATGCGAAAAATAGAAAAAATGTTTCGGTTTGCAAACTTTACTTTTAATTCTTTATTTGTTTTCATTTCATTTAATTTACTCATTTAAATTACGATGCGAATTTAAGTTGTGAATCCATAGTTTATATTTTTCTTGAGTTTAATGAGTCATATCAAGTAATATTTGGATTTGGAGACTTAAATTTCTTTGAAAAGTGACAGTTTACATTTTTGACATAAGGTCACAATAGTTATGTACCAATAAGTGGTAGTGAAAAATATGTCAAATAATGGTAAAATAATGGTTTAAAAGCGAAGCTTTCAATATTGTAATTTGTTCCCTTATAATTTCACACCACAACAATATTTTGCAGATAACCCTTTCCCCCAGCGTAAACCTAGACTGCGTCACCTTCCCATAATCCCCCAGAACGCCTTGAGCGTGCGTGACACGTGCCCGGCGGCCCGCAGGGGTGATTAGTCGCACGCACACGCTCGCACCCCTCACGCGGGAATTCGGAACACGGACACGTTAATTGTATTCCGCTGCCCCTAAACCCCACACTAATCATGTGTTTTCTTCCTGCCAACGTTACTTATCTATTGGGAGGTTTGATTGTTGGGTGGCAGGGTACAATTATCAGGGTGGCTGATTCTAATGTTTATTTTATTGTTTAGAATTTTTTTTTAAATTATTTCTTACAGTTAAATTCAAGGAAATGAAAGATTTTTAAGATTATGTTCAAATGTGTATTTGTTTGTCGTTTTTTATGCAAGAATAATAGATGTTATGGATGGCTTTCGTGATTAACTCAATTTATAAAAACAAAGAAATTTGGGTAACATTTTTTAAATGTCTTATCAAAAATGAAAAAACTAAGAAATTAGAGAATTATCAGGGTTGCCTTCACTTTCATTTTTTTAAAAAGGTATAGTCACAGAATCGTTATATACAGAAGCAACACTCCGTTTCGGTACCTTTGATGTTACCCTAGTCAGTTTTATGACCTTGAAGCATTGTGTAGATCTTTAAATTTGTTAGCTGATTTACGCACAAATTTAAATTAAATGATAAAAGAATTTTTAGATTGTAAAATTGTACTTGCTTTGTTATAATTGTCATTACTCTGAAGAAGGCAACATAAACTGCTGTTGGGTTTAATGAATAAATAATTACAGAACTAAAACTAAAAAAGTTGTTTTATTAATTAAAGATCTAAAAGTTTACAAAACTATCTACTTAACTTAACAATAAATCTTTATGATATTTTAATGCATTACTTTGTTACTGATGATAATTAAATGTTATATAATTCTGTGCTTTAAAAAATATTTAAATTATTTAATGATACAGTCAACTATAGGAAGATATATTTAGAAAAGAATGTTGCAACACTGTACCAATCAGATAAATCTAGGAGATTGCATATGCGTAGAATACCAATAAAACTAAGTAAATGTTTGTAAAACTACTGATTAAAGCAAACCTCGAAAGAAACTACTTCAAACATAATTCTATATTATCAACCAGCCTGTTACACTAACCTCATACCAACAAAAAGTATTGAAACATATTTCTCTTTCGTGTTAGCGTCAAAAGTACGTACCTATTATTTCATAAAAATAATGAGTAATAATACCATGAAATAAAAATTTAAACACGTATTTTCCTCTAAAATGTCTATAATTACATAATACAGACATGTTAAAACAAATTTGAAAAAATGAAACCTACATCCGTCTGTCTATTCACTGACAATTTTTCTCTTCCCACTTATTAGGCCCGAAACCATTCATCAGAGCTAGTAATACCGTAATTGCTCTATAATTAAGTAGAGTTTATAATTACGCACCCGGGGCATCACGGCGAGTATTTATTTCTCGGTTTGTTAGGGACAGAAACTCACAATTAAAATTCACCACAGCCCGGCCACGTGTCGCTGGGGCGTGAAGTGGGCTGGCCGGAGGGGTTCGCACCCCACTTGATGAGAAAGGGGCGGAAGAGTTAGATTGAAATCTTTTGAGGAAGGCTTAATGTGTTTTCAAAGCAGTTCGAGTAAAAACTTTAAATTGACTCACCTGTTTGTGCATCTCCACGTTTAGACCATACGACATTTCGTAGTACTAAAACAGAAATAGCAATTAGTACATTCATAGAAGTTTACAGTTTTACACTTACATAAACATTAATTTTCCGTTAATAAACATAAGTATGGAAATAAAATTTTATATACATAAATATATGATCTTAAAAATATTGTCATGAGGGATTAAATTGTTATTATGCAATAGTTGTAATCTTTTTACACAAAATATCGACAAATATCAGTTAATTCACTTATTTTGACCATTCCTTTTGTTAAAATTCAACTCAAATTGAAATTGCCGATGATGCTTAATCTGGTAAGGTCGCTCTTCCTGAGTAATTAAGAAGATTGTCAAATGTTCTGCTGTCATTCAACGAAATTATTTCATTACTGAATTTATAATATTGTTTTATATTTTCTTGTACAAAGTAAAGAAAGTATTGTAATAAGAATTTTCAAATTTCAACGGAAATATCCCTTTTGACCATTCCTGAACCAATTTTGACTAGTTTCGGCGTGACGTCTATACGTACCTATGTACGTACGTATGTATATATGTATCTCGCATAACTCAAAAATGATTAGCCATAAAATTTTGAAATTTTGTATATGGGACAGCTGAAACATCTAGTTATGTTTTGTCAAGTTGTTACGCTAAATATATAGCAATTTTATTTGTTTTTATGTTTTAAATTCAAAGTTAATTTATTTAATATTGTTCACTTTAACAGTGATTTCAAATAATAATACAAATAAACTAACATAGCTAACTTGACAGATAAATCGATAAACATTTGTTCATTTTTCTCTTAATTTACCGACTACCGCTATATTTGGACTGATTTACGTCATTTTCATACCTAATTTCTGAGGTTATAAGGCACGTAAAATTAATTTTACCTATAGATTCAGATGCAAAATATTACGCTCTAAAATTGTTTTTGTGTTGAGTTACCACTCTGTAAAATATAAAATTTAAAAAATGGTCACCTAATCAATTCACACAATTCGTCGCATCATATTTATTACAAACATTTAATAATATTCAAACATTTCAAAATGTCATATAAAAGTTAAAGTATGACATTAATGTTTGATTATTTTAACTACACGTTTAAACATTTACATATTTAATTTACGACGGAATAAAATTATATGATCAATTGAATCGGATATGCGTGTTCTAGCAACCTAGATTTGAACTCAATCTCTTTCTACGTCGACACATTTCAATAAAATTTATTTTAATTATCTCTACTTTGACTATTAGAATGTTATCACAAAACCATTTTAAGATAAATTCAAATACATTACTATATTGTTTTATTATCATTGTGCTGTATAGTTCTGGACAACATAATTGAGAATTGGATTACATCACCCCCTACTAGCATACCGTAAACATGGGATTATCCCCAAATTTATGGTACAGAAATGCAGAGACTGATTTCAAATTTTTAAATAGGTATTTATAATCCAGGTAAAAATGTTTGGTTCATACGTACTAAAACAATTTTTTTTTATTTTATTTATGTAAAAACTAATCCAACCTAATGGTGAATAGTTAATTTTCTTTCCATTTTTGATCCTCATCTCAGTTATAAGAATGTGAAATTTTTATTAATACCGCCCCTACATATTTAAGACTCATCACCCGTTGTGAAGGTTAGCCGCATCTATTACCAAGCTTAAGGGATTAACCAAATATCTTGTCCTGTACTATACCTACCTACATTTAATAACAGTAGTTGATTAGTTTGTGTGCTCTTATAAGAATTAGGCTAGTGAAATATTAACATCTGTGTTCGGTTTCCAGTCTCCAAGTAGTTTGAAACATCCCAAAAAATACAGATCCTTGCAGAGGCTGTTTGTTGACAAACAACACTCCTAAACATGCAAATAAAATTGACTTGAAGCAAATTGGATTCTTATTTCGATTTCGAAGGTACAAGGTCTAAAAAACACACGAAATTTGATTCCTAGGGAGATTTACATGCACTTTAGTGGTGTAGGTTTTTAGACAAATGTCTGCAAGATATCATGCTACCAATTTACATAAATTAATGCGAACAACGAGTTGTTTTGTTTTAAGTATATTTTTATTTAAAATAATGATATAATTTACAAATTTCTAATATAGCCTAAGCGTAAGAATCACTTTATCCCTCTTTGACATAATTTGTTGGTATTTAACAAATTCCTTTGATATCACTTGATATAGTAATTTTCACTTGTCATCTTTTCTTTTGTACTAAAACCATATGTTTTCTTTAGTGTTTTTTTATTACGGCCCGGGAATTCTTTTGACTTGAATCATGTTGTGAATTTATGGGCCATAATCAAAAAAGACGAAAAAAAAATGATCACTGTGATATGTACGGTTTCATGATGCTGATACAATTTAAATTTGAAACAACAAATTGATTCAATGGCAAAGAGGAATGAAACAAAAAGATTATCAAGGACGTAAAATGGACTAAAAACTTGTATCTTGTTTTTACGTTGAGTTTCGAACCCCAAATAATTATTTCGGCAAGTCAAGTAGTTGATGTCTTTATGAATTTAATTAACTTGATTTGATAATAAAGTTTTTCTTAAATTCACTAATGGACTTGATTTCATCAAGACAAGTCGTGAAACCCTAATAATTTATAAAATAACAGTTTTCTTTTTAATTTTTAGGTAACAGGTTTGTTAGTGTCGGTTATAATTATTTTTCATAGTTATTTTTTGTGTATATTTGCCTGTAACTAAATTTTTCTAAAAATAATTAGTTCAGCGATAGTGATAATTTTTTATAAATATTTTTAAATGACCTTTCGCTCCGTAATCATAAAACAGATGTCAATTTAAAAGATATAAAAAATAATAAAAGTATTAATAAACCCAAATAAAAAACCCATATCGGAGTTCCAAGGCCTCACTAATTTTATATATCAATTTTCGAAGTAAAATAAAATTAATTCCTTTCCTTGACTTTTATTTACAAGTGGATTTTTATTTTTGTCTCGCATAGGTTTATTTTGGCACATAAATAAAGTTAATATCTTACAAAGTATATCGGCTTTTACAAGTCTGTAATTAGTGGCATATCTTTACAGCACTTAAATCACGATACTTTTATTTGGATATTGTAATGAGCTCTCCGTAACAAATAAATTTCCAGAGAGGTCAATTTCTCTGTTGAAACATTCGTTATCTCGATCGAGCCAGAGCATAAAACAAAAACTGGTATTGCGTATTAGTAGCATCAGGTCGTACAGCACTCGTACTCGTAATCTTATCGAGTAATTAATGCTCCTTGGAACGAACAGGCTGGGACCGGTTCGGGCTCCAGATTCCAAACTGTTACATTTTTCATTACATGTTAAAGAGTGTTTTGTTTATCTTTCCAGTAGGAGACCACCGTCGTTTGTTTTGGTTTTCTTTTGTTTTACTTGGAGATACGAAGTTTTAATGCTGCAAGATATAAAAAGAACAGCATCGTAATTTGGAAGTATACTGCAAAAATATTCCTTGTTTTTCTTTGGACTTAAGATTCTGTTACTGATGTAATAGTAATTTATGCATGGGAATATTGAACTTTTTAGTTCTCATTATGGAATAGAACACACTCATTAAATGACTGTTACAAAAAATACTACTACCAATTTCACAAAATTAAAAAATCAGATACAATATATGTATTTACGAACTGTATCTAAGACATAAATTTTTTTTTTATTAAAAATTAGAATTAAATGTAATCCTAATGCTTTAAACCGTCAAAAATATTAAAAATTATTATCATTGAAAACTTAACACTAATAAATGTTCCAACATTTAATACCAATGATCTTCTACCAAACAGACATTCTAAAAATTAGAAACAGGAACTATTTCATTCGAATACAAATTACTATAGCCTTTTTTATTACTCGAAAAGTTAATTAAATTTTCAAGTTTACACTGCACATATACATATATACTATATTTCCCGCAATTGATACTCACATCATCAATTTCTGCTGCAAGACTTATTATTTTGCATCTTTGTCGTATACGCATGGTGTAGGTGAGACTTTTATTCGCAGTCTTATAATCATACATATGTACATGTGATAGAGGTGTATTAAAATACTATCTGCGTCTATCCAACGACAAAAATGAAATAGAGACTGCGATAACGGATTTTTTCAAAAATTTAAAAAACTTGAATATGTCATGTCATTAATAAAATTTTGGCGAAGATAATTTGTGCTTCATTGTGTTGATAGTGTCTTTTCGTATGTTTCATCCAGGAATGGAAAACTTAACGACAAGATGATGTCAATCCCTCTTCCCCCTCAACAATTTGGATAACATGGTTACAATTGATGACGTGAGGATCAACTGCTTTATCAAAAAAGTATAAAATTATGTCACAGATTTAATAGTAAATCATAAAAATTTATATCAATTATAACATTAATTCGTTGAAATAGATAAAAGAGAAACTGATACGTAATATAAATGAATTAAGAGAGTAATAAAAATTTTACTATTTCAAAATCATTTTGTTCCACTTCGTGATATTTATTTTCACTAATAGCAACATAAAAATTTTATAGTTGTCTTATAAAATATGAAAAAGCGATAATGGTTTTTTAACCATAAAGCAATAAATTTCAAAATTAAAAAGAAATAATTTAGAAACACTTTTTAAGGTGTGACTTAACGATCACATCATAACATAATTTCCAAATTATCATTTTTCATTTCCAAATAGCTGTGTCCATCGATAGGCGTGCTGTTAATTAGAAAAAATAAACTACTTCATAAACATTTCAGACGTTGAGCTATTTGTTAATATCGATCCTCCTGTCGAGCTAATTATATCCACTGTAATATATTCAAAAGCATCATTCGGTTATCCGTTATTGTCTCATAAAGAATGAGAACAAAAAACGGTCAGTTTTAATTGAGAACATTTTGTTTTTTTCTGTTTGTTCTTGACCGCTGCTCATAAATGAATAAGTCGGGATAATTTTGTCGTTAAAAACTGGTTTGTGTTATTGCTGTACATTATTTAAATGTGCATCTTATCTCGCATGGGGACCATGTTTTTGTTTAAATTGTTAGCTGCTGACGAGACAGCCGTCAGCATAACAAAACAATCTTTATTTTCCATAAACATATTTAACTTTATACTCTTATGAAGTTGTTATTTACATATTACTAAACTGGTATTTAGCACTGCCTTGAGTACATGTTTAATTTTTAATTGTCAGATCTAAATTTAGCTCGTTAAGTGTATACAAATATTTTACATTTTTAGTGTCAACTGTAAATATTTATTAATTATTGACTGAAGAGATTTGTCTGGAATTTATTCATTAGAAAATTAATCTTAAAAACATGTTATTGTAAAAATATGTAAAAGAGATTCATAAAAACTGTTAAACAAATTTATTTTTCAAGTTTCTCAGACATCAATATAATAAACACAATTAATTCATATTTATTAATTAATTATTAGTAATGCTAATATGTTATTTTAATTTTTATTATTTATATATTTATCTAATAGTTCAATACCGTCGGACAGTTTTGATAAATTAAATCAAATGAAGATAATAAGGTGATAGAAGTTATGATTATATGTGCATATTACCTCATGATTGTTATTTACTCATATGTCAAAAAAAAAACTAATTACCCTTTTTCTTCTTTTCGTCTATTTTCGTTAAAGATTCAATATTAGTTATTCCTTATTGGTGACCATTCACTCTTAACACCCGTTCCTTTATAACCCCGACTCTTTCCTAAATCCTTTAGAGTTGTTTTGACCTCTGGTATGGTTTACATGTTCAGTAATCTTAACTACTCTCTTTAATTTTACAGTTGTCTATACTGATGATGAGAACTTAGTTCTCGAAATACGTATCTAATTTTTAAAATTATTATTAAGGTTAGGGGTATACTTAATTTAGACTCCATTTAATAGTTTATTATTAATTAATGAAATGTTTCCTACAAAAATTGAAAACCAACTAAATTATCATTTTTATTAAGTTTCTGCCAAAAGTAAAGTATCCTTTTGAAAAGGTCAATTGGAACCAAAAATAGAGATGCATAACTGTTACAGCAATTACACGAACAAAATTTAAATATTTTACGGTTAATCTTTTTTGAGTTATGCGACAAATTAAAAATAAAAGAAAACACTACGATCAAAGTGCCCTTTGGCTCTGCCGCTTGTAATAAAAAAGGTAGGTCTCGTACAGAGGCTGTATGCTAACAACATATACGGCTAAAATGCAAAACAATGAAATAAGGAGAAGCTATTATTTATATTTAATCTTGAAAGTTTGGCTTTAACAGCTAACCATAATCACTCCGCTAATAACACTCTTGTAAACTTTCCTTTTCCCAGCGAACTTATTCTTTCAAGCAGCGAAATCCTCTTTTTGCTTGAACCACATCCGAAAGGACAGAATTTGTAGCACAGGTCGGTCGCAAACAACGCGATAAGATCTTACTGGGTGTCTGGTCTCTGTTCCCTGGTTTTGTTCTTGCCCGGGTGTGGGGCAGAGGTCAGTGGCGTGCCTCGTCGATTCTCCTGCCCCCGCGGCCGACAAACAAACAGCCGTAATCTGATGGCGTGAACGCGATCGAGAATTTGCTTCCTAGATACTACGATTTTAAAATTCATTCTACAAAATTTATTTGTAATGATTAAATGAAAATTTTCACTTTGTGACAAGTTGGCGAATTTGTTCAAACAGTTCATATTTTTAGATCGCGTATTTTTCTTAGTTCAAGTTCAATTGGATGGGTTACAGACTACAAATTACCAGTACGCACCTCTAGAACGCATACAAAATTTGTCATAAAGCAAGCACCTTGGTAGTTGAGGCATTGTTCCTACTAGGAATGTAGTGCCAAAGAATGTATTGTTCTTTGGAGCAAATGTGATACTTTGTGTATCGAGCATGTAAGTTTGTAAATACACATGTTTATCCAAAACCGTGTAATTATTACCCTATAACTATGATGTTTTTAGATAAATAAAGTAGTTCATAATACTAGTGATGTGACAAATAATAGTTCAGCCGAATAACCGAATAACAAATATCCGGCGATTTTTTAACCGAATATTCGGCATTACCGAATAACATTTTTTGTGCAATCTGAAAACGTGATTGATGCTCCTCGTTGCAGAGAGGGGTGTATTTATTCTGAAATGCTCGCCCTATATTTTGTTATCTTGTTTGATTATTATTAAATTTAATCATTTCAGTATTAAGAAATTTTTCTGCCAAACAATATAAATAGATAAATATTTACTCTTATTGGTTCGTTTTATAGTAACTAGATTATAAAACCTTTTCTATTCTATTTTTTTTATTAAATGTCATTTTAAAATGTCCTGGTGAGCTAAACATTTCTCATGTAACTTATTTGTAATGTAACACTCGTACTATATTTAAAAGACTATTATTATCAAATTATTGACAGAATATTTCTCTTTGTTTGCCGCCGAAGTAAAAGTGTTACTAAAAAGACACTTTTACTGCGAGAGAAAAACTTGGACATCTGCTTATTGAATACAACTACGTAACAACATACTCTTATGATTTTTGAAGAAAAAAGTTATTGTTAATATAATAAAATAAAAATAATATTTTATTATAAAATTCGTTAAAATTCCTAAAAAATAGTTTTTTTGTAATATTCATTATTTTCCCACACATTTTACTCTTTTAATGAGATATAACAATAACAAAAAATATTAGAAAAATATATATTACAAATAAATTTCAAAATAAAACATGCAAATTGTTCGTAGAACAGAAGATAAAAAGTATTTTGCATAACAAATAATGATGTTACAAATCATAAAAACATGCAAAAGATCAAAAGGCAGTTTTTTCTACGATTGTGTACAAGCTTGTTAGAGTAGTCGTTTAAATATGTACAGTAATTAAACATGAGCAATATTTTATTATTAAGTCATTTGCATATTCTGAGAAATACTCGAGACATTTAAATAATTATTCATTGTGAAAGAAGTCGTGTGTAAATAACAATTTAATTTTATGCAAGGAAATTGTTTGTCGATGTTTGTTTGAAATAAATTAATCTCGCGTTTTTTATTTGTCAGCTAAATGTTTAAATATCCTTTATTAACGTTTGCTGCATGCAAACACGGCTGGCAATTGTAAACAAGCTCAAGTTGTAATTTAAACTCTTTAAACTGTTTCAAGTTTCTCCAATTATAGAGTCACGTCACGCGAATGCGACCTGCAGAGGCGGGCGCACTTTTTACTTGTCACAACACTTTTTATTTTACATTCCTTTGCCATATTTTACAGAAAAATCATTAAAAACTCCAGATAAATCTTCACAACTTGTACCTTTTTGTACGACAAAACGCTCAGTTTTTACAACTTGCGACTTCATTTCAAACTGAACATTCTCTAATTTTTAAAAAGTAGATATCACAAACTAGAAAATTAATTAAATTCTGTTACAAGATTCTTCCAATAATCCAATAACACGACATTGTTTAAAGGAACATCTAGACAAGACATGTTACATTTTCTTTCAAAATGATCATTATTAGATAATTGTTACAAAAGTGAAATAACATATTGTTTAGTAACAAGTTATTTTTTAATAACTAGAATTTAAAATTCTATATTAAATTGAATAGTGACAGTTTAAACAGTTATATATAAATTTCAACAATCAATTGTGAACCATCAAAACAACATAACAATTATTAAACTATAATTACTACTAAATAGAAATATTGTAAAATTTTAATTGAAAATAATATTCTGTATCATGGAAACACAGGCGTAGGCAGGTTTTTCTATAAATTTACCTTCAATGAAAATAGAGGTACAATTATTACATTCTTGAGTGAAGTATGCACAACAAGAATTTTAACATGTTGTTGACAATTTTAATAGAGCAGACAAACATATAACGTAATTATTGTAATTATAGTAAACTTTCTGATATAGTAAACATTTTAATAATAGTGTTCAGTGCATAGTATTGTACATTATAGAGATAAAACTTTATTGTAGTTTTCTGTAGCTTTCCTTAAAAACCAATAACCTTACCAAGACCTATTTACTTAAATTATGAAATATTTTATAAATTGTTAAAAATAATCGGAATTTGTAGTAGTAATTTTATATACAATATTTTTTCACTTTTCCACAATTTTTTTGAAAAAGATTATGTGTGTATCATGATACAGCGTCTGTTAAATATCCTCACTTCGTCTTTAGTATTACAGGATGAATTTTAATCACATGATATAATAAAAATATATTCTAATAGTTTATTTCTATTCCATGTCCATTCAACAAATTATTTTAATTTTAAATGCTTCTGTTGATAGATGTTGTTCATTGTATGACTACATATTTATACATGAATAAAATTTGTTAAATAGTCTACTAATGATTTCTCCTTTTCTAATCATTATTTTCATATCAATATCAGTTTGTTGTAAATATTACCATGGCTTTTTAACTGTTATTGGAAGCTTTTTTATCTAAAATAATTTTACATATGAAATCCCTATATTTGGGTGTTCGAGTCACCACCCAATATGTAAGAATTATTAAACATTAACGTAATTTTTTTGATTTAAAATATTATATTTTTGTCGCCTTATACCAGCATAACATCCAGTCGCATGTAACATCTATATTTACAAATCTCTTGATGGACGTTATATGACATGTGTTAAAGTAAGTCTAATCTCGTATACGAAATAAAGTACACAACTATTCTTATATAAATTAGGTTTTGTAGGGATTCTTTAATATTGATGTTCATTAAAATGATCGCTACACGATAATAGATAGTGTTGCACTTGATTTTAATATGCAAACTGCTCGATATGATCTTACTAACCTCAATTGACAGCTCTCGGTATTGGATTCCGATGGCAAACATTTGAGATTTCAATATAGCAGCGATGTGAATGGCATATTCTCCCGCAAGTCTTGTGTCGCTTAGCACAATGCAAGTTCCGGTAATGTTCCGTGACAGGCAGTTCGCAGTTGGCGATAATAGTCGTCACTCGCGCTCGCCGAGCGAATGCTGCACATTCCTTCACGCCAACTTACCGGCCAGCCCAAGCACGAGAAATTAAGTTATTTCACGTGAAACTAATATGTCTGATGGCAACGTGAAATGGGTGAAATATTCGCTATTGCTAATAAATACACTAGCGATGGAACTTATGATGTTTCAGTTACTTTTAACGTTCATCATGTTGCATGTCACTATTATGGCGCTATATTCTTAATACTTCATGTCACTGCAAATTTAATATCGAAGGTATAGTTCTAACAGACAAATTACAGCGAAGTGACGTTTGAAAAGAATTTCCTTTTATGAAGATTCAGATTTCAACGGAAATATCCATGTTGACTATTCCTGAATCTAAGAAATTAAGTTATTTCTCGTGAAACTAATATATCTGATGCCAACGTGAAATGTGTGAAATATTCGCTATTGCTAATAAATTAACCAGCGATGGAACTTATGATGTTTCAGTTACTTTTAACGTTCATCATGTTGCATGTCACTATTATGGTGCTACATTCTTATTACTTCATTTCACTGCAAATTTAATATCGAATTTATAGTTCTAACAGACATTATAACGAATTGACATTTGGAAGAAATTTTACTTCCTTTTATGAAGATCCAGATTTCAATGGAAATATCCATGTTGACTATCCTTGAATCTGTGAAATTAAGTTATTTTTCGTGAAACTAATATGTCTGACGGCAATGTGAAATGTGTGAAATATTCGCTATTGCTAATAAATAAACTAGCGATGGAACTTATGATGTTTCAGTTACTTTTAACGTTCATCATGTTGCATGTCACTATTATGGCGCTTCATTCTTATTACTTCGTTTCACTGCAAATTTAATATCGAAGGTATAGTTTTAACAGACATTATAGCGAATTGACGTTTGGAAAGGGTTTTACTTCCGTTTACGAAGATTCAGATTTCAACGGAAATATCCATGTTGACTATCCCTGAATCTGAGAAATTAAGTTATTTCTCGTGAAACTAATATGTCTGATGGCAATGTGAAATGTGTGAAATATTCGCTATTGCTAATAAATAAACTAGTGATGGAAGTTATGACGTTTCAGTTACTTTTAACGTTCATCACGTTGCATGTCACTATTATGGTGCTACATTCTTATTACTTCATTTCACTGCAAATTTAATATCAAAGGTATAGTTCTAACAGACATTATAACGAATTGACATTTGGAAAGGATTTTACTTCCTTTTACGAAGATTCAGATTTCAATGAAATTGACTATCCCTGAATCCATTTCGACTATACTTGGGACGTCTAATAGATGCACAAGAAACTCCTTCCACTAACGAGCCCTAAATTTGAATAGAACATTGCTATAGGTAACTCGCTCTGTCAAATATTTAAGGATTATCTTATTTGAAATTAATATTACAAATAGTATTTATTAAAATATTTCAAGTATTAACTTCATTTCTTAATTTGTAATGTGTGAAGATGACTTTTACGTAGGCAATTCTTCGCACTTTAGGTCCTGCATACTAATTTAATTAGTGCATCTGTTCGGCGTCCCAAGTACAGTTTCGGCGTCTATACGTAATTATATATCTCGCATATCTCAAAAATGATTAACCGTAGTGTGTTGAAATTTTATATACTGGTCTGCTATGACATCTAATTGTGTACCTCTCTTTTTTATTGAAATTGGCAATGCCAAAAGGGCACTTTGCTGTACGGGTTTTTTTTAGCTCTCTGTGGGCAGATGTAGCATCGGACAAAGGTCCAGAAGATTGCTATACCCTGAATTTAATGATAATTTTCTCAAATTTGTATTTAATAAAAATTATATTAAGTCTAACCTTGAAATATACCATATAATTCATTTTGCATCTATGAATAGACATAGTTTATTAAAATAATATCATGCAATCTATGCTCCAATTATTTAGGTAATTGAATATTATTAGATTTAATAACATGAGAAACAACCTTTTTAAATGCTCCTATCAACATTCTAAATATAACATAATAATAGTAAATATATTAAGTTAATACAAGAGCTCCACTATTAGGTACTCACGATTTTTAAAGTTCCTATATTTACCACGTATTATAAATTCATTTTATGTATCAAATAAACAAATTTTAATTATGTTTTACTTTTTTTTAAGAAAGAGGGATGTTTCCAAAGATCTGGCAATTATGTTATAAATTCTTTATTCTATTATAGTTACATTATAGCCGTCTTTTAAATTTAAATACGAGTACATATGTTAAAGCAAAAATGAAGAATAGCTTATTTTAAATTCACATCAGTAAAACTTTTTCACTGACAATTTTTAAAATCTTATCTACATCGGCAATGCTAATAACAACACGAATTAATGACGTCCTACTAAATTTGCTAGATAGGGTAGTTAATATGCAAGTACAAATTTAAGTCCTACTAAAACTTTTATTAAGTGAACAAAAGTGACTAAACTATCGTAAAGCATTAATTACTACACAGTAAAAATCATTTGTAGTTAATATTTCAGGAAATTATAAATTTATTAAGTTAAGTGCAGTCGTAATTATTGTATGATACTCCTTCATAAACTCCAATTTAGAAGCACACCACTAATTAGAACCTACACTAACTATTCCCATTTAATATTTAACGAGCAAGTCGTTTGCATGCACGAAGTCCATATCCTGTTTTTATGTGGAACAGGTTTGTCTCATACCCACACAATGTTAATATAGAAATATTTATGAATGTAGTATTAATTATGATAATTTTTAGTTGACAGCTTGATCTGAAATGTAGCGGCCTATCTCTTTAATACTGCCGGTTTGTAATTGATTTATCCGTATAATTAATCACAACTAGATGAAAACTATGCCAGATGCTAGATATGTCCAATAACTAATCGGTAATCTAATTATATTATTAATAGACATGTGACATTGTTTCCTTTTTATTATACCTACAAGGAAACATTCCAAACAATTAGTAACAAGCATCTGTTTTAATAAACAAAAAATATACTTATAGTTTGTAAATAAAATTGTAAAAAAATATTAATAATATCTATAAAATGTAATCTATTTTATTCTCCAATGAATAACAACCGCTAAACAACTATCATATGTGGTAGAATGAGGGTGATACGAAGGAATGAAAGACATACACACACACCCATATCCATGCCATTACGAGATTCGAACTCGAAACACCTAAATAGTGAAGCTTGCTAACCGTACTAGCCCAATGTTATAAGGAACAAAATCAAATACTGTAATTGAATGAACATGAAATAAAATGAAATTATAAAAGAAGAAACTAATGCAGTTTTCGTCAAGATCGCTTATTTGGCTTTACCTGTTTCAAGATATTAAACCTTTCTTTACAAAGACAAAAGTAAGCAAGGTAACTAAGTCATAATTGTATCCCATGTAATTTTGACAAGTCAGTATGGTGAAAATACCATACAGATTTCTCAAGATAACGTGAGACAGTTGGATATGTACAGCTGTCATATCAACCCATACAGACTTGATCATGAAAACGTAAATAACAAGACAATTTCATAAAATAATATTTATTAATAACATGAAACCGGTAAACTATTGAACAAATCATGGATGTTATGTACCACATCAGGCCGTAGATGTCTTAAATTCAATTGACATCTGCGGTTTTTATGATAGTCATATATCCTAAATATGTTAATAGCTATTTTGATACCATATAATGATAACCATAACAATAAATTAATATTTTTACTACCCTCGATATTGTGAACATTAAAACATCTAGTTTTAAGTACCTACGATTATTCTTGCAATATCATGTAAAAAATTTCACCATGAATATACCTATCTCAAGTCAATTGCTTTTTGCTCGATAATAGTATGTAATTATGCATTTAAATTATACCTGTGAATTGTTGACCTCATTATACAAAAAAGAATCTGTACAGAAAATCTCCAAGACAAGAGTTTTGTTTTAAATAAAAAATTTTCGCGATGTGTCTTGTCATTTGAAGCACGAGGCGAAGCTGATAGGTAAAATATAACGATATTTAATACTGCGTCTAGGTAACTCCCGATTGCGAAAAAAATATTTGTATATTACAATGTAAGTAAATTTGTTGTAAAAATGTTTAAAGATATTTTCTTGTCGGATGAAATCGTATGATTTCCAAAGTAAATAAATGTCAAAACTGACAGTATTTTATACAAATATAATAATAAATGAATCAAAAAGAGGTGTTTATTAAACTAACGAAACTACCAACACACAATGAAGCACAAATTGTCAACGCCAAATTACGTGAAAATCACCTTCATGAACGACATTAATGACATGAATGTCATACGCAATTTTTTTAAATATTTGAAGATATATTTTCATTTCATATCACATAATTTAGTTTAATTATTATTTATTGAAAGTATAGATTTTTTTAATATTGAAATAAAAATTAGAAACTAGTGTTATTACTCTCAGATGAAAAAAAATGAGATTATATTGCATGACAAAATATAAAAATATTTATCCAACACCGTGTAATTATAACGATATAAGTATGCTGTTTTTAGATAAATAAAGTAGGTCATAAGTCCCTAGTGAGCTAAATATATTAGCTCACTGTTTTTTGGTTCGTATCATAGTAACTACGTTATAAAACCTTCTCTACACTATTTTGTTCCTAAATGTCATTTCGAAATTCCATCTGTCAAAAATCTTATATGTATTTTATATCAATGATTAAAATGTGTTGGATAAAATGTTGTATGACATACGTGTGTTAATTACCTAAGTCACTTGAAAAAATACCACACTCGGCCTAACGGCCTCGTGAGCTAAACTTTTCCCACATGACTTATCTATAATGTAACACACTTGTACCATAAATAACTATAATTTATTCTTTTTACATGTGAGTATATGAGTACGATCATGTAATAAGTATGTAGATAAGAAGCCATTTAATTTTAGTTTACATGTTTGTAGATGGATATTTGCTGTAATGAAGCAATATATAATGATGACCGTAAGGAGAGGATCTATATGCATCCCCATCTGATAGCCAACACCCTTATCTCATGTCACAGCCATCGACAACATAGCACCATGCACCGATACATAATTAATCGAATCAGATGTTGTGAACGAGCCATTCACATATGTAACAACACGCAGTGTCTATCATGTAATTGCTTATGCGTATCACCAACACAAACACAAACACACACGGACACCTCGGCCTACCAGATCCATCAGTTAGGTAAATCAATGTCGTCACGTGACGATACAAGACGAGATGTCACATTCACACACACGCAATTGCATGCGTAATTGGGAGTGACCTAATGCGTATTTGTGATACAAGCAAATGGACCGAGTGATGGATGGCCAAGGCCATGGGCATGGGTTTGGGGAACTACTTACCATCACGTAATGTCGCTGGATTTCGATTTTTTCACTAGCGAGTTTCTCACATTCCAACTTCAAACTGGAAAAGAATACATAATATTAGATCTTTATTCCCACGCAACAAACTATCACCAATGAATATTAATCAAATATTTACTACACCAAAGAATTTGATAAAATATAATGTATCAAAGATGATAGTAAATCAAAATTAGATACGCTAAGTAATAAAATTAAATCTTGTGTATTTAAATATTTGTCATAATAATTAATTCCCTTTCTATGTTACTTTATATTTTGCAGAGTGAATAATAATTTTCTTAATAAAAAAAATTGGAACGTTCAGTAGAAATAGATTTATTATAAAGAATACTCAGTAAAATATTAGACGCTAATTAAGAAGTGTACTTCCCTGGGTCACAGCGGTATTCTTATTTAGTTAAAGTTGGCGATACTGAAAATCAAACCGATCTCACATTCCACTCGGTTTGCCCGTGCAAACGTATGCTAAAAACAAATTAGCTGTGGTCACCTCTTAAAGAATCAACACTACCGAAAATCCATGAAAAAAAATTTCAAAAACTATTTTTTTAATAAGGAATTTATTTCTTGCATATTTTTGCTTTTAATGTCCTCAAATATTTTTTTCGGTATTGATTTCAATACCTGAAATATATTTCATTAAAATCCGTTCAGCTAAATTTTATACGTACATACATCTAAATTGACAGAAGAACAGACAGATCGGCAGACATGACACTAAAAAAGTTAAACTATATTGTAAAGACCTTAATTTATGGACATATATTAAAATAGCGAAGTATCAAAATCAGTATGATTCCGAAACTTCCTTTATTAGGGGTCCGTTGTCTGTCGATGAAAATGGAGTATGAAAGTACTTTGAATTTACCTGCCAAAATGTTCCTCTATTCACAACAATGAATTTCTCTAAATCTACTAGTCTTGTACTGCAATGCTTTAATATAATTTTATTTATCAAAGAAGTTAATATTCCAGTTAAAGAAACAAAAACCAAAATAGGAATAGCTTGAACTCCTTTTATGAAGTCAACAAACAATAAAAAAATTCATATTAAAATAAGTAGTATCTAATTCATGTTATGAGTCTGACAGTTATATAAAAATCATGTAAATAAAAAAATGGAAGGTAGATACTTAATATTATATTGAAAAATGAAACGACAAATGTGAATGGAATGAATATTAAGATATTTACTCGGTATTGTAACGTGTCAGGAAGTTACCAAATTATATATTAACGTACGGTTAATTTAAATTAAGCTAGTTTTCCAAAATAACATTCCATTGAATAAGTAATAAATTTCTTATTTTGAATAAAAACTATAAAATTTAAAAGTAGGTATTATTCGAACAACCCTAATGACTCTTTTGTTTTAAACTGCTTTATTATATAATTATATTTTTAGAGATCTTTATTTTTATAAAATGCCTTTTAATTAAGTTGTTCACCTGCTTGAACTTGTATAGTGAAAAACTGAAAGCTATAGTCGTATATCTGTAAGCTCGGAAGAGTAACGTGTAAAATAGCTCCATAAACAATATTAAACCTGTACTTACTTATGGTATTGCGCTTGTAGAAAACTAAATTCCTCTTTTATCCTATCACATGATTCTCCCACTGTGAACTTGAATGGCTGTCCAGGCTGCGACGGACCCTGCAAACAAAACAAAACAATATTAACTTAAAAACTCAACAACTAAACAAAACACAAACTTCAGCGCTAATTATCTCTACGTCATTAGCTTGAGTGCGCCCTCATTAATGTAATTACCATAAATAGTAAGTAAATAAACTCCTCTACTTGTTCATTATTTTGTCACGAAGATAAATAAAAATGTTAAGAAACACTCACTGCTTAATTAATTTATGTATTGTGTTGCGGGAAGATAAAAGAATAAGAAATGTCCTCAAAATGAATGAACATGCTGGTGCTTGGGTAATTATAAATGCAAAACTTCTTTGCAAAAAATATCTGGGTAGTAGGCAAGGAAAAATTTTGCATAAATACCCGCATTCTACAGTAATTACTACGATATAAGGAGATTACAAAGTGCAAATTAATTTCAGTAGGTATATCTTAATTTCACACATAAAAACTTTTAAATAGGTATTTATAAAAATTGATAACATGTGCAAATAAAATATTGTGTATCATTAAAATTCCTAAATAAAATTATAATAATCATTTATATTTTATGCAAAACAAATTTTCAAATGAATGAATAAATAGTTGAGAAATTCAAATTGATTTATAAACTGTTGCACATTAAATAATAATTTCCACAGTGCTTAATTAACATAGTAAATATAATATAGTGTATTTTATTTTAAATAAAACATTGAAGTATTAGCCTAATTCTAATATTCCTGTAATTCAATGTTTCCTAAAATTTCGACTCCTGTTTCCCCCTTTCAATTTTTTTTAACGGTCTTTATCACTTAGTACAAAATTTCTGGATTATACCATTCAGAACAAGAACCATACTAATTTTAGTAATATACATAATTATTTGTCTTTACACACCTAAAAATAATCTTTAAATTATTTGATTTTATAAATGATTAAAAAAATATTGGTTATTTAAAAAATATTACAGAAACAATTAGAACGTCGCTTTAATTGTATTGTATTATTTATCTCTTAAATATAAGTGAATTGTCAAAATTCATAATCGGTATTGACAGATAGAATTCAATGTACCATTAAATCTAAGTGCCAATTTTACAAAAGAAAATACCAAAAAGAGGTTATCAATGTCCGGTATTATTAAACCGTTTACAATATAATAATAGATCAATTGGTAACGTAAAGTATAAAAAGTTTTTAAGCGATTTTGTAAAGCACAATAAATTATTTTTTTTTCACTTTGGGAAACCAGCTTAAATATCTGAAAAATATTCTTTAACGTGCACATAGCAAGTACACATTTTTAATTTAACTGGTACATTGCTTATAAGACTTAATCTTTGCATTATAAATCTATAGAAAAACTGAAGCTTCTCGCTTTTATTTTTACGTTTAGTTTCAAGAAGAATTTAATTTAATGACCGTATATATAATGGTGAAGATAATGCTGTAAGAATTGAGCCATTAAAGCTTGAATTTTCTTTTTAGATGGCGATTACCAATTAATTTAAAGAGTTTTAATGCAATTAGAAAATAAACATTTTACGTACTGTGCGTAATTGCAAAATAGGAAAGAAAAACAAACGAAGGCATGTGAAAAACGCTGAAATTAGCAACCAAGAGTGTAAACATCAAAAACAGAAATCGCAAATTCTGAACTGCGTTCGTGTTATCTGGAGGCAAACATCATTTGTACGTTACAGACATAAATTCAGCTATACGTGAACGTGTTTAACACAAATATTTATTCTGTAACCGTAAATATTTAATATGAACGTACGTGTCCGTTAAGAATGTTTTATTATGTTTATCTTCCAGGATTCTAACGCTAACTCTAATGTGAACGCAACGCGATGCTAACCTAACAAATAAAGCATTATTTTCAGATTCCTGTTTCGTTTAACCTTCGTTCTTACGGTTGAGTACTCAGATTTACGCTTATCAAAAAATTCATAAATATATAGCTTTCAAAGTGTACTTTACAATAAGGAACTTGTTATATTCCTTTTACCACATAAATCTAAGCTAAATATAAATATTATACTATGTCATATATAATCGGTTTTTTGTCCTAGGACTTAAATAGCGTTTTTATTAGAGTTATCAAAATAATAAAATAACATTCCTGATTTAGCATTCATTCCCTACTGAAAATGTTGAAATAATAAATATAATGGATAAAACAATATTTCCGCATACTCACTTAAAGAAAATAATGTTTACTAATAATAAAATAATAATACGTTATAAGCAACAATTAAATATAGAATTTATAAAGAAATTCAACAGTATTATTAACGTGCATATTATGTTGGTGCCGCCCAGCTTTGTATATTTTAATTGTTTTACTCCTACACTCAGTGCAATGTAATATTATTATTACTACGTTTGTTTTCTGTTTACAATGCTTACTTTTATTCTTTATTGTATAATATTAGATATTCATTATTTATTTTAATATTTACTGTTTAGAAATAATTGTATTTGTTAACAAATTATAAGAAATACAATTTTTAAATTATTTTTTATTTAATTGTTCCATATACAAAGAAAATGAGTTTCATTGCTTATTATATTTATTGAAATTATTCCTACATGTTAAAATATAATGCTGAAAATGTTAAATAGTAAATACAAGCACGAAAAACAATCTAACTTTATCACACAATGGCTTGTTTGTATTAAATAAATTTTGTTTAATACATATTGTAATGAAAAATAATCACTGTTTTAGGTATATTCAAACAAACAATGGATGTCTGTAGCAAATGATAATTACAATAGGTTTTGACTATTTTACAGACATCACGTCTGTTAGGCCATCTATATATTCTAGATGTAGATGTATGTTTACCTAACTTTATATTTAAGAATCTATAACTAAAAAAAATACGAGCTAATTAAGTTTGGATAAAAATCGGTCAATGGAAGTGAAAGTTTACCCCTGTTATTTTAAAATTTATTGTAAAAAACATATATATCAAACAAGCAAAAAAACAACCATAATTTTATGGCATACAATTTTAAAATGTTAAAAAAATATTAGGGCTAATTAATTTGATCATGAATTTAGAGAACTTCTAGGATATCCAAGTATCACATTACCGACGGCCGTGTGTAAAGTAGTCGATCGCAAAGTTAGCAAAGTTTTGATTTATCGAAATTAAGTTAAGAGTATAAATAAGGCAAAATAATTATAATTAATTTAAAATATTACGACTATTGAAGAAATAAGCAAGAAATGTTCTATAGTATTATTTTATTGGATTTTAAATAGTTTCCATTTATTATTTTGAGATTGACAGTTTGACATAGTTATTTTTATATTCTATAGTCAGTACTATTTTCTAGTGGTATATCTATTGCGTGATCGAAATACGAGTTGTAAAGCAATGGTATATGTGACTATAATCGAATTTCAGTACATAAGTCATAAAATATAAAAACTAACCACTATAGATACTCATTACAATTATAAAAACGAAATATTTGCTTGCAATAATAAAGTTATTAGCAATTTAATGTTCCAGAGTAGGGACGCAAAACGAATCGGTTTAAAAAAATGCGGGTATTTTATATTTAGTAGGTATTATCATCACAATTTGGTCACATGCACACCTGTGGAATTACAAACTCGCCCTTTCATGGCTCTTATATAGCTTTTCCACTTCGTGCGTAATATACAACTTACAATCTTAATATGTAATATACTATTATTTGTTACTAACTTTAAACCGTAATTTATTTGAAATGTTTATCCACCAAGGTACTGACCTGTAAAAGTGTATGTTAGTTTTACAGGTTAGCAATTACATTTTTACATTATTAAAAATGTGTTTTATCCCTATGAACATTGGTAACTGTCAGAATTTTGTTTTAATTTAAATTTTGTTCATACCAAAACGGATCGCCAATCATTTCCTCCTATCAGCAGTAAAAACTGTTTTACCTTGCTAATAATGTAATAGTTATTTACATTATACGTGTGGTAGGTGTTATTTTACAACGCGAGGTTTCATATTGAAGCACGACGCGCAGCGGAGTGCTGCAATAAAACCGAGCGTTGTACAAATACCTAACGCACAAATAATGTATTAAATTTTTTGTCCGAGATATCTATTAAAATATTTTTGGTTATTTGATTCTGGAGTTGTATTATGCTGGAAGAAAATTAAGGTTAGGTAGACTATTATAATTGATTCCTACATATATCTAGTCCTAAACAGACTACATGAATGATTCTAATGTTACTTACCGTTTTTAACATTATTAAAATTAATTCCATATATTTTAAATAAAATAATCAATTCTCGTTAGTCATTCATTGAATATTTTGACATTCTCACTGATTATTATTGTATGCTAACAGATGGCGCCAGCAGATTAAATTAAAAGAAATTCAGGTTTATTTATTTATTTATTTATTTATTATTATTATTATTGAACGATGAACTGCGGTAGCTAGCGTTTTTGTAAGTACTCTTTATTATTACAAAGCAGCTTTATTTATTAGTGGTCTCTTAAAACTTAAAAATGTGGGTGCGTATTACTTTACTGAGTGCGGTAAAGTTCCGCGCATGTGTAAAAGTTTACAGTTCATGAGGACAAAAAATATTAAAATTCATAGTAATATGTCATTATCAAATATGCTTATTTCATCTCTTTACGTTTATGACTAGTATAGATACGAGTTATTAGGAGTTTATGTACTTGACAAAAGAAATCTTATTGTAGTTTATAGATAGTGCAAAACAAAATTTATTTCGTACAAACAGTTTTAGAAGCACAGATATCAATTAAATAGATTTATTGTACAAGTTTCATATACAACTTGCTTCACTTATGACATAAATAAACAAAACAAAAAGTTGATCGGTTCTACAATGCGAGTGAATACGTTGATAGGGATCTACGCCGCGATCAGATATAGCAGCTAATTCAATTCCCGATGATTTGTTTTTAATGCAGTCGCTACAACTTGGTGCGAGGATGGAAATACGTGTCATTACGACTAATGCACCGGGAAACACGCTACGATACATTGTCTGCGATGCATTCCACCATAATATTGCACACATATTACATTACGTCAATGTCAGACATCATATCAATTATTTCATTACTGCTTAAAAATGTATTACCACATTCGTATTTTAAATTGCAACACAATATTGTTAACACGTTCATGTTCATGTTCTATAAATAGGAAACATGTTATATTATCAATAACTTTCTGCTTAAGAGATGTATACCAGCCATATAAGTTGGCCTAAAATTCACTAACAATTTAATTTTCAAATAAAATACAATTGTTATTTTGTTTCCGATTTTTTAATTTTATTAATCTTTCTATAGAATTCTATGAACGTAAAAATATTATTTTTTTTGGATTAGGTTTCTAACCACATCCTATTTGCAAATTTCACAAAAATACAATGTGGTAGGTTAGATTTGTGAATTGATTTTAAAAGAGGATATTATTTCAAAAGTGGTTATCCACATATATCCGTCTTCGATTATCAAAATATTAGGAAAGTAAAGTAAACAAATATGCATAATCAACATTAAAATGAGGTAGTTAGTAAATATTTATAAAAATTTATAACTAATTCGTAATTTCGAAATTAGAAAAATATATCTATAGAGATCGTCTAAAGAAATCATTTGTAGAGTACCTATAAGTAACAAAACAATGGTTTTTAAGAGTTACATATCACAAAACTATAGAAATTGCAGGTTGTATTACTTTATATTTCCCATTTATCTAATACCAAAGAAATGCAGTAAATATTGTTTGTTTATAACTAAATATATCTTATTACACAGCATATTATATAGGTAATTGTAGTAAAAAAAATCATTGATTGATAAATATATAAAACATTTGAAAAATTCTACCCTCATTAGTATATGTCTCCTTCTCCATTTTTAAAGACAATTCTTTGACCACTTAACTGTGAAGATAAAAATAAAGTTCTGATTTTTTTCGACTTAAACTTATACAGGGCTCCTACTGCGCAAGTTAGAATGCGAAAATGAATTCAATTCGTAACGAATAAAACTCCACATAACAGTATTCTTGTCTTTATTTTTTTTAAATAGGATTTTTATGTAACCCTACTAGATTGTCAACCTCTATTATAATGCAAATCAACTTTTTATCGAAACTTGAATAGAAGAAAATTAGGTGTAAATGACGTGCATATTTTATGGGATTTAAAATGTAGTAAGGCAGAACTTTTTTAATTTGTAGAGCCCTACTATTTCTGCGAACCACTAGTCACAGATTTAAGCTTGACATTACCATATTCTATAAATTAACATACAAACACTTTATAATTTATATGCCACAACATCGACTAGCTAGCCAAACATTCCCCTCAACAACCCTATCTTGTTTCCCTTCCGTTCTCCTTATCCATCAATTACACGTCCCACGTCCCTATTCCTTGGACTCATTAACATTACAAACGGTTGGATTCGCGTGTCACCCTAGTGGGGCTGCAGCTACCCGCGATGCTATCAATACTCGCTTCCGCTCCGCCGCACGAACAGATGAGCATCACGCAACGCCCACCTGGACACGTGCGTGGACACGCACACAATGAGGAGTTGCATGCCGTACACACGTTGGCGCTATGATTTGCTAACTTAACATCATCGGTTTTCTAATTCAATTATGAACGGACAGGTCATCGGAAATTAGTCACTCTCACGTCATTTTGTTTTCAAAACAGAAAATTGTATTTGTACACCTTTTCTAGGATGCTTGGAGGGCTGGGGGTGTTCGCTGTCATTAGCCTACGGAATCGAAGGTCCTCAACTCGATTCTGATTGTGCAAGTTTCTTTTTTATAATGATGATGTTTTGATGTTTTTGATGTTAATACAAAATAATTAAAATGAATCAAGATATAAAAAAAGCTGAACAAATTTATTAACAAATAACTTCTTAACTGGATTAATCAAGATATATTATATTATTACCAAATGTATGTATTAAATGAACAACTATATGAAAAAATATTTTTAAAAAATCTATACATACATATTATCTATTTGAATCTCTTTAATACCCTTTCAAGTGTGGAGATTAGCATTCTATTCTTTGTTATTCGATTTTTTTTTACTAGTTCCTTCCAATTCTTTCCTGTTCCTTGCTATTCTTCTTGCTTCCTGTAAGCTGGTATTATTAAAAAAAAAAACGAAACTATTGCAGTTGAAATTAAACCGAAGACACGATTATGTGTGCCCCCTGTTTTAAAATCCTAACGACTCTCTTGTCTTCAAGTTTTCTTCCCACGGCGCGTTGTTTAGCGTAGATACTTTTGTCATAGATCAAATAATGGCTCGTTTTTTTTCTTCAAAATTATACATCGAAAATACGTAATAAAACATGGGCAACCGACGGTACGACTAACGGTAATTACAACCTATTATTAGATTAGTTAATAATTAAATCAATGTATTTTTATACTGAAAGTTAATTCACTCAACAGCAATTTTTATCATATAATTCTTTAAATATACCCAAAAAAATATATTGATAAGTAAACTTCCATTTTTGGTTGACCGATTTTTACCTGAATTTGTTTAAGTTGTGCCATTGTTGTCTGAAGCTTTGCAGAAGTCCAAGGATCTCCAGAAAAACGGACGGACAGAGCATCAAACTAAAAATAGTGAAATATGTACAGAGCTCATTTTGTTAATAGCAAAATATCTCTAGAATCAATGTAATTCATTGGCTGGTTTATAAGGCGTTGACACATAATAAGAGCATTCTTTTTGTCATCCGCCGCATCTCACCTCAGTTTAAAGTGAAATGAGCTGAGTTGAGATTTATAAATAGTGAAAAAAATGACAATTGTAATCAGCTTCAGAATTATTTCAGAAAATATGTACTATTTTTCGAATTATGTGAATGTAAATAACAAAATAATGTCCGTCTCCTAACGATAAATTTAATCTATTGTTTCACTTTTATAATAAAATCGTCACTTTTAACAAAAACACTAATAAAGTAAGCTCGCAATAGGGGCTAAACATGAAAAAAGTTTGTTATAGTATGTTCGGATCTCTAAGATTATGGCTCTAATAAGACCCCTGCCGAGGGTAACTGCAAAAGATTTATGGGAGTAAAAATCCAAGGAAAATCAGGGTTGTATACAAATTTTTCTGGGTTTGTTCAATAACTATGTGCTAAAAATACATTAATCTAAAATTTCCATCTTAATTAAATAACTAATATAAATTAAATAATAATAGCAACCTGTTACATTTGTATCACTGGTATTAGGAACCTATAAAACATTAAAGTACATATTATTTTAAATATATTTAAAATAATTCAACCCTGACTGCCAGGTACCGAACTACGCCGGTGAGTTGCGGTACACCCAAAGATTAGAAAGTCAAAGCCATAACCTTAGAGATTCGAACACACTACAATTGACTGTGAAACAACCCTATTCTTTAGCTGATATTCAAAACTTAAAAGCACAAATTTTCTAGGTAAATATGCATCGTCAAGGGAAAAACAACACTCGTCATTTTATCTCAGTACTTGACAAAAAAGAATGATCTAAATAAGTGAAGTGAGCTAAGATATATTATAATTTTTTGTAAAAAGAATGAGATCAATATGTCACATAATTTGGCACATCGATTCATTGATTGAATAAACATTTGTTGTTTTTTTTTAATTAATTCTAAATTTGTATTGTCTTTATACCAAGTTGAAAATATTGAATTTCTGGGAACGGCTATTTGCTATTTGATATGTATTTCGTTCATAATTTTTAATAAGTTGCAAATTTTTAAATGAATAATGCAATTCTAATTTAAATTTTTAACTATATGAGTTTGCGTTTTTACATGAGTTTTCATTCGCGTACATATGTATTTGCATTGTTCTCATAACATGTATTAACATTATTCTTGAACAAAGCGCATATTTTATAATAAATTAGTTATTAGTTCAATCAAGCATGCATAATAGGTTAATAATATATTATTCAATGAGCTTCATATGAAAAAGTATTATAAATTAACAAGAACAAAAACTGTAATAACCTGGAGGGAAAAAAAGCAGAAAACAAATGATAGTGATCAAGTGGGTACAAGTTGTATTTCTGAGAAACATTGGAACATCGATCAACATGAAGGTATCGATCGCGCATCGATATTGATGTAATAATCAATAGCAGGCGTTGCCTTGATTGACAGGACAAAGATAATTGAAATCACAATCTCTAGTTACCGTGTTCCACCACCTGCAAGAGCGCTATTGTTCGCGGCCGCGTCACTATTCTCTTTTGTTTCGCTGCGCTGTACTTTCAATAACAAACAATTACACCTCTTCCTCTTATTTCCTTTTCACAACGGCGCATCTTTTCACGCCGTGCCACGGCTTCGCTGTCCCTGACGCATAATTTCATAAATTAATTTCCCCGCTAGGTTGTTATTTCGTTATCTGACAAGTTAATCTCTTATTTATGGTTGTAATTTAAAAGATATCTAAGTATTAATACTGTAAATTGGTTTTTGATTGCGTGATTTAACAGGAAGAAAGTTATGCTCGGTCAGGCAATTACTCAAAGGTTAGACTCAGGCGATAATTTTTTATTGTTTTGTAATAAATGTTTACATTGACTTTTATTTAATTAAATGCAGATAGAATTATCTAATGAATATGTTACACGTTTTATTTGACTTACGTAAAGCTACAAGGAATTATACTTATGTTCATATGTACAGGTTTTATAAACACGGTTTTTCTAATTAACTGTCATTTTTACACCTACCAATACATCATTATTAAACACGATACAACTTTTCCGCATTACATGTACTGAAGATGTCACTATTATCAACCTTTTTTTACAATTTTTAGATATAATAGTAGTGTCCGACAGAAATTTTGATTTCGGCCAAAAAATACTAGTGTTCGTGTCTTGTCAGACGTTGTCGGGTTTGTTCGGAACGACTTGTATTTTGCTTGTTAATTAATAGTTTTTTTTTTCTCAATTTTCTTCATCTTGAAAAGACTACTTACAAATAATCAGTAAGGTTGTGATGGATAACGAAAGTCTTTATTTTTTTAGTATTGCGAGCTCACTTTTATAGAGCGTGTTTGTTAAAAGTGATGTCTAGCCTAATAAGATTGTAATTTAAAAGCATGCTTCCTTTTATTATAAAAGTGCGTTCGTATTATAGGCCATTATATCCATAAAAATAAATTCGACCTATTTAAACTAGTTTTGAGCTAACCCTTTTTTGTGAATCTGGCTGAAAGAGATTTTACCGATCAAATAATACCTTAAAAGAAAAATACTAGATTTCAGTGGTTAATAAAAATTTAACTAAATGCTAACTTAACTACATAAGTTTCGGTTTCGGTTATGTTTTCGGCCGAAACTAGAAGAGAAGCCGAATATTCGGCTAAAAATCGTGTTTCGATCGTGCACTATATAAGTAAAGAGAATCTTTATAAGAGAGCAAATTTAATTATTAATCAATGTTGGTAAGCAACGAAGACATCAAATAGAATGAGCTATCACATTTCTTTGGTCAATACTTATACAAGTAACTTTTTATAACGGAAGTTGTATCTACTACAGATGGATTAGGATTAATAATTCAAATTTCATATATAAAGTATGACATTAGTAGGGTCGATAATATGGTAGTATTGAAAAAGGGTAGCATATTACAAATTACCCTTTAGAAAATATAATTGAATAACAAAAATAAAGATTATATTAATTTTCTTAAGTTTTGTAAAAATATTTTGTATAGATCACAGAAATACGATTCATTAAATAAATATTAATTTTTCAAAATTTACAAGTAGGTAATATTCATTGTTGGATACATACATATCTGCGGCACTCCGAGAAAACGAGATATGTCCATTTTAATAAAATTTGAGAAAAACGTATTTAAAGTACTTAATTTTCTTCTGACAAATGAAAGTTTCTGCAAAAATTATGCAGAAAACAGATGAGCCTAAAGCTACGTTTTCGTTTTCGTTCGCAAGTATGTAAAATACGAAATTAAATAAATACTTCAAGTACACTAAAAAATATTTAATTATTAAATTATATTAGTCATTAGTAATTGTAGAAGGTATTTACAGTATATTGAAATATAACTGCTAAATACAGTCTTCATAAATTAGATTTTTTGTGGCGAACTAGCCAAAATAATTCTGACAGCTGAAAGTTTCCGTTTTTATTTTATTTGTTGTTTCGCTGTCGGTGTTTACTGTAAACGGAAGATATAATTATTATTTTTCTATTTTTCCAGTCCATTAAAATAAAGAAATTTGAACGCTATTGTAAAACACTGCGGCGGACACATGCTGGTCTAGGGCTGTTTCATGGAATGGGTGGAAAATTTAACAGTTATAAAAGATAATATAAACACACATGAGTAATTGAAAATTTTAAAATACAATTTACCACAAAATGCTGAAAACTATGCGATACATTCATTTTTCACATTTACTCCTGGTTACTCTATAATTACATCAAAGTTACAAAAACTCAGCCTTAACCTCCTGACATAAATATCACGGAAAAGATTATGCCAAAATTGGAAACAGAAATAAGGAAACATCCGATATCTAAGAAAAGTGATATAAAATTGCTTTATGGGAATAATAAATAAAAATTAAGTCTATCTACGTCAGAAATATGAAAATCTATTCCAAATCGATTAAAAATGATATTAGAAAATAAAGGAGATTCAATTAAATATTAAGTCTATGTTATTGCGTTATTGGGCATTATTTGTAGGCGTATTATTTTCAGTGTGTCTCTAAATTTGTTTGTTCTGTTAACATTTATATTTGTGTACAAATGTAATGTTTTAAATTATTATTTTTTTTGTACAAAGGGACAGGTGAAGATAATAGATTATATACATTTTTTTGTGTTAAAACTTTTTGTTCATTATTTAAAGAAAAAAATATTAAGAGATCAAGTGTATCACTTTTACTTGGCAGTGAGTTAATATTTTGTAATGAACTACTTACTACTGTCATTAATAATGAACAATATTATAATATTTTTTTACTGTGCCTGCCTAATGTATTTAAACTTTATTTAAAAATTATAAGGTAAGTACATTTTTTGTTTACAATTCTTTTTTTAAAGTGAATTTACAAAACCATTCATTTTTACAGAGAATAAATTATAAGTTAATACTAGTAGCAAAGCAGGGTTAAAATTACCAGACCATTAATTTTCGAATGTCGGAAGTGCGCAATAACGTAGTTGTTGAAATTTCGCAATTTCACTGAATTCAGCGAAGTGAAAATAAACGATCGGTTCACTTGCCACGCTCCAAATTAAAAAGGCATTAAAATAACAGCATTATTAAGATCACCTGCTCACATATATCAGCACAACAGCTGCGCTTCGCGATTACCGTGCGTGAGCGAATCGCGGGCTTTATTCTCGTTCTCAGGACCGGCTCCGCATATTTACCAACAAGGGTTTTTGCACGGCAGCTGCACTTTCGATTCAATTACTAATTATTACTGTCTCTTAACAACCCTAATTATCATGTATAAATTTATTGTGAACTAATTAACACAAAAATAAAATGTGACCAAAAGCATTCTAGTCATGTGAAGGCACACTCGCACCTGTAATTTAATTAACGAATATTTTAATTTTCTTTAAGTGCTTTCCACAGTAAGAATTGCTAATTTTAAAATATAATTCATTTAAATACGGATTATAAAAATGTCTTAGTATTTATAAACATTTATCCTTTTTTACTTACATAAAACTGTATAATTTGCATATTTAAAGATTATTTAAAACGAGTAACATTATACAGTCAGTAAATTAAAAAAAGTAATTAAATTTTGCTAGCATTTTTCTAAATTAATTTATCAACTAACATTTAAAATTCATTAACTCTTTACTTTAGGAGGTAAGTGTTACACCTGTTGCTTTTTCTGATTGTAATTTATAATTCATTGTTTTAAATTATTTTTATAAAAATTTATTAATTCGATAAAAATCTTTTTTATTAAGTAAATAATATTCTATAGTTGTACCTTGCGTTGTGACGTCATCTCTGCTCAAATCAGTTATTTTTTTCGGAGGGAGTTTTCAAATACAGATTATTCATTTTAAGTTGTACACTATTGCTATCTCGTAGTACTTTATTATGTGTGATTATCTAATAAATTGAGGGTTAGAATAACACTAGATTTCCGAGTTTAACAAAAATTTAACTAAATTTTAACTTATCTAATTTTCGTGCTTTATTTTATATTAAATATTGTATTGATCGTCATTTATTTCTTACTAGAAGTGAATTGTCTACTCTGTAAGTTAATTTACTTATTCCAGTTTTGAAATAAAAAGAAATATAATAAATACAACATAAGTAATGAATAAAATTATTGTCTTGAGTAACTCAAGTAATGCAAGTGAAAATAAGTAATTATTAGTATCTACCTTGTAATTATTGCGATATAAAAATATTTCTATCTGGTAATTCCCTTATGAATTCTAGTTATTTGCAGTATATTATCCAATTACACGCACTTTTACAAAAATTACATCCATAAGTAGCACATTACGGTCGATAAATCATTTTAATGAATAAGGATACAAAAAATCTGATATTAATGAAAGCCACGATCTAAATGATACAATATTAATCTGACACTTAAAACGTGTTATTAATCCGTGATACCAGTGTCCTACATTCATTTTTTACAAACCGAAATGAATGTGTAGGTATCAGCATAATCCTATAATTAATTTGAAACGGCAAAGTCCAGTAATCACTTATCCGTAGATGGGATATTTAAACGACATGCTTAACATTCCATTAGCCAAAAATTTATCTGCGCATTATTTCACGTTTGTTTTAATCATGCAGCACATTAGCTCCACGCAGCGAAGGGGCGCAGGGACAGAGGCCGGGAGAGACAAAACGTACGCGATACACTGTTTATGAATACGTAATACCGACCATTGTTGTCAAATGATGATTATCTATGAACGGTCACTGACATTAATTGAAAATAGTTGTGGGTTTCATGCAAGTTGTTTTGATTGGTTTGATTTTTAATTTGGATTCACAAGAGGCGCGTTGTTATTCACCACGCAAATACAGTGCTGTCCAAACTTTCAACCAAGCGATTTTGTAATTATCTTCTTACCAAGCGCCATTTTTAATAAGGGAGGTACTGTAATCATACCGATTTTGATATATCCACATTATATTGAATATCAACAAAATATGATCTCTACAATTTGTTTTGACTATTTTGAGCAGGAGCAGCTCGTCTTAAGTGCTGCAGACGACTAATGTTAATATAATATTACCTATTCATTATTTTTTTAATGACAATAATCACCTCAATTCTGTAAACAAGTTACACGTTCTTAGTAACGTTACTAATGATTTTAACCAATAGAAATATTTGTAAAAGCTGTCATTTTCATATTTTATTTAGTGTCTACTATTGTTATTGGCGAGTGATGTTAGTAACGTTGCTAAGAGCTAGTAATTTCCTTACACAACAACTTTATAAATATATGATAAGTAATCATTTTACGGTTTTGAAATGTGTTAATTTTAGTTTTCCAGTAGAGACAAATAATACGGAGAGTTCTATTTTAAAATTCATATTAAAATGAGGGTAGTTTTAACTTTTAATTTCATTCATTAAACCATAAACCTTATAAAATTTGATATTGTAGTTTATACAATTAGTACTTTGTTACCTTTAAAATTTACAATAAAAATATATTAATTTATATACAATACGACTTTTATAGCATTTTAAATTATAAAGCTATTTATGTCATAACTGTCTTAAAGATTTTATAGCATATAACAATATCTACCTACATACATACATCAGTAATTAAATATTTTTTTATTCGTAGTTCCTTGTTTATTGGTTATATTATTAATGGATATGAATTATAAACACATAAATCTATCTACTATTAATTCTTTATTAAATGCTGGATTAATAATTCTTATGTATCTATAAAAAAGATATACGACTATTATTATTAAAAAAATCTACAAGAAACGATAAAGAAAACCTTATTTTAAAAATTACTTTATT
The DNA here is from genome assembly GCA_035578165.1 of Stenolophus ochropezus. Classification (NCBI taxonomy): domain Eukaryota; kingdom Metazoa; phylum Arthropoda; class Insecta; order Coleoptera; family Carabidae; genus Stenolophus; species Stenolophus ochropezus. The sequence continues at coordinate 16,325,408 of JAQOWZ010000010.1, read as the reverse complement.
ATTAAAGGTGGAAAATGGTAGATGGCAATATTATTTGCAATTAAAAAGAACTAAAAAATAGTTACAAGATTATAAAGTTTATTTTTTTAACTTTTATTAAATTCTATCGAAGTATTATAGCCTATTATTTTAGTTAGGTAAGTTCCAATATTGATTTATATGAAAGATTCACTCCAGGGAAACATTTGCTATTAACAGCGGAGTGTATAGGACAATAATACAGACAGTTTGGGTTTGTTGTAAACAGCTTGCTATCTAATAGGTTCATGTAGTTTCAGATTAGATCAAATTCTAATCACCCATAACATTCATAAGCTGGTATAAGCATTGACACATATTCACTACAATTAAGGGAACAACTGAATACAGTTGGCGTACTTGTTTCAATTACTATTCGACTATTCCACAAGAATAATGAAATAATAATTCTTATTAAACCTAAAACAAATATTAGATTTGGATTCTTAAACTCGTACATTTGTAGAAGGTAGTGTAATCTATATTCTTATAAATTTATATTTGACGTAAGCATCTAGTAACATGTTCAAAATTCATAAAAACCCAAAGCTGTTTCTAGGAAGAAACACAAAAAAGTCATCTGAAAGTATGAAAGCTGCTTTAAGCTTTTGTTATTTATTTTAATACATTTTACTGAATTTTACCCAGTTTTGTTACCTTTTAAAATAGAATAAGCTGTTCTAAAACACCGATACAAACGAGAAATTAAAAACGATTGTAATTGTTCGAATATATACATAGTATAAATATAAAAGCTCATTTGTTAAAAGTTCGATCAAAATGATATTTCCTATAATGTACTGTCTAAAAAACGAATTTGGCAAAAATTAATTTTTATTTCTGAAAAAAAAATTTCATAATGTGCGATAAAGTATCATTAAATGCAAAGTATGCATTTTTTATATGATATGAAAAGAATTTGTTGATATACCTAATAAAAACGGCAAATGCAACTGCATAGAATCCGCTCTTTAATTGTCGGTGACTAATTACATCAGTAAAATGTAAAAAAAAGGATATACAGGAAGAATCTAAGACAGTTGATACCCTTTTACATACAGGAATTTCATTCCAATGCAAGACCAAGAAAGAATACTTGTATGAGTAATTCTTACTAAAATATCTAAATTAATTGATTGTAATGACAAGGCGATGTATCCAGTCTGTCCACATTTAGGACAACCCTGGACGGCTATGTATGATGGTAGTGTGAGGTGTAGCCTGCCTGATGTACAGCACATGTTAATTAATCAATTAATTAGCGGATATTTTTGTTGGCAGCGTTGGTGTTCCGTAATTAGCTCGGGTCGAGGAGATTAGTTTGAGCAGAAGATAGTGCTGCAAGAACCCGTTCTAGGATCCAGGCAACCTGAGCTGGCCCACTTTCATTACTCTCGTGCTCTGCATACATAAGCGCTACAAGTTTCATACACTATCCCAACATACACACATTACAGCAAATAAGACCATTATGAGCGAAAATTTACTAGATTTATATAATACGAGAAGCTACTTGCAAAAATCTCTTTACATATACTTTTCAATTTACAAGTTTTATTTTATTAAAACAAAATTGAGAACATGTACACAAATAAAATAAATTTACTACATTTTAGAGTTTTACTTGCATTCTAAAAGCTGAATTACAAGCCTACAATCATATATAATGCTCTATAACCATTTTTCATTATTATTTTTATTATAATATGTTTTGTAATATATTGCTAAAAAAACTATTTTACCCAGATTCATCCTAAACCCTGAAGTACTTATTTTATATTAATATTTTGTGTGTTATAAAAAGATAAGTTGCACTCTTAATACTACAATAATAATAACCATGTAAAAAAATTTTTAATTGAAACTTTTTTTGATAGGAAAATATTTCTAGTAGGTAATATTCAAATATATCTTTTTTTAATTCAGAGTGTTTAGAGGTTTCTTATTTTATTAATGGGTACTATAGGTCGAAAGAAGGCAAAAAAGTAAAAGTTTTATAATGTAAGTATATTATGAGTCTGAACTCGTTAGTGTCATTTTGTTGTCCTTAACGATTTTTTTGTGAAACAGTTTTTTCTAGTGCCTTCTAAAAATGAGTAAAGTCAATTTCAAATAATGGTGAGCTACCAGGTTTTACTTCAGACTTGGGCACAGTGCAATATAAACTTTTACAAATCTTAAGAAGACCTACGGAGACAGGGTTATTTCAAGGAACCAGACATTTTGGTGGTTTTAGAAGATTTCAAAAAAAAAAAAGTCGATTGAAGATGCAACATGCAGCGGAAGGCCTTCATCTTCAAGAACAAAATCTGAGATCTTGTGATCGTCAGATCGTTGCTTGACTGTACTGAATGATTGAGAAAGAGTTAAATTTGACTCACACTAGTGTTCATCAAATTTTGACTAATTCATTGAGGATGAGAAATCTGTGTAAAATTAGTTTTTAAAAGATGAGATTTTGGCTAGAAAAAATATTCCTGTGGCTCTTCAGCCTCCTTATTCGCCTGACTTAAGTTCTTGCGACTTTTTTTCTTCCCGAGATTTAAAGTTCACCTCAAGGGAACTCATTTTGGGACACTTCAAAACATTTAAACGGCTGTAACCGACCAGCTGAAGGTGACTCCAGTATCCGAATGTCAGCACTATGAGGGTAGGAAGAAACATTTCCAGCACTGTGTGGCTTCCTAAGGAAATTATTTTCAGGTAGACAGTACTGAATTGTAATTCTATTTGGACATTTTTTTAAATATCAGTTTTATTTCTTATTTTATTCTGATGAATCATTTTTTAAAAAATACACGTGTATTGATATAAGTGAAGAAACAACTTGTGATATATATTTAACAAATAAAAACATGTAACAATTAGTCATTTCCTCCTGTGATTGGCGTGTTTATCATGTCGGCTTGTTAATGAACGGTTGGTTTGGTGCACTTGCGGGAACATCAGACAATTACCGCTTGCACGTGCACCTGCACACGTGTGTCTTCTCGGCAGTGCATCTCTGCACTCACTAATCTCGTCAACTAATTTCCTATGTTATCTATGTACACTAGCTTGTCTTTTGTCTACCAGATTAATATACAGCAAGGTAGAATCTAGACCGTGGCTTCTGTATCGAGTAAATCCAATGTTGTATACATTAAGATGCACAGTAAAAAGACAAGTCTAATACCTATTTACATTTATAACATAAACGAAAATGAACCAAATAGTTATACTGTATGTGAAATTTGTGATGAGCTTACAATAGAGGAACTTAGGATTAACTAAGTAAGTAAAACATTGGCAACCCAATGGTAGGAATGACTTATTTGGACCACTACAATCAGTAAAACGTCAAAGCGAAATACAGGGTTGCATTGAATTAAATCTCTTGTTCTGCAAGTGTTTTTTACATTCCAGATTTACGAAAATTGAGGGGAAAACCGTATGGGTAATATAATCATGTGGCATTAATTTCAAGAACCAGTTTGTATCTATAAGCTATATCGTTATAAACGGATTTTGGTGTATTTTTTTTATTGTTCTTTACAATAGGCTATTTTTCATAATACATGCTATTTTGTGAAACACGTTTTTGAGATTATACTATACCTTTTTAATTAAATCAAAAATATCTGATTTAAATTTAAAAAATCAGTTTTAAAACAAAAAATCTGATTTTTTCCAATTTTTTTTTTAAATAGGATTTTATTATAGCTTTAGTAAAACTTTTGGTAGCTCATTTTTTGTTTCATATGTATTTAAAATACATAGGAAGACATTATTTTTTACTGTTTATTTCAATTCAATTTTTAGCTCTCATCAACTTAGATTAAGGAGGTGTAGAAATCAGTGGTGTAGACAAGGGATGGGATATGGGGATCCGTCCCCCCCATTGAAAATAAATTATATACTATTTTTTACAATGTAAGAAGGAAATAATATCAAATTTCGTCTTATAAATATTTTTGTTAAATTGAAAGAAATGTATATTTTTAAAATTTATTGAATTGTTATTATTCCAAAATGTCGCATAACTAGATTTTTAAGTCATCCCTACAATCTGATTTTAAGAGCGTAATGTACCAGTATAAAAAATTCCGATAACGATGTCTATCGGAATCTGTAAGTACAAAATTTGAATTTATTAATAAATTCAACAACTAATTTTGAGAGATAACTTACACCAACAATAGTGCCAACAGGAACCAAATTAATATTCCTCAAATTATATCATTTTTAGCTTTTTTCGAACTCACTTGTCAATACTTCCCATATCGTTTTACAAATATAATTATTTGTTTGTTTTGAATTTATTATTTATTTCACCAAACACCAGCAATAATTGCAACGAGAAACAAATTTCTCAACGTAATATCCCCGTCATTAACCGATTTCCAAGTAATTCCAACCTCACTTTTCAATATTTCACAAACATAATTACGAGTTAAAAATGCTGCGCGGTGGCACCTCGCAACAGCAGAGCACTTGCGCGCCATCTAGCAAGTTCGGCGGCCGAGCGTAACGAGAGCCGAGTAATTAAGCAGTAATTAAAACAGTTGAAACGGAGCAATTATCGCAGTGACAGAGCGGCGGGGGCAGCGGAGTCGGACCGCAACACAGATTACACACAGCGGAATGGATTTCACCGGCGATTGTTTGTGATCATTGGCACTCGGACCACATACGGACTAATTTATACAAGATTCGACGCTTGTTTGCTTTTTGTTTATTTTATGCTAATGTAAGACCACGGGACGCAGACCGTGAAATAGGTGGCGTGTACCACGTAATTAATTGGGAAAACTTGCTAAATATAGAATTCATGCTTTGTTTCTCAAAGAACATTCTTTCAATTTTATTGCTCAAAAATTTAAATAAGTGAAATTTTTATGGTAATTATAAACCTGGAATTATTTACCAATAAAAAATTAAATATTCATCGCCTATGAAATTAGTAGGCATGCCTATTATTTTGATATCCACATATTTTATTTGCTAGAAACTAATTAGTACCTAGAATTTATTTGCTCACATCTACGTCTTCTACGTCACCATAATCGAATTTTAATATATAAGACATAAATATAAAAACTAACCACTATAAATTCTCATTATAAAAATAATAATAATTAACTTTAGTTTGCTATAATACCTATAGTTAATAGTAATAAAATTTGAAATTTGAATGTGACGTCAGCAAGCTAGGATCTTGAAAGAAAACAGCTAAATTGTCTGTTTCGCTACCAGTCTAGGTATCTGTCTCCTTTTATGACCCTACCATGCTGACGTTAAAATATCCCTGATCCAATTTTTTTAATTTATTTTTTTAAATAATGAATTAATTTAAAATAATACGGGTATTTTATTTTTTTGTCTAGTATCATATTCCAGGGTTGAGAAAAACCCGGGTTTTACATAAAAAGCCCAACCCACCTGAGCTTTTTTTTGGTATATTTCAATATTTGGATGTTTTCTATTTTTTGGATATTTGCAAGTTTTATATTTTTTGCGTTTCAAGGGTTTTTATTCAGAAATATAGTTAACGTTATAAATTAAAATGGATTTTTTTTATTTCTCTTGTACCATAATAAAATACATATATACAGATATTTAAGGAGCCAAAAAATGAAAACAGAAGGTAAAAATGAATATTTGTTTTAGTTAGTTTAACCAATCATTATATATGTGTATATGTATACGTCTTTCTTTTATTTTATATTTTTTTTCATTTGTATAAAAATGGTTGATTTAAAAGAAAAAATATATATTATTAAATTTTTACTACAATTTTCTTAAAACTGGATTTTTGGGTGGGTTTTATTTTGTTTTGTTTTTTCAGTGGTTTTTATGCACAAGCGTGAATTTTAAGTGAAATTGAAAATTGGTATCAACAAGGTTACTAAATACGATTATTATAATGAATTAATAATTCTATATAAAAAAATCGATAGTAATTAAGCGGCCTTACAAAAACTATTGAGATAAATGATAAAACGTATGTTTAAAAATAATTAAAGATAGCCGACATTATGTACTAGCAAAGATAATACAAATTAATTTGCTTTATGTTACTACATATTTCTAGGAAAACAAAGAAAAAAATTTGAATTAATGTTATAGTTAAGAAGAACAAGCTAATTAAAATGTTGCTCCTAAACATCTTGACGTTTGAATGTATCTAATCTTCTTATCAGATTTCACAATCTGGTTAAAACAATGCAGGGAAGTATTTAAGGCAATGCAGAGTCCGACATACCCACACAAACCGCTAATTTATTAACGTCACAGTTATGGAAATGATTAACATATTAATATCAATGCTGGCTCTAATAGCGGACTAATAATTTGAAATTTGCATTAATGATTAATCGCCGCTCCACCGCCTAATTAAAATTAATTAAAGCGACATCGTTCAGCAGCATTCATTTGTTATGAGTCGCAGGAAGCAGCGCTCTCTTGTTTGCGGAGATTTTTGGTTGTTTTTTCGGTGTTGAGGGAAAAGTGGAATTTCTTTTTGTTTGCGGTTCCGCAAAGAAAACTTGTGAAGTTGACACTGTTTGATGCTGCGTCGTATTTTGTAGGTTATTTGATGTTTCACCGCGAGCAACGAGCGGAGTTTACTGAGAAATGTCGCGGTTTTTCTCAGCTTTTATTTTTGTTTTCGCAAGTTTAACGTTTATTGTTGACAACGTTTATTTTCCCGGGAATTATTTTTGCACCTAGAATATCACATTAACAGGTTGGAATGCGACCGAGATTATATTTTTATTATAAAAAGTATATTATAAACTAGTATGTATGACAGGTACTAAAAAAATACAAGTAGGTTATGTATAAATTTATATATTATTCAGTGGTTTTAAATACTTGTACGATTTCAGAAAAAAAATAATACTTATCTCGTCAGGAGGATTCGTTTCATGACTCATCCAAGAATCCAAGCCATGATTATTTGTATCGACCTACGCCTCGTCAGATTAGTAGCGTAACCAGAATTTGAAATGGGGAGGGATTTCGGAAGAATAATAAATATTAAAAACATACATTTCTTTCGTTTTTAACAAAAACAATAATTACAATAATTAATAATTTAAAAAATATATTTTTTATCCTACACATATGGAAAATAGGAGTTTCCGATTTGTGCGTGCGCAAGAAAGTAGACATTTGCCGGCCCAGACCAGCAAAATCTCACTATTCCCTAGGCAAGAAAAACAATAGTTTATGTGCGGACAAAATTGCTATAACCTTTGTTTATATGTCAAAATAAAATGTGTTCGTTTGTATTATTTTATTATGTTGTTTTGTTGTGTAGGATAAAAAATAGTGTGTGCTACAGGGCAGTAGAGAAGTCCTCAAGTAGTATACTTACATATCCTTCGGACCAGAAAAAACTTTCCTACCTCACAGCACAAATAACAATTATAAGAATTTTTATTTAGTTACTTTACTACATTAAATTTATAATGTAAAACATATTATATTATATATTCTCACTGTCACTGTCTACGCCCCTGCGTCAAATAATCTCCATGTTCATTATAAAAAGACTAATTTCCCTACCATGTTAAGTAAATTACTATTATGAACATTTATGAACAAATTTATGAATTTCTGATTTTTTGCCATATTGGAAGCTCATAATAATTTATTTTTGTTTTCGCAAGTCTAATGTTCTTTGTTAACAACGTTTATTTTCACTGGAATTATTTTTTCATCCAGAATATCGTATTAACAGGTTGCAATGAGTCAGAGATTATATTTTTATTATAAAAATATGGCAAGTATTTTCATGAAGTGGAATTGAGTTGAATGTAATTTTATTTGTGGAAATTCTTTCACACATGTTTACGGTTTAAGTCCCACACTGAACGTCAATGCAGTCCAGCGAGTTTTATTACATTTTCAGCACACCGTAAACACAAATAACAGCGTCAAAACGAAACTAAAATACGATCAACAACAAATAGCGCACTTCCATGGCACAGGACCGGACTGCTCGGATTTCCATTAGATTTAATCACATCAATAACCTAATAACGAACATTTTTCATAATAAAAAATTCTAAAATCCAAATAACATAAAACATGATCGATGTATACACCGCGATACAAACAGGACAATACATCGTGGAAAAAATTCGCGTAACGCATATAAACGAGCCAGCAAAAAATTCGGACATGCAAAAAGCGAGAAAAAAACACGCATCGCTCGATGCGCAAATGTTACAATGGACAGGGTAATTCACTATCGAATTTCAAACTACACGCGGGTAAAAAACGCCAATAATTTATCTGCCGTAGCGCAAATCAGGCGCGCTGAAAAAACTGCTCTGGTCATACAATGAAAGCACTTCAATTAATGGTGGCCGAATGACAATGGCTGCTCCGTCACGTGATCGCTGCAGCGTGAAAAAAACACCGGCCTCCCCCACCCCCGCGCATATTTAGCCCCGACGCCGATTTTTCCACTGCTGTTTTGAATTTGATTTCGGTGTTGTAATGTGATAGCGAGTATTCGATGCTCAGTTTTTAATGCATTGAGAGTGGCGTGTACAAGATTCGAGTATTTAACGGCTGAAATTTAATCTTGATCGCTTGCCATTTCAAAAATTATTCAGGGTTTCAATAATTGGTCGGAGTTTTATTTCAGTTTTATGTAGCACTAATAACTCCAATTTGAATTTCCAAAAGCAATTTCATTTACTTGCTATTTTATTTGCCGTTTCTGATAAGCGCCAACGCACATGGCCACACATTCAGTTTATAAAGCGAAATTCACTCAATCAGTATGCTTTACTGCATAAAGTTTTTACTTTATATTTTAAAATCAAAGCATTCAATGATACATTTTATATATCTTTGTTGTTAATCTGTGAATAGAAATAAAAACAGAGTTGTATTGATTTAAATTTAAAAATACAATTTTTAAGTATATTGTTTTTTTACTTTCAGCCACTCAGTAAGAGAGTTATTAGAATCACGCTAAAAATCGAATGAGTTTCCAATAAGCACGTTTTGAAGTCTCTAGAACACAATTATTGTAATTTTGTTACGATGATGTCTGTCCATGTGTATGGATGAATGTTGTCGTTACGATAACTCAAATACTAGTGAATAAAAAAAAGTTAAAATTTTGTATAATAAATTCTGACAAACTAGTAGATCTGATTCGATTTTGGTGTTAATTGTGCAACAGGACGTGGTGTTTTCATGAGGATATTCCTCAATTAATTATGAATACCTATATGAGAATTTTTACAAATAATAATTTCATATTATGTAATTAGCAAAAATTTTATAGTTCAAATTTGTTTCTACCGAGACCCATTTAAATAATATTATTAATAAATGATTCAGTAAATTTGTCGCAATTGAGATTAATGTTTACGTATGGAAATAAATATTTTATATTTGACAGTGATAATTGTTATAATTGACAGTGAAAATATTATAAAAATAATGATCAGATACTCTAAAAAGAATTGTACTAATACTGTAAGTACTAATTATATTGATAATTCATTTTACCATGTCAGCGATCTAGCTATATAAATATATTTATTAATTTATATATAATTACTTATAATAATAGATTTTATCATGAACAATTGTATACAGTTCTCTTATTTTATATAAAAGATTATAAAAATACATCTTGTAACACTAAGAAGGGCGAAGAATATATTTTATATAAGCAGTATTTACGCTAATAAAACTGCATAAAATAAATCCAAGCCCATTTTGTTAAAAATAATAATAATAATAAAAATTGTTTTTACGAATAGTTATCTAATATTTTCTCGGCGTCCTACATAATTAACTAACGAAAATGAGTTTCTTTGTTGTGTTTCAAAAACCGCATTTTCATTGGTTCATTGTAAATCCATAACAAACTAGTTACCGCTGGATAATATAAATCCGAAACGTGATACATGCACCGAAGTGTTATGCTCACAACGCAAGATGCATTCGCGTTCGTATACACAACACCGGAAAGCGGAAACGCATTCTAGGAATTATCTAGCTCTGATTCCATGACGACAGAACGTGATGGGAATTGTTTACAATATGATAAACAAATGAATTACGTGCTGCTGCAGGAGATATCACAATCAAATTAGATTAATTACAATGTTTTGATTAGTTGACAAATCGCGTGAGAAAAAACTGTTTGCCTAGTAACTTAATCCGGTCAATGAAAAAACTAAGACCGGTATTCATAGACAGAACTTATGACGGCTTGAGATAAAAATGCCTTGTTCTTAGTTACAAGATTACTTGGTAACACTATCAAGCCGGCGAGATGATGTTGACGTCAGACATGACTCAAGCACTTTTAAAAGGAGATAGTAAAGTACGTCACATTGTGGAACTTTACAGTTATATTTTTTCAATGTACTTGTAATAATAAACAATATATTTTAAATATTTTAAAATATGTATACAAAATGTATTATAATTTCTTATTTCTATAGTTAAAATATAATGAGAAATATAAAATTTTTCAATTATGTTGAGTTTTAGGTTCCGTAGCACCACCATTTTGATAATTATTTATGAACTGTAAAAATACATATATCCCTTTAATTTAAATGAGATAGAACAATTTTTTTCTATGACTTCAATGGAAAGTAACACTTTTTTTACACTCTATAAAGCTTTAAAGTAGCGTATTTTCCACAATCTTAGATTAAAGTATGAGAAATGAATCTCCTATTTCCCACCTTGTATGATTCCAGTACTTGACTTTGTTTCGTGCCGAAACTTTTACACCTCGTGGGAAATAGACGTTTTTCTGCTCTTGTTGTTGTTATTTTGTTATCTGATATAATGTAATGTACAGTGTCAGATAGATATAGAATAACAATTATTTTATATATTATTTCATACCTACATTGTCAAAGTTTAATATTAAAAAAATAAAAAATTGTTATGATGAAAATTCAATAATAAACATGGAACAAGAGTAAACCAAAACTTTTAAGTATAAAATTGTTTTATTACAAATATAACTATATTTTTGTAAATAATTTGATCGCATTAATGTATAAATTTATTATTTTTCTAATCTTATATATATCAAAGAAGCTATATGTATAGCCATATCCAGTTTTTATTGCAATATAAATTTGACTTGCCACTGGTAAAAAATCTTGACGAATATATTTTTTATTTCAATACGAAATGCGATTATTTATGTAAAAGTAAATTTCAAATTTTATTAAATACTAATATCTATATTAAATGCTAAAAATTTGATAGTGTATAATAATAATTTTTATAGTATATTATATATCCATATTCATCTTAAAAGACTTACCTCCCGGCCATAACTTTTTTGAATATATATCAAAAAATTTATGAATTTCTGTGTAATTTCAAACCATATTGGAGCTCATAATAGTTCGGTATTTTTTGCTCGAACATTTTTGTAGCGCAGAAGTTCACAATAGGTCTCGATACATGTTCTTAGGATGAAAAAGTACATTGTTAGTCGTCGGAGTACAATGGCAGCAGAGTTATTTTATTCCAAAGTTCAAAAGAGGCGATTAAAATTTCAATTTAGAGGCAATCAGTGCGAGAATAACCTAACAAGCGAAGCGTTGACCTATTGTCACATTATCTGGCCATTCTCCATAGTCATACACGAGGATAACACTTTCTCTGTGAGCATGAAAACCATTAGGAACTTTTAATCGACCATAAAAAAGAAGAAATCGTTGATACCATAACGAGTCTTAATTGCCCAATTAAAGTAAAATATGAAGAATGCGAGATAATATTCAGTTGTCGAGTACATTAAACGTTAAAGCGGCCATTATTAAAACGGCATCAGAACATCCTGTTGGTTAAGCACCATTTTATCCTGCGTTCAGTGCGGGGAAGACTCGTAAAAAGAACATCAAAGATTGAATTACGTGCCAGGACGGCAACTTTGTAAGTTACGACCAGCGAGCATTCCCGGCGCACCGCGCATTCCAATTCCAAATATGTGAAAATCATCCGTTTTATTATAACCACAACCACCGCCCGTCTACCACTATTCTAAATCATTTCAATTTCATTCTACGCTAATAAATTATTTACAAAACAATTCCTATCTATTAATAATTGAAAATATTACAAATTGATTTCACATACAATGTAATTGAACATTTGCTCCATTTTTACATGCCTGCACAATAAATATTTTATAAATTTTATATTGCTAAAAATAATAAATTTACACAAATATTACTACATTTTACCTCTGGTTCACTTTTGTACATTAATAAAAAATTAATATCAAATTTTCAATTCGCAATAGTACAATCATCGCATGAAAATATAAAGTATACATTTGTATAGCAGTATGATGTACCATTAAAATATATGTAAAATTTTCACAAACCCGATGCTTTCAATTTTTAGTACAGTTAATGATTCTTTCTACGATTGCTATGGAAAGTGGCACTTTTCTCACTCTACATAAAATTTAAAAGTTATGTATTTCCCATAATCGTGGGTTAAAGTGTGAGAAATCATTTCTCACAGTAACTGCCAACTCTGCGCATGGGTGAAGTTGCTCTTTATGAGATTATCTACACCATATTGTATGTCAAACAACACGAATGTATTTTTTAGGTATAATCGCTCATTCATCATTATTATTTATGGCTTCTTTCACAATATCGACAAATTCTAAAAACCCAGATTATCAATGCATATCAGAATGCGTGAAGTAATACTTGCACAAAATGTAGTCTGTTCTTTTTTGTGTAATCTTACTTAAATTAAAATTCAATGGGCCGTATAACGAGCTCACTTTTATAATAAAATCGCGATTTTACCGCTCACTTTTACATCAAAATCTTTTGTAAAAACGAACGTTAAAATCGAGATTTTATTATAAAAGCGAACTAGATCACTTCTATAATAATATCGTGTTTTTAACTTTCAATTTTACATAAGATTATGATGTAAACGTAGGCGTTAAAATCGCGATTTTATTACAAAAGTGAGCTCGTAATACGAGACAATGATTTTGTGTTCATTATCACATTTTGTGCTTAACATTATTATATATTCGCCTCTCCCTAAAAGACTTTCTGTATCCGCAACTGTTTGACAGTGCATCTCTAAACAGGTAACAGTTATTTATAAAAGGGATGGAACTACCAAAACCCAGGCTCTCCTAGAATAACTATCCCACTCAATAACAAGCCCGCATATTACAACTCAGTAACTCCACTTGCAACATTAAATTCAAACATCCCTACTTCCTGTTTATCCTGGGTATTAGTCCGTCAGGTGCTTGTCGATCCTTGACCGGAAACAGGCGGTGCGCCGCTCGAGTGGCTACAACCTACATTCACACACGGCGCTGTTATCGCATGTCACTGCGCGCGATGACGTGACGCGACGTGATTCCGCCATGCATCAACAGTGACTCAAGTCAAACTCTACGAGGCAAGGAATATCGGAAGTGGTATGGGAAACGATAACAAAAGGTTCAGTCCTTGGTTAAATAATCGCTTTACCAATATTATCTACGCTCAAATTCGAGTGTGGTTTGTTTGAGGCTAGATATGAGTAGTAAACGAATAGGTTATCGAACGAAAATATCAACAAAGATTATGCGAAGGTTAAGATTAGTGTATGTCACACAGGTATTGCAACAATATTGATTTCAAAATTTTGACGCATATCTACGAATTGATGTATGTATAATATTTACATTATATTTTGAGGACTGTTTTAATGTAATGTCATCCATTTGATTGAACGAATATGTTAGTTTGTGGTATGATATTTGATACATAAACTCCAGACATAAATAATAAAGGTCATCATCTTTTTCTAAAAATCAGTTATGGAAGTTAAAGTTTAAGTTTACTCTAGCTGTTTCATACTTTCTTACAAATATTATGTAAGATCGAAAAATATACTACCTATTTAAAAAATTTAAAGCAAGTAACGTAAAGTATTTTTATTTTTTATTTTTTTGAGATTCGAATAAATGGTCAGGAATTGAGGTTTGATTATTTTTAACGTAATACATGTATGTTAAAGTATATGAAAGTATGAGTATACTCGTATTTAATTTATATAATAACTATTTTCTAAAAAATGTTAAGATAGGTATTGGAATTATATCGATCTTGACATTAGAGATTTTAACAAAAGTCAATTTTCTTATTTTAAATATATCACCCTATATATTTTTACGTATGTGGGATCTATATTAAATTACAAATTATGTATACTATTACCTGAAAATAGCAGTCGCCATGAAAAAATTAAAAATAAACGTCAAATTCTGCTTTTCTGTTACGCTAATTCTATCTTTAAATTAAAAAAATCTAGATAAAAGAACGCAGAATTTGACGTTTATTCTCTATTTAAGCATGGCAATTGCTCTTTTCAGGTAAAAGTACCTATACAAACTTAATGCCAACACAGAGATTTTATTTTTTAACTAAAAATTAACATCAAACATATCATTGGATATGTAATTTTATGTGGATTCCAAAACTGTAAAAATATATAGGATGATCCACTTAAATTAAAAAGGTGGACTTCATATCTTGAGAACAATTCGTTTAAAAAAATTGTTTGACACATTTTAATAATCTTGTAATATGGCCAAATATTTGCTAATTTAACCAATTTCATGTCTATATATTTACAACTTTTTGAACTTGTAGTATTCCATTTACAGATTATGAATTAATAGAAAATTCCCAAAACTATTTATAGTTTTCAAAAAAAGTACATCTTAGATATCACTAGAGTTAACATTGTATGACCGAATATCGGTGATACGAACAAACGAATAATTAATTAAACAAAATTGTGTCTTTTTATTTGACAATACTGACCCCAAACCATTTGCTTACAAAACCAAAAATTACAAAAAAATAAGAATACATAACTTGTTTTCATATGTTAATACTTTCAATTACCCTGTAAAAACTCTGTCTTATTTCCATTTCCACAAAATCGTATACAATTAGCATACCCCTAATTATGTTGGGTATGTGAACCACTTATGCATATGCAGCAGGTACCACGAGTGGGACCTCGCAGGTCACGGGGGCAGGATGTGCGCCGGTTGGAACGCGTTACTACCAGCAACCACACGCGCTGATACGCGCTGCGTGGCCTCGTATTCTATCGCCCATTGCGGTTGCAACAGGAAAGTGATGACTTACTATCATCGGCTGATGTCTGCGGACTTTGTTGTACTCGTAGACATGAGTTTTTTGTAAGATATATATTTGTAGAATAATTTTCCTTACTATCACCACAGAATAATTACATACAGAAGCGACACCCCGTGTCGGTACCTTTCATGTTCCCCTTTTCAGTTTTATGACCTTGAAGCATTGTGTAGACCTTTAAATTTGTGCTCTTCCCCTATCTCTCTCTAAGATGTGAGGAAACTTTCCGATTTTAAACAATGAGCCCTTTAAATTTGTGCACCTTCTTCATTTTTCTCAAATTTTCGCTTCTCTGTCTTACTGTCGCTTCTGTATATACCTATTCTGTGGTATCACGTACACATGAAGTGTAAGTAGGAACAATAAGATCTCAAATATTAGAGGATTTCGGTACCTAGTTTTAAGGGTGATATTTTAGTACATTTAGGGATCCTATCCATATGTAAAATGAGAAAAAAATAAATTGAATCTTAATAAAAACATTTAACAAGAAACAAAAATTTCGTAGCCAACAAATATTTGCAAAGTCTTTATAATATGAATGAACATTCCCTGTGTATAACATCCAACTTTTACCAATAGAAAAAACCGGAACTACCAAAAATAAGAAAAGAACGAGACATCCGAAAGTTAATGTAAGAAAAAAATTGATATGCATATCACTATCATTGCCGAATTAACATTTAGGCCACATTAGTTTTTTTTTTTCTGAAATAAGCTTAAACGATTTAAAAATTAATAATTATTAAAATAAAGAAATAGGATACGTTTTGATAAATTTTATTTGGTCGGAATACACTAAACAGTGTCCAGAGTCGATTTAAAAGGGGTGGCGGAATTTAGTGGAAGTCGTATACGCTCAGATCGCAATTGTATCGACCAACCAACACTGACATTTTATCAAAATAATTATCAACTATGAAGTATCAAGTATCAAGTACGTAAGTCAAACAATTTGAATCGCTATAGTGCAAATATAACTGATGGCCAAGAACGGTTACTTGGTGTTGGATATAAGCGCTTGGCGAAAACCAAAAGGGTGAGACAAAAGATCGGAAATTAAAAAGTCGGATCTGACATAATATTTTCTGATGAGAACAAATACAATATTTTTAGATCTGATGAAAAAAATTGTATGATAAAAGCCCAAAAATAACAAATTAAATAAAAAATATATTTAACCTACTGTGCAAGTATTAATCTACACTGTATAATAAAGATGTAGGTATGGTATACAAAATTAATTCTTACTCAATTTAGAGACGATGGGATTTGAACATTTATTTCACTCCGAGCGTTTACCAAATAAAAAAATTGAATGACACTATAAAAAATATGCAAGTGTTTTTCTATAATTGTTCGTAGTTTGTAGCATGGTTTCAAGGAAAACATAAATTGTATGCGGCTAAAGCTGATTTATAAAGAAGATATTCCATGAAATTGTTAATAAATGATTCAATAGAAATGGTATAAATAATAAGTGACAAATAGGAAAATAAATTAAATATCATTATGGATGAATTTTAACGACTACATTCTATTGTAACTAAATATTTTTATTTCTGGAATATTTATTTTATTTTACAATGAATAATTTTATTCATCTAATAGCTGACCATACAATTAAATCATATATGGACAGTTATGTTTTAACCACAAAATAGGATAAAGAATTATAAATATTTCTGACTAATGCCATCATGTGAAAAAATATAAATAAATTCAACCGCAAATGATTGCAATTGTGGTTCTACAAATTTTAAATTTAATATAAATATATATGTATGCAAGGAAAAGAAATCAAAATACAAAAATTCCCACAACATTACAACAAAAAGCGTAATTTCCTGCAACCATTTGAAATTTTAAAGCAATGTTGCATAAAATTTTAATAACAATAAAATATGGTAATAGTTATTGTGTGCAAGTCGAAAGGAAATCTAGTAACCATGAAAGGTGGTATGAAATTACCACATGATGACGTATTCGACACCTGTTCTTCCGTTACTCATCTTTCACACCGGAAACATAAAATTTCTACACCATTAACTTGTAAACTTTGTTACTTCTTTGTATTTCATGAATTCTTTCTACGATTGTTGCACACAATGGGGCACTACATGCCATTATTATGTTTATCCATATATGCATGTTCTTTAAATATAAAAGAATATATTTCAAAACATGACCGCTTAACTACTACTGTCATGAATAAATTATATAAATTATGAAAGAAAAAATATTAAGTTTGATTTTAAATACGTAATGTCAAACATCTTTTCATAGTCTCAAATGATAATAATCATATGTTCTTGTACCTCCTAAATAGTTAGTTTTGAATCTAGATTACGAAATGTTACTTTTGCATTCAAGAATGCAAAATCATTTCGCAATCAAGTATCAAACAACATTTTTTAGAAAACTATGCCCCAATAAGTAAAAATGGAAAGAGTAAATTTTGACGTTTATCAAATCAGATAGTCTTTGACAGTTGACAGCAGAAATCAAACAATTATTTTAAATTATATCAATTTTCAAATGAAATATTTCAATAATCCTATGTTTCAAACTATTAAAGTGATATTAAAAAACCAATAAAGTGACAGATTTGATTGTGACCCTTTATTTTACCCTACCCTTGTGGGATCGGAACTGTCGAGGTTGAGAGAATAAAGATATCTGAATTCCAGATACCATCATCTTTTATTAATGTATAAATTTTTTATTTAAAAACACGTTGTGAAATATAAAATATCTCCATTTTTTTTTGCGTCGTACAAAACTTGATACGCATTGCAGGCAGTAATAATTTCGACCGGTGTCGGATTATCCGACGCAACCTCTAAAATGATCCTCAATCAGTAAAAATCACTTCCAGCCACTAATATTTGAATATTCAATAATTACTACGTTAAATATGTCATGATGTATTTTTATAACGGCATAGAAAAGAACTCATCTATTTTCCACTTGTTTGGTTCCAGTATTCAATTACAATTTACGTCGAATATGTGACACATTGGAAATGAATAACTTTCTGCACATGTCCCACAACATACTAATTTGTTATTTTTTTTTCAATTAGTCCAGAAGCATTTTAATGTGGATTACGTCAATAAGTACATTTAAAACAAAAAAACAACTTCAAATTTGATCATAAATAACGTTAAATTTGTGTATTTGTACTAGTACATATAATTATATTTTATTATAACATATTTGAAATAAAATACATGTAATTCTCTATGTAAATAGTTTTTCAATATTACCAACATATGAAGAAATGTCAAGACAAATGAAAAATATCACATTTTGCCTCTTGTAGTTAAAAATATAACTTTTATTACTTCATAAATTATGAAAACTAACACATTTAAGTGTCAATTTATGTTTAGAAAATAGATATGCAACCTTATCTAAAAATATATACACTATAAACACAAAAACAATTTCAACACGTCATAACACAAACAAAACTGACCATTGGTAATTCATCAGGGATCATTGATAGTTTCTCTCATGGGATTTATTATTAGATTTATTAAAAATTATTAAAGAAAAATTAAAAATTTCTCTCATTGATACCATACTGAACAGATAACTAATTATTTGTAAGATGATAAAATTGTACCGACGATATTTATAATTCAGTTGCACCACATACGTACTTGCTCATAAATTACTGCACTACACTTATACTTATAGGCAAATAAAAATAAAGTAGATTGAAAAATAAAATACATCTTCTATTAATTTATAACAAATAAAAATACATCTCATTCAATGTACGAGTAAGAAATACACGGAATTTATTGGCATTGTGAATCACTCGATAATTAAATGTTATCAAAGCAATAAAAATATATGGAAAACATATATAAGCCTACAAAGAATTTTTAAAATACTAAAATGCAGCATTTAATTAAAAATTTCAATATCAGCGGATGCCAATAAAAGCGAACAAAGGCAAAACATTTTTATTGACATAAAATTCAAAATGTTGTTTGTATAAGTTATTAATTGCTTTTACATGAATTGTTTTTAAATTTGCGAGCGGAACTCAAATTAATTTCGAAAATGTTTGTCTAGCCGTGTCAAAATTTAATGAGATTTGAAACCTGTTTGTAAATTTATCGATTAAGTTATTGCTTTTTCAATTAAACTGGTTTTATTTTTGATTGCTTTACAAGTTCCTAATATCAAAGAACCATTAAATTTATAATCGTACGATAAAAAAAATGTTTGCTTTGAATTGAGTCACTCCAAAGACAAATAACTCATTGTTTTCCCGTTTAACTACGTAATGTTATTTTTTTACAAAATGTTATGGCATCGTAAAACCATATGTATTCGTGAAGCCTATTTCTGGAATTTAATTTATATCCTTAAACAAACAAATAAGTACACAAAACAAGTGCTTTTATATATTTGTTGTTAAATTGGTTTATGGTTTATGAAAATATAATTGCATTAACTTAAAATATTAAAATCGTAAAATAAGGTATTCTATAACAAATAATAAATTATTTAAATTTATAAATTAATATGCCAAAGCAACTTTCTCAAACAACAAATTATTAAATTTTAGCCACTTGCAATAAAATTTAACATTAAAATAATGATTTATTTTTTCGTCGTAAATAATATTTATTGTTTTATTAAAACTTGACGTCTCATTCAATTGGAATGTTTTCACACGAGAAACAAAGGAATTTAGTAAAAGTAAACTCGACAACAATTTACTAAACAGTAAATGTTATTTAATTTTACTGCCTATGTACTCATTAGATACTTTAAGTGTTCTTAAGAAGTTAAAGGTTACAAACATTAATGTTACTGTAATTATAATAAAAATCTACTGGCAAATAGACAACAACGTACTTCAATGAGATTTTTATAGTTTTCTATTAGATGATTAACACTTAGAAAATACACTAGGTTACATCAGGTACTGCAAAATTTGAAAAGCAAATGAGAAATTACCTATTTTAGCTAGAATTAAGTATTTGTAAGATTCAGCAATACAAACTAATTTCATTATAACAGTAATGAAACCATATAAAGAAGAAGCGCTTGTTCAATGGTTTAAAAGTACGAATATATTGTTTTATTTTTCAAAATGTAGTATTTCGCAGTATTGTGTATAATGTATCATTTTACTGACTTGTGAATAATAACTGTTTTTATTCACAAAAAATAAATGCATAAAATATCTGAATAAATGCTAACATATTATATTAATAATATCACTTGGCGCGGAAAAAATTTAAATATATATTTTTTTATATCAGTTAAATTTATTTTTTAATATGACTATACGAGTTATGACAGTTTCTAAAATTTACAGTTTATTACACTTCTCTAAATGTATTGTATAGGAATTTTTGTGAATATTCGTGTTTAATTTTGTATGAGGAACGAAACATAATCGCTTTTCATAATATATATATTTTTTTTTTATAAATCAGTATATTATAGGCCAATTCTGAACAAATCTGTAAGACTTACAGATCTGTAAATCTGTAAATAATGAACAAAATCGCAACGAAAGTAGCCACTCTTATGTATAATTTTATATTAATCAACAAAAATTGATGCGTTTTTGTCAGTTTTTTACAGATTTACAGATCTGTAAGACTTACAGATTTGTTCAGAATTGGCCTATTAATAGGTTTAAACTGGTTTCCTATTTTTAAAAACCGGTTTTCGACCCTTATTTTTATAACATTCTCAATAACCGTTAATCATTTTTTTTCGGTTGCTTGCCTTGATAATAAATGATTTTTTTTGTGAAACATGGCAGTGATACTATACTATACTTTTTTGAAAAAAAAACAGATTTTTATGCAACCCTGGAAAATTCTAAATCAATGAAACAAATTCAGAATCAATTAAGTAATACTTCCCTTGATAAAGTGTCCACGAACGTTTATTTCTGGTAGAGGGCTTGGAATAGTGGGGCGCTATCCCAACTAACTAGTAAGTTCTGATATTTACATTCCATTTATGAGAGCAAACAGGGGAAGTATGCCATGACGGCGGGTCATTATCTCGGGGCCTTGATTCGCGGTCAGGCAAGTCAGGACCGCCGTGGAGAGCCGGGCACTGCGGTCGTCCAGACCGCCAACTATGTGTGAACATGTCCGCCTGACGCACACCCTCACTATCAAAGTGCCCGCTGCAAAATCACCAAACTAGTCAGCGTATAGTTTCAGGCAGAGACCTAAAATGACGTGGAGACGAACTATAGATATGAAAACAAAATAACATGGGGAGAAGTTAAACATGTAGAGCAAAATCGCATCAGGTAGAGAAGCTTTGTTGATGTGGGTACATCCTTAAATTTATGACATTAATTTCATTTCCACCCTGTATATAATAGTTTCATAAAACAATACGATCACTAAGACATCAACATGAAAGGATAAAATATAATATAAAAATTGTACGACTCGGTGAAATATTAAATATCTTCAATCTTCGTTATTTGAACTGCCATACAAAGTCATAATGAAAAATGTTTATTTAAAAATAAAATTGTCAATATGTGCTAAATATTTTTTTTTCATCATTATAA
This sequence comes from Stenolophus ochropezus, assembly GCA_035578165.1. Lineage (NCBI taxonomy): Eukaryota > Metazoa > Arthropoda > Insecta > Coleoptera > Carabidae > Stenolophus > Stenolophus ochropezus. The sequence goes on along the minus strand of JAQOWZ010000010.1, from coordinate 16,303,619 downwards.
AAATTACACATATTAAGAAAAAGAATTATTGTATCTATATCATATAAAAAAATCCTTAATACACAATGTGTACATACACATTCAAATTTCATAAAAAAATAAAGTAGATATTCTTAGTTGTACCTTCATGGTTTTAAACAAATGTTTCAATCATTTATTAAAATCTTACATTACAGAACCTAAATGTATTTTGTTTTTAAGATTTTTTTTGTATAATCAAGCCTACAAAAATAAAAAGGTTAAATATGTTCTCACAAATAAGTTATTAAAATATTTTGATGTTTTGTTATTCCATATTTTTTTGTTGGTATGTTTATTCTTCAAATAACACGTATTGGAACGGAACATTATTTCATTCGATCGTGTAAGTATGTTATTAAATTTTCATTAACGAAATTGAAAACCTATGTGGATTTCGCAAGAATTTCATTCATATTTCACTAATGAAATATTAAGCAAGTTTATTTTTTCGGTTAATGCTTTGTAGAGCTTTTAATACAAAGAGTCAACCAACTATGACGAAAATTAATGAGATGCAAAGTGTAATTGTTTATTTGTTTCGGTATTGTGCTTGTGTGTTTAGTCTAAATATAGAATTAACGAAGTGTGAAAATATAAACTGCCAGCCAGCAATCAGTGCTTCTCCAACTGTTTCCTTCCTCTCGCAATTACTATTTTTATCGACCGGTTGCGGGCACATTCTTCTGTGAAATGTCAACCAGAACAAATCTTTAATTTCCTGTCCTTAATAATTAAGTTATCAAACAGCATACACATGTTTAACCAGCACTAAATAGTTCAATGAATTCACCATGAACTTCAATGATTTTACAAAATGAACAGTGAGAAAATTTTCCATATTTAATTATTTTAGGGAAAAAAATGTTTAATAGAAAAAAACCTCCAAATATATTTCAAAATTACATTGTCTAAATGACGCTAATTTTTATAATTATCAATTATTTTCAATACAAAAGAATCCCAATAATGTACAAATAAATTCGAAAAAAAAAATTTTTGATAAATATTGTGAAATTTTAGTATTTTATGACAGCGTGAGTATGACATCATGTTCTTTTTTGAGATGGATACTACGTCACAGGTATTTTAGCTAACTACGTGTAATAATACTTCAAAATTCGCGGTACAAATGTATATTTTTTTTAATGTTATTGCCACCTAGGTCCTTAAATGTTTCAAGCCATAATAATAATTAAGATATAATAAATAAAATTCAAATCGTAGTAATACAACAATAATCCTTGGGACTTTGGGTATTTCTAATCCTATTTACACAGATGTATAAATTTTTCCTTTAATCCAGACCTGGAAGGTACAGGTATTTTGTCAAACCCAAACAATTTTGCGATACACCACGTTAAACTGTTCCTTTTGTAGTTTTATGGTCTGGGCTAAATTTACGCATAAGAAAACAAAACACGTGCTTAGGGCTCCCGCTACATAGGGGTCCCGGAGAATTTTTTTTTCACTGATATTGCTGCGAGTAGAAGCTGACATCTTGCGAAAAATTAGTTTCGAAAAAGTAAACATTTATTTTTCCAGCCCATATGCATGTAGAAGGAATTGCAAATTTGATGTTTCATTATTTAAATTTTTTTTATTTTTTTTACGAAATGTTTAACTATTCATAATGAATTATAAATTATATTTGTTATCAATTATCATAATTATCTTTGTTAACACAATCAAAAAAAATAATTTTGTTTGACTTTTTGTGAGATTCCTATAAGATGTAGGTATTAATTTTCTGAATAAGTTCAAAATATTATGTATTTATGCCATTTCTGTATTAAAACAGCAGTATTAGACATATTTGTTCGCAATCAATTCTTGTCTAAATATTTTGTACAACAAAAAAATCACAACGATTTTTTTTATAAAGGGGGGTTCCCGAACGAATAATGCTTATGGCCCCCAACCTTATTAGTCCGGTCCTGTTAATGGTACAGGGACAGTCATTCATTTAGAACCATTCTTTGATTTCTCGTGAAACAAATTATAGGTATTCTCTTCAATTTTAAGAAGGAATGTATCTTTGTATTCCCTTCAATGTCAATATTTTTTCACAAAATTTTCAAACTTAATAAAGAATGTATCTTTGTGACATAAATTTATCGTATGGAGAGCAATTTGCTTGTGTGAATGTACTCATGTCTCTACTTCAATCTTTGTTGCATCATTATCATAATTTTTTACAAAAAACATACAGTATCTTATTTTTAAAAATAATATCTAAAAAATCCAAACAAAATATCATTTCCTACGTGCACCCTCTATTTTTGAAAGTACCCAATCTACGCCACTGCGTCCGTGACTTAAACAGTGGGAAGTAAAAACTGTCACAGAATGTTGGAATTTCCTATCCATGTTCTACATAAACAAAAGGAAGAAGAACTACATCCTGCATCGCCAGATTGATAGTTTATTTGTCTCATCCCCATATGTGATGCTGTGTTGGTATAGCAGTACGTTGGCGAGGACTGTTGTGTACACGCATCTTCACGCCAATTACGCCATGAAGAGTGACACGAGCAGTGAGCACAGCGGTACATGGAGCAGAAGCTAAGCACACCATTACCATTAGCCTGTTTGTCACTCACTGCCGTCACCGCCGCTCCCTTCATTAGCAACAGATAAGACCCGGAGAAGCGAAACTTGCTATCAATACATCCCCGCATCTAATCTAAATATGCTGTACGAAATTATAACAACAGAATAATCAAAAGATTATAGTATTCAGCCAGTGGGGTTTTTATGTTCATATTTTTATACATAATCATACATGTCACTATGGAAAAGTAAGTAAGTAAGCGATATTTTTTAGGTATTTCTTAAAATTTTTACTTATTCTTTATATGTTTTTTTTTTCATAATAAATGCGCTATTTCATGAAATACATTTTTGTAATTGTACTACAGTAAAAATTAAAAATCAGATTTTTGATTTTATTAAAACTGAATTTTTATGCAACCCAGTAAAAAATAACTTTAAACAAGTCATTTGATTTGTAATTTAATAAAGACTCCAAATATGTAAAAATATATAGGGGGTTCCATTTAAATTAAGAAATTTGGGCCCCATGTCTTGAGAACTACTGGTTTTAAAATAAATTTAGTTGGCACATTTTTAGAGTCTTGCAATATGGCAAATATATGCTAATTTAACCAACTTCCTATCTCTTATAGTACTCGAGATAACATAGTAAGCAAGATTATAGAAACATCCTGTATGCACTACTTCTCTGTAAATATATGCTTTTCTGATTTACCCCATAATTTGCTCCAATTATTGTCGCAATACTACTGTATTTCTCCCATTTACTTGCTCTAGACCTTTCTTTATCAATAATATAACTTAATTAGATATCTACATTTTTTGTAAATTGAAAATGTAATCTATTATCTACTAATCTAAATGGATATTGTTGTAATTGTGTGGGTCACATCCTAGGTTGTCCAAATTTAAATTAAATTAGCTCGCAATGAAATAATTACCTTCTTTCAAAATTTGAGATAACCTACAAATATAGTATCAAATAAATCAAGTGACCACATTGTCGATAAAATGTTAACCAATAATGTATTTATAGAATGGTTTATATTGTGGTTTTTGACCTGACACGAATTTGGCTCGAAATTTGATTTACAGCTTTTATTTCAAACACATGTTTAATACTTAATTTCGTGACAAGATTTATAAATAATTATTACAATTTACAAAATATCAAATTTGTGCCAAGTCAAGTATAACAACCTGTTTATTATCTTGGAAATGGAATTGCAAAAACTCTCCGAATATTAAATTCAAACAACTGGAATTGTCCCCTCTAAATCCACATAAATCTTAATTTGTAAAGCCTTCAAAATCTTTACAACCCGAAACAAAAATTAGAAAGTGTTTCAGAGAAGAGCGACCCCCTGCTTGAAAACATGTCCCACTATTTACAGTTGCTACACAAAGGCATATCAGGGTAGGCCCTGGTCGGGGCCCTGGTCTAATTGTGTGGGGTGAGGCACGTTTACCACCCCAGAATTAAACCATAACTTGCCTCTAGAGCTGCGCCCCTACAATAAATAGCAGCTGATATGAATACTTACACCCTGCCTCCCAAGCAGGTATACGCGGAAACCAGTTTTGATGTCAAACGAAAAAGAAAGTAAGGTTTAGCAACCTATCATGTTTGTAATATTTGAAGAGTCAATATTGATGTTAAATCAGACGCATTTTGTTAGTGTTTACTGAAAAAATAAAAACATGCATCGTTTTCTTTACAAAGATGGCTTTGTTGACTAACCGTGCAGAGGTCAGTCACTTGTTATCTACGAAAATACATTTTACTTTGAATTTTATTTTTACATCAACACCAAGCTATGTGACATTACTTATAAATAAACCGTTATCTAACGCACATAAGCTGCAGCTTAATTTCTCACAAAATAAAAGAGGCTATCTTCTCGAAAATTATGAATTATAAATTCTTACCTCCCGCCTACGCAGTAAAAGATGGAGTGGAATATGAAACTTTCTCATAATAACAAAGCAAAATTCATCACTCATTTTTTCTACAAACCTAGACATGCAAATTTCTAATAATAGTATTTCACTTTACATACTTTTTCGATATTTACCTTCCACCAATCATATGTAAATAACGGTGCCATTCACATTGATTTTTTTTAAATCATTGTTTTAAATCACTTGTTCGGCAACTGTTATTTAACATTCCAGATTTACAAAAATTGGAGGGGAAAACGAAAGGATAATGTTACCATGTGGCAATACTTTCAAGAACTACTAAATATGTTTACTTCGTCAGTAAAACGACTTTACTAATACATTATTTTGAATTTATACGGCAGAAATTTGTAATAATGTGTGGATTTTTGTTAAATTTACTTTGAAATGTGCTACAGTAAAATCCGGTTATAACGATGTCGAAAGTACAAAAGGATCCCAAAAATTTCGTCGCTATAACAGATAAAAATAAAACAATGTTAGCGGAAGTGGTCATAATTTCGACGTTATAACCATTTTTTACGATATTTTTTTTATTGTTTCCTTATATTTGAACTTATCTCTTACTATTTTTTTTTTATAATAAATGCTATGTTATGCAACCTTGACTAATATTCAAATAAAATATTGAGACTTAATTTTTTTCCAATCAAATTAAATTATATAGTTGCCTTGATTTCGTTTCCTTTTATTGCCTTTTTTGAGGACGAAAAATAATGTTGACATTTAGTTTCCGTGGGAAATAATCTGAGATTTCAATTCCTATTTTGAAGTCATAAAATAACTTCTATTCCTAGTCGTAAAAAATATTTTTTTGTAGCACATGATTTAATATTTCTCATTTAAAGTATTTAAAAGCCCAAATAATTTCATTAAAAGTTATGTGACTTTATAAAGTAAAAAAAAAAAACAGGAATATTAAAATCAAATTTGGATACTATTTTCAAAATAAATAATAAATATAAATTTTAAATGAAAATACATTATGTGAAATAGTAACAGGACAAAAACAGTAAGCAGAAATCAAAGTATTGCGCTTGTCAAATCAAATTATTAAAATATTACCTTTTTAAAATATAATTGAAATAAAAAAATATTTTTTGTATGATGCGATGTATCAAAATTTCATATATAGCCACATAATTATAATTAGATAACAAAAACCTTGCGACCACCGACCACACATGTTGAATTATTTTTATCTTGTTATTTAAAAAACTGTACTTATTATAAAATTATTTAAATTTCTATTCAATTCATAAGTAGGTATTCTACAAGTACTGAAAATTATAGCATGTAAGTAAATAATTTTCATATTTATATAATTAAAATTAATGAAGATATTATTATCTCGTGATACTTAATGGCATAATCAGATCTTTATTAACAAATGTTTTGCTGCGAAGAATATTTCATGACTAAAAATAATAAATAATTAATGATCTAAAAATATGTGCTAAGTAATTATTTCCGAATAGCCAAGAATGAGCGCAGCCCACAAATTATAGACAAATATTCCTGTTTTTTGTAACGTCAACCAATTAATCATCTTAAACTCAGTCTAAATTTAATTTTAGGAAAAAACAAATCTGTTATCGCCGATACTCATAATGAACCAGATCCACATGCACCGCTAATTAAGTCGTAACGCGAACGATTACCAAAAATCTGTTTACAACTTCATACAAGATCAAAAGTCAAAGGTGTTGGAGTTTTTGTGCGACGAGCAATTCCGTCGGACCGTCTGTCGCAGTGTATAAAGTAATTTGCCCTATAGTGTCATAAAAGAGGGGCCGCATGAGTTAACCTTTTAATAAGGCGCCCTTTACAGCACCTAAGTTCGCTCCCTTCCGCCCGGCATAAACGGAATGCACGCCAACTGACTTTTGCGATAACATTTAACGGACTCAGATTTGCCAACGTGGGCCGTGTTTTATTACGATACAAAATCTGAATTACGCATTTACAAGTAGCAAACAACGGAATTAATACCTTGCGCGATGTCATTGAACTATATACAAACACGCGAAACTTGCACGACTCATGCCGTGCTACAAAAACAACATTTTTTGAATTGAATCGAATTTGGGAAAAGATTTCATCTGGAATTGATTTAGCGATTTAGAGCGCGAGTTTTTGTTGTTTTTTCTTGTTAGGAATTTTTGTTTATTTACGAATCACGTTCTTTAAAACACTTTTATTTAATTATGTTTCAATTTGACGGTATAATGCTAAACAGGATTTGTAGGTTTTTTGTTGGCTAAATATAAAAATTGAGAGCGGTTGTGTAGGGTAATAAAGCAACATGAACACTTGGGATGTGTAGGTAAACAAAGCGCTCGGCGCGGTATTTACCGGATGGCGGGCGGCCGCGACGGCTGCTGCAGCGGCGGCGTTCATTCCTGCGCTGGGGTACATCTCTGTCAGCAGCACATGGCAGCGGATGCACTCCGCACACTAATCCACAGCAAAGCACAACACTACACCATCCACACAGGCACTAACAGAGGCGGCGAACGAACACAAACACGTCGTAGTCTGACGGCAACGTACACGCGCACTCACCAGCGGTCCGACGGCAACTGACGACTCAGCGCGCTCGGCTCGCCGCCGCCCCCCTCCCCGCAGCCTAGCCGCCGCCGCCGCCAAACCGCTAACACACACCCCACGCGCCCTTACAAAAAGCCTACAACCCCTGAAAGTACCGGCAAGCTCAGCGCCGTACACTCCGCGCCAAATCTCCACGCCGCGCCGCCTAATTGTTTCGATAATGGCACTCAATAACTTCGCGCTGTTATTGTCGTGATGAGGACGACTGAAAGTGATCTCTGCGCGTACAATTTACCAAGAATCAATCTGGGTCGAGATTTTAATTGGGAGGACTTGGATCGCAATTACTGTCAAATTAATTGAGGTACACTCCAGCCGTGGTTAGTCGCACTAGCACCAACGTTCGACCTTTGGTGTCATGTACTTGTTATGAATTTAAAAGCGCCACTTTTGAACGGGTTTGTACTCACACCCCTGAAATGATCCGTACATGTTCGCAACAAAAAAATTTAAAAAATAAAAAACAAAAAACTACCCTCAAAATGGCTGCCTGGCAGAAAGCATCTCATTTCAGCTGAAACAGGGGTCGCCGCTGTCCTTGTCCCACCCGCGTGATTTCACTTCGGTCCCTTTCACCCTTATAAATATGGCGTCCTGATTACCAGTATACCCGCTTGTTCTTCAGTCCACGTGGACCGGCTGTGTACACTGGCGCGGCGGCCAATGGCAGCGCGCGTAGCAGCCCGCTTGGCCAACCAGCGCGCCGCATTCGCTCTCTCCGCCCGGTTTAAACGTGAGTATTAGTTTGTCTGCGGCAGAGCCAGTCAGCGACCACCAGCCACCAATGCCGACGCGCTCTTTTATATCGGTTGCGTGGCAACGAGTGTTTGACGCTGGCTCTTCAAGTCCACGTTGACTAGCGAGGTGCCAGTACATCGTTGCTGGATTTTGTACGCTGCGAGCAAACCAGCAAAAATGAAAGGGCAGGCAAAAAATAAATATTATACATATATAAAGATAAAATCTAGCAGGCCCCGGATCGAAATGAACGGAATTTGAAGCGAAGGGAACTGCAATCATAATGCAGCGACGTCTTGCTTCGCTCCCAAAAAATCATCTCAATTGAAACTACTCATTCCTCTCTGCTTCATGCTTTGATAAACATATAATACAATAATTCTTTATTCACAGAATAAATGTCATTCATCATTTAACATATTGAATATAAATTACCATTTCTAAATGAGCAGTCAGTTGGGAGCGTTCGTACTTACAAATGCAGATCGAGAATTAAGTACTTAAGCACTAGTCTAAAAATAAAATTAAATATTTGACATTTTCAGTTCACATAACTTAAAAAATGATTTATTTCTTTAGCCCATATTTTATATATAATAAAAAGTTGATTTATTTCAATTTTTATTTCTTCTTGCATTCTTAAAAAATATAATGTGACCAGCACATTACCTCCCATGTCATGTCATGTTACTTTTAATATTTTTATTTCTTTTTCCATACATTTATTTTACTATAGATTCTTCTTACCATATAAAGTGTTTACATTAATTTACAATTTATATTTAATCTCATATTTATTTTGACAAATGACGCATCAAAATATAATGTTGACATTTTCAATTTTTATTGAACATATAAATAACTCAATTGTTGTCTGGAAGATACGCACACATCACGACGCAAAAAAAATATAAATTTAATTATAAGCATTTAATAAATAATATATATATATATATATATATATACATATATATATATATATATATATATATATATATATTATATATATATATTATTATTTATTAAATGTCAAGTCGAAGTTATAATGTTTTTGACTTTTATAAAAATCAAGTTTGTAAAATTTTTAGAATGTGTTGAGTCATCAAAAATTCAAAAACATTTGTGAATTTTAGCATGACTGTAATACCTCCCTTATCTAACTACAGTAAGCGGGTAGTAAAAAATATATACTTCTTTGGGTCATATTTTACATTTAATAAAAAAGTTGATTTCTTTCAATTTTACATTTCTTGTTACCTTGTGACGAAGTAAAAAACGACATGATTTTTATTTGAAACATGCAACACTACATTCTAGCATAAAAAGTGAATCATGTAGCCGAAATATATTACCCATTAATTATGGGAAAAGTTTGTAAAACTGTATGATTCCAGAAAAACAGATGTTAATTTATGTTTTCACTTAGCCCCTTATTATTCCGAAGCGGCACGCCACTGTTCTCATGGCTCACTTTTCACGAACGCAAAGTTACAAAAGTCAATAACAGATAAGTGAACTAAATTAATCGAAACAAGCGGTACCGCGAGAGAGAGTCGGAGAGATCGCAGATGGCGTGGAGTGCGAGTGATGGGTGAACATAACGGGGAAAGAAGTGACGCAGACGCAGCCGTCTCATTAATACTGAATTACATACTCGCTAATCCCGCTAACTCCTGATAGTCGCTACGGCCTTGTTATCAATGCGTAAACAAATAAACTCAGCATTACATCTGTAACACTTCAAACTCGCAAATTACACAACATAACGTACAGTTTCGATGATGCCAGCCTGTCATTTTTACACGCGGAATTAAATTTACAATCATATTACATCAATGCGAAAATCTATGACCTTATCAGAATAAATAACACACTGTCATTGTTACCATAAAATTAAAAAATAAATATTCTAGACTGTGTTTACTCTCATAATACAAAAATGGGATATTAATTACATCAGTGGTTCGCAAAGAGGGTGCCGTGGCACCTTGGGGTGCCTTTCATTACTTGTAGGTAAGTTCCCTCCAAGTAGGTACCCGCGCACTATTTTTTTTTAAATTTGTGCAGCCGTTTTTGTATTCTGCGCACAATTGGTATGTTTGCCATTCTTATTATTTCCTTTTATAAAATAATTGCAATTAAAAAAGACAAAAATCTAAATTTCACAAAAAAAGTAAAATTTAGAGGACTAAAAAAATTTTAAATCGGCCTTTGACATTTAAACCAGGGACTTGAACCAAAAAATTTCGGGGTTCGGTTACAGTTACCTAACGGTTTATACATTAATAAAAATTCGGTTTCGGTTATCGGTAATGGTGTTTTGAAATTCTTATTTTGGTTTCCGTTTCTGTTAAAATAAACAAATAAATTTTGTTTTCTTTAAAATTGTAGGTTGTTTATATAAAAGTAGTCATTTTAATATTAAGTTGTGATCTAAAAATGTAAATGTTTTAAAATATTACTAATTACTTATTTTACATTATTTACACTAGAATTTTATAAAAAAAAGTAAAATTTATGGTTAATATTTTCAGTTTAGTACAATATTTATATTTATACTGGTTTTAGTACGAATATTTTTTCGGTTACAGAATAAATTTATTTTTCGTATCAGTTTTCGGTTTCCTTATTTGAAGAAAAAATAGAGCTTCCGGTTTTCGGTTCTAGTTTCATAAAAAATTAAATATTAATCCCGAGCGTTCCCAAATGTCGCATTTCAATTAAATCTATAGGAATAAAACATGAGAAACAACAGTTTTCACAATAAAGAAATATATGTGTAAATGAAAAATCTAGTTTTATACAAGAACAACATACATGCCTTATTTCTATATTTATTGTTAATATAGAAAAATACAGTATTTCTAGTTATTCAATATTGTTTTTATTTGATTCTTAAGTTCAAAGAAAAACGTAGATACTATACAAAAAAATCTGGTGTGTCCAACACAATACCTCCCGCCACTGTAGTAATATAATATAAGTTTTTCAATACATTTAATTTGTAGCTTTAAAATTAGTTTGTTATTTCAGTTCAGAATATTTTTAATTCATTTCATACCTAAAATTTCCTTCATAAATTTTGTATAACCAATATGACAACTATTTTTGACGTTACTAAAACTTTACTTTGATTCACGCATGGAAATATATTCCTAATATATTTCTACCATCTTTTTAAATTTTACAATAAAATTACTTCATTTTTACTTATTTTATCTTTTACACTTACATCATATTTGACATCATATGTCAAATTTTGTGAACATATGAATAACTCATCTGTTTTATCGAAATTCCTCAGCCTAAACGATATGTAAAATTATTATAATTTATATATTTTTTTTCTATCTAGCTAGAAGTTATATATAAACGTAATTATGCAGATCGGTAGAAAATTAAAAAATCTTTGTATTTATAATAACGAAATTTGGGAAAATATGGTATTTAGAGGTATTTTTTAGGAAAAACGGTTTAAAGCTTCAAGTAAAGTACTACTTCCGGTTAACCAATTGTAGTCAAAATCTAATCAGTTCATCATATTAGAATAGAACTCTTAAATACCAAATATTATATTTTTTACATGTATTGTATTGGAGTTATCGTGGACGAAAAATCGTCACAGACACACACACACAAAGACACACACACACAAAGACACACACACACACAGACACACACACACACACACACGGACATACAGATATCACGCTAAAATAGTAAAATCGTATTCTAGGGACCCTAATTCGTGCTCATATGTTGAAAATGAAAACTCACACTCGAGATATCTGACCAAAAACAATACCTCCCTTATCTATATATTGATAGGCGGGAGGTAAAAATCAAATTTCTTTTGTTGTCTTAGCCGGTTGGCTCGATAATTATTTAATGATTATAAAAAAATGATAAAGTGCTACATTCTGCGTAAACTTTTAATTTTTATAATTACTAAATTAATAAATTAATTACTATAATGAACACATCCGCTTCTCTTCACACATACTTGCCCAATGAATTATTTCCTATCTGAATTTAAGTCTTCATCATGTAATGACTCATGTCAGGCAATACGCATCGGAAGCCGGTTTATAATTTTCGGATTTCACTTCAGAAGTTTTAATTAGCTACATATATCCACTTTCAATATTATTATTTTTCCATTCGAAAGAATAGTAATAACTTTTTGACTTGTTTTCAGGAATGAATCTGAATAACCTGAATTTCTGCAAAAACCTTTGTTTTCACATTCTAAAGACGGGTTGAAAATTCAGCAATAAGATCGCGGTAGCAAATCAAGATATCTCGCTTCTTGTGTATTGCACATAGTTAGAGTTTATTATAAAATTTATAAAGCATATAATTCTCTACAAGTTTGGTTATGAGCATGTCTTTCGTATGATCAACTGTTTTCGAGATATAGCGCTTTTAAGATTCCTTTTCTTCGTCCTCATTTTCATCTTCTTGTTGCCTAAGTTCAACTTCTGAATAATTGCTGTTTTCTTCTTCCTCCGTCATAATTGAGTCTAACATATTCTGAGACTAAAATTCACATACTTCACGAAAATCAAGTAACCGATACTGGAGTCAAAAATGTTGTTGTTGGCTGCAGAATCTCATTCTGTAAATCCCATCCCCATTCTTCAGGTTGTAAATCCTTTCTCAGCTAGGTCTATACCTATAATTAGATCCGATAGATATGCTACCGAGCTGCTGCATTTGCAGGTGCAAGAACTGATAATTTCACCGGTCTTTTGAGTCTTCTAGATAACCTAAAGTTTTTTGGAGAATGTATTTCATCAGTAGGTATAATTCCATCGTTTGAAACAGAATCGTCAACAAATGCGCGCTTCCCTTACTCCGCGTTATATCTCAAAAACAATTGATCATACGAAAGAAATGCATACAGCTAAACTTATAGAAAATTATATACTCTACAAGTTTTATAATAACCTCTAACAACGTGCGATGCACAGAAAGCGAGATATTGACAAAAAACTGATTTTCATGATTTTTGACCTGCGATATCTTGATTTGTTATCGTGATCTCCTTACCGAATTTTCAGCCCATCTTTCGCTTTATTATTCCTATTCCTATTATTCTGGTACTTTATGTTCTTATTAAACAACTAGAAATAATTTTATTAATTTAGACGTTCATAAAATTCAGTAGTAAATAATTATTCTATCGATCATAAAAAAAATAATACCTGTAAATATGTGATATGTGTAATGAAAATAGTATATTGTGTTATTAAGAGTAAAAGTGATACTTTGTGTGGCGAGCATGGAAGTTTGCACGACGAGCGAAGTGAGTCGGACAATTGCATGCGAGGCACACAAAGACACTTACTCTGAATAACACGTTCTATTTTTTCTTCAAACGTAGAATTTTTAAAAATTAATTACTATTTGACGTGTAATATGTAGGTTACCTGTCAGTTATTCATAATTTTTAGTAACTTTATTCTTAGGTTATCTAGTTTTTATAGTGACATTTAGGTCGATATTACAGATTTATATTGTAATAATTACTCCTTATTGGCTGATTCGATATACGGCGGCGAAGAAATTAAACGGTGACTAGAATAAAAAATTATATTACGCCGGCGTTGAAATTAAACTCCAACCTTGTCAATCACGTCACAGAAGATGTCACTTTTATGACGTTTGATGAAAAATATAATATTTCCAACTCAGTACTTATATATAAATGAAAAATTACCAAATCAATTCTTTAAAATTGAAGTTGAATGTTTTAAAATATTTGCCACAAATACTTTATATTTCAAAAGTAAACAATCACTTCTGATTTTTACCAATGTATAATTATTATCAGTTGCTTATACAGGTTGTTAAACAAAATGGTCACAAATTTTGTAGGTATATATGTATAATTTCAACGCCCTAATTTTTTTACCGAAAATACTATATTTTAAATTCGTAAAAGATATTTTACTTTTTAAATTTTAAATACAGTCTAACTCTCTGTAATTAATAACAATATGGCGATGGTTATAAGATTTGTATCAAGTGCCTTACAATGAAATTTTATAAAACATATAGATATAAGCCATTAAATATCTTGTATACCGTAAAGAACAATAATTATGTAAATACCTATTAATAAAATATTTTTCAGAACTCATAATAATTAAGTAAACAACTTTTTTTAGTTTAAGTTCTGTTTAATGTTTACATATTTTTTATTACCGAAACGTTGGTTGAAATAAACATCACACAACTAAAAAAAGTTGTTTTATTTAATTATGTAATACACTTACTTACAAAAGTCTATCTATTTCATAAATAATTAACGATTGAAATATTCGTAGTCCCGAATAAATACACGTAGGTATATAAGCATATTGAGGTTCAAATTTAGTTTAAAAACAAAGAAATTTCATATTCCTTCATAAATATTTTATTGCAATATCAGTTTGATAAAAAACATTAAGGAAATAGGTACTCCATTACCTACTTGTATTATTAAACTACTTTTATAATTTCATTTGATATTTTGTTATTAGATCACTAGGTAACGTATCAATATGGGTTTATTTTAGAAAAAAGTATTGTCTTAAAAAGATCTACTTTATAACTGGTAATATCCAAATACGAGTATAATTAAAATGTCGTAATTATACCGACTATTACATTATAATAAATGTAATACCTACCTGTAAATATTATCGAACAGTATCTAGGGAATACAAGGTAGACACTTAAAAAGATTATATCAGTTTTTATCAAACAAAGTAAATGGGCTTTAGGTTCCAGCAACAAATTACAAAAGAGCAACTAACATTATAGCCGGCCATTTAGCACTCAGTCAGTAACTACGGACGCGTTACGCTCTTATTAGAGCTCATCAGCGTAGTATAACTTACAGAACTTTGTTGCTGGAACCTAAAGCCCATTTACTTTGTTATATATATTAGCTGGTTCCTTTATATTTTCATTTTAAAGTTTTTATCAAAAATAATAAATTTCTTATAAAATATTATCTATTCGAGGGAATACATTATAGTCTACTTGAATAACTGAAAATCCTCCAATTCTGGTTCAAACCTGATAACATAATTTATAATAATAATTGCATTGTCTGAATAACTTAATTACTAAAAATAATAAATTATACAGATAATGAACATATGATAAAAATACTAATTATTACGTCATTGTCAATGTGACATATTTAATAGAAATAATATATTTTTTAATATTGGTATTGCATCATAAACATGGTGTAACAAACTAAAATGCATGCGAAAAGGTAAGATAAAAATAATAATAATATCATCAATACATTATATTTCGCTTTTATTTATGTTACTGTTTTAACAAAATTATGAAATTAATTCAAATAAAAATTCTTTATTCCAGATATTTTACGATGCAGTTATAAATAAAATAGTTTTAAGTACTAATGCCGTTGAACTCGTCATTGTGTGCTATAAAGGCTACTTTTATACACTTGTATCGTAATACAGAGTGTGAGTACTAAGTTGTAACACCCGAAAACGGCAGTTTGAACTCATTGAAACAAACAACTTCTTATGTATAACTTACTTCAGGAACATGTATAAGTTGTAAGTTTCTGATAACATTTGTTATTTGGTTACCATTGCTAATGGATCGTTATAGAAAATAATTGTTCTACTAGTAGTGTAATTATGAAAATCATATTAATGCGACTCAGAATTAAGTACCTAATACCTAATATAAGTATTCTTGTGCAGTACTATATATGAACTTAAGCTTTGCAAGCTTCGTCTCAGTTCATACCTTCTCGATGGTTATAATGTTGATAAAAAATCTGAATTAAAAATTATTATGAAATGTCATATACTCATGTGAATTTTGAAAATTAAAAAAGAGGTGTGTCCCTGTGATGTCTGTGACATGGCATCACTCTCACAAAATAACATGATGTCATACTCTTGCGGTAGTCGCGGTTACAAAAACTGCAACTCCAATACAATTTTGTAATGATATTTTGTATAAAAAATTTAATATTGTAATATTTTATAAATATAAAAATGTTAAGCAATATAATAGGTTCTTCTTTTTTTAGAAAAATCAAAGCAATATTTAACCAATACTATATGTTATGACATTTGACTTAAGGTGATCTGTTTGTGTTCACCTATATACTGTCATCTCTACTTCTGACGTTCTGACACAAAAAAATCTCTATCTTTCGTATTTTATGAGGAAAATTTTTATTAATCTATTTCTCTTATAGGTACTATTAAGTATTTTATAAAATAAAAAAATATATGCCTAATATTTTATTATTATTTTATCTATCTTGTAACTGATAGTTTAAATAAGATACCTATCTCTTTAACCGAAGATGTAAAACTGGCCCTTAATATATTAAAAATAAAATAAAAAAGGCATGAAAAATCCCATTTTATCATACGCACAACATTATTTTTCAGATTATTATAGCAAAATTGTGATAAAGTATTAAAAATTCTATGGAACAGTCAACATTATATTGAACGATTGGTAACAAAAGATAATTTAGCGACAGCATTAAACTGTATTTGCGTTCTGTTTTGATTTCGATGTAAATAATAAATGTAGAATATTTTTATATTCAACTGAACGTGAATCAAAACTGACGCACAATATTTTTCATGAATTCGTTGTATTTGTAACATGGTTGAACAAATGGAAAAATTCTAAATATTTATGAAAAATGAAAATAGTACATAATAAATATTAAATAAATGTGTTACTTTTTCATCACGCTATAATTTTTAAAACAGAGACAAATATTATTTTTCAGAATTCCCATTTTAAAATATTATTTAATGTATACAGGAATAATAATTAGTAATACGTAGTAGCATAAATAAAATATTTTACTTATTCCAATTTGATATTTTAATACAATTTTATAATTTTATATAAAAATATACCTATATGTTTTTTTCAATATTTATTTTGGCAACCAGGATTGCACAAGTGAATATGAATAAATGTGGGAACATATATTTTTAGTGTAGTTTAAATTGTTTTTGTAAAATATCGAAATCATAATTCCTAAATTACCTATTTGAATAAAATTCTATGAATATATTTTAAATAAACAGATTCGTTATCTGTAACAATAAATAAAATAAAAAGTCTGAGTTAAAATTAAAAGACATTATTGAAACTTTAAATGCATTAGTTATAATTAACTTCTGGTTACACATAATGCAATACTGAAATTTAAATAGTTTAACAGTTTGGTTATCTGTAACAACAAATAAAATAAAAAGTCTGAGTTAAAATCAAAAGACATTAATGAAACTTTAAATGCATTAGTTATAATTAACTTCTGGTTACACATAATGCAATACTGAAATTTAAATAGTTCAATAGTTTGTTGTAGATAGAAAAATTCTGCACATATTGACATAATTATTTTTTCCTACGACCACTGTTAAAAATAGTATTTTTAACGGTTGTTTAGCAAGTTAAAAATAACAGTTTATAACACAGTAAATACTTTTAAAACGTTGCCATTGACAACGTGTTAAAAGTAAAAAACAAATTTACTTTTAACACGTCTTATGTTTAGTTGTTCATAACAAATATATCATGACCTGTCATAAATGTCATTCTAATGCTTAGTTTTTATTTACTAATAGGTACATAACAGTGGTCGTAGGAAAAATAGTGTATGATATTTGTGTTAAAAGTGATTTTATTTTGTTCGTGGGGTTTGTTAAACTCGGCTTCGCCTCGTTTCAATCTTCCCCACTCACTCATAAAATGTCACTTTTAACACTTATATCATAAATAACTATTATGCACAACTGTATCGTAATTGTTTATTTACAATTTGGTTACTATGGCCGAAACTTTAACTTTACCACTTTACGTAAAGTAGAGAAAATCGCCCGCCGGGCGGTAAAGAAAAATGTCATAATGTGAAATATATTTATCCAGATTTTTAATACCTTGTATTCATTTTTCGATATACCAGGACATTAATCTACTAAAGTTTCATTAGCTTCTATCAAAATTTTGTAAATAATTTTCAGAATGAAGCTCCATGCTTGACATGTGATATTTTGTTTGACATTTGACATTTTTATTTATTTGAAACTTGCTTTCGTCATTTATACAAAAACACCAGGTTACGAGTAATGCAACGCATCTTCCTAATGTTTTGGCATATCATCTTCATCATGTAATTAAAATCAGTAGTAGTGCGTAAAAAGTTGCACATACCTCGGACCAAAAGAGATTTACGCCCATATGGACGAGTAAACTTTCGCTACACGTCAGGCTTTAAATTTCGTCCATAGGCGTAAATATTCTCTTTCGGCCCTCTATAAGTAAATTACTATTAATTTTTCTTTATACGGAAACAGAGAAATAAATTGTAATTTAATTTTTATGAAATCAGGAATTATTTTTATTTTACACAGATGTGACAAGGCCAGCCAAATTCACTGGCAGGCCCGGGTTGCGAAAATTGATTCGAGGACCTCCGTCTTACAAAAATTTACCATTGTCTTGGCCTATACATAAGTATCATAATAGGCATTAAAAATGAAAACAAAAAAAAAGTACAAAAACATAAAACATAATAATTCTTGAAAAACTTCTTTTTCAAATATAAATGTTTATTGTATAACGTTTTGTTCATATAAAAATGCAAATAGGTAGATTATTAGATTTTTGTAAGTAACGATTGTCAATATTAAGTTTAAATAAGGTTTATATTTATAGTCTATGTAATTCACGTAGAAAATTAATACGTAAAAAAAAGTGAATTACTGAGTAAAGATTAATAAACTAGTTTTCTCACACAACGTTTTTTTAGTCATCACATCTTAAAATGTTGATTATAAAAAGTAGATAATCACATCAACTAATTCCAAGTAGAAAGTAAATCATTTAATTCCAGTTTTATCATCCATCTACAAGCCAGCATTAAAAAATGTAAATCCTCGCGTCGTCTATTGATCATTGTACGGGGCTCATTGTTATTATCCGGCCGATACGTGCGGCCATTACCGCGAATTAATTATAAAGTAAGCATTGGAATTACTACACCGCTCAGATAATCATCTACATTCGGAGCACAGCGAGCCTTGCGGCATGATGTTTCATTTTCATTTGTGTCCACAGCAACAACACAAAAAAACACAAACAACGCACATTTATAATAAACAATCATATCATTTTTATCACTCCCATACGGCGTATTATACCTAGCTAGTCGTACATTTATTTAAATAATATATGAGAATAGTTATTTCACTTACAGCTTGTATCTATTAATAATTTGTTTGGTTAGTATGTTAAATTAGAACAATAGGTTTTATTTGACGTGTACACTCAATTGTTTTTATATGTATATAAATATATCTTGTTCTATTCCCGTTGTTAAAATATGGATTAAATCATTGCTTTTTAAGGTGCTAACACTAAATAACGCTTTAATCACAACTTTGCAACCAGGGCCGGCCTAAGCGCCATAGTTCGTGTGGTGCATTTTGTCTTCAATTTTTTAATTGTTAAAATAAAGCAAAAGCAAAAAAGGTATTTCACTATTTGTCGCCATAGTGACATAAATTACATTTTATATTAGAAAGGTATGTTTATTGAATATTAAGGATAAGTAGTTTGATATAGTTTTCATAATGAAACGTGTATGATGTTAAATCATAGACGATAAACAGTATTTTAACCACGTCAGTTTCATTATAGTGTTATATCAAACGTGTATGATAGTTCCAGATGATCCTGAAATATATTTTTATATAATTTTTGACATAATGAGAAACATTGAAAGAAAAAAAATAGTTGCATCAATATTACTTAATTGAGCAGTATCACATCGGTATAAAATGTCATATGAATTATTCAATAATGCTGTCAAAATTTCGAGGAACATTTTTTGTTTAAAATTTGAGCCTTATTGGTGGAACTGAGCATCAGTGAAATTTTGAAACACTTAATGACACTCAAATTAGTGTGCTAATTACAAATTAGTATACTGTTGATGATAAATAAAATATTCTTCAAATAAAAAATATATTTCTTTAATTTATTAATCTGGATGACAATTTTTCTAAAGGGCATATATACAGAATTTCCAAGGAAATGCGGAACATACGACTTTAAATTGGGATTTCAAATAATTGCGGATACTCTCTCTCCTGATAAATTTGGAGTAAAACTACAAGAGTACAAAGGTGTTCAAAATTAAATTCTACGTCAGATAAGATCATAATTGATGCAACAGCATGTTATAGATTCTTTAATTTTTTTTTATATAGTTTTATAATGATTGCAAAATGTTAAATGAAACATAAAAAGGAATGGTATACGTACGCAATATAAACTAAAATATTAATAGTCTACAAGTGAACAACTAACTGGTTCTAGTCAAACAGTTGAATTATATTGCTTAATTTTCTGTACGTGAAATAAAAAGAAAACTATCAAAATTATGTTTAATCATTAGTAGTTTCAAACACATGAGAATTTTGTTAAACCTTTAAAAATATTTTACCTTTACCGTTTTCTTATTTCCTGGATTATAATTATATGTATGTATATTGAATTTATTATACAATGAACCAAACATTGGCAGCGATTATCATTAATTATTGGCATTATCTTTCATATCGCTCAGCGCATCTCTTATTTCCCATACAGAATGTCTATATATGTTACATGATGTAACATATACATCACTTACATGTTACATTGATATTTTTACGTTACAGACCAATAATCACCAGCTGTTGATTTGTATACCTCAAATAACATTTAAATTTTCCATGAAAACCAAATTTCAGTATGAAATAATTTGCTTCAAATTTGCGAAGAATAAATAATTAAATATTTATGTGCCTGTTATGGTAAAAACAAAAATGTTACTTGATGTTTGAATTTAATTTACATTAAATGAATTGGAAAACAATTACTAGTGTAATTTCCAATAATTTAAATATAGAACAATAACATTACTTATTATAGGTTCACATATAAAACAATTATTATGCAAAGTACGAAAATAAACTTCCTGATGTAGTGCATGCATTAAAAGCGCAATTCTCAGCAGGAACACGTAAGTCTAAGCTTATTACATCTTGATTAGATTAGACTGCAGCAAACATACACATTATGTGTGGTTTTTCGTTAGCAATTGCCTCAACGCTAATGATATGTGATTACGATCTTGGTAAAAAGTCGAGTGACTGTTTAATCTAAGTTGGCTGCTTTTTGCTTTGTTGATTGTTTAAGGTCGTGTTTTGTTTTACTAAAGTTTTGTAATCAGTTAAGATCTGGACATGAATTAAGGGGAATTATGTTTGTTGATTATGTCACTGTTCTTGATGGAAAATGTTTGCTTATTTGTTTAACTTTTTTTCTAAGTTTTTTTTTTATTTTGCTAAAGGTTACTATTAACCATAATGTAGATCTATTTTTTCATACAAACAAATAAATAAGACATTACAAGAAAACTAAAACTGTAAATAAAGTAATATTCTTAGTTGTTGCTTCAATAACTTATAAATAACACAAAATAATTTATAAATTAAAAGAAACATTACAGTACAAAAGATTATTAGGTAACAAGTTTAATAAAGGTCACTTTAGTAAGACATGTAAAAATCGAGTGTTTAAAAATATATAAATAAATGTAAAGGTGTCCTAATACAATTACACGACGACAAATTAAAACAGTAGAGATATAAAAATATATTACAGTTTAATTTTCATAATACTATCTCGTGTTTTCCAAGAAGATATAGGATTTTCCAAGAGATCGTATTTTAAAGAAGTTTATAATATAAATTAATTGAGTTAAATTGCGTGCAAAGAAGTAAAATTTATTACTAAATGTTAAATATGTATGTATTTACAAAAGAAATTCGAATATTAAAAAGGGGGCGTGACTACTTCTGACGTAATATCCCGAATGAACCACGGAGTCTTAACTTCAGTGAAATGCTACCACCTCTCCTTCTGCCTAATTGCAGTTTCACACAAAACACAAATTAAATTTCTGTAATTTCAGATAATGATGTAACGATAAATTTTTGTTAAATTATTTCTGGTGGTAATATATATTATAGCGATTGCAAGGTCACACCGCGGGCGACGGCCGTAGATGTATCGCAGACAGGTAAAGGCACGTTGTAATCATCCTTCTATTGTACTGACGCATCGAAGCTGCCAGAATATTCGAGAGTTTAATTGCTCGGGAATATAAACTAAGCAGGAAAGTACGGGCGAACACTCTGGTATTAATATGAATGGTGAACATAAATAGTTAGCGATATAAATAAAGTGTAAATAAATAGTGCGTAGTATTAAGTGTTTAAATAAATATTCTTAGTGATTAAGTCTCTATTAATAATTATTATTCTTAAATTAGTGTTTATATTTGTTTATTCATAGTGATTCATACTTTTATTATCTTCGTATAATTTATTATTCACCCAAATAAATAAACGTTACAATGTGTTGGAATTCACAATATAAAACGTTTTATAAATATGTAAAATTTAATTTCACAAATTAATTGATTAATAAAAATAAAAATATTATTAAATAATTTCACAAAATATGATGCATGTATCTACAAGTCAAAATATATAAACCTAATAATCAGTTGTTATTTTGCTAACTTCATTTTTCAATTCACGGTCAACTGTCTACCGTAAAAATAAATAATATGTATTAATCGACTAGAAGCGCAAACAATACAGCAAAAATTTCTGAATTTGAAAAATTATTAGTTTAATTTTCCGACATATTTTATGTCGTCTTCGGGGTTATCAACGAAATGCACAATATAAAACGGATTATAAATATGTAAAGTTTAATTTCACAAATTAATTTTAACAGTAACTATAAAAATATAAATAAAGCGCAAACAACACATACATATGTATATAATATATAATAGTTTCAGATCTTTACGCAGACAGATCGTGTGTAAAACATTCCCAAGACACCGCTTGATAAGTTGTAAATAAAATGTTATTAAGTGCCATAAAAACTAGTGCGCCATTTTATCAACCCGAGTAAAAACTGTAAAACGACATTGATGCAAAAACACGAATGTAACAATACATCGTATAAAACGGATAAAATATGTATATTATTTGTTATACTTGGTGTCACTTAGTATATAAGAAAACTCAAAAATTTGGCAACTTACATCTGTCATAATTCATTCATTCATTGTATAAAAAACATAAAATATATGGGGTTATCAATTTTACATTTATCGTGGGGCGCTATTCTTAAAAGTACCAATCTTCTGTAGAAGAAGAATGTGCGTATAATGATCCGAAGATATTGTTTAGCAAATTGTGTATAAAATGTTTTATAATGTTTTTAAATATTCTATAATAATAAAATAAAGTCTATCCAAAGGTAAACATACGTGTGACAGAAACAATTGAATTTACAAAAGAAAGAACGGAAATATTCCTCAATTTAAAATCAATTTCACATTACCCTGCAAACAAATAAAAAACGTACAAAAACACATCGTTAAAAACAAGCCCTTCTGACATACAATTTTGTATCATCTGTTGACATGTGTTCCACATCTTTCAGCAAAATAACAAAAGCGACGCAAACTTTTAAATTACAAAATAAGTCGAAAGCATCCCAACACGATCGAAGAAGCCTGTGGAAGCTAAAAGAAACAAGAGCTGTTCAACGTGACGTCCCTTGACTTGGATATTTTCAACATCGCTTTATTATGGAATATTAAAAACTTTGTGGTTAAGGAGCGACGTAAGTGATATTGAATAATGCAATAGAATCAAAAAGTTTTAACGAAAATAAATGAATGATGAAGCCAGGCATCTAAGTTGATTTTTATGCACTGGTTTAACTCTATTATACTTATTAATTCATGTAAAAACAAACCTCACCATAATTTAATTACACATTTGCCTAATTAATACATATTACCTAACAAATAGAATACGTTTTGATAAATTGTAAAATAGTATAGTAGTAGTGAGATTTCAAGACAAGACAAGAATTTGTCATTCTAGTTCCTAAGAACAAGACGAGAAAATTCTAGAAAATTAAATTTTCGAAATATAAATAAAAACTGCCGAAGAATTATCTGTCCTTGTCTAAATCATATACAAAGGTTAATGTAGAGTCTTGAAACAAGCTAGAGACTTGATATCTAGAAAAAAACTGAAAGAAATGTATATTTTCAAATTTATTGAATTAATATTTTTCTTCTTCCAAAATCTTAGTCTAAAAAAAGTATAGGGTCCTAACCATTGCCAAAATATTACCATTTTGTAGAAGAATATAAAAATATACAATATTTCCTTCCCGAGTTACAACAGATAAAATTTTGTTGTGCTGTCATATAATGTCATCTGTCTTTAGCAATTTCATGGGTTGCCTGATTTTAAAAAGACAATCGCGCGTCTTCATTTCTTAAAACTTGTAGAAGGGACACATGCATGCGGCCTGGCAATGTCAAATATTCTTGTTTTTGTTACGAAAAATGAATTTTATTTAGTCAAGTCTTGTCTAGACGACAACACTATGTAAAAATACACATTTTTTGCTGCACTTCATTTAAACTTATTTTACTTGGAAGTGAAACTTCTATTTGTTTCCTATCCTCGAAAAGGATCATCTTTTAAATTTTTTATTAACATGTTTATCACTATGCCTTATTGTACTACCTACACAAAATATTTTAATCACTCAAAAACTGGCAAAGAAAAAAAAAACAAGACATCAAATGTTTTCTATAAAAATTAAAAGCCAAGTAAATTATTATTTTTAATTAAGTTTCTGCCAAAAATAAAATGCCCTTTTAAGAAGACGGATTTAGTTCGTACAAGGAAATAAAAAATAATTAAACTAATAATTATTAATAATTATCTGACATTTATTTATTATTTATTGATCTGCTATAATTACAAAGTAATTCCCAATATTAAAAAAAATAACTATATATTATTATGTTGATTAGTCATCATATTATAATAGTATTGCAGAACACTGATATAATTTAATTAATTAAAAATACATTACAAATTTTATAATTCTTCTCTCATGAGATAAACATAATTAATTTATTTCAATGATCGAATAAAATTATAAAAATAACTATAAATACACAGGATACAAAATTATTATAACATATCACTATAAATTTAAAATAATATGTAATAATAATTTAATCAGTTTTTATATGACATAAATTTAATGTAAAAATTTTATAATGAATCCAATTTGCATAATGAATATTATTTAACAAATAAAAAACATATTAATGTAAACTCATTCAAATTAACATTAAAATGAATGTCAGGGTATTGAAACATGGCTGGGACCCAAAATAAATTTATGTTCTATTTTCCTTGGCTCATATTTGCGTCTTTTATTCGAAAATTAAGATTTAAGCTATATAGACAGCAGTGGTGGGATTTGGGGCAGTAGCCCCTTCAAAGCTTGGACAACTAGTAGAAAATTATTAGAGACTATTGTACTAACTTTAGTCACTATCAAGATTTTCAAACCCGCTCCGAAATTTTCAACGATAACAACATAAGTTTTTAATTTTATCCTGAAGAAATAATTGGGAATAATTTGCGTTTGAAAAAGATTGTGGAATAGTTTTCGTAAATTTAATCTGAATATATGTTCCTATAAATAACAACTTATTTCCTTTTTCCAAAATTGGTAATGCATCTAGTAAGTATTAAGTAAGTATATTATAATATTTTTCGTTTCTTATTTCTTTATTCAGCAAATGAATATAATTTTTCATGTTAAATGTTTAATAAAATGTAATATAACACAACATTATTTAAAAATTAAAAGCCCCCTTCAAAACTTATATCTCGCTATCCACGACATATTTTTCAGTCGCGTTATCACTACTATGCTTATTTTAATCTGTTCTTTCAGAAAAAAAATATTTAAAAAATGGTTTGGGACTCCATTATCGCATCCGTCATTTTATTGTCTACAGCTAAATAATTTTCTAAAAGGGGGTTAAAGTCATTTTAGAGAGATCTGTTAGTTAAGCTAAAATTTTTGAAAAAGCTTAGCAACGAATCTAACATAGTTTTTACTTTTTATAACTTTTCTAAAATAAATTCATAAATCATATTTTCTATCATTTCAAACTTTCAATCAGTTGCACTATTATGAGCACGTTCTCTTCAATTTTATTTTACAGACACAGAATTTACTAAAAGATATGAACCTTCATATGTATGTACATAATTAAGAAATTTAATAAATTTCAATTACTTTGTTCTTTTAAGATAGATAGCTAGATATAATAGATTAATAAATTATGGTAAGATTCATGGGCGCCCATAAGGGGGGGGGGGGGGGGGGGCAAGATGGGGCACTTGCCCTCCCCTGGCTTTTCGCAAATTTTGAAAAGATGGCACATTACTTAATTATTTCGGCATCTTTATGTTATATAAGAAATTTATTAATGTTTGTTGTATTTTAGGGCGTAGGTTTCTTATGTGTGAGATAAATTATTCCGGTAGTATTTGTGGTTATTTTAAGTGTCATTAGAAAGTCGAGATGTCTGAGACAATTAACTACAATAAACTTCATTTTATCGAATAATTTTCCGAGGAATTTTTGAAAGGTGGAAGGAATTTGAAAATTACCTTACAAACCAATCAAAAAATAAGTAAGAATCTTTACTTCATGTCTATTTTTTTTTAACAATTCTATTTCTTTACTAGTAAATATATGTTTACAATTCATCTCTATAATATTTAAGTATTCCTTAAATGGACCATATCACATCGGAATAGACTGTCAAATGAAATATTCAATATTGCTATCAAAATTTCGATTAGCATTTTCTGTTGTTTTCTTTTTATTTTGCCCGCTCTTGAAAAATATATTATGGGCGCCCATGGTAAGATTTAATTCGTGTATATGCACCACAGAGCATTATTTTATGTTAGCTTAGGGGGCCTGACTTATTGAGGCTCCAAAAAATATAAAACTAAAGATATAAATATATAAATAAACAAAGAAAATCAGTGTATACGAGTAGAATATGCATCTGTATTTTTTCATTTTGAAGCCCTTCAAAATTAGTTTTGTGTAAATAAATTATAATTGCCAATTAATTTTACTAATTACGAATAAAAAAAACCCTGATTTTTTTTTAAATTTTGAAGTAGAATAGAATAGGTAAGAAAGAAAGCAAAAGAATTAATAATGAAGTTACTGAAGGTTACGCTGAATATAATTTGGCTCAGGATGCTGTATGTCTTGAGACGGTATTTGGTGTTTAAATTTGAAAAAGGAGGAAGAAATACTATAGTCAATATTTTAAAAGGACGAAATATAGAGAAGATAGGACCAGTTTTATCTTGTCCATACTTCGTTCTTATATGAAATTGACTATAATTTAGAAGTGATGTACTGCAAGAATGTCTAACTAGGACACATTTTCTTGAAATGAATACACGCTGTGCGCTAACTGAGACGCAGCCTTTTAAAAGTGGAGATCCCATATTGCAATCTGCATGTCTGAAGTGTGTTATTAGATTAATCACATGTTTACCATAGTGATTATTTCTCCTCGAGATACAAAATGATTCGTTTGCAAATCGAACAATGTCCGTTCGAGCCGCAACCTGTCATTACGACCCAAGCTGTGAAAATCATTTTTAAATGGGAAATGAAGCTATTGCTCCGACACCAAGGCAACGCTAACGCTTCGCCGTTGTTTAAAAATCAATGCGTTATAATTCTGTTATTGTATGTGATTACCGCAACGCGAAATAACCGAGGCGGTCTTCTTCAAGACGTAATTTACTAAATGGAAATTATAGGAAAAGAATAGATAGGATCTATGTGAATGGTAATTCCTACACACTAAGGAAATCATTTTGTGTGGAAATGAGTTATGGTGCATGAGACCAGCATGTACATGTGAAATATGTGTGAAATTACTATCATTACCAAGAATAAAAATGTCATCAATTACACACATATTTCCTTATTATTCATATTTTAATATACATCACAAACTATAAATAAAGTAGAGCTATTTTGACAATGACAAATTTCATAGTTTTTTTAAACACATGTAGGATAAATATTTCATTTATTAGTTTTGTTTTAATTATTTAAAACTATTTTTATTGAGCAACACCCACTGAGTGTATTAGTGAATACGAACTACGAACCCACCTTCCCCCTTATCTTTTTTACTTCCTTGTACGAAATTTATTCCTTGTAGAAATAACCGGGAGGAACTTATATTACTCCCGGTTATGTCTGAGGATAGTTTTATAAAAAAACCGAAACCGGTCATTAAATAAAAAAAAATTGGAACAGTGTGTTTTAAGACCAGAGGTCCTACCTCCCATTATATTTTCCTAATACATTAAATACATTTGGGTCACCTTTTTTATTAAATATTGCTTAGTTTTAAGTGTTTAAATAAATGTTCGTAGTGCTTAAGTCTTTATTAATAATAATTACATCTAAATTAGTGTTAATATTTGTTCATTTATATTGTTATTTTTTTATCTATTTATAATTTATTATTCGTTTATTAAACCTACTTATACAGGGTGTTTCATAAGCATTGTAAAAAAATTAAGAGCATTTATAATTTGATGTACTGATTAAGGTGCAAAAATATTTTTTTGAAAATTCGCAAAAATAATTGCATGTTCCTTAGAGCTGACATTTTTTGGGCCACTGGACTGATAGGTTACGAATACGAATACATATTGGTAAACATTAAAATTAATTTTATTTAATTAAATTGTGTAATGTTTTATTCACTTTTATTGTTCAGTCCAATGCCCCAAAAATGTCAGCTCTAAGGACCGTAAGATCATTTTTGCGAAATTTAAAAAAAATCTTTTTGCACTACAATCTGCCCATCAAATTATACATACTCTTAATTTTTTGCAAAACTTTTGAAACACCCTGTATAAATATTCGTGTTTTACACTTCACCCATATAAACAACGATACAGTATGTCGAAATTTTTGTAAATAAGCATGTTTCAAAGGCTCTACAATAATTATAACATTTTTACGAAGATGTTAGTGCGCGTGGACGAAAGTCTCATGAATGTACGATAATTTCCTCCTAGCAGAATATTATGAAAATTTTAACTTAAACGGTTTATTATAACGGGTTATTGCATACAATGGGGTCTTCCAAAAGCTTGTATTTTAAATAAATTTATATTGCAAATTAAAATTTGAGTTAAATAGAGTGTAATGTAGTAAAAATTATTTTAAAATATTTAATATTTTAAGAGAAATTCGAAAATTAAAAAAATAGAGCGTGCCTCTGTGACTGCCTGTGACGTATTTTACACTTTACCCACATAAACAAACGATACAGTATGATCCCATTCCATTCTATATTCTTGGTGGACGAATGGGCGAATCCACAAACATTCCATTAGCATCGGGTGGCGGCTGTCGAAGGCTGGTTGGGCCTTGCTGGCCGCGGGATAATTACAAGGTGCGGTGTTGATGAGGGTCTGCGCCGCGACATGCCGGCCTGGCGAGGACATGCAGGAATGCCGTACACAACGCCCTAAGTGTCCGACAAGGAGTACAACGCTCTAGTGGGAAACACGGGCAGGGAAGGTTGCCAAGTGGAAACTACTTACCCCGGCCCAAAAGGGTTACCCGTATTCTATTTTTAACTGTTATTATTTTATTATACAATAAAGTTGTGGAAATATGATAAGCTTATATAATCGTAAGAGTAATCTCTAAAGTCTAAAAAGCACTTATGATAAAAATAAAACCACAGAAATGAAATAAAAATAGTATTTAAAAAGATACGAATTTAAAGAGGTCTACAATCAGGCGTCAAAATCACTAATCACAGACAAAAGAAAGAGGAAATAAAAGAAGGGAAACAAAGTAGTGGCATGTTAAACAAACTAATAACAAGTAAAGAAGTTTCCAAAAATGCAAAGAAACGAACATGTAAAACTGTAATAAGACGCACAATATTATATGGCTATGAACGTAAACATATATCAAATAAAATTATCAATACCAATATCGAATCGAAATAAAAGTATCAAAACTTTCAAAGATCTAAAGAAAAATGTAGAAGTATTGTAATCGATTGGAATAAAAATGGAGGTTTTTGAGTTACTTATACGACCAATTAAGAAAAAACATTACGAGCAAAGTGCCCATTTAGCATTCCCCATTGCAATAAAAAAGGGAGGTGCACAACTAGATGCAAGATACGTAAATACTTACAGACGTCCCGCCGAAACTAGTCAAAATGAATTCAGAGATAGTCAAAATGGTACAGTGCAGATATACTCGTATACTTCGATATCGAAAGAAAAGTATCGATACTAGGTAGATTACTATTGGAATATCACTAGGAAGCTGAAATTATGAAGAAGAGCATATGGAAGTTTCCAGGGAAATATCTGAAGAAGGAGAATAAATAAAGAAAAAGAAGAAGCTTACGGTAAACCAGAAATTACATCACAAATTACAAAGCAAAGAAGGACACATAAAGAAAATCAGAGGAAATATTACCAAAAACTATCGTAAATAGAAAGCAGATGTAAAAAAGGGACAGGCTAAATACAGATGAATGGAGAAAGCTGAAAAAGATCTGAAGATCATAGGACTGACGAATTGGAAAACAAAGACGAACAATAGAAAAGAATGGAGAAGAACAACAAGGCATGTTGGTTTGAAAAATATATAAAAATTTAATCAAGAAATTTAAAGGTATACCTTTAATATTCAGGATGATTCATAACAGGTATAATAATATAAAATCATATATTGGGATAATCGTTTTGAGAAAAAAGTTAAATGAAGGTGTCCAGAAACATTTTTTTGAGATTTACAATCCTGGAAGATACGCCTCATAGTGATAGGCATATTATTATAAAAACTCTGGCACTAAGTTGCTCTAAAATTTAGAAACTTAATATGAGACAACAATTTTTTTTACAAGCATGTTTTTATTTGTTTTTGATTCAAGATCTCAACCAGAGACTTCCCATATTAGGAAATCATCATTAATTTTTACTTCCCTTATAAATATTTTTGATTTTACTTATGAAATATTATAGCAAAGTGAACTACCCATTCACAAGATGATCTATTTACCAGGTTTTATAAAAATCAAAAATTGCGATAAGCTTCTTGTA
Organism: Stenolophus ochropezus; assembly: GCA_035578165.1. Taxonomy (NCBI): domain Eukaryota; kingdom Metazoa; phylum Arthropoda; class Insecta; order Coleoptera; family Carabidae; genus Stenolophus; species Stenolophus ochropezus. Next base: position 16,272,549 of record JAQOWZ010000010.1, on the reverse strand, counting down.
CATATGTACTGTCGTGTACGAATTATTTCATTTTTAATACAATAATTTTGTATTTTTTTTAGAAATATCTGATATTAGGTATAGTCCTATAGTAAGACCAAAAAACTGATCGTGAAACATTTCATATTGTACCTATATATGTAACAAACATTTCTTTCTTCATGCATATGAATTTATATATGATAATATTCCAAGGATAAAAGCTTAACAAAAAAGATATTAAAAAAATTTTGTACGGTATCTTGACGACCAAACACTAGTCGAATAATCAATATAAGTATGTCAAATTTGAAATAAAAATTGATAAATATTGTTATATTACTAAAACACTAACAAAAATGTTTTTGTGGTATAAAAATTTAAATAAAAAGAATATAAAAATGTCACCTCACTTTTATAAACAATACAAACATCTAGTATTGCTTATTGCAACATTTCCGAATTTAAATCGTGATGTAAAAAATGACAAATATCATATTTCATTTCCAAGAACTTTTATTCAAGTATGTACCCAAGTTTATTTATAAATATGTCAGTTTGTTTTTTAATAGAATGCAGTCTCTCCTACTTAGAAGTAAAAATAATTTTCTGTTAATATCAGAATAGGTAGGAGTTATAAAATATTTTAGGAACGTACTATTTATATGCGAGTATACTCGTATTTATTATAAATTAAAATCAGAATTTCTAATATAACGTGTATTTTAATTTTGACTACAATTGGATCATTTGATCTGTTATTTTCAAACAGAAAATTTTAGTATCTCCCTCCGTTTGGGCAAAAGGAGGTATAAAAATCCTGCTAAAAATTGTATGTCAAGTTTTTTTGTAAATAAGTATGTTTCAAAGGCTTCACAATAATTATAACATTTTTACGAAGATGTTAGTGCGCGTGGACGAAAGCCTCATGAATGTACGATAATTTCCTCCTAGCAGAAAATTTATGAAAATTTTAACAAACGATTTATTATAACGGGTTATTGCATACAATGGGGTCTTCCAAAAGCTTGTATTTTAAATAAATATATATTGCAAATTATAATTTGAGCTAAATAGAGTGTAATGTAGTAAAGATGATTTTAAAATGTTTAATATTTTTAAGAAAAATTCGAAAATTAAAAAATAGAGCGTGCCTCTGTCTAATATTTTTATTTGAAAATTAATGTATAAAAAAACGAATAATGATGGAAACCCCATTGGTACTTTACTTGCAGCTTTAAGATGTATTTCCCATTTCTTGAAAAAATATAATATAATTTTTTCGTAAATTCTGGTATCAAATATCAAGATTTTTTTTATATAACGAGTATGTGTTCAGAGTCGGATTTATTTATTTTGGTGCCTGAAGTGGTTATAAAAATTTGGGCCCAGTAGATACTTTATTTTTTTTAATAACGAAAAATAGTCAACATTACCTTTTCCTTTCTGTTCATAATGTGTTAAATATAAGAACGTTAAGGAATTCCTTTTCATTCTCTTAAAATATTTTACCAATATTGTGTTTTTTCCAGTATTTGATTTTGTAATTGTTTTATCAATTTTATTTTCGTATACAATTTCTAGTAAAGTTTTATTTATTTCTAAGAAAAATTGGACCACCCAACTATATTTCTGTTATAAAGTTGTTCTGTTTAGTGCTTTTTATTTTGTTATTATTTAAAAAAAAAATTTAATAGAAAATAAAAACGTCTGCGTTTAGTGCGCTTATGATTTTTATATAGAATTTCTAAATTAAGAGATAAAAAAATATGGTTTATATTAGTTTTACTTATCGTTTAGCTTTTGCAATTTTAACAAAATAGATGAGTTGTTTTTAGTCAATTGTACTTGCATTTCAGCCTCTACTATGAACTTACTTAGTTTGTTCTGAGTTCGAACCAGTTGGGCACAGATACTTTTATTTTCTTAAATACTGGCGACGCTGAATTTTAAAAGAAACAGAATTAGACTTTTAATACTAAGGCGGAACATAAGATTTTTGAATTTTATTAATAATGTATATAAATAACACTATTAGTTGAGAAGTTATGTGCTGACCTTTGATGTTTACCGTTTAGCGACCATTTATACATAATAAACATCATGTACATTACAAATCATCATTATCCGTGTAAAGCAAGTTGGAGCAAAGGTTAATAATCCGTAGTTTATTTACCGAATAAAATATTCAGCACGCTAACTTTCTCCCGCTCCCCTCGTAGCTCTTGTTGGCGGAACTATTCGGTGTGAATCTGCAACTAGCCGTCCATTCTGGACCGCCGCGACGGCGGCGGCGGCTTGACCGACGACCACTAAGTGAAGACCGCAGCGCCGGCCGCGCCACTCGCGGTCAGCGCCCAGGCGGTTTCGCAATTAAACAAGAAGCCCCGCACAATGTAAAATGTAACCGGCAGCACACAGACAAGCATTAGCCAACGAAAACGCTTCTTGCTACTTTTACCTAGGCTTGTTTTATTTGTTGGTTATGGTTAGTGTGGTTTTTTGTGTGTTGTTTTATTTGTGCTTGTCACAAGTAAGAAGAGAACATTGTATAAAAACTTTTGATATAATTATTTTTTTACAACGGGGAATAAACTGTACAGGTACATTAATCATTCATTAGAATTTAAAAGAGATACTTTCCAAGAAAAATGTTTGAAACGTACTTTTCAAGCACTAGTGAGTGAAAAGTAATTAGGTCTTGCTAGGCAACATACACTTTCATTTAATTGATCTATCAAATAATAAAATTTAATAAGAAATATTAATGTATGCTATAAAATGTAATATTTTTTATTAACAGACTAAACAAATTCTTACAACTTTAATATGAATTGGATCTAATGAATTCTAATATAATAAATGTAAAATAATGTGTAATATTGTCACTCGTTATTCATATGTATCCAGCTACTGGGATTATTTCTGGGAATGAATTTATAAACTTAAAAAGGAGCAAATATTTGTTACAAAATTAAAATACAAATTTTATTAAGTAACTCTTCGGTTATTTATTTCTAAACGCACATATTTGTTAAGGCGATTCCTAGTAGCCCTCAAATCACATATCTCTAGAAGAATCAATAAAAAATTGTCGTCACATTAAAGATCATTGTTTGAAAATTAAATTAAAAGATTAAAGTGTCACCTAGGTCCCTCTAATGCCAGATTTTTTAAATTTTGCTTACAGTGTTGAACTGAACACATCGAGATACCGAAAAAATTTTCGGTGGGCTTTAGCCTGTTTTGGGCTCTTAAATGACTTATTTAAATTTAATATACCTACTCAAAAGTAAAGCATCCGTTTCACGTAATGAACTCTATTTTTCTCGATAGGTCTTTTTTCTTCAGTCCGATCCTGCTTCAATAATCTGGTATATTAATTAAAATAACCTTTTAACCAGTGGCGTAGGCAAGGGGAGGGTTTAGGGGTCCGGACCCCCTCCTTGACGAATTTAAAATAAAATATTCATATATATCCATTTATTTACATTTTCTTAATAAATAAATAGATATACATACCTATGTATTAAGTAACCTAATCTAATTTTGAACCCCCCCCCCCCCCCTTCCAAAATTCCTGGCTACGCCACTGCTTTTAACAATTTTCAACACGATGTCTGTTAGTTTATCAAAAGAGTTGAAACTTTTAGTAGTTTTCGATAAGTTTTTAAAAAAAATAGAGAATGCAAGAAATATATTTTTATATGCGAATATATAGACATTAAATTTTTCATGACTAGTTAGGAAATAAAAAAAAATCATCTCTGGGTGACGAAAAGTGAGTTGTATTAAAACTAGTTACGAGAAGTTTGCCGTTTCAAAACGTCAGTTAAGTTTTAATAGTGACAGTTTAAATGACAAAATTAGAAGAAAAATTAAAATTAAAATAATTGAATCAACATTAGAAAAAATCTATTATATATGAGACACATTTGAAAATGTAAATTTGTGTAACTTCTGTGATTCTGTGGAGTCTCGCTTCGCAAATATTCCACCGTTACACAAAATGAGGCATATTCTAACTGGTTGCATACCTACATAAATAGCTATTGTTTGATTTATAACCACATGTACTCATAAGGAAGTTAATGCAATTAACCATTTCTAACATTTCAAAATTTTAATTGATTCCCACGAGTTGATAAATTGATCTATAATTTGAATTTTCTGTCATAATGCAATTTTTATTGCCCATTTATGAATTAAAACTTAGGTTCAAATTTAAGGTTTAGTTTCTAACAAAATCGTCGTCTTAGTTTGACATTCTACTTTTCTATTTCTCGATTCGTTTATTTATGAGTAATTTTATATTACAAGTTATGAATTACTTTACATTTTACAGCCACTAACGTTTACCTTTTCCATTTGCAGATATGTTATAGAGTGTGATGGAAAATCCTCATTTATACCTGTCATTATTAAATAACAAGTGTATATTGTTAAAGTTGTAAAGATTTGGGGTGCACCTAGCTTTTAGCATCCTTTTTTGAAAAAACAAACATATATCATCCCCATTTCATTCAGCTCAGGTAAACAAGCAGCAACCTTCATCCACCTCGATCAAATCACAAATTCTTCGTTCCAGCCCCATATCTGAATTCCCAGAGCGCTAGATTCCCAGTGGACGTCGCTATAATGGTGTGATATGTATGCGAGGGCGAACGTTGCAATTTGGCCGAGGTTCGTATTTTTGCCTCCAGGCACGAGGCGCCCAAAGGCCGAGGGTGCGTTCTGGCCCTGAAAGCTTAATCACGCGTGACCGTAACTACCCCGAGCCGCAGGCCGGGATTAAGTGGAATTTTCATGGGGCGAGTTTTTTCAGGAATGAATTTTTAATAAGAGTGTGAATTGTGAGGGGGATTTTGAGGTTATGATTTACAAATAAAGAGCAGGAAGGTTGTATTTATGATGAAAAATGTACAAACACATTTTCAGAAATATGTTACGAAATCTGATATTTGTGAAATAATAAACAATAGACCATATAAGGTTGGGAAAGTAAGTTTTATGTAGTTAAAACGGACCAAAATTTAGAAACCTCTGATTACATTTGTAAAAGAATATTATTCTTAAAACTTATTGAAATGCAGATTCTGGAACGGATTTGGCTGCTCTGGATTGTGCTCTGGTTTCAGTGGATCATGAATTAGAGCACTTTAAAGTTTTTGCTCTAATTCTTGGCCTACTGAACACAGAGCATATTCTGGAGCAGATTTATCTGCTCTGGATTGTGCTTTGCTTTCAATGGGTCAGGAATTAGATCATTCAGAAGTGTTTGTTCTAATTCTAGGTCTGCTGAAACCAGAGCACATTCTAGAGCGGATTCGGCTGCTCTGGATTCTGCTCTGATTTCAGTGGCTCATGAATTAGAGCATATTAAAGCGTTTGCTCTAATTCTTAGCCTACTGAACACAGAACATATTCTGGAGGAGATTTGGCTTCATTAGACCAAAATCAGAGCAAGTATTCAGAATGTTTTAGTTTTTAGCCTGCTTTATTCAGAGCACATTCTAGAGCAATAATGTTCTGGATTTTAATTTGGTTTTAGTAGCATAAAAAGTAGACCTGAAACCAATGGAAATTTTGAAGCTATGAATTGTATTAATTCACTCAAAAATACCAATCAATGCAATTTACATCAATCATGCTCCTAAGGAGACTTTTTCCTTAACGCAGCATTTTTTGTACAGCACTGTTGGATTGTTATTATTTTAAAGGTGAATTCACCAGTTCACATCATTTACTGTAACTTGTTAAAGACTTATTTCCTCTCTAATATTTCTTTTTCTTGCAGCTTTATATTTTGATTCTGGTCTTTACAAGAAATTATGCCCCCAAGGAAATTTTGAAAAGTCGGCGCCTGTGATCAGAAGTAAAAACACAAAAGATTTGGCAGAAAAATGACAGAGAAGATTAAAATGTAAAATTTAAGAGAAATGATAAAACTAGAACCCATAATGTCGAAATGAAAAAAAACTTACTTGGTTTGGAAATAAAACAATAAACGTGATGGATAGTCTAATGAAAAATATGACACAAAAAGGAAAAACAAAAAGACGAAAAGCACCCAAATCAAAGAAGATAAGTAGAATAACAAAAATTGAAATGAAAAGAGAGAAGTTATTAAATGATATAGTAATATGTGTAATAGGAATGACGAAACCTGAAAATTTTGGTACCCGGGTACCCGATATGAATACCCGGGTAGTACCGGATACTCGATTATTACCCGTTACCCGATAATTACCCGATACCCGATAATTACCCAATACCCGAAAATAACCTGATACCCACTAATTACGTTATACCCTTAAAATATCCGTTATTCTTTCATATTCATTTTTTAATACAATTTTTTGTTATGTGAATATAAATTTAATAAATGAACAAAAAAATATTATTTCCTGGTATGGAAATTAAAAAAAACATTGTTATTTTATATAATATACGAGTATATCAGCAGTATAAAATTACAAAATTAAAACTTATTACGGAAGTACATTTGATTTAACTACTTAGGAATATCTCATATTTCTATTCGCACATATCAGCATGGATGATGTATCTGCATTCAGACTTGATCTTCGTTTTGTTACAATGTTTCCGGCAGTTGAAAACTATCTTTAACTGGCAACATTTCGGGTAATCGGGTACTATTTTTGATACCCGGGTACATTATTATCGGGTAGGTTCCGGGTAGCCGGGTACCCATCGTCATTCCTAATGTGTAACACGGCTTGCAAGAAAGACGTATGTATATATGTATAACAAAAAATAATTATGCATATTACAATACGAACTCAAATAATATTTATTTACGCAAACATACAAAATTTAAAAAAGTAATATATAAATAAAAAATTCTCATCACTGTTTTTTCCACTCGCATGTTTCTCTATAACGTAGGTATGTCTCAGCATATTTCAGAAAAAAAGTTAGAGTTAAAATTTGTACTTTTTCACATTTCAAAAATTACATGTTATTCTTATAGCTATTCCTAATTAAAAATAATATTTGGATAAACCGAGGGATAACCGATAAGTACTCTTCTCTGGCACTTTCGGTTTTTGGACGACAGAAAATTTCAAGAAAATTTTACATTTTAGCTGCTCTTCATAGTCCTCATTTTGAGCTAATAAACCATCATCATATATTTTTTTGCTCTCCTCTTCTACTGGCGTAATGGTACTATGGGCAGAATATAATTTGGTCGTTTGTTTGCTCAATATTTATAAAAATTTCTAAGCTCAAAATAAAATGGAAGATACTAATTTTAATTTTTGAGACGTACGTTAATATAAATACGTATTTAATCTAATTCATTCGGGGGCGGGGGATTGATAGAAAATGTAAGATATATTTCTTCTAGATAAATAATAGTTTTTCTTACATTGAAATTGGAAGTAAACTATAATACAGGTACTTTTAGTGGTTTGATTAATCGAAAAACAAGAAAAATTAATATTTGTTTTATTGCTATAAATATAGTTAAAATTTAAAAAACAGCAATAAAGTACATTTTAATTAATATTTTTTGTTTTCATTATAAACATATTATTAAAGAAAAATTTAATTTACGCAGATGTTTAATAAAATATAATAAAAAATATTCAGCAGTTACAACAATATCCCTTTAAATATTTAATAGGGCCAGTAAATTTAGTCATATATCACCCGTGGTATTCCTCAACTAATTTTTTAGTCTTCTAAGTATGATAGATATTTTTGTCGCTATTTTCACATTATATTGTTATCCAAAAATAAATTAAATATGGTTAATCCCCAAATCCTGACCCTGGTTACGCCTGTAGTAAGATTATTTTAAAAATAAAAGTATAAAATGTTAGTGATTATATAAGGTTTAACATTTATTATGATTGAAGTTTGGACATGACACTTCTTTACTACTCTTTGTTCCAATTCCAAGATCACTCACTTAACAGATAAAGAATACACCTCCTGGGAATTTTAGAAGCAGGTAAAGAAACTGGGACAAACTTGGTTGTCCAAACATGTCACCTTTTTTACACAAGGATATATACTATCTAATTCTATTCCTTCGGCTCGGAAATTACAAGAGGGAATAATATCTACAACTAACACTTTCTATTGTAATGACAGAAAATTTCAGTCATTTGTTCTCTGACATGATAACGTGTTGAAATTACAAATTTCTTCGAAAACGTTCCGTTACCCACAGCTAATTTTGCAATGTTCGCATTGTGTATCTACATAAGTGCAGTTCAGCTTAAAGTATTATCTTTACAACGGTAATTATTCAGGTAAATAAGGTAAAATTATTACTTAGACATGTTCTTACTTTGTTTCCAATCACAGTTTACTTGATTACTAATAATTTTGTTAATTCGCAAAATGCGCTGTATAGTCGTTTAACATAACCATTATTTTTATGCAAATTGTACATTGCACAAGCAAACAAAGATAGTAGATACGGAATCATGTGTTTACAATTTAATTGTTAATAATCAAAGAACGTGGGCGTTCAGACAATAAACATGACACATAAAACAATCAAGATAACTATTAAACTAAACGCTGGATTGTACAAAAACAATTTATGTGTTTTACTTACTTTAAATATTCATTATGCACATGTAAGGTTGCGCAAAAATGTTTTAACATTTTATGTTACCATAAAAATTTTAATTATAAAAGGTAGTAACAAGAAATATGTAAATTATTGTTAATAATAATTTTTAATATTTACGTTCTGTAATGTAATAATGAATACCATTATAAATTACAAAAATATAATGTGATCGTCACGCTATTTAACCTATCATATATTAAATATTACATAATGCAATACCATTACTCAAAGCAAGTAATATTTCAATTTGATGTGTTTGTGAAATAGACACAATTTAACACAAACGTGATGGATATTCATTCTTCACTTTGTTTACGTATGTGTATGTAGTTGGAGAAAGCAATAACACAATTTAACATATCTTCGTCATCATGAAAACAAAACACAAACATTTTTAGCACCATCAAAACAATTTGTAGTTCAATGCCCACTTTATTTGTATGCAAACACCATTTTTCGAGAACTCACTTACACGCATAAACATTTCTGTTTGTTGATAATCTGAAGCCATGCTCTCAACAATTTTTAAATATGACGTGACTAACAATTTATTTACGTTAAAAATTAAATATTTTAAACTATTAATATGCTTTACTCATTTAATTGAATATCGAATATCCACGAATTACGGATTATATACCTACAATAAGTTTTGACTATTTATAATGTGATTTCTGCTGATCCGTCCATCCGTCTGTCATTTTAAAGCTTCTGATATCGATTCTACGAATTGATTAACTTTTAGTAAAAATCGATCAACCCTCAACCCAAAACAATAGTTTCTTTTCGTCGTTTTTAATTTTCTTGCTAGTATTTCATAAGAAGAAAAATTTTCGAAACAAATATTTGAAGATTTTATCGTTTATTGTAATAAAAACCAAATATTTTTATTTAAAAAATCAGTTGATTAAAATCATGATTTAAATCAACCCTGTGGTTAGGTATATACTAGCCACAGTTGATTTTTTTAAATATTTATAGGTAATATCTAAATTAAAGTTGTTTTTATGTATTAATATTGTAACAAATAAATTTAGATAACAAAACATGATTTTTTTAGGTACTTTAGAATAAAAGTTATCGCATTGGAATCGATAACACATTTATTTATTTGTTCAGTATTTTTAAACATTTTTGGTTAATATAAACAATAAATTATCAATACTCTTTTTTTTGCTTCATGTAAATAGTTAAATTGATTCTTTATTATAAATATTGACTAGATATTTAATTAAAAAAACTAATCCAATAAATAGCAGCCTACATAAAAGTGGCAAGGAAAAAGACGTTTACTCGAACGAATAATTTAAAAGACTCTTAATTTGCAATTTAAAATCTTAAGAAAAAATAAGGTGTCAACTTTTGAAATTTTTAATTGCAGAATAATGTTAAATAAAGTAGAATGCGGTGAGTTTACAATAATTAATGTTTCCAGATATTTTAAATATTTGCTTTGGAAAATTTTGTTACCGCTTGTTAATTTTGCGGTGTTGTAAAGTGAACTCTAGAAAATTAATACCTCTACCGCGGACTGTACTCTTAGAAGCCCATATAAATTCCCTACAACTCCACGGCCGTAAGTATACGCATGGATTCTTCCGAAAAGAGGAGAATCGTACTGCGAATTCCAGTTTCTTAAGATTCTAGTCGCGTCTCTGTCTAATCCATTCTTCCGCGAAAACTGTCCTTGTCGCTCTCGTTGCAAGGCTGTGGACAGAGACAGCCTTATAAGGCCACAACTTACAAAAGCGAGAAAGGCATTATTACGAGTCCACGTTGACTTGACAAACTCACGTCAAGCCGAACCAGCCAATGGAAACACGCCACGGAGTTTCGCCCCGCCCATTTACTTAAAGGATAAAGTACGACATTCCCCATTAGAGAGAAAAGGAGAAGAATATAAAGCTATGCCAGTCTTGCTAGCAGGTGACGTATATATGTATCTCTGTCTGTTCGTGAGTAGCTACCATAATAGTCCGGCGTTTAATGTATATGTAAGCACACACACGCACACGTACAAATACATCGACTGGGGCGACCTAAACATACTAACCTTACCTTACTACTTACATAGTCTCACATATGTTCGGTACAGTGCCAACACACGTGTACTGCGCGCTTAGCTTGTACACTCCGCGCAGCAAGCTGGCTCCGCTGACTGTACCCGACCATTTGCCGATCGCGAAACGGATAAAGGTTAATTATAGTGCGGACGCTAAAAAGTCACGGATATTTTAATGACTACAGCTTTGTGGGTTGCGAATGGAATGGAAGACGAGGAATAAAATCACCGCCTGACTCAGACTGCGGTCTGTGGTGGTTTTGAGATTCGTGATTCGTCAAATTGACAAAACTTGTTTCTAGACGGCTTCGACCGCTGCGGTTGTTTACATGCACTGGAAGAAATGTTTCGTGGTTTTGCTGTTCTGCATTTTTAACCACAGCTACGCTCATTTTATTTTTGAAATATAAACAAATCATGAACAACTGCGTAAAAATAAAAGTATTGCTTACACTTGTACAAGTATTTATTCTACAAATGTCAAAAAATGTTAACATTTTTATACTAATAACAATGCATAAGAGTAGGCGATGTTTTTACATTTCTTAGGTTACCTTGGTAACATGCGCGCTGGAAAACGTTTTTTCTCGATTTTAGAAAATAGTTTTTCACAGTGATGGAAAACATGTCTTCACTCCAGTTTATATAGATAAATAAAAATATTTTAATTAATAATACAAATTAGTTGTAGAGTAGCTATTCATATAACTAAGTTGGAAAATGCTCCATTTGTGTAACAGTAGGATATTTTCGGAGCGAGCGAGGCGAGACCCCTTAAAATCATATAAATTACCTACACAAAATTGCATTTTCTAACGTTTTTCACACAATATTTTTTGTAATTTTTATAAAATTATTTTAATTTTAATTCTTTCTTCTAATTTTGGCATATAAACTGACACTTTTTAAAATTGACTGTCATTTGAAAACCTCAAACTTTTCATAATTTATTTAAAAAACAATTAACTTTTCATCACTCAGTAATGAAAAAATTTTATTTTTGAACTGGTTATAAAAAATGTGGCGTTTCGAAACGGCAAAACAATTTTGAAAAGGGACACCTTATATGACAAAATTTAAAAAAATATTGTTTTTCTAATTTCGACATTTTTATCAAAAATAAAAAAAAATCTTGAATATGAAATAGAAAATGCAACATTGCGTAACTTGTGTAACATTTTCTAACAGGTCCGTTTTAATGCACTCTCTCGGTAAATATACTTTTTATGATATTATGCTTGGCACATAAATATATATTATATGAAAACCAGGGTCTAGTTCGTGTAAGTGCTAGTATAAGTTAATTTTTAATTATTTGTGGATTCCGAACAGGACTTGAATTTAGTAAAAGTAACATTGTATTAAAAATAGAATAAATTAGGAATTTTTAATTTACAAAGTATAATGGTAAGACATTTATAAAGATAAAGAAACAAATAATTGTAAATGAAACAATGTATAAGTTTCTCATTAAAAGAAATTGTTGTAAGTTAGTTGCAGATAAATGTAATTATGTAGTAAAACAAAAAGTAATTTTATAGTTATTATATAAGTATTTACTTATTTTTTTTACTGATTATGACTTATTTAAATGTATAAATATATGATATTTTTTAATCGTTATAATTTTGAGTTGTTTATTTGTGATACTGAAGCACTATATTTTTTCCAAGTTACATTTAATGGGGGTATAATTTACGAAGTTTCTAAACAATTTAAATAGCTAGAGCGATATTTTATGATAATTACTACGTCATTTATTTATTTCCTCCTAAAGCAGACACAAAAAAGTTGGAAAGTCTTTAATAAAATAATACCCCTCCCAGTGTTATCAATCCTAATTTTTTGTGTGATTTTTTCTTGACAAAATACTCCCCGTGGTACGTGAGGGCAAACCTGGTCGGAACGGAGTCAGGAAGCGTATAAAAGAGCCGCAGATATGGTATAAAAATGGAGCACGCTAAGTGATCGATAAATCCTGACTAATTCAGAGCTTATTGGCGAGCGGCGCCCCTTGGGAAGCGCACAAATCAACTGCCCCCTTGCGCCGCCCCTGCCCCAGCCGACAGCGCCGCCGGCGACGACCAGAGCAAACACTTTATAGATATTGTAATTGTACGTTGCGTGGATCGAAGAAGGCGGCCGAAGGTTCCACACTCTTTTATTTGCTGTTTTTTGTTGCGGTACTATTAAAATATTAATTGCTATATTTAGATTAAGGAGTGCTTTTGTGAGATAACACAGGTCCTAGATCATTATCGGCCGACGGGTAATTATATATCAGCTTGATTAAAATTATTTCAACAGGTACAAATCTGAATAAAATTAATATCTATAACCAGATTGCTTCGCACCTAAGGCTCCGGATACACTTGATTCGTGTTCAGATTACAAAATGATTACAACCAATTCGCAAAACCGAACAAAATCACTACTTATTATACATGCATCAAATAATTTAGTTACATTGTATGTATAATCCAATTTATTCAGGTATATCAATAGCCCCTTTTATCTTATACGGTAGGATGAATTTATAATACTATAACGTTTATGTATATGGGTGAAGTCTAAAAAGTCACAAACATGAAAATTTACATTTAGGTAAGTTTATTAAAAAACGACAAAAATAACAAATAGTTTTATTTAACCTAAGCGATTGATAATTCACACTTACCACACTAATTATTAACTAATATTTATTTATTTTTATTTATTTCGACGCTAAATATTTTTTTACCAGATATTAATATTTATTTTCACAAAATATTTACTTCTGTTTTACATGTCGTTTCCTTGACCGACTACCTCGACTTGACTCTACTTCACTCTCCTCTACTGACTGTCTTCACTAACTCTTTGCACACACTCTAACTCAATTCTTCAACTCGCGACATTTTTATACTTGCGTGTCATTGATCTCGAAACTTCTGGAGTTTTCCGGACTCTACAAAAGATCGAACAATAGTGGCGTCGCTCTTATCTTACTTAATCTTTAGTGCTTTTGTTATATTTTCCATTAAATACAAATAGTGCTTCTGTAATTATTGTTTGGAGAAGTGGTTCTTAATATTTTTGGTGCTCGGACCTCCATTTATCTTCAACTCAGACTTAGCACCCTAAAAGTCAAGGGTGTGAGGTAACTTCCCCTTCATCACCATCTACGACGCAACATACCTATATTTAGGACGCCGAACAGGTGCACAAGGAACTCCTCCCACTAACGAGCGCTAAATTTGAATAGAAAATTGCTATTGGTAACCCATTTTCACACAACTGCATGAATACGAGTACTAAGATCGGTAATAACGGAATTGTTGTTAACCTCGTAATTACGTTTCGTTTGCTGTTTGCATTTGTATCTCTGTCAAATATTTTTGTTGTTTTCATACTATTATCATACGAGTATTTGAAATTAATATTATAAATAGTATTTATTAAAATACTTCAAGTATTAACTTCCTTTAAAATATAAACATAATTGTTTCACATTTCTTAATTTGTAACATTTAAAGCTGACTTCTGCGTACACTGTACTCCGCAATTTAGGCCCGGCCCATTAATTTAATTAGTGCATCGGTTCTGCGTCCCAAGTATAGATGGAACAATACGCATTCGAATTTATTAATGATTTTCGATTTTATTAATAATTTTTAAAATGTTGTTATCCGTTGAAATAAATGGTTGCTTTGGAAATACATAATATTAATTTTGCAGTTAGTACATACATTACAAAAATATATTTGATTTCATTGAAATTTATTTTTTTGACACTACATAGGTATCTATGTATTTGTATCTATATGTGTGTGTTGATAATATATTTCGAAGTATGTCCTGCTAAGATGCCTCTTATAAATTTCTTCGTTCTCTTTATTGCAGTACAAACAATAGGTACTATGCTTATAGTTCTATTTCGAGCGTGCTAACTAATCATAATAATCAGTCACCATCTTGAGCTGAATATATTGTAAATGCTTTTAAAGTTTTTTTATAAATACATATATGTATATTTATAAGTTATTATAACAGATAACATCTTTCAGTTGTTAACAAATAACACGTACAGTTGCTAATTAAAAGTATATCAACAGCTACAAATCTGGAACAACTTAATATATAATAAAATCGGATTTCTTTTTGTTAAAGTGGCTGCTAAACCTTATGTAAATAATCAAGAACAAATATGGGCTTGATGCCCTGAATTCATAACATGTGTTGTAGAAAGTAAAACATTTTTACATTAATTTATAACTTTGTGCCTATTAATTAAAAATAATTGCTTGCTTTGAATATTAATGTATTCTAAAATAAACCATAAAAAATTATATGTGAGAACGTAATAATAAATACAATTAAAGTCAACTTTTAAGTATTCATTTTTCTTCGATCTATAATTCAAATAAAAACTGGTTTAATTAAGAGCTGTTCAACTCAAGATCGACATTGTACTTATGCGATTTTAAATAACTTCTTGATTGTTTAACAAATTGTTTTTCTTATAACAACACTATTAAAACTGCGCGAGTGTATATATAAATCTGTTTCACATGAAACATATGTAAAATATTAAGTAGGTTTTAATAACAAACATAAATTAAACTTGATAGTTTGTTCAAAAGAAATATTTCATATTTGTTTCCATTAAAACAATTGATTTATTACTTTTTTGCGATAAGAGAAATATGTTTTCAGTAAATTGTTTTTTGTCTTTATTACCGCAGCGTAAAATTAAATTTCTTTGTGATATTATTTATTAATACAAGTGTCCATGGAAATTTTATTATTTTTTTCAAACTGCACTAAAAAATTACTTTACATAATTAATAACAATATTGTATCATATTTTAAAAATTATTTTGACATATAGTATTTCCAAATCAATTAGTATGAATTAATAGTTATTATTAATGTTTAATATTAAAGCTAATACGCTAATAGATTTAAACCACAAAATGTAATAATTTAGTCTGAGTAGACGTCTAGAGAAATGAGTTTAATTCTATGCTACCAGCATTACATAGGTCCATAACTACCTACATAAAAAAATTGATATTAAATTTACTTTTTTTATTAACAACAATATAAAACGTAATAAATAAATATTTTTTTAAATGTACGTTTTCGAAATATAAAATGCTTTATTATTAAAAAATATTTCATTTAAACTAATTACTGACCTTTCCGTTTTTTGATACATTTTCTCATATACATAGGTATATCACGCAGTGATATTTTGGTGAGGGCCCAGTGGCGTAGCTAGCATTTTTAGTTTCTTTTAAAAAAATATTTGCAGAAAAGTAAAATGTTTGTGATATTTCATTTCTTTTCATCAAATTTTCCCGCTACCTCAACTAACTAGGCCACTAGTAAGGTAAGGGCACGTTTAACTTATATTTTGTAACAACTTACCTATATACCTACCTACCTCATTTTGATACTGGCATGAGGTGATGTAAAGACACAGTATTCTTAGCTTACCCAGAATTCGAACCCAGAACCGGCGGCACATCGGTTGGTATAATAAATTTAAATAAAATATTAAATTTATTTACACTATCAAGCCTAAAATCTCTCTGTAGTTTCGTTCAATATACATACCTAATTGCTTACTCTTATAGAATTAAATGTAATATTTTTTATAGGAAAATATGTTACATATTCGAAAGGAGACATAGAGTCCTGTGACTCGACAGTCATAACTTAGGAGGTAATTTTAAATCGAAAATATTAGAGCATGTTTTGCTTACACTTATTTGTTGATTAATTGTAGCAATTGTTTTTTCTTTCAGGTTTCATATTTATGTTATATTAACAATAATTTTCTATAGCTGCATATTAAAATCAAGAATATGCCGTCATATTCACTTTATTTGAAGAGTATATTTAAATTACTTTGCCAACCGATAAATCGAAAGAGGAGGTTCAATTCTTTAGTCGCCGAGGACATCATATTTAACGCCTCTTGATTAATATCTTTCGGGACACATGAAATGAAAAATCCCAAACCAGAAACGAATTATTATTAAATTTAATATCATACACCCTTAAGATAGAGTTACCGAGCAAAGGCGCCGCCTACATGGGGGCTTCGGGGCTCAAGCCCCCACACGGAAAAATCTCAGAAGGCTCTGCCTTCACACGAAAAATTTTAATTTTCTATTTAATTTAATACCAACAAAAAATAAATAGTACACCAAGGGAGAAAAACTCCATTTTGCTCTCGCATACATCGGTTTCTTAAATGATGCAAATAAATAGACTAGTGGTTATTCCAGAAAACTTGAACTAAGTCGAAATCGTACAAAAACCTTTGGCAAATATCGTTTATAATATAATTATAATATAATGAAACATTAATAAAATAACATCATCGCATCATAATTTAATCGTTTTGGCTACATATATTTTCTATTTTTATTATAGTCACATTTGTCACTCTTTGATGAGAGATGATTTACCATTATCAATTTACTAAAAGAGCATTTTCAAGAGACTGTAGGAACTGTTAAAACTGTTGCAGATATATGTAGATAATAAATGTCAAAATTTAAGAACTAATACTAGAAATATAAAGCCTTGCAATTTCGAGGGTTTGACAGAGTTTTGGTAATGGGGGTGCTAGGGAAATTAAATTAGTTTTGTTAGCTTTGTTATTGAAAGAACAGAACTACTATATATTTTTTTCATAAATCCAATATAAATATTACGTTTAAACAATAGTTATTTGTGCTGCTAGGTAGGAAAGTAGCACATACTATTTTTTATCCTACACAACAAAACAACATAATAAAATAATATAAACATCTTATGAACATTGAAATATTTGACATTTAACTTAACCTTAATGTAATTTGTGGAATTGATTACCAACATTAGATCATTCAATTTATTTTGACATATAAACAATGTTAGCAATTTTGTCTTATTATTTACGAAATATATAATAAAAAAAAAACGTGGAATCTAAATGTAAGTATCAAAATTATCTAAATTTAAAATATTTTTAAAGAAAGTTGATATATTTTATTTTAGTAGTTATTTCTAGCGCATTAGACGCCATCTGTCCGCATACAAACTGTTTTTTGTTCCCTAGGGAATAGTAAGATTTTGTAGGTCTAGACCGGCAAATGTCTACTTTCTTACGCACGCATATGTAGGAAAATTTTATTGTAGGATTGTGTAGGATAAAAAATAATTTACTAAAAAATATTAGTTCTAATAAAAACCATTGAAGATACACCTTAAAACAACTTTTTAACAAAAAAGAATGGATTATTCAAAATAGTTTTACCACTTAAAACCACAGTTAGTTTTAATTTGGTAATGTGGATGCCTTAGCACGATCATATTAATGTTGCATTTATCATTCCAAATATATTAACCTTTGTCAGTGACTTATAAGCGACCAGAATTCATTTGCTTCAAAGTCACCCACATGACGTATCCCCATGCGGATTGCATCCCGCCGCCCGGCCGGCTCGCGTGTCAGCCTGGCTGCAGGTTCGTGACGGGCTCGCGTGAGCCGCCAGTTCCTTGTAAACGATGAGAGTGGGAATTTAACGAGCCCTCACCGCTCACCGTGAGTTACGCCAGGGGGCTGGGGCGGGTTATGAATGGTAAATGCTTTATAGCGGGGAATGTGTGACGGGTTTTATGGCATTGGGTTGTGGTTGTGGTGTATTGAAATTCAAAGTAATTGAGTGAAGAAATTAATATGTTAGGTAACAAGTTTGGTAAATGGTGTTTTTGTCACAAGAAGGTGTTTATGTCAAAAAATACTAAAGGTACCGAAACCAAATAAAGCTTATCTGACTTATGGTTTAATTGCAATTATTCTTTTGTTAACATACCTACACACAGTATACATATTAAAAAAATATGACAAAGAAGTTATTTTTTCTTCAAATAATGCCCATAAATATATACAGAATATCTAACAAGGCCCACATCCCAAATATAAAAAAAAAACATTAGAAAAAATGGTCAAATAAAATAAATTTTCACTCGCATGTACTACACAAATACCTAATCATCAGTTAGTCGTATATAATCTTCGCAGTATCAAACTAGCAAACTGAGCAATTCATACACTTTCGCTCGTTCGTATGCTAAACAATTTTCTTATTAGATTTTGAATGATTTCTTTGCATACATAAAGGATGTAACACCATCATTATTTTCTTCATTATTGTAGTTACAAAAAAATACTAGAATATATAGTTGTAGGAGATCAAAGGGGACATCTTATTAGAGAAGATTCAACACGACGTCATATTTTTTTAAAATAGGATTATACATATTTTTATACCTATTCGATAGGATATTTTTTTGAATTCAACCATATATATATTACTTTTATATCCTTATATAACAAAAATATTAAAAAAATGCGATTTAAATTTTTAAAAATTGAAAAACAAGAGTGATAAATTTAAAAATTAATAATAATTTTAAAATACAAGAATAACAATTTACAACAATTAGTATGTTAATTATTATTTGAAACCAGCTACATATTTTTCTTTTGTTATTTTTATTCACCCGTTGTCTACTACTAATAAAAATAAATATTTATTTAAATTTCAACCAACATTAAAAATGATTAAAACTAATACCGGTATCGATTTGAGAACAGTTATTCCTGTATTGGAGTGCGGAATATGAAAATAAGTACAAAAGTTCAAAGAAAATGTAATATGCCAAGTTACTCGTATGTCGCATTTACGACAACAGAAATGCTAATTAGTGTTGTCGCCAAGTTTTAAGTAATATTGTCTCCGAAGCAAATCATCTTGTCCGAAACGATGATTTGAAAATTCAATAAAACATGAAAGAAGTATATACCATACGATTTTTTTTGAGTAAAATTAAGCAAGCTGCTGAGAATTTTTTGTGCAGTAATGTAATGATAGATATGGTATCTCATTTAAAGGGACAAAGAAGGAGTCTCGTTGAAGAATGCAAATAGTGACAATACTTGTACAAACAATTGAATGACCCAATCAAACAACAAAATAACTAATGCTAAAATTTTAGACAATACTTAAAAAAAAATATTAATATTTTGAAAAAGGTAACTGTCAATTCCCAAAATTTTTTAAAAAACTCATTCGATTTTGTAAATGACATTAAAGATAAAAATATACCTTCTGAATATGTAATGTTTTCGTTAGACGTTTGTTCTCTTTTCCCTAGTATTCCACAGAATTTAGTTATTGAATGCATCCAAGATGTTTGGAACCTGATAGAACCACATACCGACTTAACCTTTGAACAATTTAAAGAAGGAATAGAACTCTGTTTTCAAGCTTCCATTTTTACTTTTCAAAATATAGCATATCAACAAATTGATGGTACACCTATGGGTTCCAGTTTAAGTAATGTTATAGCAGATTTAGTTTTACAAAAATTAGAAAACAACATAATAGATAACCCTACTTTCAAAATTTTATATTTTAAACGATACGTTGATGATTGTTTTGTTATTGCACATAAAAATGAGGTTACAAATATCTTGGAAGCATTCAATAATTACCACCCCAGACTAAATTTCACAATAGAAATGGAAATTAATAAACAAATAACTTTTCTTGATGTCACTATAATAAATGATAATAATAAATGCATTACTAATTGGTACAGGAAAAACACATACTCTGGCAGATACTTAAATTATTATTCATACACAAATAAACAGTACAAACAAAATGTCATTACTGCCTTAGTAGACCGTGCCATTCTTCTCTCACACCCTAAATTTCACAAAGAAAATTTACAATTCATAAAAAATACTTTAGAACACAATGGTTACCCTTCCAATTTAATTACAACTTCAATTAATAAACGTAAACATACATTATCAACTAATATATATAGAGACAACAATAACAATGATAACAACAATATTATATATTCAAAAGTTCCATTCCACCATAAAATTAATAACGGTCTTAATAAAATATTAAATAACAGTAACATTAAACTTGCCAATTCCTCTATTTCCAGCACACAACATCTATTCACAAAAATTAAAGATCCTGTCCCAATTTTGGAAAAAAATAATGTCATTTACCAAATCGAATGTAATGTTTGCAATAAGATTTACATAGGTGAAACTTCTCAACCCTTAAAAAAGCGTATGTACCAACATAATTACCACTGTCACTTATTAAATCCGAATCATAGTGGTCTTACTAAACATCACCAAGAAACAGGACATAAAATAAATTTTGATAGTGTTAGAATTTTACAAACAGAACAAAATAAATATAAACGCTTAACTTATGAAACATTACACATTAATTTACACAAAAACATATGTATGAACAACCATACTAATTTTGACAATATTTTAAATTACGCGGCCCCCATTATAAAGCAGTTCACAATATAATTCTTTGTTTCAAACAAAATTTCTTCAATTTTTCAGAGTTATTATGTTGGTACATCCGCCCGTTGTCACTTGTTTAACAAAATTTTAAGACGTAGTTTTATTCTGCAACCTTCCACCGTGGAAGTAACAGCATCATTATGTAGTGTTGTATTTTGTCAATAAAAGTTTTCAATTCAAATGTTTCAACTTTCTTAATTATATAACAAGAACATTACGAGGTATTTTTAAATTTCTTACATCAAAATTTTTTTGAAACTAATGTTATTCTATTTACAGAAATGTATCTCTTCAATATAATAATCAATTGTAACATTCTAAATGCCAATTACTATAACTAAGGTATTGTACTACAAAAAATTTTTTTTGTCTTATGTCGAAACTAAATATTTTATAAACAATTGTAGTTGAACTGATGATGGCCACTATCGCCGATGGCCGAAACGTTTAATAAATACATGACTCTCAAGTTAATGATCCAGATCGCCATTTTATAACCAAACCTTAAAATAAAAAAAAATTTGACAATAATAATAATTTGTAATAAATATAAATATAGATAATGAGTTTGAAGGATAGTCACTGGGTGCGTTTTTTTATTGGAAATGCAAAACTGCGTAACTTCAACCTTAAAACCTTTTCAACAGTTTTTTTTATTTTTCAAATCCGATCATTCGTTCCAGAGAAATATCGTTTAAAACAAATTTTATCACTTGTGCAAAACTGCAATCAAGTAGGCTTAAACAAATAATGTTCTCAAGAATATTAGCAATTGGTTTAGGGAAGATACACTATTGTTTCTAAAAAATTAAAATCAAATAATTAGTACTGGGTGTAATTAATAAATTAGGTATATTTAAGTATTTACTTATCAGTATTAAATTCAATTCTATGCTCTATCAATAAAAGTAACTCATATGTTGTTACTTTGGTGAGACGAAACCGTTTAAAAAATTCTTCATCGCTATATTCATTAAAGTACCTTGCCCTTTGATACATACGCCTGTTTATAATATTATCTAACTCCAAAACAAACAAAAATCTCAAAATCGTCATTTTCTTCTACAAAATTCATTTTGTGCTCTACTGAATTGTGATATGTATTGTAATAAAAACTAATTTAAGGTTAAGTCTTGTTTAAGTCTCCAAATTCGAGGAGTTAAAATTTAAGTTCGACTTTCGCTATAAGTCTAAATTTAGGACATGGTGCAACAAAATTAAGGCTCAAATTAAAACTAAGCCCAGATTACTTCAAATAAGTTCGACTTAAACTTTGGTGCAAACGGTCATAAGAGAGGTATTATTGTAATATTAGTAAGAAAGTTCCATCTGTGGCACAACATTCCAATGTGGAACCGGGCCTCAAGTACCTGAAATACTTGCATTTTAGTGATGCAGGTTGTCAGCCTACAGTCTCTGCAAGATCAGCACACACCGAGTCATTGTGCGGTAACCCATCCAATTGGACAGGGAGGGCTATGTTGCTTATCTACACGATCAGACAAGACACGCCACGACCATACAACCGTACTGACTGACTTAGTAAGAAAGTAGATACTTTATATTTTTAAAATACATACCTAATCCTAAAGCCTTTTTTCTGCTCAGTCGGATGTAAGATGTGGAGTTGGAGATAGAGTTGAGCTATTGAGTTGGTGTTCTCCTCCATTCTTCTTTCCGACCATTCCTGTCTTGTGTTTTTCGTCTTGCGTCAGACTAGTATTTCACAAGACAAGATTTCTTGTCTTATTTGTAATTTCTTGTCTTGTCTTGAAAAGCAGGACAAGAAATTTAAGTATATCTTGTCTTTCATTTCTGTTGTATAGAAACATTTGGTCAATCTATAAATTGAACCGCACGCTAGATAGGTATTCGTTTGGGGCGAAATCTTCTCAGTGTAACAGTGTAACTTCCCTCTTCACATTAATCATTACCTCTACACGGTAAAAGAAGTGGAATGAATTATAAATAGTATTGTTAGTATTAGGAAGAAAGTAGATACTTTATATTTTTTAAATAGTAAGAAATCAAATATGAAACTTTACTTACTTACTTAATCCTAAAACCTTTTCTATCCATTCGGATGTAAGGAGTTGGAGTTCGAGTTGAGCTTTTGAGTTGTGTTCTCTTCCATACTTATTTCCAACTATTTCTGTCTTGTGTTTTTCGTATTTCGTCAGACCACTTTAAACCTCGTTTCACTACACTACTTTTAACTTCTTCAATCCATGTTTTTCTTGGCCTTCCTATTTTTCTTCTTCCATTCTCGTCATGTGATCAAACCATCGCAGATGTCCTTCGACAGTTGTTGTAATTGGCGTAGTCTTATGATTTTCTGTAAACGTAATGATTTTATCCCATCCAATTTTGAATTTCCCTTTATTTTTCTAAGGAACCTCATTTCCATGTTGATTTTCACTTCTTTGGTTCTCTATAAGTTGTCCATATTTCTGAACCAAAAATTAATATTGGACTGACAACTTTTTTAAAGTTTTGACCTTTTGTTTTTGAAATCAAAATTGAAAAATTAAATGGATAAATATTTCAGAGCAACCATGTTTAAGGAGGCCCTAGGCCATGGTCTTGTGAACCTAGGAGGTGGTAATAAGGCCCTGTCCTCGTTAACGAATTGTGCAATTATCTCCATCTTCTTTCCTGTCCATTGGACACAAATATAAGGTAGTTCGCACATCGAAACAGGAACCTCATTTCCAGGCTTTGATTTTTACTTCTCTGGTTCTCTTTAGTTGTCCATATTTTTGAACCAGAAATTAATATTAGAGTGTTAAATTTTTAAAAATTTGAACTTTAGTTTTTGAAAATAAAAATTGAAAAATTAAATGGATAAATATTTCAGAGCACCCATGTATATGGTGGCCTTAGGCCATGGTCTTGTGAACCTAGACCCCAGGCGATAATAAGATCCTGCTGTCTTCGTTAACGAATTATGCAATTATCTCCATCTTCTTTCCTGTCCATTGGACATAAATATAAGGTAGTTCGCACATGGAAACAGCCCGCCCACTACACACATGTTTGCGTGGGAGGGCCGGGATGATTTACCGCCGAGGTCTCAGCGTCGCTGTTACACGCAACAGTCACGCACACGCCGCTTGGTCACGCGCTCGCTACAATCCGCCGACGAGGAGTCACGTGACTTCAGATTTGTGGTGAGCGGCTTGTGCTTGTGCGTTGTGCGGGTTGTTCGTTGTGGGTTTAACTTTAATATAACGCGTGAAATATCATACGAATAGAATAATGCTTTCAAGAAAAAATTATAATTAAAATTTAAGCGTGCAGTTTCCATTTTAAGATATATCTACATGCTACATGCTGTTACTATCTTAATCAAAATGTTTTAACAAACAGGTGACTCAAACGACAAATATTACCTTTTAATATATAGTACAGTTATTATTTATTTAAAGATGACACTTTTTCCCTCTCCTTACCTAGGTAAGGGCGGTAACATAATAAAAGCCATAAATTTATGAATAATTGTTGCGTAGTAACAGCCAAATGAGTGTCATAATAGTTATTTGTGTATCAAGAGCGTAAAGTGAATCTTTATTGCTCGTGCTCGTAAATTGAAACGCGAGCGTAGCGAGCGCTACAATCGAGCTAGAGCAATAAATATACTTTACGCTAGAGACGCACACATAATAATTATATATCCGTCACTAACTACGTACGGAAATAAGTTATGCTTACGTCAACGGTGGTGCGAAATAGTAATTTAAACACCAAGTGCGGGAACGTCAAGTTCTCGGATGAGTGCTATTTTATGTTATTGTTTCGTTCGCAGGACAGTGTTAATCGAACTTTAAAATCCAGCGATGCCAAACACCAACGATGTGAACCGGGTGGCTGTACGTAATTCGTCATTCTCGTGATTGTCGAAAACCAATGTTTGTCATTGTCATGGAATTACAGAGGATGCAAGGAAATTTGGGTATATTAGTTCTGCATAAAAACCACGTTACGCTGTAGAAGTGCGCGAGATAATCGTAAACCGACCATCGTAAAACGCTTATGAGATATTTAAAACTGATGATCAAAGGATTTTCTCGACTTTTAGATGGTAGATGTACCTATATGAGAATATTAAAGACTGAGTTTATAAAAAGACTCAGTGTGTCGCAAGAACATAAAACGCGTTAATTATTAAAATATGAGAAAATTGGCGACCACAAACCCACACAGTATCTTCGTTATCTTCACAGTTTAGAACCTGAATCCGTTTTACGAACTCTTTGGATAGGACGATTTTCTGAAAACAGGCAGGTTATTCTTGCGATGCAGAAGAACTTGGAAAGTTAGAAGTGATTATAGTACTGTTGCAGCAAATATCGACTACATTCAGGGATGAGGTAGAGGTACACTCTATTCAAAAAGATGTAAAGTATCTTCTCTCTGCAAAAAGCGAAAGATCGCATTCTCAATCGCGCTCTAGATCGCGAAGCAGCAGCAGAAATGAAGTCTGCTGGTATCATCAACGGTTTGGCGCAAACTCTAGGAAATGCTTGCATATAACAGTCGTTAAACGCGGTCCTACGACGTGCCGCCTCTTCTTCATCGACTCCACATGAAAAGAACAGTTCCTGATTGATACGGGCGCCGATCTGTGCGTGTATACTCAACGTCTGTTGCGCGGATTTCGCGAAATGTCGGTATAAAAGCTTGCTGCGGCTAACCGCATTAAATAATTATCATGTTCCTTTCAGGCGCTCTCAGATATTTTTTTTAGGAGGTGGATTTCAAAAACAGGGTTTTCATTTTAAGTAGTACACTATTGTAATTGTTATTTTCTGCGATATTCAGTGGCAGATTTACATAGGTTGCGGCCTTGGGCAACTATACATTGATGAAATATTTTTATTTAACAATAGTTCGGTCATTGTTTCTACTTCATCTTCTCGAGTATCATCATGATGAAGTTTACTTTTATTTTTACGACAATATGCAGGCCAATACTCTTTTTTAGATATACATTTGCATGCTTTTGTCGTCATAAATATCAAAATCATTTCGTATATTTCTTTGAATTGCATTTTCTTTTTATGAAAGGTATCATTTGACTCTGAAATTCTTTAGCTTTTGACATTATAAAATGCTTTGCTAATGCTATTCTCTGTACAGTTGTAGATCATGTACAGTTTTGTTCTCCAATCAATTGTTCTGTACTTAAAATTCAAAATAAAGTAAAAAAATAATTCGGAATCAGAACAAAAAGTTCCCCACTTTGTACTTCCAATAGGTAATTGTGAAGGGAGGGCAGATCGTAGAATGGTGAAGATAGTCGGAAAGGAGCAGATAGGTCGGGAAATTATGTTTATAATTACAAAAAGTAGCTCATTTTTACAGTCAAAACTTACTTTTCGAAAAACTACTAGATCGCAGCGGTGCAATGTGCATTTCAAACTCGCTACTAAATCCCGCTCGGGGTTTAGTTACCGACCGAAAATCTGTGCTGTTGTGGGTTGACACCTTCAAAGATCTTCTATGAAAAGAATTAGTCTTTACTTTTTACTAAAAACCCCCCTTGGAAGCGTCACTGGTTCCTTTCTTACTTTTACTGTTTGTATATAATTACAGTACTTTATTTGCAGTGACTTATCATATGTAAGATATAGGCTTCGAATAGTGTAGATATTTGGTGT
This sequence comes from Stenolophus ochropezus, assembly GCA_035578165.1. Taxonomy (NCBI): domain Eukaryota; kingdom Metazoa; phylum Arthropoda; class Insecta; order Coleoptera; family Carabidae; genus Stenolophus; species Stenolophus ochropezus. The sequence continues at coordinate 16,245,841 of JAQOWZ010000010.1, read as the reverse complement.
AATATAGTTGTGTTAAGCATTTCCTCATAAACAAGCATAATAATGAAGCTCGCCACTTCCTCAACTGCATAATTACCACACAAACCATTCTATTTCTCATCAGCATCCACTCGAGGCGGCGGAGAACGAGACGTGGAGTAATGACACTCCAGCTGCCGTGTCTCACCCGGCCGCTCTCCGTATAATAGCGGGAATTTATGAGCGAAGACGCTGCCAAGCCGAGTGTCGGAGTGCTGAGCTCACGCCATTGTACACGCGACAATCAAATTAGTCTGCTGCTGATAGCGACTTCAAATTAGATGTGGAGAGGCAAGGGTGAACACGAGACTAATGTGGGTTATGCTACACTAAAAATTGCCAGGGGTAATCAACACACCACTGCTTCTCAACTCATAGGCGTACTTAGGGGGGTACGAAGGGGTGCTAAGCACTTATATTTTAATAAAAATTATTTTCTTCTTATTAGGAAGCATCAATATAGAACGATAAAATGCCTCCATACTACCTATAGAATGACAATTTTTTTATTTTTTCGAAAACTATCTTGAGAAGTTAATATTTACATGACAACAATGAGCACAGGAAATGATTGTTTTGTCTACAGGATCCACTTGCATTGTGGAAGTAATAGTATATTTACAATCAAGGTTGAGAAGATTATCATTATAGACCTACAGCCAAGCTATGTCCCGAGGTGCAAAGCAATCGAGGATTAAAAGGCGCTGGTCAATAATGGTCTTCTCAACCGTGGTATATATTATTATTTCACTACTAACATTTAAATCCCAATATTATTTTAAAAAATTATATTGATTATCAGGGCATGTAATTAGTTAAAAAAACCGGTTAATAAAAACCGGTAACCGATATTTTCAACGAAAATTGCGAACTTTAACCGTAATTTTAACCGATATTTTTCAGGCCGAAAATACAGGTAACCGTTAACCAAAAAAAAAAATAAATAAACCCGTTTTAGCGAACATTAACCTTTATTTTAATATCATTTAGCGAGAAAAAAATTTAATATTTTTTTTATATCTGTGTTTTCTATTTGTATTTGAAGATGAGTCATGATAGTTTTTACAATTAACATTTTATTGGAGAGTCATAAATGTAGGTAGTCTCTTTGGCCGTTATGGTTACTTAAAAAGTCTCAAATGAATACGGCCTTTGGCAACACAGGAAAGTTTAAAATTGAAAAGTGACCTGCGTTTTTCTGAAGATATTACGGGAATTTTTGTGAATGTTCATTAATTAAATTGCTTTTTTTTAATTGTTATATTTTTCTCAGATGGTAATATTTCATAATTTTTTTAAATTAATTATTCTGTAATTTTTTTTAATCAAATTTTTATAATTACTTTTTTTTATTAATTTTAATTATTTTTTTAACTTATATATTAACCGGTTTAAACCGGTTTCCAATTTTTAAAAACCGGTTTTCGAACTAAAACCTTTATTATTGTAACGTTCTCTATAAGGGTTAACCGTTAACCAGTATTTTTTTCGGTTACATGCCCTGTTGATAATAATAAAGATTTTGACATGAATAAATTTACTTGTTTCTTAATATTAACAAGAATGTTTTTATAATTGACGTTTCAGTTAGTAAATCTCATTTACTTAGTTACATTACATTGCAAATTTAAACTGTAAGTCCGTACTTTACACTTTTCTTGAGTTTTAAATAAAGTTAAATAAATCATAGCATAGTACAGCATAGCTCGAGTGCTTTTAACAAGACAAATCTTAGATATAAATTGCCAAGCAACCATGTGTTCATATAAATAAAAAAATATCCGGTCAAATCATACCTCTAGTGGTATTAATTTCCTTGGCTGCAAAATTTCTTATAAAGACTAAAATCAAAATATAAAATTGCAAGAAAAAAATACTAGAAATGAATGAAGGAAAACTAAAAATTAATTTTATTTTCTTTATTTTTATACATAAGTACTTACTACCATCCAATCTATGTTAAGAAGTTATAATGCATTCAGCTTAAGTCACATAACTCAGTAAATGATATGTAATATTTAAAATAATAACAATCCAGGAGTTTATTACTGTAATTCTATCTGTAATTGTGTGTATGCATAGGTAATTTGATGAGAAAAATTCACTGGTAATATTTTAAGGGTGTAATTCATACCAAGATAGTAGTCAGTTACTAAAAATGGTACAATAATTCTTTAAAATAATAACAATTTACATCAAAGAAGAAAGCCCAAACAGCTTCCATTAATTAACAATCGAATGATTATCTTTTTAAGCATTAATTATTTATTTTAAGTCAGAACTTATTATTATAAAATCACTTTAAATTTCTACAATTATCATATATTTTCTATTATAAAAAATATATACCTACTACGTTACTTCTAAATGTTATTTCATTATAATGAAATTATATACGTATAAAGAAATATACATAATAATTATATTAATATATAAGTATACACATAAATGATTTATTGATGGCGTTTTTTTAGTTATTTTATTCCCAATATTTATTTCTGAGTTTTGTTAAACATATGAATTACTAAACTGTTTTGTTGTAGTACGTACAAAAATATTTAATTGAGATATTAGTAGTTTGGTATCAATCAAATAAATCAGTAACCAAATAAATAACACGCTTTTATTCCACTATTTATTGTTTAACATTAAAATTCGTTTCGTTCTTTCGTACATTATCAGATAGTCTTATGATGTTGGAAAATACATAACAATTATAACAATAATCAATAAATAGTGGAATAATCAAAAGTTTTGTTTTATTTGTATAGTAATAAATTTTTAATAATCATTTTGATTATTTCTAATTAAATTTTTATTTCAATTTAAAAATTAATTTGTAATTAATTAAAAAACCGGTAAAATTGATTAAAAATTTGCAATACGAACTACAAAACAAATATAAAATTCCAACTACACGAGTATTATATTTACACATTATTTATAATAGAAAAGTGACCTTTTAACTGAAAATCAATAAATAGTTCGTAATTTATTTCCTATGTTATACAGACCTACAAACTAAACACAAATGGAAGTTACAAAATGATTGTGGATTATTTCGATATTTTTCCTCTCCGTAAATCATTTTCGTTTAGTGGGTTATTAATTTCATTTGATATGATATTAGCCTGTTCAGTGTTCATTATAACTGAACTAATTTATTTGCTTGTAGTTATACGTTATTTTTATGTTAAGTTAACGTGATAACTGTTTATGGAATTATGAGAACCATAATTAATTTGTAGTCTGTATAAACATACAATAATTGCTTTGTTTGTAATAATTATTGTTCATTGTTCCAAATCCAAATAGTTGCTTTTACATAGTTAATGTTTTCCCAAATAATATTTTATTATTAGTAAAAATAATACTTTATAACATAAAGCTCCAAACATTCAAATTCAATTTATAATTTATAATAGACCAATTTTGGCTATACATAACTTTTGATTTCATTTATTATTATCCTAGAGGTACCATGATGCAGATATATTTTGTAATTGTTGAATGTCAAACTGTAAAAAATAATAAAACAGTAATATTTTTTTAAATTTATGACAATACGTTCTCCTCAAGTACGTATTTGTAATTCAAATTGCATTTTACTTTTTTGTTGTTAATCTCCACGTAAAATAAAGAAGGTTTTTTAATAATACCGATTTTGTTGTTTCAAGATCTTGTGTTTTGTGTATGTTTAGATTACTTTTAGCGTGATGTCTGTTGGTCCATTCTTCCGTAACAAACTTTGAAGTGAAAGTATAAACTGAGAAGTTAAAATATTGTAACTCTTCTATTGTACTGACTCATCGAAGCTGCCAGAATATTCGAGAGTTTAATTGCTCGTATGTATATAATCCCAAGCAGAAAAAACATTGAGGACAATCTGAATTAAATTGCAAAATAGAAATTGAAAAATGGAATTATGTGGTAACGAATGGTTTGTTACTGTGTATTTTCAATTGTCAGTGGCTTTAAAATACTATTTGCTTTTTTACATAGGTATAAAAAATATTACTCTTGCAATATTAAATAAGAACTTACCAATACTAGACTTACCTTTTTCGTTAAATTACTTCAATTTTCACTACCTTCCATGCATGATAATAATACAAACCTATTGCATGAACTAGTAAAGCCACTGAAAAAAAATAATGGTGACGATGGTTATGGATAAAGTAGGAATTGTAATCTGGGTTAAAAAATAAAGTAATCTTATTAAATGTATATGTATTTACATAAATATATGACATGATATCGATACAAGAATATAAAACATTGTCTATATACTATATCAAATAAATATTAAAAGAAAAATTAACAGTGTTATGCAGATCTTAAGTAGATAACTGAATTCTCTTTCTATATTCTTTAAAATTTTAAAGAACAACTAAACAAATATATTTAATGAGATCAGTCCAAATGATAACAAATTCTATACATAAAATTATCAATTGAAAATGTCAATCTCATGTATAGAAATATGCTCTACCTACTTCTTCGTTCTGTGATGTTTGTTATTAACATTTCGCGAGAGCAAGTAAAAAATAAACAGGTGATTCTATTTACATAAAAGTAATACTTACAGGAGTATTTTACATAAAATTACACGAATTACGTCAGATCCTGCCTTGGTCCTTTACACAACCTATGTTTATCCTGGAGTCCACACTGAAGAAACACTCACATGGTATTAACAACGGTTGAATATGCAAAACAGTTCCACAAGATTCCCTTGCAACTGAATGTAAAAAGATTGCACACTGCTTCTTGTTATTAAAACAAAAGTTAAAACATATTAACGTCTAACACGTAACTACATAAGGTCCTAAAGTGGAAATGTGTGGGTAGCGATTAGTAGATGACTTCGTAAACAGTGGCCTTCTTGTCGCCCGAGCCCGTGACGATGTACTTGTCGTCGGCGGAGATATCACAACTGAGCACGGAGGAGGATTCCTTGGACTGTGGAAAGAGAGAGACAGAGTTAGTGATGTACAGAAGTGTATAGAGTGAACACATGTAATACCTGGAATATACTAGCACCATACGGGGTCCGCCAAGCGTTGAGCAGGTTGTCCTTGCCAGTAGAAACGAACCACTTGCCACAAGCAGCGAAGCGCAAGCTGAGCACACAAGACTCGTGCAAGTGCAACTGGTACTTGTCGGGCTTGGCGGCATGCAGCACCTCCACGTTGGAGTTCTCCATGCCCACGGCCAACCACTCGCCCGTAGGACAGTAGCCGAGCGAGAAGATCTGCGAGCTGAAGTCGTGCTGCTGCAGCTGCCGCCCCTCGCGCAGGTCCCAGCTGCGCACCGTGTTGTCCAGCCCGCCCGTCCACAGCTTCGTGCCGTCGGCGGAGATGTCGATGCACGACGCGCCGTCCGTGTGGCCCTGGAACTGGCGCACCAGCGTCTGGTTGTGCAGGTCCCACACGGCGATGTTGCCGTCCGAGCAGCAGCTGAAGCACACCTTGCTGTCGGGCGAGATGGCCAGCGCGTAGCACGCCGGCGCACTGGACGTCAGCTCGGCCTTGATGCGCGGCGTGGGGCTGGCCAGGTCCCAGATGGACAGGTTGGACGCCTCGCCGCCCACGATGAGCGTGCGCCCGTCGGGCAGCAGCTTCACGGAGCGGATGTAGTTGTCCCGCTGCAGGCAGTCCAGCTGCGAGACCGCGGCCTTGGCGCCCGGCTGGCTGATGTCCCACACCTTCACGCAGCCCTTGCCGCCCGTGTACACGTACTTGGTGGGGTTGGAGATGGTCACGGCGCACACCACCTCGCCGTGCGTCAGCGTGTTGATCTGGCGCGCGTGCCGCGGGATGCCCGGCCCGATGAGCGCGTCCGGCGGGAAGGGCACGGGCTGCATCTGGCCCTCGGCGGACACGTGGAACGAGTAGGCCGGCTTGCCGCCCGGGACGAGGCCTGGGAGCGGCGCTCGCATGCCGGCGTGGTGTGTGTGCGGCTCGGGGTAGGCTACCTGCACTGGGCGCGGGTACGCGTTGTTGTGCAGCGGCGGCAGGTTGTTGTGCATGTAGCCCGCGCCCGCCAGCTCGCCGCCCAGGTAGCCGCCGTACGCCGCGCCCGGGCCCACCACTGCGGGCGGCTTGGCTAGCGGCTTCAGCCCGCTCGCCCCCGCCCCCGAGCCCCCCGACCCGCCCGACGTGGGCGTCACCGACTTGCTGATCGGCGTGCTCGGCTTCTGCTCCAGCAGCGAGTTGCCCGGCACGTCCATCTTCTTGGCGCTCGGCGTGGACGCGTTGCTCGACGTGCCGGACCGGGGGCTGTGCGGACCTGGGTGCTCTTTCTTGACGGCGTTGCGCTCGATGCCGTTTTCCCGGGGGGACGCAGTGCCGTTGGGCGGGGAGATCGGATCTTCGCTCGCGTCGTCCACCACCAGGTCCTGGTCGCTCTTCTCGCCGTCACTCTGCTGCAAGCAAACGGCATGGTGAGATAGGATCTACATGCGAGCGGTAATCGCGCGGAGCGTAGCTGTAGCCAATCGCACCGACCCGAGTGGAAATCTTCGCACCGCGCGCGTTGCGGTGAATTTTAATTACATGCATCAATCATTCCCCGTCGCACCGGATTAACATGTGCGGATATTTCAAGTTAAAGTTAATCTCGATAAACGATCTACGAACGATACAAGATTTACAATGGATTTCGCGCTGTTGTTTATCTAGTCACGCAGTTACGACCAGGGCCGGATTAGCAAGAACTTGGCTAGAGATAATCAACCACGTAATTGAGCAGAACAGTAGATAAAAATACAAGATAAATGATTGCTATCTTCCAGGAATATTTCACAGAGTGAAACATTCACTGATGTTTTTGTTTCCATTGAAGTCTGTGAATTTTATGGTTACGATACTGTACTTTACTGTAACTAATTTATGTTCAACGTGTTTGAAAGAATTATGGCTAGGTTTGTTGACATTTTATTTGTCATCAAAGCAACACTTTTATTGCGTTCAAGTTCAAAGAGCAATCGTTTAAAATCGTGTTTCCTCGTACAAGGAAATGTTTTTTCTAATTTTATTAATGTCGTTTCCGAAAAAAAAATCCGCAGACTTGTGTGGCCATTGGGGGAAATAAAACAAGACACGAGGCAACAAATAAAGGCTGAGTAGACAAAGGAATCTTCGTTTCCTGAACATCCGTATCAGCTTGGATAATTAATCAATTTTATCCGGCGTTCGTTAAGTGAACCGCCTTCGCCTTCTGCTAATGACAAATCTGATTACTCGCCTCCCAGATACAACGCTTGCTCGCTCTCTGTTGCTTTACATGCGCTTCCCAACACGCTTTCCCATTACATTTATAGGCCCCAAAAGAAATATTAGTATCACCTCAAGCCATTACCATTTCTATTTTTAAATATCTCTTTACAAAGGCGTACAGTTACAAACTTCCAGTAGATTACAAGAGCATTTCTCTACCAATTCGAATATCCCTTATCGCTTATTTAAAGTATTCATAATTATTGAAAAAAATATGCGAAATGATATTACAAGACCTTACTTTTACAAACATCAAAACAAAAAATCTCTTAGAAAATATAGCAGGTTTCGAAAAAAAAATTGACATTGATATATCTAAAATAGCGAATATGGAAGGTATTCAGTGGCGGCCTGATAGTTATTTGGTTGATCCCGAGTGCAAATGCGAAGGCCCAGTTTTTTTAAAGAAAAGAATAATCATTTACCCTTCACCTTTGAACTTTCCCGTATAATACCACTAGGGACTAGAATTTTACCAGCAATTTTTGCCGTCATAATCACGACTTCTTGTTTTGACAATAACGGAAACGAATGAGATAGTACACCTTTGACGACTTTCTAAAGTAACAAACAAAAATGAGTCTAAACAAATTCTTCTACTGATAGTTAACGTGGTATTTTTATTTTTATAATGTTTAACGATCGCTCAGCTACTAAGGTCATATGCAAACAAATGAGTACCTAGATATGCCATATGACATACGATTTTTGTCGCTGTATTATATTTAAGTTTGATTTTTTTTAAATTTTGTTCTTAAGTCGTCAATTCAATGATCAGACAGTCTAATAAAATTAATTTGAAAAATTGAAATAAAGTTTTTATTGGTTGTATGTAGGTTAGGTAATGTTGATTGTTGACCACAAATGTGATTTCTATTTCTTAGGAAGCAAAGCTGGCGTACAACGTGAAACAATCCAATCCCACAGTAGATTAAATAATTCAATAACATCTCACGTTCACATTCACATAACAATAATTGTAGGTTGGCGGCGTAGTTAGGAATTAATCGCGTTACATTTACGAGTCGATAGTTTTACGGCGGTACATTTTCTTTCGCATTAAAGTAAAACATTTTCCATTTACAGGCTTCCGTGTTTATAGGTCGTTTTCTTTTATAGATAAAGCTGTGAAGCACTCCCCGCCCGCTCGGCGTTATATTGTTTCGTTCTCTCGCTGTTGCTCCGCTGTCGTTTAAAATTGCACGAAATTGCGACGTCGTTTACATCGCGAGCGCGTGAGATTTATTGTCGACGAGGACGGAAACTGCGACTTGCAGTTATATTTCTATTTGTGTTCTTGTTCGCAGTTCTTTACCAATCGCCATTGATTATACCTACTAACTTCACAACATATTGCGTGATTTTCAAACTTCCACCAATGCACTAAATTTCAGACAACTTTTAATATATTTTATTTCCCTCTGAATTTTAATTTAGTGTAATTCACGTATATAAAACCGAAGTGAAATTAAAAACTATTTTGATTGAATTGAATTAACTAGACATGAGGTGTAAATGAAGTAATAAGACTGGCAACGTAGCGTTCGATCTGGACTTTTGGAGATGAGATAGGTGAACATGTTATATGCTTTCAGTACAAATTTAAACTTTGGTTGTCCGTAGCGATTTTTTTCGTTTTTTCTTATGCGTTCTAAAAATGAATAACGTCAATTTCAAACAACAGTGTGCTGTCAGATTTTGCTTCAGACTTGGACACAGTGCAATGGAAACTTTTACAAAACATAAACAGACCTACGGGTTTACGGAGACAGTTTTATTTCAAGGGACCAGGATTTTCGGTGGTTTTAGGCATTTTTGAAAGGAAAAGAGTCGATTGAAGATAAATTACGCAGCGAAAGGCCTTCATCTTCAAGAACTGATGAAAATGTCGATAGAATCTGGCATCTTGTACATTCAGATCGTCTTTTGATAGTACTGTATGTTTATAATTGGGGAAGAGTTAAATTTTATTCACACCACCGTTTATCAGATTTTGACTAATTCATTGGGATAAGAAAAATCTGTGCTAAAATTTAAGAGATTTTGGCCAGTTCAAACATTCCTGTGGCCTGTCAGCCTCCATATTCGCCTGAATTGAGTTCTTGTGACTTTGTCCTCTTCCCGACATTAAAAATCACCTCAAGGTAATTCATTTTGATTCCATCTGAGTTCGAGCATTGTCATTAGGATACGAAGAGCCGTCTCCACCACTATGTGGCTTCCCAAGAAAGTTATTTTGAGGGATACAATATAAATCAATCTTATTACTTAATTTACACACCTCGTACACAATTTAGTGGTATAGCTTAAGAGCCTGCAGCCTTTATACTGAATCTACAGCTTATAGTAGATATCGAATTACTCAGACATAACGGTATTTTTATTTCAGTTACCTCTTTCGAAACTAGTTTATTTATATTATTAAAAATGTTGCTGTTTGAAATAAGGAAGTTGTATTATTTTAAGAAATCACGATTTTATTGTTTACTTTTATGATTTTTCGCAAAATATTTTTATCAACTGTTCTGCGTGTAGGTGTCCACAAATTGAATTGTTTATAATCTGTTTTGACCATTTTGTTGCCTATCGGTTTGTCCGTTAGTTAATGTAACAAAAAGGGGACGACTTCATCAATTTTTCAACAACCAAATAAAATTTTCAACAACTAAAAGATGAAGAGAAGTTACGTGTTTTGTTTCTTTTTGCCAATAATTCGTTACAGAATTTTTTAAAAAAATTTGAAAAAGGTTTAACAATTTTTTACTGTAGATGAAATGTTATTTTTTCAATAATTTCAAAATAATTACATATTTTTTATTTATATAGTAGTATTATGTAAATAAAATACATGAGTTAAATAAAACAAACGTAAAATATCATTGATAAAATTTAATAAACAAAGTCATTTACAAACTTACTTATTTTCTATAATTGTTAACAATATTATTTATTTTTTACAATTATTTTTATAAATATAAGTTAATTTCCAGTTTTCTTAAATATGGATATTTAAATTTTGCAATAATATTCTTTCTGCAGTATATTAAATTTAAAGTGGAAAAAAATTCAAAAAGCTTATATAATAAGAAAAAAGTTTGTTGAAAGATATTACAGAAAAATTTATAACACTCATATCGGCACATTAATAATTTGAAACAATGTTTACAAATATTTAGCATAATACACGAGTATTCGAGGTTAACATTTAAGTCGTTAATTATTATTTCATTTGTTTGCGACATCTTAGTTTGAAGTAATACATACAATTTATTTCTATTGATGATCCAAAATAATTGTCCTTCACAAATTAAATACTAATGTATCAAACTTTATTAAATACTTGTTGCTAAAAAATAGCAGAATATTAGAATGGGGTATGTGACTATAATCAAATTTTAGTATATAAGTAATAAAATATACAAACGAACCAATATAGCTGATAATAATAAAAATCAAACTTTAATTTGCAATAACACAGTTATTAGCAATTTAATATTCTGGAGAAGGAATATGTGACATTAGGTCTGTCTATCTCTCTTCTTTCACGATCCTTTTATGTTGACGTTACTATATCTCTTCCCTAAATTTATAATATTTATTTTCTTCTAAACTATGAATAATGAATCAATTAAAAAAATGGGTATTTTATTATATCTAGTATCATATATGTAAAAATCAAAATTTGGTCACATACTCCATTGTTTTTATTGTTAAAGTTTAAAGTTCGTTGTATGATCCGTAACTTTGTTGTGACTGTCAATTATTTATGATCAATTAGAAATAGGAACTTGAGTGAACATGGTACGACGAGACTAGTAGGTGTAGTGTAAATTGGGATAATAACTTACATGTCCGCTGATATCCTTCTCCTCCTTTTTGACTTTCTTGTGCTCGGGTTCCTGAGGGGTGCGGGGGCGGTACTTCTCGCGCTCGGCGGGCGAGATGGAGTTCCTCTGCAACAGAACAAAACAAAACACTCATTAAGCAACGCTCTGCCACACCGACGTCTTCTGCGCCAACCCTACGGCGCCGTAATGGAGAGATTTGTGAATTTAATTGGTCACGGGTGTCGCTAAAACGCCAGCCGTCGCTGTGTTAATTCACTAAGTAATGTGGCCGCCGCCGTCGCCGCCACCAACACCGAGAGGAGACGCCAAACAGTGGCTACCAAACTCGAGCAACTGGGATTCCTATTCACGCATCAAAATGATTTTACTCTTTCATTACACAATATCCTAAAAGATTTTAATATGTAAATACCACAGGTACTTAGTTTGTGAAATTAATTTGCATTTTAGTGGTACATCACGACTACCAACATAAAATTTATAAATAATAATTACACAAATTAATTAAATAAAGTAGCAAGATTCTTTGAATTTAATGAACTGCAGGTAAAAAAATAAATTTGTTGTTTCCTATTTTTCTTTTAAGTAATTCTGATTAATAATCATAAACAAATTTACAAAGAATTGCGTAGTAAGAAACAAACGAGTATCTTAATTTAAGAATCAATTTTGACCCCAGTTGTCATTATTTGAAGGAATTATGAGTAAATTTCATCATGATGCGACCCGAGATTATGACTACGTTTACACCGTACGTACTATACTGGTACGCGTACCAAATACGTACTAAAGTTTATTTTAGTACGGTATGTTTACACCGGTGTATAAAAAATAAGACCAAATATTTCTGGTACACTGTTTGGTCTCTTTTGCATCCTAACTTAAAATTATTTAATTATAAAGTTTATTGAACTTGATTGATATAACCTAAGTAATGTTATAAATATTACTAAAAATAACTCCCAGTAGCCTGACACCGTCAAATGAAGTTTTATAATAAATGTCTCTAAAATTAACCTAAATATTACTATATAATTTTACTTCCATTGCCTATCACAGATGGCAGCATAATCGGTTTTGCTGTTTACACCGTGTGTAAGAAGGGTCTGGTACATCCCCCTTGGAACGTACTAAAGTTGTATACCAATTGCGTACCAAAGGTTTGGTACGGAGTGTTTATACCGTCCGTCGTCATCTTGTGACGTCATTTTGTATTAGGACCAAACGCTTGGTACGCACGGTGTAAACGTACTGTATGAGGTACAATTCATCAGTGGCCGTTCGACCGGCGATTCAGTATTTCTTCTATATATTATTTTGTAATAAAAAACTCTAGCTTAATAACAATATTCCATCAATATAAAATAAATTTACTTTCAGTTTGATTTAAACAATAAAATTTCAGGGTTCTAGGAAGAAATGACGGAAGTTAGTAAATCTTACGTAAATCCACAACTAAGTAGCACTTGCCCATCGCAGAAAATAAATTAAAATAATCTCTTGAAATAGAAATTGATTCCTAATTTAACTGTGTATATATAAAATATGTAAATACCACAAGTACTTGACTTAGGAAATTTATTTGCATTTCACAACTACCAACATAATATTTATAAATAATAATTAAGTAAAATAACAAAACTTTCAATTTAATGGAGTGCATTATAATGAGATCCATGAATTTATCAGAAAAATATGAATAGTTGTGTAAAGAGACAAAACGATGTGTTACCTTTACCTATTAAATTCATAGCTAGAATTATATTTGCTTGATTATTTTACGAATAACAACAGATCGTATATACATTTTTTTATATAAATAAAATGTACTATGACGATCCTACCGTGATTTTATCAAAAATTATCAACTGTAATTAAACAAAAGTTTCTTATTTTGGCGGATAAATTTCTATTGATCATGATTTCTTGTTATCTAGCAATTTAACAAGAAAGCTATTTTAACAAAATCATGACAATGCTTGAAACAGTTTTAGTTGTCTATTTGTCTCATATGTATAACACAGAAGTCACGAAAAAAAACACTATATACTTCAACCTTTAAGCGATATATTTTCTATTTTAACAACAAATAATTAAACAATATTAGTATAATTTTATAATTCTCTTTGTTGTTATTGTAAATAAAAAGCGTCATGTTTAATATTTCAACATATTCTGACATTTTTCAGAACATTTGATATTTTAATATCTTATTTACTTTGATAATATCTCACCTTGGTTTTTACATTATTTATCACTGAAGTATTGCACTGATTGTATGCGTAGCTAAATAATTTAGAAATCTCAATTCATTGATTCTTTATCACTTGTTTATCTACGACGGTTTGAAATGTGTTTGATACAATACAGAGATTAGACTTCAATTACTCATAGTTCAAATTGAGAAATATGATTTACTTAAGCGATAACATTTCAGCACTTTAAAAATAGGAAAGTTTCATGTTGTAGGTGTGCTGATTAAAAATATGTAAGCATTTTACGATAGATGTATTGATTGTTTCCATGGTATCATTGTTTTCATCTACTTGCAATAGCAAGGAAAAAACAGTTGACGTGTTGAAAATAAACGTTGCAATAATAAAGGCGTTTAAAGCGTACTGAAGGAACTAGAAACGTAAACTAGAAATATTCAAAATATGAAATACGAAACAGGAAACTCTTTCACATACATCGAAGAAATATACAACTGTAACGACGCAGTTATTATTTTACTACAGGATGTTCATTTTAAGTGGTACAGTAGGTACTGCTATCTCGAGAACTATAAGAGCTACGAAGTCGGTTAAATTAGCAAACAATTTCTATTTTACAAAACTATTTCAATGAACATTAAATGCGGTATTATTTTAATCAATGATTCTCAAACTGTGGGGACTTACTTTTTAATTTTAAATGAGACCATATATTTTTTATTTGCTTAAGCGATAGAGAATTTTATTCTGAATTCAGTGATATATTATATGCTTAATCTAAGACAACATTTTTTAAGAAAAGTGCGTAAAATCAATTATACATATTCATCTAATGCCTATAGTTGTACCAATAAAGTTTAAATTTTAAGCAACATTTAAATAAAAAAATGCCAATAAAAAATTTGACAGCAATGTTAACATTTTATTTCGATATTATATATTTAAGTGAAATTTAAATTTAAGTAATAGCTTGAAAATTAAGACTATATACGTAAACCAAGATTGCCAAAAAAATTTTGTAACTTGTATACCTCACATATTCGTTAATTACAACTTTGGTAGGTTTAAACTAAATATTTATGTACAAACTATGTAAACATTTACATAAGACTTATCGTAACCTAAAAAGGTGGTTTTGTAGGTACACAATAAATAATATTTTAAAATTAAAAAAATATTTTTGACATTTTTTAATTTTCTCCAATTTTTTCGTATTCATGTATCACAACCAATACAAGACAAAAAATGGCGGTTTTAATTTTACTAAAATAATTCTAGGTTGAAAAGTTGATAGTTGTTGCGTGTAATCCAGGCTTTCAAATTTTTTTCTATGTATTTGAACAAGTAGTGAACCCGAATAAAATATTTTTTCCTTATTTTTATAACCTAGATTATATATTGTTATAAATATATTTTTTTTTAATATTATTTATTATTATAAAGCAATAATTATTTTTATTATTTTCCTACCAAATAATGTTTTGAGTTTTGATGGATACATGCAGGGAGCATACATGTGTGTGCAACAAATTTTTACTTGTTATTTATATAGAACACATTGAGAATTCAAAGGGATGAAACCTAACTCGCTGAATGATACATAGGCGGGTATGCAGTTCACCAGTGAATAAGGAAGTGAGCATATTTTGTGTTTGAGTCTATAAATTATTTGCGGGCGTCGGTGTGAAAAGAGAAAAAGTTTGAGATGCGGCGAGTCGAGTTAGGAAAGAGCGCAAGGGGTAAGCAAGAGAAAGAAGCATTGGAAGAAAGAGAGAAGACGTCGGCGGTTGTGGGGTGAGATCAAGTAGGTCATGGAAACGTTCCGGAGTTTTACGAGCGCACTCCGTGTGTTCCGGGCAATTTCTCGTGCGCCGTTGGCGTCGACTCCGCGACTCGATGAAGCTTTTATTTCCTCGGGAGAATTTGTCCGCGCGCGAAAAAGAACGATAAGAAATCCCGGAGGAAACCCCTCCCCCGCAGCGGAAGAAACCGAATTATGGGCTAGCTCGCGTGCGCCAATATATAAAGTGCGGTCCCAGCTGACATCTGAACACTCCCGACCCAAACACGTCCCAAACATGAAATTTTATATCGATGACGCGGCAAATTTCCACCAGGAAACATGAAATTTTTATCTCGGACGTGCATCGGCGATTTGTCTTGCACTGGCGAAAACGTTCCACTCGCCATATGCTGCAAGGAACCCAAATAAATTCATTCCCCAAATGTCGATGCCGCCGGATTCATTGCTTATTACATATTAATTAGACTGTCATAAAAACGTGAATTACGTACCAATTGCCCAGTCCGGAAGATTCACTGATTGCTTATTGCATATTAATTGCAGTCATTTGTCAAGGCAATACGGTCAAATAAGACATCAATTCGAATAGTTAGCGCTTCCAATAAAAAATCATTACTCATGAGACATTTATAGATTGTATTTATTAGTATGTCGAAAAATTTCAATGTTCTCTATTTTTCAAGAGTTTGTGTTTAAGTATAGAAAATTATGTCACGCTCTATAACTACAACTATAATTCCTTGTGTCATTTGTGATGAATGGTTCAAAATGTTGTTATTAATTAGGTTGAAAATTCAAGTTTGACTCTTGCCAAAATTATTTTCCATTTATCATGCGAAAATATTTTTGAGGTACTTTTTATGAGCTGTTAATAATAGCAGCTAAAATGTTTCTTACATACTCTTACAGCAATCTACAGCCCAAATGGATTGCCTTTGCGGTATTTCACAGAAGCATGCATGTACAAAATGTTCCGCATTTATTTTCGGTTTCTTATTCGTCATTTTTAATCCTCAATAACGATTAATACATTTTTGCTTTTTAGTTAGAATTAGGAGAAATAAAAACATAATTCGGAATCAGGAGAACAAAAAAATGAGTTCATTTCTTCAATAAAGTATCTAATTAATTTCGGGGGATCTTTGAACCCCCAAAACCCCATTCTTGGGTGCGCCGCTGACTAATCTAAACTATCAATATTATTTACAGTCTGGTGCGTTAGTTTCTTACAAATATGTCATTTTTAAGATTGACTATTAGAGAACTGATCTGGAATTGGTCAGAAATTTGTAGGAACAGCCGACTAACGGACAGACTGCGTTTGATTAATTGGAACTCTATTTTCATTCTGCGCCTGCGTCTTACTGTTCCAAACTGATTCTGAGGTTAATTGGAACTTGGAACATATTTTCTATTTTTACCTGCTTATATAAAAATATTTATGTCATAAAGTATTTGGACTAGTATGTCAAAATAAATAAAGATAAAATATGCACATTTGGTTGCAAGGCGAAGCAGATGATTTGCAATATCTCCGTTGAGTATTGGCGCTGGTGGCGTTCCTCGCAATCCACTAAGTGGTGGAGAGAGCGCGCATTAGGTGCGGCGTGTGGTCAGCGGGGCGGGTGGGTGTCAAAGGCTCTCGCGGCGGCGGCGGCGGTAAACAAGGGATCCGCTGTTCCCGCAAGGCCGGCCGGAGCGGAAACTTTCCCTGCGGTCCGCCCCCGCACTCCGCCGTAATAGAGCCACTGCGCCCGGACCAGCATTTCCAATACCTGTCTGCGTGCCACAACGCGCTTAAGATGTTAGGTGTGCGCTTTATAAACTTGTGTAGGTCTTCTTAAAAGGTGCGTTCCGAAGCAATATACACATGGAGCACAGAATAGGTTTATACAGAAGCGACAGTAAGACAGAGAGAGGAAAATTAGAGACAGATGGGGAAAGGCAACAAATTTAAAGGGCTCATTGTTAAAGATCGGAAAGTTTCCTCACATCTTAGAGAGAGATAGGGGATCTTCACAATGCTCCAAGGTCATGGAATTGAATAGGGTAACATGAAAGGTACCGACACGGAGTGTCGCTTCTGTATGTAACTATTCTGTGCCTGGAGAGCGTTCCAAAATCATACTCCAGACTCCAGAGTACATTTCCAAAATGTTTGAGCGTTACATAAGTTCAAACTCTTGAAGTGTTCCAAAACTATTTGGTATCATGTTCAAAGAGCACGAACCAATTAAGTAGTAGCTTTGATAGATTGTAAGAGACAATTGTATATAAGTCAGTACCGTGATGATTTCGCCTTCAAACCCAACTAGCCATACAGAAGTACCTATTAGATATATGGTACATACTGTAAAGAGCGAGACTCGATGACTAATAGTCTGATCTGTGTTCGGAAGAGTCTAGAAGATTCGAGATTGGTTGCCGACAGGTACCTATAAAGTGAAGCGGCGGATGGTTCAAGTTAGTTAACGTGTGTAGAGTCAGGAATACAGTCGGGTAGAGTTAAACTGAAGTAGAGGTCAGAGAAGGTAGAGAGTGTGAAGAGTCAGAGTCAGTAGAAAAAGTAAAGTGAGTCGAAACGAGGCAATCAGTCCTAATATTCGAAGATATAATATTGTACCCCCTTCTGTATTAACCATTATAAAAATGAAATATTCGAAATGTGCGAGGTTATGTCAGGACTCAAAAGTTGATATGAAATTATTCCTACCCCAATACTCTACTCTGCACTCCATGGTTTTGGAACGCACCGCTGTTAAACTTTTGCCCGGTAATGAAGTCATTCTTCATAAAGATTTATTATGAGCATAATTAAAAAAAATCATTCCCCCCCTCCTCTATACAAAATATTTTGTTGATGTAACTGGTCATTAATGAAGTAAATATATTAAGTAAATGAACAAGTAAATACAAGTGATACGTAATAAAATATTAAAATAAGAAAACATTTAATGCATATTGCAACAGATTATTGGAGAAACATACAGTTGGAATATATTTATAATGCAATTTAAATTGTCTTCCTAATACTATACTGTTCTATAATTAATTATTCCAAGGTTTCTTTTCTTTGTTATCTGCAAGAATAATCCTGTAAATTGTCACATATGGAATAAATTGCCTCACTTTGTAATTTGCAGCAATTTGAGCAGCTTCTTTGTCGACTTTATAAATTATTCACAGTGCTAATTTCACCTGAAGGTACTCGAAAAATTCTCATGAGAATTGATATGTACATGTTGGTTTAGTAATTAACTTCCCTACTTTACAGTCAATAAAATATGAGGAAGATGAATGATTATAGGAAAGTAATGAGAAATATGCAAATTAAAAATCATAAATTTTTAGTTTTATAGAAAATTTTATGAGAAATCGATAATTAAGTTACAAATGACTACTTAATTTTGATTAAATAAATGAATACATTAGTAAATATGATTAATGCTAGGTTTGGTTAAGTAAGGTTAATGTTCATTAGAGAAAATCACACTTGTATTAGGTGCATTCCTTTTATATCATCATCATATCACATCATTTTATTCACTTATTTTGACCGTTCTCCTTGTCACAAATAAACTGTGAAGAAGTGATGAGATTTTTTCTCCTCTTACGGACGCGAATCATTTTTAAAATTTTACCAATGAAATTAAATTTTCTTGATTATTTCACAAATGACAACAGTTGCAACATAAAATTTTCATATCAACAAAATATAACCATGACGACGCTATTGTAGTTTTATAAAAAAAATCGTATATTAAATTAAAAAAATATAATTTTAATGTTAAATCCATATATGTTCGGGTATTCGAGTTACCAGTCTGTTGACCTAATACTAGAGATTCAAAAGTCAAAGAAATAAACATTACAAAATTATATATGTATGCATTTCTAAATAGGTTCGATTGACTTAGGTTAATTGAAATGATACTTTTGGAAACTTGTTTATACAGTATGTGTTTAATAAGCTGATTGGTAAAATGATTGATAAAAGATTGTTTGATGTCGGAGTTGGAAACACTCCTCCCGGCTAGCAAATACTCCAACATGAGAGCAGTGCACGGTGTTGGTAGACTGTTACCCGTGTAGGGAATTACATTACCGTCCCTGCCACCCTCAACCAACACGAAACCCAAGTTGGAACAAATGAACGCAGAACACCGCCACCACTACACAGAATTATCCTAGGTGCGAGTGCGAGCGAGACAGCAGCTCGCGATACTAGCGCCATCACAAACCGCACCGCAGCCGGAGTAGTTCGCGGAACGACCGACAGAGGCGCCGCCGCCGCCTAAACCGTAAATGATGTTATTGTTCCCCGAGCGCCCAAGATGAAAAATGGAATTATGTGCTCCGGCTATGGATTTTATTAATTCTGCTTGGTTGTGTAATTTTATTAAGTTTTTATTCAATTTGTAACGGGGATACAGAAATAAAAATCTAAAACATATGTTCCCTCGTAAAAGTTTCAGTCCATTTTGAAATTAGTTTGGAAAGCGCTGGTGAAATTGATTAAACTCACAGTCAAATTAACAACCAAAGAAGCGATGATTAAAAATGGAATTCAAAAAATATGTTCCGTGTTAAACGAAGAGTATAATTATTTCAAAACAAATGTGATTACATGCGATGATAATTAAAAAATAAATGTTTCTCGCTCATTTATAAATTCTCATTTTCTAATGACAATTAAACCAGTTAAATAATTACTCACTAATTGCTAGTTTCGCTTGTAATTTTAATTAAAAAGAAAAATTACCGACTGCTCAACTCAAATTAAGTTAATTTACTACCATAACCTAAATAAAAACCAGCTACTACTAAACACGTATTTCCTTATTAACCCGTACGCTCCACAGCTTTTTCATGCAGATCGCGATTCCGATATGTGATATCCGAATGATGCAACGCATGGCATGCTTCTCATATGAATTCCTCTTTCACAGGAATTAAACTTGTTATGAGGAAATTTATTAATAATGCGCATGTAAATATAAAAATGCAGAGTTTTAAATAAATAATTTATTTATTTAATTACATATTTATTTAATTTACACTGTCTAATAGATTGAAGTCTAATAACAAGACAGGGGATCTGCAGCTTATAGTGGATGTATTATTTTTATATTCTATTCTGGCATCGTACGAATATGTATTAGACCAGTACGATCTAACTTATCAGTGCTGTATTTTTATTAAATATCTACAAACTATACTCGCAAGACTGTAATTAGAAATCAACTACAGTTTCTTTCTAGTAAGCATTAGAAATATGGAAATTACAATTCCAAATTTTTATTTTACTCAACACTTAGCTAGAATAAATTCGCTAAGATGAGTGTAATTTCACTTTCCAATTTTAATTTGTAGGTACTTTAGAGTTTACTATAGTTCTAAACGTTTATTTCATTTTAAATAGATCACCTTTATAAAAAAGTGTAAATGAATAAGAAATTAAGGATATAGGTTAACAATAAATAAAGCCTTCCTAAATTTGATTGATTTCTAGATTTTTTTGCCCTATTCCTATTGATTGAATGTTGATTATTATTAAGTAACTATATGGATTGATCCAGATCAAATTAAATTAATATTGTAATCATCAAACTATTTAAACTTTCTTCGCTCTCTCTCTCTTACTCTCTGTACTTTCCGTTCTCGGTGACGAACCTCCGCCACATTTGCCGTACACTGTGCCCTTATTCCCGGGCGGCATCCCCGCCCATGTGATGTGCCGGGGCGACAAGACTGAGAGATTAGTATGCCGGTGGCGGCTGGCTCTTGTCGTCGTAAGTCGAGCGTGGCGGCGGCGGTGCAGTCACACTGCCGCCCCCGCAACCGACCTCGTGGAGCTGGAGTTAACACGCGAGGTGCGCAAGCCACCATGGCTGGCGAATACAAAGGGGAAGTGCAGTAAATGTGTCATTAGGGAAGTTGTTTTAAATAAAAGGTTTGAAAAAACACTCGGTACTATTTCATTTGAAATAATATAAACTATGATGAATTGTTATACTTTCAACTCTTATTATAATGACGTGATTGTCAAAATTGTAATAAAGAGTTTATATTATTTTAAAAAAACCTTTTGTCAATATGTTTCATCGAGCACTATCAGCATCCTCTAACCATATTATAGTTTTAAATATGGAGAGAATTAACTTGTTATATACTAAAAGAACGTGAAATAGGAGATGAGCTATGCAGTAGATGAGTGTTTGTTAATATCAGAACATTGACATACAGTGGTACTATACTACCTTTCAGAATGAGAGACAGTAAAAAAATATAATTTGTAACAGTAGTATTAGATTCTTGGCAGTTATGCAGCAAATTTATCTACCACAAAAATAAGATAGGTATAACTTCACATTTTGTACCGCGAAAGAAACTTACTTCTCGAACAATAAACGTTCCAATGTTCCTTTTGGACCGTAACATGAATTTTGTCAATTTTTAACTAGAAAAATACCGCTGAGTCCAACTGGTTCGAAACCAACTATACCTAATCTGTTTCGTTCAGACACTATATTTTCATAATAATCTAAATATCAATAAAAATTCTCTAGAAACAGATGGAATTCTCATTTTAATTTCATTTACTCCCTATGTTTCTTATTGGAATAACTGGATATTATAATTAACTAATTGAAAATAATTTTGTGTTGTAGTTTCCCAGTAGAATGAAATTCACTGTAAGTTGTACTTTCCTAACAATTTTATATATACCACTAAATGCAAGTAGAACATAGTTACTTGCGGTTCTTTTAGAAATGTTGTGTCATAGATGATATTGAAAATTAAATGCGTATGATTTCAAGATGGTCAATATAATTATATGTATCTATCATAGTTCATAAAGTACGTGCTATCCTCATTAGGTATATAAAGTAAAATGTTTTCTTTTCTATTGTTTTTCATATTATGTATGTAAACATATTTACATCATTACATCTATCGAATATAACAACCTACAAATAATATTGATGTAAACTGTGAAGATATGACATGTATGTGTACCAAATTAGAAATCAGAATATATTTACAATGTTTATTTGAATAAAATTCTAATTTCTATGAAACGGATACGGATTAAATATAAATGTTATTCTTTAAATAGTTACTTGAAAGTAGTCTTTAATTAATGCAGGATAAAACTGTTAAATTTGAAATAATAAAACATGATAAAATTTAAGTATTTAATTTATAATTAACAACGACGTACACGTCAAATCCATTCTACTTTGATCCCCATAAACCACTCTCAACCCCGCTACAATTCACACTATTATATTAAAACACTCCCATGTAAAACATCCAGCGCGCCGCTGGCTGTATCTTGTGGGGTGGTAAGCCATGTGAGACGCTGGTTTATGTGACACACGACACGTTACTCCCGTTCCGTTACCGCCGCCGCGATACATCACCGCCCTCGGCTGCCGCGCCGCTGCCAGGCGTCACGATAATAGAAACTTCCAATTTCATTTCCTTCTTTCCCGCTGCCACGGGCAAATCTCGGCGAGGGGCGCTGCAGCTTGAGCTTGGGACTGTGATTGGAATGTAGACAGCGAGTCATATTGGTGGTGGAGGGATTAATGTCAGTGTTGTGAAGTAAGGTGTTTTTAAATATGTTAGGGAGATATAATACTGCTTTTTGGACAATGTAAATAATAAAATTGTAGTAATATGTTAGGTTAGGTTAGGTTATGTATGATTCGTTATTATATAAATACTGACCACGTCTTTAATATAATGACAAAAAAAATAGCAGCTATATAGTATTTTTTAAAAATTTTAATATGTCGTCTAAATTAAATAAATAAATCAAAGCAAATCAAACTAAAAATCAAAAGTGAGGTTGACAAACTGAAAAGTCAAATATAAAAACAAAGGCAGCCTACTTTATTTTTATGAATATTAAGAAACAAGTTATTGTTCCTGTCAAAATGTATGTTATTGTTAATATATTTTTTTAGCGGGATTGGGGTACATACCATGATTGACATCATTATTGACTAGCTTCTTATGTCACAACTTGGCGCTAGGTCAATAATGGTAGTGTACATTAAATTGAGCATCCTTTTAAAAAAAATATTATTGGATCCATCAAAAATATTACTGTGTGCGAAATAAAAAATGATCTGTGCGACAAAGGAGAATTTTGTCGAATACATCTTAAACGAAACGCTAACACCGTGGGTTTATCTTCACGTGAAGCAATGAATTCGTTATATCCATGTTTACGAATTTGACAGCAATGTATCTGAGCATTCTCTTTAACATTAAACAGATATTTTGTCAAGTTTATCACATTATTAACTATCAATTAGTGTTATATATATAATTATAATAAAAATGTGTACGACTGAAAAAAAAACATCAAATGATTATACAAAGTACAAGTCAGACTCTACTTTTAGTGAACTGCAGTTGCTATCTGTTGTGTCATTTTCCAATCGTTCAACCTGAATATTTAGATCCTTTTCAAAACCATGGATATGGCAAATCCCATGTTTCATATTAAAATAAAATAAAAAAATACAGTGTCAAATACAGTATTATTTTACACAATAAAAATTATTCAAAATGTTGCTCAATTTACTTACAATTACAATATATTAGTAGTAAATAGTAATGTTCATGCGATTCAAATTGTGATGAAGTTGTATTTTTCCAGTATTTTTAATAGTGAAACGTTCCTGAGTCCGGGCCTGCATGCCTCCCCTAGGCGATTGGGGCTGCTGCTCGCGATCACTTTTATATCTCACATCCTCGGGGGTGCATTATCACGTGCCGGGGGCCGCAGACGCCGACGCTGTTATTTTATTTACGAATCTTGCGCTCGCGGAATTATATTACCCCAGATCGATAAATAACCTCCCTATCACTTCTTCCATTTTTAAATACGGTTTGTAATTATTTGTACACGTGCCAGGGGCTGTTTGGAACGCACAAAGGGGATGATTATGAAGTGGTGTTTGTTTTACAGGTAATGAGATTATAATTGCTACTTCCAACTTTTGTTGTTACGTGATATGACGACCAACAACCAACACACAATATGTGAATTTAAAACTTTTTATCGCTACATTTTTACCTATCTGTGTTTCATCGTACTCGTACAAAGTGAGACTATGTTTTATTTAAAACTAAAAAGCTGGTAATAAAGCTTGGAAATTGTTTTGCAGTTACAATTTATCTACGAATAGAGATCTAGCTTTATGAAAATAAAATTAACAACATATTCGTAGGAAAATAATAAGTGTTAATCATATATAACCTAATAAGAATTTTACTTTTTACTTTCCGACCTACATAGGTATAAGATAATTATTGTTTGTGCAGAAACTAGATTACATGCTTCAGAATCTTCAGATTCAATAGGTCAAAAATTAGAGCAACTAAATATGAATGCTCTATTTTTTGACCTACTGTCATTCTTTACAATGCTCTAATTCTTGACCAACTAAAATCACAATACATTTTTGTCAATAGGAAAAGAATTAGAGCAATCAATTGCAGAACTGATTTCTTTAATTCCTAATACTACATACTTCCTTGGAATGTGTCCTGATAGAATAGTTGGTCTAAATTTTATTTGTAGCAGAATTAATGAAATTTATAACCATTTCTATATTAAAACATTGTAATAAACGTATATAGTTAGTAATTTAGTAGGTAATTATTGTTTATTCTTAAGAAAGGGAACTAAAAGAAGTATTTAGGTATCAACTAAAATGGAAGCTCTTAGGAAAATGGTATATTAATTGAAAATCGAAATAACGGTCATTTAAATCAATTTTTGTAAATTCGGTCGTAAAAGTTGCCATTAAATTCACAACAAAGGGGTATGAAATAACGGATGAAATATAAAACCCTACTTTTATTTTATAGCCGCGTGAAAACACTTAACTTATAATACCTACCAAAATGTCAAAGAAAATTTCACTACAGAAGAACAATGTTTTGAAACAAAAATCACAAAATCCGAGCTTTAAAGAAGTGGAATATAAAGCTCACAATCAATTTGGAATCTTGGCAACGATACAAAAGCGATAAAACTTGCGCATTTCAATGTTTTATATTGTTATTGTGCCGTGGCGCCGAATCTGTGAACGAGAGCGTTTTGTTTGAAGTTGGCCGTGTTAAATTAACATGTTTTATTGTTTTTTGGTCTTTTGCAGCTAGTTTCGCGCAGTTATTTTCCATCAACGTTTTATTACTCATAATTTCTGCTTCATACACAAGCTCCACAATATCAAGTGAAAATTAAATAACTTTTTCAGTTTATTTGTAAATAAAACGCATATGAAATTTGTTCTCTATTAAAAATTTTATTTTACTGCCAGTGCGAAGTGTTTTATTTCGCAAAATAAACTTAATATATTACTGCATTTGATTTTAAAACGAGCTTCATACAAGTTTATTATAGCTATACACTATTTAAAAAATATATTACGTACAACGATATTTGAAATAAAAAGGAGTAATATTTCTGTCGTTAAAATATAACAACGCACTGGTTTCCATGACGTTAAATAGCAAATTATTTACAACTTGACAAGCCGTGTCTTTGGAACGTTTTACACACAGCGCAAATCAGTACCACTTATAATTTTAATAATTACACACTAGCTGAACGGATTGAGCTAAGCCACTTGCAATTTTATTTTCATCAGTAATAAATGGCACTATTGCATTAAACTTGCAAAGCAACTATCATTGTGTTTAAAATAACTAAACTCATAAATAAATTTCTTAGCATTAACTGGAATCAGTCTTGAAAAGAAGAAAAAAAAAGTCGCAGTTTCGCAGCTTACTTTGACGCCCACATGAAAATTGAAAGTTGGTATCTCGGAAGAGATGAAGAGATATGACAAAATAAAAATTTTGAGCATTGCAGTGAATTTCTCGTTAAAAAATGCCTAAGTAATATGCGAGTTACAATATTTTGAAAAAAAAAAATTATAAGCAAAAAAGAAAATTGAAAAATTTACATTTTTGCTTATATCTAGTCATCTATGCATTTTTTTGGGAAAAACAAAAACATATATAATATGACCCCCACATTAGGCAACTTTTATCTAATTTAATCGACTTTTTTTTCATGCTTAAACTGTTTCATTGATTAACCTGCATAATTTATTAAAATCAAGTTTTTATCCTTAATTAGATGACGCATTTAAAACAAGGGTGCTATAAAAAAGTAATATTTCACAAGGCGTGATAGATATTTGTGGCGATGAATAAAGACAAAGTGAAAGAAAAACAAATATTTCAGCAAATTTGGGAATAACGCATGTGGACAAAAGAATATTTATTGCTGAACAAGCAGATCAATAAATATAATCCGAAATCTATAAAGACAGAGTAATCCTTGATTAAAAATATCCGGAGAAAAATGGTGGAAAATCCGTGTAATTCCCTCGCCCCAGCCGGCCACATTCCGTGTGTTTCGGTAATTCAATTTTGATAATCACAATGATAAACATTTCTGCGGTAAACAGCGCTCCATTATTTGTTCCCGGATTAGGCACGTACCCTTTTATTAGCACAAGTTGCGCGATATTTTTTCATCCCCTGTCTGTATCTAATCCATTTAGCAACCCCCGTTGCGCCGCCGCTGGGCAGGGCCGGCTGTAGGCCTCGCTGGAGGATTTGCGTCTCGACGCCGACGCCAGGACTGGCTTATGCTAATTCGGATTAAAGTTATACGCGTTAGCGTTACTAGACTACTGTGAAGCATAAGTAAACAGTCAACGGGGAAAATTTAATATCCTGATGAAAAGTTCCACGCTACGGTGAACTTTACACACTCTGTCCTCGCTACATTATCTTTATTATTTTATTTCGTATTCATTGCTCACTGTACACACATCAACTGCTACGTATTATCATCCAAGCTTTTCACACCAGTCTTTAATCCTAAAAATAATTTATCGTGCTGATATTTTTAATTATAAGGCCGGATATAATAATGAATAAATATACTACAGCGATCCCAAGTTCACCCTTCTATTGTACTGACGCATCGAAGCTGCCAGAATATTTCAGAGTTTCATTTCTCTGGTATATAAGCCGAAGCATGAAAGACCGAGAGGACAGTTTGATATTACGATAATACGAGAGGTGAACATAAATAGTTGTTGATATAAATATCGTGTAAATAAATAGTGTGTAGTATAAGTTTTAAAATAAATATTCTTAGTGTTTAAGTCTTTATTAATAATTATTACTTGTAAATTAGTACGTATATTTGATTATTTTTTATATATTTTCAGCATCTCTGTATGTCTGTTCATCTGTCAGACTGTGTAATTTTTAATGTAAATTCGGCTAAATGGATAAGTAGTTCTGAAATTTTATAGCTTCTGACATGAATGTACGAGTACGTCAACTATTTGTTGAAAACGATCAACAGAAAGAATGAAAGAAATAATTATCTCATCTTGTATGTCCATTCCTATAGAGGCACTGATACATCACAGCGAAATAGCGGCAAAACTTTATAATTAGTTATAAGTAAACTACATCCTTTTTAGTGAAGTTATATATTTGTTCACATTGTTTTGAAACAAATTATTAAAAACAATCAAATTACTTATTATGAATTTTTATATGCGCCCCGTTAATCAGGCACCCAGTCGCCTCAACCCCCCTTGCTCGCAGTGCTCAAGTAAATAGATATTCTCAGTAATTTGATAATACATCCGCAATATGCACGAACATTATTCTTATGTGTTGTTGCAAAAAACAAATATTGGTTTTGAAGTATGGGGCGATATATGGAATGTAAAGTATCCGGGTCGATGCAGATCGATAAACAGTGTCCGCACCTGCTGAAAAATCGCGGCAGCTTTCACTTGGTAATCAATTTACACGCCGCGGAAAAACTACCCCATTCTTTCTGCCAGAGGCAGCGTTCACCCTACTCCATCCAGCCAACAACCTTTCTACCCTGACGTCCCCTAATATATTGTTAAAGTGAAGCCTTAGCCAGAGCCACCCCAGCCTATCTTACCCTCGTCGCTCGTCGCGTCTGCTCGCCCCTTGACTCGTATATTAACGCGAGGGTCGTGTAGTTGCCCGCCAGGCCGACAGAGGCGCGCGGCACACGCACTCGACCGGAAACAGCAGATTTGAGAAATTTGTGAGATGGATGTTTTCATACTTACACCCAACTTATCGTGAATAAAGATATATTCGGCGGTGCGCAAGGGTGTCTTGATTTATTTTATTGCTGTGAGAAATTGTGGTGTGTTTATGTGACTGCAAACGTTTCATTTTAGAGATTTGTTACTCAATACAAACACTTTATTGATACTGCCTTTCCAATAAACACATGACAGTGTTGCTGGTTTACTATGCTCATATAAACTGACAAATAAGTTCCTGTCCAAATTATTTTAAATTGTAAGAAAGTTCATTTACTACATGTAACGTAATACTTTAATAAATAAATTAGAAACAGTGATTTTCTCTAGATACCTACTAAAATGTTTGTTGTCATCATAGTAACAATATACTTTGATGCATTGTGTCTGTCTGAAGTACAGAAACACCAATGATGGTATCTCACTTGCTATCACTTTTCGAAATAACCTCGAAAAAGCATGCCAAAATAGACAGTCTCTGATGCGCTGTCTTTGTCTAAGGTGTACAACTATCTAAAGTGTTTTCTCACATGCAACCACCTTTTGACATAACCTCTAAAAAAATTCGCTAAATTTAAAATTATATCGTTATAATAACTTCATAAATTTAGTCGTATGTAAATGCTATGTGGTTGGAGGCATTCCATCATAATATTTGTTCTAAATAAATAATCACTAATTAGAACTGAGATACTATTATGTAACTTAGAAAGCGAGAATGAAGTTAATTCATATCAAATAAGTTTTTATATTTTAAAATAAATATATTAAACATTCATTTTAACATGTATTTTTATTAAAGCTATAAAATAAGTCAATAATTTAATTATGTATTTTTGAGATTAGCTCTAGCAAAATTCGTCCGTTGAAAAGAAGATTTGATTTTGTAACTTTATCGACAAAATTGCCTTAACAAGTAGATTAAGTTTTGAAGTATCATACAAACGAGCATAACTCAAAAAACACAATAATCAAATTTACTCGGTAAAAGCCCCCCTAATACGCTTATTGAAAATAATTCACCATTCAGCATCTACTTCATCATGTACTCTAACAAAAATATAATAAACTTACCCTCGCTTGCACCCTAAGCAAACAAACAAAACGAAAAAATCGTCATGGCATAAAAATCAATAACAAAAACAATATTTTATTAAGTTCTTTCCACCCTCCGGCGCACTTTTACCAGATAATAACCACTCAGGGGTGTTATTCAAAATGATTCATCCACCCTCGGCGGCCCGGACGTGGAACCGGGCTGTCGGGAGCAGAAGAGGGTAGTAAGTGTGCGATACCGAGAAACCAATAACATCATCAGTTCATACCCCATAAAAGAGGGCTTAAATGAGAGGCGCATATGTGAACTCGTGGATTTATTGTTGGTATAACTGGCAGATAAATTGGGAAGAGCTTTATTGATTTATATTGATGACTGCTCGTGAGTAATAAACTCAAAGTGAGAAGATTTTCAGCACAAATTTACACCTTCATCGATTTCACCACTTTGTAAACTTACTCAATTTAAAACGATAATCTTCTAGGCAGTATTTAGGTCGAAATAACGGGCATATTATTACAATGTACGCATATTGCTCTATATAATTATTTTTAAGATAATTTGAATGTGAATATTTCTTATACCTACATACCAAGAAGATTATTTTGATTTTATTCTTAAACGTATTTTTTTTTACACTGAGAGTTGATTTTAGATACTATTACCACAGTATAGTTACATACAGAAGCGACACTCCGTGTCGGTACCTTTCATGTTACCTTGTTCACTTCTACCTTGGAGCATTGTGTAGACCTTTAAATTTGTTGCCTTTCCCTATCGCTCTCTGATGTGACGAAACTTTCCGATTTCGTACAATGAGCCCTTTAAATTTGTTGCTTTTCCACATCTCTCTGTAATTTTCGTTTCTCTGCCTTACTCGGTATAAACCTACTCTGTGCTATTGCGCGAAACTAGTTATGTAAATAATTACAATATGATTTTATTGAAACTTCACTTAGTGTTTTAGACTATATGTATAAAATATGGTATATTATAGAAAATTAATGTATAAGACATTTTCTTACGGATCCGGAGTGCCAATAAGATTACCAATTTATAAGTTTAAAACCAGAAACTAAATAACAGATGCAGATCAAGTATGATATTTTCAGGTCTGAAATAATATTTTGGAATGAATTCCGTATTGTTAAAACAAGTGTTTTGTTTTAAAATAAATAATGAATTGGTGAAAAGTTTGTTTAAACAATGGAGTTAATGAAGCTAGGTGTGTAGTATTGGCGGAAATTAGAAATTTAAAATCCGTCCGGGTGGGATGGGGTTGTGTGTTTAGAAAGTCTGGGCTTTTGAAAACATCCCTTTGATCAGAGAAGGCGGTGACGTGTGCACGTTTCTGCTGTAAATAAAAAGCCGGCAAGTTTGTGTATCCGTGCGCGGCTGATGTTTGCCCGCGCACTTTTTGCGTTCGACAGCAGCTCCCGACTGATGTTAGCGCCAGCTACTCGTGAAAACGCGCAACTACGTGCCCTTCAACTCCACCATGGAGACCGGAAGGAACTGTTGTGTTACTTCTTTGTTTCCAGATGACAGACGGTTAAGAATTCCGACGTGATTGGAATTCATGAAAGAGGGCTTTATGTTTACTTCCCTTTTCAATAAAATAAGGGGAACTTCAAAACGTTTTAGCTAAATGAGCTTCACGCTCTGGCGTTATGTAACTTAAGAATCATTTCATTCTGACGATCTTAATGAATTTATTACAAAGCATATATTTTAATTTTAGAACAATGTATGCAATAAATATAAATAATAAAACCGACGGACATTATTGACCAGCGCCTTATGTCCCTTGGTAGTTTCGCACCTCGGAACACAATTTGGTACTGGGTCAATAATGATAGTCTTCTTAATGTATAATATACTATTATACTAACTGACAGTAGATCAGAGAAACATAATAATTGTGTTTATTATATAGTATTGTTATATCATATTTCTGATAGTTAATTCTCACAAATAACTAAAAATGTCAAAACTGAACAACCAGATCCTAAAACCCAATCTATCGCGGTTGGTGTGATCACAAAAAGTAACAAAGACCTTTAAGTACCGTGTTCCGTTAATGTAACTGGTTACTGAAAAAGAAATCGCGGTTACTCTGGTTCGATTATAGAATATACCTTTAGTTAGCGTAAGTACTTCAACACGAATTGAGCGGAGTGTAAGATCTATGGTTTGATTTCCATCGACCCTTAACCAAATAAAAAATACCGACGTTTCCATGCAGTAGTTCAGATTTTACTATATGCTGTATGCATTATTGGTATAAAACCGTGAATATAAGCCGAATGTTTTATTTTAGAATGCACCGAAAAATAAAACCTTCAGATAAAATTTTTCGTGAAAGAATTATGATGATATGTGGGCTTGAATGAATTTTTAAAGAAGTATGGTAATTATGAAATTAGCGCAGTCTCTTGCATAAAAACGAATAGGAATTTCCTGGAAAATGAGTTGAATTATGAGAGGGTTAATCACTTTTCCATAACAAAGCTCGGAGGTTCTAAATTCATATCACAAACAAATTTTAATGATTAAATTATCCCTGAAAACGTTCCACCCCAACAGAGTAATTCCCGCGCCACAAGCACGCGTGAAAGTAGCTCCGCCGCCCCATCCGCGTTGGCGACGACATGAGGGAAAAAACAAAAAACGACCCGGCTCCGACACTGACTGCTTGAATTTTAAATTCTACCCGGAGCGAGGAAAAACCCCGGCACTCCGGGCTCCTGTGTAAAATGTAAAACATTTTCAACGGCTTCTATTCCCGTCGTCACCCTTGCTCCAATTTATTTCACGCTTTACAAAAGGTGTACCGTCTGTCAGTATTTCTAAAGAGCTGCGAGCTCAGCCAATGCCGCTTTTTTCTCCTCTTTGCTTCTCTTTTTTGGCGAGTGATTTTGACAGGAGAATATGGGATGATGAATATTGTAAGCCGGGGAATTATGGATTGGGTGTGTATCGAATATGTTTATACACAAACATGTCATGAAAATTCCATTCACATTTTATTATAATCAAATTCTTGCACATAATATTGCCCAGTAAAATATTGCAGACATTACAATTATAAAACAAAAAACAAATTACTATTAACAAAAGTAAATAAAAAATATAATAAGTAAATCCATTGTAGAAATTTAAATCAATTTTATTAAAATTCACAATTAAAATAAATCTCTAATTTATAATATGTAATATTTTTAAGAAGGTAGTAGTACAAAAGTTATGGCAAGATACGAAGTGTAAAATATGATGTAATTTGTACAAGTGCATTTGTATATACCACCAGAATTACTTCTGTTTTATCTAGGGCTGTTTGTAACAGCAATATAGATGACCGAATGAATAATAGTATATTATGCAACATGTGCCGAAAGAAAGTCGTATCTCACATAGTCTACATGTTATTAATACACATTTTATTCACAACTTAACAAGGTGACGTTAATTTTACTCATGATTTGAACCTCCTACAGATAGCTACTAATATTATTCGCCTGAAGTAAACAAAAAAAACAGCTATGATTATATAAAAACATCTAATCTAAATTACTTTTTTTTTTGTATATATTTGCTGTCTCAATTTGCAGTCGTGTAAGAAATATATGTGATTTGTTTATAATATCTTTAAAACTCATCTGTAAAATAACGTTTATCTAATTTGTACATATTATATTGCGTATGGTATAGGTAACAGTTATTTATGTACAGAGGGCTGAAAGAGAAGGTTTATGCCTGTGGACTTTTTTTCGTCCATGAGCGTAAATCTCTTTCGACGTGAGGTAATTAGAACTTTTTACGCACTACTGCTGTCAAATGAATTGTAAGTTTTTTTACAAGATGCCATGCCAAAAACATTAAGGAAATGCGTTAAAGCTGCAAATAAATAAAAATGTCAAGCAAAATGTCAAAGGTCAATGGAGCTTCATTCAGAATTTTTTTTTTGCTAGAAGTTAATAAAGCTTTAATAAATTAATATCCAAAAACGAATACAAGGTATAACAAATCTATATAAATGTTTTTGACATTTTTTTTACCGCCCATGGGCAGCAATCATTTAGTTTCCGCCATGGTAACCAATATATAAACAAACAACTGAAATGCAGTAGTGCATAAAAAACATATTCCAGTTGAGAGTATATTTTAATAATGCAAAAACCATATGCTTTTTATATCGTTTCTATGTTTCTTCGCCCTTTTTTCCGCTTGGAAAATAAAAATGATGTGCCGTGCGGTAGGGTCGGTGGTCAGAAGTAGCGGAGGGAGCGTATCTCCCCATTAAACGAAAGAACTTCGCAATAAAGCGGAGAAAGCAGCCGCGATGACTGTGTTAATAGGAGGGTCCCGCGTCCACACAGCCTCGTTCAACCCTCAGGCCTCCACGAGCACCCTTCACATCTTTTGCATATTTATTACCCAGATAGCAGCAGCGGTTACTCCGCGGTTTCAATTTCACTCCGACTCACCTAAGCCTCAATCGCACTGATTTCACCCTCCGCCCAATCACATTCAATACTATTCTTTCATTAATCACTACTCACATGGCTACTTCAAGTACAAAATACGACAGGGTTAAATAAATAAAGAAATAATAAAACAACCTTGTTGCGATGTCATAGTCAGCATGTTCCTATATTTGCTACTTCCGAGTGGTTTCGAATATTGTTAATTCTAATTTCTTTTATTTTCTATCTCATTATCATACGTGTTACAGAGGGGCATATATGCTGTCTGCGTCTAACCAACGACAAAAATGAAATAAAATCAGTAGTGTAATCGCGGTAACGAATGGTTTCGAATATTTAAAAAAAAAACTTGAAGAAGTCTTTAATGTCATTCATGTCATTTATGAAAGTAATTTTGGTGTCGACAATTTGTGCTTCATTGTGTGTTGGTAGTTTCTTTAGTCTAATCTACAATTTTTTTGTATGTCTAATTCATTATTATATTTGTATATAATAGTTGGTTTTGACATTTACTTCGGATTTCACCTGACAAGATGATGTCATCAATCCCCCTTTCCCTCCAACGATTTTAATCATATAGTTACAATTGATGAAGGATCAACTGTGGGTATAATAGAGTGTACCTTTATTTCGGTTTAAAAAAACATTGGTAATTTATGAAGGTAGTATTTACACTATATTATTACGAAAGTATCTATTTTAAAAAAAATGTAATAGACCAGACATCTAGAAGGAGCTGCTTTCAAATTCGATTAAGTAAACCCTTTGGGATATTTATATAATATATGGTTATCATTACAATGATATATGCTTTGTTAGACGTGTATGATTCTTTATTTGTCAGGTATATCAATCATTAAATAGTAGAGTTTATTAATTATTTGTCTTCATGTGTTACAACGAACTTCAACAGCAGTACTAGGTGTCAAAGTGAATAGGTAAATTAATCATAATAACTGTTGATATATCTGTAGGTATATGAAAAGAAAATTAGCAATTCTATTGAAACCAACAGTTATTGTCATCCAAACCAGTTGGTACACAGATAGGAGAGATAGCACAATGAAAAATGAATGTATTATACAGAGCCGTAGGGAACCAAGCGTGTTCCTTTCTTATATTTTAATCTGGTAATCGCACAGACCCCAGTTGTGGAACATTTCGCACCCCTAAACAAGCCTGCTATTCATACGATGACTATTCTAAATCACTTTGTATATTAATTAATTTCAAGTTACTGTTGCGTTTCCATATTAAAACTTCTGTCATCTGTGTCTTATTGTTGAGAGCTTTTAGGGGACGCAATCCCCGGCCTGCGATTATAAAACGGAGGGTAGCTGCCCTAACAAAGTGTTTCTAAATACACATTTCCATTTGTATCAATTTGGTGCTAAATCCACTTTGACAGCAAACTTTCGCGCGGGAAGTTTTTTGTTTGAAGAGATAATAACTTTTGTCGTAAAAGGTGGCTTGGTTAAACGAGCAAGCGTTGAGCTCGAAGCGCAGCACACTCTGATCTGATATGATTATGTTTTAAATGCATTTCCGTATTGATTAGCTGGTGCGATGCGACGGAGTGAAGTGAGAACAGAGACGAAGTGAACGGAGCAAACTTGGTTGGCATTTGTTTGCATGGCTGTCTGCAATCCAAAGCAGAAGCGCGGTTCTCACGCTGTAAGAAAATACACAAATCCACCACACCGCAAGACTGGAAACGACAACGATACCAGTGACTCCCAACAAGTTCTTCTAAACAATTTCCGCTCAATTTCACACAAACTCAAATTCGCTTCTTTTTTAATGCATATACAAAACCAAATGGCATCAACATTTAGAACCTATTTAATTTTTATTTGTTCTTTGATATAGTATATTGTACATCTAGTAGGAAAAGTGATACATTCTCGGATGATGTTGGATATTACAGCACAAATCCTAGGCGAGGCCAGCAATACCAGTAGTCCGGGAAGACAGTTTTCCTTAGTGGTATAATACATACCATTTTTGATCGGTTTATATTCAATAATAATGAAATAAATATGATTGTATTTTTTGCCGGAAAAACATTTTTTGCCAGAAAAACATTTTTACGCAGTATTATTTTTCGTAGCCTAGCAACTACACCAAGATAGGGGAATAATGCAATTTTCGGTTCAAAAAAATGCCGGAAAGGTGGAGGTTCTCATCTAATCGAAAAAAAAAATGTTTCTACGACCACTTTGTAAACTATTACTTTTCCTACTGTATTAAAATAACACCAGAATTGTGGGTAAAAATGTGAGATATCACAGTAGATAATTTTTTTATATCTATTCATTGTACTTTTCAAATATTAACTTGTTTACACTCAATAATTATGAAATTGGAAAACTTAACTACTACTTTTTACGCTTCGTTAAAAACTATCATAAATTATGATTTATTGTTTCAATATCCATCTAAGTAGGAAATTAAATTACTACGTTATAAATAAAAACTATCAGGTTTCCAAGAAATCTAACATATCGGAAGTTAGCAAAAAGTCAATTTAATTCTCATTTTCAAGAAATATTAATATTTATTACAACTAAGATACACATCTTTACAAGTTAATAATACTCATACATAAATATATGTATACGTATGTAAGATGTATTATAAAGTAAGTATTCAATTGCAATTAAATTTGAGAAAAAAAAATTAATACCAACCAGAGGTTGTAGCAATCCTATAAAGAAAATTTCAAAATTCTATGGTTAATCGTTTTTGAGTTACCCTTTTGACACTGCCGATTGTATTAGAAAAGGAAGGTGCACAATTAGATGTTATAGCAATCCGATATACAAAATTTCAAAATTTTAGAGACCTACAACAGCTTATAATGAATTTCTAATTACACCGATTCAACATTATTTTTTTGGTTAATATTTCGCGATTCTGGAAACTGAAATCCAAAAGAGCAACTAGATAAAAATGTGACGAAGTATAAGTATTATGTACTTATGCAGACACGCTAACCCACATTCTGAAACATTTGTTGTAAATATAGTTACAAGTTTCTCCTTGTTTCGCGTATTTTAAAATAATTTAAACTTTGTGCATGTAATCCACAAGTACAAATGATTTGAGTGACGCTATTTACTTATTGAGAGTCCGATATCGGTAGAAGCAGAGGCATGTAGGACGTCGTGTAGTGTGGGTGGATAAAGAGTTTCTTAACTGGCATTAGCGCTGGTGGTGCGGCGTGATTACGTGGCGTGCAGCTGTCACTGCTGACCACGGATATCAGCATCCGCCCCCGCCCCGCACTCAGCCAATCATGCTGATGAATTGATTGTTTAGCGCGAAAGCTAATCACGTTTTCATGGCTGCAAACACACGCTTTTCATTTCAATACCATACCAATACATTTGTGTCCCAAACATTATTATGTCAAACCTTTCATTTTATCTGTCTAATGACTGCTAAATCGACATTCGTTTCACTTCATTTTATGACTTTTATTAATTAACCAAAATAATTACTAAATAATTTACTCCGAGAGTGACAGCGCAATTTGCAGATTTCTTTTAAATGTTTTTTCTATTTTTTTTATAATGATTACAATTGCTATTAGAATGATAGATCTAGATCTTGGGCAGACGGTGGCTTAGATGGTTAGTTCTCTTAAACTCAATTCAAGTGGAGTGAAATCTGGGGTCCAATTCCCAACGGGCTAGTAACTACATAAAATACCGCTGTGTCCAAGTTGTTCGGAACCCACTATAAGTTGTTGTAGACTGACATTTTACACCAATAAAATTGAAAATAAATTATAACTTTAACAGAGTATTTGGATAATAAAGGAAGCAAGCCTCGTCAAAAAAGTGCCAT
Source organism: Stenolophus ochropezus (assembly GCA_035578165.1). NCBI lineage: Eukaryota > Metazoa > Arthropoda > Insecta > Coleoptera > Carabidae > Stenolophus > Stenolophus ochropezus. The sequence goes on along the minus strand of JAQOWZ010000010.1, from coordinate 16,208,128 downwards.
CTTACGCACTAAAAACACAAACTTCGCGCACTAAATACAAAAATAACTATTGTGAGTAAAATTTCAAATGAATTTTGAATATTTATTTACTATCCCTCTATTTCTTCTGTTCTATTGTACAATAAATTATAAATTAAAAATTCAGATATTTTTCATGACCACCAATTGGAATTCGAAGGCAGTAAATTATATTTGAAAATTACTTACTGAACTGAATCGGTTTTCAAGTCCTTCAAAATATTAATTTTGTTATTGGTCTATTTTTTCCATTTATCGAATATTTTTGTATCAGTTGCTTTTCCAAGGCAATAATTAGAACACAATCAAAGTTTTTATTTCGTCTTATGTCGGTCATTCAAGAAACGTAATAAGCACGTAATAATTTACTTAAGTAAATTACTATAACACGCGTTTATAATGAATTACTTTTTGATATTGATATTTCAGCGGAATTAGCAGTCTTGTACTAACTTATAACACTACTTGAATGAGCTATATACAAACTCATTTGGACGTTATCAGTGGCGTAACTAGAGGCCATAATAAATTTATAATTTAATGTAAACTATAAAATCTTAATTTGCAGGTGAATTTTATTTTTCCACTATTGCTATCTCGGGAACCAAAATAGCTATGATGTATGTCAGATTAGCAAACAATTTCTATTTTACAAGTGTATATTATTATTTTTCAACCAGTGGTTCTTAAATTATGAGATCAACTTTCTTATTTTAAATTGAACCACACATTTTCTTATATGCTTATTCTTTAGAGAATTTTATTCTGAATTCAGTAACATAATTTAAATAACCCTGGATATTTTTTTTAGAACATACCTACATCAGTTTTTATAAAGTGGACAAAATAAAAGAACCTTTATATTAGTAATAGAAATACAATTATTTGACTAAAATAAAGTATAAAAACTATACAATTAAAAGTTAAATTTATGAGTATTTTTTTACTATCACGTTAGAATGAGAATTAAGCGTACCCAGCTAACCTTCAACCCCCTACCCTGCTCCCCCCCTACCCTTAGTTATGCTACTGGACATTATTGTTCTAGCTTTATTCTAAACGCATAATAGAAAAAATACATATTTCTTTTAATCATTATTTCCCCGTTTATGTGAAAACACAACACTAACAAACGATAATGTATGATTTATTCCTATAATTGTATAAAACAACGAAAAATTCCCATCCCATCCCGCATCCCATCCTCGTATTACCCACCACCCCTAAGTTGGCAGTGTAATGCAGCAACTCCACTTAGAGTTGTAATTTGATTCTCAAGAGCGTCACACATCGTAATCCCCCGTGTGCGGGGCGAGGGGAGGCCTGGCGCGCCGCTCGATTACAATATTAACCGCCCCATTGCTCGCTGTCTGCCGGGGGATGTCAGCCCGCGATGTGTCACCTAGAGGGACAAATCCGAGGGTATTGACTTTTATACTTCATCGATTAGCAGCAGCGTGTTTGGATTACAAGGGTGGTGGATGGAAGAAATTGCTTGTGATCAAAAGAATAATCTTATTATCCTAAAATCAAACAATCAAATTTTGATAGTAAAATGTTATTACTACTATCACAAATTGTTCTGTCTATTTTTAATTTTACAAAATAACAAGATTAACGTTAATTTTTTTACTAAATATGAAATACAGATTTTTTTTATTATTTATTTTTAAAAATTATAATATTTTTTTCTGCAGGTATTCTCTTTAAACCTAGAATTAATTTTCAATGTATTTTTTTTAATTATTTCGTCAAAAAACCCCATTGACTGGATGTTAATATTGTGTTACTATTATTAACTATAATTTGAAATAAGAATTAAATTAATAGTGTTTGAAATATCAGGAACTGAAAACCTATAGTATTTACCAGGTACATATCATAGACACCACAAAGTAGATATATTAATTATACTTACAAAACAATACCTATATAAAACGAATAATATAATCCAAGTATAAAGAATAGGAAGGAAGAATAATTAAGATTCACATAAAAATCTGTAGAATACACGGTAAAGTATAGGAAGGAAGAAATAAATTCCATTTAATTATACTCTTTTTAGAAATTTTTTGCTCTACAACTAACTTAGAGGTACTCATTAGGTTCATATGCCGAAGATTCCCTGTATACTCCTTTAAAATTATTGTTTTAATTTGTATTAGGATATTGTTAAAAAAGATCAAATATCACACAATATGTTTAGTATTTTGAGATCCAATATTTTATAAATTACGAGTACAATAAAATATATAGGTATCCCAAGCGTTCTGGTGTTACGGTGTCTTTTATCGTATTCTCATTCGACTACATAGGGAAATAATTTACCGATCGAATGTAAAATATCTGATCTGTGACACCACATAACTTTCTTGTACTTCTATTAAATTATACACAAAAATTGAGGTGCATAACTAGATATGGAAATTTTATTTACAAAAAAAATACCATTCTACGCTGTTTTTGAGTTATGTGGAAAATATAAAAAAACGCTTAGAGCAAAAGTGCCCTTTTGGCATAATTTTTGTGTTATGTGAGCTACATATGTATAAAGAAACGCACGTAAAGACGTCACGCCGAAACTAGCCAAATGATTCAGAGATGATCAAAAGGGATATTTCCGTTAAAATTTAAAAAACTGAATTTTTTCGCGATTACATTACTTCTTTTAATTCGTACAAGGAAGTAAAAAGAGAAAATTAAAATTCTCTGTAGTTAACTTAATAATTTGCATTTTCAAATACTATTAATGTAATAAATACATAGAGATGCTAGAAAAAGAGCAAGAAAAATGTAGATAAAGAAATGTGTTGTTTTTGTTAGCGAAGAAGAGTATTTAATGAGATGGCAAAGTGAGGAGTTGGTAATATTATTTGTTTCTCATCTATCTGCATTAAAGTAACGGCGTTGTTTATTTGTTAAGTTGGTGTTGGAAGCAAGTTGAAAGTAATTAATTTGGAGTGATTAAGCGAGGCTTGAAAAAGCAGATTTTTTCATTAAACAATGATCCTCCGTTGTAGAGACCCTTGGCATCACCGTAGCGAAAAATTCGCAACGACATCAATCTTGCTTTCCGTTTCATTTAATTTTCAGTCCGACAAAAGTTTTCGCTCGCTTTATTTTTGCTCAGGGCCCGTGCTCCCCTTATACAAAATGTAAAAAGGCAGCGCGGCCGACTCGTGCTCAACCGGCTCTAATAATAAAACTTGCGGCGGCGCCCGGCCAGCTTAACGCGCCCAGAAGCACAAAGCTCGCAGTAAATAAGAGCTTTGCGTCACGCCGCCGCGCGCGCAGTATCAATGGATATGCCGAGGCAACGGTAAACACACATTCTCCAACTATCACACCTTCAATCATCTCCTTGCTATTAACAACAACAGGATAATGCACTAGTTTTCAATGTGTATACAATACCAAACGTTTCAATTTTTCAGAATTTTACCCTTCCTTTGTTTAAGTTATCTTGTATCTTGTAAATCCATGAATTCATGGATTTGTTTCCAAAAAGTGATGACACGAATCCGTGCAATAACGCCAAATGGATTATTCAATAGTGGAACAGTGAAACGTCAGGCTGACACTTTACATTTTTTACTATGATTCAATATTATTCACAACTATCGCCCTACTTCTATATGATTTCTGACATATAGGTATAATTACACTCTTTAATTTTCCATTTGAAATAACTGTCAAACTACTTAATTCTTACATAAATTAAAGGGAAAGAAATATATTTAGGAAGTAGCTTGCAAGCTTATATCCAAGAATCCGTTGGATAACGAACACATTGCCAGAATTTGAAATGTAACCTGTTTCCCACGATCACAACTTTGTGTTCGTTACTGGAATTCGCCTAAATTCTTTCTTAATATTCACAAAAATAAGTAGGCTGTCTTTGTTTTTATATTTGACAGTTTAACAACCTCACTTTTGATTTATAATTTGGTTTTATTTGATTTGCTTTCTTAAATTATATCTATAGTTTATTTAAATTGTTAACCCATAATTTACACTTTTCTTAAGTTAATGATTCAAACAATATTTGGATTTGGAGGTTAGAGTTTCTTTAAAAACTAACCGTTTCCATTATTGACCAATAATAATACATTATTGACCTAGATGAACATGGTTACCAAGTGAAAATCCATTTCTCATGTCAAATAAAAGGTGTAATGATGGTTGTCTAGGCTAGAAGTGAAAAAGAATAGATGATTCGTATTCATATACCTATAGCCTGTCTCTTGAAATATGGAGGGATCATCATACAAGCCATTAAAATATAGTGGTCTTATCGGTTAATAATTGGCTGCTCTGTAAATCTAACCTCAAATCTCATAGAATGCTTAGTTCAAATCGAAACACAGCAATTAGTGAACTATTATCATCTGTATTCTGTACACTTCTAAATTTTGAAAAATCTGTGCTACATTAATTTATTTATATATTTGCTAAAGTGGGACATAAAATACAAATTACAACGAACTGAATTAGCAAAAAAAAGCTATAAACAATAATATATCTAATTGCTTCATAAATTATATTTGACGAAGTTAAATTTGAAACGTAATTATCCGAGTGTATCTATTTCAACGTTGATCCACTGATTGCCGAAATTTTCAGGTCATGTTTCTACTCTTTAATTTACATAAATAAATGCGTTTTAAAAGTCCATGAAGACACGATGATATAGTGGATATTTAACAATATGCCACGGGAAAAATAAATCATCATTATCACCAATTTAGATTAGCCATTATTTAGCTCGCCATCTAAATTTATAAAGTGAGAGATAACCTTTAGAAATGCACGTCAACATAGCTGAAGACGTGACATCATAATGTCAGTTCATCAGAGGGAGACTTCCTGGTACAGATCGTATTACTTTTTCAACAGAAAATCGTTGTTTTGCAATCTTTTGTATAGAATTTCTTCTCGGTTGCTCGTCTGTTGAATATAATAGAATCTTTACAGGATATGAACTAAGCTTTTATCATGCTTTGAATATTAGTTAACCTAGATTTTTTACCTCGAAATCTTTTTAACAAGTAGGTACACAGTTATCTGTAGGCGTTGAAAGCCGTACTAAATTATGTATGAGATCAATTTTTCCACAGGAATAATATTTTTATTAGAATATTTTTTTTACTTTTCTATTATTATGTAAAAGTATGAAGTGTAAAATTACTGATCACCTCACAATAACATGAATATTTTAAAATAAAGTTTAAAATCATAAGCCCCTATTCCGAGCTCACTTTTATAATAAAATCGCTTTTAAAGAGCCTGACGACACTTTTAACAAAAGTACCTATAAAAATGAGCTCGGAATTCGGGCCATAGTATTTATATTAACATTATTAAAATATGTCTTCATGATAGGTATTGTATTAATTACAATATAAAAAAAAATTAATGTCAAACAAAAAAAAATTGAAATGTAAGGATTGACATTACCGGCCAGTAATACACTTGTCAAATTTAGTTCGCGAAACCGATCCTACGAGGCGCTAAAATTTGTTTTTACGTGTAGATATCCAATCTTCAAAAAATAAATTTCCTTAACGTATGTTTTCTCAATACCTATGACATTTCAACATTAAAAAAAATGAATTTGTTTGCGTGTTGCTACAAGAACAATATAGAAATAGTATAATGTGGAACAAGTGCAGAAAGTCGCCTATTTCCCACGAGATCTGAAATCACACAGGGTGGGAAAAAGGTGAATCTGCAAGAGTTGCTCACTATACTTTTTCTACGACCACACTGCTAAACATTAAAGATCAAAAATACATGCACGAAAGCTATTTGACGTAAAGAACAATATGGAGCACATAACCTCACAAATAATGCTTTACGCGCAAATACTATGAGAAATGATAATTCCCACATAAATAACTCAATGTCGGCAAATACTATGGGAAATGATTTCTCACACTTTAATCCACATTTGTGGGAAATACGCAACTTTGAAGCTTTTATAGTGTAAGAAAAGTGCCACTTTCCACAGTGGTCGTTGAAAAAGTTATATTTTCCAATGAAAATCTCCCTCTTTCGCGATATATTAAAAAGGATTTTGACAATTTATTTTCGGAAGTGAGAAAGTTCTTTATGAAATGGAATACCTGTTGGTTTGGAATAAAGCGATTTGAAATTCAGTTTCTCTGCCGCTTATTTAATGATTCACGATGTTATTTCATTGGAAATTCTATCCTTTCCAGGAAAATTTGTAAGCATTTTTGTCATTAAATTATTGATGCTCTTCAAAAGTCGAAATGAAAAATTGTTTTTGAATGTTAGCATGAAATCACAAATTAATTAACTGTTATCGAGAGACACCCCATGTCGAATGCAGGCTTGGATCAAAGGGTGCGTTGATATGGCTGCAGGGGTTATTTTAATAAGGGGTGACAAATCGCGGACAACTGCATGGCTTGGGATTGCACCCTCGTGTTTTCAACATAAAAGCACATCTGCCAAACTTTGTTGACATCCCCAACCACTGCCGTCTCCCATATAACTGTCGCTAATTTCCAATCTAATATACGAGCGTTTGATAGGTTGAGTACGTGTCAAAACGCTCATAGTGGCCTCAACTCATTGTTAGCACAAAACCGCAATTTATAGACAACTTCTGAAACGGCATACAACACATTTTATTGTATTGAACTCCCAACGTGTGAAGTACAACCTTTCAGCTTGGCCTGTCATTATAATAAATTCACTCTCGCAAAAGTTCAGTTTCTGGAGTAGTGATATAAATAACAATTTAATGTACCTTATATTAATTTTATGATACTATATTATTTTTCTTATTTGTATAAGTTACTATATACTGCATACCAAATTATGTTCTCATTATATATTTTAATTGAAGTCATATTAGTAGTTCATATTATTAAATGTTTTATTACAAATAAATTTTATGCGTTTTCAAAATTTATTAAAATTTATTTAGTTCCCTTCAACGGGTCTATTACTATTAGGGAAGATATGTACACATATTTTTCGTTTGTTATATACGTAGACATCTCAAGGGAATCCACATATGGACGTGGAGATAAATAAATATGTTTGTATTTAAATTTAATGTGAAATACAACAGCAAATCTCTGTGACATGTACAAAAGAAAAAAAGAAAAGTTGGTTTCGTTTACGAGCGTTGGTATTTCAAGTTAGAACAATAAACAACAAAATAAAAATCCACATTCAAAGCAACACATCACGATCAATTTGATGTCGCACAATCGTAACTCTCGTGAAATTTATTGTGCCATGTTTAGGTTAATCCTGAATTACTGCTATTCACCTTACAAACACAAAAATCGTGGATAAATTAAATTTCCCTGTGGTGGTTTATATTCCGGTCGCGTGACGGTAAACTTGTCTGGAAGTCGGTCGCTTTACCCGCCAGGGAAATGCTTTTTCATGGCGACGACCCTATTTCTTTCCGTTCACATCTTTCGTTTCGAGAATTTTCAAATCTAATATATTCTTCGTGTCTCGAACTGTTTTCGCTTGAGAATACCGTCATTTCGTTCGCGCACCCACACACCGCACAGGGCCGCAATCAGGTGCATTTCATTCCCAATAAAAAATAACACATTATACACCAAGGAGCTAAAGTGACTTTTCAATATCAAGGGGAAGTTTGGGGTATTAAAAGACAATTTAATTTCAATATATGTACGATATATTTCACCTTTTTCTTAACAATTATTTAGAATATTTCAAATATGTTATTATTATTACATACATTTGATACATGTTGTATATGTTGTTATGGTAATTTTGTTTATTTGTCACGAGATTCAAATTATTTTATATTTTTATTGGTAATTACAGTAGGATTATGCAAGATATGTTAAAATTATAACTATAACTCAACTATCTCAAGTGATTCGTGCCACTTATGTCAAAAGCTAAATATAAAGTTTCATGAAAATACCTTTAGCTGATTTTTTTCTACACGTGTCCACACACCTCCGGATTGACGGATGGACTGACAGACATCATTCTAAAAATAGTCAAAACGTAATGTGAAAATCTTAATTCGTAGAGACCCGCAAAAAATTCGAAATCTTAAAATTGGCGTCATTACAATTACAATATTTCTTTTTCGATAACCGGCTCTGCTCAAAATTCTTGTTCTACTTTATTTGTTTTGTTTTTTATGGAAATTAAAAACTAGTTTTCCAAAATCTTGCCTTGCAGAACCTAGTAAATAACACTATATTGTGCAACAAGTGCAGAAAATTACTCACGAGAATAAGACGAGTACTATAACCACATTACTAAATGGTGCAGAACAGAAATACACGCTTGAAACTTAATTAAAAAATAAAACAATATGCGCAGTTACACATACATGGACTACATACGCGTAGGCGTAGTGTTGATAATTACAGTGAGATATAATATTTCTCACGCTGCACATGCGCAGTGTTGACAATGATTTTAACAAATAATTATTGCAAATGTGCAAGTTTCACGCATTACAGAATATGAAAATATTTTCCAATACGGTCGTGGAGTATTTACTTTTTCTACGACGTTTCTAGAACAGAAATTCCTGCAAGGAAGCTATTTTCTATAAAGAACTATATGGCCTAGATAAATTTACGTAGTATACCTTCACGCATGCGCAATGATGGCACTTATTTTTTTCATAGGTACTACACATGCGCGGTGTTGACAAATACTGTGAGAAATGATTTCTTCATCTTTAACTCATGATTGTTGTTTCATATAGGATGAGAAATTCAATCGAGATGGAACTAAAGCACTATTCGGTTTTCGGCGTATTCGGCAAATTTTATCACTATCACTATTACAAGAAATAAGCAGTGATAAATTTCTTGAAATTGAAATAATTATTTAATAATAATCAAACACGAAATTACCTTTACAAAACATAGGGCTACCATTTCAGTATAAATACACCTCTCTCCGCAATGAGGACCACCAATCACGCTTTCAGGTTGTACAAAAATATATTATTTGATAATAACGAATATTCGGTTAAAATTTCGCCAAATATTCGTTATTCAGTTATTCGGCTGAACAGCTATTCGTCACATCAATAGTATTATTCAATTCAACAAACCTAAAAGTTGCTTGAAACACATAGAAGAATATGTTGAATAGAAAAATGTTCAATCATTTTGGTTCAGTTGTTTTTGGCTCTTAAAAAATAAATTCACTTTTTCAGCTATGTTGATTTGTCCCTGTGTATGTTTTTCTATTTTGGTTTGAATAGAAAAATGTAAGTAATGCATAAATTATTATAACAGACGTATAACAGATTAAAGAAATTTACAAATAGAAGATATATTAATGGGAGATACTTCCTAGAAACTATTATTAGTTATATTTATTTTGTTTATAAAATTGAATTTCAAAGTTTATGCTGTGTGTAAAACAGAACACAGAGGAATATTCCGCGTAATGAATCGGATTGAAATTCGCATCATCAGACCATAATCCGTCACTTTAAATGCCTTGCCGGAAATTTTCAATTTGAATTTTAAATTTGCGGCAAATATTCATTTTGGGGCTGGATCCGTCCCTGGCTGGCAGTCACAAACAGACGTGCTTGAATATATAGAAACGTTACATTTGTATGCTGAAACAAACCGATCCCAATCAAGTGTAGTTGGCTGTCAGTGGGTCTGCGCCGCTGCCGCTGATTTGTTTACAAGAGCGCCGCCGTCGGGACCACATCTCTGCCACCGTGACGTCAGCAGCGACGCTCTGCAGAGCGACGGAGACGGCAGACAAGGACCGACTCTCTGAAGAGCATTGATTGCGGCGGGTACTTCACACCAGAGGGTGGATTGTGTTTCTGCTAGTGGTACTTAGTGGAACGGGATGAATTTGAATCAGGGGTTGGAGTTGTAATTAAGTTTGCTATTTGGGATACCAACCGCAAATACATTTACGCATTTTCTTGCAGTAGCAACGCACCTTTCCAAACTTTCAAATTTATTAATGTTTCTGAAATGTACAAAATTCCAATTTCATTAGCATCAATTACATTTTTTCCAAAATTCAAAGATCCATGTTATTGTAGTACATAATAACTTTTTTTTATTTTACAAAGCATAATTACGAGTCCTTACGTGTATTTTTATTTGCATACGTTCTATTTTTTTTTTCATAACTATGTTCTCTAGAATGTATACTAATTTCTTAATTCATTATCTCTTTGTTAGGTTATATTTTGTTCTATAATTGTCCCAGTTTCCAATATTTGCTGCACCTACTATTCTTGAGACGCTGAACAGATGCACAAGAAACTCTTTTTCGGAAGATGTTTCCAGTTTCCCCATAATTACTCTAGTTATTTGTTCCGGAATTTGCTGTCATATTTGCTCTACATGTTTGACATTAAGACAGTAATTCAAGATTATACTAGTTTTTGAAGTTTCATTTAGCATTTAGCTCAATGGATTTAAATTGTTCTTAGACAGTTTCTAGTTTCATTTTGATGATTTAAGTTATTAGCCTTTTATAAAGACACAACTTGGAATGAGTTTTGGACCATTCAGACCTAGTGATATTTTTTCTCACACTCCACTCCATTAACACTATCAGTAGTTATAGAGTCAGGTAATAATTGAAACATGTGAAAAAACATTAGATCTTAAATACATTTATTTGCTTGTACTCTTTCTTCTTTTCAATATTTTTGTTGACCCAATTTTGAGCTCTATTTTTAAAATTTATAATTTAGTTTGTTCTACTTTATCTAGATTCTAGAGCCTATCTAGTACCACGTTTTTATCCTTATGCTGGTAATCGCTGTATTTGTTTGCTCTAAAATGCTACTTCTGTGTTCCAAATTATTTATATATATTTTGAATTGTAACAAATATATTTGTTTTCCAAAAATACTTCTTCCGGTTGCTGGAATCGGTCGCCAACTTTTTATTTCATAAATGGTTCCATTTATAAATAAAATAATAAATTTTTCTGAATGGTTTATTGAAAAACATTTTTACATAAATGAATAATAATGAGCAGTATATATTTTATTAATGAAATCAAAATTACTGTAGTTATATTTTTGTCCGGATATATGTCGCTGTGAAACATATTAAAATGAATAACATTTAATTTGAAAAGTTGGAAAGTTCTGTTGGTGTTAAGTGAGAAATTGCTCACAAGTATAAAATAATATATTCGGTATATATTCGTTGCACGGAGTCATGTACGATTCCCTAGCGGGAGAAACAAAGCGGGTATGTGGCATCACGTGCGCCCAACGAGTGTTTGACTGCTTCCTGGGGACCCTACCAACTCCTCAACTCGGGATTGCCATCATCATCAAAACACATTCCTCAACTCACGACCCGCTCTAAACACTTTATTCCAACTCTGACACTACGCCCCTATATGTCCATGTAGTTATTACGTAACATGTATCGAAGTTGAAATAAACGTAAGAGAGGTTTTATAATTCAAGTATTGTTGTACGTTTTCAAATGGGTTATTTGTACTATTTTCAGAGAACCACTAAATACGATTTTTTTAAATATAGTTAGGTTAAAAAAATATAATATTAATACAATTATTATCAATCAATTATTAATGATATAGTGACAAGAGTAATTTCAAAATGCTATACATAATAATAAAATATTTACAATTACTTTTATAAAAGTAAAAAAATGAATGGAAGTTGATTAACCGTAAAACGATCTCGCATTCAAGCGAAACATGGTAAAATGAAGTGCAGCAAATAGTATATTGTGTTATTAAGAGTAAAAGTGATACTTTGTGTGGCGAGTATGGAAATTTGCACGACGAGCGAAGCGAGTCGGACAATTGCATGCGAGGCACACAAATACACTTTTACTCTGAATAACACATTCTCTTTTTTCTTCAAACGTAAAAATTTTAAAAATTAATTACTATCTGACGTTTAATATGTAGGTTACTTGTCAGTTGTTCATAATTTTTAGTAACTTTATTATTAGGTTTTCTAGTTTTTATAGTGACATTTAGGGCGATATTATAGATTTCTATTGTACAAGTAACTTCTTTTTGGCTGATTCTACATACGGCGGCGAAGAAATTAAACGGCGGCTAGAATAAAAAATTATATTACGGCGACATAGATATTAAACTTTAACCTTGTCAATCAAGTCACAGAAGATGTCATTTTTATGACGTTTGAAGAAAAAAATATATATAATTTTTAAATTCAAACATATACAAAAATACAGTTCTCTTAATAATCCTTCGTGTTTGTTTCCGATATTTTTTTATATTTGATCATTTAGCTATTAACGCACAGAAATAACATATTAACGCATTGTTTTGTATGCTGTAATAGCTTTATAGTTATAGACTCAAAATTATTTTCGTATGGTATAACCAATATATTTTCAAAATGAAATATTTAGAATTTGTTCCAATGCTGCCTATGTATTTTATTACAGAAAGAATCTGGAATGTCATGAAATATTTATGAGAAAATGGTTTCCAGTACATATACACATTTATTAGAAATATTTTAATACAAATGTTTTGAAGTTTACTAAGAATTTGTATTCGAGAAATTGAGCAAGCTGCCTTACATTTAATATTTATGCCTCTATATGTTCAAATATAGAATATATAAATAGTATTCATAAATCAATCAATTATGTTTCTTTTATAATTCACATAAAATAAACTGGAAATATGTTACTTAGAAATATATTACAGTTATATGTAATCAATAATAAATTATGAAAATGTATACACAAAATAAGTACTTATTTCTAATATAAAAACATTATTCTCAATAATATATTTATGAGAATAAACCTAATATTAAAATTATGAAATTATAGGTAACATTTACTTCTGTTCGGGACAACTTATAGTGAGTTTCGAACACTCGGACACATTGGTATTTTTATTTGAATAAAGCTTGGAGAAATTTAAAGTCCTGATAGTTCAAACCGAAGGGCACTAACCACGCGAGCCATCGCTGACCGTTAATATATACTGCTACAATATACTATATTACGTAACACGTGTTGTAAGATGCATATTACGCAAGAAGTAGAAAAGTTACACACAAGTTTGAAATTTCGCAAGTGCTTAATTGCTTTAAAACTCGAATTACATAGTATACTTTTTCTACGACCATTATGTGATCGTATTTCAATTTCACACTACAATGAAACATTTGACTTATCACTAATAAATAGTGGCTTGAACTACAGATCATTTCAAAATTATATTAAAGTGTCAATCTCTAGATGATAAATTGAGACTAAATTTACAATTAATTATAATTAATTTCCTATTATTTGTACTGCTAACATCATTTCGATAAATAAAAAATTCCTATACTGCACGATCAACATACTTTACGCACAGACCTCCGTCCATAAATCAGAATTATTATAATATTACCTGACGCAAAAAAAAACCCACATAAAAAAACAGTTTTAAGAAAATTGTAGTTACAATTGAATAATACATATTTTCTTTTAAATTAACCCCTTTTATTCAAATAAAAAAATATTATAACCTTAAAGACGTATATATAATGATTTGTTGAACTAATTAATAATTCCTCTTCTGTTTTCTAATTTTCTCTCATACTTTGTACGAAAAATGTTGTATGCAACATGTGTGTAACATAATGCTTTTTCAACAGTACTTGACTAAAAAACACTTTTCCCACTAGTTGCATAAATAATTGTTTTACAATTACTAACGTACAAGAGTAAATAAAACAATCCATTAAAATTTATAACATAAAGTACATTTTTAAATTAAAACATTTGAAACAAAAAAAATATATAGATAACACCTCCAAATATCGAAATATACAAAAAAAAAACCGAAAGACCAAAAAACCCAGGTTTTCTCAACACTGCCAGAAATTGACACTTAGATAATCTTTAGGTTGTACAATAATGGGAACATTAATGATCTTAAATATATATGGTTACCAAAAACTAAAAAATTATGAGTAATTTTAAAAATATGTAGTTAATTTTGCAATAATTAAATATTCGCAATTTGAATTTATTATTGCGTCTTTAAATTGTGCAATTATTTGAAAATAAGGATAGCATTTTTCTGAAATGTAGTATAGAATTTATTATATAATAATGTTGGGTCCATAATAAATGTATTACGTAGATAAATGTTTTATATTTTCCATTTATATCGAAGTAGCAGTAAATTGATCATAAAACAAAAATGAAGAGTAATTTATAAAATCAGTTTATGGTAGGTTACGTGACGTGCAAGAATATACACGGAAGAACAGTAGTGACTATCTCAAAATTCTCATGTCATCATTTAGCGTTTTACTGGCCACATTTGAAACGTAAACACATAAACCTCGTCGTATCCGTCATCACTAAATTGCAAGCAGCAAGCAAACATTTATCTTGAATAATAAACGTATTTCAGTCTGCGATATCACGAGGCTTTACAACAAACTAGCATAAATCTACGGAATTACTTTAATCCGACATCCATCTTTTGATCTTTCTCGGGGCGCGCGCCCCCTCGCGGCATTCGTGCCGCCGCCACTGGTGGAGTAATTACGGCGTTAATTAGTCCAATTAACACCGTCGGCGCGCCGAGCGAAGACAAGGACGGCGCGCGGAGAAGGAAAGAGATAAGAGGAAGGAGTTTCCAAACATGGATGCGAATGTTTAAATAAGCAACCCCGTGACGTCACGTTTCTCGCCCTGTCGTGACCCCTGACCCCTCGCGTCCCGCCCTTAATCCGCTTGTTAAGTCTGGTGGTGTAATATGCGAGCTGTGGTTACACAGGGGCGGATTCAAATCTAATTTCATTTCGCTTACATTTTCTCTTTTCCACAATGATTTTTTTAAATAAATACTTGAAATTAACATTCATAAAATATTGAAAATTAAATTGAAAATGTATATTTTAAAATGTTTTATTTATGCTAAATATAAGTATTCAAATTTTAATTTTCATACAACAGTGCAGTTTTAAAATGAATGTCATTTTTTAATTAGATGCAGTTATCCGTCTATAATTTTTCATTTTTCATAAATAATTTATACACTGCTTTTCAGCATAATATATGTTTTCAAGCTAATTATAAATTATGACATTTCAATTATAAAATAATTAATAAAAACTTTAAAATGTATATTTTAATTAAAAATAAAACATCAGGTTGTGGCAATTTATTTTACCATCAATATTATTTCTAGAATTTTTCTCATTAATTAATTCTCTGTTCCTATATTTTAACACAATTACATAAATTCATGAAAATTAATATCTTGTTGGAATTCTCACTCAAACCTTATGTTTTGCAATATCGTAATTATGATAAAGCGGCATATGCCTTACTTTCATGCATTGAATCTTTAGGCTACCTGCTAGGCATAGGAAAATAGTCTTACGGTCTTTTAAAATAAATTCTATTGTCGTTTGAAAAAATGTCTTATGGGAATGAAAATTGCATTTCCAAAAAAGTTTCCAAACTATTTGCAATACTTGTTGTTAGGCTAATGTTTTGTTTAATTATAACATTTATCAAGAGTGTTATTTTAAAGAAAATATAATCCATCAACAAATAGGAATCCTCTACTATTTTTTAAATGTTTTTATATTAAAATGCCCTTGTAGTTGGTAATATTAATTTTATGTAGCAGTGAAATTGAGGATTTTTTTTCCATTCAAGAATAAATTCTAGCTGATGTTCATTTATAACACCTAATCTTTGAACTACCCTAGTAATTACTATGTAAATAACACCTTACAGATTAGCCAAAAAAAAAATATACAAGTGAGATTTAAATCAAATTTAAGTATCCTAGCCCGTTAAAATGCACCCTAACCTAATTCTCGGCGACATAACTCAAGTCCTAATTCCATTACTCCCTCCTTGCGTTGCGTGATAACAAAGCGCCCTTATCAGCTGATATATCAGTTTCCGTTCATAATTACCTCCGCACTAGAGACAGCGATATCCTGCATCTCACTCCCACACACAATGAATTATAAGAGCGTTTGTGTGTACTTTTAAATAACGAAAGGGGATAATTATCCTGTTATATATTGTCTTTTTGCGTTCTCTAGATGGCGTTAGTGTTTTGTTTACGATGAATTAATGCACATATAAGATGGCGATTAAGGCTAATCTACATAATGGATGAAACTTGTAGCTTAAGTGGAACAAGACCTTAAATAAATAATTCTTTGTGTGGAAAAATGAGACGCAATTATTTTCTTTTCTCAGATATAAAAGATAAACAAATGAGACTTATCTATTTAATCAATCTGTCAATTCAATAACCTTAAAATTATTGACATCATGATAATTACTTAACATAACTAGTTTATACTAAAACGGAATGAAAAATATGAACATACATACATCTTTTTTTTAATTACTACCAGTATTTCTTAAATTTAATAATTAAAATATTATTTTATAAATTATATCTTACTTATTACTTTGCTACAGTTAACAATATTATGTATCAGTAAGTTTTGTGACATGAATTGAAAGTAATTAGTAAACAACTTAATTTGAGTTAATATTGTTGGCAAAATTTTATGAAACAAGAATTTCAAATTCTGAAAATTCGTTTCTTTCTTGTAAATATATATAATTTATATTTAAATTATAAAATACCTAATTCTACATATACAATAGAACTATATAAATAAATTATATTATTAGGTTACTGTTGTTGCCTCAATATATTTTTTACTTCTGTACCTACATCACTAAAGCTCTAAAATCCATTTGATATTTATGTTGCACAATTTTTCATTATTTTATTAATTATATTTAGTGAACACGTTCTATAGTAAAAAAATAATATAAAATTCTGTTGAATAATTAAACATTTGTATATTTCAATTTTTATCATAACATATAAATTCAATTAGTTATATGTATAAATTAATAACAACCAGAAAATTTCATGTCAGTTAATACATATATTAATAAATTTAATAACACAGTTCATGAATAATAAAACACTCATATAATCACAATTTATTTCAATTTTCATAAATTTGTAAAATATTGACCGCTTATGACAGACCGCACACTCAACATTATTTCAACCATAAATCGTTTAATCGAAGCACTTATAAAGTTAAGTTGCCTAGTTATAGTTCATTAAGGAGTTCATCATAAATAATGTTATAGTTGCAAAACATCTTTTACGTTTTTAAACCCCCGACGTTTTAGATGTGTGTTATAAGTTATAAGTGTAACATTGTAGCTCCAAACGGATGAACCGATTTTGATTTAGTTTTTTTTTGTTTGAAAGGTGACTAGTCGACAGCGATCTTAGCTATGATTTAAGAAAATTTGTACAGACGGTTGAAGATCAGCTCTTTTATGAGATGAGAGCAGTTTCCACAAGTTTTATTGATTCCAAATTTGATATTAGGTTTTTTTGTTCCAGGGTTTTTTTTTTAATGATAAATTATGTTACATTATCATTTAGAAGGAACTATATTTGTATCTTTACGTACTTATTTCGTATTATGTTGTATCATCATAATTTGAAGCACTCATTTCCTAGTGGTTCCGTGCCAGTTGGATTATTGTTAGGATTTGAATCCCAAGATCGTACACTCCGTTTAATTCCAGTTACAATGCGTTATCCAATCGAGTTACCATTGTTCGTTCTATGTATTATACAAAAATTATTAAACTATTTTGAGTTAGGATTAAAATAGTATATTGTCCAACAAGTACAGAAAAATGGGAAATACGTGATTTTGTACAATTAGCTCACTATACTTTTTCTACAACCAAACTCTGCTAAAAGTTACAAAATAAAAATACATCCACGAAGAGTACCTTAATACATGCGCAGTGTAGGAAATTACTTGGAGAAATAATATTTCTCATACTGCACATGCGCAATGTTGGCAAATACTGTGAGAAATGATTTCTCACACTTTAACCCACGATTGTGGGAAATACGCCACTTTTAAGTTTTATTGTTTTATATAATTAGAAAAGTGCCACTTTCCATAATGGCCGTAGAAAAAATATGTTTCTTGTAAAACACCATTTCATTCCTTATTTTTTTTATATTTTTTAAGTGATATTAATAAAATTAATTGATAATAGAGTTTTGCAATATTATTTTTAAAAAATCTTATCGTAAAATATATTAATCTTCATCTTAATGAAGCTAAAATTATAATGAAATATATATTTATAATTTATACATGAATATTTATATTAATAATATAAGCGCGAATTTATGACACAACAGAAAAGTCACATCGTAATATTTATATAAAATTTTATTATTTTTGTCGTAAAATGATATCTACAAGTATTATGTAAAATATAAAATATTATTTACAACGTGGAATTTATCGAAAAATAAAAAATACAACTATAGTCGCCTCGAATAAGCAATGTTTTTTTGTCATATCAAACGTCATCAATTTTAAGTGTCTGCTTTAAAAAAAATATAACGTTTTGAAAAGGTATATACAATAAACGCGATACAAGAAATGTAACATCGTTGCTTATTTAAGATGATATATTTGAATTTATCATAATCGAATATCATCGATTTGCAATCTTAAATAAAATTAAAGCTGGCATATGAAACAACCGACAGTCGAAAGAAAGAACTACGATGAACTTTTAGTGACGACAATACTTTAAATTGCAGAGAACAATTTAAATAAAGTTGTGGAAGTGAATATGAGACAACGTGGTTCTGGACGTGTGAGAGAATTGTCGGGGACGGCTCTGTGCAGGATTACCGTAATACTGGTTAGCCATTCGGTTTCCCTGGAGGGTGATACCCGGTCACCGGCGACCCTTAACCGACGGAGACCAATGTTACGCTTGGTTGCCGACCTCGCGGCCTTATTGCCTCCCACGACTCCGAATTCCACGACTTCCAAACTCTCATCGTGGTATTACAACAATTAGAACAAATAAACACATAATATGTGGAACATTTAACAATATCTATACTATATAGATTTATTAATTTATATAGATTTATTAATTTACCAATAAAATTTACGAATTTTTGATCAAAGATGTTACTTCGCAGGAATTCAGAACATTTAATCCAAATAAATTAATAAATTATTTTTCATTGCGCTTAAAAGAAAATATAAAACTGTAAAAACAAAAGAGGAACAAAAGTCGAACTTGTCTGATATTCATTCGCATGTTGTTGCTTGAATTTTATATAACTTATTTTGGATACTTTTTTTATGGAAATTTAATTTTGATCGTGAAAATATTGCGAACGGTAAGGAATGTCGATCTCAAACAATAAACAATAATAATCAAATAATCACTTCGCTCCTCTTCCAAACAATTGTTTTCAATTGATAAAATGTACTTCCCATTATTAATACTACATGTACAATTTTAGTTAAAAATTGGAGGTAAATTAGAAAATGTAATTGTTGAGAATATGTGATCTCGGTTTCTGTATCTACTTACCTTTGGACAATAAAGATCTAGGCCCTTATTACGAATGCATTTTAATAATAATAGCGCTTTTAGGAAGCGTGCTTTTACATTATAATCATTAAGTATGTTTGTAATATGGACTTTAAAGATTTTGCTGGAAACATATCAACATAATATATTGTGCAACAAGTGCAGAAAGTTGCCTATTTCCCATGAAGTGAGAAAGTGTCGGCATGAGACGAAGTCGACACTACACACAATATTTTTTCTACAACCAAACTGATAACCGTTACAGAACAAAAAGACATACATGAAAACTATTTGATATAGAGAGCAATATGGCGCCGGTAAACTTAGAAAGAGACATTCACGCATGCGCAATGTTGGCAATTACTGTGAGAAATAATATTTCTCACACTGCTCATGCACAGTGTTGACAAATACAGTGAGATGATTTCTTACACTTTAACCTAAGATTGTGAGTAATATTCAACTTTGAAGCTTTATATATTGTGAGAAAAGTGTCATTTTCCATAGTAGTCGCAGAAAAATTTGTTTAATAAGAGTTCGAAGGCTTTTGCAATCTAGTTTTAGCATTTTTACGATGATGTCTGTGTGTGTTTATGTGTATGTATGGTTGTGTTAAGATCTTGTATAAATAACTTAATCTAACAATACCCAATTTTGATATATCAAATTCGACTCAAAATGTCTGAATATATTAAGTTTGCATGTTACAAACTAAATTCAGCCACTAAAGGTTTCCTCATTAATTATAAAATATGAAACAAGATTAGCCCCTTTTTGTGAAATATAGTACAGGGAATACACCTGTGTACAAGACTACGAGAACTGTAGAATTATGTAGGTAGTGAAAATTAAAAGCTTTGCAAATAACGAAAAACAATGGAACTTTATAGTAAGAAGTCACTGGGATACAAGATAATAATTCATATTTAAAAAGCTACAGCCTGGTTAATTACAGAAAAAGTTGGAAAAGTTTCCTTTTTGATGTTACTATAAATTATCATCTCATTACACATAAAAAATTAATAAAGATGCAAGTACAGTCCCAACTGTTGCTTCGTTGTATTTTTATTTTTACGGAGACAAAGAAATATTAAATTTCTTGTGAGTATTTCTTTCGTAATATTACAAGTATCTGACATCTCAATAAGGTTTCGGAATTATAGTACCGAGGATGATCTTTAGTTCATATTGGCCGGTATTAGCAAAATACATTCGAATTCATTACTAGATGTTCAATTCGCTTTCATTCAGTTCCTATATCGCCTGCCTCACCAAAATTTTAGTTCACGAGCCGCCACTGTATCATCATATGGCAAATTGTTTTTGATGAGTACTTGCATTTTTGTGATACAGATTTTTCAGCCTACAGCCTCTGCAACGGACTTACAGTCACAGTTCCGAACCAGTCTAACACAGCGTTAGTTTTATTTGATTAAAGATTGATCAAATTGGAATTTGAACCACATATCTCATACTTTAATTCATTCGAGTCGGAGCACGCTAACCACATGAGCTATCGCTGCTAGTTAATATTGTTATTCATAAGAAATACAATTTATATATTATTTAAAAATTACAAATAAATGTACACGTCTTATTGCAAAATTTGTTAAACAATTCTACAGAAATAAGAAGACTGAAAACAACTAAAACTCTAAATTTGATATCTAAATTAAGAAGTACAAAACATAAACCTGAAAGAACTCTAACGGGAATTATTTTATCATATTTTGCTTGTTGTATTTTTAAGAAGTAAATGCAGATTTAAATAAATTTCAAAATATATAATATTTTAGTTAACCTCATTTATCATTAACTAGACATTCTCCAAACGTAGTTCAGAAAAATATGCAGTTCCTTTTATCGCACAGTTTATTGTTAAGAAGAACTCTAAGGTATGTCATCGAACATACCTGTCGTACCGGGCATCGAACCTCAAGCATTTGCGGTGACAAGAAAAGTCGCTTATAAATTTTTATTTTATTTTGGGGTGGGTACCTCATCATAAGCTACTTAAAAAAACAAAAAACTTTGAAAGTAAATAAGAAGTGAGGGTGGGTATTTTGGAGCCGTGAGTGAATCCGTTTATATTCCAGCCAATAAATCGAGCAGGAGTGACAGGAAACAGCGATCGAGTTCAAATGTAGTAATCAATTTAACCGGCCTGTGTCCGCGTGTCGGCTGTAGTACACGCGTCTCGTCACGTCGCCCCTCATCATCACATCACACCACCCACACTCACGCCGAATGCTAATTACTTTGTCAAAAATTCCCAATTAAACCGCGCGTGGATTTGGTAATTATAGTCCGCACTATTCGATAAAAACACCAACAACAATAACACAACAGCGCGATTTGCGGAATTACGAATTTTGTTGATTGGAATTGGGTTTTTTGCAACGTGGTTTACATTTTCGATGAATATTTTAATTAAACATGAACGTTTGATAATTCGGCTTCCGCTGCTCTGCTGTGGTCAATTGCAGAATAATTCATGAAAATTTCATAAAGCCTGATAACTATCCGGAATTGATGTTGGCAATACCAGGTAAATTGTCGAAATATGCCGCACACACCAGATCATATTAAATTTTCTATTAACTCAAGAATCCGGTCATTCGCTTTTGCATACATCAAACACACATTAATCAGAATGAATCCCCTATATGTATATCATTTACATCACATATGCTTTTAATTGCAAACTTTATCTTCTTTTTTTAATATATCAACCTAACTTCATATTTAAAGCGAAGAGGTTCTATTTGTACTGATCTGAATACCGCTAATATCATGTACTTGAAATTTTAAAGACATTTTATTAATCTTAGAAAAAAAGAAGAAAAATATATTTTTTATATGAGAATAAAAGGTACAAAAAAATAAGTGTAATACATGAGCTAGATGTAATTAACATAATTCCTTTATATTCGGGAATATTTTGGACAAAACTAGCATTTTATTTTCTACCGACTTCATTCTTTCCCTCTTTTCAGTTTTTTATTTATCCATGAAGGAGATGGTTTAAATGTTCAGATCGTCATTTCTAAGACAAGCTAAATCACGCTTGTAGGACCTCTACAAGTATTGAAGGGTACCTCAAGGTACCGCGGCACACACTTTGAAAACCCCTGGCCTAGACAATGCAAATTAAACCTTATATTAGTTCTTTTAAGAATGTTGTGTCACATATAATGATTTCTGTTCGTGCATTTGTTATTTTACAACCTTCTTAGTGAACTTACAACATATAATAATAAATAGTTTGTAAGCGACTGTGGGAATCGAAGTTTACATCTTCTACTCCTGTTGGTTTTAGACATCGCTATTCATGGAGATACATAATATATGTTAATTCTAGGAAAGTGCATGTTTGAAGTAGACATTTAAAGTAAGGAGAGCATTTGAATCAAGTATTATTATTACTAATGTTGTTATTGTTTGTACTTTCTAGCTGAGTTACGTCTGTCATTAGCCGGTCAAGTAATAATTCTCGAACAAAGAAAGTCGCTTTACAGCATTTCCCTCCGTGCTTTAAAGCACTGGCAATAAAGCTGCCATACAATTCTAGTATTAGCGAGAAAACATTTCCAGTAAAAGTGCACAGCACAATTTGTTGAAAGAGTAGTGTATAAAAATCAGTGCAAACAATACAAAACAGTACTTACATGTCTTTCCTCTGTTGAGTTAAGACCCGCTGTATCCATGGCAACGCAACATCAAAGCATCAGAGAAGCCGATCAGGACATGAAACAAACAAAGCAAAGCATAAACTTTCTGAAAAAAAATTCCGAATCTCTAATTACATTAAAATGTTTTCATCACAACAACACTCATGTTAATTAAATGGTTTAGTTCGGAAAAACTAGAGGCGGGATTTGAATGAAAGCGAAGATGAATCTTCAGAAGAGGGTGGGAGTGCGGCGAACCGTGAAGACTTGAGCCGAGAGCTCCTCCGCGTTGCCTAGCAACCTGAAGAGCGGCTCTTCTCGCGTGCTTGGCTTCAATGCTGCCGCGTGACGACGCGATACTGTCTGGCTCGTTCACAATGCACTCGTTGCAAGGGGAAGCACTGAATAGTCTTAATGGTGTGCCAAACAAAAAACACCACCTACGCTGTCTGCAAGCATATGATTTATTCTCGCATGGGGTGCGAATATCGCGGTTGGCGTGTCATTATACACCTATTATAATTGCACATTCAATGTTTACGATGAGTTTTATTTCAAAAATGTCATAAATTCTAACTGTATACATTTTTATGGAGATATTTGTCTATTAACAGACCTACTTCAAGTCATATGTAACAATGTTATTTTTATGACAGAATAACTGACCATATAAGTATATTGCTTACATAAAACAGGAATGTTGCCATCTAGATTATCTACATACAAAAATGTAATAGCACTCTCGTTCACTCGTATATGTGAAAATAAAAATAAAATTTAAAATATCTACTTTACTTATATATATAATAATTATATATATAATAATTAAAGTTGCAGCATGACAAAAAATAAACTAATATCAAAATCTGCTATTACAAAATTTACAGTTATTAGAAAAAAGGTAAAATTTGGACATTAATTGTAAAAAAAATGTTAATATTTGCGTTGCACTGATATATCACTTGATTTCAATCACATCGATTTTAAAAAAATCATTGATTTAAATCATTTGTTCTGAAATTGCAATTTAATATTCCGGATTTACGAAAATTGGTGGAAAAGCATATGGGTAATCTTCTCAAGAACTACTAAATATCTCCACGTCAATAAAGCGACATTACTGGCATGTTATTTTAAATTTATAACACATAAATTTTTTTGAACTAATATGTGATTTTTTGTTAAATTTACTTTGAAAAGTGTTACAGTACAATTTGGTTATAACAACATCGAAGGGATAACAAAATTTCGTCGCTATAGCCGTAAGTCGCCAAAACCGATAAAAGTAAAATAACGTTAGCGTATGTGGGCTTTCAAATAAGTGGTCACAGTTTCGAAGTTATAATCAGTTTTTCGTTATAAGCGGATTTTATTTTAGTTTTTTATTGTTTCTTTAAATTTTTACTTATTCTTTACAAGAAGTTTTTTATAATAAATGCTATTTTTCGAATCAGAGTTTTGAAATTATTCTAAATCTTTTTGAAAATGAAAAAAATCAGATTTAAAAAAAACTGAATTTTTATTTTTTCAATTGATTAGATGATTTTCTTGAGTGGTTGATGAATAGTATATTGGGTCATAATTCCCCTAATTTAATAAATATATAACACAAAATGCTTGATTTTATCCATGTTTCATCTTTTTTTACATTTTGACATTTTTATTTTTGACTTTCACTCCCTGAGGAATTTATGTGAATCTACTGAATTCTAGAATTTCCTGACTTATCCTGCAAATTTAAATCATATCTATTAAACTTGTTGGAGTACATATCTCCTATATTTATTTATATATTTTTGTGTTAATGTTTAATGACCGCTTAGATACTAAGGCCACATGCAATGGAATGACAATGATACAACGGAATAAAAGGCACAACATTAAGACATCCATGCCTAGCGAAATTCGAATCCACAATATTAGATTTGCTAGGCCTAAGACTAACCACAAGCAACTAGTCCAACGGTGTCTACAATGATTTAAAAGTTTTAATGATTTTTAATAGGAGTACAAACAGCTCCTAGAAGTTGAAAATGGGAAATGAAAAATAAATTGAAGTTAACAAGTTAACAAGATTACCATGAAACGTAACAACATGAGATTAGACCAAATGAACATTTCAGATTATTAATTATTATTATTATCATAAGTAAGTACGAAGGAAGTGAAGACAAATTGATAGCATTTGAGTGGATATATTATGAGAAAACAATCTCCCCTAATGCGAGCCTGTTTCCGGAGGCATTTCGCTATCGGCACCGAACTTATAAACCCAATGAGACGGCGGTCGTCGCTTTGAAATCGACTTTCAACTCTGCCCTGCTCGAGCACACGGACAGACGGAAATATTCGATTTGGCGAATAAACCGCCCCAGGCAACTTCGATTCTCAATCAAAACTCGGAACGATGCGGCGAAAAGACGCGTGGGTGGCGGTGAGACTCCCGACGCCTTTCACCGCCAAAGGATGCCACGGCGAAATTGGAGATTTTCATATTACATGCTACAAGCGGTTGCCTCAAACTGATATGGTGTTGGCAAAACTTCTTGCGATACCCATATAAGCAACAAACTAAATTACATTTTCCTTCACTCTGTTTCAATCACTTTTTAGACTACTTTGTACAAATAGAAAAATGTACTTGAAATGAACTAAGGGTTTTTTTGGCGTATCCTGACTGAGCTGAGTGTCAGATCTACAGTTTTAATCTAAGTGTCATCATCTATTAATTAATTAATATTATGTCCGAGTGTTACGGAAGTCATTATAAAATGTAGGTCTTTTGTAAAGACTGTCAAAATATATCAATAAAAAGCAAGTAAAATAGTTGTGAATCAAATAATTTAAATATTTGAGGTTTTATTTTTTTAGGAATGTTCTGTTATAGAATGAATGAATACCGGCTTCTACAACGTAGGCCTGATTTAAATCAACTGTTTTTTTTTCAATAAAAATCTGATTTATCAAAAATAAAAAAATACAAATTAAAATAAAAATTTACTTGCTACAAAACTATTAATAACAACGAACAAGAGTTCTATATTTAATAATATCTTAAAATTAAATGATGC
The DNA here is from genome assembly GCA_035578165.1 of Stenolophus ochropezus. Taxonomy (NCBI): domain Eukaryota; kingdom Metazoa; phylum Arthropoda; class Insecta; order Coleoptera; family Carabidae; genus Stenolophus; species Stenolophus ochropezus. The sequence goes on along the minus strand of JAQOWZ010000010.1, from coordinate 16,181,908 downwards.
TTTTACACTTTAATTGTCATAAGAGATGAAAAAAAAATAAGAATTTAAAAGTGTAACAAAAAGTACAAATTCTTTGTTACTCTTCCTAGTTTTATTCAGATAAATTGTTTGGTTTTATTACATATTTCGTTTCTGTTTGTGAAATAAACTATTAATATTGCTTTCAAAACAATTTTATAATGCTGCAACCATTAGATATTTTTAAAAATAAAAACAAAATCAATGATATTTTTGATTCAATATTTGATCATTAAACGTTCATTTTTATTTTTGTTCCGAAATCTTAAGAGTACAATAAAAAAACTAATGTATATTTTTGATCATCTAAATACTACAGCACATGTGACCATGTGAGTATGACAAGTCTTTATGTAACTCCTTTTTACTTCTAATACTTAATGACTATTGGTTACTCATATTTAGATAAATTAGTATAAAATGATGGAATGAAAGACACGCTTGTATAAATAATCCTATCTTCGCGGGATTCGAATTCGCAATACCTGGATTGCGATAGTTAAGAGCTAATCAGTTTAACATCAGTACATTCTTAAGTATATAATAAAAATTATTCTATTAAAATCTTATAAATCTGTATATGTTTGTATCTATAGTTTTAAATGAAATATCCCTAATTTATACATAATTAAATAAAATGTGTAAAATTTCATCTACATCAATATAATTTATCTAAATAAATATTGTCTTAGTAATTAGTAGAACATTAACCGGTCTCTCCATGTAAAAGTGAAGTCGTAATAGTAATTGAGATGAACTGAAACTGTGAAATATAAAAATTTTAATGACTAATATACGTAGTCCTTTTGGCATAATTCAGTTTATTCGGAGCCTTTACTTTAAGGGGTCTCTAATTAAATTTCAAGTTTCCCCTATCATTCACTCAATGATCACAACATCAACATCACAACGTTCCATTTTGTTGTCTTTGAAAGCTCTTCACTTAATTTCTTTCCAAGTTTCTTTTAAAAGCGTCCGTAAAAACTTGGTCGCAAGTCGGGAATCAATACAGTAGTTACAAAAAGCCCTTATGAAATTAGGGTGATGCACACCATTACTTTATAACTGGCTGTCGTCGGGCCGGTAATTAGATAAAACAGAGTCATAGCGACAACGAGCCAAGTTGAGAGACTTGGAGAGCGGTTCATCACTCCCACGGCGACTCACTTTAATTCCGACGCCCCTCGCGAATCATTCATGGCTTTTTCCTCTGATCGCTAGTTTCAAACTTCCTTCACATTTCTCACTCCTTTGTCATATTATACTACATGCACCAACCAACTTTTGAATTCAAACTTTAGTCTCAATATTTTACACCAGGAAAGGCAATGTTTGATTTGTTTTTATTTCCAAAAATGCGTTATTCTACTATGTTAAGACGTTGATAGTCAACTATAATTAACTGTGTCATATAAGAATCCATAGTTATCATAGTTACAGCTGTTTTTTTGTCAAAATTAACAAAATCTACCCAAATAATTTTATCATTTTAGACGATCTGTGAAGCTTTTCTTGATTGGTCGATTTCTAGAATTTAGTCAATGTTGAGAAGACTTAATTTCTGATTTCAATCAGTTTCGACCCCATAGTGAGCCTTTTTCTTTTACTCTCTGAAGAAGATCCATGTGGTGTCGAAATGAGTCAGAGCAAAATTAAGCCTTCGAAATATTAATTGAATTCTAGAAATTATTGCCTTATCCTATTACATTATAAAATAAAATAATAAATTCATCGATTAGAGAAAAATGTGTACAACTAATACGTAGAAAAAGTGAATTGGAATTTGAACCCACAATTGTCCACTGTCCTCAAGGAATATATCAGTTTTCCTACTAATTACACAATATTCCATTTTCTACAGCCACTACGGAAAGTAGCACTTTTCTTACACTTTATAAAGCTTCAAAGTAGCATATTTCCCATAATCTTGGGTTAAAATGTGAGAAATGCGCATGCGCAGTGTAGGAAATGTCATTTCCCACAATAATTGCCAATACTGCGCATACGTGAAGGTATTCTTTGTAAGATTACGTACTCCATATTGTTATTTATGTCAAATAGCTTTCGGGCATTTTTTTTCTGTAATGTTAGCAGTATGGCTGTAGAAAAGTATAGTGAGCCTTGTGTAATTCCATCAGCAATCGACTTCGTCTCGTGTCGAAACTTTCACACCTCGTGGATAATAGGTGACTTTCTACACTTGTTGCACAATATACTATTTTTTTATTGTTTTTCTACTTACTTTCTTAATCAAAGCAAAAACGAATTAATATAAAAGTATTAATGAATTTCGAAAGAGGCTGTTTTGTGTATATTAAATATTTCAAAACAATTTACATATTAGCGAAGTTATCAAAGCTACAGAACCAGAGAAACATGATACAAATATAACAATTTCCTAATATATTAAATGTTGATTCTTTTTCAATTTTTAACTGTCCAAAAAATATAAATATATTTTTATCTTTTAAGAGTTTTTATTATACATATCATTTAGCTATTTTATTTAATTAAATTTATGTGATTATAAAGTTTAAGTGGGTAATATTTGGAACATAAATAGGTTTTGAATGGGTTTGGAAAGGATTCCAATTTAGCTGGAGGAAGTTAGTTTTGAAATGGAATGCGGTTTTTAATGTGGCATTTTGAACGTCTGGAGATAATATCCTCTTATTTGAAAAGGTCGAGTTTTAAGAGTAGAAATGAGTCGACGTACTTCATCGTTCGTTGGCGCTCTTCACACTTCCAGCGGTGGAAGTGCAAGGCGAAAACTTCACAAATAGAAAGCGACAAAAAGCGCAAATCCCGCGCGCGTGGTGTGGAAATTTATCGACGATATTAGCGACCGACGCCGACACTCGAGATGCCAAGTTGCGCTCCACCTCATTTAAAATTCTAACAGCAATATATTCCAGTTCGGTCGGTCGGGAAAGTTTGATTTGCTTTCCAAGGAACATACATCCTAATATGTCGCGGAATTTATTACTAGACGAACACTCAGACGAGTTGCAATCGTGAGAAATTCAATTTCAAATTTTTGCCAGCCAATTTCTTCCCGCGAATATTACCAGGAGGAACTGACTGCGTTATCGCCTCCGGTAAACACAAAGAGACGAATTGTTTTCAAAGTTTCAACTCGAGAATTTCATTCCCAAACTCAGACATATTTCACTGACTACTACCTTAAATAAACTCACAAATAAATATGCTTTCCCAAATTTAATTTTTACGAGTAGCAGGCGCTGTTGATTAACATGCTCTTTCGTGAACTGAGCACACTCACAGATAAATGTTTTTTAAATTTATTTTCTCGATCAGATGTGGCTCAATTGGTTATCATATTCTATCACGATTTAAGCCAACGACGGAGAACCTATGACACGCTTGTCAAAGGTGACAAGCCAAGGCTTTTTGAGTGACACACATCTTTTACGTTTTTCCTTTTACGTATTTTTGTGATACTTTTATATCTGTGTTAATACCAATAAATTTTTAATAACTAAATATATCAAAAATGTAATTCTTTTTTGCACTAGGGCTGCAAATATCATCACAAAATTACGGATACTTATAGATGTGACACGGTACTGCCAACTATTACTAAATAAAAATATTGTACTACATGTGTAGACAATGAAAATTTAATTATTGTAACACATTATTAAAAATCTAGTATTCTTTAAAATATAATTTATTGAGTAATTAAAAGTTATGTACTAGAAAATGTCTGATATATGATTACAAAATAATCGTGTACATTCTAATTTATTTTCAAATTTCATAAATAATGTATCAAGAAATCACATCATGTTGTTTTTGATAGTTTGCGATGAAAATATATTGCATATATAAATCAAGTAACCACAATTAAGAACATGTTAAGTTAATTTACATAGTTATGACCAGCGATATATGTATGTTTCCTTTAGTATACCAAGAAACAAAAGAAGTTTACTTTTTTTTAAAATCACACTAAGTAGCGGGATTAATAAGCAACTAGTGCTTGCTTGTATCCTGGATCATTTGGATCGAAAATCGTACAAGATACGAGGGCCATTTCATAAATAATGCACAGTTTACTTGTACTGCGGATTGGATAACAACACAAATGAAAATCATGTCATTTACAGTTGCAAGTGTGGTTTGTTTCATCCATTGTCTACTCTTGTGTCTAAATAATGTTCTAGAAATGGAGTCTGCAAGTATCTTAGGTATAGTGACTGCAGGAGATCAAAGATCGATCGTCTATTAGAATTAAAATTTTAAGCGGAGAAAACTCGACAGAAATCAACAGTTATTGAGGAAGACCGAGCCAGACTTGAAATTATAGTACGAGTAGGGTGGTTCACTTTGTTCAAGACTAAAAAAAATCGATGTTGTCAATCAAAAGTGAAGCAAATGATGATCAAGAACAAAACTAGTGTCTTCGATAAAATAGTAAAGCTTCTAAAATGTTGTAGTTATTGAGAAGTAGATACATTATACTGAAGGATAGTAAAGAGTTATTGTAAAAACTACGTGTAAATAAGCAACACATTGAGTGCATTACTTGTAAAATGACCCTCGTAATAATGTCGGAGCCAGGAGCTTGAACTCCAAGCATTGTCTCTTCCTAAGATTATCTCTCGTGTTGTGGTTGCTGTGCATGAGACTTACCGCTGTTGTTGGACTTGACGTCGTCGGCGCGGTGCAGGTCCTGCGGCTTGGGCTGCAGCATGGAGAGCGGGTGCTGCGGCGGCAGCGCGGAGCCGAGCCCCAGCAGCGAGGCGGCGGCGGCCGAGGACGGCGGCGCGCCCGCCAGCCCCGGGTGCGGCATCATGGGCAGCGGCGGCGCCGCGTGCGCCGGCAGCTGCTGCGCGTGCATCTGCTGCAGCAGCCGAGGCAGGTCCGGCCGCTGTTGCTGCAAGGGAAAATAAAATATGTTGATATGTTGATAATTAAATTCGTCTACAATAAGAAATCGCTGATTCTTCTATTACACTTAAATTCGAATGCTTAAAAAGTCCCTGGGGTACTTGTTATACAACTGCCTCATTTCTTCACAACTCGATTTATGTACTATACTTTTTCAACAATCATTTATTAACTGTATTTCGATCATCCCACAATCACATAATACATTGAAATAATTAATTAATTACTAGTAAACAGGATTGGCAAAAATCATGATTTATTTAAAAATATATATAAAAAAACAGTATAAAAATCAGTTGATTTAAATCAAGCCAACCCTGCTAGTAAATAGTACCAATGAAAACAACTCAAACTGTCAACAAAATAATAAATTGAAACTATTTACAACCCAATAAAGCAATACTATTTAGAACATTTCTTGTTTATTTCATCAATAATCGTAATATTTTAAATTAATTGTAATCAATTTTGTCTTATTTATCCTGCTAACATAACTTCGATAAATAAAAAATTCCCTGATTGTGCGATCGTGTGCTTTACACACGGCCTTCCGTAATGTGACATTACAGTTGTACAATAATGGCTATTTACTTTAAAGATCGTAGAAAAAATAGTTCACAATAAGATAGGTCATATATCTATATTCCCATAGCGTTCATTGCGAAGAAAAATAGAAATGACAACTGTCACTTGTCACACGTCATTTAAATTCTGTAAAATTGACAAAAGAATATAATTTTCGTTTGTATTAAGTTAAATATTTTCGAAAAATATGTAAAATAATATTTTGATATTAAAAAATATGTAATAATTGGTGTCATGAAACATCACAGTTTCTTTGCCACTGAACGAGGACAGGTTACGTCACGAATTGTTATATTTCTGTTTTATAAATTTCTAGTTACATACATCTACTATTTGTTGCAACTGCGATTAATTCGGTTCAAATATAAAACTTTTAGTTTCATTCAAAACATGTGTAAATTCCTAATTAATTTTACTTTTTATGCCTCGTGCATGGTAGGATTAATATTTTCAGCTGGCGTCCAAAAAGCTGCAAAGTTATTTGAATATCTATTGAATAGTGCTGACTATTATAATGAGTCTAATTGGAAGCAAAAATCATGGCGATAATTCGTCGCTTTGTTCTGTGGAAATAAAATGACAAAGGGAGTAATCTCTCCTCGGCAAGAAAGCCGCGTTGTGCTGGGGAGTGTACGGCGCTTAAAATTTGCAGGAAGCTCCGGGAAGCGGATTGTCGAGACACGGTGAGCTGTGAGGGCGCTTTTGTTATTCATGCGGCGTTCTGCTTCTCGAGTTTATAAAAAGACCTCATCGTTCGCCGACGCTCGCTCCCCAACATTAAACACAAGATTTGTCTTCCTCGAATAAGTTCCCGTGCAATTTGAAATATCTCTTTCTTCGAGGAGATATTTGATCTGCGACTCGGGGTAATGATATGAGCAGGGCGGGAGCTACTTGCCCCTGGCAACCGACATACGCATTTCAACCCCAATCAACTTGGCATGCCACAAACTATCACAACTTTTATTCCAAATAATAATAATTATAATAATACATATATTTAAGAAAAATCCGTACAAAGAGATCGTTAATATAAAATTTATATATAATATTATCGCATTTTCCCTCCGCGGCACGGGTATGTGTCTATGAGATAGAAAAATTAAAATCATAATTATTGAAAAAGTATAATTCCTGCTTATTCAATATAAATGCAGGGCCTAGGGCCGAGTCAAGCGAGCGTGCAAGGCGTGCAAGGAACGCGGATTGCCAAATTTACGGGGGGCCGGATATTTTAATTATTTTCGTTTACTTTACACTGTCCAACTCTAACAGACCGAAGTCTAGTAACTTATAGTGGCTTCCGAACCACTCGTACACAGCGATGGAGCTAAAAAAACTGACTGAAAAAAAAAGAAAAAGGAGAAAAATTTAGGGAATTACTCATATTTAAAAAAAGTTAGCTTAGGGATAGCTCAATAATAATGTATCCTGGCGGTCTTTTATTAGGGTTGTTGCAATTTTCCCCGACCCAAAAAATCCGGTCGGATATTTTTTAATAAAACTCACCTAAAAAGAACCTTAACAATCCACCAATAAAACCCACTCAAAAAAATCTTTAAAAGCTCATATTTTTTTTTATTCGGTACGTCCAAAAAATTACATAAACGTAAATAAACTATGGTTATAAGATACATATAATCTAACATGCAAGCTAACACCGGCCAATAAGATACGAATAAGTAGATATACGTCGTAAAACAAAACAGAAAAAAAATGTAACCCTATTAATAGTGGTATTTTTAAAATTATTAAATAATTAATTTTCAGAAATGAATGTGAACTAAACAAAATAATTCAAAAAAATTAAATATATTTCATAAATTTTAATAAAACCCAATAAAACCCGGCCTGCTATGTATGCGCGATCCTGATTTTGAGGGTAAAGTTAACACAATAATATATATCTTTAGTATCATTTCCTTGGTAGGATCAATGTGTGGAGGAAATGTTTTCTCACAAATTTGTCTCGAAATGGGTTATATATTAGACAGTTAAGAAGGAAGTGATTGAGGGTGTCGTCTTCGTAGAAGTTGCATATGATAAAAGTCACATCTTCTGTAAGAGGCAATAATCTTTGTGGTAAAGATAGAAGTTGGGTGGATTATCAGTTCTTAGTTGACTACATAATTTTAAGAATGTAAAAGGAGTATTTAGGGTAAAATAGATTTTATTTGATTAAGGATATTGTATTATTTTCTTCCTGGAATATTTTGTTAAGTGATTTGATCAAATTTTCCGTTTCTGCTTATATTGTTAGCCAGGCTTCGCATAACCAACTGAAGTTAGTGTGTATGAAAATTAACTCTAGTTTTGTAAATCAATTTTGTTTGAATAGTTTGTCTGAAGGAATGTCAGTTGATGACATTTGTAACGTGTTAAGAACATCTTATATTTTTCGTCTAGCATACCCGATTCTCTCCGTAAATTGTGGTTTGGTGTACCTACATCTTCTCTAATTTAAAATCCATATAAAGAGCTGTAATTGACCTTTTTCAATATTGTCCATTTGATAAAGGCTACATACCTCGTAGCCATTAAAGCTGGAATAAGTAAAGAGTTGACTAATTTGAAATGTTTCCCAAGAGTACATTAATTTGTGCATTCAGCATGGTGCTCGTAATAGCTCTACTGATTTTTATACCTGCGGTTGTATTATTTTATATATATTATTTATAGATAATAACCACTACTTGTTTTACTTTCCCGGATCCAATAAAATTAGCAGTTTCTTAAATAATCAATTCCGTACTACGGTTCCTTTACACACATCCACGATATTTTACGAGCCAATGTTTTATGAAGCAGAGATTTTACAATTTATTTAATGTTAACCATGTAATGTATTACTTTTGAATTAAAAACAGGAAAAGGAAACGCATTATCCGCTGATTTGTAACTGCAGTATTGGCAGGAAGTAATCAAGCAATACCATTAGTGCATAACAAATCTAACTACAAGAAATGTGTTATCCTTCTGCATATTCACTATAAAATAAATATCGGTACTAATACTGATGACAATTAATTAAATATCTGCACGTGGGTAATCTTTGGTACGTAGCCGTAATAGTACTAGAATAGATTTACACAAATTATGAAACACTCACTTAAGTTTAATTGTTTAAAGAAATTGTAGAATCTAGGAACGATTTTAAAAAGTTACATTGAAAATTAATGTTAGGATTAAATAAAATATAATTAAATAAAAGTTATTACAAAATGGTTGTAAAAAAGGTTGTCAATAATACTTCCATCTCTTAGAGACGTCAAGATGTTATTTATTTATTTTTGGTATTTTGAACCCTGTTTTATTTTTTACAAAATAAACAAATGTGACTGATTGTATTTTCCTAGCACTATATTAGCTAATAACTATCATATTATGAATATAACAATGTTATTGTGTATACATCAAATACTAGTCAACATAATCAATATGTAATCACTTCACATTTTCCATTTATATTACTAGGCTGTATATCTATTTTTCTAGAATCACTAATGTGATATATTTATTATTGTTTACTCTACAGGTTATCTAAGTGTAATTTTACGTAAGGCGGTACGGCTGTACGTAAAGTACGCCTAACCTACAGTACAAATAAGAGATAATTAGTTATGATTAATTTAAAACATGCCGAGTAATGAAGAAATAAACAAGAAATGTTCTGCATAGTATTGGTTTATTTAGTTGTAAATTTATTTTGAAATTATTATTGTAAATTGTAAACACTTTGAAAGTTGATTTAATGCTCTGTAGTTGTTGAAGTCGCTTGTCGAATTACAGAAACGCGACTTTTGTATAATTTTTCCATCCCGTGCATAATATGCATTTTTATGATAAATCGTTTTAAAAAGGATCTAAATGAAGATTAAGATCTTCACATTATAAATGTTCTAGATCATATCGAAGATCAATTTTCTTTGTTGAGATCTATTTTATTATAGTTCAGATCAATATATAATGATATTTTCTTTAAAATTATAACACACTATTCCAGGACAGGTATAATACAATATGACGTTGTGGAGCATTTTGAGACGGGCGTTAGACAGTATCATAGAATATGCAACGCTCTATTTCAATCTTATCGTTATTATTCTTGTATTGTACAAGAAAGGGTGAAGTGAAATTCACAATACCTTATTATAAATCATTGTCAAATACCTGTCAAAAATGTCTGTAAACACAACACCATATTGGATTTCATCTGGTCTTTTTTAAATACTTCCTCATCATAATATTATTCAAATGTGTCAGATAAACTATACTTTTTATTATATAAGTTAGGAGCTTAACTACGCTTGGTGTTAATACTCCATATAATGTAACGGCTAAGCTATGTTATTTATAAGTCACTTAATCTTCAAAAGATCTAGGAGCTGATTTAGATCAATGATTGTTATATAATACGTAATATACTCGTAGTACAACATTTTTATTTAAAAATGAATAACCAATATGTTTAAAAAAGTGATAAAATTTATAATGATGTATTTTGACGTTCATACAAATAGGTATATAAAAACATAATAGACTATATTTATTGCTATTAAATAATTGTAAATATTAGTGGTAACGAAAAAGAAGAGCTGATAAACAAATATTGTATTGATTTGGGTAAATTTGAGTGGAATTGCGTGTGATTAAGTAATGATTAATCTAGAGGCTGAGCTGAGCCGGAGCTGGGGAGTGTAAGTGAGCGGAGACGCAGATAAGCCAGGCTGATGTCTCGCATGCCCGCCAGAGGATTATGTCTTCTCCGGCGAGCACATGTGCCGCGGATGGATGTTTGTGGAATTGAATTTTTATCTCTTTCCTTTGCCGCACTTCAATTTACATGTATTATTCGGCCCTGCAAACCATGTTACGTAACGTGCAGAGGTGGTAATTTCCACGTAATGCTGTATTTAATATTGCAGGCGATAGCTAACGGTCCAATTTGCAAGCTTCATCGCATTATGGCCATTATATTCCTATGATGATGTTGCATAGTTATTTGATTTGTAGTTAATTCACTTTTATCGGTTTGCAAATTCTCTCATGTTTGAAATCTATTTTAATTAATCTTCATTATCATAGGTATATCCCGTAAATAATCGCATATTAATCAGGCCTCGTATTCAACGTGATTATTTTGCAATATGTAAACTATAGTTTACTGCTAACAAACATTAAGGCTGGTTTGCACCACCAACTAGCCATAATTCATCCTCGCCGGAAAATACATTTCACTGCGCTTCAATTCAATTCCAATTTAATTCACTATGTAACGAGAACTGGTTCCAATATGACAGTAATTTCTTATTAACCAAACCGGGATAAATCAAATCATAATTTGTTTGAAGGCCGATATAACTGGCGTGAGTTGTGTTGTGTGCGTTTGGCTTTGTTAATAATATATTTACGCGCAGTGGGAACTTGTTACGTTGCGAGTCGCCTATTAATAAAAAGCAGACAGCAACTGGCGGCGAGGGTGGCTGTGGAACCCGCGCTCAACTTTGCGTGGCTATTAATTATTTAGCGGTAATTACAATAAGGCGTCTTTCGTCTCAAGCACGGGTAATCTATCCGCATTCTCGCTCCCGGAATCTCTCATCGACGATTCCTGTATTTCACTCCAATTTCATATCTTCTTAATGAGCTACTAGTTTTTTTCTTTTAACTACTCTCTCATGTCAAATTATACTAAATACCACAGGGAGACAGACTATTTATCTAGAATGCATTCCAAATAATCATCACTTTTTAGGAACCGCCTTATACAACAGAAGAAGTATGGTAAAGGCTCTCGCACACTGTTCGGCACCGACCGGCAGAGACTAGATCGGCAGTAATCAGTTTCCGTAGTTTCTTATAGAGTTGCGCCGCAATCGACAAGTGTGCGATAAGAAACGACCGGATCAGCAGTATATCTTTACTTAAGCTTGCCGAAAACATACGAAAATGATTTGTTTAGATAGTTACTTAGTCTATTTTTATTTGTATTGAGTTCTATATACGTTATATTTTTTAACGACGACTGTCTAGGAAGACAAAACTCATTGATTTAATTTTAACTATTCAAATCATAAAGTGAAATAAAAAGGTTTTCCATTTTTTTCCTCTTCTTCTTTTTTTCTTTTACTTCAGCTTTTTTGCAAGCTAGAATTTTAATTACTGTATCTTCATCTGAAAAATTTGTGGCGGATCAAGTAAATCCTCATTTTGAGGTTACTTTGGAACAGCTGATAAAAAAAACATTAGTTATTGTAAATTCTTTTAGCATGAACATTATTGTCACTATTTTTAAATTATTCATTATACTATTTAACCAACCCAAAGTTTGATTTACAATTATTGTAATTATTAGCTTGTCTCGTTATAAATTAATATTTTTGTTTGTTTTTTTTTTGTTGTTTATCAACCGTCTGCTTTACTTTTTTGCCGATTACTGGCGACAAGTGTGCGAATTATATCCCATTGAGATGTATATTTTTTTAAATTAAAAAAAGTCCGCGGAAAGACTTTTAGATCTTGCTCTTTTGCATTTGCATCGAGATAAGGAGACGGATCCGAAGCCGTCGCCTTTTAATTAGATATTTATTCTATGAATGTATATTATATATGTTATTTTTTTTGTTTTATCCGCTAATAATCATTTCTAATTCAATAATACATAAAATGATGTATTATTTATTTCTCAAGAGAGTTTGTGGACCTGCCATGGAATGGAAAGGATGTAGAAAAATTAATTTGTAAATATATTTATTATAATAAAAACATAAAGGATGTAAAATAATAAAATAACACTATCGACACGCTTTCCAATACATAAATTCATTGGAAACTACATGAACAGCAATTTAAAAATGCAATCTACTACAGGATATGTGTAGGTGTTCGGCTGAATGATTTTCGTCGTGCAATTTTAAGCACGAAATTCTGTCTTTCAAGAAAATTACATGCATGATGCAAGCAATTTGCAAAGTCTGAATTTAAGGGAACCATTGCGCAATGCATTAAGTTAAATTACAGATGAAGAGTAGACGTGTGAAGCGATGTATGAACGTGAATGAAGCAGAAAGAAAGCTACAGCAGCGGAAAAAAGAAAAACCCTCTCGTCTGTGAATCAATACAATTGAGTCTGAGTCCAAAGAAAGGAAAAAGAGCCTTAAGCACATATCTTCGTTTTGGACTGTAAATGTACTGTAAACAAAACTCCAACTTTAAATTGAGCAGAATGGATCCGCGACACGTGACAAGAAGTTATATTTTTACCGCGCGGGGGTGGGGTGAGGATGACAGCCATTATTTAAAATTCGCGTCGCCGCCGTCGGCAGCTGCAAATTGATTTCTTCGGCCGCCGCCGCCTCTGATGGATTTCATTATAATTACATTTGAGCCGCGCGACTTGCCGCCCCTCGCCCCCACCTACCCCCGCGCGGCGCTTGTTTAATTAACTGAAAAACGCTACAGTTTTTGTGTCGCTGCCACCGCCGCCGCCACGGCATAATTATGTTATGCTTTTTATCAGCGCCCCACAAAATTATGCGTTTAATGTTTATTGATGTTTACATTGTTATCATTCACCCCAGTTTAAAACAACCAGACGGGCGGTAGACTGCAATGTAAACTACGCTGTAGTTTGTGTTTCTGTACGAAGATAAATTTCAAAGAACCTTCACCGAAGCCACTACAAGGCGCAGGTGTTTCTCGCACAAAAGGAAATTCTACATACAACTGTTTAATTTTGCAAGGACATGTTTTGTCCGGGCAGGTATTGTACAAACTTTACTTTGCTGTAATTCTCTACTTAGTATTCTAGTTGTAAAAAACACGACACAACTTGTTACTTTATTCACTTTTTTTATTTCTCTTACCTGAGATTCCGGTTGAAAGTAAAAATTAAATTACGAAGTTTTCTAACCAATCATAATTAAGAAACACGATCCTCTTTTTTATTCAAATTGAAGAACCAAGTTGTTTTTGGTATTAACAGATAAAAATTACTGAAAGTGTCTTTCATCAATAAAAACACAAACATTTTATAGCAGAAATTCTATAAAACAATGAAAATGTGTCAAAATTGTTTTATACTCCAAGCTACATTGTATTCTATTTTATATTATTATTATCCTTGTTATATTTTCGTTTACTAAAGAGTTTATATTACATTCCCATTTTTTATTGTACTCTATACTCAGATAGAAATTGAAGGACACCAATAAATACAATCGTAATGTGCAATATAATCTTTAAAAATTGAAAACGAAATTAATATGTAACACTTTAATCACGAGAGAGTAAAAAAATGCAATAAGTATTTATTCAATTCTTATCGCCTGCCTCACCAAAATTTTAGTTCACGAACCGCCACTGGTTAATACGTAAATGATAGTTAACGTTTCGAAGGTATAACTTGTTAATTTTATTTACCCACATGGAAATCATTCTATAAAGTCATATTTTAAATACAGGAGTAGAAAAAAGTATCATCATTATTTGTGGCACTTGGGCGCAACATTCCTCAATGGAACGGAACCTTAGTTCAGAAATTTTATTTGCTAATTATAGCTACAGCCTCTGCAATGGACTTGTAGTTTATAGTGATCTCCGAACCACTCGGACAGAAAGGTATTTTTACTTTTGGTTATTAGTTGGCGTCGCTGGAATTTGAACTTCGTATCTCACATTGAATTCGAAGCGCGCTAACCTCTAACCACCGCCACTTCTGTTAAAGAAAATTGTATATAATTGCTAGATTTGACAGTTTTGTCCTTAACATGTATTCTCTACTAAGCGAGTAGATGCTTAGTGATAAATATTTCCGGGTACGAATTGTGTTTGGACGAAGTATGTTGTCCCCGGTGTAGCCCTTGGGGTAAGTTGACTTGAGCAGAGACTAGAGCGTCTCCAAGTGTTTATTGTTTCATTAAAGTGAAACTTTGCAAGTCGGGCTCTTAACGTCGCCCTAAATCGTCCGACGGATCCCACAGGACTGTGACACGTGGTGTTCATCTCCCGTCAAGGATTTCCAGGAATTCCTTAGGGAGTTTCTCAACAAGGGAGGGATCCAGATATTCTTTCTGCTGTATCACTATTTTATCCCGGATTTCTCTTGCTTTATTGCTATGCTAAAGCTTTCGACAACGATGAATTTTTACCCTCTTAGCTTCCCCATCTGGGGACGCAACTTATATACGATGCGATATATTTGTGGAATGATGTACAGTTTCCATAAAGAAATTTTGCGAAGGTTAGGAGAAAGCTTGCTAGGTCAAGTGCACTGAAAGGTTGTTTGTGGTATTGTGCTTCTGACAACCCGAAATCGAATCAGCTCAGCTCAATTATTTCTTTCACATGAAAAGATCCTTTGGTAATTGGAGGCAAAAGACATTTTAGATATTGTCATAAAAATTATTTACAATATTTCTAGTTTTATAAAAGCTACAATGCGACATTCGCAGGAGGAACAGAAGTAACGTGACACTGCTAATGGTTTTTATTTTATAACGAATACAAATTATTAATAGTACTAGTATTTTATGAAGATATTTAAGATAAACTTAAAGACTATGTTCAATACGAGTAAAACTACAACTTAAACTTTATATCGAAAAAATAATATTTTTTAGGAACTTCAGTATATTATTATTAAGTTTTAATTATTAAACTGCTAAATCTGTAATTTAAATTGCTGTTGATGAACTTATTATTTATATGAAATGTCCAAATAATAAAAAAATATTAAAACTTAACATGGAACATGGAATTATAAAGCCCATTTCGCTATCAATAATTTTCTTGGAAGACTATTGCAGATAAAATTGTATCTAATTTTATATTTGAACTGACTTCATACTCATTATAAGAAGTCTTGTATTCTTGTTTTATATAAAATTTATCGATATTTAATTGACTAGTTCACTATTGTATACAGTAGAAAGTGAGAATGAATTCAATTCGTATCGAATAAAAACTGTCCCACCATTGCCATTTGCTTTGAATTCCTTACAAATTCTAGTCTAATGCTCGAGATCTTTCGAATAGAATATTCGAAATCGAATTTGCAAACAAATGATTATACATATTTATAGATGAGTTGTTGAGTTTCCTATTCGATACGAATTGAATTCGTTCTCACTTTCTAAATTACATAAGGGCGTTGGTTTAACACAGAAGTAGTGAACTAGTAGCAGAAACACTAGCCAAATTTAAATGAAATTCTTATGAGAGAAGACTATTAGAAAATGGAAAGAATTGTAATCTGTGATTTAAAGATACTTTAGCATGCAAAATGAAAGAATCGCAAAGGCAACTACTGATGAAAAGAAATAAAATTCTCGTAAAGTTGAAAGACAGTGACGGTAAGACTTTGCCAACTTAATAAGCGCTCAAGCAACATCCTAGTTTGTATTCACCGCGACGACGGCTCCGAAATCTTTTTTATATAAAGATATTTGAATGAAAATTTAATATCTTAAGAACGTAAAGGTTGCAGATTCCCCCTCGGCAAATCCTTTTATTTTGGGCGGATGTCTAGCGCCAAGGGACTGAGTTAAGCTGTTCCGACGTTGCCAGTGTTGCCGATGTTGCCATGTTTCCGAGCTGCAAGCTCGTATTCCGAGCTGAACACCAAATTGTTTTACTCCGTGGAGACGCGATAAGAAAATTGGACAGTCAATGTGAAATATTCCCCACAAATTTCATTTCCATTTCCCAGTATTGGATACTTTTTGTTATCCTAAACTAATTTGGGGGAGCTTGCCAGCTGACAACTGTCATCATTGGGAATTACATTTACTCGCGTTTAGGCGTTGGCGCCCGCTCAATTCATACACACTTTTTTGCAAGAATTATTTACTCGTGAAACGATTAGTAACCAACATTTCCAATTAATGTTTTTTCATTTTTTTACCATACCAGGGCACAGAATTGGTGCTGTTATTAACAAAAGACAATTTGTTAGTGTGCTCCAACTCGACCTATGTGTAAGATATGATGTTCAAACGCAACACTCCTAACCTAACTATTAAGCAAATAAATTCTGCTGAAACTGACTGGTTCCGAATACACTAAAAGATGTGGTCTCTTCTCCAATTTCGTAAATAAAACTTGTCACGAAAGTAGTACTTTAAATAATCTATCTGGGATTGTTATTCCATAGGTGATGACTGACATATTTAACTATTAATAAGATTCTTTTGCAAATGTAGACGGTTTTTATTCCAAATGTATAGCATTGTATTTCATAATCAATGAGATATGAGTTCAAATCCCCTAGGACGAGTAGATAAGAAGACTATGCGTGTTTATCTTTTCATCATTAGTTTCATTCCTTATAACAATGCAGCATTCGTTAAACTGATTTAAAAATATAATAAGTTTCCCGTTAAAATCTCATCGTAACACATAATTTACAGTTATTGAGTACAGTTTGCCTTCAAGATTTCAACAGATCTGATGAAATAATTTATTTACATTTTTCTTTTGTCATAAGTAATATAATAAGGCCATGAACTTATCGGTAAAAAAAACGAGTGTCAAAAATAACATTTAGATAATGATGGCGAAGATGAAGTGATTTAAAAATAATTTTTATCGCGAGTTGTCGTTACTTCGCAAGAATTATGAATAAGTTTAACCGATTAAATTTATAATTTAAATTTTATTTATTGGTTGATTATTTTGCAAATGTCAACAGTTCATAAATAATATTTTTTATATTAACAAAATGTAACCATGACGATATAATTGTGATTTTATCAATCCTGAAAAAAAAAAACTTTCATCACATGAAGGATTCTGATTGGCTAAAAACAACGTGAAAAATCATCGCAAATGAATTTTAATTAAAAAAAATACGAACCTTACTCGTGTTCAGAAGAAGAAATCATTTTCATAGTAGTTACCAACACGTAAGTATGTATGAAAATACTCCTTCGTTAGTGCACTATATTATTATTTATTAAGGTGTTGAAAATTTCTGAAGTTTAACTCTAACTTCCTACGCATTATATATAGTAAAGGGATTATTATTTATGTCAAGTAAATTTCGTGTGTATTTTTGTTCTGAAAAAAAGCAGTTTAATATTATGTTACTCGTGCTGAATCATTTATTTCCAACTTGTGTGATGCCAACACTCGACTTTGTTTCATTCTGGAACTGTCATATCTTATGACAAAATATGATTTTCCATTTGTTGTACAAACTTACTTTATTATAATCTAATACTATAACTAGTCAATAAACAAAAGTAGATATTTGCCGAACTTTAATAAAATAAATACAAGTGAAATTTTTAAAGTCATTGATTTATAAAATAATATATTTATAATATTCCTTGTGGTGCAATTTCCACCGATACGAATAGGATTAATATAAAACATATTTTACTGATACGAGTTCTTGGAATGTATTTGAAGACGACAGCAAGTCTCATAACCGATATATTTTAAGTTCTTTCATCTTTTATATCTCGTTGCAGTGTGACACAATTTATTTCCTTCCCATATTTATATTTTATAGGTTAGAAAAATATGAGCGGAGATGAAGTTGCAACTCATAAGGTCACAATAACTCGCTGCAAACTACATACATACATCAGCGTCGCTATTTCAGTCACGTTGCAGGCAGCGTCCTCTGATAAAACCAGCAGGAATATCTGCGGCGGTCGCCGATAAAATATTAATGCACTTGGCACGTCTGGTCGACCCCTGAGACGCCGCGTACACTCTAATCAGCATTCCAATCAGCTGCCGACTTTATCACCCACCCTGCTAAATTAAGTGGAGACACACATGGAACTGGCCACCCCCGCAAATCTTGTTTTATGTTTCTATCCGCCGGAATACGGAGCACCCTTAAAGAGCTCTCTCCGGATGTAAGGAGTCTGTGATTGAGGAAAAATTCGCACGCTCTTCCTTTTGAACAACTTCCTACTGCTCTACCTACAGGGGTGAAATCAGCACTTTTGAATAAATATTTCATTACTGCTCCCCAGGTTGCTAACTCCGCGGGAAAACTTTTAGATTTTAATATAAATGTCAGCGCTTGACATTAGATAAAGGTTTTCAGATGTTCTGTTAGGAGTAAAAGTAAATTGCTTTCATCAAAAATTCACCATTTACCACATTTACATGTAACCTATAACTCATTTTTATAATTATATTCTGCATAGAAATTAGTTATTATTCTTCGATATTCTATAATCTATATCGTGCATTATGGACAAATAAATTTATTCAATTTTATTATTTCTCGTAGAAAAACAACATATGCAGAAAGTTACCCATTGCCCTGGAGAGATAAAAGTTTCGGCATGAGACGAAACTATATGCTGGAATCACATGAGGGGAAAAAGTTGATTCGGCTTGAGTGCAATACAATACGACATAAACAAAAAAAGTTCTTATGTAATGTAAGAATAGATATCTTTGCACAAGCGCAATACTGGTAAATACTGTGAAAAATTATTTATAATAAATTGTTCAATAAGTACAGAAAGCGTACCGAAATCACACTAGTGGGAAATAGATAATAATGTACGAATGACACACTACACTCTTTTACGATCACACTGCTAAATATTATACATGCACGAAAGTTTTTGACATAAAGAAAATGTGTAGGTAATGTGAAAAATGATATTTCTTACACTGCACATGCATAATGTTGGCTAATGATTTTTCAGACTTCAATTAACGGTTACGAAAAATGAGCAAATTCCCATACAAGAAAAAAGTGGTTTTGCGAGTGACGGACATAGTATTCCCTACGAGTTTTAGACTACATACTTTCTGTAACATTATTTTTAGTTTTAGTAAAAATTTCTATTAGAATTTGATAGCTGAGATAACAAAATCAGAAACAATGTGCCAAGCAAGGCCGGCTTGATTTTGGAAACAATTACCTTTTCCTATATATTGTAGCAATTGCAAAGTCAGATATATTACAGGCAGCTCGAGACACGTGTTTAATCACCCTTCCATTTTTCTGACGCATTAAAGCTGCCAGAAAAATCGAGAGTTTAATTTCTCAGGTATATAAACTCAAGCAGAAAATACCACGAGAACTATCTGATATTAATACGAGTGGTGAACATAAATAGTTGGTGATACAAATATCATGTAAATATGTAAATAAAGCATAGTATTAAGTGTTTAAATAAATATTATTAGTGTTTAAGTCTTTATTAATAATTGTTATTCTTAAATTAATGTTTATAAATTTTTTTAATAGAGTTATTTATTTTTATTATCTTTTTATAATTTATTATTCGTTCATTAAACTTAATTATAGAAATATTTGTGTTTCAATTATTTTTACACTTCATCTAAAATCCAAATAAATTTTACAATATAGAAAAACTTATTTAAAATTAATTTGGTTTTTACTCTTTTGACAGGTAAAAGATTTAAATTTGACGTAACGATTATTCCATCGAACTGTCAATATAATTCAATTAGCAACAGTAAAGATAGTCCTTCATTGATAAAAACCGATTGAATTATAACTATACTATTTGACAATTGCGGATAAAATGCATTTATTGCATTTAAATAAATGACAGAAAATTAACAAAAAACATATAAATTCTCAATTGAAGTTAATGTTAATTAAAAAAATACATAAACACACGAGGTTTACTTAAAATTTGACAAAAATGAAGATAGGGAGTCATAAAAGACACAGTAGTAGTTACTGTTTCATTGTCAATCGTCAACCGAAATGACATATCAACATTAACCACAACTGTCATTCGACTTGCAATGACAACCAAACACTTCCGATCCTTGGTTTCTAAACTTCGTCGGCAATTTCCACATTATGAAGTTTGAAATGATCATTACCTAAATGATCATATGACACAAGGCAATTAAATGTTAATGTTTGTTTATTAAATTTCGTCGTGTGTCTCAGGTTACGACATCTAGTTCAATAGTCAATACACTTTACACCAGAACAGTACACAGACATTAACACTATACTCGGATGAGGAACTAAATAAGTTTATATAGAGAGCAACACAAATGACAAATAATAGTTATTTATGATATAAGTGTTAAAAGTGACATTTTATGAGTGAGTGGGGAAGTTTGAAACGAGGCGAAGCCGAGTTTAACAAACCCCACGAACGAAATAAAATCACTTTTAACACAAATATCATACACTATTTTTCCTACGACCACAGTTATGTACCTATTAGTAAATAAAAACTAAGCATTAGAATGACATATATGACAGGTCATGATGTATTTGTTATGAACAACTGAACATAAGACGTGTTAAAAGTAAATTTGTTTTTTACTTTTAACACGTTGTCAATGGCAACGTTTTAAAAGTATTTACTGTGTTATAAACTGTTATTTTTAACTTGCTAAGCAACCGTTAAAAATACTATTTTCCTACGACCACTGTTAAAAATAGTATTTTTAACGGTTGCTTAGCAAGTTAAAAATAACAGTTTATAACACAGTAAATACTTTTAAAACGTTGCCATTGACAACGTGTTAAAAGTAAAAAACAAATTTACTTTTAACACGTCTTATGTTCAGTTGTTCATAACAAATACATCATGACCTGTCATAAATGTCATTCTAATGCTTAGTTTTTATTTACTCATAGGTACATAACTGTGGTCGTAGGAAAAATAGTGTATGATATTTGTGTTAAAAGTGATTTTATTTCGTTCGTGGGGTTTGTTAAACTCGGCTTCGCCTCGTTTCAAACTTCCTCACTCACTCATAAAATGTCACTTTTAACACTTATATCATAAATAACTATTTTAACAGTGGTCGTAGGAAAAAGTATTTTTAAATAGAAAATGATTCAGTTTTTGTCTTTCTCAGCGCTGTCGGTTGCTGAAGGCACGCAATGTCTTTCTGAAACAATTGTTTGTAAATCTGAAAACTTTGTTAATGAAGAAGTTGAGATCCCTGGCGGTAAATTGCCCTGAATGCGGGCCTGACTGTCTTGGTAGCGAGTGCATTGTGCGTCTTGAATAAAATTATATCAGATGTTTGCAGCGAAATTTAATAACGGCTCAACGTGAAGGCGAACGAGGCACAGAGTGGAGACCATTCTATTCAAATTAGAGACGACTCCGTATAATTTATAAACGACGACAGTTGGTATTACGGAGGTTGAAAGCATTACAGCGGATTCGTCTTCTTTTATGCGCTCGCGGAATTTGTAATCATTAGCTCTATTAAAATTACTTGAGGAATTTGGGCGCTCTTCATTACCAGCATATTGTGCGCGGTAATCACACATTCAATCCTGCCCTATCAAGCCCAAGTCATTTGCAAGGGATGGTATGTTTTCCAAGGGGAAATCAAAATTATATATAGTTACTCACAAAAGGACACAAATTTAATATGGCTATTGATACCACAATTTACGAACTATTATTAGATAGAATAAGCTAAAATTTGCAAAACTGATAATAAGCACGTAATTTTCAGCTTTATGTCTGCGAATTTGTTCAATTTGGTAGAATTATATGATGAATTTTTGTAATGTGGGTTTTCCAACGAACTTTTATAAAATTTCGTATATTTAATGATTACTTAAAGCGTTGTGACAAAATTTAAATTCTAAATAACTAGACAGGGAAAGTTTAGGTTCAGGTATCATATATAAATTTACTTACTGAGATTTTAATTTGTACTCACTACTTTAATTACTACTAATTTACTAGAATTTGTATTTAAACATGTCAACTAAAATTGATTCAATTTTGGATTGTATATTATTCAAAGCATAAGGGTTTGAGAGAAACATAAGTAAATAAGAAACAAGTGAAACATTTGATGATCACATTGATTTTTTTTATTTTTGTTAATATTTCATAAAAGAGAAATATGATAAAATAAACAGCAAACTAAGTTGCTGCAAATAAGAAGTATAATCGTATCGAATAAGTAACGATGTGATTGTTTTCTTTAATCAAAATAATAATACTTCCACAAAACATATAAACCCAGTACCTACCTGACGCAACATCATTGCTTTTTCGAGGTAACTACAAGAAGTTTCTTTTTAAATAATTTATTGAAAAAAAATATCATTCAGTGTGTCGTAACTCTGATTTTTAAATTATTGGTTTAAATAATAATAATAATCTTCTGTATATAAAAACAAGTTCACCTATTGTAATCTTGTCCTAGTCTATTGTCTCTGTTACTTGATAATTGTTTTTGCAATACATGTTAACATAAAAATAAATTAAATAAAAAAAATGAAAACAGGAGAGGAGGCATTATCACATAAAACAGTACGATTTGAAGAGCATTTAATTAGTTGTTAATCTGCAATAAACATGATAAAAATTACAAGTATGTGTAGTACACGCGAATATAAATAAATAATTGTAAACAGTGAAAAACAAATGGTGAAATGCCGACAATGATTCTCTACAATTACAATATGTAAAAATTTAATACCCCAGCGGATCACGAAAAATCCATTCAATCGTGAAATTTAATTCCGTTATATTTACAAAAATTAAACTGGAACATCACGGGCGCTAAATCGTTTAATCCCTCCGAATTGCATTTGCGATTGGTGCAAAAATTAAAATTTACATTTTGATCGTGCGCGATTATAATGCCGCGTGAGCGAGGCGGCGGGGGCGGGCGACACGGGGCGACACGTGTTTACCCGGTTAATTACAGCTGCAGCTGCACCGCCCAGGCTATTAACGCGAGGCTTGTTTAGGTGTCCGCCCGACACTAGCCACGCGTCCAGTGTTGTCCTTATCGCATTACTACTATCTTATTACCACGAGATGTCCAACCCCCCCTATGCTGCATCACTCTATGTATACATCTAGAGTGCGTTAGTTTATATTAAAAGTTGAATAGGTGATGTCGTAAATAACAAAAGTATAAATATGAAATTTAGACCAACGTATAGATTCGTGATGAAAACAATCAGAACTATTGTAGTAGACCTCAATTTGTGATTATAATTTCGACATGTTAACAATAAAACCCTTATGTAAGTATACTTTATACATCAAACATCAATTTCTGGTAATGATTTTTCAGATCATTTTATTTAAAAAAATAAAATAATTTCAATAAATGAATCCGTTTGGCATTCCTTGTCAATCGAAATGAGAAAAAAAAATTGTAAAATCGGCATATGATTTCAAAAACTACGCCCAAACTAAAGGCTTGTTCTAACGAGTCATTTTTTTTCATTAATCATTTTCAACTATGATTTTGAAATGAACGTTAGATCAGAATAGGGCTGTGCGATCAAGGAAATTTGTGATCGATGATCGATCCTTATTTTTGATCGATCTTCTCCATCGATCGATCATAATCGATCAGAAATGATCGATCCTGTTTGATAAGATTGATCTTATAGATCTTGATTGATCTTGTAGATCTTGATTGATATTAATCGATCCTTATTTTTGATTCATCTGATCGATCTTGACTGATCTAAACGATCCTTATTTTTGATAGATCTTGACCGATCAGAGAAATATTTTCTGTTTTATCAGATTGATTTCATTAATCTCAACTACAGATCGATTTTCAATAATAAAATCGAAGTACAATGCTCAATTAAAAAATACGAGAAATATGAAATGAGAGTTGAAAGCGTTCTACCCAGGCCCAACTGCAGACTAAGCTTATTAACATGTTGACCGTATCTTGCTTTATCAAGATCTATCTGATCATTTAAGACCAATTTGATCTGATCAATCAGGATTAAACTATAAAATTAATTATTAAAACTGAAGGAAATGGATGTTTTCAAAATTTATTGAATTATTCTTCCGAAATTATTTCCCATTTGAAATTTTTGGCTACGCCACTGGGAGTGGGAGCTATCTTCAGGAAATGTGTAAAACGTTTCGAAGTCATAGCTTGTAAAATTTAACATCATGGAAATTCGAGTGTTAAGCCATTTTTTAACAACGGAAGAATCTAAAGAATTTATTAATGTTACACTAAAAAGCAGAAATGCAACACTAACAACTAATTATTTTCAGAATATAGAATACTTATCACAACACTAAAAAATAGAAAAAGGTTCGAATGGTACCTATTATTTTGTTCCCATTATAGCCATTTAATAAATTGTATAATTATGATAATTTATCAAATACTTATAAGGAATTCTACTACTTTTATATATACTAAAACTAGCACAGTAATAAAGTTCTAGACAAATAAGGTTCGTGTGAATCTGAACTAAGAAGCGTTTATTTTAAACAATGTATAACTGTTTTCAGTAAAAAAAATGCATTATTTTTATTTCACATAATTCAGTCTATTTTAACAAAAACATATACACTACCTAAATAAAAAAATCATATATTACTTTTACAATTATTTTATTTAATTTTTAAAAGTAATAGTATAAATGAAAAATTTGAATTTTTTATTTACAATACATATTACAATAAAAGTATGAAATGAGAGTAAAACAGAAACTCAAAGCAAGTGTTTAGCACTTACCCCAATAATGGCGTTGAGTTCTGTCATTGTAACCTGTTTCGCCCTTTCTACTGCTGTGGCGACCTGCTGTTGGTGATCTTGTGAAAGAAAGGGTAATATCTGTGCTATGATGGCGTTAAGTCTTTTCGCTATTTCAGTCTGAAACAAAACAAAAATCACATTAGTTTTGTATTTTCTACCACTTAAAAAAGAACAATGATATATTTTAGAACTATGAGGTATTTTGAATAAAATAAATGTATTAATCGTGAAATGAATATGTCCCAAAATATTGACAAAACTAACAACACAAAAAATAGAGATAAATACTCTTCAAATCAGTAAAGTGTAGAGGTAAAATATTAGAGGAAGTATGTGCGTAATTCTAATAATGATTACAATTACAATGCACTTTCGGTAGCTCAACTCTAATTTCATGTAAATTTTTCTATGATTAGGACACATTTAATTTTGTTTTCATTAGGAAATATTTTCCAATTGAACAACGACGTTAATAATATTAATATTTCTTTTGTTTGAAATTTGCAATCTAAATGCATAACAGTGGCGCATCAAATATAATTACCTTCATATTAGGTAAACCATAAAGTATAATAAATAATAAATAATTTATAATAGGCACAATATTTTAATGATGTAATAAACAAATGTTGCATAATTATATAATTTATTAAATTATATGTTATTACAAATATTTGTCACATTTTATTGTTACCTGTGCAAACAGATATGTACATAAAACAAGTGTAAATATATTTGTATTATTATTAAATGTCGACTTCGCTCTTGCAGAGGTCAATGATGACCAAACATGAATATAGATTTGTATTAAATATGTCAATAACGCTTCCTATTACTTGGTATATGTGTCATTTAATAATTTCTAACATTTCATCTTGTCATCCGCCTACTTTGTATGACTATAAGTTGTATAATTATTAGTAGAACAGATTATACATATGTATGTACAAATGTATTGATTACAAATAGATAAATGATGATTTATTTATTTAACTACTAACGTACGGGTGATCAGTTTTGCTTGAAACTTATTAATTATACACAAGAAGAAGATGTTCCAGTCTTTGTTTCTAAGTACGTATGACACTTTTGCTGTAGGTAGACTATCCCCTTAAATAAACAATATCACATCAAAATGCTATCAAAATTTCGATTACAATTTTTTTGATTAAGCTTTTCTTAAAGTCTTGCCTTGTTGATGTAACTGGGCATAAATGTTTTAAAGTTATTTTATATAATATAACATAGGAAAAGGTAAATTAAATATTTAAATAGTTTGTGAAAAATCACTTTCCAACAATGATGGGTGCTTTAATATGTGACGTTAGAAAACTGCCTACGACACCATTTTTATTTAAATGTAGAAAACGTTATATTATATAGAGTTTCAGCGAGTGTTGGATTGTTACGAGAAATTAAAATTAGTTTTATTTTAATTCGAGATTAGTTACATAGTCCACTGAGTAAGTTGGAGAAATGTAAGGTTAGGTATTGTCATAAATTGTGGCATAATAGATAAGAGTAATGTTGCCGCATGAAATATTGAACGGCAATGGTTTGGAGAAAGTTGGTATTCAGATTGAGTTTTTTGTATAATCCCAATCGACAATCGCCATCGCAAATAAAAGTTTTAGCGCACAAAACGAGAAACTATCGGATGAAATCCGGACAGATATTAATATTTCAACGCTCGCGCAACGGTATCTGATGAATTTCCTCTCTTCAAACCGGATATACGCTTTTACAAAAATAAATACCGCTGCGCTATTCCAACTTTTTTGCGCTTTTCCATCTGCAGAGCCCGTCGCTGCCGACGCTGCTGCCACGTAGCGGTGATTGCTACGCTCTGTATCAATATTTAGACAGAATGATTTTTCATAATCGCTACTGCCAGGAATGGTGCAGCCTGCCACTGCCACTGAGCTCAGTTCCCAGCGAGAAGCTCTGAAATGAAATATTTATTCATGGAAAATATTTGTTTTCCATGCATACAGAGATTGTACACTATGCATATTTTGTTTCATGCGGATATTTTTAAATCAATACATATAACTAGGTTCTAGTTCCATAATAACGCGTGCTACGTATTCATGTTCTAATGCCACATTTTTAAAACTGGAACACTTTATTATTTCATTCGCTTTGCGGTATTATTTTTTAATATTCATAAATTATGTCGAGCAAAAAATTGTTTTGTCAGATTTGCAGCATTATTCTTTTCATTCATGTTATTTGGCATTGATATGTCATTTGTCCTCACCTGTTTTGATATGTGACGGAAAAATTGCCTATGTCAGATAAAAAATTGACGGTGTTTCACTAATAGGGAAAAATATGTATTCACGATTAATGACACTATTAAAAGCAAAATATAAATATTTATAGAACAATAAATTTCTCGAATTCAGTCAATTTTGGAAGACAATTGGGGACGAAACTGGTTGGAGTAGAAATAAGGCCTTCCAAAATTGACAGAACTCCAAAATTCTTATCCTACTATCGACAAGTAAAGAAAATTTACTAATCATAAATATTATCTTTTGTTTTCTCTATGTAAATTACTGTTAATATTAAGCGACGTTGAAATTTAATCAAGTGAGCTTGAACCTACTTTGGTGATATGTTCCATGCAAATAACATATTTTTAAAACTGAAACACTTTATTATATCATTCGCTTTTGTGGCATTATTTTTAATATTCATAAATTATGTAGAACAAAAAATTGTTTTGTCAGATTTACAAAGCATTTTCTTTTAATTCATATTATTTGCATTGAAAAATAAATATCGTTTGCAAGGCATTGTAAAAAGAACAAAAGATTACACTGAAATGTAAAGAGCTACTTTTACCCGCTTGACATTTTGACAGATAATTTGTAGTTGTCTGCTGTTTCCAGACACGCAAGTTTAAAATATAAACGATTATCATGTACTCACTTTACCTATTTCGTCACATCGTCAATATTTTTAAAATATGCATCATGCAGACATGCACATACAAATATCACATCCAATTTCTCTACATAACATGTTACTCCCTAATCATACAAATAAATATTTGCTCGAGTAAATAACATAAAATCGATGCTTATTATCCTCCCTTTTCCTTTATGCATGGGAAGTATGTATGTAGCTATTATAATCCTATTCAAAGTCATATGTTTACTTCATCATATTTTTATAAAAAGGATCGTTTTAAATTTTATAGAATATACTGTAGCATTAGGTAATTATTAAAATAAGTAAATACACAGTATAATATTTACTTATTGTTACTTATTTGCCATTTTGATGGGTCAGTTTCCTTTTCACAGGTACAGGATACTAATAATGAAATAGTATTAACTCGAGTAGTATAGTATACTTGTACCAAGTTTGATTAATGTTACGTCAATTACGAAAGAACGAATAACATATTTATAAACGAATAACATACTTACATTGAGTTAATTTAATGTTGTTTTTCTACGACCACGAATATAAATTACCTTTATTGTACAACTTACAGGTTATTTAAGTGTCACTTTCCGGACGGCAGTGCATAAACTACACAGATCGAAAGTTAGGGAATTTTTGATTTATCGAAATTATGTTAGTAGTACAAATAAGAGAAATATAATTATAATTAATTTAAAACATTATGAGTAATGAATAAATAAACAATGTATGTTCCGCATATTATTATTTAATTGGGTTGAATATTTAGTTCCAATTTATTATTTGAAGGTTGACAGTTTGACATAGTTGATGAAGTGAAGTGTCAATTATTTCAGTGTACTGTATGACCGTGCTATTATTGAAATACAATCAATAAAGGTAGGTAGTAGAAAAAGTATAGTTCCAATAATATGTAATTGGAATAATAAATAATAATTTTATATTTTAATGCCGGATAAAATATATCTCTTGGATAATTGATTCCTACATTTTATTATCTACCCTTTATTTCCAATATTTAAAAATCGGTTTTCGAACTAAAACCTTTATTTTTATAACGTTCTGAATGTGGGTTAACCGTTAACCAGTATTTTTTTTTGGTTACATGCCCTGGTAATAATATTAGTATTCTGATGATAGCCCAATAATCAAAACAACAGCAAGGAATAAATTAACTCTTATTTTGTGAAACATAAGTAATTATTCTTTCTTAAATAATAAATAAATATTTTAAATGTTTCACCGAGAGTCAACAGATAACACAGTCAATTTATTAAAAATATTTTTTGTTTACTATTTTTAAATATATGTAAATATAAATAAGCAAGCCAGCAATTTTCAAGCTGTAATTACATTAATGTGTGAAGAACCGTTATTTAAATAAATGTATACATAACATATTTGAAAAAATCAATTGTTCCCACGAATATTATGAAGGGTAATTTCCTTAATATATTCAATTGATTGCATGTTTGGTTATATTAATAACAAATATTTAACATGAACACATGCAGACGTAGTCAAGTGAACGTCAAGTTTGGTTTCTTTTGGCTGAAGGACTGCACTAGTCGATTATAGGCATTAGCATATTTTTAGAAAACCGATAGCCGAATCACTTTAATTGTGAACGGCGCTTAACGGCCTATTATTACCGTTGCTGTTTAAAATGGTTTCGGACGCACGCGATGTTAAAATAATTTAAACACTATAGTTTACTCTGCAATTGCCAACAAGCCAACAATAATTGCGTGTTATTATGTTAATATATAAATAAACACGCTAATGGTACGACCACATATAAAAATGTAGCGAAACATTTGTATCGTGTTTGTGTTCTGGACTAATTGCTCAGATAATTTCGGTTATCGAATGTGTGTATCACATGTGTACGGCTATCCCAATACATGGCTTTGTATTGGTCATGTTACAGTTACTCCATAGGGGCTTTTGTATCACAAACACACTATCTATATTTCACATAATCGCTAAGTAAATGGAACGATATCTGATGACACATTTATTTTAGGACAAATATTCAAATTGTCAAATGTTCTCAAATAATAGAATAGGTATAACGGTATCATGATAATAACGCATTGTTGCTCATGTTTGATTATTTGTAATAAATTAGTACGTCATCATAAATACCTATCAGGTTTTTTTATGATAAATTTGCAATAAAAATATGAACAATTAAAGTCATTAATATAAACGTATAATTTCAACATTTATTTTAAAATACTCGTAGTTGTTATTATACGATATGGAAAAATATAAACAACAAATAAGTCGTTGATATATTGAACTTAATGTTCAGTTGATACTTATCAAAATTCTTTTAATATCTGAATTTCTGAATACAGGATTGGTCTTTAAAAAAATATATATCAGTGGATATAGGTACTATTTATTTTTAAAAATAGTTGTATTTTTTATTTAAATTTTCTCTATCTAGATTGAAAAGTACGACTTTATATATCGGTAATTATTTTCTGTTTCCAGTTTTGTAAGAATAAAATATTTTATAACTACTATTACGAATATTGAATACTAGTCCGAAAAACTTTCATTATATTAATATCATAAATATATACTTTACTAAATCCCTTATATTCTAAGATCAATAACAAAAGTAATGTACACAAAAGCAAGAAGCATTTATCACGTCGTCTAATTTGTTTGAATTTAGTGCGGATGAAATATATCTTGGGGTGTTTTCACCTCTTATAAACAACATCTCCACAAACCATCACTTCACCGAAATCTACAAAGCTTAGTAGTGTAAGTAAATACAAGGCTCGCGTCGGAAGAGAAACAGAAACAAAGGCGGGAAGGAGCGTAGCGCAACAGCATCACAAGAAGCAGGAATGAAGTTTCCTAAACTTGGGCTAATTGTTTTGTTCTGGTGGTTGTTTGCGAGTGTGTGTAGCCGGAGCGGAACGTTTCTTATCTCCGTCCTTCTTATCAGCGAGGGTGCGTTCACCCTCAATGCGTGCAGCGCCGAATGTAATTAGAGAGATGATGGTGATAATGTGACGTTCCAACAGATTTCCTACCCAGGGAATTTATGATGAATAAATATTATCATAGCTTTTAATGCCGAGCATCCGCCAGAATAAACTAAGATGTGGGTTGCTGTTGCTGGCAAACACAAAATAAACAGATTACATATCATTAAAATACAAGTAGTGGTAGATCTGCGATTATAACACGAGCTTTGCTAGGTAAATAGAATGGCCGGTTTCATTTTCTAGCTACAATAAACGAACAAGAACTCTCAAATAAATACAGATAAAAACTAAATATCATCATATAAAACTAAACTCGTAGGTACTCTGCCAGGAATTTATCTGTGTACGGCCGATTTATAAAAAAACAATAAAATAGGAATTATTATTTACCTTGCACGCCTTTTTTTTGTTTAGAGTACAATTCAGTGGCGTAGCTATCATAGGACAATTTGGGCATATACCCAAAACCGCAAGTTTTAGGGGCCCGAATAAATAATAAATATTCAATTTATATTTTGTAATATATTTCCTGTTAAAAATTTAATAAATTTTCATTTGGTCTTTCAGCAACTGTCAAAATAAACTCCAAAAAGTTACAAATAAATAAATCTGAACTATCAAGTAGGTTTCACGAGAGTCTCGTATTTTTTTGGTCTTGCTGTAGTTTTGAATAAAAACGCAAGCCAAGAACACGACAAGAACTACAAATTTCAAAACAAGACAAGATTTAATAATAATACATAATAGTATTATAAGAAATATATTTTATAATTGACTTTGATTTTTATATACAAGACTAATGAAAGACAAGATATACTAAAGCTTTTCGAGACAAAACAAGGAATTACTAAACAATACAAGAAATCTTGTCAAGACAAGAATGTTATTATATACTTACATTCCGTGTAACTAAATAACTATTATAGCTAAATGCAGAAATTATTAGTTTAACAGAAACAGAAAAATTATTATATTGTAATGTACAGGATTATATTTTAAAAGTTCTAAAATATGCAATAATTTACCGATTTTGCATAACAGGCGTATATGGTAGCGGCGGTCGGTTCTGTGGTGGCCACTGTTTTTGTAGTACCGTGCACTAAAACCGCTTACTATACCATAATCGCATTAAATATGACACATACTCTAGTTATAATTTATTTCCCACATATAATGGAACAGCTTTACACTTTTACGTCCATTTTCAATAACCTCATTTACTCTCTACTTTTACTTTGTGTATCAGTTTAACCGCTCGATAGGATATGAACCATTACGTTGTCAAAATTTACAACATGTGCTAAAATGAATATAAAAGTTTATTGTTCTGTCATCCTCTATGTTCCGTCTTCTTATAAAATTGGGTGTTGTCTAGTAGATTGGTTCTGAAACTTTTTGATATCATGAACTCTTTTCTCACTTCAATATTTTAAAGAAAGAAAAAAAATCTTAACATTACCAACATGAAACACAAGATTGCCTCAAATTAAAATCTAAAATTGAATTATTACTTCATTTTATTGTGTTCTGACATTTACCGACCCAGACCCAAAAAATCTTACTATTCCCTAGGGAAGAAAAAATAAGGTCATATGTAGTTTAACAGATGGCGTCTAATCGTTAGAATTAACAACCAGAATTAAATATGTCAACGTGCTTTTAAATAATTATGATACTTACATTAGAATCTAAGTATTTTTATTATATATTCCGTAAATAATACAACAAAATTGCTAACCTTATTTTTTATTTCATTGTCAAAATAAAATGTTTGTTTTTCGTTCTATTTGTTAGGTTGTTAAACAATTTTACATATTTCATTGAGTTAAATTAAATGTCAAACTTTTCAGTGTTCCTAAGATATTTATATTATTTTATTATGTTGCTTTGTTGTGTAGGATAAAAAATAGTGCTACATGGCAGTAAAATTGTTTTCTGGTTCTCAAGAAGTATTCAGTCTCGAGTGCGTCTCGGGCGTATACATATCCTTCGGACCAGAAAAGTATAACTTTCCTAACTAGCAGCACAAATAATAATAATAATAATAAGAGAAGTTTTTTTTGCCAATTTCGTTTTTGGTGATACAAAAATATTATATCAACATTTGTAAACTATGAAAATAAAATTTGTTAAATTTGTAATAAAACGAATCAATTTCGCAAAGAATTCATTGCATTTATATGTGTATTTGACATAAAATGATTAATTCTGCAAATGTGTAATTTCAAATCGTAATTTGAACAATGTGTAGGTACAGCAAAATGGTGTATGAGCTCATTGTGTATATAATCTTGCAATTTGATGGTGTATTGTATATTATTAATTGTAATAATAAACTCTTAATTACTACAATCAATTTCGTATTATAGATTGTGATATAAATAGCTTTTGAATTTCAATAGGTTTATAAGTTTTGTAGGTTTAATTAAAATTTAATTCACTGTGCAATAATAAATGCTTTATCATTATGGAAATGGGAGTAAATGGATTCATGTTCTTACAAATGAGTTCTCTCCTACAAACAACAACAATATCTACGTCATTAAGATTTTACAATCCATTGTTGAAATCGGTATTGTACATTCTTAACACAAGTTTCAATAATAACAACATATTTGTGTCTTGACTCACATTTCCCAGGCATTCAAAGTATTTGAAAAATTAAAAAAATCATAAACTTCTTTGATATTATACCCATGAACTTTATAGATTATTTTTGACGTTTCTTTAAACCAAAGAAATGTTTCATTGTTTGTCACGTATCTGCAATTTAACCAATGCTGTCATTATAATGAAAAGAAAGCTCTAGAGATTATTCCCAGAATACCTTTTGTTTTTGTTGACAAATGTCAAATAGTTAACAATATATAAGTAAAATAAACGAAAAAGACCAATTCCGTTGTTTGAAATACGATATATATGTTGGTCAGAAATAATCTATTCAAATATAACTTAACAATTCTATAAATTTGAAAATTTTGGAACTATTGCCTGCCAGTAAATTTTCAAAAAATTTGTCATATTATTTTCAATATATTCTCGCTCTCTTATTACAATTTAAGGAAATTTCATCTGGTATCAATGGCTATTGATTAACATGTACATTACAGATATTTTATAAAATAAAATTTAATTAATCGTACTTTGTCGTTTTAGCATAGGTACATACTTTTTAGGTAGCATCACAGTCAATTTTGTTGTGACCACAACTGGTTTTCATATTTTCCAAACGACAAAGTATAGTAAAAATATGAATATCTATTATACTAGTCGTATCGCATAAGCAACGATTTTACGTTTTGTAAAACGTCAACAATTTTAATATTTCATGTAATTACTGCGTTTTTAATTTGACATAACGCGTTATTTTTTTTAGAACTCATTTTGTGTAACTCGTGTGATTTTTCGGGATCTCGCTTCGCTCGCTTCGCAAATATGCCAGCGTTACATAAAATAAGGCATTTTCTTACTTGTTACGTAAATAGTTATTACATATAGGTACTGTAGTCGCTAAAGTTTCAGGAAAACAATAAAACAGAAAATTTGGGATGACGCCATTGAAAACTTTGGGAATGAAACCTTAACATAGGATTAGTACATGTGAGAAAAAAGTGCATTTGTTTTCATACTTGTATATTCATGATTTGATGATTTACTCTCATGTGAAATATAAAAGAATGTGAACAATGTTGGGTTGATGTTATGAAAAAGAGTAATAAAGCAAAAAGCGCGCACATATGCAAATGGTGGATCGTTTTAAATCCTAAATTACATTAGTTGATCCCTTGGAATAAAATATTAGTTCCCATTTGTCCTCATCCATGAATAACTAGCACAACCTGCAGCAGCCACAAGTTCGTATCACAAATCTGCATGTAAATACTCGGGAGTACAGTTTAATTACACACAGTTCCAGCATGGAAACTGCGACAACATTCACACCGTTGTGCCGAGCGGAGCCGAACTCTCCCGAGCGGTGGTTAGCGGTTGACCGCGTGACGTCATGGTCACCGCTCCGCAGCGGTTGGGTGGTTTGTGGTTGCTATTCACATTAACATATGTATACCTAGCGATAACGTAGTGAGAGCCGTGGACTGCAGCTTGTTGTTGGAGAAGTTGCTGCTTGTTCAGTGTGCGAGGTACGTGGATGTTGTGTACAAGCTAATTAATAACACCAACAGGAGTGGAGTGGCCAGGCCCGGACTCCCAGCACTACAAATAAACTTCCCTAATAAGTGCCGAGGATCAACATACTCACAGCCAGATACACATGCAAACACACCAAACTCCTAACGGATTTCGATTTTCATATTAGCCAACCATGCACAGCAATGCTTTAACTACATGTTATCCTCGTACAAAATGTAACAGTTTTGAAAGTATTGATTTCTTTCAAATTGATTAACAATCCATGTTTACCGACTTTCTGATATTATAATGGGGATCCTAGGATCTTACGGAACGGAACTTTTTACATTACGTTTTCATTATTTTTAGCTAATTTAGTTCATCGGTCTGTCAATTCGTTTTGACAAACAAAAGGTCATGTGTCACTTGTAGAAAAAATTGGTTTAACGAATGATGCTTCTATCATTGATAACTAGAAGTAGCAGTTTACTCATTTTTAATATTTTGCCAATTTCTTGTAACTAGGAAAATTGGTGGTTCTGTAATAGCTTTATTAGAAAATTGCTACAAAAAAAAATATAGTTTAGGAAACATTTTTAAACTTAAAAAAATTATTGAGAAAGCCATTTAGCCTATAACTGGCGATTTCATTCTATTTCAAGAAATTCAAACTTTCAAAGAACACAAAAAGAAAAAACATATTTATTTATAAACAGCACTTTTCTATAATTCAAGGACGAAAACAATCATTTATTATTTTTTTTCGAATGAATGAATTTCATTAAATTGTAAATAAATAAAAAATGAGGACGAATGAAGTAGTTTCTTTTACTACTTTTGTCAATTTTTGACACATTCTATTAAAACAGTTATTTTTATAAAAAGTTTTCGCTCACAAAATACAAACAATATTTTTTCTACAACTAATTTGCATCGTAAATTATAATATTTTTATTTACCTAAATAAATTGATTGAAGAATTCTTTTCCATTACAGTGAAAAAACGTTTTCCTAGGTACTTCGCGGACGGTGTCA
Organism: Stenolophus ochropezus; assembly: GCA_035578165.1. NCBI lineage: Eukaryota > Metazoa > Arthropoda > Insecta > Coleoptera > Carabidae > Stenolophus > Stenolophus ochropezus. Next base: position 16,145,792 of record JAQOWZ010000010.1, on the reverse strand, counting down.
AAGTAACACAATAACTGTGAAAAAAATTTCCTAATTTATAAATTGTTATTAGAATAAAAAAAAAATTAGACAGTTGTAGAAAAAAATATTTTTCATATATTTTTATACAGTTTTCATTCAATTCTATAATAAAAATGTCTACACTATATTTTGATTGTTTAACGAACCCTACCGCAACAGTAACACTAATCTTAATAAAAAATATACACTGCAAACAGTGTATAATAACACAAAAAATACATTATTCTCTCGTTAAATTTATACACTAAAAGTAGTGTGCACCTAATAGGACACTAGTTAGTGTTGAAATAATTATTGTTACAGTTTTTTGATTCATTTTCATATGTTTTTTTCAATTTGTAATGCTTACATTGTGAGCGAGTGCGGCCCTGCGTCCACCCACTTTAGCTGCCACAACACGGCCGACCCTTCCGCTCCAGTGTCGCCCGTCCTTGGCGGGGCGGCGCAGCTTACCGTGTCTGTTTCCGACCCGGCCCGCCCCTTCGCGCCGCCACTGGCCTTGTTTGTGTATTGCGGCTCGCTTATAAAGTCGCTTTATATCAAACTTGTTCTACACGCGAACTCACACCTTCACAATCATTATATACTAATGTAATTTTATGGTCGAGTGAATTTTTAATTAGGGTTTTTGTGAAACTGGGAGTGGACTATGAATTCTATGTTTGTTTAGTATGTAAATGTGTTTATTTTTTGACTGTTTAAACAGCTTTGTTGATATTTTATGCAGATTTTTTTATTTAAATTTTTGCTGGCGGAATAATTTTACATATTTAATATTCAGAACAATACTGGTAGTAATTTATGAATAACGAAGTGTATTTTTCTACAATACACAGTTTTAATTTTGAATTTGTAAATACGTGATGCAACATTAATTTCACCATTAGATTTCATATGAAATTCATTTTCATTTACACAAAAACATTTGAAAGTATAAATATCAACCAATCACAAATTTATTGTTATTTCTTTTATTTTATTTTTTCAATTGCAACCATTTATTTTAAAGTTCAGCATGATAATATATTATTGTAATTAATAATGAATGTATTGCCTATTGTTATAGAACATTGATTTGACTTAATAATAGAATATGTGGTATGTGCAAACCACTAACCTCACTTTTATAGTGGAGGACAAACAACTGTGGAACACTACGTATTATTATATGCAGTTTAAGTTTTTTTAGAATAAAGACAAATTCTTGTGTATTATTTGGATATGCGAAAAGAGGGATAGGTATTTACTATTTCTTTATAGATTTCGGAATTTACTAAAAAAAACGAAATTAATGATACGCACTCTGGAGAGAAAAGATCTGTTCAAAAGCAAAAATTGTAATTAAAAAAAACAACTGTGATATAAAAATTCAATATATTTTTTTAAGGAAAATCATCTGCTAATAAGAATAATATTGATTATATCGTTAGTTTATACTTGAGGCATGAGAAAAACCAAGAAATCGAAATAATCGACAAAATAGAAAAACGCTAATAGAATAATTTAGTTTATTTAAGAAAAAAGGGGATGCTATGTAAAATCAAATGGAATACCTTTGATTTTATTCAGGGTTGCATAAAACTACAATTTTCTTAAAAAAAACATTTTTTTATTCAATCGGATTTTCTTGGTTCAAATCAGATTGTTTTATGTTTTTGGAAACATATGTTGTAAAGAATAAGTAAAAAATTACAGAAACAATAAAAAATACAATAAAATCTGTTTATAAAGATACCGCTTATAACGTCGAAATTGTGACTACTTGTTTCAAAGCCTGCATACGGTAACGTTTGTTTTTTTCCCTTTTATCATTTATAGCGATTTCCGACTACAGCGACGAAATTTTTGGGAACAAATTATATTTGTTTTCACTCAATGTGATTTAAATCTAATTTTATTTCTATTTTTTGTAAGTATATACCTATAACAATAATACGAGTACCTATATATAAATCAAGATTTAAGCATATCAGCGCTTATTATATAAGTGATAGATAGATTGTTGTTTATTTATTTAGCATGAATTAAAATGTGTACACCGTGGTGTGAAAATGTAAATAAATATAATTGACTTTTGCATTTTTGCTTGTAATAAATTTTATTTGAGTACAACTCTGTTATATTTTCCCTTTACAAGTTACCTGCTGTGAGGGTCTAATGGATTCAACGTCAACATATTTTGGATTGTACTGTACACACTCTTGTTTGATAAGATTTGTCATTTGTTTATTGCCGTACTAAATTTTTTTAATATTTCGTGTGCGTGATAATGGGGAATAAATCTGAAGCAGTAGGTATATAATAGAGAAAGTTTGTTATGAAACATAAATATAGTTGATATAAGTGCAGAAACTAACTCGGCAGTGATTAACCAGTCGAGTGGCTTGCTCGCAGCGCTCCCAACGTACGAACTTCCTAAATTAGAACACTAATTATCATCACAGGAATTCCATTGTGTTGGAACCCCATTTAATAATCTGGTCAATTTCAGCTACACTAGTTGATTAAGTTGTTAGCGCTCTGAGCTCGGCGGCCAGCTCTCGAGTCCTCGGCTCTGTGTTCACACAGCAATCTAATCTAGCAAGCGATGAAGAGGCGACGGTGGCGCGGTCAGTGAGCTAATGATACACCTGATTAGTGGTCCGCGCTAATTTCCACCGCCGGCGCAGTGGCGCTGCTGCCCGCCGCCAAAGGTGATGACAATGGACTCAACTTCGGGGCGAATAATACACCGGCCACCCGACCTGCACAAGTGTCATGAGGGTTGCGGCGGCTTTGCTCTTCTTACAAACAAATCCTAGAGTGTTTCATCAACTGTTTATTGTGCTCTATGATGTGCTAGGAAGTTTGTGTGTGCTTTAATCCGAACTAAGTGAAGTGTAAGATCTGGAGTTCAATGTTTGTATGCTATTTTATTCTCAATCAATTAGAAATTATTTAATTCTAACAATAATTATGTTCTTTTTGACAGTTTTATTATCATTTATTTGTTAACAGAAATAATAAATGTAATAATTTAGTTGGCTCTCAATTTTTAAAGAATACATTTGATTTTGATTGTATACGACTGACAAATTTGATAACTGACAAAATTTATTTCGTGGCAAATAGGTAGCAAATAAATGAAAACAATTATATATTTCTTTGCTTGTTTTTGAGCGATTAAAATCATTTTGTGTAATGGAATAAGGAATAGTGGTAAAAATTTTGTAAAAGATGACCCATTTGGAAGGGAAGATGTAATATGTGAAATGAATAGAAGTTGAAGTGATGAACATTTTTTTTTCTGTTATAAATATTTATATAGCAAATTTGTGTAAATATTCTTGCATAAATTTAACAGTTATTTGTTAACTTGGTATTAATAGATAAACCTATCGGCCACGGATATCATGTAAATCTTTGTATCATATTAGTGAATTTTGAAATTTTAATCCGGAGTTCGTACTTTTTTCAAAAGCCAAACGAGTTGCAATTATGCCTGTAACAATTATGTAGTTTATTATACAGGGTGTTTCAGGACTAGTGAACAAACTTTAACAGCTTGTTCCTGGGGTCATTTTGAGTCAAAAATGTCATATGAACATAAGTCCTATTCCTTCTAGTTACTAAAATACAAGAGGTTGAAGTTCTATAAATAACACGAAATTTTCTAATTTTTTTAATCAAAGTACTTTCGGAAAACAAGAGTTATATTGAAATGTCATACCTTATTTGTATTAATTAATTTAATTTATTAATATTAACGAATACGACTTGGACAACAAAATTAAAATCAGATATCCTTTGACAGTTGACAGTTAGTTGACAGCAGAAATAAAACTATTGTTTCAATATAACTCGTGTTGTCTGAAAGTACCTTGATTACAAAAATTAGAAAATCTCGTGTTATTTATAGAACTTCAACCTCTTGTATTTTGGTAACTAGAAAGAATAGGACCTATGTTCATATGATATTTTTGGCTCAAAATGACCTCAGGAATATGCTGTTAAAGTTTGTTACACTAATCCTGAAACACCCTGTATATGAATATGAATAAATAATAAAATAATATTAAAAAAACAAACTAAATAAATTGCTTCCATGAAGCTTTTAAAGCGAGATTTATTTTTCACAAAAGCTTTTAATATTTGCCCAACGTCTACAAAACGATGTTTTTAAAACAAATTATCAATTAAAATTTTATGTACATTTCCTTGAATTTATATTTATAAATTATGAAAATTTAAATAATAACTGGTAAAAACACATTTTTTTTTATTAATTTCCTGGTAAAACATTTATCTTTTTTAGCATATCATTTATTGCACTATTTACAAATTTGCTATTTAAATATCTGACATCAACAGGAAAATATGAAATATTAAATGAATAAAATTCCTGGTGGTTTCATTCGTTTATCTGCATTTTCTGGTTCAGAGATTGATTACTACATCATGTCATTTCCTCAGGAATTAAAAGTTTAGAGCAGTAAAAAATGTGAAACATTTCCAAACAAATTTTCGCACAAGATTTGCGAAACTTTTTCGTGTTATTTCTGTAAGAATGACTTAATTTCAGTTGTTTTTGTCAGTTGGTTTGGCGGAGCCCCAGATGTTGCGTGTTGTAGAGATTTTGTTTTTTTGGGAAATTAATCGGGGCTCATAAAATACCTACAACGCTTGCCAAGAACGCCAGGCGGGACTTACTTCGCCGAAGTTTCGGTAATCATAACAAACTGCCTCACCGAAGAACATGGAAAATCTCTTGGCAATGAACACCTCGCCATTATAAACTAACCATGACTAATGATTCCCAATATGCACAAAGAAACTGCGGATCTGGCGAGGCCACTGAAACCGAGAAGAATTCGTTAACGTTAAACGATTCTTATCTTTTTTACTCTAACTTTTTTGTTACATAAACAGCTAAACGATTTATTTGTGCTTTGATCAATTCGTTAATGATTTATTTCTGATTTCTTATTTAAATACTAAATTTGATTCAGTATTTTAATGAAATATATTGTATGTTATGTTTGTTGTAATTTTATTTATAATTGTTGTAAAATTTGTAAGTACAAATTACAAATTTAAAAATGATTAACATCACAAAGTAGGTATATAACTAAGTAATAACTTATAAAGTAAAAACTGTGACTGGTTAATATTTTCGTATACAAATTATTTACCAAATAAAACTGATTGGTTCAGAAACCTACTATAAGATTAAAGTTCTGTGTAAAAGTTCAAACCGCGTTCCTCGTAGGTTTGTTGTATCATAGATAGATAATTACAGACTTGAATGGCTTGAAAATATTCAAATAAATATAAGTAGGTACATCGATTTATTTTAAAATTAATTTCCTTCATTTTTATATTTTGTGAAAATATGTATTTATAGGTGATAAATAATTCAATATTATTTAATTAAAAACGTTGTTTTGTTTAATTTACAAAAATAAAAGTTCGTTTAAAATATATTGAATTACGCATAGGTTCCTGTATAAAAATATAATTCCAAATTTATCCAGGTATTTTAACTTTATATTAACAAAAATAATAAAAATAATTTTAGAATTGAAACCAATCATCGAAAAAAATCTGATGTGGACACCACATGACTTCCTTGTCCGTTAAATTTCACACATTTTTTGCTGCACTGTCCCTAGAAATGATCATCTTTTGTAAAATTTTATTAAAATGTTTATCACTATTCCTTACTGCATTACACAAAATTATTTTAATCGCTCAGAAATTTGTAAAGAAAGAGATATAGTTTTCATTTATTTTCTACATATTTCTTACGAAATATATTTCGACCAACATATTCAATTTCAAATCAAATGTTTCCTGCAAAAATTAAAACCAACTTAATTATTACTTTTATTAAGATTTTGCACAAAATAAAGTGTGCTTTTGAAAAGGTCGGTTGGAACCAAAAAAGGAGATGCGTAATTAAATATTCTAGCAATTTCATAAACAAAATTTCTACATTCTACTACTAATCATTTTTGAGTTATGCGAGGAACCTACGTATGTACCTATATACTTAGGTATAGACATCATGCCAAATCTAGTCAAAATGGAAATCTGAAGACCGAAATATTTCGTAATTACAATACTTCCTTTACTTCGTACAAGTAAAAAACTTGAAACAAAATCATATCCTTATCAAAATTTACAGTAGACAGAATCAAAACCGGAACTATTATCATCATCTGCTACTACATTCCTACATGATAGGGTCTCAAATACTTTAAAATACTTGTTTCGTGACAATTTTTACTTGTTTTTAGTAGTATAGGTAGTCATCCTACAGACTTTGCAAATGACCTACAGTTTGTAGTGTGGTCCGAACCCCTCGGACAAAGAGATATTTTTATTTTTATAAAGATTGGCGAAGCTAGGATTTGAACCTAAGATCTTAACCACCAAATTCTAGTTGGAACTCGCTAATTAAGTGAGCTGTGGTTACATTATTATAGATTAATTTTTGTTTACTTGTGAATGATTGCTATTCATAAAGTATAATATATAAGTCAAAAGTATACAATATGTATTCGTTGAAATACACAGGCGGTGAGTTTTCATCTAAAATAATTTCCGGTCATAGAGAATGGTAAGTAGAAATGCTTACAAAGATACAGAAGGAGATAAAGAAGTGAAAATGATTTTGGTTATTTCAGCACAAGTTTCAGCACCGCAAAGCTTTTCACATTTGATCGGATAAAAGTCGGCAAACAGAGAAAGATTTCATCCCTTGTTCTGGAGAGGTTATAGGACGCAGAAAGCAAAGCCTGATTCACACGATAACGCTATCGATTGGTCGTAAACCCGGCCGGGAAAGCCATTACTTCGTTTTCCTTTCATAATCGCTGTGCCATACGCCCATCGTCGTTCTAACTATGTCAAGAGTATTTCGTGTGTCGTTGCCGTTGTGTTGAAAGCTTTACATTTTGTAAATATTTTTGTTTGCACAAAAACGCTGCCTGAACGGTGAACGCCAAAGTGATTTTGATTTATATGTTTTTGTCAGTTGAAAAATTGGTTCAAATGATGAGTTATACTGAATGTTTACTTGGATAAATGCGTGTACGTCAGCTTGTGAAAAAGGGATAAATATTTGTGTTACAACAGACAGGTTTATACTTTATTTTCAACGGATTCTAAATACGTGGTTTTGAATTTCAAATCCGACGGAACACTTCGCATTATTACAGACTTGAATAATGCTGCATCAACAAATTTCAAATGAAAAGTGTAGGATAATTTTGGTGTAAAATAACACGTACATTTTCTACAATTTTTTCATATTTGATTTGCAAATGAAATTTATATGCATACGTGGAAAAATGAGATTATGTTGTGTTTTTAACAATATATGTCAATTATTCTATTCATCAAGTATTTACCAGAAAATAATGCATTCTTTACATCTTTTATGAGTGGTTTGCATTTGTTAAAAGCAATTTACAGTGAAAATATCTATAGTAACGTTTACCATAAAACATACAAGCTCATTATCATAGATATTTCTTATGTACAATTACTAAGGTCTATCAATTTCTTAGTCAGGATCAAGTTTAAATTGTTCCCACATAATTCGTAGAAACGTAAATACATAACATCTGAGTGTAAATAGTGTTTTTTTCACATTTAAATAATCTTATCTGGAGGAAATGTTATATTTATTTATATAAGTTATGTACTACGGAATAACTGCTACAGAAAATTAAATGTATATGTATATGTAAATATTATTTTTCAAGATCTGCATAGAAAGCTGTACTTTTTTCTCGCAAAATACCTAAGTGAGAAAAATTACTTTTATATTTTTAAAAAAATTATGCTAATTATGCCTTGTTCTTTTCTCATTTCACATTATTTCACAATTTATGAGCATTAGACAAGTTTATAATTGAAAAGTAACCTGCATTTTTCTGAAGGTATTACGGGAATTTTTGTAAATATTCGATAATTAAATTGCATTCTTTGTTATATTTTTTTCAGGTGGTAATTTTTATACATTTTTTTAAATTATTTTTTTAATAATTTTTTTTAACCTATATAGGTACTAACCGGTTTCCAATTTTTAAAAACCGATATCCTAACTGAAACCGTTATTATTATACCGTACTCTAAAAGGGTTAACTGTTAACCAGTATTTTAAAGTAATCAAAAAATTTAGAAACCGCGTTTCATAAAATTATTCTTTTTTTACCTATCACTTCTGACACTTTTGTATTTTCCTGTTATGTGTATATTATTTTACTGAAAATAAAATCATAAACATAGTAGGATGAAAAGCATAAACAAATGATGATGTTAATAATAGTATCGGTAAAAAGATGTTGAATGAAAACACATGGTTTGGTTGGAAAACACAAACAATTACTAGTATTGCAGGAATGTTTACCCGTTCGAACTGCAATTAACAAGTGTACATCAGCGCCACATATTCACGTCATTCTGACCATAATATTTGCAGTAAAATATCATAATATCCCCGAACAGTTGCACATTCATCGGTCTGTAATATTAGCCGGGAATATCGCTTTCATGCGCTCGGGCAGGGCTGATGTATAATGCATTTCGTTGTGTGTATTCACGCTCTTCAAATACTACGGGAGCAAAATACGCGTACCCAGCCCACATTTTCATAACAGATAATACTCGAGGCAAACACAACGCCGTTAGTTTTGTTAGCTTAGCAACTCAAATAATTTACCCGATAGAATTGCAGCGGGGGCCGGGGGGTGCGGGGGGAATGTACACAGACTGCGAGTGTCAATATTTGGCAACGTCGGAGCCGGCTGACGAGACTGCCACCGAACTGCTGTGCTGTGTGCTCAGCTCCGCTTGTTCCCGCTCTCCCGTATTACGTTTTTGTCCCTTTGGAATACTGAGTCGATGACGATAATATTTACTCGTGCCCCTATGTTACACTAAGAATAAGCCTCTACATACAAACCACTATCTTTCCTTTTATTACTTTACTCCAAACCGAATTCAATATCTCGCAAATAAAATTACTAAACAACCCTTCTCTCATAAACATTCTTTCTATATTATTCTTCAGTACTCGAGGACAGTACACCAGTACACGCAAAAAAGAACAGCAGGATATGACAATAAAATCAAATAAAAGAATTAATAATTCTTTATTATTTAATTATAAGTTCACTTAGTTTGTTAAATAATAAAACAAAAATACAACTAATCAAAAAATACTTACATCAAAATTATAGCGAAAAAAAAAATTACTAATTAATATTCTTAGTTGCGCTCGACGAGTTCTACTCCTACATAAATTTAAAGAATTTATTAAAAAAAAAATAAGTTTTTAAGAAAAATAAATTTAATTTATTTTATATAGAAAATTAAAATAAAAAAAATATTAAACACACACGCCACAAAGTAAATATTATAAGATATACCGTTATCTCATTTATAAAGAAATAGAAAAGAAAGAACTAATTTTAAATAAGAATTGTGAAAATAAATATTTCATAATGATTCTTCAGTAAGTAGAAAATGAAAGCCTTAATATGCAAGTAATTATATGTGAAGTGTGTCATTCTTCAAATCGTGTGTAAAATGAAGCAAATCGTGTATAAAAGAATAATGTAAATTAAATGGGACTTTCATTATTAAACGATTACTGTTAACAAATGAAAAACATATTTTAGCACAATGGTATTGTACAATACCCGTTAGTGCTACCAAAAATGTGCTAGAAATTATCGTACATTTAGATTTTGTACAATTTATTTTTTAAATATAAGAAATTTATACACATCTAGAAGTAGCTCAAAAAACAAGCAACATAACCTCAAATTTGCTGCCTATTTACATTTTTTCGTTTCTGTTTGGTTTTTCTAATTGATTAAATAAATAAAATATATTAACACTCATGTGTAAAGGACTTTTATGCACTTATTACGATTAAGACGCACACTTTCGGTCTTGCTTAAAGCACCGAAACTCATGCATAAAAGTACACACACACTAGTATCATAAAAAAACTATTTCATACGTCAAGTAAATTTTATGTTATATGACAGATGTTCATACACATGTAACATGAAGTAGAGAACAAATAATAGTAGTTGTTGATACTGATATCAATTTGAAGATAATATATATTAATATTTGAACTTCCATTTTTAAAGCATTACTGATATAATAAATAAATCATTGATGTACCACTCACCAATCAAATATCTCATATTATTCATGGTAAAAACTGTAACGAGGTAATGGGTAGGTGACCATAAAATAATTTTAATTAAAAAAAACTACTGAATTACACGAAGTACATACATTTATGAATGTTGACGTATGTTTAATATTTTTAAACTGCTAAACTTGAAAGGTCTGTATTCTAGTAAATAATTATGACTTTGTAAAGCAAAATTGAATAAATGATTTTATTGCAATGTCATTACTATTGGCAGTAACAAAACTAGTTTGAAAGGAATAAACGCAATGATGATTTTCCGCCCGTATTATCACAGATCAATACAAATCAGTGAGATGTCAAAACCGGGTGTAGAAGCGGAATAAAAAGCTGGCGCTCCGGACGTGGCGGTCATTATTCCGTGGGACTCCGGGGAGCAGCGCGCCGGACCGGGGAGATTGCCCATATCGCATTCCACACTAAAAACCAAATATCCCTTGTAAAACGCCCCGCCGCTTATCAGCCAGGACCCACTCGATACACACGTCCCGACAATCAATTTGTTATTGTGTCAAACGTACTTAGTGCACCAGTTTCATGGCTTTACGTTCATTATAAAATCATCATACCTATTTATAAATTCATCATATTTCAACAAAAACAACCTCTAATAATCACCTCTTCTAATAGAATTAACTACTAATATTTGTTTCAATGAGGTTTGTCACCAAATTTTGAATTTTACATATGTAGATAATACTTTTTTTAAACGACTCATTATCTGAAGTTTACGAGAAAATAATTATAAAAAATGTAGGGAAGAGATGTTGTGACGTCAGTCTGATAGAATCCTAAAAGAAAAGAGATAGATTAGGAGCGAAAGAGACAGTCTACTTGCCTTTTTCCACGATCCTGCCATGCTGACGTCACATATCCTTTCTGCAAAACATTAAACTACTACTAACTAAATTATTGCAAACTAATGTAGTTTTTATTATTATAATGAGGAGCAATAATAGTTATTTTTTATATTTTATGACTTATATACTGAAATTCGATTATGGTAACATATCCCATTCAATTTTAATATTTTCCCAATAAATGTGTGTATTCATGTTAAATTGGATATGGTATGTAGGTAAGTAACTGTATCGTTTATATACTTCAACTATTTCTATGGCTCTCTCATTTCTAACAAAAGTTTTACATTTTATATTTAATTATATTGTTACATCAATTTGTATTCTTGTTGTTTTTCCCTAAATCTATTAGGAGAGATACTATATCATCATGTACTTTTATTTATAATTTGGATTCTAATATCTAACATAGCTCAATTTTTATCAATTTTTTTAACCAGAAAATCTGAATTGAACGATTTTTTTAACCTTAACTGAAAGCTATAAAAGGTTTTTTTGCTATTTTTTAATTCAATTTTTATAATTCGTTAAGGATTTTATAAATTTATTAAAAATATGTTTCATCTTTCTGTTTCTGAAACCAATTATGTTTAATATGTGGGGTTCGATTTTTAAAATTATTTACAACCAATAAAAAAATACCCGTCTCCAAATTAGTTCGGCATAAACTACAAGAAAAAACTATAACCAGAAAGCTTTTATATCTAAAATGTAAGTAAAATTGTTTGCGACTATACACATTTCTTATAATATGTATGATTTATTTTACTGATTGTATTTCTTTATAGGTAAATATTATTTATTAATAAGTAACTAGTTAATAAGTACGAATATATTTCTCTGAATTTTTTATGAATAAATTGTTTTGCATAACTGTATGCAACAAAATTTAAAAAAAGATGTAAGTGAGTAGCAATTAACTAATTAATATATTAATGAAATTTGTGCACCTGTTGTAGTCAGTATTAAAACGATGCAGGTAAGTGAAACCGCAAATTCCATTTCCTAATCATCTTGCTATTCCAGGTTGCAATAAAGCATTTGCCTGTCGACCCCCTTTGTGCATGATTACCCTGCCGCTGACGTACGCCCATGGCATATGGCGTATAAAACGTTCGCGCGCAAACAAGCATGTTTCGCGGCATTAAATGCGCTACAGTACATGTGGATAATACGATAATCAACTGTCGGCGCTGCGCCAGGGGCGGCGCGTGCGGGGAAGGGGCACGTCCGCCCACGCCACGTCATGCATGCAAATCAGCCGTTCGCGCCGGATACGAATCTGTTCACTCGATGAAATTATACGTTTTTAGCGTAGCGATGCGGATTTACGATTTTGTTTTTTTCATTCATTTTTTGTCGCGTTGATTTTCTGATTTTGATGACGTGAGATACGCTCGACATGCTAATTTTAACGTATCGATTGTAATTACGTGTTACGCTAACGGAATTCGGATAAATGTGGAAACTCTTTCGTCATTAAATAGAATTAGTGAATTTTTACGTAAAAACGTTCATGAGTTGTTTCGAATTTTACGGCTATACAGCGATAACAAACGTTCAATTTTTTTGTACTTAAGAGTTATTTACTGCTTACTTTTTGTCACAGACAGTAAATAAAACACTTGATGTATTTTGCATACGCAAGTACATGATAATAAACTTATAACCACTCGACTTTTGAACGTAGTAAAAACGTAATTCTTAACATAAACCAAGATACGAACATAAGTTTTATAGCCAAGCATATATCGTTTTTATGATAATTTAATAATTTAGTTACGTATTATCTTCATAATCAAAGATAATTCTATTTATATCTTCTATATCAATATTAATATCACAATAATTAAATAGGTACTCGTACAAAAAATGCTAACAGTATTATACACTGCACTCCGCTTATTAAAATTTATTGAATATTATCATTCTAAATTGTTTCTATTAACCATGGTTTTGATTTATGTTAACAATTTATACTTAACTTGAATTTTTGTTTTTTCAAGTTCAAGTATCAATTTGAACTTTTTTCAATATTTAAACAAATTGAAAGATAAAGAGTCTAATGCGTAAAATTATTAATTCGTATTTTCAATTTTATTATCTAGATGGCAATTTGTATAAGTAGCACAAACAAAAAAGCAACAGTGATGAATATAACAAATAGGTTTATAGAATGCGGTAAATAGGGGAGAGATAGACTAGTAGAAGAAATAGATTTTTGGTCTTGAAAGAGTGATATCTCTCATAGGGAATATTAATTTTATTGTTTAGAAACAGTGTAAGTAGCCGTTTGAAAATTAATGCAGTTAATACTGAATAATTCAAGATTGATTAGATAAAATGTGTAACTTATTGTGGCTGTTTACACGAAGAATGTACCAAATTTGAACCTCATAGCTTTAGTCCGTATAGTGGAGGACTTTTTTGAACCCAAATAAAATATATTTTTGTGGTATTCAGAACATATTTTAATTTTTTGCTTTATATAAGTGAGTCTAGATTATATGTTATAAATAAATTTTATTTTTAAAATATTATTGAATATTATAGAGTAATAATTATTTTTTCATAAAGTGGTCCATCTTATCCCAACTTTCCATAAACTTCTTGAGATAGAATAATCATCCGTGCGATTTTGAAAACACGAGTTCGAATCCCACCGAATCTAATTCTATTTCGATTTCGCCACAAAAATGATTTATATTATGCCTAAGATGTGACGTCTAGTAAAACTTTTTAAGTACTACTGAATTTGAATATTTCATTATTTTAAAGGATTTAATTATTTTATTATTTATTTATTTCATTTTCATGTAGGTCAAGGTATCTATCTTCCCTAACATTTTATGACCCCATGTTTAACTCCCTGTATATATACAGAATACAGACAACACTAAAAGAACCACCCTAACAATCTATTAAAATTTAATTCGAGCCTAATGAATCACTCTCTATGTATGATCGCGATATTTACGAAATTATAGGTTAAAAGTTCGTAATTTTAAAAAAAGTTCGGTTATTCCAAATGCCAGGCATAAAATAAAGAAAAATAGGAATTTGCGAAAATTAATTATAATTAATCGTCCAATTTAATCCGGGCATTGGAAAAATCCTCCAATATTTACCTGTCCGCGAGAAGCTTAACTGCAATTCAGTGCAATTTAAGTGGTTTTACTTCGATCCTCATTAAGCTCGGTAATGAAATTAAAAGCGAGATTTTTAATTAAAGCGTTGGCGGAGAAGTCGGAGAATGGAGAAGGAAGAAATCACCGGCACCTGGTCGGATAAACTCTAATTTGAACTTTGCTTGGATCTTATTGAGTTAAATTTTCATTCCGCGTTCGCCTGTCGACCGGAGCGGGAACAGCTTGAGGTGATGCTCCATTTAACACCTATTGTGTCGACGGTTAAGCATGTTCTACATTATGCTACTTCCATTTTCAAACTACCTCCTATTAGCAAACTTGGATCGTCAAAAACCAAAACTAACTCTAGCCAAATTACGTGCAGACAAATTATTTTCAGAAATTTATGCTGTTCCACTTTTCATTTTCTACTAAGAAATAATACATCCAAAATAATTTGTTGATATATTTTGCTGAATTAAATTCAATACAAATATTCTTGCCTAATAATTTATTCTCGATTTTGCTTGTTTTTATCATTTTATTTTCTTTTATATGATAACGTAATGTAATATTTCATTATATATGTAAAACATTTTCATGTTTACAAGAGTCATATCATTCCGGTAAGTACGCGTTTAATAGATAGTGTACCTAATATTTTTTAAGATACTATATCCAGTTTTTAAGCAACATACCACCAGCTTTTGAAACAAAAACACATTGAAAGATTACAAAATTTAATCATTAATGTGATTATTAAACTACAGCCTTTATTTTCACTAATTTGAATTAAAGGAATTCTAATATGAACAATTCTTGCATATTGTTTGTTATTGTTGTTGTTTCTATTAAGGCAAATTGATTATTATTTAAAATGAAGCAATCAACCATCGAAAAATCGATTCGCAAGCTCACAATTTGCGAGGAGAAAAATTTCATTTCCGACAAAGCTCTAGTAGGAAGTATTTGATTTAAATTTGTGATTTTATTAATTATTATTATTTTATTTCTTATTACCTAAATGCAGATTATTTTAATCTATTATATATTTATTCTGTGAACATTTTTCTTCAGTGGTTCTTAACAGGTGTTCCGTAGTAAACCTAGAAAAGATTTGCGATGTGCCACCAATTTTTTTTTGTATTTAATTAATTTCAGATATTTTTCTTCGGAAGCTATGAAATATTTTTTATTTATTAGCATTTGAGAAATCGTTACAAAATCCATCCATCCATCTACACACACGGACATACATCATCGTAAAAATATTATAATCGTGTTCTAGAGACTTCAAAACGTGCTTATCCATTGAAAACTCACTATCTGATTTTTAACATAATTTCAATACTTCTCTTACTGAGTGGCGAGAGATAAAAACGATGAGAAATTATTAAACAGATTATCCTTATTCCGAATTTTGTCAATTAAATGTATCAAATGTCATATTTATAGATTTTATGGGTCTGGCAAAGTTTCAATCAAAATTAATTTAATTTATCTAATATATACTAATGTTTGACTTTGAACTAGAATGACAATAATTAATTGCGAAACTGAGCAGAATATTATAAAGAAATAAAGTAAAATAGGTGTACCTACATTCAATGTTATAATCCCAGATATTTCACTTTAAATTCTCGTAATTAAATCTGGAGAAGATATTTGACAAAGTTGCAGCCGTAAAAGGATTTCGCTGGCAGTTGTAGAAAGAATGTCTGTTTCCTCCCGGCTAATAAAAACGGGTTGACAAGTGGCAAGTATTTGGGTGATGTCAGTTAGAGGGGTAGTGGCATTACGATTGAAAGGGCTTAAGCTTTGGCGGCCATCAGCCAACTTGCCTTTATACAAGTTGAATGTTTTCCGGGTCGACTGAGCATTTCCCGCGGACAAAGGCAATACTCGATCGGCGGTGAACACTCACTCCGCCACTCCAGACATCGAGGGTCGAAGCGAACATCGATTTGCACGGTCCGTGATCACGCAGGGAGGGCGGCTGTCCGACCCCTGGTCACATTCACTCTAACTGTTTTTGTGATTTAATTTACCAGGCTGCAACTTACAAGATTGCTATCGTTACATATTCTAGCATTGATGGATTCTCCTCAATCCATTCAATTACAAGAGAGGCACAAAAAGAAGTATATAAATGTATGTATACATATAGTTTGCCTCATAATGTCATGGAAATGACATGAGTTGGACTCTTAACAAAAATTTTATATAGTTCGTAAAGTATAAAGGCATACCAAATTCAAATCATATCATAATAACGAAATAATAATTACGTAATTTATAATTTTTGTAATAAGAATCCTTTTTCTTTGGGAATTTCTGGGTTACAAACGGACATTGTCCTAGAGATGTTTACATTTTTGCTTTAATCCAACCCTGGACACTGTAGGTATTTTGACAAACTTGAAGCATTTTGCGGTGTACCACATAGTTGTATGGTACATGCATAAGCGTCGACTTTTAAAAATTCATTGGGGTCAAAATTTCTTATTAAAAATCGAAACATAAAAAAATATTCTAACGAATTCTCTAAGTTCGGACCCACTGAAACCAGTGCAAAATCCAGAGTAACCAAAACTGCTCCAGAATGTGCTTTGGTTTTAGCTAGCTAAGAATTAGAGCAAACACTTTAAAATGCTCTAATTCCTGACCCACTGAAACCAGAGCACAATCCAGCACTGTCAAAACTGCTCCAGAATTTGCTCTGGTTTTAATAGGCCAAGAATTAGAGCAAACAATTCTGAGTGCTCTAATTTTTGACCCACTAAAATCAGAACACAATTCAGAATTCAAGAATTAGAACACTTCAAAATAATCTAATTCCTGACTCCCTGAATGTTTATCCTGATTACAAGGGATTCATTATTTTCGATCTAGGGTAAGAAATGAAAAAAAAATAATAATTGTATTTACTTTAAAATTAATAAAATATAATTTTCAGTGTAACAGTGTTATTATGCAATTCTTCATATTTGTTATTAAAACAATTCGATTTGGACGTTGCGTAAACCATGAATCTGTTAAAATCAATATCAATTTATGTATTTCCCAATCAAGGGATAAAGAAAACGAAAATCCGCAAACCATTACAACTTCAATCAATCACCATGCACTGAGCTATTCCCCCAAAAATGCCTCTTACAATCCCTCATAACAGCGCACTGAGACTGGAGGTGACCACTTGAGGTGATGGTCCATTTAGCAGCGATTGTGCTAGCAGTTGCAGCTCACTGCTACAAGCGAGGGTGAATCAAGCATTGTTTGTGGATTTGTTCTCGATGGATGATATAATTAACAGCCCACATTTCACAGGTACTTCATGTTAGTGCGGCCACAGCACTAGCCCCGAGCCGAGAATGCACGTACGGGGAATTTATGCGCGATGAATTATTCCATTCAAACCAGTTATTTGTAACCACCAAGATTTATACGCCATATACTGCCCGGAACGATCATACGTTTATTCAACGCAAAAATATCATCCACACTACATTACATCGCATTTAACATCATTTTAATACCTCTATTACCACCACGTTACATTATTTTGTGAAACAATTTAACATAACCTGTTTTTCAATAACAAACTACACATATACCTGTGGTACGTGAAATAACAGTTGAGCTGTACGGCAGGGTGTTTTTTGAATACATTGACGAATGACCATTATTGCTTGTTTAATTGTATAATATGGTTAGCCAGTTATATCTTATAAAAAAGCTAAAAAAACTTTAAAAAAATATTTGGACAACTATCTTATGTATTCTTGCAAATCAGAAAGTCGTTCATTTAATTGTGGAAAGCAACGTGAAAAGTGATAACAAATTGTACGGGTTACCGGCTCGCTATTTATTTTATAAACTCAAAAACAATTCGACTATATAAAGCAAGTAATATATTTTTATGAAACAATGAAACAACTATGTCATAAATCTGAAAACATAATATATTCCTTCTAGATTCGCAATAACTAAAGATATATAAAAGTTTTCCTTAAAGTATAAATTTAAAGTACAGGGTGAATACTGAAAACCTTGACATAGGGAAATAACATGGGAAAACAGTTTTTTGCTGTTTCCATCTGTCCCGCTAAATAAAATCGGGTGTATATGGTATCGTTAGTTAGATTACTTAATTTTGCATCTAATAAAACCGAATGTTGTGTAATATGGCCTATTCTAACTGAAATATTTGATAAAATAAATTGTATTTTGAAGGTTATCCTTCATATTTTCGAATAAGAAACGTCAAAAACAAAATGCTCCATAGCCGAGTGGATACGAGGTCGGACTCATAACATAAATAATCTACAAGACCTGGTTCGAGACCACCTCGGCCCTATTTTTTTTTAATTAAATTAGACTTAAAATATTTTTATTCTATCAGACTATTTTAATAAAATAGCAATATTCATATTTTTATAAATAAAAAAAATCTAAATATTTAATAGAATTATTATTTGCTGTCTGTCAAACTTTAAAATTAATTCGAATTTAGTTTTTGGTGTATAATTTTGTATTTCATGTTTCAAAATGGATTTAGTAGGTATAAGAAGATATAATAAATATTATAAAACTTTATTATTAGGGCAAAAGTTTAAGAGATATTTAAAATATTTTTGCTGGTATTCGTAACCTAGTTCAAAATTTGAGCATTCTGATATAATAAAAATATTTTAAGTATAAAAAAAAAAATAGGGCCGAGGTGGATCTCTTAAACTTTTGCCCTAATAATAAAGATTTATAATATTTATTATATCTTCTTATACCTACTAAATCCATTTTGAAACATGAAATACAAAATTATACACCAAAAACTAAATTCGAATTAATTTTAAAGTTTGACAGACAGCAAATAATAATTCTATTAAATATTTAGATTTTTTTTATTTATAAAAATATGAATATTGCTATTTTATTAAAATAGTCTGATATAATAAAAATATTTTAAGTCTAATTTAATTTAAAAAAAAATAGGGCCGAGGTGGTCTCGAACCAGGTCTTGTAGATTATTTATATTATGAGTCCGACCTCGTATCCACTCGGCTATGGAGCATTTTGTTTTTGACGTTTCTTATTCGAAAATATGAAGGATAACCTTCAAAATACAATTTATTTTATCAAATATTTCAGTTAGAATAGGCCATATTACACAACATTTGGTTTTATTAGATGCAAAATTAAGTAATCTAACTAACGATACCATATACACCCGATTTTATTTAGCGGGACAGATGGAAACAGCAAAAAACTGTTTTCCCATGTTATTTCCCTATGTCAAGGTTTTCAGTATTCACCCTGTATAACGTAAATCTTACTTCTCCTTCTTCTTATCCTTCGTGACGTAATAATTATTTGTCAAACTGGGAAAAGAAAGCGTATATTTTTACCATTCGAGTAAGACTGGAAAAAGTACTTTCCTTGCATGTTAGACACAACATTTTTTTCACCTGTTTCAAAAATAGATTTATTTGGACGAAAAGGCGCAGCAAGACGGTAAGATAGAAAATTTGGTTATGTAAACTTTGACGTTTAGCAGTTTAATTATTACAGTATTGCCAATATGCCAATTTTGGTTCAAAACAGGACATAATTACCTTGTTTATAGAAGATCATCATTATAAATAAGAATTTTCAATATAATAATGGTTTTTACAATATTTCATTCTTTAATAATATCCATTTTATACACTGTTCGTAACAGTATACATTTTTCTCTTCAGAATGGGAAACGTAATTTTCCTCACTATTTCGCAAGAAGAAAGTAGAGCTTTCTATGTATACTGTGATAATATTCTTTGCGACATTATATTTAAAACGAATATTAAAATATACATTGATTTATTAAAATTATGTAGTTACTTAGTTGCGTTGTGACGACGAAAACTAATGTTTATTAATTTCTACTCCTGGTCGTGAAAACAAATTCAGCTAAAAAAAGTTGTTAAGGTGTGACAACGGAATGTTTTATACACGGTCTTAATCGCCTCAAAGCTCAAACTAGCTGTCAATAATACATAATTTATTCTGCACAAATTTCTGCTGAATTATTTGTGTTCGTACAGTCGTTTTTTATTACGAAATAAAGCGACATTTATATTTACATAATACTTTACAGTTATATTAGTTTATATTTGATGTTTTATGAATGTTATAACAATTTAATAGAGGTTGTCGGATGTAATGTAATGCTGTAATCCATATGAAGACATTCCGTGATAATTAGCCATACGGCGGTGGTCCAGCGAATCCCTAGACAAGCGAGCCTGCATTAGACATGCGGCCGCAAGTCTGGGCGAGGTGTCAATTAATACCCGGCGTCGCCGCCACTGCCGCCGGCCGCACTTTGTGTGCTCAGCTCGCTCTCGGCGAGCGGATCGACAGTCACACTTTGCATAATGCATCCTCTGTCGGCAAGTGCCCGCAAGCGAAAGCATTAAACCGCTAATTAACTAACATCGATTAGGAACACCAAAGAGGAAGGATGAGACTGGAGGGATTATCATTGCAGACGTCAACCTACTACTTCTCCTTTTGCTACGAATACATCATCCGCACTAAGCTTGCAACTTGTAATAATTATAATGTCTCATACATACTACAAGTATTACAGCAGGATCATGTTATATCAAACATCCCTTTCATTTGCTATCGCAGACATCAGAATAATGTAATAACTAATAAGTAGATATAATACTTATTCCATTGTGTATACAAACATACTAAAAGAGTTGTAGAGTAAACTAATGAAACTACAGTGAAGCACAAACTATCACGCCAAAATCATTTTAATAAGTGACAAGAATAACATTTATTTTTTTAAATATTTGCAAATATCCGTTACCGCGGTTACACCGCTATTTCTGTGTCATTTTTGTCATTGTTTAGACGCAGATATCATATATACCACTCTGTAAAACATACAATAATGAGATAGCGAATAAAAATCTCATCTATACCATGCATATACGACAAAGATGTAAAATATAAGTTTAATAAATCTTGCAGGAGAAATTGATGACGTGACAGTCAACTGCATGAAATATAGTGTACATTGCATTCCATTTGCATAAAGAATTGCGAAAAACGTAGTAGGTAACCTCAGGCCGAAAAAGATTTGGATGTATTTTCATGACAGAATACATTTCATTGTCATTCTTTAATTTGAAATTACAGATTTTATGGTCAACTTATTTAACCAAAAACGTTTCAAAATATCTAATTCCTAATCTACTTATTGCCCCCGTATTCTAAATTCCAAGGGTAACACTACTTAAAATTATTAATGCAATCGTAATTAACAGACCCGATACGATATGCGATAGATGGAATTAACATTTCAAATTTCAACGAACAAGTTTTCGAATGAAGTTACTATGGTTGTTAATATTATTCATACAAATATGTCTTCATGTCACATGTTCAGCAAATTGTGAATGTCATCTGTCATCAAAGTCATCTGTTTCAATGTATGCCAGAAATAATGACAAATGTTGAGTGAAAACTTTACACATCGTTACTTTATAATATTAACAACTTTTGAAAGAAGAAAACTCTTGA
Source organism: Stenolophus ochropezus (assembly GCA_035578165.1). Classification (NCBI taxonomy): domain Eukaryota; kingdom Metazoa; phylum Arthropoda; class Insecta; order Coleoptera; family Carabidae; genus Stenolophus; species Stenolophus ochropezus. The sequence goes on along the minus strand of JAQOWZ010000010.1, from coordinate 16,123,986 downwards.
CATTTTCTACCACATCAATCAAAATCAAGCCATTGCTAAATTATTTCTTATATGAGAAGTACATTGTGGGATAAATAATACCTTTGCGGTCTGAAGAAGTTACTATTTTTATACATGATAATGAGAATAGGTAAACATATTTTCTTTTCATCGAACAATAATTTGAAACAGTTTTATTGACATTATAATCCAATTTAATTCATCTTAAACGTCAAAAGTTTTATTTACATTTATACTAATTTTGGGGATTTATGTAAAATATGATAACCCTGTCGAAAGAAGTTGGACCCTTATAACTGTCATAATTTATTGACAGTATTGTAAAAATAATCTAATCTATACGTTAAGAGTTTCGAAACTTTAATGTTCTTTTAAATTGTATTAAAAACATTTTAAAATATACGTAATGTCAATTTGACATTTACCGTGGGTGCCGTAAAAAAAAAACCAAAAACAGTCAAACAATATTCGATATTATTAAACCATTTTCGATATAACAATAGAGCATTTTTTAACGCAAAGTATAAAAATAAGTATTCTTTCACTAATTTTCAGATTATTATTGCTCTAGTTGAGTAAATTTATTCCATAAGTGATAAAGGGATTTTAGTATAGCGTTTTTCGTTTTTGTTTGAATGAAGATACTTGCAATTCATATAAAATTATGTAAATTTTGATTGTATTAGTATATTGTATCTAGTAGGAACAGTAATATATATTCCCGGACAAGGGTGAAAATTGAGGGACGAGCCATAGGCGAGGGCAACAACACCAGGAATCCAGGAAGTCACTTTTCTTATGCAATTCACATACTATATTTTTTCGATCGGTTTATATCCAATAATTATGACTATTATTTTTCGTAGCTTAGCAACTAGACTGAAATACTGGCACAATGTATTTTTCGGTTCGAAAACAAACCGGAAAGGTGTCAGTTTCCATCCGATCGAAAAAAATATCTACATACTTCAGACGTAACCAGAATTTTAGTCCATTTCGTATAATAGCTATAAACTTCACTTTTCCTACAATAAACTCAAATGTGCATTAGGAAGATTTTAAATTTATTGCTGAAAAGTGCGAATAGTAGTATCCGTTGAAAAGATATAATGTGGATTGGTGGGAGTCCATTCCTGTGTGGGTAGTTAGTTGGCTGTGAAGTGACACGCCACGCCACGTCACGGCCGCCACCAACCCTTGTGTCAACAGTGGCGCCGACAAGCAGCGACCCGACACACCAAAGCTCGGATAATTGAACCGCCGCACCGCCGCTGCCACCGCAGACTGATCGTCATTCCATAACAACGATTATTTGGTCCGTTGCGAACGACAGGGCCGCATTAGCCCGCCGGCCTCAAGGCAGCTGCTGCCCAGGTAATTAATGAACGCTGTTCTATTACCGCTGATGAAATCTGATCGCGGATAGGTCACCGGTCAAGAGAGCGGTTTAATTTTCATTACACCGACAGAGAATTTAGGTATTATGTGGTTAATAATCTTGTTTACTCACAACGCCTGGAAACTTTATCACGTAATGGATTCTGAGCATGTTCCAACATTCATCATCATCTATTATCCTTTTCTTTTTTCATTTTAATAATCCTAATTTATTTTTTATCAAACGACTGTTAATTCCTGCAAAACACTTCATATAGAGTATGTAAATTCATGACATTGCAAATACGGAAATTTATAGGTTACTTTTTCGAAAGTTTTTAGCATCTGACAATAAATTCCTTTAAAGAAAAATACTTGATACATTTGGATACATGAGCACCTATTTCTCATTGGAAACAAAATGTTTAATAATAGAGAGAAACTAAATACCTAATTTCGATTGAAATATATTTTTCTACATAAGTACTTCTAGCCTCCGTTAATTAATGCTTCTTGCTCACATAACATCAATCAGCGAATGATGTGTGCTTTCAGACGATTATCAGACGACTATGGACATAGTGGAATAAGCAAGAGTATTAATTTATTTATCCAAAACCGTGTAATTATAACGCTATAATTGTGGAGTTTTTAAAATGAACTAAAAACTAAATTTTAATATTTTTATTAAAATGAATGTATACGAAATCAATTTATTTAAAATAAATAACTTCATTTTCCTCAATATGCACTTTAAATGAAATACTACCATATTCAAAGGTCTATTTTTTCGTATCTTCTATTTGAAATATATTAAGTAAACTTTAGTATTGAAGCTGTAATTCAATAAAAAACTAATATACATAGAGTGATATAAAAATCTAAAAATACATCATGGCTTATATTTATCGTGTTAATGAAAGATGTAAGTGGAACATTAATTTGCTTAAAAGCCTTAGAAGAATTTTTCCATTGTGAGTCATAAGATTTAGTACTTATGGAAATGAGACATTAGCATTTCCGTAATAATTAGATTGCAAATGTGACGATTTATTACAAAGATAAAGTGTAATTTCAATTATACTTTCACAAGTAATTGCAGAAATATCTCATTGGAAACAATATTTACTCACGGTTATTTGATTTATTACACGATAATTTCCAGGTATAAACTTTCATCATAAATCAATTTAAAAATGAAATTGTAAATTTGTATTTCTTGATGACATTACGTTATCTCAATTTACCAATAAAACCCATTTGAAAAAGCAAATACATAGCCATTCTATTTGGCTTGAGGTTACAACCAAATACTAATATTTCCACCCTCCCGGTAAATAAAAAATTATCAACAGGAAACTGGCAAACTTCCCAATATCAATAAAACCCAATTCGATTTATCATGAGCGGGGAGGAGACGACGCGGGGGCGTTGACGCGTCGGGCGGAAACGGCAATGCGTTCCATAATTGAGATTTTAATTACTGCTTGCCTCAAGTCGAGGGTTGCGCCCTTAATTAGCTCTGTAATTATCATACTCCCGGTCCCGGCCCGAGTTCCTGCAGGCACAGTCCCGAGGGAGGAACGGAGTCGCCTCGCTACACGCCACTTACTTCAAAGTAATTTACATTTTAATTATTTGCCGACACACCGGTTGAGCATTTGTAGGGAAATTCAATCTATCGGGTTGTCGCGCAGCGTTGTTACTTTACCAGTCGTGGATTGCGGTTGTCAATGCTACCAACCTACATCTCACCAACAAAACAACTATCTATCTATATTACTTCGTTTATAAAGTGGAACCTATCTCCAATCTCAAGGGACAGAAAAAATCGAATTACGGAAACTTCAAGGTTTAGAAAATTCACAAGAAATGTAGAAAAAGTTGTTGATTATTTAGAAGTAATCTGTAATGTATTTTACAAGACCTCCTCTTTTCTTTGCAGTCTTCCACTAAATTTATATAATTATAAAAGTTTTCAGAACCTGTAGACTAGCTCAAATATACTACGCAAATTCAATATTTTCCTGATAAACTATATTTTCTTATCGATACAAACGGATTGTCCTTTAGTTTTCTTAAATTTGTACTTCTTTTTTACAGTATGGTTTTTTTTTTCATAGTAAATGCTATTTTGTGAAACACGTTTTTGAAATGATACTATACCTTTAAAAAAAATCAAAAAAATCTGATTTAAATCAAAACTTTTATGAAACTTGATGAAATGAATACCTACAACTCTTAATTGTTCTTTATTAGACTATGATTGATTTTTAAATTTACTGCGACGTAGAAGTTTAGATGAAATTTATCTTAAAGAATGGAGCTCCTGCAAATATATATAAAATATGATTTTATAAAAATGAATTTATAATTTAGGACTATAAACTCTGATTTTGCTTTTGATTGCCACTGACATAATTACGACATTTATTTCATTCAACATTTCTTCTTCAACATTAAACTAAATATAACTATTATGAAGTAAAATAAGAATATTAAACCAAACCAATAAATTGCTCACTCACTAACTGTCATTTAACCAGCCAGTAAGGTTAGCTATTCACTCTATTTCGAATAGGATAGACATGCAAGAGAGGTGTACAGAAAGAGCAAGCTACATTGTGACGTAGAAGTAGAATGCTTAAAATCTCAAATATTTCGAAAACTGACAATACATTTAAAAAAAATGTCGTCTCAATCATGTTTTTACCTCCCGCCTATCAATATATAGATAAGGGAGGTATTGTTTTTGGTCAGATTTCTCGAGTGTGGGTTTTCAACATATGAGCACGAATTAGGGTCCCTAGAATACGATTTTACTATTTTTACCGTGATGTCTGTATGTCTGTGTGTGTGTGTGTCTGTGTGTGTGTCTGTGACGATTTTTCGTCCACGATAACTCCAATACGATACATGTAAAAAATATAATATTTGGTATTTATGAGTTCTATTATAATATGATGAACTGATTAGATTTTGACTACAATTGGTTAACCGGAAGTAGTACTTTACTTGAAGCTTTAAACCGTTTTTCCTAAAAAATAACTCTAAATACCATATTTTCGCAAATTTCATTATTATAAATATAAAGATTTTTTAATTTTCTACCGATCTGCATAATTATGTTTATATATAACTTCTAGCTAGATAGAAAAAAAATATACCGGGTGTCCCAGCTCGACCGACACATGGGAGTTTTACATGGGAAATCAGTTAATTATGAATAGTATCTCCCCAGTGTAAAATATTCACTTGAAATTTTGTATGCTTATCGGAGAATATTAATTCTATGGATCACACTTATTTTAAATATGCAATTTCGTCTGCAGGGCGAGATTTTTTAAATTAAAAATCTAATATTTTCGTTCAAAATCAGAGAGCCATGGAAATAAAAGAAAATATTTATCTGACAGTTTAGTGAATTACCACTGATTTTAATTCTTATTCCCTGTATTTTAATATTATTTAAGTTGAATTTAGTTTCTTTTTGTTAAATAATATACCAATATTACAAAGATTTAAATATCTACAATAGCATGTCATTAATTGTCAGAACTGTCACATAGATATTTTCTTTTATTTCCATGGCTCTCTGATTTTGAACGAAAATATTAGATTTTAAATTTAAAAAATCTCGCCCTGCAGACGAAATTGCATATTTCAAATAAGTGTGATCCATAGAATTAATATTCTCCGATAAGCATACAAAATTTCAAGTGAATATTTTACACTGGGGAGATACTATTCATAATTAACTGATTTCCCATGTAAAACTCCCATGTGTCGGTCGAGCTGGGACACCCGGTATAATATTATAATAATTTTACATATCGTTTAGGCTGAGAAATTTGGATAAAACAGATGAGTTATTCATATGTTCACAAAATTTGACATATGATGTCAAATTTGATGTAAGTAAGTGTATAAGATAAAATACGTAAAAATTAAGTAATTTTATTGTAAAATTTAAAAAGATGGAAGAAATATATTAGGAATGTATTTGCATGCGTGAATCAAAGTAAGTTCGGTTCCGGTTTTAGTATCGTGAAAAATAGCTGTCATATTGGTCATACAAATTTTATGAAGGAAATTTTAGGTATGAAATAAATTAAAAATATTCTGACTGCAATAACAAATTAATTTTAAATCTATAAATTAACTGTATTGAAAAACTTATATAGAATATATTACTATAGTGGCGGGAGGTATTGTGTTTGACACACCAGATTTTTTCTTATTTACTTTCAATGTAACTAACATATTGCTCAATTTTATGTTATGCTGGACGACCCCATTATTATTGTCTATATTATTGGGACCGAACCCCCTTATCTAATAAAAACGTACCATAATTATGGAAATTGTAGAAATAGACTACTCAAGAGAGAATTAATTTGAAATCCTCAGGCAAAACTCATAGAATGAGAAGAGAATGGTAGTATAGTAAACTAGATAATTGAGTTAACGAGGATGATTTATTTACCCGTGTCAAACAAAACAGTGTGTAGGTATCCTCCCCACATATAACTTTGTTAGATAGTTGGCAACTTGGCATAATTAAGCTATGCGATTTTAAATAATGCAAGGTAGTTTGAGAAGCTCTGTTCCACAAATTCAATCACCGAATCACCCAAATCTCACCCTAACGTCATTACCAGACCTGGCAACGTCGCAGCGACCGCATTGTTTATTCAGCATGCTGTTCCCAACATGAGACACGACGAGACGACACAACAGCGTTGCAAGTAAACTAACAACACCCGCTGTAACCGCGCCGCAGCCGCAAGCGACGTCCCGACGTCGACGTCTGACTTCCCTCCGCGCCGCTGTTTGTTTACAACTGACGAAGATCGAGCGCCACCATCCACCTGCATACAAACTTACGGATCAAATTGTTTGCCAACTATTTTGTTTGTCGAGGAATATATTACAGCAATCTTCAGATGTATGTCTACAACGAAATTCTATCAAACAACTACCATATATCAACATAAAAATATTATGTTCCAACAAGCTAGTACCTAACGTACCTATATATCTTCCCTCGTTTTCTAGTACTAGTTTTTCAATCAGTAAAAATTACTAAACACTTTCGTTTGTCAATTTCATCTTTTCCTCTCACCATTCTGTAATAATCGGATAATGAATTTTCAATGGATAACATGTTTTAAAGTTCCTGAAACACGATTTTAATATTTTTACGATGATATCTATCCATGTGTGTGGATGGATGGATAAATGTTGTAACAATTACTCAAATACTAGTGAATAAAAAAAGGTTGAAATTTTAGATATTCTGACACCCTAGATTAGATTTGATTAGATTTTGATATTAATTGTACAACCGCGGAAGTGAAGATTTCATGAAGATCTTAATTAATCATGAATATAATAACATTTTTGTATTATGTCATTATTTATGAAGATTTTCAAATTTAGTTGAACTACCCATCTTTATTAGTTATATTTTGTGAATTTTTATTTCGTTTTTAAATATAAAATTAATAAATTTTTAGAAATATAATTTGTAATAATACGTCTTTCAAAAGCGTTTAATTTTAAAAGAAAAAGAACTAAATATAGATTGAGAAAACGGAAACTCTTTTTATTATAATATAAATTCATACCTAATTATGTCAATTCATAAGGAATTTGTATTCCTTACATTTATGTATGTTTCTATATACTTCTAAAATCTGAACGATACACTTTTTCATTTTCCTTTCAGTAAATTTTAAGTACTTTGGTAGGTAATAAAATTTAATGAAATACATTATGTTTTTACAGGTTCTAATAAAATTTACACCTCATATATAGGTTACCACATTATACAAAACACTTGCGTGTTATGTTGGAAAATGTTAAAGTTACAACATTATGAATTGATATTTAATTTCAATTATCACTGACATGAAAAATGTTACAACTTTTATTATTTTAAACTCTGAGATTTCATATAGGTACGACACCAAGTTCTTACAGATATTTATAAATTATTTGTTTTAACATTTACCAAAAACAGGTAGATTATTTATTTTGTTATTATAAATATAAAAATAGTGTATGTATAAATAGGACTCTTAATCATGTACAATGTTTAGATAGTTGTTCTAAAAGTTGTAAAACTGATTGATTCCAAAGCGAAATTTGTTTTGGAAAAAACGCTAGTACAGTCTCACTTCCACATTTAATTAAACAGCAACAGCCCCCCATTCGACGGAATTAGCGTCCGCGCACGTAACAAAACGTAAAACAACGCAATTAACACGCCCCTGGCCGTTCTTCAATAGCTAATGACCGCAGGGAGCCAGGGACAGGGACGTCCGCTCGGGCAGGAAGAAGGGGCACTCCCCCACATGTCACGCTGCCGCTGCGACGAGACTTGATTTCAAATTCAGATTACGCGCCCCAGGGACACGGGATACCCGCCGGGAGGCGTGAATGCAACAGCTACTCGGGGACAGACACGCATATGCTGGCTAAGGGTGATTGCGATGAGGGTTTCATAATAGAATATTGTCCAGTGTTTATTATAAACTACCGTACTACTTCGAAACATGGGTTGTAATGATATGTAATACAATAAAATACCGGTTCTGATATAATAGGTGACACCTTGTAGCTTCTATAATAAGGGTAGATATTCCGCGTATTCCAACGCAGAAAATAATTGTTTTTCTAAAATCATTACAACATTTGACAACGTAGTGCTGATTGTGTGAGAAAATCGTTTTATTACGTTAGAGTAAATAGATTTTCTAATTTCTGTAATACTACCATGGTATACCCCATATTCTGTGAGTTTAAATTATTACAGAATGAAGATATTGTTACAGAATAATATTCTCTAAGCCGAAACAGGCAAACAAAGCCCACTAGTTTTTCAATTCCCCCATTTAAAATACATGAGAAAATGCAATTGTTTTCAAAATCAAACCGGCTTTTTGATACGTTGGTTCTAATATTTCTACATCAGATGTCAAATGGAGTTTTTTTATAAAAACTAAAGTCAAAGGTTTGGTATCCACCGAGTTGAAACAAGAAACAAGACTTAATGCTCGGTACATATTGTTTACTGCATCCACTATGATCGTTCATAAAAGATACACCATTTCCAGTTTTCTTTGCTTAGTAATTACTACTGTTTGTTGAAATGTTTATTTGTTGATTCGTCAAATTGACACAATTATGGAAGTTTGCAAAAAAAAAACATTTCTGCTATCAATTATTTCATTTTACCGCTTAATAATGGATTTAATCGTATTTTTTACATTCAACTAATCAAATTGCTACATTTCAATTAGGTTAGTTTCGATTAGACTTATAGAGAGTGTGCATACGTGACTAAAATCATGACTTTAAAATGAAGCATCTTGTTGTTTACTTGTACATTTTTACATTAAATTTCTACATATAAATGAATTCGGGAATTCGAAAATTTCTATTAAGTATCAATTATTGACTATCAAAAATAGTATCTGTGTTTACCATTGATTTAATAAATATACATGGATGGAGCTATACGAATAGCTGCACACAGTGAATGGTGTGGCTAACATAAGAGAGAGATGGTTATATATAAAGTTTTGCAGTGGGAGAGGGATAGATGATTTGTACCACGTGACTTGTGGCAAGAAAGCATTTAAGGCTGTTCGACAAATACGTTAAGCCAGCAAAATCATTGCAGCACAACCAAAAAAAAAAAAAAAATGAGAATATTTAGTACTCATTAATTACTAATTAATTACAAAAAAAAATATTACTATTATTTTTTAAAAAATAAATGGGGTTGTGCCAGCTTAACCGTTAAGCTAGCACAACCCAAAAAAAAGTAAATATAACAAATTCCTTAATATTCATTGATTACCAATTTATTACTAATTAATTACTACATATTTACTAATTAATTGATAATTAATTACTTATAAATTACTCCAGTAATGAACTTGGATGTTGTTTCTACTGGTCTTCCATTGCCATATTGGCACAATTAAAAAAAAACTATCGTATTATTTCGTACTAATTAATAACTAATTAATTACCGCAAAAATAAAATTATTACCCTTGCCGTTTAAAAAAAAATAGTGGCTGTGCCAGCTTCTCAGTGAAGCTAGCACACCACCAAAAAAAGAGTAATTTTTATGTTATTATTTAGTACTAATTAATTACTATTAATTACTACAAGCAAAAATGAATTACCATTATCATTCACGAGAAAATTCAACTTTTCCAAATTTCCAAACGAAGCTAGCGCACGAACGCGAAAGAACATATTCCTATGTGAAAATGCTTCGAATATAAAATAAATGAAGTTGACAACTATACCTAACAACAATAATTGCAGAAATAAACTATTCAGAAGAGATTTTGTTGGAGTAATAAATGGTCAAATAATGTTTAGCGAACGGTTTAGATTGAAAGATAGATTTTCGAATAGGTTTTAATCTGGAACTACATTTTGGCAATAGTAATTTTTATAAATCAAGTTGCTAAATATACCCAACAATAATAATTCTCGATATAAACAATTTATGAGAAATTGTACTGGACTAATAAATTGTTAAGTATAGTTTAGAGAACGATTTCCTTGGAAAGATAAATTTTCGAAGATATTTTAATCTCAAACTAAATTTTGGCAATGGTAATTTTTATAAACTAAGTTGCTAAATATACCTAACAATAATAACTGTCGATATAAACTATTTAAGAGAGATTAAGCAAAATATTTTAAAATTCGACAGCGTAATGACTGAAGATAACACGTTTCTTGCCACAAGTCACGTGGTTTTCTCTCTGTCTTTGTTGCACTATGCTAACCACAGACTGTCTCTCTTTAAGCCCCTTCCATTTACGAAGTATTATAAGTTCTATGGTGTTTACACACTTCATACCTTCATGCTCAACTGGTGAAGTTTATCAGTAACATAGACATCTTCGCCGAGATCTATGTATAATATATGTGTACGACAGAGCAAATTGGCATACCCTGTAATGGGTACAAAGCCATGATGTATTTATGCGAAAAACAGTTAGAGAAAGACGTTACAACCCAAGATAATCTTCCCTTCCCCGAAATAAGTTTCGCCGAAACCGCCCTATCTTCAATCTCCCAGTTTATTTTAACGAACCCACAATTCCAAAATTACGTCCAATTCACAAACTAAAAACCATATGGCACGAAAATAAGATAAGAATCGGGCAACTCGAGATTTCCCACCATGTTTATTCTAATGCGAACCCGCACAGGGCTCCAGATGCTGGTCTAGTTTACTTCACTAGGGAAAAGTCAAACCGCCCCTAGTATTTATTCATACAACGGTTTGTTAGGGTCCGTCGCTCCTCAATTAAAATTCACTAGATTGTGGGCCACGCGTCGCATTCACACGTGCAGTAGGGGAGAGACTTTATCGGGGTTGATATCAATATGTGTTGCAGATAAGACATAGGGGAAGTTTTACAGTTTTGTTTTCTTGAATATATTACGTCATCAGATGTAACATGTAGAGAATGTTGGGGTGCAACATACGTTACTGATTATATTACTCTTCAATAGGTTTGTATTAAAATATTTAAAGAAATAACCTAATAATGATAACAATAATTTGCATACATATACACATAGTATAGTTTTATAGCTAATCTATTTGTATGTATAAAACAAAAATATGAGAAATAGAGATGTTTTTTTTTTTAAATAGGCATATACACTACAGCCTTGAATACCCTGTTTTCCAAACAATATATAAGTAAAATATTGATAAATTTTGGCAGTAATCCGTTTCAAATTTTAATTTGATATGATATTGTCCATTCAAGGGAAACATAAAATTTATTTATTACAACTGCAATGGCTATTAATCTTTCCACTAATAGTTATTTACTCAAGTTTCTAACATTTGCTGTAAATGTTATACGTTTGTATATTAAAAGTTTCTCTTGAGTCTATACATTACTTCAGTATAGAAAATTAATGACTAAAGTAAATACTAAAGAAAAACTTGACTCACCTGTTTGTGCATCTCAACATTGAGGCCGTACGACATTTCGTAGTACTGCAACAAATAAAAACATAATTAGTTTAAACGAAATAAAATGAAAAAATTATAGTAATCGTTAAATTCTATGACAGTGTCTAATCTTTAAGCTTTAAAGTATCATTGCAAGCACGCTACATTAACCAGAAATTTATGGAAACCATAACGCTAAAATATAAAGATTACAAGTTCAATTATTTCCGCAGTACGTTTCTTATTGGAAGAGAAAACCTGAAATATTCGTAATTAAATTTAAACGATGCAAGAAAGTGCAATAAAATTTTATTCAATCCAATTAATTTTATACTGAAATTATTTGTAATAAAGTATAGCCATTTGAAAACTATAAAACCCGTGACATGCTTAATGTTTTAGAGCTGGTCATTAAGGCAGAGCCTGCTCAATCTAATCTAAAAGAGGTTGTTAAAACAGAAACAATTTTAAAATACCAAACCTACATCAACACCTCGGCAGAAGAAGTAAAAAGCCGGAGATACGAGTATATTTATTCCATCCCGTTAATTACAGAGAGATAAGACAAGGTCTGAAGTGGAGCCAATCACTTAACATATCGTCTTTACGAGACCCGCTCGACATGGATTACACGCTACAAGAACCGGACCTGCCGAAAGAAATGTTGGGTTTGGATTGGAATCCTAGGAATACCATACTAATTACGAGTTCCCAACATAGCTCCTGCATTCACTACGCTCATTAATACTGACTCTTGCTTGTTTTACTTATTTCTGCGACAACTACTTAATAAAATCTGTAATATTCCATGACTGTTTCTTAAATTCATTTTTCTACATCTGCCTTTTTCAACCACAATTTCAATTAAATACAACAAAAATATAGATAAGAATATATACGTACGCTTGTACCATAAAATATCACCGAATTACTATTTTTTAATTGAAATGAAGGTTGTTAATTATCTACATATTTTTCAACTCTCTTCAAATATGTTATGTACCCTCCTTTTTATTCTGTATTTGTCTTGCTTAACTTAATATAAATAAATAAATAACATTCGTTTTTCATGTGTTAGATATAATTTGTGTATAGTTTAAGACTAGTCATGTAAGTATATTTGTTCAACTGTACCATTGTTTGTTTTTGTACATTTTACCTATTGTTGGAGTTTTTCAAACCCTTCCATCTTTAAGGTTCAACTTCTGTCCTTCCAAGAAGTCCTATTTCACGCAACTTTTCAATCCACCCCATTGTGTAAATTTTTCCTTCATTTTTTATCCCTGAACCACAATTGCCTTTACGAGTATTTCCACCCTTTCAAGTCAGTCACATCCCAAACATCAAACCGACAACTTCAACCAGCAACAAGATAACTGAACAATACCGTAGTAATAAATTCGTTTTAAAATGCTATATGTTACAACAATCTATAGTCTTGATATTTAGACAAGACTTTTTTAGTCTAGACTTAGACTTTGTCAAGTCTTGTCTTGGTATTTCTAGACAAGACAAGATTTTGAAAAGTTTTGTCTTTTCTAGTCTAGACGGCAACACTATTAAAACTAGTCGCGAACCAAATATCTTAAAGTATTTGTGACCCTGTTCCATCTAAGAATGATGTGCCACTGATGATTCTAAATTCTAGTCCTTCATGGAATAATACGAACCAACCAAAAAATTATGTTTACTACATAAAATAAGTAATAATTCCTTTGCAAATTTTAAATCTATACAACAAGAACTTATATGCTGTTATAAAATCAGTTTGTCCTGTTTATAGGTATACTTAAATTAAATAAAAAAAAATGCATCAATAATATGACTTTTATTGTTGACGTCAATGGGGTATTCCAAGCCTACGGCTTTTAAAGAAATTCTTATTGGATATCATTGTTTACCATATATAAGTAATATTAAAGTGAATATAATCATTATTTTTCTGATTTTTAATACCATAATATCAAAATGAAATTGTAATGCATTTGAATCGAGTACGTAAAATTCAGTATCAGCCTTGTTGTGACGAAGAAGGCATTCGTGTCAGCCTATTGGCTCTTGTTCGAACGCGCCACGCCTCTGACTCAGACCTACGAATAATGTTCTCAGCTGATTCTCAGTGCCTGTGACGTCACACGCACGGCCGATTTTCTAGGGTGTAATTTATTGAAACTTTAAAAATTTATTTCTGGCGTGTTTGAAACCTTTCGGCGAAAAGAAAAAATACGGGTCTAATATTTTTATGCATAAAATAACATATTAAAAAATGAAAAAAACTTGGAATACCCCATTGCTGGCTAAAAATAATATGTAATTTTTGCGGTAAAAATACTTCATTTAAATAATTCGTTTTTCATGTTATATTACAATATTCATATTATTAGCACATATTACAGGCGAAAGGCATGTGTATTGAAAAATTAATTAGTAAAAATGTAACATACATGTTCATTGTACGTTTTATTCATTTATAAATAATTCACTAACGAGTTTTGAAAAATTATACGAATACATTAATGATGGCAATTTAATCATCCTACACATAAATATAGAAATATGAACATTTGTATGAATGACTCCCACCTACGCGATGCAGCAAGCCGCACAGTGGCTCGACACGACTATAATTCACCGCGAGTTGTCAACACAACGCTCACGTGAATTCCTCGGATGGCAGGCTGGGTCGTTCCACGATCACTTGGTGTAACGCGCTGATAAATAGCCGTTTACGTTACTTCAGATACATGCAGTCTAATCAATTCCACACAGAAACCAACAACGCTTGCTGTGGCGGAGGATATTGAAAATAGTTCTAGGTTCTACTCGATTCCAAATCAAATGTTTTAATGTGTGAATATACAAAAATAAGAAATGTTAAGTTTGTACCAATAAAGAATGAAAGCTAGGTTTTACTTATTTTCATTTTATCGATACATATTTCCTGAAAATATTTCCATTGAACAAAATATTTTAATGTGCATTCTAAAAAACGAATATAAAAAATATCAAACATTAACAAATTCGTCCTTTCAATTTTTTGATTAAAACGCAGTTTTTAAAGTCTACATTCCGATTTTATTGTATTTATTTATTTTTACGGTGTCTTTGGTGTTGTGTGTGTGAAACAATCATGTACTACTCACTTCGTCCCTAGTTTAGTGACGTATATCTGGGTTCTTTCTCAAGTTCATTTTGTTTCAAACGTCAAATATAATGTTTGAATTTTCAAACTGACGAATTGAAATCTTCTGCAAATATAGTGGTACACAAATGCCTTACAATGCTTTAAATCATTATTCAAACACAAACGCGTCTAACCACAATGACTGGATCTGGGCACTCATGGATAACTTCACAAGTAAAAATTATATTTCAATAATTAACAAGATGATGCCATATTATTACATTTCATTTTTTCCATATATATATAGACATCTAATCTCAAATTTTAGTCTACAGATATTTCTCTTTTCAATTTTTTTTAGTCCTACCAAAAAGTTTCAGAAACAATTGTCTTTTTGCATAACTTTTTAAAAGTTACTTCAAAACGATATTATTATTACATAAAATGTAAATAAAAAAGAATTACATCGTATAGAGCAACAAATTAAGACTTTGTAGGTTCGATTTAAACCAAAAAATGGTTCACTTAATTTTTTTTTGCAGGATCTCATTGTAATTTCCTGAAAAAATGACTAAATATTGTTTTTGTACGTTATGTTATTAAACATAATAACATATTGTGCAACAAGTGCTAGTGCAGAATGACCTATTTGCCCCTCTAAGCAAGTGATTCTGCGTAAATGGTACCTTGTAATTTTTCTATGACCACATAATTATGTAATAAAATAAAAATATAAAAGCTATTTGACCTAAAGAACAATATGGCGCAGATAAATTTACATGGAGTACATTCACGCATGCGCAGGGTTGGCAAATACTGTGAGAAATGATTTCTCAACTTTTACCCAGGATTGTGAGAAATATCAACTTTGAACCTTTAGTTTGAGAAAAGTGCTAGTTTCCACAGTGCGGTCGTAGAAAAAGATTTTTAATATATCTATAAGCATGCATTCATACATTTTAAATTTAACACCTAGATTAACAGATAAATATTTATGAATTATATTAGTTTTAAATATCATTCATTTTATTTTAATAATACAGACGTGTTATTCTCAATACAACAAAGAGATATCCAGATTACGGAAGAATGGAATTTCCTCACCAGAAGTCAGCTACTTTGATTTTTTTCGCGGATTCACATGTTCAAATATAGATGTCAAATTTGAAGCAAGTAATTTTTAAAGTAAAAATATGAATATTTGAAGAGTTTGCATAATAAAACAAGATAATTAAATAATTAATAGCAGGAGGTAATGTGTTCTACGCAGGTTTTTTAGTCATCCAATTAATTATACCCAGAAATAAATTCGTAACAAAAAATATGGAAGTAAAGCTGTGTTGAAGAAAATAACATGAATACGTCGTGACTTCCAGTTGGCAAGAAGCAAGAGTTGCTTCCTTATAAGTCGAAGATCATCAATACTTAGTCGTGCAGAATGCAGCGCAGCTCCAGGTTTTTGTCCTCTGCCATGTGCAGACTAACAACCAAGTATACCGCAAAATTCAAAGCAACAGTTACTTCATAAATCATCAATTCCTCATTTAATTTTTCATGGAAGAAAAAGTCTCCAATTAAAATAGTTAAGAATAAATTATTGCTGACCAATGGACACTTACAGCATATCAAAATTTAACATATTTTGAAAATATTTTCAAATAATTTGCTACAGAGATATGTTAACAAATATATAATTTCACTTAAATAGTATATAGTACTTTATAAGACTTTTTATAAAAAAAAAAATGGGAAGAGTATTGTGTGAGTGATTTTCGCTCAGGCACAATCCAGAGGTTTTGGGTTTGAACCCTGAGTAGATTATGAATGTGTGTCTTCCTTAATCATACATCTCTATCAAAAATATTTCTTACTCGTATTTTACTTTGATCTTAACAAGGGAAACTTACCTGTAAAATTTTAACTGTAAAAAATTATACAACAGTAGTTTAAATTTTTTACCTTATTGAAAGTTGTGTTCTGTTATTGTTTTGACACAATATTAGTAATTGACAGGATTTGATTACAATTTAAATTTTATTTGCATGTGATATGTGAATAACAAATAAATTATTGTTAATATATGCAAGGTATCAGTTTTTACAGATTCAAGAAGGTAATCGTCAGTTCCTCCCATCAGCAGTAAAAACTATATTACTTTACTAATAAAGTAAAGTACTATTACTTTATCTGGATCAACTGCGAATGTACCTCCTTTACTTATGTCAAAAACAAATAATAAAAATGTAGTTATTATGAAAAATCTAGTAACCTTCTTACTCTATTTAATTATTGTCCATTGTTTGTTTCCTGTCATACACCAAGTGACAAGAGTGTCAATTCCAAGAAAAATATCTGTAAAAACCAAGAATGTGTAATTTTTTAATTGCAGTATTTTGGATTATTGTACTAGCAGTTATCTCATTTCCAGTTGCTTATTTCTGTTTAATTTTCTATATTATTTTTAAATGTTTTTCAGCATGTTGCGATTGTGCTAAAGTAAGTATTTCACAAATACATTTAGATTGATATTTAATTTCATTGTTTCTAGGATATAGCAGATTTCTTGCAAAAATGTATAGAATTTCCCCACTACTGTCTGAAGACTGCTAAAGAAAAAGTGTGTTAATTATGAATATATCGAGATATATTGCCCAAAAAGATGATTAGTGTCAGGAATACATTTTTATATCAGATATGTTAGTACATAGTTATTACCAATAATCAATTTACTAATAGAGTTAAGATTGAATTTTATAATTTTCATATTAACTGTTACCAATTTTGTAATAAACATGTAGGTATTTGTAAATAAAATTAAATCCTTTTCACATGATTCGTGCGATAAAACATGTACATATTATAAAACGCGTTTTTACTTCCCGCCTATCAATAGATAAGGGAGGTATTGTCTTTGGTCTAATTTTTCCAGTGTAAGTTTTCAAAATATGAGCACGAATTAGGGAGCCCAGAATGCAATTTTATCATTTTTCCGTGTGTCTGTATGTCTCTGTGTGTGTCCATGAGTGTGTCTGTGACGATTTTTCGTCCTCCGATAACTCCAATACGATACATGTAAAAATATAATATTTGGTATTTCAGAGTTACACTCAAATATGATGAACTGATTTCATTTTGACTACAATTGGTTATCCGAAAGTAGTACTTTATATATGAAGCATTAAAACCGTTTTTCCTAGAAAGGTGCCTCCAAATTCCTTTGTTTCACAAATTATGTTATTTTTAAACATAAAGATTATTTAATTTTCTACCAGATTGCATAATTACACTTTATATATAATAAATAAATATTAATTATATTAACTTTATACTTCGTTCAACCTGAGGAATTTCTACAGATGAGTTATTCATATGTTTACAAAATTTGACTGATACTGCTGTTATAAAATTTGACGTATATAATTTTCAAAAACAAAATAAGTAAATATGAAGTAATTTTATTGTAAAATATAAAAAGATGAAAGAAATATACAAGGTATAGTTACACCAAAAATAACTATTTTCTTTGATTTCCAATACAAGAAATTTGATGCAAGGAAATTTCAGATATGAATTGAATTAAAAAAATTCTGAACAAACTAATTTTAAAACTAAATATTTAATGTAATAAATATTTTCATGTAGAATATTTTACTTGCAGTAGATCGACAGGACCAGCTGTTTGCATAGACCCATAGACTATACAAACAACAGTTCAAATCTCACCGGTGTAGTAGTCTATGTTTCTCGTATGTTCATGGTTTTGTTTTGTGGTGTAAATAAATAAATGTCATTTCTGTCAAAAAGTCGAATGTAATAAGTATGGAAAATTTTTGCTATTCGCTTCTTTGGCTTGTAGTTTTTTGGTTTTTTTCATTTTGGATTGCAGGCCTTTGTGGCTTTTTTTATATATGGATTAAATGTTTTGAGGCAATATCAGATTGTTGTAGAGTATGTTTTTGTATACAATAAGTATTAATTAAAAATAAATTATTATATTTCTTCAGCCCTTCTCAGAGTGTTTGTTGGGCGGAGTCAACCTTCCTTATACCAGTGTAATTGGTATTAAAACTGGAAGATGTGGAAATAGAGTAATAAGCGATTAACAAATTATTATAAAATTAATTATAAGGGATAAGTTAAAGCAATTGTTGCGATTAAAAATACATATGTAAGTACAAATATATGTTTTTGTTTCTGGTTAATATGTACCTGTATGTATATTGAATATAATAAAGCTGTAAAAAATATTTTCAATAAAATTCTTAATATAAAAATTTAAAACCAAACGTATCTACCTTATAAAACACGTTGTACTACAGTTCGTTTAATTTAGAAAAGGCATTGACTTTTACGTAAAACATGCGTTTACATTTAAATTTTGAGCAACTAATAACAAGATAAACCCGATGATTTTTTTTACCACGAATTTTTTTTTCTTGAAAAATATTGTAGTTGATACCTATTTGATTGCAAATTATTAAATTATGTAGTAAATAATAAAAATTTAAATTTAGAGCACAAAGCGATCGTGACAATAATTTCAAAGGCCCATATTACGAATACACTTTCATTTATAATAATAGCGCTTTTAAGAAGAGTGATTTTACATTATAATCTAATCTAAAGTGATAAAGTGCATCACGAGCTAATTTTAATTTGTATTTAACTTATAATAATTGCCTTATAATAGAGATAAAAATATAAAACATATTCATAAACAAATTTCTACTTGTGTGTGTTAATTAGTGTGTGTGTGTGTGACAATATTTCGTCCTCGGTAACTCCAATACGACACATGTCAAAAATGTAATATTTGGTATTTCAGAGTTACATTCAAATATGATGAACTGATTAGATTTTGACTACAATTGATTAACCGGAAGTAGTACTTTACATGAAGCATTAAAACCGTTTTTCCTAAAAAGATGCCTCCAAATTACTTATGATATTATTATTAAAGATAAAGATTATTTAATTTTCAGACAAAATAAGTAAATATGTAAGTATAAGTTTTTCATTGTAAA
This sequence comes from Stenolophus ochropezus, assembly GCA_035578165.1. Classification (NCBI taxonomy): domain Eukaryota; kingdom Metazoa; phylum Arthropoda; class Insecta; order Coleoptera; family Carabidae; genus Stenolophus; species Stenolophus ochropezus. The sequence continues at coordinate 16,104,451 of JAQOWZ010000010.1, read as the reverse complement.
ATATAAAAAGATGGAAGAAATGTAGAAGGTATAGATTTTAGTTACACCAAAAATAAATGTTTTCTTCGGTTTCCGATACAGTGTTAGAAATTTGATGCAAGGAAATTTCAGATATGAATTGAATTAAAAATATTCTGAACAAACTAATTTTAAAACTGAATATTTAATGTACTAAAGATTTTTTTTTGTAGAATATATTACCTACAGTAAATCGACAGGAACAGCTGTTTGCATAGTCTATAAAAACAGCATTTCATATCTCACCGGTGTAGTGGTCTATGTTTCTCGTATGTTTATGTTTTTGTTTTGTGGTGAAAAGAAATAATAAATGTCATTTCTGTCAAAAAGTCGAATCTAATAAGCATGGGAAATTTTTTCTATTCCATCCTTTGGCTTGTGGTTTTGATATTTTTTTCATTTTGGATTGCAGGCATTTGTGGCTTTTTTTATGTATGGGTTAAATGTTTTGAGGCAATATCAGATTGTTGTAGGGTATGTTTTTATATAAAATAAATATTAATTAAAAATTAATTTATTATATTTAATTTCTTCAGCCCTTCTCAAAGTGTTTGTTGGATGGAGTCAATCTTCCTTATACCAGTGTAATTGGAATTAAAACTGGAAGATGTAAAAATAGAGTAATAAGCGAATAACAAATTATTATAAATTTCATTATTACTGATACGTTAAAGCAATTGTTGAGATTAAAAATACATATGTAAGTACAAATATATGTTATTGTTTCTGGTTAATATGTACTTGTATGTATATTGAATAAAATAAATCTGTAAACAAATATTTTCATTAAAATGCTTATGTAAATGTATTTGAGACAAATCAAAGGCGTGGCTTTTATCAGGGTATATCTGGAAATTTCATAGATTGTACAATAAGCGATGTCTTTTTTGAAAAAGAATTATAACATAAAAAATTATAATCAAACGTTTCTACCTTATAAAACAAGTTGTACTACAATTCGTTTCACTTAGAAAAAGTCTTGCGTTTTCATTCAAATTTTGAGCAACTAGTAACAAGGTAAACCCACTGATTTTTTATCAAGATTTTTTTTTTAAATTATATAATAAATAAAAAAAATAATTTAGAGAACAAAACGATCGTGACAATAATTTCAAAGGCCCATATTACGAACACACTTTAATTTACAATAATAGAGCTTTTAGGAAGCGAGCTTTTACATTATAATCTTATAAGGCCAGACGTCGCTCTTAACAAAAGCGCTTTTTAAAAGTATTTGTAATATGGATCAAAGTGTTTGTCTTACTAGAATCTGTACTTTTAGCAACAACTATGAATTTAAATAATAAACATGTTTTTAATTTATTTAAATTTATGGAAGAAGCAGCGATTAATGGTTGCCAATCCTAGATAATTGGATCAGTGCAGTTTTGGACAATGTAGATATAGGTAAAGCTACTGTAACTCTATACTGTACAGGACAATTAGTAGGCGATAAAAGGTCTACAACACAGCAGTGCATACCACTAGAAAATATGATAAATATGTTTACGTCTTCTTTAACATGTTTATTGCTTTTTATTGAACTAATTAAAATAAGATTGAAAAACATTCCCAGTGATGACGTCGTTCGACATTGTAAACCAGGTTTGCTAATTACCTTCCACTGCAAAGTTCCAGTGAATATAGTCTCCTAGCACAGAATAGTTAAACACAGAAGCGACAATTCGTGTCGGCACCTTTCATGTTCCCCTATTCAGTTCTATGACCTTGAAGCATTGTGTAGACCTTTAAATTTGTGCTCTTCCCCTATCTCTCTCTAAGATGTGGGGAAACTTCCCGATGTCAAACAATGAGCTCTTTAAATTTGTGCAGATTTTCCATCTCTCTCTAATTTTCGTTTCTCTGACTTACTGTCGCTTCTGTATAAACCTATTCTATGGTACGGGACAATTAGTAGGCGATACAAAGGTCTACAACATGGGTACCCGGGTACCCGGAACCTACCCGACAATAATGTACCCGGGTATCAAAAATAGTACCCGATTACTCGAAATGTACCCGTTACCCGTTTATTACCCGTTACCCGAAATCTACCAATTACCTAAAATCTATTATTGCCAGTTAAAGACAGTTTTCAGCTGCCGGAAACATTGTAACAAAACGAAGATCAAGATCTAAATAAGATTGAAAAACATTCCCTGTGATGACGTCGCTGGCCATTGTAAACCAGGTTTGCTAATTACCTTCCACTGCAAAGTTCCAGTGAATATAGTCTCCTAGCAAGTTGAGCATGCAGTAGAGAGTTTCGTTAAGCATGTAGGTAGCATCTTTTGCTTCTGCAAGCGGTACATCATGTCAGAAGGTCAAACAGTGCTCTGCAGACGCGGTGGAAAGAGCAAGCTGGTTACTGCAGCTCGTATGTTGTGAGTCAGACACAACACAACGAGACAGCAGGAGCACAGCAACTGCAAGATAATATCTACACGCTAGATACCGTACCAGCCTGCATGCTTGGAGGCTCGGTCGTTGTCTGCGCACTATAAACATGTTTATGAAATACTGTGAGTCTATAGTGAATCGAAGTATGTATCAATTGTCATTTTTTAATTAAAGTGCAGTACATTTTTTATTTGTATTTCTAGAGCCCGGTTGCAAGTGTTTTTGCTCACATATTTAAGCGGAATAAGCATATCATCTTCGTATTATTATTGTAGCACTGTAATCATACAGATTTTCACATTTCTAGATTTAAATGAATGTCTACAAAATAAGAATTTTACAATGCGACTTGAGCATGAAGTTTACCACCGGTCAACCTATCCGTCTGTCGTTTGGTGATCACGTTTATCTAATTCCAGATTTATTATTGAACCAGTTTTTTTTAAGAATTGCTATATTTCTTTAATATGGTCCAGTTAATGTAAAGGGCAGCATATTTATAGAAACAACAACCTACCTTCCCCCAATAAAAAAATGTATTCTACAAAAAAATTTAAGGAAACAAAAAGCTTAAGAGTTTTCACTATTCTGTAAGTTTCAAGAACAAATAAACAAGCAAAATAACAAAACAGATTGCACAATAAATTAATAGAACAAGCAAATAAAAAATTAAAAAATAATGGAGAACCCCATTGTTGTATTCGTCAATAACCTATTTTGTACCCTTGATATATATTATATGGTCTTTCCTACCTATGCCACTGACTCAAATTACTCTTTACATTTCTCAAAGTTTGTTCTACGTAATCTTTTTAATTTTTACAGTTGCAAGAATAGAATTTTGAAAATTAAAGCGCAATTTTGCTCTATTTATCATCTGTTTTTATTTTCTACATACATTTATTTGTTGTTGTTGTTGTTTATCCTGTATAATTTATTACATATTTTAATTTTAAGCACACTAGATACCTGAAAATCTGCTAATAATTATTATTCTTCATGACGTACGTGTACATTAATTAAAGTTTATTAACTGTCAAATCATGTTTGTAAATGCCTGGAGTATACATCAATACATAGCAAACAATGCAGGTATTATTTGTCCCCATACATAACCTTAAACAAATGGTTGTCCAGGGTAATGGAATTTACTTGTGATTAGTAAGAAATGTCTGCGTCCGGCCCTGGCCTATCCGGACGGTCTACATTCACTTACGCATGATTATAACGCAATCCGCAGTGGAAACATGTCTTTATTGACTGAACGTGATTCATGGCTGGATGGCATACGGAACATAACTCATAATCAATTACATACGATCTCGTCTGTCTGCCGAGGCCCGCCCGCACGTTACACGCATCACAGATCTTACAGCCCATCTCATTCGCTCGCCAATCAGATATACCAACTCATTATCATATTATAATCGCTCACCAACATCATTACTTATTACTTTGTCAACATATCAAAACGGTTGTTCTATTCAATCATATCATATCGTTTAATATGTCACTTCCTCTATGTTAATGTACAAAATCCACGATTCTACAGACCAAGCAATGTAAAGGATATGTAAATCGCTATTTATTATTAAAATATATTGTTTAAACCACTTTCTTTATTATTTTTCTTTCTGTGAACAATTGTAATCAAACAATTCTGAAACAATAATTTTATCAATTGCCAGTTGCCACCTTGCCACATATAATAAGACACTATTATAATCATACCAATTTAACAGATATCCTCAATTTTTTTTAATAATTAATTAACAGACTACTAATGACAGTATACATCATTTAAAATATTTTCGAAGTTACTGTAACAACTATTATTAAAAAATATATAACTTTTTAATAACATAACTTTTTTACTTCATAATCTTAAATTAAATACCTTTTTCATTAACTCCTTCCAATAGTAAGATATAATTAATAAGCCAGAATTAAAAAAACAAAAATTTCTATTAATATAACTCTCAAAATTTTAAGTATTATTTAACTACTTATTTAAATTAAACAATACTTATTTTTTATATAAGAAATTTAAATAATATTTTATCATCATGCATATTTTTTTAAAGCAAAATTAAAAAAAAAATAAATAAATATTATACCTATTACATAAAAACTAAAATACTTTTATCTATCACTGCGGTTATATATGCTACTTAAACAATTTTTCTAACATTAACATATATACTATAACAAAATAGTTATTTTTGTATTAAGTGCGCGAAGTTTATGTTTTTAATACGTAAAAAAAAACTAAACACACTAAAAACATTTCAAACACAAAATAAAAACAATATTTTTTTACTAATTTGCGTCATTAATATATTTATTTATATACAGGGTACAAGGTTGCCATTTGAAAAATAAAAGTTGATAGTCGTATCTTGTAAACCTGACTTTTTAAAAAATATTTACATCTGCCATCAACTAGTATATGTAAAATAATAAAACTTTTATAAGAGCCATTTTTTTCTATTACTTATAATAAAAAAGTTAAAGGGGGGGGGGGGGGGGGCGTCTTCCCAGACTCACCCTGTATAATGGTAACTAAAAAACTAAAGTCTATTACACATTTGTTGTCATAGACACTAATTTTAATTTATTAGTATTGTGTATTTCTAAATATTTAATATGAGTATATTTTTCGTTATCATTATCTTTTTAAAATCAATTTTATTTTTTAACATGTCTTGATTATTATACGGGTGTATACTTAATTGTATATAAAAAATCCGGGATATTTCAAATAAATTTAATGTCTGTTTATACATATGTATATATTTTCTGGGATATAAACAAATAAAAATAATGTAAGATGATGTCCGTTTAAAAACCAGATAATTATTTAAATGAAGCAAATAAACCTGCTTGTGAAAACAACAAATTACAATTTCCACTAAAATGGTGAACAAATAAAACAAGATCGAGAACTGATTAAAATTTAAAAAGCATTTCAAAACCATCAAGATAAACCCACACGAATGTATAAAAAATAATGAAATCAGCTACTTACCATAACATAATGCCGCTGAATTTCAATTTTTTCACTGGCCAGCTTCTCGCATTCCAGTTTCAAGCTGCAACAGAACAAGGAGCATCATTTAAAAACGAGTCAAGTTGTATTCTTCTCATTTTTCAAATTCACATTCAGCGCGGCCATCAAACCATATCAGACAACAATTTCACAATTTCACCACAGAGAACACAATTCTCGCAGTACGTGCCTGGCGTGCCGAGCAGGCCCGGCGTAAGGAGGGGCGCAGGAAGTCACGTACTCTGCCGGCTCGCGAGCCGACTACATATTGCACTTTAATTTTACGTCGTCGCCTCTCGTTGAAAAGAGATTATGATTTTAGGATTCATGTCGCGAGAGATGGAATGTCACATTAGGTTGAATTCTCCCTAACTAATTGAGATGCAAGTTGCAAAATTAAACGTGCGAAAGAATATGTAGGAATTTACCCAGAATGAATATGCAAATTGAGTACGTATATTCTCATGACATTTACTCCATTCATTTCACGGACACAAATAAAGAATTTTCCATAGAAATTTAATACCAGCATAATACCTATGAATAATGACAATATTTTTCTAATTTATTATACCACTGGTTCGTATTTTATATATTACCGTTAATGCATAAAATCCAGGATTCTATAAAATCTAGGTAATGTATTTGACGTTTAAAATGCATTTATTTTATGACTACTATGGGAAGTGGCTCACAATATATAAAGCTTGCAAGTAGCGTATTTCCCAAAATCGTGGGTTAAGGTGTTAGAAATCATTTCTCACAGTATTTGCCAACACTGCGCATGTGCAGTGTGGGAAATATCATTTCTCGCAGTAATTGCCAACACTGCGCATGCGTGAATGTACTCTTTGTGAGGTTACCTGCGTGTATTTTTCTTCTGTAACGTGTAGCAGTGTGGTCGTAGAAAAAGTATAGTGTGCCACTCGAGCAGACTTTCTGCACTACTATTATTATTAAAAGATGATACTAAAATATTTTTTAACGATCAGCTATATTTTGATATTTACCTATTTATGACCTGTTGCACCAATATTATTTAAATTTTAAGTTTCTCTTGAATGGACAATATCACATCGGAATTAAATATCAAATGAACCATTCAACATTGCTGTCAAAATTTCGACTAGGTATAATTTTTTGTTTCAATGTTGTTTAAAATTTAAGCGTAAGACTTCAGAAAAATAAATTATGCTTCAGGTAGATGGATTCGAACAGCTCCAATCAAAATATAAAATCATTAAATAAAATGATAATTTTTGTCAAACAAAATTTTTCAAACTAATAATTGTAACCTGTAATTGAGGGCGGCAAAATCATTTTTGGATGATAATGTCAGCATTTCCTACTAAATAAATTCAATATTTCAAAACTAATTAAAAAAATGAGTAAGTACGTAATTGTGAGATATTAAAAGAATTTATAAAATCGATGTTTGCGTTTCTGGATTTTATTTTTGACTCATACCAGAAGAAGTAGTATTATTATGAAGTACAATGAAAAAATTATTTCTTATAAAATTACAGGTGCATTACTGCCACTTTTTCTATATAACACAATAATAGTCTCTCAGTAATGTCACGTTGAATGCAGTAACAATCAAAATTATGTTCGAAGCTAGTACTTATATAGAGAAAGTAAAATTATATGTTAGGAAGAACAATGATGCTTTCAAACAATTTTACCATTAAAATAAACAGGAAACTTTAACCGATTTCCGGTATAATACATCTTGTACATATTCATAAATCACAATCAAAAATAATAATATACTAGATCAGTACTGTGAAAGGTATATCATTCATAATTCAAGAAAATTTAAACAAACTAAATATCTCAATTCTAATATATGAAATAAAATCATCGATTATGTACAAGATATCTACACTAGAAGATTCTATTAGGTAACAGCCAACATTCACCAATAAAATTAAAATAAAGTTGAATAAAAAATGGAATTCCAGCCACGTGCTCTAAAAGAGAAGATAAAGGAATGTGTAAATGTTAATACAATGTTTAACTTTGCATTGCCAACTACTCTTTATGAATACATTAGAATAGTATTACTTCGGATATAAATAGTTCTGCTTATAGCTTATCTATTTTCAAAATTTTTTTCACGTAATTTCTACAAAGTGTTTAAAGTTTAGAAATAGGCGAGCTAATAATTTTTTTGTAAAACACAAGCATTTAGATTTTATATGCTATACCAGTGTTTTCCAAAGTTTGCAAGGGGTAAAGAATTTGACAGCTAATACAATACAAATCAAAACCGATTCTATAATAGTTTTCTTTATAATAACTAATATTTCTTTTTGAGTCGTTGATGATAAAATAATTTGAAGATTATTTTTAGATGATTAAAAGCAGGCAAAAACTCTTATACAAAATAACAATTTTCCGTCAAATCAGGAATAAAAAAATCGTATATTACAATAAAAATATTAGTGCAGTATTTAAGAGTATTAAAAAATATTTAAAAGGGGTAAGCAAGGGTCGAAAGTTTAAGTAACTCTGTCCTATATTAATAAAAAAATATATTTTTGACTCAGAAAGATAGTATGTAAAAGTATATTATGGAACAACTGCAAAAAATCGCCTATTTTCGACGAGACATGAAAGTTTCGGCGCGAGACAAAGTCGAGTGCTAGAATCACACAAGGTAGGAAATACGTGATTCTGCACGAGTAGCACAGTTTATTTTTTCTAAGACCACACTGCTAAACGGTACAGAACAAAAAAAAAGCAAGAAAGCTATTTGACATAAAGAACAATATGGCGCCGGTAAACGCAGCAAGAATACCTTCACCCACGATATTTCTCACACTGCACATGCGCAATGTTGGCAAATTCTGTGAGACATGATTTCGTACACTATAACGTACGATTGTAGAAAATATATACCTTTGAACTTTATATAGTGGAAAAAGTTACCACTTTCCATAGTGGTCGTAGAAAAAAAACATTTGTGACGACTCAAATTTTCTTAGACAACCTCAAACTGTATTTTGGTTAAATAGATCTGAACTTCCTTTTCTACTACAGTGAATAAATTACTTAAATTTGTACATATTGTTTAGTCAAATGATAAACACAACATAAGAATATATATTCTTATGCTGTGCTATTAACTTCATTTTATTTATGTAATATAAAATTATTTTACTAAGTGATAAAAATAATAAATTTATATCAAAACTCTAACAAAACTTGAAAGTAGGATTGAAAAGGTTATCCAGTTATTCATGCTTTTGTGAAATTCGGATCAGTAACATCTAAGATATGAAGCTTGAACGTTAATCACCAAGTCTCTTTAATATGAAAATTAAAATATCTCTAATTGTTATAATTGCATAACTTTTTTAACAAATATTCATATTATAAATCCATACATTTCTGCTTTTCGTACTAAATTGTCAGAATTCTATTATCCTGTCTCTCGGATCGAGTATACCACTGCAATAAAACTAATAAACGGAGAACTTACTTATGATACTGCGCTTGTAGGAAACTAAATTCTTCCTTAATCCTATCACAAGATTCCGCCACTGTAAACTTGAAGGGCTGGCCAGGCTGCGGGGGGCCCTAAAACAAAAGAAAACCACATTAGAACAACTGCAGCGAAGTTAAACAATTGTTATGCTAGACAAGTGCCTGCGGGAATTGTGTAAGCAAGTACAAACTGCACAGATAAGACCGGAATGGAAATAAGCTGTGATCGTTTCATTAATTCTAAACTTAATAATATCTATCAACACGTACACACGTTAATTAATGCCAACTGCTGGAAGAATAATTAATTCGTTTTGTTCTAACCTCAAAGGTAATTGTTCAACAGGTTATTAAGAATGATAGCTGATTTAATAGAAACGCGATGTGGAAACAAAAGACTCATTTAAACGTTTCATCATGATATTTTTCATGACATACCATAATGCATGCGACTGTGTGAGTGTTAATAACAATTAATTTTGTGCTACTGAGTCTCAGACATACGTACACGTTCATTTTTACTTATTTTACAGATTACCCTTGCTAAAACTTTTATATCCACGAAATAAATAAATTAGTGAAACATTTTAATAAATTCAAAATTTCTCCATTTAGTTTGGAGTTTAATTCTGTACGATAGGATCTATCAAAGTAAGAAAAAGTTATTTTTCCTCAAGTTATTCGAGTTTTTAATGCCCTTAACCAACCTAACCATCCACGTCACAATATTACACCTTTATCTCTCACACATCAACCTTATTCCAAATTCTTGCTATTTCCAACCCTAGCGTCAGTGTCAGGTGTCATATTTGACAATGAATCTATAGCTGGTAATTAAATACAAAATAAAAAGCGTATTTCGAAGTTAATCTAAATTTAGAAAAAATAGTTAATACAAGGCAACAAAGTGACTGGATTGCAATATTGGTCATTTATTATCATTTATAAATTATTTTATCTACAACTATTGAAATATGGGTACATTATACGTGTGATACTACATATAATATACTACTCATATTACACAAGTGTAATATGAAATGTCATGATACACGCTACACTTTTCTGTAATAAATAGGGCATATAATTTAACACATAATATTTTATTAAACTGTTAATTTATTAATAACATATTTTTTATTATAAATATCAATATATATGCTTATAAAAGTATAATAAATACAATTTGAAAAGTGATTTTGACAGTTAAGTGCTACTGTGGCGCCATCTGTTAAGTTATATATGAACTACTCACACCTAACTGAATATTTAACAAATAATATCAGATTTTTTTATATGCCTGATAGTTGTAGATAAAGTATAGTATTTGACTCGCATAATATGGCTACATTACACGCGGATGATTAAAAATACTCGCTACCGCTCGTATTTTTAATTACATCCTCGTGTAATATAGCCTACATATTATGCTTGTTAAATAATATACTATTATTAAAATGCTTATTATTTATGTATATTTCCAAGTAAAGAGCACAATAGTTATTTAAAATATATTTATATATTTTTATAACTGCTGAAATAGATCAATTTATGTAAATGAAATTTTTGGCAAACCCCACTGTTTGAGAACCTAATTGCCTTAACATCTACGTTACATCATATTTAAAAAAATAGTTCGGCTTAACAAACAACAATTATGACTTTCTGAAACTACATCTCGCTTTCAAATTAGATAAAACTTCATATAAAAAAATTATAATAGGGGTGCATTGGATTTTTGAGAAAATATATTTTTTTATAAAATTTACATTACAACTTACTTAAGTAAGCGTGTGACATTATTATTATTGGGATGAAACATACACAAAGAATTGTAGAACAAACTAACAAACTACCAAAATAAAATAAAGCAAACAAACGACAAAATCATCTAATATACTTGTATTTAAAATACGCATGCGTTAGTTCGAAATGAAATTGAAATGATTGAAGCTAGCAAGCTCTAAAGTATGAATTGGAATTGTAAAGCATAGCTCATTTACAAGCAGAATTTGAAAATTAATACATATTTCGTTGTTGTGAATGGACCTGCATTACGGTAATAAAAATGGAATGAATTATTGATGAGATTACAATATTGTAAATAAATATTTCAGCATTATCTCTTAACGTAAACCACAAAAATAAAACCCATTATATAAAAATAACGTTGTAAAATCCACAATTGAAGCATTCCATTAAAACAACCTCAACAAAATGATGAAATTAACGGCATAAAACGCGGCACCGCAAATATCAGCGCTGGAACTAGGGGCAGCGCGAGGCGGCCACAGGAACATCAATTTTAATTGACAGTTGTTACATTTGCCAGGCGGCACCGCACGCCACAGCGCTCGCCCGACACCTCGCGCCATTTGCGGTTATCAAAATTACAACATCCATTACCTGCTCATAGATGAAATGCATGCTGTCTGTCGCAGCCGAGATGGCCGACAGAGGATCTGTCCTCACGCAGGATTCACCACTTCGCCGGGAGGGATAGAAATGCAAGTGTTCATATGCATAAATAAATTATTTCAAATTTTATAATCCGGAAGTTATCATTTTTCTATTTTTATCTGGGAAATAAAAATTCCTGTCCACAAAACAAATATATCAAGTAATTAAGATAATTATTTTATATAAGTGACTTATTTTTTTGTAACTAACATTCATTTAATTAATTAGATCTGTAAGGTAGGTCGTTGTTGTTCAGTTGTCTATAGTCCGTTTAAAATGAGAGAGAGTAATAAATCTCTCTGTCAAAGACATTGCACTGGCGCGCCAATAATGGGGAAGTTTAGAGTATTTATTTTATTTTATCAAGATTGCCTTCAAAAGTGATATTCTACATTTTATTTCACCCAAAGATGCCTAGATTTCTCAAAAAATGAAATTCTATACAAAAATGACGTCAGAGTGGCTCGCGGATAACGTATCGTCTATCTTAACAGAGAAGCGTGTAGTGTAATGCCGCAAGATACAACCTACGTTCAAAAAGTCAGGGCTCACCATCCCTTCTGCGCAAGCGCATATCTCACTTGTGACGTCAGAGTGGCTCGAAGATAAATCATTAATTATAAATAATTGGCAACATAATTTTAACTTTCAATTACATTTTAAGTTATAATTATTCATATACTTACGACTAAAAGATATTTCACATGTAATTTCAACCACGCTAAACTTCCCCATTGCAAGTGTTCGCATCATGCATAAATTATTTAAAATTTTATAATCTGAAAGTTATCGTTTTTCTATTTTTATCTGGGAAATAAAAATTCCTGCCCACAAAACAAATATATCAGATACTTAAGATAATTATTTTACATAAGTGACTTATTTTTTTGTAACTAACATTCATTTAATTAATTAAATCTGTAAGTTAGGTCGTTGTTGTTCAGTTGTCTATAGTCCGTTTAAAATGAGAGAGAATAATAAATCTCTCTCTCAAAGACATTGCACTGGCGCGCTAATAATTGTTTCCTCGGTAATAGTAGAAAAAACTACATTTGATAGAGATCTACCATACTTGTACGTATTATATTTATTACCTAATATACAGGTTGGGGACTCAAATAGCACAACATAGGGATTTAAAGTGTAAAATCATTTTTTCGTAATTTCCTGCTTCCCTAATAATTTTAAGCATAAAATTCTGCATCTGAATCTATAAGCTAAACTAATTTTACATGCCTTGTAAGCTCAGAAATTAGGTATGAAAATAATGTAAATCACCCCAAAAATAGCGGTAGCCATGGAATTAAGACAAAAATAACAAGTATTTATCAGTTTATTTGTCAAGTTAGCTGCGTCTGTTTATTTTTACTATTATTTTACTGCTTTGTCGATGTCCGCTAAAAAAAAAACGATATTTTATTATTATTAGTAATTTATGGAATATTTGTTCACTTTAACAGTAATTTCATGTAATACTAAAAGTAAACTAAATTTTATAAATTTCATTCATTCTCTCTCTACTCAATGATTACGCCAAAACGAAAATGTATTATTAAAATGTCTCTAAACTTCCCATTCGACTTAATAAAGGCAACAGTAAAGTGTCTTTTCCAGGTGAACGATTTTTACCAGAAGTTGATCAATTCATGTCATTAAATTTAGAAGCTTCATGAGATTTCATTAAAATCCATTTCAACGAATTTGCTCTATATCTAAATGTTTAGTTGGATCTACTGGTATTTGGTAATTTGGTAAAATCCATTTCCTGTAAAAACTGAAACCGCCCAATGCAATTTGTCGAAATAACTCACTATTCAAAATTGAAAATGATTGGTAAGATATGTGGTGAATAACAAACCATATAAAAAATGTTTTACTGTCAAATACATTTCAGGCAATATTTTATCTCGTAGTTCAAAATATATTTTAACGATAAAAGAAAATATGAAAAAGAAGAAAAAAATCCAAACTCAATTCGGAATTACAATTTGCATATTAATACAGTGTTAAATGCTCAAGCCTTCCAAATTATAAATCTGTGAGCATTTGGTGTCCGTAAACAATATCCCGCAAATTCCATTGTGATGGAAAAAGCGGTGGAACGGGGCAAAACGCTTGGCGTCGCCGGTTGACCACGAAGCCAATGAAGACACCTCAGTGAATCCGATAATGAATATTCATTCCTCGGCTAGAGTTGTATTGATTGAGCGTTTGCAGGGAATTTGCCGCCGGCGGTGGTGGTTTGATTTGCTGGTGGCACCGCGCTCCGCTGTTTTTTTAATCAGCGCGCCAGACGAACACACAAACACCATTACTTCCTATCAGTCTCGACAAATTTCCGACCCTTTGTGAGCTTCTCTATAACCCAGCTTATTATTCATTTTCATTCAAGGAATACGCGCATTATTTTTCCACTTTATTTGAGCCTGGCACGCCAATCGCAAACCAAACGCCATGGCAGATTTTGAAATAAAACGAACAAATATTTAATACATTTTACATGTACAGAATATCTCATTTTTATTTGCAACCTTTGAAAATAAATAAATCAACCAAAGTCAATCTTTTGCTAGTATGTAATGATCTATGGAAATTTTTATAAAACAAAAAACGTCTATGTTTATCCCATTTCAATAAATAAAAGTTTATTTGTTCAATTCTGGTATTGAAATCTTTTTTTTCTTACTAAGAAAATAGTGAGAAAAATACACTTTCGTCCACCAGCCTGTCATTACCGAAAAAACTATGAAGAAGTTAGTTCAATAAAATATCTGTTAAATAATATTCTCATCCAAAAGGTTTACAAATCTCGCAAAACAATAAGAGAGATAATTGAGAAGAAAAGGAATTTTAATGAAACCTCATTTTTAATCTTCTGATATCAAGGGAACGATCAGATCAATTTTGGATTAAAGTTGGTCAACCGGAAATGGAAGTTTCCTCATATAATTTTATGCAAAAATTCCTGAGAAAAAATACAAAAAAATATTCGAAGTAAATTACTACAAAACATGAAAATAAAAATAACATCTATTTGATGTATGTAAATTTTTTTATAGCATAGTATATACGTTTTGTACTGGTTGTGGGTTTAGGAAAAAAAATTAAATGTTAAAATTCAAAATCCGAAAAAATTCGAAATTTAAAAGAAGTATGTAATAAAAACTGAAAAAACAAATGAAATAGAATAGATATTTTTTCTAATTATAAAATTATAAGGATATACTAATAAACTATAGAATATGTACTAGACATTTTATTATACTAATATTTATTTTAGTAATTAATGATTTTGTATAACGAAAGTAAATATTACCATGTTCCTCAAAAAGACAATTTTTTTTCGCGGTTTCTGTATTTATATACAAACAAAACAAAACTTGTTCCTCAATTTGAAATTCGAACTTCGAATAGCTAGAAAATGAATGAAAGTATTACTAAAATATATGTATTGTATGCAAATTCGTGATATATATTTGGAATCATTAATACAAATTATTAATTTCCTTTCAGAATATCCAGTAGTCTATAACTTTGTACCAATACTAGTGCAATGACATTCTTGTAAAAATCTATGCTTACTGCAATAAAAAACAGGGTACTGCTATGCAATTAACGCACCTAATCGGGAGCGTACATTCCATTGTTCCAATTTAATACTAAATTGTATCTGTATTTGTTTTCATCGACAAAAGACAATTAACTTTCTTAGTCAACCTAACAATGTTCTTGTAAAACTAATAAAGAGCATAAACATGGAATTTTATTACACTTAATGTTAAAACAACAGTTTTTATATTTCTTTAGTTTCACATAATTGTGTAATAAATCAACAATTTGTTCCTAGAAATATTTAATAAATAATCTGTCAATGCATGACAAAAGCTACTAAAAGAGGAAAATACGTTTTGCATCTTTAAAAGGAATGAATTTTTTCTAATTTCAATTTTCTTGTCTTGTATATTTATGTAAAAATTAAAAATGTTTTTTTGTATCTTCTCAGACATGAAAATAAAAAACAAATAAGCTTCGCAATCGCGATATTATAAGAAGATAAACATGAATGCAATCTTGATGTTTTCTCTTCATAATAAATATGTTTATGAGTTGAATAAAAGGCGTGATGAATATTTAGTTATGTATGCAACGCCCACATATTTCAGGAAAACAGATATGTTTTATCTTCTATCTGAAATGACGTATGAATAGTTGAAATTTTTTATGTAGCCACATAAAGAAATCTTTGTGATGTATTTACATAACGAGATAAAGTTAAGTTGCACCTTTCAAACGTCTTTATAAGTTACATATCTACCGGATATCTCCCAGTGTATCTTATTTGTTATTTGTCAAACATAAATAAATTTAATGCTAACGAATTAGGTCCCGTGATTTCATTGTGGGAAAATTGAAATAGTTATTCATTTAAAAATCAATAAATGCAAAATAATTCATATACAAAATATTTATTATTCTTACATGAATAACAGGAAATTACTACACATACATAAATGCAATGAATACACATTTCATCATTGAAATAATTGAAATTTTCTGCTTATTACCCATGCTCAAATATTCAAAACGCATATTGAGAATTTCTATTCACGGCGATTAATTAGGAATGCAACATATTATGTGAGCTCTGTTCGTGGAATTCTAAATTATTTCCACTGCACACTCATTGGGAAATTTAAAATACATAAAACTTATTGTTTACTTGCTAGTACAAACACAATATGAATACAATATCCGTAGTAGTACACATTCAGAAATAGTAAATTAAAATAAAATTATTTATTGCACTACGGGGTTTTCCGAGAGAACAATGAAAATTAATTTTAGCCTGAAAAGGACATCACTACTTCTGTTTGTTTTTCACCTACTTTACTGCTGTCATGAAAATTTTATTAATTTAATATTCATTCCCTAAAACCAATTAATTATATAGAAAAGAATGCATGTGAAACTATTTGAAAATTAATAAATATAGGTAAGCAAAAAAATGGAATACCTCGTCACAATAAAACCGAGGAAATAAGTAAATTCAGTTTTCAAATTTCACTCATACCATAACCTATTCGACTTGCATTTACACTTAAAATTTCTAGGTTAACTTCACTTCTAACAACTTCCGGTTTGTACCGGAAGTATGTAAGTTGTAACCATTGCCATTACCAATAAATTCTTTGAATGACTTTTATTATTAGCTTCTTTAAAATCCATGTAAATTGTACAAAAAATGTACAAATGTAACGACATTGCTATAATTTTAAGAAATTAATTACTGAAGACAAGTATTCATTATTTCCATTCCTAAGAACAATTGTGTAGAGGAAAGATAATAGGAAAGATCATTGAGTACTAATTTCAATTTGAAACAGGAATAACTAGGTATTTTAGAATAAAATTGAGACCAGACCATTCAAAATCTGAAATTATGGTAAATAAAATAACAATATATAATTATATATTTATAGATATCAGTTAATCAATAGGAAAATAAATTTGTTTATTTAGAGATGAATGCAAGCACATATAGAGTAAATTCGGCAGAATGAATTTTAATAAAACTTCAAATTTAGATCTTTCAACATTAATCGTATGAAGAATAAATTTTTGAAAAATTCATGGACTTCACTGGGATCTGAACCCAGGGCCTTCCCATTTCTAGCAGGATGCTCTACCAACTGAGCTACAAAGTCCCGTGATATTCATGAATCTTTCTCCTGTCTTTTGCCGTGTTTTGCAAGTATACTCTCTTTCGAGCATTGAATACTTGCTGACGACTTTGACACACTTGGTGGTTAACGAACCACACCGCAGTAACTAACTGACATACTGTTTTTACACAGTAAAGTTATAATATTTAGAACCGCATGGCGATTCAACATTTTAAATAATGAAGAATAAATTTTTGAAAAATTCATAGACTTCACTGGGATGAATGAATTTTTCAAAAATTTATTCTTCATTATTTAAAATGTTGAATCGCCATGCGGTTCTAAATATTATAACTTTACTGTGTAAAAACAGTATGTCAGTTAGTTAATCGTATGAGCTTGCCACAGTTTGGTGAAAATCGGGTTACTGGAATTGTCAGTTTACTTAATTATTTTAAGGTTTTAACAAATTTGAGACTAGTACTTCTGTGTATCTAGCTTATTTATTTATTTTGAAACACTTTTTTTTATAAATTTGTAATATCAGTCAGTGATTGTGTGTGTTTCTAAAAAAGGTCTAATTTTAATAAAAACTAAAATCTAGCACAGCTAACAACAAACAAAAGTGTTTCAATGACTTCCACTATAACATAACTACAATAACAATATAATAATTTGTAGTTTGTGTGTTATTTTTCCTTTTGTATTGTTCTTTTTTAAAATATAATTCTTTTATGACCAAAAGTTCAATATGACGAGAAATAAACAGAGAAATATTATGATTATGGGATTATTTTCACATTTATCATGTGTGATAGAATGTTATGAATATCTAACAAATATAATTTAGTGCGAATAGAAGCTATAAATTAGGTAAATCTCCAATTTGAGATAGGGCTGTGGCGCTACCAGAAATGAACCTCATCACCAAATAATTCAGTCCATCACATATAATCACTTAATCTGCGTTAATACAATAATTGATTCCGTATTTGTTCATTAGTTATTATTGCCGAACGAACTGAATAGACGGATATGGTGGGCTCTCCATTGTAAACTATTGTATTTCCGCACGCCGGTTTCACAGTCAAATTTATACAACAAGCAGGCCTGTTGCTTGTTGTTTAACAATGCTGTATCTCATTTTCGATTCTCGACTGTTTGCTTAATAAACACTCACTAGTCATGAGATAATTTTTTGATAAGGCCTGCAAGATTTTGGGTAAACATTGAAAATGTGCTTCGTTGTATTTGACTAACAGATGATAAATGTGAATGTGATTCATATTTACGACCAAACCTACAAACGCATTTTACCTAATGGAATCTTTTCAGTTCGCAGCAAAGTATGACGACGTACAAATATAAAAATGTAGCATAATTTTTATATAGATATGCGGGCACCGATGGCTCGACTAGCGTCGTAAAGAGTGTTATACCTGGAGTTTGATTAGAAATATAATGAACTGTTTTTAAGAGTGTTTAATAGCACGCAAATAGTCAATATTATCATACATAAATGTTGCAGGTAAATAAACTTATATTTTAAATATGTGGATACCACATGTCTTCCTTGTACGCTAAATTATACACCTTTTTTGATGCACTTTATTTAAACTTATTTTATTTTAAAGTGAAATCATTCTACGGATAATCGTTCTTCGCATCAAAATGGATCATCTTTTATAAAATTTTATTAAAATATTTATCACTATTCCTTATTGCATTACACAAAATTATTTTAATGCTCAAAAACTTGCAAAGAACTTTTTTTATTTCCTACATTTGAGTTATGCGAGATGCATACGTACGTATAGACGTCGCGCCAAAACTAGTCAAAATAGATTCAGGTATGGTCAAAACGGATATTAACAGTAAATAACGTTTTATCAATTGAAAACAGTAACCTTTCTTTTTATCCGCTGTCAAACAATAAAATTGCTTTATATTGGATTTGAATTATTACCTAATCACAGAAAATATAACATTGATTTCTAGATTCCATATGCTGTTGATGCTTTAAAAATTTTTTTTATTGTGCATATAATAATAAACTATTTCTTAAAATTAAACACAATTTCCTGAAATTCAAAATACATCTCTGCTTATCTTTTGTATGAACAATTCCTTCACACAATCTTCACGAGTTTAAGATAAACCTTATTAAACAAATTATTTGCTCAACCTTAAAACACTTGTGTATTGTACACATCAGGGTACGTCACAATATAAAATATAATACGTGAGTGTAAACATGAGTTATAATTTACATTTCGTCCTCATTTAATAATTTGTAGTGTAAGCATGAGAGGCGCCAACGAGTGGTTCCTCTGGGGTAATTCCACGGATGCAAGCCAGAGCGAGGCGCGGAATGAAACGGCCAACACAAATTCGAGACACTCGGCCGTTGATAAACTGTTCAAATATTTAGACGCAGATGTTAAATATTTAACATTACAGTCCTACAAGATTGTATTTCATTACAATATTGATTCAGTTGTAATCTTTAACATTCTTGTTTGAATAATTACACTTCTAGAAGGTTTCTCGGAAAATATTACGCAAATATTTCTCAGATCCACTAAAAAATGTAACAATTTATATACTAATGGAAACATTTCAAGTGTGTATATCCAAAAAACAAAATAAGTTTTATATTTATTAACTGAACAGAGAAGAGAGCGAGTCTTAGATCATGTATCACTATATACAGACTTGCTTGTGTTGCACTTGTTAAATTTTTGGCCAAACATAGAAGGATGGATATATTATTTCCATCTCTTTTTGCTTTTTCACAAGGTTGAAGTTTAATTTCTACGCCGCCGGAGTAGAATTTTTTTACTTTTACGCCGCTAGAGTAAAAGTAAAGTAAATAAATATCCGTAGAAACTATGTAGAATCAAAGAATAAGAAATAAATTGTACAATAGAAACCTGTAAAAAAACCATCAACATCAGACAGATTTAAAATAATAAACTACAAATTGAACGTCAAATAGTAAATTATTTTTAAAAATATATGTGTTTGAAGAAAAAATTGCATGTGTCATTCAGAGTAAAAGTGTCTTTGTTTGCCTCGCATGTAATGCTCAGCTCATCTCACTTTTAGCTGAGGTGAGATGCTACGAATGACAAAAAGAATGCTACTGTTATAACCGTGTTTCACTATATCCTATTCCGAGTTCGACTGTATTAGTGCAATAATAATAATTAACATGTGTTTTTTCTTATAACAGGTAGTCTAGTGTCTACCATTAAGTAATGAATGTCAACATATCTTAGAAGGACACATATATCATATCAATTTATTTTATTATTACTTTCAATATCCCATGCTAAAAGAAATTTAATAAATATCTACAGATATCATTGTGTAAAACAATATGTATAAATCAGCAAATATTTTTACAACTCAAAAAATGCTCATCTCACTTTTAGCTGAGGCGAATGCAAAAAGAATGTTATAACCATCTTTCACTGTATTAGGGCAATAACAATAATTAACATGTGTTTTTTCGTATAACAGGTACTCTAGTGTCTACCGTTAAGTAATGAATGTCAACATATGTTAGAAGGACACATATATCATGTCAATTTATTTTATTATTACTTTCAATATCCCATGCTAAAGGAAATTTAATAAATATCTACAGATATAATTATGTAAAACAGCATGTATAAATCAGCAAATGAAAAGTTAACGACAGTGTTTTCCATTTTATTAATTAGTTTTTAACAAGCACTTCCTTGCACGTAACAATATCCCTGCATCTGCATGCGTTATCCAGGTGATCTCCATCAAACATGTCATAGTGCGCGACAGTGTAAATTAGCATTTATCTCCGGCTGAGCGTGTAAACTGCAAAGGTGTGCACATCGCAGATGGCCACTAAAAACGTGTAATGGCTGCGGTTTATTACAGGAAATATAAATAACGAGTGAGCTCTGAGCAAGCAACCACCAGCGAAGACTCGCAGACTTGTTCACTCGCGACGGCCTTTAATGAAATAACTGCCTTGTGAATTTAATGAGGCCACAACTTGAAATACTTATTGAGTCAAGAGGGAGAAGGGTAATTGCAAATGGATTGCTGACACGTAATTATTGTCTTTTTGTTCCACTACGCAATTTTAAGGGAATCTGTAAAATGGTCATTTTAAATTACAAAGAAAATTGCCTTCAGCACTTGTTTTTTATTATTATTGCGCCACTTTAATATACGAAAATACTCTCTGCATCTGAAAGTACTGACCACACAGAAGTACCACTACCATAACTAAAATATAATAATTACATTTTTAAAATAGTACTTAAGAACTGGTGTTGTAAAAAATTACATTTACTGTAAATTTCCTTTATGTCCATTCAATAATAATAATGAGAGTAACAATATTTATATTTACCGGAGAAGTAAAATAAAAAACAAAGAAGTTATAAGTAGGTATTCCTTTTCATCTTTTCATTTTCATAAGCGTATCAGAAAAAAACAGGAAAAGGGCACCAATAAAATTTAGGAATTTAGTGTGTATTCTTAAGTATACATCCGATTAGATCAAAAAACGAGTGAATTCGTTCTGCTCGCGGATAGCACCCGCATCTAACTTAACCTAACCTAGTCTAATAAAATCTAATCTAACCTAACACAACCTGACATAACTTTACGTAATATAATCTTAGAAGTCAACCTAACCTAACTTAACCTAACCTAACCTAACATAACCTCACCAAACCAAAACTAACCGGAACTAAACTAAACTGACCTAACCTAACCTAATTTTATTCCATCATTGAATAAATCAAATTAATTAATATATAAACATTAAATTATAAATTCTGGTGCGCTTATATTACATACTTTGGTGTGCATTTGCAATGTTCATTTGGTGCTCTTTTGTAACAAAAAGTACCATTTGGAGAACTTTTGTCATACGCCGAGATGACAAAAAAAAATATTAATATTCATAATGTAACATAGCTTCTTACTACAATTAATTACGTACATTAATTTGGCAACTGAGAAAGTTATTTTTTTTACTTAATATATAAACTTTAAAAATATTTTTAAATTATATTTTATCGTTACGTAACGCAGACAATATAACCCCCCATAAACCCTCGTAACGCTAATTTTGAGTGTGATTTGATTGGCTATTTTTAAAAACGTGATCAGGAACACAGGGATTAGATAGGATATTTTTTTAAGGTAAAAAATTTTCCGTACAGATTTTTACATATCTAGCAATGGGTAGGTATGCGCTGTGTGATATTGATATAATTATACATTTATATAAATACATATTACATATCTCAATAAAATAAAATAAAAAATAATCGATGAACCCCTCCAGAAATATTATAATGCCAACGAGTTGTGAACCCATTATTATTTATTTCTAAAATAAAAACCAATCAGTAGTAAACGTATTTAATTATAAATTCAAGCCAAAAGCATTGAAATTCTTATTGTTCATTTAAACAAATCACATGTTCACAAGTAGATATTAGCAGTAAGTCTGACATTCTGGTTTATAAATTCCCATTACTGGTATTTATAGCAGCTATTGAAAGAAGAAGTCGCCTTTCAATTAACATGAATGGCTGGTGCATAACTCGCAGTGATTTATACACCGCTTGGAGAAAATGAGTAAAAATCCGTGGTATCTCGTGCATCAATTAATTACAGCATATTTATCTCGGGACAGCTGAACGCGCCTTGGAACAGCAGCGTCTGTAATTAAGTCGATCGCGAGTCGCGCGATAAGCCATTACGCTGCAGGGACAGGCAAGGGCCGGGACACTTGTTTCGACCGGCGACTGTTTTCAGAGCTACGGACTCTGCATACGCGATTAACCGCTGATGACACGGAAATTATTTTTATATTAACTTCAGACATGAGGAAAATGGATTAACAACCCTGTTGTGTATTGTGACGAAAGAATACTGAATTTGATAATAGATGAACATTGATGTGATAACAAATTATCTTTATATTTTATGCGCATAATTCAATATTCATGCTTATGCGACAATATAACATTTTGTACCCTTGGTACACAGATAACTATTTTATTCTGACAATATAATCTGTTGAATCGCATCTCCTAAGCAAAATTACAGGAATCTCAAATTCTCACGTCTCTCTGTGTATGTACACAATAAATAAAACATTTTGTACAAAAATAAAAATTAATTATCGATTTTATATAAATATTATGCAAAGCAAATCTCTTGCGTAAACTTGGTTCTCCGTAATATTGCAGCGCTTGCAAGCTCACGCCACAAAACAGTCATCCGGGAACGGATCGTTCCCACACTTGATATGTAAATAACTATAACTATTGCATATCTCCATTAGGATTTTTATATTGTATAAATAAAAATATCAAAAAAAAATTAAGAGAAAGAGGTAATTAAGTATAAATAATGAGTTTGTCAAATACATGTTGTATTGGTAATTTACTAATGAATCAAATCCAAGCTATCTACGGATTTACCAAGAAAATTGTCTAGACAAGTATTAATTCAGACTGCTATTGCCTATCTATTTTAAGAAACACCTAATAACATGTCTTTTTAATTGTTGTTGGCTCCAACAATATTTTTATAATTTTCCGTTTTTACTTGCAATTCTATTTACATATTCATAAAGTTTAAACACATACATAAAACTTTATTTATGAAGCTTAAAAGGCATCAGAGTGTCATTTACTGACAATAAATTCTCCATAACTGCAGGTGGACCCACATCTTTAAAGTACATAGCTACGTATTAGTGCTTGATATCGCTTTCATATTACATCACCATATTTATAACGTACACAACAATATATTATATAGAAACCACCATAACTAGGACATTACATCAAAAAGCAGATTACACTACCCACATTACTAATTGTTGGTTAATCGTTTCGTATAATAATAATCATCTGAATCGACAATGAAATCATGATTTGTGGTTGTCGTCAGTATACTATACTGAAGTAATTTATATAAAAAAAACTTATAATTCACTCGCTTCGCTCGTATAGTATTTTTAAATAGGACGTGGTATTATTATTTGTTTTGTTCATAACCCTAACGTTTAAAAACCAGCTCTCTTAATTCTCACATAATGAAAAAGAGTGGTTTTAGAAAGAGTTTCATAATTTATTTTATGAAATATATTAAAATAAATAAAATTTTCATGGTTGACTTCTTATTACAAAATTATAGAATTACTCAATAGGATAGAATACTGAATATTTTCTTGAAAATATGACTAATTTATCGAAAAAATATTATTCCGTACAGTAATTATTCAAGTTCTGAAATATCCCTGTACTACTTTCCAAAAGACGAACTTTTGGAAAACAACTGGATAATTTCGCCATTCTTCAATATTTGTTCTCAACAATTCGTTGAGTAATTTTAGTTTCATGCTATTATTTTGTTCTAAGTGGTAATAGAATAGGAGATACTAATTTTCATTCAACGGTAAAAGAAAATACTTTTTGTCTCTAGAAGTGTGCTTAGAAAAAGTATTTGATATTTTGGATGTCTAAAACTTCAGTAAGACACAATAGTTATTTGTGCTGCTAGGTAGGAAAGTTGTTCTTTTCTAGTCCGAAGGATATGTATACGGCCGAGACACAGTCAAGGCTGGATACTTCTTGAGGAGCAGAAAACAACTTTACGACCATGTAACACACACTATTTTTTATCCTCCACAATAATACAACATAATAAAATAATATAAACATCTTACGAATACTAAATAATTTGACATTTAACTTAAACTCAAAGAAATTTGTGAAATTGAATACCAACATTAGAAATAAAATAAGAACAAAAAACAAACATTTTATTTTGACATATAAATAAGGTTAACAACTATGTTCTATTATTTACAGAATATATAATAAAAATACCTTGAATCTAACATAAGTATCAAAATTATCTAAAGTTACAATATTTTAAAAGCATGTTTATATATTTTATTCTGATTATTATTTCTAACTCATTAAACGCCATCTGTTTGTCCACATACGAACTGTTTTTTTCCTTCCCTAGGGAATAGTGACATTTTGTAGGTCTGGACCGGAAAATGTCTACTTTCTTGTGCACACACACGCAGGAAAATCTTACTTTCAATATGTGTAGGATAAAAATTAATTTCGTTGTTATTTAAAATAAAAACTATTTGTTTATAATAATTTTCATAATTTTCAATATACCTTATACTAATGTTTACGAAACATTGCAAACGTTATCTTTAAATATTAAAAAGGCAATTATCATAAAAGAGGTTGTCTAAAGGAATAAGGGATTTTTTTACTAATTACAAATACGACAGAAATTTGGCCAAAAATGTTGAAATAAGTGTAATATTAATTATTAATTACTATTCAAATTTAAGGCCCTATTTCAGTAAATAACGGAGAAACAATAAAAGTTATATAAATAATTTGAAAGGCGATAAACGACTCTGGTAGTAGAAGGGAAACTTGGCATGAAATCCGTGCTTGATAAATAAATTTAAGTGCGAAAAATAATGCCGGCATCCGGTGCAAATTAAAAACATAGTGGAATCCAGGTCACTAATATCCGAGAGAAAAATGGTCGGTGATTTTTGAAGCCGAGGGCTGGGGTTGGGGAATCGCAGTGGGTGATGGATCGACAAATGAAAAGCCCGGTTCACGAGTGCTTTGTTATATAGCTACCATTAACATTGAAGTGCTCTCATTGTTCAGCAGAGCTCTGCTGCTGCAGTTTTTTAAGCGCATGATTTGCACATCAGACTAGATTAATTACGACCACTTTCTTTTTTTGTCTCGTTTTTGTTTCAGTTGTACTCCCAAATGTTTTTATTTCGAACTGAATTGCTTTTGTTCATTGTGTGCTGCAATGAATTATTGTTGCAATTTTGTTTCGTATTTGTGAGTTATTTTGAAACTGTAAGTGATTTTTCCGATTAACCGAATTTATCCATTTCGAATTGTATCTCTTTTAAATCGTTCTAAATCTCTTTCTATTTATTTTCCCACGAGTACTTTCCAATGCCATATATTGCACTTTATGTTCCACTAATAAAATTATATCTCTATAAATCTTTAAATTAATTATTGCGATAGTAAATAAATTAGCAATTACTTTAAATTTAGTACTGTCTGGTATAGTATTAATATATTTTATGTTTATTAATATTTTATGTATCATGCACGCATGTACCTATCACATGGTTTTCAATTACATAAAAGAATCATGTTACGTTACATTACTATAAATTTTACTATTGACGTTATTTAACCTACATTTTTATCTATCTTACATTGATAGTATTAGTCACATTACTTTTATTATATTTCGATTTTTGTATTTATGCAGTATTTAGTTTTTAATAATCGGAACGTCAATAATTCTTCTTTCTACATGAAATACCATATCTTATGAATGGATTCAAGTATTAAAAATGTGAAAATAAGTTTACTTGTGCCTAGATACTACGCCTAATTGGATAATTTTAATTCATATTTTTAAGTTGTTTACCTGCGGCCGTGTGTAAAATACGCAATCGCACATTTAAAGTATTTTGATTTATCAAAATTATGATAGCAGTATAAATAAGACAAAATTATTTATAATTAATTTAAAACATTATGACTATTAAAGAAATAAATAAGAAATTTTCTACGTAGTATTGTTTTATTGTAAATAGTTTCAATTTATTATTTTGCGGTTGACAGTTTGAGTTGTTTTTATGTTCTGTAGTTGGTATTGTAGATATGTCAATTTTTTCATTGTATTGTGCGATCGTGGGGTGATCGAAAAATAATCAAATAATTGTCTTACAAAAAGTATAGTACATTATTCGAGTTTTAAAATCATTAGGCACTACGACAAGTCGACAACTCTTGATATGTAACATACTATTAAACAAAAGTCATGTATTATTACATAGGTCAACCAATTAGATTAATTAATAATCAAAACAAAGTATCTTAACAAATAAATCAGTTTCGATACAGAGCAAGAATTACAGTATAAATAAACCTGAGTCCAAAACGAGAACTACTAATTATAAATCACGTTTTCAGATTGTAGAAAAATATACTATTTTTCGATAAAACCGAATACTCAGTTAAAATTTAACCGAATACACGTCATTTGGCTTTACGGCTGAACTGTCATTCGTAATAGCCTTAGAGAATAACACTATTAGTAAAGATAGGTCAACCAGAAGTTACAGTTTGCTATTGTCATTTTTAGGGTTTTTTTTACGAATATTTCATAATTTTCAAAAAATATATATTGAATAGAATTTCTCTACTATGTGCAAGTAAAAACCTTAATATAAACTAAAGTAGCGATAGTAGGTTCAGTAGTGGTCACAGTTGATTTTTAAATTAGGCAGACTCAATCTCCGTTTCTGTTTTATGATAACCCTTTCATAATCTTTGCAATTACTCGTGGCTCGTAATGCGCTATTGGGTTGGTGTTGTAGTGGCGGGTATCGGGCGAGTCCGCTCCTGCAGCGTTGATGATTGTCCATTGAATCCATTACAGTGGTCGGCCGTGTATAATCCGTGTTGCGGTAAGCAGCGCCCCGCACTGACGTCACCGCAACGCCGCTGCCGCCTGCCTGTGTAACTCTGCGGTAATTGCTCCGTTTCAGCTGTTTTAATTGCTGGTTAATTACAGTTTTCTCGCTGATTATCACGACGTGCTATTGACTCAAACAAAGACGTGCTTTCGCAATGGGATCCCACCAAATGGTTTCACTCTTCGTTTGCACGGGAAATATCAAACGCCGCAAATAAACGCCGAGATAACTAATACGCTATTTATAACGTTTCATGCAACAGATACTTCAATTAAAACAGACTACGAGTATCAACAACATAATTGCTATATCCGCTACATATATATTTACAATAATAAAACAAAAATAAAAAAATTAAACATAACCTCATTAAAAAAAAAAAACTAGAACTCGAACTGAGTGCAGTGTGAACAGTGGTGCGATTCTCAGTGTCGTCACATACAATTAACTAAATAAAAAAATTTAAGTTGTAGGTTCCATCAAAAGACTACAAGCTGAAAAGAAACACAGTGCCGTAATTAAGGCGCACGCCACAGGCGCAAAATTCTTAGAGGCGCATTTTTTTTTCATTCATCCTTTATTCGATTTTAGATCAAATATTTATAAAATCTATTTTTTAAATTTAACAAATAATTATCTACAAATAACGACAACAATTTTACCAGTTATTATAAGCTCTTGTGAACGCCCTTTTATCAAATTGAAAATTCTTTAATCTTACTCCGCTCATCTATTAGACATAAAAGACTGACAAATATGGGTATAATATCAATTGAAACAGATATTGGCCAAGGGTTTTTCATGTTTTCAACATTGCGCAAGTCTTCTGGAATAAATACTAGTCTCTTACTTTCTTCGATAGAGCCGTTTGCGCACATTCAATTTCTATCAAATTTTCAATTTTGTGTTTGACTTCTATTTGAAGCACAGTGCTGCTTGACTTCTATCAGTAGGACGCAGAAGAATTCGAAGCACAATCAACGCATTAAATCAGAATATCTACTAAATCTATTTACTATGCAACATATTTTTTATCTTTTAGTAAATACGAACAAAGTAAAACAAAGGCAAAAGACCATATGCAAAGTTCTTTTCAAAACGAAGTTAAGTGCCTCCACATATCAACGAAAATAATCGAGAATTTTTCATACGTAATATAATAAGAGTTAAGAATTTATTGGAAAAAATTACAAATCGATGTTGCGTTTGACAAACGAGTGTCAAAAATAGCACGTAGATCACGACAGGAAAGCCCCTAGCTGTCGTTACTTCGCAGATATTGAGTAAATTTTACTAACTAAATTCATAGCTCGAATTTTATTTGCTTGAATATTTCATGTCATTAGGCGAAAATGACGTGTTTGGAATTATCATTTTAATATCTATGGAGCGTATTTTTTTTGGATCTTGTAATTTTTAGATCGGTGTACCAAACATTTTTGTCACAGGCGTTTAAATCCCTGACCCTAGTCACTAAACAATCATTTCAGATATTTGAGGACTTATTTGTTTGAATGAACTAACAACATTCACCATTTAAATAAAAGGAAAATTGCCTACATACAGGTTTTCTCTGTGCTCTTTAATTCAACAATGAATTGAATATATACTAAGAAACAGTTTAATTTGAATAATATATTATATCCCCTTAAGGTTTACCATATTGACAGGTTATTTATGTAAATTTGCAAAGAAACAGCATAACTAAATGTACTCAATTACATATGTACATATGTAAGTATTAAGTATTCAAAATATATCTAGTAAAACTCTAACCTAATTGAAAATAAGTATTTAATATTGCAAGATTTTTTTAACAAAGTTATACTACACTACCCGTATTACATATTTTACATAGTTTATGTTTGTCGTATAACGTTTCATAAAAATACGTTACAAATAATTAATAAAAACATAAAAATTTTTTAAATACACATAAAATGTAATAACCCTCATATGGACACAAAATATGCAGACTATTTTATTATGCGATAATTAAAAAATGTAATGGCCTAAATAAAAAAATTAGCTATATAAAATACTTAAATACTTAGATGTAAATTAATTAATGTTCGTCGATATTCAATGAAGAATTTAATTAATCTTTATAATTGCATTTTTACAATTCGAGTCAATAGCGAGTTCTAATCCGTACACTTAAAAAATACTTAAATATATCATTATATTATATTATAACGTAATTACTTTAGCATATTTTATGCGTATTATGACTACAAGGACGTCGTATTTCAAAAAATAATTGTTCACGGTAATTTAAGTAGTTTTAATCTTTAATGATGCATAGTAATATTATTCTATGGCTTTTTTGAATATAATACGGCATTTAAAAGTCATAAGTCAAAAATTTATCGCTTAATGTATTCAACTATCTACCTCATAATTTTACCCATAATTAAAACATCATTACATTCCGGAACTCCAAATAAAAAGTCAAAAGCCAACACATTAACGCACTTAAGTAATGAATACAGCCTGAATAGATGTTATTTTAGGCTGGAAAGTCTGATCGCTAATTCATATTGACAAATTACACACTTTTAACCTACACCCAAATCACAAAATTTAGTGATCCGATACGCTTTTAAATATAAACGCGAAGTAATCATTTTTTAATAATCATAATTGGATTTTAGAGTACAGCAATTTTTCTTTAATATCTCAAATAATCTATAAAGAAAGAACCCTCAAACAAATATGCAAATGTGCCATTTAAATAAAGTACAAAAATAATAATATTTAGGAATCTATAACTGGTTTTTACAAGATTCATACAGTAGGTAAATAATAAGAAACAATGTGTTCTAATTTTTGTTTCCAACCCACAGATATTCTTTTCAAATAAAAATACTACATACATTTTTTTTTATTTATCGAAAATCCTAATAATAGACTTGCAATCACTTAATAAATATTTCCTGTAGTAGTTTTGTGGTTGTGGAAAGTCTTTCATCGTGTAGATAAAATGCAAGTAAAGCTTGTTCCTCATATACTTAAGGCCCTGATTTTTAATGGTCATCTCGATCTTCCATCGGACATTGTAAAAATCAAATAATTTAGAACTGAAATAAATAAATACATATTTAATAACTACCTAAATTATAAAATAGAAGAAGTTTACTTTAACGTTACAGTTGCATATAACACGAATTAAAAAAAGCAATATATTGTAAACATAGGTACTTGAATGAATGTTATGCTTATGCGCATGCGTGTAATCAAAGTATGTTATCTACTTCTTGGTTGTTAAATATCACCACAAATCTTCCTCTGTATCATTTAGAAATGCTAATAATCATCTACAAATATTGCTAATTCAACCAAACTAGTGGAGTTATCTTGGGAACAAAAAAATATACTTAATTCTTTTTAGTTTGACATTTCAGGATATTAACAAGAGGTATAACTAATCCGAGTTAGTGGGTAATCCCTTTTATGAATATGGTTATATAAAAATAAGAAAAATAGAAATATAAATACGCCACATTTTAATTATTTGCAGAACTCTAGTTACTGATTTAAATATTATAATAATAACCTAATGTAACTAATGACTTTTAAAATAAGTTTCTTGATGTACTATTTGTGAAAAGGATTTTCTTTTTCTTTATGTACATTCTTAATACCTGAAAAGTGTATAAGTAAACATGTGTGTTTACTTGGTGAAATATTTCCACTTTCGTTAAAACAAACAATGTGAATTTGTGTTGTTTGACGTTTCCTGGGTGACACAGTTTGCTGGTGGCGACGCGCGATGGCAGCCGTGTCGCAACAAATTGGTGTTGTATAACGTTCGCTCCACGCTGAATAGAAACCGCTGTTTTGCCATTTGCAGAAGTGCCTCTCAGCCCGAGCCGCTAGACGAGAGAACTGACTTGTTCAAATTCGCAGAAGTCACCATACTACATTCCAACAGTCTCGGCCAGAACGCCTCTTTGTTTTATTGACTTTTCCAAGAATACACGTCACACTTGTGTACAGTTTGTTTAGTGTGAGGGGCTCTTTTACGGTACATGTTCCCAACTTCAGATTGTTCGCCGCGAACAAACTTAATTAGGAAAGAAATTTATTCCTGTTCAGCAAATTGTTCACAGAAGAGTTGCATAGCAAATGAGCATAGCCATACTTATTCTAATTTACTTCAACTCGTTGAGGAACAAAAACCAGATTCATCAACAAAACACTACTTATGTACACACATCTTATCTCTTCATGTCTGTATTTTAAACAAATAAATAATGAATATTTCATTCTTTTTTCTATCCACATACAAATATACTCTTTATTAAATATGATTTTGACACCAGTTTTAATACCATATAAACGGACAGTAATTTTTTATTTTATGTTGGTACAACATTCATACATTTTCATTAGACTACAATTAACTATAGTTAAATAAATTGGAATTAAAAGATTAAGTAGTAGTTGCTTTGAAAACAATTTTCCAGGTTATAATAATTCTAATTTAAAATTTTCGCAGTGACATCTAATAGTGTATGTACCTACTGTACAAGAAATAATAGTTAAGCTTTATGGAGTGTTTATAGAATAAGTCATAAAATTTTGACAACCCCTTATACGACTATTACTTTATGAACAGTATATGTACCCGAATATTGAGAAGTCTATTATCATACAGTATAAATATATTTTTTTTTAATTTTAACACATGGTTATCTTTTAACCGGAAATAGTACTGAATTTGTAGCTGAAATGTTAAATATTTTGTTATGGTAAAATATAATTACATGCAATTATGTAATAAAAATTTTAAACTATTAAATTTATTTTTTTGGGTTATTTAAAATGCTTTCCTTATTACTTCGAAGTTAATAAAAAATATTCATTAGGAAATTTACGCAAGGCCCAAGGCTCAGTATTATTTATTGCTTTTTAAATATAGTACTTTATTGCAGTATTAAATTTCTTTATGTACTTACTTCAATTTAACTTGTTCTCATTTATTTCATTTATCTCAAATTAACGTGAAACATAAAAAAACGTTTGTTGTAATCAGGCAAGTTGATTGTTGTAATCAGTAATAGTGTTTCTTGTAATCAACGACAGTAATTGTTGTAATCAACTAATAGTTTATTACTAGTGTAAAATAAAACGAAACCTCGGTTACTGGTAGATAATTATATATTTTTTATAATGAAAACAGACTTAATAACAACATATTTCCGTTCCATATAAAGCAAAGATATAATGATGTAATAGCTGATAAAATAAAAATCATGGAAAGTCTATATTCACAAACTAGTTTTTGTTTAATGCAATAAAAACATAATTGCAGTACTTGAACAAGAAAGTCCGAGGTAATGACGATTTACTGTTTAAATAGTAAATAGTGCACTTGTAACAACATAGCTATAACCTCGCTTTTTATCTGCCTAAAGTAAAAAATTACGGTTATTTATTACCAGTAAATAGAAAACAGACTGTAATCAAGATTAACAGCACATAGTTTGCACAAAAATATTTTTTGCAGACAAATTAACTCGGAATACTGAAATATAATAAAATATGATGTAGAATATTATTTACATATATTTATACAGGCATGCGAAATTCATCACAGCAGCAAAAAATACGTGAATTATGTATCAGATTATTTCCTTGTATCCATTTTAAATATATACTGTTTATTGCAAAAAATATCACAACTGATTTGAATAACAAAATTGTTGACACAAACTGCAGAGTATCAAATTTGAGGTTCAAATTCCAAATAATATAACCACTGTGTATGAGGAGTTCGGAACCCACTATAAACTGTGGGTTCATTGCAGCCACAATACCAAGATCTTATGTACCTATTTGAAACCCTGTTCCATCTGGAAATGTTGTGGAACAGTCCACAGATTTTAGTAGTTTTATTTTGTATTTTTGTATAGTGTACCTATTTAGGTTTGTGTCATGATTGTTTATCATTTTTAATAGAGGCAGCACTAAAATCAAAGAAACAGGGAAAACTTTAAATCTTAATCAGTGTTAGGTAAACAAATAATAGTAAAATCCCAATTTTCGTAATACTAATTTAATTAAATAATGCACTGCTATACCTAAGATTAAGGATTAAGGGAAAATTGTTATAGAAGTACGTAGATTTATTTGGAAAATGTACATGTAATCTAACAAAAATGAATTTTATTATACACTACCCACAGAAAGCTTGAGACGTGTTGTTATGTTGGAAAGAAATCGAATCTAACACTTAGAAGTTTGTATATAGTCTTCGGCCACCATTCACGTATAAGTATAACTTACTTCCATAGCAACATACATATATCGTAAGTTTCTGATAACATTTATTATTTGGTTACCATTGTCAACAGAATATTATAAAAAATGCCTATCATGCAAATAGGGTAATTATGAAAATCATAATTTCATGTACATTTGGTTATCTAGTATCGAGCAAGATTAACTATAAAACGTTGCAAATAAATAAATCTGACGTTATGGTGTTAAGTGAACTGTCACAATTTACAAATACTTTGATATTATTTGAAGTCAATACGGTACGAAAAATATGATATGCGATTCGGAATTTAAGTACCTAATATAACTATTATAATATACAGTAACATGAACTTGAGTTCCGCAGGCTCCACCTCAGTTCATTCGCTCTCGAAGATTATAATGTACATATATTCTTTGCAGCTTATTTAACTATAGTTAGGTACATAGTATAATCATTATTTTGTGAAATTAGATTACAAATTTAAAAATCAACTGTTCAACAAATAACTTCTCAATAGTAATAGGTACTAGATGATCTAGATAAATTTCGGCAAGTATCTTCCATTGTATGTAGAATTCAAACATTCCCGATTACAACCTCACCATCTCAACATATTATTCTTCAACAAAATCATCGATCATGTTATATTAGCAGATAAACTTCCCTATTTGCGAGTTTAGAAATTTTGTCATCAGGAGTCAGTTCATTTGTTGGCGTATCCCAATACAATAAATATAATTAATTTCGTTTTTATTTGTGTTTCCTTATGTGTATAGAACAAATGTAGCCGGTATATAAAATTTCGGAATAAATTCTTTTTACCTATAATACAAAAAAATTAAATAGTAAGAGCTTTGTAGAAAACGCTATTAATTGTGAATAGTAATGAATGGAATGCGTAGGGTATCCTTGTGAAGGAAGCGAAGTGGATAAAAACGTCCCAGGCAAGCAAAGCGAGGATGCGTTCATTGGAAGTGTTGAAATTTTTTATTGGCGTGTTGTGTTGATGACTATGAAAGGTTTGTTTTGTTTGCGCTGTTTTTGCATTTCCGGTGTTTGAACTGTTTAATTGTTCGCTTGGCTTGCTGGAATTTATGGCTGGAAAATTAGATATCAGATTTTTTATTTATGTAATGCTTTTTTCTGCGAAAGAAGCACATTAATTTGTATGTTTTTATACATTTAATTAAGTAATATAAAAAATATTTTGTATAATTCATTTGATTTCTACTCACTCGAACGGTCAAAATGCAAAAATAAAATTAACCTAACAAATTACAAAAATAAATAAACATTTTACTCCAATTAGTACGTACATTAATAAACAACTGATAACAAAATACATCTAAATGCATTTAATACTGTAAATAAAGAATATATAAACAAAAATGTCCATTACTATAAACAAATCTGTAAATAAATGTAAATTCATTATTTATTTCATTCAATTACAAAACCAATCTAATGTATTCAAACAAATAAAACAAAATATTGTTCAATTATTATTTATTTTGAACTACACGGGTGATATTTACTGTGATGAACCTTAAAATAATTTAAATTATAAAAAAAAAAAATATTCACATGTAAAATGTTCACATAACCTCTCCTCAGCTGCTAACACGATAAAATTAATTATTAAAATAATTAGTATTACATT
Organism: Stenolophus ochropezus; assembly: GCA_035578165.1. Classification (NCBI taxonomy): domain Eukaryota; kingdom Metazoa; phylum Arthropoda; class Insecta; order Coleoptera; family Carabidae; genus Stenolophus; species Stenolophus ochropezus. The sequence goes on along the minus strand of JAQOWZ010000010.1, from coordinate 16,068,859 downwards.
ATTAGTACATCCTTAGAGTATTCGATAATTATATTTATATTATTTTCATTATCAATTATAAAACATTTATTTTCGTAAGTATACAGACTAACTGTAATTGTAATAAATTTACCGAATCATTAAATACTTGTATATAATAGTTAAAACTCAACTATAAAATTTTAGCTAAAGACAATATTAAATTATTATTTACAAAAATTCTTATACAACTTCCGGTTGCACGATTACCACCAAAATCTAATCAGATCTAATCTATAATGCTATATCTAAAATTTCAAAAAAAAAATTCGCTTGTATTTGAGTTTTGAGTAATCGTTACGACATCCATTTATCCACACACACGGACAGGCATCATCGTAAAATATTAAAATCATGTTTTAGGGACTTCAAAACGTGCTTATCCAATGCAGACTTACTATCCGATTTTTAGCATGATTCCAAAACATGTCTTACTGAGTGGCGAGAGGTAAAAATGGGAATTTTTAATTCCCTAATGTTTCCTGTATTCGTAACTAGAGACACCTGCACAAAAAGTATTAAATTATTTTCTTAAAATTCTAATGTAAAAAAAAAATACATTGTTCTATTCTTCCTAGCAAGTGTGTGCAAACCGTACTTTTTACTTTTTAATTGGTCAGAAAAATGAAAATTTATTTCATAATTGTAACATTTACGACAGCTGTTAACATGTAGAACGTAGTACATATGTGTAACAAGTATTACATCTTGTGTAACGTTCGTAATTATAATTTACACCGTTTCGGTTTAAAACCAGATTAATTAATAAATAAAAATCATAAAAACAAACGCAATATGTTCACACATTAAAATATTAATGTCAAAAAATTAAGTAGCATAAATCAATTAGCATTAATGTAGTCAATTAATTATAATTATGAGCCTTTCTCTTGGCTGATTTGCATAAATAAAATTAAAAGCCTGGAAATTGATAATAAATTTTTGTTTACGGTGATATTTTTTGTTACTATTTACAAAACACGGATAAATTTAACCGCAAATGACGAAGATAAATGATTGTTTCCCAGCAATTTTAAAAGTTTATTGAGCGGAATAAAATTCTCGTTATTTCAATTATTGTTTACGTGGACATTGCAAAATTAAATTAGTCAAGTAATTAATGTTTTTATGAAGGCCTTTTAGGTGATATGCATCAGTTTGTACACAAAGAACAACAATATTTTCTACGGTTTTGAAAATGTACTTTTAATAACGTGAATTCTTTTGTATTTAAAATAATAAATTCCAAAGTACTATCTCTTTTTTGATTTTAATTTCTTATAATTTGAGCATTTCAATGTATATTTATTTATATCTTAATAATAATAGTATCTCATCATTCCATTGCGATACATATAGGGTACATAAAATCTAGACGTAAATTCAATTAGTTTCTAGACACTTTTACTTGCATTTTAGCAATGGCAGATTTATGTAAAGGCTAGGGCGTCAAAATCTCTCCATACATACAGTGGCTCACAAAATTATTCGTACACCTAAGTTTTGTATTTAAAAAGTGAAAAATGGAGTACTTTGAAGAAAATATTGATATAATATTGACGGAATCAGATTCTCTTATTTTCCAGAAATAAAATACAATAGCCAATTATGAAAAAAATATTATTTTTCTTGTGTTAATTAAATAAAAACAAAATGTGTACAAGAAATAGGTACACAAAATTATTCGTACACTTATGAAATTTTGCATGTAACGAGTAGATATTTATATTTATAAATATGAAACAACTGTGATTGCATAATTATCATTTGTCTGAGTATTTTGTATAAGATTTTTTTTAAAATAGGTCACAAAAACAAGAAACTACGGTAGTTGAAAGGCGAATCTACTTGAAATCACTTCTCCAGTGTAAATCTTTAAGGGAGGTTGTCAAAATTGAATGAAGATCGCACTCAAATGTTAAGAACCTTATAAGTAAATATGAAAATGAGAACCATTAGAAAAATATTCTCCGTGGAGGCCTTAAATTATTTTTAAGTCAGCAGAATAAATTATATATTGAGCGTTAAGTGAAATCAAATCCTAAAATTCCCCTGAATAAATTAATATTAAGAATAACTAAAATTTTTAAGGGTCTATTGGAACATAGACTATTCAAAGAACTTTAAGAAATTTTGGTTCTAATAGTCTTATAGTAAAAACTAGCCCATACAATTCCAAACAAAATAAAATAAAGAAACTCGCATTTGGAAATAGTATAGCACGGATTGTGTTTTTTGGAAATTGGTAATTTTGCGGATTTGAGTGAAATGGCAAATCTTTTGATTGGAGAAATCCAAATTCTGAGCTTAATAACTGCAATTTATGTAGTACAGTGAAACACGGCGGCAGGATCATAATAGATTGGGAATATGTAGGAGCACCTTATGACTATACGGCCATTAAAATAAAAATTTCTTAGAGTTCTTCGAATAGTCTATGTTTCAATATATCCTTAAAAAATTTCAGATATATTTTTTGTTAATTTATTCAGGGGTTTTTAGTATTTAATTTCATTTAATGCTTAATAAATCGTTCATTCTGCTGATTAAAAAATTTTTTACGGTCCCCACGGCAAATATTTTTCAACTACTCCTCATTTTTATATTTACTTCTAATGTTCTTAACAATTGAGAGCAATATTCTTACAATTTTGACAACCTCCCTTAAAGATTTACACTGGCAAAGTCATTTCAAATAGATTCGTCTTTCAACTACCGTAATTTCTTGTTTTTGCGACCCATTTTTGAAAAATCCTTTTACAAAATACTTAAACAAATGATAATTACGTAATCACAGATGTTTTATGTTTATAAATATAAATATTGACTCGTTATTTGTAAGATTTCATAAGTGTACGAATAATTTTGTGTACCTGTTTTTTGTATGCATTTTGTTTTCATTTAATTTACATAAGAAAAATAATATTTTTTTCATAAATTGCTATTGCATTTTATTTCTGGAATATGAGCGAACATGATCCCGTCAGTAAAATGTATATATTATTTTTGAAAGTACTCTATTTATCACATTTTAAATAGAAAACTTAGGTGTACGAATAATTCTGTGAGCCACTGTACATCTAGACGTAAATTCAATTAGTTTCTAGACACTTTTACTTGCATTTTAGCAATGGCAGATTTATGTAAAGGCTAGGGCGTCAAAATCTCTCCATACATACAAACAAATTATTTTATTCTAACAATACGTATGGAAAAAGTTTAGACAGAGGTAGTTGTAATGAACACAGTGCGACAGAGATAGCACGCATTGAGTGGCAAGAACTGGTGAATCTCCTTATCTTGCATGTGATTTTGATTATGATTGTTATAAAGTTTTGTTTTCATTAACTGTTATTGTAATAAACATTAAAATAGTTAAATTCTGTTCTACTTACAATTGTGTTGGAGTAGCTAAGAAAAATGTTCACAGGTACATGCCTGCAAATTCGTTCTCGTGCGATATAGGCATCATATCCACTTTTGTTGTGCAATAAACTATTCCCAATGGGAATTCGAAACTATTTAGCTTATAGTTTATTGTTTATTATTTCATGACAAACTGTCTGGTGATTATTTATTAATAAAAAAATGAATAATTTTTTATTGATCATTTCGGTAGAAAATTTTATATACTGCAGATATGTATGTGGTTATATTAACGTAAAATAAATTATGTTTGAAGACAATTTCGGTAATAATTAAAATATATCAAATAAAAAAACAGACGATGAACCAACGTGTAAATATATTTACTATATTGTCAATTATATTTACATTAGGTTAAAAAAAAATTTTTTGGGGAATATTTCTGTTTATTGCAACTGCAAATAAACCACTTTTTGATAAAAATTTCCCGGACTTTTCTGTGGCAAGGTAAAACTACAACTTGTGGTTTCCTAAACACAAACAAAATGTAAAATTGACCATTTTCCTATTTTTTCACTTCCTTATTTACTGTTTGCGATTTCATTCGTTACAAATGATAACAAAACATACACGAACAAAACAAAATACACAGTAAAAATATTCAATGTACGCAAAAACTGGATTTAATTATTTATGTTTTTCATTCGCATATAATCTGATAAATAAATACATATTCGATTTGTTTGTAATGATGAATAAATGAAAAATTACATAAAATATAAAATATTTGCTTTATAATGATACATCATGTTTTGTACATATTTTTAATGAATACGTTTTTTATCTATATTTATATAAAATGTACTTCATCATAAAAATCACGGCAAAATAAATAATTACGCTGCATTCATTCCAGTCGCAAATACAAACATATTTCAGCAACTCCCGTTTCAGCTATGCATATTAAATAACAACTTTGTAAATAATCAAATAAAATGTTGCGTTTATTAATTATATTTAAATTATTTCATATCAAAATGAATTTATTAACATTTTAATATTTATATTTTTGTAATTCATGTTCTAAAATTATTAATCCAAAATAAAATTTATTTTACTCTCAAACACACAGTATAAATATGACATAAAAGAATAATATTTCAATTTGTTTTAATAATCAAAATTGAAGACAGTAGTAACTACCCAGCTATTGAGTGTCTAAATCCCGCATTTGACGACTTATGACATTAATAGATGAGTTATCAGTTAAACATTAGGGGAACAAAATACAAACAATGGAGTTTATTAACTAGGAATTGTAGATTATAACCTATAAAGTTCGGTTTGACTATTTTTATATTTGTCGACCATATGTGCGTTAGGAAAACGATTGTATTTGTAGATGTTGTAGATTGACTTATTATTAAAATACATATAAAACTTCTTATAAAAAATATATCGTTAAAATATTTGTCTCCTTATTCCTTTTAGAAACGTCCTATGAATGTATATGTATAAATCCCAAGAGTTATTATTTAAATTGCTTTCTTAAGCGTTTTACTTATTTCTGTATGATGTCATTCGTAATATTTATTACAATTATATTTTGACTGACCAATAAAATTTGAAACCACCGATTATTTCGACTAGGAACACACGTGTGAATGTGTCAATAAGAATGAAACATCCAGTTAAAATTTGAAATGTTGTAATATTAATATTTGTTTACAATAAATTACATTTTTAATAACATTCATATGACCTATATATTTGCGCAATTATATGAAAATAATCCGTTACCACATTTGTAAATCCTTTTGAACTTACCCGATCGCAAAAAAGTGAGAGAATTTTTTTGAGGTTTCAATCCGTTCTAGATTCAGTGCCAACAGGCTTCCAATTACAAAGCGGTACAATACAAAATATCTGTTGAAAAAAGCTGTTATGAAAAATTAATCATAATCAATTAATCCAATTAGTGTTCAGGAGCATGACGGTACAAGTTTACAACAATACAATCAGGGCAATTTAGTCGGGCTAGCATCCACGCTATGAAATTACAGGAAAACGATCGTAAGGAATTAAATAAGATGAATAATCACGTAATAGTTGGCATTTTGAAGCAGATAATTAGAGGTCCCCGTTAGTGTTCGCACTAGTTCTGGCACAATGAACGGGGCTAATAACACAGTAGAAGCTGGGAACCAAGCGTCTGCTACCTGTGATTTGCGGGCGCTCGCCAGGCATGCGGATATGAAGTAATGAATGTTTTAATTTGTGTTAGATGGCTGCACAACAGAAGCGTGAAGTGTGAGATTGCCTCAAGAAATAAACGAGTTATTGTTGGGTGAAGAACGTAATGACTACCCGCTACATTACGCCACGAAAATCATTTCAACAAAAAAGACCCCCGCAACATCATTATACACATCCTTTTTATACATTTACATTTGTATAATTTCCACATTAAAATTGACGTCATTAGCGAATACTATTCATACTATCATCATATTAATTTCTCCTCCATAATTATCAAGTAGGTAATTATTTTATATAATTTATTTATCACAATAAAATTAATGAATTTACAATATATCGTAAAATCTAAATATTAATCCATAAAATTGGCAACCTAATAAACTATTGTAGTTCATTACCAAGATGCGAATATTATAAACAAATGAGTTTTTAATTGTCATTTTAATTTCTTCTTATTCTTTTTTGGCACTGGGCCCCAAATACCTAAGATATTAGTTTCGTGACTAATTTTACTTGTACTCGGACACAGTGGTATTTTTATTTAGATTGACGAAGTTGTGATTGAACCCCAGATCTCACACTTCATTCCAGTGGCGGCTCGTGGCTTTAAATTATAGGGGTGCTACAACTTACGAAATTTTCAAAGACACCATAAAATATCAAAATTATAGTAAAAGTAAAAGAAAGTAATCATAAATGTACATATTTTTGATATTCTCTTTTGTTATTCCTTGAGGTTGCATTTCTAAGGTTATAATTGTGATTAATGTTAATAATGTTCTAAATAGAAACTATGAAATATTTTATATCTTTAATTGTAATGTCTAAATATGTAAACATATGGAATAAACACGATAAATATTATGAGCACTATACACTACTGATTTAGCAGAAACTGCTTGTTTTGGAGTGCCATACTTCGCTTCTCACTAGCTATAGAATATGGCACTGTGATATACACAGTGCTCGTAGCATTCTTCGCCCTTCTTAGTGTTGCTAGTTGTATTTTTATAATCTTTTGTACAAAATAAGAGTACTGTATAAAATTGTTCATGGAAAAATTAATTATTATAAGCTATTATTAATAAATTTATTTATATATCCAGAAAATATGGGGATGCTGCAGTTCCGCATTCTTAAAAATTTAATATAATGTATTTAATAATATAATATTTACCTACATACTAAGGAATGAAGAATATACATTTATTGAATTCCATTGTATAAGCACAGTATAAGAATTCTTAACCAGTAGCGACACTCTCTGTCGGTACCTTTGATCTTCGTGTCGCATCGAACGATAACCTTGAAGTCGACCAGCCATGTTGGCAGTTGCGCAAATGGCGGCAATTTAAAAATATATTTAGTTATAAGTGGATGAAGTAGGTATTATTTTGTAAATAATAAATACAAATATATTAGGAGTAATAAAAATTACATTTTTAGGCGGCGGGTACATAAATTGTTGTTTTTCGTATCTGCTGGCAACCGTAAAGTATCAATTTTTATTTGACATCTGTCAAAGTCAAAATTTTTGGCCGCTAGTTTGTTCATTATTGATTTACATAGTGATTAATTATTTTAGAATATAATAACAAATGTAAGTAAAATTTTAACTATTCCTTTACAAATATTAATGAAAAAGTAATGAATTTGTGAGTAAAAATAGCGGCCGTAAAGTAAATGCGGCCGTAAGGTAAATGCGGCCGTAAAGTAAATGCGGCCGTAAAGTAAATTTTGACAGATGTCAAAAATTGATTTTGAATGAAAATTCATAATTTCTTGTTGTAATTGCCTAAAAAATGTTGTGTGCATCTCGGCTAAAAGTTCTTTTTGGGCCTCATCTGATTTGTAGCCTCGGCTTTGCCTCGGCTGCAAACTTCGGTTTCGGCCCAAAAAGATTACTTTTAGAACCTTGATACACAAATAACTATTTTCTAAATCAAGATATTTTTATTTATAACAAAATCACACGTTTTGTAATATAATTTTTTTTCTTTTTCCTTTTTTCGATTTAAATTTTCTATTAATAAATATCAAAGCATAAAATAATCGCATGCGACAAAACAATTTAATTAAATATTTATGCGGAAAGTCAGGACATGGATGTATTAACTAAAGTTTGTGCAATTTTTCATGGCACGCATGAGTTCTCCTCTTTTTTTGTCACTCATTTCGTGAATGACACAATAAACAAAAAAGAATTGTAAAGTAACGAATTTTAAACCAAAACACTTTTGACAATAACGTAATGAATGCAAAATGTTTTATCAGCTGAGAAGAGCGGCCATCTTCCCAGTAGCGCAGCTAGACACGCCTACTGGAAATTTGGGATCACAAAATATTCGAAGTGTCGCTACTGTCTAGGTATTCTTATACTGTGGTATAAGTACAAAGTTGCTTCATGATAATAACATACAATTAGTTCTTTTCTGAAATAATTTCCTGATAGAGTGTGAATGTCAATGTCATTACCAATATTACTATCTGGCATGCAATAAGATTCATAAATCTTACGCAATCATAATACCGATTAGTATGAAACGTATCCATTTATCGACGGCATGTGATGGTTAAATTGCACTGCTGTAAAAACACAGTGACTCACAGGAGTTCACATGAATCTCAGCGGTTAGTAAACACAGTAATGATTAGATATTAGATGAATGATCGCTGCAGAACGCTATGCATGCCATTTAGGTGTAGTCATGTGTAGTACAAAAAGCGTAGGCTTAATTGAAAGCCATGAGCAAGCTTATATCAATTTCACTTGCAATTTCATTCAACACGACTTTCATTATAACAGTACTTGTCTAATTATTTTCAATTAAAGACAGACGCTAATAAAAACATATGTTACTTGTAATGACAAAGTACTCTTATGAAATCATTACGTTGTTTAAGGTTGTTTGGTAAAAATATTTTATTATCATACAGTACGAGGTTAGGTTATTTTTCTAATGGGGTTTTTCATATTTTTTTGTTGTTTTTGTACATAACGTAGATTAATTTTCAAATATAAATATTACACATATTTATTTATTTTATAATAGTGAACAATTAATAAAATTTCCGTAACCCATTAGAACAACAGATAAAAGAGAAGCAGAAATAGTGTTGTACCTTCTTCAGTGAATATTAGTGTTGCCGTCTAGAATCTAGACAAGACTTGACTTGACTTAATCTAAGTCTAGATTAAAAAATATTGTCTATATACATATATCAAGACTATTCTTAATTCGCATGATATATTTATATTTCCAAAATTTAATATTTTTAATTATTATAGAATCTTGAGTTTCACAAAAAAAAAGTATATTTTAGAGGGTAAAAAAAACTTTTGTTTAGATCGACTACGTCATCGAGCATTCGCTTGGTTTGCTCTATGTTGAGAAAGACAGGGGATTTCGAGAAAAGAGTAAGTACTAGTAGAAAATCTGATTTTATTATTAAATTTAAAACTATGTTTTAGTAAAATCAAAGGTTTGAAGAAAAATTGAATACCTGATGTTTATTCTTGACTCGGAGCTGTATAATAGTCGGCACAAAGTGTCTCAAATTTTAATATGGCTCCTCGGTAGTAATGTATCATTTTCCTGACTCCTATGTAAATAACTATTATTGTTTGTGTGTTATTAAAACGCTTTAAAATGTAATTTTCAAGAGTATTAATAAAAAAAATGACTTTAAACACAGGCACAGAACCCGCCCTCCCACTAGCACACTTTTGCATATGTTTTATACATTTTTGCTCCCATATACTCTCTCTAGCTGGGAATGAGACATCACAGATACTTTATAACTTATTTATTTATTTATAAATTAAATATTGAATATTTTATAATAGTACATTAATATTTAAAATCTGCTAGCAGTTCTGTATAGGTAGGAGGATAATTAATCTAAAGATACCCGTCGCATACTATATAATTCTAGTTTTATTTAATAACTTTCATTTGTGATATTTCTCACAGCTTGCATTGTAGATTAATTTTTATAAAAACCATATTGATTGGCATTAAGAATGTACTCGTCAATAATAAAGAAGAAATGTAGAAAAAGATCAGTGAATTCTAAAAACAAAAAATTATAATAAACTAACAAATTACAGGAAAGAACAGGAAAAAAGGAAATGATACAGAAGCGAAGAGAAGCAAAAATTACAGGTTTGACAGAAGTTGATATTTATATAACGGACAATCACGAAAATATCTCAAATTTATGTTCTGCACAACAGCTCATATGCGATATTAAAACATCTCTATTAACACAATACCGGATTTCATAACGGTTATAAAATAATATAGACCCCAATTTGCACACAACTGTCAAAACGGATCTCAAAACCTCCCCATTATTTTATAATCCACTGAGCTCTTGAGCACTAAATTATATACCCCAAACAACAAAAAAACTTATTTGGAATACCAACTATAATACCATCTATTCTCCCAGCTATTGATAAACCATTGAATTAAAACCTCATATCCCATTCCTTCCTTAAGGAAAGAGGAAAACCTCACATGACCGCAGGCCGGAAGCGCATATTCTCACGCTCTGGAGGCGAGGGCGTGCGGGGGAGGGGTCACGTGTCACGTCGCACACGTGGAGCGCTGTTTACGATGCGTGATCACGCGCCACATGCGTGAGGAGAGTGGAGTGCCACGGCAAGGGAATCATAAAGGAAAGGGACCGTAGGGGGAGAAATAGGGACGGAGTAATTACAGCTGGGGTAAAAGCGGTTAGTTTCAAGTGGAAGAGTTGGGGATATTATGTGTTGTAGGTACATGAAAGATGTGATAAATTTATAAACAAATGCAAAGCGATAAAACAAAATTGAATGTGACCAACGAACTAACGAAACAATTATCTTTTTTTTCAAATTTTATTTAGTTTCGAATTTAAAATATTCACATTAAAATGACGAAAAATAATATAAATAAATATAATGTTTTAAAGTAGATGAAAATAAAAAGATGGTTTTGGGATTCAGTGAAATTTTGAAATTTATTAGTTTTAACATCTTTCAACCCCACGTGTCTTCTTTAGAGATTGAAACACGTTGGAGCTGAAATAAATTTAAAAATTCCAGCAACCAGTCAAGAAGTTTTTTCCTACAAGTTTTAACGTTATTGAAACCCATTAAACAGAATACTTCAGTTCATAGACATCCGTTAAAATCAAGCTTGCATTGATTTAAATTAGATTGATTTTTTTTTAAATCACTGATTTAAATCACTTGTTCTGCAACTGTTATTTAACATTCCAGAAATTGGAAGAAATGTGACAATACTTTCTTGGTAAAACGACTTCACTGGTATATTATTTTGAATTTATAACGCAGAATTTTTTTGCAGCAGGAAAGTAAACATAATGCTGCCGTCTAGATCTAGAATTTATACTCTTGATTATCAAGACAAGATTTTCTTATTCTAGATCAAGACGACATCATTTTGGACAATTTTCAAGACTCTAGATTAATTAAAATTTTAAATTTTCCAAATATAAATATATCAGGCCCTTGAGTAGTTTAATATTAATTCTTGAAACAATCTAGAGTCTTGATATCTAGACAAAACATTTTAATCTACACTTGTCTTGTCTAGAAATTTCAAGACAAGACTTTGCAAAGTCAAAGTTTAGACGGCAACACTATGTGTTGGAGTTGAATTATCAGTAAAATTAAAGTAAAATATAATGGTACCTTGGTACCAGTACATTTTTTTGTTGGATATCTCCGTTATCTTTGCAATGGAGACAAATGAAATTATAAATAAAAAACTTAATAGCTTTGCATGTCTGATCTCATCCAACAGAAAATGAATAATGATAATAATATTGAATAATTTTTATAATATTTCACATATAAAAACCAGAGACATAAAAATGCAATTTACAACATCCGCTCAACTGTAGATTGTTGCATATTGCATTGTTTATAATCTACAATAGCATATCTACATATTTAATCTAAAATAAAAATTACACGGGTTTGTACCCACATTATATTAATAACACGTAACATATTATAAATCAAATAATAAATATCCTTCATTGTTTATTGTACTAAGTCTTTGTTTGAACAACAGAAACAATATTATTAAACGTTCAATTCAATAAAAAAGTCATCAACAAAAATGACCTATTCTTATTTTAATATCATAATTCACTAATGATCCTTTCAGGACACAAAAAAACTAAATAATTCACAAATAATTACTTATCGATTTTAAAATTACATTGACTGGTAAACTAGGTCATCAAATAAAGTAATAACATCAGTCTTCCCCACTAAATAAAATATTTAATACATCTGATATTAGTTAAAAGGTGAAATAACAGGTTGCAGCTTTGGAATACAAAGCTGTCTGGTTGGTCTCACAGCTTTTATTTGTATTGGAATACATTCAAACATTATTGCATTTACTATAAATTTCTGAATTTACTTGGAAAACTACCATTTGTTATACTACTACTTTTATTCGTCCGTGTACGTAAATAGGTACTTTTATTTATCTTTCACTTGAATTATAGTAAAGTCAATTACACCAAATCTAAAATTATACATTTGCTTCCAAGAAGTTGTCATTATCATAAATATTTAATAGATAATGAGTTTTATCAAAATATTCCTGCTAACCATTAAATTAACTACTATAAATATTTCTCTACTTCTTTCAACAAATAATACACACAACATAGTTGTGTTCGCAACTAAAAGTACTCTCAATATAAAAGCTAATTCTTTCTCTTATTTCGTTTAGAGTTGTAATCCTGTTAATAATTCTAAAGTATATTGTCCAAAGGCAAAAACATTTATTAAAATATAATGATTTATTATATCATTAGTCATTCATTAGGCATCATGTTTTCATTGTAGAAAACAATAATGTATATTAAATATACTGTGAAATAGACAGTTGAACTGAATAAAAAGAATATGTCATAAAACAATGAGATCTAATGATCGTTCTTAAAAAAAATTACAACATATGTAAATTTGTTAGGTTGTAAAATATATCTTAAACACTCATTTGAATAACTATAATATGTCTTTATTCCACAAAATCTGTAAAGTGTGGAGTTAAAAAATTAGTTTAGGTTTAACAAAATATCTATTCGGCTCCTCCTCTAGTTTCGGCTGAGACCGTAATCAAAACAGAAACTGTTGTAGTTAAGTTAAAATTTATTTACATTTTTATTAAACCAATTTTTGGCCCAAACCGAAACTTTGGTCGGACACTACAATTCATACTATTTAATGATAGTGAGTTACATTATTTCGGTAGTTTAACTTTTACTCTGCATACAGTATTTGCCGAAATTTTGATGATTCGTCAATTTATTAAAGTTAAAAAAATATTTATATAGGTTTACTTATGGAATGTCTAATTAGATCTTTTATTTTATTCTCTATAAATATTCCGACATTTTTTTAAGAAACATACCCACATTGAAATTAATTTTAAGGGTAGGTAGAACACAATGATTACAAAATTGTTATGAAATATTCAATATGTGGAAATAAATAATTAAAATTAAAAAAATTGTCTACGAGAACTGTTTGTCCTATACTGTCTCCCTTTCACCTATTGTACTTGATTTATTATTCTATTATAATGAAATAATAAAAAAATATTTTCTAATATTTTACCCAATTGTTTATTTTTTTATCAAACATTTCTGGATTTCTGCAACTTTGTTTCTAGGTTGTTTAATTCATTTTTGATAAAACTGTTTCATTCTGTATTTCACTATATTTTTACTTAATTTCAATTTTTTCATGTTATTTTCTGAATTCGCAATTCACTGTTTATGTCGCTTGTCCATGAGTGTAGTCTTCTCTTTTTTAACTGCTTATTTTAAAATGTTTATAAAATGGGAAAAAACATAAATTGCTACTTACACATTTTAAAAAACTGCAAATTCACTAAAAAATGCCATGAGTCAACTTCCATATCTAAAATGCATGTATTGCTATAATACAAAAAGAAAAAAATACTTGGTCTTTTTCATCAAGTTGCGAAAACAGAAATGTGAAATTAAAAAGCTGCAGTGTATGTATTTTTAGTAAACTACACCGCAACATAATTACACCGTATCCTTTCATTAAAGTGTACAATAGGGTAAAAATAAAGCAAAACAAGGAACGGTTATTAATTCATTTGGCTGAATGCCCCCCTGCGTTGTATGATTGTGTACGCGATTACAAAGGAAATAAATAAATGATAGGATGTAAGTGTACAGGCTGCAGTGTATAAACTAGCAATATCTGATTCTACGAGCACGCGTGGTTTTACTTTAATCGGATTATGGTATAAAACGTGCACGGCTGCGACTGCCGGGATATTACGTTACATTACGTTACGTCGCCGGTAATTTTGTTGTTCGTTCCGTTCCTTGCCAGGCTGCATATCAGTGGCGGCTTATACTATGGGGCACAGGGGCGCAGCCCTACTAATAATTGAATAATTATAAGAAAAAATAAGCCAGTATATGTGCGTGTCAATTTTAAGTTAATATCAATTATTTTTTATTTAATATCATATAATTCATCCATCAATACAACACGGTTAGTTTGGGGGCTTTCATTAGTATATATTTAATATCATGTAATGCACCCTTCAATACACAGCTGAAAGTTTGGTGGCTACATAGCTAGCTAGGGCACTCAAAGTATTGCCCCGGTCTCCCACCACTTTTTTCCGAGTTTTCGCTATTTTGACCAATAGAAGCGTATTTCCATGACGCTAGTATAACTTGAAATGGGGCAGTGCCCAGAATTTAGGCGAAGATTTCCGAATGTGTCCGATAATTTCTGAGGTAATCAGTTAGCATTGTTTGTGGCAAAAGTTCATGTACTGAACGAAAATTACTTCTGATGATGATTTTGCAAATGTAGATGGTGCTTTATTATTGTTACAAATACGAAATAGTAATTATTTAACAACACCATTTTCTAAATGTGTCAAATTTCTAAATATTACTTGTACAATGTCCATGACTAATGTAGAATGTGAGCACTCTTGTTCTACTTAAAAAATTAAAACATTTTTACAACACAATGATTTGAGATGGACGGTTTGCGCTAGCGATGTCAAACCAAAAAACTATGATGAAAACCTTAAACAACAACGAAGTAATCGAACATTTCATTCATGCAAAAGAACGGAAGATGGATTTTATGTTTAAATTGTATTCACATATTTTTAATTTTTGTGCCCTACCTTATAAAATATCACCAGCCGCCACTGCTGCACATAAAACAAAACCTCTACTCTTAACTCTATAATTCTCTATAAATTTACTTGTTTGTCCCTACTTATTTTCTCAATGGGGGATTTCAAAGCCCCAGTTTGTTGACTTTGGTTATGTTATTGTTTCTGAATGAATAATAAAACAGACTCACGTAAAAAGTATTGTCACACGCATTTTGTCGCCGATGTTATTAGTGTAATGTTGTCTTTAAATATTCAATAGCAAATAGGTACACATTACATAATACTTCCAAACATTCAAATTCTATATATAATCTATCAAATTATATATGTTCATGTCAAAAATAACATTACGTGACTATAGTTCCAAAATTTATCACTCTACATTACATTCTCAAAGTTTCTTCCTTATTTGTATTTTTTTATATTTATTTCAAGGTATTAATACATTATTAATAATCTTGTTATAGTACTATATAATTGCCTGAGTTTACTAACTACTTAACCTACATTAATACAAAAAACTAAAATTACCCCTAACCTTAAAATATTTTTAGTTTCGAGGTCATTTATTTTTAGTTTCGAGGTCATTATCAATAAAAATAAATTGAAATCTATTCTAATTGAAAAAGTATTATACTAAATTGATAATATACAGGCTATTTTTATACATATGGATCAAACTTTTAAAGTTTATATAACATACATTACAACCTCAAACTTTCTTCGTTATTTATATATATTTTTAAATTAATTTCAAGGTATTAATATATTATTAATAATCATGTTGTAGTACTATGATCGCCTGAGTTTAGAAACTACTTAACCTATATTAATCCAAAAAACTAAAATTAGCTCTAACCTTAAAATATTTTTAGTTTCGAGGTCATTATCATAAAAATGAATAAATTGAAACCTATTCTAATTGAAAAGTATTTGACTTATATAATTGAAATTACAATATACAGGCTATTTATATACTTTTTATTTAATAATCTATATATAATACAAGAATAAGTTGCAAAATTAAGGGAAGGTGTACTTGAAATAAAAAAAAATATTAATGCCCCTATAGTTTGATAAGTGTTTTTATTATTTTAATTAG
Organism: Stenolophus ochropezus; assembly: GCA_035578165.1. Taxonomy (NCBI): domain Eukaryota; kingdom Metazoa; phylum Arthropoda; class Insecta; order Coleoptera; family Carabidae; genus Stenolophus; species Stenolophus ochropezus. The sequence continues at coordinate 16,052,893 of JAQOWZ010000010.1, read as the reverse complement.
ATATTAACAATGCAAATAATAATTTAATTCGGTAAATATATGACTTGAAAATTATTTTTTTGTTATAAAATAAATCGCAGTAGGTGTAACTAAGAATTTGAATTTTCCGTCCGATCCACAAATAAAAAGCAAAATATGTTTGTTCTGTTATCAGTACATACAACATGTTATACACACTTTTAAAATTTGTTTCATAGGTATGGAAACACTATATATTTAAAAAGGATTTTCCTATTCTGTATCGATATTTGTATGATTGGATTTAATTTGTAGATAATGTAAATAAATGTGTTATCAAAAGAATTTTCTTTGTTATTTTTCCTGCCACATAAAAAAATATATTTATGCATATGAAAGTAAAATAAAAATCAACAATGCAATTATTCATCTAAAGAAGTATTCTCGGAAGTATTTAAGAACAATAAATCAAATTTACAAATATTAGTTAGGTAGTAGGTATAGTACCAAACCACAATATGTAGGTAGTGTAATAAGTATCTGTTAAATAAAAAATAATATGTCCAACTTCCAATTTTTGTTAACCTATTTTACTAAAACTAGACCAAAATGGTCAGTGCAGCAAGAAAAAAATTTTTTACGTCCACAAACGTAAATAACCATTATTGCATACCTTATAGGTTATCTAAGTGTCACATTACGGAACTCCTTGTGCAAAAGTACACAATCGCACAGTTAGAAAATTTTCAATTTATGTTAACAGTATAAATAAGAAAAAATAATTATAATTAATTTAAAACATTACCTGTAATGAAGAAATAAATGAGAAAAAAATCAATTTATTATTTAGAGGTTGACAGTTTGACATAGTTGTTTTTATGTTTTGTAGTAGTAGTAGTAGTAGTAGGTGCTATTTACTAGTAATTACTGGCAATTTTTCCAATGTATTGTGTGATCGAAATACAATCAAATAGATGTAGTAGAAAAAGCTCTTATAATTTTTAAAACGAGTTGTAAAGCAATTACGTATTATAGAATTACAAACTCGCTGCTTACTGGCATCTTACAATTTTTAATTTGTAATAAATTATTAATTAATATTGTTTCGCCGATTTTTTTCTGCAGCTGTCCTCACATGTCCAGATGGACACTATATAAATAGCTAAAAATCAAAACATAATGTAAATCTTAAAAGATCCATTATATAGGAAGTCGCTAATAAAATAAAGTACTAATATTAATTTTGAATTACCCGCCCAATAAAACCCTACACAAATGTAATGCAAGTTGTACTTGATCTTTGGAATTGCTTCTTTTGTATCTTCCCCTCTTTATGTCTCATATTACTACTCGTAGATAATTATATCTTTTCTTACATCCACTCTTCTTCCATCTGGTCTCCCTCTTCACATAAAATCAAAACAGTACAAATTGCATGGAAGGCGGAGTAATTGGCGCGCGTCCCGCCGAGCGTGGGGGCGCTGCTGGTCGAGGGGCGCTAATGAACCATCAGATGTCGGGGTCGCCGGAACTCCGCAGGACCTCAGACATGAGGGGTTCATAGAGGAAATGCATCTGATGGCTCATTACTCATTTGGAAATTATATTACGCTTTCGTATCTTGTCGTATCATAAATTAAAAGCTTAAAGGAAATAAAAGTTTGTGTAAGAGATATTTTAAAATCATTATAAAATAGATTTAGGTAGGTACTTTTTTCTGTCCTGGGTCGTACCTAAAACTTGGATGCCTATTTTATAGAGTTGCTCTTTTGTTATAAGAATGTATGTATTATTTCGCTGTTAACAAACAAAAATTTTGTATTTATTGTATTTTATTTCTTATTACATAATTTCAATTTACAAAATTTATACAGTACGAATTTGCTTAATGTAGCCCATTTCTTTTTTTTTTTTCATGTGATACCTTCAATTTAAAATAATTTATAACGCCTGACCTCTAAGCAACCCAACCCTCCTTAACTAAAAATAAAAATTCATTCTTCCTCTTCCTACATTTATTCATATGAATCTTTTTGATTTTATTACAGATTTCGTTTTCGTTTTTGAAATAAAATATTTATACTGCTTTTAAAGTAATTAAAAAAGCACAGTAAAATTTAGATATCTTTAAAAATTAAAAAAAAAAAAATATTTATTGATTTTTAACAAAACCAAAAATGATTTCTAATATTTAAAAAAAAAATCATTTATTTATTCATGCCAACCCTGCTAAAACATTCCTTCATATTGATTACTTGATGAATAAAAAGAATTTCGCCCTGAAGTAAATGTTGCGCTACCGAAATAATGTAACTTTAATCATTATTACATTAGTGTGAAGCACATGACAATCTTACTAAACCTACACTAATACTCGAATTTTACCTCTAAACTTTTTTGACTTATGGATAGAAATGTATTGCAGCTGTCCAAATATTAGCTTTTGTTTATAAGAATCGTAACTGGTTGTTAACCTTATTATACAACTAATCAAATATAGATAGTAATTATTATAAGTTGAACCAATGTCTGCAAATGTCTGTGGTAGAATATAATTACAGTTCATATTACTAAAAAAATATTTGTGTATATTTTCTAAATAATATATTACAATACAAAGATGTCAGATAAACCATGTTAAAAAAAAATAGTAATAAAAAGCTGTCATTGAACGGTTTGACATTTTTTCACAACAAAGAAAAAATGTATCAAATATCAGATTTAATCTGGGAATGAGTCTCAAAATCTTGACAAGTATTACACAAGTTATATAAGATGGGGAAGATTTTAACAGGATAAAAAGATTAAACTCAATTCAACCCAAACTTATCTTTAAATCTACTTAACGGTTATCCCATGAAGAAAAAAGAGAAATATATTTAATCATATACAGTGCGGTTTATTTTTCTTGTGTCTACTTTAGTAAATTAATTATTGCTCTTATAAGCAAAGTTTTGTCGATACTAAGACCTTCACAATCTATAACACTAAAATGCAATTAAAACATTTCAATAAAACAAACAACACCTATCCATTGCTGTTGCTCCATACAAAAAGTAAAAAAATATCTGTATCTAAATTATATCAAAACAATTTTGTAGTTTGTGGTTCACCACTAGTTATAAATATTATTGAACTCTTGGATCTATAGAGATGATATGAAAATTACAAAAAAGAGGTGATGTATCAATTTGAAGCTGTATGATTTACAAGTTCTGATCACATTGTATTTTTGGGTTTTTGGAATTAATACTTGAATCGTTTTACGGTATACACAGTAGATGTTTTTCAATATGTCGTGTAATCTTGCGCATTACACAAATTTGAGACTAGTCAGTTACAGTCTGTCTTAAAAAGATCGACTCCTGCCGAATGTGTAATACTATTTACGATTTGCTAAGCTCCTGAGTTATTTTGCTGCTTTCGTGTTATTTATTTTTCCGATTTTTTATTTTATTCTTCTTTATTATTGCTTGTTATCACAGTTGATGTTTTTTATATAGTCCGACCAAAACACGATTTTCAGCCGAAACTGTAATCAAATATTCGGCTCCTATTCTACTTTCGGCCGAAACGTAACCCAAACCGACATTTGTATAGTTAAATTCATTTTTTATTAAACACCGAAATTTAGTATTATTCGATTATTAAATTAAATAAAAAACTTTATTAAAAAATAAATTTATTTTTGTAAAGATAATGGCCCTTATTACGAACTCACTTTTATAGAGAACTTTTGTTAAAAGTGACGTCTGGCCTCCTAAGATTACAATGTTAGAGCACGCTTTCTAAAAGCGCTTTTATTAAAAAGAAGTAAAGACTTAGTTTCCTATCACCAGCTCACAAATATCACAAATAATTACAATCAAATAAACAGTATTTTCAAGAAGTATTTATTACGAACCACTTGGCACCTTTATACTATCGGTCTCAGAATAACAATAATAAAATAAGAATTATATATTTGAGAGGAAGAAAATTGAAATAACTTACAAAATAAAACTATTAATTAACAAACAAAACAAAAATAGCCGAGTAAAACAGTTCAGAACAAACCCGAAAGCGCCAGATAATTTTAGGCCGAAAAAGAAACTGCGGCCGAAACCAATATTTTTGATCGAAACTGGCAGAAATCCAAAACGAAACCTAAACTTCGGTCAGTTCATGTTGTCCTTTTTTGTTTTCACACCAAATAGACCTTATTATTTTCAGTTTTACCTATGCAAGTATATTATACAAAACTATCTGTAATATTTTTCTTATATTTTAATGACAAAAATGTCTAACGCTGGTCTGCTGCGTATATTGACTTAGGCTTCACTAATACAGAACTGTATTTTATTTAGTTAGTAGTTGCAGACTCTGCAAATTGAACCCCGGTTTTTCTAGTTAGAACATGTTAACCAGTGAACCTTCACCGCCCGTGAAATTATACACCGATAGTGAAATAATAACAGCGAGATAAAAAAAGAGCAATGAACATATTCAATAAGCGTAAAGAAAGCACTTAAAAATTAATTGATCCAATAAGCCTGGCAGTAAAAACAAATTCCCAGGATCCTAATCCATTACCACTAACAGTGTACGAAAACGGTTAAAGCGGAGCAAAAGGAACGGAGCACGGCGCACAAAAACGAAATAAAAAAGAAGATAAACACAGCAGATGAAGTTGAACAAGCAGCAAATGAAAACCCATCTAGACAAGCTGTAAGTGGCACTACTCGCGGAGAATGAGTTTTTTTCTTCAAGTTGGTAACAATGCGGAGCGAGTGCATCGGGCGAGACTAAGCGCTCGGCACATGTGGGTGGGGGAGCGCTTCCCTCGCGCCCCATATGTGCCGTGCATGGTAATTACACGGCGTAACAGCCGCAAACAACGACACTTGTACCACGAAATTTACAAGGCGTCTATACTCTGCTCCTTCACTGCAGTACAATACGGACATTCTTTTTGTCATCCGATTCACTTCACTTTTGTTTAAAGACGTGAACGGAATTGATATGTTTTACGAGTAAAACGAACTAGAATTGTGCTCAACTTAAAATCTTTATAAATTTAAACTATCCGTCGAAATAGATATAAATAAAAAAAAACAATTGTTATAAGTTATAAAATATCGTTTTAACAATTAGTTTATAAATGAAATTAAAACGTACTTCAGTATTTTTGGCAATTTGTTACAAATTACATATAAAAATAAAATAACGAAATTTTAAATTCAATTTTAAATAATATCAAGAATAATTTAAATGTGAATATTTCCTCTAGTTACTATTAATTTTTTTTTATTAAATTTGTCATTGTTACTATCAGAGTGATGACATCTGATAAATGTCATCTACGGTAAATGTCGTTATTATAAAATTTTGTGAAAATAAATTGGTACAACCAAATTACAGGTAATAAGCCATGATTACGTATTTATTTATTTTTTAAATTGTTTTTTAAGCATGTGACTGTATTATTTTGAAGTCAGTATTTTTAATGTCTCTTATTATATGATTTGAAATTGAATTATTAAAAAAAAAATGTTTTTGTATTTACAAGGTTTTAGAACGTAAATTAATATGTGTTATGAATAATAAATTCAATCAAAACACATTAAAAAAATGTACAATAATCTAATTTTTACATATAAAAGCTAACGCACAAATAATGTGCTTTCTAAAAAATCTGTTAATAAAAGATAACAACAATCAAGTGAAATAGGAGTTGAGCAGTGCGACAAGGGAGTATAAAACTCTGGGTTGCATTGATTTAAATCACTTGTTCTGCAATTGTTATTTAACAATCCAGATTTACGAAAATTGGGGAAAAAGCACAAAAAAAAATTGCACTAATTTGTAAATTTTTGTTAAATTTAATTTGAAACATATTACAATTAAATCCGGTTATAATGACATGGAATGGATTTCAAACAAGTGGTCACAATTTCGACGTTGTAACCAGTTTGTCGCTCAGCGGTATCGGTATAAACGGATTTTATTGTACGTATTTTTTTATTGTTTCTTTGAATTTTTAATAATTATTTACAGTTTTTTTTTGTACTAAATGCTAATTTGTTTAACATGTTCTTTAAAATTATAGTACCTATACCCTTTTTGAAATATAAAAAAAATCTGATTTATAAAAATGATTTACATCAAAAAAATCTGATTTTTCGTTTATTTTTTTTTAATCCGATTTGATTTGATAAAAGTTGCTGTGTTTTCGTTTTTATGACAAATCACACGTTGAGGGTCGTTGGGACCAAACGTTTTTAAGTAATGTAAATTTCAAATACAAAGCGCCAACATCTTTTTTTTTGGAAAACTCTGTACATGTATACTTCGCAAATCAATAAAAATAATATAATTTGCTAATTGGTACATTCTTCCAGGAACTCATCTTTTATTTCGCATCCAGCACAAATAAAAACCCCGTTAGAGTGAATTGGAAACAAATTGATCCCATTTGAGGTAAATTTTGCCTGCAATGTGTACAAATAACTTTGCAACGCAGTGTAGTCCATCTTCACGGTTGGCAAGCTTGTTTTTCCCGTGACCACTAATTACTCACGGCCACTGAAGAATGCTTTAAAAACGTCGACATTAGTAACAATCGGTGACCACACACCACTCACACAGTCGCAACGATCACTCACCATAACCACAGATTTCTCTTCACTGCTGCCAGCACAAAAACATGTAAACGATACTCCACAAAGCGAATGCGATTGCTTAAAATATCAATTACCTAGCGTGGTAATATTAAGCGCGATTTACAATCCGTGACAAAAACGTCCGCTGTTTATTTTACATTAGATTTAATCGTACTTTCACACTGCTATTATTTTGATGTTCGTCGGTTGTTAAGATGTCAGTCTACTGCCCCGAGGTAGTTATTTGCTTGATTGTTGCCATGGTGATGGGGGTTATTAGTGTTTTGTTTTTGCATTGTAAATAACTGCATATTATCCCAGATGCATACAATGCACAATAACCTTTTTAAAATTAAATGTATGTAATATATTTTGATTTAAAAATGGCATGATAACATGCCACATCTGTAAGTTATATTTTTAGTAACAGAAATAACGCCTCATTACCAAAATAATGTTGAATAAAAAGTATAATAGGAGCTTGGTAATAACACATTATTAGCCAGTAGTAATGGCCCAGAAATACAGAACAATCGCACTTTATTTACAAATTACACAAGACGTTTTGTACTTATGATTAAATACATACATGTGGTATAGATACATTTACAAGCCTTGCAAAATGCTGTATTAATTTATCTCTTACAATATTAAATAATACTTCTTTATTCAAATCAAATGTGCTTTCATTTAACTACTAATTATGAAACAAATGTTCATTATAATAGATAAACATGCACATATAACAAATTAATTATTTAGTGAAATTGCCATTTAGTTTCACAAACAGTAATGACATTTTTACTTTCATCCATTTTGCTGCTTTCTGTTAAATTTATAATAATTTTAATCCAAATAAAACATAACAAATTTATTACAGTTTTACGTAATTTCTTAACAAATATTTTTTCAGTATAAAAACATCAAGAAATATGTTTTCAAGGCCTTAGAAAAAAGAAACAGCTGTACCTCTTTCCTATTAACAATATTTATATGCCTAACAACGTTATTTTTTATAAGAAAAAATAAAAATATATTCACATAAATTAATACCATTAATCAACCAACATTGTAAAAGCAGTAGAAACATACAATATTATCAGGAATGTATATATTATTATTATCATACAATAAACAACATTTTAACCACAAAAACTTTAAAAGTACCCAAGGTCTACAAAACAATACATAATGTGCCCACCTTTTTGTTGTTCTATATGTTTATTTGAATTCTAAAGAAATAAATAAATTATGTTATTTCTATAGAAATTCATTAGAAAAACAATAGATACGACCTCCAATAAATTTAAAAAAAATATGTGGTCTCATAAAATAACACAAATAATTACAAAATATATAATTAAAAGTTACAAATGTTTACAATTCTTATCGAAATTTTAATATTTTAACATATTAATGGCTACTTTGTGTAAAAACAAAAATAAATGACGATATGGAAAATTATATTTTGCTGAAAAATTGTTAGTAGGAGAGAATAATTTCAATTCTCCTTATTGAATTTATTTCATAAAAATATATTGTGTACTGAACTAGAAAAAATTAGGGGACATGCCCCTCACAACAAAATTACATGAATAAATTGAACAATATAATTCTTGATAACAATTAACATTTCATCGAAATATGTTTCTAAGTAGGTGTACGTACATCGCATTCCTGTTCCTGTTAGTTTAAAATAATTAGGTCTTTTTTTCTATAGTTCTATAAGAGTTTGTTTAACAATTCTTGTAAATTCATGTACAAATAAGTGAGCATTTGGTTCATTGAGGCGTAAATTTTTTTACGATCAATTATAATAACATGGAAACTTTTTAAACATCCACAAAGAAGAAACCAAAACACCGAATATAGATTTGAATCTAAATGATTTCATTAAAAATTAAATTTATGTTTGAGCTCCTGCCGGATACAATATATTAGCAACTCAGCGAATTTTTATTGAATGTGAAATAAGAGATAAGCCGTGCGACAGAAAAGGTGTTTATTGTAAATGTCATAAAATTGTTTTCCTACAACCTGGCATAAAGTGCATACTTTATGCCCTCTTTAGAGTTTGCAAAGAGTCACTTTTCACACACTAATGCCGTTGTTAGGCAATATAAACCCTTTTTACGTACTGAAGGCACATTTATCAATTGTTTTATTTACTTTTTAAATTAATTTTTATTAATATTTCGGTCGTAGGAAAAATGTTGTATGCAACACGTATATAACAAAGCGTTTTTTTATCTTGTGCTATAAATTAAACAGCACTCGCCTAAAAAACACTTACATTACAAATTAGTTGCAATACATTACTATTGTTTGATTGTATAATAAAGTTGTCTAATTATGTGATATCACATCTTAAAAACTTTGAACAATTTTAATATATTATTATTTCACAAATCAGTTAAAGCGTTATTATTTATTATTACACGTTGTTCCTAGTTGTAATTTCAGTAACATTATTTAGTAGCTTATCTTTTATTTCGCAAACAATATATATATATATATATATATATATATATATATATATATATTATTATATAGATATCTCTACTACTCTACTGAGCAATGAAGTATGTGAACATTATCAAATTTCATTATATATAAGTCAAGAAATATAAAAACTAACAACTAATTAAATGTGGACAAGGGATATGTGACGTCAGCATAGTACGATCATGGAAGACGACAGGTCACAATTCTACCATGCTGACGTTACAATAAAGGTTACAATACCTCTTACCTAAACGCACCATTTTCCATTTTTAATTTCAATATTACAATTCTTTTAACTTTTTCATAATGCGGGCCATCTTCCCATTAAGGTCCCCAGCGTGAACCCGTCTTTGCACATTGGCAGTGTGAACGGGGCTGCGGTGCACAGGTCCCAGGGTCTTGATTCAGCGGTTTGGGCGAGCAAGCAGCGAGATAGCCTTGCGGTCTGTGAAACCGCCAACTATGTGTGAACCGACCGGCCCCTTGCCCCGCCGCTGACATTGTGTCCGCTGTCCGACCGCGCTACCGACACTTGCAATATGTATCACTATCACACCAGACACACGGAAAGCGAAACAGAAAGGACGTGGATTATCAAATACGAAAAACGCTCTTCTTCTAACTTTTATTCCGCTATTTCTCATTTTTAATAATTCCGCAACATATTTTTAATGTTTTTAATAATTTGTTATAAAACAATGTTAACAAATATATAATTTCACTTAAAATAATTTATTAAAACAGACACATGGAAAGCGAAAGAGAAAGGACATGGATTATCAACCAATACTCAAAACGCTCTTCTTCAAATTTTTATTTCAATACTTCCCATTTTTAATGGACTCTTTCCGTTCCGCAACATATTGAATATGTTTTCAATAATTTGTTATAAAACAATGTTAACAAATATATAATTTCTCTTAAAATTATTTATTAATTGTACGAGATTTTTACCGCTATTTATATGTGACGTATAATAGATGAGAGAGACAGACATATAACATGGCGCAGAAAATGTGTAAACATACATTAATTATTTGTCAAACTAGAGAGGAAAGTGTATCTTTTACCACTCGAGATTGAGTTTAACTCACGAGCGTTGCGATTGGGGCAACAGAGTGAGAGTGAAAAAGTGCTTTCCTATCGTGTTAGACTGAACATCTTTTCGCGACTTGTTACAAAAATCGATTTATTCGGCCGAAAAGACGCAGCAATATAATAAGTTATATAAACTTTGACGTTAAGCAGTCATATTGTTCAGTATTACCAATATGCCAATTCAAGTTGAAGTTGTCAAATTGTGAAATAATGTGAAACAAGAAAATAACAAGAAATCATTGTCATGATTTTTATTAACGAATATCAACATTAAATGGTATAATGTTGGTAACGCTGTACATTTCCCGCTCTAGAGAGGAAAAAGTAATTTTCTCTCACTACATCGCGAAGGAAGAAGTGGTTTCTATGCATGTCGTAAAAAAATATTTTGTTTCCATTCTCAACGCGAAGAATTCTGTATTTTTTTGTGGGAGTTTAATATTTATTTGTATAAAATAGTTCTTGTTTTCTTCTTTCGTGTTACCACAGAAATTATAATAATTTATTTATCAATTATTTCCTACAATAGAGATGACAATATGAAAAATATTCATATAGATACTTACGAACATATATTTAAAAAAAAACTTTTAAGTGCTCTTAAATTTTCTTTAATAAAATATATGTCTGACAATTATGCAACACCTACTGACTACGTTTACACTTTGAGTAAAAATGTACTTTGATTTGACTTAATACTTTATGTTTATAATTTATAACACTTTTTTATCATACGTGTAAACATACATAGTCATTATTAAACTCACAATTTAATCTAATCACTCTATTTCGAGAATCAAGTTGTCTTAACAGTTTTCAAATATTTATTAAGTAAACCAAATCTTTTTTTTCTTTACACTTCTTTACATTAATGATTGTACTTTATTATATTTATTTGGAATTTACGTACAAATAATTATAGATGGGTCATAATACCTATATAACTTTGTTTCAAATAAGTAAATTCTGAAGGAAATATTTCATACAATTCGATTAATAATAAATGTTTAAAAAGAAATAATACCATTTAAAAAATTGTTTGAAAATGAATGCAACACGTCAGTAATAAATTTAAATGAGTTCGAATGTATAATTTTATGCATGAACAAAAATTACAACATGTAGATATTTCATTTTATTTTTAAAAAGTTCTTATATGTGAAATGATGAATTTATATGCAAGCAGCACGCTATAAAATGTAGATAATGTCATATTTATTATCTAGATAATATTTTCACAGTTAATATTAAATATTAGGCAATGTAAAACAATAATTTATATGATATTTCCCACATTTCTATCAAATTGTCAAAATGTAATTATTTCATTAATGTATTGTAGCACTACAACATGAGGACACATTTATATAATAAATTTTCTGTGGTTTCTGTTTATTTTCGTCATTTTCATATCAATATATTTAATTCATTAAACGTGATTATAATTGCTACAAAATTATATCATTATAATCATAATTACTCTCAATTATTTCTCTATACCCTAACCACAAATAATTCCTTATTAAACAATCAAATGCACTCTATAAATAAATTTATTGTATAGTAATTTATAACACCGAGGTATAAAACATATTGTTCATGTTCATAATAATATATTAACAAAAAAGATTCGTATCTGTCATTTAATTTGGGCAACAAAGTATGACATTACGTATTTTTTTCTGGATTGTGTCATTTAATTGATTCCCATACATATATAATAAAGAATATATTGTAATCATATCATATTTTTAAGGATCTCCACGAAATAAGATCTTTGCTATATACTTTTAAATATATAATCTTAGTTTAAGTTTTTATTAATAATTGTTATTCTTAAATTAGTGTTTATATTTGTTTACTCATAGTGTTTCTTATTTTCATTATATTTATTATTCATATTTCGTTTAATAAACTTAGTTATATTAATATTCATATTTCAATTATTTTTACACTTCAACTAAATAAATAAATGTTAGAATACTAATGTGACGGGTTTGAAAATTTAATTGTTATTTGAACTCTAAAATAATATTTCTAAATCATAAACCATTTGTAATATTTTTGTTTATTTCTAATTGTACTAATATGCATGATTCCCTTAGGTACTACTTACAATTTCGAACCTAACTTATAAGTATTTAACAATGCATACCAAAAAAAATTTAAAAACTTTTTCATTTATATAACAAGGTTTAACATTTGATATTTTTTGCATTATAATACTACCAATATTATAAAAAAAATGCAAGAGGTTTTAACAGGCGAATAAATTATAACTGAACGTTTAGTAGCTTTTATAATTGTATAACAAACTCAAAATAGAAAAATTGCATTTTTAATGCTAAATGATGTTTAACATATTTCGAGAATTTGTTTATTGTTTACTTTAAAAATATATTTGCAATATTCTGGTGAAAGTACGCCGTAAAGAAATACATAAAAACGTTCTGATGTCATTCTAGCGAAAATATAAATTATGTCTAACAGTTAAACACGAAAATTACAATGTTAGTAAAAAAGAATTGTTATCTGGAAAATGTAAACACGAGAAAACAAAAGAACAATTAGTCGCATAAAAGTTTGATAGCTACATGTTTTTATCGTATTGCAATTAACAAAAGTTAATTTATTTGGAATATGTCCGATGCTGTTTCGAGTAAATATTTAATTTTTAGATTGCTTGTTTTTCAACGACATGCGATCAAACAAAGGTGGGTACAAGTTTTTTCCCCGCCTTTGTGTCAACATACGGTGCCTATTATCACTACACGAGTTAAAAATAAATAGCCACAAAGTATTTTCTTGTTTGCTTGTAAATTAGGTATTTCTAAAAACGCTTCGCACAAGTTTACTTAATGCGTAAGACAGGAATATTATGTTTAACGACTTTTTACCTACTTTCAGTCAACAACTCATGGTCTGATCTCCCTAACAAAAACATTATTCATTACTGACTACAGTTTTCATTTATTTAATCTACTTTTAGAATACAAAATACACTTTTGTTATAATTAATTTAATTAAAAATATTTTAAAATTAAATTAAACAATATTATTAAATTACAAATAAATACAATTTAAATAAATTGTTAATGATTAAAAGAATAATTATTTTAAATGTTTTAAAAAGGATACAATTTAATAACAAACTAATGCACAATCATTTTAATTTATAATTGAAAACACTAAATTATATTTTTCATGTGAAATGGAAACAAAATAATTTTCTGTATATCTATACCGCAGCAATATTTTTGTATTTCATTTATAAATGTCGAAGTGAAATACGTAAAATATATTCAAATAACATTTCAAAATATTTATGCACATCAACAATGTATCAACTGTCATTGAAGAAATAATTGAATACAAATAATCAAACCTAACCAAGATATACAGTAACCAATTATTTATTAAGATTTTGTACCTATTAGTACTACCTCTTATAAAAATGTAATTCGAAAATTGAAGGGGTGTTGACGAATTAAGGTCTTTGCAATACATTTTGACTATATTTAAAGTGATGTCTGTCGATAGTCTGTCCGTATGTATGTGTGCACAGTTAGAATGAATTTAGTTGAACGAATTTTAATTTAATTTCATATTTAATCTTCAAACATCAATGACACTGGTTGATAAATTTTTGGTAAAAATCGATTAACCCGAAATGACAGTTTACTCTAGTAACATTAATTTGTCTTTTTAATATTTCAATACATATAAATAATACGATAAAATTTTTTGAAGAAAGTTGCTGTAAAATATGCAAGTATGTAACAATTTTTATTAAAATGAAAAATTAATTTAGTTCAATTTTTTGCGTACCATTAGAATTAATTAATTAATAATCTAACATACTCTTCAGGGTTGCATTGAGTTAAATCACATTGAGTATTTTTAAAAAATCATTGTTTGTTTTGCAATTGTTATTTAACAATGTAATGTTACCCTTATCATGTGATGATACTTAGATACTTTCAAGAAGTACTAAAATACATTAAAAAAAACATTTATAATAACATGTAGTACCTACCGAAAAACTATATTTAATCCAAATTTCTTAAGAAAAACTATATGTAATTTCCTGAGTTATCAACAAAAGATTCTCAGTTTTTCCCTCCACAAAAAATTAAAGAATTTCAAAAAAATAATAATTAAATTCATAAAATCAATAAATAAATCAAAAACGGAACACAAGCATGTGTTTATTCCTAAAAGCTCATCGAAAAATTTGACCAAAATATCTCCCTCCTTTTTGAGGGGAGGAAAAAAATCTGATCACAAAAATATTTGTATTTGAATTATAATTATTATAAAATAAGAAGGTATTTAGGAGATTTGAAGAAGAATAATGCATTTATGAAAGCATATGGTAATAACGGTGGCTTCAATATGCATTTTAGCACGTTCCTTGAAGTTAATTAACATATATTATCATCGCAGGTAGGACATCACAACAAAGCATAATGAAACGAAGTTTTACAACCACGGGTTAAAATTTAGTAACAACTTGCAGGCCAACAAAAGACCAGCCAACTTCCTGAAAAAGATTAAATGTTATATTTACAAATGAATAACGGGGGTCGGTGAATTGTATTGAAAAGTTCTTCGCCTAATTGTATTGTAGGGTCGTTTACCACCCCTGAATTAAGCCCCTATCCCCATTTGAGGGGAGGATTAGTGCATCTTCCCTACAATAAATAGCAGCTGATATGAATACATACTCAGACACCCTTCCAAGGAGGGTGCAGGTATACGGGCGGAAGGCAGTTTCGATGCTCTGACCCACTTGCTGGGAAACTAGTTTCGAGCGCTTTCTCGACGGAAACTAAATATGACAGCGGTGTACTACAGTGTTATGTTATTTAAACAGTCAATATTTACTTAAAATCAGACGTATTTTCTTCAGATATTTACTAAAATAAGTTATTAAACATGTCCTTCCTTTTAAAGACACTGCAAATATATTGATACAACAAGCTCTTGTATTGATAAAAATTCTTCTCTCTCTACCTAGTTTAAGGTTAACGACAGCAAATTTTACAAACTATAAAAATGTTGTATACATAATCTCAATGTAAAAGCTGTCATAAAACTACTGCAAGATTTATTTTTTATTTCCTTTATCCTTATGCGGTCTCATTTACTTTTAAAATATTACAATTTGGTCCCACCTTAAAATTGTATTTTTTCTTTTAAATGAGTCTTAGATCATTAAAGTAATTCTTGTATTATACAGGTATGTTAAATAAATTATTGATGTTGAGTTTTCAATTTTATGTGAAAATTACAGCATGAAGTATATTTGAAAGGTGTAAGTATTAATAACATATAATGAACGAAAAAATGTCGATAAATTATAAGAATTATAGTCAAGCTTATAAATTTGCATAAAAGTAATTGAATATGCTTATAGAATTCTTGGAATTCAATCTGAAATCAAATTAACATGAATGACCACATAGAACAAATACAACTAGCTGGAACAATTCGAATTCTTTTACAGTAAATAAAACCGTAATAAAGATTTAATGAAAAGATCAACAAGCCATATAATTAATAAATAAATAAAACATGCATGGTAATCGCTATTCATTGTTGATTGTTCAAACTCATACAAATAACTTTCCACAATATCTTTCAAAACGCAATCTCTCTCCAGCATGCAAACATTTCTCAGTAAAATTGCATTTCAATTTCCATTTATCGTTTTAAAATGGTTTCCCTGAGCCGTGCTTATCTGCCTTTGCAAGACTCTACAAGAGTTCGAGCAATTCGTCAACAATAGACAGGCGAACACCTCCCGCTAACTCGCCTGTGCACCTCGACATGTGGCGACCATCTGTAGCTAGCTTCACGCGATATTATTAGCCGTCGGCAAGCGGCGCAACCCAACGTGAATATAGCAGCCACAACATGCAGTTGTTTCTACTGATTTTCATTACAAAACACCAAGTGCACTGATGCAAAACGTACGGAAGTAATTTCGCATTATAAGCGAGGATCACTATGGAGATATTTCACGCTTTTGCTCTACATATGCGCCGGGTTTGAGTTCTACACAAAGGAATGCACTAAATGTCTTTTCGTATTTTTAAGAAAGTATATCGCAGGTAAAAATCTGCTATGAGGGGATAATTGTAGCGCTGAGACCGTTATAAAGTGTAAACGAAACCTTGGCGGCAAAGTTGATTGGTACCTATAAGAGTTGTTAACGTGAATTTACTGCAAAATTAATACCTTCTTGCGCTTGTGTCATTGAACCACGTTTTACGGTGAAAATTTCACGCTATTTTCATTAATAATTATGGCTTGTTTAGTTGTTCATTTCACGCAATTTGTTTAGATAGGTGATTTTTTGTTGTCGGTTATGTAAAGTATGTTGTAGGTCATAAATAATATTTTGATATGATGTTGAAGACGATTTGTTCTGTGACGGAGGCGGAAATGGGGAATGGGGGAGGCCTTACCGGATGGCGGGCGGCCGCGACGGCTGCTGCTGCTGCTGCGTTCATTCCTGCACTGGGGTACATCTTATGTCAGCAGCACATGGTGCGAACCAGTGCGGGAACAAGTACACAACAACAGGCTCGAAGACGCTGCAGAAGTTAATCCCAAAGAGAGAGGTGTACACCTGAGCACTCACACACACTGCACTCGCGTCGCTAATTGCCGCTAAACACGTACGCGGACGGCCAACGAACCCAGGACAACCGCACGACTGAGCGTTCCACGGGCGACTGGCGTGCTTGCGAGTAGAGGCGCGCGCGCAGCTCTGGCCCCGCGCCCCCCGGCGGCGGCGGCGTCGCCAAACCGCTAACACACACCCTGCGCTCCCTTACAAAAAGCCTACAACCCCTAAAAGTACCGGCGCACAAGTACACTCCGCGCCAAATGTTTACTCAATAAATAAATTTAAATATTTTAAAAAGTTCACGGACGATTTGCATAACGATTGGTGACTAGGAGCGCTGATGTGACGTGAGTCAGTCATCAGCGCATCCGGCGTCGCCTAAACGAGCGCGAGTGCAAGACGGCTAAATTAATTCAAATACCGCGGAAATAATGAGGCCCCATAAACGGGAAAGTGTCGCTATTAAGTCGGAGAGGCTGGAAATGACCAGTGATGAGTTGTGCAAGAAACAGCTCCGTTTGCCGTTGTTCCCGCAACTTATAATTGCCACAAAATTGCGCGTTTTCTTTCCCAACAGATTGCGGTTGGTCTGCCGCTGACAACTGCTGAAATTTTTCTAAATATGTTTCAACTTTTTCCTCGCATCAAAAAAACATCCACTTTTGTGCTGGTTTGTACTCACACTCCTGAAATGATCCGTACATGTTCGTAACAAAAAAAATATAAAAAATAAAAAACAAAAAAAAACTACCCTCAAAATGGCTGCCTGGCAGAAAGCATCTCATTTCAGCTGAAACAGGGGTCGCCGCTGTCCTTGTCCCACCCGCGTGATTTCACTTCGGTCCCTTTCACCCTTATAAATATGGCGTCCTGATTACCAGTATACCCGCTTGTTCTTCAGTCCACGTGGACCGGCTGTGTACACTGGCGCGGCGGCCAATGGCAGCGCGCGTAGCAGCCCGCTTGGCCAACCAGCGCGCCGCATTCGCTCTCTCCGCCCGGTTTAAACGTGAGTATTAGTTTGTCTGCGGCAGAGCCAGTCAGCGACCACCAGCCACCAATGCCGACGCGCTCTTTTATATCGGTTGCGTGGCAACGAGTGTTTGACGCCAGCTCTTCAAGTCCACGTTGACTAGCGAGGTGCCAGTACATCGTTGCTGGATTTTGTATGCAACGGGCAAACCAGCAAAAATGAGAAAGCCGACAAAAATAAATAAATGTATATGAGAACAGATACAATCTCACAGGCTTCAGGGGTCCAAATCCAAATGCTGAAATTCTATGCACGCCACAACCAACTACGAAATAAAACTTTAGTTCATTGCACATCTTTCTAATTATTATATGCAAACACGGATATGAATATTTTTATCCCTGAGTCTGGTCATTGGCAAACCACCTCCAAGGACATCGCAAAGAAGCGAGAGGATTTTTCTTAAATGAATCGTGTAATATTTCATTAAAACCGCAACACGTAATGGTATTAACCGTTTAACATGTAATTATTATCTGACCGATACGTGCAGCCATTACCGCGAATTAATTATAAAGTAAGCATCGGAATTATTATACAGCGGGAGATAATTATCAGGCCGACATATCAACATTTGTAATTGCGCATTGAAACCAGCCCGAGGGCAGCTCGCCGCCGCCGCGACTGCACTTCATGACATTTCATTTCCAGCGTCGGGCCGCGTTCAGCTGTCTCGCTCTCGCCCGCCAGTGGCGTCCCCAAGGGCGACCCGCGTATTACCTACCTGCAATATACTTATATACTGCTACAACATTCATATAGTGGGGTTCATGTATAACTGGGTACTATAAATTCGGGTAGGTATGAGAATAGAATTTTTTTTATATATTTGATCTCAATTATTCTCTTCTCATCTATTTATTATTTTTAGAATAGGGTCTTAAAAAATTGTTAGGATTTTTTCAGAGGTGTAGCACTAAAGAAAAATGTA
The DNA here is from genome assembly GCA_035578165.1 of Stenolophus ochropezus. Lineage (NCBI taxonomy): Eukaryota > Metazoa > Arthropoda > Insecta > Coleoptera > Carabidae > Stenolophus > Stenolophus ochropezus. The sequence continues at coordinate 16,034,090 of JAQOWZ010000010.1, read as the reverse complement.
GCAGGGCGATTACGACAAAAAAAAATTCAAAATCTTGAAATAATTATTTGATTATTTCACACATGCCATTTTCACCCAATCAAAATGCTTCATTTGCAAATTTCCCATAAAAAAAATAGATTATGTATGAATTTTTGTCATTCATGAAATATAGCAAATATAAATTTCGAGCTATGCTATAAATTTAATTGGTAAAATTCAAGACTCTTATTATATTACTTATGAAAATATCTAAATCAACATCATATATGTCAAACTGACAAAAATAAGTTAGGTATACAGGTTGTTCCATTTAAGTGTGCTATAAGAGCTACGAGGTAGGTTAAATTAGCAAAGAACCACCATTTTGCAAGACTCATACAATGAGCAAAATAAAAATTTTTCGACCAGTGGTTCTCAAAATACGGGACACAACTTTCTTATTTTAAATGAGAACATATGTTTATTTTTAGGTTATTCGATACAGTATTTTTTTCTGAATTCAACGATAAGAACATATCATATACTAATGTAACAAAATAATTGAGAAAAATGCATGTCAGATTTATATGTATTTTATTTATATCTGGCTGAAATAAGAGTGCTTTGGATAGAAAACAATTAATTTTCTTCTTAAAACTGACAGTTTAAGAAAATAAAATTTAACAAAAAATAATCAAACAATGTTAGACAGAACATTATGTCTATGTTTTCTAACACTATTCAGCCACACGTTCCAAAAATATTTTCCTTAAAACACAGTATGTTCTTGTTAAAGAATTTTTCTTGATTGAAAAACGTCGGGAGGATTTTCCAAACTCAAGTGCCGGCCGACTCGACGCGCTGTCTTTTGACTAATGTGTGTGTTCCTGAGGACCAATTAAGTGACAATGGGAGGAGTCGGCGTTGGTTATTTTTTTTTATCAATTAATGTATTTTTTATAACATTGGATATTATTATTATATGGACTTTTTTGCGTTTTATCTCCTAATGTTTTATGTAACGCTTCATTGCATGACGATGAATTTTGTACCAAATGGATCAGGAGCTATCTATATAAAAATATTCGGAAGATATTTCGGATTGGATTTCGTCTCAATTTGTCTTATTTAGAAATAGTTTTCAAAAAATCCATCATGAAACGCCTAACAAAAGAAAACCAAATTTCCGGAACACTAGACATGTTAAATATTATATTAACTTCTACACATATCTTAAAGTGAGAAAAATAATTTTTAGGAAAAACTGTTATTTCTTTAATATGATTAAATATTTTTAAATAATATTGTTTATTTTTAAGTACCGTAAGTAAATAATAATTAATAACAGAAGCCTTTGGATGCCTGTTACTCCACTAACCATCTTAGTGACACCTTTCGGCTAGTGATTAGCAACTGAGGCTCCACAACGTACAGGTGTGGCGGTTCGAATCCCGAGGAAACATTCAGCCATATGTTTGTCTGTCGTTCATTCGACTGCATATAACCTTAGTAGTTGAACGATCGTTAATATTATATGAAAAATAATAATCTTATAAAATATTATAAAAAAACGTTAGAAGATTTTCTTGACTGGTCGATGAATTGAATAGGGCAATACATTTCTGGAATTCAGTCAATTTTGTAAGGCTTTATTTCGTCTCTGACCGATTTTGACACCACATATGGTATTCTTTATATGGGGACAAAACCACGGGTACCAACGTTTCAAAATTTTCTTGGGGACGAAATTTCTTATAATGACGTAAATCAAAACTTAAAATTGCAAGAAAAAAAATACTAGAAAGGGATGAATAATTTTTAAGCTACTGAAACCACAGTAAAATTCAGAGCATTAGTTCTTGACACCAGAGCACAATCCAGAGCAATCAAAACTGCTCAAGAATGTGCTCTGGTTTCAGTAGACCAAAAATTAGAGCACACTTCTGTATGCTCTAATTCCTGACCTACTGAAACCAGACCACAATACAGAGCAGCTAAATCTGTTCCAGAATGTGCTCTGGTTTCAGCAGGCCAAGAATTAGAGCACACTCTAAAGCGTGCTCCAATTCACGGCCAGCTAGTTTAGACCGCCTAGAGCAATGGATGCCCTCAAAGGTGATCTAGCCAGATCACCAAACTGGAGGGACAGAAGCTCTAATGCCTGTATTCATAGTCAATGCTTACTCAAATTACTTCGCGAAACATTACTCCGGTCGTACTCGTCTTTTAGTATGTGACATGTTTCATAGTTGAAATTTCGTGAATTCTCGGCCAAGTAATAACCTCAAGGTAGAGATTTAGAGATATTGTAGTTATAGCGTTGGGAATATGTGTAAATTTGACAATTTGACAGCATTTGACAAGTACTCAAGTATGAGTCAAGACGAAGTACCGACTATGAATACAGGCATAAATTCTACTACCGTCCCTGCGGTTCGCCAAGTGGGACTGAGTGTTAGCGTCTCAGGATCTCTGGTATATCCTGAGATGCGCATTATTACCGGTCATATGGATTCCTATTGGCTAATATTCAAACTGTAATTGTGGGTGAAGTAAGGGGAATTTTAAAGTAAAAATTTGCATACATCGGTACTTTGGTGCACCTCACACCCATTTTAGGGTAGTAGTCAGTAATAAAAAAATGGGGAAGTACAATATTTTTTTAAAATAATAAAAAGTCAGGGCTTTATTACTAAAATATGTTCCTTGGGGGCATGAGTCCTGATATCCCCATGTAGTCGACGCCTATGGTCGAAATCGATCGAAGACGAAATATGATTTTGAAAAATTAACTAAATTCCAAAAATCTATTGCCATATTCTGTTACAAAAATACCATTATTTTTTATGTTGGGCTTATGATTAGTCCCTAAATGCAACGCCACTGGTCCCCGCATGGAATTACCCAGCTTACACACCCAATCACGCTGTACTTCCCTCACAGAACACTGTATCCGATGCTAAATATCCACTACCTCCACATTATGCTTTTCATCTTCAGTTGAACTCTTCATGCCCGTCATTACTCATCACTTATTACCGTAATTAAAGAATCCAAAACATGTTCTCCAACCACTCAGCCTTTCGTCAAATTACAACTCTTTACACACAGCTTACTAAATAACCATCACTATATACCTAATTAGGTTTGTTAACTACCTAATACTTTTCAAAATATATATTTTTAGACATCAATTTTATACCAATTTTTATGTACAACTATTTTAAATACAAAATTATATAGTAGAGAAATGTCAACGATCTTAAAACATTTTGATGACAAACAACTTTACTTCATGGTATTAAAATTGATTGTACCTTAAAAGATCAGAGAAAATTACATTTTCGTTCTTTATTACTAATAATAATAATAAAATCAGCTGTGGCCACCATGGTTCAGACTGAGACCACCCCTAACAAACATTTACGCTAAAACGATAATATATAAATGTGACTATCAGTGGCGGCTCGTGCTACATATTTGTGGGTGTGCTGCATCAAACAAAAAATTAAATAAAATATTAATTAAAGGAATACAAAAAAAATGATTAAGTTAGTATTTAACAATCACAGAACTTTTACAAATTCCTTTTCATGTAAAACTTTTGCATTTTTATAAACCAGCTTGGTATGTATAGGAAATAAGGCTCAAATTTCATTAATATTTCGTCAGAATATATCAGTACAGTGACACTTCGATTATATTAAATTTCTTAAAGAACAACCTAACAATATCAACTATCAATAAAGAAACCACAGTATGGAATATATACCTACAGATTTTATTATTTCAAGTACCTACCAAATTGAAATAAAACGTTGATGTACCGTACCACGGGCATAATCAAAATCATAGCCCTTACAAAATTTAACATTAATTCGTTCTGTAAAATTATTACACACTTAATATACATGTCCGTCGCAAGGGGTGGGTCAGGGTGTGCACTGGCCCACCCTGAAAACAGCTGACACTTTAAACATAGGTGAAAAAACCGCGATCAAAGTTGTTTATAATATAATTTTCTTTTATTTTTTGTTAAATAACATTTATTGATTAAAAATATATTGTTTTTTAATACTTAAAGTGCCCACCCTAAAAAATGTTGGACCGGCCTGTGCCCACCCAAATAAAATTGTTTGGTGACGCCACTGCTAGTGTAGGTAAATACGCCACTGGTTGGGCTTCGGCACAAGACTACGAATTTGACAACCGGTAAATAAGAAAGTTGGCAACAAGATAAATACCCTTAGCCGCGAAGTTTAGTCGGGAGCTAAGAATAGCAGCGACTGAGAACAAAAGTACTGATAAAATATCAATGTAAAATGATTAACTGGCGCATATGCAACCAGCACTCAGCTCGGCAGCGCGATTTGCCTGACCGCCGGCAGCGTCTTGTTCCGCGGGTTGTCTGCGCGCACAGAAGTTTTAAATTGAGGAATAAGAAAAAGAAGAAAACAAGCGTCGTCAGCGTCGGCCGCGAACAAAGGATGTGGGCGCAACTTCGCTTGGCTTCTAAATATTTAAACATTGATTCTTTATCGTTGTGAGCACAAGGAGAATGTTTGAAAACTTCAAACCGGTGTAGTGCTGCAGAAAATTTACTCTTACGTTCTTATGAGTTTCATATTGATTTTCTTCTTCAAACTAGATTTTACCTTAATCATATTTTCATTATTAATGCATATTTTTCAAATATGGAGCAAATACAGCCGTATGTTGCTAGTCATTTATTTTTCACCAGCACCTTCTAATTATGCTGCTGCATAAATATGATATTTTTAAACACATAAAACATTTGTCACTAATTAGCAATTACAGTGAATTACATATCTAAGAAAATGTCTTTTCCTAATGATAAATTAAACATTTTAAATTTAAATGTATGTCTATTCCTAGCATATTATTTGCTATATGAAACAATTGTCATTTTAAATAAACATAACTTTCCAGTTGCAAATCTAGGAAAATCCACAGGTGGGTTTTTTTGTAGTAGAAAGGCACCATAATAAATTCATAATTTTTGTACAGGTGTTCACTTTACTTTGCCCACTATTACTGTCTCGGGAAACGAAAGAACTATACGAAGTCGGTTAAATTAACTATATCAATGATTATAAAATTGTTATTTTTTCAACCATTGGTTCTTAAATTGTAGGACCAACTTCATTATTTTAAATGGTGTATGTGATCAAATGTTGATATTTACATATATGATACTAGACAAAAAAAAATACCCCTATATTTTTAATCGATTCAGTATTCGTAGTTTACGAGAAAGTAAATATTAAAGATTTGGGGAAGGGATATAGTCCCGTCATCGTGGTAGAAGAAAGAAAGCCTTTTTCCACGATCCTACCATACTGACGTCACGCGTCCCTTTTGTGGAGCATTAAATTGCTAATATCATTAGTAAGTACATGTATAGTGGTTACTTTTTATATTTCTGACTTATACATGGTAGAATTGAAAGTTGGATTCATGGTTTTACTCGGAAGTTATTACAGACACAAAAATATACTAAATAACAAAGTTGTAGGAGCAGGGGCGTATTTACGCATAGGCACAACAGACACATGCCTGGGGCGGCAAATTTTTGGGGGCGGCAATTTTTTCGGGTCGCTATTTGTTTTTTCAAAAAAAAATTACAAAATCAATCAGAATATTGAGTATTTCCTTTTTGTGAAAGAGTTTCATTTCATAGAATCTAATAATTATTCAAAAGTTGCGCCATCTTTCATTAATATAAGACAATTTACAAGACAAAAGGCACGCCATAAATGTCTGTATCGGCTGATCCAAATTTTTTTGTTTCTATTTTAATGTTTATAATAAAAATAATTTAATTTCGTTTAGAAATTCAATAACCATATTTAATCTGTATGCATTGATTTCAGATCTTCATATTAACATAAAAATAATAATAATAATTATATCAGCTTAAAAAAAAAAGGTGGGGGGGGGGGGCGGCAAATTTTAGTTTGCCTAAGGGCGGCAATTTCGTTAATCCGCCCCTGTGTAGGAGACCAAGGGGGGCATTTGATTATAGAATAAAATATTTTTTTAAACCCGTGGTCCTTATGTTACAGCACACAGTTATTTTTTTTAAAGGGGGATTATATATATTTTTATGTCTATTCGATAGCGATTTTTTTCTGAATTGAATCATGTAATAGTTTTATTACCTTACATAATTAAAATATTTTAAAAATACGGTAGAAAATTAAATAAATTTTTATTTTGAAAATTAATGTACAATAGGCTATGGATGAGAAATAGAAAAAAAATCTAGGCGCCTAAATATAGAAATTCTTGACAGGTGGATGATAGTATCCAGTTAACTTCCCACCCCCTCTTAGGTACGTTACATTAACTCTTAAATCATAATAAATTATTTAATTTATGTGGAGATATTATATATGTACATATAGTATGTCGTTGTCTAATTGTAAAATCTGTTTTTTTTTATATATAAAACGACAAATTATTTTATATTATTCTACCAGATTGTTATATCCTCCTTGACTTAGTGTTATTTTACAATCCAATTAGTTGTTTAAAAAAAACAATGAAAAAATATACAAATAGGTACATTATGATATTATCACCTATTTTACCTATTAAAATTATTAATAAAAATAATTACTACTATAGAATATTTAAAATTTCAGTAAAATGGTAAAGATATAGCCAAATTTAAATTAAATATTAATATGAGCTTGCAGATTTCTTTACTTCTTCCATTATAACAACAATATGGTAATATCATAAAATACAATACAATTTCAGATAATTTATATTAAAATCGTAAAATACCCTCAAAAAGAGGGCTCGTGGGGTTTGAAAATACCTCCCCTCCTCCCAAATACTGAACTTTTTTCCAATTTTTACATTACATTTGCAGATACTTCATAAGAATGAAAGGTACAATAAAGACAAAATATAGAATGCTAATACTTTGTTTTATTTAATATTTTATATTTAACAATAACATTTATAATCTAACTATCGCTTTTTCCATCGCGTCCGAGTGTATCCACACCCCAGATTTCAACTGAGAATTTAAATCCATGGCTCAGTTGAGAGTCGAAGTGAATGGTGACATGACGGAAGTTTAGACCTCCGTCCAAGATAGATGGATACCCTCCAGTCCCGTCACCAATTTGATCCAGTACCTGCATCATATTTTTACATACAACAAGCACTAGCGAAAATTGTCAGTGCAATTCGAATTGATTGATTCAATTCACCAAAGTACTATGATTTAATTGGATGACTGATTATGAGTGGAATTGTAAATACATTTAAAATGAAATCTTGAAAAATTATGTTATGAAATTTTAATACTTTGCAAAGTCAAAATATTTTTATTTAAGTTCAGATATTAATTAACAATTGAAGGTTATAATGTGAATATGTTCAAAATAAATATTTCTTACCCTTATACACTCAATCTTATATCTTCCAATGCCATCTCTAGGGTAGTTAATAGTTCGTTGTACAATTTCTCCTGTCATACCATTTGCAGACACTGTTTCCGAGTCTAATCTCCTAAAAAGAAAAATATATTGATATGAAAACAACATAATATTATTGTTTATTAAGATAAAATTATATTATTTCTATTAAAGAAAATACTTTTTTGCAATAAAATTTTACGAATTTAGAATAAGAAAATTTATTGAGAGATTAAAATCTTTGTGATTGGCAAAAAATGTACCTAGATGTCCGGATATTAGAATATCGTGTAAGGAATTATGTTGTATCGATGTGTGTTATATATATATATATATATATATATATATATATATATATAAATATTATATTTTGACTATAATGTAGGAGTAATTACGACGGGAATTTGTGTTCTAGACAAAGTTTTTTTTAAAAATAAACTTACAGAAAAAGTAGTACATGAATACTTACTTCCAATCTCTCTGATCGCTTTCAGTGTTGCACTTAATAATATTATGCGCATCCAATTTTGGAATTTTCACTAATTTTAAATCTTGTGTAGCTGTTGCAGCCGAGGCTACCACAGCTAATACAAAAGTAACCCAAAAAGCGTACATTTTGCTGTATGTAACACATTTAATTTTCTTTCCTTTATATACAGGTAAGTTTGGAGATAAAAGTTTTTATTTCTAATTATCGTTAAAAAAGACAAAGTACAGAATTTTAAAATAATAATAAGTATGTGTTTCCTGTGGTATGAATGCATTTCTTTCTTTTTAATTATTATTTCCTTGTATGTAGTTTTATCATATAGTTTACTAATAACGTAGCTAATTAATTTATTATCATTTATTGGTTTAATAATCAGGGTTGCATTTTTATTTATTCATTTATTTAGAAATTGGGTTGCACAACAGGATAAATAGTAGGTAAATATAGAGTCTCCCGATGTAAATTGCAATTTTCCGTGCATATAATAATTACCCTACGTGTTTTCTATATGGCCGCCCCAACATATATGTAAGTATATATAAAAGTCCTGGTTAAAAAAATCTCAGCCCTGTCCATCATCTCATTCTATGGCTTTCTGGCTACTACCCTGAATGAAAAACTACAATAAAATCCGTTTATAGCGATACCGCTTACAGCAACAAACAGGATATACTTCGAAATTGTGACCAGTTCTTTGAAAGCCAACATACGTTAACGTTATTTAATTTTATTGGTTATAGCAACTTCCGGCTATAGCGATGAAATTTTTGGGATGTCGATGTGGTTATTAACATATTTTACTGTATATAACATATTTCAAAGTCAATTTAACAAAAAATAACACATTAGTGCAAAAAAATCTGCGTTATAAATTCAAAATAATATACCAGAAAAGTTGTTTTACCGACGAAATTAAACAGATTTAGTAGTCCTTGAAAGTATTGCCACATGATAACATTACCCACACGCTTTTTCCCCCAATGTTCGTAAAACTGAAATGTTAAATAACAATTACAAAACAAGTAATTAAAATCACTGATTTTTTTTTAAATTAATGTAATTTTGATCAAAAAATTGTATTTACCTACTATTTATCCTGTTGTGCAACCCAATTTCTAAATAAATAAATAAATAAAAATGCAACCCTGATTATTAAATCAATAAATGATAATAAATTAATTAACTACGTTATTAGTAAACTATATGATAAAACTACATACAAGGAAATAATAATTAAAAAGAAAGAAATGCATTCATACTACAGGAAACACATACTTATTATTATTTTAAAATTCTGTACTTTGTCTTTTTTAACGATAATTAGAAATAAAAACTTTTATCTCCAAACTTACCTGTATATAAAGGAAAGAAAATTAAATGTGTTTCATACAGCAAAATGTACGCTTTTTGGGTTACTTTTGTATTAGCTGTGGTAGCCTCGGCTGCAACAGCTACACAAGATTTAAAATTAGTGAAAATTCCAAAATTGGATGCGCATAATATTATTAAGTGCAACACTGAAAGTGACCAGAGAGATTGGGTGTAAGTATTAATTTACTACTTTTTCTGTAAGTTGACGATATTCTAATATCTACATCTAGGTACATTTTTTGCCAATCACAAAGATTTTAATTTCTCAATAAATTTTCTTATTCTAAATTCGTAAAATTTTATTGCAAAAAAGTATTTTCTTTAATAGAAATAATATAATTTTATCTTAATAAACAATAATATTATGTTGTTTTCATATCAATATATTTTTCTTTTTAGGAGATTAGACTCGGAAACAGTGTCTGCAAATGGTATGACAGGAGAAATTGTACAACGAACTATTAACTACCCTAGAGATGGCATTGGAAGATATAACATTGAGTGTATAAGGGTAAGAAATATTTATTTTGAACATATTCACATTATAACCTTCAATTGTTAATTAATATCTGAACTTTAATAAAAATATTTTGTCTTTCCAAAGTATTAAAATTTCATAACATAATTTTTCAAGATTTCATTTTAAATGTATTTACAATTCCACTCATAATCAGTCATCCAATTAAATCATAGTATTTTGGTGAATTGAATCAATCAATTTGAATTGCACTGACAATTTTCGCTAGTGATTGTTGTATGTAAAAATATGATGCAGGTACTGGATCAAATTGGTGACGGAACCGGAGGGTATCCATCTATCTTGGACGGAGGTCTGAACTTCCGTCATGTCACCATTCACTTCGACTCTCAACTGAGCCATGGATTTAAATTCTCAGTTGAAATCTGGGGTGTGGATACAATCGGACACGGTGGAAAAAGCGATAGTTAGATTATAAATGTTATTGTTAAATATAAAATATTAAATGAAACAAAGTATTAGCATTCTACATTTTGTCTTTATTGTACCTTTCATTCTTATGAAGTATCTGTAAATGTAATGTAAAAATATATACCTGGTGTCCCAGCTCGATCGACACATGGGAGTTTTACACGGAAAATCAGCTAATTATGAATAGTATCTCCCCAGTGCAAAATATTAACTTGAAATTTTGTATACTTATAAGAGAATATTAATTCTATGGATCACACTTATTTGAATATATTATTCTATGGAGATTTATTAAATTTAAAATCTAATATTTTCGTTCAAAATCAGACAGCCATGGAAATAAAGAAAATATTTATTTGACAGTTTACTGAAGTATCACTGATTTTAATTCTTATTCCCTGTATTTTAATATTATTTAAGTTGAATTTAGTTTCTTTTTGTTAAATAATATACGAATATTACAAAAATATAAATATCTACAATGGCATGTCATTAACTGTCACATAGATATTTTCTTTTATTTCCATGTCTGACTTGTTTTGCAGACGAAAATACATATTTCAAATAACTGTAATCCATACAAATAATATTCGCCAATAAGCATACAAAATTTCAAGTTAATATCGTGCACTGGGGTATACTATTCATAATTAACTGATTTCCTATGTAAATCTCTCATGTGTCGGTCGAGCTGGGACATCCGGTATATATTTTCTAAAAAAAAATTCTCTGCAACAAGATGTTTTGAAAAACAGTGAAACGTCAAAATAATCAAAACTTTGTATTTGTCCAGGACTTTATTGAACAATAAATTGCGGCAAGCAGCGTTTTTGAAAGCACTCTATATTATTACAATTATTTTGTTTAATAACCTCTAAAAACTAAAAAATAGCGGTTTACTTTACCACACTTTGATACGTAAAATATAAAATACTATAACTGTCAACGGCGTTTGATTGCTATGTTTACACTTCAGGACCTAGGGTACTTGATTGTTGATTCGTAAGGTTTTATTTGAATTAAGTGGGATAGGTTGCCAGTCTGCAGTCTCTGCAAACGCGTTACAATCACTCGGACACAGCGTTATTCATTTTTTGATTATTTTAAATTTACCGCTAATTTTTAAAGCTACTAACGTAAAATGGAACATTCATTTGGAAATAAAACAAGTTACTTGTTACTTCTGGTTCAGTTCAGTGTTGAATCGAAAGGTACCAAATAAATACGGTCACTATTGTTTTCTATGCCACCTTTTATAGTTCAAATTTTCCGTGTGTAAACTTAGTTTTTAATTAAACAATCACAGATACCCTATACTAGACTTCACTCATAAGATAAACTGAACAGAATATAGACTACAATATTCCCTTCGGAATAAAATAAGGGAATAAAGAAAATTGTCCTCCTAGAAACACCCACATTTCTAAATATGTTTATATGATGTCCAATAAAAAGCACTAAATTAAATATGAATTATATGTTCAAATAAAAGTTATTATTAGTTGCATATTACGGCAACTTTCTTTAAATATTTTCTTCGGTATATTTGTCTTCAAACGAAGTATAAAATATTAGAAAAACTCAAAAGATGACAAGAGAATTCTGTCAGTTCGAGTTGATCAATTTTTACCAAAACTTAAAGAACTCATGCTATTGATGTAAGAAGTATAAAGTTTCCTTAAAATTCGTTCAGTCGCATTTACTTTACATGAATTTTAGGATATACAGGCTGTAACAAAAATAAGTATTCTAGTTTGACAAATTACTTTTTTTTAGTTACGGAATCTCCATTTATCTTTTTATGTGAATTTACAAATATAATAACTTAGTTTGTCAATAAATTTTGTTGAAATACTGCCCCCGTTTGGAAATTGCATTATTTATATGATGGTAAGAAATTCATTAGTGTCATATGTAGAAAAACTACTAAATTAAATATCAATTTCAATTTTTTTCCTTTTAAGAAACTATTTTAATTTATTTTCTGCGACTAACTTCTGCTTTTTATTATCGCCTCCGGTCTCATCATGATGACGTTTTCTCTTATTTTTTCGACAGCTTACAGGCTAATATTTTTTTGAGTAACATTTGTAAGCTTACTTCTTCATAGGTAAGTATAAAATTCATTTCACATATTTTTAACAAACTTGATCAATTCAATAACTTCAACAAGACTCACAAACTCTCTTTTTTAAACTTCGATAATAATTCATAAATTATTATTTTTTTAAGCATGGTATCTTCAAATTTTGCTTACCAGGAAGCAAAATCGACAACTACGGCTCTACATAGCCTTGTCAATAAAATAGAGAAAACCTTTATGGCAAAGGAAATAGCTCTGGGAATATATAGATATTGAGGGTGCCTTTGATAACACCTCCTATAAGTCCATTGAAAGAGCTGCTAGGTCAAAAGGTTTCGACCCAGCTGTAGTGGAATGGATAAAAGCCATGCTGCAAAGTCGAACGATTACAGCCTCGATAGGAGGAGAATCAGTAATGATAAAAACCAATAGAGTATGCCCACAAGGTGGGGTTCTATCACCTCTACTCTGGTGTATTGTCATTGATGACCTCCTGAATAGGCTCAATAAAGCTGGCTATTTTGCAAATGGATATGCAGACGACGTTGCAATTATGGTCAGAGGACGTAGTGACACCACTATCTCGTACCTTACACAAAAAGCTCTAAATCTAGAGCATCAGTGGTGCCTGGAACATGAACTTAGTGTAAACCCTACCAATACTACAATCATCCCCTTCACAAAGAGAAGGAAGCTAAATCTTTAAGCTCCCTACTTGAAGGGTACTAGAATTGAGTTTTCTACAGAGGTTAAGTATCTAGAAATCATTCTAGACCAAAAACTCACGTGGAACTCACATATCAACAAGATTACAAAGAAATCAGCAGTGGCGTTAAACACATGCCGTCGGCTTCTGGGTAAAAACTGGGGACTACAGCCAAAAATGACCCAGTAGACTAGTGTTATAAGACCCATGATCACCTACGCGTCACTTGTATGGTGGCCAAAAGTGAAACAAATCACAGCACAGGCATCACTGCGGAAACTACAAATCATGACCTGCCTCAGTATTACAGGTGCTATGAGTACCAGTCCGACTGCAGCAATGGAAGTGATTCTGGGGCTAACACCTCTACACATTCAGGTGAAAAAAGAGGCGATGCAACAGGCACTGAATCTCTGCAGAACGAAACACTTTATGCCCGGAGATTTCGTAGGCCACTTGGAAATTCTAAGGGAAGTACAACCAGATAAACTGGCCTTGTCTGTCTGTGATAAGATGACAACAAAATACAATTTTGACCAGAAGTATAAGGTTGTTATTGGTAATCGCCTTGAATGGGCAATGGTTCACTGATGGTTCAAAATTGGAAACAGGAGGAACTGGAGTAGGTGTGCTTGGCCCAGATTGCCAAATTAAGGAATCCATAAGCACCTGCTCCACAATTTTTCAGGCTGAGATTTATGCAATAAATCTCTGTGCTCACATAAACCTAGATAAAGGTCTAAAAGGAGCATTAATAAATATAATGTCAGACAGCCAGGCAGCTTTAAAGGCATTGAATGCCTTCACATGTAAATCAAAGCTAGTCTGGAACTGCAGGGAGACCCTTCAATTGCTATCCGAAGCAAACCACGTCACCCTATGGTGGGTACCAGGGCACGAGGGAATCCTAGAAAACGAGAAAGCTGATGAACTTGCAAAAAAGGGGCTAAACTTTCATACCACGGGCCGGAACCTTCATGTGGTCTTCCACAAAGCCACTATAAGAAGGTGGTCAAAAACTGGGAGGAATCTGCCATATCCTCATATTGACAAAATATTCCAGGCCTCAATCAAGCTCGGAAATTCATTTCCCCAGCTTCGACAAACGCCAAAGAGTTACTAGCTCTCAGCAAAAAGGATCATAACATAATGACAGGAATTCTCACTGGCCACTGTCCTTTAAAGTACCATTTGCATAAAATTGGTATAGCTGAAAATGAAACCTGTCGACTCTGTGAAGAGGACGCAGAATCGTCGGAACTCATACTGTGTGAATGCCCAGCCGTAACTGCGCAGAGACTCAATCAGCTAGGTAAGAGGTATCTTACGGCAGATGAGATCAAGAACTTGTCTCCTGGAGCCATAATCGGCTTCATCAAAAATCTGGATCTACTACGGAAAACTAAGTAAGGGCTGTGTCACAATAGATCTTCTAGGTCGCGTTGACAAAAAGCGACAAAACGCTTAAACCCTCGTATACATACAATATACATATCATATCAAGTTCAAATTTAAAGTCGACCAATTAATTATTTTCTAATTAGAATTTCAAATATAAAAATATAATTCAGAGTCAGGACAACAAAAAATGAGTACATTTTATAGAGATAACATATTAATGATATCATAAGATTAACATGAAATATATAATCAATATATTATTTTACTTAAGTGCCTAATTAATTTCGAACCCCAAAACCTTGGTTTCGCCACTGATATCAATATAGTCCAGTAACTGAACTTTTGCGAGAGCGAGTTTATATTGACAGGCCGGGTTTCTAAGGGTATGACACAAATTTTTTAGCGCCGATGACATATGACGGCATAGGTATATTCATTCAACAGAAATTGTAACCTAAAATATAAAACGAATGTGAGTTGATATTTTTAACAATTAACCTAATCGTAATCGTACAACACGAGCATAATATAAATAATAAATTAAAAATAGTGGTTGTAATTAACGTTTAACATTTTCAATAAAAATAAATTTAAAAAAATGACAACATAGAGCTAAAGCTGGCATTCCTACCTTTTGCCTAGGCCGGCAAACGGAGAGTTTCTAGACGATTTTGAGTTCTGTACTAGTCATATCGGACGAAGGCGTGAAATAGTTGTTTGTATCATTCGTCCCGAGGCCTGCAAATAATGCGACATCTCGCAAAAGAGTTTCTGGGCGTGTGATACACAAGATTTTTTACGCCGATGACACTTTTAATTTATTAAAGAAATATTATTTCTACATAAAATTTTATACACTATAGGTTTTTATGTCAGAAACATTTCCAGTTCACATGGATATATAAACAATACACCTGTTTTATTCAAACAAAATTAGGGATATTTATACTAACCTGAAAAATAAAACGAATTTGAATTGATATTTCTCAACAATTAACGTAATCAAAATCATACAAGACGAGCATAATGTGAATAATAAATTAGTTGTTTTAATTAACGTTTTACATTTCCAATAAAATAAAATTATTAATTTTGACAGAATGTAATGCTATAAAGTACTTAAGTAGGCATCCCTACTTTTTGCTGGCCTAGGCCGACAAAAGGAGGGAGGCGCGAAAAATAGTTTTGAGATTGATTTTTTACAAATTTTCTAGTTTATATGTAATAAGCATTTTACATAATAATAATAATAATAATTACTTTTAATTATGTTGCAGACGAAATCTCAAGTATCAATATAGGTCTTGAGTCTTGTGACAGTAAGGGTGTATCAAAGTAAAACTACATTTAATTAACTTATTATATTGTAAGATTTAATAAAAATTTACATAAATTGTTTCATTGGCTTTCCCCAGATTTCAACAGAAAATTCGAATCCTTGACTTCTCTGTGACTTAAAGTGGAGAATAACATAATTGAATCCGACACCTCCGCCTCGGATGGTAGGATGTCCGCCAGTACCGTCACCTATCTGGTCCAACACCTATTCCAAACAAAATGATGTACTTGGATAATAATTATTTATATTGCGTAATCGTACCCTAATGCAAGTAATTTCGTACTTACTAATCCCATCTTTTGGGTAAGTAATAGTTTTTTCAACGTATCCTAAAGGTTTACGTTTTGCATCAACGGTTTCGGAGACTAATATCCTAAAAAGAAGTAAAATATATCAAGTCTGAAGCAAGGAAACATGTGCTCATGCGCATCAACTACGACTAATGTGCCAAATAAGGCCCACTTGAAAATAAAGCCCACTATTAATATTTTTATAACTACCGAAATTTGCAATTAACCAGTTGCACCAACAAGGCTTAAATATTAAGTAACACTTAAACAAAAAAATACTAATCGAAATTTTGACAGCAATGTTAAATAGTTCATTTGATATTATATTCCGATGTGATATTGTCCTCTTAAGGGAAACTTAAAATTTAAGTAATATTGGTGCAACCGATCATTAGTCTCATAAGATCTTCGTTGAGCTCAAGTGCATTTAAGTTCCATTCGTTGCAATATTCAGGGCCGTCGTGAGGGTGGGCCAGGGTGGTCACTGACCCACCCTGAAAGCAGCTTTGATCACCCAGGTGCCCGCCCAACTGCCAACTACAAAATTTTGAATTAAATGAAAAGGAGAAATCTGACTATGATCTGATAATATCAAGAGGCAGTAACTATCTGCATTGAAAGTAATGGAATATTACATATAACAAACTTTATTTTTTATGTTTATGAAAAATAAAAACTGATTTTTATTAAAACCAAGAGATTAAATCTTTCTAATTGAATTTGAATGTAACATACTCTCTTCCACAATCAACAATATTTTTATATTTACGAACAAGAATTAATTTGAAAGTTAATTTTAAGTAGAACATTCATACATATACTCTCAAACCAACTAGTCTCCGTACACATGTCTTTAAGCTTTGTTTTTGAAATTTATAAACCACCCTAAAATCTTCAATATTTTTTTTTGAATGAAACAAAATAAATCTTTCTAGGACAGATGGACGAATTATTGTAACGAAAAGAAAGCATGAATAAATGAAAACAAAAAAATATGACCAACAGTGAAATATGGAAGAGTTTCTGTACTTGTATGGGGCTGTATGCGTGCAGAAAGGATGGGAAACTTAATTTTTATTGATAGAAAAGCGGGTTATTTGAATATTTTAAAAGAAAATTTGGAAAAATATGCTGAAAAATTAGGTTTAAGACTTAAGAGATTCTTAAATCTTTCAACAAGATAATTATTAAAAAAATATTACAAGTAAATTGCTAGAATAGTTATTGTACAGTTGTAGATAACAATTAAAAACGTCTTTACAGTCTCCAGATATGAATCCAATGAACATCTCTGTGGTTTATTTAAAAAGATAAAGGTAAAACAAGACGCCCAAAGAATATAAAAGAACTACTACATTTATGGTAAAAGAATGGAATAAAATTGATTCCCAATCTCCAAGAATATTAGTGAATAGTATGAAAAATCGTTTAAGGAGAGTAATTGTAATGAATGGCGGTCCAAAAGATAATTGATTATATATAATTTACAAATGAACGGAGACTAGCGTACTTAGTTGTTATAATAAACATAATATTTTTTTCTCGATTTCATTATGATATATTCAATACATAACTTTATTTATTAATATAGTCAGTTATAATATAAAATTTATTTCATGTATATAGGTATATATACATATATTCAATAAAAAACTTTACAAGAATAGAAACTTTTTTCCTTTACTGGTGTATGGAAACTAATTGGTTTGAGTGTATGTATAATTTTACTTGTTCTTATATAAGTTTAAAGGTTTTGTTTTATTCGCTAAAACCTGCCATGTCACGACTCATGATTAAAATAAAATAAAATATAAATAAATCCACAGCCTACTCGCTTCTTACGCACGAAAATTTGTTATAATTTACATATTTAATGACAACTTTACTTTAGTAAATATAAATAATATCTACACTTCAATCAAAGTATTCCTTGTCATTTTATACATAAAAGAAACATCAGAAACGGTGTAAATAAATAACAAAATTTCGACATCTATGTCAAACGCTTCACCTTATGGCAAGCTGTGAACAAAAGTATGCTTGATAAGAGATATTTCTCCTTAATTTCATTAAATAAAAAACAAATTTTATAAATTTAAAATATTCTTGGAGTAAATTTAACTTTTCCCTTAGAGAAGAAAGTTAACTTTATTCCACATTAGTAAAATTCGTCTCTTTCATCTATCAAATAATTATTACCCTTCTATCTAAAAGCCCGTCTGACACGATACAAAGTTTGGTACTAAATTTAGTTTTAAATTTTAATACAAAATATAATGGATCGTGTATGAGCATAAATGTATGAAAATTTGTACGAAGTGACTTTGTATTAAATTTTTGTACGAAATATTTAGGACAGGTTCTAATTTCTTGTACTGAATCTGCGCAGAAGGTAGCGTAGTGTGCGCATGTTTACTTGCAAACTGCAAAGTTGGGTTACGTTATTTTAGTGATTCTAACATTAGAGTGAGATTTGTTTGAAATGTCGTGGACACCATTTTTGTGAAAATATATAATTTTTCTTCGCTTTCTTCTTTTTAATAGCAATATTTTGAATTATTGCTACTACAGCAGCAGTTGTTGCAAGTAATAATCGCCTTCTGCTTCTTGTACCAATATATTCATTTTCACTTCAATAGTGTAAAAGATTTTATGAGCTGATCTTTTGGATGTAAAAGGTTAAGAAAAAGAAGCAGTCATACATCAGATGTCACATTGAATTCTCTAATGTACGCATGCGCATATATAAAAAATACATACTAAAACTTAGTACCGTTGCAGACAGAAATTTTAATCTTCTATAAATTTCAATAAATATTTATATTAAGTTTTATTAAAATATTCTATATTAAATTTTAAAACTAAATTTAGTACTAAACTTTGTATCGTGTCAGACAGGCTTAAAATTATTAAAAAGAATACTTACTCCCAGGTATCTTGTTCGCCGTCATCCTCACATCTTATAATGTTATGTTCATCGTCTCTGGTAAGTTTTGATTCAGAGACTGACACAGCCGAGGCTACTAAAGCCACTACAAATAAAGTCCAAAATGCGTTCATTTTGTAGAACAATTGAACACGATATAATGAATATTATTTACCTTTATATACATCTCATTTAATTGATAATAAATATTTTTATTTGAAATTATCATTTAAAATCAAGTATGCATACAAGAAAATTAAAATAAGAAGTATGTTTTTCCGATAATGCAATTTTAATTTATTATTATTAAGATATTTTGAAGCCGATATTGCTGATTTTTATCAAATATTATAATTTAATTGATGCTGGGATAATTAAAGTGAAATTTTATTAAATTTATTTAATTATTAATATTAACTGATAATTTTGATAATATCTTGGATTTCCAAGATTATGTTATGATTTCTAATCTTTTTGTTGTTAATGTAAAAGTTTTAAAAAATAGATTAAATGTTTATCATAAAATCCTAACGAATTTTTAAATGTACATACTTAAAAAAAGTTAAATTCAATAATATTGATTAAAGATGTACTTTGTATTTATATTATTCTATACATGTATACCGTGAGAAAAATTTTATCTCAAAAATATTATGTTCAGAAATAAGTTACTGCTTTTTACAATTTTTGAGAATGACAAAACAAAACTAATAATGATGATAAAATATGAGTAGGTACATATTGACAATTAAAGATAAAGATCTGGAAATAGAAAGAAAATAATAAAAAGATTATGCATTATTTTGTATTTTCATTATTTTTTTCTTATTTTTGTAATTATTTCTACACATAATTTTATTCAATTTATTAATTTTTATATATACTTTTATATGTTGGCAGTGCGTATAGATAGGATGGGAAATTTGCAGGCGTTCAGCATTTTAGCCAGTATTTACCTATAATATCTATATTATACTAAGCCAGAAAAACTTGAATGGCAAAAAAGTTAGTAATAAATAATTAAAATTAAATATTTGCTCATTTACTTTGGTTCCATAAAATCAAAACCACATTTTAAGATTAAATCTCAGAAAAATTGTTTTAACAAATGGAATGGCTAATGAATTTGAGGTAACGATAGATGTGTTAATTAAACTCACCTATTCGATTCGTTAATAAATTTTTAATTACAGAAACCGCAACAAATAGTTATCTTCTCCGTATACCCTATTTTAAGAATCACCAATGAAGAAATCTTTCTTTGTCCGGTAGAATTCAAATATGATTTAATTTAATCGCTTTAGTCATCTTTTGACATAATATGTACCTAACTGTGACTTGACGGAAAAGTTTCCAAATTTTTGCAGGCGCTCAACGAAATTTTGGGGGCGTTCGAGCGCCTCCAAAAAGGGTTGTATCTACGCCAGTGTATGTTGGTAGTATAATAATTAGTAATAACTAATAACCATGTCCATGACTGTCACTAGACTGTTTTAATTTCACTATGGTTTACATGTACGATAAAAATACTTTAGCTTGACTTTGACTTTTAAAATGCAACTTTTATTACGGTATAAAAACCCCTGAACTTATTTTTTACTTAATTCTTCTATGACAAGTCAAGCCTAAAATACTTCTATTTCACATTGTTATTACTGCTATCTTTTACATGTAAATAGTAACATTAAATAACCTAAAATTTTTATTTTTGATACCATTTTCAATCATATAAACTAATAAGAAATTGATTTTTTGTCAAATGAAAAGATTTATTAATCGCATTATAAAAGAAGCCTTTTCATAGTCAAGTCAAAATACATTTTTACTATATGTGTAATATTTATATATAAAAATTATATAATCTTGAAAAATGTACAAAGTGGTTTACTTTCGAGTGTCCAGACGATATTTCCTAAATTAAAAATATTATTATTATAAATTATTTTTCAAATAAAACTTATTCAGCATTATGTGTATCATATAATAAAATTATTTTTTTTATAAATACTTTTTACTGTAACAAAATATAATTTTAATTAATAGGAAACACCTTTGTATTTTTACCTCTTGTTTGTTTTTTGCGTTATAAACAAATCCAAAAATTATCACTATATTTATATTCAGAGAATTTTTTTTATATAAATTTAAACTAACAAAATCCTATGGAAACGAAATCTAACTGAACAGTGTTTTTAAAGTAACTTTAAAATAACAAAAATTAATCTCTAAGGCCCAATATTTCAAAGTACGAATAAAGTTCGAAATAAAATATATACAGGAATCGATAGTTGGGCACATGGTTTTACTCTGAAATTATTACAGATAGAAAATATACTAAATAAGAAGACCAAGGGGCCATTTGATTATAGAATAAAATATTTTTTAAACCACTGGTTCTCAAGTTATAGCACAAAGTTATATTTTTTGAAATGGAACCATGTACATCAAAAAAACTTTAAATCCATCTTTTCACCACATTAATATTTGTAGAATATCTATTTTTATTTAATACTTCAGTTATTACGAACGTGAACTTCGAAATAAACTTGTTCGGATTGTGACTAGTGATCGAATTGTGCCAAAAAAACACGATCAAATTCCATAACCAAGAGTTACAAGAAATAGTTGATTTTATAAATAAACGCCGCCCATATAACTATGCTGTACCTATACTTTGGAAGACAAAGCTATCTGAAGCGTGCGACGTCAAAATTATAAGTGTCCATTGTACAAAAGCTTTTATTTGATAGAAGGGGACTCCCGAACGAATAGTACTTAGGGCCCCCAACGGTATTAATACGACCCTGCGTGGCAGTATTTGTAAGAATGGATCAGAGTAAAACTACATTTATTAATTTATTTATTTATTTCAAATTTTTGTAAGTATTATCAAATCAATACTTAACATAAATTATTGTTCTCCGCTACTATCTGGCAATACACCCCAGATTTCAACAGAAAATTCGAATCCACGGCTTCTCTGTGACTTAAAGTTAATGGTAACATAATTGAATCCGACACCTCCGCCTCGGATGGTAGGATGTCCGCCAGTTCCGTCACCTATCTGGTCCAACACCTATTCCAAACACAATTATGTACTGGAATATTAATTATTTATATTGCATTTTCTTACCCTAATGCAAACAAGTTCGTATTTTGAAGGGCCACTTGTTGGGTAAGTAATAGTTCTTTCAACAACTCCCAGTGGTTTAGCTCTTGCTTCAACAGTTGTTGAATCTAATACTCTAAAATATAAGGAAAGAAAAACAATTTAAAAGCAACATTTTCTTTTGTTGATATTTTTAGTGCGGTGTTGAAATTTAATGTTACTTAAAATTATTTTGTAAATAATATCTACTTAAAAAGCTTAAAATACAGATTATAAAATTTTGTATCTGAATCAATGAGCAAAAATTAATTTACGTGACTTGTAAGCTCAGAAAGTAGAATTGAAAATGACGTAAATCATCCCAAAAATAGCGGTAGCCATGGAATTGAGACAAAAATTAACAAACATTTCACGGTTTATCTGTTAAGTTAGCTGCGTTAGATTGTTATTAAATTACTGTTGAAGAGAAAAATATTATATAAATTAATTTTGAATTTAAAAAATTGCTATATTTTTAACGTAACTTGACAAAACACATAATAATAAAAATAAACTAACGCAACTAACTTGACAGATAAACCGTTAAACATTTGTTCATTTTTGTGTCAATTCCATGGCTACTGCTATTTTCGTAGGAATTTTCATCATTTTCAAACCTAATTCCTGAGCTTAGAAGGCACGTCAATTTAATTTTGCTTATTTATTCAGATATAGAATCTTATGCTTTACAATATTTATTTGAAGCTTTTTTACTTAAAATAATAAAAGAAGCAGGTAATTAGGAAAACATGATCTTACATGTTAAATCCATGTTCGAGTCACCATCCTGTATATAGCTTAACTTAAACAAAAATACTAATAAAGGGTAAACTTTTAACTAAAGACAATTTATTGATTTTGACTAAAAAAATCCCATGTGTCGTAACATTTGAAGTAAAATTACTATGTTGTCAGGTACTTTTTTCATTTCCGAATGGTGCAAATATAATTATACACTATATTTTCCGCAGTTGATTTTCACGTCATCAATTTCTGCTGCAAGAATTATTAAACTTTTATCTTGCATCTTCGTTGTGTTCGCATGGCATATATGAGACTTATTCGCTATCCCATGTGTTAGAGAGGGGTATATATACTATTTGCGTCTAACCAACGACAAAAATGAAATAGAAATAGTAATGTAACTGCGGTGATGGATATTTTCAAATATTTCAAAACCTTAAATATGTCATTAATGTCATTGTTACCATTTTGGCGACGACATAATATGTACTTCATTGTGTGTTGGCAACTTCGTTAGTTTACAATTCTTTTATTGCGTTTCATATAATATTTAATTTTTATATAATACTGTCAGTTTTGATATTTATTTATTTTTTACCTGACAAGATGATGTCATCAAACCCCCGTCCCCCGAACCAAATGAATCACATGATTATATACCATTGCTGACGTGATGATCAACAGCGGGAAATACAGTGTACGTTTCTATTTGCTGAGGGGTATTCGAGAATCTAAATTTAATGATCAAAAATGAAATATACTTAATTAAAATGTTCTTAACGATTTTGAGAATAGAGCCCCTAGTCGTTATAACAGCTGGGACATTGATTGCAAACATACTTTTGAATTATTTTGTTCTTAAAATAAATTTCTTACTTAATGATAAAAATAATTTTTAATTTAAACTTAATTAAAAAAATGTTTTTTCTGAAAAAAATAAATATATTCAAATGTCACATGAACATCACCAACTAATAGAAAATTAATTAAATTCTGAAATTTAAAATGTATGTAAAAAGTATATAAATAAAAAATTATATGAAGAAGGAAACTCATTTTGAATTTATTTGATAGTATATTACAATACTAGTGAAGAAAGATATAGTTTTTCTCAAGTATGTGCCAGTTTTGATCATTAGGCGTGAGCCGATTAGGCCGACACATAGAGCAGGTTTCAGAATTATATTAGATGTAAATATTAGTACATGAGGTATTTGTGGATGTGAATATAATTTAAATTTTATGAATATAATATAAACATATATATTTTTTTCGATAATGAAAGGTGAAAGGACGAAAGTAAACTTTCACTCACTAGTTACTACTTTAGTGAATAAAACAAAGGGTTTCAAGATTTATATCTAAATAAGAAATAACAACTTCCAAAAGCAGGATTGAACAAATAGTCTATTATAGATACTCATTTTATACGATGCATTGTTCCTTTCGTGTTCTTGCAACAATGTACCGTCTTATAAAACTCTTATATATATTAATATAAAATACTTACTTCCATTTAGACTGGTCACCTTCAGTGTCACATCTTATAATGTTATGTTCATCATCTCTGGTAAGTTTTGATTCAGAGACTGACACAGCCGAGGCTACAACAGCTACTACAAGTACAGCCCAAAACGCATTCATTTTCTCGTACAATTGAATTGAACATGATGCAATGAACATTATTTACCTTTATATACACTTTATTTTACTGATAATGTACATTTTTATTGGAAATTATCAATCAAAAACAAAATTTCAAGTGCGTTTTTCCCGTAATGCAGTTTTTTTATTATAAAGTTATTTGAAAACGTCTGTTTTTGATTTTATCAAATATATAATTTAAATGATATCAAATATATAATTTTATAGATACCAACACTACTAAAATGTTTGTTGTCGTAATAGCAGACATACTTTGAAGCATTGTCTTTGTCTGAAGTATGGAAATATAAATAGTGTTATCTTTCTTGCTATCACCTTTCAAAATACACTAGCGGTCGTTGAAAACGCAACACCAAAAAATAATGGGAATAATCACACAAAATTCAGCACAGAGGTTTCTTATTTTTAGAATAATAAATGATTAAAATTTAGAATCGCTAAACACATTTGTTCAGAAAATATGTAGGTTTAAACTTAATTATCAAGCAGATTTATTTATTCGATATTTCTTCAATATGATTCAAATTCAGTTAAAATTTGATTGTTATCAAGTTAACATGCCTCGTAGAAGACAGCAACGTTCATTTGAGCAAGTAGGTGATTTTGAAAGGGGCCGTATAGTGGATATGCGCGAAAGCGGGTTGTCACTGCGTGATAACTCGCAATATAAGTACAATTTCACGCATATGGCGACAGTGGATACAAACAGGTACAGAAAGAAGGCAGCCAAGATCTGGAGCTCGCCGGAGGACATCAGCGAGAGAGAACCGTCTCCTTATTCGGCTATCCTTACAAGGCCGATTTCAAAGTGCACCAACTATAACACGGCAGTGGTGTACAGTGACACTATCTGTAAGACGTATTCGTTACCGTTCATCTGAATTTGGGCTACTTGCGCGTCGTGCATTATTGCGAGTTCCACTGTCCGCGCGGCATAGATTATTGCGTCTTGATTGGTGCAGAGAAAGGCGGTTGTGGAATAATGAATGGAATGAAATTGTCTTTTCTGACGAATCGCGATTTTGTTTGTTCCAAAATGAAGGTCGGGTACTTGTGAGACGACGCCAGGGTGAAAGAGGGAATGTGACCTGCATTCGTACGCGTCATACGGCGCCTACGCAAGGAATTATGGTGTGGGGAGCAATTTCATACAATTGGAAATTTCTCCTAATTCGTTTACCCGGCACTTTGAACAGTCAGCGATACATTGACGAGATCCTAATACCGCAAGTTGCTCCACATATTCAAGACCACCCAGCAGCCATATTTCAGCAGGATAATTCAAGACCTCATGTCGCGAGAAGAGTATTAACTTTCTTTGACCAGCACAGAATATCAGTGCTTCCATGGCCGGCCCGTTCTCCAGATTTATCGCCTATTGAAAATCTGTGGGATGTCATAGGAAGAGCAGTGCGACGTATTCAGACACCAATACAATATGTAGAAGAACTATGGGCTGTAGTCGAATGGGCATGGAATGAAATACCGCAAAATGTTATTTGCAACTTTATTCAATCCATGCCTCGACGAGTAGAAGCGGTAACAAAAGCGCGTGGTGGACACAGTTCTTATTGAATTTTTCATTTTCAGTTTATTTAATGTATGTGAAATTTTAATCATTTTTTCATCTAATAATGAACAACCTTTGTGCTAAATTTCGTCCGTTTATTCCAATTATTTTTTGGTGTTGCGTTTCCAACGACCGCTAGTGTAACTTCGAAATAGATGTCAAAATATATTGTCACTGATGAGCTGTCTTTGTCTGAGGTGTAGCCGGAATTTTTTTTATTAATGTGAACACTTGGTTGTTTGGCAATTTGCTGACAAGATTTGAACGACAAAATTTTGAAATCTAGTGGATAAAATTATTAATAAAAAAATGTTCTGCGCTAAAAATCAAATCAATTGATATTTGTCAAGATAATTCCACGATTAAATAGCATTTGAACCGATTGTATAGTATTAAACAGAATTAAAAATAATTTTATTTATTTAACATATCAAAATTGTTGGAAACAGTACGTTACCATGGAGAAGGTAAAGAAAAAAATATACAATTTACCCACTTGTATTTTGTCTTCCTTCCTACTACTGAAATTTCAGAGTTATCTATGTTAACACAATCAAAAATTTGAATGGGGTATTCCAAGTTTTCTTCATTTTTTAATATGTTATTCTATGCATAAAAATATGAGACCCGTATTTTTTCTTTTCGCCGAAAGGTTTCAAACACGCCACAAAATATTTTTTAAAGTTTCAATAAATTACACCCTAGAAAATTGGCCGTGCGTGTGATGTCACAGGCACTGAGAATCAGCTAAGAACATCATTTGTAGATCTGAGTCAGAGGCGTGGCGCGTTCGAACAAGACCCAATAGGCTGAAGCGAGTGCCTTCTTCGTCACAACAAGGCTGATACTGAATTTTACATACTCGATTCAAATGCATTACAATTTCATTTTGATATTATGGTATTAAAAATCAGAAAAGTAATGATTATATTCACTTTAATATTACTTATATATGGTAAACAATGATATCCAATAAGAATTTCTTTAAAAGCCGTAGGCTTGGAATACCTCATTTTGTTTGACTTTTCCTGATATACCTACAAGATGTATATGTATAGTAGAACATTACGCGCTTCTGACTAATTTCAAAAGAATATGTATTTACGACATTTCTATATTAAAACACCAATATTAAACATGTTAGTGCGCAATCAATTCTTGCTTATATAATATATTGTGCAACAATAAACACGCATCGTTTTTCTTTTCTTCTTCCGAACGAGTAGTGCTTAGGGCCCAACGGTATTAATTCGACCCTGCGTGGCAGTATTTGTAAGAATGGATCAAAGTAAAACTATATTATTTAACTTATTTATTTCATATTTATTTATTTCAAATTTTATATTATCAAATAAATACTTAACATAAATTATTTTCCTCCGCTACTTTCTGGTAATTCACCCCAGATTTCAACAGAAAATTCGAATCCACGGCTTCTCTGTGACTTAAAGTTAATGGTAACATAATTGAATCCGACACCTCCGCCTCGGATGGTAGGATGTCCGCCAGTTCCGTCACCTATCTGGTCCAACACCTATTCCAAACACAATTATGTACTGGAATATTAATTATTTATATTGCATTTTCTTACCCTAATGCAAACAAGTTCGTATTTTGCAGTGCCACTTGATGGGTAAGTAATAGTTCTTTCAACAACTCCCAGTGGTTTAGCTCTTGCTTCAACAGTTGTTGAATCTAATACTCTAAAATATAAGGAAAGAAAAACAATTTAAAAGCAACATTTTCTTTTGTTGATATTTTTAGTGCGGTGTTGAAATTTAATGTTACTTAAAATTATTTTGTAAATAATATCTACTTAAAAAGCTTAAAATACAGATTATAAAATTTTGTATCTGAATCAATGAGCAAAAATTAATTTACATGACTTGTAAGCTCAGAAAGTAGAATTGAAAATGACGTAAATCATCCCAAAAATTGCGGTAGCCGTGGAATTGAGACAAAAATTAACAAACATTTCACGGTTTATCTGTTAAGTTAGCTGCGTTAGAGTGTTATTAAATTACTGTCGAAGAGAAAAAAATTATATAAATTAATTTTGAATTTAAAAACTTGCTATATTTTTAACGTAACTTGACAAAACACATAATAATAAAAATAAACTAACGCAACTAACTTGACAGATAAACCGTTAAACATTTGTTCATTTTTGTGTCAATTCCATGGCTACTGCTATTTTCGTAGGAATTTTCATCATTTTCAAACCTAATTCCTGAGCTTAGAAGGTACGTCAATTTAATTTTGCTTATTTATTCAGATATAGAATCTTATGCTCTACAATTTTTATTTGAAGCTTTATTACTTAAAATAATGAAAGAAGCAGGTAATTAGGAAAACATGATCTTACATGTTAAATCCATGTTCGGGTGTTCGAGTCACCACCCTGTATAAAGCTTAACTTAAAAAAAATAATTTTGACTATTTTAAACTAAAGTATTATTGTTTTGGTTTTCGAAGACATGGATTGTTCGAATATTAAGGACTATACAACTCATCGGAAAATGGACCAATCAGATAGTTGAAGTTTTCTTAGTTACGATGTATAACATCGGTTATTTATGTTGCTAAGTCGTGTTTTCGCGAAACACCACTAATGGTGTTCCGGAAACAGTTGAATCATATTTAATCGTATCATCCGTGAATATAAACAATTACAGTTTTTGACATTGACATTGACAAGTAAATAATTTGTTACTATAGTTGATTTATTCGTTGTATAGTCTTAATATATACAACTCGAGCTTCGAAAATAATCTGAATATACAGTTTGCGGACTCGATGTGTTACCTTTAAAACACAACTCCACCTGCGGTGTCGTTGTGTTTCCAAGGCAACACATCTCGTCCTCAACTGTATATTCGATTATTTTCGAACCTCTTGTTGTATAACTATTGAAAATAAAATTGCAACCAATGTTCACATTAATTTGTGCACATTTTTTAATATTCATTTTTACAATACATTTAAAAAGAATAAATCAACAATAATAATCAATAATAAAAATAATTATCATTTTAAATTTTATTTGCAAAGCTTTATTTTTGTAAGCGAAAACTGTCTGGTCCTCTATTCTCGAAATCGTTCGTTAATTTTAAGTATACTTATCTCTACTACTACTAATAATGGGCATACTTTTAACTTAAGACAATTTATTCATTTAACTAAAAAAATCCAATGCATCGTAACATTTGACGTAAAATTACAATGTTGTCATGTACTTTTTTCATTTCCGAATGGTGCAAATATAATTATACACTATATTTTCCGTAGTTGATTTTCACGTCATCAATTTTTGCTGCAAGAATTATTAAACTTTTATCTTGCATCTTTGTTGTGTACGCATGGCATATATGAGACTTATTCGCTATCTCATGTTTTACAGAGGGGTATATATACTATTTGCGTCTAACCAACGACAAAAATGAAATAGAAACAGTAATGTAACCGCGGTAATGGATATTTTCAAATATTTTAAAACCTTGAATATGTCATTAATGTCATTGTTGCCTTTTTGGCGACGATATAATATTTGCTTCATTGTGTGTTGGTAGCTTCGTTAGTTTACTCTACAACCCTTTTATTACGTATCATATAATATTATATTTTTATATAATACTGTCAGTTTTGATATTTATTTTCTTTACCTGACAAAATGATGTCATCAAACCCCCGTCCCCCCAACCGATTGAATCACATGATTATATACCATAATCAACAGCGGGAAATACAGAATATGTTTCTATTTGCTAAGGGGTATTCGAGAATCTAAATTTAATGAGCAAAAATGAAGTATACTTATTTAAACTGTTCTTAACGATTTTGAGAATAGAGCCCCTAGTCGTTATAACAGTTAACCAATTATAGTCAAAATCTAATCAGTTCATCATATTAGAATAGAACTCTTAAATACCAAATATTATATTTTTTACATGTATTGTATTGGAGTTATCGTGGACGAAAAATCGTCACAGACACACACACACACAGACACACACACACGGACATACAGACACCACGGTAAAAATAGTAAAATCGTATTCTAGGGACCCTAATTCGTGCTCATATGTTAAAACTCTTATATATACTAATATAAAATACTTACTTCCATTTAGACTGGTCACCTTCTGTATCACATCTTATAATGTTATGTTCATCATCTCTGGTAAGTTTTGATTCAGAGACTGACACAGCCGAGGCTACAACAGTTACTATAAGCACAGCCCAAAACGCATTCATTTTGTCGTACAATTGAATTGAACATGATGCAATGAACATTATTTACCTTTATATACACCTTATTTTACTGATAATGTACATTTTTATTGGAAATTATCAATCAAAAACAAAATTTCAAGTACGTTTTTCCCGTAATGCAGTTTTTTTTATTATAAAGTTGTTTGAAAACTTCTGTTTTTGATTTTATCAAATATATAATTTAATTGATGATGTTGTGTTAATTAACTTATTGTATCCCAGACTGATGCAAATTTATTTATTTGATAAGATTTTGATAAACTCATGAAAATAAATATTGTTACTAGTTACTATACAGGTGTTCCATTTAAGTGTGCCACCATTGCTATCTCGAGAACTATAAGAGCTATGATGTAGGTTAAATTAGCAAAGAACCACCATTTTACAAGACTAATACAATGAACAAAAACAATTTTTTTTCAACCAGTGGTTCTCAAAATACGGGCCACAACTTTCTTATTTTAAATGAGAACATATGTTTATTTTTAGGTTATTCGATATATATAGTATTTTTATATAAACATATCATATACTAATATAACAAAATAATTGAAAAAAATGCATGTTAGATTTATATGTATTTTATTTATATCTGGCTGAAACAAGAGTGCTATGGTTAGAAAACATTGACATGTTGTTCTGCTTAACATTGTTTGATTATTTTTTGTTAAATTTTATGTTCTTAAACTATCAATGTTTTAAGAAGAAAATGAATTGTTTTCTATCCAAAGCACTCTGTTTCAGTCAGATATAAATAAAATACTTATAAATCTAACATGCATTTTTCTCAGTTATTTTGTTATATTAGCATATGATATGTTTATATTGTTGAATTCAGAAAAAAATAATCTATCGAATAACCTAAAAATAAACATTTGTTTCCATTTAAAATAAGAAAGTTGGGTCACGTATTTTGAGAGCCACTGGTCGAAAAATATTTTTTTTTGCTCATTGTATTAGTCTTGTAAAATGGTGGTTCTTTGCTAATTTAACCAACCTCGTAGCTCTTATAGTTCTCGAGATAGCTATGGTGGCACACTTAAATGGAACACCCTGTATATGTGCCATTCATTACGAGTATCTTGAGCAGAGCCGGAATAAGTATATATACAGGTGTTCATTTTAAGTGGTACACTATTGCTATCTCGGGAAATGTGAGAGCTACAAGGTCGGTTAAATTAGCAAACAATTTCTACTTTAATGAGTAATAAAACAATTATTTTTTTCGACCAGTGGTTCTTAATATACGGTGTACAACTCTATTGTTTTAAATGGGTACCTACTTTTTTTATTTGCTTATTCGATTTTTTTCTGAATTCAACGATATCCATATGTAATACCCTTACAAAACAAAATTTTTGAGAAAAATGCAAAATTATGTATCTATCATTTTTATTTAAATATGACTATTCAAAGAGTGCTATGGAAGAAACAAAAATGATATTATTGCTGACAATTGGAAATTTAGGTAACTTTTTCACAAGTTTTTCACTTTTTTTTCTTTTTTTCGTCGGTGGGTTTACCTTTTTGAGCTCCACATAAATAATTTCTTATTATTTTGAAGCTTGATTCAAAAGCATTCTAAAAAATATTTTTCTGAAATATTTTAAAAGCTTTAGCCTGTATCCCGAGCTCACATTTATAAAAAAAATCGCTTTTAGAAAGCCTGGTTTTACATTATAATCTTATTAGGCCAAACGTCATACATATGAGCACGAATTAGGATCCCTATACGATTTTACTATTTTTACCGTGTAGGTTCGTGTGTGCCTGTGATGATTTTTCGTCCACGATAACTGCTATATACTAGTGGTGGCAAAGTCCGGAAAAATTTGAGTCCGGACCCAAAGAAAAAAAAAGTTCGGACTTAAAAAAGTCCGAACTTTTCGGACAGTGTAAAATGCACCTTCACGGTCCGGACCCGTCCGGTGCATTTGTGTACCAGTGCACGGTCCGGTCCGGTGCGGTGCATAAATAAATTTACGAAGCAAATAAAATTAAGTTTAAGTGAAAAGTATATTTTTGACAGCAATGATTTTAATACCCTAAAAGAAAGAAAACCGATTATTATATGTTAAATTAAATAAATTACCTTCAATGAAGAATAAAATAAACAGTATGAACGAAATTGCACTAATATTTTTCGACTTCTTTCACTAAACACGAATGAATGACGAATGAAACAATGAACCTGGACAATCGAAATAAGTATTGCATTTTCTGGGAAGGTAATATAATAAAATCTTGAGAATTATTTGGATCTAACTGTAAAATGTTTACAGATATCCTAAGATAATGGGTTTTCCGATTCTTCATTGAAAAAGAAAAGAATTGTTGCCATCTGCCTTGTTTTTAATCCTCTTATTTACAACCATTATACCTTATAACACAGCCTTAGTTGGGCCGAGGTATAATACTTTTACTTATTTAAGTTAAGAATGCTAAATATTTTTTTAGGATGGAACCAGCCGGGTCCGGACTATCGCGGGTCCGGACTATCGCGGGTCCGGACTATCGCAGGTCCGAACACGGACGGGTCCGGATTCGGACGGGTTCGGATTTTTTCATTAATAGGGTCCGGACTTAGTCCGGACCCAAAGTACGGACTCAAAAAAGTCCGGTCTCCGTTGCCAGCACTACTATATACGATACATGTAAAAATATAATATTTGTTAAGTATTTAAGACTTATATTCAAATATGATGAACTGATAAGATTTTGATTATACAATTAACTGGAAGTAATATTTTACTTGAAGCTTTAAACCATTTTTCCTAAAAAATACTCCTAAATATTATTTCTTCGTAAATTAAGTTATTATTAAATATAAAGATTTTTTATTTTTTTACCGATCTGTGTCATTACGTTTATAACGTTTATATATAACTGCAAGCTAAACAGAAAAAATATATAAATTATAATAATTTTACATAACATTTAGGGTGAGGAATTTCTATAAAACAGATGAGTTGTTCATATGTGCACAAAATTTGATATATGATGTCAAATTTGATGTAAGTAAGTGTAAAAGATAGAATAATTAAATATGAAATAGTTTTATTGTAAAACTAAAAAATGTGGAAGAAATATGTAATGAATATATTTGCATGCATAAATCAAAGTAAGTACGGTTTCGATTTTAGTAACGCCAAAAATAGCTGTTGTTTTTTGGTCATACAAATTTTATGAAAGAAATTTAGGTAAGAAATAAATTAAAAATATTCTGAAATAACAAACTAATTTTAAAATTACAAATTAAATGTACTGAAAAACGTATATTAGAATATATTACTACAGTGGCGAGAGGTAATCACACCAGATTTTTATAGCAAAATTAATGATTTTTATAAATGAAAATTGTATTTTATATACATTTTATCGGTCGGGGCCCTAACCAATTGCTTTGTTAGTTTATTCGTTAATCCAGTACTGACCTTAAGAAAAAATTTACCTCAAAATTTTGTTTAAAAATGTATTATTATTTTCTCCATTTATTTTGTAAGTTTCAACAAATATAAGTTACATAACCGCAATTAACAATTATAATAAAATATAAGGAAATATTAAAGATTAAGATCTGGAAACAAAAAGAAAATAATAAAAAGTTGTCCTTTCCAACGTTCAAAAAAAATGAAACTTGTGGTTATTTATTGTACAATTCTGTTTCATTAGTGTTTGACATCGTGGTATATTATCTCTGTATATTTTATTATACACATATTATATATCAGGTATTTATTTATAATTATTATTTTCCCGCATTATTTTAAACTACCTCATCTAAACTACGTATCTTTGATCTACATCTTAATTATTATTATGTTGTTATTATTATTATTATTAGAAGTTTAGAAGTAGCTACAATTGAATACAGGGTGGTTGGCGAATGGCTGGCACCGAGAATATTTGTTATCCAACAGCGTCTTTTTCTTTTGGTCTGTTGTTTTTTTAAATAGTCACCTCTCAAAATGATATAAGCAGCGGCACAAGCAGCAATCTTATTTCGTCGATTATTTATTGTCAACCGAATGGCTTGGCAGAGCTAGTACAAACGAGCCAAAAACCCTCCACAAGCCACATACCAGGCGCCGTGGGAATAGCCAAAGCGCCTTAAAGCTCGTGCACGTCCCAAGTCCACGAGCGGCGCGAGGCTCACCAAGCTTCGCGTCGTGGGAAGCCGGCTTTCAGTATTAATCCGACCCAACGTGGAAGTATTTGTAAGAATGGATCAAAGTAAAACTACATTATTTAACTTATTTATTTCATATTTATTTATTTCAAATTTTTCTAAGTATTATCAAAAAAATACTTAACATAAATTATTTTCCTCCGCTACTATCTGGTAATTCACCCCAGATTTCAACAGAAAATTCGAATCCACGGCTTCTCTGTGACTTAAAGTTAATGGTAACATAATTGAATCCGACTCCTCCGCCTCGGATGGTAGGATGTCCGCCAGTCCCGTCACCTTTCTGGTCCAACACCTATTCCATACACAATTATGACTGGAATATTAATTATTTACATTGCATATTCTTACCCTAATGCAAACAAGTTCGTATTTCCCAGTGCCACTTGTTGGGTAAGTAATAGTTCTTTCAACAACTCCCAAAGGTTTAGCTTTTGCTTCAACCGTTGTTGATTCTAATATTCTAAAATAGAAGGAAAGAAAAACAATTTAAACGCAAAATTTTCTTTTGTTGATATTTTTATTGCGGTCTTGAAATTTAATGTTAATTATTTTGTATATAATAACTACTTATTACTTATATAAAGTCTGTTTAATATACTAAACATACAGGATGGTGACTCGAACACCCGAACATAGAGATATAACATGTAAAAGGTAAAACCATGTTTTCTTTAATTCCTGCTTCCTTAATTATTTTACGTAAAAAAGCTTAAAAAAAGCTCAGAAAGTAGGTATGAGAATAACGTAAATCATCACAAAAATAGCGGTAACACTGGAATTAAGAAAAAATTAACAAATATTTCACGATTTGTATTATTATTTGAATTTACTGTTGAAGAGAACAATATTATATAAATTATTTTTGAATATAAATAATGAAAACAAAATAAAATTGCTATATTTTTAACGTAAGTTGATAAAACAGTAATAAATAATAAAAATAAACTAACGCAACTAACTTGACAGATAAACCGTTAAACATTTATTCATTTTTGTGTTCATTCCACGGCAACTTCTATTTTCGGAGTGATTTACGTCATTTTCAAACCTAATTCCTCTAATTCCTGAGCTTAGAAGGCACGTCAATTTAATTTTTCTTATTGATTCAGATAAAGAATCTTATGCTCTACAATTTTTATTTGAAGTTTTTTACTTAAAAAAATTAGGGAAGCAAGGAAATAGGAAAATATGATTTTAAATGTTTAATGTTAAATCCCTATGTTCGGGTGTTTGAGTCACCAACCTGTATATAGCCTATATTAAAAAAATAATTTTGATTGTTTAAAACTTAAGTATTATTGTTTTGATTTTCAAATAAATGTATTGTTCGAACATTAAGAAAAAATAAAACTGCGACCAATGTTCGTAATAATTTTTGCGCCTCTTTTAATATTCATTTGAAAAGAACAAATCAACAATCATGAATAATAAAAATAATAATCATTATAATAGTTATTTATGGTACAAGTGTGTTACATTACAAATAAGTCACGTGGGAAAAGTTTAGCTCACGAGGCCGTTAGGCCGAGTGTGGTATTTTTTCAAGTGACTTAGGTAATTAACACACGTGTCCCATACAACATTTTATTCAACACATTTTAATCATTGATATAAAATACATATAAGATTTTTGACAGATGGAATTTCGAAATGACATTTAGGAACAAAATAGTGTAGAGAAGGTTTTATAACGTAGTTACTATGATACGAACCAAAAAATAGTGAGCTAATATATTTAGCTCACTAGTGACTTATGACCTACTTTATTTATCTAAAAACAGCATATTTACATCGTTATAATTACACGGTGCTGGATAAATTTTATTTACAAAGACTTATTTTTGTAAGCGAAAGTCGTCTGGGGTTCTATTTTCGAAATCGTGCGTAAATTTTAAGTATACTTATCTCTACTACTACTAGTAGATGCGCGTATATACTTTTCAAGTTACTCCGTTGTTACGTATACGTATATTTTTCATTCACAATACACCGAGTAGTATTTCATGTGAATAACTGATTTAAGTATAAGTCTACCGTGGCAACGTATTTATGTTATTCTTTTTCACCAATTTAACAAATGACAAATTTAATTGATTTGGAAAATTTAAATGCATTGTAGTCCTATAAGAAGCAGAAAAGAAATATCTGCATTTCAGGCGATTTTATATTAAAGATGATGGCGCCCGTAGTACTCGAACTCAATTTTATTGAAAGTAGCGTTTGGCCTCAAAAGATTATAATGTAAAATCACGCTTCCTGACAGCGCTTTTATTATAAAAGTGTGTTTGTTATATGGGCCAATGCGTTTGAATGATCAGTAAAGATATTTAAAAAATTATTTAGATTATCAAAATTCTTGGTTCGTATTGTAGAACTTCATATAATACTCAGTCCGCCTTTATTTGCCACGTTGCAATTATTCTAAATTTGGAATAATACTCTAACCAGAATTTTCCATAAATTTTCCACTTAATAACTGTTCATATTTTCCAATGAACTCGATTAAAAAGCAAAACAAAGGATTTCAAGGTTTATATCAAAATAAGAAACAACAACTTTCAAAAGCAGGATTGAATAAAAAGTATATTATTACGTACTCGTTATGTACCTAGGATGTATTGTTCCATTCTAGGCTCTTGCAACAATGTATCGTCTTATAAAACTCGTATATATAGAAATATAAATCACTTACTTCCATTTAGACTGGTCACCTTCAGTGTCACATCTTATAATGTTGTTAGCGTCATCTTTCGTAAGTTTTGATTCAGAGACTGACACAGCCGAGGCTACAACAGCTACTACAAGCACAGCCCAAAACGCATTCATTTTGTCGTACAATTGAATTGAACATGATGCAATGAACATTATTTACCTTTATATAGACCTTATTTTACTGATAATGTACATTTTTATTTTAAATTATCAATTAAAAACAAAATTCCAAGTGCGTTTTTCCCGTAATGCAGTTTTTATATTATAAAGTTATTTGGAAACATGTGTGTTTTGATTTTATCAAACATACAATTTAATTGATGTTGTGTAAATTAACTTATTGCAACCCAGACTGATGGAAATTTATTTATTTGATAAGATTTTGATAAAATCTTAAAAAAACACCTAACGAATTGAAAAAGAAAAATCCAATAATATTGATTTTATATGTGCCATTCATACGGGTACCTTGAGCAGGGCCGGATTAAATACTTACAGGGCCCTAAGCAAATTAATATTTTGGGGCCCTTCCTTATATATATGAAGCTCATGGTTGGAAATTTAGGTAACTTTTTCACAAATTTTTCACTTTGCTTCATTTTTTTTTCGTCGATGAAATAAACAAAAACATTTTGAAGCTTGATTTTTTGGAACCTATCAAAGTAAAAAAATATAATATGATTTCAGTTTAAATGTAAAAATGATATAATATACCTACATGTGTAACTACATCCCGACTCGACATGACTTGCTATGGTCCT
This sequence comes from Stenolophus ochropezus, assembly GCA_035578165.1. Taxonomy (NCBI): domain Eukaryota; kingdom Metazoa; phylum Arthropoda; class Insecta; order Coleoptera; family Carabidae; genus Stenolophus; species Stenolophus ochropezus. Next base: position 15,996,056 of record JAQOWZ010000010.1, on the reverse strand, counting down.
AATGGCACAAAAAGTTCAAAAGCATCTCAATAGATTTTTCTGAAATATTTTAAAAGCTTTGGCCTACATTCCAAACACATTTTTGTAATAAAATCGCTTTTAGGAAGACTGGTTTTACATTTTTATTAGGCCAAACGTCACTTTTGGCGAAAGTACTCATAAAAGTGATCTCGAAATATGGGTCTTTTTTTATTTTTGGATTATATAAGTCATGTAAAAAACAAATTTAATTCAACTTTCAAATTATCAGAAAAAAATATATGAAACAATTCCTTCATATATTAAAATTAATAATTTTAATAAATGAAAATTGTATTTTCATCTTTTAACATAATACATTTTTCATAAATTTTGATGAGAAATTTAATATAGACAATAAATTGAGTAAAAATATACCTAAATCGAATATAAATTTATAATAAATTGAAAAATGATTTTTTTGGGGGCCGGGGGCCCTTTATCGGTGGGGTCCCTAAGCAATTGTTTTATTAGTTTATGCGTTAATCCAACACTGACCTTAAAAAGAATTTTACCTCGAAATTTTACATTTAAAAATATGTTATTATATACATAAACCCAATTAACAATAATGATAAAATACAAGGATATATTAAAGATTAAGATCTGAAAAAAAAGAAAATAATGAAAAGTTAAAACCAAATATTATCAGTGATTATGATATATACCTATGCCTACGAGTATTTAAAAAGTATGTCAAGATAACACATTATTTTATAATTGACATTATATTCATATTTTTTGTAATATTTCTGCACATCTCAAAGAGCATAATTCAATAAATGAAAATTTACATATATGAAAACTAGCGAGATAATGTTTACCAGTGTTTCATAAATTCGTAAATATAGTGCAGAAACAAAACCAAACTAATCATACTTATCTTATTTCTGTATCCCAAACCATGTTGGTATCGTTGGAAACGAAATGATAGACAACAAAAACAAGAAAAAACACTGTACCGTCGACTGTTCTTACATCGTTCGCAAAAAACTATGTTATTCAACAATATCAAAAAAATTGTGATAGTTGTCGCCATAATTTTCTCAAAACAATAATACATAAGTCAATCCCTGGGACACATTAAGATTTACTGAATTTTCCTGTCAAGACAATTATTGCTCGATTTTCTATGTGCCATTCAAATATCACACATAAATGTGATAATTGCAAATACCAATTGAGGTATGAAACATCTACTAATACTTGTCCGAGATTTGAAAATTTACGTAATAGACTAAAGGCATATTCACAAATCAAGTTTACTTATAGTTTTACGTTTTCCGTTTTTGTTTTAACAACCTTGTAGCTTTATTATCCTATGCAGCCATTCAGAAATCAGTATTTAATTTTAGTTTTAACACAAAAAGACTGCAAACTACAAACATATGTTTTAATTTTACGTTTTATACTTAGAAACCGATATTATGAATAATAAAAAATTATGAATTGTAATGTTATTGTTAAAATTATACAACGACATGAAAAAGAAACATAGAAAATAGAGGGTACGACCCAGTGATTTTGTACTTATCTAAATACCAACACTATTAAAATGTTTGTTGTCGTAATAGCAGACATACTTTGAAGCATTGCCTTTGTCTGAAGTATGGAAATATGAATAGTGTTATCTCTCTTGCTATCACCTTTCAAAATAGAAATAGATGTCAAAATATACTGTCTCTGATGCGCTGTTTTTGTCTGAGGTGTACATCTATCTAAGTTACAATCACCTTTTAACATAACTTCGAAAAAATGCGTTAAATTTAAAGTAATGTCATTATAATAAATTTATAAATTTACTATTGACAGCAACGTCGTCTGTGAATGCCATGTGGGGGGTGTACATAACAGTAATATGGTTGTACGGTACACTTCTCTCCTCAAAATTTTCAACCTTCCCTGGAAATCATCCTACAATATACTTTATAATTTACCTGTGAAATGAAAGTGGTGAATCCTTCACTTGTGTTGTTTTATATATCAAACGTTTTTCTCACTATTGTCTCTAATTATTATGAAGGGAAAGAAAACTACTGGAATTCAGTCAATGGGATAAAATTTTATTTCCTCTCCTACCGGTTTCGACCCCACATGGGTCTTCCTCAGGGAGTGAAAGACATTTTAGACATTGTTAATGTGTTGTAAATACATTTGTCCCAAATTGTAACAAAACAGTTAAAAATCAAATCGTGATGTTTAATAAACTCACGAATCAAACATATGTAAAACTTTTTTATAAATACTAATACTAAATATAGTGTCATTTAATAATTTTATTTTTCACAAAAAACGTGGTTTCGTGGTAAAAACCAGCTAAGCATTGTAACAAATATATACTTGTGTATTACTAATTATTATATTACATCAATTCAGTTAAAACATGCTACAAAACAGCTGGGTTAGGTTGAATAAGAGGGAACTATCATGAACTTGACTGATAATAGACATACGACTTGCTTCATGCTGATTGGTTAGTCACTAGTGACAGCAAGAGAGACAATAAGATACTAATACACAGACTGTAGAAAGAGATATCGCAGAAAAGTATGTTACACATATTGGAAACACTACGTTATATAGGACGTATATTGCATATTGGTATCTAGATAAGTATAAAATCACTGGTATGACCTATAAATTTCATCTGTTCTTCAACTAAAATGCGATTTGTGAATGCTGCTCTAAAATTCTATAAAACGTAAAACATAAATAACTTGACTGATGGTCGACTGTAGAATAATTCAGGTCCAAAGGAAAATAATCGGACAAGCAGTCTTCGATTCGAATTATTTATTTCATAACCGAAGTTTCGACTAAAACGTTAGTCTTCTTCATGGTTAGAAAACGTCTTAAAATAATATTCCAAGCACCCATGAGGTTATAATTTAAAAACATTTTTCACAGAGTTGTAAAATAATAAATAAATAACTTATTGTAAAATAATAGTCAAGAAAATAAAATAAAATTGTATGAACAAAAAAAAGTAATATTTTAATACTTTTGTAACTGCAGTTAACTGTGGAATAAAAAAATAAATTCTGATTTATGAATGAGCCTTAAATGTTTCTTTGCAACCTTTCCGAAAATGGGTTAAGTAATAAAAAACACGGCGTGGAATTACTGTGCAAAAATTATACAAGGAAGAAATTCCTGGACGACAGTGGACAGTGGCAAGATGCTAGCCGAGTCTAGCAAACATAGGAGTCCAGGAAATTCACTTTTCCTACGCATTAAACATACTATTTTTTTTCCCGACTGTAAAAATAATATATTTAATTAATAAAATTATTTGAGTATAGTCATTGGGAATATATTCTCATACCATTTAGTTATTTCTAATTGTTGAAAAATGGTTTAAAATAACGGATAACGCAATTTTCAAAAAGAAAACAAATACAAAAGTTATTTCTTTATTTACGATCCCTATTCTAACTTTCAAGTAAATGGAGATTTTTAAGTAACTTTAAAATAACAGAATCATAAGGCAAATTAAAGTTAAAAGTTAATAAAAACGAAGATTTAGTATGAAATTTTGAATTTTTTAATTTTTCCTTAGCGTTTTTTTTTTTAATTTATGTGTGCATTATTTATCCTACTTGTGAATTTTTATTTCATATATTTTTTTCTTTGTAATTCTGTCCGTATACCTCGAAAGAGGGTTCATTTATGTACATAACTAGGAAATTTATAAAATTTCATAAATTTTAGAGACACAAATTATTAATAATATAGCAATTATAACATTATTGTATCAATATATTATACTTACTTCCATTTAGGATGGTCAGTTGTATTATCATAGCAATGTATAATGTTATGAACGTAATCTTTCGTAGGTTTTGATTCTTGAAAGGCCGAAACAGCCCAGGCAACTACAACTACTACAAGTAAAGTCCAAAACGCGTTCATTTTGTCGAATAATGTAAAATAATACCTTGAACTTGATTTACCTTTATATAAATTATTTTACTGAATACTGATAATTCACATTTTTATTTAAAATTATCAATCAGATACATAATTTCAAGTGCATGTGCATATATTTCCAAGAAAAGTACAATAATAAGTATGTTTTTGCTACAATGTAATTTACTTTATTGTTAAAAAAACCGGTAACCGATATTTTGAACGAATATTGCGAACTTAATTTTAACCGATATTTTTCAGGCCAAAAATACCGGTAACCGTTAACCAAAAAAAAAAATAAACCGGTTTTAGCGAACATTAACCTTTATTTTAATATCATTAAGCGAGAAAAAATTTTAATATTTTTTTATATCTGTGTTTTCTATTTGTATTTGAACATGAGTCATGACAGTTTTTACAATTAACATTTTATTGGAGAGTCATAAATGTAGGTAGTCTCTTTGGCCGTTAAGGTTACTTAAAAAGTCCCAAATAAATACGGCCTTTGTCAACACAGGCAAGTTTAAAAATGAAAAGTGTTTAAATCAATTATTCTGCAATTCTTTTTTAATCAAATTTTTATAATTATATAATTATTTGTTTTAATTAATTTTAATTATTTTTTTAACCGATATATTAACCAGTTTAAACCGGTTTCCAATTTTCAAAAACCGGTTTTCGAACTAAAACTGTTATTATTATAACGTTCTCTATAAGAGTTAACCGTTAACCAGTATTTTTTTCGGTTACATGCCCGGCTTTATTGTTTAGATTTTGAAATCGGTATTTTTGATTTTATCGAATTTTATACTTTAATTGATGATGAGTTAATTATCTTGTAACCAAGGCTGAACTTTTATTTAAACTTATTTAATTGTTAAGATTTACTGGGAATCAAATTTTGATAAAATCTGAGAAAGAATTTTATTACTTGTTTTAATCACTTGTATTTATTATTAATTTAAAAAATTAGATTAAATTTATCAGAAAACCATAATAAGTTTATATTATTAAGGAGATAAAATGCAATTATTCTTTCTAGTTATGTATTGTGCTAATCATTTGCCTTTTGGACCTAATATAAATTTAGCACGTAGATAGAATTTTTCAGAGTGAGCTATTCATGTATTTATATTAAATAAAAATAAAAGTCCTTTATCAAAATTTATATTTATTCCAATGTATTCATATTTTACATTATATGCAATGAAATGCACAAAGATATTTTCTTTTATTCCCATGGCTGTCTGATTTTGTAGAAAATGTTACATTTTATATTTAATAAATCTCGTAATGCAGATGTGCTGTTGTATTAAGAATAATATTATCTGACGTAAAATTTAATTTTGTACAACTTTGTACTCTTGTATTTTTGTTCTAAATCTATCAGGAGAGCGAGTATCCGTAATTTTGTTAAATCCCATATTAAAGTCTTATGTTCCGGGTTTCGTTGCACACACTATAAATACAAGTCATATTTGTTCGTATTTATTTATTCTATAACAAAATTTATATTATTTTCAATATACGAAATCAAGATTCTGGTACCTACATGAATGCCATGTTTCTGTTAAATATACATTATATTTGCCTGTTTGAAACTATGGACATTGACAGTGGAGACACCCTTTTATCTCGCTTATTATAACAGATATACGTTTTTTACTTATGGGACTATTGAATAATAAGTAATATAATAAGAGCTATGAATTTATTGCAAAAAAATACGAATACTTGTTGCGTAGCAACAGACAAACGAGTGTCAAAAATGACATTTAAATCATGACAGCGAAGTATTTTACTTATGGGACATTATTTAATTATAAATAATATAATAAGAGCCATGAATTTATTGCAAAAAATTACGAATAGTTTTTGCGTAGCAACAGACAAACGATTTTCAAAAATGTCAATTTTGACCCGAGTTGTTACTTCATAGGAATTATGAGTAAATTTTCCCAATTAACTTCGTAGCTCGAATTATATAGGTATGCTTGATTATTTCACAAATAACACAGTTTAAATATAAAATTTTTGATATCAACAAAATGTAACCATGACTATGTTACTGTGGTTTTATCAAATTTCTTCACTAAAAAACTAACTAAGGCCATCAAATGAAGCATACTGATTGGATGAAAATAACGTGTGTGGAATAATCAGTAAAAAAAATTATGATTGAGTCATATATTCAATTTTATAGTTCCACTTCCATTTAGTAAGATATTTACATTATTATAAAATATTTAATGTTTAAATATTTTCAAATATATCTATACTTTTTTCCAAAAACTATGTATTATAATTTGTATATTCAAATATATAATTTTTCATATTAATATTCCCTCAAATTTCAACATTTGTGTGATATTATTGGTCTAGTTCAAGTTAGTATAAATATCTATAGTTGCTCAATTATTATGTTTTTCATATTGGACATGTTTAAAAATATCAGTTGCGACCATTACAATTTTCTATTAATCAACGACTAAGATAGCCGGCACTTTAACCAAAATTTAGAACCCCATTCAGATTTAACTCTACAACAACTTATACAAGGAGTCAACCTATGTTTTGAATCTGCAGTATTTACTTTCAATAAAGAAATCTTTCTCCAAATAGACGGCACACCTATGGGTGCAAGCATCAGTAGTACTTTAGCCGAGTTAATTTTACAAAAAATAGAAAACACCATTTTAAACAATAACACATTGAATATACTGTTTTACAAAAGATACGTCGACGACTGTATAGTAGTTGCTCCGAAGGATTCTGTGGATGATATTCAGCGTGAGTTCAATGATTACCACCCTAGAATTCAATTTACTATGGAATTAGAACAACAAAATAAAACTAATTTTCTGGATATTACATTAATCAAAAATAATAACAAAATAATTACCAATTGGTACCAAAACCTACGGCTTCAGGACGCTATTTACATTTCAACTCTTACACAAACAAAAATTATAAACGCAGCGTAAACCCTTGTCGACAGAGGTATATTATTGGCTCATCCTGAATACCATCAACAGAACCTATCATACATATATAACACTCTAATAAAAAATGGTTACCCAACACAGTTCCTTCAGAACACTATTAGCAATAGACTACATAAATTAAAATCAAAACAAAATAACCGACCAAACAATACCATAGACATTCCACCACCCACCACTAAACCAGTCTTTGCAAAAATCCCATATGACACTACAATAAACCCATCTCTCCAAAAAATTTTAAAAGATACTAATATTAAAATAGCCAATACCTCCCTTAAAACTACAACAAATCTATATACACCCTTAAAAGACAGCATAAAACCGTCAGAAAAGAAAAATGTTATCTATCAATTCAATTGCGGTCAGTGTAATAAAATTTACATCGGAGAAACTACACAACCACTTCACCTTCACAAGAGAATCTATCAGCATCAATATCATATTAATAAAAATAACCCTGATCATAGTGTTCTTACGAAGCACACTTGCACTACAGAACATAAATTCGACTTCAAATTTCAAAATTTTAGATCAAGCAAGGTATAGAGACACCAGACTGTTATACGAAACATATCATATAACAATACAGAAAAACAACACTTTAAATAATAAAACCGATTTTAAAAATAACGAACAATATATTAAAAACCTTTATTAAATCTAAATTTTAAAAATGCCGCTTTTTATAACTTTAATTTATATCCCCCACTCTTCCTAATTTTTAGTTTCATATTTTACCGCTTCAGCATTATTTTACCTCCGTTCTAACCCACGTTTCAGAGTTTCGTTTATCCCCGCTATGAATACTTGTTTTCTACGTTGTTTTCGGTTTTTTTGTGACATTAGCAATGAACTTAGGGATAACAAAACCTAAAATAACAGCTTTAAAATTGTTTTAAACATTTAAAATATTCAACTTTAATGCATAAATTTAAGGACAAATTATATTGTAACCTGGTAAGCAAAAAAAAACATTTTCATAACAAAATACCAAACTAATGTAAACAATTTTATTAACAGTTTAAGATGTACCAATAGCCATGTATAAATAATTTTCACAAAATGTAAATTCATAATAACCTCCACATTTGTATACTAGGTAAGCCAAATATTTGTATATGTTTATATCTATTTATTGTAATTATAATAAAATGTACAGCTGAAGATGAGCCAATGGAGGTTTCCAATACAACGCCTTTTTAAAATATATATTCTGCATATCAATTTTGGTCGTGAGTAAATTGTAATAAAACTAAAATAATATGTAATTGTTGAATACTTTATTTAAAAATTGAAATTAAATTTTTTTTTAAATGACCTTGTGACGTCATTCCCCTGATCAGTGTTGCCAACTATAAGTATATAAGTTTTAATTTCACCGGTTCGCAACACTGCCCCCGATAGCTAGCTTCATGTGATAAAATGACAGTGCAACAGGTATAAAACAATACTTAACAATAATAGCCACAAGGAAAATTGCAAGTATAAAAGCAGCGATAGCAAGAAAATCTAAATAATATTCATTCATAACTAAAAATTATATTTTATGTATAAGTACATTCTTTTTTCATTAAATATTATTATAAATTTAGTACCTGATATTTATATCCTGCCTGGATTTCAAAATATATGAGAACACACAAACGTGGTAACTGGTAAATGCATCTATCGAAAGCATGAATCACGAAAGCAGGTTATGTTTATATTCAATGTTTGAATTTAAGCGGTACTCGTAGCCTAACTTCACTTCAGTTTTTTAGCTACTTATAGTTCTATCTCATAGCGCACATGGACTATCTTTTTCTAGTCAGGGGAATGACGTCACACCCATTGTCCGTAAACTTTATTAATTTTTTTCTCGGATACTATCAACTTTTTGGAAAAATAAAAAAATATGGGTCCAATATTTTGTTTTAAAGTTTATCATATAAAAAAATCAAAAAATCTTGGAAACCCCTATTGCGGCTCGAAACGTCCGCATAATAAATAACATCTACATGGAACATAAACTAACTTTATTCACATAAATAAAAACTGTAAATAATTCCACCACAATTGAAACAAAAGTGTTTCAACTCTTATAAGGCTATACATAAAAAAAAGTAATAAAAATATGAAGTTTCATTGAAATCTGTTCAAATGAATTTACTCAGCACGTGCACACATATTTATGTTAAGATATAACAAATATTTGACCTAAATTATTCAAGTTGTTCTGGGTTCGGATCTACACCCCAGACTTCAATAGAAAATTCATATCCATGATTTTTCTGTGACTTAAAGTGAATTGTAACATAAGTGTATCCGACACCTCCCGATAGGATGGTGGGATATCCGCCTTTACCGCCGCCTATGTCGTCCAAAACCTAATCGAAACATAATTATTTACTTAAATATTGATTATTTATATCATATATTACCTTAAGGCAAACGATATCAATTCCTTTGTTAAGTGCTGGGAAAGTAGAAGTTCTTTCAACAATTTCCGAAGGTCTACGATCTTGATCAGCAGTGTCTATGTCTAATAATCTAAAAAACGGAAGTACTTACTTTATTGTAGTTACCATCATCATCATCTATAATATAATATTTCTGCAGGGTGATTTTTCTTTAAGATACACATAGGAGATTAATACAGGAAATCAGTTTTTTGCTAGCTGTTGCCCCCCGTTTTAACTGATAAAAATGGTTGTGATATCAACAGAAATATAAAAAAAATCTACATCAAATGACACCAAATAGGGATTGCAGACTATAAAATCTGAAATTCGATTTTCTACTTTTTGAAAAATTGATTCTTATCGACTAATCGAAAATCGTCAACTATTTCAAAAAGTTGAAGAAATTGAACAGTCAAAAATGTCGCAATAATTAAAAGTAAAAATATTAGAAAAATCGAAAAAGTCGAAACATTAAAAAATTAAAATATCATAAAAGTCTGAAAAATATAAACATAAAGTTTTATAGAACTTTTGCTAAAGAATCCATTAGGTAGGCAGTTTTTTCTATCCTCTAATAAATGAACTGTACCACCTGAAATTTGCGTTCAAGATGTTTTCTAATTTTATTTTAAATCTGTATTAAAGTATTCGAATAAAAAAGGTATTTTAAATGTACTTTGTTTATCTTTTATTATTTATTGTGTGGCAATATTAAATACAAGCCTGAGATAAAATTACAATAAATGCTGTAAATTATTTGATTAATTCTACTACTCTCATATTATAAAAATTTAGGGGTAAAAAATTGGAAAAGATTTCAAAGGTTCAGATAATCGAAAAGTCGAAGTCGAATTAATGGAAAAAAGTCAACGATAAAAAATTTTTAATTCAATGGCCCCGTATTACGAGCTCACTTTTATAATAAAATCGCGTTTTTAACACCCACTTTTACATCATAATCTTATGTAAAAATGAGCCTTAAAATCACGACATTATTATAAAAGTAAGCTAGTTCGCTTTTATAACAAAATCGCCATTTTAACGCTTTTGTTACATAAGATTATGACGTAAAAGCGAGCGTTAAAATCGCGATTTTATTATAAAAGTGAGCTCGTAATATGGGCTAATGAATCTATACTATGCTTTTCAAAAATCGATCCATCGACTTTTTTAAAAAGTTGACTTAAGTAACAACAAATACATGTACATTATGTCGTAGGTTCAATCGTATAAATTAATTTTTAAATTTATACAATTTCTTAATAATAGCGATAGCCAAGGAATTTGAGTTATTATTACCTATATTTTATTAAGAATATTAATTTAAAAAATCTGTAATCTTAAACCGCTAAATAAAATTAATTATAATTCATTCAATTAGTCAAGAAAATTCTGTTAGAGAATTACTTGCATTTATCATGTTAATAATAAAAATCAGTTACAGTAAGCAATAAAAATTAAATACATATTTAGAATACACATTTCGACAACAATATGGAGCTGCTATAATTTTGAAAAATTCAACAAATGTAACAGTATTGTAATAAATTATCTAAAATAAATTCATAAACCATATTTTGTATTATTTCAAATTTTCAGTCGGCTCCACTATTTTATAGTAGAAACTTTTTTTTATAGACATATTTGACATATAATTTTTAATGTACACCAAGGCAGTCAGTAGAAGTGGGTTCATTTATGTACATAACTAGGAAATTTATATAATTTCATAAATTTTAGAGACATGAATTATTAATAATATAGCAATTATAAAATTATTGTATCAATATATTATACTTACTTCCATTTAGGATGGTCAGTTGTATTATCGCAATGTATAATGTTATGAACGTCATCTTTCGCAGGTTTTGATTCTTGGAAGGCCGAAACAGCCCAGGCTACTACAACTACTACAAGAAAAGTCCAAAACGCGTTCATTTTGTCGAATAATGTAAAATAATACCTTGAACTTGATTTACCTTTATATAAATTATTTTACTGAATACTGATAATTCACATTTTTATTTAAAATTATCAATCAGATACATAATTTCAAGTGCATGTGCATATATTTCCAAGAAAAGTACAATAATAAGTATGTTTTTGCTACAATGTAATTTATTTTATTGCAGGGCATGTAACCGGTTAAAAAAACCGGTTAATAAAAACCGGTAACCGATATTTTGAACGAACATTGCGAACTTTAACCGTAATTTTAACCGATATTTTTCAGGCCGAAAATACCGGTAACCGTTAATAAAAAAAAAACACCGGTTTTAGCGAACATTAACCTTTATTTTAATATCATTAAGCGAGAAAAAAATTTAATATTTTTTTTATATCTGTGTTTTCTATTTATATTTGAACATGAGTCATGAGGTCATGACAGTTTTTATACATAGAAACCGATATTATGAATAATAAAAAATTATGAATTGTAATGTTATTGCTAAAATTATACAACGTCATGAAAAAGAAACATAGAAAATGGAGGGTATGACCCAGTGATTTTGTACTTATCTAAATACCAACACTATTAAAATTTTTGTTGTCGTACGAGTAATAGCAGACATACTTTGAAGCATTGCCTTTGTCTGAAGTATGGAAATATGAATAGTGTCATCTCTCTTGCTATCACCTGTCAAAATAACATCGAAATAGATGTCAAAATATAATATGTCTCTGATGCGCTGTCTTTGTCTGAGTTTTACATCTATCTTGCTATCACCTTCTAACATAACTTCGAAAAAATGCGTTAAATTTAGTAATGTCATTATAATAAATTTATAAATTTACTATTGACAGCAACGTCGTCTGTGAATGCCATGTGGTGGGGTGTACACAACAGTAATATGGTTGTACATTATACTTCTGACCTCAAAATTTTCAACCTTCCCTGGAAATCATCCTACAATATACTTTATAATTTACCTGTGAAATGAAAGTGGTGAATCCTTTACTTGTGTTGTTTTATATATCACACCTTTTTCTCACCATTGTCTCTAATTATTATATTACATCAATTCAGGTAAAACATGCTATAAAACAGCTGGGTTAGGTTGAAAAAGAGGAAATTGTTATGAACTTGACTGATAATAGACATACGACTTGCTTCATGCTGATTGGTTAGTCACTAGTGACAGCAAGAGAGACAATTAACTACGTTATATAGGACGTATATTGCATATTGGTATCTAGATAAGTATAAAATCACTGGTATGACCTACAAATTTCATCTGGTCTTCAACCAAAATACGATTTGTGAATGCTGCTCTAATATTCTATAACACGTAAAACATAAAACAAACACTAATTCTGATTTGTGAATGAGCCTTAAATGTTTCTTTGGAACCTTTCCGAAAATGGGTTAAGTAATAAAAAACACGGCGTGGAATTACTATGCAAAAATTATACAAGGAAGAAATTGCTGGACGACAGTGTCGACAGTGGGTAATTGTGCCAAGATGCTAGCCGAGTCTAGCAAACAAAGCAGACCAGGAAATTCACTTTTCCTACGCATTAAACATACTATATCTTTCTCGACTGTAAAAATAATATATTTAATTAATAAAATTATTTGAGTATAGATATTGGGAATATATTCTCGTACCATTTAGTTATTTCTAATTGACCAAAAATGGTTTAACATAACGGATAACGCAATTTTCAAAAAGGAAACAAATACAAAAGTTATTTCTTTATTTACGATCCCTATTCTAACATTCAAGTAAATAGAGATTTTTTAAGTAACTTTAAAATAACAGAATCATAAGGCAATTAAACTGCAAGTTAATAAAAACAAAGATTTATAGTCTTTTTCACGAAAATGTGATCGTACGTCATACCTAGTAATAAAATTGTAGCCAAAACAGCAATGTTACTTTCCCTAGCATATACCCAGTAAAATACACGGAACTTAGTGTCTTTTATTAATAAATGGTTGGTAATCCTGTACAACGTTGCCATTCTCGAAATGTCAAAAAATAATATTATTTTTAAAAAATGTCAAAAAATCGAGCAAAAAGTTTAGGAAGTTGTGCACAGAATATGGTGAATTCTGTAATAAGGTATTTCGAATAAGAACGTGACAAACGAAGATACAGAGGGGTATGCTGAATAAATTTAATTTTTCTTCAAACGTCATAAAATAAAAGTGACATCTTCTGTGACGTGATTGACAAGGTTGAAGTTTAATTTCTATTCCTCCGTAATATAATTTTTTATTCTAGCCGCCGTTTAATTTCTTCGCCGCCGTATGTAGAATCAGCCAATAAGAAGTAACTTGTACAATAAAAATCTGTAATGTCGCCCTAAATGTCACTATAAAAACTAAATAACCTAAGAATAAAGTTACTAAAAATTATGAATAACTGACAGGTAACCTACATATTAAACGTCAAATAGAAGTTTATTTTTTAAAATTTCTAAGTTTGAAGAAAAAATAAAATGTGTTATTCAGAGTAAAAGTGTCTTTGTGTGCCTCGCATGCAATTGTCCGACTCGCTTCGCTCGTCATGCAAACTTCCATACTCGCCACACAAAGTATCACTTTTACTCTTAATAACACAATATACTATTATTTTATGTAAATAATTCATAATATGATATATACACACATGGTATACTATGCAACCATCAACACTTGAATGTACCCTACAAATTCTTGACAACGTTGCATCAGGGAACATTATGACGTACGATCACATTTTCGTGAAAAAGACTATAGTATGAAATTTTGAATTTTTAAAATATTTTTTAGCGTTTTTTTTATTTATGTGCATTATTTCATCCTTGTGTAATTTCTTGTGAAATTTTATTTCATATCATTTTTTCTTTGTAATTCTATCAAACAAAAATTCAAAAATACACTTTTCTTTCTTAGAGACAAACTTATTTTGGTATATTTAAGTATAATGATAAACTGGTTAACAGTTAACCCCTATAGAGAACGTTATAATAATAACAGTTTTAATTCCCAAACTGGTTTTTAAATATGTATATAATTAATATATCAAAAAATTTATGGAAAAAATTGATAAAAAAAAATATTTATAAAAAAATAAATAAAAATAATAAAACTTATCATCTGAAAAAATATAACAAATAAAAGAATACAATTTAATTAACAAATATTCACAAAAATAATAAAATATTACCTTCAGAAAAACTCGGGCCACTTTTCAATTGTAAACTTGTCAAATGCTGACAAAAGGATTTATGTTTTACTCTCCAATAAAATGAAAATTGTAAACTGTCATATTAAAATAAATGTTTATTTCGCTAAAACCGGTTCATTTTTTTTTTTTGGTTAACGGTTACCGGTATTTTAGGCTTTAGAAATATCGGTTACCGGATACATGCCCTGATAAAAATATGAAAACAAGAACCAAAAACTCCAATGAAAATTGAAATCGGCGATCTGGCACCAAGATAGCATCGAAGAGGAAGCAAAGGGGAACACTTACACCATCCTAACTTTTAAAAAAAATATCATTTTTTCGACCTGTGAATTTAATCGATAAAATTTACTCATGATTCCTGCGAAGTAATGACAACTCGGGTCAAATATTCTTAGATTCTTAAATCACTGTCTTAATTGAAAGGTTATTTTTGACACTCGTTTGTCTGTTGCTATGCAACAACTTAAACCACAGCAGCATCGTCATGATTACTTTTTGCTGAAGTGAAAAAACAAGTGCCAAAAATGACATTCAAGTCTAGAGTGATTTAAGAATCATTTTTGACATAACATGAAGAGTAATGTCGGCCGTTAATGCAATTAAAAATAATAATAATTATTATAATTTATTGATTTTATATTATTCATTACAATACATTTATGATAACTCAAAATATGTACATAATTTAAAATAAAATTAACCAAAAATACTGTAAATAATTCCACCACAAATGAAACAAAAGTGTTTCAACTCTTATAAGGCTATACACGAAAAAAAGTAATAAAAATATGAAGTTTCATTGAAATCTGTTCAACTGAATTTACTCAGCATGTGCACACAAATTTATGTTAAGATATAACAAATATTTGACCTAAATTATTTAGGTTGTTCTGGCCAGGGCCTTATTACCGCCTAGGCCCACAAGGCCACGGCCTAGGGCCCGCTTACACATGGGGCCCGCAGGGCCCGGTTGTTCTAATATATTTATCCATTTAATTAAATCAGATTTTCTAGATAGTATCTGTAAAACTGCAACTGAATTATCGAAGACTTTTACTGAGGAAGTTGCGTCTAGCAACAATAGCACTAAAGTGATTACCGAAAATGTGACCGTGTCGGAATCTTTAACAACTGAAAAAACTTTATCCTTAGAACAAAAAGGACCCAGTACAAGTAACATTGAATTTTATTCAAACGATATTGCGTTTTGGCCTTTAAACATAACAGAAAAGTCAAGAATATTTCATAAGAAACCCTCCGCCTCAAATTTTTGGAAATTTAGAATCATCGAAAAAGAATGTACTGAAGGTAATATTTCACGCAATAGACAGATTTATGATAACGTATTTAAAAGGCAAAATAACGAAGATATATTGAATAGAGACTGGCTAGTATACAGGGTGTTTGGCGGAAGGCCGGCATCCAGCATATTTCGTTCATTTTGAAAGATACAAGAAAATGTTAAGGAGCAAAGTTAAACTAGACAAA
Source organism: Stenolophus ochropezus (assembly GCA_035578165.1). NCBI lineage: Eukaryota > Metazoa > Arthropoda > Insecta > Coleoptera > Carabidae > Stenolophus > Stenolophus ochropezus. The sequence goes on along the minus strand of JAQOWZ010000010.1, from coordinate 15,980,015 downwards.
GGGACTCATAAAATGGCCGTAGTAACAATTTTGTGTCACTTCCGGTTTTAGCGGAAATGTGTCCAACTTTAATTCTAGCATCGGGAATCGGTATTTTTATATTTTTTTTCGAAATGTACATAAAATTAGCTTTATAATGATACCAAAATATCATTGTTTTACCATTTCAAAATGGCGACACTTTATTTTTAAAATATTTACTAATAAAAATTCATAAAAAAATACATCATAGCCAGCTATTTGAAATTTTGTTACCTGAAACCAAACAAATAATGTCAAAAAATATTAGATCTACCATCTTCAGGACTTTTAATATGAAAGATGGTCATTGTGTGACCGAAATGTCGGTTTAATTCAATATAACGTGTTTGCCCGCAGTTCCTAATAATTTCTCCAACTATCATTAACTCCAAAAATGGTAGCTAATGTTCCTATAAATTTTAATAAACATACATAGTAAATATAAACATGGCCATTGTTTTTGTAAAAGGGGAAGAGGGGGCCTGAAAATTACTTTCGGCCTAGGGCCCGAAAATTTGATAAAAAGGCTCTGGTTCTGGGTGCGGATCTACACCCCAGACTTCAATAGAAAATTCATATCCATGATTTTTCTGTGACTTAAAGTTAATTGTAACATAATTGTATCCGACACCTCCCGATATGATGGTGGGATATCCGCCTTTACCGCCACCTATGTCGTCCATAACCTAATCGAAACATAATTATTTACTTAATTATTGATTATTTATATCGTATATTCTTACCTTAAGGCAAACGATATCAATTCCGTTGTTAATTGCTGGGAAAGTAGAAGTTCTTTCAACAATTTCCGGAGGTCTACGATCTTGATCAGCATCGTCTATGTCTAATAATCTAAAAAACGGAAGTACTTACTTTATTGTAGTTACCATCATCATCATCTATAATATAATATTTCTACAGGGTGTTTTTTTTTCAAGATATACATAGGAGACTAATATAGGAAATCAGTTTTTTACTAGCTGTTGCCCTCCGTTTTAACTGATAAAAATGGTTGTGATATCAACGGAAATATAAAAAAAATCTACATCAAATGACACCAAATTGGGCTGGCAGACAATTTTCTAATTTTTGAAAAATTGATTCTTATCGACTAATCGAAATTCGTCAACTATTTCAAAAAGTTGAAGAAATTGAACAGTCGAAAATGTCGCAGTAATTAAAAGTAAAAATATTAGAAAAATCGAAAAAGTCGAAACATTAAAAAATTAAAATATCATAAAAATCCGAAAAATATAAACATAAAGTTTTATAGAACTTTTGCTAAAGAATCCATTAGACAGGCAGTTTTTTCTATCCTCTAATAAATGAACTGTACCACCTGAAATTTGCGTTCAAGATGTTTTCTAATTATATTTTAAATCTGTATTAAAGTATGCGAATAAAAAAGGTATTTTGAATGTACTTTATTTAACTTTTGTATTATATATTGTGTGGCAATATTAAATACAAGCCTGAGATAAAATTACAATAAATACTGTAAATTATTTTATTAATTCTACTACTCTCATATTATAAAAATTTAGGGGTAAAAAATTGGAAAAGATTTCAAGTAGGAATGACGACGGGTACCCGGGTTCCCGTAACCTACCCGAAAATAATGTACCCGGGTATCAAAAATAGTACCCGATTACCCGAAATGTACCCGTTACCCGTTTATTACCCATTACCCGAAATCTACCCATTACCTAAAATCTGTTGATGCCAGTTAAAGCCAGTTTTCAGCTGCCGGAAACATTGTAACAAAACGAAGATCAAGACTGAGTGCAGATACATCATCCATGCAGATATTTGCGAATAGAAATATGAAATATTCCTAAGTAATTAAATCAAATGTACTTCTTTAATTTTGTACTTTTATATTGCTGATATACTCGTATATTATAAAAAATAACAATGTTTTTTTTTTTAATTTCCATATCAAAAAATAATATTTTTTGTTCATTTAATAAATTTATATGCAAATAACAAAAAATTGTATTAAAAAGATGATCATGAAAGAATAACGGATATTTTAAGGGTATCAGGTAATTATCGGGCATCAGGTTATTATCGGGTATCGGGTAATTATCGGGTAACGGGTAATTATCGTGTATCCGGTACTACCCGGGTATTCATATCGGGTACCCGGGTACCAAAATTTTCAGGTTTCGTCATTCCTAATTTCAAGTCGAAGTCGAATTAATGGAAAAAAGTCGACGATAAAAAAGTTGATATTATCGAAATTTTAAATTCAATTAATCTATACTATGCTTTTCAAAAATCGATCGATCGACTTTTTTAAAAAGTTGACTTAAGTATCAACAAATACATGTACATTATGTCATATTTCAATCGTATAAATTAATTTTTAAATTTATTCAATTTCTTAATAATAGCGATAGCCATGGAATTTGAGTTATTATTACCTATATTTTATTAAGAATATTAATTTAAAAAATCTATAATCTTAAACCGCTAAATAAAAATAATTATAATTCATTCAATTGGTCAAAAAAATTCTGTTAGAGAATTACTTGCATTTATCATGTTAATAATAAAAATCTGTTACAGTAAACAATAAAAATTAAATACATATATAAATACACATTTCGACAACAATATGGAGCTGCCATACTTTTGAAAAATTCAACAAATGTAACAGTATTTAATTCATAAACCATATTTTGTATTATTTCAAATTTTCAGTCGGCTCCACTATTTTATAGTAGAAACTTTTTTTATAGACTCAAAATTTTGACATATAATTTTTAATGTACACCAAGGCAGTTGGTAGAAGTGGGTTCATTTATGTACATAACTAGGAAATTTATATAATTTCATAAATTTTAGAGACATGAATTATTAATAATATAGCAATTATAAAATTATTGTATCAATATATTATACTTACTTCCATTTAGGATGGTCAGTTGTATTATCGCAATGTATAATGTTATGAACGTCATCTTTCGCAGGTTTTGATTCTTGGAAGGCCGAAACAGCCCAGGCTACTACAACTACTACAAGAAAAGTCCAAAACGCGTTCATTTTGTCGAATAATGTAAAATAATACCTTGAACTTGATTTACCTTTATATAAATTATTTTACTGAATACTGATAATTCACATTTTTATTTAAAATTATCAATCAGATACATAATTTCAAGTGCATGTGCATATATTTCCAAGAAAAGTACAATAATAAGTATGTTTTTGCTACAATGTAATTTACTTTATTGTTTAGATTTTGAAATCGGTATTTTTGATTTTATCAAATTTTACACATTAATTTATGATGAGTTAATTATCTTATTGTAACCAAGGCTGAACTTTTATTTAAACTTATTTAATTGTTAAGATTTACTGAGAATTTTGATAAAATCTTGGAAACAATTTTATTATGAGTTTTAATCACTTATGTTTATTATTAATCTAAAAAATTTAAAAAATTAGATTAAATTTATCAGAAAACCATAATAAGTTTATATTATTAAGGAGATAAAATGCAAGTATTCTTATTAGTTATGTATTGTGCTAATCATTTGCCTTTTGGACCTAATATAAATGTAGCATGTAGATAGAATTTTTCAGAGTGAACTATTTATGTATTTATATTAACAAAAAATAAAAGTCCTTTATCAAAATTTATATTTATTTCAATGTAATCACATTATTCATTGTATGCAATGAAATGCACATAGATATTTTCTTTTATTTCCATGGCTGTCTGATTTTGTAGAAAATGTTACATTTTATATTTAATAAATCTCGCAATGCAGATGTGCTGTTGTATTAATAATATTATTATCTGACGTAGAATTTAATTTTGAACAACTTTGTACTCTTGTAGATTTGTTCTAAATCTATTAAGAGAGCGAGTATCCGTAATTTTTTTAAATCCCATATTAAAGTTTTATGTTCCGGGTTTCGTTGCACACACTGTATAAATACAAGTCATATTTGTACGTATTTATTTATTCTATAACAAAATTTATATTATTTTCAATATACGAAATCAAGATTCTGGTACCTACATGAATGTCATGTTTTTGTTAAATATACAGTATATTTGCGTGTTTGAAACTATGGACATTGACAGTGGAGACACCCTTTCATCTCGCTTATTATAACAAATATACGTTTTTTATTTATGGGACATTATTGAATAAGAAGTAATATAAGAGCCATGAATTTATTGCAAAAGTTACGAATAGTTTTTGCGTAGCAACAGACAAACGATTGTCAAAAATGTTATTTTTGCCCCGAGTTGTTACTTCGTAGGAATTATGAGTAAATTTTACCAATTAACTTCGTAGCTCGAATTATATAGGTATGCTTGATTATTTCACAAGTGACAACAGTTTAAACATAAAATATTTGATATCAACAAAATGTAACTATGACTATGATACTGTGGTTTTATCAAATTTCTTCACTGAAAAACTAATTAAGGCCATCAATTGAAGTATTCTGATTGGATGAAAATAACGTGTGTGGAATAATCAGTAAAAGAATTGTGATTGAGTCATATATTCAATTTTTTATATATAAATATGTCTATACTTTTTTCCAAAAATTATGTATTATAATTTATATATTCAAATATATAGTTTTTTATATTAATATTCCCTCGAATTTCAACATTTGTTTAATATTATTGGTCTAGTTCAAGTTAGTCCAAAGTTTAAATATCTATAGTTGCTCAATTATTATGTTTTTCATATTGGACATATTTAAAAATATCAATTGTAACCATTACAATTTTCTATTAATCAACGATTAAGATAACCGGCACTTTAACCAGAGGTGGAAAAAGTTCCTAAATAACGCATATTTTTGACAATTTACGTAAGTTTTTCGATGCGATATTTTTCAATTGACTGACGTTTAATGTAATCGGCATTTTAACCAGAGGTGACAAAATCGGCCCTTACAATAATAAATTATAATAAAATTAAAATGATTAAATTTTTTTATTGTTCATTTGATTTACATATTACTACATTCTTATAACAAGTAAATTTTAAATTATAACAACATACGAAGTGAGTAAATTAATAAGTAAGAAGATTGGCAACGTAGCGTTCGATCTGGTAACACTTCGGACATGGGACTTGGAGGGCAGGCAGGTGAATATGTTATATACCTTCAGCACAGAATTGGTTTATACAGAGGCGACAGTAAGACAGAGAAGCGAAAATTAGAGAGAGATGGGGAAGGTGCACAAATTTAAAGGGCTCGTTGTTTAACATCGGAAAGTTCATTCACATCTGAGAGAGAGATAGGAGAAGAGCACAAATTTAAAGGTCTACACAATGCTTCAAGGTCATAGAATTGACTAGGGGAACATGAAAGGTGCCAACACGGAGTGTCGCTTCTGTGTGTAACTATTCTGTGCCTTCAGTATGAATTTGAACTCGCTAGTCATTTGGTTGCTTGTAGCGATTTTTTTTTCATGAAACAGTTTTTTCTAGTACGTTAAGCACACCTACGGAGACAGTGTTATTTCAAGAGTCCAAGTTTTTCATTAGTTTTGGGCATTTTCAGAAGGAAAAGAGTTGATTGAAGACGAAACACGCAGCGGAATGCCTTCATCTACAAGAACTGATGAAAATGAGGACAGAATCTGGGATCTTGAGGGAGACAATACTGAATTGTAATGGGGAAGTTTAGCGATTTTTTTTTATTTTTTTATGTTATCAAGATTGCCCTCAAAAGTGATATTCTACATTTTATTTCACCCAATGATGCCTAGGTTTCTCAAAAAATGAAATTTTATACAAAAATGACGTCAGTGTAGCTCGAGGAGAACGTATCGTCTATCTTAACCAGCGCGCTCTGGGTTCCCATGGCAACAGAGAAACCTGTAGTGTAATGCCTCAAAATACTACCTACGTTCAAAAAGTCAGGTCTCACCATCCCTTCTGCGCAAGCGCATAACTCACTTGTGACGTCAATGTGGCTCGAAGATAAATCATTAATTATAAATAATTGGCAACATAATTTTAACTTTCAATTACATTTCAAGTTATAATTATTCATATACTTACGACTAAAATATATTTCACATGTAATTTCAACCACGCTGAACATCTCCATTCTATTCGAACATTTTTTTTTAATTAAGTCATTACTTATTTTACACACCCCGTATACAAATAAACGCTTACAGCATTTGATCAGTAAACTGTTAGTATTGGTTCTTTTCCGTAGATTTCGACGGTGAACTTGAATCCGTAGCTCCTCCGCGACTGGAAGCGAATAGTGACGTGGTGGAACTGGAGGCCGCCGTCCAGGATGTCCGGATATCCGCCGGTGCCGTCGCCGATCATATCAATCACCTACACCAACTCCACAATGTACTCATCGGATTTGTAGTATTCATCAAACTTTCTTACCCTAATGCAAACTATTTCATATTTACCAATACCATCTCGAGGGTAAGTAATAGTTTGCTCAACAATTTGCCAGAGTTTACCCTTTACAGATACTGTTTCTGAATTCAGTCGTCTAAAAGGAGAAATCAAATTGAACAGTGGCGTAGTAATATTCAAATTGTATAAATGATATAGCCGCGAGTAATCAAAATTAGGGGCGTTTTTTGTCCGTTTTTTACTGTTCTCGTCACTGTAGTTATTGATGAACGATAGTTTATTATTATAATTCAGTTTGATATAATAGTTATTTAGTGTAACTCCTTGAATGTTCATGATAGTGCATTGAACTTGGGCTTGGAAAAATATCAATATATAGATAATTATCGATATTTTTTAAAATATCGGACTTCGATATTTCAAAAGTTATATATCGATATATCGATATTTCGATAATTATAGATAAATATCGATAAGTACCGATGAATAATCGATAATAAGAGAAATATCGATAAATATCAATAAATGTGATAATTATTAATAAATATGGAAAAGTTTCGATAAATGTATGAATTAATGCTGATAATTTGAAAATATAGGTACAGACGTGTACGGTCAAAAATATGTGTGAAAAATAGTGTATTCAATAATACTGGTCGATTCTGTGGCAGCCCAAGTTGATTGTTTGGTAAAAAAAAATTAAGGAGAAAAGATATATGTATTGTATTTTTTTTATAAAACAGCAGCCTGTACATTACCTTCCTTTTCTTGTTGCAATTTTAATATTTTAATTTATTGTTTCTATAAAAAGAATTCATTAGTAATTGTCACATTTATTGACTTTATCGATATTTAGATATTTATCGATATTATCGACATTTATCAATAATTATCGATAAATCGATATATCGAAAAATATCGATATTGTTTTATGCTCGAATATCGATATTGACATTCGAATATCGCGCAGCCCTATTTTGGGCGAAGAATACTTTAATTTCGATACTATAACTGTTAGATCTGGTTGATACAGTACGTATGTATCCAAGCCAATTGGTTATTAAGAGCTAGTTCCGTGCATAATACGAAATTATGATTATGTTTGTATAAAGCAGAACGAATTTAAAAAAAATCATATCACACGTGTACAAATTTTTTGGCCATTTGTGTACTTTGTTTTATAGATACAATTATTGAAAATAAGTTACGATTTCAAATCTCATTAGAACGTCATTTCCCCGAACGTTACGAATCATATAGATTTAGCTCATTCTTGCGAATGAAATGTAAACTAAGGTAGTTTATATTTTCTTGTTTACATGTAATTTCAATATATTCCGTGCATACAAATTTGTAATTAATAAATTATTTGCATAAAAAAAACGATTAGCACACTTCGTATCAGTGACGTAGCTAGACTTTGCTTGTTTTGGATTGTTTAGATCTTACTTTTTTGGGAATTTCAATGAGTTTCTTTTTTTTATCTATTTATAATTTAATTTCGAGAGAGGATCTAATCCTGTGACACTATATAATTTTAAGTTTGGCGTTTGTCCTTTGTATAAATTGTATATGTATGTATCAAATATATCTTTGTATGAATTTGAGTCAAAGTCAATGTCACGTAAAAAAAGCGTAATATTTTTTTGTCGAAATGACCCCATTTATTTAATAAATTTAATAATGACTATTTAACCCTTTTCATTTGTATAAAAATTTACATATTTAGGAATACTGACTAATTGTTTATACTTCCTTGTATAAAGTAAAAGGGAGTATTGTAATCAGGAAAAATTTCAGTTTTCAGATTTCAACGGAAATAACGTTTTGACTATTTCTAATTTCCTTTTGACTAGTTTCGGTGTGACGTCTGTACGTACCTATACGTATGTATCTTGCATAACTCAAAAATTTTGAATATAGGACTGCTATAACATCTAGTTCTGCACCTCTCTTTTGTATTGCAATCGGCAGTGGCAAAAGGACACTTTGCTCGTAATGTTATTTTGAATTTTTCGCATAAATCAAAAACGGTTAGCCGGAAAATGTTGATATTTTGTGTATGAAATTACTGTAATATTTAGTTATGCTCCTCCATTTCTTTGTTCCAATCTACGTTTTCAACAAGATAGTTTAATTTTGGTAAAAACTTACTAAAAATTATTGTTTAGTTGGCTTTTAACTTTTATAGGAAACATTTGATAATAAATTGACATTGACAACTATAAATAAATTTCGTGAGAAATATGTATGAAATAAATGAAAACTACATCTCTTTCTTTGCAACTTTTTGAGTGATAAAAATAATTTTGAATAATATAATAAGAAATAAACATTTTAATAAAATATTCAAAAGATAATCCATTTCGAAAGGAAGTTGGAAGGTACGAAACGAATGGAAGTTGAAGATTAGCCGTAGAATGATCTCACTTTCAGGTGAAATAAGTTCAAATAATGAAGTGCAGCAAAAAATGGATATAATTTAGCGTACAAAGAAATCATGTGGTGTCCACACCAGATTTTTTTATTTAAATTAGCATGTTCAAAAATAATTATACTTACACCCATTTATTTTGGTCATCATTAACATTACATTTAATAATATTATTCGCATCTAATTTCCCATTTTCGATTACATTTAATTCAGAATTTGAATCTGGAATTTTCACTAAACCCGCAGATGCAACGAGGGCTATAATAACCAGTAGCGTAAGCGTTTGAAGTAAAAAGTGACTCATTTTGAAGAAGAGCGTAACACTGTATGATACCATTGTATTATAACAACCCTTTTATACTACACATAGTTCAGATAATAACATTTTTATATAAAATTATCATCCAATTTAAAAATTGTTGTGTAAAAGGTATTGCTCTAGTTTCTAAGAAAAAAAAAACATCTTTGAAGATAAAACTTGATTTTTGTCGCAGGTATAAATTATTTTTTTTAAACTATATAGGCAATGTATTATTTATTTATTTTTATATACTTTCTTTTAAATAAATAAATTGATAAATAAATAAGCTTCGATTTCCAAACCCGACATCTATGAATCATATAAATTTCTGTTGTGTTGTAATAATTCGGATCCTAAGCTGTAATTCCCATACAGAAGCTGTAGGTTGATAATTTATTAACTAAAATACAAGTATTTTTTTCTAACCTAATAAAAGGTAGAAAGACCCAGTTCTTCTAGGAATATAGTGTTGCAGTAAGACATTGGGTATTACAATACAATATTACTATTAGATAAATTTATTGTGAAACATTTGAACTTTGAATTTGCTTTAAATTTTAAATTTATATTAATGTTAAAAGATCAAAATTAAAAGTAATTATTTTCAGAATAATTGATATTAATCACATTAGTGAAGATATCAGAAAATATTTATCTTTTATTTGGTATGTAAGTAGTTCATATTTAAATAGGTGTAGGTAATATCTTTATCACAATTATGTCAGTGTCGTCGATATTAGTATTTACTTTTAAAAACACAATAATAGCTAATTCTAGGAATAATAACGTGACTATCATGAATATTTTAAAATTGTAATTTTTCATAAAATATTAAATAATAATATGATGTTTAACTTACAATGCGAATAAATATGATTCTGTACTATATTGTTAATGAAAGAATTGTTTACTGCAGTATATTAAAATTTATTCGCATGAAAAACAAATTTTCTGTGCTAATAAAGCAATGTTTTATATTTTTTAATTTTTTATTTCATATTTACACAATACAAAACGTATGTGTGCAGTTAAAAACGTGGAATATTTACAAAAATTCAAAACAAATAGTTTGTTGTCTTTTGTTACTGTGTGCAAAAATATTGGCTTATCGAACTGTAAAACATTGGAATAAAATAGTGCAGTTAAAATTATCGAACTAGAAAATATGAAATAGTAATTTCTTTTCAGTGAAATGCGCATATTTCAAAGTAAATGCAATGAAATAGGATCGCCCAGGCTGCAGCGGAATTAAACAGGGAAATATAAAATTAATAGATTTGTAATGATCGGAATTGAAAACAATTCATGCAAAAAATAACACACGAAATAAAAACATGGCAAGCAAAGCACATTATTTACACTTTGTTGAATTACATTCGCTATTTTAATTTACAAAAATTTGCTTCATATTGTACACAATAAAGCTGTAATTATTTCATATTTCGCACAGTAACTCATGTATAAATTCATATAAATGTTCATTTTTATACATCCCTGCCTTCCGTTTTATGAATTCGCGAAATATTCGTTAATTAATAAAATCAAAACGTAAAAGCCAATCATTTTTAAATATAAATATATATTCATTTTTATCAACATTATTGTTGCTAATAATATTTCAATCAGAAATGAATTTTGTTTTTGAAACTACAAACTTTTATTATTGCTGCAATTTTTGGTGCTGTGAAAATTGAAATACAATTAATGCAAATTACAAACCTAAAATAATATTATATAACTGATTAGTTATAATTTGCATGTTATTTATGAAATCGGGTCTTAGTAATTAAAATTAGGTACATTTTCTTATGGTAGTGTATTGTGGTGTATTAAAAGTAAAAGTGATACTTTGTAAAAGTTTGAACAAGTGAATGCGAGGGACACGAAGACATTTACTCTGAATAACACATAATTTTTTTCTTTTAACGTTGATACTTTAAAAAATAGTTTACTACTTGACATTCTATTTGTAGATTATCAATTTACATCTGTATGTTGTTGATTAATTTCAGAAACTTTGTTTTTGAGTTATCTAGTTTTATAGTGATATTTAGGGCGACATTACACTTTTCTATTGTACAAGTCCTTATTTATTTTACTTTTACTCCGGCGGCGTAGAAATTAAATTTCTACATTGTCAATCACCTTCCAATCGTCCCACTTAGACTTTTGGAATTTCGAAAATAATAAATAAATCTGGAGATCAAAGACGTCTCAAATACATAGACAAAGATTTATATAATTTGAAACAGAATTATCAATAACAAATACCAAACTTATATTAACGAATCCGCAAATGAAATTCTGAAACAATACTGTAAGCAAGAAATCGTGGCAGAAGGGTGCCAGTATATGAACGGCGCCAAAAATAAAAATAAAACAAAGTTGGTATTATTTTACAAAAAATTAAAAATTGTAAATTTTACTTTTTTGTCTATATTTATTATATGGCATATATTATATTATTTTGGCGCAACCAAATTTATAGGCTTTGAAAATATTAATCAAATTTATCAACGAAATCGGATAGTTTTCGATATCGCGAACCTCCAAACGCAGTTTTGTATTTTAAAAAGCATTAAATACAGCGTTATTTTTTTCTTTCTCAACGCGAAAATGGGACATTTGCATTAAGATATAAAACTTTTTTTAAAAATAAGTTTATATAATTAATAATTATTATTTAATATCGACCTTAACTGAGAAGCAATTCTAAATGACTTTACAATTCAAATGTCGCCCCATTAAACCGCTGAAATCTCACGGTTTTATATTCAAAACATACATTTTTTCCTTTTAATAAAATTTTTAAAAATACGAAGCAAGATTTATTAAAATTATGTCTAGAAACGGGCGCCTCGGCCCTAACCGATTTTTATTTATTAATAAATAACTTATTAACGTAGTTTTTCTATATTAGGGAAATTAAAATTCTCTGAAGAAGATGAATCCAAAGAAAATTTTGACTCGATTTCCATAGTCGAAAAAAAAATTGATTCGATGTTGAGTTATTCTTTTGTATACATAATTTTAATGTTTAATATTTTTTTCTAATAGAATGATTTTGTATTAATTAATAAATTTTGTGATTATTATTATATATTTATATTATATAATAAAAAAAAACTGTAATTCGCCCCCTTTAGAAATGTTTCTGGAATCTGGATCTGTCACTGATTAGTCTACATTCTATTAAAATCAATTTATTGCTCAAACAATGTAATTATTATTTATTATTTTTAATTTTTGCATATAAATTATTATTTATCATATGTTATTTCTATAAGTTGTGATAAGAATCACCATTAATATAGCCGCAAATACTATCACGAAAATTCTTTCCAGTTTTTTTATCGTACGTCCTCATTTCGTGACTTAAAATCAATAAATATATATCAAATTTCATGCTGAACTAATAAATAATGTTTAATGACACGTACTCAACGTTATCGTAAAGTTTTTATCACAAAATTAGCTCATAAATGAAATGGTGTATCACTCAGGGCTCTTATACACTCTCAACACGATTACAAGAGTTGATATTATTATCGGGTTATTAATTCATCGCATATTTTTCCTAGTCAACATTCAAGTAGTTTTCAAGCACTTGACATACAAATGTTCCGATAGGCCTAATTGCAATAGAGTTTTGAAGTTCTCTTCGCTGTTTTCAACAACTTATTGGTAATTGCTTTTTTGTTAAATGTAGAAAGATGATTGGAAATCAATACATGGAATTACCAACATGTTAATTACTATTGTGTGTTGTGTGTATCAGAGAAAATAATGTTCAATAAAGAATGAAGAATTAAATATTTTTTAAATTCATGGACTTCATTGGGATCTGAACCCAGGGCCTTCCTATTTCTAGTAGGATGTTCTACCAACTGAACTACAAATTCTCGAGTAGTTCATGAATCTTTCTCCAGTTTTTTTATTTCAATAAGCTTATTTTGATAACTTTTTTATGTAAAGAGATAAACATTTTGTTAAACGTGCAAAATTGTAACATATTAAATTGGAAAATTTGTCATGTTGACAAAAAATGTATCAGCGGCTTCCAAAAATTGAGACAAAATATACATTTTTCTACAACTGTCAAAAGTGTTAACATTTTTATTCTAATAACAATGTTTAAAATAAGCGATTTTTTGACAATTGTTAAGAGTTACCTTGACAGCATGCGTGAATTATCTGGGAAAACGTATTTTTTGATGGTTTTGGAAAACGTTGTATAACGGTGATGGAAAAAAAATATCACTCGATTTATATACATATCTGTCAAGTTAAATAAGTTTAAATGAAATGCAGCAAAAAAGGTTTATAATTTAGTGAACAAGGAACTCATATTAAATCCACATCAGATTTTTAGTTATGCAAAAAATTCACAAAACCATTCGAGCATAATGCCTTTTTGTTGCAATTAAAAATAAGGTGCATAACTAGATGTTACAGTACGTAGTATCACATACAAAATTTACATACCTCTACGTGTGTACGTATACAGTGTCACGCCGAAACTATTCAAAATTAGTGTTGTCGTCTTGACATGACAAGACATGACTGCAAAATCTTTTCTTTTCTAGAAATCTCAAGACAAGACTTTGTCTAAATCTAGATTAAAAAGTCTTGTCTAGATATCAAGACTCTAGATTTTTCAAGACACTATATTCTGCGCATACGCTTTAGACAAGGACAGATAATTCTTCGGCAGCATTCTTTTTCTATTTTACTATCACTGTTTCAACTCAGATGGAACAAACTTCGCACAATATATTTACATTTCGAATTTTTTTTTATTAATCTAGTCTTGAAAATTATCTAGAATTATCTTATGTTGATCTAAAATAAGAAAATCTTGTCTTGTCTTGAAATTTCAATACAAAACTATAGCCAGTCTTGTCTTGATAATCTAGACAAGACAAGATAAAAGTCTAGAAAGTCTAGTTCTAGACGGCACTACTAGTCAAAATGAAATCCGAAAAATCGGAATTTTTCGTGACTATTTACTATCACTGTTTCAATTTGGATGGATCAAATTTCTTATGATATATTTACATTTCGAAAATTATTATTTTTTATTAATCTAGCCCTGAAAATCGTCCACAATTATCTTATATTGATCTAAAATAAGAAAGTCTTGTCTTGCCTTGAAATTTTAAAACAAAGCTATTGCCAGTCTTGTCTTGATAATCTAGACAAGACAAGATAAGAGTCTAGAAAGTCTAGATCTGGATGGCACTACTAAGTCTAAATGAAATCCGAAAGATTGGAATTTTTCGTGACTACAATATTTCTTTTACTTCGTACAAGGAAGTAATAACAAATGTGGGATAGTACCATTGGTACAGCTACCATATAGTTCACTTCTTATTTCACGTACATGTTTATTTCCATGGTGTAAACCTGAAGCAAGAGTTTGCAGTGAGGTGAGTAGTGTAGTGTTGATACTGTCGTGAACGTATCTGGCGGCGCTACAGCGCATCCCGGAGGAAGTTGGGCGACCGCGCGAGGGTTGACCAGCGACCGCAGCGCCGGACAACAGCCGGCACCGCGACGCCGCGGTTTAGCAATTAAACTCAGCTGAGTCGCCGGCGAGCCGGCCCCAAGCCCGGGCCTTTGCTGTCACGCCAACTGATGTGGGTACGTGGCTCCACACCGCTGCCTGCAAGGCTACACTTTTACTTTCAGGTGCCAAACATCTTACGGCTTCTTTTACGACTATATATATTTACGAAAACTAGGAGTATAAATACTCTACTGGGTGGTGACTATCAAGTGATTACAAGGGTGTGACTTGTTTAATCATTACATAATTAATGTGAATTCACTTGATAATCATTAATAGGCGAATTCTGGAGAGCAACGCAAATTCTTGAATAAACGAATTTGGTTCAATAAGTGACGTCACAAATCCGTGCAGACGTTATGTTTCCATCCAGTGGCGAGTCCACGAGGGCGGGTCACTGGTATCATGAACCATATTATAACCATATTCAGCAACATTCTCTAAGCTTTAACAAAAGATAGTCTTTTTCTAAATTACATGTGGCAACATATATATCTCATCTCTAAGTAACTAACAAAAAAAAAATGTCTTTAAGGACACATAAGAAAAACACTTACGGAAACCTTCCCTGGAAATAAACACATCCTATAATATGTTTTATAATTTACCTGTGAAATAAAAGCATTGAATCCATCATTTGTGATGTTTTACATATCAAACATTGTCTCTAATTATTACAATGCGTCAAAAATCAAAATACTTATAAAACTCAGACTAACGTTCACAAAACAGCTAGGTTAGGTTGAAATAAACGGAAACTGTCATGAACTTGAGTAATTTGCTTCATGTGCTAAGTGGTTAGTCACTAGTTATAGCAAGGGAGACAACAAGATACTAATATACATACTGTAGAAACAAATGGCACAATAAAGTATGTTACACACATACTGGAAACAACGTTATATAAAACCTATATGGCATATTGGTATCTAGATAAGTATAAAATCACTGACTATAACCAGTGAGTATTTAATTACTTACTCAATGCTATAACTAACATTATGTAGGTACATAAACTCTTATTTCCCGCAGTTGATCCTCACGTCATCAATTACAACAATGTGATTCAAATCTTGTGGTTTTTGAAGTAACATATAAATATAGATAGATAAAACATATTAGAGAAATTAAGTGAGGAAATTTTAAGTATTTTATGATGATCCCTCGACTTATTGTGAGACAAACTATATCAACCAAAATGTTAACGACAACTGCGACCTTCATTCTTTCCTTTTTTTCTTTCGCTTTATCCATTTGTCCAACTTAGTGTTAGATTTTAATTTTATATACTTCTCCCCTTTTCTTTATTTCATTTCTATTTCTTTGTATCAATCATCATTTTATTAAAATTTCCATTTTTATTCTGAAAGCATTATTAGTTACAGAATATTCGAAAAATAGGGGACAATATCAAAATATACATACCTTAATAAAATATTATTTTTGTATCTACGACAAACTTAACATTTACAAATTAACATTGTATATTGCAATGCACTGGTTAATATGATATTGGTATTAGAGATAAATTATATGTTTTTATTAAATTAAATTTTTGTAAAGTAATGTGATAAAGTGACAAAATACTAACTTGAAATGCAATAGAAGTTTGGTTAATGTGAAGCAAATGAAAACAGATGTAATTTTCATAAAGACTTGCGGAATCTGTTATTTATTTTCCATTAATCGCCAACTGATAGAAAATATAGCCTACACGAAGTAATTAACATTACAAAAACTCTTGTTACCTTAGAAGTATTGCCAATAAACGACAAGATAATAACTTAGCCCCATATGGTAGCTTCAATCTCAGAAATACAAAAATTGTCCAGTTAGCTAACATTTATGGGCTTGTTAGCCAGTTAGAATTCTAATTGGAATCAAGAGATCAATTAAGCGAATACTTCGAATAAAATTAGTGCTGCTTTGAAACGAGACGAGACTCTAATATGATAATGAATTCTGCAGTTACAGTCGTTACTTGTGAAAGCACGGACAAGAATTTCACATTGAAAATGCTAATTATTTGTTTCCCAAGTTTTTCTTATTCCGCAGAGTCTCTTACATTTAATCTATAAAAAGAATAACAAAAATATCTAATAAATATAAACGTAATGTTTATTTTAATCACAAAAAAAAATTATTCGGTAATTTCTAGCAACAGGGAATTTTATTGGTATTTATTTGTCTCATTGGTCTACGAAAAAACAGATTAGATTTTTAAGCTAATTTATATTTATCAATATTTTTTTAGCCTTATCAGTTTTTTTATTTAGAAAATATTTTGATATAATTAATTACCCGTTTCGTCATTAGTTAATAATATTTTCATTAAAATAGGAAGGAATTTCACATTGATAAAACACATAGCAACTTTTAAAAAATTTATTTTTAAATTATTATAACAACTATAAATACAGAAACTTGATAAAGTGCTAATTTAACTACGAAAGGAAAGGTCATTTACATCTAATTTTAGAAATTAAAATAGATAAGGTAATAATTTCAACATTTATTTTTTTAGTGCAATCTTTAATTATAGACGAAATTAAATGTAATGGATAATACGATGGTAATAATACATAATTATTATAACAATACGTGTAATGAATGCAATGTAAAAATAAAAGCAATAATAATGTACCCCCATGCACATTGTATAATTTAAGTACATATGCAGTCATATAGGTACATATGTACATATAATTAAATATTTTCATGTGGTTATGATTATGAATAAATAAGATTGTATTGTAATTCCAAATTCCTTAAGGCTCATTTCCAGCTACGATTTTAAGTTTGAGTTTTAATTTTAATTGCACGTTATAGTTTCAGTACAGATGAGCTGTTTCTTGCAATAGTTTAATTTTTCGTTTATATTTTATTTTATATCTTGAATGAAGTTTCTTTGTATATTGTTCGTTTTTTTATTAAAATTACAGCTGCAGTAATACCACAAATTCTTCTTCTTGTCACAGTTTTTATGTATAAAACTACACAATTCATTTTAAATTCTATATTGTATGTTAATAATATTTATTTATGACATACAATATCAGTTTTCTTTATATTTTCAGAGTCGTAGATGTGACATTTTGTGACAGCTGACAGTTTTAATTTTTAGTTTTAGGAAGTATGGAGTTTTCAAACCCTTGCAGCTAAAAAATAAAACTAAAATTCAAACAGTAGCTCAAAGAAACAATATATAGTCGGTTTCTCCCAGTTGATACTCATGTTAACAGCAAGGGCAAATTTTAGCTATTAACATACCTAAGATAATTATGACTATTATAATCGCCGCAGAGCGCAGATATCAATTGAATTCCGAGCTCGGAGAGTGAAAACTTTAAGACATCTGAGGCCTCTTATGATTCATATCATCCTTTGTTTTTTCAATAGTTTATACACGTTATTACTGAATGTTATTTTATAAAATTCCCTTGTGAGTACCTAACGTTGTCGTGATCAAATCTATATGGGTTGATAAGATGTGACAATTGTCCCATGTTATTTTGTCAATTCTTTACGGTAATAGTATTTTACAGCATTAGCAAGGTAAAAAAGTTTTTACTTGTGATAGGAGGAAATGACTGGCAAACCTAACACCACCTAGAAGCAATAAAAACTATTACCTCGCTTATATTGTACAATAGTTTAAATGCTGACACTTACTAATATTATGTTAAAAATTTGTATGACAGGGACAAAAAGTTTTCAACAATAATGCAATGCAAGTACTAACAAGTAAAATTGGAATACTATTACAATTTAGTTCTTGTAAATATTAATTTCCCTGGCGGAAAACAGTTCAAGTAAATGACAGTTTACAAGTGAGTAACAAGTAAATAATATTACTATACTGACGTGTCGAAATCACGTGGTATACAATTAGGACTTAGTTACCCTGCTTACTTTTGTCTATGTAAGCAAAAGCTTAATTCTGAAAGTACTTTTACCAGTTTCAGAATATTAAACTTTTGTTTTGATAATAATATTACCGTACAGAATTGTTAATATAACATGAGACAATTGTTATCTCACGTCAAACCATAAAAATGTACTCACAAGAGAACTTTTTTTTTAGAAGTTAGAACTACCTGAAATAACAAACATATTATTCTATAATACAATTGGTGAATTTATTTATTATTTCCCTCTCATAATAATTTATCGGATTTAATGCAACCACTTTTAAGCACGAGTAAACATAAATGATAATTATAAAGAAATACTTTTGTTATCGCAGATATCCCCATCGCAATAGCTAGCTGAAGTTTTACAAATACAGAATGCTTTTTATTAATGTTTTTAATTAATAATTTATTGATTTCGGAAAAAATATAACGTATACCTTAGAACTAAAATATTTTTTATTACTCATGTGGTTTATTCACCTCGGCTATCGTCTCGTAGAATAAAATCCGTATTCGTATCTAATAAAAAAAATATACTTTAGTACCTTGATATACAAATAACTATTATCGTCTTGTATAAATTATAACTATTAGTATCAGGATACCCTCTTGAATTTACTTAATAAATATGTAAATAATTGGTACACATGACAGCGGTTGGAAATCAACGGCCTGCGTGCCACTTAGGGGCACGGAATGACATTTGAAATAACTCGGTAAGATATTAGCTCAAAACAGAGTTGCCAGATTCTAGGAATTTCCTTAAAATTTTAAGAATTTATTAAGTCTATTTAGGAAACAGATTTACAGTACAGCGTTTCTTGGATTTCCGTCATTTGCTCAATAGTAATCGTGATGTGTGTTTATGTCCTGTGCAAGATCTTTCTTCTCGAAAACCTTATTCTTCACTTTTACGCTCAACCTATTCCTTTATTCTAAAAGTAAAATTTTTGATAGTTTTTTCCTAGAGTTACTGAGCAAGATCACTCTTTTTTGGTACCAAATGAAATTTAATTTTACGTCCTTAAAGAGCACATTTTTTTATTACATTTTTTTCTGCCTCTTTCTTTAGTGACACACAATTCACATACATAGGTACAGAAAGCTCATTGTTGGTTTATCAAATAGTGGGTTCTTGTTACAAGACAGTGTTTTGAAATTACATCTTTAATATATTCACTGTAATATTTGGATTTGGAAGCTTAAGTTTCTTATAACAGTTTGCATTATTGACCTAGATCAATAATATTTTATAATTGACTTAGGTTACTATATCAAATAACAATTAAATAACACAAAGGCACACAAACACAAACACACAGACATACAGACATCTCGGTAAAAATAGTCGTATTCTGGGGTCTCTAATTTGTGCTCATATGTTGAAAACTCACACTCGAGAAATTTGACCAAAAACATCACCTCCCTTATCTACATATTGATAGCCGGGAGGTAACAAAGAATCATGTCCGTATTATCTACAATTTTGAAACAATTATTTTTGAAAACAAAGTAAAAATTTCTTTAGAAAATGACCATTATAGCCTTATATTGTGTTTTACATTTTGAACAAGTTAGGAGTAATCTGAAAAAGCATGTTTAGATTTCTGTGCCTGTAGTTAAAAGAAGTCTTTAAACAAAGCAAACAACGCGTTCCGTGAAAGCATATCCTCGTAGGATAACAAAACCATTCCATCGGCAGTTCATAGCCCGGGGCTCCAGCGTGTCTGGAATCCCTGGAGATAATTGTGTACCTGGTTGAAAAACCGCACAAGCACCAGCGTGATTTATAAGTAGCTTAGTGGCTTGCGTTCAATTAGATTTTCGTAATGCGAACATTACATCTATAATAGGGTGGAGAGCGCCCGAATGCCTCTATATATCTTCGAATTTGCCCCGCAGTTATTAAACGAAATGAGAGACATATGAACTGTTATCTGTTTGCAGTGTGCGAGCTATTTGTGCTGTAATTTATTACAAGAAAGCTACACTCCCTTACATCGCTTACAGCAGAGTTCTTACACGTGTAAAAATCTTTTTATTCTGAGGCTATTTATTTACTATTTATTTCAAATGCCAATTCTAAAAATATTATGACTTATATGATCTTAAATCCCACTAAAGTCGGCGTTGGTAACTTTATCATAAATATAATGAATGAATATTCTACTAGACTTGCTTCAATATCTCACGAAATGTTCAGTGCCTAAACAAATAAAAGGTAGCAATAGAAAAAAGAACTGTAGAAAGTATAAAAAATCTGTCTTGAGAAGTTAATATTTACATGACAAACTATCAGCACGCAAAATGATTGTTTTTCTGTCTACAGGAAGTAAAAGTTTTTTAAATCTAGCAATTTTTTTGATGATATAAAGGGTCATAATTTAATCAAATCTATCATTTTAGTGTCTTCGTTGCTTTCTGACTTCTTTTTAATAGTATTAACAACGAAGTATTGAAATATTTCACTTGAAAATTGATATATCAACATCACTCGGTTATTTTTACAAGTTTATTTCATTTTATAATATGCCCAAGACGTCTCTTTACTCTCTAATATTTATTTTTTATTCTAGATTGCGAAATGTCACTATTCTATTCTAGAATGATTTTTTTTGCGAGCACAGCGAGATTGCAAAAGCATTTCGCAATCAAGTATCAAAATTTTTTTTTCAAAACTATGTTCCAAAATATTTAAAAATTCAAACAAAAAATTGTGACGTTTATCAAATCACAATTACATTACTGAAACAAAAAAAATCGATGTCAAATTTAAATCCAGGCGGGTATGGTGTAATAATGCACTAACTACAGACAATATAGTAAATATAAAGTGAATATGAAACGGCTGGAAAAGTGAGAATAATGTAAGATTGAAGATATTAAAAGTAAAATAATATATGGCAACTTACATTATATTTTCGTTTTCCCTATCTCATTTTATAGGAAGTATAAATAAATGTTATTGTGATTATTCCACTACTAGGAAGGAAGACAAAATGAAAGTGTATAAACGGATATTTTTTTCTGTACCTTCTCCATGATAACGCATTTGTTTCAATATTTTTAATATGTCAAATATATCAAATTATTTTCAATTCACTTTATAATAATGCGCACAATCGGTTCAAATACTATATTTATGGAGATATTATTTATTAATAAATATTCATACTTGGTTTCTTAATGGCAATTTGTTTCATAGATTTGTCCGGTCAAAAACTTTTCAACAAATTGCCAAGCAACCAAGTGTTCATATAAATAAAAAAATATCCGGTCAAATCAAACCTCTAGTGGTATTACTATCGAATATTTCTCACTTTGTCTCTTTAAACTGAATAGTATTTACTTATTTAGAAAGTTTTAATTGAACACGTATTTTTCTATCAATTTAACAAAAATGTAAAAACTGTTAAACCATGTTCCACTTCATTTAAATTAAATTTAAAAAATAGCAGAATTCTTAATTGAATCGTTAAAATTTAATGGCAGAACAAGTATTTATTTAATTGGCATCCTAAATGATTGTTAAAGTATAAAAAGC
The DNA here is from genome assembly GCA_035578165.1 of Stenolophus ochropezus. Lineage (NCBI taxonomy): Eukaryota > Metazoa > Arthropoda > Insecta > Coleoptera > Carabidae > Stenolophus > Stenolophus ochropezus. Next base: position 15,957,858 of record JAQOWZ010000010.1, on the reverse strand, counting down.
AATTAATTCGAGATAAAATCGTGTGAAAAGTTTCATGAAACAAAGCATTTAGCCCGAGTTAAAACAAAACCCAAATGAGTATGAAAAAGGCATGAAAAAGCCACGATCACAACACGGGGAAGTGAAGCGAGCCGGTCGGGCTACCGAGCTACGGCGGGATTGTTTACAACATTTAAGCAATCAGGAATCCTGTCGCTTCAGTTTAAAGGCCATCGCACACTGTTCGGAACCGACCGGCACAGACCGGCGGCGTGCCGATCGGCAGAATCTGATGCTGTCGCACACTATACTCCGTTTTTAAACTATAGACAGCACTAGACGAAGTCACATTTACACCACAGCGTTAGTGAAATACTAGTAGTTCTGAAAATAACTGGTTTTCATCGTGAAATATCACAAAAAGAGAAATAAAAACACGTGCAAATTCAACAAGAGATTTGACAACTACTGAGAGTTTGACGTTTCAATTTCGTTTGAGAAGGTTAACTTGAAATTTTTGCTGGTCAAATGCGGCTTCATGAAATGGCGCAGCAGCCAATCACAAGCTTTGATTTTCTCACTAGAATTTTTAGTTACTGTCTATAGTTTAAAAACAGAGTATACTCGGCAGTAATCAGTGTTGCCAATTTAGCGAATTTTTAGCTAAATCTAGAGATATTGGAAATCAAAAATCTTTAAAATCAGTTTGCAACAAGTCTCAAATCTAGAGTTTTCAATACCATATTAGCGACTTTTCTGGGTATATTTATATTTTATTAATACTTCGAATATACTGTAAATGAAAACTATGAAATATGTGTAAATATAAATAATATTTACTTTTTATAGGTTGTAAGTTTTTAATGTTGTATTACATACAACGTAATTTGCAATAGTTTCTAATTTCAAGTAGTAAATTAAGACATAGGTACATACATTCCAAAGATATGAAATATAACAAAATAATTGCTATAATTAGTAAATACACAATTTCTGTAAAATTGTATTTAGAGGTTTTTGGATAAAAATTGATTTTTTTAGAGATATCTGGTGGTTTTTATTTTATTGACGAAATAGCGACTTTTATTTTAAATTAGTTGGCAACACTGGCAGCAATCGACAGAAAAGTATAGCAAACGGTTAACAAGCAATGAAAGAAAATACAGAAATACGAATACATCAGATGAAGATCTAATAATTGTTAATACAGCTTGCAAAGAAGTTGAAAAGAAAGGGAAAATGGAAAAAAGAAGGAAACCGTTTTCTTCCACCTCAAGGTTTGAATAGTTAGGATAAATTAAATAAATGAGTTTTTCTTTCGTGGCAATAAAACGCGTAGCAATATATAGAAATTTTATTTTTAAATTATTAAAACAACTATAAGTATAGAAACATGATAAAGTGCTAATTTAACTACGAAAAGAAAGGTCATTTACATCTAATTTTAGAAATTAAAATAGATAAGGTTATAATTTCAACATAGAATTTTTGTTAACGCAAACTTTTAATTGTAGACCGAATTAAATGTAATGGATAATACGACGGTAATAATACATAATTATTATAGCAATAAGTGTAATGAATGCAATGTAAAAATAAAAGCAATAATAATGTACACCCACATAATATAACTTACGTATATATGTAGTCAAGTCATATACATATGAACATATAATTAAATATTCTCTTGTGGTTGGCAACACTGGTAACAATCGACAGAAAAGTATAGCAAACGGTTGACAAGCAATGAAAGAAAATACAGAAATACGAGTACTTCAGATGAAGATCTAATAATTGTGAATATAGCATTCAAGGAAGCTGAAATAAAAGAAAGGGAAAATGGTAAAAATAAGTTAACAGTTTTCTTCCACCTCAAGATTTGAATAGTTAGGATACACTAAATAAATGAGTTTTTCTTTCATGGCAAATTATGATTATAAATGTATTTCAGAACTCAATACAAATGAAACTAGACTGATTACCTATCTAAACAAATGAATCTTGTATGTTTTGGGTAGCTCGAGTAAAGATATATTGCGATACAGTATTTTCCTATGGCACAATTGTCGACTTCAGCGTGATCGGCGACACAGACCGGAAAACTATTGCCTCTGTTTTCTGTTCGTTGAAAATTTGTGTCAGTGTGGTGCAGAACGGTAGCAGTAGTGTATATTGATACATTCGTTTCAAAAAACATGGAAGTGCAATACACTGCACATCTATCAAATAAATATTTCTGGCTTAAACTAAAGCCAGGGCCGCTCCAACTCTCCAAGGTGCATTGATGCCGGGCAGCCAGATAAAATTTACCGCCCCCTGAAGGTTGTTCATTGTTTATAATAATATAAGGTAAAATAGGAAAGACAAAATAATTCTTGCTTAAATAAGAATTTTATAGAATCATGAATCTACAAGCTTCTCAAAAAATGAATTTTTTCTTAATAAAATATTACCTAATTAACATTAGTCATCATCATCATCAGTGGTGCTACAACCCTATAGGGTCTTGACCTGCTTTAGAAGATTTCGCCATTCTTCCCTATTTTGTGCTTTTGTTCTCCAACTATTTATCTTCAGTGCTTTCACATCCTTTTCTATTTGATCCAAATACCGTATCTTCGGCCTTCCTTTAGGTCTCCTCCCTGCCGGTGCTTGTCTTGTTATTTGTTTTACTGGATCTGTATCTGGCATTCGCATCACGTGTCCCATCCATCTCAGTCTTCCTATTTTAATACTTGTAACAATGTCTGGTTCTTCATATTCCTTGTAGAGTTCGAAGTTATAGCGCCTTCGCCACTCTCCATTCTCTAATATTCCTCCATATATGTGTCTTAATATTTTTCTCTCAAACACTCCTAGAACCTGTTCATCGTTTTGCGTCATCGACCATGTTTCCGACGCATATATTAGTACCGGTTTAATTAAGGTTTTATATAAGATACATTTTGTATGTCTAGATACTAAATCTGATTTTAAATGTTTTTGCAGTCCATAATATGCTTTGTTTCCTAGATAGATCCTACGCTTTATTTCTAGACTTGTATCGTGATTGCTAGTGATTCTAGATCCTAGATAAATAAACTCTGATACTATTTCGATCTTGTCTGTATCAATAATTAGATGTTGCTGTTGTCGTGGTTGTTGTTCCATTACTTTTCTGCCTGCTACCATGTATTTTGTTTTACTGTAGTTGACTTCTAGGCCTACTTCTTTCGCTGCCTTCTTTAGTGCTATGAAGGCTTGCATCACATCTCTTTTTGATCTTGCTATAATATCTAGATCGTCTGCAAAAGCTAAAATTTGCAGACTTCTATTTATGATGGTTCCTCGAGTATATATATTAGCTTTTATAATAACTTTCTCTAAAGCTATGTTAAAGAGAATGGTGGATAGCGGGTCTCCCTGCCGAAGTCCTTGTTGGGTGTTAAAGGAGCGTGAGAGATCGTTTTGGATTCGAACACGACATTCTACTTGTGCTAGCGTTGTTCATTGTTTATAATAATATAAGGTAAAATAGGAAAGACAAAATAATTCTTGCTTAAATAAGAATTTTATAGAATCATGAATCTACAAGCTTCTCAAAAAATGAATTTTTTCTTAATAAAATATTACCTAATTAACATTAGTATTCAGGAAATATATAAAATAATTAATAAAATTTAAAAGAAACTTACTACATACTGATTGTATTTTATTTATATCACCCAGCTTTAAATGCAAAAGAACAAACGATCTTGTTTCATTGTTTGTTAGTCCAAAATATTATATATATATATAGGTAATAAAATTACGATATTAGGAACATAAAATAAGAACCAATAGATTCGAAGTAACTATTCTATTAAATGATATTATAGAAAAATTAAGTAGTGAGCTGCGACGGACCACAAAATAGGTTTATACAGAAGTGACAGTAAGACAGAGAAGCGAAAATTAGAGAGAGATGGAAAATGTGCACAAATTTAAAGGGCCCATTGTTTAAAATCGGAAAGTTTCCTCACATCTGAGAGAGAGGTAGGGGAAGAGCACAAATTTAAAGGTCTACACAATGCTTCAAGGTTATAGAACTGACTAGCGGAACATAAAAGGTACCGACACGGAGTGTCGCTTCTGTGTGTAACTATTCTGTGACGGACCACAAACCTCAGATTAAAGAAAGTTATACATTATTAAATAATTAGGTAATTTGGTTCAGAAATGGCTGTCAACGAACACATTGCATGACATTGCTCGTATTGTCAAGAAACGCCTTAGTAGGCACTAGGATAACCTAGTACATGTCAACCAATAGAACTATTCTCTGGCAGAGAATGCCGAGACTTTCGGTCGCATCGCCGCACTGCCGAGTCAACCACCGCCGTAAGAAACAAACTTATTTCTGCCGATCTTCGCGCTGCCGGTCGGTGCCGACCAGTGTGCTCTAGCCTTTAAGCAATCAGAGGATCCTGTCGCGTGAGTTTTTAGCCCGCACCTTGGCCCGACATCGGAGAGCAACGGTTCGGTCTCCGGGATATACGACGCTGCGGCCGCGATAACATCGGGGCTATTGTGTTAGTCGAGCGAAAAAACCAGCCAGGCGGATTTTTTGTGCCTGCTTCGGTTTCTGTATCTTTATGGGCCGAGATACGATCGCCGCTAAGCGACCGGGCCGGGAGGGTGGAACAAACATGGAACTAGTGTTGACTCTCGGTTCTTTCAGATCTCTGCTTTCCTTGCCCCAGAGACGGGGACAGCGTCTTTTATAGAGGGTCACTAAATTTACAGGTGGGCCAATAACAATATTTACCGCTACTTATTTTTACTGGAAGTAATAGTATTTTACAATATTAACCAGGTAAAACAGTTGTTACTGCTAGGAAGGTATTGACTAGCGAACCGTCAGCTTGTAAAGATTAGTTTCCCTGATGAATACACAGTTGACAGTTCAAATAAATTATGATTTACAAGTGAGTAATAAATAAAATATTTAACAAAACGGTCTTTACAGGGCCGGCGCGAGCGCTGAAACAGTGAAGCGAATGTTTCAGGCGGCATATTTTATGGAGTGATATTTTGAGATGAAAAATATTATTAATAACATCATGATGCTACATAAAATTAGTTTACGGTTTACATCATTAAACAATGTTATAACGTAACAATAAAATGTCCTAAGTTTTCAAAATATATTTTATTGTCAGATTTTGCAACTTCTTTTTCCGCATTTCAAAACTCTATGCATACCCGCACATTCACTATTCACGTAATTTCGGTAATGTATTCCGGCTTGTGACGTCGTACCCACTGCCATGAAGATCAACAAAAGGATGTCAATATGCTGTTTTTTTACATAATGTCAGTGCTGTAGCTAGAACTTCTGCCGCCTTTGGCTACAATTAGAAATGGTACCTTTTTCAATGCTGTTGCGATGTAAAATTTTGAAAGCCCTCACATAATATTGGCTTTTCAATATCTTTGATTTTTATTAACTTGTTTGTTCTGCTCAGGCTTAAATAGTAGAGCAATTAAGTTCGAGAATATTCTCGCATCAGTACAATAGAAGCGTTGCGAACCAGTTTTTTTGATGGATAAAATGTTGTAGAAAAGTAGCGAAAATGGAAATATGTATAAAGGCTGCAAAGCAAATTGACCATTCGCTTCAGGCAGCAAATATATGCGAAACCTTCCCTGGGTCTTTTGATATATAAATGACAAAAAATACCTATATTAAATTATAAAATATTTGGTAATTCTTGGAATTTATTTTTCAATACAAGCCAAAATTGCTTCATTTTCCAATTTATAAAATATGCGATACCTTTTTGTTACTTTAATTTTGTATTTACCTTTAATCAAAAACATTTGTAAACAAAATAATTAATGATGTCTGCGATAAAAGTGGTTTTATTTTATGCCAACGAATTAACAAATGTCATGTATCATTACACCGAGGAAAACAGGTCAGATGAAATCGAAATGAGCCTTTCATTTGTTTCATACCATTCATACCCGGTGTTTATATATAATCTTTTATAAAAATTTTCGTTACACGTGCACATACACATCCATACGGACGAAAAGAACACATTATAAAGACCTGGATTTGAGAACATCCATTAAAAACCGGAAATTTCAAAATCGGCACCTACAATATAATACATTGTGACGGTCGGATATAATATTAGACATGCCTAGGCCAGAAATGCGAAAAGTGGTAGCCGACAGATGACAGTCGTAGAATGCTTGGTTTCTATTAAATCTTAAAATCAGATTCATTACTTCATATAAATTTTGTTTCCCAATTTTAAAACAAAATTCTAAATATGACTGTTCTTTTTGAATAATAATAAAAGAAAGAAAAAAATTAAACACTTTGCAGACTAGAACTGAGCTAGTTTTTGTACCTATTAGGACATAAACACATTTCTAAACAGGTGCACTAGGATTATTTTAAAGGGTTGCAAGCCCAGCCTGGCCCACCTTTGCCTACACCCATGCCTTGCCTGCCCGGCCTGCTTGTAGAGCTGCTTTTTTGTTTGCTGGTCATTGTTGGCGGAACAGGAAGGAATTTAGGGGTGGGGAAATGGCAGGGGTGGATTCGATTGTATTCTTCTCTAATGGGATACAACTATGTGACATTAACCAGAGAAGAAGCTTAACTCTGCTTTACAATATTCTTTTAAGGAAAACAGGTACTACACAAATACTACAGACTACACTACACTGCACAATATGTTCAACATAACAAGATTTATTGCTATATTTGTTTGTTCTTGAATATCAAAACACAGAATGTTCTTCATCAGAAGCACATGTAATTTATTTCTCGAGATGTATAATGATGTCATTCCAAAAAGAAGTTGTACATTTTTTTTATAAAATCGTAAATCTGACTCAATTAATAAACATAGTAATAATAGTAGTTTATATATCAAGGGCGTAAAGTTCGTCATTATTTGTTGAGAGTGAAGATTGAATCCTGAAGGCGTAGCCCGAGGGATGCAATCGTTTGAGGCAAATAATAACAACTTTATTCACGTATTTTATACAATATTTTATATACAAACGGAAAATTTCGTTGTTTATCAAAAGAGACTATTAACTGTATGTAAAACAAGTAAGCATGAGGCACACCCCTATGAACGAAACACTATTTATTAATTTTTTAATTGATTAATACATGTTCATTTTATAAATTCATTTTCTGCGTCTTCCATTCTGAATAATAAATTTGCATTTACTCCAGTTTAATAGCAACTATAATTTTAATTATACATATTTGTAGCACAATTTCTAGGTTAGGTCAAAACGTCAAAATGATATGAAAGAATTTCACGCCAGTTTTGGCCATCTATTAAATACGAAAATAAATAGGTTCGAGCTCAAATTTATTTTCATAAAAATCAAACAATTTTCTTCCAAAACAAATAATAATCGATTATTTTCGATATAACTGTTAATCAATATCAAATAATAACTGATTACTAAGAAAACAAAATTATGTCTAGGTGACACTGCAAATGACCTTGAATCACTTTATTTTCTTAGGGATTTTTGTCGTTTTTATTCCCGCGGTAAATAATAAAGCACATTAAATACTGATTTTGATAAGAATAAAGTTAAGATTATTTACCGTATATAAAAAATAATAAGAAATACTCAACTTTTCATTCATAAATTTGCTAATAAATTTTGGCGGCTGTACGTATACGATCTAAATTCATGACTTTACAACTTCATACCTACACAAAGACATTTCTCTCAAAGACATATATATGTATTTACACTGCACATGATTTCCGTCCTACCCTATTCTAAAATTGTGACAGCTGAGTAAACAAGAGGAAATATTATTTGTATATATAATATTGTAGAAAGTATCTATGCAGCAGGGTTGACAAAAATCAAGTAAATAATATTTTTTTTATTTTTTTTTATTTTTAAAGACATGTAAATGTTACTGCATTTTTGCATTGTTTTAAGTAATAAAAATATTTTATATCATAAAAACGAAATCTGTATTAAAATCAAAACGATTCATCAGAATAAAATTAGGAAGAGAGATAAAGAATTTTCAGTTTCAGTACATATTTAAATACTTATATTTTTCTTCAGTTATATGACAATTGAAATGATAAAATATCATTTAATTTTAAGATATTATTATATGCATACATATTTTGCTTATTATTAATAGCTCTGTGGCAAGTAATTAAATTTTTTTTTCTGTGATAAAAATGAATTATTTTTATTAAAAAATATTCTTTTTCAAATCCATTCACTCAAATTTGCTCTATATGTGCACTCAGATTCAAAAATTTAGAATGGTATCTATTAATCATTGGGTACCTTACATATGATTTTGAATTTTTGGCTATCTACTCGTACATATTACCGAAAATGAAATATAGATTTTGAATTTGAATAGATATTCGCACATACGCTCTCTAATAACTCTAATATGTTTATGCATGTATACGAATCCAGCTCGGAATCTAGTATGAAATTTGGACTCATATTAAATGCAAATCCATGCGCTGAACAACAAATGACTTCTATCTTGTGTAATTGCAATTTTGTGTGCTGGTGCATTTGCTTATCTCAATCAGAAAGTGCTGTAAAATCCTCCACATAAAAACTTTTAATTTGAAGTTATTACAGCTCATAATACACCGTAGCTTACTAAAAATTATGGTTGATGTAGATGTTTCAGATAAGTTCTGCGCTATAAATTGCTCAGTAAAAAGAAAAATATTTTCTCTCCTTACCTAAGATTATGAATATTTCAAATATTAATAGCCATATTTATGAGGAAGATAAAAACCACATTATGTTCAATAAATTTATTTTTCAAAATGACATTAATAATTATTAATAGCTTCACTCCCAATATGTACAGATAAAAATATCTTTTTCACTTTAATAATTATGTAGTTTCTTTGAAATATTTTATTACGCGTGTCGTTGTATCTACTGTCATAAATACATGATATGAAAATCTAATTTTGTATGAAGTAACATAATAATTCATGTGTTTTAAAAATAGTTACTGATAAATTTTCTTTTACTAAAAATAAACATTTTTCATAAAACACTTTGAAGTTGATAAAGAAAAGTAGTTCATTTAGCACGTATGTCATAAATTAAAATATAGTTAAATATTTTGTTTAATATTTGACTACATTTTTAATTACTCAATCTATACTACTTCATTTAATAAATAGGAAGAGTGAAATGAATACTTCTGATTGGCTGACGTAATGCCAGTTTTACACACTCAACAATATTTGTCACATCAACTATCGTGTCAGAGAATATTTCGAGTTTAGTTTCACGGTGATCATTTTTTTTTAGTTTATTGTTTTTGTAATGTTATTATTGTATTTTGTTTTAATTTGTAAAATTTCACAAGTATTGTTTGCTTGAAACTTTATTGTGATCTATCTCATTGTAAATGTGATTACAGCATTCACTCCTCGTAGTTTTTAAATAGAGTGTAGAAGTCTGAACAAAAAAAAAGAATTATTGATGCAGCCTTTTAGATTTTTAGGTTAAGCTATAGATTTCTCTAAAAGGTACCTATATAGAGGTATATAGCCTAGAGTTTCATTTTTTAAGAAGTAGAATGTTCATTAGGTGCATTTATTAATTAATATTTTTTGTTTTTTTTGTAAATATATGATATTAACAATTTATTATACAATATAAACGTTAAGGATTAAACAAAAATGATATTTTTATATCTAGGAATATCCAGGAACTATTTAATCAGTAGAGTACCAGAAATGCATATTTGATTCCGCTGAGCCCAAAAAATGCTAACAATATCGAATGATAAAAAAAATTGGAATACTTGCTAAATAACCTTGGTTTTAAAAATCAAAAATATATTTTATGGTCAAATCTCAAAAAAAAAAACACTAATGATTCAACAAAAAATTCAATATATTATTAAAAAAAGCTTTAACAAATGAAATGGCTATAACTAATATGAGTTAATTGAACTCGTCTATTCAATTCGTTAACAAATTTATTAATTCTATAATCCACGAGAAATATTTAGAATCTTCATACTCTATTTTAAGAATCACTAGTGAAAAACATCTCTCCTGTCGTCTATTGATCTAGCTGTGACATGATGGAAAAGAATAAAATATATTAATTATTCTTACAGCGTTTTTAGTTCTGGTTAAATAATTCTAAATTTTTGCAAGCGCAAAACGGACTTTTGGAGACGCTCGGGTGCCTTCAAAAAGGGTTCTAGCTACGCCACTGTATTTAAGTATTGCAATGATATAATGTCGGTACGTACAGATTTTCCATAAATACTTACATTAATTTTATTAAAGTTAATTATTAAAATAAACACAAGGAAAATTGTAAAAAATAAATACGGAAAGAGAGATACAAATTTTACAAGATGTTTATCAAAGTTTTACATATTTATTTAACATGCGATTTAAAATTTAAACTATACCATTAAAAATTCATAATACAGAATATTCAATTCTCAATTTCAATTTCTTCTATTTGTACTATTCCACTTTCATTATTCATTTTCAATTAGTATTTCTAAGCTTGTTTATTCCAAACTAATTAATTTTACTTTAAAAATACTCATACGCATTGACAATATTTTAATATTTGCTTACAAACAGAAGTTATAGCATTAGTTTAATAGGCATTGCGCTTCAAATTAGGAAATAAAAGTAGAAATTAATTTTAATTGCAATAATTTATTTTTTTCTGATTTCAATTTTTGGTTTCATTATTTATTTAGAGTAGAAGTAAGTGTCCTGGGTTCAAATCACAGAGTACATATTTGTCTCCTCTTATTTTAAAAATTACGTAGTGATAAAAAATAATTATCTTATTTGATTTGTATTAGAATCGATACAAATCAATGTAATCAACGAAATAAATAAAGTATTTATAAAAATCTGATATGGAGCAGATAAGGCATAATTTCTGTCAACATGTCCCCATCAAGAAGTGTCAAGATATTTGATGAAGGTCATTGATCCCTGACGTCACGGAGCATTCGTACCCATAGCACACTCATTGAACTTTGCTGAGAAAATATACGGAAAGACAAGGCTTGGTAAACAAAAGTGTTTGCTCTCTCTAATTGATTGTTTGCAGTGATAATACCGTAACTATGAGTGATAACCTAGCGGAATTTGCGAGGGGGGCCGACACTTCAGAATATTGGTAAAGGATGGAAGATAAATACCACCAGCTAGATTATTTTCCTTTGGCGCAAAATGAAAGAACTCCTCTATTTGTTTTATGTTTTTCATCGGAAGTATTCCATTATTGATTTGTGACGTAAGCATATTTGACTTTTAACAATTTGGAGCATGCATTCTGCTTCTCATTGCTTCTAATTCTACAAAAGAGTAAATGGAAAAATAAAAAATATTGCAGCGAGTAAAACAATATTTGCATACTAGTTTTTTTATTAAAGATTAATACATGTGAGTACAAATTTTTTTTTTTGGTATTCTATTGGACAACACATTAAAACAATATACTACGGTATAAATATCAATAAAAAAATTACCAAAAAAAAAACGAAAATTTGGTATTTAAAAAATTTTCTGCAATGCTTCCTTATGCATAATATTGAAATTGTATTAGTAGAAGAAATAAGAACCACCTACAAAAAATCAGCAAATATCAAAACAAAATTAATAAGTACGAAAATACAGTAATATTGTAATAATGTTTGGCAAAAAAAGTTATTTCTTAGACAAAATGAAACATGCTTCAAATTTCAATTTAAAGAAATGCAAGAAAGACACCTTTTAAGAATGAGAAGGAGTATATGACCATATTTTTTTTATTATATGAATTGCCTACATTGATGTCTTATACATTGTTCGATTAATAGTTACAATTAATTTATCATTAACAACATTTACTCTATATCTTTAAGTAAAAAAATTATAGGTTCATTAAATTTCCACTATTAGCATTGCAAACTGGTCTCCCATTCTCCTATGACGTCAGAGATACGGCGTCGTTATATAAATTTTAATTTCAAATGCTAATTTCAATGAAATTAAGCTAATATATAGTTTTTGTCATTATTATTGGTTGTCGCAATGGTTAATTTTTAGTTTTCTTCAATTTGATAGTGGTCATATAGCCCATTATAGTAAAGACGCTTGTAGTTTCTTAACTCAGTTTAATATGTCTAATAAGGTTTTGTAATAAATAATATATTCTGATAAGCAAATACAATATTTTTAGATATGAGGACCAAAAAATTGTTTTTTTCAAACAAAATAATAAATTTACTTAAATTTCTCAGTACGTTATTTGTTTCTAAATTTTAATCTGAATTTGTTTTCCAGTTATAACATTTATCTACTTTTAATTGTTAATTTACTTTTGGAAATGTTTTTAATATGAAACATTATTCTTTATCTTTTCAGAGAATCATAAATATAATTATATCTAAAAATATTTAATGAAGTTAATAATCTATAAAATTAATTTTAAATGATGCTCATAAATATGTCTAATGATAATTAGACGCCGGGAGAATTGGGATCCATCTACGGTCTGGCGCAATTTTTGTTCCAGACAGCATGGTTAGGAGAAACACATATAAATTCTCTACCGCCTTGCACATACTACACTCTCAGCATAAGTATACGCTTGGATTGTCTTGAAAAGATGAGAATCGGACTGCGAATTCCAGTTTCTTTAGATTATACATCCATCCCTCTCAGATCCTTTCCAGCAGTACATCTATCTCACTTTCCACGCCACGAGAGAGATAGCTTTATACAAAGCTCTACACACAGAACAAAGAAACAACTACTGGGAGAATCAACGTGGACTTGATGTTCTCCTGTCAGCGTAACCAGCCAATGAGAACTGCGATAAAAGCAACAGCTCCGCCCCGTTACTTAAAGGTTAACGAGTGGAATAAAGACAGGAGTATGTGGTGTCTCTGTCCTACTAGCAGGTGACATATAGGTGTGTTGCCGTCGGTTGAGAAAAGCTACTATAATGACCCGACGTTTAATGTGTATGTATAGAGGTACACACAAGCTGAACCTAACCTTACTTCTTTACTTACACGAGTCGCATGTGTGAGGTACAGCGTCAACACGCATGTAGCGTGGGACATGTGTGAACGGTACACTCGGGGAAATAAACCAACACGACAGGGGAGTTTACTCTGGAGAGGAGTGTACTTAGATGAAAGTTAATTACGTTGCTGCTATTAGACCAGTGACGAGGAAACTCTTAGCACTAATCTAATTACCAACTAAATCTATATTTTTAGAAAATGGCTTTCCTAGAGGTATAAGGTGAAGATGGAAAGCTCAAACGTAAATGCTTCCGGTCTTTCATTACATAAAATGTACCTGATGTGTTTTTTACTTTCTTTACGCAAAAGGACTAAATGAGTTTCTTCAACAAACATTCTTTTGAGGAACAGACTTTATTATTAAATAAAATCAAATTAAAAACGCATATACAGAAAGACATAATACAGATTTAAAACGTTGAAAACAAATTTTATTTGGCACTCCATTACGCTGAAGAATATATAAAGGTTTTGTATTTATAGAGTGGAACGAACCCAAGGTTTTTATTTTGCGGCAACCCACAATACGTTCGTGTTGTAGTTTGGTCGATATTTATACTGGCGTCTTTCAGTTCAACTTCTACATTGTGTGATGTATTATTTATATTCTTTTATAAAAAGATAATGGAAAGCAATTTTTCTCTTTAGCATGAAATATTGAAAGCAATAATTTGGTAGTAAATTAGTTGCAACTATACCAACAGATATCTTTTGAAATTTCAATGGGGTAGGTGACCAATTTCTAAATTTGGTATATGTGATAGCTTATACAAAAATAATATACCCGTATTTTTTTAAAATTGTTAATTATATGTTGTTTTGAAGTAAATAAATATTATAGTACTTGGGAGGGGACTATGACGTCAACGAAGTTCATGAGAGCGGCGAAGGTAGACAGACGGAAATAGGTGGTGTGAGTGAGATAGTGCTAACTTAGTGAACGTCATAGTAAAGGACGCTGTTTCTATTTAACGCAAATTACTAAACAATTGCTGATAAATATTTAACTTTTTTAATGTCAACGTTAATAAATAAATATACTTTCTATAATTCAATAGTTTTTTCATTAAAATTCTACCTTGGTCACCTACCCCATTGTGTATGATAATAAGAAACAATTGAATTATCGAAATTTAATTTTACTAAAACATGCAGGTAGTTTTGTGCTTAGCTCTTGAAATTAATAATTCAAGAATTGTTGATTTGAACTTCACATCTAATGGTAACAGCTTAACATTAAAATGTAAATCAAGCTGTTATTAACAGCAGGTGGGAAATCAGACTTACAAATGTAGAAAATGTATAAACACACGTACAATATTAAGAATAAAAAAATGATTGTTTTTAATATTTTAATATACGTATCTAATTTTTCATTGTATGAAAAAAATATTCTTTTTGATTTTATAACAATAAAATAAACACGAAGTTTGACAAACGATATGAAAACAAGGTTTGTTCCAACTATCCATAGTTCACAAATCACGGAACATGAACTGATACATAAACTAGTCACAAATCGTCAAGTATATCCAGAGTAAATGTAAACGTTAAAAAAAAATAATTTTGCATTTTTCTTTAAAAAAATATCAGTGTAAATAAAATAAAGAACGAGCTTTAAAAATTGTATTTAACTAATTTAATTCATTTATTAATTAAATTAATTAATAATATGTGTTTACACTCACTTAAAATGAGATTTTATCCCATTGAGAGGTTGTTACAACGAATTGATATAAGAATACATTTCAGTGAAACAATTATGAAATAATAATACTTACAAACATAAAAATTCCAAATTAAAGTGGGATTTACATTTGAAAACAGTAATATAATATAATGCGATACAGTTTTCTTAAAATGATACCTATAGTTGAATCTAAAATGAGGCTACCACCCAGAACTAATGAATATTCATTTTAATGAGTTTTAATATTCATGAAAATTTCCACTCACTTAGTTCGGCTAATATTGTAGTTTTTGTATGTAAGAATAAAAAAGTTTGAGCGCCTCTGTGCGAGAGTTAGGCAAAACTGCTTTCCGCAAATAAGGGATAATAATAACCGCAGAACATTAAAATAAAAAGACGCTTAATCCTGGAATTTATAAACGCTCGTCTCGGACGGAAAAATATTTCATTCGCTCTTATAAATTATACAAAATAATTAGCCGGCTTTGTGGAACGCAAACAATAAAGTTGAGTTGGAAACTGGCGTCTCTCGCGCTCGAAAAACTGTTCTAATTTAAATTAAAAAGTACAGCAGTGGAGTCGGCTTTTTCTGCTTCGTCCGCTCTTCCTTGCACTTGCATAATCAATGGGGATGGGAGTGGGAAGGGAACTTCCTCCTACACCCCACTTGTTCAAACAAACTTTATTCATTTCATATCACACTCATTTACCATTACCATACCATTCTTATTCCATTATAACTTCATATCGATTTCGTAAATTACACGTCCGTATTAGTATTGTCATTTATTTGAACTTTATAATAAATATCTACTATTTATATTTAAATGTTTCGGAGTTAAACACGTTATCAGAATAAATTTTTAATCACTGATATTTTGGAATAAATACAAATATATTATTTTCTGAAAGGTTCTGATTCTGATAAATATCGCGTATTTTTCCAAATATCGATATTTCGATTGTCATGATTTAAATCTATCCATTTATCGATAGTACTATCTACAGCTTTATTTAAATATTTGGCGGGATATTGAAATAAAAGAAAGAAATAATTTCAGGTACAAACGTATTTTTATATAATTTGTAAAAATCACAAAATCAAAACTTCAATATCCAAACGCTAAAAAATAATTATCTTTCTATAATATTGGATAATTTTGATTAATAAAAATTTATTTATTTACATTTTTTGAACAGAATAATACCAACAAGACAAAATTAATTTTTGATTCAATATTATGATTTTTAAATTGAAAATAACTGCTAATTGATTTTTTTCAGAAATATTGATAGTCCATAATAAATATATAGTTTTTGTATTAATTTATTAACCATATGACATCACAACGGCGAATATTTTAACGTATAATGTAAACATTGCAAACGTTAAAAACGATAATTATAATATTTTTAGAATTCATGAAGGTAGTTTAATAATTTCCTTGAATTTTCAAGTGATAATTGATATGTAATAAATTTCTTTGTATTGATTTTAATCTTTGTTTATAGGAAAAAACTACAATACAGACACTAGATTGCAATTAGCAATTTGCAATTATTTTCCTTCTTTATAAATACGAATATTAATTAATTTCTTTGTTCATGTTTATGTAAGAAAAAAATTCAATATGTATTGAATTATATATAGCTTTTCATAAATATTTAATAAAATAATTGAAGCAACAATAAAAACGATTGCCTCTATTGTTGTAGAAAAGAAAGAAGAGCTATCGAAAGAATGTAACGTTTGTTATTATTAGTGTCTATTATTAAATTGTAAAAAGCAGACTATTAGAAGTAGTGCAAGAGAAATTATTGTACATGACATTGGGGCAAATGAAGAAGAAGCAAATTTTAACATTAAAATTTCCTCTAATGTTAAAATATTCATTATTTTGTATTATGCTTTTATCTAATAAAAATGATAGGCCACCTATATTGATAACTTATTCGATAAAATTCTCCCATGCCACACAGCTCAACTTTCCTTGCCACAACTGTACAAAGGTTGTTATTCGCATTTTTTACTGAAAGTTTCTTGAAATATTTCGACATTTTTCTTAGCAAGAAATATTGGTGCACCAAAATCTTAAGAATGACGAAAGTTCACTTTTATTTTCGAATTTTTGATAAAAGTTGATATTGATAAACTAATTTCAAAAGCTTAAATATATACAATTAAAATTCTCCGAGTTAGATTTTTTTTATATGTAGTACATATTGTTGTATATTCATAACTTTTGTATATGTTTAGTTATAATTGCATGTTAGGCTAAGATAATGTTTATTTCTAAATTGTATTTATTTGTACCAGTTGTGTATATTTTGATAATGCTGTACATTCCTAAGTATTCTTCCATACCTAACTTTCTGTACATTCCTAAGTATTATTCCATATCCTAACTTTCTAAATTTCAAGGTCTACATTCCAACCCTTATCTGCAGGTCATTGCAACCCCTTCCCGTCTCTCTTCCCCGATTTTTGCTATATAACCTCCTAGCCAAGTAAACTCTTCCTCATTCATTGCTCATTCATTTCCGATTCTGCAACTGGTCCGTATCATCCACAAAAGAATCAACAGAAATATTTTCGTTATTAAATAAATTAGTTAGACAAAATTCTAAACTTTGTTTTATTGCTGCTAACCTGAGCAGTATACAACAAAAAATTGGTGTCAGAAGTGGGATTTTGCTGACGTTTTATTTCTCGAAAACGACGATTTTAATCGTTAATTCGGCATACGAACCACGTGTCCCACGAGGCGAGTCCTGATCCACTCCAGCATCTACCAAGACGCATACATAGGAGACCGGCATCACACCGAATTGTACAGTGAGTCCTGATCCACTCCAGCATCAACCAAGACGCATACATAGGAGAACGGCATCATACCGACTTGTACAGTGAGTAACTTCAGTATTTTTGTAGATTCTTGTTTTCTACGTTACTTAATGCTAATTTAGAGATTGCATAATTCCTTAAGCATTCAAGTCCTTATTTCCATTTTTCTAACCTTATATTAAAATATTGTAATTATTAATCAATACAAAATTTCTATTATCATTATTCTATTTAAAAAAAATAAATAATAATAATTACATATACGGATATATTTACTCGTATATACTACATACATGTAATCTAATATCTGAAAAAAAGAATCCTAATATTTATTGAGAAATTTTAATCAAATTTAAATTAAAATTTTCATTAATCATGTCAAGTTCTAATTCAACTTTAAGTTTAGATGATTTAATTCAATTAATGCCAAAAGAAGTATTTGACTCATACCCGTTAAATCAATTTGAAAGATTTAGATTTATAAATCAAGTAAATGAAGCTTTTCAAAAAGCAGATTTAAAGCATCATCGGATTTTACTATTATATTTAAGACAAAAATTCACTTGGCAAGTACAGAATGTACTAGATGTTTATTGTAATTTCAATTCCTGGAATGAAATATTAGATGTGTTACTTCAAAGATATACATTTTCAAATCCTGATATGGATCACAAAACCAAATTAGAAATTGAAAAATTTTACCGACAGAAACAAAATTCAAAAAATCCAGACAATGAAAATAAAACAATAGAAACTAATTCGAACAATGAAGAAATTTTATCTAAAACAAATGAACGTTGTAACAAATTAAATGAAACAAACAAAAATTTATTAAAAACGATTGAAGAACAGCAATTAACTTTAACTAATTCTTTGGAAGTTCAAAATAAATTAAATAAGGAAATTGAATATTTAAACCAACAGTTACAAGAAACTCAAAATTCAAAATCAATTATTAATAGCGAAAAGAATAAATTAATCGAAGAAGTTGTAAATTTAAAAAAACAGTATGCAGATCAACAAACTATCTTAATTACTACTAATTCTGACAAAATCGAATTAAATAAAAATATTAATAGCCTCAAAAATTTAATTGAAAATTATAAAAATACGTTATCCAAAACTACCTTAGAAAAAAATAAACTAAGTGAACAAGTTAAACAACTTCGCGAGTCTTTTGACAATCTTGAATTAAATTTACTTTCCACAACCTCAGAAAAAGAGTATATGTTAAAAGAATTAACACGATATCAAAAATTATTTGAAGAAAAAGAATCTGCCCTTTTCATTGAATTTGAAGAAAGAAATAAACTAAATAACAACGTTAAACAACTTAATGCTGATTTAGAAAATAAATCAATCGAGTTATTACAATTATCTAAAGAGAAAAAGAAATTAGAATTAGAACTGAAAAAGTCGCAAACAATGTTTAACGAAACAAATATTAAATTAGCACATGAGGCAAAAGAAAATTTAAAATTTAAAGAAGAAATAAGCAAGTTAAGAAATCAATTTGAAAATCAATCTTTAGAATTAAATAAATTGCTAAAAGATAAAAATAAATTTATTGAAAAAATTAATAAGTTAGAAATTGATCTTGAAGAGAGTCTCTCTCAAAATGATATTAATCAAAGAACTAAAATTTATAAACAAGATGTATTATACAAAAGAAAAAATACTCAAAATAAATCTAAACTTCGATCTCAAAATATAACCAAAAAATTATTTCAAAACGATACAAAATTTAATCAATCAAAAATAAAAATTACTTTACGAAATAATAATAATAATAGTTCCAAAGTCTCTCAAAATCATGAAACTATTTCAACAAAAAATCATAAAAATTTATTGTTCATTGATACCCAAAATTTGACCAATCAAAATGAGTCACAAAAAACTGAAATACAAAACAATAGACGACAGGCCAAGCAAAAAGAAAATGTTACAAATAATATTGAAACCATAAATGAAAATAGGCCGCAAACAAATATGAATAACAGCCAAAAACAAAATAGTTGTATAAATAGTTGTTCAGTAAAATTTTCAAAATATTATAATTATAAATATTGTCATATATCGAATAATTCTTCACATTTACCAAAAATTATAAAAGAAATACATGTAACAAATACTAATTCTAATGTTTTTACTGATTCAATCGTGGTAAGTGATAATGAATTAAATTCTGATAATACACCTAAACTTGACACTCATGAACTATTATTGGAAAATTCAAAAAATATTGATGATTGCGAACCTCCGAAAAAATTAAATAAACTGGAACATGATTCAATAACAATTTCAACTGAAATAGTAGAAAAGAATGAACGAGAAATGACCTCTGATTCAAGCTTTAATTACAAAAATTTCCAAACAAAAATTAGTTATTTAAATACTAACAAAGAAATCGAATTCAACTATATTTCTACTATCGTTACACATTTGTTTCGATATGCAAGTAGTTCCTTCATTCAAGCTATAAACCCTTATCTTCTCTCAGCCCAATCCAAATCATGTTATACCCTTATGCAAGATCTTATTAGTTGCAAGGAAAATAGAGAACAGGTATTTATCTGCAAAAACGAAAGTACCACTATGAAGATACATCAGCCCAGTTCAACTTCATCCTGCTATACTAAATCACCATCATTCAATTGCCGACTCCATCCACCGCTCAACCGATCATCGACGACGTACCATCCACCGTGGACCAGTCACTACGATATGTGTGTGCCCCCATTCATACAAGTGTGTTAGTGTTGTTCATAAAGATATTTAAAAACCTGTGTGATTGTAAAAGAAAAAAAAAATAATATATCTGAACTAAAGTGTTGTCCTCAGAAACTTTTAATTGAAACCCGATTTATAATTTTAAAGAAACTGTAATACACCCTAATTAATAATTTCATTTATAATCTTTAATAAAATAATTATTTCTTGTTTCTATGTAAATCGGTCAAATTTTCTTCACCGATTTCCATTTTAAGGAGAGAGATGTTGTATATTCATAACTTTTGTATATGTTTAGTTATAATTGCATGTTAGGCTAAGATAATGTTTATTTCTAAATTGTATTTATTTGTACCAGTTGTGTATATTTTGATAATGCTGTACATTCCTAAGTATTCTTCCATACCTAACTTTCTGTACATTCCTAAGTATTATTCCATATCCTAACTTTCTAAATTTCAAGGTCTACATTCCAACCCTTATCTGCAGGTCATTGCAACCCCTTCCCGTCTCTCTTCCCCGATTTTTGCTATATAACCTCCTAGCCAAGTAAACTCTTCCTCATTCATTGCTCATTCATTTCCGATTCTGCAACTGGTCCGTATCATCCACAAAAGAATCAACAGAAATATTTTCGTTATTAAATAAATTAGTTAGACAAAATTCTAAACTTTGTTTTATTGCTGCTAACCTGAGCAGTATACAACAATATATGAAAATGTGTCCACATGTATACAGACCGACATATAATTTAAAATAGGCAAAATGTTTTTGTAAAGTTTTTAATTTGTGGATAGCAATCAAAATTTCGAAATATCACAATCTATATAATTACAATTCGTTCCTTATAAATGCGGTAGGCAGTAAAAACACAAATGTTTTATCAAAATGTTGCAAATAGTTTTTGATAAAAAATACGAAGAATTTTCAACGCAAAAAATATTTATTTTCATGATTGTAAACTCTAAAAGTTAAATTTTAATTACTTTTTATCATTTAACGATCCTTAAATATCTAAAATAAAAATTTACAGTATCATAAAAAACACATTCATGAGCCCCGTGGTATCCAATTTAAAATTTCAAAGGAACATAATTTCACGGTTCTTTTATGTGGGTCTAAAATACCTCCTACCTGCCATCTTACGACTTGTTTCATGACTAAACATTATCAGAAGTCCGAACATAACACGTCACATTTGAAAAATTACCCAGATATTCCGACTCTCGCAGAGAAAATAAAAAACTAATCGGTTTTATTAAAACTTGTTAAGGAGCAGTTGCTATTTTCGATCAATCAGGGGTTTTTATGTCTTTTATAAGGGTTGGAATAACCTGCGTTTATATAAAATAAAGGCTGTTAAACGTTCTATAAATTCGACCTAATTTATTTTTTATTACTGTGCTTAACTTTGCTTTATGGCCGTTCCAATCTTAGTAATTCGTTTTATGATTAATTTTATGTTATAATCAAGGGTTATCGCACAAAAACAATCAAAAGTAAAAATTGATATCACTTATCAAATAATTATACGCATTAAAGTATTTTTTACTTACTCAAACAAAGGAAAAGTTTGATCAAGATACAAAAAGTAAATAATGACTTTATACTGTAATTATCAGCTTGTATAACACTTCAGAAGAATTACTTAAAACCAGTTATCAGAAATTTCAATGGCAATTATTTACAATCCTTGATTATCAGTTGTTTAACTACTTAAACAAATGAAGTATTTATCCGAAAAAATACAAAATACCAATAACGTGATGCAACAACTTGTAATAAATATAAATTTATCTAAACTTTTATGTCTGCTATTTTGAAGTAGTTAATAATAGTACTTCAAGTGAGTAAATCAAGTTGTACGAATTTCCAAAAATAGTTTCGACGTAAAGTACTCACTTAGCGATAAGTTGTGAAGTGCATAAAAATATCTCAGGTATCCATGACGCCAATAACAAAAAAAAATTCCAGTAATTTGCGACTTTATATAACTATGTAAATTATTATTTCAAAGGAAAAACATTCACACCATATTTTATTTTCTATGGTGCTATTTAATAATTAAATAAAAATAATCTTATTTACAAAATTTAAAGAAAATTACATTTGTTTTTACTGAAGATAATTTCGCAATTAAATATGTTTACTTTTAAAAACAATAAACAAGTGAATAAAAATTAGGAAAAATATCTTATCTCATATATTTTGAGATTATGGAAACAATTTATATTCTAGCTTCATTGACAATTTAATATTATTGTGATTTATTATTTGAGGTTGAATTACGACATTTTATTTTTCATTAATTTGAATTATTATAAAGTTTTAGATATAAATAAATGCAAAGAAAGTTGTTGCAACTATGGATAAAGTAATTTGTAATATTAATAAAAGTTTATGAAAAATAATAATAATAGAAAAGGCCAATGCGCACACAAATTATTACCTCTTATTTATACCATATAAACGAGTTAATATGGGTATAAAATTTTATGTAGTATGTAATTATTATTTAGTTTTGCAACAAAGAGAGAATTACAATAAAAATAAAAAATGATAACATGTATTTATAAACAAGGTAAATATCGCTAAAATAATACATTGTATTGTAATTAGTTTATATAATAAATTTTGTTTAAAAAATACTGTACTAATTTAGAAAATAATATTATTTAATAAATAAGATTTTTATGAAATGTAGGCGAACATTCAACAATAGGTATTGGGACTCGAACCGAAAATTTTTGGGGTTCGGTAACGGTTAACAGTTTTTACATTAATATAATTTAGGTTTCGGTTATGTAAAATTTATGATTAATAATTTCAGTTTAGTACGATATTTATAATTATTGTTTTTATACTGATATTTTTTCGGTTACAAAATAAATTTATTTCTTGTATTGGTTTTCGGTTTTTATATTTGAAGAAATAATATAAATTTCGGTGTTCGGTTTCATAAAAAATCAATATCGGTACGGTTTTCGGTTACGGTTTCGTTACACTAGCTATACGAAATTAGTTCCAATGGAAATGAGGTATTAGGAAAATTAAAAGATATAAGTTGCATTTTATTTCGATGTAATATACTCCATTTAAAGGAAACTTAAAATTTCAGTAATATGGGTGCAACTAGGGATGGGAAAAATAAACGATTAATCAAACTTAATCGATTAATCATTTGATTATAGTTTTAAAAATAATCGATTATTTGATTATTTTATTAATCGATTTGATTATTTAATTATTCTATTATTTTATTAATCGAATAGTTGATTAATTTATTACTTGATAATTTCTTTTCATAAGTTGAATCATAAATGTAGGTTATCAATTTTATTCTTATCAAACAGTAATATTTTTTACCAACCCTCACATTATTATTACGTAAATATATTTAAATATTTTGATGGATACCCACAAATTTTTGTAGTGATGTGTTCAACTGGATATACGCAGGTTCTGATTTTTTGAATACTAGATTATTTGATTAATCGATTATTTGATAATTTGATTATGATCCATTATTTATAAAAAAACTTTAATTCAAGTTTTCATATTTTTGTTCATAGAATTTGAGTTATCGTGTACTATATATGATTGGTTTACAAAACATACGTACAGACACACATCCACACACTGCTGTCATTCCAAATCAATAAATTATTTTTATTAGATTGCATTTAGCCTTATATTTATTGTTACATCTTGTAAAATGATTGAATGTATCTACTGTAGAAAGGTAAATTGTAACAACGTAGTAATACGAATTTATCTCCATCACAATACGAGTAACGTATGTATATTGAAAGGAATAATCGTTATCTGCAGACATTATTTTAATTTTACGACAACGTGAAATGGTTATGGGCCTTTGTGAACATTTTCTATTCCGTAATGACCGAAATAGATGTATCTCGCCTGCTAAGTATGCAACTCCCTAATCAGACCCGCATTTCAATTTGCATAGTGACAGTCATGTCCCTAGTGATCAAGTAACCTTTCCTCTGCGTTATTTGCGCTTGTTTCCTCCCTCCCACCGTGCCGCGCCATCGAGGAACAAAAGAGGGCGAGTGTCGGCCAACCGCGTGTAAATTTCCCGGTATAAAGCACAAGCAGCATTAAATGACGTTGTCCGCACCCTAAGATTTAGCGCGGCACGACCATTAGTTATAAAACAATGGTCACGAAATGGCGAACAAGAGCACGAAATTCCGAACCGGAGGTAATGAACAGCTCAGGCTCACGAAATGACAGCGTGAGCGTGATTCGAACGCGTGACAAGGGTCTCAGTAATATTCCTCCAAATGATGTGTTGTTTGTATCAACATAATGATGTAAATGTTTACTTTGTGTGCCACTTATAAGTGTTGCGTGTTGCAGTTATTTTTTTATTATTATGTTTGCTTTCAAGAATAAATTATATCTATATTTACTTTTCAGTATTTTAAAATTTACATGAAACGAAAAAATCTTTTTTTTGTTCCTTATTTACATAACAAAACAAAGTGTATAAAAATTTTAAAATAACGCAAATAATTGAATTGTACAAACTAAAGTTTAAAAAAATAAATGCTTCTACAAACAATACCAATTATTTTTATATTTTTTGAATTTTAGTTAAAAATATTTTATTACATAAAAAATTGTTGAACTACATAAACAAGAGATATAAATTCGTTAGCGCAAAAAATAATTTAATACTTGCCACAATTTCTTGACAGCAAATGTTTCTGTACTAGTGATCGATCGCAAAAAATAATTTTTAATTCACTTACCGGTAGCTGTAGTTCATATCCGTACTGCATTCTTAATCTTTGCGGCATAAAAAACTCACTATACTAGTTAAAATGTCCGAATATTTATTATTTTAACAAATTGTAACATATTTAAGATCACGAAATGTATAAAAACATTCATATTCATTACACCGGCCAACACAGACTAAACTGTATGCTTATTTTTTAACATGATATAAATATACGGAAGACTCGCACGTACATGAACACTTGCGCCTGTTAATTAATTAAATATGCTTTTAATCATTTGTAAAAATATAAATTATTATTCTCCTTTTGTCAGAATGAATAGTACTTGATATAAAATAATATTTTTACTTATCCTTTTATACACAAGAGAGGTATAGTAATCATAATTATTTTAGTATTTTAATATTTAACTGATATTCCTGAAATGATGCCTTACATTTTTTACTGTTAGCGTGATTTCTATTTGGATAAGCGTGTACAGCTGTATAAAAATTTTGCTTTTACTGACCGTCGTCCGTCCTGTGTAATGAGAGAGTTTTATTGTATTCATATTAAAATATGAATCAATTTAGTGGTTAACTGCGAATTTTGCAAAGAATATTTTCAAATAAAGAAACATGGGATATATAATATATAATTTATTAAGCTTCATAATCTAATTGTCGAAATACCAAGATTATTTTAGAAACATATCTTTTGCGACGTATTTTTCTCTGTTCTTATAAATTTTGAACTGTTAAAACTTTGAAACAAAAGATTCTTAATTTTGTTTCGAAAGCACACTTGGCCAAGATCAGGGTTGGAAAAAATCATGATTTATTTATAAAAACAAAAAATCATTGATTTAAAAAAAATCTAATAAACCATAATATTTTTGATTTTTGTAATGATAATCTAAATTGTTACAGCACTTTTTTAATTGTTTTAAAAACAATATAAATATAACATATTTTGGTTGTTATTAATAATTTTCCAACAAATAAAGTAATTATTATTATCATTTGTTACTATTTTTTTAAAAAAATCAATGATTTTTGTAAAAAAATCAGTTGATTTAAATCAGACAACCATTGACTGAAATGAAAAAGAGAAACAATAATTTTCTAATTACTTTGTTAGTTTTCGTTTTAATATAGATGCATTTTACATCATTCCAAAGATAATTGAAAATTGAATGTTAATAAGAATTTGTGATAAATTGTACGAGCTATAAAAATTTTAAGACCCGCTGACAATTCCTCATAAAAAAATGTGTCCGTAAAACAGGCAAATTAGAAATTGAAACAAAAAATCGTCAAAAAATAAATTAACTCAAATCAGTTTTTTACTTACATCTAGTGACCTATACATGTTTTCGGAAAAACAAATATATTACCATTAATGACCAAATATAGTGACTTTCTATACCTTACGGTTCTCGAAAGCTCTATGTTAGTCTCGAAATATGATTACCCTGTATGTGTGCATACGTACAGTAAATTCAGCTGAATAGGTTTTAATGAAAATCATATTTAAACTTGTAACAATAATGGTTCTAGATAATTAAATTGTAGTAAAAATTAGTCAATCGGAAGTGACAGATTAGTTTTATTATTTTTAGTTTTTTACGAGTACTTTATAATAGGCAAAAGAATAAAAAAATTAAAATAAAGTTGTAAATTTTACAAACATTATTGAGCACTATTATTTTGTAGTGTAAAACATATAAATGGCAATTTTATTAAATTAAAAAAAGCAGATGTATGAAACCATGGCATTTATTAAAATAATGTATACATTATAAAACCTTGTAAGATATTACAGATAAAAATAACTATGAAGTCGAAAATTATTATTTTAACTGAAAATATATACCTGAAAATAAGAAACAAACTCTTGTCAAGATAAACGTATAATCCATTTAAATCATAATTCATTAAATGTTCAACTACGTTATTTCCCAACTTCGCAGCAAATCAGCAATGGAGCACCAGAAGAACATCCTCATTTCTCATTTTCATTTCTGTAACCCAGAGTTCTTCCTCCATCTCTTCACCTATTTCCTTTCATAGATTTCTTCCACTTCAGGTGGAACGTCGCAATGAGTTCAAGGTTCACGCCAGCAGACTGCGCCAACCCTAGACAACTGATTTCCCTGTTTTCTGAAGAACTTAAAGCGCTCTGGTTGCCGGTAAGGAGAGTGACTATGTTGGTACCGCCCTTTTGTTGCTGGGTTAAGAAATGACAACATTCAATTATCTGAATGAACGTGTGAGTTTCTTTATCTTTCTTTTTGGGGTATTTGATGAGTGGAATTGCGGACCGTTCTTGTGGCCTTTGGGCTCTGAGGAAACGGTTTCCGCGATGGAATTGGGTTTCCAACCATCTGATCGCTTCACGGGCTTTGATTGTTTCGTGTTTTAATTCATCCAGTGCAGACAATACTAGAAATTACATTTGTTTTAATATGTTGTTTGTAATATAATTAAATTAATTAAACGGAAATACTATTTCGGGATTTAGTTTTCTAAAGGTTTGCAAATATTGTACCTATCCCAGAATACAGCACAAAATTCTCTATCGAATAAGCAAACAAAAATGTATAGTCCCATGTAAAACAACAAAATTGGTCCGTCTAGTTTGAGACCTACTCATTAAAAAAAAATTTATGCTCATTGAAATAGTCTTGTAAAATAGAAATTGTTTGTTAATGCTAGTTTATATATTATTTGTTTGTAAAATACATAATAATAATATAAACGTAAACACTAGAGAGATAATACTTTCTCAAAAAATAAATATAAAATTAAATAACTAGAAATTTGGTGTTTTATGTAAATAGTAATAGGATCCTGTACAATAATTTTTTTATTATTTTAAATGAAACTTCGTTTAATTTTGATGCAATTCGTAGTATTGAAAGGTGTTAACTGTTTTTAGTTTAGTTGCATTTGATTTTTAATGTCATTGTTATATCGAAATTGCTTCTCAAACGATTTAATGGTACAAATATTCTCATTTTAAAATTCATTATTTTATTATGTAAAATGGAAATATTTACAGTTAAGTATTCTGAATTAAAAATATATAGGAATGCATATGTAAACTCAGAGTACTGAAATTATATTTAACAAATAAAAAATCGATCTATTATCCACCTTTTGATTGTCTCTGACAGCTACATTATTCTATGTATCTTTGTATTTCATTCAATTTGAAAAGAAATATTATATTTAATTAACTTAATATATTGCACTTTTAAAGTAATAAAATTTCAAACTTCAAGTTCATGAAACATAAAGCTATTAGCTGATCAGTTGTACAAACCAGTAAACAAGATTTCGACAAACAAGATATTCAGAATAATATACGATGTAACGTCACAATGGCGCTGATAACAAATTTCAAATATCTCGCAAAGAAATGATTAAAGAAATGTTTTTTTTATCTTAATCGTTATTTAATAAAGCGTACTTCAAGTGTAAAGTGTACATTTTATAATTTTTTGTTATGGTGCAGGACCCCATAATATATCTCGATTTCCGTTTTTTCCTTATTGACAAAATAATTTTCATCAAACACAAATCTTATTTTCAATGTCCACCGATTTCAACGGTTTGGGGTGATATATACAACTATTTTAAGCGAGATGTCTGTCCGGATGTATGTAAGGACGTGTAAACCCAAATTTGAAAGAATTTAGATGAAACTTCATATTCATATCAGACATCAATACTATGGGAATGATAATTTACTCTTGCCATTTTAGGTTTGTAGCGAAAAAATCGTAACATATAAATATTTTGAATAAAAGATATTTAAAGAAAGCTGTTGTAAAACATATAATAACAAAGTTTGACCACAGGCCACAGTTATTTTTTTACTATTACTACTTTGTTTAATATGATCCTGTTTATTGCGAATTTTTGCTCTTTAGCAACAATTTGTAATAATTTTCGGTTATAACGAACTATTAAACAAAACAATAACTTAGTTACATTAATTTTATCTCTGAATGCATCTATTATTTTATTATTATGTATTAATTTTGTTGAATTAATAAACAAAAATAAAAATAAAGAAAAAAAAAATTATTTATGAAATTAAAAAGTGGCGATTTTCTCCACAACAATATGTCGAGATTTATCAAAATGTACTGAATTCACAAAAAAAAGTAAAGAGAAAATTATAGGAACGTTAATTTTATATTTTTCCAAAGTAAAAGACGTATATTGTGCCTTATTAAAATGGTTTAGTTACCAAAGAAACAAAAATATGCTAATTTGCGGCGAAAAAACACAAGGTTTTATATATCTAACAGGGATATGGGGAATAACAGCGAAGATTTCCTTACAAATATTTTTTATCTGCCTTATTTGTTCGTAAAATATGAATTAATAAAAACAAATTGTTCTTCATCAGAAAAAATAAATAATTTGTATTGAAAATAATAACTGAAATCTAGTTTCTTACAAAAATGAAACTGACTCACCAACTATGGGAACAAGGACTATAAATTTCCTTGCAGACACCAACTGTTTTGCTAAATGCGTAAAATGAATAAGAGCCTCCACATCTAACACTAAATACGGAGAGAATGCCACTCGTCCTTGCACTCTGCTCTCCAAGTCTTGGACTTCGGCAGCTAACCACAGTTGACCCATATGTTTCATGAGTTTTCCTCGAGAAATAGAATCATTTTTGGGGACAGTGTCATTGTTTACTTCATCCTGCAAATAAAATTATGATATTTAGTTATTTTCACTTAATATACATTGGAACGAAGCTAAATTTTCATGAAACGCGAACATAATTGAACCGCAAATATGATTAAAAACCTTATCAATAAATTAAAAATAACTGTTTTTTAAATTAATTAGTAATTAATGTGTCCTGAATTTAGAATGAGATTTTATTATTCAAAAGCGAAATAAAAATTTTGGCGGAACAGTTTAAATGCAACTGTAACCGAATATTTCTCATTTTTAAATTTCAAATCAAAACGAAAAACTGGGTCGAATCTCCGGTTATGTAAAAAATAAACTTACATTTTCTACCAATTTCTGTTCTTGTTCTTTAATTATTTCTTCATTAATGTAGAAATATTTCTTTTTCTTGTTATAAGTAATTGCGTTTTCAGATATTTCTGTTAATATGTGACCAAATCCAACTAATTTATTAATTCTGAACAATGCTTCTTCTTTTGGTTCAATAATAAAATTATTCAGATAATTCCAATCAATTTTTTGTTGAACAGTATCCAAAATTGCAACACCTTTTAGAATGATATCCTCGGGCAATGGAATTTTGTTAAAATCTTTTTTGTGTAAATCTAAATTAATTTTCAAATTTTTTATTTTGCGACTGCTCATTTCAATGTTTATTAAATTTAACAACTGGACCACTTTCTTTTGAAGAATTTGACTACTACTGCCGCATTCTTTTAAAATGGTCATATCTCCAGTTAACCAGTCTGATAAGATTTTAATGCTTTGTAATAATCCTTCATCGGCAACTATTTCTAATAGATCCATCGGATCCATTCTTTTTACTTTTTTTACCGAGTCTTCAACAGTTTTGTTTTCATTTTCTACTTTGGTAATTCCGTTTAGTTTTGTTTCATTTTCAATAACAGTTTTTTCGCCTTTGTCATCTGTATCAGATTCCTCTGACGATACGATAATTTCATTTTCCGATTCTTCTGAGTTCAAGTCAGACTCTGAACTAGATAAAATAGAAAATTCCGATTCACTCAGATCTGAATCATCGCTACTGTGTTTTAATTTGCGTCGACGTAGCTTCGCAATACTTTTCTTATTTTTACATTTAGTTCCATTCATTTTTTCAAATTCCGGGCTAGGAAGTGACATGTTGAAAACACTTCCCTGAATGTTTTCAATGACTTTTTGAATTAATTGTGAATATACAGCTAATAAGAATGCTTTTACGGCTGATATTTGTTGTGATTCAGATTTTTGTAGCTTGATAATGCACATTAGGCAAATTGTAATCATTTTAAAAACAATTTCGCTGTGTAAGTAGCTGGGTGTTATTAAAGATTCATTATCGCTACCAACAGGGGAATCACCGTTCTCACTAGCAACGGGTTTGGAATAAACTAAACAACTTTGCAAGTCTAGCAACACTTGATGGAACAAACTATGAATGTGATTTCCTTTCTTTTCAAAATACAATATATCAACTAATAATAGGAATCGCGCTATTAAACGTTTAATATGTTCAATAGGATCTGGGGTAATGTTATCGTCAGGAATATTTTCTACAACGTAAGAATTTTTCTCGAACAAACGTAAAAGATTATTCTCAGTACCTTCAAAAATATGTGTGCATCCCAAACATCTCATGTAATGATAAACAGCATCTAAAGAACAATTATATCCACTCGCTAAGGTACCTAACTGATTATGAGGCATTCCATATTCTGGTTTGAAATTAGTAGCTTGTAAATAGTAACGAATCGCTAAACCATGATCCCAGTTGGGATATATTTCCAGCTTATAGCGACTTAAATCCCCCAAATAAATTAAACATCGATGAACAGACAGCTCTGCCCATTCGATTACTTGGTCATTTTTTACTGATTTTTCACTTAAAGAGGATGGAAAATCAACAATACCGTGAAGTTTCAAATCATACTCTAGTTGCAGTTTAGATATATAATGGTGATAGTAACCTATCCCGGCATTAATATGGCACTGTAAATGAGCTACGTCTTCTGGGGAATATTCTTGTTTTTTAAGTCGTTTAGATGTAGAAACAACATCATAATAAACTTTTCGCCATAGAAGTTCTTCTCCTTTGCGTCCAAAGAGTATTGGGTCTAAGAAAATTAATCTCTCACAGTTTTCTCGTAGTCTGCTACGTTGGGCTAATTGGGTGGTTGTGAACAAGTCGGAGACTGAGCGGGCACAGCCCCTGGCGTCATCCAAGCGACGTGCATTGTCGCTGATGAACCTAAAATGTGTGATTGAAAACAGGTCAAGCGTAAATGACCTTTCACTCATATAAAAAATGAGTGATGTAGAAGTGCATATGCACGTGTTGAATTTACCTGTAAAGTCTCCTTGCTTGATCTTGTCCCTCTTGCTGCGGAATATCAGACGAGTTATAACCTTTCTTCATTTCATTTCGTTTTCATGTTTTTCACGCGTCAAGAATTTAAATTATTTTTTACTAATTCTACTGACATCGAGCACCAAAAATTAAAATTCGTCATTCTCATGATACCATTGTCAAAATTATAATTATGTTGCAACACCATTACCACTTCTTATCAAATGTGACGAAAGTCATCGTTATCCTTGAATTTAGCCAATTTCAAATAGCGCTACTAGAGACATCTATAGCTACACAATGAAAATGGAAAATCTTTACACAAAAATTTATTGGAGAATTAAATAAAAACAAATAAAACTTCCCACTTTGACAAAATATTCAACATATTACAGCAAATTATAATTATTTTCGCAACAATAAGTAGACAGCAACTGTTCTTCTATTTTCAGAAAGGCGCCAAATGTATTGCACTTTGAAACCAACAACATGATATGATAATTCATTTATTTAGAACAAAATAAAACTGACATTTCTAGCAATATTTTATTAACAAAATAAATAGTTATCTTATTACGAAAGGAATTTACAAAACATAGTATTACATACCAATTAACAACGATAGTTTAAACGAAAAACACAAATTCTTTCCGCACCTGTTATACATCAGTTATTTACTATATCATTTCATATTTCCTTAAAATAATTTCATATTTAAATTTAGTGACTAGAAAATTCACTAACAATATTCATAAAATTTCAGTGAGTTCAGTTTAAATTCACAAATAGTGACTTTCTTTTAACATTATCATTACAACACGCTTTATACATATTTTCTTTTAAATATCGGTGTAAGTACAATTTCCTACTGTAGATAAAATATCCATGAATTTCATAATCTGAAATTGCTATGTAATAATATATTTGAATATACGTATTTTGCTAATCCAGTAATTGCACTTAGCAAAATAAAATTATCTAAGGTGTATATATTGTAAAATATATTACAGTAATAAAATTTCAATATAAAACAAGCATATGGTATCGTTCTCGTTTTGTTCGGGCTAAAATTAATAAAACTGAACAAATTTATTGCTGTACACAGCAGATATAAAATAAATTCATTCCGTTTTATTACGGTTACTGAGGACCTTTACACTAAAATGAATATGTATACAATATATTGCGAGCAGAATTGCCAGTATTGACGGGAAGATTATTTCAATAATTTTAATCACATTGCTACAAGCAAATATTTTATCTATATGCTACGGCGATTCCTACAATATTCATAATGTAAAGAAATATTTGCATGTCATTAATATTGCAACTGTTTCGATATATCTACGTCTTTAACTACTTTTGAATCACAATAATAAGATACTTTACACTATGAAAGTACATAAAGCTAACTTATAGTAACGACTAAATTTTAAATAAATTATGCTGGGTTTATGCAGACAATTAAAATAAAAAATACATTAAAAACTTAAATACCACGGCAGTACTGGTTGGATGAGACTTTTTCACGATTTTAAAGAATTATTCGCTTTTTTGTTAAGGTATATTTATTATAACTTATGAGCTTTAATGATGAATCCTATTTTAAAAACAAATTTAATGGAATTGTGCGTATTTAATTTCATCTCCATTAACGACTTTTAGAATATTAATTAAACTTTTGAAATTTCAGCACTTTATAAATATAATTTACCAATTGGTTGTGTACTGATAGATAGTGAAAAATCTAAAAAAAATATGTTTATAATTATTGAAAAGAAAACTATATTTTTGTACTTTGAGAAAATTTTATACCGGGTTAAAGACATTGATTTTTTTTTTCAATTCATATTTTCACCCTAAAATATGTATTGAAAATTATTACTGGCGTAGGTACCAGAAGTTTCTTTACTTTAATTTCACAATTTTGCTGCGTAAACCCAGCAATACTTTGTAGGTTAACAGCTGTTTATCGCAACGGAATCTTTTTTCGCAGGTATGAAAATAATATAAACTTTCGGTATTAAAACATTTTAATATGTACAGAATGTGATAAAAAAATTACTATCATACATTTAGCTATAAAAACTAAAAAAATATACATAATATTGGACCGTGGAAGATAGCTACTAAGAATGATTTTAGAACTTGATTCCTCATGCAAATCTGATGAACCTTACTTCATAATGGCAATCCTGACATCAAGATGGAAATGAGCTACCGCTATGTCTACGGACTGAACTATCACATACGATTAATGTACACATACCTGATTATGAACATGCTTTTGATTTAGACTTAGAGAAAGAGAGCGGTTGGAATCAGCTAAAGGTGTACAGTACAGTATAGTTTACAATGTTATAAAACTAAATATGCAGTGACGGGGTGAGAAATGAGTATTACACTTAATTTATTTACGGATTGCATTTTGTCACTCGCCCGTGTCCACCCATTTACTTTCTTCCATTATTCGTTCGAAACAGTCCAAAAGGAACATATACTGCAACAAAAACATACGTTATTATTTCACATATTTTATTACAAGATATTATTTAAAATTAAACATTTAGAGAAACTTTGTTTTTTGTATACTAGGTCTATCAACCGATTTTATCCAAAATATTTTTCCCTACGCGTACGGCAGAAGTGCCTATTTCTCTTACTGTTTTTGATTGGAGAAATACGTGCTTCTCCGACTGTGGGAGAAGTAAAATGAGTGGGATAAATTTCTGCTTTTCCCACTATTTCTTAGCCGTAAGTGAAGTTGATTCAAGATGATTATTTGTATTTTATCATTATTATTATTTTGAATCATTCAATAAAATTTGAAAGTGGCGCTATAAAATTTTCAGATTGGAATAAAAAAATGAATTTTAAATCAATATTTTTATGCTTATTTTTTAAAAGTGTTTATATTCAAATGAAAATTATTTAATTCAAATCAACTAATTAATTTTTAGCATTCAATTAATAATTTAATTCAATCACAGCTGTCGTACTTGTAAGGAAAAATATCGTACTTTACTCTTGGGAGAAGTATGGACTTATTCTAGTAAAAAATGTATTACTACTTTTTAGATAGCAGCAAAGTAATTAATTACATTTTTCTGTTTGATTATTATTAATAAAAACACCGTTTGTGTATAGGTCTAAGTTAATTTCTCTGACTTTTAAATCGCTAATATTAAGTCAACAATACCAAAGTTTTCTTACGTATATAACTGCTTACCCTTATCGAGCAAGAAGAGAAAACCATTGAGATATATTTATGAATTTGTGACGAAAATTTTTGCAGGTTTGAATGCATTAGAAGAATAATCTAAATACAATCCATATTATTGGATGTTTCAATCAACATATTTCCCCTTGTTTTTTATTTTTACATTTGAGTTAAGAGTATTATTGATCTAATGTAACGTATTTAAAAGTTAAGGAAATTATCTGACGAGAACTATACCGATTGGATTTTGATAGATGTTTTAATATCTCATGAGCTATTTGCGCAGTAGGTACCCAAATTTGAGTAAGTTGCTGAGCGTCCTACATACGTCGAATCAAATCTGTAATTTTATTTGTGCTTTTCTGTTGTGTCATTTTGCTATTGTCAAGGTCATTGTTTCTCTAATTTTCGTTTTGGATGTAGATAATTATTGCTTGCTGTTATTAGTCATTGGCCCGAGCTCACTTTTATAATAAAATCGCCTGATTTATACTACAATATTATGAGATTGAACATCACTTTTAACAAAAGCACTCATAAAAATAGACTCGGAATAGGGGTCAATGTTTTTAGGATCCACTATTTTCTAGTGTTGTTCTTTTTTCTATTACTACTTATTTATTTTTTTTTGATTTGCGTATCGAACAACTCATGAGATATTGAAATACCCGTAGTATTGATAGACCTAGAAGTGTATAATGGAAATCACTGAAGCACAATTATAAATTGGTTGTGGTAAAGGTGAACATACTTTTATTCGTAGGATACATCTAATAACATCTGAGGTTACCATTTCGATTAAAATGTTTTTAATTTCCATTAAGACTAACTTTAGTCACGTACATAATGAAAACAATGAAAGTTGTTGCGTTGTATTTGTAGAATTATTTTGTACGATAGGTACAACGAAATGTTACTTCCCCTTTAGAAAAATATACGATAGTATAAATTCTCAATTAATACACCCTTACACTGCCGGTTAATATTTCCGTACAAATCTACTTACATATGGCGTGAAAATCTTCAACCACCGGGGATTCTTATCCGCCCTATGGTATTGCACACAGAAAGCCATGGCTTCATCATCCACCTCCCACTGCCGAATACTGTCCCAGCCCAACTCCACGACTTGTGACTCTAGAGACCCATCTTCTCTACATGCGTGAAGTTTGACCCCAGCTGCCCCGACTGCCACCATAACGTGGCCATCCTTCCGCGAGTCGCACGGACAATGAGGGAATACTACATCACCATAGCCTGGAAGCTCACGAGCGAGCTTGAGGTACTCTAGCGCCCGGGTTGAATCCTGCAGGGCCTTCAGTTGGTAGAGACGCTCGCCTGCGTGGATGTAGCCTCTGTTGACTTCGTCTACAGCCTAAAAATACAAAATTGAAATTTAACCACAGTACGTACAACAATGAAGAGAGAAGAGGAAAAAAGAGAAATAACAATAGAAATAATGTTATAAAAAATAGTAATTCCTAAAAACATTGGCCCGTATTCCGAGCACTCTTATGTAGGCCATACGTCACTTTTAACAAAATTAGTCATAAAAGTGAGCTCGGAATATGGAGCAATGATTCTTACAAAAAACAAGCAATAACGATAATAACAATAAAAATACCAAATTAAAGAAATAACGAATATAAAATGATACAAGATTTGACAGCAATTAATGTATTAGGACGGTCAGTAAGTGACTTGTCTCTAATTTGAGCATTGCGCAACATCTTATGAGATATTTAAAGATTAGATTTTCTATACTTCATTCGCTAAGAGGAGAGAATTTTAAATTTCTAAAGTAGTAGAAAATCCTGATACATAATTGTCTGCTTGCAAGACAGAATGGGGAAGTTTAGCGTGGTTGAAATTACATGTGAAATATCCTATAGTCGTAAGTATATGAATAATAATAACTTAAAATGTAATTGAAAGTTAAAATTATGTTGCCAATTATTTATAATTAATGATTTATCTTCGAGCCACTCTGACGTCACAAGTGAGTTATGCGCTTGCGCAGAAGGGATGGTGAGACCTGACTTTTTGAACGTAGGTTGTATCTTGAGGCATTACACCACACGCGTCTCTGTTGCCATGGGAACCCAGCGCGCGCTGGTTATGATAGACGATACGTTCTCCTCGAGCCACTCTGACGTCATTTTTATATAAAATTTCATTTTTTGAGAAATCTAGGCATCTTTGGGTGAAATAAAATGTAGAATATCACTTTTGAGGGCAATCTTGATAAAATAAAAAAATTAAAAAAATACGCTAAACTTCCCCATTACAAAGAATAAAATTTGTGCTATTGCTTGTAATTTTTTGGTCATTTAGTCTTTAGATTTCGTATTTTGTTATTGTTCGAGTTTTTGCATATTGTCTTGTTTCATTTTCATGTATTTTTTTATTATATTTTTTAAAATTGATTCCAATATTTCGAATTTTCCGCAAATATACAGCTAATTTGAAAATGTTTTTGTAATATTAGCCACGCCTATTTTAGCCGAAAAAATTCTCTCATCTCGGCGAATATAGTAAAGTCCTTGAAATTATTAATGAAAAAAAAAATATATTCTTGTAGGATTTAACATCTGTAAATATAATTGATTCCTGTTAATTGAGTCTCAGTTTAATCGAGACAGCCGCTTATCGTATGAAATAAAAACTAAATCAAGAAAACAATAGGAATTTAC
Organism: Stenolophus ochropezus; assembly: GCA_035578165.1. NCBI lineage: Eukaryota > Metazoa > Arthropoda > Insecta > Coleoptera > Carabidae > Stenolophus > Stenolophus ochropezus. The sequence continues at coordinate 15,919,792 of JAQOWZ010000010.1, read as the reverse complement.
ATCGTTTATTTGGAAGTTTACGATAAGCAATTTACAATAGCAGAACAATGTTCGAGAAATGAAAAAATACCGGTGCAAGTAAAATTAAAAAGCGCTATTACATTCTATTCCATAAGCGGGTACAACTAAATTATCATTTCCACGTACGGGTTTAGAATTTAGAATTAAACGGATCCATAAATTCAGTCTCAAAGGTCCAATTATTATTGTTGATATTAGCAGACACAAAATAAACAATAAACTTGTACACAGTACGATATACACACGGTGTGAGTTTTCGTGCAGCCTTGTAACTAAATGTTGTATTGTACGTCGAATATTTATTCGATGTACTCTAAAATAATTCTACCCACTATTTAATGAAAGTAGCAAGACAGAATAATATAGTAGCAATTGTATTTCAATTGATAATTTAATGCTAACTTTGTAAAAATACCGACAGATACTAATATTTTTTTTACACCAGTCTTCTCTTATTTCTCACACAGTAAATATGCATTTTTCCTTGTATAATATTTTTGTTTTGATATGTAATTTGATGAAACGGAATCGATTGAAGTAATAATTGGTATTGTTTCCTTACTCAAATTAATTAAATAAAAACAGTTTTTTAATGTATTCAAATTAAACTCGTTAACAATTTGTTATCATAAACATTTCTAAAAACAAATAAAATTTTTTAGCAATCTAATAAATGTTATTTCTTTGTCATTATAAAATACATTGTACAAAAACATACTTCATAAAAATAAAATTTATCAAAAAATCATTAAACATATAATTATAAAATAATTTTCTACTGTAAAAAATAACTTAGGTCAACTGAAATGTCATTAAAAGTTTCGAACATACTCATTATTTCCAATTACTTCCTGAATTTATAACAATCGTACAAAAAACATTTTTTCATTTGTATTTTGAACAAATATTTCTAAAATCTTATTTTAGCAGTGAAATAAATTAAAATATTACAAATTCATACCTGCCAAAAGATGTATGTTGTTGCTTGTTGATCTCTCATAAGTGATAATTCTCTAGATAGGGTAAAAAGCCATCTTCGAACTGATAAACACGTACTCGTCGCAGTACTATAATTCTGGATGTATAAATTATGTGGACATTCTCCTGGTTGCAATTTACGTTCTACAAAAAATATGTTATCGTATGTACATTTATCAAATAGTAAATAACTCACCAAAATTATATTCTACAATTTCAAATAAATAAAAATATTTGGCGGAATTCTTGTTCATGCCTATCTTATTAACAACAGCTGCGTAGACTTCTTCGGTATTGGCACTCTTTTTAACGGAAACAGTGACTACCTCCCGGTCCGGGAGTAAAATCTTTAAATCTACAGGAGTGACATTATTCTCATCATCCTGGTCAGTAAGGAACTCTTGCATGGCATCTGATTCGGCTATGACTCGCACAGCGCACACCTTCTCCAAATATTGCTCTAAACCTCTTCTTCGAGAGTCTAATTGTTGTTCGCTTAACGCAAATGGCCATTTTCCAGGTAACTTTGGAAACGTGAACCCTGGAACAAAATCAAGTTAATGTAACTAATTTCTTTCACTTTTTACATAATTTTTTCCTATTTTAATAATATTGTACATTTATTGAAATAAAGGCGAATGTTATAAATTATATTATTATAAATACCTAGATAAATTATTGTAATTCTAATTTTTGTTTGTTATCAATTATTTCGTTGCATGCATTTTGTCTTTCAATTTTCAAAATCATGTGACACAATAATGGTATTCTTTTTGTTAGTCAGATCAGTCGGAGCATTTAAACGATGTATAAGTTAAATTACAATTGATTTTGCCTTTTCTGTCATTCTTACGAATATTTCGTAACAGATCAATATTTCAGAATAAAATCAGTTTCTGTGAAATATGCAAGTTAAAAAAACAATAATAATGGGGGTCTGTTCTATAATGGTTAGAACTTCTTTTTGTTCCTAAATATATTAAAACGTATGTATCTTTATACGGAATAATTACATTTTATTTTTAAATTTACTAGCACTAGATACTTTGTAAACCAGCAGTAATAGTGTAATTTTGCAGAAACAATGAGGAATATGACCATATTTTTTTTTCTTTCATTTTATGATTCTGTACAAAAAATAAAACTACCAATATTTTTTTTAAATCGCTTAATTGTTGATAATTCCGGAGAAAAAAAAAGTTTTGGAGGGAAAATGTGATGTCACATAGGAAACTTAGAGAATTAGAATTATAAAAATCATCTGTCATAGAACAATGTACATTTGGCAGGTTACCCAGGTTCCATTTCTAAAACTATGTATGTAAACACTAAACAGCAAATGCTATTTCGGTGAAATTATAAGATAATATATAGATTTTGTCATTATTATTGGTAGTCACAATAGTTAATTTTTAGTTTTTATACTTTTTTCCTTCAATTCGACAATGGTCATATAGCCCATTAGTCATAGAATTTTATTATAAATTACCCAATTTATATTTTATTTTAATTAAAAAATATAGTTTACTTTTCTATTTATTAGTTTATTGCATAATTACTTTACTGTTTGTGTTTTACATATTCTAATATGGCATATACTGTATAAAGATTATTTAAAAAAAATATTATATAATTTTATGAGCCATTACACAATTAATTATAAATTTATTTGATTTATATTATAAAATATCATTTTTTAGGTAATACATTTAGTACAAAATTTATTTTTAAAATTTCTGATAATTTTCTCCCCACTCCACCACATCTTAAACTAGATGAGTCATAAGGTCCTGTGGCGCAACGGATAACGCGTCTGACTACGGATCAGAAGATTCCAGGTTCGAATCCTGGCAGGATCGATTTTTTTTTTCAATAAAAAAATATGATTCCGTTATAATTTAAACTCAATTCTTGTAATTATATAATTTATATGCAGTTTCAGCCATATTTACATATTTTAAAATTCAGTAAGCGTGATTCGACTACATTAGTTTCAATTTTAGTTTGCATATTTATCCTTTTTTACAAAGTTATAAATACTGTTTGTATAACATAATTAATTTATAATAAAATGTATGCATTGGAAATTAAATTCGTATTTTATAGTGTTTTGTGTTCCAAATATTTTTTTTATTTGAATTAATTGCTTATTACATCATACTTTAATCAATATAATAATATATTGGAATTATGTTATACTGTTCTGCGTATGAACAATTAATAAAGTTGAATTGTGATCTTTGATGTAAGGTATCTATTTTATAAACTAACAATTATGTCATTTTACAATAAGAACAATCAACAAATTCTTAGTAGAGTTTGCTCACTACTTAATTAACTGCGCTGCAAAACATAATTATCGTGGCTTGCCTGTCTTGAAAGAAGTATAAAAATAGTATTGGCGGGAAATATTCCAAACCAGTTCTTGATAAAAACAATCAATTAAATATTTTATTATTGAAGCAATTTGTTGGTAATTATTTTTATTATCAATTTTATCAAACTTCATACGGTTGATTTCAAAATAATTTGTTACGTTCGATACTTGATAAATTGAGTTTTATCCAATTTTTTTAAGTATGTACACAACTTGTACTTTCTTCTACAATGTTTACTTTGTAAATATTTACCCTGTCTGTTATGTACCAAACAAATCAAGTGTGTTACAAATTTATTTTTACATGTAGATCGCCTTTCAAATAATATATGAAATTAATTATCAATATTTCTCTGACTTGTCCTTTTTTAAAATAAAAATTCTAATCAAGGTTGTGGTCACCAATGAAATGACCTGTACTACTAAATATGTACATTACGCTTCAATATTTTTAGAAAAAAAATTTCTACTCAAATAAAAGTGTCGGTATTAAATTGGTAGAATTACGTTATACAGTATATGGTAGTTTATAAAAATAATTCAAGCAATGCAGCATTAAAATGCAGTTAAAAAATTATAAAGCAATTTTTATGAAAAAAATACCTTTAAAGAAAATATCTCTTTTCTTAATTTCCTAATAATTTATATTTATTATTTTGATATTTTGAAAATACACAATACATGTATATTACTTTTGTCTAAAGTACTGCTGTCAATTTCTAACAAATTAATCTTTGGTATCGTCCATCAATTGAGAAAATAGCAGAAAATTTTAAATAGAAAGGAGATTCGAAGATTTTCAAAATGTAAGATTAAACAATTAAAATAATTTCCTTATCTATGAATTTGTTTTGTAATTTTTTGTATTTATTGAGATTTGATATTTAATTTAATATCAGCTTACACATATTAAAAAAAATGTAAAAAAATTTGTAAGAAATGTATGTACCAAAGAAATTTATATAGATATATCAGTTATTGTAATTTACTACTGAATGTTCTCTGCAAAGAAATTGTTTACAGCTTAAAATTTCGTTCTTTATTTTCTATTTTTTTGAAGAGGACAATAGGCTGATCGACAATCGAAATGTTCGTTTGAACATATGATTATTAAAAATTTTAAAAACCTCACACACAATATAAAACTAAAAAATAAAAAGTAACCCGTTACTCAAAAATAAATATTAAAAGAAGGAAATAAAGTCCCATGAAATTACCTCACAGGGAGATAACTTGGTGACTAGACCACAGGAACATAGAGATCTAACATGTAAAATTACAGTTTCGTAAGTTCCTGCTTTCCTAATTATTTTAGGTAAAAAAGTTTCAAATAAAAGTTGTAGAGCATTAAATTTTGTATCTGAATCAATGAGAAAAAATAATTTTACGTACTTTGTAAGCTTAGAAATTAGTTATGAAAATGACTTAAAATAATTAGAGAAGTAGGAAATTACGAATATATGATTTCACATATTAAATCCCTATGTTCGGGTGTTCGTGTCACCACTCTGTATATTATAAGTATTTTATTCAAGTTTTTATGCTTTCCATGAGGAAAAGCCAGCGATGTGTGTAACGGAGGGTTAAAACAGTCTCTTGATATAGAAATTTAATTTAACCAACTTTTATCTCTTATATCGATAATTAAAAAAAAGTAGGGCCGAGGTGGTCTCGAACCAGGTCTTGTAGATTATTTATATTATGAATCCGTCCTCTTATCTTAAATATGAAAGATAACCTTCAAAATACAATTTATTTTATCAAATATTTCAGTTAGAAAAGGCCATATTACACAACATTTGGTTTTATTAGATGCAAAATTAAGTAATCTAACTAACGATACCATATACACCCGATTTTATTTAGCGGGACAGATGGAAACAGCAAAAAACTGTTTTCCCATGTTATTTCCCTATGTCAAGGATTTCAGTATTCACCCTGTATACAGAAGCGACACTCCGTGTCGGTACCTTTCATGTTCCCCTATTCAGTTCTATGGCCTTTAAGCATTGTGTAGACCTTTAAATTTGTACCCTTTCCCTATCTCTCTCTAAGATGTGAGGAAACTTTCCGATTTTAAACAATGATCCCTTTAAATTTGTGTACATTCTCCACCTCTCTCTAATTCTCGTTTCTCTTTCTTACTGTCGCTTCTGTATAAACCTATTCTGTGTCCTTCCCAAGGGTATTTCTTTTGACTCATAGAAAACAATAGAATCCCATATTTACCTACAGTATTAATTCCTATCACCCTAACTCACCAACAAACTCCTTCTTGAGGTTCTGGTGCAGGTTGGCGAACTCCCGATACCGACGAGAGCAGAGCTGCCGCCCCGCCATGTAGATGTTGAAGACAACATAGCGTTCGCCGCCTCGCTCCAGGTAGTGGTAGTCGGGGATGCTGATGGGCAACGATCTCTTCTCGCTGTAGTCGATGTATGAGTAGCCTTGGCTGTCGTCTGCGGGTTCCAGCCGCTCTGCTTCCTACAGGAAATCAAACACTTAATCAAAGATGTCACAGGGAAATGAGTGAATGGGTAATGAGACAGTGACATGATGATTAAACTTAAATAGGTGGTGCGCTACACTCTACAAATTAAATACTAATATACACTATTTTTTTAAATAAGTATTCATACACTGAATATCAGCCTTCATAAAAAACGGGTGTGTCTGCGAATACGAACACTCCCTTAATTTTTTACTTCCTTGTATAAAGCCGCGAAAAATTTCGGTTTTCAGATTTGAACGGAAATATCCGTTTTGACTATCCCTGAATTCAAAAATAATTAGCCGTAGAATGTTCAAATTTTGTATATGGGACTGCTAAAACATCTAGTTGTGCACCACCGTTTTTATTGCAATCGGCAGTGCCAACTTGAAAGGTTTTCTAAAATTTTTCGCATAACTCCAAAACAATTAGCTGTAGAATGATCTCACTTTCAAATGAAATGCAGAAAAAAATTATATAATTTAATAGGCGTAATAATTTTTATTAAAAGGAATAGAATTATTTTTTCTGCATAAAAGTTTTATTAATATTAAATATACTATTTGATGACATTGGTACATAAAAAAATACTTTGATTTTCACAAAACGATCAGCAATTTTTATTTTTTAAGTGGAAACCTAGAATTTATTTACTACAATAAAAATCGCTATTTTTACTTCCTTTTTATGAATTAAAAGAAGTATTCAAATCGGGAAACATTTCGGTTTTCAAATTTCAACGGAAACATACGTTTTAACCATACCTGAATACATTTTGACTAGTTTTGGTGTGACGTCTATATGTACGTACGTATGATTAATCATAAAACTAGCCATATGGGCTGCTATACAATCTAGTATTTTTTCATTTTTATTACAATCGGCAGTGCAAAAAGGCACTTTACTCTAACTTTATTTTTAATTTTTTGCATATCTCAAAAGCGATTAGCCGTACAATGTTTAAATTTTGTATGTGGGACTACTATAACAACTAGTTGTACATCTCTCTTCTATTGCAATCAGCAGTGTCAAAAGGGCACTATGTTCGAAGCGTTTTTTTTCGCATAACTAAAAAACGATAAGCCGTAGACTGATTTCAATTTCAAATGAAATAAATTTCGAAGAAGTACAAAAAAAATTAATAGGCGTCCAAGGAAATCTTGTGGTAATTTTTTTATCTTAACAAAATAAACGAGTTTTATGAAATATTTGTATAAAAAATAGTAATTTCAAAATTAAAGAATTTTTTGTTAGTTGGTGAAGTAATTCAATTGTCGTTTGAACTTTAACCTTATTTTATTAATAGCAACCATCGACTATTTTTCTTTATTTCTGTCTATTTTTAACTCGTTTATCTGTTTTCTTCTGTGGGCTTAAAATAAATAAAATTCTTAACGAAGATTTGTATTTAATCATATACCGAGGTTTGATATTACGATACGCTCCTCATGTGAATGAGTTATGTATAAGCTATAATTGAACACATATTAGTAAATCAATAGCTTTATAAGAGACCCAAAAGAATAAATAAATAAATAAAATATTTCTTAATAAATGCTGTGAACCCCTCATTATTAACGCAGATTTCATATTTTTTCTTTAAAAGCTATAAAAGTTAATAGTGCAATTTTAAGGTAATTTTTCATTTCATTCCAGTTCATAAATCATGCAAAATTTGCATCCATTCTTGAAGTCTGTACCACTTAAAATTTCTACGTTTTGACAAGTTAATTTGTAGCTGTATTTAAGGCAGTTTATCTATTTTATCTTACAAGTTGGAATACATGAAGTCCCATTATTCAAATTTATGTTATTTTGTGCAATTTTTATTGAATATATTTAAATTTATAATCCACTGCTACACATAATATAAAACAATTCAATTTTATAATTAAATTGAAATATAGGTATTATCTATTAATTGAATGTCAAAATTTATACAAAATAATAATATTTATTAAAAATCTATTAAAATAATTATAACATTAATAAAAATATTCAATATCATGTAACTATATTTTATATTATCACAATGCAAAATACAGTTTATATACACAGAAATCTTATCTAAATAAAATCAATATTTCATAAATGGAAATCATTAATATCTGCCAAAAAAGCTTTTGGTAAAGAAAATTCGTGTTATTGAAATCTATTTCTATAATAATGTCGAAACTAAGTATACAATACTTCGTAAAATTATATTACGTGGAAATAGATGTTTAAAAATATGATATTTCAGATATTAACTGTTATAATATAAGATATTCTAAACTTCGGCGTAATAACGCATGTATTTTATTCAATAAGTAACTAGAAACAAATCTATAACGTGTATTACAATCTTAAAAAACATATTTTTTTCTGGGTTTTTACAGATAACAAATTAGTTTTTCAAATTTTTATTGACTCATAATTTTTATACAATTTCCTTATGAGTCGAATAAAATTTTATTAAGCCTGAATTTATTTAGAATTAATTTTGTAAATTTTTCTTTAATATTTAAATTTAATATTTGAAAAACATTTACATAATAATGGAATACTTTATACGATATTAAAAAATGAAGATATGATCATTTAACCATCAAAATAAAATGCATACTTCGGAAAGTTTGAAAAAGGGTGCTGAATTATGAAAAATACTAAAATATACCCAAACAGGCCCTGGCATATCTTTCTCTAGAATATCTTAGAATAAAATTCTACATTTGGGTCCAAAAAGTTTAAGTTTTGATCTTTAAACTATTTATAGTATTAAATTATAATCCGTCTCAAACATATTGTCTGTAGTGTATACTAAAAAGCTATAAATATGAAAAAAATGGCAAGAATAATGACTACGACAGTTTTGAGAAACCGATACGAAGAATGTGTGTCCATCTACTCTTTGTTTACTGCATTATATTTTTTGTCGCCATCACAATCTCGTGTACTTTTTTGGTTTATTTTATTATTTGTGCAATAATTGAAGAATGTAACATACTTTTCTTTTTACACTTGACTAGTTATATCATTTAACATTCTTTATTTGAAATTTCAATTTGCCACTCTAAATAAAACTAGCATCTGAATTATTTGTGCTAATTTTAAATATTCGACCAATAATTTGTAAAAGAATGTATTAAAGTTGAATATGTAAATGTGTAATAATAGCGATTCATCGTTTGATGCTATAACCATAGGAGAGTTTAAGCCGCAGGTTGAATTGAGAAATGAATTTCACCAGTTTCATGTACTGAAATATAGTAAAAGAAATATTGGAACTTGCACTAGCGGCACTAATTTAATCCGAGAAAGACAGCAATTATGTCCTTGTCATACAGCTAATATACGAGCCCAGTCGCACATGAATTGGACCAAACAAATAATTAATAAAGAATATTTGTTTCTTACTTAATTTTATTAAATACAAATTATTTATAAAAATACAAATATGTGTATCATATACACTATAGTTTTAGCAATTAATTAACAATATTTGATACGGACTCCAGTTACTATTTTTATAAAAAAACTAAGTAAACAAAATATTATGTCTGGCGCATATCAATTGGACCAGTTTTTTTTAGGAATTTCTTAAAGTTACTGAAAGTTACAGTCTCCTTTACGTCTCAAAACTGCATCAATTCGTTTTGGCATTGTATCTACTAAAGTTTTGCATTATTCTGGTGTAAAATTATTCCAAATATCTTGAATTTTTGTCTTTAATTCAGGAATGGTACGGACTGGAGTGGTTCGGAGTTCTTTTTTCATTTGATGCCAGAGAGTTTCGATCGGTGATAGATCAGGGCTGCTTGAAGGCCATTTTAATACAAATATGTTCATTTCCTGTAACCATAACATTACAGTTTTAGCTGTATGGCAAGCTACACCGTCCTATTGAAATATAAAATCCCCTTCTGGTAACGATATGTTCTGAATCGAAGGCAACAATTCGTCTTGTAAATTGTTCTTATACTTTTCAGCATTAACGGTACCGTTAATAAGAAGTAGACGTCCAACTCCTTGTGAGGACATGCATCCCTATACCATCACAGATGTCGGAAACTTGACCTTTCTTTTGAGGCAGTCTCTGTGATATTTTTTCCCTAGCATTCGAATAATTCTACTTCTTGTGTCACCAACACACTCCATATAATTGAGTCCCATTTACTCTGGAGCCAGTCTTTGCGTTCTTTTGCCCATACAAATCGGGCTCGTTTCTGTTTTGTGTAAGAAGGGGCTTCTCCTTCGTCTAGATTAAAAAAAAACTTGTTTGTATATTTTTGAAAAGGAAGAAAGTTTTTGTCTATCTTACATTGTAGAACCCATATTCCATTTTTTTCATGCTTCTCAAGCAAGTGTCCTTTGAAATCGATCTACCAATCGCATCTGCCCATTTGACAGCCAATTCCCGAGAAGAAGCTCGCCGATCTTCTATAATAAGTGCCCGGAGAGCACGTTCATCCCTTTTTGTAATAGCCGAAGTACGGCCAGTTTTAACTTTTATATCTATATTTCCGGTATTCTTAAACTGCGAAATTATGTTTCTCACCGTTCCTTGAGGAATACTTAAATTTTTTGCAATTTTATGCTCAGAAAGTCCATTATGATGCGCAGCAACAATCGAATCTCGCATATCAGATGATAACAGCTTTCCGCGTACCATTTTGATAATTGTACTGCTTTGACATGAATAATAAGTGTTTTATTTGTTTCTTTAAGGCATACTCGATAAGATATTTGCACAAAAAAATCACGGCTGGGGTTTTTCATCGAGACATAAGCATTTACCTCTACGTTCGAGTTATGGTCCAATTGTTATGCGCCAGACACAATATTGTATTTATTTATTTTTTTTATAATTATAGTAACTGGAATACGTATTAAATATTGTTGATTGATTGCTAAAACTATAGTGTACCTGATACACATATTTGTCTTTCTATAAATAATTTGTATTTAATAAAATTAATTAAGAAAAAAGTTTTTTTTATTGAATATTACTTTGGTCCAATTCATGTGCGACTGGGCTCGTACTAGTATATTACACCTCTGTGGTCCTTGTGTTACCGAGTCAAACGTAAACAACGATATGTAACTTGCATTAGTATGTAAGCAATGTGATTTGCGTCAAAATACGCATGCGCACAAGTATTAGACGATGCTGCCCAATACTCACTGTCTCTCACGGCTCGCTTTTTACACACAGGGAGCATATGACAGTGGTCGTTCCAGTATCATTATATTTTATTTGATTTTTTTGTCAGCCTAAAGCCTTTACAAGAAACTTACAGCTTACAGTTCTGAACCAATATTTGTTTTGTTAAAGATTGGCGACGCTGTGATCTCTCCATATCTTGCTCCGCTCAATTCAAAACGGAATGCGATAACAAAGTGATCTACTGTTGTCCATAATAATAACGAATAACATAATGAATACAACCAAATGACCAGTTATTACTTGTTTGTGGTTGATAATTGTGAGGACATGAACTAATATTTTTTATTTTAAATTTAAATTTGCCGCGGAAACTAAAGAAGCATCGAAATAATTGGCGCGAATTTTAAATTTTTCTTTTCGGTTAATTTGTATAAGAATGTGTTAACAAGGGATATGCAAATGAGTAATAATAAGGATTAACATAATGAATAGAGCAAAGTGCTCGTTTGTTACCTGTTGTGTGACTGATATGACTGTGAGGGTGAGGACATCGCCTCCAGACTTGATAAGATCGACGACTTGTTTATGCGTTGCCCCCTCGACATTAACGCCATTTCTGAAAGAAATAACACTCATTAGTCCAGCGAAAACCTGATTTATACGCTGTCATGAGAACACGATAACAGACACGGCTCAAAATAACCTACTCAAACATCTTATTATGTTTAAACAAAAACTAATTTGTTTTCCATTTCGATATAATGGAACTAAATACAAAGCTGTGTTTGTTATAGCTACTACGTATATTTACTTTTGATTAACTATATTTAAAAATAAAACATTAATTTGGTAATGAGAAGTCATAATGCAGGCATATATAATTGTTTTTTTATAAAATACAATAATACGTGAATATACAAAGTCTATATAACAATCTGTTTGTACGAAAATTTAATTATACATATAATTCCATGTAATTAAATTTTCGTACTTTGCTTATATACGTCTAAATGACAGGTAAAAATTATATGTTCCAATTTGTGAACATATTTATGTGATACGTGGTCTGTTTTACGTAAATTTCAATGTACACATTTTATACTTTAGTGTTTTCAGTTCAAACCATTTCAATTATCATGTTTTTAGCGCCACCGTTCACGTAAGTTTAACTTACTTCCACAGCAATTAAGTCGAAAGTTCCTGATAACTTCTGTTATTTGGTTACCATTGTCAACGAGAAGTTATAGAACTGACCTACTAGTAGGATCATTATGAAAAACAGGAATTTCATACACATTTGGTCGTTTAGCAACGGTTAAAATTAACTTTAAAAAATTGCAAATAAATAAATCTGAACTGTTACAACTTACAAATACTTTAACAATTTGAAGTTAATAGCTGTTGGTAGCGCGAAAAATATAAGCGACTCGGAATGTAAGTATCCAATATAACTATTCTCGTACGGTACCATGAACTTCGGTTCCGCAGGCTCCACCTCAGTTCATATCTTCTCGATAGTTATATTCTACTTACATTTCTTGTAGCATAAATTACTATTTCTGGAGCAATATTGGTAATATTTTTATGAATCGAAATTCAAAAATGTATTTTTCTTTGGAAATATAACTCTGATTCCAGATTGGTTTTGGCTGGAAGTGAAATCAACATAAGAATTCCTAAATAGTTTTACTTCAGCTTAAACCCTACACTTACAACTTATAATTGATTTCGAACAACTCAGACAACAGTATTTAATTTGGTTATAAGTTGACTACATATGTCGGAATTCAAATTCTACGAATACGAGCATTATAACCAGTAAGTTTTCGCTATCCATAAAATTTTCTTGCTATTCTAGAATGCAGACTTGATAATTTCATTCTTATTACAAATATATAAATAAGATTATTTATTTATATTTCCATATTTTTGTTTGATAATAAGTTTTAAATAAAAATATTACACACAATGGAATTTTTTGTTTAGTAAAAATCAAATTGTAGAAAAATAATAAATTATTAAAAATTATATGACAGCTCTCTTATCGGGTATTTGACGACAAAAAGGTAACATACACTTTTCTTATTATTTTAATTATTAAAAAATATCAATTATTTCATATTTTTTACACCACCATTTTATTTAATTCCAAAATTAAGTTTCAATGTAAATTTCTTTAAACATTGTTCTCTCGGAAAAGCTATTTGGATTAAATTTATAAAAGTCAAAGATATTTTTATTTATCTATTTTGGAATGTAATCTTGACAATATAATCTTTTTACTTTTAATTAGGATTAAATATTTTTATGTTATAGATATCAAAATAAAAACAATGGTATTTTTAATAAAAGTTATCCGAATTACAAAACATTTAAAAAATAATAATACATTTATATTCACAGAATTATATGACGCTTAGTTTAAGCTGAATGTTACTCATTTTATCTATATATTTTTTTTGGATTTGAAGGTGTCATAAATTTTATGGTAACTAATTAAGTAGAATAACAAGTGTAGATTATGAAAAATTTTTATTTTTAAAAATTCGAAAAAATAACATTTGACTTCTTAAAAAAAAAATTTTTCTTCAAACGTCATAAAAGTGACATCTTCTGTGACGTGATTGACAAGGTTGAAGTTTAATTTCTATGCCTCCGTAATAGTTATTTACATACCAAATGCGGGAACGACTGGTTTCTGGAGGAGTGTTTGGCGGCGCGAGCTCGCGAGCGCTGCCATAGAACGATTCCGGAAACCCAGTTCACGCAAGAGGTTTGTACAATATTTTTCGTACGAAAATCTTAAAATCAATAATTAATTTTCTATTTGTACAAATATTTTTATTTATTGTATACACAAAATGGTTTGTGGTTATGTGTTTCAGTACTAACAAGTGCTGTCAATCTGTCAACATGACAGCAGTTGTTCCCAACATTGTATATCAAATGCACTAAATTTACTTTTTCTACATTAAATTTCGTCCAATAATCCCCTATTTTCTTTTAATATTATTAGGTAAAAGAATGCTTAAAACATTATACTATTTTATTATAAATATAGTTTTTTAATAAATGCTGTTGAAGTAGGAGTGTTTTTTCCAAAATTTCCCGGTCACCTATCTGGTGGAGACCTGGGAAATTGTCGTTCCAGGCGTTGCTTAGGCAACGCGAAACAACACATTTCAATGCATGAGTACGAAAAATAATTTTTTATTCTAGCCGCCGTATAATTTATTCGCCGCCGTATGTTGAATCAGCCAATAAGAAGTAACTTGTACAATAGAAATCTGTAATATCGCCTTAAATGTCACTATAGAAACTAGATAACCTAAGAATAAAGTTACTAAAAATTATGAATAACTGACAGGTAACCTACATATTAAACGTCAAATAGTAGTTTATTTTTTTAAATTTCTAAGTTTGAAGAAAAAATAGCATGTGTTATTCAGAGTAAAAGTGTCTTTGTGTGCCTCGCATGCAATTGTCCGACTCGCTTCGCTCGTCGTGCAAACTTCCATGCTCGCCACACAAAGTATCACTTTTAGTCTTAATAACACAATATACTATTTTAGGCGGCTGGTACATAAATTGTTGTTTTTCGTATCTGCAGGCAACCTTAAAGTATCAATTTTTATTTGACATCTGTCAAAGTCAAAATTTTTGGCTGCTTGTTTGTTCATTATTGATTTACATAGTTCATATTAGTGTGATTAATTATTTGATTAATTATTTTAGAATATAATAACAAGTGTAAGTAAAATTTTAACTATTCCTTTACAAATATTAATGAAAAAGTAATGAATTTGCGAGTAGAAATAGCGGCCGTAAAGTAAATGCGGCCGTAAAGTAAATGCGGCCGTAAGGTAAATGCGGCCGTAAAGTAAATTTTGACAGATGTCAAAAATTGATTTTGAATGAAAATATACTATTTTACTGCTGTGTAATTATTATTTCATTATAAAAAATATGGTTATCAAAAACACATTCAAAATCAGTTGTTTAAGGTATTATACTTAATAATTATTGTAGCGAACCCAGGGTCGCGGCGCGGGCGGCGGCGCGGTCGGCGGCCGCTAGCGAACTTGTTAGAGCACGTCCGTCCGCTTCCCATTGTTCTGATTTCCAAGGAATCAAAGAATCTTCTAGAATGATGTATTTTAATATAAATACCCCGACCAAAAGATCGCGAGGACAGTCTTGTGTGAATACGTGTAGTGTACAGATGGTGATATAAATAAATAGACAGTGATATAAATAGTGTTGAAATAAATATTGCGTAGCTTTAATTGTTTAAATAAATTATCTTAGTGTTTAAGTCTTTAGTAATAATAATTAGTTCTTAAATTAGTGTTTATATTTGTTAATTCTTAGTGTTAGTTATTTTTATTTATTCTTTATAATTCATATTTCTTTAATTAAACATAGTTATATAAATATTAGTGTCTTAATCAATTTTACACTTCACCTAAATAAATAAAACGTTACAATTGGTGTCAGGTGTGGGGTTATTAAAAACTGTGAAGTGTAAAATAAAAATAAATAAAATGGCGAGTAAACAAGTAAAATTAAGTGAATTAAAAGTAACCGATCTCAAGAGGGAGCTGGAAGACCGAGAGAGAGAGACATCGGGATCCAAGGCTGTTCTGCAACTTCGTCTACGGCAAGCTTTAGTAGAAGCTGGTGAAAATCCAGATGAGTTTGTATTCGAAATTGCGGGTGGTTTCACCGATTTTGGTAAAATTATGGAGGAAAAGTTAGCGGAAAGTTCTAAAAAATCTGATGAAAACTTACAAAAACTGCTAGAAAATTCTAGAACTTTAGAACAAAAATTAGAGGAAAGTTCTAGAAAATCTGAAGAAAATTCTCGAACTTTGGAAGAAAAAATGATGGAAAATTCTAGAACATTGAAAGAAGAGTTGCTAGAAAATTCTAAAGCTTTAGAACAAAAGTTGGCGGAAAGTTCTCGAACTTTGGAAGAAAAGTTAACAGAAAATGCTAGAACTTTAAAAGAAGAATTAATAGAAAATTCTAGAATTTTAGAAGGGAAATTAACAGAAAATTCTAGAATATGGGAGGAGAAATTAATGGAAAATTCTAAAGGTTTGGAGGACAAGCTAAACGAACAATTGAAAGAAAGTTCTAGAATATTAGAAGAGAGAATAGAAACTTACGAGAAAAAAGTTGAAGAGTTGCAGCAAAATTTCTCTAATATTGCGCCAGCTGTATTAAATTCTAATGTGGCAGATATTATTCAAGTAAACAAAACAGTAAAAGCGGAACATAATCCAAAACTGCACATTAAAGCACCCGAATTCGATGGCAAGTCATCATGGCCGAATTATGTAAAACAATTTGAAGCCGCTGCCAAAGCAAATGGCTGGACTTCTAAAGAAAAGGCTACTGCACTGACAGTTTCGCTACGTGGAGAAGCCATCGATATCCTACAAACGTTAAAAGAAGATGAACAGGAAGATTACGAACAACTTGTTAAGAGATTGGATATGCGATATGGCAATGCGCATCTGGAGCAAGTGTACCAGACACAACTGAGGAACCGATATCAGAGTTCTAAAGAAAACCTTCAAGAATTCGAAGCTGATATAGCTCGTTTAGTTCGTCTGGCACACCCTACAGCTCCTGACAGCGTTTTGGAATGCCTAGCTACACAAGCCTTTATCTATGGGGTCCGAGATAATGAAACTCAGCAGGCACTACGATTGGCTCGACCAAAAACTCTGGTTGACGCACTTTCATATGCCTTAGACCACGAAGCTGCGAAACAAGCTTCACGTAACCAATCGAGAGTGCGAAATATCGATGCTGAGAGGCCCGAAGACACCGAAGATCTAGAAGACAAGATAAGACGAATTACGTCTGAAATTAATGCTGCTGGAAGAAAGAAACTCCGCTGTTGGAATTGCGGTGAATTAGGTCACCCGCAAAGACTCTGCAGAAAACAACAGAAGAAAGCAGAACCAAGAAAGGATGAAAAGGAGTCGGGAAACTAAGTCGGGTTGATGCGAAGGGGCAATCGTCGACCCGTAATCCAGTAGCCCCAGAATCCATTACTTATGTCGCATCCCTACATCATCAAGCTAATAGCATCTATGTAGACGGCTCTATCGACAGAAGGCCGCTTAAAATGTTGCTGGATACGGGTGCGACAAAAACAATAATCAGACCCGACTTAGCAAGAAAACTGTGCAGAAAACATCTACTTCCAACAAAGTGGCAGATACGCACAGCCACCGGAGAACAAGCTACCGCATATGGAGAAATAGATTTGAACATCACTGTTGGAAAAACGTGTATTAAACATCGTGTGCTGGTAGCTGATGTAGAAGATGAATTCATTCTCGGCATGGACATTATGAAAAAGCATGGATTTAAACTTGACCTGAAGAATGGAGTGATGATGGTCAATGATGAAGAACTTGTATTAAATCCACGAGACGATAATGCCATGCGAGTATTAATAACGGAAGATGTAACCCTCTCAGAACGGAGTGAATCAATCGTGGAAGCACAGATAGAGGGTAGCTTCTGTGAGGGAAACATTGTCATGCTCCAGCCAAAAAATGATGATGCTAAAACTGGGACTGGAGTCGTAATTGGGAAAGCCTTGCTTAAAACTGACAAGATAATCCCAGTTCGAGTAATGAACATTAATTTTTATCCAGTTATACTAAAAAAAGGGACCGTAGTAGGTGAATGTTCAGCGGTATCATCAATTATTCGAACTGTAAAGGCCAAAGACAACACATCCTGTGAAGTTCCAGATATTCTAATCAAGGAGCTGTCATCATCGTTCCAGGACTTGACTGCCGACCAGAAAACCAAGGCTACGAACTTAATTGGGACCTTTCAAGATGTGTTCCAATTTGACAAGAAGGACAAAGGACGAACCAATGTAGTCCATCATAAAATAGACACCGGAGACGCAAGACCCATCCGCCAAACAGCAAGAAGACTACCACTGGCTAAGCGGGAAGAAGCGGAAGAAATTATAGAGGACATGAGAATGGAAGGTGTAATTGAACCTTCAAGCAGTCCATGGGCTTCACCAGTGGTGCTAGTAAAGAAGAAGGATGGCTCTACAAGATTTTGCGTCGATTATCGTCAACTTAACAACGTGACGAAGAAGGATAGCTACCCGCTACCCCGAATAGACGATACTCTGGACACATTGGCAGGATCAAAGATTTTCTCTACTCTTGATTTAAAGAGCGGATACTGGCAAGTGGATATAGATCCAAAAGACAAAGAAAAGACAGCTTTTACCATCGGTACCGGTCTGTGGCAATTTACTGTCATGCCATTTGGGCTCTGCAATGCCCCTGCAACATTTGAACGACTTATGGAAACCGTGTTGGCTGGACTATCGTGGAAAACATGTTTGGTCTATCTCGACGACATTATTGTGGTAGGAAAAACGTTCGAGGACCACATGAAGAACTTGGAAGAGGTTTTCCAAAGATTGAGAAAGGCTAACCTGAAACTCAGTCCAAAGAAGTGTCACTTATTTCAAAAAGAAGTGCATTATCTTGGACACGTAGTTTCTGGTAAG
The DNA here is from genome assembly GCA_035578165.1 of Stenolophus ochropezus. Classification (NCBI taxonomy): domain Eukaryota; kingdom Metazoa; phylum Arthropoda; class Insecta; order Coleoptera; family Carabidae; genus Stenolophus; species Stenolophus ochropezus. The sequence continues at coordinate 15,901,212 of JAQOWZ010000010.1, read as the reverse complement.
GGTATTGCAGTTGACTCGGAGAAAATAAGGGCTGTGAGTGACTGGCCAGTACCGAGGGACAAACATGAATTGAGAAGTTTCCTTGGTCTCTGTACATACTACCGACGTTATGTACCTGGATTTGCCAACATAGCGAAGCCATTGACAAGGCTTACTGAAGAAGGCAGAAAATTTATCTGGGAGATGGACTGTCAAGCTGCGTTCAAACAACTTAAATATTCCTTGACAAGCGCACCTGTTCTAAGTTATCCTTTACCAGAAGGAGAATTCGTTCTAGATACAGATGCCAGCAACGTTGGAATTGGTGGCGTTCTCTCCCAGATACAAGACGGACAAGAGAAGGTTATTGCCTATTTTAGTAAGACCTTGTCAAAACCAGAGAGGAATTATTGCGTCACCAGAAAAGAACTTTTGGCTGTCGTGAAATCCGTGGAGCACTTCTACAAATATTTGTACGGTAGAAGATTTCTTATAAGAACTGACCACGCTGCTCTCAAATGGCTGCTACAATTTAAGAATCCTGAAGGTCAGGCAGCTAGATGGATTGAAAGATTGCAAGAATATAACTTTGTTATTGAGCATCGAGCAGGTACAAGCCATCGTAATGCTGACGCATTATCAAGAAGACCCTGCCAGGACGAATGCAAGCATTGCAGTCGTCTAGAAGAAAAACTCTCTACCATCGCCAGAACAACAGTAGTAAATGATAGTTGGCAAACGGAAGACCTTCGCAAGGACCAAGAGAATGATTCGGACTTGAAAATCATACTGGATTGGAAACGTGGCGATAGCAGACCAGTTTGGGAAGATGTTGCACGACACTCACAAAGTGTAAAATCATACTGGGCGCAATGGGATTCTATTGTGGTTGAAGAGGGCCTCCTGAAACGTGTCGTAGAAAATACTGAAGGTACTGTGAGTAGGACCCAGCTGATAATTCCTAGGAATAGAGTACCGGAAGTATTGGAGGAGATCCACGACGGATCTGGACATTTTGGAGTGAATAAAACCCTTGAGAGAGTGCGCGAACGATTTTACTGGGTAAATTGCAAAGAAGATGTTAAAGAGTGGTGCAAGAAATGTGTGGTTTGCGCGGGAAGTAACGGGCCACATAGGAAAAGAAGAGCCCCAATGCGCCAATATAATGTTGGAAGTCCCTTCGAACGCATTGCGATTGACGTGGCCGGACCATTCCCAGAAACTGATGAGGAAAATAAATACATAGTGGTAGTAATGGACTACTTCACTAAGTGGGTTGAGGCCTACCCATTACCCAACCAGGAAGCCGTAACGGTCGCTGAAGTTTTGGTTAAAGAATGCATCTGCCGATTTGGAGTACCGCGAGAGATACATTCCGACCAAGGAAGGAATTTCGAGTCCGCCCTGTTCCAAAATATCTGTAAGATATTAGGAATAAAGAAAACCAGAACTACTGCATTACACCCGCAGTCTGATGGCATGGTTGAACGGATGAATAGAACAATAAATCGGTATTTGTCAAAGGTAGTCTCTAACCATCAACGAGACTGGGACCGACATCTTCATCTGTTCTTGTTGGCTTACCGTTCATCAGTGCATGAGACAACAGGGCAGACACCATCTAACATCTTATTCGGGCGGGAGTTGCGCTTACCATGCGACCTGGTATTTGGCAGTAAACCCGGTGAAGATCTAGCCGGGGAGGACTATGTAACGGACTTACGGAGAAGAATGAGTGACATCCATGAACAAGTCCGCACAAACATTCAAGGTGCCAGCGATCGGATGAAGGACCAGTATGACGTCAAGGCTGAAAAAGGTGGTTTTCAACCTGGGAATTTGGTGTGGCTTTACAATCCACAAAGACGACGTGGCTTATCACCGAAGCTGCAAAAGAATTGGGAAGGTCCCTACGAGATCGTAAAAAGAATAAATGATGTGGTCTACAGAATTAGGAAAACACCTAATGGAAAGCCGAGAGTAGTCCACTTCAATCGGTTAGCCCCTTTTGCTGGTGATAATTTTGACGATCATCGAGGAGTGACGGTTCGCCGGGTTATAGCTGAGGAACCCACATTTGATGACTTTATGGAAAGTCATTCCACTGGTCACAAAGCACGGTATGGCGTGACACGAGAAGAACAACGAGATCTGTTCACCGTGTCCCCAGAATATTCCCTCGCTCACTGTGTAGCGAAAGACATTAAAATGTCCCGCGGCATCGCTTCAGTTTTTAAAAGAAAATTTGGACGAGTACAAGAACTGGCCAACCAACGTCCAACTGTCGGGAAAACGCTACAACTGAAGGATGATAACGTAGAACACAAGCGGTACATTTATTATCTCGTTACGAAACAATACTCACATCAGAAGCCGTCATACCGCAATTTATGGGACTCGCTGTGCGACATGAAGGACCATCTGTTGGAAAACGACATCATGAAACTGGCAGTACCAAAGATAGGCTGTGGACTAGATGGTTTGGATTGGAGGATTGTTAGAAGCATGTTAGAAACAATCTTCCGCTTTACCGGAGTGGAAATTCTAGTCTGCAGCTTAAACTCTACCGGCCAAGAAGAGCGAAAACGGACCGTCGACTGTTACTTCTTCAAGACTTCCAGATGCACCAAGGGTGATGCATGCAGATTTCGTCATAACGAACTGTTCCGGGACGAAACAGTCTTAAGGAGGGGGCAATGTAGCGAACCCAGGGTCGCGGCGCGGGCGGCGGCGCGGTCGGCGGCCGCTAGCGAACTTGTTAGAGCACGTCCGTCCGCTTCCCATTGTTCTGATTTCCAAGGAATCAAAGAATCTTCTAGAATGATGTATTTTAATATAAATACCCCGACCAAAAGATCGCGAGGACAGTCTTGTGTGAATACGTGTAGTGTACAGATGGTGATATAAATAAATAGACAGTGATATAAATAGTGTTGAAATAAATATTGCGTAGCTTTAATTGTTTAAATAAATTATCTTAGTGTTTAAGTCTTTAGTAATAATAATTAGTTCTTAAATTAGTGTTTATATTTGTTAATTCTTAGTGTTAGTTATTTTTATTTATTCTTTATAATTCATATTTCTTTAATTAAACATAGTTATATAAATATTAGTGTCTTAATCAATTTTACACTTCACCTAAATAAATAAAACGTTACATTATATTAAATAGTACTTTTAACGAAACTAATAGTGTAATAGATAAATAATGCACATGCAAATGCGTTAGCAGTGGTCCAGTGGTACAAAAAATGATATTTTCACAAAAACTACCCTTAAATATGCCAATTTTTTAAAAATCCTTTCTGTTTCGTAATCTACAAATGTCATACTACTTACTGTTTAATTCAAGACTTGAACTTCAGTACCATGCTATAAATTAAATTGCATTTTTAACAATGATCAAATACGAATAGGTAAATAGACGATAAAAATTGGTTATTTTAATGTATCTGTTTGCTGAAATAAATTTATGTTCATGTTGTTAAAATAAAATAAAAAATAAACATGAATTTCCTCATATTTGTCCTTGTTCCATTGTTTATTTTATAATTATTATTTATTACAACCGTCAATATTATATAATATTATCAAAAGTTAAAAATGTTTTTCATTAAAATAACAAATGATAAACAATATTTTTTTACGGTAGGTCGTATTTATTGCATCAATTACAACAGTCGTTTTTATTCATCAGCATTACAAATGAAAGTAGAGTTTTTGCACCATTACCGTTCGGTTTAAAAATAAAACAAATTAAACAAGCTTCAGAACACTTAACTGCCACATTGACAGAAACAAATAAAATTTGCGGTTAATTCTCGAGTGACTGGCAACATTACGTGAGCTGGAAAATGACGAATATTCAAATTTTGCGATGGAAAAAGAAATACTCACAAAGTCGAGGTTGTTCTGCTCTTCTTGTTTGAATTTGGCACAACACTGTACACTTGATAGCTTAACATCGTTAAGAATGGCGCATCAAGTTGGTTGTATTTTGTTTTTAGCAATTTAATCGCCAATTCTGACCTTTTTATCAACTATATCAACCACTGAGAGAGTTTAATAAACTTATGCACGGTATTTATGTCAATTATTAAATATATTATCATTTAAGTGTAAATGGGTCTTTAGCGATTAAGATTATTACTGTTTACTTGTGTATAATGAATTGTTCAAATAACTTCACATCAAATAAATAAACAATTTCATTCACCACGGTTGCCAGTTGTAAACAAGAAGAAAAAAACAAAAACATCACTTAACAAAAAATTGAAAATACACAATTAAACAAAACACGTCATCGTCCACATACGGTTAAAAGTAAAATAGTTTTAAAGTAGGTGGCTTACACTTTCTCATTCGAAAGAGAAATATGTACCGTTCACCTGACTGCAAGGCGAGTTTGCAAAATATAAACATATCTTGTTCTGCAAATAACAAACAACTTTTGGTAAATGTCAAAGCGACATTCTACTTCGAATTTAAATGGAAACAAGACTTGTCTTAATTTCAAATAAATGGATTATAAATAGATAAAAATAGTTTTTGTATGATAAAGTTTGAAATCAGGTAATTCAAATATTTAGTTAAAGGACATTTTACAACCTTACTTACATATAGATAATAAGTTTTGATTGATAAAGTGTTATTAATTAGGTTAATATTAACTTATCAATTTTGATTTCAAATTGAAAAAACTGTACTTGAAAACTTTTAAATTGAATTTAATGAGTGACTAACATGTACACATATAAGGATCGAATTTATTGTTAAGTTAAATAAATTACTTCTATAAATAAAGCTAAAAAAGTAAAAGAACATACATAAAATTGTTTTCATATTCATAAATTTTATATTTACGATTACGATAATCGTAAATGTTTTTATTTTAAAAATATATGTTCATTTAAAAACAATATAATTTTTTATAAATACATTTATAAGCAGAAAAGTAAGTATGCTATCAAAGATTTTTTATTATTAAGTTTTACGCCTTTTAAATCTAAAAAAAAATACTTATTTCTAAAAGTAAATTCAATTTAAAAATCTATATTCAAAGGAAGTTTTAAATATAGAAGTTTGCATGTTTTATATTTTTGTACATTTAAATTTATAATTTCAAAGAATAAATGATTCATTGATAACATCTCGGATTATATCACTTTCAGAATTTACTCACATTGTTTAATATTTACACAAATACTCATACAACGAATTTCCTTTCATAATCTTTCCTATGAACAATGTGAAATAAATATTGGAATTTATGTTTAAAAATAATTGAATAAATTTACAAAGTATATTGCGTTGATAATATTCAATTGATTTTTAGTACAATCTTGATACTTATAACAGAATAGGTACTAATCGAACATCAATTTATTTGTAATTACTTTATTCCTATTTATTTAAAAATGAAATAAAAATGTTAATTTGCACATTTTGTACAAAATATTTCAGTAAATAATATATTGAAACTGAATTATTTCAGTATATTTTATTTCAAATTCGGTTATAAAAATTGGAGCAAGAAATTGGATTCAAATAAGATTTTACAAAATTATTTTAAAAATACTTCATGTTTTGGATTCTAACGGCTGTCTACGAATTAATGTATTTACAATACATTTTGACTATTGAAAGCTCGATGTCTGTCAGTGTGTCGGTCCAGATGTACATAGGTGTACACGTGCAGAGCAAATTCGACAGAACGGATTCTAATGAAACTTCATATTTAAGCTTCATACATGAACGACACGAGATAATCAACATTTGGTAAATATAGGTGAACCGGAAGTGACAATTCATTCTTGTCACTTTTAGTTATTTTTTGCGAATATTTCGTAAGAGATAAATATTTAGCAAAGAATATTTAAAGAAAGTTTCTGTAATACAAGTAACAATCTCTATTAGAAAATTTTTAGCGTTTAGCGTCCACTAGTTAATTTTTCCACGCGTTCAACTTTTAAAATACAAACTTAACCGCGATTTCCCTAACCGTAATTGGCTCTGCCCGCATATTCAAATTCAAAATAATTTGAATGTTTTTAACAATTTCCTATAAACCAATGTTAACAAATATATAATTTCGCTTAAAAAATATATAGTTTATTTATAATAAATTATAAAATTTTACCGTTATTTAGCTGTGACGACGCAATGCCTCTATAGAAATGTACATATAAGATGAGAGAGACAAACATACAAGATTTGCGCACAAAATTTGAGGTTTCATTTGTAAACACAAAAAAACTTTTTGTTTTCGATGTCAACAGAGAGAACCGGTTGTTACTTTAAAATGTAATTATACATATATTTTTATTCTCAGCGTTTATTATATATATTTGAAAAAAATAGTTCTCATTTTCTTGATTTGTGGTACCACAGATGTCTACTGCGGCGCTGTTGAAACGTCAAAGGCAGTACGTCACGAGCTAATTTAAATTTGTAAGGAGTTTATAACAATTTATTTTTCATTTATTTGTCTTAAAACGGAAATGAAAATATTCACAGACGAAATTATTTTTTAGAAAAATAAAATAAACAAAAAATGTGGGAAGAGCACATTCTGACCTAATTTTTAAAGAAACGTGGTACATAACGAATAATTATTTATAATTTAATTTAAAACACACAAAAACTTATTTTGAATATGGCAATGCCATCCTAGATGGCAGCGCTACACACGGCAATATTGCAACTCTTATGCCGGGTACAGTTTTTTTTTATTACTCAAGAATACATTAAATTGTATATATACCTATGTGTTCAAAATTAGCACAAAATTATTTTAAACTTCAAAACAATACATTAGACGGTATTAAGGTTACAAAATTTGCCGCCAGAAAGAGATCGCTTGGCTGACATCGTCTATTGCTGGTTTATTGTTCAAAGTGTACTGTACATTTTGATTGGTCAAAACATGTCACTCCTAGAATTTTGAAATAGTATGCATATTTTTATGTACTCGATTAAATACTTGTTTAATGCCTCTGCCTTCTTGAATTTAATATATTTTCCTACAACCGAGCATAAAGTACATACATTACACTCTTGAACTAGTGCATGAATAAGTATTGCTAGGCTCCGCCACCACCTCTTGCGTTAACATAGCACTCGACAAAAACTCCTATTTTACACACTTGTTCTATAAATTAGTATTTTAACACATTTTTTTTTACATAAATAATTTTTAGCTGGCGATCGAATTTAAATCATTACCTTACAAACATTGGCGTACAAATTCACTAGTTTCCATCCATACAATACAAATTTGCAAATAGTTGTTTTTTTTTCATAAAATAGCGAAAGGCTGGTATTTATTTATCTACAAAGCAGTTCTGCCCTCTTTCTGCACGCAGTTATACAAGCAACTTTTTCTTAGTTGCTCTGCTAGAATCATGCGCTTTTTTTCTTTACTCGCTTTTTGATAGCGGTGTTCTATGCGGATTAAATAATATTTGGTATAATCTTGCACTTTTTGCATATTATTAATTAATAATTAAAAATGACGATAAAGACGCCAGGGTTATACGATTTTGGACAGTATGGTTTTAACCACAAATTGATTCATATGTTTCATTTGAAAATTATACATTATTTATATTAAAAGAAAAATTAAACAAAATATTTCTACTATTCATTCGTATCAAACGAAAAATTCTAAATAAATTAATTGGATAACAATGAAATAATATTGATTGCAAAAAATAAATAAACTACATTATGTAACGGAGAAATTGGAGACACAGTCACATTATACAAATCAAAAATAAATGCTAATGCTAATATTCATCTAAAGAAGAGTTATCAAAATTACAATAACTAGATGTGGATTCGCTTTATTCCAGCAAAAGACGCGATAGAATTTTGCAAATGGGAAACGAATGTGTTTTGTTATCAATTATATTTTCCAGTCATAACCACCATGTTCTTCGCTGGTATGGGCTATTAATGTTATATATAATATTGCTAAATTCCTTAAATAAATAAATAAAATACATTTTTGTTCAATTTTTGAATTTTATTGAAACTAATTAATTTTCTTTAGTTTTGGACGGATGAAACCAGTTTTGACCAGTGTTCTGGACAAATTAAAAGAAAGTGTTTTTTTAACAATTCTGAATGATCAAGATTCAAATCCAAAGTGACTACACTACCACTGCGTTACCTAAATAGATAATTAAAAAATCTGGTGTGTCCAACACAATACCTCCCGCCACTGTAGTAATATATTCTATAAGTTTTTCAATACATTTAATTTGTAGTTTTAAAATTAGTTTGTTATTGCAGTTCAGAATATTTTTAATTCATTTCATACCTAAAATTTCCTTCATAAATTTTGTATGACCAATATGACAGCTATTTTTGACGTTACTAAAACCAGAACTGAACTTACTTTGATTCACGCATGCATATATATTCCTAATATATTTCTACCATTTTTTTAAATTTTACAATAAAATTACTTCATTTTTACTTATTTTATCTTTTATACTTACTTACATCAAATTTGACATCATATGTCAAATATTATGAACATATGAATAACTCATCTGTTTTATCGAAATTTCTCAGCCTAAACGATATATAAAATTATTAAAATTTATATATTTTTTCTATCTAGGTAGAAGTTATATATATAAACGTAATTATGCAGATCGGTAGAAAATTAAAAAATCTTTGTATTTATAATAACGAAATTTGCGAAAATATAGTCTTTAGAGGTATTTTTTAGGAAAAACGGTTTAAAGCTTCAAGTAAAGTACTACTTCCGGTTAACCAATTGTAGTCAAAATCTAATCAGTTCATCATATTAGAATAGAACTCTTAAATACCAAATATTATATTTTTTACATGTATCCTATTGGAGTTATCGTGGACGAAAAATCGTCACAGACACACACACACACACACACAGACACACACACAGACACACACACAGACACACACACAGACACACACACACACACACACACACACACACACACAGACATACAGACATCACGGTAAAAATAGTAAAATCGTATTCTAGGGACCCTAATTCGTGCTCATATGTTGAAAACCCACACTCGAGAAATCTGACCAAAAACAATACCTCCCTTATCTATATATTGATAGGCGGGAGGTAAAAAATACACTACTTCTCTCGTATGAACGGTTAGTTACTTAATCACAATGGATAATGAAATTACTGTAAAGAATATTAGATGTTCATAAGGATGCTCGCTGAATCTTCCGTAAATGTTCATGTCTATTGAAAGCAAAGTTTATGTAGGTAATATTAGGAGAATAGCAGTGTAAAGTTAGTTTCTGTTGTCGAAGAATGAACGCGAAAGTTGGAGAATAGGCTGTTGTTTATTCAGCAACAAATTCAACATTGAATAGCGCATTTTCTCGTGTATGCAGTACCAGCATGAGGGTTTATAGCTAGCAATGCACATAAAATAGTAAAACCTGTTCGATTGCTGGGAGGAATGCAATGCAACTGCAGTACTTCCAACCGTCACTTGGTTCGCCATAGCCAGCTGGCTTCTGCATTTCCAGCGTCTGTCTGCTGTTGCGGATTCAAATCGATGCTCGATCCTCGTTTGTTAATTGATTTATCTGGTAGTTCCAGTTGGCTAGTCTGCATTCCATACCAGATCGGATTAACACGATTACCGGAAAGTAAAAGTGGTTAGCGGACGCAAACTGGAATCTGCTTTTTGTTTGGATACGTGCTTTCGGTTTCAGTGCTCCTTTTTCAACTTCGATTACACACGCTAATGACTGTAAATTTTACCCAAATTTATCCACAAACTAAAGAATCATTAACATGCCATTGGCGTAATTTCAATTTTGTATTGTAAGTAACTTAATACGGCAAAATTGTGTTTCCAACATTAGGAGGAAATTCCAATATTCAACAATTTTTAAAACACCAACAAGTTTATACGTTATTTTAAAGATATGACACTGGAACAACTATCACGGAACATATTATTTTATACATAATAATTTCCATTTGCTCATCTACGTGTATTTTGTTGACTCGAACAACCGATCAGGGATTTAATATTTAAAATCATATTATCGTAATTTCCTGCTTCCCTAATTATTTTAAAAAGTTGTAGAGCATAAAATTCTACAAATTCTCAAAAACAATATTTGGGTTTAATTTCTGTTTTTTTTACAGAACTTAAACCCAAATATTGAGTTCTGAAAGCTTCTTTCAATATTTAAATTCTTGCTATTTATTTTCGCATTTGTGGTATTGTTGATTTACTGGTAGTTGTTTGAAAGTAAATAACTTTTCAACAATTATTGGAGAATAAATATTACTTTGTTTTTATAAGTATATTTTACTTAAATAGTAAGTCCGCTTATTAAATATCGATTCTGCAGTAATAAAATTAAAATTTAAAATAATTATAAAATACGTACTTACCTACTTAGTTTTACAGGCCAATTCTGAACATATCTGTAAGTCTTATAGATCTGTAAATCTGTAATTAATGAACAAAATCGCAACAAAATCAGCACTCTTATGTAAAATTTTATATTAATCAACAAATATAGATGCGTTTTTGTCACTTTTTTACAGATTTACAGATCTGTAAGACTTACAGATTTGTTTAGAATTGGCCTATTATTCATTATTTGAATTGCAGGGACGTCATAGGTTAATAAATACTTTTAAAATAATTCCGCTTAATACAATAAATTTCCTCATAGGGTTTTCATAAATCATCGTATATTTTTAAAGATTTTAAAAATAAAATAAAAATTGGTTACAATAAAAAAGAAAAATTCAACAAAGGCAAATTATTCAGATGAACAATTTTGGTTTTTTTACCTGAATATAATGTACCTGTAAAGCTGGAGGCACATAAATGAATGTCTTTGTGTTCTCAGAAACCCCGGATATTTTTTCTTTTACATGTACATGGATTTCCATAATATTCTCACGTTATTTCACGAATTTCAATGACATGACTCAGGGTTGTACATACATTTTCCTACATGTGTACATATTTACAATTAAATTCTAACATGTATCTATCATTTTATTCAATATTTTCAATGATAAAACTTTTCCGGTAGTGAATAATTTCAATGGCATATTTTCAGAACCGTAATAAGCTCAAATATTGATATTATCTGTTTATTTGCTTTGATAAAAAAAATGAATCACATTTTGCGGTATTTTTTAAAAATGTATTTCAAAAAACTTTGAAATTATTGTATATTTTGTTGATAGGGAATAGGATTAGTTGAAACCTTGATAAAAAAGCTGACTATCAATTTGTATCATTGAACGAAAATTGACCTCGATCTGTTTCGCCGACATCTGTCAACATATTATTTGACAAGTAAAACAATTACTTTGTTAAGAATTTAATAAATTACAATAATGGATAAGTTAGAATGAGTTTTATAATAAAAGTAAAAATATCTTAAGATATAATTTTAAGATTTGACAATGAAGGTTAAGAGGTCCTGTGGCGCAACGGATAACGCGTCTGACTACGGATCAGAAGATTCCAGGTTCGAATCCTGGCAGGATCGAATTTTTCGTTTTTACAATTTTTAATTATTTTTTAATTACATGCTATAACTCTACCACATATATTATTTTAATTAAAATTTACATATTGTATGTACTTTTTACTTTCAAAATTTTAATGATTATTTTTTCGCGGTATCACTTTGTGCTTGATATAAGGTAATATATTAGTTTTGTAATATTGTGTAAAAAATTGTGTAAAACAAGATAAAAGTTTCCATGTTAGATAATTGGTACGCATATACAGTTTAATTATAGTGAATTTTAACATTATTATCTGCTATCACTATTCTTTGAAAGCGTCATTATTTTCTAAGTTTTACAAGTTAGACGTATAATTTTGAGGAAAAAATTACAAATTTTCAATAAAATTATTAATACTTTATAAAAAGTACAACATAAATCCGGAAAATATGAAAAAAGTCAAAGCGAATGAAATTTTATCCTCTATTATTAAAAAATCTCCACGGGTTAATAAACTAAAACGAACTGTTCCCTTTAGAATACTTTATTCCACAGTTCTCGTAATAAATCTTATTTATATCCACAAGTACTTGTTCCGTTAAATTAATTTCATTTAAATTTCATTATTTAATTACTGTGGGAACTAAGAAAGGTAGAAGAATTATTATTAAATTAAATTTTTCAAATACTTAACAAATATTAATGTGTATATCAATGAATAATAATTTATTGCTCGCTACCTACATGTAATAATAATTAATATAAGCTTTAATTTAGAAAGGTCAAGTATAAGAGTGAAATATAAAGGTTAAATTAAGGGTTAATTTATAAATTATGATCTAACTGCAATATACATTCTTCTAGATACTATATATCATATCAAATATTTGCTACTATTGATGTCAATAATTCGATTTAATAATTATATTAATAAAAAATAAAGCAGAATTTTATTATAGCGCAATAAGTTTCAAGAGGGCTAAGGAAAGACACTTGTTAATTTCCTTTTTTGTATGTTTTTTTGGTTGACCATGGATATTTCAAATATAAAAACTTGCCAGTTGATATATTCATATCAATGTAATATAATTAAAAATATTGTTTATGTTTTAATACATTTTGTAGTATATTTTTCTCTACTTCTCAACCGAGGAACTTTCATATAAAAAAATCACATAACAATGGTTTTTATTTCATAAGTTACATAAGTACTATTGTTATTTATTTGTTTCAGATTCAGAAGGTGTTTGTAAATCATTATGGGTAATAAATGGGGCTAAAACCTCAATAAAATCTGGACCAAGACATAAACGTCAAATACTTGTAAAAAATCGATAAACGTACCACATGCAGTGGAAGACACGTTAGGTACATAGGATAGAGTCAGATAATTGTATATAATTACCAATACAACTTACACTTCTAAGATTCTGTCTCCTTTTCGTATCCCGGCTAATTCTGCAGCTCCGTTATCCAAAACTGCACTGACATGTTGTAAAGGGGCGTACAATTCCCCATTGATACTTCTCAACTGTCCACCTTCACTCACTTGTCCTCGTACATTAAATCCAAACCCAGTTTCTGTTTTATTTATAGTTACCACTCGCGGTCCACTAGGCGAAATTTTCACATTTTCTACCCTCGGACTGTGTTCGTCCGTGTCAGAATCAGCCATGGTTTGCATCTCTGACAAGTTTGTCCTTCTCCTCCGACAACTAAACAATCTGCTCAGCGCTAACTTCACATTATAAAGCACGTTTCACACAAACTAAACATTGCGCAACGCGTGAACGAATAAAATTTTTATTTAAATATTGAAATACAGATTAGATTTAGATAAGCTAAAGTTTTATATTATAAAGAATGATAATCGTATCTTTTTATCTGAGTAAATATTCTAATCTGTATTTCTAAGTATGGTTCTGTATACAGAAAATTAATTTCAAAATTATACTTGATAAATATAACTCAGATAAAATATATCATTTATATATTATTAAATTCATATGGTTCTGTTTATTAACTGGTTATGTTATATGATAATTATAGTAAAGTAATTATTCGCATTTTAAATGTACAAACTTTATTGGAGATGGCGTTGGTTGTAGCTAAATCTTAAAAATATGAAAACTATAAAAAGTATAAACAGAAAATTATAGAAATGTTTAATATCTATAAACAAAAATATTTGTGGATTTTTTTATTAAAATGTGTAGTCTTCGATTTTTTATATTTTCTTATTTTCCTTTAAATGAGAAATATGAAATATATTTAATTTATTACTTCCTGTTGCTTGCGTGAATAATAAATATCTGGAAACTGAACTTCAAAATTTGTATTGTCGCTATTGGATGATATCCAAACACTACCACTATGACCACTTTCAATCATTTGTACTATTCCTTTGCTAACAGAATCCCATCTAGAAGCCAAACAAATAATTATTAGTAAACAATACATATTTTCTTAATATAATTACTCATACAATGGAGTAGTTACGGTTTCGCTCTCTTTTCGAATTTCATTTGATATTTCATTAACGGTCATTTTTGGGCATATTGCCATGACACGAATACCAGACTTATCGAAATTAAATGAATCCTAGAAAAACTTATAATAATCATTAATCTTAGAGAATTTTACTTTAATTTACACCCATAGATCGACTATAGCCTATAGCAAAATGTTTTGTGCCAGAATAGATTGGAGCCTCTGCACATGAATGCAACCCAAAAATTGAAGCAACGTTTACTATTACGCCTCCATTATGTTTTCCATCTTCTTTAGACATGTATTTAAATCCAAGTTGAGTAGTATTTATAACTCCTTTCTGAAATAATATTCGGGAGCAAGAATAAGTATTCCGATTAATTCATTCTGTGTACATGTGTTTCAAATTTCAATTTGAGACTGGCTGAAATTTCTGATATCTGTATAATTCAATGTAGTTTTGTGCAAATTAATGTAAACGTTAAGTAATTATTAATTTTGAGAAAAAAATATTTAAAACGTTTACAAGTTACAAATTGTTACTAATTTTGTCTCACCTTGGCCTTGATAATCCTTTCAACTCCGCCAATGTTTTTTTTTTAATATTTTTGATGTCAGTACTTTGAGAACTATACCTAAATTATTTCACTGTATCGTCTTTATTGATTATTCTATACAAATTCTCAATATGATTCAAATCAGAAGAATTTTCGAGCCATAATTTAAAAAAACGAAAACTGGCTGTAACACGAAGATAAGTGAAATGGTATGGTTTCAAATCGACACCAAATAAAATTTTATATATTATACAATAAAATTATCATTAATAAATACAAAGGTGTATATGTAAAATGAATAAATTTGCGCAGGCTACATTAGTATTATTGAGAAGTACTTATTTTAGTTTTAAAATTGTAGTCTTAAAATTATTTTGATATCATTTAATTTATATATGATTTTATGTAAAATAATGAATAAACATACAACATTAACATCAATTTCTTTATCCATGAATTTTTCGCTCTTTATTCCAGAAGTATTAATAACTATGTCCAGTGTACTAAATAGATCAATAGTTGATAAGAATGCAGCTGAAAATATGATTTATTAATATTTCTTTGCAGTTTAGTATTGTTCGCTTGTTAAATTGCAGGAATCAATTTTAAATATATAGATGTCCCAAATCTTAAGCCTGGAGACCTCGAGAACTGTAAAAGACATGAGGTCGGAAACTGTTCTAATTTTACCGTTCTCGAAGTCCTTATGCTTATCAAGTTATTAGGGACACCCGGTTTATATGAAATTTGGGCTTTATGGTTCTATCTTTTTTTTATTAATATTACTTAATCTTGGACGAACGTACATTCATTTGATATAGTTTTGTGCCAACCATCATGGTGATCACATAGTAAAATCATTATTTACATTAACTTGATGTTTTTTCTATAACTTAGATAAAATGTTCTTTAGTTTCGTAACTCAATATAAAATTTTATAATAACAAATATACTAATATATTCTTGACTTCACATTAGCAACAATGTATTAATAAATCACTATAATCTTCATGGCAAGTTTCTTGTAATATTTTTATAGCAAATTTAATGTCTCCGAGATTTAATATACAAATTTTCGATCCGAAACGTCCAAAATAAAACAACATTAATAAAAAAATATGGAACTACAAAAAGCAAAAAATTTCATCTATTTACATTTTTTTTTAAATTAAACGATATTTTTTGGATATTTACCTTCCATGCCATAACTGTCAGTGACATCTCCTTTGCAATAAACTGCTCGACCAGGACCGTAGTGTTTAAAAATATCAGTCGCTGTTTCTTCTCCTCTCTTTCGATCAGTATCTACTATGCACACGTTCTACAATTTGCTAAAATTTGATTTTTTCCTATAATTTTAATAAATAATACTGAACTGCTCCCCGTTTTACAAGTTCCCACGCAGTTGTGTAACCAATTCCATTAGCTGCGCTAGTAAGTAAAGCTACTTTTCCTTGTAGGCTTTGAATATTTTCTTTAGGTAAATTATATTTAACTGAATTATTTAAATCACAAGGAGAAGGTATTTTAGATTTAACTGAATTATTTAAATCACAAGGAGAAGGTATTTTAGATTTGAAAGATTTGCTTCTATAATAAAATAACTTTTTAAAAATAATTAACTTCCTTAAAACACTTATAATTACCTTAAAATTGAACGGGGCAAGGACATTATAGAAGTTTTGAAATGGGTTTTAAAACTACAGATTTTGAAGATGATGGAATGAAATGAATGATTAATCGAGTTGACAGGTAAATTGATTGTTTTTGTTTTAATTTTTACAACAGATCAAGAATGAATTTACATATCATTATTATAATACATGATTTTTTTCTATCTTCAGCCTCTAAGGTGCGGGAGGTTTATATATAAAAATAATACATCGAAATTTTTATGAATTTTCAAGATCCCTACAAATCGAGTTTAACAATTCATAATAATGTCTGTTGGTGTGGGCGCTTTGTATTAGAAATATAAAAAAAAATCTAATATTTTTCTACGTTAGGGAAATGTATAGATTTTAATTATAATTGTTGAAATAGATAAATGGTACTTGAAAATATAAAAAGTGTTTCTAGAAAATTTAGATATTTTTTTGCAAATTACATAATCAAATATACAGAATGGTTGGTGACTCGAACACTATAGAACATAGGGATTTAACCTGTAAAAATAATATTTTCGTAATTTCCTATATTTTTTAGCGTTACTTGATAAAAAACAACTTACAAATAATAATAAAAATAAACTATCACAGTTAACTAGACATATAAACCATTATCATTTGTTATTTTTGTTTCAATTCCATTGCTAGTGCTATTTTTGGGACGATTTATTTCGTTTTCATACTTAATTTTTGAGCTTACAAGGCACGTAAAATTAATTTTGCTTATTGATTCAGATGCACAATTTTATGCTCTACAACTGTTATTTGAACCTTTTTACCTAAAATAATAAGGAAGCAGGAAATTACGAAAATATTATATTACATGTTAAATTCCTATGTTTGGGTGTTCGAGTCACCATCCTGTATAAGATTAGTTCAGTTTTAAAAAAAATTTACCCGACTTTTGTAATAAATACAAATTTATGAACTTTATTGATTGTATTTTTAATTCAGTTTTTGCTGTTACAAGATTTTTTTGGTACACTATATAATTTTAAATTTAAAGGATTATTAATTTATTCCTTTTATAAATACATATTTCAATTTTGCAACTTCAGAATATACAAAAAATAACTATGCAAATAAATATTTACATGCCGTACTAAATCTGAAAAAAGAAATAAATTAGTAGGTATTTGAATAAAAAAATTTAAATCTACTTACATTTTAATAAACTTTCAACAGTTCTTCTATTTGATTAGCAAAACGTAAGACAGTTTCTTTGTCTGATTTGCTTTTTGTACCAATACTTTGCATTTCGCCATCACTGTGACTGTCTTTTGAACTCTCACGTTTTCTTAATTTGTGGCGATCAGGAAAAGCAAGTTCGTAAGGACTCAATCCTCCTTCACAAACCCAAATGCTACCAGTGCCACCGTTTTGAAGCATATGTATAATTCCTCTACCAACAATTTCCGGCCTGAAATTTTTATTATTTATATATATTTAATTTTCAGTAATCAAAGTTCAAATTAAAAATCTTACGCTTGGAAAGGTGTATTACTAATTATCCTTTGAGCTTCTTGATAATGATCTACTGAACTAACCAAATTATGATATTCATTTATCATAGTTGTATTTGTAACACCAGGACATAATGCCATAACACGTACACCAGACGTATTAAAATTAAACGGCATCTACAAAAAAAAATTCATAACATTAACTTTATATAAAATCTTAATGTTATAAAACTTCAATATATTTTTAGTTTAAAATTTTATTGTTATAAATACTATAATCTATTTTTTTATAAAAACGTAGTGTTGAGTAAGATAAAATCAAAATTGTGATTAATTTATTTTCATAGGTACCTATTAATATGATTAATATTCCGTCCAATAATATTTCATTTCCTAACAAAGTAATAGTATATAAGAATGCACAGATTCTCCACAAAATTTTAAATTCGTATATAATGCGTATAAAAATGGTTGCCTCTAAGCGACATCTACGTTCTTATAAAAAATATTCTATAGGGTTATTAAAAACTGAAAAATATGGAATTGGGAATCCTGTTCTAGAAGTGTTCGGGTATTCGGATATTCGTTAATTGGGATAGGTTTTGATTCCAGACGACAGATTACTTTTAATACTGGGACCGAATTCAGGTAATTTTGGACTCGGACTGAGAACTGTGTACTTGTACATGCAAATGACCTCGTACTAGAACCGGAATCGAATCTAACCGGAACTAGTTCCCAACCACTGCTATATACTAACGCTACAATTTTAAAAATATTTTTATCTACAACTATTGAAATATCTGTACATTATACGTGTGATACTACATATAATATACTACTCATATTACACAAGTGTAATATGAAATGTCATGATACACGCTACACTTTTCTGTAATAAATAGGGCATATAATTTAACACATAATATTTTATTAAACTGTTAATTTATTAATAACACATTTTTTATTATAAATATCAATATATATGCTTATAAAAGTATAATAAATACAATTTGAAAAGTTATTTTGACATTTAAGGCTACTGTGGCGCCATCTGTTGAGCTATATATGAACTACTCACACCTAACTGAATATTTAACAAATAATATCAGATTTTTTATATGCCTGATAGTTGTAGATAAAGTATAGTATTTGACTCGCATAATATGGCTACATTACACGCAGATGATTAAAAATACTCGCTACCGCTCGTATTTTTAATTACATCCTCGTGTAATATAGCCTACATATTATGCTTGTTAAATAATATTGGGACCGGGCATGTCATTGGTGTCAGTTGCTGTTACGACGCAAGCGCTCAACATCGGGAAAAATCGCATTAATTTTGGACTTTGACAGCTGACAGATACCGTAAATTTTGGAGTTGGACATTTAAATTATTGTAAAAAATTGCACAAAGAATGAGAAAAACAATAAAAATTATAATAATAAGTTGAAACCTCGGTTAACACAAGCGAAATGGGTTGTCGAGGTCCAAAATTTTTTCCTAAATTTACCACTTCGCGGCGCCACATACTAACTTGCCCGGTCCCAATACTATTTCATAGAGTTGATGAATTTTATAAATTGTAAAATGTTAAATAATTCCTGATTTACATTGTGAGGAATATTTTACAGGAAAAAGATATGTTTTTAACAATATAATTCTTGACGTATTAATTTTATTTTTCAGAACTTCATAAAATGTCTATTTTTTATGAATCCACATATTTGATAATGAGTTTTTATTAATAAATTTATTTACCCCCAAAGAACGAGTGTAGCCTACGATGAAGTGCTCAGTGCCAGCAAAAACAGGAAATGGAGAAAACGTTTCTACTCCGTAAATGGAAGAAACGTTTATCACAGTTCCTCCGTTTCCATTATTAGCTTTGGACATGTACTCATGTGCGAGCATAGATCCCTTTACCACAGCAGTCTACAAAATAGAAATTGTTTTATATGTGCAATAGAACGGATGTTTACTTCTTAAATTTTAATTAAAGTCACTAGAGATTTATTTGTGTGTTCACGTTTAATAAAATTATTAAATATTAAACATGGACGTACAAAATTTAAGTTTTATTGTATATCGAGTTCAAATCTGCATCAATTTATTCCAAGAAGAGGATGATGGATTTCTTAAGAGAATAATCTTTTGCGGTGAGAATTGAGTCCATCACTTTGTGCTCAAAAGCAAATTGGTTTCAATGGTATAGTGACATTCATCATCACCTCTACCCAAAAAAATCAAAGCCTATTCATCTGCTGGAAAGGTTCTTGCATCAATATTCCGAGACTTATCAAGAGTATTTTTTTAAGACAGTAAAATTACTAAACTTCTCATAACTTTTGCTGGAAAATTTGCTTTATAGCTCATATTTGATGCCTTTTAATATTTATGTTTTTAACATTTAAGTGGTAAGAAATTCGGTTAATTAATAATGAGCAATAATTGTGGTTGCGACAACAATCAAACACCTTTTATGAAAAAGGAATTAGGAAGTTAGTGCAAATATGGCACAAGTGTATCGCCAAAGAAGAGGGCTATACCAAAAAATAGAAGTTAAAATTGAATAAATATTACAAAAATTCCGATTATAAATTAAACATCCCTCGTAATTATTCTTGGAATAAATACTTTTAAAACTAATCAGAATGATCACTGAAATATTAACTCTACTGTTAAATTTTGCATTAGATGTAATAATAGTAAATTTACAGGATGAGATAGAAAAAAAATATTAGACTTTGATCAATAATCAGACCATAGAAATAAAATAAAATATGAACGTGATAATGATCATTTTAGTGTACTATTACATTTTTTTTTTTTTTGAAAACTTGCTCTACTTTTCTTATTATCAAACTTCATATACAGATGCACAAAATCAAATTTAATCTTTCCTAATGTAAAAGTAACTTGTGTGCTATATAAAATTAAATTATTTCACGTTTCAGTGCACATTTTGAACTCTAAAGTATAATTTTATATGAATAACTTGACATACAACATTGGTTTCAATTTGATCTTGCCAGTTTACTTCATCCATAATGCCAGCGTTATTTACAACAATATCAATTTGTTTCCATTCCGCTAGAGTTGCTTCAAATGCTCCTTGTATCTGAGTAGGATACCGAACATCTGTTACAACGAACATGGCACGGTGTCGTCCATATTCACGTCCAATTTCTCTTAATACTTTACATCCTTGCTGTTCGTTTAAATCGGCCAGACACACTCGCTAGAAATTAGTTTTATTTATTTCATTGTAAACTCAAATTTTATTAATTACAAAAAAGTTTAGACATTCAAGTTCGTCGAAAATGATATAAACGCATACTACTACTTTTGTAGCAGGATTTGGTAATACTATGAATGTTGTTTAGCAAGCTGCCAAAATGAGATTTATGTGGAAAATAATTGGTGAAGAATAAAATTTCGAGTTAATTTTTTCACTTCCGGTGAAAATGTCGGTTACCTTAAACGTCGATTAATATAAAAATATTGAATCGAAAAATTAACGGAAGTTGTCGAAACTATACGTTATTTACTGTTTCGATGCGATAGTTTTCTAAACCAATGGATAAAATAGAAAAAAATCAGCCCTTAGCAGTGATATTTCAATCTCGTGAGTTGTTCAGTTCAAAGAGACAACAACAGGAAAAATGATGGCGCTGTAGAATTCTAAAACATATTAACGATAATTGAATACTAATTTTATAACAATGAAAATAGCAAAATCGAAAAAGACAATTTGACATAGGAGTGTAGCAAAGATTAAACAGAATTACAGATTTGACAAGATTCGATGTATGTAGGAAGACTAGTAACTGACATGTGTCAAATTTGAGTACTGCACAACAGTTTGAGATATAGAAATACATTCAATGCTTACTTCTACTCCACATCGTAGTAATTCTTTGGCAGTAGCTAATCCAATTCCGCTTGATCCACCGGTTACGAGTGCTATTTTTCCCAATAACGAATTCAGTCCGTTCTTTCGGCCTGTTTTCTGGCTATTATTACTTGAAATGGATCTGTTGAAAAGTATTTATGTCATATATAATTTTATACTTTATTTTTATTACATTTACCTGCTCGCGATTTTCACAAAATTACTAGTTTGAGAACTGGGTACTAACGGTTGAATAACTCTATAAAAGAATTAAAAATATTTAAAGTAGGTGACAGAAAATTATAATTATTTAAAAATTATTTTGCTTGTTACAACAAAACAGATCATTATGAATCAAATTATAAGTATAGATAATGGATAATGTGTTGGAAATGTGGAATGAGTGGATTACCAATTCTTGTTATAAAGATGTCTTTAAATAAAACAGGAATAGGCTTGGATGTATAATTTTAAAAAGGATTATAACATCGGTATGTTAACTTATATATTATTAGATTTTTTTAGTGTAATTTTAGTTTTTTTTGTGTAAATTTTTGCCAATCCTTACCTTACTATGGAGCGATACATTATGTGATTAAATTAACACAGAAAATTTTGAATAATTTTTTAAATTTATGATTTAGATGATGACATACAAATGAGAGAAATGAACAAAATGAAATAAACGAAAATAATAAATGAATTACATTTTACAGATAACTAGATTACAAATTCACATAGAAGAATTGATTGAGAAAAACATAATTTGATAAATTCTATCAGTTATATTGATTGCCTGGTATATAAGTAAATTTGGTATGAGATATTTAAAAAGTTCATCAAAATTTTTACTGACAGTATAAATTGCTTTCCAATGTATGTCGTTCATAATACTAATAGCATTGAAACATTGTTATACTCAACCCAATATTCATTTTTTTCATAACAGTTTCAAAAGGAGCTAAAAATTTTTTTATATAAATATTCTGTATCTTAATTCAGTGGAAAAGTTTCTTTCATTTTCGAATTTTAGTGGCTTCTGTTTAATAAGCACTGTACGATATTTTCCAAATTCGTATACGCATTGAAATTACAAATTTTTGCTAATATTCTATCAAGATACATGTTTTACTTCTTTGAAACATTAAAATTAAAAAAAAAAAATATTTGTAAATGAATTCTTCATATTCTGTCGTACAGACTATCACAGTGCTCTATAGATTAAAGAACTATAGCGAATACTTATAGCAAAATAAATATGTAGAAATTAGGAAGGCTAAAATAGCAGTATCTAATTTTACAATCAAGTTTAAGAAGTAAAATTGGCATTTGAAGAAATTATCATGTTTATTGTCTCAAATTTCACATGACACTGAAACGGTTGATGAATTATTTATAAATCGTATCAGTTTAAATGGAAATTTGACATTTGTTTACAAAAAAGCCGTGACAATTATAGTGGCAGGATCTTAATGACTACGTCTTCAATCCTTAGATGGCTACCATCAGCAAACAGTAGTCTATCCGGAATAAAAAAACCAAGCCAATTAAGGACTGAGGACTGCATTTTTTATACTACGATCATCGGAAACTAGGCTCGGAACATGATAGTATCTAGATTTTATTTAAATTTAACTATTTGTATTTACTAATCGCTGAGCAGCAAAATATTTTATTCAGGAGAATTTGTAATTATAGAAAAATCTGGATTTGCAAACTACTCTTTCTTTAAAAGCTATTTTAGGTAGACATGTTTTCTTTCAGTAACTATTTTTATCAAATCAATGTTTCAATTATATTATTTTATTAAAAAATATTATTTTTCCTATGTAAAACAAAAATAAGTAAATTAATTGTTTGTGTTCGTAAGAGAAACTATTGATATGATAAAAATATTACATTGACATATAAAATGTTAGATATGTTAATAACAAATATTCTTCTGTTAACATTTTAGGAACAGTTAGTTTGTAAACATGGACTGTAACTTATTACAATGACCTAAGCAGTTTGCAACAAATCTGATTTACTGACCACCTTTGGAAGGTAGTTACTTCGGAAATTTTGTTTGGTAATAGCTAGCAATATGTTAGCCATGATTATCAGTAACTTCCTCTATCGAAAGCCACACCAATATTTATTCAATTAATCCGGAAGTGCTCAAATAAAGTTTACTAATGTTAGTGAAAAAGTTAGAAATTTTTGAAAATTACAAATTTATATAAACAAGAACTAATTAGTAGAATTTATATGAGGCACAATGTATTTATTTATCCGGAGTAGTTGAATACCTAACAAACAGATTAGATATTAGAAAAACATTTCAAATTTTATGTAATAATTTATTTATGTATTGAAATTGCGATGGAACATCACATGACATGATATGAGTGATTTTATTGTAGAAAACAAGAACACCACACAAATTTCTAAACCTAAAATAAAATTAATTACATCTTTTATAATCGTTCAAATCATATTATATAGTTTATGATGTGAATTGTACATGATTAATATAGTTTCATCTGACAAGAATATATAAAAAAAGATTAAACATTATTTTCGATTCTTCTAAAAATTTTACTACAACCTACATACTGCGAAATGTTGACGTCACGGAAAATATGAATGGTAAAAGAACAATCTGCACACACAATTTTTTATGAGTTCCTTATGACGCCAACTTGCGCAATGAATTTGTTAAATAATCATCATAACTATAATACATTATACATAAATATAAAGAATACATTATTTACATGCCGGGGCAGGCAACATAACAAATGACAGTTTTCACAATAAATAGGTACACAAATTTTATTTTATAGTTCGTTATGCCCGTTTGTTTATTATGTTGTAGGCAAATACATGGATAATCATTGTGAAGATTTACATCAAAATAATATTTCAGAAAGAAATAATTAAATGGGGTTTCAATAAATTACACAGCCCATACTTAACAAAAATGAATGTATTTGTTACATTTGATTTTTTAACTGGGTTAAATATTTAAAACATTATTGCATAGCACAAAGGGAAAATGTAATTGCGCACAAATGAAAAGGCACATTGAGAAAAATGTAGAGTATTTCTGATACTAATTTTCTTTGAAAATAATGTCAACGTTTTTGTAAGATTCCAGAAGACAATGATATAACATTGAATTTTAACAGCTAAAGTGAAAAGAAATTATTTATTAATAGCTTAAAAATAGTTATCAACATATAAAATACAAATTTCCCTAACTTCATTTTGATTTCCCTGTATGCATATCCTAGAAAATTCATATTGGTCCTACCAATATTAAGTCTTGTTACCATCCAAAAAACTTATCTGATTCCGTACACTTGATGTTCACTCCGTTTCACCCCAAAGTAGTTTCCATAAATAAATTAAAACAGAAATCAACAAATCAATGTCATTAAATAGTAAACAAAATTTACAAATAATACTTTAATAAAATAACCTGCATTAGTAAATAATTTTCATGTACATATGAACTTTATAATGCTGATTTGTATGTTCTCTAATACGAACAAATATAAAAAGATAGATACATATTCGTCCTACACATTTTGTGTAGTCACTAAACCAGTGACTTATTTAAGATTTCAGCCATTTGTCATTTCCAATAAAGCGATTTCATTCGAGATGTAATTATCTATGATTTGAATTGAAATTTTAGTTAAATACAGGGAAGATATGGCATCACATCACAGAGGATGTTTTGAATACGAGTACATCATGTATTTTCTTCGTCTATGTCAATCAACATAATAAACTCCGATTAAATTACAGCAAAATTCTTCTACTTTATTTTATATAGAGCTAAGTCACTCTAATTTATAAAGCTTTTATCATTTTATCTAATAATGTATTACACATTAAATTTTTTGTCATCTTTATTTTTATCAGTTACAATAATTATCACAAAAAATAACTACACATTTGTTTTAATAATATAATCAACTATATTGAAACTGTGAACTCATACCGGTAAATCATAGCAAACATGATCTAGGTTATTTGTCACTTAAAAATATCAGTTTTAATTTTGCGTCTGCACTAATAAATATCTACCTTTTTTATAATTAAATTATTCAACCATAAGAGAAGTAACAAATCAGCAATATTAGTTTGTATATTATTTAAATAAACCATCTGATTACCATTCCAAACACATCAACTTTTCAAACACATTCACTTTGATAAACAGTATCATTCACTATAGTTTGTAAGTGGAACACAGACACGCACTGTCCAGTAGCCTAATCTGATTCCTCCTCGGGCATGTTATCAAAACCACTAAGATCTGCGGACGCCAAGTGCCCCTTGAGGAGGGCGTATTCGATGAGCGCTAGATGGCAGAACACGTACTGGTCGGGCATCTGGATGGAGAAAGCGCGCTGCGAACGGATGCGTTCAACAGTGCCGCGAACGTCGGCGGTACCAACGTCTTCCAAGCGGGAAATGCAGATGTCCAGGGTACAGAAAGTGCCTGCAAGAGAAGATTGAGTTAAATAAAAGAATACTATTAATTATTCTTTAAAAAACTATAGCTATATCGACAATCATAAGAGATATAGAGTTCGTTAAATTAATAAACCATTATTGGGAAGAGCATTATTAACCAGCTGAGAAGTTATTTTTTATTCGTTGATTCTACATAGTTTCTATGGATATTTATTTATTTTATTTTTACTTCGGCGGCGTAAAAGTACAAATTTCTACTTCGGCAGCGTGGAAATTCAATTTCAACGTCAATTATCTCACAAAAGATGTCAATTTTATGACGTTTGAAGTAAAAAATTATATGAAATTATGAACATATTATATCGTTGAAATCAGATAAAATTTTTCTCTTGAATGACCTAATAAAAAAAGGTTCCATACTTTGAGAACCACAGGTCAACAAAAATGTTTAGTTTATTAAAATAGTCCCTTGATATAGAAATTGTGTTAATTTAACCAATTTTGCATCGGATAATTCTCGAAATAGCAATAAAGCACCACTTAAAATTAGCACTTTAAATGTCTCTTCGAATTTAAAATTCATTATTAAGTAAATTCAGCAGAGTGCAATCTTGCTTTAAAAATATCAGCTGAAGCCACAACAGAATGGACACGGCGACACGAAACCACTTAGCAGAGTATTACTTTCGTCAATTATTTTTTTTTCTTGAAATAAATGTAAAATGAAAAGAATAAATCTGTCTTTTCAAGCTGATTGATTTTTTATCCAAAGTTGATGAACTCGTGTCATTGATAGCTTGTTTGCGCACATAAAACCAGATTGAGACGTTAAACAGACACCACGTGAAAAATAGTTAAAATGTATTTTGAAGACTTTATATTTTGTTTAAAATACCTCCTTTATAATACGTGGCGGATATTTAAAATAAATTACTTCATATACTAAATTTTAATTATTTAGTTGTGAGTAATTTTGATTGCATTGAGAAATACCTTAATTGCAAGTAATGGGGAAGTTTAGCGTATTTTTTTAATTTTATCAAGATGACCTTAAAAGTGATATTCTACAATTTATTTTACCCAAAGATGCCTAGAATTCTCAAAAAATGAAATTTTATAAAAAAACGACGTCAGTGTGGCTCGCGGAGAACGTTATTGTCTATCTTAATCAGCGCGCGCTGGGTTCCAATGGCAACAGAGAACGTGTGATATAATGCCTCAAAATACAACCTACATCCAAAAAGTCAGGTCTCACCATCCCTTTTGCCCAAGCACATAACTCAGTTGTGACGTCATAGTGGCTCGAAGATAAATCATTAATTATAAATAATTGACAACATAATTTTAACTTTCAATTACATTTTAAGTTATAATTATTCATATACTTACGACTAAAAGATATTTCACATGTAATTTCAACCACGCTAAACTTCCCCATTATAAACTAGACCGAGTGTTTCTTCTGATATTCGTTATTATTAGATTTGTTTCACATTTTGCAGTAAACCTGTAAATTTTTTAATTCTAAAGAGTTGTATTTACCTGTGCGGCCAATGCCAGCGCTGCAGTGCACGACGATTGGCGGGCCCCGGGGATGTCCAGCCCACGTGTCCCCCAGGGCGGCCACCATAGTGCTCTGCTGACGGCGCACGCGTTCCAGGAACTCCAGCATGGCACGTGCCGAGTGCGGAACTCCGTAGTCTGGCCAGGACGTGAACTGCCAGTGGGAGATATCGCGGGTTTCTTCCGTCTGGAAAGGAGATTAAGTTTTTATTAAATTTCCTTTTATTTTCAACAAACAATATTTTCAATTCAATTTCTGAGTAGGTTTACACAGATTATAATGGATTTTGAACTATTGGAAGTAAAATAAGATATTTCGATTGTATTTAAAGTTTATTGGAACTATCTATATAAAATTAATCAATTACTCATCAACCCAAATAAAAAAGTAGCAATGAGGTCTTGTACGATTTTTCATTTTTTGCTGTAATCAGTAGAATAATGAAAAATGTTAGACCTGTACGTTTAATTTTTCGCCAAATTAACTTTTAATAATGAAAAAACTACTATTTAAAATGATCCTTTAAAACGCGGCTGAATTACCCCACTTTCCCCCTTGTCCATTGACGTATCAAGGTTCTTACTTAACTTCACTTCGTTTCAAACGTCAAATATAATGTTTTAACTTCCAAACTGACATATTAAATAAACTTCTGCAAATAAGGTACACACAAAAACCTTACAATGCTTTAAATTACAGACTGTCCACTTTACCAACTTTCAAACGCGCCAAATCATAATATTTGGGATCTGGCATCCAGTATTATACTTTAAAACGATATTATATAATATAAAAAGCAAATAAAAAGTATTACATTATATAGAGCAACAAATAAGGCATTACAGGTTCGATTTATACAAAAAAAAGTTAACATTTTTTTGGTAAGACTTCATTATATATTAGATTTCAGATAATTGGTACCCAAAAAATTGGGACTAAATTTTAAAGAATAGAAATTAATTTTTTTATAGAACAACAATATTTAAATTTAAAAACAAAATTTGTAATAAAAACACAAAATGTTATTATCCTCAAAATTATATACAGTTTTGTGTGGTGTATTGGTACGTATGTTATGTTGTATAAGAAAAATACTCATCTTTAATTATGTACGGAGTTTTCTATCATACAAGAAATGACAATTAAGTACTTAAGATAATATTGTACGCATTATTTGTATTACCAAATTTGTTGATAAATGGGTAAGCATAGTATATAATAAAATAATAAACAAAATAATTCAAACGCCGATCGCAGTTAGAGAATTTTTGATTTATGGAAATAGTTATTTTTATATGGAAGTACTAACCTTGCTATTAGTAAGTTGCAAGCTCGTAATAGTGTAGTCAGGCTCGGTTTCAACAGAAATGGTGCGGATGGTGAAGTTCCCGTAGGTAACTTCTCCTCCGACTTCAGGTTCCCAGTATTGGTGGCATTTCGTTCGGCCTCGCTCGACGGCTCGCGTGGTCATCACGATCACCAGGGAGTGCTGCTCCCAGATCATCCGCCAAAAATCCGTTGCCGTTCTTGCCAAAGGCCCTGAAAAATAAAAATTAAATGCTTGAACGGACTTCCAGTGTGTATTGGTCTATATGACCATTTCGAATTAAAGGAAAAAAAATATAAAAAATAAAAATTATGACAACACACAGTAATGACAAAAACTATAAATTATCTTATAATTTCACTGAAATTAGCATTTGAAATTCAAATTTTTGTAACGGCGCCATATCTCTGACGTGATGTAGGAAATGAAAAAGCAGTTTAATTTGTTAATGATGAATTAGTCTTAACTATTAATGAAGCAATATATAAGATATCAATACAGGCAATTCATAGAATAAAATAAAAATATTTTGATATTACACAACAGATTTTTTTTTGGTGTAAATTTGCTTGACATTGAAATGCCTGTACTCATCTGTCAAAATTGTCAATGTCCTATGATTTTTGAAGGATGTTTATTGTTTACATACATAGTTTTAAAAATAGAACATGGGTATTCTGCCAAATGTACATTATTCTATGATAGATTTAAAAAATACGGGTATTTTTATTTTTTGTATGGAATCATAAAATGGAAGAAAAAAATATGGTCATATTCCCCATTAGCAATTGTTTTTAGGCTTTGCAAAGAACGAAATAAATGTTTGCTTGAATGTCCAGTAGGTAATTTTTAATAGTTAGTAAAATTGGGACTTGAACTTCAGATCACAGACAGTGCTCAGTTCGAGTCGAGGAACGCTAACTAGTAGTAATGAACAAAATTGAAATGATTTATTAATATAAATTCTAGTTACAATTTATTACATCCTTGTATTCAAAAGGATATAAATTTGTAATATGTTGTATGAATATTAAAAGGCTAATTACGAGTACATGAGAAAAACTGTGTAATTTCTTGTTGATAAATTACATGAAAGATGAAAGTACAGACACATATTTTTTTGCAAAAAGGCAGAAAATAAGCAATGATTTATAGCTTATTTAAATAAGAAAACGGATCTAAATCAGAATCAATTAAATCAAATTAGTAATAAATAGAGTAAACCAACCTAATTAGCATTAATCGTAACTACTAATTATATTTTAATAAGCGGAATGCTGTTTTATAAATATTAATATATAATTTAAGGAAGAATGTTGGCTGAAAAGTTAAAAATGCCAGCTCTATTACTTTTTATTGAGATCATTTAATTGCATTCTTTCCCATTCAAATTAAAAAATACAAGTTTAGTTTTCCTGGAAACTATAGAAGTAATATGAAAATTATAATTAATAAACCGATGTTGTGCAATGTTTTTGCACGGTATTATCTTTGCTGATAGTAATCTACAAAAATTCAACTAATGAAATTATCGTGAAATCACGGAAACATGTAAACATAAGGCTAATGTACACAATTACCCACTTTACGGGTTTTTATTTATTGAAACTATCCTTGAACAGAATGAAAACAAATATATTTTTCTTTTCAATGACAAAAATTAAATTTAATTATTTTTATACAGATATCACTCATGGTTAATTATGTAATACTAGGTGGTTATATATTTGAAAAATATTATTAAATATGAGGCTAATGATGAAAGACATTATTTATTTTATCGTAGGACGACTGGACGACTAACACAACAAAATAAGTTCTTCAAAAATAAATTTTAAAAATATCAATAATTTCATTTTTAAATAAATAAATAAATATTATTCTAAGTTTAATCCCACCTGGAAAAACGTCAAATAAATATTTTGTGAAGAGGATACTACATGTGGGTGTGATTGAGGGTGATCGTTGCGTGGGTGTTCTATACATAAGTGGATGTATGTGGGTGACAATCGTTAACATATATTGATTGTTTGATATAGGTATTCGTATGTTATTCACATTTAGCAACAAAAACATATGTAGTGGTGACCTGGCAGATATTTGGTTGGTCGGGATATAAATACGAGGGCTCGGATTTTTTACTAAAGAAAATAGTTTACGAACATTACTATGGTGTACAGTGTATTTAGAATTAGAATAATAACAATATAACTAACCGTTTATCCTCTACCATTCAACTTTCCTTTATGTACAATAACACTACTGACTAGAATTTTACCGACAATTTTTGACATCGTGATCATCTCATCATTTAAAACAACAAGCAGGAGTGAGTTTTTCCAAACATTAAAAGTAAAATTGTAATGACAAATAGTATTCGTTGATAATTTCTCGATATATAAATTATCTACTTATTCAATTAACTACTTTAAAATTTTTGCAAACGTATCTAACCAAAGCCTAATTAGCTGAAAAATTACCGCGGCAATATGCACTAGTGAAAATTGTCAGTGTAATTGGAATGTGATTGCTTCAATTCATAAAAATACTCTGATTTAATTGAATAAATAAATAATTCTATCTAAAGTTACATAGAAGTTTCAATTAA
The DNA here is from genome assembly GCA_035578165.1 of Stenolophus ochropezus. Lineage (NCBI taxonomy): Eukaryota > Metazoa > Arthropoda > Insecta > Coleoptera > Carabidae > Stenolophus > Stenolophus ochropezus. The sequence continues at coordinate 15,869,670 of JAQOWZ010000010.1, read as the reverse complement.
AATTTGTTTAATATTAAAACTTGGCTAGCTCATTTATTTATTATTTGTAAATTTAAATCATGTATTACTTTAAATATGAGAGTCCGGTTGGTCTTTGGGCCCGGTCCGGACCGGGCCAGGCCGTTACAGTGTACAAATTATAACGAAGTTGTCATGAATTTTGCAGACAGGAAAGGAAAGGAATGGATTTGTTCTTTGATAGTTTTCCATGAATTTAAATAACCTACTGGTTATATTTTGGATATACAGCCAGCTAAGAATTCTTAACTATTATAGAGTTTGTAGACATTTTGATCATTTTTTATGCGTAAACTAAGGAACATCATTTATCAAGTTAATAATATAATAAAGTTTGTAGTATTGGTATTATAAATGTACAAGAAATTAAAACAAGTTTTCAATATATGCTTTAGATAAAGAAAATAAGAGAAGTAAAATATTTTTCATGTTATATAATCTCATAGCATCTCACAACTTTGAAATGTAATACAAGAACATCCGTTTTTGACGAGACCGATGGATACTTTAAAATGAGTACGAAAATTACAATTTACAATTACAAAGTCAGATGCAATTTTGTTTGCAATGCTCTTCAGTGAAAAATAGAGCAGCCTCAATTTCCATTACAAACGGGTGCATTCTTCAATTCCATCGCAATGCTCTGCAATCGGTGTCATATAGGGTTTTATCTTTATAAAAAGTTTGAAATAAATGTATTCAGAAAGAAAAGTGTAGGTGCAGTGAGTATAAATAGATACCCTAGAATTAGGGTCATGTGATTTACACTTTTTAAATAAGACAAATAGACGTGTCTTTTGTTTTTCTTTTACCCATGACCTACAGTTTGATTCCAGAGAATAAATTTATTGTAAAAATAATTTAAAAGAAATGTCTTATATTTGTTGTAATTAATAAGAAAATTAAACATACATGAAAGTTTTATATACTGCTTGTATTTTATATTATTTTATATAGTTAATTGGAGATTAGTGTTGAAATTTGTTCTTATTCTGTATATGGATTTGTCTATTATTAAATGTCATTCAAAGTTGTTGAGTTATTGGTTGTAATACAAATACATATTTGTATAAATTTAATTTAATGATTTTCTTTAAAATATTATAATTGCAATCGCACCTGTTGATTTCAGTGCTTCATAAACTATTTAATGCATAATCATGCGGTGTCAATTAATAAAAACATTTTTCAATGGACTATTATGGCTATGCTAAATTTTATATTTATGTCAACGGTGTCGTTGGCAAGCAAATGTAAACAATATTGTTTAGTGCCCTAATGTAACTATTATAGGATTGGAAACATTTCAATGCTTATGTTTTCGACAACCAACGAAATAGAAGAGAAATGCTGTGTTGCATTTTAGAGTTATGAATTCACATAAGGTGGGAAATTTGTTTTGGAAATCTATAATTTCTACTTCCGTCTGTATTTTAAGACCTTAATGTCCGGTCGTATAAAAACCAGTTAACTAACCTAACTTATTAAATTAATTTAACTGGCCGATTTCTGCACTATAAACCTTTAGTTAAATAAGCTAGTAATTAAAACTATAGATTAAATTAACTGGAGAAAACAGAGTTATTAAATTTTAGTTGGGAGTCTAATTTTGCATCAATTTTTAAAGTGCAAATAAACAATAAGGGTAAAATAAAATCCCTATTTCTTTCTATGCTAGCTCCACCTTAAATGCTACTTCTAAGTGCCACGAGTATTTAGCTAAGCAGTAGAACAAAATTTTTGTATTAATAGTTAATATAACTTAAATTATTCCTATGAGAACAAATACTTCGTATACTCGTCAATAACATTACAGCATAGATATTAGTAGCAGGTTTAGGTTATTATATATTTCTCACACTGCACATGCGCAGAGTTGGCAAATTCTGTGAGAAATGATTTCTCACACCTTAACTCAAAATTGTAGAAAATATGCAACCTTGAAGCTTTATACAGGGTGGAAATGAATTTAATGTCATAAATTTAAGGATGAGTAGAATGACATGTGTAGATTACGAAAGTGAAAGAATTTTTTAAAAATTCGGAGAACGAAAATTCGACTTTTCTTCAGGAAACTTTTTTTTTTATTGCTGTGTTAATTCATATTTCATTAAAAATATGTTTACTAAAAATACATTCAAAGTTAGTTGTATAAGATATTATTCTTAATAATTAAATGAAATAGTATTTTTAACGAAAATAAAGTTTTTATTTACAGAAGAATGCAAATTCGTTGCCAGTGGTCCAGTGTTACCAAAAATGTTAGATTCATGAAAACTATCCTTAAATAAACGAATTTTTAAAAAATTATTTTGCTTTTGTAATCTACACATGTCTTACTACTCACCCTTAAATTTATGACATTAAGTTCATTTCCACCCTCTATAAGGCTTCAATATTACATATTTTCTACAATCTTGGGTTAAAGCACAGAATAGGTTTATATAGAAGCGACAGTAAGACAGAGAAACAAAAATTAGAGGGAGATGGGAAAAGTAAACAAATTTAAAGGGCTCATTGTTTAAAATCGGAAATGTTTCGTTACATCTTAGAGAGAGATTGGGAACGGCAACAAATTTAAAGGTCTACACAATGCTCCAAGGTCATAAAACTGAATAGGGTAATATGAAAGGTACCGACAAGGAATGTCGCGTCTGTATGTAACTATTCTGTGGTTAAAGTATATTTGCCAACTCTGCGCATGTGCAGTGTGAGAAATGTGTAATAACCTACACCTGCTACGAATATCTATGCTGTAAAGTTCTTGACGTATACACGAAATTCATTTCCACCCTGTATAGTAAGAGAAAAGTGGTTATGAGATATACCTTGCGTGGAGATGAAAGCATTTTTCTGCTTGTACCCATCCACGAAGTTGGCATGGATGTAGTCGGAGTACGGGTCCCCGTCCTGCTCGCTCAGCAGCACCCGGCTGTGGTCGAAGCAGAGCACGTCGGTGTAGCGGTTCTTGGCGAGGTTGTTGCGCTGGCGCGCGTGGTTGAAGCTGCCGTCGGGCGCGCGCGTGCGGATCTCCATGTACTCGTGCACGAGCCCGGAGCGGCCGCGCTCGCGCAGCAGGTCCACCAGCTGCGGCATGCTGAGCGCCGCCACGTCGCCGTGCAGCGAGTCGTCGTCCGAGAAGCCGCTGGACGCGCTGCTCGGCGGGTTCGGGTTGCCGTCCTCCTCCCACTCCCCGCCGCGCGTCGACGGGGACAGGTCCGACACGGCGATGCGTTTCTGCGGGGATGGTGTCGTTCCATCTGCAATATAACATACTCCTCATTATTATTTCACAATACACAATCGTGGTTTAGGTGACTATGAATGTATGTTGGTACAGGGTAATATTTGACATTTTATAAAAGTGTTTTACAAAAGGCTATTGTAAGTTAGCGCACATTAGGTATGCACAAATATTTATAACAATTACAGTTCGTATATAACAAATAACAATTGAGCATTTAGATTCCTAAATTTTACAAAAGGAGTAGCTAAAAATAAAAGCCGGCCATTTAGCACTCAGTCAGTAACCATAGACGTGTTTAACTTTGTAAATTCTTTTTTATATTTTTGTAAAGCCATTTGCTGAGGAAGGTAGATTGATCGAATGACAGAAACTTACGTCTCTAGGTTATTTACCTATGAAAATAGTGTATATATACTCGGAATGATAGTTATACCATGGTGCTGAAGAGGGTAAAAACCCAATAACAGTAATTCATTATTGTATGTTACTTCTATGTATATTCGACAATATGAAATAAATACCATTTGAACTTGAACTTGTTATACCATGCTGACGAGATCCAATAAGAGGGAAACGCATCTGTGGTTAGTGACTGAGTGCTAAATAGCCGGTTTTTATTGTTAATTGCTCCTTTTGTAAAATTCAGGAACTTAAAGGCCCAATTGTTATTTGATAAATATTTTCTGGTTCCCAAATAATTCGCTTTTAAATTACAGTTTGTAGTTTATTTTGTGGAAATTTTCCAATTGTCACGACAGTAAATAAAAATTGCAAAATAAACAAAAATGTTTACAACTCTACAAAGAAATTTATTCAATATTAACTTTCCCTTTAAATTTACCGCTATATTATAAAAAGCTTAGTTTCCTGCAGTTTGTTTAAAGTTTCCCGCTATTTTTTCCATCAGTGTTAAGTTGCCGGTACCCAGTCGTGTTAATTCAATGACTAATTTTACTAAATTCTTAAATACGGTTGGTAACCCTACGTTAAGTAGGCAGTGTTTTTTAAAAATTTGTTTTTTTATTAAATAGGATACGACCGTGCTGCTGTCGTTTTCATTGAATTGGCACCGACAACTTCACAGTTGTCGTGGTCGAGGAAAGTGTAGGAACTTTACGTAAGCGTCATGAGATGGACAGCGATAAATTTAAGAAGGGGAAAGGGTATTATACATCGTCATTAATATGGTATTTCAAAATATTTATTTCATGATTGTTGCATCGTTAACATTGAATAAATTTTTATGGAGCTATAAGTTTAAGTAGCGAGGTGCAAAATCATTATTTGGACAGAATTATAATTGATAATGTAGACCCTTATAATTGTTATTTGTTTACTTTTTTTATGACAAGTGGAAGATTTTCCATTTTTTTTTTTCATCTTTGGATCTTTTACTGGATGTCGTGCACGATTGCTAATAAACAGCGACGATGCCTCTCGTCTTTTCATGGATCTTTGCGGCCTACGTAAGTGTAATTTGTTAATTAATTGAAAGTAGTCAATATACAAATATTACCGTGTGGATCTGAAGGTACACTTAACATTTTTATACAGACGTTAGTTTTGTAACTTAAAAACAGGGTACAAATAATAACAAAGAAAATAACAAAAACAATGGAAAAAGACAGAAAAGTTTAAATAAGTCTAGATCACGAAGCACTTCAAAAAAAGCAAAATGGCAGAAATTCCCTAACCTTGTGACGACTCAGGTGTCACAATCAAGTATTCATGATATTCTTTTGCCTGTTTTAACCGTCTGGAAGTGTGTTGAATACTGAACTGTTACTGTCTGTCCTGTCCTGACAGTATTCTAACACATTTCAGTCATTTTTCTCCAAGTATTTGTAATTTCGGATTACTGTAAATCTGTCTTGCAACCTAGAAAACCTCCGTAAAGTCATTTCATGAATATTTGTTTTTGTTGAGCACGAGTGCCCTTGTAATTTCCAGATTGTAAAATAAAATTGTCAATCATACATTTGCAAAAGAAATTTATTAAATACAAGTCGTAAGACCAGATACAATAAATTGTTAATACCTGAAACGAGAACAATCTGTGGTTAAGCATTGAATACATTTTATATGACATTTTATATAACGCAGAAAGTACAAAATATTTACCTTATGGTACTGAGGAATGGGCTTATCCCTTTGCGGTATGTTTACAATAACCGTTGACTATATTATTATTTCAATGGACATAAATTTATACAAAACATTACACGTCACGGTCAAGACAACAGACAAAAGAAAAATTAACGAAATGTAGTTACATATGAAACATAAAAATAAAAATGAACAAATGTCGATAAGAAAGAGTTCTCTAATTGTGTTAAATAATAATTATAATTTAACACTCCTCCTTAATTATTATTTTCCTTAGATTAGTGTAAACCTTATGATTCAAAGGTTTAGTCAAGATATCAGCATACTGATCCTGACTCTTTACATGCTTCAGTTCAACGGTAACACCAATGTGTTGTTGAATGAATTTTCTGGGAATTTCGATATGTTTCTTCCCTTTTGTCGTTTTGCCTTCATAGGCGTTCTTCAGCATCAGAATAGCGGATTGATTGTCAACGAAAAGTGTAGTTGGGGTGTCCAAATCTAAAAATCCAAGTTCGCTGACAATACGGCGAATCCAACTAAGTTCATCGATGGAAGAAACGGCGGCTCTATATTCGGCCTCGGCGGTTGAGGTAGCAACCAAACGTTGCTTTTGTGTGTACCATACTATGGGTCCACCTCGCATGATGAGAATACCACTGGTTGAATGTCCGGTCTCACGATCACCACCGTAGTCAGAATCCGAGTAACCATACAGTACGTTGTCTCCATTGAAGAATATGCCAAACTTTTCCGTCCCCTTCAAATATGCAAATACACGCTGAATCATTTTCCAGTGGCTTGTTAATGGTTTACTGCAAAATCTGCTTAAGTAATTCACAGCAAAACTAATGTCGGGGCGTGAGATTGTTGCTAAATAGAGAAGGCTGCCGATAGCTTCTCGATAAGGTTCAGTTTTTGAAAGTGGCCTGTCATTTACTAGGTTCTCTTGATCCGTAATCATTCCTTTTTCAACAGGGGTAGCTGCCGGATTGCTAGAATCAATGTTGAATCGTTTGATTATTTTTCTTGTATACCTCGGCTGACTGACACTAATTCCTGACGAAGTGACTTCTATGTGCATTCCTAGGTACTCCAAGTGAGTTGTCAATTCAGCTTGGAAAGTAATTTCTACTTTCTGATTTAGTTCGTGTAGAAATTTTAAAATAATTTTCTCACTCTTCCCTGCAACTAAACCGTCATCCACAAACAGAGCGATTAGAAGACTTCTATCCTCGTTATAGAATATGCAAGAATCATCGTCAGTGCTGATAAGTTTCATTTCACTCAGATAATTTGAAACTTTTTGGTTCCAATTCTTGGGTGCCTGCTTCAGGCCATAAATACTCTTATATAGTCTACATATTCGCTTGGATCCGTCGTGGAAACCTTCCGGCTGATACATATATATCTCTTCTGACAGATCTCCGTACAAAAAAGCAGTTTTCACGTCAAAGGTTTTTAGTTTGTAGTTTTCCGATGCTGCCAGACTGAGAATTAGTCTAATAGACGAGTGACGTACAACGGGACTAAAGGTCTCATTGTAGTCGATACCTTGTCGCTGCTCGAAACCTCGTGCTACAAGTCTTGCCTTTAGCCTTCCGTCTTGCTTTTCTCTGAGAACCCAGCGACATGTTAAAGGTCTGGCATGATCTGGAGGGTCGACAAGTTTCCAGGTTCCCATTCTTTGTAGAGAATCGAACTCTTCTGCCATTGCTGCTCGCCATCCTTCGTGTTCAAGGGCTTGAGATACGGATATGTCTTCTGCTTCACCCTCCACGGCGAGATTGGCGTAGTTTCCTCCACGAGGAAAATCCATTACATAATTCGAGTATCTGGTTGGTCTGGACAGTTTGGTTCGATCCCGAAGTTTTCGAATCGCGTCGCTGGTATCTTCTACGTCGGTTTGAGGTTCATCATGCACTTCTTGTCTTGGTGAATGAGATTCTTCTGGTTCTGACTCATCAATATCATTCTCTTCATCATGATTCAGGTCATCAGGTTCAGTGATACGATATTCCATACTCGAATTGGCTTCTATTCCTTCGGTTTCGACGTCGAAGATTACATTATCCGAGCATACTACATCTCGATCCTCGGTCAGATATACTCGGAAGCATGGCGAGTCCACATCGTACCCAACAAGGAAACCTTTCTTGGATTTTCTATCCAGCTTCCTTCTCTTGTTGTCTGGTACCATGACGTAACAAGTGCATCCAAAACTTCTGAGTCTATTTACCTTTATCTTCCGTCCAAACCAGAGTTCAGCGGGGCTGACTTTCTTTATAGAGCTGGTTCCAGTTTGGTTTAAGGTAAATACGACATAATTTAGGGCTTCAGCCCATAGATTTTCATTTAACTTTCTCTCGTGTAAGATCGTACGTGTCAATTCTACTAGGGTGCGCATATCTCGCTCGATTCGACCATTTTGTTCAGGAGTATACACGTTTGATTTCATGTGGAAAACACCAAGTCCTTCCAGCATACTTTTCGTTTTGGCATTTTTTATTTCATTACCATTATCGGACATTAGACATTTTACTTTCTTATTGAACTGATTTTGCACCATGTTCATAAAGACATTCAATTTAGTAGCAGCTTCATCTTTATATTTCAGAAAGAAAACAGTGCGGTAATGGGAGAAGTCGTCTCTGAAAAGAAGAAAATATTTGGCTCCTCCTAGAGATGCTGCATTCATCTCTCCCAGGTCCACATGAACGAGATCCAACACGGCTTTGGCAGTCTTGGGATTAACTGGATGTGAAATGCGATGATGCTTTCCGTATATACAACTTTCACACACGTGATTTCCCCAGTCATCTTGATACCTGATGTTCTTCCTATCTAGCACACTCTTTACTTGATTTACATTCTGGTGTGCCATTCTCCTATGCCAGGTCCTGAGACTGGTTACTGCTAGGCACTTGTGGTTCGTTTCTTGCCGAAACATCATCTGAAACAGGCTGCCAACTCGCTTTGCCATAGCGACTTTTTCTTGTCCATCCATGGTAAGAAATGTTGAACTGCATGCGTCTGCATTCTGCTTGTAGCCCTTATCTAGCATCTGAGTCACGGAAAACAGATTGAAGGTCAGGTCTGGAACGAATAGGACATCTTTCAGCATCACCTTCTCCCAGTCTCGTCCATTGAAGGCTTCCAGTTTAACATCTCCAGTTCCCATTCCATCCAGTTTAGTAGCATCCCCAATCACGACAGACGTTGGCACTTTCAGTTCCTTATAATTTTCCATCCAATCTCGACGAAAAGTCATATGCTGCGTGGCAGCACAATCTTGGATCCAGAGTTCAGTGCAGTTCTTATGAGAATTAAGTTCATTAATTTCAACGGTCGATAATCCAATGGTAGCTAGAGCTCGGCGATCAGAATTTCCTGACTGTTTCTTATTTGACTTTTCATCATGCTTGCTGACATTTCCTTCCGGACAGTCTTTTGCAAAATGCCCTGTGCGTTTGCAATTGTTGCAAGGGTATTTGCTTTTACAATAATTTAAATATTTAGAACACGGCTTATTTTTACAGTATTTCTTTATATGTCCTCTCTTACCGCATTTAAAACACTCGACGGATGAAATATCGTGGTGATTTGTATTGGTTGACGATGATAACTTTCCTGGTCTGACGATGAGCGCGTTTTGACTCTGTATTCCGCTTTCATTCAGTCTGTCTTCTTCTAACTTCAGCTTTTCGACAAGTAAATTGAATTTCTTTTCTTGGGTACTGAGGTTATCCCATGCGGTCCGAAAATGATATAATTTGGGTGGCAGCATTCCAATTATTCTTGTCAAAATCCAACTTTCTTTTATGTTCTCACCTTCAGCTTCCAGATCCTCAGCCAATTGTTTAATCTGCATACAATTCTCGGTAGCTGAAAGATTTGTGTCGTACTTAAAGTTAAAGAAGCGTCTTTGTAATCCTTCAATTGTAAGTTCTGACTTTCTGCCGTACAGCATGTCGAGTTTCTCTAACATCTGTTTTGAGGATACACAGTTCAAAATTTTACGAGCTATAGAACTATCTACATTAAGGCCTATCAACGCCTGTGCTTCAAGGTCCTTTTTAATCCAGGCCTTGACAGCAGCGTCGTTTTCATCCCCTTCTGGTTTATCTTCTAATCCTTTCGCAATAGCAAACAAACTCTTTGACTTCAGTGTTAAGTTTATCTTAAAGAGCCATGAAACGTAATTCACCTCTTTCTGAGCGGTCTCAGATAAGGTTTCTAACTGTGACTTTATTGAGTCCATTTCGATTCGCAATTCTTGATGACTTGCCTGACGTGTTGATTGACTGTTCTCTTGTACTCTCAACCTCAAGATGATGTATGAATCAATTTAGCTTGACGACTGACTGGCGACGTTCAGACTTGGTAATTGACTGACTTGACGTTCTGACTTTGCGACTGACTAGTGTATCGTCTCTACTATGTAGCTGGCTGACGTGACGTACTGACTAGGCGACTGACTACTGTATCTGGTCTTCTATTTCTTTACTGACATTTATTAACTTGACTTGGATTAACTTTACCATAGGGCGTTTGGCAGTGTGTCGTTCTGGGCCCATAACCTGTTGAGCAGGAGTGCCCTTGTAATTTCCAGATTGTAAAATAAAATTGTCAATCATACATTTGCAAAAGAAATTTATTAAATACAAGTCGTAAGACCAGATACAATAAATTGTTAATACCTGAAACGAGAACAATCTGTGGTTAAGCATTGAATACATTTTATATGACATTTTATATAACGCAGAAAGTACAAAATATTTACCTTATGGTACTGAGGAATGGGCTTATCCCTTTGCGGTATGTTTACAATAACCGTTGACTATATTATTATTTCAATGGACATAAATTTATACAAAACATTACACGTCACGGTCAAGACAACAGACAAAAGAAAAATTAACGAAATGTAGTTACATATGAAACATAAAAATAAAAATGAACAAATGTCGATAAGAAAGAGTTCTCTAATTGTGTTAAATAATAATTATAATTTAACAGTTTTGCTTCCCTTACCTTTGTTTAATTCATGTTTGTCAGTACTTTGTATTAGTATTTATTATCTTAATTACTGTTTTTGACATGAGAAACACGTCTTTACTGTAATTATTCTGCTCTGTTAATGTCATCAATGCACCGACCGTGCATTGTTAGCTCATGTCAAAATCAGAAACAGCTGTCAAATGTAATAATGTTTTATATATTTTTATACTGCATTAGGATTAAGATAAATACTCTTCTGACCATTTATGATTAGAAAAGGACTTTCACACGGGTTTAAATCTCCTAAAAACGGTTTATTTCTTTTTCGCAATTCCGATTAATTTATTTTTTACTCAATAGATGGCTCGGATAGCTATCCTTACTTCTACGGGACATTTACCTATTTCATCTTCACCCTTAACTCAATAGATGGCTCGGATAGCTATTCCCTATCTCGGCAGAACGGTTCACTGTTTCAATTAATAAAAACCCTGATCAAAATTAATCAAAAGCAGAACCAAATGGATTTGTGTCCGAATCCATTCAGTTCGAAAGATCTTCAAAAGTCCTCGAGTCGGTGAGTTAACCTGTTTTCTATTTGTTTCTGTTCCGTTCGTAATTAGTTCAATTGCGAACCTAATGGTGTTTCCACAGTAGGTTTTGCTTTTGGTCTGTTGCGAGACAACTGTCATTTCACCCGTGTTTTTCCGTTTTACTTGTCCGTTTCTGTTCCGTTCGTAATTAGTTCAATTGCGAACCTACTGGTGTTTCCACAGTAGGTTTTGCTTTTGGTCTGTTGCGAGACAACTATCATTTCACCCGTGTTTTTCCGTTTTACTTGTCCGTTTCTGTTCCGTTCGTAATTAGTTCAATTGCGAACCTACTGGTGTTTCCACAGTAGGTTTTGCTTTTGGTCTGTTGCGAGACAACTGTCATTTCACCCGTGTTTTTCCGTTTTAATTGTCCGTTTTCGGTCCGTTCGTAGCTAGTTCAATTGCGAACCTACTGGTGTTTCCACAGTAGGTTTTGCTTTTGTACTTGTTATTTCACTTGTGTTTTTCGCGTTATCCAGTCCTTTGTAACTTAACAGTTCACACAGTATCTTTTGTTATCTTGTATGATTTTAGTCTGTACCGAAACAGGCTTATACATTTTTGAAAATAAAACTCTATTAAAGTTATTCTTGCATATTTTTCCTTGGACCTCCCGTCTAGCTATTCTAGGGCAAATTAACGAGGGTAGTGTGAACAGATTGGCGCCCGAATAAACAGACACTACCGACGTCACGCCAGTAAGTATCTCAGTCGTTACAAATCGTGACAACCTTTACTTAGATTTCCCGCTCTTTTCTCAACTACGACCAATTTTCGGCCAAAACGACAGCAGTGCGTTCGTGCTAGGTTAGTTTGTTTGAACACCATAGATAAACATATGTATCAGATATACATGGATCATAGCAATGCAACTATGCAACTACTACTGTCAAGACATTTTGATTTGTCAGATTTTTATATATTGCATGCAGTGTTGTGACAGATCACTTTAAAAAGGATCTAGATCAAAAGATCAAAGGATGGATGCATGGAATTTAAAATCATGTAAGGGTGCACTGTGTAGAACATGTTGATTTGGATTTAATTTATAAATTACAAATGTGCCTTTTTCTAATGTTAGGTATTTATTATTTTAGTAAAAATGTTCTCATTAAAATAAGTATCCTTGGAAATATGTAATGAAATTTATCAGGCAATGAATGATAACTAGGTTATGTATAGTTAACAAACCTGCTCCAGCTTTGCGTCTTTGTCTACAAAATAAAAAGCTGGGGTTCGATCCCAGCGGCTGTAAGAAAACAAAAAATTTAGACTAGCAAATTACAAGTGCTTTATTTTGAAATCTAGACAATTATTTGATCACAGGGGTAATAAATAATGAAATTTCTACAGCACAATCTGGAAACTAGAGGAGCAATAACTAGAGCACATTTAGGAATAAATAAATAAATAAAAGAGTTACGAAAAATCAGGTCAAATAAAATGTTAAGCAATAGATAAGGAATTCGATAAATTAACTACTGGAGAAATTTATTCCTTTACTGATATATTATTTTTATTAAACCTATGACTAATACTTTATTTCTATGCATCTAAGAGATTAGGGGAATTAAATGGATAATAATAAGGTATTATCCAATCAAAAAAGCAAATCAACCGGCATTATCTTCCCTACACTCCGTTCTTAGAAAAAAATTGTGTAAAAATAGAGTACAGCGATTATCGCCAGTCGTACCTTGGCTGCTAATTTTTTAATTACTTATTCAACATTTCAACAAGACTCATTCGCATTACTCATTCTTTATTTCATATATGTAAATATAATAAATACTTTAATTAAAATGGATTAATATTTTAAATTATTTAAATATAGTAAGTAACCATCATCCTATGGAGGCTCATAAAATAGATGAAATCGAAATGAAAATATCATCTGCTTCTAGATAATGTAATTTGCATTTTAGCGGTGTTATTTGGCAGCCTACTACCCGTACTACGGCTGTGCAATCAGGGAAATTTGTGATCGATGATCGATCCTTATCGATTTTCTCGATCGATCAATTAGAAAAGATCGATCTGATCGATCGTGACTGATCTGATCGATCGTGACTGATCTGATCGATCTTTATTTATAATTAATTATATTCGATCAGGAAAGATCGATCCTGTTTGATCAATATTGATCGATCAGAAAAAAAATATTCAGTTTTATCAGATTGACTTGAGCAATCTCAAGTACAGATCGATCTTCATTAAGAAAACTACAATCGAAGTTCAATGTCCAGTCAAAGAATATGAGAAATGAGAATTGAAAGCGTTCTACCCATCAGACCCAACTGCAGACTGGGCATACTAACTACTAACACGTTGACCGTATCCTTCTCAATCAAGATCGATCTGATCATTTAAGAACAATCAGGATCAAACGATAAAATTAATTCATCGATCAGATTAAAATTGAACGATCAGATCGGTCAAACGATCATATAGATCAAACGATCAGATCAATCAAACGAACAAATCTATATTTTGAATACTGAGATCATTTCGATCAATTGATCGATTTTTCAATCAAATCGATCCGATTGATCATTTTTCGCTGCCCTATTCCGTACTACTTAAATATAGCGGTATTTTTATTTGGATAAAAACTGGCGACGTTTCGATATACAGTGGCTCACAGAATTATTCGTACACCTATGTTTTCTATTTAAAAATTGATAAATAGAGTACTTTTAAAAATAATATTGATATATTACTGACGGCATCATATTCTCTCATATTCCAGTAATAAAATTCAATAGCCAATTATGAAAAAAATATTATTATTTTTATGTAAATTAAATAAAAACAAAATGCATACAAAAAACAGGTACACAAAATTATTCGTACACTTATGAAATCTTACAAATAACGAGTCAATATTAATAGTTATAAATATAAAACATCTGTGATTACATAATTATCATTTGTTTGAGTATTTTGTAAAAGGTTTTTTCAAAAATGGGTCGCAAAAGCAAGAAATTACGGTAGTTGAAAGACGAATCTATGTGAAATGACTTTGCCAGTGTAAATCTTTAAGGGAGGTTGTCAAAATTATATGAATATTGCTCTCAATTGTTAACAACATTAGAAGTAAATATAAAATGTGGAGTAGTTGAAAAATATTTGCCGTGGGGACCGTAAGAAAATTTTTAATCAGCAGAATGAACGATTTATTGAGCATTAAATGAAATTAAATACTAAAAACTCCTGAATAAATTAACAAAAAATATATCTGAAATTTTTAGAGGATATATTGAAACATAGACTATTCGAAGAACTCTAAGAAATTTTGATTTTAATGGCCATATAGTCATAACTAGCTCCTACATAACCCCAAACTAATATGATCCTCCCGCCGTGTTTCACTGTACTACATAAATTGCAGTTATTAAGCTCAGAATTTGGATTTCTCCAATCAAAAGATTTGCCATTCCACTCAAATCCGCAAAATTACCAATTTCCAAAAAACACAATCCGTGCTAATTACTACTTCCAAATGCGAGTCTCTTTATTTTATTTTGTTTGGAATTATAGGACCCATTTTTTACTATAAGACCATTAGAACCAAAATTTCTTAAAGTTCTTTGAATAGTCTATGTTCCAATATACCCTTAAAATATTTAGTTATTCTTAATATTAATTTATTCAGGGGATTTTTAGGATTTGATTTCACTTAACGCTCTATATATAGTTTATTCTGATGACTTAAAAATAATTTAAGGCCTCCACGGTGAATATTTTTCTACTAGTTCTCATTTTTATATTTACTTATATGGTTCTCAACATTTAGTGCGATCTTCGTTTAATTTTGTCAACCTCCCTTAAAGATTTACACTGGCAAAGTAATTTCAAGCAGATTTGTCTTTCAACTACCATAATTTCTTATTTTTGTGAACTATTTTTTATAAAATCTTATACAAAATACTCAGACAAATGCTAATTATGCAATCACAGATGTTTCATGTTTATAAATATAAATATTGACTCGTTATATGCAAGATTTCATAAGTGTACGAATAATTTTGTGTACCTAGTTCTTGTACACATTTTGTTTTTATTTAATTAACATAAGAAAAATAATATTTTTTTCATAATTGGCTATTGCATTTTGTTTCTGGAAAATAAGAGAATCTGATCCCGTCAATAATACATCAATATTTTTTTGAAAGTACTCCATTTTTCACTTTTTAAATATAAAACTTAGGTGTACGAATAATTTTGTGAGCCACTGTAAGTCCAAATCTCACAAAAAAATAATTTATTTTTTCTATAATGATTTCTAATATTGAAAAATTAAAAAAATAGTCTATACCACTATTTCAATTCACTAATTAATTAAATATCATTGAAATATATACAATATTTTTTATAATAGTATTTCAATTCACTAATTAATTAAATATCACTGAAACATATACAATATTTTTGATTATAAATAAATATGTAAATAAAAATGAAACATCACAAAGTGAAAACAGTAATAGTTCACACGTGTCTTCTTGAACTGAGATTATGAATAAACATTGTATTGACACGATTTTAACTTGACAGAATGCATACCTGTATACATCCTACGTACGTATGTACATATGTATGTGTTTCATTTTATTTTTATTTTGCATTGTTATGAATGTATAAAATACGAATGTTACATGTGCTTTCGACAATATAATTGAATGATATAGGAAATATAAAAATTGTTGACATATTTCTTCCTAGTTCCCAGATGTTTTCTTATTTTCCTATATACGAATATAAGAATTACATTCGCAAGCTTGTTTTTAACCAGATATAAAAATGAATTAATTGAAACATAAGTTATTCATTTATGCGTGAAAAATGATAAAATAACTTTTACATTAATAATATAATCCAATAATTTTGTTTACATGAATAAAAACATGGCAGATTTTATTTATTTTACTAATAACGTTCATAAGTAAATACTTCATTAAAATTTGAAGGTTTTTCGTAATTCCAAATGAACGTTATATTTATTTTTAATCAGAAGGACGAAGTTATTTGTATAAATTTGTTTTTGTGTACCTACGTGATATTTCTAAAAACTGCTAGCTTAAACAGTGATAGGAGAAAAGGCGAAACGTATGCAACGTTTGTATCTCCAGCAAAAATTAACCAACTGGGACCACTTGCAAAAACAATGACAATTTTGCAAATAATACAAACAGATTGATAAAATTTCATCTCTGTTTTATAACTCCTTCGAGTGAGAAACTCAAATAAAAGTAAAGCATATAAAAAGTAAAAATAGACACCAGAGAGTATATGCATAAAAATTTATACACACTGCAAGATATAAAAACTTAGGTTTTCATCAAGATGATAACATAAGGTGCATTATTTTTATATAAAATATCTACTCATATCAGTTAATTCACTTATTTTGGTTATTGTCACAATTCAACTGCTTTGAAGTGATGAGGTTTATTCCCCCTTTGCCGATGCTGAGTTTTTGTTATTTATTACGAAGTAAAGGAAGTATTGTAATCGTAGAAAATTTCGTTTTTCAAATTTCAACGGAAACATACATTTCGACTTTTTCTGAATCCATTTTGAGTAGTTTCGGCGTGACTTTACTTTGGACAGAAACTTAATAAAAATTATAATTAAATTGTCTTTTAATTTTTCTAAGAAATATTTGATTTATTGTTAATAAATTGACATTGACAATAATTATCAAAATATAGTCATAAGAAATTTGTACGAAATGTTTATCATCTCCAATGGTAATTCTAACTATAAGTTGGGTTTAGGATCATAAATTGTAATTTGTCCATTTCTTTTCAAATATTTAATCATCGTTCAGTAGGGAGGGTACTGAAGATTTAAATCTTCTGTTGCCAACAGCAGCTGAGAAATAGTAATCGAATTATTTTACGACAGTGCTTGAGTTAGTGCAGTGCAAGTTAATCACGAGAGATAGATGGCACTGCACTACAATTAGCCCCAGATGAATTAAACTTCATTTGCAACATGCACGATTCGCATAAATTCCTACTATGCTCAAGCTGTCGACAATGTACACTTGTTCTCCTAACACACTTGAAAGCAGTAACTTGTCTGTCTTGTAACTACCGTCACAAAGGTAATTTTAAGACTCTTTCCAGCTAACTATGTACCAACTTCTCAAATAATTTACTTTGTAATAATTTTGTAATTAGCAGTGGAAATTAAATTATACGTACCAAGAGAGATGTTGCTACTTTTTCTTTTAAGTATGTAATAACATACTTTGCGTAAATTAATCATTTCACAAATACAAAGAAGTTATTGTGACACTAATACACAAACTTCATACTTCTGAAATATGTATCGTGTAAAGGTATAAATAATATATAATAATATAATATGTAAGTAAAATGATTGTTTTAATACTTTACAGAAATCTACCATCAAAAGTATAGATAAAACACACATATAATTTTTAATAACAATAATTACCGTAATGAACCCTGATTTTCAGTTGAAATGTTGGTGTATTATTGGATTTCATTAAATGACGTTTATTCCAAAAGTTATTTCCTAATTACAAACTATTCAGTATCCAGTCAAATAAATCAAACTTGCATTCAAATAATTTAAGTTTATGTTGAGGAAGATTCTTTCCCATTTGACATCTTGTTTTTCGTGAAGTGGTGGCTCGTGAACTAAAATTTTGGTGAGGCAGGCTATAGGAATTGAATAAAAACTTATAGAAATGACATTCATTTATTAGAAAATTAACAATATCATTAGTCATTTATTACTTTTTTTTTACTAAATTAAAAATCCAAAGATCCGGTGTCCACGTCCTTCACCCTCTTATACTAAATTTGAACAACTGCAAATGCAGCGGCCAAACTTTCAAAAGCATACAGTTCAGTCGCATGTTCGCTTCGCCCACGTGCAAATAGACCAATCAGAAAACAATTGAGGCATGCCTCAAGACACCCTTTTCTGAAGCAGGAAATGAGAAAAATCGATAAACGATGTGAGCATTGCAAAAAGCAGCACTGTCTTACACACACATTGACCAAGTATGAGGTCCTTTTCTGTTTTGTGTTTTGTATAAACTGATCCGTAGTCTATAGTCCATAAACTGCATGCGAGTATGAAAGTAGCAAAGTCGTGCGATTTCCGAAAAACGGAAGCATTAAACAGGGTGTTACTGTACTTATAAAATGCCAGGCTACAGGTTTCATAATTCGTATTACACATGAGGAAAGTTGCCACAAATTTCTTGGCTCAGGTTTTAGTAGGTCAAGAATTAGATCAAACATTTCAAAATGATCTAATTCTAATAACACACTTCAAAGCAGCCAAATCTGCCTCAGATTGTGCTCTAGTTTCAACAGGTCAATAATTAGAGCAAATACTTCTGAGTTCTATAATTTCTGATCCATAAAACCAGAGCAGTTAATTCTGCTCTATAATGTGCTCAATCCCCAGCCGGCTGAATTAGATCACCTTTAGAGCATCAGATGCCCAGGAAGGCGGTCTAGCACAGATCATCAGGCGAGGCGAAGGCCTGAGCCCACTATCGCTCCGGCGCTCCGTAGAGCGAGACTGAGTGCTAGCGTCTCAGGATCCCCGCCATTATTACATGTCATATGGATTCCTATTGGCTGATATTCAATTGGTGGCTGTACTAGTAAGAATTTTAAAGTGAAAATTTTTATACATACGTATTTTGATGCGAGGAATTCATTGGTAGGTTAAGGGTGTAACTTACATCTATTTTAGGGTAGTAGTCAGTTACTTAAAAATGTGCTAAAGGACATTGCTTGTAGTCGTCGCGCATGCATAAAGCGGGGTTTATAATGACGTAAAGTAAGCGGTAATGTAAAGACGCAGCGTATTCAGTAACGCAGACGCAAAGCAAGAAAATTTGTCTGATTTATAACCACCGCAGTCCGGTAACAGCTAGCCAATCAGAAGAGGACATCTCGTTTATCAATTTCGTACTGATAGTCTTTAGATTTTACATTTAATTGAGGTTATTTATGAGATTTTGTTTTTGTGAAATATTGACTTAGCGATGGAAAGTGATGAGGAATTAGCTGCTGTAACTACATTTATTATTTCTAAAAAAGAAAATCATAAAGAAAAAAAGAAATAGGAAATATTCTGTTCGACCTATTAATCGAAGACGCAAAGAAAATGGTTTTAACGTAAATATGTTTTTACATATGAAAATTTACGATCCAGAACAATTTGTTTTTATACACAAGAATGACCATTCCTCTATTCGACGAGTTATTGTGTTTAACTGGACCATTGTTGAAAAAGAATAGCAATAGGGAACATTTATTGCCAGAGCATAGACTAGCAATGACACTACAGTAAGTATTATTGTTCTAAGATACAAAAAATATCATATATGATGTGTTTATATTTTCATCTACTTGTCGCAAGGTGTATCTATGCAAAGTGTTGCTTAATGTTACCATGTGGGTCTAACAACTGTACATTGTGTCATACAAGAAGAACCTCTGTATTTCTGATAAATAACTGACAGTTTACAGGTACAAGTATGAAATACTGATTTCTTATTGGTCAGCGGTAAAGACGCAACACAGAAAGATAAAAGTTGGCCATCTCTTTCGTTCCTTGCGTCCCGTTACTTTCTACGTTACCGCTTTATGAATCATCCCTAGCCATAGTGCGCGGTCATCTTTCTACGTTACCTACTGCGTCCGCGTTACCTCTTACTTTGCGTCATTATAAAGCGACCTTTAAGGGTTGTAGTACCGCAGAAGAGATACATACCGTAGTCCGGCTGGTTATCAGTGGTGGGCGCGGGTTCGGGCTGGTCGTCGTCATGGGCGCGGGTGGTCATGGACGCGAGGCAGCGCGCCAGCCAGGCGTCATGGTCCAGGGCGAGCGCGCCGCCCAGGTGCGCGGGCAGCGAGGTGCGCGGGATGTGCGACGACAGCTGCGCCACCGACACGGTGTACACGCGCTCGCGCAGCTTCTCCCGCACGAACAGCCGCAGGATCTTGAACGGCGCCTTGAACCACAGCGGCGCGGTCACGATCAGCACCTTCTTCAGTTTCGCTGGGTAACCACCCTAGAAATAAACACAAACGTCATTTCTATATTAAATTAGACTATAATTCAGGTACTAATGAAAGTTGATGTCTGACATAAACTGCCATTTGCAATTTGATGCTAACGTAACTATAAACCACTATAACGTCAGTTCAATGCTTTCTTGTGATTGGCTGGATTTGAAATTTAGAATTTAAAATATAAAAATTGGTTATATTTCAAATCTAAATTTAAAATTTCTAATTTTGTAAATCTTTCATAAACCCACCACATTGATTATCAGTGTGTATATATTTTAAAATCTAAATCATAAATTGAAAATTCATAAATTAAATCCATCATAAACCAACCTTATGTTTATATACTTATATCCCTACATATTGTTGCCGTTTAGACAAAATTCAAGACAAAACTTGACTAAATCTAAATCTAGATTAAAAAGTTTGTTTCAAGACTCTAGATTAATATGTGCATGTGCTTTAAATTATGATAGAGAGATTATTAATTTCAAATAGTGAATAAAATAGTATACAAACCACGGTGAAGTTTCATTATGTCTCGGGCTATAACTAACCGCGACGCTGCACGCCTTGGTAAAGTTTGTGGTAAGCTATCTTCGCCTTCGACGGTAATGAAACACTTTCCACCGCGTTAAGTAATATACTATTACCGCTACTTTCCCCTGTATATGAATCTTTATCAAATTGTTTTAACTGCATACTACCATACTAGTGATAATCTTATTATAAGAACTGAGCTTTTCATCTACCTTACCTATCTTTAGTTTTTGGATTTTATTAATATAAGTTTTAAAAAGAATATATTATCTTGTTTTGAATACTTAATATATTAGTTTATCAAAATTGCAGTGAATTTTTTAATACAAAAATTTTCTAGAATTATTGAAATCTGTTGTATCTATTATCCTCGTCACATTTATTGATTTATTTAGTAGGTAAGTAAGTATAAGAAAACCTTCTTAAACTGAATTGATAGGAAAACTTTCAATCTTCTTCTCCTAGTCTTGATGTAGGTAAGAAAGTCTTTTTTGTCTTGTTATTTCAAGATCAGATTTTGCCAGTCTAGTCTTGTCTAGACGGCAACACTACCCTACATGGCTATGTACAACCACTACGATATTATTATAAATATTCTTAATCATAAGGAAAGATAACTCCCATATATTTTCACATAAATTGGTAATGCATACGAGAAATGAAATGATCACGAAAATTAAAGTAACATTTAAAGGAATAGTTATTTTCTTTGAGTATTACCTTGCATCTTCCATGGTACACTTATTTTACTCTATTGAAATAAAGCTGATGCTTTTTATTTAGAAAAAAACTTTATGTAAGGGTAATAACAAAGATGGTCCCCATACTTTGAGAACCACTGATTGAAAAAAAAAATATTCTCATTGAAGTAATCATGTAAAATAAAAATAGTTTGCTAATTTACTCAACTTTATAGACCTTATATTTCACTAGATAGCAATAGAGTATCACTTAAAATGAACACCTGTTTGAGCAGTTATCGTTCTACCGTCAGTATTAACCGAATTAAATTGAACTATATTATGATCATGGTATTCGATGATACGCATATAAAGCTTATTCTGACGTAAATAACATGATATACCTAGTAAGTTTTTGATAACATTCTGTTAACGGAAAATTAAAGTTTACTAGAAATATTTAATAAATGCAGATAAATATTCCAAAGAATAATAAAGAACACTGTTAACAAGAAACAATTTTGAAACATTTTTAGATTAGATTTTAATCTAATTATTAACTTTTCGCAATTACAAAAATTAGTCGTTAGTTAAATATTTAAATAGGTACAACATATATTTTTACTTGTTTGATTAACTTAAAAGAAAAATTACCAATCGTTCATGCTAATATACAAGCAACTTAATTTTAGTGTACCGAATTATAAATATTTGATGATGTATTGCTGACTCATTACATCCAGTTTATTATAGCATTAAGAAAATATATAGAGTAGACCTTTAAACAAGTAAATATTTGGCAAGATCATAGGCAAGTATGGTCGCACCAACAGCATAAATCACCATTAAGGAATGGCGAAGTTAAATAATGTTTCGATGTTTTGAAACGCACATGAATTTTGGGAAGAGCTATCTATGTCCAAGGTAAGACAATGCAAACATTTGAAGTGATTCATTATTGTTTTGTTTGGAAACAAACCCGTGGCAATGAACACTTAATGTGAAGTGACTTTTCCCCGTATGAGTTATTTTACCAAGTATTAGATAACTCTATCGTTAAATTGTGTCGGCTTCTGAGAAGAATGGCGTTCTGGTAAATTAAACAAGCGCATACTGCTACCGAAGGAGAACTAATTGTAAATAGTCATGTGACGGAATTTGGTGAATCGAAAACAATACTCGGAAATCTGTTTATTTACAAGTGAGTAAATATAGGCGTTTATCATGATCCGAGCTGCGACAAATATTGCGAAGGAATGAATTAGTTATTTTACTTGTTGCACGTTTTGAAATTTAAACTGAATTTTGCGTCATTGCAGTCGATACTTCGAAGAAGTGGAAATGATGTGAAGAAAATGCTTTCACAGAAAATAATTAACTTGGATATAAATCTTAACTTCTTTAAACCACAAATGTGGTGCGCAAAAAATGTGTTTTTACGGAAATTGTAAATGCTTACAAATAAAAGACAACAAAACAATAGGCAGTTTGAAGTTTGTCATTAAGTATTATTCTTCTTACTTTCACAATTATCGCAAAAACAATAGAATTGTACTTTATTCTTAAATTTTAAGTACACATTTTACGTGAGTTTTTTTACTAACCGCCATATACATAAATATAATCGGAGTTATTATAATAATAACTTTTGCAGAGGCTTTAGGCTGGCAACCTGCACCACTAAAATAGAACAATTAATGTAATTATTTAAAATACATCTAAATAATAATAAAATATTCGTGAAAATTACAGCCAAATTCGAAAATGTCATTTAAAATAAAATAAATTTTATTAATTTTTATTTAATTACAAACAAATTACGTTTGCAATAAGCGAATTATAGAAATTAATGAATAAATATTTTTTTTATTTAATGCAATCACATTTTAAATCACTAAATGGTGATTGAACTTAGTGTATTTGACATATAAAAAACAAATGACTCTGATTAAAGTAGGTCCTACACAGAAATATATATGTAAATATTAAAAAAAAAATGTTTAAAGAGTGCGTAAGTTTCCTCAGAATATAAATAAAACCGTTATAAAAAGAAGATAATACATTACACATGGAGTTGTTCATGGAAAAACTGTTACACATTCTTTTTGTTCAAATAATGTAGTAAAGTTTTTATCACTAAAAGTTCTATGTACTTTGAAAAGTTTTCATGCACATAATTCATTTAGTTCATATATTAACATGGCACACTCACAGTGGCGCCCAATGATATTATAATTTAGGGGTAAAAATGTGTTGACAGAATTTTAACTAATAATGCACCAGTTTTTATAAATTTATAAATTGGTAACTGATTTCATAATACCAATTTTAGTTTAATACTTTTTTATTCTTTGCACAAAAACAAAAGACGTCTTGATTGCTGTTCAAATTTATTTATCACCTTGTCACTTAATTCTGGGTTGTCTTTTACTACAAACACTTAGCATTCACAGCCCTCTTTCTTTCTCGTGAATTATTGTACATCGAATTCAGTTAATTTATTAATTATAAAAAAAGGATAATAGTAAAAGTAAAATGTGTACATGCATTAGATGAAATCATGTCATTATATGTTCTGATTAAAGAGGTATGTGATCAAATTTTAATTTTTACATTATATGATACGAGACAAAAAATAAAATGCCCGTATTTTTTAAATCGATTCATTATTCGTTGTTAAGAGAAAATAATATTTATTTATGGTACAAGTGTGTTACATTACAGATAAGTCATGTGGAAAAACCTTAGCTCACGAGGCCGTTAGGCCGAGTGTGGTTTTTTTTCAAGTGACTTAGGTAATTAACACACTTGTGCCATACAAAATTTAAACCAACACATTTTAATCATTGATATAAAATACATATAAGATTTTTGACACATGAAATTTCGAAATGACATTTAGGAACAAAATAGTATAGAGAAGGTTTTATAACGTAGTTGCTATGATACGAACCAAAAACAGTGAGCTAATGTATTTAGCTCACTAGTGACTTATGACCTACTTTATTTATCTAAAAACAGTATACTTATATCGTTATAAGTACACGGTGTTGGATAAATATTATAATATTGGGGAAATGACATTGTAACGTCAGCGTGTTATAATCGTGAAAGAAGGCAGATAGGCTGGGAGAGACAGCCTGGAAGAAGTTCCACGATCTTATCATAGTGACGTCACATATTCCTTCTCCAAAACTGTGTCCAAAACATTTCATTGCTAAAATCTACATTACTTCAAATTAATGTTTAGTTTTTATTATTGTAAGTAGAAGCTAAAGTGGTTAATTTATAAAAATACAAAAACAAATTCTTTAACAATACTTTTGTAAAACTCGCGTAAGCGACAACAAATTCCCACTTAAATGTCTAGAATTGACTGGTATTTATAATTTGAATTTAAACAATTTTTTTGTGAGAGATTTTGGTTTAAGCGGGATTTTTCGAAGACAATGCGGAACGCGGGATTTTATACCAAATATGAGACATTCCCGCCGATATCAGAAAGTCTGGCAATCCTGGCTTGCGTATTAAAAAGTAATCTATTCTCTAAATTTGAAATAAATTTGACTATAATGTATTTAATAACTACGAAAAGTGTATTGTGTAGCCACATTTAAACTGTGTAATACCAAAAGAATGCCCCTAAACTTCGCTGAAGTAAATATAAGATCACAACAAAGTTTGAAGCACACAAATTAATATAAAATATAATAACTTGATAACACCAAATTAGTTCTGAGAAGAACTGTTGTAAGTCATCAGAATAAGAACAATAAACATTAAAAAAAAAACAGACTACCGTGAATCGAAACTCGAAACACCCACTGACAATGATAATAGCTGACAGCTGACATTATCGTTGAATTTACAACTGGCGTTAGGTTAGCCAATCAAAAGTATTTATTTTACTGAGCCAACTTCAGTTCACTCTTCATAGTTATATTAAATATAATAATAATAATAAAATTAAATATTTTACTTTTAGAAGGAAATGTATATGAGCCGCCACTGCATACTCATGTCGTCCTTCACGTAAAATGCGTAAAATTTACTTGAAAAACTAATGTTCCGTGCAGAGATATGACTAATTTGCATTTTCATCCCTAACTACTTTAATTAACATCATAAAGATACTGGAGTGCTCAAGGCCTGTGAAACGAGTGGAGAATTTGAATTTTCCACCCACGTTTAGGCAGCTGTTTCTCGCTGTTTGCTCTCCGCGGATTTCGCAAGCAGCCTTGAGCACATTCATGTAATCCCAAATCTGGTGCACGGCCATTTTTTGCGGAACTCCAGATTGAATATTCTGTGGATATTGCTCTTGAGAGCAGACGGATTCTGGAAGTTTTGTATTATGAACAAAGTTTTTGTTTGCCCACTTTACCGCATTTTTGCGGAATTTGTATTATGTTAATGTACAAACATTGTATACAGTCGTTCCACCACAATACGGAATTCACGTCTTTTATAAAGTCACTAAATTAGTGATATCATTTTAACTTAATAAAAATAATTATCAAAATTAATTTATACAATTTATAATATACGGTGATCGATACATAATTTATATGATAGGCATGGACTGTTTTTTATTTTAGTATAGATTTCCTAAAGTACGGACAACGACGGCTCTGGGGTTTAAATTCCAGTTTCACCAATGTCTTCTAAATAAAAATAGTATTGAATCTGAGTGGTTCCAAAGTCACTATAAACTGTGGATTCTTTGCAGTGTCTGTAGAGTGACCAGTAGCGTAACTACCTGTGTTCCGTAAGAGACGAGCCCGGTGACTAAATGAGCCTGGTCAGCCCGAACACAAGTTTCAAAAATATTTTAATTTTTTCTTAATTTAAAGTATAGTATATTTTTACGTTGGTTTTGGTAATTATTATTTTTTTATTTATCTAATTAGACAAAATGCCCTCTTTGTGTTCCTACACTCTTTCTGTGCAATTTTATTATAAACTATGGGCACAGAATATTTATATACAGAAGCGACACTCCGTGTCGGTACCTTTCATGTTACCCTATTCAGTTCTATGACCTTGAAGCATTGTGTAGACCTTTAAATTTGTTCCCTTCCCCTAACTCTCACTAAGATGTGAGGAAACTTTCCGATTTTAAACAATGAGCCCTTTAAATTTGTGCACATTCCCCATCTCTCTCTAATTCTCGTTTCTCTGTCTTACTGTCGCTTCTGTATAAACCTATTCTGTGCTATGGGTTGTCGGCGTGCTGCAGAGAGTCATCCCGCTTGTAAATTGGGAGAATTTTCCAAACTCAAGCGGCGTTGATCCGACACGCTGCCTTTTTAATGCTGTGAGTGCTTCAATTAAAAAGTATGTGATGGTAAGACGAATCGCCGTTGGTCACCTTATGTATTTTTGTCTTAAAACCATGGCCGAACGACCGCCTAAATCAACTACCAAACTTCAGTTTTGAAGTTGTACAAATGATAGAGGGTTAGTTGCTATTTAATTTCAATGTTGACGTCGCCAAATAGCAATAGACTGATGACTCTTCAAAACAACCGAACAGAAGAATGACTTGGTTGTGATTTACTTTAAAATTCTATTCATTCGGCAAAGAGAATTAGCTACCTATAGAAAAGTATTTTGTGAAGTATCATGTTACAGGGTTATTACATTTTTTTAATATACATTGGGGCCCGGATTGTCTCAGGAACATAGGCCTGTAGCTGCATTGTTATGCCTCGCTTGTCGTAAAATAAGTACCATAGGTATAGTTGGACAAGAGATCTCGAGTTGACGTTTAAATTATTTTATGGTTGTGGTGTCTATTCAAAGTTTTTCCCTGAGTGAAAGAATTGAAAGAAATGTGACCTTTATGCGTTCTGCTCTAGGGTATAGAATTGTACGAAATCCATTAGAATACACTGTTTGTTCCAGGTACCCAGCTAAGCACTAGATTTGGAAATCCCAAAGTAACATTAGCATACCTTACTTAATATAGATGGATTACTGTACAACCTGGAAATAACTAGACAGGGATGTATTTAAAATTTTAATACCATGTTTTATGAAAAATACTCTAATAATTGTCACAAGTTGTAGTAACGTTGATGTACTCTTGGTAATAAGAACATTATGTTATAGCAGTTTCGTTTTTATGCAAAAATTGTTTGCAGTTCCACGAAGATAATGATTATTGCTAAGAAATTAACGGTATTAAAATTTTAAATACATCCCTGTCTAGCTATTTCCATGTCGTACAGTAATCCATCTATATTAAGTTAGGCATGCTAATATTACTTTGGGATTTCCAAATCCAGTGCTTAGCTGGGTACCTGGAGCAAAACTTTGAATAGATACCACAACCATAAAACAATTTAAACGTCAACTTGAGATCTTTTGTCGTACTATACTTGAGGCTCATTTCACCACGAATGTTGTGCCAGTTTAGATGAATTACTTACAGTAACTACCATTCCTGTTCGGCAATTTTATTGGTAAGAAATGAAAATGAATTAGCTTTTCTAAATGATTAGTTTTTTTTGCGTAGGGTAGATGTAAACAGTATACAGTTATTTTGGATCGACTGTACCTATTTCGTAGATATGATAAAGTTACCTTGTGTATTAGGTTTCATGACATCTGAATATATTACTAATGTTCATTTTGATAATCATAATAAATGGAACTTGCAAACTTAGATCCTGTTACATAAACTTGAGAATTCGTATTAACAAAGTTACTTGTACATTAATGTCAGTGTGTCATTGTTAAGTCAAATGTTTAAACTTATCCAGAAGATTGTTATTGTACTATTTTTTATATTTAAAAATAAATGTCATACAAGTAATATTAATAAACCTAATAAAATTTGATATTGTAGGCATAATAATAATAAGTAAAATAAAATGAAGTAGGTATGACAAATAAAAATTAATTTAAACGAGAAAATGTATTTTTATTGTAAAAAATTCATTGCGACTATTTCAATTATGTTTATAAAATATGCAAAGCGTATTAAATTATATGGGATTTGCATCAACTGAACATGCATTTCAAATATTGAAGTTATTATCGTTTTATATTACTTTGTGGGAACAATATTAAATGCAAATACAGAATACTGAATAGTTTTGTTGCTACAAACTCGATGAATTGTTTGACAATCTAAATAATTTAATTAATTTAAGTAAAGGTAAATATTTGAGAACATGAAGAAAATTAAACTCAATATCAGTATCTTTTAGTGAAGCAGCTTTAATAACAATTACTTTTTACGTGCTGTGAAAGTGGTGCAATTTTATGAAAAACAGGTTTAATTTTCCGCTGTAGTTCTAGTAAAATTGTATAGGCCATGAATGCAAATTAAAAGTAGATTTTAATTGAAATATCTTTCAGTAAATCATAAGGGTTATTTTGAAGCTAAAGTAAAAGTTATAAAAAAGTTTATACCTATTATTCCTATTTCTATTATCTATTAGGTAGACCATGTATGATTTTATAAGTTTTATTTGTATTTCAGTGGTGTTATTAAGATAATTATTTTGTTTTAATTATACAACTACACTGACTGATAATAAAATAATAAATAACTTGAGTTAACGGGGTGTATGTTAGGCGCAGATATGATTAAATTTTATATTTTGTCAATATTAAAGCAAAAATGAGGTAACTTTATTTAAATGTAGATTGGAAAAAGATGAATGTAGAAATAAAAAGGTTCAAATTTCTGTCGTCTATTGTATTATATCACGGCAAGAATCTACGGGGTAAAGTGATTATTTATAAAGGGGCAGCTGTCATATTTCAGAGCCAATCAACCTACATTCAATTACTCGCCGGTTTCACGTCATAATAATGAAAAATATAAAATTGAATCACATTTGAGTGGAATATAATATTTAATAAAACTCTAAAACAACACAAAATAATTAAAATATTAAAATATAGTAAAGCTCTTTTCGTTTCCTTGGACATCAATCTGACGATATCAGAAAACGTTCGTCTCTAGTGATGAGCGATATTTTTCAAGATCAGTGAAATTATTTTAGAAACCTGTGTTTCGTTATCATATAGGCACCCGCTATTACATAATTTAAATATTTCACGAAGTAATAATTTATTCTGATTAGTAGCAAAGATTCCCGAATTTACTTACATTACTTAGTAACATTAGGTAGTGATAGTAAGTAAAAAAAAATAAACATTAAAATTTGCTCAATAATCAACTGTAGACACAATCACGAAAGTAGTAACAAATCACAGTGCATGATTCAAAACCATAAATGTAGTAAACTAAATATAAATAAATTAAACTTAAAAATATATTGTTTTGTGAAAACAGTTAATTATGATATGTTTAAGAGTGACAATAAAAAAAAACTTATCCCTGCTGAAATTGAATAAGAAACTTATAGAGCTAACAAAACCATCCGACTTTTTTACTGACGAAGTTAAAAACAGTAGTACGATGCCGCCTGCAGTAGTTTTCCAATGGATCATAAAAATGTTTTACTTTTTAAACTCTAATAGAGAAAAAACGTTTTATTATATCTGGGGTTCAAATCTCAGCGTCGCAAGCTTTGGACTAAATAACCTGAATGGTTAGTAAGGCTGAAAGCTGAAGGAACTGTGTTGACAACATAAACTATTAAAATGCAAGTACCTGTCATTAATTATTTACTTTCGGTTCTTTAGACACTGTTTCATCCGCTTATAGAAATATTATATTACAGATGTTGCTTCTGTAGATATTTTTTTTAAGTATCTTGTTATTTTATTCAACTTATAATCTATTTACAAGTTTTACAAATGTTTTGTTGTATGAATGCCGATAAAGATGACTAAACAATCGTTTGTAATGATATAATCGATTATTGCTTTCGTTTACACGGTGAATAAAGCGTGAACCATAAATAATAGCATGTATGCAATCAGTTTAAATTTGTTGGTATGTTACGAGCTCAACAGTTTTCTACAATACACTATCCATCAAAGCTCGTCAATCATTCTTCATGTTACAAAGCATACAAAACTGCAACAACACTTTAACATCTCAATATCTCACTTTGAAATCGAACCCTTTGCTTTGACATAGAGCTTCGCCTGAAGCTGTCAGCGCTAGCTCAAAGCCCTGTGTTCTGCACAATCCGGGAACGTCAAGTACACTTGTACTCTGTTCCATGTGGTTGGATCCCATTACGCCGAATTCCCACGCGTACACATTTCTTACATTTATATCTTCGCATATTCATTTCCCATGGGTCTATTATTTTATCTGCAAATTTAATAATATTTTCCTACTTAAATAGTAATATCGTAAATAAATATTTATCTTTCTGGCACTATAACTCTAGATCTCTACAGAGTTTCGCTTCCTTGTTTTCTATGTCAACTTTTTGTCTGAATTATACTTGTTGTAGATCAAATTTTTGACATATGTATGTACATAGGTATCTATTGAAGTAGTATATCGTATAAATATTTATGTTCCTTGGTTGGCTCTACAACCTTAAATAAGTTTGGGTCTCAGTTGAAACCAACACAAAAATTCAATCCATTACACAATTTCTCATTACTCGGACATGATAGTATTTTATTTGTTTAATATTTAACAGAATGGGGATTTCTACCATTTTTTTATACTTTCATTTTAAAATATGGCGGACACTTCGACTATCGATGAAAATCCGATGGAAATGTTTTTTTATATTTCAAAATTTGAAATAATCAATGTGACGTCATCAATATGTTTTATTTTTAATGTCGAACTGTTTTATTCGTGGACCAAATGTTCCTGATAATTGGAAGCGTATTTAAATTATCTAAATTTAAAAATGATATTTATATTCAAATAAAAACTGTTTAAAAATAGCAGTAGCGCTAGTGTTGAAACTTTTAACACATTACACATAAACAGGTAATTTATGCACTAATCTCTTAAATAATACTGTCGCAGATGTAGCAGAAATAGTAAAAGTTAACATATTATATGACACAAATTTAACTAATAACACTTTATAAGTACACAATTCAAAGTACTGTCATTTCAAGCTCATTCGTCAGGCTTGTTGGGGACATTTTTAATTTTTCAATTAAAATATTGATTTAATTCACATATATGACGTCACGCTATAACCAAAAAGTACCCTTATTTCAGAAGTATTTTAATTACATCATTTTATTTCCTTATTAATATTTATTATTATGCATGTTGGTTTTTTTTAAGTTTACTTTTTTTCTATAGAATCCCCCAATGTTTATCTAGTATTATAAACAGTTCACGCCCGAGCACGCTATAATCAATGAGCCATTGCCTCACATTGTAAATATTTGTTGTTTTCAAACTAATTCAATAAAAAATTGTGACGTAGAGCTAGCTAGCTGATTTGAGAACTTATAGAATGTATCTTACTGCTGCTTGCTTTTATATGTTCGTTAAATTGAAAACATTTTAAAAGAAAATCTGGAATTTAAGAAGGTAGTAGTAGCAACATTTAAGCCGGACCTTTATCTGACAGACAGAATTTTGTTTCTTGGTTTTATAAATGTCACACAAGGCCAAAGATGTACACACGGGGGTGTCCGGGCATCCCCATTAGCTAGTTAAAGCTAACAAAACATAGTTGATTTACGATAAAACTTCAATCGTTTTTACTGGACTGGTACTAGTTTATATGCGAAAAGATAAACCTTTATTCAGAAAGAAATAATACGTATACAATATTAGTAACGACATTTTTTGTTAAATTGTATTCAAGAAGAAAAAAATATAGTGGTACAGTATTTATGAAGAAATATTATGAATTCCGAACTTAGGCTTTCACGGCAACAAAACTAACGAAACTAGTATGAATTTAATTTCCCTTCTTTACCTGGGAACCCCCATTACCAAAATTCTGAACACGCCTATGCAAAAGAAACAGAAAACATATTTCGGGTATATATATGACTAATTACAAGTTCAGCGGTTCACGATCTGCTGTTAAATTTTTATAATCAGCTATCTTCTTATCATACAAAATTGGCTGATTTTCTACTAAAGTGTTTCATTTTATGTCATTCATTTTTCCCTAAAAAAACAAACGTCATCCCTCTAGTAGAATTAGTTTGCACTACCACGAAGTATACCGAATCTCGTCGAATATGCACGAACATAGAAAATGAACATTGGTCAATTCCTAAACTATACAGATCTATGGTTTATGTTTTGTGTGTCTTATAAAAGGATCATTTAATTTTCTACAACTTAATTCGGACCTATGTTTTCTGTACTAAATTGAGTTCTGTATTCCGTCAATTATAAATCAGCCTCCAATATTAACCCAAAACTAGTATCATAGGGATAAAGAAGACCTCGGCGGACTAAATATTAATTAATAAATTCTGTAAGGATTCAATATCTAATTTTGAAAGTTCTGGAATTATTAAAAGTGCTTAATATACGTATTATTAATTCTGTTACCGACTAAATTAGTGAGCAGACATTTTTCTCAACTATGACATGCAATTCTTCTCAAAATTCCGCGGCACACCAAAAATTGAATGAACTTTTTTTTATTTCCTAAAACTGTGCAACAGTAGTTTGATTGTCACAATAACCGAGTGAAATTACAGTTGGAGGATTTGGTGGGGTTATTATTTCCGTGACATAACAATGATGAGGTTTCCGATAAGGGTTAGACATTTCGATTTACGGGAATTTGAGTCGTGGAATGAAATGACGAAGTTTGTACCTGGACACGCAGTCCTCAGTTGCTGAATTTCAGCGCGAATTGATGGTGACGGGTTATTTCATGGGTTTTGCCCGATTTTCCGATTCGGATTTGTTTAACCGGCTGAAATTGTTTGCGTTGTGTTGGCTGCTACGCCAGCTTTGTACGCTGTAGATCAGTCAAGCGATCTACATCAAAAACGAAGATATTTTTAGGTTAGGATAACGCAAATCTTCTTTCAGTCTAGTAATTTCAAAGATGATAGGAATACTATTTATATAGATTGGAAAGTTATATACAATTAAATAATAAAGGTGGCTTATCAAAATAATTATTAATTATGTATTTTATAAATTACCTATCATTGAAAAATAATTATATATAAATTTATTTAATGTATTCAAAATTAAATTACAATTACGAGTTTTGTAAACAAAGATAATCTGTTTGAATAATTTTTTTACACCTACTGAATAAATATAATTTTTTATAAGCATTCTATTACATTATTTGAAAATAATAATGTATTATTATATGAGGGATTATGATAGTCATTATTCGCGAAGATGAAGTTTACGTCAAGAGCCGTAGGCGAGTAATGTAAATCATCTTGATTCATCTTGATCCAATGATAAGGATAAAAAAATCTTGCAGACAAATAGCATGTACATATGTAAATATATTCACTTTCTGAGATTTGAAGACAGAAGCAAAGTGTCAAAAGGAAATATCATTTACGATATGAAATAATACTGTAAATTTCTATATACCTATAGGTATATTCATATAAAATCGACTAGTTCTTGGTGTATAAAATTTTATTTTTATTTGCAGAACAATTTATTATTTTTTTCAGTACATATACACTCCACTCATTTTGAGTTGAATACATAAATAAGTGAGCCTCCACTCCCTGTTTATTATTATACAATAACATAAAATCTATGTCATATTTTTTGTGTTTAGAAATCGAAGTTAATAAAGAACACAAGATTAATTATTTTCAGAACTGAATGACAGCATAAACGTCAATAATTAATTCCTTGTTATTGAAGAATGTTTACAGAGTCTTATATGAATGAAGTAAAAGTGTTAACGAAACGAAACCTATATTTTCTTAGTAGAACAGATGTGTATCAAAAATATACAAAATATCTATTCATATGATGTTCAAGTGCGTCAAACCGTTCCTAGAAAACACATTTTTGTTTCGAGAAAAAAGAGTTATATTTCACAAGTGACATAACTTTCCTTAAATATTAATAAGCTAGAAATAAATAAGTGTTATGTGATATAACAGTTTCTCTGAATAAAAACAAAGTAGCATTATGAGGTTTTTATTGTTTTAGACTACAGCCATAAATTACATCGAACTACGCCAAACTTGCCAAGATATTTCATTAAAGTTTCCCCATATTTAAGTGCAAAATCAATACTTCCTCACCTGCAATGGGAGGCAAATATGACGTGTGAATACATTTCCGTATCCGGTGGATAATATTTCACGGCATTGACATGGAAACCTAATGAATGAGCGTGATTCATAATTTTCAGTGTGATGTAAATCCAGTAGACGCACCTTCGTGATTATTCTCATGTCATTTCTAATTTACAACGAATGATTTAATCGAAATTTAATATCAAAGTCTTGGATAAACCACAAAATGTAGCACACACCTTTTCGTGGTAAATTTATCACGAAATTCAGTGGCATCGAATTACCAAAAAGGGAACAGTCATCCTTCTCATATTCGGGGTGACTCAATTTGGGGGAAAACTATTTAATAACTTGTACTTCCTTTTTCTTTCCCGGTTACCCTGTTATGTATAAAATTCAGGATTATCGAATAGATAAAATGTAATTTATTATAAAAGATATTACTTAATATTTTTTTAAGTTTGTATTTCATTTAGTAAACTAGCGATTCTATTTCAAAACAGTGATGTAGGAAAATTTTCGGCATGTTTACAATAAACATTATAAATGCATTTACAAATTTTATCAAAAAATTATTAAAATACTGCAGATTTTTCCTACCTGACAAATTTATATAAAACTTGGTTTAATCTACTGATACTTCTCGATGGGTATTAAAAATATATTTATTCGAATTAATTTTGAAAAGGAAAATTAAGGGGAACTAAAATTTATAGTTTATTACTGTTTCACTATTAATTTGTTATGTACATTTTGTTTAATTTTATTTTTAGTAACCTTTTAGAGACCAAAGAATTGGCAAAAACTTCTAAATTTAAATAAGAAGCCATTTGAATACACAAAAAATAATTAAATTAACTGATGTTAATTCACGTTTCTAAAAGCAACGACTGTATGGAAAAACTTGGAAAATTGGAACATTTTTTGTGTCAACCTAAATGGAAAAAAGTTTTTGTATGGACTTTCGAAGTAGTTAATAGATGGTGATTCAGGGTGGAACGATTATAATTTATCGAAACAATTCGAATAAAGACTAATAAATTTTCCCTCAAGTTAGTAACAAATACTTCGTTATTACATGTATTCAACTGGGGATTTTTAAAAACCTGGAATATAGAATTTGATTATGCATAAAGAATATCATCAATTTCTATTTCATTATCTAATACACAAATTTAAATAATTTTCGTTGTGTAATCAAACTAAATATAGTTTAAATATTTTCGATTTTACATAATTATTTTAGCTATATTGTGTTTGACATTTTAATTTACTACACGAGAAATAAAAGATCTATATAAAAATGATCAACTTTAACAATTATTAGTAGTTCATAACAATGTTATTTAACTTCTACTAATATTTTACGTTGTCTATAATTTGCTTTGAATCTTCAAAATTTCACGTTATTATGAGGTAGCAGAAATATTTTTATCAATCTTCACTGGATTATTTATTTTTCATTCATTTATATTAATGTTCGACCGAAATTTCGGTTTCGGCCAGTTTCAACCAAAAATGCTGGTTTCGGCCGCAGTTTCGGTTTCGACTAAAAATTAACCGAAACTTCGGTCCCATTAATGTCGGGCGCTGTTGAGTATTTTTTTTTTTTGTTTGCTAATTAATAGTTTTATTTTGTACGTTATTTCAATTTTCATCCTTTCGAATATATAATTATTATCCTTATTCTGAGGTTGTTAGACAAAGGTGCCAAAAGCAAAATATCATTAATTTAATTTATAGAATTAAGACAGAGATTAATTTATTATACAAATGAGAAAAAAATATACATTACTATACTTATTTCATTGTGATTACTTCTTTGTATTATTTGTGAGGTGATAGATAAATAAATTCTTAACAGTAAAGATAGTATTTATATAAAAATAGGGTAATTTTCTAATAAATTGCAGTCTTTATTTAATTTAATAATCGAATAATACCCCATGGTAAGAAAAACGCTAGATTTCCGTGTTTAATAAAAATTTAACTAAATTTTAACTTAACTACATAAGTTTCGCTTTCGTTTTCGACGGAAACTAGAAGGGGAGTCGAATATTGAGTTACGGTTTCCCTTGCGCAAGGCTTTCAAATTTGGAATAATTTCACTCCATAACATTGGTTTACTGATTTGCGGAGAAGAAATATAGGTACTAGTTGTCCAAATTTCAAATAAGTTTTTTAAATTATAGAGCTTTGTTTAAAAGATTTTTATAACTGGATGACTTTATTAGAAACGAATGAAATATGTTTTTATAACGGTTTCAACACTCTCTCCTACCTCACAACGTCACAACTCATCTCTTATTTCATACATAGTACTAATAACTATATTTTACTCATTACCGATGACTTGTGCATACATAAATAAAATTATTAAACACAAAAAATATATGGGAATACAGATATTTCAAATTTTATTAAAAAACATATTGAGGTTTACAAAACCGATATCTGAATAGAATCCAATACAGGTTTCCTTGAAAATTACTTTCAGCTTCAAATTCAGAATATTTTGTCAGTTAACAAAAACATGAATACATGTAACGGAAAATGAAAATACTCCATCCATAGCACAATAGCGATCGGGATCCAAGTCAGCTGTGCAAAGAAAAAATCATGCTGAAAATAATCCAGCATGCCAACATTCGTAATCAAGCAATCTTTCCCCTCACAATACGCCGCTGCCAAACAAGGGGTCTTTGTGCTTCGGAGCTGGGAAAGGCGAAGTGTAGCATCGCAGGGAAAGCCGTTGAGCTAAAAGCATCCGCAGGTGAATGTGCCGAGGGTGATTTGCATTCTTACAGAAGGAATGGAGAACTGGTACCGTGTAACAGAATTACATGTGTTGAATAGACGCAATTTAAAGGGTTCGGTGCGGGTTAAGGTTCAGGGATGAATATTACCTTGATTGA
The DNA here is from genome assembly GCA_035578165.1 of Stenolophus ochropezus. Lineage (NCBI taxonomy): Eukaryota > Metazoa > Arthropoda > Insecta > Coleoptera > Carabidae > Stenolophus > Stenolophus ochropezus. Next base: position 15,832,374 of record JAQOWZ010000010.1, on the reverse strand, counting down.
ATTATACTCAAGGTTAAGGTTGGGTTTACAATAACAGGATAAATGCTGTGTGGAGTTAATTTAACTATACTGCATGCTTGAATATAGTAACTAGTTTATAAGTATTCCTACACAGGGTGTTTGCAAAGTAGCGGATTCCCAAACTCTTAGAGAAGGGTGACATGGTTACATTGATTTAAATAACTTGATTTGATTTTTTTTATAAAAATCACTGATTTAGATAAATTGTTATTTAACATCTCAGGTTTACGAAAAGTGGAGGAAAAAGCGTGTACTTACCAAGAACTACTAAATCTGTTTAACTTAGTTCTTGAAAAATGATTTTACTGAGATATTACTTTGAATTTATGACGCAATTTTTTTTTGCATAAGTATGTGTAATTTTTCGTTTAATTTACTTTTGTATGTGTTACCTTAAAAAACTCGCTATAACCAATGAAAGCAAAATAATGTTAGCTTGTATATGGGCTTTCAAACAAGTAACATCGATGGTGTAATAAGTTTGTCGATATAAACGGTAACGTTAAAAACGGATTTTTCTCTAGTTCTTTAATGTTTCTTTAAATTTTTACTTATTACAATATATTATTTTTTCATTATAAATGGTATTTTGTAAAACACGTTTTTGAAATTATACTGTACTTTTAAAAAATAAAAAAGAACGTTTAAATAAAAAAAATTGATTTAAATAAAAAAAACATTTTTTAAAAAATCGAATTTTTATGCAACCTAGCTATAAAATATATAATAAGGTTCAGCATTATTTAACATAAAATCATTGAATTAGAGAACATAATTATCGATTAAATCGAATAAAAACAACTGAAATTGTATCTACAACACAAAACTATATGTGTAATCAAATTTAAGCGATAGCTTTTCATCGATGCAAAACGAGTCAAAACTTTCTTAACTAAGTTAAGAAGTTTTAATATCCTTAATATAAGTAAAAGTACTGTTCATCTGTTGTCATACATGCAACTTGTGTTACTAATATTGTTAATAATTTATTTACTAAAAAAAATGCTGGCCGGGAATATCAGATTCATCATTTAGCCATTAGTAGTGTTTCCACAATAATATTTCGGCAAATGTTATGGTTCTCTTAACAATTCTGCTTTAAACCTTGCAAATCTTTATGTTTGTGTATATGAGACGCTTTCGTACTCCAGATTTATTTTCGAAATTCAAAACCCATGCTTGTCTAAGAGAGGAGGCGATCGTCAAATCGCCCTTACTTTAAATCAGTCACTGTGTTTACCATCTTCTTATTTATTTTGTAATCGGTGAAACTACAAAATAAATATGTAAACCGTGAACACCCTGACTGGCGAGTCTGTCACCCCTTTGAAACTATAAAAAAAATTATAACTAAATGTGACAGTGTCAAAAGTGTCACAACACAATTTGCATTAAAACTGAAGGTAACTCTTATAAGTTTTACAGGTTAGTAGTTTGTAAAGATTAGTTTCCTTGACGAATAAATAGTTTAAATAAACGACGCGTAACAAATAAAGTAATTAAACTATATTTTAGTAAAAAAGGAGTGATGACTAACAATATAGAGAATATAATAACTAGTATGTAAGAGTTTTTTTATGGTCAAATGATTCACTCATCACAACAAAGTATCCTGTAACTTACTACCTTACATGTCATTCGACCGGTAACCAAATACGTAAATACAAATAAAAGACAACAATAATACAAACCCAAACACTATTTGAATAACAATAAAACCATGACGCAACTTGTATAAATTGTATGACAAGAAATTGACTGTATGAGGAAATTATTAAATAATTTCCTAAAAGGTAAGAACTGAGTACACAATTTTCAGATATTTTGTTGTTTGTAATATAAATAATATATAGATACATAAGTATAAGTACCAATAATATTTTATTTTATTTTCTTTTCAATATAATGTGACATGAATATAAAATATTTATATTTTGCAATAATTATTTAAATGATAAACAATTATTTATGTAAGAAATAATATTTAGATGTTTTACTTTAGCTATAACAATGTTGGTAGTGCCACACAAACAATTTATAAAATATTCAGCAAAAAATATCGTTATGAATATTTCAAATATATTATTTACACAAAAATATGGTGAAATTTACAGGTAATCACACATTGCAATAATTAATAAACATTACACGATTCATTAATTAATGCATTAATTTAATTTGAAAATATTTTCTTCAGTTATTATTTTCACAGTCATGAAAATTGTTTTAGGTATCAACACTGACTGTGAAATTGAAATGTGGATATTTATTGGCCTCAACTCGATATATTCAACCAATATGTTCAGCATCCGAAAATTAAACTTGAAATTTATTACAAACATAAAAAATAACAAATTGCAAGTTAATTAAGATAGAACTGATATAACTCCAACGAGAACAGTTACATTAATCACAACGCATTACATAACCTCAAATTTATGGTATTAATTTATTCTGCTTTCACTTTCACATTACCGAAATTCGAACACTTTCTTCTCGCATCTTTCCTAATTTGTAAAATTCCACCAAAATCCGAGTTTAATGAAACTTCCTCATGCGAACGGAGAAATCTCCCGTTCTATTGAACAGATGATCGCTTAAAAACAAATTAAAAGAAACAAGCCATGAATCACGAGGGGCCTACCCAGATAAACTTATAAATCGAAACAGGAATAACTGGCGAATTTATGGCGGGTTGGGGAAAGCAAGCCGATCTCATCTCGTTTGCCTCCGCGATGGAAAATTCATGAAGGTGGGATTAGCCAAAAAGTTTGACTTTTTCCACAAACACATGAAATATACACAACCAGAGAGAATACAGGACACGCTTTGCTTTGGTTGGCTGTTTAAATTTTTATAATGTTGCTGTTTTCGGTATAACTTCAGGCTTTTTGCAACTAATGTATCAAAGATTTCAAGAAGTTTGATTATATAAAAAAATATAATAAAAAGCCAAGAAAATTTATTTTATCTACTCTCACCCTATAATGAACACAATGATATGCAAGTTCTTGTATGTGTAGTACTGTAGTAGGTCATTAATAAAATTTTGTGTGAAACCAACCAAATCGTGTGTAAAAGACCAATGTAAATTAAATGAGACTTTTATTATTAAACGATTTCTGTTAAGAAATGAAAAACATGTTTTCACAATGGTCATGTACCATTGTACCAACAACACAATATCGCAGAAAAATATACTACAAATTATCGTACATTTAGATTTTGTACAATATATCTTACAAATGTAAGATATTTATATGATAGTTTTAGTTTTCAAATTGGTAACATTGCATCGTTTTCAGCACTGAGGAATACTGAACGCAACTTAGTATATATTTTTTTCCTTTATTGCTGTGAGTATTGGGTATATTTTCTGGCGTATGACAAAAGCGCACCATTGTATATTACATAAGCGCACCAGTGTTTATAAATGAAATATTCATATATTAATGAATTTGATGTAACTATTTAATCAATGATGGAATAAAATTAGGTTAGGTCAGGTTAATTTAGTTTAGATTACTTCAGGTTTGGTGAGGTTAGGTCAAGTTAAGCTAGTTTAGATTAGGTTAAGTTAGGGTATGTTAGGTTAGGTCAGAGAATGTTATGTTAGGTTATGTTAGGTTAGGTTAGTTTAGATTAGATTGATTGATTTTATAATGGTTGAAGAAGAAATTTGAACACCTCCAGTAGTTCAGACAGAAAACAACATAACCTCAAATTTACTGCCTATTTACATTTTTATATTTATTTATTTCTAATTGGTTCTTACATAAAATATTCTATAACTTCTGTAAAAAGACTTGAACCTCGTAACTTATACATAAAAGTACTTCTTCACACACTAATATCATAAATAACTATTTTCGAAAACTTTTATGCGAAGTTAATACCTATTTTCATGACATTTATCAACACGTGAAATTATTGTTTTTTGTCTAAAAGATGCATAAAAACGAGGGACGGTTTTTATTAATTTTTTCGATTTTTTCATATTCCAGTATGACAACGAATACATCAATGAAAAGACAAAAAATGCCGGTTTTAATTTTACCAAAATAATTCTAGATTTCCATTTAATAATAGAAATTGATCGTCGTTGTGCGCAAAACAGATTTACATTTTTTTATTTATATCATCAAGTAGTATATTTTATATGAACCAAATTTTTCTACTTCTTATAATAAAAAAGTTGAAGGGGGGCTTCGTCTTCGGTGGTACACCCTGTATAGTATCATTCCACATAAAATTTAAACCTCATTCATTCGGCAAAAGAGTGTAGAATAATTAAAAATACATTTATTAACATTACATTTCATTTACAAACTTTGTTAAATTAATGTGACCAGAAAAAGCCTCATATATCTCAAAATTTAAATTACTAAAGCCATACAAACACGCTCTGATATTTAATTAAATGACAGAACGAACTTTTTGATAAAATTTTCTAATATGAAATATTTCCCTTGATATTTTTATAATTACAGATCCATATGATAATTACATTAATATATGGACGCCTTCATTATATTTTATAATAAATTAGGAGTAATATTTGCTATTTTCTTTGGTTTCTAAAATAGGAAATGTAAAACAGAAATCATATTCGCATTCAAATAAGAGCTATGTTGGTATCACTTGATAAATTCATATCATTTACATATAGAAATTAACCTGCATACCAATTTAATCGTAGAATTAGCAGTTCCATTGTTTGTAAATTATTTAAACTAGGTCTAAATAATACTTGTTGAATATTAATCAATTTCAATAGCAATTTCACTATTTCTGGTTAATTTTATTCAAACAGAGAACATTATTATTAATGGGAGCGGTGTTAAATGAGGTGACAAGCTGTAAATTTGATAATCGAACCAGATAAAACCGCTAATGTTAATTTTCTTTCTCGGTATAATATTGCGTTGGTCTTTATTACTATCCATTAATATATTAAGTTGTCAGTTAATATTAATACACATCTAATCTAAAATCTATACGATACGATCATCCATCTTTCTATATTATGGAAATAGCAATTCAGTGTTTAATATATTTCATATATGATTAGTTTATCTAGTTAATTATAATTTTATTAAATTATTTTAAATAGTATGTTCTCCTTTTCCTTCTTGTTCTCCAAGAAATATAGGACATCATTTGATATTGATTAGCTTTCAAATGTGAATGACAGAACAATGGTTAGTAATTTTTTTATTATTTTATTTTTTTAAATATGGCGTAGAAAAGATAAGGATAGAATATATTTTGTATCAAAAAATTTAATTCGCCATAACTATTGGTGAAAAATGTTATTATTTAAAACATGTAAATCTCAGTTACTATAGCAATAAGGGATGGTCACAATTTTTATTTCCTTGTACGAAGTAAAGGAAGTATTGTCATCAATTTTCATGTTTCAACGGAAATATCCATTTTGACTAGTTTCGGCGTGATATCTGTACGTACCTACGTATCTCGTATAACTCAAACATGATCAGATGTAAAATTTTGAAAAATTGTATCTGGGACTGTTATAACAACTAGTTATGAACCTCCCTTTTTATTTCAATCTACAGTGACAAATGGAATGGATACTTTGCTAGTAGTGTTTTTTGAAATGTTTCCCATAACTCAAGAATGTTGAATTTTTGTTCATGTAATTACTATAACATCTAGTTATTCATTTGATTTGTTGTTAATAAATTGACATTGATTTCCAGAATACATTTTTTGATAAATACGGCTAAAAAAATGAAAACATCGCTTTTTTTGCAAGTTTTGAGCGATTAACATAATTTTGTATACGTAATGCAATAAGTAATAGTGAAAAACATTTAAAAAAAAATTCAAAAGATGATCCATTTGATCAAGTTGAAGGATGATTAGCAGTAGAATGACCTCACTTTCAAAAGGCAGAACAGATATTTATATCTGAAATCTCTCCTTTTCTGCATGCGTAAAAGTGACGTAAGTCAATATTTGGTGAAGACAAATTTATTAAGTTTAATGTTAACAAAGTTTACTTCCTAATATCTAGTTTTGCGTACCTATGCTATTTTTCTTGTTATATTGTTTCAAATTACTATTTTTCTTTAAATCTTTTTCATTTTATCTATTTGCCTTTAAACTTAGTTATATTGACTTATTTTCTTATGTCATTTTTTTGTTTGAGTCATCTTCATTACTGTATGTTTAATACAGGTATTGATAAATATACTATTGCATCATGAATGAAAATTTTTCAGTAGATTTTTACTTTGTAAAATAGTCATAAAATTCGCTGGAGTACTTTCTTTCACTTGTTGCATAATATGTAATATACTGTGAAAGCACGCAATGATAGATGCAAATAAATAATTCAGAAAAAATATAGGTTATAGTTTATGTTATTACTGGAAATAATCGTCGGTAATTTATTATTCACAATTTAGTTCTTACAATCTGTAATTTGACCATTAAATTTTGTTGACGTGATTATTAAATTTATCAGTGTTCTCCCGATATTTTCCTCAATTATCCTTGGATAAAATCAGTATTCATCAACGTCAAGAAACCGAAAATTTCAATTATTCAGAAAATCAATCAAGTGTACAAAACAAAACGACATTTAAATTGCTGGAAGTGGGTCAGGCTACAAAGACGTAGGCTAAGAAAACGGATTAGCTCTCCGAAATTAATCGAAGTGAAGTTTAATTAAAGTCCTGTAAGCTTCTAAACACTCACGCACAATTCCATCAACCGGCAAATGTAAAGAAAATACTGCAAGGACGTCACCGACCGAAACTATCACCGCCGAATCGTCTAGACAACGAGATAAAAACATCACAGACAAAATGCTACACTATGGAGCTCTTTCAATTTTATTTTTAATTGAAAACATTGCTTTGTTCAAATTAAATGAAAACAATGCAAGTAGTGCTATTTCAGTAATGATGATTAATTAAATTATCTCACATTCGAATTTCATATTATTATGGTTGGTTAATGATAAAAGTGAGTAATTTGAAATTATTAGACGTTTCTATTGCCTGAAAATCATTTTTTTAGGCGGCTGGTACATAAATTGTTGTTTTTCGTATCTGCTGGCAACCTTAAAGTATCAATTTTTATTTGACATCTGTCAAAGTCAAAATTTTTGGCCGCTAGTTTGTTCATTATTGATTTACATAGTTCATATTAATGTGATTAATTATTTTAGTATATAAAAACAAATGTAAGTAAAATTTTAACCATTCCATTACAAATATTAATGAAAAAGTAATGAATTTGCGAGTAAAAATAGCGGCCGTAAAGTAAATGCGGCCGTAAGGTAAATGCGGCCGTAAAGTAAATGCGGCCGTAAAGTAAATTTTGACAGATGTCAAAAATTGATTTTGAATGAAAATTCATAATTTCTTGTTGTAATCGCCTAAAAAATGTTGTGTGCACCTCGGTTAAAAGTTCTTTTTGGACCTCATCTGATTTGTAGCCTCGGCTTTGCCTCGGCTGCAAACTTCTGTTTCGGCCCAAAAAGATTACTTTTAGAACCTTGATACACAAATAACTATTAAAGGCAATAACATTTTGCTTATGATATTCAACTACTAATGTCACATTCGAGTAAGTGTGATACGATGGAATGAAAAACATAAACTCATATACACATTAGAGCTGACAAATTATCAACTTTGCTAAATATTGATATTTCGTTAGTCCTGATTTAAAACTATCGATATATCGACAGTACTTTCGATAGTTTTATTCACATATATGGCAGGATATTGAAAAAAAAAACAAATAATTTCCGGTATATACGTATTTTTATAAAAGTTGTAAAAGTCTCAAAATCAAAACTTCGATATCCTAACAAAAAAAGAAAAAATATATTTAAATAATACGCAGTTTTATTTATTTTTATTAATCATTCTGTTTATAATAAGTGTCCTAATAAGAGCGCCGGATTTAGTGTCTTAATGAAACTTATTATTTATTTAAAAAGTGATAATATTTTTATATGTAGGGAATAAAATGTCAGACAAATGCGCACCAAAGCCCTCCTTGCAAACTATTTTGCTTTTGTTGAAAGTTGAAATTTAAGATAATGTTCTAGATTCACTCCACCAACCCAAAAACCGCATCGAACAGTGATGCATAGTCGATGAATCAGTAAATTAATTTAGTTAATAATACTTAATTATTATTTTTTATTTATATATTGCCCAGAGGAGTAGCTAGCATTTTTAGCGCCTAGGGCAAACATTTGCTGGACGCCACCCCTCTCTACTAATAAAAAAAAAATTACATTGAAACTTTGAAATAATACATAAATAAATTAATCTATAATTTAATTTTTCTAGTTTTAACTGCGGTAAAGTCGATGATTATATCGTTGTATTCTATTTCCGATTCTATTCAAAGGATTGCAAGATTTGACAATTTCTATTGTGACAATGTTTTTAAGTACAGAGAACTTGCATTTTAATTGTCATGTTTATTTAATATTTAATTTACGATTAAAAATAACATGTACAACAAATTCTAACGAAAGCAAAGAAATTTGGCAGACAAAAAACAGACACGTAAATTTTAATTTTATCATGAGCTGAAGGCAATTGTTGTAGTCGTCAATATCATACTTTGCGCCCTCGATACAAAATATACTATTTGGTGTGGTCATTCTAATCTGATTTTGCCGCCCCTTAGACAGCGCCCCCTCCTAGCTACGTTACTGACAGTGTCAGCTTCAAATTATTGTTTTAGAGTATAACTATTCTTTTCCTAAGTGCTGTGACAGGGATTTGGAAGAAACCCTGAAACCTCAGTATTTGGTTCTCTCTAGAGATTTATGTTAAGGTTTCAAACTTAAATGACTCATCTGAAGCGGCCTCTTTCGGAGTTCGGTCGACCTAATCCTTCTCTACATTACCGCGATTAATAACAATACGTTGACGCACGCAAGCGAGGGAGATCTAGCTGATAAATATTGATCATCATTCAAATGCGGTGCGTGCTTATTAATTGTAATAATTGATGATATTAATTCCAACGCGGGCTTATGAAACCACTAGTTTGCCATATATTATTCACTTTGTTACATCAAATGATTATTAATTTATGGGGATTTGCTTCAGAATCAACAAATCTAATGAATTTCAATACAATATACATATAATATCATATGACATACATATAATTTCAATATAGACTTGTAATTCTTATTCATATGATATACTAATTCAGGCAGAAATACAATTAACTTCAATTGCAAACTATATTATATATTCGCGCCACCGTTGTCGTAAGTAAAACTCTACGTGGGCGCCAACTACATGGGGGCATTGGGGCTCTTGCCCCCAAGGATTCATTTCCCTTAGCGCAGAATCAGTAATAAAGCCCTGAATTGTTAATATTTTAAATAATTATTATTCCTCCTTCAATTTTACAGTAACTGCCTACAACCCTAAAATGAGGGCGTTACACCTTGAAAAATATTACCAGTGAAGTCCTCACGTCAAAGTACCTATGTAAACACATTTTCGTTTTAAAATTTTCACTAGTATAGCCGAAATTATAGGTTGATTATCAGTCAATGGGAATTCATATGACCGGTATAAATGCGTGTCTCAGGATATGCCAAGGATCGTCAGATTCTAGTACTCAGTCCCGCTCTGTGGGGCGCCGGGGAAGCAACAGGCCTCTGAGCCTCTTCCCCGTCGGGTGGTTTGGCTAAATAGCCTTCCAGGGCATCTGATGTCCTGAAAGTGATCTAGTTCAGCCGGCCGGGAATTGGAGCACGCTTCAGCGTGTGCTCTAATTCTTAACCTGGAACCAGAGGACATTCTGGCACTGATTTCGCTGCTCTGGATTGTGCTCTGGTTTCAGTGGGCCAGGAATTTGAGCACTCAAAATGTTTACCCAAATTTTAGATCTGCTGAAATCAGAGCACATTCTGGACCAGACTTAGCTGCTCTGGATTGAGCTCTGGTTTCAGTGGGTCAGGAACTAGAACACTCAGAAGTGTTTGTTCTAATTCTTGGCCAACAGAAAATAGAGCACATTATGAAGGAGTTTTGACTGCTCTGGATGGTGCTCTGATTGCAATGGATAAAAAATTAGAGCATACTAAAGTGTATTGCATTCTGCTTTCAGTGGACCAAAAATCTGAGCAAGTATTTAGACCGCTCTGATTCTTAGCCTGCTTAAATAAGAGTGCATTCTAGAATACTGATATTCTGGATTTTGCTATAGTTTCAGTAGTTCAAAACTTAGAAAAAGTACTGCAGAATGTTCTGACACTTGACACTTGACCTACTGAAAGTGAAGCATATTCTATAGCTATGAATTGCGTTAATTTGCTCAGGAATACCAATTAATTAAAGTTACATCAATCGTGTTTCTTAGGAGTCTTTTTCCTATGCAGCATGTTTTTTTTTACATCATTGCATTGTTATTATGTGATGTAGCAGCTCAATGCACTGAAACTTTTTAACGTAGATTAGACTGAGGATTAGACGGGCATACATAAGAACTTATTTAATTTTTAGTTTCTGTTCATTTCTTTCTAATATTTTATGTTTTGATGTTGGTCATTATAAGAATTTTCTTTATTTACAACAAGAATAATACTCAATCGTAAAAAACTATAAATAAACATTCGGACTACATTCGCAACAAGTAAATTTGGAACAAGTCCATATTGACACTAAACATACAATTGGTACGAAGTGCTGTTATAAATTATTTTCTAAGCTATGTTTATTATTCAAATGTGGTACCTAATTGCGTTATTGTAATAAATTACTGTTTGTTTATACCAACGAGTGTTATAAAACAATAAGATAATTTTTAGTTTCCGCTCTAATACTTTATGTTTTAATTTTGGTCATTATAAGAAATTTTGCCCCCAAGGAAAATTAGAAAAGTAGGCGCCCGTGTAACCATAGTAATATAACTCGTTAGTTTGTAATAACATATATTATTTGAATTTGGTTACCATTATCTTCGGAGTGTTATAGAAAATAACTGTCCTACTAGCAGGATAATTATGTAAATCATACTAATTTCATTTGGTTGTCAATGGGCAAAATTAACTAAAAAAAGTTGCAAATAAATAAATTTATACTGCTACGTGGCCCACATTTTACAAATACTTTATTTCTAGATAATTGCTGCTGGTGGCGCGAAAAATATAATAAGCGACTCGGAATGAAAGTACCTAAACTGTTCTCGTAAAATAATGTGAACTACGGTTTCGCCTCAGTTCATACCTCCTCGAAGATAATAATGTACTTAAATTCCTTGCAGGGCCGTAGCCAGATGGCACATTTAAGGAAGGCTTAATAAATTTTAGGGTAAGCTGAAATTTTATAAATTTCTTATAAATTAAACAAAAAATAAATACATTTTGTTGGTTCATAAAATATGTAGTACTAGAAGATTAAAATAGTTTTAGTCGTCGATCTTTTTGATCACTAAATTTTCGCAAAATGAAATTCAAGTCTAGACTTTTTGTCCGATTTTGATCGAATTAGACATTTTATTGGCGACACATAGATAGTCGCTGTAGGTGGTTAATCCTTGTCAAAACATAAAAAGTGGTCTCATAAGTAGATTAGCTGTTGCCAGTAAATCATAAGTACTTTAAAGGATACTTTCAGTTTATCAATTCCAGCACAAATAAACAAATTTGGTTTTCTTTTTTTTTGACAAAACATAGTGCAATTTTTGTCATGTGTCATTTGAAATGTCAAATTAAAAAGACTATTAACCTTTTAAATAAGAGATGTTAGAAAACATATGTACGACACATGTATATTAATTGTATACCCTTGTACCTTAAGTAACTATTAGTCTATCTTTTTATATTTGAAATATTTTCAACTCTTTTTGAATAGTCTGATGTAAAAATTACCAGACATGATAATAACATAATTAGTTAAGCTTGTGTCACAGTGTCACATCGTTGAACTTTCCGATGAAACAAATGTATCTGCCTTTTATAAATTTTTAAACAAGGAAGGTCACTAGACGGCTAGACACTAAAATGAATATGAAATGAGGTACAAACATAAAGTTAGTTACAATTCTTTTTTGAAAAATAGGACAGACTACATTTTCATTAAAAACAAGCGTTAAGGCACAGTGCTCTCGATGTACTACGTTTGAAAATATAGACATCTTTAATCACTCGTTTTCATTACACTCATACATCATAAATGAAATTTAAACAATTTATGTATTTAATGTAATTTATATTTATATGGTGAAACAAAATATACTATTGGCCAGAATTCAAAAGTTACCCAATTATGCAAATACAAATATTTGTAAATAATATTAATTTTAAAACACTTGTCGGTATAAAGAAACAATAAATAATTTATTACAATAACGCAATTAGGTACCACATGTTTGAATAATAAAGATAGCTTAGAAAATAATTTATAACAGCACTTCGTACTAATTGTATGTTTATTATCAATATGGACTTGTTCCAAATTTCCTTGTTGCAAATGTAGTACGTATGTTTATTTATAGTTTTACTATTGAGTATATTATTCTTGTTACAAATACAATTAAGATTTCTTTCTTTTTTAATACACTTAAGAATGTCAATATTGATTTCGAACAAAATTGATTTATTATTTTATAATAAACCGATCCATCACAATTTTAAAATATTCAGAAAGATTTAATTTTATTAACAATTCACATTACTTCCACAACATTAAATTTTAAGATCTAAACAGTTCTAAATATTTTCATATTTATAACGGTATATAACGGTATTTAATTTTCAAATTCCTTTATTAGTCTAAAACCGACGTGTGCCTACTCCTTTGGTATTTATCTTAAAGAAGTTGTAAGTGACAATAAATACTGACTGTTAATTAAAAAATCATTTTAAAATTCCCTACAATCTTACTCGTATTAAGCAGGGCCCTAGATAGGAGTACGCCAGGGCAGGAAATACAAAAAGAATTCAAATTTGTCTGTTTTTGTTGAAATTTATAGACAGCAGCCTTCAGCTATATTATCATTTACTGCCAGCAGCTACGACTTTTGGCTGCAACAAATCTACTTGCGAGTACGCTTTTTCTACCTTGACAAGGATTAACTGCCCACGCCACTCTCTACGTGTCGTCAATGAATGTTCAATTTGATATTTCTTGCATTCCAACAATATCGTAGAAGTCTAGTTTTAATTTTGAGAAAATTTAGTGATTAAAACAATCGACGACTATTTTAATCTTCTTGTACTACATATTTTATGAACCAACCCTAAATATACCAACTTACTATGGCCCTGGTATTTATGAGAATAAATAATGTTTTCAATTATCAAAAAAAAAAAATGGATATTTGTTCATAGCTAACAAACGAGCAAAGTAAATTGTATATATTAATAGAGAAAAACTGAATTGTTGGAAATTTATAACAAATTGTCAATAATACATTTAAAAATGCATATTTCCATTATTTTTGTAAATATAATTGAATTATGGAACCGTCATGTAAATTCAAATCGTAATTAGTTTGATTTTGATTCATATCTAACTTATTAGCTACAATTTCGGTGTCAGTCTGAATTTGCATACAGTCGTAAATTGTATGGATTTAACCTTCCCTTCCTAATGATATTTGGCTACATAATTTACAATTAGCTCCAGATTCATCCGCTTAGCTAATTACAAAATTTTGCTTTCTATTTCAAATTATTCAAACACAATTACTTAAATTAACCCTATGGGATACACATTGATTGAATTTATCGAAACGGGTTTTGTGAAAATTGCAGAGAATTAAAAAATCTTATTATCTACTAATATTCTGGCTAATTGTTAAAAATCATTTTCAAAAATAAAAAATCTGTATTAACTTTATAACTAATAGTTGTAGTACAAAACTTACCACTTATGTTCTAGGAATGATTAAAAATTCTTTTGGCTGTATCACTTACCTAAAACAAAACAAAGATAAATTAGAAAAACGTCAGTAATATTTTTCATTAAATATTTTAATAAAATAGTTATTTATGTATTAAGGTTCTAAAAGTAATCTTTTTTGGCCGAATCCTAAGTTTGCAGCAGAGATTACAAATCACCAAAAAGAACTTTTAGCCGAGGTGCACACAACATTTTTTAGGCGATTACAACAAGAAATTATGAATTTTCATTCAAAATCAACTTTTGACACCAGTCGTCACATTTACTTTACGGCCGCTATTTTTACACACAACTTCATTACTTTTTCATTGATATTTATAAAGGAATAGTTAAAATTTTACTTACACTTGTTATTATATTCTAAAATAATAAATCACATTAATATGAACTATGTAAATCAATAATGAACAAATAAGCGGCCAAAAATTTTGACTTTGACAGATGTCAAATATAAGTTGATACTTTAAGGTTGTCAGCAGATACTAAAAACAACAATTTATGTACCAACCGCCTAAAAAAAATATTTTTTTCACTGCTAGCCTAGGAAGATATCATTATTAACCTGTTACTGAGTTGTGAAATTGTTTTTCTCTACCGCTTCCTTAGCAACGCTTAACAACGGTCAATAATGGATTATTATTGACCATGGTCAATTATGCGAACTGTCACTTTTTAAACAAATTCACGCTTCTGAATTTATTTAACTCACTGAACGCAAGGAAAATATTATATTTAAATTTGCCGCCTAATTTCAAGTTGGCAATAGTTAAATTTCAGATTAAAAATTAACTATCTTATTCTGTGATCTTATTTCTTGTCAAATTTTTCGTGCGTTCACATTATATTCACAATGCAAAATGTTAATTTATGTATTTATTTATTTATTGCAATATTTATTGTTAAATCTTTGAAAAGGTAAGTGTTAATTGTTATATCATTTTAATTATCTTACTTTGTACATTTTTCTTAGGGTTATAATTACATTTCTATGTAAAAACACAAAACGGGTAACATTTATTTGTTATTTATAGTTGAAATTGATAGTGCAATTTTGACAAGTCAAATTTATTGCTGCAGAACCCGTATTCAATGAGGTTTGAGTGTTTCCTATATTTATTGTCGCATTTTGAATTTCTGGCATCATTGACTGAGGTATGGGGCTTGTTGAAGGGTTCGTAGCTAGTAGTGAAAAAAATAGTATATAAACCATGGTTGAGAAGATCATTATTGACCAGGCGCCTTGTATCACTCGGGCTTCGCCCTCGTGGTACAATCCTGACGCTAGGTCAATAATGATTATCTTCTCAACCTTGGCGTATAATATACTATTGTTATACCAATATAAACTATTATAAACATCGAATTTAAAAAAAAATTATTGTTCGTTAAATAAGAGAAACAATAAAACATACAATATATTTACAAGAAAATCAACAGTAATAATTAATTTGCACTTCTTAAATTTATAGCAAAAATGAATAGCAGTAAAATGTACTTCTATTACGAGTAGGTATCTTTAATAAACAGTTAAACGTCAGTGCCATCCTATCAAAATGCTTCATTTGATGGACGAAAGCAGTATAGCAGCGATCAAATTTGAAAGAACCAAAACTAGTAGCATCATCTTGGATACATATTGCTGATACGAGAAACTTTATGTTTCAACTGTTGTCATTCGTGAAATAATCAAGCAAGCATAATTCCTGAGAAGTAACTCTGTTTAAAAATTATTCACTGTCGTGATAAAATAGTAGTTTATGATACAAGTGCGGCATACGGTCTTTTTTACACACATAGTTCAAGTTCAAAGCACGACCGAAACAAGTGTTCTAAGAGGCACAAGTGTAAAAAAGATACATTACGCATATCTATCATCAAATTCACATCTGGTATTAAATAATAGTACTTTGCATATCACAATACTTTGAAATTGTTGTTTCAGTTTTAAAATGTGAATATTTTAATGGGCATGTTACAAAATTTTTATTTACCTATCAAGTGTGGGAACGCCATTTTTCCGGATGAGTATTTTGAGGCGCGTGCTTGCCAGCGTTGCAACAGAACGAATCCGAGAAAAAAGAATCTGTCAACAGCTCTAAATAAATTTATTCTAAATTAAATTTCAATGAATTTCTTTTATTATTATTAGGTAAAGGAATGTTTGAGACATTATACTTTTTTATTGTTAATACATTTTTTTAATAATTGCTGTAGAAATAGGAGTGCTTTCCCAAAATTTCCCACTCGCTAATCTGAAGGAGACGTGGGAAGTTGAGATTCCCTACGTTGGGTATGTAACACGAATCAACAGATTTTATTGTAAGAGTACAAAAACATAATTTTTGACATTCGTTTGTCTGTTACTACGCAACAATTTTTTGTAAATTTTACCAACAAATTTATTGCTCTTATTATATTACTTTAAATAAATTTAAAAAAAATTATTGTTATTAAAAATTATTATTAAGACTTTGATTCTGGTAATTTTGGAAACGATAAAACTATTGAATCTATATTTATATGTATTCAATAGTACTTTTGTATGTTTGACCAAGTGTGGACTAGGAATAGTTATTATTTAAACAAGTAATTGAGAAATTGTATGGAAAATTTCAAAAATTATTGAATACTTTGTTATTTTCCTGATGAAGGCCATATAAATAATTTGAATAAATTTTTAAATCAACCACGTAATTTCTCAATCACCTTTTTTAATGAGTAAATAAATTTGTCATCACGTCATATTAAGTATTTGTGGAAGTGCTATTATGTTTTGTCACAGAATACACAATGTATTAATTTATGTTTCTAAATCTAAATTGAAATCTACAACATGACTACACTTTGGTCTTAAATCTCTATTAAACCTTTCTAACCTCAAAACCTCTAATTACCAAAGTAGGTAGAAAAGCACTTCAGGGAAATTAAGAAAAAAAAATCTCCCAAGTTTCTCATGTCCACCCAGGGACCAGGGTCCCGCTAATGAAAGGGCGATCTTACTTCGGGGAGAGGGGTGCGTGGCACACGTTGATGTGATTATAGCTTGTTCATAGATATAAGAAAACTATGCTCATTAGACCCCTGGAGTGAGTAAACCCTAAGTGGATTAAAGAAGATTTATGGTTGCAAAAATGTCAAAATTTCCAGAGATGGATTAGAATAATTGAAAATTTATTTTCCCGAGGTAATTTGTTGATTTTCATGAAATAAAACACAACATATAATAATACACAATTTATTTTATTAACAAAGTTAAAAGTCAATATAAAAATAAAAACCTAAGAATTATTTATTTACTATTTCATGTACCTATGTCACTGTCAGGGATTATCTATGTAGCTCTATGATTCTAAACAAAACCTATGGTTGGTTAAACAATAATCTTGTTTTATGTTAATGATAGAATTACCGTTAAGTATAGAAATTTTTAATTTTAATTGCGATACGAGAAATAACAGTAAAGTTCATTTTTCCCGTAATCCGGCCCCTTCAATCGGTGCTTGGACCGCATGCTGTGGGGCGGTTTGCCACTGTCATTAGTGACCCAGGTAGATTTTCTTATATCTATGAACAAGCTATACCTGTCCATTGGTAAACACCCCCGCAATGGTTCACTGGTTTTTATTACTCCGGTGCAAGCTAGTGAAGTGGAGATTTATCTTGCTCAGTGAACATGACTACATGAGTATGAAACTTTAATGTAATTGATCGTGGATTGTTTGTGGCCGTTTACACAGGGGGTTCATACAGTGGGATTATGTCTAGATTGTGGGATGGATAAATTTGTGCTTACGGTCAAATGTATTGTAGTTTGGTTATCACATAAAGCACGATATTAAATTTGTCAAACTCGTAAACTAAAATAGAATAGATGCACTTTATACAGCAATCTCTTTTGTTTAATTTTTGTTTTACAATGTTATTTATATAGGTTAGCATCGAGGATATATTATATCACTAGTTTACATGCCAATTATTTTATAGTTTTATTTGAAATTTAAAATTGTTTCTTATTAGAATTTACCCAAGAAAATAATAAATTATTACTGACTTACGTCAATAATGCATACATCACGTTGACAAAAATGTATTTAATATAATGATTTCTATTTCGACTAATAAAATATCGTTTAACCAAAGTAGACACACTGCAAATCAAAGTGTCAAAAACCGAAAAAAAACTTTATTTACAATCTATTATTTAACTTTAAACACAAAAAAATGTAAACTATGGATACGCAATTTAAATTAGCCGTTTATTATAAATAAGTAATGCCCAGTTGCACCAACAAGGCTTAAATTTTAACCAACCCTTAAATAAAAAAAGGCTAATCGAAATTTTGACAGCAATGTTGAATAGTTCATTTGACACTTTATTTCGATGTGATATTGTCTATTTAAGGGACACTTAAAATTTAAGTAATATTGGTGCAACCGGCCATTAATCAAATAAAATTAAACCAAGAATCAAGTGGGGTTAACAAACTGAAATGTCAGATGTAAATACAAATCCAGTCTACTTTACTTCAGTCAATATTACGAAAGAAGTAATTATTTACGTCGAATTTTATGTTATTATGAATATAAAAGTTATTATTTATGATTTGAGATTAAATACTGTAATAGTGAAAAAAATATTAGGTATGTGTAATACACATGAAAATACCATTATTGACCAGCACCTTACAACTCTCGGTTTGTCAATTGTCAACCTTGGTATATAATATAATATTATTAATTGAAAATTTAATATTGCACTTCTTACACCTTGATAAACTTTGTTGGGAAAAGTAACTTTTTGTTATAAAATAAAACATTTTCATTATTACAGTTAAGATGAGACCCCCGAACAAACTTAAACGGGATTCGAACCCGAGCCTCTGGTATAAGAATCGGTTGTCCTACCGACCCAGTATTGAGTAAATAAAGCCGTAAGTCATATAATTGTCTTAAGTAACTCTAGTATGTACATATATTATTATTGTGAATATATTATACATTTTATTATACATCGTATTAGCAAAAGTAAGCAATAGATCTCAAAGTTTAATACAATCTAATCAGAAATATATCACCGTTATAAATCACAAGATTTAGACTAAATTTATTTGTTTACAGTTTTAAAGAGTTACATAGTAATTTATATTCAAATTCCTACACTTTAAGATTTCGTCATAAAAAGTAAGGAACTGCGTATATTATTTATGTATATCTGGACATAATACTTGAATCACCTTGTTGACATTTATGCAATTGCTGTTTCTTTTGAAGAAACTATTTTTGAATTCTCGGAAAAGGAATTAAAATACCTCAAACATTTTTAGCACAGCATAATACACCGAATGAACTTCACAACAAAACTAATATTGTTCGACTCCATCAATGTCAGCCACACAAATTCCATGAATCGACGAATAAAAATAGCAATATTCCAATATCAAAGCTGGCCTCACTAATGATTTTGTACATGTGGTTTGGTGTGATGTTATCAGCCTATCAAATATAATTATGCTCAATACAATGCTGTCGGTTTATTCTTGATAAAAATAATGACACTTCCATCATTCTTTCAATCATTTGCTAATTAAACATTTTATCAGTAATAACAATGCATTTTATTTAAAAATAAACATTATTTTTATAAATATACAATTCAAACAAAGTAATGATGAACTCTTTAAACCATGATTATTTTTATAAATTATATCTTGTGAGAAATATAGACAGAACAATTATGCCTGATTTCATCCATAAGGCTTATATTTTAAGGTATAATTAAACAAACAAAATCATAATTATCTGTTGTGCTTGTGCAACATTGCTAATCTAAGGTAGTTGATTTACTTGCATTTATTAATAAGTGTCAGCCTACTGCTTATAGTGGGTTCTGAACGAATCTGGACGTAGCTGTATTTATGTATATTTGGACAAAAATTAGCGAAGGTGGGATTTTAACCCCAGATCACACACAAGGGAAGTAGAAAAAAAATAATTTTATTTTTTATTTAAAAAAATCCGTTTTCTATACCACTAGAGTTCTTTAGATGAATTAATTGTTTTCGTAAAAGGCAGTTTGTAGCTTGTTTATGAAAGTTTTATTATATTCAAACAATAGTTATTTGTGAATTCATAATTTTCATTATTTGACCGAGAAAAGTTAATATATGTAAATAAAATAATACATTGTTTGTATTGTTGTGTAGCATTACAATTTATTATATGTAACTTTCCTACACAAATAAAGTTTCCTTTTTTAAAATTATATTGTTCTATATTATATTCATAATTAGTATATTCTCATATCATGTTTACATGATGATAGAGTAAAAAATAATCAATATTATTAACAACACATTTCTTGCTTCACTTGTATTGAAACTAGGTTATACGAGTACGTAAGCAAAGTGTAGTTTTAAAGTACATTAAAGTTGTTCGCAGAACATTTTTCTACGAAGATTTAAAGTGAAATTTTCACTTATAATAATGAGACCCATTTTTCATTGTTACTTTTAAACTGTTCAGATAGCCAACTATTTTATTTTTAGAAAATAGTTTGCGTTTTATATACTAACAACAATATATGGAAACAATATTTCTAAATTAGCTTGTTCTGACTTGAACTGAGTGAATTGTGACATGTAGGGGTCAACTATTCAGAACAAAACTTCACTATATATGATTGTTTTGGATTCGATTATTAATAAATAAATTAATAATTCAAATAACTATTACCATTGCACTTTAGGTTGTGCTCTTACATATATTGCAAAAACAGTACAGTTAATGCCTGGATGTTTAAAGTTTTGTTAATTTTAATCATTGGTTAAATATTTGACAGTAATGTATTTTTTATGTAATCATGGTAACAATGTCAAGTTACTCAGTTGATAAGTTAATTCAATACAATATAATAGGCATTGTGCAACAAGTGCAGAAAGTTGCCTATTTCCCACGATGTGTGAATGTTTCGGAACGAGACAAAGTCGAGTGCTGGAATCATACAAACTGGAATATAGGTAAATCTGCATAAGTGGCACACTATACTTTTTCTACGACCACACTGCTAAACGTTGCAGAACAAAAATACATGCAAGAAAGCTATTTAACATAAAAAACAATATGACGCAGATATCCTCAAAAAGAGTACCTTCAGCATATGCAATATTGGCAAATACTGGTGGCAATGATTTCCCACACTTTAAACCATGATTGTGGAAAACATGCAACTTTTAAACTTTTTAAAGTGTGAGTCTCACTTTCTATGGTGCCGTGGAAAAATATTTACTATTACTAGTAAATGTTTCACCAGTTCCCGAATTGATTGGCCATTTCGCACTTTTGGCATGTGGCCAAGGCCCGATATACTTGAAATCACCAGTGTCTATTTTATTTTGGCTGGCCATTTTACGAAATAGTGGGAAATCTCTGGCTAAAATGCTGCTGCTGTGACTTTTTCTATTATTTAGACACAGCGGTTTTCTTTAAGTATTGTATTCCTTCTATTTTAATAACGTTCTGTATAAATGCTAGGTTATGACTTTTTTCTTCCAACTTTGACGGTCGTTCCATGTCATACCGCAAACTTGTCGGCCAAATCCCAAGATCAAGAAAAGATCGGGCAATCATTGGTCAATTTACAACGAAATTTACCATTTCCCAATTTGGCAGAGTTCAACAACACATTACATACTTATTATGGTATCAAGTAAAAAAGAAGTAAAAAAAATGGATTTTAATGTTCCTACGAAGGATTCAAAACGAACTGAAAACTGTTTTAGGATTAAAAACAGTCATGGTAACAGGTATTGAGTTTCATTTCAGTTTGCGGTAACGCGAGAACTCGAAACACACATGCGCAATGGGTAGTGAGTAGTGAAATAAGGGTTAAGTTTATGTATACATAGAACAAAAACCATAATCTATGTTTTATTTCTATCTATTCATTTTTCTTTGCAAAATATATTCACCGTAACAATAATGAATAACTTAAAAGTTGAAATAGGTTATTTGACAGGTAGTGTGAGCTGGTGAGCTGATCCCCGTTTTTAGATCGTTTTCAATACAGTACCTTGGGAACACTTACAATTTAGATCCCAAAAAAGTTTTCAGTTCGTTTTGAATCCGTTGTAGTAAATGTCAGAGACAAGAGTGAGCAATACTAACAACTAATAAATTAATGATGATACTGTTACTGTTGAGCTAGTTAGCTCTCAGGCTTCGTAACTCAAGTGATGAGGGTTCTAATTTTGCGGCGGCATGAAAGTGTGTATATGTGTATCTTTCTTTCCATCGTAAAATTCTCATTCGACTGCATATGACCTTAGTAATTGAGCGGTCGTTAACCATTAGAGATAAAAAGTCTGGTTAATTTAGTTTGAATTAGGTTAGGTTAGGTAGTGTTATATTAGATTTTTCAACATATTTTTAACTGTAGTGCAGCATTCACTAGGTCCATTCCTTGAGACTGACTAGAAATATACTCTATATATACTGCCCATGAAATAAGAGATGAGCATAGGTTTATAAGAAATAATTGTAATTCATGATTGATGTATAATTTACTTAGTAAAGTATAAGGTAAAATATTAAGTAGTTCAGGTTTATTAAAATTGTCGTCCGCTTTAATAGTGATTAAAAATAAATTTTATCAGTAACTGAACTTTTATTTCACGCTCAGTAGATTTTCAACCGTTTTTATCAAAGATCCGAATCTGAGTAGTCGTATTCACACGCCTGTGCTATTCCACTGCTTTCCAATGAAATTTTTATAGCATTGAACCCGCCTTCAAATCCATCTCAAACTTCACAATTATTCATCCCCTATTTCCACCCCTGGCGTGGTTACCTGTGGCCCTTATATCGCGTTCCACAAGGCGTACATTCCTGTGCTGCACACAGCTATTACAGCACACATGATGGAAGTTAGGGGGCGATCGGATGACTCATACGCGAGGGTCGAACCCCAGCTGCTCTAGGACATTATTACGTCAAATGCACACAGAAGAGACACACACTGGACGGCAGATTTGATGGAATGTGGGGTAATTACGCTGGGAGAAACCGTCAGTGTTTTGTACGACGTTGTTTTGTTGCTCGTATCGCTCATGTTTTGTACATTCTACGCAAATAAATTTGCGAGATAAAGGCACTTCATTTGATTTATTGTTGATCGAGTAAATACAGGGGTTTGATAGACTGTAAATAGGATAACCCCTATTATAATTTGCAAGTTTGGATACGGAGATACATTATTAACATGTACAGTGGCTCACATGATAATTCGTACACAAGTTTATTATTTAAAAATTAAATAAAAAAAGAATTCTAAAAATAAGAAAGTAGGTACACAAAATTATTCGTAGATACATTAAACATTAGAAACAAAATTATAAATATACATCGCTTATCACTGAGTAAATATAATTTGTTTGAATATTTTGCGTATTTTTAAATGGAATCCTACTGCAAGGCAAATCTAATTGAAATTAATTTGCAAAGGTAAAACCGAAATTGTGGAAAGATGACACTCAATTGTTCAATTATATTACACAAGTATATGACGGCTAGTTGGAAAATATTGACAGTCGGGGCCGATTTCTTTTCAATACATCATGTAGTATGTCATTTTTTTATCCTGAAGTTGTTAAATTGCTATAGGTGAATATTTAAATATTAAGCTAGTTCATATTAATAAAATACTAAACTTTTAGCATACTTACCCATGATGAAAATATGATTGAATAGGAACCATACTTATAAATAAAATTTGAAAATCTACTTTGATTATTTATATATTAGTTATATCTCACCTTCAAATAAAACAAGAAACTTAGTTTTTAAGCAAAAATTTTCAATAGGCAAAATTAATTTGCTTTTATATACATTTTTTTGTGATTAATTTAATTTTTTAAATATAATATTTTCTTTTTTTATTATAATGCTAGTAATATATTATCATATTAATTTCTTTGACCCTGTATTATAGATATTTAATACTACAATAATTAAATATGAAAGTAGTAGTAGCAGCAATATTAAAATGAATATTTTAAAAAAGATATAATAAATTAAAAATATGTTCACATTAAAATGAATTTACATATAGAAATTAAACTAAATAATTAATTTTCCACTTAATTTTATTGAACAATTTAAAGAAAAATTAAGGTTTATTTCCTTTAAAATATTTGTGTCCTTTTTTCTTCTGGTATAATTATTTTTCTAACAAATACGTAATTTTCCAATAGGAAAATTAGCAATTACTTATTTTTTTTTTTCTGCTAGTATCAATTATGTTCTATTTTTTTCTATTATTTATAAAAAATTAATTAACGAATATAACATGAAACACTTTACGCAGAACTGAATCGTACTTGTACATTTATAATTTGGCAATTTGGTTACCATGGTGGAAACTTTTATTTTATGCCCTTAGGCGGTAAAGTAGAGAAAAACACACGCCAGGCAATAAAGAAAATGTCAAAAATATTTATACAGATTTGCAATACCTCTCATATTTTTTTATGCCTATCCTTCGATTTTCCAGGACATGAATCTACTAAAGTTTAGCTTCTAGCAAAATTTAGTAAATCATTTTCTAAATGAAGCTCATGTTTGATACTTGATATTTGAAATTTTTATTTATTTGCAACTTGTTTACGTTGCACACTAAAACACTACATTAGCAATGCAATTCACCTCTATAATGTTTTTGGGTATCCATCCTATAATTAAAAAATACATTTAATTTGACAGCAGTAGTGCGTAAAACGTTATACATATCTCGGGCCGAAAGAGATTTACGTCCTTGGACGAATAAAATAAAATTTTGTCCACAGGCGTAAACCTTTTCTTTCAGCCCTCTATACGTAAATAATTATTATCTTAGGTATACCTACTCTTTTGAATATACATCTTTTTGTTGAGAACGACTTATAATAATACATCATTAACAATCACGTTTCTAGAAGGATATATTTTCATAAGTAATTTCTTTCTACATTTAAACATTAATTTTGATTTAGGTTATATAGTCCACTTCGTGTATAATTCCAGCCAACTTTCTAATATCCAAATTTAAAACTGTCCTACTAATTACAATCCTTTTGTCATTACATTTAAATGTAATTATAGTACATTGTTTCCCACAAAAGGTATAATTAAATATTAAGTTCCGCAGAAAGATAAAACTTTCATTCATAAAAATAATGCAAAGGAAACATGGAAATGCGAACAGGGTGTTGGCAATTCTATAGACATTTACTTAATTTGTATGCAGCGCATTTCGCGATATTAATTATGCAGCTGCACAAGTTCATTGGAATAGTAGCTCCATGAATTAAATTGAGGCAAGGTAAACGTTGTTACATTGTAACAATATGCATGCTGCATAAAAATAGATGTAAGGAGATAATATATGCAGATCATTCTGCTCTCTGATTGTGTGCTGTTAATTTGCAAACATTGTTTCATTCTCTTTAGTTAAGATACAGCGTATAACCTAACAATGTTCATAATAAAACACTAACAATTTCAAGAATATATTCGGAAATTGCGACAAAAGTAAAACATGCTTTTTTAAATGTGACGGTCTTTTATTTTTAATATTAATGAATTTTAAAAGTAAAATAAGTATTTATTTTATATATTTTTTTGCTTCTTAAAAAACATGTGATAATAATCTGTAAATTATTATTACCCTACTCTTATGTTATAATTTATATATATTTTTATGTTTCCAGCTTTATAGAACAAATGTTTACATATAGCGGATACTATTAGTAACTACGGTATTATTGGTATACATACGAGTATGTATATATATGGTGTGTATGTACGTAATTAATTTTATTAATAATGCATGGATGTTTCTAGGCAATCAACTGTCTACACACAACACAAATCACATAAATTATGGTTCAGGTTAACTGTTGCTCAATTTGATATTGATTTTATATCTATGTACCTGTAGTGCTACTTAACACATGTAATATTTTTCAATAAATAGAAGTGAATTTAGGAAAGACATTTTTATAGTATAAACTATTTTACCATTTTTATTTTAATGACTTTCATAAACAAGTCAGAACGTGAGAAAATTAGTTTCGAACTGAATTCTGAACGACTTAATAAATGCAAGAAAATTTCACGCGACATACTAAATTTCTTGTTTCTCAAATATTTTTATCATTATGACAACTTTCTTAGTTATAAAGGGTAATTTATATCTTCAAACATTTTGTACGAGAATTATATGTATATTACTGTAATTAATCAGAGAATGATAGAATAAATTAATACGATTATATATTTCTGACAATAATAATAATAACGGGCACTTGGTTAGCGCGCATCCCTGTGACGACAAACCTCTAACCAAAAATTAATACCGCTGCCTCCGAGTGGTTCGTAACCCACTATAAGCTGCAGGCACCCGTGCTGACATTGGACTTTGGTCTGTTGGACATTGTAAGTTAAATAAATAAATAAAATAATATTATGGCTATGTACATGAGTATAGGTACATGTCATAGTTGGTATTCTTTTTTCTTCGATTTCAAATTAGATAGTTTCATATAAAAAAAATAATAAAAATACTGAAGTACTGTTTCATTGTTTATTAATTTATGGGGGGTATTATAATTATTTTGTTTTATGTATTAAATATATGACAATCAGTGACAATTGACAATTATGTTTTTTGTTTGTTCCGTAAATTTAAGTGTAAATGTTTTATTTAATTGTATTTATGATATTTTCATGTTTTTTCTGTTTATATTTTCCAGAGTGTAAATGTAGCTGTGTTCACACTAGCTACATTTTTTGTCATTTGAGCATTTGTATGTGAATAACTTTTACTGTGGCATGTCAATTACACAATTAGAGCTGAAAATATAGCATTTTACAGTCGTTAGGGTGACACAAGCGTTTGTAATTTCTATCTACCCGTGTGAATTATGGCGAGTGTTCACTTTAATTGTATTTCAAATATAAAACGCTCTAAATACAAGAGGAATTTGCGTTAATTCATGCTGGTATGGTATTCAAAAGATTACTCATACCATAAACAATTTTTTCTGTATATGGCGTTAATGTATATTATTTTCTTCATTATATATTATTATCACTTCTCAGAAGTAATTTATGTTTTCACCAAATTTATAACTGTGTTGTAAATTATATTTATTCACTTTAATGTAGTGATACACTACGTTTTCTAATTCTAATAAAAGGAAATTAATATATTTGTCGCGTGACTATAAGTTGTTACAATCACATACATTATCAAAAGGAGGTATATAAATATTTATTTAAATGATTATAGTGTCTATTATAGACAATTTTATATTCATGATTTACACAAATAGTACAATTAGATACGATATTTGCATGATATACATTATGCATTACAAAGATAAATAAAAAAACTATAATCAGTTATTTTGTTTGTTTTATCAGTACCTAAATATTTTTTCTATAAATATATTCTGCATTTATAATGAAAAAAAAAAAATAATTGCAAATAATTAAACAAATATTTTCATTTCATTTTCATAATGCGTTACTGTCATAAAAACCATTAATAACAAATATCAAAAATCGTCCAAAATTATAATTACTTTTGGAATATAAATTATTTTATACGGGAATATCTAGATATAGGTATATAAAAAAATGAATAGAATTTATTATAGGTATCCTATTTAATAGTAAAATTTACAGATTTCACCTAAAATTCACATTATTTCGCAATACTATGATTACAAAATAAATATATTTTTAAAATGTTTCTAATACCTCTATTTCTAATCACTAATTATTACGAGATTAATGAAACTAGTAAATAAATGTGTAAAATTTTTTAGATATGAAGTGAAATAAATAGATAAATATGAGTAATAATAGATAATAAATATATGTACTCATATATCGCGAATATATATAATGTTAAATTTTTATAATGTCGTATTTATATTAATTAAAAATATTTAATTGTAATTGTTAATGTTAAGAATATTATTTTAAAACTTTTTCTCTAAAATGTACCAAAAAGAGTTATTAGAAAAGAACGAACGATATTTTTGCTGTAGGTAGACCATCCCCTTAATTGCAAAGTTTACTATATTGGAGGTACTTTTGCATATAAACATTTAATTTGTATTATGCAGATGTTTCGGTATTATTGTAACAATATTACGAGTTATACGTACTATTATATGTAGGTACTTGTGTGCTACTGGAATATTTATAATATAAATAAAAATTAGTAAACATGTTATGTAATCCTATCAATATTATTTTTTTCTATCCTCAAAGTAATATGCAATTATTTTTGCGGAAAAAAAAATACATCACAAGTACCTAAATTCCCTTATTTTTTTATAATATTTTAATACACCTTGTATAAATAAAAAAAGCTAATTTTACTTCAATTCAATGAGTAACTCGAAATATTGAAATCAATAAACAAACATACCTAATATATGATAGCATATCCAATAAATCACACACCCATAACCTCACACTCACTGTTTGGCGGCAGAGTAGCTACTACTACTGCTGATACACGCGTACGCCGTACGGTAACGTGGCAAGAAGAAAGCATGACGAGGGGGGAACTGCGAACACTCATTCACTCGTCGGTTCATGCTTGGGAAGGAACTACAGCGAAATGATATGTGATATGCTTTCTACATTCAGGATTTGTGGGTGTGCTTGATTCCGGTAATTGCTACTTCACGAGAAGTAACGTACAAATTTAATTAAAAAGTACTCACTGTCCGTTGCTGTTTGAAAAGAAGTTTATGTCGATTTATAATAAAGAAGTAAATACAACTTGGGAAAAGTTTTAATTTGATTACGGAGTAATTTTTCTGTGTAATTGACAAGTACAAACAGTTTTAAAAGGTTTTTTCCAGTAATATGAAGAAACTGTTTAACTTTTATACTTGTTATTGCAGAAAAATTATATAAACAGTAATTTGCCTTTTAATAAGATAAGATTATATTAGTTTAGGAATAAAATTTTACTTCAAATTGCTTTCCAGATTTTTTTCGACTTACTAAATTTTTCGTTCGACAATCTTCATCCAGTTTTACATATTGTAGCGTTGATTTATATGGGTGAAGTATAAAAGGTCACAAAACACGAATATTTATATTACAAGTTTATTAAATAACGATAAAAATAACAAACACTTTGATTTAAACGAAAATAACTAAAATTTTACTTAAAGATTAGTAATTCACAATTAACAAAATAATTATTAACTAGCATGTATTTATTTTGACACGACAGTATTTATTTGTAGTTCTACGCTATTTACTTTCAAAAGATACCAAATTTTATTTTCACTAAATATTTATTTCTACTTCACATATCGCTGTTCTCCATTGGACTGACCGACTGACTGACTCGACTTCACATTGACTTGTCTCTATTCAACTCTGCTCTATTTCCAGACCGCGACACTTTTATACCTGCGGGTAATTAATCTAGAACCTTCTAGAGACTTCCAGCCTCTAAAAAAATTCCGAACAATAGCGGCGGCGCTATTTCATTTGACCTATTTAGGGAGACAATCTGACCAAACAGGTCGCCTGCGATGAGTCATAAGCAATGAGTCTTGCTCGTTACACTTGGAATCATGCCTGTTACAATATTATTAAGATGAGAGAGTAAGGCGCCATAAAATTAAATATGTACAATATGTAATGTTCAACAATTTATCAACTTTAATCAGCCGTAACACTATATACGTATTTATAGATATTAATACAGTGGGAACTTCTTTTATAAAAAGAAACTGTGCGAAGAAACACTTTTAAAGTTATTTGATTTTAAGAATAAATTAAATGTAAAGCACATTGTATTTATGTCAACATTATTTTATTATCTTGCACCATTGTGTAATGAATGAGTCCTCAATACTGTATTTTTTTGTACCTATGATTTTTTTATATGATTAGTAATATTTGTTTAAAATAAATAAATATCTTCTTACAATAACAATAAAAAAAAAATCAGTAATTTTCTTTTGTTATCCTAATTTGTTTTGTATTTTAGATAGAAAAAAATATTGGCCCCACGAGCAAAATGAAAAGTCGGTGTCCATAGTATCAAATCTGCTATTTTATATCTAATATCGGTAATTATTTATTTATACCGGAGAGGGCGTTTCTTTGTACGTTTTAGACTTTTAAGGCTGAAATGAAAACAAGCTTCTTGTTTTTATTAAAAAAAAAACTAAAATGTTATTTCACATTTACATTTTTTGTATTTTTATTTAATGATAAAACCTACGAATCTACGCACCCAGATATTTTTTTATTCAATAGCTTGAACGAAAATACCAATTAATATAAAAAAAATAAGGTGTGCTGCCTAAATACCATTCTTTTAAAATATTTGAAATTTTACCCATGGCTTATGTTATCTAATAACTTCATCCTCTTTAAAAATTAGTAAAAGTTGCAGACCTAATCACATTTTAAATTTTATTTATCAAAATCTGTGTCAGAGATTGCTTTATTGATGAATTTAATATTTTGTTTTTTATCCCTTTTGGAAATTGAATTAAATCAATCTGTAACGCTCTTTGTAACTTTGATGTAAATTAATTATATTTTCAGAATTCATAGAAATACATTTTTACAAACATTTGAAATAATTGAAAGAGCGAATAACATTGAAACAAAATATTGCTTTTAATTAGAACATTTCAATATAGTTGTTTATCTATACATACTGTTTACTGTTTTAATTGAGTTTATACATTTTTTTATTATAATCTAATCTAATCGAAAGTTAAAATTAAAAACTAATTAATTGCCGTCTTGACACACTTTTAATATCATGAGTTGAGAGATATCTACCACTGCTTCCTATTTAAAAACAAAGAGTGTAATTAATGCTTTCTTCAAATTTCAGAAAAAATCTTTTCTCCGCTATCTTGATCTTTTTGTGTGAGCTCATCTTATATAGGCTAAATACATTTTAAGTACTCATAATTTTCGCAAGGAAGATTTTAACAAATTTTATTTTAATTACGAAGGTAAAACTGGAAAGTTAAATATAAAAGAGTAGGTACGTTACATTTTAGATTTAATGAACTAATTCTATATTCATTAAATTCAAGAGTTTGAAAACATAAAGGAAGTCATTTAGAGTTAAACGAAGGAAAAATTACTATTGCGATAAGACGACAAAACTGGTTTTGAATTTACTGACCTTAGGACTCTAGGACGTTTAATCTTTTAATTAATATTGCAATTTAACGACTTCCTAAATAAATAATTAAATTATTGTTTTGATTTTATCACATTCAGAATGCATTTTGTAATCAAGAATTTAATAACAATTTCCTAAACATAAATATTTATTACCTACTTCTGTTTTCCATAATGAATTTATGATAAATCCATAACAGCAGAGGCTCTCAATTCGAACTGAGTGTGAGATCTGGAAATTATTCCAACAAAAATACCACTGTGTCCGAGTGGTTCAAATTTTCAGGAAATAAGTACTTTAGGTACTTGACGCCCTGTTTCTTATAGGAATGTAGAATAGCTATTTTTCTACTTCCGTTTATTTATCTCTTTATTTCTCTAATTTGAGTTACGTTTTTGTTTCTATTATTTCGCTAGCGAAATTAATTTGGCAAGTAGGCATATATAGAACAATTAACAGCTAGAACTTCTGCTCTTTCTAAACTCGTCTTCGTCTCATTTTGTAATTTTTGCATGCTCCTTACTTATTAAATAAATAGTTATTATAAATCATTTGAGTAGTATATGATGCTGATATATTGTATTTAAAAAAATATTAAAGCCTGCTATAAAACCAGACATACATTTCTTTTTTTTTATAATTCTTAATTTAAGAATAATTATAATAAGAAGAGAAGAGAGAATAACATTAAGAGAAAAATGTGATAATATGGCTGATATAAGAAAAATAAAATTAGGCCAATTTAGTTTCCAAACATCAAATGAGAAATACCAAGTGTCTCAAAATCCCCACAAAATAAAATAACAATTATAAAACTTTTCCGTAATATAATATTATATGACTACGAATTTAAACTTGTTTTGTAACAAAAATCTCGATCGTGTTTTACTTTTTGTACAACTATTGCAATAACTACTGTCAGCCAATTCCGGAAATTTATTGTTGTAAAATATTTCCTTGTGGAACTAGAAACTTTGGAAAAGTTTTCTTTATGTGCTCAGAACGTGTAAAATAGAGTTCCTTTATTGCTCTCAACTGTAGCGGTCTATTAATATATACCGCTATAAAGTCACATAAAGTTGAAATTTATAATTTAGGAAATTATTATCTATTTCCTATTTGGCAAGATAAAAAGATAATATATATGGCATATTTCTTAAATTATTCATAATAGTAGATAAAACTTTCGAAATAAAATGTTATCTATATCCTATTTTTATCATATAGGAAAATAGGAAATATTGTAGCAATATTTTTCAAAACAAAATGATTTTATTACATATTAGGTGTGTACCAAATGTCATTTTCGGGCACTAAAAGCTGGTATAGACAGCAGCCAAATCATTTTGTGAATAATAAATTAGCTTTACTAAATTAATAATGTAACTTTATTATGTATCAGCATAACATTTATACGTGTATTTAATTAAAATTTAAATAATTTTGATTATTAACATAGTCTAATAATTTTGAATATACAATTATGAGCTGTGCTTAATTAGCCTGGAAATATTTTTTTATATCGTATGTGTATGTAATAATGTAAATGAAATAAACATTGATAGTTATAGGATTAGGCATAGTGTAATAAATTTCTGAAATTCAATCAATTTTGTCAATTAATTTCTATTCCGACCGAGATATAGTAGGTCTTAACTGTTTGTTGGTGTATTTTTTATTAAATGTCATTTTAAAACGGCAACTGTCAAAAAAAAACTTTTATATATTTTATATCAATTATAAAATGATGTTGGATAAAATATTGTATGGCACACGTGTGTTAATTACCCAAGTCATTTGAGAATAATACCCCATTGGGCCTGACGGCCTCGTAAGCTAAATATTTCTCACGTGACTTATTTGTAATGTAACACACTTGTACCATAAATATGGAACTATTATTAGAATTAGTAGCTTTCTGAATTTTTCCATAAATATTTGATTTAATTTTTGTGGATAGCATTTTTTTTTACATAATTTTGACGAATTTTAATGTCTAAACATTAAAAAGCCAAGCCTAATATTTATTTAAAGAATTTTATTAATGTACTCATATATTTGTATTACCACCATGTAGCGGAATAAATATAGACTCATATGTAAATAAAAGTGAATATTTTTGTGCTAATAAAACGCAACAAATTTCATCATTAAATAAATATTTTAATAATTTATACAAGTAAAATTTATACTCATAACGTTTATTTAAGCACGCATAAATAGTTTTGAAAATAATTAACAATTTTACTAGCAACATTAATTAAAACGGTATAATGTGATTATTTACATACATTAAATTAATTGCAAAGAAAAAACAATGCGTGTACATTCCACCGAAAGTATTTCTGTTCCTACGCCACTTCGGTACGTCACTCGGTCTGTGGGAGTAGCAAGAGCAACAGTAACCGCAGCGGCCAAGAGCAGACCACGAGCCAAAGGAAAATGAAACATTGCACACCCACGTGCGGGCAGCCAATAGCGATGGAGACACGTGCGAGCTTGTATCAGGTGCATTTGTACTCGTATGAACAGGTTTCAACGAGACGGTGGAAGTGTTACGATAGTTGGAGATTGGGTGATAAGGAAGGAGTTTCAATCTGTTGCGGCAAGTGGGTGGATATTCAGATTACATCGCCTAACTTTGGGAATGTCTATTTATAGTTTCCAACATTTGTGATAAAGCTAATGGGATTAACAAAGCTTCTATTATTCAGGACTTTTTTCTTGTAATGTTTAATGATCCAATCCGCAACTTCTAGCTTCTAGGTTACGAAATATGAGCAGTCAGTAACTAATAGGCCAATAGTGTCGACGAAGATGATACTATGACCTAGATTTATGTTAAAAGGATCAATGGCACAACACTCCTAGATGGAGCTGGGACTGTAGTATTTTAAGGTATTTGTTTTGAACAAGTTTTTTTTGCATTTTCGTGATGTAGGTTTTCATCCTACAGTCTCTTGTACTGGTTTCCGTATCACTCAGATATAGTGGTATTATTTTGGGATTTGAACCCTTTATCTCAAACTCCACTTAGAGTCGAAGCTCGCTAATCAAGTGAGCAATAATTTCCAGGCTTTTTACATTCTATAATTTAGAAACATTCGTATACCGTGCGTGTTTTTTAATATTGTAGGAAATTACAAACTCAAGAATTAATAAACCAACTAACAAGAAGTA
This sequence comes from Stenolophus ochropezus, assembly GCA_035578165.1. Classification (NCBI taxonomy): domain Eukaryota; kingdom Metazoa; phylum Arthropoda; class Insecta; order Coleoptera; family Carabidae; genus Stenolophus; species Stenolophus ochropezus. The sequence goes on along the minus strand of JAQOWZ010000010.1, from coordinate 15,798,015 downwards.
AACATAATAACGAACAATTAAATACTAATTTTAATAAATTTTCAAATATTCATCCATTAACTGCTAAACAATGACTCAATCTGCTATAAGTCCTTTGAATTACATACGAAGTTCTGATATTAAAGGTCACCAATGAAAAGAATCTAGATGTGTAAAATCGATTGACCTAGCAGACCATTCTACTATATTCTCTATCATTTCTTCTGAAGTTATAATGGTTCTTAAAATGTTAAAATTGTTGTTACACTTGGTGTAGGCCTATCAAAAAAATTTATAATTTTAATATTTATCAAATTCATGCCATTCCTGTCATGGATGACGGTGATTTTGGCGTGGATAGTTTGTGCTTCATTTTGTGTTGGTAGTTTCGTTAGTTCTACAACTCTGCGTATATTTCATCCATTTTTATATTGGTATATAATACTGTCAATTTTGGTTTTTATTTACTTCGGAAATTACACGTTTCACACGACAAAATGATGTCATCAATCCCCCTTCCCCCCAAAGATTTGAATCACATGGTTACATTTGATGACGTGAGGATCAACAGCGGAAAGTAGTGTACATTGCTGTCAATCAAATATTAAGTCGTAATTATGGATATGATAAATCCCAGGTTTTACGTTAAAAAATTCTCATAGCATGTGATAGGAACAATGTACTGAATAACTATTTATGGAATAACTGTCATTTTGTATTCGTGAGGAAGTATCTAAAACAGATTAGTTTTTACAAAATATGGAGGATGGAGGATAGAAGGTAGAGGCTAGAGGGTGATTTCCACTCATTGTTCCGCATCGTCTGATTAAGTCAGTCGCACCTATATCATAGCAATCTGCTCTTGTTCTGATCGAAATTCCCTATCAACCAAACGGGTTGATCACACAATGTTAGTTCGATAGCTAACCCGTATATCATTTGTCATATTTTGTCACGTTCTTGATCTAATGTAGGTTCTTATAAATATTGCAAATAAATTTGCACTAAGCAAAATTGTGAGTGTTCGTTCCTTCTCATGTTGTCAACATATCAATTAACTTTATTCTATTAAAGGCAAAATAATAGGAACACTACACATCCGTAGCAGAAATATAAGTTGATGGGTATCAAGATTTCATTATAATTTGAGGGTATCGGTTTGTAGTTTGCAACATTTTGTGAAAATTAAATAAACGAGATTAGTGATTTTTTCACACAATTTACTCAGGAGGAGAGGCATTTTGGAAGACCGGAAGAGCAAAAATAAATTAATTTAAACCTATGAAAACAATACACCAGCAATGGTGAACCTACGAAACGCTTTTCAAAAGTGACATTAAGATATTTTGGGTGACGCATATCGTTTGTGCACATTCTTCTTTTCTATTTCTACGCACTTATAAATAAAATACCGTAGAGGACTTCATTCAATAGGACTCGAACTCAGATTCTCAACATCACAGCTGGTTAATCTACCCACTGAACTCCGGACTCATAATATCTAGGAGTTGTACTTGCCAACATTTTGTGATAAGTAAATGGGATCACTAAAGATAATATCTTGAAGATCATGAAACTTCATCGTAAATTTAGATATTCCTAATCTATTTATAGTTTCTAACATTGTGATACAAATTGGAAAGTTTCTCTCATGGTATAATTTTGTCTCAAAATACTCAAAAGGGCTTTCCAAGAAATTAATTTTATGGAATATTAAATATTTTCTACATTGTTCTTGCAAATTTTTATTTTTTTAGAAAGTTTATTTATTTAGGTAAATGACACAGAAACATTGATTACTTAAATATGACAATGTAAGAATAAATTTCTAAAAACTCCATAAATATGTAAATTAAAAATAAACTATATAAGTGGGAATAAATGTAAGGTAAATATTAATTTTTAAAATGTATATCATTTCTTGGTAAAGAAAATTCAGTTTTGAAGGGAAATTAGATTTTATTATAAAATAAGGTTTCTCAATAAACTGACGACATTATCCAATTTAATTCGGGTAAAATTGGATAGCATGTTGGCCTATATTAAATTATTCTCAGAAGATAATATTACTCGCATTTTGAATAAAAATTGTTATCACAGATGATATTTATGAAATGGAATTGGATTTCTGCATAGATATAAACAAATTATATATAGATTTCTTAAACTCATCCTCAGTTGCAGCAATAAAATAAATATTAGTCATTTATATGAAAAATACTACAAATGAAACAAATACAATACAAAGTCATGTCTAGGTTATGATTATTCGCACGACTACCCACTATTTCTTATGTCACTATTATGCAGCAAAAAATCGAAAGTTTATACAATTGTATATTGTGCAATTTTTTAATTTATTAATATTAATAATATTACAATGAAAATTTTAAAAAAATCCTTTGTTTTGTTGCGGCTCGTGCTATATACATACATTATTTCGGAAAACGTATCTATTAATTTTTCATTGTAGTTTTGTGGCAATGCATTTTCAGGTTTTTTTATTTTCTCAGCCAAGTCACAGAATAGTTACATAAAGAAGCGACACTCCGTGTCAGTACCTTTCATGTCCATTTTTTCAGTTCTATGACCTTGAAGCATTGTGTAGACCTTTAAATTTGTGCTCTTCCCCTATCTCTCTATGATGTGGGGGAACTTTCCGATTTTAAACAATGAGCCCTTTAAATTTATGCACATTCTCCATCTCTCTCTAATTTTCGTTTCTCTGTCTTACTGTCGCTTCTGTATAATCTTATTCTGTGGCCAAGTGTAACAATTCTCTCACCCTAATTTCCGCAAACAGCAAACAAAGAAAACAAAACAAAGCATTCTTCTCGTTACAACCACAAATCCAGATGTTTCTTAAATATCTTTTTTAAATTGTCTTTTATATGATTTAACGCAGCACTTAAGGACGAGCATCTGAATTTGTGTCCAACTATCTATTTCTCGTGTAAAAATGACCCCTGTGGTATATTCTCCACGCTAGTGGAAGTGTCTGCGTTTTGCGAGATGAGGCTTACTAAACACCTTTATCGTATAACTGTATCATTACTATAAAGGATAAATTGCTGGGATTAAGTTAGCTATTTTGGGGCTTACAATTGGCAACAAATTTTGATGGCACTTTAATTTATTCCCTTTTAAAACATCTAAATATTGCGAAGACATCATAACAAAAATGTAGTAAATTACTTGTAGATGTGTTTCCATTTGTGTTTGTGATGATGATTCACTCCTGACAAGGACTAATACATTTTTTTGTTGGTTGTTATGAATAGCGGACAAGAAGAAAATCACTAAGCTCACAATATCTCTCAGGATACGGAAGTGGCTCAGTGTTTACTGCGAAATCTTTTGCCCTTTAGAAAGCGCAAGTCTATTTATATCCCTCCAATTATAGCCCATCGCACCTGCACACGAGCAAACAAAACCCGCTCCAAGTGAAAAGCCCTTGTCTAACTACCGGGAAATGGGAGCGATACCACACTTACACTTCATTTTTCCTGAAAGAGCTCCAACAAAGAATAAAAGATCAAAAGTATGTAAATATTTCCACGGACTCCATACACGAGCAGACTTGAACTTTAACTCGACCTAGCGGCTTTCCAGAGATATTAAAATGTAGTCGGAATTCGCGGAATTTATGGGAGATATGGAAATTAATTTTATTTTATATTGGATCAGATAAGATTAGTTACAATAAAATCAATACTGTAATATCATCGATATGGTTCAACTAAATTAATTTGTGTGACAAAATATGTTTTTATTAATATCTACTTCGTGAATACTTGTCATATGAAGCCATATAAAATTACTAACAGCGGCTGTTATGAATGCTTTACCAACTGGTGACTATCAGATGATTTGTTAAATCTTGTTGAATCAAGTGCTCAAGAGACAATGTTGCCAATGACCAATCATATCACCAGTCTACATATTTTGTTAAAATAAGCTATACTGGGCAATGTCTTAACTGAATACCATACCCGACTCGAACTGAGCTCGACTTGAACCAGATAAAAATATCACTGTGTTCGAGTACTCTGGAAACCATTACCCAATGTTACTTACAGGGGCTCTGTCTGACAATAATTACCACTAAAAACTTCCATTTATTAGAAAATCACTGAATTATCTATCTCCAACCTACTAATATCACAAATGACCATAATCAAATAAGTAGACTTCTCAAAAAATATTTGTTACTTGCTAACAATTTGTTTTACAATGTATGCTAATTTCTTAAAATAACGTAATTTTTTTTTAATTCTACAAATTAAATTATTAACATCATGCCTCATCTTGCACTTAACACCTTTGTACTTAAAAGCCTCAAACTACTAATAAATAAAAAAATAATCGAATAAAACCATTTCAAACAAACCCAAGTGCCAGACACATCACAAACAGTCACTAGTTTCAGCCAAGCTGAATTTTCAGGTTTCAGGCAATTTTTAATCAAAACCAAAACTGCAACTAAAACCAAAATTTTTGGCCGAAACCAAAAAAAAAACCAAAACTTCAATCAAACTCTAAATGTAACATTTCCCAAATATGCAATAAAAATAAATTAACGATCTACGTAGCAATGAATTATAAACCGATATGTTTTATAATGTGTATAATTTTTTATTGTAATAAATACTTCATTGAGTCATACTGAAACCATGCATGTACAAAAAAAGCCCACAAAAAAGCATTATATTTTCCAATAATTTTCTCTTAGTTAGATGATGATAAAGTTTTGCTATAAAAAAATAAATATTTAAAAAAGTTCCCCGTCTCTCAAAGGGATAAATAAAGCAAAAACATTTTACAGGTGAATCCCACCTTCATTTATTGAGTTCCATAGTATCGTAAATTAACTACTTAATATCGTGGGAAACAACTTAATTCGACTTTTATGTGAAGTTCAGTCTTTAATGAAAATATTTATGTTACCACTTAATTGTTTTTTACATACTGTTTAATTAATTAAATATATAAAATTACAATTAACTCAATTAAAGATGTAATCACAATTAATTCAGCATATTTGCAAACGTGATGTTTACATGCAACATAAAGTTTACGATTATAAGTTACGTATGTACGCATCGCCTATAAAATTGAATAGCTTTCCGTAGCGTTAAAATAAAATCGTGTCATTTTTGTGATATCACGTTTATGTAACAGTTGAATCAGCAATTACAACACAATCGCAGAAACGTAAGTAACCAAATAATTGCAGATAAAAAATTGAATCACGGTTAGTTAACTGCAAACAAATGAATTCTCACACATTAACGACCAACAAACAATTAACTCATCTGCAATTTTTCACATATTTACATGGCTAGGCTGATATTGCGTCCTGGCACAACTGAAGTTTCGTAAGACGGCTAAAAGCGTCTGCTTGCAGTAACTAAATATAAGTGGTACTCGTACTCTTCGTCTTAACTAGCAAACACTGTTTACGTCTTACGGCCTCAGTAAATAACATCAAATCAGTTTTTAACTCACACCGTCACGTATCAAAGGGTGCTTTCATCTATTAACTGCTTCAAACATGTAATTACATGTTACATATGTTCTGTAAAATCACATTGTATTAAGCGTTATAATTTATTACGTAATTCATTCTATAATATTAAAAAATCAATATTTATTATTTATAATTTCATAAGAAACAAGAAATCAATTTGATCATAACAAAAATTAAGACAAATTTAAGTAAAAGATAGGATACAAGATATCTATATAAAGACATAAACATCAAAATTCTTTCATTGATTGTTGTTATACATTAGAACTTTATTTGAAAAGTAAGACCAGAATTTTTGAAAGAATAATTTTTTAAAGAATTAATTTATTGTTAAATAGAGTATAATATAAAAATTAACTGAGTTGCATAAAAATCTGATTAAAAAAGAGGAAAAAAAATCAGATTTTTTTGGTATAACTCGGATTTTTTTGATTTATATCAAATTTATTTGATTTTTATTAAAGGTGTATTATAATTTCAAAAATGTGTTTCAAAAAACTACAGTAAAACCTCTTTTTAACGATACTGCTTAAAGCGACAAACTGGTTATAACGTCAAAATACGCTAAAGTTATATTACTTTTATCTGTTATAGCAACTACCATTTCTAGCGACGAAATTTATGAGTTCTCTTTGATGGTGTCATAACTGGATTCTACTGTCACACATTTCAAAGTAAATTTAATAAAAAATCACACATTAGTGAAAAATTATCTGCGTTGTAAGTTCAAAATAATGTAACAATAAAGTTTTACAACGAAGTTAAATAGATTTGGTAGTTATTGAAAGTATTGCCACATTGTAACATTAGCCACACTCTTTTCCCCACAATTTTCGAAAATTAGGAATATAACAATTGCAGAACAAGTAATTTAAATCAATGATTTAAAAAAATAATAATGGATTTGAATCTGATTTAAATCAAATGATTTAAATCAATGCAGCCCTGAAAATTATTATAAAATGTTTAATATTTTTAAATAAGGAATTCAAATTCATAAAAGTGCTTGTATCCTTGTGACGTCGAATCCCCGTCAATATAGCGGTTTGTTATAAGATTATGTTTATTAAAAAAGTCATCAATATTTTTTATACTTTTTCATTTTTTTTGTGCTGATAATTACATCACAAAAATTTTATTAATCTTTTATTTGTTTATTATTGGGATTTTTGTAAAATGAAAAATACGTGTGTAATATTTTTATTTGAAAATTAATACATACAAAAATAAAATAAAGAAACATGGGAAACCCCATTCGACCTTAAAACACTACCTACATGTAAAATATCCAGTTCTAAAAATATAAAAACGTGATCAATATTAATTCGAGAATAACAAAGTATACATGTACGATTAAAAAGAATTACTTAATTAATTAATTAAAATAAAGATGAATATGAAAAATACAGAGAGTGTTCTATTTAAAAATATATAATATACCACGTTATTCCACGAAAGACAATCATATAAAAAATTAAAACATTTGCCCTGTATGTAACATTAGATATATGACTGATATGGACAATAGTACCGTACGTGTTTTAATAAATCAAGAAATGTGCTTCAAGACTAAAAATTTCTCTTAGGAGATAATATTCAAATTGTATATTTCATAGTTATTACTACATAAATTTCACGACAAAATTGTCGTGATGTTTTATACATTATAATATTTTATAAGTAATTATTGATATACCTCACCTACATACCAGAGAAAGTAAGCCCAAGAATTTAAGAAAAGCAAAGTGATTTTCTTTCATCCTTTGACTTCGGTAAATTTTTGAAAACATATTTAACCTCAGAAAAACAAAATTCAATTTTGTTTACTATTTATTAGTTAAATAAATAAACAATTTCACTATTAGAAAATTCATATAAAAGTTAATAAAAATAAAAATAGATATGTTCGTAGAAGTAAAAGATGTATTTAATATAATTACTATAATTTTTTATAATTACATAGCGTTTATCCCAATTTTGTCATTGGTACTTCCATATAAAAATAAGTATCTCAACTTAATTTATCGAGTTACGACAGCTTTGTTAATAGAGATATAGCCTTATATTATTCATGGAACTATTAGTTGACATTTCAAGAGTATTCACTCATAAAAAGTGTAAAAAATACACCACCTGGGAATTTTACGAAGATGTATTATTAACTTCCATGAACTTGAGCCAAATTTCAATCTATAGACAATTCTCTGAACAAAAACTGATCGTTAGGTTAGCCAGGTGTGAATCTCGTAGAGGCATGTTTTTGATTCCATCGTATCCTCCTCATTCGACTGCATATTGTTGAGTGTTCGTTAAACATAAGAGAAATAAAAATGATTTAAAAACGTTCACAGTACAGTGTCAAACAAATAAATAACAATTTCATAATGCTTCCAAAATCTTTGTAATTTATATAACAGGTTAGAACATATGTTATTTTTAGAATTTATAGCACATGCAATCAAAAACTAATCTAGGTTAAAGGGTGATCAAAACTACTATAAAAGTTCCTCGCGATATTAAAATGTGATGCATGTTTGCATGATACATAAACCGCAATGTAAAATATGAATGAATGACATGAATCTATTCCTAGAACTGTCTACATATAAAATATAACTTAGTTGCAAAATCACCCTAGTATCAGTGGGTGTCGGATGTTCTATATAATATTGACAAGTGTTACTTCTTATTGACATTTTCAAAGGTCACCCTTTTATAACTAGCAATCAACTTGTTAAACTTAATTAAAACAAACACAAGTGAAATAATCGGTCAACTTGATTTTCATTGGCATTTCCACTAGAATTTTACTATCTAGTAATTTTCGTCGTCATTATCACGACTGATAGTTGCGACGAAAATCAAACGAGTCCGCAGGACGAGTGAGGATTTTCTAAAGCACGGTAATTAAGTAAAATCATTTAATAATAATGTTTGATAATTGGAAAATAAATATAATATAATATGGTCTTTACATGTGTATGTTATTAACAACAACTTTTAAATAACATATTTTTATCCACTATGATAAAAAAGCGAGCTGTCAGTTTTAAGGCCATGATAATTTGTTGTGTTCACTCATTTTATTTTTACATTATTTTTCGATATTGTTACTGAATATATAAATATTAAAATATTTTTTTCATTATCTAAATATTTTTTATAAATATTATAATTTTTACGCTACTGGTATCGTAACTAGGTTATGTATATTCTTAAGATACCAGATATGTATGATGATTATTTGTTTCCTTGACAGAATTAAATAATTTCACTTACATTCCAGGAATAATAATAATAGGTAGGTAGATATTTTGATATTTAATTTACTTTATTAGTAAAATAGCAACATGCATAGGTAAGATATATTTGAAATAGTAACACAAGCATATTTTTTCCAAGAACCGTCTAATACAAATAGATATTACTTTATATATATTTAAGTTTAATTCGTAGTTAGACCGAAAAAAAATAAGCAAAATGAAATGCAGGTATATATGTATATAAATTAACATCCTCTGAAGTAACCAGTTATAGTTAGTTCTCAAATTAATTTCTTTGACTCTTAAACCCCTAACATTAGATCATCATTTCCCAGATATACTTTAGCTTAGGGATATAACTGCTTATCCTTATCAAACAGAAAGCAATTGACTTGAGATATGTTCTTAGTGAATAGTTTTACATGATAGAGTATGGGAAAGTACAACTCTATAACTTGATAGTTCTTCACAAGTTTCCTTTGATATAAAATTTTCCGTTTGTGGCTAGTGTAGCTTATTAATTTAATGGCGACAAACAATATTTTATGACTTAAACACATTTGTAAAAGAATATTCTTTTAATGAAATGGGCGTTTTTAATTTTGAAAAATGCTTGTGAATTCCAGGCAGTGTCCAACCTATTTTTACGAATTAACACTGCCAAGGTCTAGAAGGCCATTTTTTCGTTTATTTTGGTTGGGCCAATTATAGCTCGCGTGTCGTATTTTAGAATGAAGAAGTTTAAATTGGTATTTACCAACATGCACACATGTCGGAAATTGGGAAATTTATAAGGAATACATCCGCTCAGCCCAGCTCAGGGTGAATAATGAACAGAGGCCAGCGATTGAAATTAAAATGAGGAGTTTGTGTTGGCCAACGCAGATTTGTTGGGAAACTTTTGCGGATATTGTGCAAGAGATTTGGATCTTCCCTTTCCTATTTTAAACTTACGTGCGCAATTATTATTATTACCTGATCGTATCACATTCATTTAAATGAATTAAATTGTATTATGCATGTATCAAGGTTGCATGCGTTTCTTGGAATATATTTCATTTCTTAACCATGTTCATTTTCATCTTTTTGATGATAAAATTAATGAAACAGTAATTTAAAAGGTTATTTTAATCAGTGTTGCTGTAATATATATTTTTTTTCCTTTGTTATCAATTGTATCAGGTCAAATGATGACAGCAATTGTTCCAACATTATCCATTGCTAGTATTTTGAAACTAAAAATGTTAAACAATTAATATTGTTTTTTAAATCTTTTCGACGAAACTGTGATAAAGTATATACAGTATTGGTATTGGAACAGTGGATTGATATTTTGATATATTTCTTGTTACCGTTTTATAATATAAAATTTGTGGAATTATAATTATTAATTAACTTATATTCGTTTTGTATTATCAATTTTAATATGTACATTATTTTTATGATATAGTTAAATATTAGGATACCTGTTTCTCTTTATACTTCTCTTTTTTCTTAATTATTTCAGCTATATAAATTTGACTTTTGCATAGGCATAATTAGGGGGATACTTGGGGGTGTTACAGTACTTCCAAATTTTGAATTAGTACCGCCAAACAAAATTTTCGATAAATATTAATAAATCTTCATCTTAATTGGAAACATCGATATAGAACGATAAAATGCATGTATTCTTATAAAATGACAATTAAATATATTTTTCTTCAAACTAAAAATTTATTTAGAATGTTAGATTTATTATGATTTGTACTTATTAAAGATTCATTCCTAATTAATATAAAATTTATAAAATTACACGCATATGCTGTGCTATGAGAATAAAACACTGGATGAAAACTACAATGACCCAAAATCGCGATATTAATTTGGCAGAATTAAATATAGAAAATGAATTTCCAAAAAAATTAATACACAAGGTATTTTAGATAAATTTATTCTTTTGAATAGAAAACTGTTATTACAGTGATATATGTTGTCGTGACATTAAAATGAAGTTTAATTTTAACTTTGAACAATATTTTATGTTTTTCTTTATAAATAAAACAAATAAATACTTTTTTATTTTGTAAACCAACTTTTTGTTTTATTTAAGGTAAGAACGTAAACACCCCTCAATTTTAGAGTCTACCTACGCTTATGTACTTTTATTAGAATTTATTGTTATTTTATACGTAATTTCAGAATGAAAACATTGTTAAACAGCGTGAATCATTAGAAATGAATGTAAATTCAAATTGCGTCAAAGTACAACTACTTACAAACTATTTAATTTTTATGGTACATCGTGTTAACATTTTTTACATGTAAAGATTTTATTTTACATGTATCATTTTATTGTGTAGAAGATAATAATGCATATTATAGTACAAAGGACTCTTTAACTTGTTTAAAAATTTTGCTCCAGAGTTTTTTGAAGTAGGATCTTGTAACGTGCTTTACAACAAGTAAGCGTCGAGAAAATAAAACAGATCCTTTGAAAAAGTGCCTTTAATCTTTATCGTAAGCTATTTTTATGTCTCGAGTGTTTATTTTAAAAATAAAATAAAAATTTCAAGGAAATCAATTTGAAAATTGTCAAATTGACGAAATCTGAATGTAAATTTCACTGGAAGTTTGTTTACAGTGGCAGAATAAATAAATAACAGAGTAAAAAGTTCGCAACAGTAAGGAAACAACATTTAACAAGTATTATTTAGTGGAGATGAGTCATTGAAACTAAGCGAGCAATTTTTCATTCAAATTAAACTCAATTAAAGCAATAGTTCCATTCATCACGCACACGAAACTTATCAGATACATACTGTGGAGATGTAGCTTCCGTGTTCCAAATAGCCGATCGGCGATTGTTACATCACAAGCTGGGATCCAATCACTAGGCACACGCGACTGCAGTTGTTTAGGTTTTGCGTTTATCCTACACTGAGGCAGGAATTTGGTGCGAACGGAGAGAATGTATTTTTTATGGCAAGAGATCAGCCAACACCAGTGAGTTTCGTTTATAACTAAATCGATGTCTGAACGCTGTACGCCGCGACGCTCAGCTTTTTCGCGCATGCGCATCAGCGCCACAGCACACTGGATACTCAATACATCCAAACGCTAGTATAAAAAGTGTGCTATATTCTCTTGTTTTTATGTAGTTTTTGTCATATTTTATTTGTTCTGATTGATAAACTTGCCGATTTATTTATAATTATTAATCTTTCGATAATTTTCTTTGGCGTTTGCAACATTTATCAATAATTAATATACTTATTTATAATAAATCTTGTTAAATAAAATGTCAGATTGTGTGACATTTGTTTATGGTGATTTAAAAACAAGTTTAAAAATTAAAATATGTTTTTTAATGATAAAATCGCCATAAACACCTACGTCAGATTTATGAAAAATAATGGAAATAAATTAAACTGCGAAATTCTACTTTCAAGGTCGGTTTTACAATAAAAAATGAGTAGTAATTTTCAAATATTACCTTCCCACATATAAGGAAATTATCGATCTAAAAATATCCTAATTTATAGTTCTTTGTTTATTCAATGTCTAACTACACCTAAAAAAATAACAACGGTTTAGAATCTAGTTTTTTCAACGATATTAAATTCATTACTCTATTTTATTTAATATACTATCATATAATAATTTATTATATATTATATAAAAACAAACATATTTTACTTTGTTTTTAAAAAATTACTAATAAATTGATTAATTTTATACTGAAAAACAATAGATGACATTATTATCTATAAATTAAAAAATTATGACATGAATAATAAATAATACACCTCCTTTACTACAAAATAGTTATTTATGCAACTAGTGAGTAAAATAAGTGCTTTTTAGGGGAGTGTGGCTCGGTTATAGGAAAACAATATTTTATATTGTTTTGCAGAAAAGACTTTTCGTAATATATTTGGAATAATTGTAAAATAATATTAATTGTACGTACCAAAAATAAACAATTTATTATTTGTGGTTTATTAAACTAATATGCAATTAATTTCATCGTATCTATTAAAATAACCTCTAAATAAAATATGAAAACAAACAATTTCATGTAAAATACGAACGCTTGATCGACCATTCACATGGCAACAACAAATAAAAATCGAATATCATCAAAATAATGAAACTACTGTGCACTAGATATCCAACTAGTTTCATTTCTGATATCGTTGACCTAAAATATAATCAGCATGGCGTTCTGGACTCTTTCCAAAGATGCTCTTATGACAATCACGTTGCGAATATTATCTGGCCCAAAAACATAGGGCAAGTGCACTAGGTATAAGGACAACTATACCATTACATATATTTAAATATATTATTTACCCAAGGTTTTATATTCTGTAAGGAAAGAATAAGTTAATTATGGGAATTGTTGAAAATTTTTTGTTTCCGTATTTTTGTTCGAGTTTTTCTGTATATCCTTATTAAGGCGACTATTTTTAGATACAATTTATTTTACTGATTTCTTCCGTCTTTTTTGTCCGGCAAAATTTTAACATCCTTTACCTCTATTGGAAATGAAATTGGTTTTCCAACAAACTGTGGAGTTCTATTGGAAAATAAAATTAATTACGCAATACCTGAATTTTTTGTTTCCTACTTATTTCTTTGAATTCTTATGGAGGTATTTTTAGTAGCAATCTTATTTTTTAAATTATTCTCTTTAAGAAAACAATGAATAACTTTATACATTCCTGTAATTAATATTTTATTTTTGTAAGCTAAAAGAAATAATTTCTATTTTTATATTTATTTCTTCCTTTGTAGAAGGAAGTTAAAAGAATATTATGAAAGAAAAATTATATACTTAATTAATTTTTCTGTGATTCGTTGTTATTTTGTATTATTTCATAATTTGCAAATATTCTTCGAATTTTTTTTTTTTTTTGACATTTTAATAGTAATAACAAATTTTAATTAATTACATATATGAATCTGTACAAGTATACAAAACAATGTTTTAAATGGATCGCACAGATAGGCATAAAAATGTACTGAAATTTCTGGTTTATGATTTGTAATATAAATATTAGTTTCTAATTCGAAAATGTACAATGTATTGGTACTAATTTCTTTTCTTTATTTACATAAAGTCATTAAAAACTTTTTCTGAAACTAATATTCAAGACAAAGGGCTGATTTTTTTAATAATTTATTAAATCAGTCTTCTCAAGCAGTAATACATATATACATAAATAGTAACATTGTTTTTTATTTCAATGTAAAAAAAATATACAAACCTAAACCAGGAAAAATACAATTACTGAATTCTAATATCAAAAGGCCAAACTTAATGACAGAAATCAAACTATGTTGTCAAAACATTTTTAAAACCCACTCTTTAAAAATGTGTCCAAAATATTTCCTCCCGCCACTATAATAATATAGTCTATAATATTTTTTTAGTACATCCAGTTTGTACTTTTTAAATTAGTTTGTTACGACAGTTGGAAATATTTCTAGTTCATTTCATACCTAAACTTTCTTTCATCATATTTGTATAACGAAAAAAAAACTATTTCTGGTGACATTAAATCTGGAAAGTGCGCGTGCAAATATATTCCTTGTACATTTTTTCTACTATTGTAAGTAAAAAATAAAACTATTTCATATTTTCTTATTTTATTTTTTAAAATTGCTTAGGCCAAATTTTGTGAATATATGAATAACTCATCCGATTAATAGAAATTCCTCAGCCTCAACGACATGTAAAATTAATTATTGTGACATATATGTTAAGGGCACTAAAAACTCAAATAACTTAAAAACTAATACTGTGTTAGTTCATTTTATACAGAATAAAGGTCTAGCTTGACTATTAGTGATCAATTTCCTAATTTTATACTAAGATGTAGGATCCCATTTTGACATTATAACCATGTAGGCGTTTCATCCAATTTCGACTGTTTATTAATTACTTAGAACTTTAGTATGATTCCTATCAAAGTAACAAGAATACAACAAACAAAATTTATCAATCGGCACAATCGGGTTCCGGCTCAAGACAATTAGTAACATAATCAATCGCCTTAACTCACTTAGCCATCCTCTGTACTGAAACCATCAATCTCTTTCTTTTCAAATTTATAAGATTAACTTAATCGACGACTTATATGATATTCAGGAATCTAAACATTACTGTAATCTTCGCCAAAGGAACAAAAGAAGAGTGAAATCAATAATATTCGTTTCCGTACCTAATTCGTACACCTGTCGCAGATTATCTGGTTTTAAAATCAAACAGGAGTGAATAGCAACAAACACGGCGCACAAATGAAGTACACCCACACATGAATGAGTGCCAACAATGCTATTCATCGCTGGAGGATTACTGATCGTACAGCATTTGTGAATTTCAATTCCTCTCTACCTCTTTACTCAATTGATTATCAAATTTCATCCTTTCCACATGGCATTCAAACCGCACTACAGATGTTCGCTGTTGTGTTTGGCAGATGAAGTGGCATGGAGAACCGTTGGCAAAAAAGGAAACAATTAGGCACTGAATACACATTGGCGTTACCATGGAAACCTCTACGTTTTATCCTAAATAAATATAAATATGCCAACGAATGATTATTACCCATTGTTGGGTGTATCAGGAAGCTTCTGGATAGACGAACTTGTACGAAATTATTTAAAATTTAATACGCTTCGACTAGTTTCGGCCCCACATGGGTTATATCCTCAAGAGATAATTTGACGAAATGAAATAAAATATATAAAAGGTAAATTAAATGTGTAGCACTTATGAACAAGTTGAGCTGGGTTAAATTTTAAATAAATTTGACTGCATCTCAGCGTCATTTTTAGAATCAGATTTGCATTGACGTCACATTCCAATATTCCATGGTTTAACTTGACCAACTTGTCCCAAAATATAGTAGAATCCTTTGACTCACTAAAGGGCAAACCACAAACAGTTAACGGTCCAAGCATGGAAAGAAAAGAGCCGAAGCCTATTAAATTTTAAACTCGGCATGTTTAAAATCAAGAGGGAATTTTCGAATTCCTTAAAACTAATTTTAAATATCTGCCTAATTAACTTTCAGTTTCTAATATGGTGTTATTGTACATTGAAATAAGACCGTTAAATAAAGTTATTTTATTAAAATTGTTAATAAAATATTTTGATGTTACAATGTTTTTTTACGACTATTAGGATATATGCTTGTTGTATGCATGGGCGCCAACTTCACTAAATTTCCTAGGGGGCAAAATATTTTATAATTACCAATATCAAACAAACAAGAAAAAAGAAATATTAGAGTAAACACTTTAGAATGCTCTAATTCTTGACCCATAGAAACCAGAGCACAATCTAGAGCAGCCAAATCTGCTCCAGAATGTGCTCTGGTTTCAGTAGTCCAACAACTGGAGCAAACGCTTCCGAGTACTCTAATTTCTGATCCACTGAAACTAGAGCACTCTCCAGAGCTGGAAAAAATCTCCAAAATATCCTCTGATTTCAACAGACCTAGAATTAGAGCAAATACTTCTGAGTGCTTTAATTTCTAACCGACTGAAATCAGAGCACAATTCAGACCAGACAAAACTGCTCAAGAATATACTCTGGTTTCAGCAGATCTAAAAAGAGGGCAAACACTTCTTAGTGCTTTAATTCCTGATCCTTTGATATCAAAGCACCATCCAGAGTAGCCAAAACTGCTCCAGAATGTGCCCTGGTTTCAGTAGGCCAAGAATTAGAGCATTGTGAATACATGCTCTAATTTTTGGTCCATTGAAATTAAAGCACAATCCAGAGCTTCATTGCGTCAGAATGTGCTCTAGTTTCAGAAAACCAAGAATTAGAGCAAATACTTCAGAATGTTCTAATTCATGACCCTCTCAAACCAAAGCAAAATTTAGAGCAACCAAATCGGCTCCAAAATATGCTGTGGTTTCAGCAGCAGTAAGTTATTTAAAGATAAAAGAAATGCAATAATTCTAGAAAATAATAACAATTCAGGGCTTTAATACTGCTGTCAAACAATGCTTCGCTAAGGTATTGCCCCCAGGGAAATTTTCCTTGGGGCCCCGATGCCCATATATCTCACAGTTCCGTCAAAAATAGTATTGTTTAATTTTTGTTTCGTAACTAGTTGCTAGAAAATAACATCATGATCGTACAAAAAGTAAAGTGTAAAACTCGCTTGGAATGTCCATTTCATACTCGTATGAAATGAGTACCATTCCATGATTATTGTACAAAATACTATTTTATATGTGGCTGTAATATGTATATAATTATTACCGTTATAATTGTTTGTCATAATAAGCAATAAATTTCTATTTTGAGATATCAGATTCTATATATTTAGTCCAAGGCAGAAAAATATGACATTTTATAGCCATAAATATTATTTAATCCTCTTACAGTGTTTTCTGTTGTGAGGGTTATCTGGAGTCATTCCACTAAATTGTAAGACAAGCTATAATCAAGCTGAAGTGGAAAGTATAACAAATGGACTATTTTAATGTGAGAAATAATAGTTGAGTTCTCATTCTTTCATAATTAAATTAAAAAACTATTTGTTATTAATTCAAATGCGCATTTTGAAATTAGATCCGAGGTGCATGTGATATAGAAATTTGTAATTAAATTTACACAGTAGCTATGTAATAGAAGTAATATTATTATTGTATAGTATTATTCCTTGCTTTTTTTTCTTGCTAAAGTTTGAACTTGTTATTGCAATACTAGTATTATAAATATAACTTACCAGTTAAGAAGCATTAACAAAAGTGTGTAAATTGAATCACTTACCTGAAACAAGAGAAACATAAGTGAGTAAAAACAAAGCACAATAAATAGTTAACAGAATATTTTATTTTTCAGAAGCTTATACCTTTTTAAATACCAGACGAAGGCAACAAAGTTCAAAAAGAAATATGAAGGTATTATGAGAAACATACGATGTGATTACAACCAGAAGTGAAGTACAAATGAAAGATTTTTAAATATTTGTCGTACATTTATATGTACAATACCCCGCTTAATTAACAATTAATAACTGTTAGTTGTTACACAAACTCCCCTACTATTCATTTATTAAATAGAAACTAACTGTGTAGCATAAGTCATTTGCATTTTGATTTCCGAAGACATCACACACTTGGTACGTGATTTGTTCTTTCTTAAAAAAGTGTCATCTTCAATATCTTCTAAATTTTTAAATGTTTTATTATTCAAAATTTCTTCTTCTACATCATCAAAGAACAGATATTTCTATTGTCCAAGTCCAAGTTATTTCTTACTGGCTGATTCTACATAGTTTCTACGGATACTTGTTTATTTTGCTCTTACTCCGGCGGCGTGGAAACTAATCTCCAATCTAGTGAATCACGTCACAAAATATGCCACTTTTTGAAGAGAAAATAGTTTTTTTTTCTACATGTTTGCTTAATTTTTAGTTGTAGACATAGTATAGTAAGCATCTTATTCATAAAATACTTTAAATACTCGTGACTACAATTTAAACGTTCACCAAAGCTGTTAAATTTATTTTGGATTAATTAGAATAAGAGTCAAACATCGTACTTGAGACCAGTAGCGGGATTTAATTTTTATTAGAGGGGCAATAATAGAGTATTTAATCAACTATAAAAATGTATTTTTATTTTATTCTAACAAATATTAATTGAACCATTCAAATAAACCACACGTCAACATAAAAAAATAGTAATTAAAGTTACTGCAATCCTCCTCAATAATTTTATCTGCATTGTTCAAATTTTGGGGGATGGGACCCCCCCAAATCTCGCCACTTCTTGAAACATCTTAGATCAAAAATATTTTTTATACATATTTGTTTCTTATATAAATATTCCTCAACATAAGTTGTGAAAATTAATATCTTATTTTATTCCTGAATATTCTACAGGTGAATGTTGTGCTTATGTTTGCTAATTTTCTGATTTAGAATTAGATTCTTAACTTAAACGCTGAGAGCAGCAATAGAGATTAGAAAATTGTTGTTGTAGACTTTTAGCACACAGAAGTTTCAGTTTCATACGTAATTAAACTTTTGTTCAAGAGGTAGAGATGTTAGTAAAGTTTGAATTAAGGGTTGGCATTTACGACTCTCTAGATTAAACTTGTAAATTATTTGATTCCTAAAAGTTTAGATATTAACATATTTTATTATTGCACAAAACAATAACAATAAATAACAAAATGTTGAACGAAAAGAAGCCCACATACCAGTAAATGTAATCGTGCAAAACAACATTACAAACAACTCCAACCGTTATTCAGGGTATTGCAACATATGCAATTATAAATCATTCGATGAAATATAAGATGTTACACATTGCTAACAATAAGTCGTATTTTCAACTACGTATTATAATGACATGAGAATGACGCATATATAATTATCAACTACGTTTATGAAACAAAATAGTAATAATTCTTGTAATAAAATACTTCATAATTGCTTGTCAATCATCATCAAACGATTTCACGCAATTTTAACACCTCTATAGATTTTTTATGTTAAATTATGAAAGAAAAAATACTTTAAACAAGTAATTCCGGTGTATATTTAATTTCTGTCTTCCTGTTTACAAAATGTTAAATAAACCAGAATGTTTTCGTTTTTCAATAAATACGTAGCTATGAAGAAAATGTAATTAAAATTAAAATGAATCATACATAAGAGGAAAACACTTGTAAAGTATTTAAAATTAAAATTCTTTAGGTAATTTATGATTTCAAATAATTTATGATCATGTACATAAATTAGAGTACAACTGAAGTAATCGTATACTTATTTTTTACTTTTGACTGTTTCCATTACGTTAAATACTATTTTATTCACAACTTGATAAACTGTGGCTTTGCAACGTTTTACAAACGGCTTGAAGCGGTTGAAGCTGCAGTTCGTTTCATAAGTAATAGATGGCAGTATAATAGTATATTATTTAACAAGCATAATATGTAGGCTATATTACACGAGGATGTAATTAAAAATACGAGCGGTAGCGAGTATTTTTAATCATCCGCGTGTAATGTAGCCATATTATGCGAGTCAAATACTATACTTTATCTACAACTATCAGGCATATAGAAAATCTGATATTATTTGTTAAATATTCAGTTAGGTGTGAGTAGTTCATATATAGCTTAACAGATGGCGTCGCAGTAGCACTTAAATGTCAAAATAACTTTTCAAATTGTATTTATTATACTTTTATAAGCATATATATTGATATTTATAATAAAAAATATGTTATTAATAAATTAACAGTTTAATAAAATATTATGTGTTAAATTATATGCCCTATTTATTACAGAAAAGTGTAGCGTGTATCATGACATTTCATATTACACTTGTGTAATATGAGTAGTATATTATATGTAGTATCACACGTATAATGTACCCATATTTCAATAGTTGTAGATAAAATTATTTTTATGTTTCTTAATTGCATACGCCGAAACAGTATATAATAGTATATGTAATTCAGTCAAATAAGAACAATCCGGCGGAATGAATCTGGGTTGAAAATAACGCGATAACAAATTTATTTATTTATTAGAGGTTAATATAAAACTTGTAGTGCATAGAAGTCTCTACAAGTATGGTTATATCCATTTCTGTCGTATGATCAACTATTTTCGAGATATAGCGCTTTTAAGACTCTTGTTCTTCGTCCTCATTTTCTTCTTCTGGTTGCCTTAGTTCGACTTCTAAATCATTGCTGTCGTCTTCTTTTTTCATCATAACTGACTCTAACATATTCTGAGGCTCATATTCACATACATCATCAAAATTAAATGATTTTGATGAAGCATTTAGGCATACTTGGCCATGACAGTGACCAGTGCTGGAGGCAATAATGTTGTTGTCCCCGTTCTTTAGGTTGTAAATTCTTACTCAATCAGGTCTATACCTTAAAGTAGACCCAATAGATATGCTATCGAACTGCTTGTAGGTGGAAGAGCTGATAATTTCAAAGTCTTGTTGATTTGATGAACTGAGTGTACCTGAAGTTTTTCGAAGGATGTATTTCATCAGTATAATTCGTTTGAAACAGAATCATCAACATCGCGCTTCCCTTACTCCGCGTTATATCTCGAAAACAGGTGATCATACGATAGAAATGCATATAGTCAAACTTGTAGAGAATTCTATACTCTACAAGAACAACGTGCAATGCACTATGATGTGATGACTATCGATATCTTGATTTGCTATTGCGATCTCATTACCGAAGTTTCAACCCGCGTCTTTAGAATGTCAGTCTTTTTTTAGTTTATCAAACTTGTTACATAGTATACAATACTCATAACGGAATTAAAGTCATTAAATATGTAATGTACCTCAATCCGTCATTTTTGAGCAAAACAATTTGTGAAATTTAAAATATTATCCTTATTAACATTTTTTTCTATTTACTTACATTTTTTACAGTTCAAAATATAATAATCGAACATTTTCACATATTGTTTTGTATCTTTATCACATATGGTTTGTCACATGTGGAATGGAAAACATAAATTCGGTTACTTTTCTTGTTTGTCAAATTACTGCTAATTTACACGGTTGTCTACTTATATTACCGCCATTTGTGAGCAAAAATATAGTAAGCTCTCTTAAACGCAGGAATGGGCTCTATGGATTGCATCATACATTATATACATATATCTAGGGACATTACAAGGAATAGTGTTACAGTTTCATATAAAGATAATAATTAATATAATAATAATCTTAAACAAAAAATAAATTATATTTTCACAATGAGGGTAGCTGGCTTGAAGGTTAAAATATATCTGGTTGAAGAATGCACTTCCACTTTTGCATCGTTCTACAAGGAATTTGTAAAATGTGTGTTATGCCATCTAATATTAAACCAAAATCTCTTGCTAAAATGCAGCTAATTGAAAATACAAAATTCTTTGTGACACAGTCTATATAAAACCATCTTTATAATTTAAATTTATGGAATATATGGCGATACAAAATATGATGCGGGAACAAAGGATATTATTCATATTTTGAAGAACGACCAATATATGAAAGAATACGAGAAAGCAAATCTCGACATCGCAAATTATTAACCAAATAAAAATATTGGTGACATTTGAATGGTTCAGAATCCACAAATTGTAGGTTACTTGCAGAGGTTGTAGACTGACAATCTTCACGTATAAAATGGAAGCAAAATTTTACAGGAACCATAAATATCTTCGGTACTTCAGGTATTTTTTGTATACATATAATGATAATGGGTTGTCTATATATATTGAGGAGAAACATAAATATTCTGTCTACTCGTATAAAGTAGTTTTTACATTGTGTTGAAATATATAAAGACTGGAAATATAAACTTTGGATTGCGAATAATCCTAACATTTCAGCTTCCACCGTTTGGGTTGTTGTCCGATGTCTAACGGCTTTGCAAATTTAATAAAAACTGAACCGCACCGGAAATAAGCGTAATAATTCCCAAAATTATTCCAAATTTTTTCCATCAAGCACAAAATTCATTTTAACTTCTGAAACGCCATTTAAAATTTAAACCAAAAGTATAATGCTTCTGAAATCCTCCCAATTGAAAATATAATTCCACAGAAAGACTTGGAATTCGTAACTTCATCTAGAGACTAAAAAATAAATCAAAATGTTTTACGATTTCCCAGAGCGGTCGCACATTGTTTTCATCCGTCTGGAACTTTCTCCGGCATCCTGGAGACTGCATTTCCATTCCGTTTTAGGATTTCCCAGTTCCATATTTTACAAAACTGCGGCGATGTAAAATGATAAAGTGTGATGCGCGAGTGGACTCGTATGTCTGTGTGGACGATCATCGGTCCAGGCGTAAATAAAACTTTTACAGGTGCTTCCTTGGGAAATCTCTACTCATAAAATGCTTTTTACTCTACGAAATGAAGTAAAAATATTTGTTTTTTTAGGACAAAAATAATATATTCGTGAAAGACTAATCTTTTAAAACAATAAAATTTGTTTTTTCAAAAAACTTTATTTCCTAAGTTTGAAGGTTTTGTATTCAAATGTGTCACAGGTATCGGGATTTGGAAACGAACTTCCAAACGCTATTGGAAAAAGATTATATGTAATTTGAAAATAAGGACACCGTTTGAATGCCGAGTCAGATGTAGAATAGTGGCTTAATTCAAATTTATTGAGTAATTTATGAGGATGACAGTTAAATGGAAAAGATGACAAGTAGTAGATTGAATTTCGGCCTAGATTAAATTTCCTCTATCTGATATAATAGGAAATTTGACGTAGTAAATTGAAAATCATTTCATTTATAAATATCATTTCTTAAACAGAATTACAAAACCTATCAACTCAGAAAATTATATTTATCATAGATTATTTATCACTGTTACCTAGACTTAAAAAACCAAAATGTGGTTCGTACTTTTCTAATATCTTATTTTTTGTAAATTTTAGAGAAAAATGTATTTGAAATAATATTGTTAACATCGCACAGTTTTTCTAATTTTGATTTTTCAATAAACACTAAAATTTAAATTACAATTACAAGAATATTATTTTAAAAACATATTTCTATTAACGCTTTAGGCCCCTATAAATAAAATTAACGAAAGATGTCCTTTTTCAATTTATTTAATCTCAATATTTGATGTAGTAAATTATGATTCATTCATTTACAGATTTACACGTATGAGTTCACAATCCAAATTATAAAACAATCTATATGCAATATTCTATTTGCTATAAATTACTATGTTATTTGAAATTTATACCTTCTATATTACACAAAATTAAATAAACAAACAAAGTAGTAAGAGGTATTGTTTTTGAAATAAAAGTTGAGCAGAATGATAACGAGACAAAAAAATCGGCGTATGTTTTATTATTACTATTATTATTATTATTATCTTTTTTATTTATATTACAATGTCTACCAAACCGAAGTCTAATTACGGGACAGGTAACTTACAGCTTATAGTGGATTCCGAACCACTCGGACACAGATATTTATTTTTGATTACAGGTTGTTGTCAATGGGATTTGAACCACAGATCTCACTCTCCACTCAGCCAGTCGAAGTGCGCTAACCAACTAAGCCATCCCTGCCATATAGTGGCTTGTTATTCGGTTATATGATTCTCATATACACAGTGCTAACATCAAAAATTTATAACTACAATATATATTTACTCCGCAAATGAGTACAGATAAAATATTAATATTAGTCTAGGTTAAACAACGCTATTAGTGATTAACGTGACATTTTACAGTAGCTCATCTCTTATTTCATGTATGTGTAAAAACTTTTTTGTTTTTAATGACCGATTTTAAGAAATGTCAAGAAACGAAGACCTTTACAATACGTTTTGATGACTACTTCCGTCTATCCGGATGTACTTATGTGTATATAATAAATTATAAATTGAGCTAAGCTAATTAAAAAAAATTCATCAATGACATGAATTGGTTACATTTTTGTAATTTTTTATTTTTCCTTACTCCCTGTGAATATTTCGTAACAGCATAATGTACGACATATTGATTAAAATTGGTACAATTTTTAAGTAGGCTAATAAAAAATACATGTCTTTAGTGGAAGATTTATACTGTGAAAATATGCCGACAAAGAATGTAATTGAACTATTGGAATGTGCGAAGATAATGTTGAACAGAATAATGAAACTATCATTTGAATCAAATAGTGAGAAATATGTGAAATATGCATTCATTGCACGTACATGTATCTCGAAATATGCATACCTTTCCCCATTATTTATCAAATCTGACATTTACTCTTTTGAAATGTATAAATGATACACCCACATATTAAGTAAATTAAAATTTTCCACATAATTTATTCAAGATAATATATGCAGTGAATTACAACCGGTAATTTAATGTTTATAAAAGTTTAGATATTAAGGAAATTCTGGTGAAGCTTATAAGGTTCCCCGAAGTGATTAAGTTAGTGCGCAGTAGATATTAATACAAATCAACGAAGTAAAATTACGCATGCATATTTGGGCAGTGGCGTTTTCGCCATGTAAGCAAGACAAACATTACTTGCACTTTATTTTTAAATTTTAATAACTGTCAAAAATTTATTCTAATAACAATAGTAGGCGATTTTTTCACAGTTGTTAGGTTATTTTTTTCATGGTTTTGAAACAAGTTTTTTCACTGTGATGGAACACATTTCTTCGCTCAATTTATATAAATAGATAAAATATTAAAATTAGTGATGCAAATTAGTTGTACAATTTTTTTTTTGTATTTTGTTCGCGAAATGTTTTTAGTGCGTTTATATTGAAATGATATTTCACACACTAAAACACAAATTTCGCGCACTTAATACAATAGCTATTTATGTAATAGCAGTGAGTATTTAATTACATATGTTACTTACTCAATGGTAATAGGTAAGGAAACAAAGGTGGTTCTGGTTATTTTACGCATTCGAAAATTACAAACGAGACGAAGGCGAGTTTTGTAAGAGAAGTTAAATAACCACCCAGGTTCCTTACGTCTTTCATACAGTATTATTTCTGTTTATTTTTTTCAATAGGTACAAAAATATATTTCAAATATAAAAACAAAAAAGACAATATCAAAGACTGCTTAATTTTATGCGTTACAAAATTATTATAACAAAATTGTTGGTTATAATCAGATAAACGACATAAAATAAAAGTGTCATTTAACTTTTTTGAATAATAAAATACGAGTCACTGTGAATCTAATACAGGTAATAATTATATTATTAATATTACCTATCTAAATATTCTAATTTTTTTAGCTGTTAATGTATGTATATATGTCTATTTGATTTCGCGTGAAATAATGGAATCAATAACCTAACTGAAATTAGGGAAATAAAGAGTCTCTTATTAAAGTAGCAAAAAATAACTATTTAATTATTTATTTATAATTTCTTTTATTCAGTGTATCAAAAGTTATCATATCTTAAAGCATACAGAAATACACAAATGTAATTGCAATTGCCGACCGCAGCACCGCTAATCTACGCAAAATTGTTGTTTTGGTTATTCCGTAAAAATATTCCTTGGGCATAATAATGATTTAAAAATACTATTTAAAAACACGCTATTATTAATTACTACTATCTGTTAGTATAAAGTTATTAAAAAATATATACCTCCATAATCTGCCAAGTATGTACCACGCTTTTAAACTTTGACAGCTTTCGAGATGTCACTTGAAAAGCATTTCGTTTAGTGGCATTTAGAGTATAGCATGCTTGCCTTTGTATTTGTAACTCGTTAATATATTTCTATTATATTAATTTACACGTTCTATCAAAACTTAAAGCTTACAGAAATACACACATGTATTTGATATTGCCTACCGGTCTGCATCGCTAATCTATTTCGTTCCTTCCATACGAACTATTACGGTTTTACGATGAAATACAATACAGGAAACAAATAGTGTCGGTAGCAGAACTTCCAGTGCATTCATCGCCCATGCATCGCCGATACCTACAGTATACCAAACATAGTTGAACATGTACCCTCCTACACTGGAAATAATTCGTATACACGTTAGAGGTTCAACTACAGGCAGTTTTTATAATACTTCCATGAAGAAAATTTACTAATTGTTGTGTAGCGTAAATATAGAGATAGGACAAGGTACGAGCAAAATTTATTTATGAAGTATATTTCTGTTTGTTTTAATTAGATTTTAATAATAATTAAAATCCTTATATTTTTATCCGTCGTCACTCAGTAAGAGAGCTATTGGAATCATAAAAATCGGATCGTGAATGTGTGAATGTTACAAAAAAATCGGCATTTTCAATTTTGAAGAAATAAAGACCATTATTACAAGTGTCTCCTGTTTCTCCTATGAAGTTGTTGATAAATGCTAAAAATGTAATATGTACATTAAATAGTTATTTTTACAACTAGTGTGTAAAGTATGTGTTCTTTTTAGTTGAGTTCTGTTTAACGGAAATTTTGTTACATACGTGTTACATACAACATTTCTCCTACAACCGAAATATTAATAAAAATTATTTTCAAAAGTACATGAACCCATTGATAAATGTGATTTCGTTGCCTAGCAATTAGTGCCTGAAAAGTAACTCATTACAAACTCAAAAGAGGGCATAAAGTACGTACTTTACGCCCGGTTGTAGGAAAAATATATTTGGTTCTGTGACAGCGAAACATTGCTAAAATTATATTGTTGGCTGTAATTACTATTACTAAGGGTTTTACATTATTTTGTAAAATTTTGTTTTTATCTACTCCGTATTTGTCATAGCTTGCCTTACTACAGCATGCACGAGACGCCACTGATATTTGACTCGATTTGCAATATTACATACGCTTGAGCGCAGTAGCACAATCTTCCCCGGATGATTACTTCTCTAGGATTGATTCGAAGTCTGTGAATGCTGGAGACCGCAGCACGTACAGAGCAAAAGTAGCGAACCAGCAGCGCTAATCATCATCCTTTCATCCACAGCTTTGCTTTTTCATTTGGAAAGAATTTCAGATATGTACGAGTACGTTAATTATTCTTTTACATATACGGTACGAGTTTATACAGAGAATGTTTTAGTAGTTTAGTGTACATTTCTGTAATGAATACTCTTTAGAAGACACATTATTATTCTTTGTGTGTATGTAAATATATTAACTAATATAATTAAAATAATTACATAAGTGCATTATGAATATTTTTATAAAGAAAGGTGTTAAGTATGCATATACATATTGGGTGTTCTTTTTTTCAAAGTGTACATAAGACATTAACATAGAAAATCCCTTTTTTGCAGGTTGTTGCCTCCCGTTTCTACTGACAATAAAGTTTGTGGTATCAACAGGAAGATAAATAAATTCTGCATCAAATAACACAAAGTAATTTCTTCATAATAGCGCAATCCAAGGCATTTTAACAATAAAAAAAATGTTTGATGTTTGATCTGTGATTTTATTTTCGATGAAACAATGACACATTGCAAAACTTCTTTGATCTGCGCATGTGTATTGCTGATTATAGTGTGTATTATATTCATTTTTATGCAAAAAATTACTTATTCAAATATGAAACAATGTAAATAAGTAAATAAATAAAAGTTATGTACTATATGACGTACTGAAAATAAAACAAGAAAAAATTATCCAAAATTAAGGATGATTAATCCAAGCATGTCATTTTTATCCAATAAGAATGCTTCATTTGATGGAAGAAGGTATTTTTTTTAATGAAAACTTTTGATAAAAATATTATAGGATCGCCATGTGTCATAGTTATATTTCATTCAAATGAAAAATTGTATATTTAAACTGTTGTGTTTCATGAAACAGTTATGAATAATATAATAAGAGCCATGAATTTACTGGAAAAATTTACGAATAATTGTTGCGTAGTAACAGACAAATGAATGTCAAAAATGACATTTAGATCAAGACAGCAAGAATGATTTAAGAGTCATTCTTAACCTAGTTGTCGTTACTTCGCAGGAATTATGAGTAAATTTTATCTATTAAATGCATAGCTCGAATTATATTTGCTTGATTATTTCACGAATTACAACAGTTGAAACATAATATATTTGATATCAACAAAATGTAACCATGACAATTTTACTGTGGTATTATCAAATTTCTTCACTGAAAAACTATCTATGGCTATCAAATGAAGCATTCTGATTAATTATGTATTCTAAGTAAACTATTCTTAATTTGATCTATGATCACATCATTTAAAAGAATAAGTGATCAATAGCAAATGAATGATCGGTAATTTTCTTGAATGACATCAAAATTCAAAACTATACTTCTAGGGATATTTGAAGCATTGACAGCACATTGACAGGACAATACATAGTAACAATACCTACAAGTCTATCAACGCAAAGCAAATATTTATTTACATTGAACAAAATTTGAGAAATACGCAAGTCACGTGCCTCTCACTTGCTACAAATTATCCTGTATTTATATCATTTAATTTTATCTCCAAAATATGAAAACACCTGATATAAGATTTTCCATGCATATCTACGTACCTAATTGTTAATCAGAATTAAGAATAAAATTTGTATTTGAATACAACTGGTTTTAAATCCTCGGCGCTAACAGAGGGGTGTTATAAGTTGAATGTGTGTACTGTGTGTCTGTTTGTGGGATCGTAACTCCTAAATAGATTCACCGATTTTAATTTAGTTTTTTTTTGTTTGAAAGGTGACTTGATCGAGTGTGTTCTTCGTTATGACTTAAGAAAATCTGTTCAGCCGTTTGAAGATCATCAGCTCTTTATTAGTTGATGAGTGGATGAAAGCACATTCTACAGATTTGATCGATTTGAAATTTGGTATCTGGTTTTTTTGTCAGGTTTTTTTTTATTATATTATTATTTATTATATTATTCCCGATACGTCATTTTCACCCAATCAGAATTCTTCATTTGATGGTCATATGAAGTTTTTCAGTGAAGAAATTGATAATACTACAGTATCATAGTCTTGGTTACATTCGTGAAATAATCAAGCAAATATAATTCAAGCTATGAATTAATTGGTAAAATTTACACATAATTCCTGCGAACAACAACTCGTTGTCGTGATCTGAATGTCATTTTTGACACGGGTTTGTATGTTACTATGCAACAACTATTCCTAAATTTTTCCAATAAATTCATGGCTCTTATTATATTATTGATAATAAATAATTTCTATATAATATAATAACATGAATTGTACTTTATTTGAAAGATACAAATATTTTGATATTATAAAATATTTTCTTTTACGGCAAAATTTAGTTGTTATGATTATTTTATTTCACTTGAAATACTTAAAAATTGTATTCTCGCAGGTAATTTATTACATAATAATTTTAGTGTTCCAAATATATTGCATATTTCATAAATAATATTCATGCAATTCAATAGAATTGAAGCACTTTGCACATTTTTCTATGAATGAATAAATATTTTAAAAGACACAATACAATGGCATATTACTTTAAAATGTAGTTCCAGTAAAAACTGGATTTAAAAAATAACAAAAGATATTTTTATATTATTTTGTTGATATACATAATTGCTTAGTTATTTTCATAGTCCGGTATGTTTTTTGCTTTATAATTAATTAAAAAGAAATCATATTTGTCTGTACGAGATTTATTTTGATGTACTAAAATTGAAATGCATAAAATTGTATCATTGATATTAATCTATGAAAAATGTTTATATACGCAATAGCTAAATGAAATATATTAATTCATCACTGCTAATGGCACTATAAAACAAATTATTAATGACATAACGGTCAGCTTTACGATTGTCATTTTCATGTATCATTTAATTGAAAAATATTCCATAAAATGATTCGCTATATTTGACAGATGCATACAATTCGCCATTGTTCGATATAATAAATTTGTAGTTAATTTATTTTTACATATACAATGAAATGTAAACCAAATAAACTTAATTTTTAATTTATTATTTAATAGGCTATTGTCGAATAAAAGAAAAAAAAGTATAAAAACTAAAAATTAACCATTGTTACTACCCATAATAATGACAAAAACTATGTATTATCTTATACATTCACTGAAATTAGCATTTGAAATTCAAATTTATATAACGGCGCCACATCTCTGACGTCACGTAGGAGGAAGAGAGAGCAATTTACAATGCTAAAACTGGGAATATAATGTACTTATTTTTATTTTTACTTAATATTATCGAATAAATGTTGTTAATGATTAGACATAACTGTTAATGAAATAATGTATAAGATATCAATATAGGCAATTCATAGAATAAAATAAAAATATTTTAATATTACAAAACAAATTGTATTGGTGTAAATTTGGTTGACATTGAAATATCTGTACTCATCTGTCAAAATTGTCAATGTCTTATGATTTTTGAAGGATGATTAATGTTTACATACATAGTTTTAAAAATGGAATCTGGGTAATCTGCCAAATGTACATTATTCTATA
Source organism: Stenolophus ochropezus (assembly GCA_035578165.1). NCBI lineage: Eukaryota > Metazoa > Arthropoda > Insecta > Coleoptera > Carabidae > Stenolophus > Stenolophus ochropezus. The sequence continues at coordinate 15,767,264 of JAQOWZ010000010.1, read as the reverse complement.
ATAGATGATTTTTATCGAATAAATTCAAATTCTTTATCTAACTCTCATACCTGACGTCACATATCCCCACTCCAAAACATTATTATTGTTTTTCTCCGGAATTATCAATAATTAATCGATATAAAAAATATGGGTATTTTTATTTTTTATACAGAAAAAATCTGGTCATATTCCTCAATCTATTGTTTCATTACAAAATAACACACTTCTCTGAACACCAAATAATGGTAATATTAATTTTTAAAACCTAACTGCACATACAATTTTTGTGGGGCAAATATAAATACATATATTTATAGTACAGAAATAATATGCAAAGCTTTTACGAATTTTATTTGTATACAGGGTGTTCATTTTTAAGTGGCTACCATTGCGATCTCGAAAACTAGAAGAGATACGAAGTTGGTTAAATTAGCAAAGAATCACCATTTTACAAGACTAATACAATGACCAAAAAAAATATTTTTTTCGACCAGTAGTTCTCAAAATACGGGACACAACTTTCTTATTTTAAATGGGAACATATGTTTATTTTTAGGTTATTTGATAGAGTATTTTTTCTGAATTCAGCGATATAAACATATCATATACTAATATAACAAAATAATTGCGAAAAATGTATGTTAGATTTATATGTATTTTATTTATATCTGTCTGAAACAAGAGTGCTATGATTAGAAAACATAGACATATTGATCTGTCTAACATTGTTTGATTATTTTTTGTTAAATTTTATGTTCTTAAACTGTCAGTTTTAAGACGAAAATGAATTGTTTTCTTTCCAAAGCACTCTTCTTTCAGCCAGATATAAATAAAATACATATAAATCTAACATGAATTTTTCTCAGTTACTTTGTTATATTAGTATATGATATGTTTATATCGTTGAATTCAGAAAAAAATACTCTATCGAATAACCTAAAAATAAACATATGTTCCCATTTAAAATAAGAAAGTTGTGTCCCGTATTTTGAAAACCACTGGTCGAAAAAAAAATTTTTTTTGCTCATTGTATTAGCCTTGTAAAATGGTGGTTCTTTGCTAATTTAACCAACCTCGTAGCTCTTATAGTTCTCGAGATAGCAATGGTAGTCACTTAAAAATGAACATCCTGTATATTACATAAAATTGGTATCTACACCGTTCTGAGTACTTTCAACGTACGTATGCAATAAGAGAAGCGATAAAAATCTCACTATCTTGAAAATAAGTTATGAATCGAACGACCCAGATTCAAACTCTTCTCATTAACTGCCTGCCATATTCTCATGTGGAGTATACTCCACTTTCTATACATGAGTGCCCTTCAGATGGAAGCTGATAACTGTCCAACGTCGAATATATCACCTACCAACGCTTATCAACGAAAAATCATCGCATAATGATCTAGATATATTCATGGTTTTATGGTTTTTCTAAATAGAATACGACATAGCAAAAAATAGCTGGAAATATATCTATTTTTAAATTAGGTTATATACTAATTTAAATTCAAGGAAGAAATTTCAAGAGTCTGAATAATTGTATATTTCAACAATTAAAATAAAACAAGATTTAGGATATTAGAAAATAATTTTTAAAAGCCAAAATTTCGTGAAATTGATAATTTTCTGAAATAAGTTAAACAAATATTGCTGTCAAGTTTTGACGATATTACGAATTAAATCAACTCTAGTTTAAATTATGGACAGAAATTTCTAAAACATGTTGAAAATTCGTTAAATTTCAGGATTAAATCATAAAGATTAAATTCGGGGTAGAATCAGAATTCATCCAATTAGCATGACATGACTATATTTTTTGTCTTATGTCAACATTTTGATCGAGTTCTAGTTTACTAAAAGCTCGACTACAAGTGAATTTCTTGGCTATGTCAAAATCAAATGAACATTTTAAATTATATGTTTTGTTTTCTTAATGATGAATGAATTTAAAGAACTAAGTAATGTAATAATTTGATATTAAAGTATCATAATTTTAATAAGTATAAAACGTTTTTCTAATAAAACAATTAAAGAATTTTACATAAGTACCTCCTCTAATAGCACAATTATAGTTTAAATAAATTCAATTCATTTCTGTTTAACAAAATGTTCAAATACAAATTTGCATCATTTTATGTTCGCTGGAAGTTGAGGTGATAAGTTCCCTCTATTCACATAGACACGAACACTCAGAATCAATAACTTTTTGAGTTTAATTTGTACGAGTACATCATAATTACAGAACAAATTTTGGCATATTTCAAGATAAAATTATGTTAGTGTAAAGTTACTATTACGGACCTATAACTGGATTTTTATTAGGTTATTAATTAGCGCCGCTGATATTTGAACCTCGTATTTCAAACTCCACTCCGCCGAAGTTGAACCAGAGAACAGAATAAAATCGTTGCTGTTAAACTTAACCGAACATTAAAGTTTTTAATTAATGGTTAAATATTAATCCATTAATTGGTATGAAAAAGGGTTGTTTAAATATAATTTATCGTTAAATAGGAGGCAGTTTCTGGAATTCAGCCAACTTTATTTCATCAATCTCGACAATTTCGAACTCAGATGGGTCTTCTTAAGAAGATGAAATTTATAAAAGTGTGCTATTCATATTTTTTTTTAAATAAAATTAAACTTTCAAATTTCTTATTCCGAAGAAAATTCATGTGAGGTGGAATCTGTCGAGGTTAAAAATTAGTGTCAACCGAAACCGTCGGCTCCTCTTCTAGTTTCGGTCGAAAACGTAACCGAAACCGAAACTTATGCAGTTAAATTAAACTTTAGTTAAATTTTTATTAAAAATAAAAATCTAGTGTGTTTCTTACTTTTTAAGGTATTATTCGATTAATGAAGTTGGTAGAGCGTCCTACTAGCAATAGGAAGACCCTGAGTTCAAACTCCAGTGAGGTCCATGAATTTTTCAAAAATCAATATGATACGCTAGAAGATTAGGTTATATAAACTTTGACGTTTAGCAGTGCAATGGGGGTTTCCAATACAACCCCTTTTTAAAATATATTTTCTGCATATCAATTTTGGTCGTGAGTATATTGTAATAAAACTAAAATAATATATAATTGTTGAATACTTTATTTAAAAATTGAAATTAAAGTTTTTTTTAAATGACCTTGTGACGTCATTCCCCTGATCAGTGTTGCCAACTATAAGTATATAAGTTTTAATTTCACCGGTTCGCAACACTGCCCCCGATAGCTAGCTTCATGTGATAAAATGACAGTGCAAGCTCGATTTCATTTATATCCTGAATGGATTTCAAAATATATGAGAATAAACACACGTGGTAACTGGTAAATGCAACTATCGAAAGCATGAATCACGAAAGCAGGTTATGTTTATATTCAATGCTTGAATTTACGCGGTACTCGTAGCCTAACTTCACTTCAGATTTTTAGCTACTTATAGTTTTATCTCATAGCGCACATGGACTATCTTTTTCTAGTCAGGGGAATGACGTCAAACCCATTGTCCGTAAACTTTATTATTTTTTTTCTCGGATACTATCAACTTTTTGGAAAAATAAAAAAATATGGGTCCAATATTTTGTTTTAAAGTTTATCATATAAAAAAATCAAAAAATCTTGGAAACCCCCATTGTTACAGTATTGCCAATATACCAATTCAAGTTAAAGGTGTCGAATATATGAAAAATAAAAAACAAAATTACAAGACATAATTGCCATAATTTTTTAAAAAGAATATCAATATTAAATAAGAATTTTTAATATAATAATGAATTTTTCCAATATTTCATTCTATAATAATGTCGATATTATACTGTTGGTAACACTATACATTTTCCTCTCTAAAGAGGGAAAATTAATTTTCCTCACTATTTCGCGAGAAGAAACTAGATCTTTCTTTCAAAGAAATAAAATAAAACAGTCGAGTGAAACTGTTCCGAGCAAACCGGAAAGCGCCGAACATGACACGGGAATACTAATTTTAACCGGGGCGATTCGGCCAAGTTTTGCCCGAAACCCAAATTGCGGTCGAATTCAACATTTTTGGCTGAAACTAGCCGAAACCGAGACGATACTTCGGTCGGACACTATTGAAAATATAATTCCAGATTAATAAACTACCTAGCCAAGAAACATCCCAGTTCTCATAACTGATCGTTATTTTAGCTTAATCAAAAGCAAAAGTACCGGCCTTAAAATTATTTAAAAAAATATACTATACCACCTCCATAATATATCAAAAACGATAATTTGTATGTAATAACTAAGCATGAACTACGCTTTTAAACTTTTGCTAATTTTCGAGATGTCACTTCCGTTTCTCAACAGTGTAGGTATATACTGGTCAAATTGTATCCATGATTAAACCATAACCGCGGTTAATTTTCTGAATATACTATCAGTTCGAGTCGAAGTGAGCTGTTGCTGTCATAACCTCAAAACCATTACATTATATTTTTGCTAATATTTTAATATTTGAAAGGAGGAAGCTGATTCCGGTAGGATAAATGATATTTATAGAAGACAAACTCAATTAGAGTAACGCTATGGACATTGCGGTAGGCTATAATATTTCACAGTTGAAAGCCTTGGGAAGGAAAGGTCACCCCGTGTCCTTGAAACGGGGGTAGTGATGCTTTTTAATGTCAGGGAAATGCCAAGGCCACGATGCTTTATTTAATTGATTATCAATTTGTTTCTGTGCTCTCTCTTTCACTCAACGGGATGACAACCGCTTTTTTGTCAAACATCATAAATCAAACTGAATTAATGGTAAAGCGACTTGAAATTCACCAAGAAAAATGACACGAATTAAGAAACTCTCTTTAAAATCATTTTCCCAAGATTAAGAAAAGGAAGAGGATGCCTGGTAATTGGTATTTCAATTTTTGATGTTTAATTATATTCTGACAGGTTTAGAGAAAATTAAATAAATTTTATCTTGACATCGATTTTTTTCTTTAGCTGATAAAATTATACGAAGTAGTTAATTATATTTGATCTAATACTTTTCTCTTTGCTTTTTTTAGCACTGCAACCATAGATGGAGAAATAAGTAAAAAAATTACCACTGATTCGTTACATTTCAATAGGTACAGACAAGATCTACAAGATACCTTCAGTTTTTAGTATAACATTTATTATATTGATTCCATTCCATATAAAAATACAAGGATTGTAATGGGCATATAGTATAACTATCATTGTGATATACAAATAATATAAATAGTACTTTTATTGTGTATCTAGTAGTAAAAGTGATATATTCCCAGACGATCGTTGAAATTGCGCGACGAGCAGTAGACCAAGAATCCGAGAACTCTATTATTTTCTATAGGTTTATATTCAATAATTATGCAAACTCAAAAGAAGACTTAAAGTACGTACATCATGCCCGGTTGTAGGAAATAGTAACATTGTGTATCGAGTGCAGAAACGCAGTCATACCTATGCAAGTATAATTTTTGCGGCACGAAACGAAGTCGAGTTTCGTAATTTTATATAAACATGGATTTTTTTCCACTACCTACAGTTCTACAAATATACGGGTGTGTTATTGTAAAAAATATAATAATTATGTGAATTCTATACTGAAATACTTTTTTGCTACATGTAAATAATATCTCTTTTAGGAAATTTTTCGTTTTTTGTCAGAGACATAAATTTTACAATTTCTTGTTATTTATTTGAGAAACAAAAAACATTTATTTGCTTTGGTTTGACACAAATATTTGTTCATCACAGGTATTTTGTTTCATACATTTATTACTGTTTCTGATAATGTAATTTAAATTTAGAATATTACATGTTTAATAATCAAATTTTTAATTAGATATATTCTAATAGTAGGTTATGGTATGATATATAATTTCATATCCATAAAATTATGTATGTATTTAGAATTAATGATATTTAAATAAATAGCTGTTATAAATTACAATTAATACCGTATATGATATTATTATGTTAATCAATTTCTATTGCATATATTTATTTGTAATTACAGAGAAACAAACTGCACTGGCCAATGTCAACCTTTAAATGACACAATGAGCTTATTAAAATTCATGTATGTCAATTGTTTACGATGTGTTAGTCTATGTCTTTGTGGCCTGTAGGGCGTTCTGAAAATAGTTCCAATCATGCAAGGACTGAAATCACAAACCACTTAACCGGAAGTAGCTTGGTGCCTAATTAAATTAGGTCAGAGAATTTGCTAGTTGGGATTTAAATATCCGTTCACTCGAAGCTAACTTCACGCAACTACATTCCTATCTATAAACTACGAACTACGACACCGAGCTGAATTCATGGCATTGTTTACATTCGACATTTAACATTTCATTCTCGGAAGTTCAGTTGAAAATAGAGAAACACAATTCATAGAACTCAACATTTGCTCTATTTATTTATAAAAACATATTTCAAAACTTTAATTGCTAGTTAGCGCTCGTTTATCATAGTTTCATTGCATACTTCCACGTTTTTACAATGACTAATGACATTTATTTAAAGACATAAATTTAGATGTACATATGTTCATTTATCTATATATAAATATAAATTATTGAAAATAAATACTAAAAATAAAATCTGTTTATTTACTTAACCTTCTAAAAAAAGAAATCATATCTACATGTTTATTTTTATTTTTCAGATTAGATATATTTCTGTAAAAAAAAACAAAGATAAAATTTATTTAATTTTAAAAAATGCAGATATTCTCGTAGAAATACTATTTTTCTAATTCCTATGTTAAATTTACATAAATAAAAGTAATAAAATACAAAAATGACAGTTATGTTAATTTAACCATTTGTTATCTTTAAATACATGTGCAATGTGGTTTTCACTATTTTTTGATTTTTTATATATTAATCTTCAAATAAAAATATTGGACTTATATTTTTTGTCATGACTCGAAACACAAACGATAACTTAGCAGTAGGTAACTAGTGTGTTGTGTAAGACAGAAACTAGGCAGAAGTGGAGGTGAGATGAACCACATTTTGGAAAAATAATTATTTCTCTATTATATGGAGAATAATATTTAAAAAACAAAATTTATTTCTAATTACATACCTATTCAGGCTTACTTATAAGAATAAGGAAAAATATACTTATTTGTATCACTAGTTGCAAGAACTGAACTTTTGCGAGAGTGAGTTTATTTTGATTACGTTAATTGTTAGAAAATATCAGTTCACATTCGTTTTATTTTTTAGGTTGGAACAAATGCCACTTAATTGTTTATATATCCATGTGAACCGAAAATGTTACTGAGATAATAACCTATAGTGTATATAATTTTAAGTAGTAATAATATTTCTTTAATAAATTAAATGTGTTATCGGCGAAAAAAATCTTCTGCATCAACACGCCCAGAAACTCTTGTGAGATCTCTCATTATTTGCAGAATAAATAATCTCGCTTTAGTTTTTAGTTTAGTTTCTGGACTAGTAAATAAATTTGCGAGTGATATTAGCAGCCATAAAGTAGACTTTCATAGATGTCAAAAGTAGAGTTTGAATAAAAATTTATAAACGCCTAAAAATGGTGGGTGCACCTCGGCTAAAAGTTCTTTTTTGGCCTCACCAAATAACTATTATTCAGGTTCACGAAAGTCCAAATGACCTCCAATATATAGGTGAGACGAATCAAGGCTATGAGGAGATATACTGTTTAACAGATTGCTAGCGACCACCACCACCAATTATATACTTTTGGCAATTTTTTAAGTAAATCTTGGGTTTTTCAGTGTTGACTGCATTAATCTTCAAGCGGCTACTTATTCTGTCTCAAAACAACAAAATTAACATTCCCTAAGAGAGACATCACTAATGTACTTTTAAAACGAAAAGTTCATCTCTCCTACCCGTCCATCTCTCTTCCCTTACCCTAATGGTAGCAATTCAGGAGACTCCGTGGCCCGTTCGGGTTACTACGTCACAGGAGCACGCCTCTTTTTTTTAATTATCGAATTTCTCTTCTAAACATTTAACATTTTGCAATAATCTTTACAACATTACACTCCAAATTAACTCAAATTTTATTTTTCAATTTAAATTTCATTAAAATACGTCCCTTAGAAAATCCTATTAGTAATACTTATTGCAGTGTTACAATATAGAAAATTTTCGTGGTTTCGGAGAACAGATGAAGTATAAAATTAAAAAGTTTATACGAAATAATAGGATTCTAGGTTTTGAGATTTTTAAATTAAAAATTAAATATAATATTTTTGTTCAATAATTGTAAAATTAATGGCACAAATTTATTCTTTTCAGAAAGAAAGAAAGATCAATTTTGCATCGTTTTTTACGATATGAAAATATGAACCTTTCCTATATGTTTATGAATTAATATTCAAATACCTAATTATGTGTGATACGTATTAATAGATTCATTTTGAATTTAAAACATAATTCTTTTTCTCTAAAATTCACCATACTAGAATAATTAATATTGGATGTCTATATTTTTTATATAATTCAATCGTTATTAGATTATTTTTAGAGTGGTTCATAAATAGATCACGAGTAATAATAGAATCCATTAATTAGTTCCAAAATGAGAAGCTTTCAAATTAGATCAAATTCTCATTATAGGTACATTACATCAGATGCTACTTGATACCGTAGCTATCTTCACAGTTAGTGACTCGAGCTGTCAAATGTCATAGGTCACAACACGTTCATTTAATGACTTATGCCGTCGAGACGTGTAACGTGTTCATTCCGTTGTTCGCAGAGATACGAGATTGTTTCACTACCGAGAAATATTCATATATTGTCATTTTCCTATCATGAATTCATATGCTAATAAGGATGCATAGATGGCCTTGACATTTCCGGATGTTATGAATTTGTCCTGGGGAATAGTTTTTTTAAGTTGTGGTTGCAACTTCTAGGAAGCTAGAAAAATGCGGGTACTTCCTCCTTTAAATTGGTGGACAGTGCAATGAATGGACTAAAATTGCTGAATGAAAATAATTATTTTCTGCGAAGCTCTAATGGATCTAATTTTATAATAAAGGTTTTTCCTCCGAGTTTATTTTTTAATTATTTCTTCTAAATGTTTATTTTCACACGGATGTGTTTGTACAATATTGAATCAATCGAAGTGTTTACAAAATGTTGGAAAATACACATAGTTTTTATGTTTTATAATTTTACTTTCCTCTTACTAATTTCGCAATATTTTTCCACAATTTATTTTAAAAGTCGTAATATTTATGGAATAATAGCATAAATAAATAAATGAACTATATAACCAAGAATAATAGTTTTTATCCAACCCCGTGTAATTCTAACGCTATAGCTGTGTTTTTTTTTTTTGTAGATAAATAAAGTAGGTCATAAAACATATGTGGGTTAGAAATTGTAACTCACTGTTTGTTGTTTCTATTCTTTTATTAAATGTCATTTTAAAATGCAACAGTCGAAAAAATTGTTATATATTTTACATCATTGATTAAAAGATTCTGGATAAAATGTTGTGTGGCATACGTGTACTAATTACTTAAGTCACTTGAGAAAAATACCCCACTCGGCCTAACAGTCCCGTGAGCTAAAGATTTCTCACATGACTTATTTGTAATGTAACACACTTGTACCATAAATTACAATTATAATTCAATTAAACCGAAAATTTTATTTTAACTCGAGTTTCAAGTTACATGCAAAAATGGTCTATTCGGGTATAAATTAGATAAAAAGACAAATACAAATGCAACGAGCGCATTAGCATTGATTTTATAAAGTATATTCAAAATCAATGGCATTATTAGCTTCGTTCGTTGACATGCACTAGGTGCTTCCAATGTACACTCTATTACAGCTGTGTGTTTTATGAAAAAGTGTAAGTTAGGATAGCCTGCCTGTTCGTTGAAAATTATTTTTGAACTAACGTGCATCAATACGCACTTTTCTGAACTTGTCTAGATTCCAGATAACAGTGCAGACAGTAGTGAGGATGAAATCTAGTGTTGAAACTGTATTTGAGTTGGCATAAAGCATAACTTTAACCTACAAAATGCAATGAGTGATCAAGACCAATTTTTGTATTATACATGAGAAGATGATTTCTTCAACATCATCATTGTTGCTTGATAACTAAGAAATTCTTCTTCAGACTCAGATGTATCGAACAAAACCCAATAATTTCTTGATAATAAAAATTAAATATATCTGAAAAAAGACTTATCTTCATTTTGACTTTAAACTACAATTAAAAATTAGTAATCAGCAAAATCCTCTTTTCCCTCATGTAAACAACAAAGTTTTGTTTTTGTTCATTTACAAAAAAATTTTTTTTTTTTTTTTCATGAACTCATATGTAATCGCATAATGGACAGTTTTTCAATTTCCTGATAAGTTTCTGATAAGTCTCTGTTAAATTAATCCTCATGGTAACCATGAATTTTGATTTTTCAATATGTTGTTACCGTTACCAAGAGTATAAATCTTAGGTGACAGGAGGATAAACTAACAGCTACTTTATGCTGCCAATAAAATTTTGCTAGTAGGTTAAATTTACGAAGTTGGTCCGAATATGACCGAATGTAAAATACTCTGCAGCATTGTCAAATATTTTACAGTTTTTGAAAATATTGTCAAAATATAGAATTAGTACCTACAATAGATTTTGCGAGAGTGACGACGAAGATGAATTAATAAATTTTATTAATATGGTGTATAAAAGACATTACGTTGTAAGATTTGAACCAAATCGTTTCAATTTCTGTTGTGACCATGATTTTTTAAAACGATTTAGATTTTATAAAAATACAGCAATGTATTTTATTTATTACAAAATTTAGAAAATATTATTCGGTTTTCTACCAGGAGTAAATATAATTAAAATTTTACTATAATTTTTAAAATTAATACATCATTCAAAGTTTGTTTCAAATGACAATTGTTTATACAAGAATATAATAAATATAAGTCAAAATTATTACCTACTAACTAGAGAGTTGACAATTAAAGCTGGCTTTTACTTATCAGCCAGATAAATTCATATTGAAAAACGAGTTTTCATTACTATGGAGTTCACCAAATAGATAAATTAATCTTTGATAGTTAACAGGAACTTTGACAGAAAATTGAAAAACCGGCCCTAAGAATGAATTGATAAATTGAAATGACTGGCTTTGATCAACATTCATATCATATCAGGATTCAAACCTGTGATCCTTAGGTGTTAAATAAAAAGTATGCTATCCATTAAATCATCGTTGTCGAAAATCTGTACTGTATTTAATTTTGTGAGACTTAAATCCCGAAAAGTGTTTTATTTCAAACAATTCAAAATAATGTCAATCCACATTTAATTTTCTGTTTTATTCCAAAAATTTAAATGGTTCTGCTCAATATTTGTGCATCTTAAAATCTGATTTAGTATCCAAGACAGATAAAACTGTCCGAAAACCTGACGTAAAACTAACAAACTTTGAAACATAAAACGAAGAAATAAAATAATTTGTTTCCGAAACTTCTCGAAAGCAATTGAAATATGTCACGTATATGCAAAGTCATTAGAGATACATTACGAAGAAGGTAATATTTTCCTTGCAAATTCTTGCCACTTGTAGCAGATAGTTTCCTCCCATACATCACCTTATCCAAAACATTGGACCTTCAAGTGTTGCAGCATACAAACAACAATTAATCATCAGTCTTTACAAGCTCCGTTTCCATCGCTCTGTAAACAAAACTCACAGCCCTAGCCACTGTAGCAAACAAAAGAGCGCGCGATGAGCGAGTATCGCGCTATAATTACAAATCAATATCCTCCAGTCCGGACCTGTCGATACGTGATTCCAGAGCTGCTGTCACCGTTTCCGGGAGTGGGCGAGGAGGAAACTGCACGGGATGAAATGGCAAATTACTGCTGCATTCCATACAAGCGGGATTATGAAAGTTCTGCGGAGTGCGATAGCGCACAATTTTGCAAACTGGACGGTTTTCAAGGTAAATAATGGTTTTATTTTCGTAGATCGGACGAGTTAGATTATATTAACTGATCCCAAAGTTTTAGTTTTTACTTCAGATCTTAAAATTAATGAATTCTACTTTCAAAATTATTTTAAATAACGCATTTATATTTTGCGTTTATAATAATAATAACAATAGTAATTAAAGAAGTTGACATCTTTGGATAAGTGGATAGCGTCTACTTTGCAATCCAAATGTTGTACCTTCGAATCCCGCAGAAACATGTAGTTGTGTGTATTACATTCATCGACTCTTATTCGACTACATAAAATCTCAGTAAGTCTAAGTAGTTTAACAGTCATAATACATTTTCCTATAAAGAAATGTTACATACTATAATCGATTTTGGTCTCATATTATGTACTTTTATAATTCTGAACAAGTACTATATTTTCGTACTTTTCGACATTTTTTTTTTAAATGAATTTTTGGGAAAAATAACCTAAATAACTGAGGGAAGACTAGCGCCTTATGATCTTCGGTTGCTACGCACTTCCGGACACAACTTGACGCTAGGTCAATAATAATAGTCTTCTCAACCTTGATGTATAATATAATATAAGTTACCTTAAATACATTAAGTACCATAAAAATCGCTTCTGTAAGATGAGATAATTATCATTTTTTCTAATATAACATATTTCCAATAGACACCGGATATACATATATCAAAGAGTTTAAGATTTCACCAAGATAATTACATCACTCCTTTAAAATGTAAGCAATTGCGGATTTATGTCAGTTGTGGCCCTGGAGGCAGAAGAAAATATGGACCCCTTAAAAATAGAGAAGCAGTGTAATAAAAATCCGTGGTTTGTTCAAAAGTTTACGGTTTCATTTTTAAAACATTAAATAGCCTGATTCACAAAACAGGATTAGCTTTTAGAAAAGTTTTAATATGTGGAATCTAGCTTGAATTTAACTTATTTAAACCGGTTTAAAAACTAACCCTGTTTTGTGAATCTGGCTGTAAATGAATCAAGTATAGTATGTTCGGAACAAAAGTTATGGCTTTAACTTTCTAATAATTAAATGATTGATTAATATAATGTCATTTAAAGTATCGTATATTAAAAATGATATAGATGTATCAGCTAGCTCTTATTATCTAGTTATTTATTTATGATGCAAATTTTAAATTTCTTGTATTTTTGGTACGTAATAGAACAAACTCAGAAATATTTAAATACTCCCACTAATATTTTCCACAGTTACCCATGGCAGGGGTCGAATTAGAGCCATAACCTTAGAGATCCGAACAGACTACACAAACCTACAAATTAATTTACATCCCTTCGTATTTAGGTATATCAAGAGTAAGGTGAACCGTTGTAAGTTCAAAGTAGCAAAGCAAATACGATTTTATTGCTCCGAGGAGCAGTAATGCAGTCGCTCGAGACCTTCGCAGCCTAGTATTTGTATAGGATACAGCGTAATTATGAGATGAAAATAACCGATTAAAAACATACTACTAGGTTTTACCGTCGATTGTTAATATGAATGTAATTAAATTCGCACATATGAAATCAAACTTGGTGTCATTCGAAAAAAGTGTAAAGTTAAGTCCGCCACTGAACATAATTACGGTAAGTGAGAGTTACAAAATATTTCCTTTAATTAAGAGATATAGGTATAAGAATTCTATTTCATATATAATAAGTAAAATTGTAACAAGAATTATAATTCTTGCATAATTTACTTCTTGTCTTCTCTGATATTTCAGTGTTTAATCTTGTCTTGCTTTGTTTTTCAACAAAAACCAAGACAAGTAGAAGATTGGCATGAAATCGGAACTTATTCCGTAACATTTTTTGCTTGCATTTTTATACAAACTTCAATTATATAGGTTGTATGATCACGTTGCTTACCAATACCTATTACATCTTGATTAAATAGCAGTATCTACTGACTAACATGATGTGACTAAATACATCATATTTGTATTTCATTACAAAATATTCTACGCGGTTCGCTCAATTTAAATAATATCAAGCATTCCTTATAAAGAATTATTTGTGTATGAATCAAGATTAAGAAATTTTAAGAATGCAATTCTAACGCTTTGAAAACAATTCAAAGTTTTTAAAAAGCAGTTATCAACACTTATTATTTATTCTGAAATTGCAAGAATTTTCTCGGGATGATAATATATTTACAAACAATGGGATTCAGACGCTGCATGTTGAATTCAAACGGGTTTCCGTTAAGTTCAATGCACATAAACGGAAATATTACTATGGAAGAATTTTGTGTATTTTTAGAGCAAAAATTCCAGGAAGAATTTTATAATTTATGCGAGTTCTAAGAATGTGACCAGAATAAAATTCCAGTTAATTGTTTTCACTCTGGTGTAATATTTTGCAAAGTATTTTCGGGTAATTCGTTTTATAATTACACAGGCTTTTTAAAAGATGGATGTCGAGTAATTTTCGCAAAAACTTTGTGGTTTTATAAATCCGGTTTTAATCATATTTCATAGATTTAAAAGTAGGTAGAATACTGAGAAATGAGAATAATTAATTACACGACGTAAAATAAAAAGTATGCCTGCTGGATACTTTAATGTCCAGAATCTACAAGTTTGAAATTTCATATAATATTTGCATGGAAATATAAAATATATAGGTGTATTTTCATTATTTATTACACGCTTCTACAAGAATATTAATTAAAATCTAAAAAAAAACTATTCTGAGATTATGAATATTAATAAGTAGGTACTTAAGAAGAATGTGTAGTAATTTCATATTTCAAAACAAATAAGCTCCTTATTTAGTGCACTAAATTAAGAGCAATTTAGCTGGTTTCTTTTATTGGTTATGCTAATAAATGCTCTTTCAAATGGAATAAATTTTCTATGTAATACCACAGATCTAACTAATCTAGATCTAGTTAGATCTGTGGTAATACAATGAAACTCATATAAGGTCCAATACTGCTTTCTTTTAACTCTGAAAATCAACTACGAGTAACTCATATCTACCTAAAATATGACTTTTCCTCTCTAAAAAGAAAGCTCATTTAGTAAGTCTATTTATAAACCCAACAGAAATACAGTGAACTGACCACAGTCAGTAATCTATGTGGTTTACTTTTAGCTGTATGGGGCACAAGATGAGGTGTATTTAAATTATAGTATTCGTATATTCCGAAATTGAACCAAGTTACTTTCTCAGTAATCAGGTTCATTATCAGTCTTGGTTACTTTTTAGTAACCAAACTAACTACGATAATTTGGCGGTTACGATTTAGTTATTCGTATTGCCGTCCAAAGAGTTTACGCAGACTAATGTAGAGTCTTCAAACAATCTAGAGTCTAAACATTTAGATAAAACTTTTTAATCTAGACTTAGACTTAATCAAGTTTTATCTTCTGTAGGCAGTATCACTATTGGTTATAAGTTTTGACAGTTTAAAGTCTGACATGCAAACGAGTTATTTTAGTTATTTCTAAGAATATCCCTTGGGCCTAATTCTATAAAATGTGTAATATAAAAATACTATTCAAATATAAGCTATTATTAATTATTTTGTCTAATAAATTTTTCCTCTGAGGTTTAATTCAGAATCCAATACTGATTTTTCAAGTACATCAGAAATATTTAAGATAATGGTTTGCTATTAAATGTTTCCAAACATCAAATCTAAATATTTCAGAATAGGGATAGCAACTGGTTCTAGAATTACCCAAGTTCTCTAATTCCCAAGTAATGGAAAGAACCTAAATTTGAATTTAGGTTCGGAACCGAGTAGGTGATGCGATTTTCAATTCCGAGTTGTTAAACCGGTGCTCGAATATAAATATTTGAACCGATGCTGGAACCCAGGACTGTATTATACTAGTTCCTTTTATATATTGCGGAGTTATTCTTAAGAGATATACTATGATCATGTTTTAAATAAATCTTATTAATCCCGGAATCAAGAAATTAGTAGTTTTGTTCAGAATTCTGATCTTTTGAATTTTAGGTTTCTGAAACGAAGTTTCGGATTAGGACTCTACAATCTGTTCCCATAGGCAAAAATAAGCGGTAATTACGCTGCGTTAGTTAATTTTTATTATTATTTGAAATTACTATTGAAGTGAACAATATTAGATATTGCTATATTTTTAACGTACCTTGATAGATCAACCGTTATTTTTGGGGTGACTTACGACATTTTTATATCTAATTTCTGAGGTTACAAGGCACGCAAAATTAATTTTGCTTATTGATTCAGATGCAATTAAGGAAGCAGAAAATTACGAAAATATGATTTTAATGTTAAATTCCTATGTTCGGGTATTCTGGGTACCAACCTGTATATTTCAGAAAGGATCATGATCTCGTATCGTAGGGGTAGCGGTATTGAAATTGCATGTTCATTTATTTTAAATTAATATCAAATAAATACTCTGTAAGTAACACGTAAAATAATTACGTAATATCAAGGATAATTGAAGACATTAAGAGAGATTTTCCAACTAGGTTATTGTAACCAGTAAAAATAAATGAATACCGTACTGACAATTTGTGTATCAAAGTCCGAACATTAGCAAAAATCTCTGGGAATTTACTCGTCCATTAAACACAAACACGCTATAAAAGGTTGAAAAATATCTGACAGTTTCTAAAAATATGTTCCATTTAAAATCTCTTCCTTCCATTCATCTCAGTAAAGCATAAAACCTCTATTCAACGCTATATTAAAAACAAAACCAACATAACCTTAAAGCTGTCATGAAGGAGGAGAGAAAATGTGAACACTTGAGCAAACGGAGAGCAGTAAGCAGAATCCCTATTATTCTAAGCGATCTTGCAGAATCTGCCGTTGCCCGTTGCGTCTCGGATGCAAGCCAACAGCGCGCAATTTTCCGGGTTGTACGCGAAAATACTCGCGATATGTGTCAGCGCCGCTTCCCCGCTCCCCAGGAAGTGGTACAATGAGCCCAGTTGACCCAGTTCACATATTTAAGAAATAAAATGTCGCGCGAACTTCGGGTAATTGTGAGAAAAACAACACGTGCCGTTCTCTTTTGTTACCGAATGAATTGTTGTTGTTTTCCAACGGTTTATTGAATGTTAGGTTATTTTCAGAAGTTTGATTTGTGATTACAAGTTACGGAAATTGACAAACAGAATTTCAAATTGTTTTTGTGTATCTTTAAAATATTGCGTATATTGTGTATTAGCTTTACTAAAATAGCATTTTACGACACGAATTTCTGACGGTATAGACATACGGATAGCCAAATACAACCATATTACAATGTCTCATTTGTGGCACAACGTTTCTATGTGGAACCTACAACTTCTGCAAGGGCATCACAGCTTGTAATAGGTTCCGAATAACTCGGACGCAGATGTATTTTTATATTGTTGAAGATTGGCGAAGTTGGGGTTTGAACCACATATCTCAAATTCCGCTCAATTCTAGTCAGAGTGCGCTAACCAAGTGAGATATCACTGACTGTATTCATTACTTAATTTACAGCATATTTCGATTTAATAATTAATAATAAGTATGCTTATATATACTAACCAATAAAAAACCAATAGAATTGAATTGGATTGGTCACACTCTTAGACAACGAGAAGAAAACTTTTCCAAAAAGCCACTGAATGGAATACTCAAGGAAAACGGAAAAGTGGACGACCTAAACACACATGGAAACGCATCATACTGAAGGAAGCCGAATTCATAGGGAAGTCATACGGAGAGATAAAAAGCTCTAACAAAACACCGTCTCAGATGGTGAATCACTGTGGAAGTGCTATGTTCTTCTTTAAGCTTCAAATAACAGTTCTAGAGGATAGAATTTTGCATCTGTATCAATGAGCAAAAATAATTTTACCTCATTTGTAAGCTCAGGTATTAGGTATGAAAATAATGTAAATCACCCCAAAAATTGCGATAGCCATAGAACTAGGGCTGGGTACTTTTTGCGATATATCGATTACTTTATCGAATAGTCGATATATCGAATACCGATATTTAGAAAAAATAAATATCGATATATCGATAATTCGATATATCGATATATCGATAATGAGACAATATCGATAATTCGATATATCGATATATCGATAATGCGACAATATCGATAATTCGATATATCGCATATTCGATAATTCGATATATCGCATCTTCGATGATTC
Organism: Stenolophus ochropezus; assembly: GCA_035578165.1. NCBI lineage: Eukaryota > Metazoa > Arthropoda > Insecta > Coleoptera > Carabidae > Stenolophus > Stenolophus ochropezus. Next base: position 15,749,151 of record JAQOWZ010000010.1, on the reverse strand, counting down.
GATATATAGTATATTCGATTATTCGATATATCGCATATTTGATAATTCGATATATCTTATAATCGAAAATTCGATATATCGCATATTCGATAAATTCGATATATTGAATAATGATACAGTCTGTCCATATTTCATCTTCCACCATTGGGATCCTGGAAACTATAAGAGCTGCGACTCCGATTAAATGGGAGATTGTGCGCATCTGAGGGACGATTTTAACGGTATTATAAGAAAATGGCGAAAAACTGATTTTCATCTATTTCTTCTTTCTCAAATAATTCTTAAACAGTTGAATATCCGGGAAAATGTGTCAATAGTCCTCTATTTCGAAACGCATTTTTTGTTTTTGATAGTTTGTACTGGACGACATTCACTTCAATTTTGAAGCAAACAAACAAAAATTTTAATACCTATAACCTATAAATTTTTTTTACTTATTAAATCTGTTTTTCTTGAATGAATACAATAATAATATGTATATAGAACATTTATTTTTTTCTATAATAACTGTACTTGTCACCTTGAATTAAGAAAATTATGTTCAAAAATGAAAAAACCAGTAAGTATAATATAATATATATTTTGCGGAAATAAATCTACCTTGATATTTCTTAACAAGCTACAACTTTAAATTACGAGCTATATTATCTACGATATTTAGTCCTACTAACAAAATACGTAAGGAAATATAATATCTATTATAGTCTATTTTGACCGCGAAGCAAATGGTGCTTTGAACGACCTAATAACCGACGTATCCAATATATGCGCTATGCTAGAGACAGATATTGTGATTTTTGGTTTTCATTCATTGCAAACGTTATCTACTTCGCGGTCGAAAGAGTAATTCGATGTATCTATAATCTAATGTAGGTATCGAAAACCCGATATATCGATAACTCGATACATCGATAACTAGATATATCGATAATTCGATATATCGATAATTCAATATATCGATAATTCGATATATCGATAATTCGATATATCGATAATTCGATATATCGATAATTCGATATATCGGTAATTCGATATATCGATAATTCGATATATCGATAATCCATTAAATCGATATATTCGATATATCAAATCTTCGATATATCGAATATATCGATATTTTTTTTAATATCGATATTTTCGATATTTTTTCCAATATCGCCCACCCCTACATAGAACTGAGGCAACAATGTACAAACGTTTAATGGTTAATCTGTCAAGTTAGTTGCGTTAGTATATTTTATGTAACATGCTATATTTTTTAGCTTAACTTGGCAATTATGTACTATACTTTTTCTACGATAATTATTTGACTGTGTTTCGATTAGACCCATGATCGTATAATACATTGAAAGAATTGACTTCACTAGTAAATAGTACCAATTACAGAATATAAAATCAACTCAAACTGTCAACCTCAAAATAATAAATTGAAATTATTTATAACCTAGTAAGACAATACTATATGGAACATTTTTTGTTAATTTCTTCCAGGTCGTATTGTTTTCATTAATTATAATTCTCTACCTGTACGATCACGTACTTGACAAACGGTCTTCCGTAATGTGACATTAAGATAACCTACAAGTTGTACAATAGTGGCTATTTTTTTTAGTGGTCATAGAAAAATATTAATGTGAAGTCAAATTACTATTAATATGTATCGTATGACAATATTATTAAACCTAGACTAATATCTGATTTCTATGCTGATTTACGGAACAGACCTACATTGAAGTTATCCAAATAAGTTCTTAAAATATTAACCTTGTGTTTATGAAAATCTCTTAACTAGATCAATTAAATAACAGCCAATTACCACCAGTCGTACAATTGGTTACCAATGTTTTATAATGTATTTAACAAACGCTATTTCCATTGTACGAGTATTTAAAGCACTTTCCACAATCATGCGATAAATTATGAGAAATAATTTCTTACGGCATTTACGAACTCTGCGTCAGCGCCTAGTTAATTTTTTGTGATTATGCCCTTTTTATTGTGCTACTCGTGCAGAATCGCCCTTTTTCCACTAGCATAATTTCATCACTTGAATAAGTTTTATAACTTAAAAGAATCTGAGAAAAAACTACCTAGAGTAGTTTGTTTTATTAAAACAATAAACAAGAGAGTAATTAATTCTATTGGTCCTTATTTAGCAATGAATTAGGATAACCACATTCTTTTTAATATGTATATTTTTTTATTTTTTGTTGATCCTTCCCTGACCTACTAACTGTTGAGACAAATTAAACATATGTTGACATATTTCTGGGTGATATATTACGAAGTTATGGGGATACATTTTATATTACCATTAAAATGACAGGACATTAACCTAGTAATAAAATTACAAATAAAGTTTGACAAGGCTCAAAATAAACATAAATCATTTTTGCTTCATAATCAAAAACATTGAAATTTAATTAAATCTATTTTAAATATAACATCATGACTAAATTTCTGGATTCAGCATCAATTTATAATGTACTAAAATGAAAAGTTAAATGAATTATACAATACTGTAGCGAAAATTTAATTTGCGTATTAAAAAGCTGAAAATACAAATCCTATTATTTTGAATAGTACAATGTCAGTGTTTAATATCGTTTTTAAATATTTAGGAAGTATTTAAATTTTTCATATTAACTATTCATTTTAACACACCGTGTTGACCTAAATAACGATAATAACGCAGAGACAAAATCAATAAATCCAATATATACTCTGCAATATACAGTGGTATCTGTACAATTTAATTACTGGGGTCCAATGCTCAACTCGCAGTTCATATAAAGAGCGACGAACTAAATTTTGCAACATCTATTAATCAAAACTGTCTGTAATGTGCGAGAACTTTAGATAGTTCAAATAGAATATACACTGCAAGTCTATGGTTATAAGTTACTGAATAACAATTAGTATAATTGAGATAAGAGTAATGTTCCATACATGTCCGTATAACTAAAATGAGTTATGTTACCAGAGAGACCAGACGAATAGAAACAAAGTAACCTTATAATCTTCACTTCATCACAATTATCTAGAGCAGGCATCGGCAACCTTCTTTGCAGTGGCAGTTCGTGGATTAAAATTTAAGTTAACATCAAATTTTAGTTCCAGTGGTCATGTGCATCCACTTATGCTATCTTTGAACAACTGCAAATGCAACGGCCAAAATTTCAAAAGCATTCAGTTCGGTCGCATGTTTCTTTCATCTACGTGCAAGCAGTCCAATCAGAATGCACTTGAGGCATGCCTCAAGACTACGAAATCTTTTAAATTAGCAAACAATTTCTATTTTGCAAAATTATTTCAATGAGCATAAAATTATTATTTTTCAAACAATGCATTTTTAAAAATAATAAAGTTATACATCGTTGTATTCAGAAAATTATTTAAAATGTAAAAGATATATAAATAATATTGAATAAGTTTTGTTTCAAAAACTTTTCTCTAATATTTCTATTTATGAAATATAGACTGGACCCTCGAAAAATATCTAACCTGTACTGCAGTTCTAATGAATTTTATTATACTTGCATAATCTTTGTTTAACAAACTAAAAAGCGTGCGAAAACACAAGATTAAAACACGCCGTGCTTTAAAATTGCTAAGCAATAACATAATCAATATTCAATGTAATGTAAACAACGAATGCTAATCAATCTCCATGTAAACAAGGTTATGTCATATCACACAAAATTATGAAACGTCAAAATCAAAATTTCAGATCCTTTTTTCCAGCATATTGTGTACGTATAATGAAAAAGGGCGTATGATACACGTGTTTAAGAGCCATTTAAAACACTCGTGCCTTTAAAAACGCTCCGTAACATGTCACGCACGCTTCAATGGTCGGTTTTTACATTTGTATAATAGGCCGTATTTATTTTGGAAATTTTTATACAACCCTAAACAGATCCTGAACCATGTAGGTACCAAATAAACAATCAAATTTCACTGTTGGTGAAAATGTATAAAAAATATATCTTCTGACAGATACAGAAAGAGAAAACGAAAATGTGTAAAAAAAGATAGAAAACAGGTTCAACTCACCAACCCAGCAAAATAGCTGAGTGAGTTGGGTCAATTCGAGATCAGTTCTGGGTTATTTTAAAAGTACCAAGTAAATAGAATTAACCTACCAAGTTACTTAAATAAATCCCAAATAAATACGGCCAATAATAGTATATATTGGCCATAGAAAATAGTATATTTCTACGACTACTATAGAAAATGGCACTTTCCTCGCACTATATACAGCTTGAAAGTAGTGTATTTTCCACAATCGTAGGTTAAAATGTGAGAAATCATTTCTAAGAGTATTTGCCAAATTAACAGTGCGCATGTGCAGTGTGGGAAATATCGTTTCTCACAGTAATTGTCTACACTGCGGATGCGTGAAGGTACTTTTTCTGAGGTTAACTGCGCCATATTGTTTTTTTATGTCAAATAGCTGTAGTGCATGAATTTTTGTTTTGTAATGTTTAATGCGGCAATGCGGCCGTAGAAAAAGTATAGTATACCGCTCGTGCAGAATCATTTATTTCTCACATTGTATAATTATAGAAGTCGACGTCGTCTCCTGCCGAAACTTTCACTCCTTATGGGAAATAGACAAGTTTCTTCATTAGTTGCACAATATACTATTAGTATTTGTTTCTAGTGAGACAATCAATTAACAGACAGTTTATATATGTATATTAACTATTCAGTCACAATATTATAATACCACATTTTTGTTTGAATTGTAATAAAACACTTTTTATTTTTCCAAGTAACCAGATACAAGATCATTTCATCATATTATTATTTCGCGAATTTTATTAAAATACACCGGTGCAGAAGAGCGACATTTCAAAGACAAAACATCAATTATGACAAAAATTTCCCGTGTTGAAAACATTTCCATCACAAAGAAAAATTTGAACAATATCGCTGTTGTTTGAAAGTGTGACATTTTTCATGCGTAATATGTCAGAGCTTTGACGCGTATTTACATTTGTTCATTAGTATTGATGTCAATATGTGTACAGTGATGACAGACAGATAGTATTTGGAAATGACAACTTTTTTTGAGTTGTGGTTTTACTCACTAAATTCATACCATTATGTAATTAGTTACTAATTGAAAATAAACATTATGTGATGTGTATAGAGTAAAATTTTATCAATAGGAAAGTTAGTCAAGTGAGTAATTAGAGACAAATGTAAAAATTCAACAATATTTAATAATTTTTATCTAGTCTATGAATCAGTGTTTGACATTTGATGTAAAGTAAATGATAATTATTTAAATATTCTGTCATAACTCACATATTTACAAAAGAAATACAATCAAATAACATTAAAGTATGAATGTTTTGTCTGTGAGTCGTGAATACTAATCAACTAATGTAATATAATTATTATAATATGAAAACATAGTTTCCTGCTACAGATATTGTGAATTATTTAAAGTTAAAATTATTTCTTTAATTTAATACGTATGCAAAAAATATACTTATAGAGAGTGTGTTACAAAATTATTGTAATAGCTCTTTGTGGAATAAGTAAGCACACAAAGATGGTAATTTAACGTATGCGAAAATTACAAAACGAGACATAGTCAAGTTTTGTAAACGCTAAAGTTAAATAACCACCGTGCTTTTGTTATGTGTTTCATACAATCTTTTTTCTACTTCCCTTTGAATAAGTACAAAAATACATTTGAAATTAGGTGAAATGATAATAAAAATACTATACCTATTACAAGTATTTGTAAAAAAATAAATATTAAATTTTCTATTTTTGTAGCTGTTAATAATTCTACTATATAAGAAAACATTTTGATTTCGAATGAAATAATGGAGGTAATAACCTAACTGAAATTAGTAAAATATAAAATAATTACACATTACTTAGCTTAGAGCAAATTTTTTTTATGCCACTAGAAAGATATAAAAAAAAACATTGAGAGAACCAATACACAACTTCTGCATTTAATCAAATAAATATTTTTTACGTATATTAGCTATACCAGATCAGTGGCACAAAAAATGTTAACTGAGAAATATGCCTTTCTTTCGAAATTTTAAAAAATAAATAATTTCATCGTAATTAGTAGGTACATCTAAATAGTCTATTCCCGTATTTTTTTGCATTTTAAAAGACCCAATATAAACAGTTAGTTAATTTCATACATTATTATGCAAACATGGATTTTCAAAATAATTGTCATTAATTCAATTTTAAATTTCATATACAGTCGACTGCGGGAAGTCGTAAATGAAAATGTTGGTATTTTATTTTTTGAAATTTTTATAATTTAAAAATCATAAGTTGTATCAATAAATATATTGATTCTTACTGTCATCTTTCTAACAAACAAATTAGTACTTTTTAAAATAAAAAGGTAAATTTTATTCTACTTTAGTGAAATGAGCATTAATTTTAATAAGTATTCGTAGTCTATAAAATTAAAAATTTATACCTATACGAATATAGGTTTTCTGATAAATGAATGTTACCCAAAAAAACTATAATCGATAGTTAATATTAATTGTTCAATCAATTATTAACAATTCAATTTTCGAATTACCTTACCGTGTTTATAGTTGATTAAAGTCGTAGGTAGGTGGCATTTTTTAGTTTTATGGAGGAAAAAAACATCTCACCGCATATTTTTCATCTTCACACTCCAGTGAGCATATTTCTCGGGGCATACATATTGTATTACACATTAAAATTGCATACTCTTTCACCGTTAGAATTTACGATCTTTATTTTTATTGTAATAGTGGTACGTGCTACATGTGCCTAGAATTTCAATTTAACGTTTTGATCTCATAATCCCAGTTTTATAAAACCTTTCAGCGTTGCAAAATCATTTCTGCGGAGGTGTGGAAATCGTTTTCCGCTAATATTGGCGATGTTGCTGTCAGCAAGCGATAACCACATTAAAAACGAATCTAACTATGATCTTCACGGCAATTATTAAATATTTAAAACTGTTTAGTTTTGTCGCAAATTTTTAGGTACAAATAATTAGGACTTCGTTACGTTTCTTATAAATTTAATATAATATTTTTTTCTAAATTTAACTGGATCAAGAGTAAACTTTTAATTATTCTCGGTTTCTTTTTCTCTAGAAAACTATAGCATTATCCAAAGCAGCCGTCTGATTCAGTATAACCGATTTTAGTAGATTAAGAATTAAATAAAGTATTATTTAGTGTTTACTCCAATAATAAAATTGCTAACAATGTCGAGTTTATATACATGCAGATAGTCCATTTTCGAAGCTAACTGTAAGAGCTACGAAGTAGGTTAAATTGGAGCAAAATATACGAATTACTTTGCCATTTTAATTACATATTCGATTTTGATCAATTTACTTTTTGATATAACTTTTATATCAATTCATACAAAGTTATAGTTTGCACCTTGCAGAGACACTTTTTTACGCCTTCGTGAACATTTTTATAGCTCGTACACTTTTCGAAGAATTCATACTAACTTTCAATTTCCATCTGGGGCTCAAAGATTTTATTCAACAAATAGAGATATTTTCCTCTTTCCAAAGATGCAAAACACATCGCATTAAAACGAAAATTAACAAAGAGATTATATACAAACAAAATGTAAAATCATCACTTTAAATGAAACACTTTAAATTATTCATATTCATTCATAAATGTATAAAAATAAGTTACATTTTATTAACGTTTTATAAAAATGGTATAAAAAAACATTTTAAACATCTTAATACAACAAAAGTTATAACATTCATCATATTTCCAGGAAAACTCTAAGAATCATTCTTTGAACGTCTGAACTTGTTTTGTGTAACGAAATAATGCATATATTTACATTTTCAAATACAAGTTTTGTTTGGTTCTTAATTAAGTTTCATGCAACTAAATATGAGGAAGGATGGAAATAAAATGAGTTGTTCTGCTTATAAGCATATTTTACTGCAACATATACAAATACTGTTTGTTGAAGCTTGTTCTGAATGAAAAGCAAATTTAATTTAATATTGTTTAAAGGAAATGTAGGCGGTAATAAAAATAACGCTGCTTCCTCCATATATTGTCTACGATGCAATCCTACACACTGATAAACTTTACTAAGGTTTCTTATTTGTAAAAACTTCATTTTCATACTTTCATAAGTTATATAATATAACTTTACATTCTGTTTCATATTATTTATTTATCTTAACTTTTGATAAAATCAAGTTTTTCTTTTCCTTGATTAACACAGACTTGAAAAATATCAGTTTATATTTTGTACTTATATGGCGCAAGTGTTTTTTTTTTAAACTGTCGCTTATAACGACGAAAATGCAAGGTAATAATAGATCTTCAGTACAAAATAATTCTGATTTAGCGTCGCCGGTTTTAGCAACGAAGTAGCGCTAAGGTAGGGACGGATTTAGGCATGGGCTTTATGGGCTGCAGGCTGCAGCCATGCAGCCCAGGGCCCCGTGATACGAAATGCCCCCTGCTTCGGACAACCAGAATAACCCCATAGATATTAGCATCCTTCGCATCGATGATTAAATAAATTTACGGAACGCGCACTTGCCTAAACCGGATAAAACTCTTGTCTGTTTTTACGTGTCGACGTCGCTTTTGATATTTTTTGATTAAATAGGAATAAACATAAGGTGACTAGACACCTGCTCGAAGTATGTATTTACGTCATCGAGAGAGAGCCAGAAATCAGAAATAAGAAACGCTTTGGATTAGCGAATTATGTTCTAATTTTGTCAATTTATTTATTAAAATGTAATTTAATCTACATTTTTGTAATATAATGATATTAAATTTTAAATACCGGAATAATAAAATTCACTAATCTAAAAATGAAAATTTAATTTATTATTATTTATAAGAAGTGTTATTTTCTGATTTTTTCAATGTTAATTAGGAAAATAAAATAAAAAAAAATCTTAAAAAAACTGTAACAGTTCCAGATAAACTGGTGGTTAAATGGTTCTTAAGAACCAACAGCAAAAAAAATCTTCTTAAATACAATTAACTTTATAAATTTAGCCCACTAGTAGATACAGGTGAACTGAACACACCTATATAATTATACCTGTGGGTAATTATTCTGAAATCTCGTACAATAATCCAGAATCTAGAAAAATTGTAATTAGTGGTGTCGCTTTTATCTTACTTAACCTATTTAATGAGGCTACCTGACCAGACAGGTCGACCGCGATGAATCATCCGCAGTGAGTCATACTCTTTACTAATTATATTTTATGGTTACGTAACGCACACGTTAACTCCTTTCTACCCCCTCGTAATGCTTGCCGTCTTCCCTACTTGAAGCGTTACGTAATTTAAAGGCAACCACTTTCATTGGTTTCCTACCCATATAAGCCACGAAAACCTACAGTTTTTCATGTTTAAAACTCAAAAGAGGGCCAGGAAGAGATCTGAAACCTGTCTATTTCCCATAGCGCTACTTGACCTAGTCCAACCAATGACTACGTTTACATCGTGCGTACTATACTGGTACGCGTACCAAATATGTACTAAATTTTATTTTAGTACAGTATGTTTACACCGGTGTATAAAAAAATAAGACCAAATATTGCTGGTACACCGTTTGGTCCCTTTGGCATTCTAACCTAAAATTATTTAATTATAAAGTTTATTGAACTCGATTGATATAACCTAAGTAATGTTATAAATATTATTTAAAATACTTCTCAGTAGCCTGACACCGTCAAATAAAGTTTTGTAATAAATGTCACTAAAAAACCTAAATATTACTACATAATTTTACTTCAATTGCCTATCACAGATGGCAGCATAATCGGTTTAGTACGTTTGCTGTTTACACCGTGTGTGAGAAGGGTCTGGTATATCCCCCTTGGAACGTACTAAAATTGTGTACCAATTGCGTACTAAAGGTTTGGTACGGAGTGTTTACACCGTCCGTCGCCATCTTGTGACGTCATTTGGTATTGGGACCAAACGCTTGGTACGCACGGTGTAAACGTACTCAATATAAAGCTTACCTTGAGCAACGTGAGTATCTTCTGGCTGAGCTCGTAGTCGAAGTTGGAGTACTTGGAGTTGGACATGTCGTAGATGAAGACGAGCCCGTGGCGCTGCGTGAGCGCGGAGCGCAGCGCGGCGTCCAGCTGGTACACCACGCCCTGCAGCGTCGTCTGCTGGCTGCACTCCGCCGGGTAGTGCATGTGCGCCGTGAACACGGCGATCGCGGCTCCGTTCGCGTCGCGGCTAGGCTGCAACAGACATATCATCTGCAAATACTTCTTCGAAATTAATGGAGTCAAGTTGTACTTGCAAGGAATAGTCAATGGGGACATACAAAAATCTCCTTTTTAGATCATTTCAATCTCGTGCCAATCAACAATTCTTATGTATTTATAATTCTTCATTTAATATATTGTTATAAAGTTTCGCGGCAATATAAGGTGCGAACTAGCCAAGCAAGCCAGAGGAGTTTAGGCACTCAATTGACTTTTTTGACTCAGCAAGTCTCGTCAAACAAGTGACATCTCACGCACTAAAAATACAAACTACGCGCACTTAATATAAAAATAACTATTTCCTATAACCTTTTCAATCTTTAGAGTTTGTAAAGAGTCACTTTTTACGAACTTTTGTTGAAAAGTACTTTTTTCTAATTTTGACATATAAAGTATCACTTTTCAAAATTGATCTTCCGAACGTCAGTCAATTTTAAAAAGTGACATTTTATAAGTTAAAATTAGAATAAATAAAAAAATCTTATATAAAATAATCAATAGACAATATTTGGGTTTAAGTTCTGTAAAATTTTATTAATTACAACGTTTCGACAGCTCAGAGCTGCCTTCGTCAGGTAAATAACAAATATAAATATTGTCTATTGATTAATTATGAGTTCTGAAAGCTTCTTTCAATATTTATATGAAATACTATAGAAAATGCAATTTTGTATAACTAGTGTGATTTTGCGAGGTCTCGTTTGGCTCGCTCCACAAATATCCTACACCGTTACACAAAATGAGGCATTTTCTAACTGGTTACATAAATAGCAAATTTTAAAAAATGATTTGTTAAAATTAGAAGAAAAAATTTAAAATTAAAAGAATTGTAAATAAAAAAAAATTACATAAATAGATATTTCCGCCCTAGTGTGTGAAAAGTAGGCGTTGTTAGTAACGTAAACATTTCAAGCTCTGGTGCCACATTTATCAATGGTATTATTTACTTTTTAAAATAATTATTCTTCGATTGTAGGAAAAATGTTGTATGCAGCATGTGTGTAACGTAATGTTTTTTATCTCGTTCTATAATTAATAAGTTGAACAGCACTCTCTAGTTCCATAAATAACTATTTATCGTATGTCCAATTTCCAGGTAAAAAATATTAATCTCTTTCTGGAATGAGAAATACATTTTCATTTCTATCTAAATATTTTTAATTTTTTTAATTAATTTATTAGAGTTTTATTTTTCTTGATGAGGATTTATTAAGAGGTGGAATACGGATCGTAAATTTAAAAGAAAAGTTATAACAAAAATGAGTATCAAAGATTTTATTAATAATTTTGCAACCTTATATTAAAAAACAATTGAGGAATTAAGAAATAAACAATTATAATAATCGGGTGATTGTAGTGCAATGTTTTCGTTTATACATAAGTAGTTAGGGTAATATTCTGACTTCAATTTAAACGTTGAGTAGAAACACGTAGAACGTAGAAAAAGATAATGACAGAAGGAAAGATATGGAACATTTGAAACTTTTTTCCAAACCAAAAACTCCTTAAACGATTTTGAGCAATCTAAAATCCTACAGCTTAACGAACCGAACGAACGATTCCTTTAAATTTAAATAAAATTATTACAAAGAATGTTGAACCGCTAAGTAAAATATATAGATGTACCTAAAAAACATATTTTAAAACGTGTATTAAAACGTAAGTCTATAATAATATATTCTCATTATCTGGAAGCTAGCCTCTGCATTGATTTTATGTAAATTTCGTGTCCATCCATAAAATACTCCATTCCAAAAGGTAGTTTGCACATCGTACTTCATTTCAACTTGGTTATTGATCGTAAAATATCCACCTAATATTTCACCAAAACGAATTCACGCTGCGCAATCAATCAGACTATAAAATCTTCAACTTTATTAAAAGAGCTTTTAACCTTCTCAAGTACGATTTAGATCAGCATATATCTTTTATCAACAATAAAACTGCTCGTATAATTCATATTATAGCAGCGATAAAATTGATCTGCAAATAGTGAACAAGTAATAAAAATGAATGCTCAACATTAACGTAAACTGTTACAGTACAGCTGCAACCAACAAAACTTGCAAGTATGTACATGAACTTCTTCAAACTTTTTATTTCCCTACACTACTTCTGTAGTTACCACTGGGAAAAGAAGTTTATAATGTGTATCATTGTCTTGAAAAGCACTACATTTCCATAAATAATCGTATTGGATTACACTCATGTAGTGAAAAAAAGGCGTAGTAATTCAAATATAAAATTTTTAACTAATTACAATTTACAATTTTTCTTTTTCACTTTTTATTCATTATAAAATAAAAATTATACTTACATAATTCACAGTCATAAATTTTAATAAATAAATGTGAAGAAACTAAGTGCAAAGTATAGTTCTATTAAGTAATGGGTTCCACCAAGTACTTAAGAACTCCATTATTTTTAATAAAATAATAAATAAAAAACTAGATGAACTTGACGAATGCGCCAGTTTTGTATTTTTTTTAAATGGTCATTATTTTTCCATGTTTATCAATTGTACTTCCAAGACAGTAGTAAGCTATGTTTTCAAATTACTGATCGATAAGTGATTTCGAATTTTACTTACTTTTTTCAAATATTCCAAATTTTAAATTTGTTATTGCGTCGATTATGCAAAAAACATCAGCAAATGGCCAGTAATCAGTAAAGGTTCTACGATTTCATGTAGTGCGATTTTCGAAAAAAAAGTAATTTTAAATTTCATTTGAAAAATAATTTGAAATTCGAAATCTGAAATTCGAATTCGAAATCCAAGAAGTAATAAAAAAATAGAAAAAATAAGTGAAATAGATAAGGTTTTTTTTTTTAATTATAAAATTATAAGAATAGAACAAAAATAAACTATAGAACTTAAGTTATTTTATTATACTAGTATTTATTTCAGTAATTTCGTATTTGTATGGACCAAATTCTCCAAAGTGACAATTTCATTTCGCGGTTACTGTATTTGTACCAATAAGCAATCAAAAGCAAATAAAATCGAAAACAAAATTAGAAATTCATAATTCGTTCAGCAATTTGAAATTCTAATTCGAATATTTAAATTCGAAAAGTTGTAAAGCAATTTTTTCGAATTGCGGACTTTAGTTAATTCGAATTTCATCAACATCACTAGTTTCATGTTATAGTCCAAAAACTTGACTCTGTCGCGTCTGGCAATAAAATAGTACATATCGCAACTATGATAAAGCGGCATATCCTATACTTTCTGCGGTATCATACTGCTTAGCATGCCATGCATTGGATCTCTCGGCTACCTGCTATGTGTAGAAAAATAGTCTTACGGTCCTTCAACATAAATTCTATTTTTGTTTGAAAAAATGTCTTACGAGAATGAAAACTGCATTTTCAAAAATGTTTCCAAACTATATGCAATACTTGTTTGTTTTTAGGCATACACTTGTTTTTGATTCTTATTTCTTTAAAATAAAATAGATGAAAAATATTGTACTTAAACAAAAAAAATCTGCCTTACAATGTGTATTGCAAATAGTTTGGAAACATTTTTGGAAATGCAGTTTTCATTCCCATAAAACATTTTTTCAAACAAAAATAGAATTTATGTTGAAGGACCCTTAAGACTATTTTCCTACACATAGTAGGTAGCCGAGAGATCCAATGCGGCTCAAATATGGACCGTTGCTAAACAGTATTATACCGCAGAAAGTAAGGGATATGCCTCTTTATCATAGTTGCGATATGTATTATTTTATTGCCAGACCCGACAGAGTCAAGTTTTTGGACTATAGTGAAGATCGAGACAAAGTCGATATCTCTAAAATCATCCCCAATCATTAGGAACCACTTCTTTCTGTTTTACTTGATATAGTTATTAATTATTATTTTGAAGTTTAGTCTCCAAAATCATTCTTATTCAATAGAAAAAAATTTCACAATGACAAATTTGCAAACATTTGAAAAGATTAATTTGAGTCAAGAGACATTTTAAAATTAAAATTGATCGTTAATAAGATACCACTTATTTCCCGTCGCGGTAGGCAAGTACTATTCAAAATTACTTACCGATAATTAATATGTAAAAATAACTTTTTGTTTTGGAAACCCAATCAGCAAACATTAAAAAATATTTTTAGATTTTGTTACAAAATCAAACATGAATTACTATTATTTATTATTATTTAAGATACAGTATTATTACTGAATTTGCTATTAAATTTTCGGTAGATATACTTACATTAAATTACATACGAAATAATTTCTTTTTTTCTCAAATCTGGCATAGTATTGAATCTTTTTATAATACAGATCCCTAATGAATTATAATTTGATTTCGTAATTAGTATTTTTTTAGCAAGTATTGTCCAAATAAAATTCTTGTTCATCCTTTATTCGAGCTCCTTTGGATTAAAGAAATATATTTTGAATTATAGATAGATAATATTACAAATCAGTCCATTTTACGAAATAATTTACTTTTAATATTTTCGTCTGGTTTGACAAAAAAAGCGAATCTGACTAAACTTACCGGATTTGATCAAATTTTTGAATATTTATTTATTATTTGTAACTATAATACTTTATATTATTAAAGTAACAATATTTAAAAATATTGCGTCTATTAAAATAAGTGCCAACAGAATAATAATTTTTCAAATTAGTCTGTAGATATACAATTCTTTCAACATAAAACTGAAAAGAATACCTCCCTCATAAAACACAAATAACGGCCGTAAAATAACATTAAAGAAAATGTCACCGCTTCACACAAACGGAACGTTAGTCAAAGCATAATATTCATAAAGTAATGCTAATGCGAAAATTCAATAATTACTCCCACACTGCAATATACATTTAAAATTTAATTTCTTCTTATTGCGTACGGAATAAAAACAGCCGAGAGCGTGGGTGTTAAAGTGCCTCTCTTTAACTTGGCAAAACCAAAGTCGTCGAGTGCAATTAAATCCTTAAAATTACAGCACTCGCCTGTAAAGGTTATCAAGAAATAGAATCTTATTGTTATAAAACAATTTAAAATGGAAAATTTTACATGATTTTGATGGGATTCTAAGAATCGCACCCACATAATTACCTGTCATTATGAATTCGCGATAAATCTATCCACTTTGATACAGGACCGTCTTCAATGGATATTTTTTTATTTAACATAAATAAAAATTTAATTAAAGGAAATAATGTTATAGCATAATATTCAACATGACTGGATTTGGTAAATTTTGTGTTTTGCTTCGTACTTCATGCTCTTTAAAGAACTATCAGAAATATACATCATAGTTTGGAATAACGAATGGTTAAATCAAAAGAAAGTGTTTTATTGTTTTTTGTATTAATATTAGGTTAACAACACCGTTAACCACAAATGCAATTTTAGTTCAGCTCTTGAAATTGTAAACACTAAAATGTAGGTACTGCATTTGATATTCATAACCAAACCTAGATATTGTTCACCTTATTAATTTAAAAGTCAAAGAATGAACTTGACGAGAATATTGCTATAAGATTCCGAGATTTTATAATTAAAAAAAAATCTGAATTTGTCTTTTAGGACAAATTTAAGTACGTAAAGAAATATTTAATTTTAGGTTGCAATTAGTATTTTTTATAATCGTTTAAACAAATTTATGAGTAAGGAAACATAATTAAATATTAATAAAATAAAATAGCAAAAATAATTTGATAAATCTACACCAACAAATAGTTGGTCTAGAAATTTTATAAAAAAAAATATGATACTTCAACAACTACATATATTTGTACTATGTTACGAAACTTAATCTATATAACCGTGACCACGAAACTGGTTACTTTGTGGTTAATGTAATTTCTGGTAACTTTCAGAACGCTGCGGTTAATTTTACGTGTACGTCATGTACCTGTTACCTGTCAGATGTGAATTGACTGATCTTTTGTTTGGTAGTGAAGTATTATAAATGTAAAATATGGAAATCGTTAATGAATTAATACAATACCGATTGTTTGAAAAATTATATTATCCAGAAATTTTTAAGTAACTCTTACCTCTATATTACAAATATAAACAAATCCAAACAAATAATTTGAATTAACATGTTTCGCGGCAAACAGCTGATCCAACTAACCACACTAACCACCACTTGTATCTGGTTAGACTGGTTACTTAAAATTACTTAAAACTATAACTAAAATTTTCAGGAACCACGTTCCGTAAATTAACCGGTTACTGAAAATGTGTAGTTTAGTAAGTACTACGGTATAAAAAAAAATTCCTCATATCCAAGTGAACCATATACATTTTAGTAATACAATAAAAGAACACAATGGAATCAAAAATAAATACGATTTTTTTTTATAAAAAAAAGCCACGTCTCGGTACATGTCTAATTAAATAGGTAACTAACAAAATTTTACTGAATTAATAATAAAAAATAAGAAATAACATCAAACTTTAAAATCTAAGAATATATCATTTATAATCAGGCGCACTATGAAAAAACATATTACTATTGAGGAAATGCAGACAAAAACAGGTTAATTTACACACAACAGTAGCTGATAACCATGATTCAGATAATTATTTATTGATTTGCTTAATTGCATATCTAATCTAGATATTATTGCAAAAAATATTGTAATTAGATTATTGGGTCAATTAATTTGCGACCTATGATTTATCAAGATATAGATTTCCCGAAGCGATAAATTAATGCTGGTCATAAATAACGTTTCTCCGAAGATCCAAACAGGAATCGCTACAATTTTATTATAATAAATATAAATAATCAATACGACTTACTTAGTTCTATAATCTTCTTAAAGCAGTAAACTTCTATATTAACGATATTTTATTACTATAATTTAAAATTAATTCTTTAGAGTAAAATGGAATTATTGGAAAACAAATATTTTTATTTTTTACTCACTAGTAAACCGTAATTTATTTGTACTGTTTTTCTCCAGGGAAACATTTACCAATTACTAAACTGTAAAAGTTTCTGACAATTTTACTGGTTAGTAGTTGCATAGTTTCATTATTGTCCCTGTCATATACATTTTTTACATATTATTAGTAACTGTTAAAATTTGGTTTTAATTTTCATTTTATGTACAAGTGAAAACTATTGTACACTTTACGAATAGTTGTCGTTACTTCGCAGGTATTAAGTATTAACAGTTCAAACCTAAAATTTACATATCAAAAAAACATAACCAGGGTGATTGATACAGTAGCTTTATCAATTTTTTTTTTCAATAAAAAAAATAACAACGTTATTAAATAATAATAATAATAATAATCATAATATGTATTAAGTTTTTTTAAACATGCAGGTACAGTGAATATATTTTAAAGTGAAACATGAGATTTATTATCCGTCGTTACGTCTTGATATTTAATTGAGAGCAATTTATTTGCTTGTCTCATTTGAAATGAAACATACGGAACGAATTTTACAGATATATTAAATTTTAATATTGTTAGATATTTCCATAAACCAACTAATAAACAAGTAAGTATAATATATTTTTAATCTGCTATAAAACTCAATAAAACTCCAGTATGTCTAGTCTTTGAAGATGATTTCGCTTCATTCGACATATATACAGACGAAAGGTCTTCAATTACATACGATGTTTGTAAAATTATGAGAAATGTTTTGAATTTTAATTGATCTGAATTTTGAAGATTTCTCCCAGTACAAATTTCTGATTTTAAAGCTCACCAATAAAAAAAATCTAGATATGTAATATGAAGTGATATAGCAGACAATTTTACTATTCTACCATTTCCTCTAAAGGTATTAACGATTCTTACAATTA
Organism: Stenolophus ochropezus; assembly: GCA_035578165.1. NCBI lineage: Eukaryota > Metazoa > Arthropoda > Insecta > Coleoptera > Carabidae > Stenolophus > Stenolophus ochropezus. The sequence continues at coordinate 15,731,075 of JAQOWZ010000010.1, read as the reverse complement.
TTATTGCACTTGGTGTAGGCCTGTCAGAAAAACTCTATGTTTCATTTTAAATGAGTCAAGCAAATGTTGTCAATCAAACATCAATTCGTAACCATAGATATGTTAAATCACAAGTTTCATATTAAAAAATACTCACGGTATAAAGGCGGTGATACTTTGATGAGACTGAGTTTTCACATATATTGTTAGTAGGGACTATGCAAAAGTTACGTAAGGCAATTTTGAAGCAAACAAAGAATCGCTGAAATGTGAATCGAGCACACTACTACCAATCCACATCGCTCGGAATATTTCATTAAAAGTAATAGCAATTCCCTATTCGTGGAAAATGATTAATTCATTGAGATTTGCACAGAACATAACCATCGCATGAATTTTGTAATTGCAACTTATCATTCACAAAGTTTCATTTTCATGCAAATTCATTTCATTGCTAATATTGCGAATTTTATGAACCGTGTAATCTATGAGTAGGAATTGGGTTAGCGCTAATCTTGTAATCCTGAAATGGACACCTGATTCGTGATTCGAATTCCACACTCCAATAATTAATTTCCACCGCATGTAGAATCAGCCTCGTGAGTCATCTTCCATTACAGCAGAACACTAGTAGGCCATGCTCACTGCTAATTTTATTCCTGTAAACCACACTATGGGGGTTAGGTGCCGAAATCCATAGTTACGATGTTACCGATCCATTAACATGGTGATCAAATTGGTTTAAATTTACCTGTCCCACAGGTACTGTTATCGTAATTTTAGAAAACAACTCAATAATGAGGTAATAACTGTTTTAATTGGAAATAACGAGAATGTAGTACATTCTGTTAGTAGGTATAATAGGTATATTTTTGGTGAATTCATCTATTTGGAGCCAAGATACAATTCCTAATAACCAGAGGTCTTGAGTTTTATCAATGGTTCTGGTTCGTACTTGAAATATGGGTTAATGTTTCGCTACTGGTTTAGGAGCGTCATTTTTTGTAATTTTGTGTAAATTAAGTAACAAGATTGGTATTACTTGAGACACGGGACTTGGAGACAAGGCAGGTGAACATGTTATATGCCTTCATTACTTGAAGGCTCTAGAGTCATTTGGTTGTCCGTAGCGATTTTTTTTTGTAAAACAGTTGTTTCTTGTGCGTTCTAAAAATCAGCAACATCAATTTCAAACAACGGACTTGGGCACAGTGCATTGGAAACTTTTACAGAACTTAAGCAGACCTACAGAGACAGTGTTATTTTAAGTGGCTAGGGTTTTAGGTGGTTCTAGGCATTTTCAGAAGGAAAAGAGTCAATTCATCTTCAAAAAGTGGTGAATACATAGATAGAATCTGGGATCTTGTGTATTCAGATCAACAGTTGACAGTATTGAAGGATTGGGGAAGAGTTCAATTTGATTCATACCACCGTTAATAAGATTTTGACTAATTTATTCAGGATGAGAAAATCTGCGCAGATGGTGATAAAAAATAAGATTTTGGCCAGTGAAAACTTTTCTGCAGCCCTTCAGTCTCCTTATTCGCCGGACTTCCTGTGAATATTTTCTTCTTTCCGAAATTATCTCAAAATAAATCATTTTGGGACACTTCAAAACATTTAAACGGTTGTAACTAGGAATGACGATGGGTACCCGGGTACCCGGAACCTACCCGATAATAATGTACCCGGGTATCAAAAATAGTACCCGATTACCCGAAATGTACCCGTTACCCGTTTATTACCCGTTACCCGTTTATTACCCGTTACCCGAAATCTACCTAAAATCTGTTGTTGCCAGTTAAAGACAGTTTTCAGCTGCCGGAAACATTGTAACCAAATGAAGATCAAGACTGAGTGTAGATACATCATCCATGCTGATATTTGCGAGAAATATGAGATATTCCTAAATAATTAAATCAAATATACTTCCTTAATAAGTTTAATTTTATACTGCTGATATACTCGTATGTTACGTAAAATAACAATGTTTTTTTTTTATTTCCATACCAGAAAATAATATTTTTTTCTTCATTTAATAAATTTATATGCAAATAACAAAAATTTATATTAAAAAGATGAATGTGGAAGAATAATGGATATTTTAAGAGTATCAGGTAATTATCGGATAACGGGTAATTATCGGGTAACGGGTAATTATCGGGTAACGGGTAATTATCGGGTAACGGGTAATTATCGGGTAACGGGTAATTATCGGGTAACGGGTAATTATCGAGTATCCGGTTCTTCCCGGGTATTCATGTCGGGTACCCGGGTACCAAAATTTTCTGGTTTCGTCATTCCTAGTTATAACCGCCCAGTTAAAGGTGATTCCAGTATCAGAGTTCCAGCACTGCCATTAGTATAGGAAGAACCGTCTCCACTGTGTGGCTTTCCAAGGAAGTTATTTTTGGGGGACAATATTGAACTGTAATTCTATCAGATTTTTTTATTATATTATTACTTACTTGACACACCTCGTAGGTACCTATATATTTTTCCTTACTTTCGCTAATTAATGTGAATTTACTATATAAATATAAAACACTTTTTCTACTATAGTTATACTTATATTTTCAAAAATACTTCGTTTATTACAGGTCCATCTCTGTAACCAAAACAGGTATTGTTCAAAATAAAATAATTGGGTTCAGATTCAAGTTACGAAAAGTTTCGGTTCTGTTTCGAAACAAAAATTGGAAATTTCTGGTTTCAGTTCAGTTCCACGTCCAATTTTTACAAATATTAAAAAATATATCAACAATATAACGATGACATTCTCATCAGCTTTATCTGACAAAATGCAATGTAACATATTGTCTAATGAAATAAATATTAATTAATATTTGAATTTAAATACAGATGATCTAATTTTACAAAAATTAATATGTTGCGTTTATTTAAATATAACATGTAATATTTCGTGCTTATATAACAAAAAATTGCCTTCCTGTAAAGACAAGCAAATTATAATTCTTAAGAAAATACCGTGTGTAAGTAAAATGCAAAAATATATACATACAAAGCGGTAAGTAGAGGAGTTAATATATGGTCAGGAAATAAGTATTATTTAATGCCGTACTGAGACACTATAATTCTTATGAAACGACATCAATTAGTTCTTGTGCTACAAGTGTAACAATTTATCACAACTTGTATCACTATCACTAAAGACTAGTAGATTACAAAGTATTTATTACTTATGCAGTGTTATTGACCATTCATACTTTTCACTTTTAAACCTAAATATTATGAAATGAATTAGTAAAATTAAGATATCAAGAGATCATCAGCTCTTTTCTAGTTAATGAAGGGATGAGATCAACTGTCTGTCTGATCGACCCCTTTTTGTATAGGGGTTACATTTAATTGATATCAAAAAAAGTTATTGTAACGTTTTATTTATTTAGGTGAAGTGTAAATTGATTAAAACACTAATATTTATATAACTAAGTTTAATTAAGGAAATATGAATTATAAAGAATAAATAAAAATAACTAACACTAAGAATTAACAAATATAAACACTTATTTAAGACTAAAAATTATTACTAAAGACTTAAACACTAAGATAATTTATTTAAACAATTAGAACTACGCAATATTTATTTCAACACTATTTATATCACCGTCTATTTATTTATATCACAATCTGTACACTACACGTATTAACACAAGACTGTTTTCGCGATCCTTTGGTTGGGGTATTTATATAAAACGCTTCATTCTCGAATATTCGGCGACCCTTCTCGAATATTCGCCGGTTCTGTGAAAATCAGAACAATGGGCATCGGACGAACTTGTTGTAACCTGCTCGCTAGCGGTCGCCGCCCGCGCCGCCGCCCGCGCCGCGACCCTGGGTTCGCTACATTGCCCCCTCCTTAAGACTGTTTCGTCCCGGAACAGTTCGTTATGACGAAATCTGCATGCATCACCCTTGGTGCATCTGGAAGTCTTGAAGAAGTAACAGTCGACGGTCCGTTTGAGCTCTTCTTGGCCGGTAGAGTTGAAGCTGCAGACTAGAATTTCCACTCCGGTAAAGCGGAAGACTGTTTCTAACATGCTTCTAACAATCCTCCAATCCAAACCATCTAGTCCACAGCCTATCTTCGGTACTGCCAGTTTCATGATGTCGTTTTCCAACAGATGGTCCTTCATGTCGCACAGCGAGTCCCATAAATTGCGGTATGACGGTTTCTGATGTGAGTATTGTTTCGTAACGAGATAGTAAATGTACCGCTTGTGTTCTACGTTATCATCCTTCAGTTGTAGCGTTTTCCCGACAGTTGGACGTTGGTTGGTCAGTTCTTGTACTCGTCCAAATTTTCTTTTAAAAACTGAAACGATGCCGCGGGACATTTTAATGTCTTTCGCTACACAGTGAGCGAGGGAATATTCTGGGGACACGGTGAACAGATCTCGTTGTTCTTCTCGTGTCACGTCATACCGTGCTTTGTGGCCAGTGGAATGGCTTTCCATAAAGTCTTCAAATGTAGGTTCCTCAGGTACAACCCGGCGAACCGTCGCTCCACGATGATCATCAAAGTTATCACCAGCGAAAGGGGCTAACCGATTGAAGTGGACTACTCTCGGCTTTCCATTAGGTGTTTTCCTAATTCTGTAGACCACATCATTTATTCTCTTTACGATCTCGTAGGGACCTTCCCAATTCTTTTGTAGCTTCGGTGATAAGCCACGACGTCTTTGTGGATTGTAAAGCCACACCAAATTCCCAGGTTGAAAACCACCTTTTTCAGCCTTTACATCGTACTGGTCTTTCATCCGATCGCTGGCACCTTGAATATTTGTACGGACTTGTTCGTGGATGTCATTCATTCTTCTCCGTAAGTCCGTTACATAGTCCTCCCCGGCTAGATCTTCACCGGGTTTACTGCCAAATACCAGGTCACATGGTAAGCGCAACTCCCGCCCGAATAAGATGTTTGCTGGCGTCTGCCCTGTTGTCTCATGCACGGATGAACGGTAAGCCAACAAGAACAGATGAAGATGTCGGTCCCAGTCTCGTTGATGGTTAGAGACTACCTTTGACAAATACCGATTTATTGTTCTATTCATCCGTTCAACCATGCCATCAGACTGCGGGTGTAATGCAGTAGTTCTAGTTTTCTTTATTCCTAATATCTTGCAGATATTTTGGAACAGAGCAGACTCGAAATTCCTTCCTTGGTCGGAATGTATCTCTCGCGGTACTCCGAATCGGCAGATGCATTCTTTTACCAAGACTTCAGCGACCGTTACGGCTTCCTGGTTGGGTAATGGATAGGCTTCGACCCACTTAGTAAAGTAGTCCATTACTACTACTATGTATTTATTTCCATCATCAGTTTCGGGGAATGGTCCGGCCACGTCAATTGCAATGCGTTCAAAAGGGCTTCCAACGTTATATTGGCGCATAGGAGCTCTTCTTTTCCTATGTGGCCCGTTACTTCCCGCGCAGACCACACATTTCTTGCACCACTCTTTAACATCTTCTTTGCAATTTACCCAATAAAATCGTTGGCGCAATCTTTCGAGGGTTTTATTTACTCCAAAATGTCCAGATCCGTCGTGGATCTCTTGCAATACTTCCGGTACTCTATTTCTAGGGATTATCAGCTGGGTCCTACTCTCAGTACCTTCAGTATTCTCTATGACACGTTTCAGGAGGCCCTCTTCAACCACAATAGAATCCCACTGCGCCCAATACGATTTTACACCTTGTGAGTGTCGTGCAACATCTTCCCAAACTGGTCTGCTATCGCCACGTTTCCAATCCAGTATGATTTTCAAGTCCGAATCATTCTCTTGGTCCTTGCGAAGGTCTTCCGTTTGCCAACTATCATTTACTACTGTTGTTCTGGCGATGGTAGAGAGTTTTTCTTCTAGACGACTGCAATGCTTGCATTCGTCCTGGCAAGGTCTTCTTGATAATGCGTCAGCATTACGATGGCTTGTACCTGCTCGATGCTCAATAACAAAGTTATATTCTTGCAATCTTTCAATCCATCTAGCTGCCTGACCTTCAGGATTCTTAAATTGTAGCAGCCATTTGAGAGCAGCGTGGTCAGTTCTTATAAGAAATCTTCTACCGTACAAATATTTGTAGAAGTGCTCCACGGATTTCACGACAGCCAAAAGTTCTTTTCTGGTGACGCAATAATTCCTCTCTGGTTTTGACAAGGTCTTACTAAAATAGGCAATAACCTTCTCTTGTCCGTCTTGTATCTGGGAAAGAACGCCACCAATTCCAACGTTGCTGGCATCTGTATCTAGAACGAATTCTCCTTCTGGTAAAGGATAACTTAGGACAGGTGCGCTTGTCAAGGAATATTTAAGTTGTTTGAACGCAGCTTGACAGTCCATCTCCCAGATAAATTTTCTGCCTTCTTCAGTAAGCCTTGTCAATGGCTTCGCTATGTTGGCAAATCCAGGTACATAACGTCGGTAGTATGTACAGAGACCAAGGAAACTTCTCAATTCATGTTTATCCCTCGGTACTGGCCAGTCACTCACAGCCCTTATTTTCTCCGGGTCAACTGCAATACCCTTACCAGAAACTACGTGTCCAAGATAATGAACTTCTTTTTGAAATAAGTGACACTTCTTTGGACTGAGTTTCAGGTTAGCCTTTCTCAATCTTTGGAAAACCTCTTCCAAGTTCTTCATGTGGTCCTCGAACGTTTTTCCTACCACAATAATATCGTCGAGGTAAACCAAACATGTTTTCCATGACAGTCCAGCCAACACGGTTTCCATAAGTCGTTCAAATGTTGCAGGGGCATTGCAGAGCCCAAATGGCATAACAGTAAATTGCCACAGACCGGTACCGATGGTAAAAGCTGTCTTTTCTTTGTCTTTTGGATCTAAATCCACTTGCCAGTATCCGCTCTTTAAATCAAGAGTAGAGAAAATCTTTGATCCAGCCAATGTGTCCAGAGTATCGTCTATTCTGGGTAGCGGGTAGCTATCCTTCTTCGTCACGTTGTTAAGTTGACGATAATCGACGCAAAATCTTGTAGAGCCATCCTTCTTCTTCACTAACACTACTGGTGAAGCCCATGGACTGTTTGAAGGTTCAATCACACCTTCCGTCCTCATATCTTCTATAATTTCTTCAGCTTCTTCCCGCTTCGCCAGTGGTAATCTTCTTGCTGTTTGGCGGATGGGTCTTGCGTCTCCGGTGTCTATTTTATGATGGACTACATTGGTTCTTCCTTTGTCCTTCTTGTCCAATTGGAACACATCTTGAAAGTTGCCAATTAAACCCTTAGCCTTGGTTTTCTGGTCGGCGGTCAAGTCCTGGAACGATGATGACAGCTCCTTGATTAGTATATCTGGAACTTCACAGGATGTGTTGTCTTTGGCCTTTACAGTTCGAATAATTGATGATACCGCTGAACATTCACCTACTACGGTCCCTTTTTTCAGTATAACGGGATAAAAATTTATGTTCATTACTCGAACTGGGATTATCTTGTCCGATTTGAGCAAGGCTTTTCCAATTACAATTCCAGTCCCAGTTCTGGCATCATCGTTTTTCGGCTGGAGCATTACAATGTTTCCCTCACAGAAGCTACCCTCTAACTGAGCTTCCACGATTGATTCACTCCGTTCTGGGAGGGTTACATCTTCCGTTATCAATACTCGCATGGCATTGTCGTCTCGTGGATTTAATACCAGTTCTTCATCATTGACCATCATCACTCCATTCTTCAGGTCAAGTTTAAATCCATGCTTTTTCATAATGTCCATGCCGAGGATGAATTCATCTTCTACATCAGCTACCAGCACACGATGTTTAATGTAAGTTTTTCCAACAGCGATGCTCAAATCTATTTCTCCAGATGCGGAAGCTTGTTCTCCTGTGGCTGTTCGTATTTGCCACTTTGTTGGAAGTAGATGTTTTCTGCTCAGTTTTCTTGCTAAGTCGGGTCTGATTATTGTTTTTGTCGCACCCGTATCCAGCAACATTTTAAGCGGCCTGCTGTCGATAGAGCCGTCTACATAGACGCTATTAGCTTGATGATGAATGGATGCGACATAACTAATGGATTCTGGGGCTACTGGATTACGGGTCGACGATTGCCCCTTCGCATCAACCCGACTTAGTTTCCCGACTCCTTTTCATCTTTTCTTGGTTCTGCTTTCTTCTGCTGTTTTCTGCAGAGCCTTTGCGGGTGACCTAATTCACCGCAATTCCAACAGCGGAGTTTCTTTCTTCCAGCAGCATTAATTTCAGACGTAATTCGTCTTATCTTGTCTTCTAGATCTTCGGTGTCTTCGGACCTCTCAGCATCGATATTTCGCACTCGCGATTGGTTGCGTGAAGCTTGTTTTGCAGCTTCATGATCTAAGGCATATGAAAGTGCATCAACCAGAGTTTTTGGTCGAGCCAATCGCAGTGCTTGTTGAGTTTCACTGTCACGGACCCCATAGATAAATGCTTGAGTGGCTAGGCATTCCAAAACGCTGTCAGGAGCTGTAGGGTGTGCCAGACGAACTAAACGAGCTATATCAGCTTCGAATTCTTGAAGGTTTTCTTTAGAACTCTGATATCGGTTCCTCAGTTGTGTCTGGTACACTTGCTCCAGATGCGCATTGCCATATCGCATATCCAATCTCTTAACAAGTTGTTCGTAATCTTCTTGTTCATCTTCTTTTAGCGTTTGTAGAATATCGATGGCTTCTCCACGCAGCGAAACTGTCAACGCTGTAGCTTTTTCTTTGGAAGTCCAGCCATTCGCTTTGGCAGCAGCTTCAAACTGTTTTACATAATTCGGCCACGAAGTCTTGCCGTCAAATTCTGGTGTTTTTATATGCAGTCTAGAACTACTTTCTGGTTTCTTTTCCTGAGTTTCATCAGTCTTAGCTGTATTAAAATTTGAAACCGACGGTAACGAAATTTTGGAGAAATTTTGCTGTAAATCTGCAATCCTCATATCGTATTCATCTTTCAGATTTTTTAAATTGTCTTCTATTTTTTCTTCCAATTTATTCTCTAAATTTCTAGAACTTTCTTTCAATTGTTCGTTCAATTTTTCTTCCAAACTTCTAGAATTTTCCATTAGTTTCTCTTCCCATATTCTAGAATTTTCTGTTAATTTCTCTTCTAATGTTCTAGAATTTTCTGTTAATTTTTCTTCCAATTTTTGTTCTAAAGTAATAGAAGTTTCATCTAGTTTTCTAGAATTTTCCTCTAATTTTTGTTCTAAAGTTCTAGAATTTTCTATTAATTCTTCTTTCAATGTTCTAGAATTTTCCATCAATTGTTCTTTCAATACTCTAGAATTTTCCGCCAACTTTTCCTCCATAATTTTACCAAAATCGGGCAAGCTACCCGTAATTTCAAATAAAAAGTCATCAGGATTTTCACCAGCTTCTACCAAGGCTTGCCGTAGACGATGTTGTAAAACAGACTTGGTTCCCGATGTCTCCAACTCTCGTTCCTCTAGCTCCCTCTTGAGATCGGCCACTTTTAATTCACTTAATTTGACTTGTTTAGTTGCCATTTTATTTATTTTTATTTTACACTTCACAGTTTTTAATAAACCCCACACCTGACACCAATTGTAACGTTTTATTTATTTAGGTGAAGTGTAAATTGATTAAAACACTAATATTTATATAACTAAGTTTAATTAAGGAAATATGAATTATAAAGAATAAATAAAAATAACTAACACTAAGAATTAACAAATATAAACACTTATTTAAGACTAAAAATTATTACTAAAGACTTAAACACTAAGATAATTTATTTAAACAATTAGAACTACGCAATATTTATTTCAACACTATTTATATCACCGTCTATTTATTTATATCACCATCTGTACACTACACGTATTAACACAAGACTGTTTTCGCGATCCTTTGGTTGGGGTATTTATATAAAACGCTTCATTCTCGAATATTCGGCGACCCTTCTCGAATATTCGCCGGTTCTGTGAAAATCAGAACAATGGGCATCGGACGAACTTGTTGTAACCTGCTCGCTAGCGGTCGCCGCCCGCGCCGCCGCCCGCGCCGCGACCCTGGGTTCGCTACATTATGTTTGAACTGTTCGAGCTATGAATTTAATAGGTAAAATTTTCTTATAATTCCTACGAAATAACGACAACTCAAGTCAAAAATGACTCTTATATTACTCCAACTTCGCTGTCGTGATCTAAATGTCATTTTTGACACTCGTTTGTCTGTTACTACGCCGCAACTATTATGCTAAATTGTTCAGTTATTTTTTAAATCTGAAATTAATAATATTTATTTTTAAATAATAATAAATTAATATTTAAACATCAACAAAACAATATAGCAGATAACAGGAATTTAAGATTTACCAATGCTAGAGTATCTTCTGACAATACTTTTTATTGTAATTAAATAGTAAATTCAATTAATTTTGGAGGTACAAAGCCGGACAAAAACACTGTTGCGCAAATTACCAAAAGTTGGGCTACGTTGATTGTGGAATTGTAGTTATTACAAATGCAGAAAAGGGACTCAAACTTATTTGTTTCATGACATTTGACTTTTATTTTAGCAACCACTGCAAAGGACCAACAGTCAGGGCCAATTCAAGCGGGGATGTTACGGGCTCTCATAACACCGGCGGCAGACTTTGTGGAACGGCAAAAAATATGTAATAAATTCACTATTTTTATTTTATTGTTATAATAACATAGAAATATTCAGTTTTATTTTATGGTGTACTACCTGCAAAACAATTCCTACAATGAATAAATATTTTTCTCTCTTAATTTAAGTTAGATAAAGTGTATCGTTTAATGCCGTTCTTATTCCATTTCAAATTCGTACTCTCTTTTCGTTCTCTATTATGATTTTTAATTTTTTTATAGATATCTAAGTTTATTTATTAAACAAAACTAAATGTGAAATAAAACCAAAACGATTAATCTCAATCCATTAAGGAAGAGTAAAAAAGAATTTTTACTTTTAGTTATATATTTAAATACTTATGTATATTTTTCTTCTGTTATATGACAATTAAAGTGATAAAATATCATTTAATTTTAAGATATTATTGTATACAGAATATTTTTTTATTATTATTAATAAGTTTATAGCAAATTTTTATTATAATTCGTATTTTTTTTTTATTTTTGATAAAAATTTGTATTTTTGAGAAGCTCGTCTGGCACCCCGACGTCCATGCACTTGAAGAGGCCCTGTCTACAGAGTATAGTGCGTTCCAAACTCGGAGATAGCGGTATTTATTATTGCTTAAAGATTAATGACACAAAGATTTAAACTCTAGATTTATTTTTATTATTATTATTTATTACAAATATTACAGTAATTTTTCAGATGAAAACGGTGCATGTGCGTACAAATACACCTTAAAACTCAAAAATGTAGTAACGGTTATTGATTTTCAAATTTACGGAATACTTCCGAGGTACGACCCTGTACTTGCTGTGATTACATCAGAAGGTATCAAGGTCATAAAAGTTGTATGTTAAATTAATCTGAACGCCAGCACGTCATAATGAAACAGTAGACGCCTGCTTAGAATTCGTGTCACAGCCTGGGAATCGCTTGACAACTTCATTTCATTTTAATCAGACTTCATCAGTGACTTATAAATTTAATATTGGTTATTTATAAATCACCTACAAGAACTCACAAATCAAGGTTCTTCAATCTTCATCAGTAGCTTTCAAACAGTTTCGTTTCATGACTTAACAGCAAAGGGGTTTATGGGATTCAAAGCCGACAGAAGGAAATTTATTTCGTTATAATCTTTAAATAAATACCTACCTACATAATTATGCTATGTACATTTTCTTTATCGAAGTTAATATATTTATGTGTACGAAAATAATAACCTGTAGGATCTTATAGATAATTTTTAATAAAATACCGTAGTATTAGGGATTAATTAGAGAAGCCATTGGGATTTTTAGAACAAAAATATTAATTTAAATTTGGCAATAAGTACAGCTTACCTTCCTGTATTAAATATGTTATAATTCGTTTCTTTGTTTCTAGTTTACAAGTTTTTGTTTGGTAATTAGTTATTACTAAAGAGCCGATTATATGCACTAAAAAAATGTCAAAAACCTTCAAAATATGCGGGATATATGCAAAAAATTGTAAATATGCAGTTTAAAACAAATATGTACAGTACAAAAGTATACTTTTCAATCAACTATATTAATAAGAATACGTTTGATGTGGACACCACATGACTTTTTGTACGCTACATTATACACTTTTTTGCTGAACTTCATTTAAACTTATTTCGCTCGAAATTGATATCATTCTACCATTAGGCAAATCAATCTTCAACTTCCGTTAGTTTCATATTTTCAAACATCCTTTCGAAATGGATAATCTTTCGAAAATTTTATTAAAATGTTTATCACTATTCCTTATTGCACTATACATTTTTTTTTTTTTTTTTACAACTATCAAAAAATGTTAACATAATTATTATAATGCATAAAGTAAGCAATTTTTTCACAGTTGTTAGGTTATCTTGACTTCTTGACACCGTGCGCGAAGTACTGGGAAAACGTTTTCACGCTTTTGGAAAAGTTTTTCCACGGTGATGAAAAACATTTCTTCACTAAATTTATATAGATGAATAAAAATATTACAATTATTAATGATGCAAATTGGTTGTAGAAAAAATATTGTATTGTATTGTGGGCCCGAAATGTTTTTAGTGTATTCATGACATCTCACGCAACAAAAACTCAAACTTTGCTCACTTAATACAAAAATAATTATAATCGCTCAAAAACTTGCAAAGAAAGATATATTGTTTTCATTTATATCGTACATATTTCTCAAGAATATATTTTGATCAATGTCAATTTATTAACTAGAAATCAAATGTTTCCTACAAAAATTAAAAGCCAACTAAATTATTAAATTATTATTATGGCTAATCGTTTTTTAAATTATGCAAAAAATTAAAAAGTGCCCTTTTGACATGCCGATAGCAATCAAAATGGATTTAGGGATGTTCAAAATCGATATTTCCGTTAAAATTGGAGTACCGTAATTTTTCGCGATTAAATTTTATGATTTTTCCTTGTTTATTGATTATAGGTATTTAAATTCAAAAGATAATAAAATTAAACTGAATTAAAGTCGATAAAATAATCGTTATTTCAATTTTCCTTCCCTTCTCTGAATTCAAACTGATAGAATAATCAATAGGAAAATAATAAATATATGATAATATAAAATAATAAAAAAAACACAAATTTGTACCTTACCATTAAACCACATTATTGATATAAAATGTGATAAGATAATACACATCGCATGTAATAAAAATAAATTGTAAATTTGATAATAACATAAAATTGTTAAACATTGAGAACGGTGGGATAATAATAATAGTATATTATTATACAAGTTTTATAAGACGATATATTGTTCAATGAAACACGAATGGAACAATTCGTCGTATAAAACGAGTATAATATACTATTTTTTATACTTTGCTTCACTTATTTAATAATAATCTTGAAATTTTCATTAAAAAAATTAGAGAGTGTAATCTAGGGATACGTATGTTAAATATGGTAACTCTATTAAATTAAGTTGGGCACATTTATCTGTCAAAATGCAGTTAAAATATTATGAAAATATTTATAAAGCTGTACATTATGAGTTATGAAATTTTAATATTCGTTTAAATTAATTTTGTTTATTCGGTTTTCATACTCAGAAATAATATATATTGTATTAAAAATATCTGAGGTTATCAATTTCAATCAACTAAAATACCAAAAACAGTTTATCAATATTTTATATTATTAAACTGTTTTCGATATAACAATTTGGGAATTGTTAACGCGAAGTATAAAAAGTAAATTATAGACCTAACATAATCAATCCCTGAACTATAAAGAGACTAGAAATGCATAAATGACCCAATTGTCATGTAGTTAGCTATTCAAACTGCAAATGCCGGAAATTCACAAATTACAATTGTTCAAAATCTCTACTGTTATATTTCCTAAGCTTATGCAAAAAGTAGAATACGGAATTTCTAGAGTAATCAATATAAATGGAGCTATAAAGACTTTTCTTTTCTTTTTGTAACGTTGTAGGTGATTGGGTCACAGTCGAATCCAATACCAATAATTTTTACAACGAAGCAATGAAAATTTAATTTTCCTGCCACTAAAATTTCCGGTGGAATCTAATCGATATTTGAACTTGTTTGCGAATTCCTTTAATTCTTTTCCAATACTAAATGTACAGTTTGTAATACTAGCAATTTTATTCAGATGACCTATTTCCAAATTATATTTTAATTATTAAAATTTATAGGAAGGGACTTTCGTTAGTGTGTATTGGGTGGAATAATCGATTGTGTTTATGAAAAGTCGCATTCATATAAATTCTTTACAGTCATTTTGCCTTTTCAATGATGTATTAGTCCTTAGTCGTCATAAGTAAGAATGATAAAAAGTGCACAAAAATAAGATAATTGAAAAATGTCAGAAATAATTATCAAATTAACAAAATGTAAATATACATTCTATTTCTCGCAGTTGATCCTCACGTTATCAATTTTAATCATGTGATTCAAATCGTTGAGAGGGACGGGGGATTGATGACATCATATTGGCGGATGAAATCGTGTGATTTCTGAAGTAAATAAATGTCAAAACTGACAGTATTATGTAGTATTATGTACAGATATAATAATGAATGACATACACAGAGATTTGTAGATTAAACTAACAAATCTACCAACAAATAATGAAACACAAATTGTCAACGCCAAAATCATCTTCATAAATGACAGAAATGACTTGAATGACATAATCAATTTTTTTAAATATTTGAAAATATCCGTTACCGCGGTTAAACTACTGTAGTGGGATCACGCCGAATAGAATTCTATATTTTTGACATTACACTTGGCGATTATCGCTTTGAAACTACATATTGGTATCACGCCGAAAAATCGCTTGTTTTCCCTCGTTCCCGTTCCCCGCCGATAGTATCGCTTTGAAACGCGAATTTTTACCTGTCGTTTTCATCATTTGTCTCTCTTTTTCACAGCCCTTTTACAATGTTCTGTCTCTATCTTGTTTAAACTGACTATTCGTGAGTATTGAATCGAAGTAGTTTGGTAAAATATGGATTAATTCTATTGTTCTGTCAATTGCATGACATTTTTAATTATTTACGTTTATCTTAGACATGAGAGTTACAGCGGATCATTGGGCTTTGTTGCTCGATTTTTGCGAACAGCACTAACTTCATTTACACATTTACGTATAGTATTTTGTGCCATGGATAGAACAAAACTTTGTCCTATCGATCTTTGATGAGATCTTGTGGCAAAGAAATATAATGCTGCGAAAATTCTTAAAATTGGACATACGGAGTTCGTATGTGTGGATTGCGAGATATGAGGCATTAATTGTTGTAGTAAATAAAAAACCATATCCTTTGTTAGTCTATATAGTTCTACGAATCGTGTATCCGGAACTGAAAATGAGTCGCTATTATTTCTCATGATTCTACTTCGGATATTATATTCACGAATATTTTGTCTTCTTTCCTCCTCTTCTATTTGTTGTAAAATGAATATTTGCACGGGTAACATCTACTTATAATTAAATTTAGGAACATAAATGATTTGCAACATAAATATATTTAAAATGATAACCTTCTTTGTTCAAAATATAATTTTTTAAAACGTCTTTTTGATCTGTCAGGTTGACACATTCGTAATTGACGCGCGAATATTCGGAAAATGGCCAATGTTTACTGAAAAGGTAGTAGCATTTCCGAAAACACACGAAGTACAATTCTACTGTCGCTTGCGACATGGCATGCTACCAAATATGATTTCGACTCACTTTTTTTGTTTGACATTAGAACTATAGAATTCTATTTGGTGTGATCCCTACACTGTTTCTATTTTATTTTTGTTGTTGGTTGGATGCTGATAACATATTTATGTATATCACTCTGTAACACGTAAGGTAATGAGATAGAGAATAAAAATCTCTCAGGCTATGCTTATACGACAAAGATTCTAGATACAAGTTTAATAATTCTTGCTATAAAAATTGATGACGGTAAAATCAACTACGTGCAATAAAGTGTATAACAACTTTGTAACACAAAATAACATAATAAGGTAAACCTCTAAATCAAATGTTCAAAATTTCAATCTTATTCTTTAGGTATAAGTACATTATGTCGATATTTTATAAAAATTTAATTGCAGAATTATTCTTCTTACGAACATCATTTTTCATTTCTTTTGCAGGTTTATGGGCGTGATTCCATCACCTGTTTCCGGTATTAAGCCGCTTCCTGCGTCACTTTGACTGAATCCTATTCAAGGACAGGTTTTAAGCTGGATATATGGTTTGCGTAACGTAACGAAAAATTCTAAAGGTTTTAAAGTTTTATGAGTTTTCGCATTTTGTTCTTAAGGTTATAAATAATATCGAGATCTATATGTAGGTTGATGAATTTTTTATCTGACTGTGATTCGTATAGGATAAGTTATTTATAAAACTAAAATAAATGTATAAGTAAGATAAGTATATATTTTCAGAATTGTAAATGTAAATGAAAACATAATAACGAAAATTAGTACAGAAAATTAACCAAATTACCGTAAAAAATCACGTAGTTTGGAAAATTGGAACAATTGTTCTTTATGATGACCAGACGAATATATTAAGTCCTCAAGGATGAGGTAAGTTTTTAAAACAATACCTTTTTCAGTTTTTCGCTAATAACTCAAAAACCGTTACTCCTAGCGATACGACCATTATATACGAATGTTTTTTTATGTTTACTTACTGGTTAACTGGTTAAGAAAAAAACCAACAAGCAAATGTGATCAATTAAATAATAACGTGCGTTAAAGTTCTTTCAGTTTTATGTTGTTTTTACTTCATAATTTAGATGCCAAATCTAGAGGTTTAGTTCTTTTTATTCTTCTTCTTATTTTCTATTAAAAAACTTCAATGAATTTTTGATGTAGAATATAATAATAGATAAATTTCGTTGATATATATATATATATATATATATATATATATATATATATATATATATATATTTATATATATGTCACATTTCAATAAGGGCACTTCTGGCCAATGAGAACAAGTCCAGACTGATTGAACTACTGTCACAAAAAATGAGACTGAAAAAATTTAAACACTGCCCCCTGAAATGTAGGAATAGCTAATATGGATCTTCAGGCTCTTGAAACCGTGCCCAAAAAGCCGGCATTAATTACATCCTAGTTTGAGGTTGCCAGAGGGCGAGTATCAACCAGGGCTGTCTCTTCCATCGGCCACTCTGGCAAATGCCCAGGGCTCTGCAACCCACGGAGCCTCCTAATTCCTGCCAGATCACCAACCGATAACAGATATTAGTGATAGATATATTTATTTTTCGAAAATCAAACGATAATAATTGCTGTGTGTCTATATATAACACTTATCAGCTTTTTTGGTATTTTTGGAATGTCTGCATTTAACAGAATACTTAATAATTATCCAGTCTGGTGAAAATGAACAAACTAATAATTTTTTAGGTATATATCGTCTTTTGAAAGAAAACAAAATTGAATACATATTTCCAAGTGTATAAATTGCGTTGAGAATCTTTTTAATCTTCTTTTCCAAATTGAAAAGAATAAAAAATTAAATAAGAAATACAAATGCTTCAAGAAAGATTAAACAGTTTGTCGCTGGTGTCCATATAATGTGATGTGCTCAAATACACAGACTTTAAGAAGTGATTGACTATTTTGCTTGTCCAAAACCTAGAAGGTTACCTCTTTAATCAACATGAATTTTTAAGCACTAACTTGTGTATAGTGGATGTTAGAAGAGTTACCTTTCCGGATTATATTATAATTACATATTCATTTAATAGTCTATAAACTATTACCTCTATCATATAATATCATAGTCATAGGTGCAGAAGCTCCATTATCCTAAAGTGTCCAGGGCATCCAATAAATTAAAGACAACCTTGGTACCAACGTACGTCTACAGATTTGTTAGAAGAGGACGAATACGACGAAGAAGATTAGGAAGATTATATTTTTAGTTAATAAGTACAATATATGAGATAATTTTATTTTTTTCTATGTTTGGAAATAATTATTAGGAATAAACTAAAAAAAGGTACCTTTAAACAACTCCTCACCCTCCGGGCTCTAGACACCTCTACTGTCTACTCTACTTTCAAAAATACGCAAATTGCCATTATTTTAGCTAATTTGACTGGACTATCTCTTGTCATATTAAAACCTTGAATGATTATTATATTTTTAATTAATTAAAACAGTAATATATTGATTTCATAAACAAAGTGCCTATTATTTTGATATTTTAGTAAGTAAGGTGACATTTGCAAATATCATCACGTTTCCGTATTCACTAGAACCAATTTTAATTATCATTTTCAGCGGAAAACGTTATCAACGCTAGTGTAACACAGATATGAACAGGCAGAGCGTAAATGAAAAAAAGAACAGTTTTAATGACAGTGTAACGCACGTGTTAGTAAAAAACGACAGTCGCTGTCACTTGCACCTGAAACTACTTTGCTTAATCTTTCATAAAATGACTCACATTAACTACAAGTCAACGACCAGAGAACATAAACACTATCGCCAACTCCGTATAATAAAATTCAATTAGGAACTGTTACACAAGTTCAAATATCGATTCGGCTTTTGTTGATACTAATAGCCCAATAGTTGTGGCCTGTATTCGGAGAACTATAAATTGCGGTTTCAAATTTTCGCCAATACAAACAAATATTCTACCTATGTTTATGTAGGTTGTTGAAAAGTTGCTGCAAGCTTATTTGAGACTGAAATAGTTATATAAAGTAGACGTTCGATACGTAAACAAAATAAAACAAGTAGTTCTTGTACTAACGATTTGTTACGTTAATTAAAGGCCATTGGGGCCAGTGTTCCATTTTATTTTAAATTTAATTTTCTGAAAGAACAGAATTTAATAAGCATGGTAGTGAAAACGCGACGAAAATGTTGGCCTCCGACGTCATGTGTCTTTGTCAGTGATGAACAAACTGTTAGTTGTACAGGATATTGGTTACTTTCATATTCATGTAGCTAAACTATGTTTACATACAAATTTGTTTGTATTTATTTTTGTAACAAAAACAAGAACGTGCAGTAAAATTTTGACACTACCAAGTTACATGCATGTCTGCTCTCTGCGAGCTCTAAGAAATACGGACGCGCGTTTGTCTTTTTAAAATTAGGCAATCAATAAAATTGCCAAAGACAGGACCATCCCAACAAAGTTTAATCTCTTATAGCTCGCCAACTGTACAATATTTAAATGAAATATTTCACTAATATTCATTAATTGTTGTATATTTTCATATTCTTCTGAAAAATGGTAATATTTCGACAATTGTACAGGACCCTATTTGATGCTTAAAAGGATATGATCCTAAATGATTCTAAAAAAAAATTATGCATATATGTACTTGTTTATATATAAAAAAAAATTCAATTCAATATAGTGTTCATTTTAAGTTGTGCACCATTATCTCGAGAACTATAATAGCTACGAAGACGATTAAATTACCAAACTATTTCCATTTTACAAAACTATTTCAATGAGCATAAAATTATTATTTTTTTCAACTAGTGTGTCTCAACTGTGTTATTTTAATGGGGACCATATATTTCTTATTTGCTCATTTGATTGAATTCTAAATTCAGTGATTTATTTACCTACCCTCAGACAATTTTTTTCATAGAAAATGTTTTGTTTGTCGAAATTCACAAAATTAAGGATATGTTCTTACAGCGTACATTTTTGGTGTCACTGGTCAACGACAGATTTTTAACGAAAATTAAAATTTGTTACTTAAGCATAATTTATGTTTAACAACGAAAATTCATTCAATTCTGATGTTTTGAATTTTACTTGACCGTAAATAGAAAATATTTTATAAATTTTATAAAGTATAACATTATTCAACAACTCAATTTTATGAACAATGAATAATTAATATATACAACAAAAAATTATACAAGGTTTTCCCTGAAGTATATATTTTAAAAATTTGTGAATAAATATTTAATTTTTCGTCATAATTGTTTATCGGCCGTCAAATATATCGGGTGTTTACGGTTCTCTTATTTATTTTTACATGATACAACAGGTCAAAAGAAAGACGAAAAACGTTAAAACGTTAAAAGTTAGAAATTGTAAATTGATTTACAATAAAAATGTTCGTAAAAGCTATCACCATGGGAATATTTTTATTTCAAAAATTGTAAGATACTTTTAAAGTAGGTACTTCAGACTTGGAACGACATAACAACTACTTTAATAAAAAGTACAGAGCATATTAGAGTTTTAAATTTTGCAGTGTACGGCATCTGAATAAAGCAAACTTTTGAAAAAGTTTCACAAAATGTATATTTTAAACTTTGAATTGATATTCAGTCAACTAAAAATTCTTAAAAAGAAACTTGTATGAATACAATTACAAATACACTCTCTTGTATATTGGACAAACGAAATTAATATTCACCCCTAGACAATTCGTCTAATTTCCTAAACAATAGCATTAACTGTAAATCTGTGCGGAGTTATTTGTGGGTATCAGCGACAATGAAGACATCCAGGCATGTCAGCAGCGGTGACATCAGGAACGCAGACGGAATAAATTAAAAGTTTGATTTCCGCGGGAAGCCGTCATATGAAAGCATGTCGCAACTGCAGCATCGGCCTCTCGATGTGCGAGATGAATCGGGCTGATTTCGCAGCGGAAAAATAGAGGTTTTAAAACGTATTTGTCACTAAGACAAGTGGGTTTCCACTCAGATAAAACTTGCTATTTTAAAGCCATTGTTAACTTACACATTATCTCCAAATAGGTATATTACTGTTGTTTATTTTTATGAGATTTATAGCCATTTATAACACGGTTGCTTATATCAAAAAGTCACTTACAAGAACGAAAATGCAAGGTAATGTTAGATCTTCGGTATTAATTGCAAAATAATTCGGATTTAGCGTGTCCGGTTTTATAGCAACGAAGTCCCATATAAATTTTATGATCCTGCATATGCATGATGTTTATTTTTTCTAATAAGTGTTAATGTTTTAGTTTTTTAATTAATTTTTGTCTCTTTTTCTGATTAAAAATATTATTTTTGATGCCATCGTATATATGTATACAGGGTGTCCCAAATAACTTGATAAGCATGGGGAACTCGAAAATGGTAAGAGGTCGGTTAAATTAGACCAAAACCTTCTTAAGGGACAATTTTAATTATGTTTTTGTTTTTCTACAAAAATGCATATGTTAGTAGGTATGAACGAAAATATAAATTTTACATTTTTAAATTTTTGCTCATAACTTCCAAAATTAAAAGATTAAGTGATTTTTGGCGTGCACCTTCTTGAGACACTTTTTTATAATACATTTATAGGGGTTCTCATTTTTTTTATCGCGTACCGTTTTTAAGTTGTAAGTTTCAACTTTAATTTTTCTTACGGAGCTTATAGTACGTTATGATAATTTTGAATAGCTTTTTTTGCTATTCAGCCATATGTAATTATGAAGTCATGTCATTTACAAATAAATTGAAACACACTATAAAACACAGATATGACAAACAATAATAGTATATTATTTAATAAGCATAATATGTAGGCTATATTACACGAGGACGTAATTAAAAATACTCGCTACCGCTCGTATTTTTAATCATCCGAGTGTAATGTAGCCATATTATGCGAGTCAAATACTATACTTTATCTACAACTATCAGGCATATAAAAATCTGATATTATTTGATAAATATTCAGTTAACTCTGAGTAGTTCATACATAGCTTAACAGATGGCGCCACAGTAACACTTAAATGTCAAAATAACTATTCATATTGTATTTGTTATACTTTTAAAATCATATATATTGATATTTATAATAAAAAACATATTATTAATAAATTAACAGTTTATTAAATTGTTATGTGTTAAATTATATGCTCTATTTTTTACAGAAAAGTGTAGCGTGTAATATAACGTTTCATATTACAC
Organism: Stenolophus ochropezus; assembly: GCA_035578165.1. Taxonomy (NCBI): domain Eukaryota; kingdom Metazoa; phylum Arthropoda; class Insecta; order Coleoptera; family Carabidae; genus Stenolophus; species Stenolophus ochropezus. The sequence goes on along the minus strand of JAQOWZ010000010.1, from coordinate 15,709,013 downwards.
TTGTGTAATATGAGTAGTATATTAGATGTACTATCACACGTATAATGTACCCATATTTCAATAGTTGTAGATAAAACATTTTATTATTTTAAAGAAACATCAAAAAATAATCGTAATAACTGTACTTTTAAATTATCATCTCTTTTAATAAAACTGTATTGTGAACATCAAAATTTTATTTGCCAATCATGGTTTGACTCACGTCAAATTAAATCGGTAATTTTTAATTTCTATTACAATCTTGACTAAATATTGCAATTTAAAATCAATATTTTAAAATAACACACTAAAAAGTTATATTAAACATTTAAATATAAATGTTCTAATTTCAAGTTGATATTTTCAAAAAGAAGTTGGGTTCCAAGTTGCAATCCAAACAAAATTGTCTGTGACTAATTTTCGTGTAGATCACAAAATTACAATAATAACTAAGATTTATGTTACAGATTAACAGTCACTAAGTTATGTGTTCGTGAGGTATCTGTCTTATCATGTGGATAAGCAACGTAGCCCTACGTCGAATTTGATGGATTACCGCACAACGGGTATGTGCCGATCTTGCAGAGACTGTAGGCTGACGATATTAAAGGTTAAAGACCCTGATTGTTACAAGAAAACAATACCTAAGTTATGAGGGATGTAGAACAAATAATGACGATAATTCATTGTACAAAAAAAGCAAACAAAATCTTCATTATCATTATTATATAATATGTTATTCTACACAATTCTATTTAAAGAATAATAATAGCCTCAAACACATGTTTTGCGACTAGGTCACATGCATCCATTGAAAAATGTAAATAAATTGCGAATCAAATGAAAATCAACAGTTAATATCCAAAATAAACAGAGCTCGTTTACAAATGTTTATAATTCAAAACAGCCCGCATGTTTCATCTAGGCTAACAAAATAAAAAAACATTATTCTTCATCAAACGAAAATAATTTCTATTTTTACAAATATTGAAAACTAAATAGCTCAGATTTGATTTATGGACTCTAATTAAAACGAACACAAATATATCCTCCTTACCTACTTTAATATTTATGCAATATTACTGCTAAGAAATTTTCTTCATTGAAGCCTTTTAAAAAATGCTTGTAGTTGAAGGTATACGAAAAATTATTTTCAGTATAGGAGGCTACATGTTCGACCATATTCCGTATACGGTACGTGAGGAAGACGAATGCACTAGCAGTTCTGCTTGCCGGCCTGGTTTGTTTACTGTATTATAAAGTTGGGTAGATCGTAATAGTTCGTATATCATCAAAATGAAATAGATTAGCGGTGTGGAACAGTAGTAAGAAACTAATACATTTGTATATTTCTGTACACCGTGCGTTTTGAAAAAAGAAATATAATAGAAAAATATTAATTACAAATACAAAACCAAGCACTGGTTGCCTAGTTTACATGAAGAAAATGCCATTGGTTTCGGAATACATTGAATGCCTTACCTAGGTGCAGAAGCTGAAGGCTGATACTGATAAAGGTTCAGATGTACGTATTTCCGTTTTTTTGTTGAAGGAAAAATAATGTGTTCTATGTTCTATCATCGATACGCAAGTAGGTATAGCTTGATACATAGGTATATAATTTAGAAATGTTAATTTTGTTGTTTAGAAACAGTGTAAGTACCCGCTTGAAAATTAATGCAGTCAACACTGAATAACCCAAGATTTACTTAAAAAATTGCCAAAAAAAAGTACCTTATATTCACAATTAGTTGATTACTACTTTGATAGGTTTAAACTAATTATTTATACAAATACTTTATAAACATTTGCATAAAATTATACTAACCTAAATATGTGGTTCTAAATATACACCGACATAAATAATTTAGTGGTAATCGTATTCTCTGCTCTGACAGATGGACTACCTTATGCTGAGGAGAAATGGACCAGTCGATTTTTATTATAAAAAAGATCAATACAACCCTAAAAAGGAAAAAGTAGACGATCTAGTTGCTATTCCTCGAGTTCTAAAGAATTGTTATTAATCAAAGGATGATGGTAATGAAGAAACTGAAGATTATGTAAACGAATATGCGGGATGCAAGGAAAATTATTTTAAAAAGACAGTAAAGAAGTGTGATTGAATAAAATGTGTAATTTGTAGTCGCTGTTTGCAAGAAGAGTGTACTATGACAAATGACAATACGATAAACTTAATTTGTTTCACTTATATAGTGCAGGAGAGTTTAACTTTTGTGAACCTGATTAAAATACTTTTTGTAGCTTTCAGAATATACTTTAAATTTTTTGTTTATTCTTATAAGTAAGCCTAGATTGTATGTTGTTATTAATAAATTTTATTTTTTTAATATTATTTAATATTATAGAGTAATAATAATTTTTCCAAAATGTGACACATTTCATCAACACTTATCGTACAGCGACGGCTTATGTACTAAAGTCAGATGTATTTGAATGAAACACACATGACACATGCAAACAGAATTCGAACGTGCAACACATGAGCCTTAGCTAGTACCATTCTTCGAAGTAACTGACATATAGTACTTTATTAGAATAATTGGTTCCTTAGTTAAGCGTAATAATAAAGACTAACGCACCAAGTTCAAAAGACTAACGAGTTTTTTATTGTTTCCAAAGAAAACCAAGGTACTTAAAATAATATAAAACCACGCTTATTATAACAGATTAATGTTTCATTTAAAATTACCACATTAATGACAAATTTAACAAAGCATATTACCGTAAATTTGCAGCTTGTAGTAATAAACGTTCAATAACAGTAAAATTAATAACTTGTAATTCATTCATAATAATGAACAGCCTCATAAAATCTTTTCTTCTCGCTAATCTAATATGAGTGACGCCAGGCAAAGAATGTACTCGGAATCCATAAAACATTGCGGAAATGAATAAAACGGTTTTCTATTAAATCTTAAAGCACCAACAATAACTTCTCACAAAAATACACAATCATTTCGTAAAGAGTACTGGGCGAAGGAACAGTTGTAAAGAATGTAAGAAACTCACAATAACCCAACTTATTTTACTCACGTACTTCCTAACGACTTTGCACGAAATGTTGCTGAAGTTACCGTAGCTAACCTAAAATTCTCAGACGTCTAAATCATAAATTTACAATGCAAAAAATTACAGGCTAAATTTTGACTCTGTAATTTCTTAATTCTATTATCATCTGATATCACGAAAATGATTGGTTTGGTGCTACCTTTTTCTCTTTAAAAGTTGCCATTATGGTGCATTTTCCACACCAACAGGAGTGCCCGACACGGTAAACGCTTTGTATGGTATATATGTAGATACCTTTATCATACATTTTTTTTGTACATAAATTTATTTACATTTATTAAGTATCAGTGTTTTCTTTTCTAATTTATTTATTTAAATAACAAATTTTTGTGTAATATTTGATCTCTATGCCAATATCAAACGATGGTAAATGAAATGGAACCATGAAAAACAAAATAATGCGTGACATAGTGTTATCTTTACGTTCTTAATCGAAGCTTCGTTAGCAAACATGTAACAAGGAAAATTGGTTTTTTCAGTGTATTCCATCAAAGCGGGGAATTTAATCTTTTTACATGGTCGGTTTTTGTAAAGAATGAATGAATTTATTTTCATTCACTTTGTAGTTCTGTATAATGTTTACATATTTGAAAAGCATGACGAAAGTAATGAAAATGATTTAAATCTTATGACGCACAACATAATCTATATATAGAACGTTTTTCGTAGGTCATAAGAAGAAAACACAAATATCTTAATATAAATATTTTCCCGTTTCCTATTTGCATGCAAATGTCGCTTCAAGTAATCGGTGAAAAAGAAAAGATATTTATTTCACATTATAGTACTGATTAAAATTGTAATAGTTATTTTCAATCAAATTGAAAACCTAACTAAAAATAAATTTGTAATATTTCAGAAGTTTATTTACGACGGTAAATTTTATGAACTTTAAAAACTTCGTACAAATAATATAAATCCTACTTTTTTATGTATTTTTATTTGTAAGGAAACATTTAGATTTTCCTGTATTATTTATAGTTAATCAATTGTACTCAAAATCGAATCATCGCATCCCAGTAGAGAAAAAAACAGTAAATCACAAATTTTAAATTTTCGGAGGATTGCACCGATGAAAATGAACTGTTTTCAATCCATTAATTAAAAAAAAATACTTTTTGAAGCCACCACTACAGAAAATTATTCATTTCCATTTAATTCACCATCTGTCAAAAGGAATAATTTCCCAAGACATATAAATTGTCACTTTTCAAAACACATTGATGTTTCGATACACAATATACTCTTTTCATATCGACATAATTCATATTTACGTAGATTCATTTGTTTGATAATTATTTGCTTTGGTTTTGTGAGATCATTTCGTTGTTTACACAGTGTTTCTAAGACTGAACTAATAAAGAAAGTTTTTTGATAAATTTGCAAAATTATGGGTGGTTTACTTAAAATACACATCCTTAGTAAAACTGGTTTGAGTTCTTTAATAAATATAAGTAATTAAACATAATTATCAAAATTCAGATATTTATCGAATTAGATAATTACTTGTAGTTTTAATAACTAAATAAAATATGAAAACAAATATAAACCATTTTATTTCAAGTAAACTATACCCTTAATTTTATGAATTAAACAATTTTTTTTATATATTCATTGATTATACATACATGTTTTGTACAACAGAGCAAAATTTTTAAAATCTTCTTTATTAAATGTCCAATGCTTATAACATTACAATTGTTATTTATTTATGTAACATTACAGAAAAAACTTTCTCTCATTACATATGTCAGTATAACCGTTCACATGTCAAGAATAAATCATTTATACATTATACAATCCTGGAAATAGCAACGCAACTTGTCATTGTTAATTATATCCCAGATAAACCCCGCAATGTCATCTACTTTTTTCTAAATCGTATGTAGGAGATTTATCATTTCCAAAGAATACTTGCTGGTTTCATGAAATACATTCGCTTATAACAAGGAATGTTTCAAACTTACGACTCGTAGTCAGTGCACTTACATTTTGTTTATGAGTTAGTATAAGATTGATTGAAATACGAGTACATTACTCTAAGAAATGCAGTTTCATTATTTATGAATAGAATTTCTGGAAGGTATGCTTTATACGTTTTTTTATGTTTAATACTGCATTTTACTTTACAATCTAATCCAATTAATGCGCTCCGATTAGATTTTTTTTTCTTATCCATTTAACTACTAAGGTCACATGCAATTGAATGATACGATGAAAAGAAAGACGCATACATCCATGCCTCTACAGAATCCAAAAAAAAAGGGCGATCAGATTACATAGAATTTAAAATTGAACATGCAATATTGGCCTTAAAGATAGCAACTTTTGAAAATTATCAATAACTTCAAATATAACGAAGGGAAATCAAAAACAAACGCCAGAATTATTCTACCCTTTATACAAGATTATTCTATAATAAAATAATTCATATTACATTTACAGAAACTAATATACATTTATATTATTCATTTTTAACTGGACATAATGATAGCAACCACCAGAAAAAAATACTTCAAATGGAGACATTCTAGTATTTAATTTAACTCTTTCAGTCACAGAAAATTTACCATATTTATTACCTGTGCGTCACAGAAAAATAAAATTATTAATAAAAGTTATTTTAGAAAAAAAATGCTTTAATAACGATGCATGAAGTGCATTACAACAAAACGCGCGTTGCTCTCATCGTACCTACACAATCACATAAACACATTTATAGAGGTGGTACAGTTTCTAGCCTACTGGTAAGAATGGAAATAACATTTATGTAAGTGGTACAATTTATGTACCACCATGGCGCGCTTGATTTTAAAAAAGTGGTACACACACCGTACCGCTAAACCTGAAAGAGTTAATAACCCCGCAGACATTTAATATTTAGTATAATAACCCCCAGGCTTATGACATCTCTGCATCATTCCATTATTATATATTCTGTTATTGTTATTATTTTTAGATTATATGGATATTTTCATAACATTAATTACATAAAATAATAAACTATCTGTTTTTAATAAAGATAATATATAGATTCCAAAATTAAATTTTAAAACATTTTCATAAATACACATTCCTACATAAAGTAAACATACTGTAGTCTAGGAACTTTTAAATTTATCTTTTTTTTCAAATTATGTTAATATAACCAGAATTCTTAATAAAAAGTTGTTCAAGAAAAAATCAAAATCATTAATTAAACTGTATTATTTTAATAACAATATTTATTAATTAATAATTGAAGTAAAACAGTAAAGTCACTAGCTGTACATCATTTTTCTTAGTATAAGCATTCTAATCATTAGTCCATAATAAACAATAGCTCAACACATTTCTTAATTTAAAGATAATGAACACTGGTGTAATAAAATCTAATACAGTTTCCCTTTTCCTTCTTTTAAGGTCATTAATATTAATATTCACTTAGCGTTTTTCCGCATGGATCAACTCTAATATTCTGCGTAGGTTTCAAATCACTTCAAATTACTTTTCCTGCTCCTTAATTCATCATTTATATAGCCTACTCTAACATTATTTGTAATATTACATTCAGAATCAGAAAACAGAAATATAACATTTAATCAAATTTGCATCCACTGAAATATATTTATTGGGAATTTTTTTATAGAATTGATTCTACTCTTTACAATCTAAGCCAGACTTGACATGACTTAAAGCCAGTATAATTGTATGGTTAAAAAAAAATTCAATTTTAAAAACAGTATAAAATCACTCAAGAAAGTAGGTAATATTAATTTCCGTAAAATAAGGTTGTATGCTAATTTAACCAAAAAGTACCGTTTTAAATGTTCAAATTATCTGCCCTTTTTATGTATTTATTGCTTATCAATTTTTTTCGACAATATTTCTAGTATTATGTTAGGCGCGCCGAGTTTCTAAAAATTTTTTAGTGGACAGAGATAAACATACAAACATTTAATTTTTAATAAATTAATTTGATCTTAAAAATCTGTATAAGCACCTTAATATACCTACTAAGTGTTGTACATGAAAATTGTTAAACAAACATTCCTAAATTTGTATCCTGTTGAAAAAAAGAACTATTTCTTACAAACTAACAGAAACAAGAACTCAGGAACGAGATTTATATAGGTATATCTAGAAATGTATGTCAATTACGCGTTAAGTGTTATCAATAATTATATTGTACAGTAGATTTATTCATGTAATCTTGTTGTGAGGGACACAAAATTGTTTGTAAAGGTACGCGCCCCGTTGCTCCCAAGTCGGCGTCCCTGTGTTGTCTTCGATTTCATTCCAACAAACATGGTTTTAAAAATAATACTTTATCAAAGTGTTTTTCTTCTCTATATTTTCATCTGCATTTATATTTACTTTCTCGTAATACAACAAAACTAATATGACATTTATTAAATGCAGTGGTGGATTTACCAGCAGGCTGAGTAGGCTGAAGCCTAGGGCGGCAGATTTTAGGGGCGGCAAATTCTGAGGATTTTTTTTTTTGCCTTACAAAAATTTTGGTCATGGCGCGGGAACGAATAACAAAACCGTCCGCAAAGTATGTCAATGTTGGTCACAGAAATTCACTATTTAACATCTTAGCGTATTTTCTTCCCTCCAAATTTAGAATATGTTATCTTATAGACAGGGTCGATTCTGCAGTATCGGCCGCCTACGTGCGGTAAAATATTTGGCCCCCCTCAAGTGCAGATGACACAGTAAATGAAATTGCGGCGCAGATAATTTTTTTTTCGTCCAAGGTAAAATTACATATTACTAAAAATTACATTTTTAAAGGGACGTGGAGCTTCTCAGTTTTCCTTCATTCATGTGCAATAATAATAAGCACATGGCTTGACACACTTGTCATAAATTTAAATTAAAAATAATGTAACAGAGCTTTGTTATTTTAAAATTATTTTTATATTTCACTTATTATTTATTAAATTATTTGCGAAAATTTAAAAATAATATTTGGCCGCCCACGTGCGAAGGCACGCTTTGTACTTGAAATAAAGAGTTTCACATTGAAACAATAATTAACATATGTTCTTGATTACATTTCTTAATAGATAAATATAGATTGTTTTACAAAATATTTAATAATTTGTATTTAATCATAAGTAATATAATAAAAGCCATTAATTTATTGGAAAAATTTACGAATAGTTGTTGCATAGTAACAGACAGTCGTTACTTGGCTGGAATTATGAGTAAATTATTCCAATTAAATTCATAGCTCGAATTATATTTACTTGATTATTTCACGAATGGCAATACTTCAAACGTAAAATTTTTATTATTAACAAAAGGTAACCATGACTATGATACTGTGATTTTATCAAATTTCTTCACTAAAACCTACCTGAGGCTCTCAAAAGAAGCATTTTGATTGGATGAAAATGACGTGTGTGGAATAATCACTATTACTACTAATAGTAATAGAAATAGCATCATTATTATTATTATTATCCATAACTCATTTTTTCACTTTTGCACTTTTTGAGGAAAGATATTTAGAACTTCAAGAGACTTGTTGGGCTGGATGCTTTTGTCTGTGAATATATTTTGACGATTGATTGTGCCTTTTATCAAAACTACTTAAGAACTAAAAAGCAAATACTTATTATAATTTGTGACTGTAATTAACTGACACTTGTAGTCAGTAGGGGCGGCAAAATTTAAGTAGCCTACTGGCGGCAAATGTATAAATCCGCCACTGATTAAATGGACTAACAGTAAATTTAATATATACAAACTTCAAAAGGACATATTCTAAGTTTATAATTACTTACTGTCAATGTTAGAACTTCATTTAACAATAGCCTTAAGACTTAATTATTGTCTTCCATAGTATGGGGTCTTATTTGAATATTTTTTTTGTAGTTTCTTTATTTCCTGTGTGTAATTTGTTAAAAATATAGTTATAATTATTTCATCGTTCACTTCGTTAAAACGTAAAATGCAAAAACAGTTTTGTATGTACATATATTTTAATTCTGAACAACTTGACTCTCTACAGTTATTACGGTAAAATGTAAAATGAACAGGGGAGCTGAAAATTGCATAAAACTAATTTTACTTTTTAAATTAGTATGTTTATTAGAGCTACGAAAAATGTTCGACCAGATCGATTTGATATATGAGATAGATCGATAAATCGGTACGATCATAATAAAAAAATATATTGATCTCATCATTTGATCGTTCTATTGATAGATTAATGTGATTTTTTGATTGATCAAATCTATCTTATTTGACCATATTAATATTAAATTATCAGATTGATCTTGATTGAGTAGGATACGACAAGCGGCTTAGCATTGTCTGGATTTGGGCGCACCGTTCAGATTTTTAAACATTTCATAAGCGCACAAAAAAAATAATCAAAGAAAAGCGTACCAGTAAAATTTATGAATTTAATGTGTATGTGTGCATCTGATTACTGATTAGACCAAATACGAGTGAATTCGTTCTTCTCGTGGATAGTACTTTTTAAATAGATACTCAGAGGTATGTCTATTTGTCTAAGTCTTCCTCTTGCGTCCCGAATCTATTCTACCCTAACCTAATATAATCTAATCAAACCTAACCTAACCAGAACTAACCTCACCAAACCTAAATTTATCTAAACTAACTCAACCTAATCTAACTTAACCTAACCTCACCAAACCTAAAGTACTCTAAACTAACCTAACTTTATCGAACCTGACCTAATCAGACCTAACCTTATATTATTTCATCATTGAATAAGTAGTTACATGGATTTTATTAATAATGAACATTTCAGTTATATAGACACTGGTGCACTTAGGTAACATACTTTGGTGCGCTTTTGTAACAAAAAATACCATTTGATGCACTTTTGTTAAACGCCGATTTGGGCATGAGCTTTCCACTCTCATTTCATATTTTTAGTATTTTTTCAGTTATCTTAGTAGAACATTGAATTTAAAGAAGTACGACTATAGTTTTATTAATAAACATAGCTCTGTATATTAGATCGATCAGTTCAGTCAAGATTGATCTTATCAAACATGACCGGTCTTTTCTCATCATCAATCACAAATGTTCCTGGTCTAACCTAACCGCCAGCACCGGGTACATAGACTAAGTTACTGACTAGACAGGAATCATACGTATTTTAAGCGTGATCCCAAGTTTGCACTAGTCACGACATCTCTGAATTTCGATGGTATAGTACGACAAAAGATCTCAAGTTGACGTTTAAATTGTTTTATGGTTGTGGTATCTATTCAAAGTTTTGCTCCAGGTACCCAGCTAAGCACTGGATTTGGAAATCCCAAAGTAATATTAGCATGCCTAACTTAATATAGATGGAATACTGTACGACATGGAAATAACTAGACAGGGATGTATTTAATATTTTAATACCGTTAATTTCTTAGCAATAATCATTATCTTCGTGGAATTGCAAACAATTTTTGCATAAAAACGAAACTGCTATAACATAATGTTCTTATTACCAAGAGTACATCAACGTTACTACAACTTGTGACAATTATTAGAGTATTTTTCATAGAACATGGTATTAAAATTTTAATTACATCCCTGTCTGGTTATTTCCAGGTTGTACAGTAATCCATCTATATTAAGTAAGGTATGCTAATATTACTTTGGGATTTCCAAATCCAGTGCTTAGCTGGGTACCTGGAACAAACAGAGTATTCTAATGGATTTCGTACAATTCTATACCCTATAGCAGAACGCATAAAGGTCACATTTCTTTCCATACTTTCACTCAGGGAAAAACTTTGAATAGATACCACAACCATAAAATAATTTAAACGTCAACTCGAGATCTCTTGTCCAACTATAACTAAATGACTGCCAGAGCGGGTATAGAAGAATAGAGTTACCACTTACCAGTATGGTGAACTTGCCGGTGAGCAGCTCGGTGCGCAGCGGCTCCTGCGTGGGGTCGAAGTGCACGAGTCCCTCGCGCTGGCGCGTGGCCTCGTGCTGCTCGTACAGCGCCACGGCGCGCCCCACGTCGAACTTGCGCGCCAGCAGGAAGCGCACCGCCGTCGACCACGACACCGGGCCCAGCTTCCGCCGCGACCGGATCCGGTTCACCACCTCGATGAAGTTCTTTGTTGCCTGCAAGCAAACACTAGCTTAGTGTACTGTTGTAACGCATAGTACAGTATGGATGGTGCTATCTAGTTAAACTTATTGGCTGGTATTCTGAGCTCCCGACTAAGCCCGACTAAAAGAAAACGACTAATATTTAGTCGAGCGACTAAGGAAATGCATCTGGACCGCGCGACTAAGTCCGACTAAGGGAAGTCGACTAAAATATAGTCGGGCGATTAATAAATATATTTTAAGCAGGTGGTTAAGCCCGACTAAGTTAGGCAATATACTAAAATTTAGTCAGAAAATTAAACAAGGTAGTACTCTTGTTTGAAATGTCAGTTAACCTAACTTATCACATTTGTCACAAACAAAATATTAGAAATTACTAATTAATCGGGCTTAGTCGCGTGGCTAAGAATTGACAACCGACTAAATAAAATAGTCGGTGACTAGTTACACGCCCTTAGTCGCGAACTTTAGTCGGGAGCTCAGAATACCAGCCATTGTTACTACACTTAATATAGACACTGCATTACTCCATTTCATTTTGTTGCTTAAAATATTACCATATATTTGGTTCTCCTAAAGAGGCGTTAGGTTTAGGTGTTAAAAAATTCAGAACAATGATGAAGTGATTCAGGCGATGCATGATTGGCTGTACTTGTCATCAAATTTTATTTAGTATTTGTTTTCACTACTATCCTCGACATTCACTAATATTAACTTTTATTTGATATGAGAAATTGTTTTGCACTATCGCTTACTTACGAACTGTCAGTTATCAAGAAATATGTTATTTGATAAACGTCAAAATTCTCTTTTTGAATTTTTGTTAATTTTGGAACATAGTTCTCGAAAAAATGTTGTTTGATACTTGATCGCGAAATCCTTTGGCATTCTCGAATGCAAAAATGATATTTCATAATGCAGAATCAAAACTAACTATTTTTTATTTATTCTTTCATTTTTAGAATTTAATATTTGTTACTTTTTTAATTTTTCAATATAAGTTAACTACATAAAAATATTACTTATTTTTGCCCTCACCGCCTTAGAAAATTTACTGGCGGCATGGGGTTACTGCATATTATCAAATTACTTACTAGAAACTAAAGCAATAACAGAAAGTTCTCAGTCTCAACCATTATGAACAGTTCAGAATTGACTTATAATTTTAAAATCTTTATTGTTTTAGACACAGAATAGTGTCGGCATCTTTCATGTTCCCCTAGTCAGTTCTATGACCTTGAAGCATTGTGTAGACCTTTAAATTTGTGCTCTTTCCCTATCTCTCTTTCAGATTTTAAACAATGGGCCCTTTAAATTTGTGCACCTTCCCCATATCTCTGTAATCTGTGGTTTAGGATAATAAAATAATGTTGTGATGCAGTCAATATATTAAAACTTAATCAACCCCAACCGATCATTATGATGACCTTGTATGGGGCCGAAACCGGTAGAAGTTGATTACATTGTAATATTCGTATATTGACTGTACCCGAATATTGTTTTATTATCTTACAAGTTCCTCAGCCCAAAAGCTTCCATTACTTTAATGTTTATACTTTGCCTTATATATTGGAGTAAAAATATAAATCATCTAACGGAAGGAAACCTCACTCTAAAATTAAGGTCGAAAAAAATTAAAAATATGGTTGGTTTATATCATAAACTGACAAAGATATGTAAATATTTAATAATATGACAATACAGTAATGATATTTCCTTGTTTACTTTTATTAATAGGATATGATTAACGATTAATACGCAAAACAATTCCATGAAAATGACTACTTAGTTCAAATTAACATTTTAGTAGTACATACCGCTGTTAACAAAAAAAAAAATCGATAACAAATTACCTATTAAAATTATTTTAATTGCATCTACATTTATATATATTTGCAAATAAAAGTGTTTCATAAAGTGAACGATTTTATTAAGTGAGTAAATAGCAGTATGTGGGTGGCAGGGTCTAACAATGTACAAAATGAGCAGTAGGCAGTTCTTTTATTTACACTGCACACAACAGTTTCAATCAATCTACAGTTTAGTTGCTGTGTGGGAGTATAAGCTATTCATGTTCTATATTCATTATTCATATTTTGTTCATTCAAACAATACACGGCCATTTAACTTTAGGCCTATTATAATGGTTAATAACATTTAATATTCGCTTATTAATATTTTGCTCATTCAAACAACAATTTAATTTAACATTTGTCCCATTAATGACTATAATAACAGTCGTTTTGTTGCAATAATTTATGAACAAAATGTGTTATTATTCAAAAAATAATAACACAATAGTCAATGAAAAAGTGTATTTCAAATTAATATAGACAAGACATATACATAATTATTCATGGAGAGAATAGCCATAGCAAAATTTATTCTTTTATCTACAATATAATCTATACTTAATTTTCATTTGTCTTATGATTCTTTTATTTAACAATAACAAAATCATTTTTAATTTACTATTCAATTAATAGCAAACAACACAGACATATTATTGTTGAATAGAAATATTTTAATTATTCTTACTGCTGTGTGTCTTATCTGCTTTACCTTTTACCAGGCATCATCTCCTGGTTATTCTAGCTGGAGTGGAGATTACACCATATAAACAATTTTTAGATAGAAAATGGGTGCTTTCCACTTAGGGCTGGATTTTTCCACCTCTGGTTAAAGTTCCTGTTCCGATATGTAAATTCATATATTGTAGAAATCCTCATCAATGACTTAATATAGATATTTATTGGTATTAAAATTAAAAATGTAGTTACTAATATTATAATTGTTGTTAATAAAGGTATCAAACTAATTATTATCGCAGTTATTTCAGACACAAAACACAACCGCAAATGACAAGTCAAATTGCAAAATGGAACAAATGTTTAGAAAATACCATCGCAACGGATTTTCGTTTTTCACGAATGAATTTTAAAATATCCCATTTTAGATATATTTTTACTTCTTTGTAGGACATAAAGGAAGTATTGTAATCGCGAAAAAATCGGTTTTTCAATTATAAGAGAAATATTCATTTTGACTATCCCTGAATCAATTTTAACTAATTTCGCCGTACGTAACTATGTACGTATCCCGCATAACTCAAAACTGATTAGCCGTAGATTGTTGAAATTTTGTATAGGGGACTAATATAATATCTAGTTATGCACCTCCTTTATTATTGCAATTAATAGAGCGAAAGGGCATTTTGTTAATAGCTTTTTTTTTAATTTTTCACATAACTCAAAAATGATGAGCAGTAGAATGTTGAAATTTTGTTTATGGAGTTGCAATAACATCTAGTTACACAACTCCATTTTTTGTTCCAATTCGCCTTTTCAAAAGGGCAGAAACTAATAAAAATAATAATTTAGCTGGCTTTTAATTTTTGTAGGAAAGATTTGATTTCTTATTAATAAATTGAGTATATGATTGACAACAATGACTACTGTTAGAATATATTTCGTAAGAAATATGTAGGAAATAATAAAACAATATCAATTTCTTTGCAAATTTATGAGCGATTAAAATCATTTTTTGTAATGCGATAAGGAATAGTGATAAACATTTTAATAAATTTTTACAAAACATGATCCATTTTCGAAGAGAAGTTTGAAGATATAAAACGAATGGTAGTTAAAGAACGATTAGCCCTAGAATGATTTTACTTTCAAGTGAAATAAGTTTAATGGAATGCAGCAAAAATATGTACAATTTAACGACAAGGAAGTCATGTGGTTTTCACATCAGATTTTTATTGACATTGAAGGAAATTTAACTTTAAGAACTTCGAACGGTAAGAAATTCCGATCTCAAACTATCATTGTTTTCGATGCCCTTACCATTTTTAATACTTAATATAAATACTATTTCCGACAGCGAAATAGGTAGGTGAAGTAATGGGAGATATTTTTTTATACCAATTTTGACATTTAAGGTAACCCACAGTTTAACCAAAGGTAAAAAAATTGGCTCTAAATATAACGTACCTAGTGATAACAGTAACAAGATTTGGTTTATTACAAAATATCTTTTCATAGTTATAATATAATTGGAACAGCACAATTTTTTCTACTTTGGAAAGCAGTTAAAATTTACTGTAAATATGGAATTTATAACATTTTAGTAAAGTACAGAACGCAGTGTCAACTAGTACCAGATGGAAGGACAGTTGATTCCGTAAATAAAGCAGTTAGTTAAACGAACAACACTTATCCTAACGGTAATATAAATAATTACGTATAATTACTCTTCATTACCAGTGAAAATTATTTTTGTCTGACAAACTCAGTGAGTTCAGAATTATTGTTCGCATTATCAAAAACGCTATTAATGTTAAAATTCATGAACATAATACACTGTAAAAAAAAATTGTGTAAATTTACAACGATAATCGTTGGCTACTTTGTAACCAACGATAATCGTAGTAAAATTACAATAAAATGTAAATTTACATATTGAATTAAGAGTTTGTAAAATTACAATTTACGTGTAATTTTCCATTTCATTTGTAAATTCCTTCCTTTTGGAAATGTAAAACTACTTTTTAAAATGTAAATGTTACATTTCAAATTGTAAGTGTTACAACTAAAAAGGTAAAGTACATATTTAAAAATGTAAATTATACATTTACGACTGTAAAAATCACAACTAAAAAAAGTAATCAACCCTTTTAAAAATGTAAATTTTACATTTGAGACTGGAAATATTACAACTAAAAAAGTAAAATACACATTTAAAAATGTAAATTATGCATTTACGACTGTAAAATCACAACCAAAAAAAGTAAACAACACATTTAAAAATGTAAATTTTACATTTGAGACTGTAACTATTACAACTAAAAAATGTAAAGTACACATTTCAAAATGTAAATTATACATTAATGACTGTAAAAATTACAACTAAGAAAGTAAACAACACATTTAAAAATGTAATTTTTACATTTGAGACTGTAAATATTACAACAAAAAAGTAAACAACACATTTGAAAAATGTAAATTTTACATTTGAAATAGTAAATAATACAACTCGAATGGTAAATAGTGCATTTCTAAATGTAAATATTACATTTTTATATGTATTAGTTACACGTCATAATGTACTTTTTCATTTTATTTAGAATATGATTTCATTTAATAGGGTAAGAATAAAATATAAATCATATACTATTTACGAATTCTGAGGATAAATAAAATACAAAATTTAATTCAATATTTTTATTTATTCATAAAAAAATATGAAAAAAACTTAAAACAATACTATATGCGGTACAAAAAAATAATTATTATTAACTATTACATGCTGATTTTTATTCATCAGCGAGTTGAATTTTTTTTATTTTATTCAAAAATGCTACTACTTTATTTATATATACTTTTTTTGATCTGCATCCAGACGCAGGATAAATTTTTAAAAAATATCTTTGAAAAAGCTCTAATGTGCAGCATAATTGTTTGGGATATTCCATGTTTAAATTAAAATATAGAGCAAATGTCATTTCTAGAGCTTCACGGAAGTTATTAGTGCCCTGGTTTATATTTTTGTGTTCAATTATTATATAATAGACTGGCTGGTTGGAATTCATATCTGTAAAGGAAAACCAAAATAAAATAGTTATTTATGCAACAGTGTGTAAAGTAGTACTTTTTTGATCGAGTATGATATTTTAAAGTAAAGCACGTGATAAAAAACTACTTTAAACACATGTTGCATGCAACATTTTTCCTACAACCGGAATATAAGAATTTAATTTAAAAATTGTGTGAATTGTGATTAGGATGATATAGTCGCCGCCAACCCAAATAGGTCTGACGTCACTTAGAAGATTTTTATCACGCACATTCAAAGCATTATTTGTCTTTGTCTTACTCATTACAGTCGTATAAGTCTATGACTTGTAGTTTTTCTAAGGGGCGGGGCTTATTTGTTTTTAAGGTTTTGTCTATTTCTTTTAATTAATAATAGCAATATTTATATGTAAAATATAATAATTTTTATGTATTTTAGTTAAAATATCGAGAAATATTATTAACAGCACGTGTTGGAAGTTAATTTTAAATATTTTTGAGTTTTTTAAACTACTTGTCAAAGTGACAATTCTGTCATATATTTTGTTTAATATTGCATAATTTTTATATCTTTTTTTATTGATTTTTAAGTAAAATTATAATCCTATTACCTCTTACTACTAACAATTATTAAAATTTAAATATTTAACATAAAAAATAATTATATTTAATAACAGAATTTCTCTAAAGTTCAATAAGAACTAAATCGAACTCTTGATTCATACGAACATTCAAATGACGATTGAGTGACGTCACTCCTATATAGGCTAGCGGCGACTTTAGCAACGATGTTACGATAGCATCTTTAATTATTTACATAATTTTCTATTGGACATAAACAAATCAAATATTTTGTTGCCTAGCAATACTTATTTACTTTTCACGCACTAGTGCTTGAAAAGTACTTTTCAAGCTCTAGTGTTTGAAAAGTGACTCTTTACACACTGTAAATAGTGCATAAAGTATTAACTTTACGCACGGTTGTAGGAAATGGCTTTGTAAACTAGTTTAAAAGAAAAATCGATGCGAACATTTATAGTAATAACGAAATATTAATTTGAAAGTTATTAAAATTAACTGTGACTCTCTTTGGGGTTGAGGGTATAAGTTTGCGAGGACGCCTGGTGTGTAAGTTAAGTGGATGGGTGTTATTAATAATGTTTTGAAAGAGAAAACGTTTCAAAGTGCGAATAATTCGAGAGCTATGAATGTGGATGAGGTGAAAAAAAATTGTTTGGATAGGAATGTGCGGCGAAGGATAATTGTTGCATAATTGGGTGTGATTATTTGTATATATGTGCATGTATTTTTGTGAAACCTAGGCGATGTTTCTCCGGAAGAGTGAAGGAAGTGTTCTTAAATACGTGTATAATTTAATTACCTGGAACCATGGCAATAGATGGTGCTGCAATATCTCCTTTAATTTCACTCAGCGGTGTTCCCAACTGAAATAGTAATTAGAAATAAATATGTGTATTTAAATTTAAGAGTTTTGCCGTACTAACCTCAAATTTTTTAACGAAAATATTTATGTCTTCGTGAAAGTATTCTGCAATGTATTCAATTGTCTTTAAACTCTTGATATCAGTCGATTCATGGTCCACAGTAACCTTCATTCCTTTGGACTTCAAAAATAATAATATTTTATTTGATTTTTGTATGAGATTTTCAGATAATAATTTTATGTTATGGCCCATTAATTTTTCGTAGTGCCATTTTATAATATTTTCTTCCAATAAAATGGGCCATTCCTTTAGTATATCGTCCAAAGTAGGAGGACATGGATTATTTAAAAATAATCTCTGTATGGGGAACGTATTATTTAATAATAAATACAGGGAATCGTCGGTATCCCAAGATCTAGTTTTCAATTTATCTTTCATTTCTTGGAGAGATTCATCTGATGCATTCTCAGTATCTGGTTGCCAGTTTGAACAACCGGCCCTAGAATTTGACATGGTTTTTTGTCTTTTTGCAGGAATTTTTAAACTGCTTAATAGTGACCGGGTTTTATGTGGTCTGTTAAGGTAATTATTGCGATCTTGTAATTTTGCAAATAATGAGTGTGTTCCATCACCAATAATTATGCCATCATCGTCAATATCTCGAAAGACGGGATATTTGTCGCAAATTCTTTTTGCTATAATTTTAATTGCTCTGGTAGAAAGAAACGTATTTATATCTCTCATTTTGTTTACCACTTCATGCACTATTTCTGTTTGTATTTGTTTATTTATTTTCCCTTCTTCACAAGCTTTAATCGTTCTTGCGGAAAATTTTTCCCACGGTATATGCATGTGGTACCATGTATTTTCATTTGTAGGTGAAACAATTTCAGAATCAATCTCGAAAGTATCACTTAAGGATGTGTTAAATTCGGATAAAATTGATGAAGTCACGGACAAAGTACTCGTAGAGTCGCTAATTAAAGTCAAGTCTGTTTTTGGCATCCAGTTTTCATTTTTCTCTAATAACAGAATGATTTCATTTTTCAGTAATATAAGGACTTCACTGTTGTCTATAGGTGTACCATCTGTTTCTAACACCAAATAAGTTCCATCCACTTCAAGTTTAGTTGATGCTGGAATAAGAAAATTACGATTAAATTTTTGTTTCACTTATAATTAATTTTATACAAACCTTCCAAAATCAATTTCTCATATAAATCGTGCGTATTTTCCAACATTAAAAATGTTTTTTTCGTTCTGTCTTTGTTCCACACTTTAAACAGTAGTTTGGCCATGATCTACAATAATTACAATTAATAAACATCCCAAGCAAGATACCTAATAAAAAAACGTACTGTAAAAATTATAAAAAATCTAATGGAGCTTGTTTGAAAGAATATAAATCCGTAGAACCATTTTTATAGTGCAACACAGGTTCGTAGTTGTTTAAATTCTGAATGTTAATACAAATATACTGTGATTTATAGTATTTATATAATTCAAATAAACCAATATCTGCATTAAAGATAACTTCATACTTTTCACCCACAAAACATGCGTCATCATAACTTTTATTAATTAATATGTAGCAAATTTTACATAATGCGTATGTACCAATATCGGTTTTAAAACAAGAAACGAACAAATTTTTCTTATATTGCGTACCTTTGATTTTAGCAGATTCAGTTATAAATTTTGGATTCTCAAAATTACAATGCTTTTGAATAACATTGTTAATATCTTTGCAAAAATTATTTTCTAAAAATTCAACAGCACTGTCAGAAATAATCTTAGCATTGAAAAATGTACTCTGTGATAATAATAGTGCTTGAAGCAGTTGATGTTTTTCGGACAACAGTAACGAAACATTTTTGAAATTTTGTGAATGTTTAATAATATTTTTAAAGTAACGGTGTTTGCTTTCATACCGTAATGTCCATAAGTGACGAAGTGGTCCAAATTTTAAAATTAGATCCGGGTAGTGCATTAGATAATGGTGTTTTGGTCTTAAATTATATTTTGGAAATAGTTTTTTTCTGTAATCAATATAATCATTCAATAAAGAACGTAATTTTGCTACTTGTCCGATAGAAATTCTCACTGCTAGTAAAATACTACATAATTCATTTAAAATAAGAAGCATTTGCCAAACAGGATCACTGTAATCCAAAATTTTTTCATAAATTGCAAAGGGTATAACCTGTAAAAGTCTCATGTTATCACAAGCACTACCTGCAATTCTTTTTCCTTTTTTAATGGCAGGCAATTTATTATAATGCAGATCATTTTCAAATCGAATAATTTGCAATTTCGCATTTATATAATTAAATGAAAAATACCCTTTTTCTACTAGATTCTGTATAATGTACTGTAAATCGTATGGAACAATTCCTTCGTACAGATCGTGGGCAATGCATGGTGGAAGACCTGGATTGCAAACATGAAAATTATGCAATTTGTTTAAACATGACATATCCTTGGTTCCTCTGCTATTCAAATTATTGTTTAATGCAACTACATCCTTTTCATATGAATCAACGGTTCGTAAAATTTTAGCTGAAATATTCCCTGTTTGTAATTCTTCGCGCGTTATATAACAGTATCTACAAAAATACTGACTCGAACTGAAATTTTCGACAAACCCCCCTATTTGGTGACTTCCCAGATTATCGCCTGCAACAGCGATTATTGTACCGAAAATAATTTCCGATCCGATATTTAATCCCCTTTCTTCTAAAATTTTAATATCATTTAATATAATATTAAAAATTGCAGAAAAGCCAAAGTACGTCACATGATTTTCGTTACAAAGAGCAACTAGTTGTATATGATCCACTTGACTTCTACAATATGTTGGAAGGTTTCCAATAGTCATGTAGATTCCTAACATTTTGTGTTTTTTTTTCGCTGACCCTAACGGGTTACAAATTTCAAACGCATCTTGAAATAAAAATAATCGAATTACTATTTTATTGTTAGATTCATTGTTAATAAAAAAAATGTTGTTTTTAAAAACAGCACCATCTGTAATATCTTCAAAATAATTTTTATTCGAATTCATATTTCTTTTCGTATCAGCTCTTAAGAAATTTATAATTTGTTCATTGTTTAATAAATTTTTAAGTGTATCCAAAATAGGTATATAAAAATATGTGCACAATTGATGTTTTTCGTTTCTTCCTAATGTTATACATACGGGATTAACAAAATTAAACTCTCTTTTGTAATATTCTTTTCTCATGTAACTTGACCGTAAAAAACCATTTGACGAATTATGTGCTTTTTGAAATACATTACTTTCTTCTAACTTCGAAACTGCACTAGAAGATAATTCATAACAATTTTCTTTAATAAAAGAAAAAAAATTATCGTTTGATATTTTATTTAAATCAGTCAAACCTTCTATGACAGTTTGTAAAACAGAATCTGTTAAAAAATGTTTTGCTTGAAGTTGCAAATACAAAGAAGCAAGTGTCTTAATGTACTGTTCGGCAAAATTATTTCCCTCGTTTACACTTGAAGAGCAACTATAACTATTATCCGAATCGTTAGTACTGGTTGTTATATTATTATATTTTTGACAATTTTGTTGATTATCAATTTTAGCACCATTATGATGTTGCCGATAATAATGTGTTTTGAACTGTGTAATAGTAGTAAATTTAATGTTGTCACACTTATGAAAAGGACATAGAATTTTATTTTCTGTTTTAAAATGAATACGAATGTGGAGTACAATATTTTTTGGAAAGAGAACTTTTCCACAATTTCGTATTCTACATATAGAAGTATTATGTTTACAATTATTGTTTTTGTGTTTTCTAAAAATGTGCATTTTAAAATTGTTAAATTTATGAAATTTTTGAAAACAATTAGTAAAACGACAAAGAAATTGGCCTCTTGAAATATTTCTATGCATATATAAATGAGAATTATATCCATTTAAAGTTTTAAACATAAATGAACACATGTTGCACTTGAATGGTAACATTTTGCGAATAGGTACTTACTACCAACAATTCAGTTATATATTCGGATACTATTTCACTGAAAAAAAAAATTGTTTTAGTATACGCTTGCGCAATATTCTATCAAAATGTAATTTTACATAATGATTATGTACAATTACACTCGTTTTAAATTGAATATAATTTTACATAAAAATTTTGCATCAAACTGCAATTTTACATAATGGTTATGTACAGTTACACTCGTTTTAAATTGAATGTAATTTTACATAAAAATATTAGACTAAAATGTAATTTTACATAATGGTTATGTTTGTACAATTACACTCGTTTTAATTTGTATGTAATTTTACGTAAAAATATTGCATCAAAATGTAATTTTACATAATGGTTATGTACAATTACTCTCGTTTTAAATTGTATGTATTTTTACATAAAAATTTGTAGATATTTTTATTTATTACATATTTGTACTTTATTTATTACGGCTTTATTTTAGAACATTTAGAAAATGTTATTTAATTCTTTCATTAATCATAAATAATATGTTTAGTATTGTGAATAACTTATAAAAAACCTAGATGGACATAACCTCACAAATTCTTTTCATACATAAACAAATGAGCATGTACTAATAAATAGGTATTAATAATATTAATTCTTACCTTTCGAGAATAAACACTTCCTTTGGCAAATTAACACATATAGCAATAATTATAACACTATAAAGAAGAAGCAAGCTCAGGTATGAATCTTGAACAACCAGTGGCCAGTTTACAAGACTATACTGGGAAGATGTACAAGTGTAATATGCCTGTGTTGCCGCTAGATGGAGTTAAAAGTTTAGCGCCAAATCAAAAATTATTCAAAAAAAAAATTATTTGAAACAATGTTTAACACTAACTTTATTTATTAAAATCTGGATATTGCTAGATATGACCAGAGTAATATGTGTTCTAAGTAAATTGATGTAGAGTACTCATCATTAAATACATATGGCTGCAAAATACAATAATAAACATTATATTAGGTACCTACTTTTCTTCTTGTATTATAAAAATGATAATAAAAGTCTAGAAAAATAAAATCGTGCTACTTGGAATGCAAACAGGTTATTTTTTATGTAGTTAAGATTCGAAAAAGGATTCTCAATTTAATTTAAAATGGAGAATATTCTATTATTCATTGACATAATTTTAAATAAATATAATATTAAATAAAAATTAATTTTCAACAAATTATTATTATGAAGGGTACCTAAGTATATAATAAGAATTACATTATAAATAAAATTAATTAAAAATATAGAGAGAAAAAAAAACATACAAACTGTAGAATATGAAACGTAATTTTTCAATTCATGATATCTAACACAAAAATATTACATAATGAAAATGTATAAATAATATTTATTACTTAAAATCATGGAGTTTTAATATATAAATTTTGCAAATTACATAAAATCACAAATGTTATGTAATTTTTACTAAAAATAATTATATTTTCATTAATTATTATAATATTGTAAAAAAAGAATAAATTAAATATATTGTACCTACTATAAATCATGGAATTTTAATATAGTTATAAATATTATAAATTTACATAAACTTGTATCTGTTTTGTAATTCTTATATAAAAAAGTAATTACACAGTAATTTTTGTAATATTGCATAAAATTTACCAAAAAAATGTAATTATACATAAATAAGTAAAATTCTCTAATATTATTATAATACCTACAACGAAAATAATTGTAAAATTATGTGAATTTTATATATTACTTAGTATAATAATAATATAAATAAATTGAATGTAAAATTACTTTAAAAATATGTAATAGTATGCAAACATACTAAATATGATGTAATTTTACATATAAAAGAATATCTAAAAGCAATTTTACTAAAAATCGTGTAATTTTAATATATAAATATTTTAAATTTACAAAAATTTTAGTTGTTATGTAATTTTTACTAGAAATATGTAATTTTCCACTAATTTTTGTAATATTGCACAAAATTTACAATAAACAAGTTATTTTACATAAAAAAGTAAAATTCTCTAATATTGTTGTAATACTTACAACAAAAATCATTGTAAAAATACATCAATTTTTTACAGTGTACCCTGAATAGAGAAGAGCTGACAATGAATTAAATTTGGATTAAGTAAACAAAAGCGAAACAATATGATTAATTTCCTGACAACATGGCTAGCATTACAAAGCTGTTACAAATTTAATTCGATATTGTTTTATTCACTCTGCGGGCAAATTAACTGTAAAATTTAGTTTAAATTGCTGAGTTTTCATCGAACAATGAAAAAATGTTTCACGGTATGTGTGAATGTCATTCGTTTTAACTCTCAGATAAAAACTATTGGAGCGTGAAGTATATGGGCACAATTATAATTCTTTATGTGCAATTATTTCTAATGGATTTCATGTAGGAAATTTAATAAAAATTAAACATTTACTACTTTGCCATTATCAATATTTATAGTAGGAACGAAGCAAGAATTCTCGCAGGTAAGGTACATCATGATAATTTTATTTGCATTTTATTTACAAGCAGTTAGCCTATAGTCTCCGAAAAATATTTCCTTTATAATGAGCATCGGTCTTTTAAAAAATAGCGGTATTGTCGTATTTTACATGATTAATAGTTGGCGACTCTAGGAATCAAACCCTAGAATGGTAGATTCGAAGAACACAAAACAAGCAACAAATTCTTTGATATTATGTTTTATTGTTGTATACTGCAGGTCCAAAGCTGAAGAATTTGTTCTACTACGGTTGAACAACTCAATTTACGGCACAATTTTTGTATATCACTTTAACCAAACTAGCAGAAAGAATTACAAATGAATTAATTTATAAATAACAAATGAAGAGAGAGTTCAAATAACTATACAGAGACAAAATTGGAAATGGATTAGAAACACTTTAAAGATACCACAAAACAATAGAACAAAAAACTAAACTCTATACTCCGACAAAGCCAGAAAAAGGAAAAGACGAAAACTTGCAGAATCATGGAAAATAAACGAGGAACTACAGAATCAGAATCTAACAAGGAAATAAAAAAAATGCGGCACTAGACGCAAAGAAATGGAACAATCTCTTAAAAAAATTAGCAACAGAAACTAATAGGACGACTGAAAGAGCAGAAAAAAGAAGAATACTAATGATGCGTACAAGTAACAATCCTGTCATCCACAGAAATGCTCTTGAAATTGAAACCACAATTTATATATATTTGAGGTGTTATAAAAATAAGAAAAACATAACGGTAGAATATTTAAAATACTGTCAGATTTAAGGCTTATTTATGATGGATTTAATTTACAAATTTACATTTATAAATATAAATTGTACATATATGCCTGTACTGGTTCAAAATGAATGTAAGAAATATATTATTTAATATTTACATTTAAAATATCACCATATTTTATATTCTATGTAAATTTTTAAATCTGTTCAATCCATAGTCCAATCATTTTATAGTATTTCAAACAATAATTTTAACGGGGAGAATTACAGTTTCAAGTAACAGGGTGAGTGACAGCTGAAATGGATTTCGAAAACATGGATGTGTTATTAATTGTCTGTAGAACAATTCAGATTGATTTATGATAAATGTGATAAGCATGATTGTATTATTGTATTCTTTGAGTTTAATTCTTTAAGAGGTTATATAACTGTTATACAATTTGTGTTAAACCATGTGACCTAAGAAGTTGATTAGAATTCTATATAAATCAACTTGGTACGTCGTAAATTTCAGATCTAAATATACCTATAAATTAAATCTATCATAAACCAAACTTTACGCCTAGTTGTAGAAGTTATAGTTAAATTCTTATCTACTATGGTTAAATTGACAATATCTATAGAAACGAAATGCCAAATAGTGCTATCAAAATTTCTATATGCACTTTGTTTGTTAACCTGTAGTTCCATATTTAATGTTTAGCTGTACAAAATGGGCATTAATGTTATGTATATTAATAAATTTTACATTTGATTGACAAGTACACTGAAAATAATTTATAATAGTGACGCTTATAAAGACAAAAATGCAGAGAAATGTAGGTCAAAGGTAGGTCTTCCATATAAATTAATTGTAAAAAAATTCGGATTTTTGTTTTAAACAAAATTTTTGATTAATCAATTCAATTAGCAGTTTAATATGCTGCACATCGAAATGAGCCGATTAATTCAGAATGGTATCTTCAGCGTTATCCAGAAATGCTATAAAGACTTTTAATTTTGTTTCCAAAGCAAACTAATCAATAATTTTCTAATTTCTTAGTTTTTTTTTTTCATTTTAATGTACATGTGATTTGTATCGTTGGAAAAAATTCTATTTCACAGTATTAAAGACAAATTTGAATCCCATATAAAAATTGAAAGTTAGTACGAATGTCACTAGAATGAGCAAACTAAAAACAAGAAAGTTGTAAATAAAAAAACAAATTTGCCAAAATCAGTTTTTTGCTCATATCTAGTGATCTATGCATAATTAAAATGGCCAACTAAATTGACAATTTTCTTCATTTAACCGACTTCATATTTCTTACGGATCTAGAGATCCCAATGGTTAGCCTCTTAAACCGAACATCAAGTATAAATTACATACTAATTGTATTTTTTTTATATTAATTTTATTTATTTTTTTTATTACTGCCTTGTAGAACCTCCAGTCGCGTATAAAACGCAATTTTCTTTTCGGACGTTTTATGCGATTTTCACTGTTTTTCCAATACTGATTTCTTATTAAACATTAATTTAGTGTTTCGTTCTTCTTAATGGACTTGTACTCTTTTCAGTTGCATTATTTAACAACAAGATATTTTAATTAATGCATAAAACTGAATCAGATTCTCTAATTTCTGTTCTATTAAATACCTAATTGTATATTCATACGAGTTTATATGCATGTACGAAATGAAAATAAAGCATAACTTTACAGCACATGTGAAAAACAATATTTACTCATTTAATTAGAAATTTTAGGATAATAAATATTAATTAGTGTAATACACGTGTTTTAACAATAGATTTACTTATATTTTGAATAAAATTTATTGCCAACAAACTGTCAGTAGTTTTAAAATTGTGATTTATTATTTATATATTATTTATTACTTGTATCATATTACGAAATATCAAAAATTAAAATATATTAATAAAATTAGTGTAATTGAAACAATAATCTAATATTTTAATTAGTATTAATAACAAGCCGTTGAGTGAACAAAACAGAAATAACATCATTAACATTATTAGTAAGCACCGTGGCTTTCCAGAGCAATTGGACTGGTTACTTCTTAACTGCTCGGAGTGAGTTAATAAATTACCTAAAATGCAAGTATAAACTTTTTATAAAGTTTTTAATATATTTGAGGCACTGTTATGTTCAAAATATATATAATTATATATAAACGACAAATTGTCAATGACTTAAATAAACTACCACATTCCTTAAAACGGTCATTATTTTATAAGTCCTAATTGTAGTAAATATAGTTACAAAGTGAAATCATCGAAAACTACACGTCTACAATTAAAAATATGCATCATAATTTTATGGAGGAAAAGATACTCATAGCTATAGAAAAATTTGTTGAAATCAATTTGGACTTAGGTAATGATTTATATCAAATAACATTAAATTAAGTAGTAACAACAGACGCTTTAAAATGCTACGTTGAATTTTCCAACAAAAATATACAAATACTGCATTTGGTATCATTTATTATAACCTATGAACATCGAAGACCAATGCAGAATTGTGATATACAGTGGCTCACAGAATTATTCGTACACCTAAGTTTTCTATTTAAAAAGTGAAAAATAGAGTACTTTTAAAAATAATATTGTCATATTACTGACGGGATCATATTCTCTCATATTCCAGAAATAAAATGCAATAGCCAATTATGAAAAAAATATAATTTTTCTTATGTAAATTAAATAAAAACAAAATGTGTACAAGAAATAGGTACACAAAATTATTCGTACACTTACGAAATCGTACATATAAAGTGTCAATATTTATGTTTATAAATATAAAACATCTATGATTGCGTAATTATCACTTGTTTGAGTATTTTGTATAAGGTATTTTCAAAAATAGGTCACAAAAAACAATTAATTAGGGTAGTTGAAAGGCGAATCTATTTGAAATTAATTTGCCAGTGTAAATCTTTAAGGGAAGTTATCAAAATTGTATGATGATTGTACTCTATTGTTGAGAACATTAGTAGTAAATATAAAAATGAAGAGTAGTTAAAAAATATTTGCTGTGGGGTCGAAGAAAATTTCAAATCAGCAGAATGAACGATTTATTGAGCGTTATATAAAATAAAATCCTAAAATATCTCTGAATAAATTAACATTAAGAATATCTGAAATTTTTGGAGGATCTATTGGAACATAGACTATTCGAAGAAGTTTAAGAAATTTTGGTTTTAATGGCCGCATAGTCATAAGGGGCCCTTGCATATACCCAAACTATTATGTGCCTGCCGCTGTGTTTCACTGTACTGCATAAATTGTAGTTATTAAGCTCAAAATTTGGATTTCTCCAAACAAAAGATTTGCCATTCCACTCAAATAGGTACAATTTACTTTCATCCGGAAAATTAGCAATTTCCAAAAAACACAATCCTTGTCAATGTACTATTTGCAAATGCGAGTCTCTTTGTACTATTTTGTTTAGTATTGTAGGGCTCACTTTTTACTATAAGACCATTAAAACCAAAATTTCTTAAAGTTCTTCAAATAGTTTATATTCCAATAGACTATTCAAAAAATTCTGATATTCATAATGTTAATTTATTCAGGGGATTTTTAGGATTTAATGTCATTAAACTTTCAATATATCGTTCATTCTGTTGATTTACAAATTTTTTACGGTCTCCACGGGAAATATTTTTCTACTGATCCTCATTTTTATATTTACTCATAAGTTTCTCAAAATTTGAGTGCGATCTTCGTTCAATTTTGACAACCTCCCTTAAAGATTTACACTGGCAAAGTAATTTCAAGCAGATTCGCCTTTCTACTACCGTAATTTCTTATTTTCTGTAAACTATTTTTGAAAAAACATTATACAAACTACTCAAACAAATGATAATTACGCAATCATAGATATTTTATATATATAAATAGAAATATTGGCTCGTTATATGTAAGATTTCATAAGTGTACGAATAATTTTGTGTACCTATTTCTTGTATACATTTTGTTTTTATTTAATTTACGTAAGAAATATAATACTTTTTTCATAATTGGCTATTGAATTTTATTTCTGGAATAAGAGAGATTATGATCCCGTCAGTAATATGTCAATTTTATATTTGAAAGTACTCTATTTTTCATTTTTTATATAGAAAACTTAGGTGTACGAATAATTCTGTGAGCCACTGTAGATAATCATCCATTTTGAAAAATTAACATCAATAGATACTTGAAAATGAGGATAAAATAAGCCATACATTATAATTTAGATACTATAATATGATAATCATCGATTAAAAACATGGTATAATTCTAATATTCAAAAACAGGTTTCACAAAATAGCATTTATTATGAACAAAAAATATAGTAAAGAATAAGAAAAATTTTCATGAAACAATAAAAAACTACTTTTTTACTTTATCGATTACCTATAGCGACTTCCGGCTATAACGACAAAAAATTTGGTATCATTTCTATGTCGTTATAACCGGATTTTATTGTAATACATTTCAAAGTAAATTTAATAAAATATCACACAGCAGCGCAAAATAATTTTTTCCTCCAATTTTCGTAAAACTAGAATGTTTAATAAAATGGCAAAATAAGTGATTTAAATCAAAGATTTAAAAAAAAAAATCAATGTGATTTAAACCAAATGCAACCTTGATTTAAATGTTTTAATTTCAATTATTTTAAACTACTTTAATATAACAAAATGAATAATAACATCAATATTGCAAACAATGAAAATGTTTTCAACTCGCCATATAAATATCTCGCATCCTCATAATTCAATCATCATATAAAAATATCTAAATATAGCTCTGATATTTTAAGTATATCTCTCTGTATATCTGAAAACATTTCGAATAATCCTGTGCTAATGATATGCGGTTAAACGCTCCTAAACGTGAAATCACTAATTCTATTAGAATTATACGTATCTTTATTTTCTAACAGATGGATGCGTTCTAAAATTTCATCATACAATTGTCAGATTACATAAGGGTATTTATTTATCTAAATATGATTTCAGTAAATTTAAATATTATAAAAACTCACGTTCTCTGGCACTGAGCTCATATCCAGTTCACACTTCAGTCCGAAAACTACGTTTATAACTCCATAGTAACACATCCGCTCTTCCGATTGGTTAAAATTAACCTGAACCATCCATTTAACATCATCGCCGAAAAAAACTCCAGAAAAACTCTTATAAATATTATTTTAATCTCCGCGATATAGTTTAAACATCCACAGAACACGTAAGTTTATTTGTCACTGCTGTAACAAACACAAAAATAGTCACTTCCGGCGAACTGCGTTTACGCGTAGTCCACGTCTACGGACAAGTGACTGTCGTTCATTACTACCGCGATAACTGCGCGAAACTACAATAGAAGGGTTATACTTCATTAGTATTCGAAAGCGGTACAAAATTATACTTACATTCAACTTCATCTTTTTCTACAGGAGTGTCCCGGTTGACACGAAATCATTTACGGTAATATTTTAATTAGGTAGCTTTGAATCGAGTAGGCGGGCGGTACACGGTAGCTTTTGTTTTCCTGCGAGCAGATGGCTGATAAGTTGTGAATGAATTTTTAGAAATCTATGCCATTACGGTGAATTTTTGAATGCATAACGTGACCAAGCGGTAGAGTAGCCTTATGCATGATTATAAGAATTATGATTAATCGACTTTGTATGAATATTATCACTAAATAATGTAATTATGTATTTAAAATATGCGTCGTAAAATTCATTCATGGAACTAGCGACACGTGCAAGTATTTTAATGTTCTATTTCCTTCTAAAATAAGGAAGTATAAGCAGACGATAGTATTTTCAATTTTTCAAAAATATTTGCTTTACATATGATATAGATCAGGGGTGGCCCTTGTGTATGTCATGGGCCAAAATTGAGTTTATTTATCATTCGCAGATCAGATTATATTTTTGTTATTACTTACTTATTTTACAATTGACTGACCGTCATATATACCGGATACAGGTGTCCCTTTTTCCAGGTAAACCATTGGGATCTCTAGAACCGTAAGAGATACCAAGTCGCTTAATTGAAATAAAGTTGTCGCATTAGTCGCCATTTTAATTATGTATTTGTTTTTCATAAAAAAAAATTCATAGTCCACTAGATATGAGCAAAAAAATTAATTGTGGACAATTTACTTTTTCACTTTTAATTAAGGCCGTATCCAGAGGATGGTTTTCGGGATTCAAACCTCCTACGAAATTTTTAAATTTTATCCAAAAGAAATTATAATTGACCTTTTTGCCGTTGAAAAAGATCGTATTATAGTTTTTGTACTGTAAATCTAATCTGAATATACATATAAGGTCTCCATTTTAAGAGACTAATCATTGGGATCACGAGAACCGAAAGAGATACGAAGTCGGTTAAATTAGATGGCCATTTTTATGATATATTTTTTTCCCGAAAAGATGCATAGGTCACTAGATTCGAACAAAAAACTGATTTTGGAAAATTTACTTTTTATTTATAAACTTTCCTCTTTCAATACATACAAGTTTCTATAGACACTATTTTACGAGGAGTTGACAGCGATCCTGAAAATTTTTGTAGCTTGAACACATTTTGAGAAATTCATAGTAACTTTTATTTTTCATACGGGGTTCAAATTTGTTTTTAATACTGTTAAATAGAGATTTTTCTCTTTCCGTGTGCATTGAAATAAAAATAAACTAAGAAATTAGAAAATTATTTATTTTATTCATTTCGGTCAAGTGTGCTTTGGAAATAGAATCGAAAATCTTTTATTCAAACAAAATTTTGACAATTAGTTAGGAGTTTAATATACGGCTCACCGAAATAAGCAGATTGCTTTGGAAAGATATCTTCAGCTTTATCCAGAAAGGCTACAACTACAACCGCACACGACGTATTTGCTTCTATTTTGTAGAAATTTAGGCGAATATTGAATTGAAATGTTAAAAATTTGTTGAATAAAATATAATATAACAAAACATTTTTCTTAAGTTAACGCCTTCAACATTAATCTTCTCCGATGCGAAACAAATAAATTTCTAATATATGAGCTTGTCTTCATTTGAATATTTTGTCAGTAAACCACTAATTGAATTGAATGTATAAAAAATTCCAATACATAGATTACATTTTATAAATTTTAATTAATATAACGGTCTCAATATACTTTATTTCTTGATTAATTTTATTTGAATTTATTGGTAGATGGTAAACAAAAAGCATTTAAAATAAACCTATATCTTATACTGTATTCCGAACTTGTTGCTTACAACAAAATTTATCGAAATAATTATTTACTTGATAGTTGGTCATGTTGAGAATCGAACACTTCGCCCGGAGCATGCTAACCAAGAAACCAAGAGAGCTACCGCAAGGATTTTCAGCCATCCTTTTTTCTCTATTAGACGAAAATTGTCGTCTCGTGATCTTTTTATTAAAACTGTCCTCCTTTAGCATTAAATTATTACTAAGTTTCATTAATCCTGGACCCCTATTATGTAACTCAGAAAGAGAGAATAAATTTGCTTCGTATTCCAACAGAGAAAGCTATTCGAGCGCTCAAGAAAATATGATATTCGGACTCAATACGAATTGAATTCCTTTTCGTTTTCTAAACTACAAAACCTAGAAGGCATCGTTTCAAAACTGTATTCTCTCAACTGAAGAAACAGTTGTTATACTAAAATTTGCTACTAATTCATGGGATGAAAGTGTCATTTTTTATATGCCACAGTTCTTCTTTTTGATACAAAAGAGTTGGCAACCCTAACCACTGATGTCCGTAAATTTTATAAATTAACTACATGATTTATTCTTTAGTTTACGAGTATATTTACTTTAAAGTGCTAACATGTTTGTTGAAACAACATGTACTCGTAAATAAAAATATCTTAACTAAATAAAACTTTATCATTTAACATAAACATATGAATTATTTTAAATATACACTAGGTTGACATTTCGTTTGAAATTGCATAGCAACTATAGCACACATATCTTATCATCATCAAAGGCTTTATTATTAGCTTGGTTGTATGCCGTACAGGAAATGGTGTCATCACTCATTTTGTACACTAGCAAAGTACACTATTGATTAAAACATAAAACAAAAAGTTGTTTCATGCTGTGCCTCAAAAAATACAAAACGTCATGCAGATATTCTCTACTCCGCCAGATTTTAAATAAAACATGGAAATGATTAATTGATTTTTTACTCCAACAAAAAAATATCAGAACATTTGAATGCAGTAAACAATTTTCAAAATGCGACCTTCATATTTCCTGTATATTGAAAAAATTAATTGCATAAATATCGTCTCAACCGTAATTTAAATTATAAACATATATTTTGGAAATAGAAGGTATATTTACCCATAGATAAATATATAGATTGGATATGGACCTATACGCATTACCATAAATTACAAATATTTAACATTAGGCACAAAGCAAAAAGTGGCATCTTTCTAACCTGATTCACAAGGTAAAATTATTATCATATTTTTATTAAAGAAAATTTAATTATTATAACAATAAGAAGTAAACTGTATTTAAAATATATACATTTCAAGAAAAATTGGAATATGTCACAAAGTAACTCCTCTTTTACTCCTCCTATAATAAGACAATTATATTGATGAGTGAAACTGCTACTTTTGAATTACAGTGTTACTTGTGATTGCTAGTTTCCAGTAACTGTGATTTTAAATTGTGATTATGATCACAGCTCATTATATGGTTAACGTCGGAAACCTTGTAAAGAAGGAAATTGTATAGTGAGGAGCGAAACTGCAACTCTGAATCACAGTTTCACAATACGATTTGTGATCGCAACTTTCATATCTGTGAATTTAAACCGTGAATGCGATCACTGTTTACTGTACGGTTAAAAACGGAAATTTTCGTTAGTAACTGGAATTGTTTAGTGAAACTGAAAAGCCGATACATTTGTATCACATTGTACTTTGTGGTTGCTACTTTCATATCCATGATTTTAAAGCGTAATTGTGATCACAGTTATTGTACTGTTAAATTCATTTATTTTTGTTTCTAATTGGAATTGTTACTTCGTAAAACGTTTAACGTTTACAATAAAGAACAGTGACTGTGTTAACGAATCATAGGTTTAAAGAATATTGGGTAGCAAACATTTTTTTACAAACCTAACACCTAACACAAAGTAATGCATTTTTGGTGGAGCTAGTACATCAAGGTTGAGGCTGTTAGGGCGAGAGACATTAAATTAAGAAGCTTTTTGTTTAATGAACAAGAACCAATTTAAAAGTCTTCTAAAACACATTTTCACTACATTGTTAAATGCTACCGGTTTAAGCAATAACGAGCCGAATTGATAAGTTGGTAGAATATTTTTACTAGTACAATACATAAAAAATAAAATAAGTTACGTTTTGGTAATTCTATCAATCTATTCGTACATTTTCTA
Source organism: Stenolophus ochropezus (assembly GCA_035578165.1). Lineage (NCBI taxonomy): Eukaryota > Metazoa > Arthropoda > Insecta > Coleoptera > Carabidae > Stenolophus > Stenolophus ochropezus. Next base: position 15,674,134 of record JAQOWZ010000010.1, on the reverse strand, counting down.
TAATTTTTTTTAAATATGTAAAGTGAAGAAAATACAGGAAATTACTTTACCGTACGTAACTTCTGCTTTTTATTTTATAAAATAAGTAACCAATAAATCACAAAATCAGCATTTAAAATAGGCAGGAAATTAAAATTTTCCATATTTTTAAGCAATAATCTTTCATTCACCGTATTTTAGTACTCGTGAAAGTTTTAAGTTTCATTTGTTATTCCAAAGTAATAGTCAATAACTTGCAGAAGAAAGTCAATAAAATTTGAGGAAATTTATTGTCATATTATTATTAATCTGAATATTTATTTTCATTTTATGTTTAACGACCGCTTAACTACTAAATGTTATATGCATTCGAATGTAGTGACGGATCCAGAAACAATAAAATATTTAATAATGTAAAGCACAAAATTTAGGTGATTTTGGCGTCGCCAATTTGTGCTTCGTTGTGTGTTGGTAGTTTCGTTAGTTTACATTACAACTTTTTTCGTATGTTTCATCCATTTTTGTAATTGTATATAATACTGTCAGTTTTGACATTCATTTATTTCGGAAATCACACGATTGCACCCGACAAGATGATGTCATCAATACAATTGATGATGTGAGGATCAACTGCGAGAAATATAGTGTATATATTTTATTTGTTTAACAATCGCTTATCGGTTAACTACTAAGCTTGTATGCAGTTGAATGCGGGTGATACGATGAAATGAAAAACACATACATAAGGTTTATTTCCATTGTTTCCTGCTCTGTAAAGAACAATAATGAGATAGCAAAAAAAGTGTTTTTAGTTCATTTCTTGCAAATTTAAATTAAGTGAATTTCCGAGTAGATAATATGTACTTACATGTCGCAAAGTTTTACATATAACAATTATAATATTTAACTGCTATTTCTATAGCCGGCTATAGAGAGTGCATTGCTATTCATTATTATATAGGTTATCTATCATCATCGTCTGTGGTACAGCATTCCAATATGGAACAGGACGTATAGTACTTGTTTCGTGACAAGTTTTACTTGCATTTTCGGAATACAGGTTATTAACCTACAGTCTATGCAAGGTCAGCAAATACTGAACTGCACATTCATTTATTTTAATTGTTGAGTCATAATGACACTAATGTGAAATACGGGGTGACATTAGGATTTTATAACCGGAGGGCACATTTTCAACTTCCAAACACTTTAAATTTTGTTAATGACTAACAAGTAACATTTTTGTTTTTATGGCAGCATAATTTAATAAAATATTTATATATAAAAACTAGGTAACTATAAGAAAGAAGCGAGGTCGTTAATCCAAAAAGGGGGTGCACGCCCCCCTCAACCCACTAAAACAATCTAACGACACCACTGGTAATATCGGTACTCGACTTATTACTTTTCTTCTATTTTCTTCTATTCCATCATAATAGTAATTTATAAACAAAATAACAAAAAATTCTTTATCTCTGGTCGTATATTACAAACAAGAGAATTTAATTTTTAATTATGTCCATTTACATGAAATTAAGTTGTAGAATTTTTTATTTAATTAGTAAATAGAGAAGCATACATTTTTAATATTTGTCAATATTTTAATTACTGCAGTTGAGATAAAAGAACATGTATTTACTGAGGAAATAAATTATGAACTACTGGCATTAATTCAATTAAACATTTAGCTATCTTCTAAATATCTAATTGTTCGATAACTACATTGTCAACATTATACATTAATAAATTAAAACATGACCTTACAATCCACTATAATTTATATTGTATATTACAAATTTATTCACTGCAATGAATGGATACATTTATGCCAAAAGAATATCCGTGTACTTACGTGATTGTTAACATCTCTATCCTAACACTGTACAGTAATGCTTGCTGTATTAATTGGCCATATACCAAGCGAAATTACATACGAGAGGCAAACATGTTGAAATATGATGGCAGTTTGTATTGTACAGAGCGGCAGTAGGTATCACACAACGTACTTATTGAATCGCAAATGACGTTGCACTCAATGACTCACTGTGCAACTTACGAGTACATACTACACCAACTCAAACAATCAAAGTGACACATGTTGCAACTGCAAAAACTGTTAATTCAAGCCTGTCCTGATTTTACACATGACTTTATCAAGTTTTTCTACACCTACGGTGCATTAGGGAAGGTTTACTAATCATGTATGACAGTGTTACTGGCGATTGAGTTGCTACTAGGTAACAAAAGTAAACAATGCTTGATATATGGATTTATTTAAGATTGATAATCCATTTTTTAAACTTTTACCCCCAGATTCATGAAAGGGATTAGCCATTAACCCGGATTACTTATACCCCAATTCATAAAAAAAAAATAAGTATATTATTATATTCCAACGATAATTAATTCCACTAGTATAGTGAAATTAGCAATATTTGTAGATGATTATTAGCATTTCTAATTAATATAGAGGAATATCTGTGGTGATATTTGACAACCTAGGAGTAAAATACTTAATTACACGCATGCGCAAAGCATTCACTGAAGTGTGGTTATAATCAATTTTTTTAAATACTTTTATTCTTAAATTCATATGACAAGGAACAGAAAACATTACAGTTCATCTTTTTTATTTTAAAATGTAGTAATTAAATGTATTTATTTATTTCGGTTCAAAATTATTTGATGTATACATGTCCCTTGGAACATCGAGATGATAAAAATCTACTACATTATAAAATAAAAAAATTACCATTAAGCTACCGCTCTCAAACGTTTTACACAGGACTACTGATGCCGTCTAGATCTATACTTTCTAGATTCATCTTGTCTTGACTGTTGACTAGATAATCAAGACAAGACTGGCAAAAATATTGTCTTGAACTTGGAACATCGAGATGATAAAAATCTACTACATTATAAAATAAAAAAATTACCATTAAGCTACCGCTCTCAAACGTTTTACACAGGACTACTGATGCCGTCTAGATCTATACTTTCTAGATTCATCTTGTCTTGACTGTTGACTAGATAATCAAGACAAGACTGGCAAAAATATTGTCTTGAACTTTCGAGACAAGCCAAGACTTTTTATTCTAGATTAAGATGACAACATTCTAGACAATTTTCAAGACTTTAGATTAAATAAAAAAATTTAATTTTCGAAATATAATATATTTATGCGAAACTTGTTTCATCCGAGCTGAAACAGTGATTTTAAAATAGAAAAAGAACGCTGCCGAAGAATTTTCTGTCTTTATCTAAAGCGTATGTGCAGGTTAATGTGGTCTTCAAACAATCTAGTCTTGATATCTAGACAAGACTTTTTAATCTGGACTTAAACTTAATCAAGTTTAGCAGCACTACACACGACCTGAACCACCTGAAGGTCCTTAGCTCTAACGTATTTCGTTATACACGGAGTGAACACCTATTATTGTATAAAAATAACTAAAACATTTTGCTACCGTAATTGGTCCTCACAGAAAAAGTATAGTGTCACTCGAGTATAAACTGATTAGATATTCGTTTTTATATTCTTGTGCGAGGTCGATTAAAATAACGTTTATCAAATCAATTATCCATTTATGTATCTCAGACTGTTCTTTTTAAACATATTAAAAAAATAGTCATACCATAGGTAGGCGACTCAAATAAATTACTGTAATGTGTCATATTGTACTATAAGTGATAAATTGAATCAATAATGTTTCTAATAAATTATTTACCTCTAGATAAAAAGTGACAATCATACGTTTCAAAATTTCATTCGTTTCCAACCAAAAATTCTGCAAGATGTATTCTATATCCCAAAACAATTATTAACTTAAATCAATAAAAACCAGAAGCCATCACAATAAAAATCCATTTGATTCCGCCATTCTATCAAGAACAACAATTCACACAAATCCAGTTGGTCGTGGATGGCCGGAGAAAAGTAGAACACTATCCTACATCCATTCCAGACCAGCAGAACAGAAACCGCAACAGAACAAAAATACCACAAGTCCAATTATCCACTGCTCTCTGCTACTGCTTGGAAAAAATCCCGGAATCCATTCAGCTACTGTGCTACACCAAAAGGTACCTTCAGGCATATATGACGACGACTGTGGAATACAGATTACCAGTTGTTGTAAAAATGGTTATGCAAAACACATCGAATTTAAAATAATCACTATAGAAATAAAAAACAAAGAATTGAATAGTTGATTGTCCAACAATGACAATGTAAAATTTGAATAATAAAATATATAATACATGCCCACGGATTATTACCTATTTTATCCAGAAATAGGTGTGACAAAATAAATTGCCACATTCGCTTGCATCACTCAGGCTTAAATTTTAAGCGACAGTTAAACAAAAAAATGCTAGTCGCATTGTTGAATAGTTTATTTATCATTTCATTCCGATGAGATATTGACCATTTAAGATTAAGGAATTTTTAAAATTTAAGTAATATTTCTGCAACTGTTCCGATTTCCAAATAACAATTTATATACAACTTGAACTTGAACTTGACAAGTTGTGGCTTTGAGATGTTCAATACAAGGCCTGATCCGTCCAAACTATTACTATATAACAAATGACTCATTATGTACGAGCTGGACAGATACCTATAATTGTGTAAAAATAAGTAATAATATTAATATATTTTAGTTGTTTTAAAATGGTTTTCGGAGAGAATAATTTTACATTGAAAATTTATTTCCTATTAAGATGCATATTACGTACATATATGAAGTGGAAAAGTTACACAAGAGCCGCGAAATGAAGAGTTTTTAATTCCACAAGTACGTAATTGCTTTACAACTCAAATTATGTACTATACTTTTTCCACAACTATTATTTGATTGACATACCATTAGTAAATAGCGCACACTACAAAATAAATTGACACACTCATTGCACATTTATCAAAATTTAACTGTGTATAAGACTGAAGCAAAATCTGATAGCACACCGTTGTTTAAAATTGATGCTACTCATTTTTAGAACGCTCAAGAAAAAACTGTTTTATAAAAAAAAGTCGCTACGTACAACCAAATGACTAGCAAGTTCAAACTCACTCAAGACATAACATTTTCACCTGCCTCCCCTCCAAGTCCCACGTCCCAAATGTTACCACATCGAATACTTTGTTGGCAGTCTTTTTAATTTATTTAATGTTTTTCTTCGTCTGAATAAGAACTACTAGTGCAAGTACGAGTATGCCAGAAATTAGACCGTTTTGTATACAAAAACATTTTACACATGTTCACATTTGCTGAAAAAGAAATACCTCTTCGTTGGCGTTTTTAGCAAGATAATGGCCCGAAACTTTCTTCAATTTTAGTTTGAGAATGGATTTTGCAAAACCGAGTTTAAGTTTAAAGTGGTCATCTTAGTCGCCTGATTTAAAATTTATTGAACACCTTTGGGAAAATTTAGAGAGCAGAATCGGCTCAAGAGCGCTCTGAGCCAAATTATATTGACGTTTTACAAAAAAAATTGTTAGGCTGTCTTTATAAATTGCAAACTTCTTTTTCAGTTTTCCTTTTACAATTTTCTAATCCAAAAAAATGTCTTTCCGATATATTTGTTTGTTTATTTGATTCGTAATTATTACACTAGGTGATAACAGTAGTAGGAGTAGGTAAGGTGGTAAGTAAATATGATTTATTTACACAAAACTAACTTTGAAGGGCTTCAAAATTTAATAATGCAGATACATATCCTATTCAGTGATTTTCTTTGTTTATTTATTTATTCATATCTTTAGTTTTTAGATTTTTTAAGCGCCCCAATAAGCCAGGTGCCCTAGATCAGTGCCTAAATGGCTCTCGCCATAAGCCACCACTGTTAGAGAGACAAATTCGTAAAAAAAACAATGAAATACATAAATGAATTATGGTTCCATTACAAATGAATAATAATACAAGCAAACCGTTTTTTAATATATATTTTTTTCTTTTTAGATCTTTACTTTTATGTTCATATAACAAAGATTTACTGATATTCGCAAAACAGATAAAAACTTATTTACGAGTAAATCATGTTGTTATCTTACAAAAAGTACGCAATTCGTTATTGAATTTCCTGTTAAAAACATTATCAAATTTCACATTATCATTTGAATATACAATATTTTTGATAGTACACAAATTTATATCAAACACATTTAAAACACTCCAGGATATTATATGTATTATTGTAACAAATAAATATTGAAATATGAGTGGTACGTGTTACAATTTACATGCAACAGGGTTTTCCGAGAGAATAATTTTTAATGAATGAAAATTCATTTCAGTAATTAATAGTGTACAATAATTTAAAATTATTATAATGATTAGAAGATTTTCATGACTAGTCGATGTAATTGTAGATATTTTAAAGTAGCAAAATCATGTATGGATACAAGTGAAGTTAATGCAAAGTTATCCTAATCTATATTCTCTCCGAACAGAGGAATATTTCTTATATTTGCTTTCGTATTCCAAGTATATTGGACGCGCGCCTTACATCTAGCCTGCCACCAGAGATAAAACATATTTTCGTAACACTGGTCACGTTCTGCTAAGTTCAATAACTTTTCCCACTACTATAAAACTTTATAAACTATAAACTAAAATAAATATTATATTTACTACTTGAAATTCTTATTTTCTTTACATTGCGCATAAAGCAACAACAATTTATATTTAAGGTCATAAAATAAATTGATAAAAATAAAAACCAATTTGCGTACTGCAGTAGAAATAGCAATTAAACATTATAATTGCTGTTTGTAAAACTTTGCGATATATGTTATGTACTCAGAATTTCACTTAATTTAAAAATTCAAAAATTAAACTAAAATTGTCGTCTTCGGTAAAAAAAACAACAGGTTCGTTAAGAGTGCAGGGCTCACAAACCAAGTGTGACTCCAAATCCCACAAAATCTTACATGTATTCATGTTTGGTCAGTTGTTAAACTTTTATCAAACATTTTTGTCGCATACGCATGGCATAAATGACAATTTTATTCGATATTTCATTACTGTACCTTACAGAGGAGTACGCTATCAGCGTCCAATCAACGGCTAAAATTAAACAGAAACAATGGAAATAAACCTTATGTATGTTTTTCATTTCATCCTATCACCCTCATTCAATTGTCTATGTGCTCAGTGGTGTAACTACCGGTGTTCCGCGGGTTCCCGGTGACTCCAGGGGCCCGACTGGCTCAGATACACGTCAAAAAATATTTTAATTTTAATCGAACAACATGCAATTTCATTATAAACTATTGGCTATCAACATGTTAATCGGGCGGATTTCCCAATCTCAATCGCCGACCGACTCGACGCGCTGCCTTTTGAATGACGTGTGTGGTTCTGTGGAGTAGTATGCGACGATAGGACAAGTCAGCGTCATGTTTTGATGAAATTCATAAACGAAGTCTAAAAACCAAAACCAGAAGTAATAGATTAAATGAATTTTATACAATTTTTCGCGTTTATTCACCAATTGTTTTATATAATGCTTTGATTTATGACGATGAATTGTACCAAAGGGTCAGGATTTGATTTCGTCCCAGTTCCTCTCATTTAGAAATTGTTTCCAAACATAATTATTTAAAATTAATTCCACTGGAGTATTAACCGAATTCAACTTAATAAAAAAAAATCGTCATACGGTAGTTTCACTGAATTTAAACTGCATATTACATTTTCTTCACCATCCGTTTTGTTTGCCGCAGCGGAGAGGTCCCGTTCGAATATCACATCATCTTGTCATGTGAAATCGTGTGATTTTCGAAGTAGATAAATGTCAAAACTGACTATATAAATATAATAATGGACGAAGCAAAAAAAGAGAGTTATACATTAAACTAACGAAACTATCAACACACAATGAAACACAAATTGTCAACGCCAAAATCACCTTCATAGATGACGTTAATAGCATTAATGACCGGAGTGACTTACTCATTTTTTTTAAATATTTGAAAATATTCATTATCGCGGTTACAAAATACTATTTATATTTCATTTTTATCGTTGATTAGACGCACACAGGGGCGGATTTACGCACAGGCACAACAGGCACGTGCCTGGGGCGGCAAATTTTTGGGGGCGGCATTTTTTTCGGGTCGCTATATGTTTTTTCAAAAAAATTTACAAAATCAATCAGAATATTTCAAAAATTAAGAAATTAAGAGTATTTCCTTTTTGTGAAAGTGTTTCATTTCGTATAATCTAATAATTATTCAAAAGTTGCGCCATCTTTCATTAATATACCGAAGATTGCAGCGCCATGTCTTTAAAATGATTCTCTTTCAGTTGCATCGACATATAGAAATAATGGACTGCGCGTGGCAATAATTTGTGTCGATTGTCTCAAATTTGTGTGAAAATTGTTTAAATATCTTTTTTTCATTATTTTATTTATTTTTATTTATTTATTCTATAGGACTAAAACTGAATCTGTCGAAAAAAATGAACTAGTCTTTAAAAAAACTGAAGTCGAGAGTACTTTTTGCATTGATTTCAGATTTTCATAATAACATAAAAATAATAATAATAATTATACCAACTTAAAAAAAGAAAATTAGGTGGGGGAGGGGGGGGGCGTCAAATTTTAGTTTGCCTAAGGGCGGCAATTTCGTTAATCCGCCCCTGGCACGCACATATCACACGTACCCTTTTGCAATACGTACGATAATGAATAAAAGTCTCATCTACGCTATATGCGTGTAAGACAAAGATACAAGATAAAAGTTTAATAATTCTTGCAACACAAATTGATGACGTGAGATCCTCAACTGCGAGAAATGTAGTGTATTTATTTTAATATATGTAAATAGGAATAAAATGTTCTATTTTCTGCAGGTTTCCTCGCTGATGCACAATTCTCCGTTTATAATATGTTGTGATCTTTGATCTATTTTGGTTAGCATTTCAAGAAGAATCAATTCGTTACATAAAATATATAATGCACCTTTGAAAGTTTAAAAACAAAAAGCGGAACATTCAAATTTTCATATTTTCCTCACTCTATAAAAAGCATGATAATTTCTCTTAGTTTTCTGACTATTTTACTGCAGTTCGCCAGATATAATTAGTTTTCATTTATTTCCTACATAATTCTCACGAAATATATTCTTATAATTTTATACAAATATTAAAAGCCAAATAAATTATTATTTTTATGAAATTTTGGCACTGCCGATTGCAATAAAAACTGAGTACATATAGATTTTACACGGAAACTAGTCAAAATGGAGCAGGCATAGTCAAAATGGTTATTTCCGTTGAAACATGAAAACCGAAATTTTTCGCGATTACAATACTTCCTCTACTTAGTACAAGGAAGTAAACAGTACCTGCCTAAAATAATCTTTATTGCAATTCATATAAATCTGTATAAGTTTCTCTTAGAAGAACTATAATATACTTATTAATAGACCACGTTAGTGAGGTTAAGATTTACATTTAGCGCGAAACCCTAATTCAAATCTGAGTGTATGCATTTCTTATGAGAGTACATTTTCAATTCACGATATTAAAGCATTTTGGCGATTCTTAACTATAACATAGTATTTTTTTATATCCTAAAATATTACTCTTTGCTTTCCGTACAGAAAAAGTACAAATAAAAGAATAAATTATGAAAAATTAGATTTTAAAGAAAGTAGTATCCCAAATAGTAACATGTGTCGTTACTTGGTGCAGCAAGTTAAAAACGCCGCGGTAAAGTGACAGGTTCAACTGAATACTAAGACAGCTACGACATACGTTTTCATAAATTTGCACCTACTGTTTAAATTGAAGTTTATTAAATAATACTGTGTTTTTTGGGTGTGTATATTACATTAGAAGATAGATAAAACATTAGAGATTAGTATTTATAAGGTTTAATAGTTAAGATTTGCATTTTATAATACTTTCTAGAAGTTTAAAGATAGCACATTTTTATTCCCATAAGAATAACATGGGCGTATAAATCGGCAGAGGCGAGTTAGGGTTTCAGTTTGAATTTAGCGCCACAAAATGACCGTTACACTAATGCAGTCTATTTGAATCCACCATCCCCTAACCTAAAAATCATCACCCGCCGTCACACCCAATACCGCAAGAGGGCAGCAGCTGCAACTTGCACAACCTCCTTGCGGGGGCAGGGGCCTCGCTGTCTCCATTTAGCTGATGAGACCGGATATCCGCTTCAGGACGACTCACACACTCGCGCCAAGATAAAGACAGCGATACGCTGCACTCGAACACTCAGCGCGATATGCCTGAGTTATGAACCATCGGGGACAAATATCTCCACTTATACGCGCTGGGGTTGTAGGTTAGTGTGTAACAGATTCCAGCTTGTGTACGTCAATGTGACATTTATTCGTTTAATTAAATTTATATTCACACATAAATTGATAATTAATATTATTTTCCTGGAAATATATTTAATTAATAGAATTTATATTTATTTTTAAACATTAATATGAATTGAATTTATATAATCTTGTTCATATTGTTTAAATTTAATATTATATTACCATTTCCAATTATTACTAATATCCATATATTTAAATAAAAATAACCACCCACTCATTTCATTTTCTTTTCTAAATGTGCCATAGGCGTTTCGAATAAGCAACGATGTTGGGTCACGTCAAACTGCATCAATTTTAATGAGATTTCATATGTTTTGTAGGGCGGATTGCCTAACGTAATCTATAATAGGCAGACATTTTATAAGTAAAAACTATAAACGCAGTACTAAAAATCTCTTGTCGCAACATCTTTGCTTATTCAAGATAAGTAATTAGAAATTAGTCACATCTAATAAAATTGCTAATGAATATAATTTTATTTGAAATTTAAGCAACAAAATAATCACGACAATCACACTTTGAACTTCAACTTCTAACTTACGGATAACATCACACCAGAACCCTGATAAAGACTGTAGAATAGTCGAAACGTTCGTTTTTTGAAATAAAATATTACTTTAACTTCCTTAATATCTATTCACTATCTAGTCCAAGATCATCTTTAACCAATAAAAATAAAAACTATAAGTTAGATTTATCGTGAGTAAATTTTACATTGATTTAATAATTTATTTTCAAAATATCTGTATTCATACTTGTTTAACATATTAGAAAGTTATACATTTGATAAATACACATGACAACTGTAAACATAATCAACAAATTATGTGTCATTTTATTCTATGACCTTTCACAATCTCTCTAGATTTGCTAGATAAATCATTAAGATACATTATAACTGCTTCCCAAAAAAGAATTCATACTTTTAACAAGATATTTTAAGTTTTAAAAAAAATATGAAAGTAAAATCATATTTGGTGCGATAATATACATGGTGTATCTTAACCTAAGTAATAAAACTTTGAGTTATATAGTATTGGCCGCATTGATCCATCATAAATCAAAAATAATTTTGTTGAAATCCGTAAAATGAAATATGTTAATTTTACTATTTTCAACAAAATAGTTTTTGGGTCATAAGTGTGTCCAATAATTCTTACCTTTAAAAGTTTTTGATATACCATGTATAATGATACAGGAAAAATAATCAAATTGTAATAATAATATTTCTTCCCATTCGTTTCCTTTTCCTAAAGAAACAAAATGTGTTTGTCCTTACTAATCCCCATTATTCCTGTATTTGTCGGTACGGTTTGTCATTTGAACCCCGCTACAAATTACCTACAATTTATGGCTTGTTATGAACAACTGTGACTCAGACAGTTGTTAATTTTGGTTATTAGATGTAGTTTGTCAAATTTAAACGGATATCCTACTGCACAAACTTGTCAGAATGCAACCGCAACGACGCTGAAAGACGTATTTCATATTGAAAAAGAAATGATGCTGCATGTCCGTTCTCTGCACCATTATAACCGTCATTGCAGTTTTTCATATTATTAACGATGAAACTTTTTAAAAGATAAATAGCAATGTTCATGAATTATACTAATTTACATTTATAAAATTAACGGCAAAGGAAATGTAAAATCTAAAACAAAATAAACTGCAAATAACATAGAAATTCAGTAAAATTTTAAAAATTGAAAAAGAGTAAAATATTTAGTTTCTTGCATGTTTTTCTACAAATATTACTCAGTCGTGAACTAAATGACTCATAATTTTTAAAATAGCACATAATAAACTTATTTCACTAAAATTTGCATAGAGAAAAATATTTTATAAGATGAATTATATTAAATTCTTCAATGGAAATGATTTTGGGTAAATCTTTTTCAAAACCATTTATAAGTGAGGGGTATGATAAGACAAAACCCAAACTTAATGATTATACCAATCTCATCATTAAAAAGGCAGCGCGTCGATTCTGTAGCCGCTTGTGATAGATGCATTGTTTACATTATTGAAAGTTGTGTTTTGTTACTGTCACACAGATTTTTGACATAACATTAAGAACTGTTAAAAATTTGTTGTAATTTTACAAGTGAATAACAATTAAACTATTGTACAATATACGCAAAGTAATAGTTTTTTTGCTTCAAAAAGGTAAAAATTGTTTCACCTTGCGAATAAAATACTATTACAAATTAAAAATATTCTTAGATTCCACAACGCTGTTGTATCGAATAAACGCCACTTTAGAGTATTTGTACATTTTTATGCATTTAATTGTCTATGACAACAACGAGATAAAACACAACCGGAAGTTTATTCTCCCATTATAATTTCACAATTATAACTTTAAACAAAAATCCCCTTACAAAGCGACAACACTCTCACAATGCATCCTGATAGGATCTGACTTGTGAACTTTGGGAATGAGTTGTTGTGAAACGATTTGCGCTTGTTGTACAGCGCTGCCATTCGCCATTGTAATTGTGTTAACAAAGCGAACGACAGACCGGTATTTAAATCAGACAGCAGGGCCTAAGAGGAGTTCCTTGTTGCCTGCAACCAGGAACTGATCGACGATAAACGACTTCATATTGATTTTGTGTTATCATTCCACGCGTTTCTGGGTTAGAGATTATTTTAATCCTGATAAGAGGTTATGTTTATGGGATTGCATGTAAATGGTACAATTTGGTAAATGTACATTTCGAAGAACATGTGTATGTTTTCCCACCTCAAAATTATGTTAATTATATATTTTCATGAGTAATATTTGCATGCTTGTGTAAACAAATAAACGATTTCTTATTATAGGTATATGTATATCGTGAATGCATTTTATGACTGTAAAAGTGTCAGTGAAAAATAATATACAAAATTATATCACTCTCCTTAAATGAGTATTTTTATTCAAAAATCACATAAATTTTCATTGTTAATTTTTTTAAAGCGTGGTTACCTATCTCGTAGACGTACGCGTATTGTCCCTCCTCTCCTGACCCCCTGGTTTTTGCAGAAACTCGATCGTAAAATTAAAACTACTTGTTCAAACAATATTGTATAAAAGGCAATTTTTATGCACATAAAATCTGTGCTTGTATGGAGCTGTATGAGAGTAAAAGAGGCGGGAAACTTAATTTTTATTGATGGGAAAGTAGGTTATTTGAATGTTTTAAAATAGAAATTGAAAAAATGTGCTGAAAAATTGAGTTTAGGAAATTCTTATATCTTTCAACAAGATAATGACCCCAAACATACCACACATAAACTGCTAGAATAGTTATTACACACAGGGCCAGATTTACGTTAGTGGGGGCCTCTGAGCAAAAGCTAGGTCGGGGCCTTTTTCAAAATGGAATAAAAATGGAAAATCTATATTTTATGATCTTTTTTTTTAATAAATTGTTAATTTAATAAATACTTAATTATTATTAATTTTTATATCATTATCACCGAGAAGACAAATTTACAATCGAAACGTTGGTGTATTAGTGGATTTTATTAAATGGCTGTTACTTCAAAAGTTGTTTCCTAGTTACTAATTATCCAATTCTGTATTGATGAACATAAAATTCAGTATTGTCACTTTTCTTTCTTTCTTCTTTGTAAAATATTCTATACAATCTTCATTTGATAATACTCTTAAAATATAATCGTTCATGCTCAGAAGTATTAGATGATGTTTTAGGCGTTCGATCATATAACAGTTCTCAGCCTATTTTTTACTATTGTTAATTTTGAGAATGATTTTTCTGCGGGGCAATTGTCATGAGCTTTATACTATTAGGTAATAATTAAAGTTACATTTCTTTGATAGCTCATCTTTAAATTCGCATCGTACAGTATCCATTCATTATATTGTCATCATCATCTATGGAATAATATTCCATGACAAGTTTTACGTGTAGTGGTGCAGGTTGTCACTTTACAGATTTTGCAAGAGACCTTAAGCTTCCGATTCCGAACCACTCGTACACGGCCGTTTTTTATTTGGCTAAACTGGGATTTGAACCCCATAGATCTCTACTCTAAAGCAATCCAACAAACGACAAACTACACCTCTAAAGAGCAACTCAAATTACTACAACCTATTCTTAAAGTACATGTTTTGTGAAAAAAAAATTGTCAATGTCAAGAAATTAAATCATTAAAAAATATAGTGTTTCAGTATTATTATTTTATTTACATAAAAATTTGCATGCAAAATAAGTGTTTTATTTCTATCTTTTAATTATAATTTTAAATTTCTTAATTAAACTTATTTTCTTATCATGTATACATAGGAAAATTAAAATTAAGATAAATATATGTATGTATTCTAGATAGTCATATATTTACATAAATAAAAAAACTATAAAATGACATATAAACTTAAGTATTATATACATGTTTTAAAGCTGAAAATGAAGATTAGTCTTTGTAGTCATGTTATTTAAATAACTAATATATTCAAATTTATTTATTTCATTTAAATACTACTCATCACTTTTTTCCTTAATTAATAAACAATAAATGATTCACTAGAAATATTAGTAATGTAAATTTATATTTGAATATGTACAGACTGTATGTGTATTAATATTAATACAAATTAAATTTACTAAACATAACAAAACAATCATAAATTCATTTTTATTAAAGTTTTTATCATTCATAATATCATCAAATAAAAGTAAAATTTAATTCATGGTCAAAAGAATTCATAAATTTTCATTCATGTAAAAAAATTTAAATAGTAAACAAGCATGACTCACGGAACAAATGAAAGTGAAACCTAAACAGAAAGATAAACAAATGCGCACTGAATCATAAAAACAATGAACTCCCATGGCATCAGAGGTGAAACATCTGCGAATCGCAGGTGATGTTCCTCTCTGATTTGTCTTGTGAATAACCGTGAGTCATGGGCGTAGGAAGCGGTTAGGCGCGGAAACCAGAAACCCTGACTGGGTAACCTAACCTCACTTTAGCCATTTCGCGGCAAATTAGGCCTTAATTACATCTGGCAGAAGGCGCTCACCTCGGGAGTCGTCATTTGTTTTTCTACTCCACGGCCTTTCAACGCTTATCACGGTTGGTGAACCATTGATTTTTATTCCTTCAGACAGTTTTAAGCAACGATGCTTTTTTGTTTGCAACCAGGGAATAGAAAATGACAAGATACGACTTGAGTTTTTTGGCGGAAAATGAATTTATGACGGAAAGTGTTTCCACAGCGTGAATTTTTAAGATTTATAAACTCTAAGTCAAACTGTAAATTATTTTTGATTTTCTCAAATATTTCTTTAGTACCTAGCGAATTGAAAAAGGGTGACTGAAGAATGTAACTTTTATTATATGTATTTAGTAAAGAGCGTCTGACAATTTTCATAAGACCCACATTTATAATTATCGGTATATAGAATGATTCCCGATTCTCTAAAACGGATATAGTATAGTGTCTATCTGAATAGCCATCATAGCGCGAAAATAACGAACTTAAATTTTTATATTTCTATTGTCTCAATTTGTAGAAAATCTATAGTAGATACCTATGTCTGTTATTCGGTTTTACTTCCTTGTACGAAGTAAATGAAGTATTGTAATCGCGAAAAATTTTGGTCTTCAGATTTCAACGAAGGTATCCGTTTTAACCATTCTTGAATCCATTTAACTGTTCCAGTATGCTGTCTGTACGTCCGTACGTAAATACTAACATATCACGCATAACTCAAAAATGATTGACCGTAAAATGTTGAGATTTTGTATATGGGATACTATAACATCTAGAATAAGCAACTGCATTGCTATGCCATATTTGTTGTTGTCAACTACAAGGTTGCAATTCATTCCAAATCCGAACAACGTGGAAGTGTACAATAACGCAAATTTTACTCTACGGCAAGAATCAGGCGTCGATTGTTTTCGTGGACTCAATGTAAATTGTAACGTCATACGTTCCACATCAAAGACATACTTGTTTTGATTTTTTTTTTATATCCACACTTATCGTTTGGGCTTCTTTCTTTCCTATTTAAATGCTTCTTTGATACTCTTTTAACGCTTAATAAAGTTAGTTGTTAGTTAGGTTAATACATTCTACCTTCTGGTGCAATTTGTCACAGGAAGGATAACTAACATTTTATTTCCATAATTTTAATTCACATGATTCCAATGCAATATTTAAAAATGGTAACTTTTTCACAGTTATCATTAACTGAAAAAAAGACGGCAAATTCTTAGCAATAGTTATAACGCAAATTGGTAGTAGTAAAAATAATAAATACAAAATAAATAGAAAACTCGTTTTTTCGTTTTCTGTGTCTTCTATATGATGATGAGTACTAGGTGGACTAAAAGCTGATTTAGTAATATTTAGTTTGAAGAAGATAATTTCATTTTATTTATTGGATCAATGAACATTGCTGAACTTAGTGACACTTACAAAATTAAAAAAATGAAACATAATGAAGAAAATAGCGAATAATTGACTGTTTAAAGTTTTGTGGTAAATTTGAATTACCTTTTCGCATTTCGGGAATGCGAAGAGTCATCTGAAAATCCAGGAATTTTCAAGGTTTTAATAATTGTTTTATATTATATTTTTGCTCGGTAGCACCCCTAGAGTAAAATGTTACCGGCCGCCACTGCTAACTAACCCAAACCCAAAGCCCTGTAACGACCAACGCAAGCACGGGTTAATTTGTCACAAAAATCTTTTTGTATATAAAGCAAATTCTGTCCTCATCTATAAAAGTTATAAATATGAGTGATGAATCTTTATTAAGTCAGATATATACACGTGAGTAAATATATTTGAATTGATTCCTGCACAAGAATTGATTGTAAAAAATCAAAGTTTAAAAATGTGACTTCCACCCTCGGTCTCCCCTACATTATAATACCTAGTCAAATAATGTACGATAATTGTTCTCACAATACGATAATTTTGTCAAACAGATACTATAATTGCGTTGAGAGAATCTGACAACATTCCTTCCGTTACATAACTAAATTAACGATTATTATTTGCATGTATCTAAACCCTAACACGTAAATATAACCCAGTTAGCCTATCTACTGAATATATTTGCTTATATATAATACATATCCTAAGTACCAAACAACATTTATGTTTCCCAACCATGTGTGAAAATTGGGTTAACGATCATTTGCACTACAGGAACCCCGTGGTAATTACTTATGAAAAGAACACTAATAATTCTCTGTTATTGTTTATTATGTTGAAAATAAAAATAAGTTTCAGCACGCTTTGATCCCATATTTCCTCCAGCTAAAAGTATGTCATACGAGCATTGTATAAGTAAATAGATGCTTTACTATGTACTACGTTATTAAATTTTACTGTAATATTGTGGTCTTTTTCTCCATAAAATAAAATTTATGAGACATTATTCCTGCTACAAAATAAAAGAGTCTCCTACCAAAAAATAAATAAAAAGGTTTAAATATTTCATGCAAGGATTATGAAACTTTAAGCGAGAAATTCAAAATGCCAAAAGGAGAAAAGGCAAGCAGTTGGATGCTTCCGAAAAAGGAATGAAGATTGTTTTCACTTTTCCACATAATACTCAGGTATTTAAATTTCAAATTTTATAAAAGTATGATTCGCTTGTCTTCTTTATGACGATAGATAAAATCAAATATGTTACTTGTTTCTATACTAATATTGCTTCTATATAAATTATACTTGTCCACAAAATAATCTGTAAAAAATATCAGGAATTATTACATTGTTACCAAAACACCAAAATAAGTAAAGTTGTCCCAAAATAGTTATTAATGCAACTAGTATGTAAAGTAAGTGTTTTTTAGTCCAGTGTTTTGCCGAATGCGAATATTACACCACGAGATAAAAAAAAATTCTACAACCGAAATATTAATAAAACATAATTTTAGAAGTAAATAAAATCATCGATAAATGTGCCACCAGTGCGTGAAAAGTAGCCGTTTCTAGGCAACAAACTTTCAAGCGTGAAAAGTGACTCTTCACAAATTCTAAAGAGTACATAAAGTATGTACTTTATGCCCGTTATTAGAAAATGGCCCAGTATATTCTTAGATGGAACTACACTCAATGAACGAAGGCAATTGTTTCGTAACAACTTTTACTTGGATTTTAACGATTTTGGTTGTGAATATAATATTTCTGCAAGAGAACTGTAGTTGGCTCCAAATCGCATTATTCAAAAGTATTTTATTTTTTTGCTACTTTGCGTCTGGGATATTATTCTCCAATTCATTACTAGTAGGTAATAATTTGGTGCTCCCAATGTGGTTCTGTTCTGTTCTGTTAGGAATATCACGGCAGACTGAAAGTCAATCTTGGGTTATTTACATTATGCTAAGTATTGAATGTTTCATTCATTATCCGAACATAATCGCCAGGCCGAACCATGCACCCTAGACACAAGGACAATACACTACACTCCGCCCTTATTCTGACAGGGGCTGGACTGACCCACTATACCTTGCGTTCAAGATATGTGCAATGTGGTTCAGTCGACGGCACAAGACTGCACTACACTAAACATGTCATTACCGATACTTTATTGCTTTTGTTGCTCCCAATGTGGTGATAAATTAGTTATTCTTACTCTGAATGAAAATTAAATCAAGGAATAACTAAAAATACATATAACGATTAGGTACGTGATCATATCAGTATCAAAACCACCAAAAACTAAATTTATATTGGAAAATGTAAAAAAAATATTTTTAATGGTAAACCACATTTGACATATATAGTCCACCATTATGAATTTAACAGAATCAATTACAGAGGCGATAAATAACGGTTTATTTTATATACTTTTGTCCCAGACAAAAGCAATGTTTGAAACCGCTGAAAAATTAGGGAAGTTCGTTAGTGCTACTGTAATACTGTAGTCCAGAGTCCAAACCTTGATCCATTAGACTTCTTTTGTTCAACCCCAAAGAATCATTACGTAGAGTATCACACGAACAAAACTTGCTCAGACTTTAAGACTAGGATAAACCTTCTGCTGACATAAAAAGTTTTTCATTATTCAATTCTTGATATAGTTCGCACTATCCTAAAAAATATCCTTTGCGGTTTTTCTATCTGAGTCACATATCTAATATTTTTTCCTGTTGAAAATTATAACACTATCAGTTGAAAATTTTTCGTATATGATTTTACATTGTATTCCAATTTTATTTGCAAATAGTAAAATTTGGAATGGTATAAAACATATAAAGTAAATACACAAGCTCAAGCAACATAAAAAAATATAAAATTTATTAAAACTATTTTTTTGTAAAGACTTTGTATGTGATATAATTATAACAATAAATAATATTTAGTATAATAATATGCTATTTATCAATACAAATAAAGTTTGAATATTAGTTATTAACTGGGAAATACGTAAAATATGAATCTGAAGTTATCTTCTGTTGTTAGAATAATTGCAGTTTGAAATATTACAATTTTAAACTGACACTTTATTTAAATTTAAATTAAATTTTTACATAAGTTTATATTAAACAAACAAATGAGAGGAGATCTAGATAATCGAGACTAAATTGACACTAGCCGAAAGTCTTATGTCACTTTCATGGCAGCTCTAGACTGAATAATTGTCATTGTGTAAATAGAAAATAATTCTGTATTATTTGTTATATTAATTTGCGGGCTTAGAAAAAAGTACTCGTATATGACTCGATTTTATACTCTCTAGAATCTTTTTTTTTATGAACTTGTGACTTAAGCCCCTTTATCAAACTTTTTACTAACTAACTGCATTTTAGAAGACCGTGAGGTCCTCCACTTTAAAAAAAAAATATATGACACTTTAACTAATTTGAAAGCGAGATGTAGTTTCAAAAAGTTTTAATTCTTATTTGTTAAGCCGTAATATTTTTTTAAGTGTTCTATAACATACATGTTAATGTAATTCGGTTCTCAAACGATGGGGTTCGCTAAAAATTTCAATTATATAAATTATTGATCTATTTCAACTGTTATAAAAACATATAAATATGTTTTGAATAACTAGTGTATTAACTGGAAATATGCATAAATAGTAAGAATTTTAATAATATAATTTATAAATGATTACGAATATTGTAGTCCGAGTTTTGAAAGCCACTGACATGATGTTGCTGCCTATGTGATTCAACATTTCATTTCCATATCGTGAATAGTCTTTTTTTCACAAATTTTTCTGATCGCGCAATTTTTAATAATGCTTTTTTATAATTTTGATTAGCTCTGAAATATGCTTTGTATTTTGTATGTAATTACCAGCTATATATTAATTGCCATCTGACACTGACAGTATAGGTTATAGGTGTGTGAGAGAAAAAGGTGTAATATTGAGACGAAGATGTTAATAGCACTAAAAAATCGAATAACTTAAAAACGAACTTCTTTTAAACAGAATTAAGGTCTGGATTGACTATAAGTGATCAATTTCCTAATTTGCTACTAAGGTGGAGGACCCCCGTTCGACAGATATCAAAATCCACTCAATTCGAATCGGTGAAAGTATAGTAACAAACATAAAACAATATGAGGGGTAACGCATTAACCTGTTTTTTTTGTAGTTTTATGGTACTAGTGTAGAATCTTTTTATGACAATCCCTCGACTTCTCGTGAAACAAACTATACATCAGTAATTTCAGCGCTACATTAATTATAAAAGAACCTATTTCATTATTGGATAGAATATATTTCAAAAGGAATAAACAAGGTGCTTAATTATAATAGATTGTTGATTTTAAGACAGAAGTTAGGAGATAGTTAGCTTAATCTAATCATCATCTGCGGTTTGATATTGCTATATGGTACAGGACCTAAAATACCTAAGGTATTTGTTCCGTTTAAAATTTTATTTGTTTTATGCCCATTTGCACCAACAAGGCTTAAATTTTAAGCCAGACTTAAACAAGAAAAATCTAATCGAATTTTTGACAGCAATGTTAAATCATGCATTTGACATTTTATTTCGATTCGATATTGTCTATTTAAGGCAAGCTTAAAATTTAAGTTATGTTGGTGCAAACGGCCATTAGTGGAGTAGATTGTCAGCTTACAGCCTTCACAAAGGACCTACACTTTATAGTGAGTTCCGAATGACTAGGGCAGAGAGATATTTTTATTTGGATAAATAATGAAGCCAAATGGTCCTCCATTGTGACATCACATAATAGAGTCATAATCATTGACACACTTCTTAAATTGGAATAAATTTTTATTTTCTAAAAAATAAATAATTATAAAACGTGTTCTACTTTCAGTATACAGTTTGCAGCTTGTGATCTTATTAGACGAGACGGGATTTTTCTATTTCTACGTCTTGAATGTTTACATAATATAAAAAAACAGGTCAAAACTCCAGTAAAATCATTAAAAGTTCGGAGAGCACGAGAGGTCTGTGCATGCAAGGCTGTTGGCACACAATCGCATCACCCGCGCCGGTGGCACTTGTTTTGCGCCCGCGTCGATCAACGAGTTGACGCCCGGAATGAAATAAAAGCTCCGGATCGAACTCTGTCCAGAGTCGCAGTACGCCTTTGTGGAGAATGCATTATAATACACTGATATTCTGTGGAAATGTACAACACGATCACCATTGTCAAAATGACATGCTTTTATCGCTTATCGACGGTTTTATTCTGTAGTTACAGAATAGTCAAACAATTTCAGAAAACAAAAGGTGTTTGATTTGTGTTTCCGCATTGCGATTTTGTTTACCTACCAATTTTGTTCGTATCAATTACAAGTATAACTGACGTATAAGTGCTTTATCAAAACAAAAGAATTAGTTATCGGTTTCAATGATATTTTGCGTTTCTGTTATCAGAATTTTTGGAATAGACATAAATGAAACTAGTATAAAAAGTACAATGAAATGTGTATGATTTTTACCGATCGATACAATATGGGAGTATTGTTATCATAAAGATTTTGATAATGTCTGTCGATCTGTAAGTCCGGATGTATGTAAAGCAAATTCGGCTAAACAGAATCTAATGAAATTTCATATTTAAGCATCTAATATCTTTAGATATTTAAGAACCTGTTGCACATAGAACTCATTGAAACATAAAATTTTGTTTGAGGTTTAAGGGTTTTAAAAACGGTATACAAGACAAATACATACCTCGGGTATACTTATAACTGATTATACCTATATTCAGCGGATCACAGTTTGCAGTTTCATTTAGTTTTTATAATCAGCGTTCTTCTTACCATAGAAAATTGGTTGATGTTCTACTAAACTGATTAATTCTACATCGTCTATTTTTTCTATCAAACACGACTTCATCCAATAAATAGAAACACGTTTTCCCATCCCTCTAACAAAATTTATTTATCACAAAGTATACCGAATCACGTCGAATATATACAAACATAAAAAGAACATTCTGTGTTTTTAAATGGATACATCAATTTTCTATTACTTAAATTTTAGATATTCTGTGATAAATTATGTTTAATGTCACTTATAAATAAGCCTTAAATATTGTTTAATACTCTATCAAAATAATTTTTGAATCGATCAAATGTGATCGAAAGTATAAAGGTATCTAAGTATTTTTCGTTAGTCACGGAAAAAAATCGTTTGTATTCTACAACTAAAATAAATTACTTGCATTACTTTTTGCTATGAAAACTAATATATTTTGTTCAACACATCAATTTGAAACTATATATATTACGTGCAACATAATTAAATTTGTAGAAGTAACAATAAAATTCAATTGAGTTGTATTTGTTAAACTCGCTTATTAATTTAGTTCACAGAGCAAATATTTTAATGATCACCAATGAACTTAGTTACAGTAAGAATTTATTATTTGTAGCGTCAACATATTAGTTTTTGCAGCAAAGAAAATATACGTTTCAACTGTTTGAATTTGTCAGCACAACAAATAATTTGGTTAAGATTAGAGATTAATCACATCTGCGCACTGCGTTGTATGCGTCGCGCATTAAGGTGGGGCACGTGAAGGGTGAACTTGTTGAGCCATGTTTGTGTAGTGAACACGTAGTTGCACGTTTGTACGTCGTAAGTTGTAATCATAATGGAAATTATATATATGGATATGAAAAACAATTAATAGATTGGGGACTTTCAAAATATATAGAAGTTTTTAAAGGTAAGCTATTTATTTGCAATTTAAATATAAGAAAAAAACTAAAAAGTGCACTGCTTGGCATAAATGAGATCAGCTACAAAGGTTAAAAATTGATGTTTGCGAGATTGCACTAGGTAACCATACTTCAACCTTCATCCTCATACAACAGTAACAATAAGTTTGCGGTATAATATGTTCTGTACACTAAAGAACGTGTTATACAATTTTAAATTTATGTCTCATGATGAGCTGACCAAAACATACATTGCCAATATTGCTATGATGCATTTTCGCAAAGCAGTGTCCATAATTTTTCCAGATCAACAACAGACCGAGTACTGTACTTTGCATGCATAATTTTAAAATATTTTTGCTTTTTGATTCTTCTTGAATGAGTACAATGGAGTTCTATTCAGTGGAGTGTATTTTAATACACACGTTCAATCCTACTATGTTAAAAAAGAAATGTCTATGTTTTGTATTTGTTTAAATGATTTGTCATTATAATCCCTGTGCAATACTTAAATGTAAAGAAAATTATTATTTTATTTTTGTACGATAATTAAACATTTGCAACGATATTATAACACACAGGCCATGTAACCGACAAAATACTGCTTAATAGTTATTCCATATTCAAAACTTTATAATAACGTATTTAGTTCTAAAACAATTTTTTAAAAATTGGAACATTAAAGTTTGCATTTTTAATTCAAAATATCGGTTACCGATTTTTATTAACCAGTTTTTAAACGGTTACATGACATGATAATACCTACATAATGTTAAATTTTGTTGATGCAATTTGCTAGACTGTAAGAAACAATTTATATAAATAATAAATTATATTTTCGTAATAAAATATTTGTATTTATTTATTTCATTATTCCTACATAGAACTAAAAAATATTTTGTTGAGACAGCAAAATAATTATTTAAATATAGCAAATTCTATTTTTGTTGAGGTTACTAATACTAATTACTTACATGTTACTTATCTGAATAGTAGGTGGTACATACGAAAATTGTTTCCTTTTACTCATTTATATTTGTTAAGACAGCTAAATAACTATTACTAAAAAAAATTGTTGTCAAGACAAATTTTTTTGCTGTCCAAATTTTCACTTAAAATATTTGCTGTAGCTACTAAAATTTTACTAGCGGCAACAAAACATTTTTTACCGTGTAATCTTTCTCTTTATAAGTAAATATTTTAATTAGATCAAAAATTTCTTTCACTTACATTTTTTCGTAATTCCAAATTCGGCATGCTTTTAAAATTGACATACATAAATTTATACAAAATTATCAAACAAGGCCCATTCTCACTATATGATAAAATATTTTAAGTTATGTTTACTCCTGCATATAAATGTCTTTAAAAATTAAATCAATCAATATTTCTATCTTTACTCCTATATTCTAATAATTTTTCTTACTCTTTTCTGCGCAAATACAAATTTTCCAATAGAAAAATGAAAAGGAAATCCAGCTTCAATAATAAAGTACAATACAGTACATGTCATAAAATATTTATTAAAAATTTCCTCTTACACAGCTAGGAAAAAACAACGTAGCTATAAGTCACAGTTTTTATTCTACTCAATTTGGACACGACAGCTCTATTAAATATGAATCTCAATCACGATTTAGTAAGCCATGGAATGGAAAACAACTGCAATTTCACAGATAATCTACGACACGAATAAAAATTATTCAAAAGAAAAATACAGAACTCATAAAATATTTGAAAAAATATATTCCGGTTTAGACTACAACAAAAATAATTTAATTTGTACAAAAGTCACAAATTTATTTTTTCATTACTAGCCTAGATATCTAGGCGTTTTTTGATATGTGAAATTGTTTTTCACTTGATAATTCATCTATTATTTGACTCATTAATCTCAAGAAGATGACTATCATTATTAAACAGCGCTTTATTGTACCTCTCGGTTGCTCAGCATATACATACATAAATACTTTCGGTCACTTGCACTGTTATTACTTAAATTGTAAGTTTTCCTTAAACGGACAATATCACATCAGAATATAATGTCAAATGAACTAATTAACATTACTGTGAAAATATTGATTAGATATGCTCTGGTTTCAGCAAACCTAGAATTAGAGCAAACAGTTCTGAGTGCTCTAATTCCTGTACCACTGAAACCTGAACACAATCCAGAGCAGCTACCTTTGCTCCAAAATGTGCTCTGATATCAGCAGGCCAAGAATTAGAGCACACGCCGAAGCGTGCTCCAATTCCCGGCCGGCTGAACTAGATCACCTTCAGGGCATCAAACGGTCTTTGCTTAGAGGTATGGGCCCCGATGCCCCCATGTAGTCGGCGTCCATTGTCCGATTGTCAAAAACTCGTCAGACATACAAAACATGTTCAAAACGTAATGTCTCTCTAGATCTTAATTATATGGACATGGACAATTTCGAAATATGATAATTCATATGAATACAATACGTACCTCTTTTTCATGTACGTGAATTGGTAAGTACATATTTTATTTATTTGTTTCTTTAATTAAATAAAAGTGTATTGTTAAATGTCATATAATTGAAAAACAGAGCTGTTTTAAATTATGTTTATGTGAACTTTAAATAGATGAAAAAGAGTTGCTGAATATTTACTAGATATCTTGTTTCAGTGATAAAAACGGAAATTTATATTTAAATTCATTTTACTTGCGTAATACATGCAATCAGTAAAAGTGTAGGTGTTTTAATTAAATATTAAACTGTGCATAAAATATAAATCCACTTAATAAATTTGCATTAATTAAATTTATCATCAATCCCAGATATTCTATTTTTATCACCAAATCGCATTCAAAAATTAGCCGCTAATCCATTTAGCCTTATCCAATATTCGTTTTTTAAACCAATTACCAAACACTCGTAGAATCGATACGAAGCGAACATTTTGAGGGTCGCTGGACGTGTGGGCTGCCTCCCTCGCGGGGTCAGAGGTCACCGGGGGACCTGTTGCCCCCGCCCCCGCTCGCCCGAGGACATTGACACAGCAGACCCCGGCTCACTGCGATCATGCAATGTGCCACAAATAGGCACTGCAACTGGAAAAATATCGCACTCACAACAAAACTTACAACATACGGTGACACCTGACGACGAAAATATGTAATATATGAGATTAAAAATGGTTGCTGTATTTATTGGATCGGTATTTTAATGAGTTAGTCAATGTTTATAATAAACTGTCAGTATGTAATACATGACCTAACCCAGTGGTTGGCAAGCAACGGCACGCGTGCTACTAAGTGGCACATGATGAATTTTAAAATGGCACACTAAGATTTTAGTTTAATCAATGTTGCTAGGCTCTAGGACTTTCCTTAAAATTTTAAAAATTTAGTAAGTCGATTTAGGAAAAAGATTTGCAGCTAGTATTTTTAAGGATTTTAGAGTTAGGTATCCTGAAAGATTTCATTATCTATATAAATTAGATAAAGCGTTTCTTGGAATTCCATCATTTGCTCAATAGTTATCCTGATTGTAATTTTAGCTCAATCAATGTTGCCAGGTTTTAGGACTTTCTTTAAAATTTATCGACTCCATTTAGGAAAAAGATTTACAGCTAATATTTTTAAGGATTTTAGAGTTAGGTATCTTGAAAGATTTCATTATCTATAAACATTAGGTAAAACGTTTCTTGGAATTCCATAATTTGCTCAATAGTTATCCTGATTGTGTTTGTGTCCTGTGCAATATCTTCCTTCTCTATAAAACCTTATTCTGTACTTCAGTTAGACTCAACTTTTTTCTTTATTCTATCGAGTACAATCTTTGATAGTATTTTGCTACAGTTACTGAACATCGTTATTTCTCTTATGAGATTTAATTTTACCTCCCTAAAGAGTACAATTTATTTTACTCTTTATTTTTTTACTTCAGCTTCTATATTTTCCTTTAGTGACAGACGACATGGATGAAATTTAAAATAAAAATAAAATGTGACACTTCATTACATAATGGATGTCCACCGCTATACTAACCTATTACAGGAAAATAAAATATAGTACTAAGATGTAGTCAGATTTATTAAAAAATTTTAATCAACCTCCACCGGTTTCAGTCCCATACTCGGGTGATAAGTAATTATTTTTCTACAAGTTCCTTAACCAAGAAGCTTCCATCTCTTAAACTAATACTGTATGCATTTTTATTATTTATACATTATACTGACAAAAATTGTATACTAAAATACAAGTTACAGAAGGCAACCTATTCTAGCACGAGATTTAAATTCGGACACGAGGTGCGTAGTGGCAAGAGGAAAAACAAATGAATGTTTGAATTGCCTATTATGACGAGTGTTTTATACTATTTTCTCAGTTTCGGCTTTCATTTGTAACATTTCTTTACAAAAATATCTGACAATTTCCATTGAAGTACATTATCAATAAAGTAGTTAGGTTGGTGTTAAGGAATTTATCCGTAGAACTAAAGATTTTTTATACGTTTAAGAGTATATAGATTTTTTGTACGAATTTGCATCTGGGGATTTTTTTTATACATTACGTAATTTAATCCATAATAATCGGGAACTCTTATAATAATTTCAATTATTAAAAAAAATCTACTGGAGTACTCTAACGACTTATAATTAAAAATAAATTCGAAAATAGAACCACGGTGACCACGGTTACATATTTCAGGAAACCGATAATATGAGCAAACATTCATTTATTATATTAAATTTTTATTAAAAATATATGTTTTAAGAATTTATTTCTAATATAATTAATATTTCTTCATTTATATATAATATAACTATTTTAAATACTTTATTACGACTCTCGAATAATTTCAAATTTTCAAAAGCGGCTCAGACTCACAAGAGCTTGGCCACCCCTGGTATGTAAGGTAACAAAATAACGTAGTTGATAAACGTGAATTCACTTTTATTATAGAACTACTACACCATCTGTACTTTTTTCTTATCTTTTTTATTGTGTATCCTCTAAACAGAATTGTTATAAATCTCAAACACACAGTGAACATAAACAAACATTCATGTCATAACCAGATTCAAACAATTTCTTACAAGTACTTGTCCGCTCTAGATTCTAGACAGCCAATGTACTACTGACGCTGGTTTATCATATAAAACAATCTTTGGGATGATCAGTCCATATTGCTATTAGTAACCATAACGTACCATTTCGGATATATTTTCTTAAATACTCGTATAACTTTCGCGGAAATTGGTTTATAGCATAAATGAAAATAATTTGCAATAATGTATAACAATCTAGAGACCAGAATTATCTTCATTTGTATTAGTTTAATCTAAATCTTATTGACAAAAGCAACAAATGCGGGTGATGAAAAAAATCATCCAGCACACTCGTCCATATACCAGTATGACTCTAGTTTTTAATTAATTTATTTAATTTACACTATCCAACAGGCCGAAGTCCAGTAATAGGACCTACAGCTCATAGTGGGTTCCGAACCTCTCGCTATTTATTTTTAGTTACAGGTTTGGCGTCACTGAGATTTGAACCCCAGATCTCACACTCAGCTCATTGAATCCAAGCGCGCTAACCACCAGTGCCTGTAACGTGAAAAAAAATATATTTTCGCAACACCGTTGACGTAAGCATAATTTACTTCTATAACAACATAAGTCATAAGAGACTGATAATATATATTATTTGGTTACCATTGTCCTACTAGTAGAGTAATTATGAAAAAATTCAACACTTACAAATTTACATTTCGTCTAGCATAGAAAAAAATTGAACTATAAAAAGTTGTCAATGAATAAATCTGAATTGTCAAGCAATCCTAATTTTACAAATTTATTACTAAAACCACATTCAATAATAATATAGGTACACATTTTCAAATTCGTGTTAAATCGATATACCAACAACATTATTACTATCCTCATATTTTGTGGGTTCAAATTTACCAATAGACATATCCTGAAAGATAACCTACACATTTTTGATATATATTGATTAATAGTCGATTTAATATAAATTATCTTCGCCAAAAAGTACCACATAGCTATAAAATTACAAAAATAAATCATATAAAGCAATTTATTAGCCAACACATTAAAGATATATCGTAAAATACTAGAGGTAGGTACAGAATTTATTGAAATATGCAAAATACAATTACATATTTTATGGCTTTTACTAGGAAAATAAAATTTGCTCGTATATCCTATTTTAAAATATCTTTAAATCACTAAAAAAATATTATATTCAATTATTTTATTTTACTGTCGATTTTACCTGATCTATTCAATTTGACCACAGTATTAATTAAGTTGACAAATCATTATACATTTAAGATAATAATAATTTTATCGGCGATAGTATTAAACTATTAGTTTAGCAATCAAGCTATACAATCTTTGTGTCTTAGATTCGACTCTTTGGCACTTTACAATGGAAAATTTTATATATCCTCAATTTGTTTTTTTAAATAAAAAGTATATTATTACACTGATGAATATGAAAAAACCAATAGAATTTATATTTTTTTATTTATTAAACCGTTCAATGTAAGACGAAGATAAATGTTTAAGTTTGAATATTCCACACACGTCATTTTCACCCAATCAGAATGTTTCATTTGTTTCAGTTTTTTAGTAAAAAAAATATGATAAAATCACAATAAGGTCGTTACATGAAAAATTTTAGGTTTAAACTGTTGTCATTCGTAAAATAATCAAGCAAATATAATTCGAGCTATAAATTTAATTGATAATATTTACTCATAATTCCTGCGAAGTAACAACAACTCGAGTCAAAATGATTCTTAAAACACTCCAGCTTCGCTGTCGTGATATAAATGTCATTTTTAACAATCGCTGGAAAGTACACAACAACTATTCTTTAATTTCTCCACTAAATTCATGGCTCTTTCTTATATTACTCAATTATAATAATTGTCACGGTGAAATATAAAACATTTGTAAACAGATTAATCACAATTGTAACAAATATACCAAATCATTAATTACTTGTAATAGTAAAATATTAAATTATAACATACAAAAATTCTCATATAATCATAATTAAGAAATTTCAGAAAAACACTTCAGATCTTCATAAAAACATCACTTCCTGTTGCATGATTAACACCAAAATGTAATAAGATCTAATCTAATCTAATGTCAAAATATTATATCCAGAATTTCAACTTTTTTATTGTCTAGTATATTAGTGATTATTACAACATTCATCCATCCACACGGCTAGAAATCATCGTAAAAATATTAAAATTATGTTCTAGGGACTTCGAAACGTGCTTATCCGGTGAAAAATCACTATCCGATTTTTAGCATGATTCCAATACCTCTCTTGCGTGGCATGAGGTAAAAATGTTAAATTTCTAAAAATAGCACCTGATGTTTGTGATGTTGCAAAAAGTGTCAATAGCTTAATAATGTTGTAAATATAGGAGTTTAGGTACATAATATGATATGTAGATTACATTACAAACATATCATAAAACACGCTGCACAAAAAGCGTAGTGCACATTGCAATCATCATGCAATCTCCCGCAAACGAGCGGTTTAAGCAGAAAAATCACCATGGGATATGGTTAGAAGGCGAGTTTTTCATGAAAATATCACAAATGCTAAAGCAAAACGAGAGATATGACACGCTGTGGAGAAATTTGAGGTTTAAATGCACAGATGTTTGTGTTGCTTTTTGTATTTACTTTGCCTGAGATTTGAAAAGGGTTGACCTTGGCTGCGTAAACACTGATAAAATGCTAATTTCAAACAGGACATTCATTTAAAAACCAAGATTAAAAACCATATGCGGCATTCAGTTTTGTTGTGCGTTTTTTTACTGCAGTATAAGTAATTGTTATCGATATTTTCTCAAAAAACACTCACATGCTGCTAACTTACGACAGAAATAAATAATAACGTAATTACTGCAGGAATAATAACCGTTATTGTATAGAACCTCGATAATGAATATGATAACTATTGTAAATAATAAAATAATATCTTAGAAATTAAAGTTAGATTAGATTTACTAATAATAACTAATTAAAAGAAATAGGAAAATGGAAACAAATTCTCCAGATTGACAAACTTAAAGAATAGGGTTTATCTCGTGTTTTGTTTTTTATAAAGTAACGATTATTTATTTGAGTGAAGTGTAAAAATTATTGAAACAGACTAAGTTTAATGAACGGATAAAAAATTATAAAAAGCAGTAAAAGTAAGTAATCTTATGAATAAACATATATAAACACGAATTTAAGAGTAATACATAATAATAAAGACTTAAACACTGAGAATATTTATTAAACACTTAATACTACGCACTATTTATTTTATTATTTTACGATATTTATATCACTAACTATTTATGTTCACCACTCTTATTAATTTCAGACTCTTCCCGCGGTATTTTCTGCTTAGGTTTATATACTCGAGCAATTAAACTCTCGAATATTCTGGCAGCTTCTATGCGTCAGTACAATAGAAGGGTAGTTAAATCCATACAATACATTAATATTTTGATTTGGTTAAATTGCTATAGATATCGTTTAATACATTAACAAAATTGTTGACAATAATTAGCACAATTTGTGAAAATATTGATGTCTTCATTTAGCCGACATAAGCATATAACAAATTGCTCTCTAGTAGGGGATTTGACGTAAGACAGACATGCTCACCTTTTTTTTAATGTAAATAATTTACATATAAATATTAAACATTATATGTATACATGTACATATTTTATACAATTATAGGCTATTGATTGTTATTACATCGTCTATTGATACATGTTGGGGTTAGTGTTCCATTAATATGGTGTTATTGTAAATAATCGATGTACTAGATAAACAGTTTCTAGATAATGTTTCTTACTAGCTTAAAATAAACCATTACAATAAATGTACTTATAGTGCTTTGTAGTAAACACAATTTCTAAAAACAAAGTACAATAATAATTACAATTTTTTTTGTTATACTTCATTTTCGGATTCACATATTTTTAATTAAATATTAGTTACTCTAACATAAAAATATTTTACCAACCGAAATTCATAAAAATTCAGGTTTCATATTAAATGCATAAGACAAATATCAAATACAATGTGCACAAATAATTGTCTATTTGCAATGTGTATTTGCACATGCCAGGTCTCGAATTGCTCTATGCGCAGGTCAAGTATAATTGAAATTGGAATTCCACTTGTGTCTATTGAATATTTCATTTGTATTTTAGTGGTGTAGGTTAACAGCCTGCAGCCTCTCTAAAGGGATTTGAACGTCATTTTCAAAGCAATAAGTTATTCAACTATTTCGATTTTAATATACTTTAAACAGTTTTCAATCATAAAACTATTATACAATTATCTGTATTATAAGTGCCTCGGATAATGCTTGATAAACACTCTTTGCAGTACAAATAATTACCGAAATCTATGATATTATAGTACCAACCAAAGTTGACCTGTGCCGTAGGGGAGAGTACTATCACTATTACTATTACATTACATAGAACTATTTTAATTGCTAAAAAAACTTGCAAAGAAAGAGATATTGTTTTCTCATGAAATATATACCGACATTTTATTAACAAGAAAAGTAAAAGTAAAGTACCCCTTTGAAGAGTAAAATTGGAACAAAATATGGGGGTGCATAACTAGATGTTATAGCAATGCTATAATAGTATATTTTGCAACATGTGCAGAAAGACGCCTATTTCCCACGAGGTGTGAAAGGTGGGAAATAGATGATTAAATTATACGGGTATTTTTGAATTAGGCGAGATATGTAAGTATGTACATACAAACGAAAGAACGTATACGTACATACATACCTACGCACAGACGTCACGCCGAACCTAGTCAAAATGGATTCGGGGATAGATAAAATGAATATTTCCGTTGATATCTGAAAACCGAAATTTTTCGCGCAATTACAATACTTCCTTTACTTCGTACAGGAAAGTAAAAAGAATAATTAGGTATATGAAAAAATGGAACGAAATGATTGTGTAAAGCTTTGCAAAACTGAAACAACTAAAAACACATTTATCATATTTCAGGTACATAATTAGAAATTTTTTGTATTTGTTCGACAGGACACAAACACCCGTTAGTTGTTATCTCTCTCGGATTAATTTGTCTCCGCTAGTACACGTTAAGGAATTATTATATTTCAGAGTATACCAGCACTTTTAGCACTGGAATATAAGCTGTGAGTTATATATTTATTTATATACTTTATCTCTAAGACTTGTATTATAAAAAGGTTTATTAAAGGTATAGTTTTAGATGTTTGGTGTTAAACTTAAATAATGCAATAAAAATGAACAATTTACATCTCATGTGCATTCCAGGTTATATTTACAATTATCCCGCCGTCTGGAACTTTTTGTGAAAAAGCGTTCCCAACACTTTGTGAGTATAATATCTATGCAGATGAAATTACAACTGGTATCCATTCCACGGTCAAATGTATCGTAAAGAAAAAATGTACAGTATATTTATTTACCTTACAATGTCAAACACATTCGTATTAACTCTTGTACCACTACAAGTACAACGTATAATTTGTTTTAATTACAATACGATTAATATTAATGCTTAATTAACTACAATCATTACAATCTCGTATTTTTCAGTAACGTTTACAATAATTGAAATCTGATAAATTTGCTGATCTTCGTTCATGTCCACGTTAATTAAAGTTGCAATTAAAGAGAAAGTTTTTAAGATAATTTTTGAAAAGAAACAACGTCGCGATTAAGAAAACAAAAGAATTAAGTAATGTAAATAGCAACGCTAAAAACATCACAGTAATTACCACCTACAAACATTTGAATATAATTCTGAAACATTTGTCGATGTTTACACATCTCATTTGTTTTATCTACAAAGAAGAGTTGCTGTGTTCTACAAAATGTTGTTTGCAATTTTCCATTACTTTTTTGCAATCAGATGCATAAGTGAATTTTACTGGAAATGTAAAATAATTTTCAAAGAAAATTAAACTTTTTACTTAATTTGCAGATTTAATTAGTTTTAAAACAAAAAGCTACACAAATGACTAACACTGAAAATAAAACATTAGTTGTTTAATAATGAACAGATAGTCTGTTGTTCTTTTACAAAAGTTAATTAATAAAATCTCCAATATTTCTAAATATATAATAATAATCTTAACAGGAGACATAAAATTCCTTTGAAATATAATAATAGGAACAACAGTAAATATAATTATTAAATCTAAAATGGAAATAGACTGCAATCCTAAAGAAAATATGAGGAAGATTTGCAGACACATAATGAAATAAAAACAAGGAACTACACAAACAAAATCTATCAAGGAAGGAAACAAAAAACTACGAGTGGATCAACTTTGTTCGGAAATGGGGAATAACAGAAAAAGAATTAGTAATGATGCTAAGAACTAGTAATCCTGTTATTCACACAAATGTTGATAACAGACCAAATGATCTAAGCTCCTTTGAAAGGAAAAGAAATAAGAATTGTTTTTTATCTAAACTATAATTCAAAAACCCCTCCAACAATTAAAATTTCTAACAAATTGAAGGCTAGTAAATTATCTCTGCAATCATAAATTTAACTTTATTACAAAAATCATTAATTCAATTAATCACACAATGAAATTATTTTTATCTGTTCATACCCGTATGGGTACTCAAGTGACTTTTAAATTACATATAACTTTTAAGAGTCACTCTAATAAAATGTGTTCAACAATTATATCAATCTAGTTTTGAGTTCTCGTGTTCAAACTCTTAGTGTAGGTATGTTTTTTTCCAAATTTTAAGTAAATTTAAATTTTATGTTTTATAAAAATCGACACATAGTTTTTAGAAAATCTAAATATTTTTATTTTGCGTATAATACACATCTGTGTTACAGAATTAAATAATAAATAAAGTATCTAAGAAATGGGAGTCATACTTAAAACGAGACTAAAAATAACATCGGGTTTCATTTCATTTTATTATTAGATAGGATGTAGTAGTAGAGGAGATTAATTTACAATACAATCATTCAATATTACTTTCGCAAAAAAAGAATTATTTCATTGGCATAAAATAGATTTTTTACGACATGCATAGAAAGATCTTATTTTTTCTCGCGAAATAGTGTCATCAACAATATAACATGGATATTGTTATGGAACGAAATATTGGAAAAATTCATTTTTATATTTAATAATGATATTCTTTAAAAAAAATATGGCAACAATCATTATTTCACAATTTGACAACTTGAACCTGAATTCGAATATTGGCAATACTGACCAATTGTACTGATTGCAATGCTAAACGTCAAAATTTACATAACCTAATTTTCTAACATCATGTTGCTGTGCCTTTTCGTCCTAATAAATCGATTTTTGAAACATGTCGTCAAAAAAATGTTGTGCCTAACACAAAGTTCAAAACTATTTCTTAAAAAAAATACTTATTTAAAAATGGTCGCTTTTTACCTCAGGAAACAATCTTGGCGCTAGGTCAATATTGATAGTTTTATCAACCTTTATATAGTATTACTTGACGTTTTATTTAAACAATAAAATTCAATGTTCCAGGAAAACGGCAGTATAAAGTCTAGTTCCCAGAGGTACATCATACGTAATTCCGCCACTGATTGTGATTATGGGTTGTCAACCACAGCCTCTACAAGCGACCTAGTTTATAGTGGGTTCCAAACGATTCGGAAACGGCAGTAGATATTCATCTCAACATTTACAAATATTTCCGACTGCTTTCAAATACGGCAACATTTTATCATCGTTATATAACATCTTCTTTCCTTTTGCAGCTTTCCAGTTTTTACCCACGCAAATTAATACCTTGAAAGATATTTGGAATTTTCACAGCACACTTCACCAAAAAAACAAGCAGTCGATCGAGTTGCTTACGTAAAATATCACTTTCAAAACATGTGCATTGAGCGCGGCGGATGGCAGGCGGTTCCTCATCCTCGCTCTCCGCTACCGGAAGTCAGGAAGAAGCCGTCGTGATGGAAACCAAGCCATACGCGACACTCCGCCACGTGTTGTGACATACACGTGTTCCACATTACTTATACATGACGGCCTCTGTCATTGCGAAGGTACGAAGGTATGGCTTTTGTGAGGCTACGCATTATTTTTTTACTTTTCTTTTTATACATCTGTACTACTTTTTGCTGAATATGTTTTTGCGGATAAAATAATGAAATTATAACGAGTCCCAACTCGCCTACAACTTTATAAATAAAAATAAAATATATTTAGAATTCCTTCTTTCTGGTTCCTACTGTCATAACAAAAATTTGGTTTTTATATATTTTTATGTCAGTATTCATATCATATTTCAATTTATTTAACTTGATGTAAATCAGAATTAAATCACTTTTTCTGCAATTGTTATTTTACAAAGTGTGAGTGTACTGTCCCCATATGTGGCAACATTTTCAAGATCTAATAAATCTGTTTAACTTCGTCGATAAAACGACTTATATATTATTTTTAATGTATAACGTAGAAATGTTTTGCAATAATGAGGGACTCCAAAAATTTCGTCGCTGTAACCCAAGCTATAACGGGAGGTCGATATAACCAATTAAAGTATAATAACATTAGCTTAAATGAATTTCATACAAGTGTCACTATTCCGACGTTGTAACCAGTTTGTCGCTATAAGCAGTATCGTTATCAACAGATTGTTTTGTCCGTATTAAAATATTTTTTGTGAAAACCCAATTTATATTTTAAAAATCAGATTTTTATGCACCATTTCTTTATTATTATTGTTTATTTCTGTAATTAGTGAACCCATCCTTATTTGTAAAAACTTTACGAGGAACTTTGTTACTGTAAAGGGCTTACTAGCAATACATAGCTGGTGACTATTAATTGTTGAATAAAGTGCTGCATGGTCAAGAGATAATCAGTATATATAGTCACTTGCTAATAAAATTCTCAATCTTACTGTCATTCTTTGTCTTTACAAACTCATGGCTCCGATGATATAGACGTATTTATTGATGTTTTAGTCGTTTTCTTCACAATAGATGAAGATTTGGACTTGGTCAACAAAAGACCATTTTTTCGTTTCCTAATTTGCACTTTTCCCTGATTTTACTAGATTTTGAAACTACGTATTTTTTTAAGTCTATCACCACTTTCAAAATTTTGACGTAAGTCTACGAAGTAAACTCTTTGTATTACGTTTTAATTTTATTTTATAATAACAAAATAATTTTTCAAAGATTAAAATTTATTCTTATACAAATTTAATAAAATATTTGAAATGTATATTTTTCTCTGAATACAAAATCTTTTGCAAATCTCAATGATAAAAAATTTCACAATATGGAAATCAAATTGAATACGATATTTTGTAAAGAGGAAGTGGTCATACTTGTAGATCTTCAAGGTTTTTGTAAAATTATTATCATAAAGTTTTTGTTATCTTGCATTACATTTTATTTACTACGTAAAATAAACTTTACTCATATTAAATTTTTATTTCGAATTTTGTTATCCAACTGATATATCGCAAAAAGCATTGCAATATTAAAATATGTAAACAAATAAAGGCAAGGTATTATCTTAGAACTATATAAAGTACTAGTCTATAAAAAACAACCATATAAAATGTCATTTTTATTATAAACTACATAATGTGTCTAAAAGATGAAATCAATTATAATAATTATATCAAATCTCTTGTATGGTATGTATGATAACAATCTTATTATCAACCAACAAATAATATATACCTATGAAAGTGAAATATTTGTGATATCACAAATTTCAATAAGGATTCACTTATTTATTTCATTTCTAGATGTGCAGTGCAATTGTATGTGTCAGCATTCTACAAAGCCTTGGGAATTGTTTTATTGTAAAAAATATGAATCATGTTGCGGAAATTTTGTTTTAGTAATTTTAAAAGAAATATAAACATTTATTATATTATTTCCAGATGAAACGTAAAAGTAAAGGAAACTTCAAAAGGAAGCAGGATTTAAATGAAATGTTTTGCGACACTTAAAGACGACTTCATAATTAGTGGAAGAGAGGAACTCCCGTGTTACACGGTTTTTAGATGACAATTATAGCATTTTATTATTTCCTGCTTTCCTAATATTTTTGACGGTAATTGAAGAAACGGAAATCTTTTTTCATCTATTTTCTGCTCCGTAATTCGTCACAGTTTGTATATTTATAGAACATGACAAATAAACTATGTAAAAAGATCTGCACACATCTGTTTAGTTGCTAAATGCAAGATCAAAATATCATCTGTCATTCAGAATACCAAAAACTAAGTCTGATGAAATAATGAATTGCGTTTTATATTCTTATAATTATAATCATTATTGGAAATATATAATCAAATAAAACAAATGCCTGGAAATTATTAAATACCGCTACAAAAAAAACTGTTGCTGTGAGCAAAATGGTTAGAATTTCCAGCACATGAAAACATTGCAATTTCACCGGTGGCAGTTCTAGATATAGTATTAGTTTTTTATGGAAACTCTATTTTGACCATTGCCAAGAATAAGAATCTACAGGTTGCCGATGAAAATAATAAACGAAGACATGTTATTCGCTTTACAAATACATGTTGGATATACTTTCACATTTTTGTTTACCACTCTTTTCGCGGGAATGTAACACACCTATAAATGCACGTGTTTTATATTATTTATAACATTAAAATCTACGTTCACAGTCTCTGTTACACACATATTAAATCCGATATTTACAATAAAAATACCGATACGTAGGCAATTTCTAGTAAAACTCATTTGTCAGTTGTTGATCACTACATTGTTTTTGTTCGTATTTCACGTTATAATCACTTAAACACCACCTGTACTGGTTAAAATATAAACTAGAGGCTTATGGACATGTTAATTAGAATCATAGTAACGAAGTATAAAGTGTATGTTAAATATAAATAAAAACACTTACCAACTCTTGGTCGGCTGTCAGTGGAGCCGCCATGATGGCAGTTGCACTGTCTTTTGCGCATTCAGTCTCACTGACAACAGCGCAACGGTTCTCCCATCCCCTCTATTTTTGTTCAGAAGTTCACAAACTGTTTCATTTCTTATGAATCTTGCAAGAAATTTAATATTAATTTGAACCCGGCGTTGGCCGACACATTCTCACAAATGACCTAACAATGCAAAAAATATTTTTTATTTACAATGTACAGTCATATTTTGTTAAAAACGTAGGAATTAA
Source organism: Stenolophus ochropezus (assembly GCA_035578165.1). Taxonomy (NCBI): domain Eukaryota; kingdom Metazoa; phylum Arthropoda; class Insecta; order Coleoptera; family Carabidae; genus Stenolophus; species Stenolophus ochropezus. Next base: position 15,634,401 of record JAQOWZ010000010.1, on the reverse strand, counting down.
AATTAAAAAGAATAATTTAACAGATTAGCGAATCATTTTTAAAAAGATGTGAGAAAATATTCAGTGATATAACCAGGAATGAGAATGATTTATTTATCATGTGAGAAATAAGAAATGCATGATTGTGTTAAAATGAATTATATTTTATTCAACATAATTTTTTCATGATATGAATTACATAAAAATAAAATGCAATGTACAAATGATGGTAGCTCTATATGTGATACAAATTTATATTTAATATCACAATGGCAAATAAAATAGTCCGCACTACTCGTAACATTTCACAGAAATTCGAGTACACATATTTAACTCAAAATCATAAAAAAATACTGACACAGGCCTAGTATTTAAAAATACATAATATTTGTGTATATTACCATAAAATAAAATAGAAAAAAATATATTCGTCAAAAATTACCCTTAATCTAAATGACTAAAAGCCTACGGACAGCAATCTAAAATTGCTTTTCTATTTAATTTAAAATTAACCCAAGATGGAGCAATATATTCGAAAACATCTACTTTACTTTCACTAGTAAACAACTGACGTTTAAACCCTGTTTTTTTATCTTGTTTCTTACTCTTGCTTACGGGTGAGCCACTTTTAATTCTAAGTGACTCATCCGGTTCTCCTTTAAATACCTTAAAGGTAGATTTTTTGGCGGTGCTATCACCCTCAGACTTATTGCGATTTCTACGTCCTTGCGTATTTAAACGTGTTTTATCTTGTACCCATTTTTTCACACGTTTAACAAATGGTAGAACCATGAAAAATGCATTAGGACTAACTCCCATCTTAACCTTAGGTGTGCAGTCTTTTTTGCTTGAAGGTAAGTCCGCAAGGGCGAACCAATCACAGCTCTTGATTTCAAATCGAGTTCTTGGTTGGAACACTGTCTTGTTGCGGTCTATACCAGTTATTATATAAAGTCGAACTAGTTGTTCGTTTATTACAGATTCAATGTATTCATTTTTGTCTATTAATCCTCCGATGTCGAACCCAGTTTCTTCTAATACCTAAAATTAAAAATATAATATAATAAAGTGATATATAAATATTTATACTCCGTTCACGCTAAGAAGATAGTAGATGTCGCCTCGAACATAACCATTTGTATACACACGAATATACCAATTTTGGCTCACCATTTTAAAGGCGAATGAGAAAAATTTACAAGAGTAAATACATATTGTAAGGTATTTATTATTTGGAGAAAGAACAGAAATTATAGTCCGTATACTATTATTCGCTAACATCTTAACGTGAACGGAGTATAATGTAAAAATTGCATTTCAATGTACTTCGCCAATACTAATGATAACTATTTTGCAAATCATATACAAAAATATTTAGTCAATACTATTTTTTGGAAAGTATCCAATATATTAAGACTCAAGGAAGAAATATTTGGGTAAACAAGAAAAGTGTTTTATTTACAACAACTTGTAGAAAACCAAACTTTCCATCAGGTCAAAACACATTGATACAAGTTTTAATTTCATAACTATTGAATTATTACAAAGTTGATGACTATTGATTTTCATTTGAACAGTGATATCTCGCCAGTGCAGGTTAAATTAAGTTACAAGAACACATTTTATCTAATATTTTAATATAAACCACCACTATCTATGGTACAACGTTCCTATGGTACTTATTTCGAGACAACTGTTACTTTCAAATAGAAAACTCAAAAAACTAGAATTTTTTCCCAACGTAACCAAAAATTTTCAAGGTCAGCAAACCTAAACCCTACCTCAAACAAAATATGTTGAACCATAAACCGGATAGTGACTCCAACACCCAAACATAAAGTTAAAATCATTAGGAAAGCAGGAAATTACAAAAATATGATTTTAAATCTTATCCCTATGTTCGGGTGTTCAAGTCACCACCCTATATGTATTTATATTTAATTTTAAAATTGAATCCGAATCTAAAGAAATCTCTCCTGAACTGGTTTTTGGCTGAGAAATTGCTGAACATGAACCGCATCCCGAATTCAAATTTTTTGTATAAACTCGAATCGATCTCGAACCATAGTGAAGAAAAAAATAAGTAAATTTTGGACCAAAGAATAATTGATTTAAAATACTGATTAAAAATGTTTCAAAATAGTAAGCTAAAAAAAATAGCAACCAAAAAATAGTTCTTTTTAAATTTACATTTGTAAACAATTTATTAAAATCAATCAATGTAAAGAATATATATTCTCTATTTTTTTATAAGATCGAAATATGAGGAAGATAGATGCAATTTGATGTTATTTTTTGGTTAAAACAAATTCAAATTGCACTTATCTTCCCCACACTTTGACTTTATAAAAAAAATAGCGTAGGTTTATGAAGATTGACAAATATTTGGTTTTTACTTTAAGAAATATTTTTTTTTGTGCTATATTAACTTTAAAAATTGAACTTACTTCTCTTATGGCACAATGAGATGGTTCTTCATCTTCATTAACTTTGCCCTTAGGAAATCCCCAAGAATTTTTGGCCCAATAACTTTGTACTAGAAGTACGTGTGTTAAATCATCTGATAATAAAATTGCCCCATAAGTAGGAACAGACTGTTTATAACCTCGCCATTCCTCTAAAACTGTATCTACATTATCTGCATGTGGTTGTAAAAATGGTATATGCTAAAATACAAAACTCACATTAATTATTTGTAACCTACTTAAAAGTAGATTAGTAACCTTAAATATATGAAGCGCAAATTCTTTTATACCACATGATTTTAATTTGGGATTTTCATTTGTACAATAAAAATCCAAATAAAACCAATGCGCTAACTCTATTTGGAAACATATTCTGACTAAGTTTTGCCTCGCAACTTCAGGAACGTTAATGATAAACCGACTAAAAATAAAAATAGATTGAAACCTTATATGCACATATTTTCGTGATTCTTACCTGCACAAATCATCAAGTACATCAAAAGGTATTGAATGTTCCACGGTTTTTAACACAATTTCTGGTTTACTTTCCATATTAATTAGAAATTAACTATTTTTATCCTACATTTTCATATGATTACAAAACTGTCGCGTACATGGATGACAGACATGTTCTGCAACCTAGTAATAAGAAATAAATCTAATTGTTGGTAATAAAAACATCGTGAATAATAATAAAATTATAAATTTTGAATTAAAAGCTTTACACATACTCATAATAATTTAATTAGAAATATATTTTAATTAATTTAGAATTTTATATGCAAAATTATATTGAATTTTTTTGAGGTTATGTTGGTAATAAGTCTTTCATTTTTGACATAAGTATAAAACGTCATCTTCTATGCATTTTATAATTTAACGAATAACAGAACTTATATTAGACTTTAAACATGACAGCAGATTGGGAAGAAGTTAAACGTTTAGCTGCAGACTTTCAAAAAGCCCAGCTCAGCTCTACTCTTCAAAAGTAAGCAATATAAATAACTTGCATTTTTGACATATGGTCATACGAAATTTTTAGACTTTCAGAAAGAAATTGCGTTGAAATTGTTCAATGGCTCCTTCAACATCATATGGTAGAACTAATATTTACCAACGACGGTAAAGAATATCTTACTCCACAACATTTAATTCAAGAAATTCTCGGAGAACTTTATGTTCATGGCGGTCGAGCCAATTTAGTTGGTTTGGCAAAAAGTATCAATGTTGATTTGGCTCACATTAACCACAATATCCCTGAAATTCTTCGAACTAACAAAGATATCCATCTAGTTCTTGGTCAGTTAGTAAATGACACTTATATTACAAGAATTGCCGAAGAAATAAACGAGAAACTATCACAACAGGGTCAGATTTCTGTAAATGACTTGACTGTTCAATATGATCTTCCTGGAGAATTCCTTCAGCACAATGTTATTGAAAAACAATTGGGGAAAATTATCCAAGGTCGTCAGGATTCTTCTGATTCTAAAGTATTTTTCACTGAGGCATTCATTGCTAGGAGTAAGGCTAAAATTCGTGGTGCTTTAGCTGGCTTATTGAAGCCCACTCCTGTAACTGCTATTCTAAGTCAAATAGGACTTCCAGAGAAATTATTTTTTTCTCTTTTCGATGAAGTAGTGAAATATGGAACACTCACAAGTAAATTAGCTGGAGCACAATACGTGCCTCATATCTACGCCAGGTCTCAGGTTAGCTATTATGTTATGTATTTATTTGAAATTCGTTTTAAAACATGCATGCAAATAAATTTCGAACAAATTTATTGTTATCCATATTAACTATAATGGTAAAATCAAATTCAACTTATGCAAGGTATTAAATTATGAACAAATAAAAATGTTATTATAATTAAAAATACAGATTGGGAGTTTCTGGTCTTGTTGACATCAGATTTTTATTAAATATTTTATAAATCTGGAAAAATAAGAATACATTTTTCTGTTTGTCTGTCCGTAAATTGGTAAACTTCATAAGTTTTCATTCTCAATATAGCAATATTTTGAAATATGTTACTGAGAGACAAATATACCAAATTAATTTTATAATCCATTTTATTTACGATTGGAGTGGTGGTATTTGTTAGATGAGATCACTTTATGCAGCAACATTTTTTTTAAATCTAGTCGACTAAATAGCTGAGCTAGCTAGCGTACATCTCTAACTTGCTGTGATATCATTCGAACTTGAGAAACTTAAGATCGTATTTTTTTATTAATCGGGGAGCGTAGATTATATAAAATATTTTTCTAGAGAACAACCAAAAGATGGCAGAACAAAACGAGCCAATTTTAGTTAAAAGACTTTGATCAGAAAGTTTTCAATTTTTTTTTTATAATTTTATAGCTACTGTAACCTAACTGTTTGACAATTTTCGCACGTCTCTGACATGTATTTAAAGTTTCCGCAATTTTTACAATGGGCTCATAAACCAAAATCGAAATACTACAAATTTATATTAAAAATTTAAAATACTTATTATTTAAAGCAAGATTAAAAAAATATATTTTTTAGTAAAGAGTTACAACGAATTTAACATTTCCTTATTTCACATGTACCCATTACCCAATAAAATTCTATTCGCCAGAAATATGAAAAATGCTATTCCCGCATACAGTTCCTTAGCGTCCATTGCGGATAAAAGCATAATTGTCAACTGTTACTTGTCTCATTTCATTTAAATACTGTAAAATTGACAAATGTATATAATTTTCGTTTGTATTAATTTAAATTTCTACGAGGTAACACTAATAATATGTAAAATAATACTTTGGTATTAAAAATATAAATAATAATTGCTATCATGAAACATCACTGTTTTACTGTTACTGATCGGGTACCCCGACGTCACGAACTGATCCCAAAGTTTTAAAAATTCATATGTTGCTTCGTAAAAGGAATTTTCATATCGGATTTTCAATAATAGTCGTAACTTTCAGTCGATGAAGTTTTATAAATAGGAAAAAAAAAAATGGCCCATTGTTGTCAACTTTGTCCCTCCCATTACCATGCAAAACGATCGTAGCGCCGGTGTGTCCTGTATTGACATATATATTATTTGCGGTTGTGAATGTACGTTTACATCATTTATTTTTAATTCTTAATAATTATTTTGACATTAAAATGGAAGTTTGTTTTACACAAGTTATTATTTCATATTTCTTATATATATTTTATTAAATTCTGTTTAATTTGCAGAATGACTGGGTAAATAATTTTTACAAGCAAAATGGATATTTGGAATACGATGCTTTAATTCGTCTTGGAATTTCTGATTACAAGAATTACTTAAAGCGTCAGTTAGTCAATGAAGAAATAACAGTTTTAAATTCTTGCGTAGTTTCCAAGCGAATTATTGACCAAGCAGAAGCAGATATTGAAGAATGCATATCTAGTAAAACTTACGTAGATATTCAAAATAATCTTCCGTCCGTATTCAATGAAAAAGATGTAGATATGATTCTTGATATAGTAATTACTTCTCAACGGAAAAAGCATGTCATTCTTTTATCATCATATGTAATAAGTACAGCATTTATAGACGCTCTGGCAGAACCTTGTAATAGTGCCATACAAGAAAAAGCGAAACAAATTGTCGAGTCTGGTCGGTACCAACAATATCAAATAGATTTGCAAGCTGCGTCGCAAAAAGCTAGCCCTACTGATACTTCAAACTTTGAGGATACCAAGACCGATAAACGTGAAGAAAGAAGGAAAAAGGCAACTGGTGGAAAAGCAGGAGGAGGTGCACAAGGAAGAGAAACTAAAACAAAATCAACTAAAAAACATACCAGAGGCAAACAACAACAATCAAACGATAGCGATGATGAATATTCATTCTCTTCTAAAAAATCCGTCCCTCCTCTTCAAGTCATCACTTTAGATGATGTTAAAGAAATTATTAACCCTACATTAGAAGAAGAAGGAATAGACGACCTCACAGATCCGCTTGCTTTGCATATTCATCCCGGTCTGAATGAAAAAGGCTTAGAACTTGCAGGAACACTATTTGCAAGTACGATTTCAAATCAACAACAAAGTAGAAGAAAAACTCATGCAGCTTTACAAGATCAACTCAACACCATGATTGGTGACGTCAGATTATTCGAGAAAGGAGCGAAACTGCTGCCATCTGACGTGCAAACACAACTTTATAAATACTTGATGAAAACTATTTGCACGGATATCACCAATGAAATAATCGGTTACTTATCATCCGAATATGGTTTAGCATCAGTTACTGATTCAATCACGAATGAACAAAGAACGAAATTGGTAAATGAATTACCAGCTGATCACAAGCCAGTTATTCAAGCTTTGGTAAAAACCTTATCTGGAAGTAACATTGAAGAGTTCATGACAGCTGTAGATGAAGCTTTAGCTACCTGCAGTATGATATTAAAGAAAGTCGACAAAAAGAAAGATAGATTGGTTGTTTTGTCCCACAAACATGGCTTATTGGATCAATTAGAAAAATGCGATGATCCGGCTTTAGTTCTACATCTTGCTACGTTGGTTATTTTCGAAGTAGCTACTCAAAATATGATACATGCAAGCGGCAGACATGTGTCTTCTCTTTTATCCTATTTAAAGCAATATCTAACAGATGACCAATTGTCGGAACTTGCAAACTATCATGGTAAGTTACTGTAATTAACTAATTGGAACAATTATTAAATTATGTTTTTATAGACAACGTAACTTTGTACCTCAGCAACAACGAAGAAAGAGAAGCAATTGGAGAAAAATTAAAAACTAAAATGGACGTGATAAAGAATATAGCTATTGAGTTCAAAAAACCTTCCTCTGATAAATAATAATCTTTCAATTGTAATTTGTATTGGTGATTGTTGTATCTTATTATTTTTAATATATTAAAAAACATTTTATTCATTTTTTTTGTTATAGACCCCTTATTTCATTAATAGTAGTTGTTACAATAGTTTTTAATCAACACTTGAAATTGAAATTTTCTACGAAAATTCGAAAAAATACTCTATAATAAATTTTTTTAAAAAAATGTTAATGATAAAATTAAGTAAATCAGGATTTAACATACTATAGTTTAATAAATTCATCAGTTTGTTGTTTCAAGATTGAACAATTATTGGAATGTTTTTAAAAAATACAAAATGTTATCGTATTATTCTGATTAATTTTTTAAAAATAAACTTTCACATAAGCTCATTTATTGTATAATAGTTTTCAAAAGTATGAGAAAAAAAATTGAACTGGTAATGACAAGTTAAAAATAGCAAAATATTATGAAACAAATTGCATGATGCAATAATTCAGATTTTTTGAAAATGTTTGATGCCGGTACACGTTAGTAAAAAAATTATTATTTTTGTATACAAACTTTGAAAGACATATTTTTAGAATTTCATTGAAACATCTAAAAGCTAAAGTTTCTCCAAGAATGACTTAGTTGCATGGGAATTTTGGTAGTAAAACACGGTAGAAAATAAATCGTCATTAAATTCGGTATTGACGCTGCCATTGTTCCCCAATCTAATCAAATTACCCATAAAATTGGTCGTCATGAGCAAACACAAGTCAAATGGTTGAAAAAGCATACACTCACGGCTCATAAGCGCACAACGCGTGTTATTTTGGACTGCGCGTTTGCTTCGGACTTCATACTCGTGAAATTGTCACACAAATTCAGTCGCTTGTTCGCCGCTGTTGGGGGAGGTTGTTTATCACCGGCGTCTGAAAATAGTGTGCTCAATATAGGTTAACAATTCCGATTTTCACAATGGAAGACGTCGAAAAGAATGGTTTAACAGAACGAGTAGGGACTCAATTAATCTCCAGTAAATCAATGCAGAATGGATTATCGCCAAAACGGCACTCAATCACAAAATCAGAATTTCCGGAGACAACAGTCCCTGACGGCGGCATGAGAGCATGGCTTGTCATGCTGGGTTCATTTTTTTGTAACGGGATCATTTTTGGGGTGATTAATTCATACGGTGTGGTTTATACCGAAATTCTCTCTAAATTAGAACAAAACAGGGTTGCGGAGGCGTCTAGCAAAGCAGGTGAGTTAAATCCATATCATGTTTCGTCAGCTTTTTAAAGGTTTCCGAGGGTTTATTATTTCACGCCAACATTTTTGGGATTTTATGTTCACTATTAATACAATTAACAAATTTTATCGTTAGCAAAATTGTAACAATATAACATTGTAATACTTTTGGCGCGTTATATAAACAAGGTTTCTTGCATGATCGATTAAACAATTTCATTTCAACTACATTAGGGGAGTGACTCATACTTATCAAAAGGGCACTAATATTTGAATACTACAGATAATGTTTATTATTAATTTGATTATTTATTATTGAATAATTACATTATTTAAATTATTTTAATTTCTTATTTTTAAAATAATTTTTTCACTACAAATTTTTTGTAAAACTAGAAAAGTGACATATATTAAAAATAAATAGCGCCAGAGGATAACGCGGAAACTAATGTATTATCTGTTATGATAAGATATATTTAACAAACAAGAAACAAAATAAATATTTAAAATGCTAACTTGGTGTTTGTGTGTAATTTTTCATTAATGAAATAACACAGAAAACAACCCTGCATTTGTTTTTCCTTTAGGAAAACAGTAAAGTCAATAAAGTTCACTTGCATAAATGCAAATTTTTAAAACAAAAGAACTGCGTAAAATATGAATTGAAAAATAAACAAAGTTCGAATCAGCCATAATTTTTTTGAAGGTCATGTGAAAAATAATTTGATAGTTTATTTAATATATGACAGATTGTAAATTATGCGACATATGTTCTTTCAGATAACACTTATTTAAACTGTTCCGTATAATTGAATGTATTTCATTTTAATCAATTTTTTCTTCATTTAGATAATTTCAATGCGCAAATAACTAAAATAAGCGATTTACTGTTTGTTGTTATCAGGCTTTTAAATATGCGTAAAAATGCTTGTCATTATAATTATAATTTATTTTCACTAGATTCATGTTAAAATTTGTTTATTTATTGAAAATGGCGACAATATGGTTTATTTCAAGTTTTTTTTGTGAAATAAATACAAAAATAATGTGCGGAGAAATTTTCAAAGTATCCAGTGACAGATAGAAAATTAAAAATTAATGTGGTCAACTCCTGTGGTTCTCCAGGACGGTTCATTGACATGTCATTCTTATTTTACTCTTTAGAGATGAAAAATTAATTTGGTACGGTCTTTAAGATTAATTAGAATTATTGTTTCTGAAAAAACTTTATTTGATAATGCTACAACAAAATTTTACGCTAATTTTAATTGCTTATTACGATTACTTGAAATAGTATATAGTAATATGTTAATTTATTTTTGAGATTAATTAATTGTCTAATTAGTTTACAACTCTGTAGTTCATGTTATTTTATTTTTTATGAAGATAACATTTTTTAAACATCTTGTTAACATTTTTTTTTCGAAATATAAAAAAATAATAGTTATAGCAACATCCATTTCAATAGTTTTATTTCCAAGAAATACATTTGCCCTTTTTGAAACATTATCCTATTAACTTTGTTAAAGTTTATTTATAATGGCATACACGAGGCGTACATTTATATAGGAATAAAAAATTATGCGTGTTGCATTCTCTCATGCTAAATATAAAATCGTTGACATTTTGCTGGGCATCTCGCATTATGGAATTAATTTACCATAAAATATAAAAATGAAAATATAATAGAAGAATGTTTTTTTTTATTAAATGAAAACTTTACTTTTATATCTATGACACTATTTTTTCCTTACTCGTATTTATAAAAAACTGATAATCTAAAAAAAATATATAAAATGTAGGTACGTAATTCTTAGAAGAAAATTCAAAAATTCTGTTACAACATAATAAATTACTAGACAAATTGAAGAATTATTTTGTTAGTACATGATTAGCAAAACATACATATTAAATACACTAAGCTATCAAAACTTGTCTGGTGCAAAATATCAGATTCTATGCATAATAGAGTCAAAGTCCGCATTACGAACTCACTTTTACCGAGCGCTTTTTTAAAAGTGACGCCTGGCCTTATAAGATTGTAATGTAAAAGCAAGCTTCCTAAAAGCGATTTTATTATAAAAGTGCGTTCGTAATATGGGCCAAAGAACACAATCTTTCTTGGCCTTGGCACATATTAGACTTTTTTATTCTTTTCAACTGTGAAAAAGGAAAAAGTGCGTTCCGCTGAGCAATTGGTTATCAAGAGAGTCAAGAAAAATGAATTAAATAATAAAACAAAATTTACTATTTAAAATTTTAATATCTAAGGCCCGGTATTACAGTCACTACTTAAATATTGGTTTAGCTAAACTTAAACTTTCACTTAAACCAATTGGCAGTATTACAGTACAAAGTTTAGCTAAGCTTGATTCTATTATATTTTCGTTTATGTTGGCAATAGAATATTTGTTTTTGACATTGACAGATAAATTATTTACACATGTATTTTGGTATATACACATTATTGATATATCTGTTCTGAGTTATTGTCTTTGTATTAGATAAATACCATAAGGGTGACTAAAGTTTTACATTTTAATTAATTTTTATTACATATATTACATATTTTATATCCTCGTGAAAGGTATGTAACAATAATTTCCTATCAAAAGAGTTAAAATTAAGAATAAACAGATTATTTTTCAGAATTATAGATGAAAGAGAACGGGCACCTTAATTTTACATTGAAGAAAATAAGGAAATTGAAAGCTTACCGTACAAAAATTTGAACCTATTGTGTAAAGAATAAAATAAATAATTAAAATATATCTTATTGTTAATTGTTGTTGATGCATTCATAGAATGTAAAGCGTGATTTTAAAAAACAAAGTTAACAGTTTACAAAAATCAATATTCTTCAGAAATTGGCACTAAAATCGAGTGTAATTAAAATGCATTTTATTAATGAATTCTTACCAATTACTTTTTTTTAATGTCGCTAAATATTAAGTACGTTATAAATTAAACAAACAGATAATTTTGCTAAACGAAATCTATTAAAAAAAATCTTTATCAGGTCATATATTTATATTAACAGGCCTAGTGCCTAGAAAGAATTCGTTATGGTCATCTAATTATATTGAGAATATTTTGCTCGACTTCGACCTCACTGCTGTTGCTCATTTCTTAAATTTCCGTATTATAAATCTCCAACTGTAATACATCGAATTTACTTAAACCGTGGCTTAAACCTAGGATCGAGTTTAAACTTCCACTGTAATACTGGGCCTAGTATTATAAAGTGCTCTTTGCATTTTTTAAATATTTTTTTTATTTATAATTTTAGTTTTTCAGAGTTTAAAAATGTTTCCAAAATTATTTTAAAATATTTTTTGAAAACATATTGATGTAGTAACATATCACATGCTTTAGTTGCTCTTAATGCTTATTTTAAATATTACATACGTGTATATATATATATATTACATTTTTATGGTCTATTATGATTAAAATTTTACGAAAATTACTTAAAAATAATGTCGGTATTTTTCCAATTGTTTTGTTTATTATTATTTCTTGGTAATTTTCGTGACAAAATAATAAATTTTTTATTATTGTAAATTTAAAAGAAACAATGGGGTATGTGACCATAATGGAATTTCACTATACAAGTCATAAAATATAAAAACTAACCACTAAAATGTAAGAGCTACGTAGTCAAGAAATTAATTTACACTATTTTTCAGAAAAACCTCTTACGAACACAATGACAAATAGCTCTTGAATTCTGGAAACAAAATAAATAATTAAATGGCTGCCTGCTTATAGTTTAAAGAAAGTGATACTATGTAGTCATAAATTGAACATAAAATAGCAAAATCACTAACTAAATTAATTTCTTTTCTTATATCTAAATATTAGTGTAAACTATAGAAGCAATATATATTTTTGTTCATGTTCATATCTGTACTTAGCAGAAAGCTTTATAATGTACAAGATCAGTAATAATCTTATATAGCTAGCAGTCCAGCTTGAAAAATGGTGTATATTCTTTAAATGACAAAAATATATAAGAAGAATGATTACAATTGGTGTCTAATGAGAAACTGTAACTGTAGTACTGCTGGGTATCCACATAAGAAAAGTCTACTTTTATCTTAAATTTTAATATCGGAGCCTTAAAACATTTCAAGAATTAAAAAATATTCAGATAAGAAAAACATCTGCAAGTTTCTTCCTGTTAAAAATGTCGGTAATCGGTATTTTTTTATATAAGATTATGTCATATAACTCTATTGATAAATAAAGAGTAATGGCAAATTGTTTATAAGTATATTAGAACGTAAAATGGAGCTAGCTGCATATGTTTGTAGTTATTCATAAACATAAAATGATTTAGAACATATTTTAATATACTTGCTGCATACCTATTATAAAGTTAAGATAAAATAAGAAAATAAATACACTGGTCTGTACTGCCCCTATATCTGAATAACAAATGTTTAAAAATGAAATAAAAAAATCAAATCCGATATTTTTATTTAAAATAAATAAACTCTAGTACACTTCATTAAAAAATTCTTTACTATTCTACATGTAGAAAAGGAAACAGACATGAACATATTTTTTCGTTTTATATAGACAGTGACAATATCATATTTAAACAGATGGTTGAACAAAACTGTGTACTATCAAAATTTTGATTAACATATTTTTATTTAAGTTTGGTGCAGACTTCATGAAATGCATGAAGATGAATACTAAACATAATCTCCATGCAGTGTTATTATTTGAGTAAATTATTTCCAGTGAAATTTATGTTACCTGTTATTTTGACAAATAATTTGAAGTTAGGTTCAACACGGTCCAAATACCATATACATATTAACTAATATACCTGATTCCACATCTTATACATACTTAACGCGCTTGCCCATTAAACTAGAATATATTTCGTTCCAAGTGACAACTTAATATTTAAAATTAAGTAAATAAATACAGAAATATTAACAAAGTAAGTTGGCAGAAATGGACATACGTAACCTATGTAACTCTTCGTAGATGTTACTATGGATACCAAACATTTTCTAATATGAGTCATTTATTTTGAATGAACATATGGTAGATGTAGGAGGAAGACCGGAATATGCAGTTTGGTTATTGTTTTGTTTTCTATGGAAGTTATTCCGAGTGCGTATCGGGTTGTACGACCTAATATGAGCATGGTGGTCTGCGGCGTCGCCCTTGGGCGAAGTAAATCTCCTGACTCCGCCTGGAATTTACGACACCAAGTATTAATAGATTTCGCCAACTACAATCGGGACGCCGCGAACTTACACATACTACTTTTACACTTACGCTTGTTTTGATTTCGGGAACAAGGTGGGCACTTGTTACGAGATGTTGTTACCAGCTCTAGCTAAATAAATCCCATGTCCAGATCAGCAACTGCTTCATTAATTTGTTTGGTATATTCAACGAAATGTTTACATTTATTTTGGCTCAGACCGGAGTCGAAACCGGTGAAATAAAGTCATCGAAATACTGACTGAAATCAAAAAATTATTGCCAAATCATTTTAAACGAAATATTAACTTTTTTCTATAGTTTATACGGTCGTATAATCGGGAAATATAATAGAACATCTATAGTAAACAATTTTCATTGATAATTCAATTTTAGAAAATTGAAATCTAGAAATATCCTTCAAAACTGTGATACGTTGATGCTCATTTCATACAGGACGTAAGCGCGCCAAGACAGAAAATTTAAATTTCGAAGAAACTATTCGAAATTCATATCTCGCTTGATTTATAATATATTTTCAAAATTATTTTAAAATATTTTTTAAAACATATTGATGAACTAATATGCCACATGCTTAATTTGCACTTAATGGTTACTTTAAATATTAAATATTTATGTATGTATTATATTTTTATGGCTTATTATGGTTACAATTTTACAGAAATTACTTAAAAATAATGTATGTAATTTTCCATTTGTTTTATTATATATTATTTTTTATTGCTAATGTTCGTGACAAAATAATAAATTTTCTATTATTGTAAATTGTAAAGAAACAATTAATAATTCTGAACAATTATTACTAGAAATTTTGTAGTTATTTATTAATTATTTTTATTGTATTTACTATATTAATATCTAGTTTCTTATAGTAAGTAATTAACTACATACAGGGTGTTAAAAACGGGGTCCTAAATTTCCCTTGCATGTATATTTTGAGATCCTGAATATTAACCATCTTTAATAAACAGTTTTCATTCATAATTAAATTTTAGAAAATTGAAATCTAGAAACATCCTTGAAAACTGACGTAGTAATAATGATACGTTGTTGCTCATTTCATGTTAAATATATGCAGTTGGAACATATACCTATTAGTAATTAGTATTACTCATATACCTATTAGTATAATAGGTATATGGTATTACTAATAGGTATATGAGTGAGAAATACATAGATGGCGTTAGAGTATTTTGTATTTGACATTTCATTCATTTGTTTGCTGTGATCAGTTATTCGGAAATAATGTTTTTCAATAATTTTGAATATTTTTATGAATTATTGTTTAACAACGAAATATACTTACATTTTAAGAAAATTGTAAAGTAAAACATGCAAATAACAAACTTTATTTTTTGTTCCTAAACTGACACTTGGGAAGGTTTACCCGCAATTATTAACAGAAGAGTATATATTTTTTTCAGATGTAATATACTTGCATATATTGCGTGGCGTTGAGAACTGTCTAAAATATTCATTTTATGTTATGAAAGAAAAATAATCAATTTTACAATTAATTAATTCTATATATTTATAAATTTTTATTACTCTTCAATAGATACAACTTAAGCCCTCTAATAAAACTCTATTAAGCTACATCTTCATTAGCTTCCTACAAGGACTCTGAACTACGAAAGATAATTCCGATAAGTAAGTCAGATCAATTAACTATATTTCTAAAAACAGTTATATAGCGAGTGTATTTTCCCTCGACTTTGCATTTAAAAATTTTAATTTTTGGTTTGTTATTAACTAAAGTACATATTTATCTTTTTGCTTTAGTCTTTCTTTTTGTCTTTTTTCTTTCATATATTAAAAAAAGACGATATGCATACTCTTTCCTTTTGCATGTACATACTTTTATTATACTTTTTCTATTATTTGTAGATATACTTTTTCAGTTATAGGAGTAAAAAATTGATATGATGTAAGTACTAGTCAGTACAAGAAATAAATTTCACAGACCAGCTACACTATTAATTGATTATGATTACGTTTAATATGTATTTAAATCTTAAATATTTAATTCTTATATTATCAATATAAAATCTAAATACCTACTATGTAAGTTTTGAAAAAAGAATTTAAAGTTTTTTAAGTATAAAAATAAAATAAAGGATATATTTAAATATCATTCGCAAAAATATATTGACTGTAGGAATTATTTTTAACTTGTCTGTTGTAATGATTCATTCGAATGAGTACTATTCTCGTAAGTTTAAAAAACTAGAATAGTTTGAACCAGCATTTGGTAAATTGGCAATTTTCCCATTATGTCATACGTTAAACATTGGGACGAGAAATATAGGTTATAAACTAGTAAAATTACCAAATATTGTGATGTTTACTCATATACCTATTAATAATAATAATAATACCTATTAGTAATTAGTAATATTACTAATAGGTATATGTGTTTACTATAAAAAATGAATATCACATCGAAAATATGTAATAAGAAAGCTTCGTTTAGATTATGGCTAGGTTCCATAATATTAGTGTCAATGAAAACAAACGTTTAACAATATTTGATCCAAAACATATTTATAACCGTAAAAATAGTAAAACTCTCATCATTCAATTTTGTTCGTATCTGAACAAATATGTACAGTATAGGTATTGAATCTACAGTATATTTAAAAAGTCGACTTATTTCGATCAATCGATTCTTGAAATCATACAAGTAGTATCGATTAATTGAATTTAAACTTTCGATAATATCAACTTTTTTCCATTAATTAGACTTTGTTGACTTGTTTTCTAATAACTACTTCGACTTTTTGACTTCTACTTCAACTTTTCGATTACCTGAAAATATTTTTTTTTCTAATTTTTTACCCTTAAACTTTTATATTATTAAAGTATTTTCAATAGATTGCTGAATATTTCTTTATATTTAGATTCACACAAAATGTAGGTATTTTCAGCTTTATGATGGAAAAAAATATTACAAGAATAAATCATTGATTGCAACAATGATTTTATACAGGGTTAAATAATTTACAGTTTTATTGCAATTTTATCTCTGGCCTGTATATTGTAGGAAACGATATTTGAAGCTGTTTTAAGGAGAGTTATGCTTAGTGGTCAGACGACCTAAATTATTCGAACTTAAAGTGATTACATGAAGGAAGAGTAAGAAATGAACAGTATTTAACAAATTAATATTGCATTTACTTAGTACTTAGTTTACTGAAAATATATATAATAGGAAATAAGATACAATAAATAATACAAAAAGTTAAATAAAGTACATTTAAAATGCATTTATATATGAATACTTTTATTCAGTTTTAATATATAATCAGGGAACATCTTGAACGCTAATTTCGGGTGTACAGATTACAGTTTATTTATCTGACGATAAAATAATCTATCTGCCTAAAAGATTCTTTACGGAAAACTCCATAAAACTTTGTTTATATTTTTCAGAATTTTTTGATATCTTAACTTTTTTGATATTCGACTTTTCTGATATTTTCACTTTTAATTATTTCGATTTTTTCGACTTTACAATTTTTTCGATTTTTTTGATATTTTGATATTTTTAATTATTTCGACTTTTTTAAATAGTTGTCGATTTTCGACTAGTGGATAAAAATCGAATATGCAATTA
Organism: Stenolophus ochropezus; assembly: GCA_035578165.1. Taxonomy (NCBI): domain Eukaryota; kingdom Metazoa; phylum Arthropoda; class Insecta; order Coleoptera; family Carabidae; genus Stenolophus; species Stenolophus ochropezus. The sequence goes on along the minus strand of JAQOWZ010000010.1, from coordinate 15,617,039 downwards.
ATAAAATAAAGCTTTCGATTTTTTTGATATTTTTAATTATTTCGACTTTTTTAAATAGTTGTTGATTTTCGACTAGTGGATAAAAATCGAATATGCAATTAATAAAATAATGCTATTCATAAAAAATAAGTATGTACGTTGGAAAAACCAAATAATTCTAATGTAATTTAAATAAATATAAAATTTTATTTCTCTATTATGTTTCAATAAAACGGTTTAAAGCGTATTACATTGTTGTATTTCTAAATTCTATATAAACCTTCAGAAGAAAAATGTAATTCACAAATCATTACTTAACAAGGTTTGTAGCATTTAAAGTAGACTATTATCCTGATGTAAATCAGTCGAGTTAAGTGAGTTGTACTTAAAATTGAGTCTTTGTTTACAGACTAATAAAAGATCCTAGAAATTTTTGATAATTTAATAACAATATATCGTTACTAAGCAACAATTGATTTGAAGATAATACATTTAGCAAATTTTAATTATCATATCAAGATGAAATTAATTGTCGCTGAGGGTCTCCTGTAATTACGTCATTAATGTTGATCTACATCTACATTTCTCTTTAATCAAACTTAATATCGCGGCACAGGTCCGAATTATATAATTTTTGTGTGTTGGACAATTTACAAACATGATACTTTTATTCAGGCAGATTTTTTGACCAAACCTTATTTTTATATTTTTAGTGCAATGAAATTTATTTAATTTATTTTTTTACATTTAATTTTAATTAATTGCAGATAGTGTATTATTAATAAAATTAATGTAATTTTTAATTTGATTATCTTTCATTAACTGCTATTTATGATATGATAATTTTTTATACATACATATGCACAACATTATGTACAATATCACAATTTATGTTTTTTTACTTGTATTATGTCTACAAATTTTTCCAAATTAATGATCCAGTGCCAGTCCTTATGTGTAAGGAGTGCAGTGCATTTCCTGGAAAAAGTGACAAAACAAAAATTATATTACTTACTTTTATTTATATTTTTTAAATTTAATTTTGTTATGAAAAATATGATTTAATGCGGGAGAACTATTAGCGCATTGAATACGTTGAACGCGATCGCGTAGGCCAAGTGCACTCCTTCCTTGTGCACGGTTAGCGCGGCTCATTCCTACAGACACGATAGAACCGAGTTTCTGTCCCTCGCGTGCATTGAATATTATGCACTTTCCTAGAGTTAACTGATTCTGGCTTTGCATAAAAATATACTTTGTAATATTTTTAATTTGTATTATTATTTCTTCAATGCTATTACTGATATATTGAAATTCTATTTTTAGACGCGTTATTTCTTCAAATAATTAAATTATTAAAACTATGAGTCCATGATAATAATAATACATTACACACACCCATCTCAAAATATGACCGCACGCCACTGGTCATGTCATTAAAAATTAATTATCTTTAACAATCTCACAACAGGGACATACATCTATATGTTAATTGAACTATTTTTTTTTTATTTCAAATAAAAAATTATTAATTCATTACATTTTATATAGAGATACATTCTTATAAACTATGCTTCATAGAATAATTTATCTAAAATCTAATACCTCCTTGATTCACGTATACTTATGTACACAGATATGTACTTGTTTCGCAACTTAAATGTTACAAGTTCGAATCCTACGGAAGTATAAATTGTCGATGCAAAAATTACCTTAATACTGTCCCTATTTCATTTTTTGTAATTAGACGCAAGACACAGATATCCTATTTATTCCTTTTTAACACGTAGCACAAACAATAATGATTAATGAGATAGCGTATACGGCAAAGTTGCAAAATTAAAGTTTAAGAGCCTTTTCACACACGCCGGATCCGGCAGCCGGCAGCCGGCCGGTCGGTTTGGCATCGCGCTTTCACACACGCCGGATCCAGCAGCCGGCGGCCGGCTAGCTATTCCAAGTAGCACTGCAATTGCCTATATTTACCCCGGTCAAGAAAATTAATTTACTTTTTGTCTTACGACAATGGAGCTTGAACGTATTATTGCAATGTGGATTTTATACAGACGACTTCGCCATCGAAAAATAAAGCAAAGAATTTATTGGGTACATCCAATAAATAGAAAAAGAGTAGAATATGGAACATTTTATTCATTGTTTGAAGATTTGCGAGCAGATGAAAGTAAATTTTTTAATTACTTTAGAATGAGAATTTCAATATCTAATTTGAAATTAGCCATCTTCCCGCAAAAATTGAATCTGTCCTTCCCTGTTCGAAGCAACCGGACGACTGCGAAGTATATATATTTTCTATGACTGCGACCGGCTCGTGTGAAAGCTACAATAGCATGCAAGCAACCACTGCATGCCCGGTGCCGGTCCGGTACAGTGGTGGCGTCCGGCGACGATCCGGCAGCCGGGTGTAATAAAACCGGGTCCGGCACGTGTGAAAGGTCCCATGCTATTCCATATACTTCACGACCGGCTCGCCGGCTACCGGATCCGGCAGCCGGCGTGTGTGAAAAGGCTCTAACAGAGTAGTTTTCAACTGAAAAGACATCTGCGTGAAGTAGGTACGAATTTTGGCAGATGTGAGTAACAAGGAAAACTATACCATATTCTCTTTTCTATATAACATCAGTTTCAATTTTGCTCACCGTGATGTTGACAATCTCTGCTCTTTTTTAAAAATAATAATAATTAAAATGCATGAATTTGAGGAAGATGACAAGCCGGCCTATTCTAAACAGGTGAATTGCACATAAGCAGAACGTATACATTTTGTAAATTGTGTAGTACATAATATAAGCTACACCTCTACGCGTACCCGTGGTGTCTCTTTAGGCTCTTCTGTTGAAAACTACTCTAATTCTTGCAGCAGAAATTGATGACGTGAGTAATCAATTCCAGGAAATAGACTGTACATCTGATTTTATATTCTTAAAAAGAAAATGATCACGAATTCCTAACGTGATCTAATAAAATTAGAAGTCAACATAAAAATTGATCTTTGATCTAATCTAGAACATTTAAGATGTGAAGATTTTGATCTGGATCCTTTTTAAAATGATCTGTCACTAAACTGGATGTAATCGTGATGTAATATACCTATAAAGTTTAATGGGTATATTGGTAATAACAATATTTCATTTCATCTTATCACCCTCATTTGACTGCATATGATTTTATTTTAGTAGCTAAGCAATTAAAGATATGAGAAAAATCTTTAAAGTCCTTTTACAGAACTACGTTGTTTGAAATAAAAATATTGTTGGTATTTATATTTGTTTTTGATAACAAAAGTTACAATAAAGGATATTTACGATTGTGCTGCATATAAAATATTATTTAAAAATTTATGATTCATAAAAGTATATTTTTTATATTTTAATTAATTTTTTGTAATCACTCTCCGTATATATGCATTATATAAAGTATTGTAAAAATTGAAAATTTTAATTATGTGAACAATGTACCAAGTTGTTATGATTCCTTAAATTTCATTTATATGTCCCATGTATCGAAAAATATAATTTTACTATTTAAAATTTCATAAAATATTTAGACAAAATATTATAACATCCGTCATAACAAATTCATGCAAAAGTAATTGCGCTGTTTGTAACAAAAATACGATCATAACAACATTTTTGTCTCGTCAACCATTCCTTAGTCACCTAACACCTATCTTGAGGAACTACGTGCATATTTGTTGATGAAGCATTGTTTTATTTACAAAGTGTCTATTACATGCTGTAAGAAATTGTCCAGTTGCATCATTTACCCTAATTGAATATCATTTAATCAGGACAAAACTAGATGACAAAGAGAACCTTGTGTACAAATTTTTATCTAATGGAGGAAACAACGCCATGAGCTGAGACAGAAATTATTGTCTTTATCCGTTGTAATAAAGGTCAATTTCTATAAAATATTATCCATTAAACAGCATATTATCTTGTTGTTCAAAGTTTTAATTTATTTGAAATCAATCGTGTTTACTAGTAGGTACTATTAATAAACAATTTTTAGAAATTTTGATTCAGACATGAAAAATTATGTACCTAATCAAGAAACACAAGATAATAATAATTATTGAGAAAATAATATATTACAAACCTCAATCAAAGGTTATGAAATAATCCTATAAATATTATTAATATAATTAATTTATTAATATTTAAGAACAAAACAAAAATTACAAAAATACAATATGGATTATCAAAAAGCATACATAACAATGCTTTATATAAAAACAATGAAACAATATCAAGTAAATAAGAAAATATAAACAAAAAAAAAAGAAATGAAAAGTAATATACTATGTAAATTAAAATAAATTAATTTATGTATCATAACTAAGATGTAGAAAAATGCAAATTTTTTATTTTATTAATTTATTTTTTTAAAATAATAATGTTAGCGATATGAAAAAAATAATTCTCATTAGAAATCTAATTAAGTTTGCGTGTTTTACGTTAATCCAAAATCCAAATACATATTTCACTAAGTCCAATGTTACTGTCACAAAAATGTAATATTTTACTCTATTTGCTTAATTAATTATTAAATATTTCCAAAAATACTGCTAGTAACTGAATTTATTCTTCTTTTTAGTTTTTGTGAAATAAATGATTTTCTTTATTGCGAATATATTTAAATTAATAACTATAATCAGTTATTTTAAATGCATAATAAATATAATCTATTGTTATGCATTTTATTATTTATGTGGTGTAACATTATATCAGTAACAATAAAAAAAAGTATTTATATAATGTTAGAAAATTATTTACATATATGAATATGTAAAAAAGCACGCAATTTACTCTTATAAATTTTATTGGAGTATTGCAAAAAGAATGCTAAAATTTGCAAAGTTTATTAAACTTTTTAATGGTTTTGTTTTGTTTTAAAAAGCAAATTTAAAGCGTTCTACACCTACACCTTATTTGTTAAAATATATTTGTAATAAAAGAATTATTTATACATTTTTTCTGCACTTCTCTAAAAAGTATAAAAATCGTAGTTTCAGGAAATTTTTCTATCTATTTATAACTCTTTTTTTTTACTTATACCTATCTTATTTTGTTTACTCAATGTATACGATTCAAACTACTCTAAAAAATGAGCTTTGACGTTTGATATTTTTGGGATACTATCAACCTTTAAAAATATGTATTGTTAAAAAAAAAAACATATTTGAATATAAATTATAGTAGACTATAACAGTAGCCGAATGGATGTTGTAATGTTTGGTTAAATCATTCTAATAACACTCATCTATCATACTATTAACATTATAACTGTAGTTTGTTTTATAAACATTCCATCAAGTAATTGTTTTTGTTTTCAGCTCTGGTCGGCTCTCTGACAATTGGAACAACATTCGCCATTTCTCCTATCGCTGGAATACTTACCGACAGAATTGGCATCAGGCTTACCACCTTGATAGGCGGAGGTCTTGCAGCCTTAGGCATGTTCTGTTCGTCTTTCCTTGACGAAACAGTTGAAGCTCTCTACGTCACATACGGCCTAATGTACGGACTGGGTGCTGCATTGACTTATACTCCATCTCTAGCTATTTTGAATCATTACTTCCACAAGTATTTAGGCTTCGTGAATGGGATTGTGACTGCTGGAAGTTCAGTATTCACGATAATAATGCCATTTTTCATGGAGGCGGTGATTCAAAAGACAGGACTTCAGGGAAATTTGTGGGTATTGGCAGCACTGTCTGCTTGTATTTTGTTGTGCGCAATGTTGTTCAAACCATTGCCCGCTTTGGTAAAACCAAAGGAAAAGAAGATGACGTTTAAAGGAATGGTTAATGTTTCCATCTTTAAAAACAAAAGATATATGATTTGGGCAACTGTTATACCCTTATCCTTGTTTGGTTACTTTGTACCGTATGTACATATGAAGAAATTTGTTGAAGAAACTTATATTGGGTGGGACGGAAAATTGCCAGTAGTATGCATTGGAATAACTTCTGGCATTGGTAGATTAGTTTTTGGTTATATAGCTGATATGCCCAAAGTTGATCGCATTTTTCTACAACAAATCTCGTTCTTAATAATAGGAATAGCGACAATGTGTCTCCCTTTTTGCACATCCTTCGCATGGCTCTTGACAATCTCTCTAATAATGGGACTCTTCGATGGCTGTTTTATTGCACTGTTAGGACCAAACGCATTTGACATTTGTGGACAAGAAGGCGCAGCTCAAGCAATAGGCTTCCTGCTAGGGCTTTGCTCAATTCCGTTAACATTCGGCCCACCAATAGCTGGAATGATCTATGATCACACTAAATCCTATCAACTACCCATGCTTCTAGCTGGAATTCCTCCCGTTTTGGGATTCGTAGCAATGTTTTTAATAAGATGTGTTAAAATACCCCCATCTGACGACATGAATAGGGAACCTCTGAACCAACCCGAAATCATCCGACAACCACAAATCATCAACATGTCTGAAACTTGTATGAACGGCAATCAAGCGAAGTTGGCTAGTTCAGGTAGGTTGAAGTTTGTCCCAGATGCGCTACTATGGCAACAGAAAAAACAGTACGGAACAATGGTTCTTTGATAATTTTAAATTTGATTTGTTGTTAGATAAATCTGTGATATAATTTAGGAAATTTATCTTTATCTGTCACTGCCAAATCATTGTTTTGTTTTGTGATTGAAACGTCTCTTAGCAACTAGGATTAGGAAATGATAATTTGATCATGTTTTAATTGAATCTTTTTGTTTGCTAAGGTCAAGTGATATTTTTTATAAACATGCATGCATTTATATGTATTTTGTCTCAAAAATTAATTTAATATTTGTTTTTATAAATAAGTTCTATTACAAAATAATTATTTTAAGAATTGGAGATAAATTGATTCTATTTTTATTTTATCAATTTTCTGTATAATTATTTATAGGAATGTATGTATTTTTATACGTTATTGTATATATTTTATAAACAAAATATAATAATTATAAACAATTTAGTATACTTTATTTTAAGACTTCGATTATGAATGATAAACAATTCGTTCATTCGTTCTCGAATGTGACCATTTCGTACGCATCATAAATTGAAATAAATGACATTGAGATGTCTACAAATCAATTTTTATTCATTGAGAATTAGAGATAACAAATCCGTTGATGAACATCCATAAAATAAATAATTGATAACCTTTGCCCCTCTCAGAAGGGTAGAGGTCAAATTTGCCGTCCGGGGGTTTTGACCCGTCCAGACGCGTATAGTAAACGAAATGGTCGGCGTAGGAACTGTCAAAGATGTTTATTTTATGTAATCAGTTTTTTTATTATTTCTAGAATCCCTCGAATGCACTGACAAGTGAGTTATCTCAGAGTGAAGAAGAATGAATGTTGGCTGCAGTGAAGATAAGAGATACTTCCACTAGAAGAAGAGGACGTATTTTTACAAAGAAAATATTTCTCTACAAATGCACAGTCTAGTATTTCGCACCTTTATTTACTTATTATTATTTTGTTGAGAAAGGGAAGCAAATACCAGATATTGGTGAGGTATTTTTGATATTAAGGACTTTTACTAAATATATTTAAATGTGCCTTTATAAAAATTGATTACAATGTTATTTATTATGTTGTATCTGATTTTATATATTTTAAGTGAAAGATTTATATTTATTTTCATTTTATATTATTTACTTTGGATATGGATGATTTCATTTGTTCCATTATTGTAAAAAGTATTAGAAACTAGATACATTGCATGAAATGACCGCTAGATCTCGAAAAACATTTGAAATCAGTTGATATTCATGGTCATTTTTTGTTGTAGCATTTTTTTATTATAGAACTTTTATGGAACATATCATCACGTAGTGCCGTATATGGACACAAAATGGATTAATTTTGTGTCCATTTCATCGAAAGGTCAATGACTTTGTAAGATTTACAAACATTATGTAACGAATCCTGCCATTGTTAAGCATTTGTTTCTGTGCATGCAGAATTGTTAGTAAATTGTAAAGTATTTCATCTGCTACTAGTCATCAGATTCATTATTGCAATTTGTTAAGTGGAGCTAGTGAAATATTTTAAATGAACTGCCATTGAGGTATTGCTCAATGAGCATTTATTATTGTAGGAAATCTCTTTATTTTAAGAGAAAATTAGAATTGATGATATTAAATTAATGATACAGGAATTTTGTATTAAAGGTTCTATGATAATGTTGGTAGTACTTAAATGTTTAAGAACCAATGTTACATTTTAATAGAAAAACCAGAAATAATAAATTTTATTAATTTCAACCGTACTAATGTGTTCATATTTGTAGAATTCTCAAACTCATTTCCCTGTTTATTTATGAATATATAATTTAAGTTTTATTTAAAAATATATAACAAATCATAACATTTTTTTTAACCAATGTTATACTTTATTCATATTAATTGTACAGTATTAGGCAACCACCATTTGTCATATGTTGTACATGTGTTGCCAATGTAAAAATATAGAAACTGATAAATGAAAAATTCTGAAAATAGGCAATATTCGTATCGTTATGTTATTTGTATAACATACCAAATGCAATATATATTACTGATTTTATCTGAGAAAAACTACTAATATTTTTAAAATCCAATAGCAATTTTTGTTGATACAAAAATTAAATGAATAAATACTTATAGCCGTTATTTGAAATATAAAACATGTCATTTGCATCGGTTCAAATTTCGACAGTAAAAAAACTATTCATATTTATTATAATTTTAAAATTAAAACTCGTTTTTACCAACTACAATGTTTGGGAGTTATTTTGATACTTCGAAATTTTGATGTCCACAATTTTTTTTTATAATATGTTCAATTATTTTTGCATTGTGTTTGGTGGATGTATGTACAAATGTGTAAAGCTAATTTGGTCGAACGGATTTTAATAAAACTTTATATTTAAACTTTTGATGGCAATAACACAACTTTTTCTAAAAATAAATCGTCAAGTGGAAGTTTACTTCTGTCATGTTTAAGTAAAAAGTGGTTATTAGTTAAATTATGTCTACACCTAATTTTTTATACACAATCTTTTTAAAATACCATTTTCTTAATTAAATTTTATATTTGAGCATTTAAAATTGTACTTGTAATATGTGTGAATAATTCAATGCCCGCAGAACCATAGAATAGATTCAATATTTTTATTGTATTTTGACCTGAAATAAGCATCCATCCTATTTTGATTTCATGTTTTGTTTTGTATTTAGATATTTGGTCTATTTAATTTGAAAGTAAATGTAAAAATTCAAATGAAATGAACTATACGCGTAACTAATTTGAAAGAATGGAAATATTTGAATAAAAGTGTTACACTTTTACTAGTTAAAGAGAAATTTGTTTATTCCCATTTAGTCTAATATTTAAATCAATTTGTATTTCAAAAATGTCTGATCCAATAAAAAATCAAATTAATTGATTATTGACAGATACATTTACTTTCTACATATAAAACTGTGTCAAATTAGTACAATGTCATAAGATCAGACAGATCATATAAATGCGTATGAAATACAATATGCGTAATAATTATCTTTACAGTAATTTTCCCTGTCAAGGATTTTTTAAATTACTTTCATTTACATACAAATTTTAATGAAGCTATAATCTAGTTAACAAGTGTATTCAACTTCCTATTTTTAAACAGGGAAATATTTAAATTATACTTATTAGAATAAATTAGAGTAAAAAATTCCAACATCCAACAGTTGTATACACTGGTTTAAAAACTGCTAGATTGCTTCAAACATACAATTATTCGAATAATACCGTTTTATAAAATATAAAAAAAAACATCTTTACTTCATGCTGAAAATCCCATATCATGTTCTTGTTGAATATTTTAAGATCCCTACAATCTGATATTAACATTTTTTCGATGATACCGGTTGATGTGTATATAAGAACGTGTTTACACACGATAACTCATGTTAAGTCATGTACAAAATTATTAACGTAGAAATTTAAATATTATATTATATTAGAAAGAGTTGATTAAAATACTACAATTGAAGAGATATTTTAATTGAAGTTCTGAACTATTTATTATTTCTTCGAAAAAATACCTCTAAGTATTGTACAATTTGTTATGATACATTAAGATTTTTTTTAATTAAACAAATAATTTCTTAAAATAGTAATAGTAAAAGAAATGAGTACCTATCTAAGAAAGAATAAATTAAACGCCTAATAGTGTGAGATAGTGTTTTTTATATCAGATTTTTTTTGGAAGGTAATAAACTGTTGTAATTAATTTTACATTTTCTAATTATAAATAATATTGTTACAAATTCTAATAAGTATCTCATGGTATATAATTAAGAAATTACTAACTTATTCAAACATTTCATTTCAAATCACGGAAAATTTTAATCTCTTAAATAAATATCTAAATTTTAAAAATGTATTTATAGTACAGTAAATATTGAAATTCGTAAATACTTTTGTATGTATTTACTTGTTACTATCATCATGTTCTTGTAGTTTCTATGTAGTAAATAGTAAAAGGATATAGTTAATATTTATTTTAACTTTAATTTTTAACTAACATTTTTTTCTACAGCTACGTTGGAAAGTGGCACTTTTTTCACACTATATAAAGTTTCAAAATGTGGGTTAAGTATGAAAAATCATTTCTCATAGTATTTGCTAACACTGCGCATGTACAGTATGGCCCATAATATACATGCCCATACTGTATGGAAAATATCATTTCTTACAGTAATTGTCAACACAGCATATGTGTAGTTTTTGTGAGATTACATGCGCCATATTGGTTTTTATGTCAAATAGCTTTCGTGTATATATTTTTATTCTGTAACGTTTAGCAGTGTGGTCATAGAAAAAGTATAGTGTGCCACTCGTGCAGAATCACCTATTTCCCACCTTGTGTAATTCCAGCTCTCGACTTCGTCTCATACCTCGTAAGAAATAGACAACATTCTGCACTTGTTGCTCAGTATTGTATTACAGTATAAACCCTAATTTTTTGAATGAATGAAGTTAAAAATAAGAAATCTATCCATATAACATAAAATAATTATCATCAAAATTGTGTAAATTATTATAGTTTATAATATTCCACATTTGAAGTAAAAATATACAAAAGTGATGGCGAACTTAGTTGTCCTACGTCACAAATTAAGGTAGGTTTAAATAAATGATACGGCTGCTGCTGGTATGTATGTTTGGCAATTTACGTTCAAATGTATCTTATCATTTATTATTTCACAAACTATTAAGAAGCATACGTGCAAGTATGTATAAATTTGTTTAGAATTTAAAGAAACATAACATGATACAAACCTAAAAGTTTGAATAACATACTTTTGCGGATTTGATAACTTGTAAACTAAACTGACCAGACCTAACTACATTGATACAGCTGGAGTATAAATATTTTGGGAAACCAAATTACTCATATATATCTATAACTAACCAATAGATATAGAAAATTACTAAAGTCACTTTCGTTTGAGATCATATATTGGTAACCAATTACTTCTAAGAACGTTACATATGGCCTTTGTAAAAAAATAGTATTTTTCTTTACAATAATAAGTTATTTAATTAACAAAAGTTATAAATATGTTTTATTTTGTTGTCTAGTTTTAAATGATATAATAAGAAAATTATAAGGGGTAAAATCGTGATTTAATAATGTAGTTATGTTTTTTAAATTTATTTAAATAAACATTATATTGTTTCACTTTATTTATTTATTTTATTAAATTAATATAAGTTATCATTTATGATGAATTGTTTTATTATTTATCTGTTACATGTTTTCGACCTACTACTGTTCTGCCAAGTGATAGAAAAGAATGTAAATAAAAATAATTGACATAACAATCTTCAAAGATAATATCTAGATATCACTGTAGCATATCTTTGCGCAGAAGGCATTGCTGATTACTTGAGATATGAGAAACTATGTAGACAAGATGAAAGTTGCACACATACATAGAATGCTATTTGAAACTTGAAGGTAATGACTTAGTGTGATTTGCTAAGTTACGTACCGCTTCACCTTGATAAGATAAAATCATGGAATGGGAACATTGCTCTTTTGCATATCTAATATACAGGGTGTTCCATTTAAAAGTGCCACCATTGCTATCTTGAGAACTATAAGAGCTACGAGGTTGGTTAAATTAGCAAAGAACCACCATTTTACGAGACTATTACAATGAGCAAAAAAAATATTTTTTTCGATCAGTGGTTCTCAAAATACGGGACACAACTTTCTTATTTTAAATGGGAACATATATTTATTTTTAGGTTATTCGATAGAGTATTTTTTTCTGAATTCAACGATAGGAACATATCATATAATAATATAACAAAAAAATTTAGGAAAATGCATGTTAGATTTCTAAGTATTTTATTTATATCTGGCTGAAACAAGAGTGCTATGGTTAAAAAACATAGACATAATGTTCTGTCTATCATTGTTTGATTATTTTTTGTTAAATTTTATTTTCTTAAACTGTCAGTTTGAAGAAGAAAATGAATTGTTTTCTATCCAAAGCACTCTTATTTCAGCCAGATATAAATAAAATACAAATAAATGTAACATGCATTTTTCTCAGTTATTTTGTTATATTAATATATGATATGTTCATATCGTTGAATTCAGAAAAAAATACTCTATCGAATAACCTAAAAATAAACATATGTTCCCATTTAAAATAAGAAAGTTGTGTCCCGTATTTTGAGAACCACTGGTCGAAAAAAATATTTTTTTTGCTCATTGTAATAGTCTTGTAAAATGGTGGTTCTTTGCTAATTTAACCAACCTCGTAGTTCTTATAGTTCTCGAGATAGCAATGGTGGCACTTTTAAATGGAACACCCTGTATACTCGTATGCGACATATCTAGTCGATGTACAAGATTGAAATTGAAATGATTTTAAACTTATTTTGAAGTCGATTTATTGCTAGTTCAAATGAAATATTATTATGTGTATTACCCTATGGACTAAGTATTACTTTGTCTATGATGTTATTACCTAGTTTTAGGTGTCCAGATATTCTTTAAGACAGATGTCATAATTTATTTCTTTTTAAAACTATTTAATACAAACGGTACACACATACGCATCTAACCTAACCTAACCCAATTTAATATAATCTAACCTAACCTAATCTAAACCAACCTAACCTAATCTAAACCAACCTAACCTAAGCTAACTTAACCTAACCTAACTGAATCTAATCTAATCTGATAAGATTTGGTTGGGTTATGCTAGGTTAGATTAGATTCGGTTAAGTGGGGTTAGGTTAGGTTAGGATATGTTGAGTTAGGTTAGGTTAGATTAGTTTAGATTGGGTAAGGCTAGATTAGATTAAGTTTTGTTAGGTTAGATTAGATTAGGTTTGGTTAGGTTAGGAGCGTGTGTGGGTACACACCTTTTGTATTAAGTAGCTTTAAAAATAAATAAATGCAATGTCAATTTCATCCGAGTTTGACCGCCTTTTTTATTAATTTTTTCCATATTTTTAATGTTTATGTAAATGTAAATGGGAGATCGACCAGTTGACTATAAATCTTTTTCATAGATGGACTTAATAAATTCTTAAAATTTTAAGGAAATTGCTAGAATCTGACAACATTGATTTAAGCTAAAATCTGCTGAGGTAAGTTACATAATAGCTATTTATGTAACCAGTTAGAAAATGCCTTATTTTGTGTAACGGTGGGATATTTGCGGGGCGAGCGAAGCGAGACCCCGCAAAATCGCGCAAGTTACACAAAATTGCATTTTCTAACGTGTTACATACAAGATTTTTTCTAATTTTGATAATATTATTGCAATTTTACTCTTTTGAAATTATTTATTTTTATGAATTAATAAAAAATCAAATACGTGGGTGCGCTTTATTTCGATTGTTAATGTTGTTTTTCTAATTTTGACATATAAAGTGTCACTTTTCAAAACTGAAATTCTTGGTGAAAGAAGGTGCGTATCCCAAATTACTGCAAGAAGTACTACTAATCAAACTTCCGTAACATCAGGAATTAACATAACAGAATGTAAAAACTGTGTTATTAATATTTATCAATAAATTTAAAATATAGTATTTGTTGCATTTTTTTTGTAACTGGTGATGAAATTTACTTTTCGTACTCATGCATTGAAATGTGTTGTTTCGCGTTGCCTAAGCAACGCCTGGAACATCAATTTCCCAGGTCTCCACCAGATAGGTGACCGGGAAATTTTGGAAAAAACACTCCTACTTCTACAGCATTTATTAAAAAACTATATTTATAATAAAATAGTATAATGTTTTAAACATTCTTTTACCTAATAATATTAAAAGAAAATAGGGGATTATTGAACGAAATTTAATGTAGAAAAAGTAAATTTAGTGCATTTAATATACAATGTTGGCAACAACTGCTGTCATGTTGACAGATTGACAGCACTTGTTAGTACTGAAACACATAACCACAAATCATTTTGTGTATACAATAAATAAAAATATTTGTACAAATAGAAAATTAATTATTGATTTTATGATTTTCGTACGAAAAATATTGTACAAACCTCTTGCGTGAACTGGGTTTCCGGAATCGTTCTATGGCAGCGCTCGCGAGCTCGCGCCGCCAAACACTCCTCCGGAAACCAGTCGTTCCCGCATTTGGTATGTAAATAACTATTTCGTCACCCAGTTATGAAAGATTTTTCTTTCGTAACTGGTTACGAAAAGTTTGACGTTTCAAAACGTCAGTCAGTTTTGAAAAGTGACACTTTATATGTCAAAATTAGAAAAACTTATATTTTCGTTAGTTTCTAGCCGCTTCTAGAAAAGCTACATTTGATCAAATCATAAAATACAAAACAAGTCCTGTCAAAATTTACATAAACTGGTAAGTACCACAGAATGCTATGTTCCTATTTTTTTTTTGTTTTTGGAGAAATAGTACAGTCTTCCTCTTTATATTAAAGTTTAATAGAAAGGAAGCAAATAAAAGAACAAGAGAAGAAAACAAAACAATGGAAAATTATCCTTGCAAATGAAAAATGGTTGGTAAACCATCATCACTTTGTGCTAGAAAGCAAATAAATAATATTCAAACTACAAAATATAATATTGTATTTTGTTGTTGCGATATATAGTAAGAAATCGACTTTTACGCCAATATACATTTGATGAAATACTCTAAACAAATATTTTCATCTATCACAATGGTATATGAAATTGAAAAAGTTATTATATAAAATATAAACTAATATATAAATTTTTAATTCTTCATGTGATGTGCTCATGGATTATGTTTTAACGTTTCGTTGTTTGTCAAAGCGTCTCGTTGCAAAGCCTACCATAATTTATTTTTGAAAGCAGCTGGCTTGTTGGAATGTGTTACTTCTTGGTAACAAGAAATCTTTTTACAAAATACATCATAAATCGCCTAAAAAATATAATACAGGTACAATGTGTGTAAGGTATTTTTCTACTATTTTTCTACCGTTTAATAAGGGACTCTTTATTTCCGTTAATTTCAGTTAGGTTATTAATTCCATTATTTCACAAATGAATTTACATGAAAATGCATGCATTCCAGGTGAATTCTTGAAAGCCGAACATAGGGATTTAACATGGGAAAATCGTTTTTTGCAGATTAATGATCTCCAATTTAACTTAGAGTGTTTATAATTGCTCAAATCGAAAGAAAATGATTTTATGAAACTCGTAAGGAAACCAGATAGTTATTTAACTTCTGCTCTTATAAAACTCGCCTTCGTATCGTTTTGTAATTTTCGCATGCGTCAAATAACCGTCTTTTTTCCTTACTTATTACAAAACTCCACTTCGTTTCAATATAGAATCTCACGCTGTAAAATGCAACCTACCGCACTTACAATGTAAATAATTATTTTATAGTATTAACATGGTCACATACAACCTTTCCTTTTATATACATATGTATAGAACGCATGTAAATATTAGATGTTCTTTCCGAGTTGTTCAATCACCTCATAAATTACATGACACTTCCTTTTGCATTGCATAAGTCAAACCTCATAAAATTACTGTCTACATCTAATTTACCTAATAAGAGTAATTTTATTTCTTACCTACTTTTCTAAGATGAACATAACATAGAGGGATGTAAGACACAAGCGCACCGTTCAGATTTTTAAACATTTCATAAGCGCACCAAAAAAAAAGTAGAAAAGCGCACCAGTAAAATTTAGGAATGTAGTGGGTGTGCGTGTGTGTATATCCGATTAGATAAAAATACGCGTGAATTCGTTCTGCTCACGGATACCAACTTTTAAATAAAAACTTCATTCCAAATCTAACCTAAACTAATCTAACCTTCCCTGACCTAACCTAATCTAGTCTAACCTGACCTAACCTAACCTGCCTTATCTAATCTAACCAGACCTAACCCAACCTAAGCTAACCGGACCTAACCAAATCTAATCTAACCTAACCTAATCTAACGTGACCTAACCTAACCTAACTTAACCTGACCCAACCTAACATAAGTTGACCTAACCTAATCTTATCTATCCTAACTTAATCAGACCTAACAATATCTAACCTAACTTGACCTAACCTAACCTGATTTAACCTAATCTAACCTAACCTAACTAAACTGACCTAACCTATCCTAATCTAATCTAATTATGTGGTCATGCACGCACACACATACAGGATACATAAAATTATTGACCCGTGCTACAATCCCGGTTTTTGGGTGTTTTAAGTGAACGGTTTTTGGGTGTGCTAAATATGCGCCGTAGTACGCTCGGTGTTAAGAGCTATTTTAACATATCACCACGGTATTAACTAAAACACTCAAACACCATGTTTTAAAACCGTGATCGTAGTACGGGCCTATATGTTTAATTGTTTCTTTACTTCTATTTGTGACTGTTTTTATAATTTCCGACATTTTGTATCAAGGAGAAAAACGAACTGCTGGATAACATGAAGCAAATACATTTCATACGAATTTAAGTTATGGATTTACAAATCTATACCATTTTATACTGTTTTTTACTCGATATGAACGATTTTATTCCATCTTTGAATAAATAGTTACATCAAATTAATTAATATAAGAACATTTCAATTATAAATTGTAATGTACCGTACTTTGGTGCGCTTTTATAATGTTCATTTGGTGCGCTTCTGTAACAAAAAGTACCATTTGGTGCACTTTTGTCATACGCCGAATTAATTAGTAACATACAACCACCTTTTAACAAATAAATATTTTTATTCTATTATTTTTCTTAATAATAATATGTTATGTAACAAATACAAGTAGAACAGAATCTGAATATTCATGGAATGATTAATTTTCAATTCTGTGGTTTTGTGGTAATGAAGTGTAGGTATTATATTATATTAAATATTCATAGGAAAATATATTAGTTACTGGGATTTTCTCTTATGACGTTATATATACAGTTTTCAAAATATAATTTCCAAATTCCATAACATTTTAGAAGAACTGAGATAAATTTTCAAAAATGTAAACTCCAGTGCGTAAGGTCGAACATAATGGAAAAACATTTTAATTTAAAAGAAAAATGATGCAATATCCTTCTTTAACTATTATTCACATATTTTCAATGAAATTAGAATTTGCGAAAGTACTAATTATTTGTGTGGGCGTATCTGCCTTTATTGTTATTTTGGAATAATTATTTTTGACCTAAGTAATTATTTTAGCATAATAAGAAAGTTTTGTTAATGACAAATGATTGGCAGAATTGTTATACATAAAGTTTAAAAAAATAATTTCTGAGTTATTTTGGTTGTAATCTTGTAATAATTAGAAAAATAAATCTTAAAACAAAAAAATGCAGCTTATTTTTTCTAAGAAAAAGAGATAATTACTCATATGTTTTGAAAATTGACAAATGACATTGTGTCCTTTGTGTTGCACAATTGAGTTTGAAATATATGACCATATTCTTTTTATTATTAATAAAATATAAATATTGATAGACAGAAATATCATGTATTAAGAAGATAAAATGATATTACAAAATAATCTGGATATTTAAATAATTATAATTTTACCTACTGTTGGATATTTTTTTGTTCATGTTCATTTTATTTCTATTGACACTGTTTAAAATTTTTTAGTGCAATTTTTTCTTCTGTAATAAGGAGAACCGTAATTGTAAATTGAAATTATAAATACATACAATTCAGTAATTACGGGCAATTTGAATAGGGTCCTAAACAATTGTCGAAATATTACAATTTTGTAGAAGAATATGAAAATATACAACAATTAATGAGTTTTAGAAAAAAATATTTCATTTCTATATTATTTCGTTCGCGAGTTATAAGAAATTAAATTTTGTTGCGTTGTCCTGAGATATCTGTCTAGCAATTTCATTAGTTACCTGATTTTAAAGACAGTGGCGTGTCCGCATTTCTTAGAACTTGCGGAAGGGAGATATGCATGTGATCTGGCAGTCAAAATGTTTCTGCATGTTCTTGTTTTTGTTACGAAATATAAATTTTATTTATGGCTAACAATATTTTTTTTTTCATTCATATACAAATTTAAATTCGTATATAAACATAGTTTAGTTATATGAATAAGAAAATAACCAATATCCTTTACAACTAACAGTTTGTTTATCACTGGCAAAGACTTATGTCGTCAGAGGCCGTACTTTCCGTTCATATATGTATGTATATTATTTACATTAACTGCAGAAACTATTTATAATGACCTAAAAATAAAATTTCTCGTTTTTAATTTGTTTATAGAACGTTGGAATATTTGTTTAATTTTCTACTTTGAAAAGTGCATAGTACTAACATAAATGTATATGTGGCAATCTGACTAATTTAACAAAAGCACTGAAATTTTTATGGATTATGTATATTGATTTTATTTATATATTAATCTTCCAATAAAAATATTAAATACTGTATTTTTTATTACGTGACGTCATTATTTCAACGATAACTTAGAAAGACAACTAGTGTTTGGTGTGCGTTTCGGGTTACTACGTCACAGGCAGACACAGCGGCAAGCCTTTATTAATTTTCGTATTTCTGTTAGAAATATTTAACATTTTATAATAATTTCTACATCATAACACTCTATTTGACTCAAATTCGGGCCTATTCTTTAACTTAGTGGATAATATTTAAGCAATTACTAAAACTTTTGACAAATAAAAACAATCGTTACAAGTGATGTTTTAATATTTTCTCCAGTGTTATCTATTTTTAATTGGAGAAAAAAAAATAGCAACTGGCTAAAAATTAACCACTGAGTTACAGAATAGGAGGATTTTAATTTATAATATAAACTTATTTAAAATATGTTCTTTTTTTTCGGTTCATCAGAACCATAGCCTGTTATTTTATCAACTAGACGCTAAAACCATAAATTCCAAATGTAATAACAATCAAAATATTTTAAATTATTTTGAGAGATTTTTTTCCTACGCCACTGGTAAGAAATCATCATATGCAAGAATAATCAAGTCGCAAGATAGAACCTGTAGCCAATCATAAACACTGTGTAAAACAATCGAACAATGAATAATTTAACATGAATTTCCAATAAAGCAAAAGGCGCTCAATATTCACCAACATATTCTCCGTATCCAGGGTGCTGTGGTCTGCAACCATCAAACCAAGTGTTGTACCAGGTCAGTGGCGTTCGTGAACCTCAAGCAAGTTTTTATTTACAGTTTAAATAATGTGTAATTTCTGCTGAGAAATGTGCGAATTACCCAGAAGCGTAGTACAGCTTATTTGAATGTCAGTGGCGTTCGTTTGTTTTAAAAACAAAAATGTTTACTTAAGTTTTGTGTTATGAATTACTAATGAAGAAAATGAAGAAATATAAGTGTAAGCACGTTTTTTATCTGAGGTACTTTTTGACATTTAATTATGAATTATTTTATATCAATGATGTTCATATTAAATAACGTGAAATATGTGTCATGATTTTATTAATTTCCCTAGTGAATAATTAATTAAATCATTTATATATGTAAATATAAATTTTAATGCCAAAATATATACAAGAGTGTATATAATAATTATCAGTGTATTTGCATAAAGTAAAATTAGTTATTTACGAGGAAAGTGTTAAAGGTGTCATTTTTTTAATAAGCAGGTTTGAATTACGAGTAGTGATGTCCATCCTTCCAAACACAATAAAATTACTTTAATTTAAAAATAAACGTGAAGAGCCACCAGTCATTTGTAATTTTTATTGTAACGCATATCAAGTATTATATTAACACTACGTAAAGAAATTCAACTAAATTTTTGAACAGAAAACATATATTTTTAGATGATTACAAAATGTTTAGTGATGAAACCACAAAAAGATTATTCGTTGACTTTGTTTGAAAAATCGAAGATAGGCTTATGTTGACATTACCAGGAAATCAAATACAGCTGAAGTAACACTAAAAAATATTTGTTTACTTTTCCTTCTTATAAAGTACATAATTTACTTTATTTAAACGATAATAAATTACAGCATATTCTAATTTAAAAATATATGCATTTCGTATTGTGTATCTGTCAACTAAAACATTTCTCAACTCACGTGACTTATTTGTAATATAATACACTTGTACCATAAATAACTATTAAAATACAAATCATTATTAAATGTAAAGATATTTTTATATCTCTTCTAGTTAACTCGAATTTGTTTTACTCGTTCAGAATTATATAAATTAAATGAAATAAAAGATTTATTTGTTTGTTTACAAAATTTAGCAAATTTAATATTTAAATTTTATTTACGCAGTAATTTTGAAAAATAAAATGAGGAAATATCAAAGTGTTTTTAATGTAAAATATAAAAAATTGGAAAAATATGTAAAAGAAACAGTAAATTAAAAAGCAGGGAGTAAGATATTTTGTCTGATATATTATTCTTCGTTAAGTTGACTTAATTTTTATCGTCGATGATGGAAATTTTATTAGTGCTATTTCTTTTTAATATTATTGTTTTTGTTGTATAACAAGGAAATAATATTTAAAAAAATATACAATATTTCCTAAAAAATTAGAATGCTTCATTTGATTTTTTTCTGTGAAAAAAAATTATAAAACCACAGTATGACCATTATGGTTACATTTTGATTTTTGTTGAACTGTTAACATTTATGACATAATCAAGCAAATATAATTCTAGCTATAAAATTTAATCATAAGTAATATAATAAGAGCAATGAATTTATTGGAAAAAATTACAAATAGTTATTGTGCCGTAACAGTCAATCGAGTGTCAAAAATGTCATTTAGATCACGGCAGCACTGGAGTGACTTAAGAGTCGTCGTTACTTCGCAGGAATTATGAGTAAATTTTACCAATTAAATTCTTAGCTCAAATTATATTTGCTTGATTATTTCACGAATGATAACAATTCAAACATAAAGTTTTTCGATATCAACAAAATGAAACCATGATTATGATATTGTGGTTTTATTAAATTTCTTCACTGAAAAGCAACCTATGGCCATAAATGAAGCATTTTCATGGGGTGAAAATGACGTGTGTGGAATAATCGGTGAGATTTACTCAAAATTATTTTTCGAAAAAACGACAACGGGTCAAAAATGATACTTAAATCACTCCGTCGTGCTCTAAATGTCATTTTTGACAGTCGTTTCTCTGTTACTAGGCAACAACTATTTGTAAATTTTATTGATAAATTCCAAAGACTAGTTCTTCACCAATCATGATGCAAAACACTTGAAAGTTCAACGTTTTCCGCTACCTAATAAATAAACAATCTTTATTGTTTATAATTGTCAATATGATTATGTATTATTAATATTTCAATATTTCAAAAAATAATATTTAGCATTTATCTCACTAAGTACTATATCTCTTCTCTGACTTCCTCAGATAAAATAAAAGTTTATCGATAAAATCAGGTCTTACTTCTGATAAATTCATGGCTCTAATATTATACATATTATTTATGCAAATAAATTTCATCGTATGTTAATTTTTTAAGAATTTTGTATATTTTTATCAGTCAAGTACCAAGTAAAATTTTTTTATCAAATATTTAAAGCATAAATCATTGTTACACAAAATGATAAAGTATAGTTATCAGTTATCATAATGTAGCACGTGAATTGGAGTTGAGTGTGTAGCGGGCCAAACTAGTTCTCGATAGTAAAAATTTGGTTGATTTTTTTGTATAACCGCTCATCTCCCCTCCAGAGTGCATGCACGAGTTGTCGCAACCGCGCCATCTCCGAAGCCCGCCAGACACCGTTCGAGCGGCATTCTATTCGCGCGCACCATGAAACTATCACAAAACTGATTGTAAAATTAGGATGAAATAACCACATTAGCACGTAAAGGAAGTTGTCATTTACAGTGCTGCAAAGTGACTGTGAGTTTTTTTTTGTTCTAATAATGGAGGACCAAAATGCACTGGATACCCTTATGGGACATCTGGGTAAGTTTTTGTTTTTTACACATGTTTTTTCATAATTAATTTTCTGTGTTTTTCTGTAATCTTAATGGAAAGTAACATATTTCATATTGTTTGATTTGATAATAAAAGTAAACTAAATTTATCGATAAATGAACATGCGGTATACACTCATAAAAATTTATGAATTCGCACGATTATTATTCAAAATTATTCAATTGTATTTCTAGAGTTTAGTTTCAGTTAAAAAATGTTTTTATATAGTGCAATATTAAGAATTGTACTTCCATTTCTATCTATATTATATGTAATGTTGTATTTTGACAAGATAGCTTTTTCAAAGTTAAAATGTTTGATTGGTGTAAAAGTTGACCGTCTTCACACGGCTTCTGCAGCACCTTTAAAGAGCGCAGAGGACCTGAAGGCTCTTCTGGGTAAGATGTTATCAAAAGCCTTTAAAGTGCATGACACCAACGGTTTTTAATATTTTATCAAATGTGGAATGAGTTCGTGTATATTTATTTGCACATGTAGTACCCATATTTAAATTAGAAACATTGGTTTATGATTTAAAAATTATCATTTTAGGTTACTCTATGTGCAGATAACTTCACTATCTTTGGGCTTTCATCTTTATTCATTGGGGTCAACATTTGTCGGTGGAATTTTGTTTATATAACTTTAAGTAAACTATGAAGAAAATAGTTTATAGTTGTACAAATAAAAATTTACATCTTATCGAAAACATGAAGGTTATGCAAACCGTCTCCATAAAAATTTATATTCTACTACTGTCTGGTTATAAAATATTTTAAAAAACTATTAAGGTTGTGAAATGATTTAATTTTTTTGTAATATACCTATACGTAAAGGAAAAGAATATAATTTAAAAATATTGCTTAGAATCACTTGAAGAGATATGTGTTAAATATAGTTTCTTATTTTAATTATATAAATATTATCTGGGTTATACATTTTTTCAAAACAATTGGACTAAAATAAAATTTGATAATAGTAGGCAGTTATCAAAAAAGAAGTACTAATAATATGTTAATTTTATTTTTATTATTAGTTTTATTTACCACAATCTATTAATATAACAAAACAATTTTTTACATACATTTTTCCTGAAAAAAACTTTTACATAACTATACAATATTTATTGATATAAAAAGTATTCTCTTTATTTATTTATTTATCCATTTAAAAAGAACACATTGTCATTTGAAAATTTGACTATTGTACTAATACTTGGATGTTATTATAGTTTTGTTCTAGAGGCAGAATACGAAAAATATATTTTTTTCATAACATGTATAGAATGCTCTACGTTCTTCTTGCAAAATAGTGAGGAAAATTACTTTTCCCTCTCTAGAGAAAATGTACAATGTTTCCGTTATTATAATAAAAATTCTTTTTTAATAATGATATTCTTTTTTATGGTAATTATGTCTTGTTCTTTTCTTTTTATTTCACAATTTGACAACGTGAACTTGAATTGGCATATTGTCGATACTGTAACAATTGCACTGTTTATAAAACCTAATTTTCTAGCTATGTTATTGCGCCTTTTCGAAAAATTGGTTTTTGAAACATTGTGAAAAAAAATGTTGCGTCTAACACGAAAGGAAAACACTTTTTCCACTCTTATTCGAATGGTCGAATGATAAAAAGGTACGCTTTCCTCTCTACTTTAACAAATTGTTGTTCTTTTCAAATTATGTATAATAGAAAAACAAACGCATTGGTTTTTTAAATGTAACACCCTGTATAATGTTACCATAAACAAAATGGTAAAAATAAATGTATCATAATGTTTCATAATATAATGCAAAAAACAAAATATTTGCTTATTTTATAAATATTACTGATACTCAGTGACGTTAAAAAGTTTTTTTTATATATATTAAAAAAAAATGTTTAATTTCATTTGTTACTAACATCATTTCTTTCCTGTATCTAAGCCGCCTTTGAATTATCTTGTGCATTTTATTATTGCTTTTAGAAAGTGCATCATAATAACAAAAACCTTGAAATAAGCATTAACTTGTGCGGATGTATGTTAGAGAGAATATTTTCTACTCCAAATAAGAATATAAACACAATGAATTGTCTTTATAAGTGTGTAAGTGCCTCATACGTAAATTGCATGCTTGGTGGCATCATCATGAAGCTGATGATAATCGCTCACTGTTTCCGTTAATTAACAAACTAATTAATAACCGGTAACTCTATTATCGTGCTCATAGTACCTTTTTCGTTCAACCCACACACAATTTTCATCTTAAAGTCAATCAGACATTTTATTCCATCTCGTCTTCAATCTCCTGTTTATATTTTTAGATAACTTTCCAAAAATATCTTTTTAAACTGGAAAGAAACTTGAACTGAATACCTCGAAAAATAATTCTTTTGTTTAATACTATGAATCTTGACCTATTTTGTTTTTAAAAAATATTTATTTTGTTTATGTATGAGTAGTAAAAATTTTGTTGAACATTTGACTGCTTTATTAGGTTATGTAATAGTATGAATAATATTATTGTAGGATTTAAAATATAGTCACAAAAATGTCTGTCAAAGTTTATCGTTTGTTTATTAAACTCTAACTTATTTGACCAATAAAATTTATTTTTGGAGCTAGTTGCATTTTATAACTTATTGTAAAGACAATAAAAATTATTGCTTCTTTATTTACAGGAAATGTAATGAAAACTAAACTTATAAATATATTCACATTAATATGCGTTTGAATAACAAATAATTTTCTGAATAACATACATAATAATTGATAGAATCTTATTTGAATGATTTCTTAATAAATTTTCATTGCATAAAAAAATATGAAAACACAATATCCCTAGAGCGTATGATATCGGAGTAAATGCTGATAAAAATTTAATTAATTTGGCTTTACTATTTAAATTGGCTTTGTGATATATGATTATGTGATCGATGTGATTTCTTAGTAGTACATTTATAGATTCTAATAAATAATGCATATTTCACATGATATAATAATACAAATTCAACAAATTATCATTTTTATCGCTTACAGAAAAATAATTTCAAAACATATGTATGTATATATCATTTTCATTTTTATGTAATTTTCTGTAAAAAAAAATATTTATAATAAGACAACTGTCTTGTACAAGGAATACCATATATTATTTTTAATTTTTGAAACCTAAAAATTATATTACGTAATAGGTACAATATAAATTCACCTCTGAACATAATAAAAATTTCAACTTTACCTAATTTTAAACTGAATTTATGTTACTGATAACAATTTTAAATAAGAAAATAGGTCAACCACACTAAAAATTTCAGGAGAGCTTTATTATATTGAATTCAAAAATATTACATTTCACAATAATTTTAATTACTAATACGTACGAACTTTATTTTTATATCATTGACGTTTCAGTGTTTGCTAATAATGTAATAAATTAAAATTTCTAAATATTCTTATCTTTTCATGTAATAACGTAATAGTTTTATAAATTTTAATACATTCATTTCGTTTTATGTACTATGAACTTGAATTTCTGTGAAAATCATGTTCGTTCTTAATTAATACATTTTATTACGACTATATACTCATACATATGAAGTTATAATCATAAATTTAATTATTTGTAGTAAGTATGTGGCGCTTAAATTCTCATTTTTTACGACCAATCAACTAATGACATGGCGCAATGAATGCCATTTTACGAAAAAGAAGGACGAATACAAATATTAGTTAAGCTTTCTACCCAGTATGTACTTTTTTGAGAAATATGAGTTCTGAAGGATTTTTCTTAATTAATAGGTATAAGTATTCACCTTATGTACGTATAATAACAGATATTTTTTTATTACTAATAAAGTAATATTTTTTAATAAAATCCTACATGGATTACTTACTATTCAGTATTCCACAGTAATTATTTTTTTTTAAACATATATATTTTAAAAAGTTATTTTTACTCATAGTTTTCCATAAGTGTTTTTTTGTTTTAAAATATGGACGACCACACAAGTGCTCAGTTGACGGAGCGTAATGAGATGAGTGAAATGATCAAAAAACATGTCTGTAATCCAAAAGACTAAAAGCCACACGCCAAATGATTATTATTCATAAAAGTTTTTTTATTCTTGTACTTACTAAAAACTAAGAACTTACAAAGTTGTGTTGGAAAATTCATGATTTTTTTTATAATAGTGAGGAATGAGGTAATATGTTACATGCTACATCAATGCAACAGTGAGGTATCACAAAAATCTAAGTTTTAAGAAAATAGCATAGAATTTAGAACAAAATGTATTTACCTATCCTACTTTTTTACTATTTTTCACACAGATGTTGTACTTGTATGTATATATTACTCTCTCAAGTTTTGTTTGTTGAAATTTTAGTCAATTATAAAATATTTCCAAAAAAAAAATTAAATGACAAAAGTAAACTTCTCTTTCAGGTTAACCATTTTTTTACAAAAAGTGGTCAAAAAGTTTCATTGATAAAATTTAAATTAGAAACTTCCCATTTATAAATTAAAATTTATAGGCTTTTTTTATGACTGCAGCCATAGGCGCCAACTACGCCAGCTTACATTACTTGCTAATACATTAATTTCGAAATAATTTTATAAAATTTTCAACTTGATATGTTTTCTTTACGTATATCACTAATTATACTGATGAAATTGGAGAATAATTTATTAAACGTACAGTGGTTTATCAAATTAAGTTTACAATAAAACTGTAAATAATTTTCTTATGTGAGTGATTTTGTCTTTATTTAATTATATACATTTTTGAATGTATGTATCAATTTTAAAAAATAAATTGTTATTTTGTAAATTTTCTGAAGTCCCTTTGTAAGCCCCCACACGAGTATCAAAAAGTCGGCGCCTATGATTGCAGCTATATCCATACAAACCAAACTTGATATTTTTCATGATGTGTATTCACACAGAGGGAAGACATTTTGATAATTTATTTAATAATTACCTTTATGTTCGAAATATAATTATATAAATTAAATAAAGTTTAATCATGGCCTGTTCTATTAAATTTAATATTTCCCATAAATCCTGTAATATTGAGTTTAGAACATGAGTGTGTAAGATATTTTCGACTTA
Organism: Stenolophus ochropezus; assembly: GCA_035578165.1. Lineage (NCBI taxonomy): Eukaryota > Metazoa > Arthropoda > Insecta > Coleoptera > Carabidae > Stenolophus > Stenolophus ochropezus. Next base: position 15,589,466 of record JAQOWZ010000010.1, on the reverse strand, counting down.
ACATTATCTAAAAAACATAGCATAGAGTTGTAGAATTCTGTATAATTATGTAGCCGGTAAAATTAAGGGCAGTAATATATAAACTACCAAATCGGATTAAAAATGGAAAATTCAAACGTGAAATAGTTTCAGACGTTGTGGAATCCTGCACTGCTAGTCTTCCTTCTACTTTCCATATTTGTTTACTAACGTCATTCTCATCATTCTTGTGTACTAACATTTAGAATGCTACATTCAAATAAGAACTGTTAGAGCATAAGCAAACAGAGTACATATATGTACATCTAAACGTACATCTTACATACCGTAACAGTAAAGCATATCTAATTTGCATGTGTGTGTTCATAGGTGAGTTCGGGAGGTACCAGGCATTCCAGTTCACGCTGCACATTATGTCCGCCTTGACCGCTGGTCTTCACATGCTCTCACTGGTTACTGTTGCCGCTGTACCTGACCATAGGTAACGTCTGACTTTCTTAAAAGTGAAAAAACTCTAATTCTATACTATTAATTGATCAAGTGAAAGGAGTGATAGTTGATAGTCAGTTCATACATAATTAATTTTCTGTCTACTGAAGTAAAACAAAAATATTGTCTACTCTATACTTTTTTATTAATTTGATACATTGCTATCTTTAATGTCCAAAAACAGAATATAAAAATCTGATGTGTCCATCACATTACCTCCCGCCACTGTAGTAATACATTCTATAAAAAAATATTTAGGACGTTAAATATTTACTTTTACAATTAGTTTATTCAGAATATTTTTAATTCAATTCATACTTGAAATTTCCTTGCATCAAATTTCTAATAGTGTATTAATTTTGTATATTGTACAACTGTTATCTAATAATTTTTATCAAAATATTCGCAGAAAAATCTAAAAATGATAGAGTAAATTGTCACTTCCAATAGTCCAATTTATACTAAGAGTTGATCATATGAAGTTTCATTAAAATCTGTTCAGCCGAATTTATTCTACAAGAACACACATCTCGGAATTCATGGACAGACATAATATTTTTTTCACTTCTGGTTAAAGTGCCAGTTACCTTAAACGTCAATTAGAAACATATCTATCGAAAAACTGATGTAAGTTGTCAAAAATAAATTGACCTAAAAATAGAAAAAAACAAATGTAAAGACCTTAACACTTAAAAAAAAAGTTAATTTAATATTTTACATTTAAGATGCAGTAAGTAATTAGATTATTGCAAACGATTATAAAAACTGGTAAACATAGGAGGGCTAGCGATTTGTTATAATTCGTCTGTAAATTTTTTGGAAGATATACGATTATTTGGTTTCTATTAATACAGTGAACATATTTACAAGATCTATGCTTATATTTGAAAACATAAATGCTGATTATATTTTCTTCATCCATTAGAAGACTTGAATTTTTATATTGGATTTCCTGGAAAAAAATCTCAAAAAACATATTACGCAAATTACGTTATCATTTGAAGTAAGATTATTCGTTTCCTTGGTCTACGTTGTATTCTATTTATAATACAGAACCCATCGGCGCTATGGTTGTTTTCACTTGATAACAATATGAAAAATAGAGGAAAAATTTAAATATATGTCAGGAAAAAATTGTCAACATATTTGATTTAAAATAACGCTAAATTTAAATTTGATCTGTATTTAACATTTCTTGCTATTTTATAAACTGTTATCCACGGGCGCCGACTTTTCAAAATTTCCTTGGGGACAAAGTTACTTTTAATGACATACATCAAAACAGTGGTGTAACTAGGAAAATCCATAAGCGTTTTTATTTTAAAAAAGGTGCTATAATAAATTCATAATTTATATAATGTAAAATAAAAAAAAATCTTAATTTATAGGTATTAATTTTACATTGTCCACTATTGCTATTTTGGGAACCGAAAGAGCTACGAAATCGGTTAAATTAGCAACCAATTTCTATTTTATAATGACAATAAAGTTAATTTTCTTCTTCGTTGCGCTACTGCATCAAGAATACAAAAAAAGAACTACTGGAGGAAACACTTTTAAATGTTCTAATTCTTAACTTACTGAAACCAAAACACAATCCCGAGCAACCAAATCTGCTTCAAAATGTACTCTGTTTTCAGCAGACCTAGAATTAGAGTAAACACTTTTGAGTACTCTAACTCCTGACCCACTGAAACACACTGAGCACAATCCAGAGCAGCTAAATCTGCTCCAGAGTGTGCTCTTATTTTGGCAGACCAAGAATCAAAGCATTCTAACTATTTTCTAATTTTTGGCCCACCGAAACCGGAGCACAATCCAAAGCTTCATTGCTCCAGAATGTGCTCTGGTTTAAGTAGGCTTAGAATTAGAGCAAACCCTTTAGAATGCTTAATTCTTGATCCACTGAAACCGAGCACAATCCAGAGTAGCTAAATCTGCTCCAGAATATGCTCTGATTTTGGCAGACCAAGAATCAGAGCATTGTAAATACTTGCTCTAATTAATGGCCCACCGAAACCAGAGCACAATCCAGAGCTTCATTACTCCAGAATGTGTTCTGGTTTAAGTAGGCTTAGAATTAGAGCAAACACTTTAGAATGCTTTAATTCTTGCCCCACGAAAACCAGAGCACAATCCAGAGCAGCTAAATCTGCTCCAGAATGTGCTCTGGTTTTGGAAGCCAAGAATTAGAGCACACACTGAAGAATTTTTTAAGGGTGTAACTCACCCATTTTAGGTAGTAGTCAGTTACTTAAAAATGCGGGAAGATACAATATTTCTTTAAAATAATAACAACTCTTTATTTTTTTTTATTATTGACGTACAAAACAACTTCGCTAAGGAAAACGTTTCCTTAGGGGCATTGCCCCTAGGAAAATTTTCCTTGGGGGCATGACCTATGCTTTCATGTAGTCGGCGCCCAAGCTGTAGTCAAGTTTACAGTCCCATTGGCAAGTAAAACGATCGCAGCGCCGCCGTGTCCTATTCTTCCTATGAAAGTTAAAAAGATGGTTTTCCAAAATTGATCAAGTATCAATATACCAATATACGATAGTAGTAGAACATGATATATACAATTATATCTATGAATAAAAATGAAACTATTAGAGTTCTTCATTTTTTTTTTTCATATATATTTATTCTTTAAATCTCTACATTTTCTATCACACTCATACAAAACAATTAACTTTAATTTTTATGCTTTACAAAGAGTATCATTAAAACATTTCTCTCTAAAAAAAATGTAAAATATTGAAAAAAATTATACCTTTCGAAATATTTGTTATTTGAGAAAAACATATGTATCTAATACATTTTTAAGAAATTACGATCGTCTGTGGTTATACGTAACATATGTCATTCACTATTGTTGTTACACTGTACTACATTTATGTAAAGATAAGGAATTATAAAATCAATCGTAAAAGTTAGTTACGAATGGATCGTAAATAACAATTATTATCAAGAAAACCTAAAATGAAAAAAAGTTTTATATAATTTACAACCATTCAAGGTTCTAAAAAGTATATATGTATTTATTAATTCTTGTCAGTTCATTTATATGTATATAAATATTTAGTGCCCTCTTAGTAAAATATAACAAATATTAATATGTTTTTTATTATTAATATTTTTCTCAAAAAATATGAATGAGTTGATGCCAAAAATACTTATTTTAAATTTTTATCAAATTTGTAATTTTTACTTGATATATGTATGTTTAAAGGTTAAGATTATGTAACAAATCTTATTTACAATTCATTCAGTATTTGGAGTAATAAAATATTTAATGTTTGCTGATCACCAAATGTAGTAATGTTTCCCATTTATAATTTGAAAGAATATTTATCATCCTATGTTTAATCTTAAACAAGCTTTTCCGGTTTTGATAATATTCAAGCAATGACATTTATTTTGACTCCAAATATTTTTTTCTTTAGCAAAATTACAGAAGTTTTATTCATTTAAATAATAATTGGATATTGCTTAATGAAAATTATTACGTTATTTATCGATATGGAAATTAATGCATTTTTGAGAATATAAGACATACTTTCATATATAATTAAATAGTTGACCTAGACTTGTATGTCAAAGAATGTAGGATAATAAAATTTGAGTTCATTTATTAAAATATTTACATTCCTTTCTTTTTTAGTACTCTTAATAAATAAATCATAAATTTCAAATAATATAAACTTAATTTAGATATCTAATTATATTATCAATGGAAAATAAATGTAAATTATTTATCATTGAAAAATAAGTGATTAATGGAATAAACCTGAATCATTGGTTTATAAATTTATTTTTATAAATGCCATTTGCATAAATAATAACTTGCAACAAATACCTCGAAATACCGTAAAATTGTCATTTTAAAAACAAATTATAATTATTCATTCATACGAATTAAACAATCCCGAACAAAATCCAAATTGTAACATAGTTTCCAGGATTATTAATTTTTATTTTTTAAAGTAATATTCTACATGAAATATTTTATTGTTTATTAAATTAATTAAAAACACCAATAAATTAATTAAATTTTCGTGACTTCATTACCATCACTGAAAAAGTTAAGTAGAAGTTATATTCCTTTTACTTATGTGGATCAGATGTACTAAAATCAATTTCTGATCTACTTCAGGAGTAAATCACTTAAATCAGTACATGTTATGTGGAGAGAGTAAACTGATCTAGTCCACTGGAATGAAAAATATGTGATCTGAATTCAAAAATGTAAGTTATATCTGATTCAAATAGCAACTGGAATAGGCTAAGAGATAACTTTTGTTCTGCTAGAAAAATAGCATTATATGGACACGCTCATTTTTTAATTTTAAAAATGTATTCTATATATTTAATCTTATTTCATAATTTTCTACTTCATTATACTCAAGTATTGTAATCGTGAAAAATTTTGGTTTTTAGATTTTAACGGAAATATCCATTTTCATCATCCCTAAATTCATTTTGACTAGTTTCGAGAGACGTCTGTACGTACGTACGTATTTATATATATGTGTATGTGTACGTATGTATGTATATATCTCTCATAACTCAAAAATTATTTACCATAGAATGTTGAAATTTTGTATATGGGGCTGCATAACGAACATCTAATTGTAAACCCCACTTTTTTATTGCAATCGGCAGTACCAAAATGAAAAAATCTGACGTGGGCACCACATGACTTCCTTGTGCGCTAAATTATACACATTTTTGCTACATTTCATTTAAACTTACTTCACTTGAAAATGAGATCATTCTACGGCTAATCATTCTTCAACTTCCTTTCGTTTCATATCTTCGTACTTCCCTTCGAAATAGGTCATCTTTTGAAAATTTTATTAAAATGTTATATCATTATATCTTCTTACCTTTAAAAAAGCCGATTGGAACCAAAAATCGAGGTGCATAACTAAATGTTTTAATCGTTTTTGAGTTACGCGAAAAATTAAAAAGAAAATAGCTGCAAAGTGACCTTTTGGCACTGCCGATTGTAATGAAAAAGATGCACAACTAAATGTTAAAGCAGTCTCATATCCCATTCACAAAATTTAAAATTTTACGGCTAATAATTTTTTAGTTATGCAAGATACTAGTCAAAATAGATATTTCCGTTGAAATCGGAAAATCGATTTTTTTTTGCGATTACAATACAAACGATTAGCCGTCGAATGTTGAAATTTTGAATGTGGAACTGATTAGATCATATTTCACTTTCAAGTGAAGTTTAAATGAATTGCAGTAAAAAATGTGTATAATTTAATAGGCCTACAAAAACTGTGTTATCAATATCAGATATTTTAGTTTAAGAAGCTACATGTGATAATTACTTCCATACATTAAAATTATTACAAGTAAAATTTTTTTGCAGATGTTACATCCCCGAGTTGGACAACGACATAAACGCCACCAGTACGTTCAACTCCAGTGTTTTGAGTGAATGGATTCCCGAGGGCAAATCAGGAGGTCTGGACTCCTGCAGTATGTTCGTGAACAGCACCAACAGCACCGCCACCTGCTCCAGATGGGTGTACGACACGACGTACTACCAGACCTCCCGAGCCATAGACTGGGACTTTGCGTGCAACAGACGGTGGATGGGAGCCGTCGCGCAGAGCATGTACATGTTTGGGGTGTTCTTCGGGGCTGTTACTCTCGGAGGACTTGCTGATAAGGTGAATATTTCAGTTTTAAATAGAATCGTTCATTGATACATAGGCATAGGTATGTTTTTGCGTATCGCTACTTTGGAATCAGATGCGACAGAGCCATCTCGTTCATGATTCCATGAACTACTTTGCGGAATTAAACAGAGAAAAATATCCGATAAATAAAGATGTTGTACGTATTTATTGAATTTTTTCGTATCTATTAAAATGGTTCATTCAATAATTCATTGGTATATTTTAAAATAGAACTAATTTGTACTATTATTTATTTGACGTTTGATCTTTTTTATAATATTTGAGAAACGCCTGATATTAACCCAAATTCAAAGAGACACACATTTATCTAGGTGAAACGAATTTTCTCATAAGCTTGCCTATCTATATATATTTTTTAATCAACAATAGAATTGATTAAGTATGTAAGACATAAATCACTTGTGATGCGACTCAATTTACCTTAGTAATCAATGTGGCTATTTTATGGGTTACAATTTAACAACTGGGTAAAGTTGACATGTCAAGTCATTAGAAAAACAATAAAACATAAGTGTAAGAAGTATTTTTAAATTTCTATGAAAATATTAGTTCTGCTTCTAAATTTTCAAATGTTCTCAAAATTATTGAAATGCGCATACATTAAATTTTATTGAATTGTTAGAAAATATTTATATTATTAGGATACCTATGTATAGTTGTGACAATGAAAGAAGAGCTAAGCGGCGGGATAGAGGTTTATCAAATAAGTCAACAAACACAGGTGGTGAATAATTTTTTTATCGGACAAAAGTGTAGTACAAAATAACGAATGTTTTAGCATTAGAGAAAATTTTAATTAAATTAAACAATGTATTTGTTTCTTTAAAGAACTCGTCAGTGAGAATTGTTCTCGAATCAGTATATAATATAAAGTTTAAAGCAAAAATCGTTATATAATAAGATTCAATACAATAAACTAAATATGATACTGTATGGAATACAAAACTCGGTATATGTTGAGAAACGACGCGTTTCGATCTTTCGATCATCGTCAGGTAACTTGTAAATTTTAATTTGTTACATTTTGTTTTTTCTTCACATACCTCAATGACATATGCAAACAAGAGTACAATGTTGTTCAGAATTAAATTCTACATTAGATAAGATTACAATTGATTTAACAGAACGTCTGTTGTACGAAATTTGTTAAATATAAAACCTAACATTCCCGTCAAAAATCAGACAGCCATGGAAATAAAAGGAAATATTTATGAGACAGATTAATGACGTATTACTGATTATAATTCTTCTTGTCTGTATTTTAATATTATTTAAGTTGAATTTAGATTTTTTTTCTTAAATTATATACTAATCTTACAAAAATATAAAATTATCTTTAATGAATTGTCATTAATTGTCACAGATATGTTCTTTTATTTTCTACGCTGTCTCATTTTGAACGAAAATGTTACATTTTATTTTTAATAAATCTCGTACCGCAGAAGTATTGTTGTTTCAATTATGATCATATCTGATGTAGAATATAATTTTGAACAACTTTGTACTGTCGTAGATTTGCTCAAATCTATTAGGAGAGAGATTATCCGCAATTTTTTGAAATCCCATGTTAAAGTCCCATGTTCCGCCTTTCGTTGCACACACTATATAACTTATATATATTTTTTTAAATTTTTATTCGCAAAAATAAACTAAAATGAAAAGAGTACTCGTCACTTGCATTTGATCGATTTTGCTTGATCAACACTTGTCGTTGATGTCAGAAAGTTAAATATGAAGTTTTATTAAAATTGCTCTACATATGTACACATACATCCAGACGCGGTTCGACAGACGGTGAAAATAATAAAAAGTAAAGACCTTATTTTGTGTACATTCGTTAAAATTTTAAAATGTAAAAATCTGTACGATTACTATATCTTGCTTATTAAATATTCAACTATACATGTATAGCGCTGGAAACTAAAGTTGAGCTGTGCGGCAGGGGAGAGGATTATCGAATACGTTATCAAACATGGATGTCGAATCAGTTTTTATCGGATAAAAGCGAAATACAAAACAATTCATGTTTTGGTATTAGAGAAAATTTTAAAGTTACATTCTGCTTTTATTCACATACCTCAATGACATATGCACCGCTTCTAATAGTCTGCCCTTCGATTCAATATTTTGTACAATCCGTAAAAACCTATGATTCGACTAACATTAAGTGCCGCCTAAATTTAATTTATTGAATAATACAATTAGCCAGTTATGTGATTCTCTTAAACAAAGCGACGAAATAATAAAAACTTCAACTGCAATATAGTTCTACTTCGTAAAAGAGTAAAGCATACAAGTATATTAATCTTGGTTGGTAAAAATATACATCTACACAAATATTTTTATGAAATATAATTCAGCTATATTATAAAGTCAACATTGTGATAATAATATGATTAGTTAATAAAATTGTTGATACAAATCTCACATGATATAAATCAAAGGCTTACTCTTATGTCAGGGAAAATCCTGATAAATACCTACATTATCAGTTGTCTGTTTCATACGTGACAAAACTATTTTTATATGAATGAATTAAAATATCTATTTGCCTATTCAGTGATTTAGATTTAGAAAATTATGTATATTAATATTAATTTTTTCTTGCTGTTTGTCTACTAATTAATGACATTTGAATGAAATTATTTTTAGTATATTTATTCTAATATAGGCATTTATTTCTTTATAAATTATGCTCTATTTTAATGAGACTGAAGCATTATAATTTTTATTTCACACGAATATGCGCAAAAAATGAAAATAATGATGATGTGTGCACATATATAAAATAAGTTTTACAGCTCTTTAAAACTGCTCAGTTATTTTATATATAGAGCGTCCCATAAATCTTTGATATAACAGAAATAACAACACACTTTGAGTCACGTTCACTTCACTGTGATGTAGTAAAAGTACTTTTAAAAATGATTAATTTCTTATCCCTTACAACACTACGTCGTAATTCTTGTTGGAGTAGGTACTCAACAAAAAGATTTATGTTCAATTTTCTAAATTGACACAAAAAACACCATGATATTACTTAGTTCGCATATTATTGAATAATTATTAACTATAAATAAAAAATCAGAAATTATATATATTTTTAGCAATCACAACGTACAATTAAGGAGGTATGTACTCATACCGAATTTTATATTTCGATATTTTAATGCATGTACACCTTATATTATGTTTTAACTATTTTGAAGCTGATATATGCAAGTCTCTCCATCCGTCTGTCTGTTAGTCCATCCGCATGTATGCCCGTGTAGAAGAAATTTAGCTAAACATATTTTAATGAAACTTAAATTTAAGTTCTCGTATCAATATCATGAGATGATCAATTTTTAGTAAAAAGCGGTCAACCGAAATTGATAGTTTGTTCTTGTTATTTTTAGTTTTTATTTGTAAACATTTCTTAACAGATCAATAAACTTCGTAAAAATAATTTGAAGAAAATTTCTGTAAAATATGCAAGTAATTTTTTATTTGAAAAAAATAATAATTTAATATTATTATCTACAAGTTACTTTAATACTTTTTACTAATTTTATAGTTAATTTAATATTAGTAGAATTAATTGCATTAAAAATAATAGGAGTGGTAGGAAATTATAAAATTAGAATTTTTTTATTTAAAAAATATACCTACCTCTTATCACATTGATATTGCAAAAGAAAATTCTAATTTATGTATGGTTTCTATGAGAAATTGTTCTTTAAAAATTCAAAATTTAAACTCCAGCCGACTACCAAGTGACGGTGACGTCTCTCTCCATGTTGAAAGAACATCGAAACGACGTCACTGCCCATGATAAGTGGTTGTTATTGGGTAGTTATCGCGAGTCGAACTATGCTCGTTTTCGCGCGCAATTTAAAATTGCTATTTTAGAATATATTAAACTTTTTTATATTATTTTCATAGATAAGGGAGTTATAAAGATTATTTAAAAAAAATCCGAAAATCATGCCATCCCTATTATGTTAATCAATTAAACGAACTTTATCTCAATTTTACAGAACATATTCATTTCTTTCTAAAACTTGTATGTTACAATTTCCTTAATACTTTATTTTTGTTTTTCAGGTTGGTCGTAAGCCCATATACTGCTGGTCAGCCCTGGCTCAGCTCATTCTTGGTGTAGGTGTGGCTTTCATCCCAGAATATTATTCCTTCTTGGTGGTGCGATTCTTGTATGGCATCTTCGGTAGTGCCGGCAGCTACATCACAGGATTCGTACTTACCATGGAGACTGTTGGACCTGGCTATCGAACAGTCTGTGGAATCGCTTTCCAAGCGGTTTTCGCTCTGGGAATTATGTTGGTCGCTGCTTGGGGAGCACTGATCAAGGATCGAATCTGGTTACAGGTGAGAGAAATATATATATTTTTTTGGAATGGTACTGCCAAATAACTAAAAAATATTCAAAACAATATTATAATATAGTTATAAAATGAAAAACACCATACACCTATCTATATTTTGTAATGCATTGATATTTTAAATATTTTGATAAAATATTTAATTGACGTTTATATGAATTTGAATATCCTTTTATCTCTGGAAATAACAGACATAATTAGTAAATGGCGTTTTTAATAAAAGGTTTTCTGTAATTTCCATTATTAAAGACATGCTACTGATAATTATTGAAACAATGATAGATAATTTATCCTTTTGTAAAATCAATACTTATTTTTCTTACAGAATATTACGTATACAGTGGTATTACGTTTCGTGCATATTTAAATTGCACAGAAACAGCATTCAACAAGTATTATAATAAATTGATTTATAGTTATATTTACTTTAGTTTCTATATTTATTTCAAAACATTGCAGTAAAAATAGTAAAAAGTAACTTTTTATATGTACTTTCTACCTAAATAACAGTTTTCAAATTTTAAGTTTAAAAATCTGATGTGGATACCACATGACTTTCTTATACGCTAAATTATACTCATTTTTACTACACTTCATTTAAACTTATTTCCCTTAAAAGTGAGATCATTCTACGGTTAATTAGCTTCCATTCGTTTCATATCTTCGGACTTCCCTTCGAAATGGATCATCTTTTACAAATTTTATAAAAATGTTTATCGCTATTCCTTATTGTATTACACAAAGTTATTTTAATCGCTCAAAAACTTGTAAAGAGAGATGACAGTTGTCATACAAGAAATCAATTGTTATTAAAATTAAGCAAACTAAATTATTATTTTTATTAAGTTTCTGCCCTTTTGAAAAGGCCGATTGGAACAAAAAATGTAGATGCACAACTATATGTTATAGCGATTCCATAATCATAATTTCATCATTCTACGGCAAATCTTTTTGAGTTATACGGAAAATTAAAAAAAAGTACTACAAGCAAAGTGCCATTTTAGCACTGCCGATTTCAATCGAAAAGGAAGGTGCATAAATAGATGTTACACCAGTCTCATATACAAAATTTCAATATTTTACGACTTATCATTTTTAAATTATGCTATGTACGACGCCCCGAATTTAGTCAAAATGGATTCAAGGATAGTCAAAATGGACATTTCCGTTAAAATCTGAAAACCATTTTTTTTTTCGCAATTATAAATAATACTTCTTTTATTTCGTACAAGGAAGTAAATATAAGTTTTAAGTTAAGCAGAACTGATTTTTTTTAGAAATGTTCTTAAAATATTTCTTTTGGTAACATTTATAAGTCATGAAATATAAGAAATAAAATTTAAATAAGAATTTTAAACTTCCACAAGATATACAAGCTACGTTATAAAAATACGCGCTATTTATAAAAAAAAAAACGAAATATTTTTTAAATTACACAAATAAACACATTTAAAATTCGATTTTTAACAAAAAAATTCAACACATTTTTTCAGAAGCTTAAATATGAGTTTCAATAAAATTGCTCTACACGTGTCCACATATATCCAGACGGACGAACAAATATAGACGGTTAAATTAAATAAAGAAGTTAAAAAAATGTATTTCTTCCAGGTTGTTTATGGTCTCCATGGCTTAATATTCATTGGCCACTGGTGGCTAATGGACGAATCTCCTTCTTGGCTCTGGGCACAAGGTCGAGTGCGAGAAGCAGTTAAAATTATTCAGAAAGGTCTGAAAATTAACGGAAGCAACATTACAATAGATGCATCTCAATATGCTGAAAACAACAAGCCTAATGTTAGAAAGGAAACTGATAAAAGTGACTCGGCAGGAGTTGGTGATTTGTTTAAAACTCCAAATTTGAGGAGTAAAACATTAAATGTCTGTCTTTGTTGGTTCGCTAATTCCTTGGTATATTACGGGCTGTCACTCAACGCTGGAAAGTTAGCTGGAAATCCATTTTTGATACTTTTCCTTATGGGGTAAGTAAATGATGTTAAAATTTCAAATTGATTATTCTGTTACAATGTGATAGTAAATATGTAATGTTTGAAAGATTATTGACCTACCTAATGAAACCAAATTATAAATCAATTTTGTTTGCCCACGTGATACAATATCGGAAGTTTAGACAAAGTTAAATGAACTTTTCATTAAATTAAGAAATTAGAATCATTCCAATATTTAAATATTTTGCAGGTATAGTTTGTTAAAATAGTTATTTATGATATAAGTGTTAAAAGTGACATTTTATGAGTGAGTGGGGAAGTTTGAAACGATGCGAAGCCGAGTGTAGCAAACGTCACGAACGAAATAAAATCACTTTTAACACAAATATCATACACTATTTTTCCTACGACCCTAGTTATATATTAGTAAATAAAAAATATAGAATGACATTTATGACAGGTCATGATGTATTTGTTACGAACAACTGAGCATAAGTGCTGTTAAAAGTAAACTTGTTTTTTACTTTTAACACGTCGTCAATGACAACGTGTTAAAAGTATTTACTGTGTTATAAACTGTTATTTTTAACTTGCTAAGCAACCGTTAAAAAGACTATTTTTAACAGTGGTCGTAGGAAATAGTTATTTATGATATAAGTGTTAAAAGTGACATTTTATGAGTGAGTGGGGAAGTTTGAAACGAGGCGAAGCCGAGTTTAACAAACCCCACGAACGAAATAAAATCACTTTTAACACAAATATCATACACTATTTTTCCTACGACCACAGTTATGTACCTATTAGTAAATAAAAACTAAGCATTAGAATGACATTTATGACAGGTCATGATGTATTTGTTATGAACAACTGAACATAAGACGTGTTAAAAGTAAATTTGTTTTTTACTTTTAACACGTTGTCAATGGCAACGTTTTAAAAGTATTTACTGTGTTATAAAGTGTTATTTTTAACTTGCTAAGCAACCGTTAAAAATACTATTTTTAACAGTGGTCGTAGGAAAAATGTTTTTTAGTTTTTATTTACTAATAGGTACATAATTGTGGTCGTAGGAAAAATAGTGTATGATATTTGTGTTAAAAGTGATTTTATTTCGTTCGTGGGGTTTGTTAAACTCGGCTTCGCCTCGTTTCAAACTTCCCCACTCACTCATAAAATGTCACTTTTAACACTTATATCATAAATAACTATTATTTTGAATTTAAGCAAAATTATATCAAGGGTGTGTTATTCTTAAAGAGAACTTTTTAATTTTTAAAGAGAAAGACGATAAACAAATGTTTTTTTCACACGTAAATAATTCATTACGAAGTGCAACAAATGTTTTCAATTAAATTTAATAAAACGAAAAAATCAATAGTCTACGATCAACTTCTACCAAAATGAAAAACCAAACAATAAAAAATTTACATAGTTATTTTTTGCGGTTTGAGTTTCTGATTAAAATCTATTAATATACCGTATGCAAAATACATTATAAATAATCGCATGTTTTATTATCGCCTACGTACATTTTTGTAATACGTAGGCGCATTACGTGTGAAATGCATTTCGTAATAATTTATTGAACATGATACTATTTTTATATTTTGTTACAGATTGGTTGAAATGCCTAGCTATGTATTAACAGTCCTTCTTATGGACAGAACTGGTCGAAGAAGTCTCATCAGTTTTTACATGCTAACCGGAGGTATTTGTTGTATTGTGGCAGCATACATGGTCCAAGGAAGTACAATTGCCACAACAATCGTCATGTTTGGAAAATTCTTCATCGCCTCTTCGTTCGCCATCATCTACAACTACTCCGCAGAATTATTCCCCACTGTGGTGCGTAACTCAGCCTTGGGCATCGGCTCCATGTGCGCCAGGGCTTCAGGAGCTCTGACACCTCTCATCACTTTGCTGGATTCATTTGATCCTACCATTCCGTCAGTCATATTCGCTATCGTAGCACTCATCTCTGGTGCCTTGACTTTGTTCCTACCAGAAACTCTAGGACAACCCATGCCGCAGACGATAGAGGACGGAGAAAATTTTGGAGTTGGTGATACTTGTTTTACAGCATGTTTAGGAAAAAAGATCAAAAGAAATTCCGTAGCACTTGCGCAAAATGGTGAGCAACCCATGGAGCAACTCAGATGATCAGGTTGCTTGGATATCAAAAACCTGAAAATCATTTGAACAAAAGTGCAATATTTTTATAGTTGAAATACGTAATTATAGATTTTTATCGCACTGAATCACTGCATTTATCATGTTAATATTTTTAATGTTTTAAGACTTTTAATAATACATACATATTTTTATATAAATATTTTATTTAACTCGAATTGTTAATAAATTGTTATCGAAATTGAAATAGATGATATAGTTTTAATAAAATACAAATTACCTTTATCCTTGTTTACAATCAATATTTAATTACACCTACGAATAATTAACTTACCATCTTATCGGTTTTAATTTTGGCGCGTGTTATCTTGGTTGCTGTAGATAAGAATGTTGGTAAACAACAAAACGGCGTGGATGCTTTACAACTACAGTATATTTTATTTTAAACGTTTCTTATTTACATATTTATAAGTTTCAGCAAAACAACGATATAATAATGAATATTCTTAGGAATATCACGTCGAGAGGCTCTTAGATAGAGACACAGAAAGAGAAAAACAGTGTGTAGTGTGTTTGTAGGGGTAGTGCAGCGAGCGTGTCGGGGGCGGCAAATTCGGGGGTAGGCTGCTAGAGCGGGTGTTGCGGTGGGCACCTGGTATGAGCGATGGGCGGTGCGGAACCGAGTAGCCGGTCAGCATCGCCGCCTTGCGCTGCGGCGTGCACCACGATGCCGGGCTGGCCCGGTCCCGGCGGGTGCAACTCGTGTGAACCGCCCGGTGCGAGAGTAGCCAAAGCCGCCAGTAGTTCGTGATTCACCAACGGCTCGTGCTCTGGTCGAGGTTCCCAGTCCAACGGCGGCGACGCGGGCGGCGAAATCAGGAACTGTTTGTCGGGAGCCGGTGGTCGCAAGTTCGTGAACTTCACTGGCGTCACCGGCTGCGCAAAATAGCAGTTGATGACGCTCTCGTCCATGCGGTACTGATGGAGCTGAAGGCGAGCACCTGCTGCTGCTGTTGCTGTTTGGAAGTTTACGCGTAGCCGGTGAAAACTGCGAAGCCATTGGAAAGTGATATGTTCATCGTCGCTGCCGAATTGCCGGAATAGGTTTTCCATTTCGCGCTTTCGGTCATCACTTGTAAACACGCCGTCATGAATATTCGTAACGATTAGAGATGTTGGCAAGTCTTCAAGTTCGTTGTCTGTGTGTTCACTGCTACTGTCACGCCGCGTTTCTACCGCTTCTAGATTCGGGTGCACATTAGGTAGTCCGTCGATCTCGTTGATGATGATGTTTTCGTCATTTAATTCAGAACCGTTGCCGTTTTCTTGCTGTGCCATGGTCGTCCGCTGCAAACGGTCGCGACCGATGAAGTTGACTAATCCATTCACAAGATTCAATCAGACACTTCACGTTTTACACTGCTCGTAGTTATGCAAGCACATCTTTACTTGTATCGTAAATCTTGTACTGACCAAATATGAACGAAAATATTAAATTCAATGGCGCAGTCGCGACTAGGCACAGTCCGAGTACCGATTTAGGTCAAATGTAATCACCTGCAGTGCACTGTCAGCCCGAAAAAAACACGGTTTACTTCTGTCACTGATCGGCATAAAAATAGACCGGCAACTGTCTCTATGATTTACATTTTCTGAAGTACAATGCTAATGTCATTTTTGTAACTGTCACTCAAATTAAATTGCATTGGTACCACTGCTAATTAACGCACCTGATCGAAGCTCAAGGTTGGCAACTTTGCTGTTTGTAGCTTCATTGTTGTTTGATGTTTGACGTCAATTAATATTGTATTTTTTATATTAAATAAGTATTACAGTGAAGTTTTGTAGTCTCATAAATTGCTGGGAAGAATTTTAAATAATTAAAATATAATATTTTGGTCATGGCTGGCGTAGAGTCATCTATAGTAGAAGAGAAAAGCAACGAGAAGCCGGTAGACAGGCAAAAGGTACAATAAATTGAATATAATTAGAATAATCAATACTTTTGCACACAAAATAAACTAAGAAGGACGTATTATTCTTTATATTTACTGTTTATTTACTGTGAGCTAATTCAACGAGGTATTGATTGAGGTTATGTTTTAGACTTGCCCCTTACTACTTCGAGTATTTTGTTCAACTGGCCGACACAATAATTTAAATGAATATGTCCGAGGAAATATTCCCCAAAATGAATTACAGATATATACTTGGATGGATGCTACATTGCATGAGCTCTCATCTTTAGTTAAAGAAGTAAATCCGGATACGAGAAAGAAAGGGACATATTTTGAGTTCGCGTTAGTTTATCCTGATTCTCGTAGTCCTACCTACCGAATGAGAGAAATTGGTGTAACATGTTCAGGACAAAAAGGAGCTGATGATTCAAAAACTTTGCAGCAACTTCGCTTTTGCATTGGGGATTATTTAGATATAGCAATTACGCCTCCGTATGGACCGTGGAATCCTTTGATGAGAAGAACGCATCCTCATCCAAATCATAGGGCAAGACCCTACTAGATGTAAGTTGCAATATATAAATGACATTTTTGTGTATTACGTGTGTACATTCTCGTATTTTGTATTAAGAATTATTCAGAAATTCTTTAAAAGTAAAAAATAAATACAATTCTTCCTAAGTTTCTATACTAATTTAATTGCCACTTTTTAATTGTAATTTTACCTTTTGACCTATTAATAAAAGAAATATTGTATTTTGTCAAGTTTCTCTGTGAATTTTTGGAGAATGAAATTTTTTTAGGGTCATTGCAATCAGATTTTATTAAAAGTGTTTGTTATTTTTTTTTTCTTCACTACAACTAAATTATTATTACTTTAATAAAAGCATTTACCTAATTTATTTGTGAAAAAATATTTAAATATCATTTTTTGGTTAATTATTTTATAAATATTGAAGAAAATCGAAGACAACTTAATTTCCAATTTTCTACATTACAATTAAAATTTTCTGTATCTTTTAGTTTCAAACCAACTGGAAACAATGGTTCAAAACATTTTCGAATTAGGGTGCTTGTAGTTAAATATCAAAACAAAGTTGTACTTAATAGGAAAATAAATCCTCCTTTTTAATGTTCTTTTTACAATGGAATTTAATAATAGTAACATTATAAAATTGTTCTGTATACCACAATTATTTTTTAAAAAGTACAATGAATTAATTTGTTTTACGGTAATTTTTTTATTTCCATTTGAAACCATTTTCAAACTATACATTTTGGCGAGACTTAAAACTATAAATTTAGGAGGAAATAGCATAACATCAGGATAATATAATTCCTTTTCTTGTAATTATTTTTGTTGATTACGATGTAGTTTATTTTTAAATTGGTGGATAGTTTTGTGAAAAGAAATAAATCTTTTATTTATGCAGTTAGGTAGGGTTTGATTTTCGAACAGATATACCACTATCAAAATAAGTATGTTATTAATGTTATGTTATTAATTAGACAAATGCAGTGTTTTATAACATATTTTTTTTTTAATAATTAAATATTTTGTGAATGAAACTGTAGGACAAGGGGATTATGTGCTGATAACATCAGATTTTTTAAAATAATTTTCTTGCTTCTTGTTTGATACAAATGAGTAAAAAACGAAAATAAACTTTATTTTCATGGTATAGTACAGCAGATATCTGGATATAGAAAATACAAAACAATATTTACACCATTATACAAATTTTAGTGAACTAATTTCCGAAGATATCCACAAACATTTTGGCACCACTTTTAGTCACTCAGTCTCTCACTGTAACCTAATCTGCTGCGGTGGCGGCCTCTTCAGCAGCTTTCCTTGTGGCTGAAGGAGGGGTTCTTCGGGTAGTTCAGGATCTGGTTCGTCGCATTTCAACCCAGTTTCGTAGGTGTACTCTCTGCGGTTGCCATCGGGATCTACGTAGCCGTATTTGCCGCGGGTGATGCAGTCGATTCCGATGGTTTCCTCTTTGAAGGTACCGTCGTCGTTTTCGAAGCCCCAGGTGATGCTACCGTCGGGATTGTCTTCACGGTATTTACGTAGGATCTTGACTTCAGGCTTGCGGCGACGTTGGCGAGGATCTTCTTCGTCTTCATATTGGGGTTGGGGACGACGCACTGGTTGGGGAGCTACTTGGCGGACTGGAGTGGCACGCTGCGGTTGTTGCTGAAATTTTGAATCATTAGTATTTTCTTTAATATTTTTTTTTGTTTTGTACAATGTACAAACATGTTTTTTTAAAACATTATTTATTCTTAAATGTAATCAACGAGGTTAAGGTAAGTAAGTATTTATGGCACTGCAATTTTTTAAATTAATGAGTGTCCCGATTATTTACTATCAACTGGCATTGTTGGGTTTCAAGATAATAATTTTTGGAAGGTAAGTTTTATTTTTTGCGAAATTCAAAAATAAACTCATATTTCGATAATAAAAGATCCTAATGCTGTGGCATAAATTAAGAAAAATATGGTTAGTCGATCTGTGAGAAAGAATGTCACAGAAAGTTGAACTTGAACATAAAAAATATTAACGGATTTAATTAAAGAATTCACACAAACGCTTATACGTTATTGTACGATAAATGCAAGGTATTGTTTTATGATAAGAAAGTAATCAGATAGTTAGGAATGTAAACTCACTGGAGAATATATTTAAAAAAATGTAATCAAAAAACCTTCAACGAATAATACCGAGTTAATAAAAATAAAAAAGAACTTTAATTTATTCATCAAAAATATTATTAATACAATTTATTGTAAATTTATAATGATTTGATTACTATTATTATTTTAATTTTAAGTAATTTGAGTACAATACTAATTTACAAACTTTTTATTGTGAGCTTTTTTTATTAGTAAGGTGATAATATAATATTATGTTTCATTTGATTTTTAATCAAAACATGTTAAAAATTTATTTAAATATGAATAAAGTCCAGTACTCAATATTTAAAAATCTAGAGACTTGTTGCCTGATTCTAAGGAATACTATTTACTATATTTAGGGCCGGTACTTTTGCTCCTGATTAAGCTAAAATAACGACCGATTAAATTTAAACAACCATTTTCAGTACTTTTCGTAGCGATTAATATTTAATCATTGATTAAAAACTCTTATGACTGATTAAATTTAACAGCACGATTCTAGTCTGTTAAATAAATAATCAGCCGTTATCCGTAACCTATAACTGAGAATTTGACAATTCATCTAACAAATATGAATCTTGAAGAATTAAATAATTTATTTGATGACGATGACGAAGATATAATTCCACTTATATATAATATAAGATCGTATACAATAAGAGATCATCCAAATTATATATTATATGTAGAAACATGCACTGATGAAGAATACAGTGATGAATAAAATTTTACCTGCCACAGAACCCTTACTAAGAATTAATTCAAAAAGGTTCAAAAATTATAAAGTAATTATTTAATCGTTGACAATATTGTAATCATAATTATTTATAGAGTTCATGATTTGGATGCTTTATCTCAACTTCAAATGTCAGATATCCTTTTCCATGCCTCATTTTTATCTTTGGCACTTGCTGCATCTGTTTTTTTGTTCTCTATTACATTTATTTCGTCTAATATACATTTCGTTAGAGAATATACTTCTGTTGTAGTAAAGTTCGTACCTCTATCGCGTGTCTTATCCATTTTCAATATTTTTGCATTTGACAGAAACAAATAAACAAATTCAACTGACTTTGATTTACGTTTGCACTTTAAAATTGTTTTTTGTCTTCTTCTACATTATAGAAATAATCAAAAGCGTACGTTTGTTATAAGTTCATGCAAATTTAGGGATATTTTTATTGTATTGCCAATTCGAGTTAATCGTTGGTTAGTTAATCAGTTAAAAAATTTGTCAAGAAGTACTCACTTCTTTTTAATCATGATTAAAAGATGTGATTAATTTAACAGTAGATTATCTAATCAATCTTTTAATCAGAAGCAAAAGTACCGGCCCTTAGTCATATATTTTTATTTTCGGCTTCTATTTATTTCGGAAATAATTTTTAAAACATAAACTGTATTTATATGAGTGATGATTTTATTTGTTACCTGTCTGATTGGTTGAGGTGGCGGAGATTGTCTCACTGGTTGAGCCACTTGCACTGGTGGTCTTTCTGGCCTGAACTGTACTGGTGGAATGTAGGGTCTGGGTGCAGGTTCATCATCTTCGTCATCTAAAATCTGTTGGCGAGGTGTGCTAGAGATAACTGGAATGGAAGACAAGCGGGCAGCTTCTTCATTCAGGTTGATGGTAGAGACAGGGTACGCATCTTCGGGTTCTTCTACCACAGGGCGGATGGCTGGCAGAGCTGGGAGCGCGTTGGGAATGGGGCGCCTTAACTATAAACACATATTAAAATTATTTAATTTCGAAATAGATTCATGTATTGTGCTAATAATAGTTTTGGAGGTTTAAAGGCAAAAACAGATTGAGAAAAAAGCGGTATTCTTTTTTTCTTCTACTAATCGAATATTTTCTTTGTTTCTTTTTTCTCTAATTCCTATTTTTACAGTAGCAAACATAACAACTGCAACTAATTCTGAACACTTTCACTATCCATATTGAAATATATTTCCGACAAAATAACAATAATTAAGAAATATTGTTATGATTATAACTTGTCCCAAATAAGTGAGATCTAGGGTAAACGATAGATGCCGAAATGTAAGGATTTAATCTAATTGGCTAAACATAATGAATATCTACAGTTTTTAGAAATCTTCCAGTTTGTTTACTCACTGCAAGTTTAATGTATCCTGAATTACTTCATTATAAATTCAACGTATGGGGTCTCACATCATTTTTTTTTGTAATTTTTCCAGAAATAACAGAGTGAAATAAGAATATTTGTGAAAACTCGACTATAAAAATAAAAATTCTTTTGTGATAAGCGGAGATATCAATTTTTGTCAGTGATGAAGAAATTGTTAGTTCTGCAGTGTATTGGTTATTTTTATTAGACATAAATGAAATTTATTTTTCGTAAAAAAAAAAAACAAGAATATGCAATAACTTTCTGACACTGCCAAACGGCATCGCAAGTCCTAAGAAATGCGGATGCCCGATTGGCTTTTAAAATCAGGTAACGAATGAATTTACTAAAGACAAATAACTTCACAGGACATCGCAACAAAATTTAATCTCTTATAGCTTGCGAACAAAATAATATTTAAATGTAATATTTTCACTAATACTTATAAATTGTTGTATATTTTCATATTCTTCTGCAAAATGGTAATATTTCAACAATGGTTTAGGACCCTATTCAAAAATGAACAAAAGTGAACAGTTATACTTCAGTAAGAAATATGATTACAATTTAAACTTTGAAGTAGTATTTAGTAGAATATATGAAGAAAATAGAAATAACTTACTCTTTGAGGAGGAGCTGCTTCGGCTTGTTGTTGGACAAGTCGCCTCAAGGGAAGAGGTCTGTCGATTCCAACGCTACCAATGGGAATTGCTCCGGGAATATGAAGTCTTTTGGGTATTTGTGCCCTGGCAACCGTTAAGGTTAATGCCTGAAAAAATAAAATTAAATTAATTTAACAATATCTCGTCATTTCATTGAAGAATATATGATAAATGGAATCAAGATGAGAATTTCATCTACTTCTAGACAATTTCCACTTGCATTTCAGCGGTGAGGTTGTTAGCCTACAGTCTCTACAAGAAATCTACAGTCCATAATGAATTCAAAACCACTTGGACACATCGGTATTATTATTTGGTTTTGATTTTTAATATCTCTGTATTTTCCTTTGTTTTTATGTACTAACAAGTTTTTAATTAAGTTTGAAGAGATCATTAAAAATAATCCCTTACTATTTAACAACCTCTCAACTACATTACGATCAAGCACAGCTGAAAGAAGGCAAGAAACAAAGGCGACCTATTATTTTTATTAGATAAATAGATACTGATCTCAAATATACTACAGGTAAACTGTCTTTAGATATGAATCCCATTGAACATCTTTGATTTATTTTAAAAAATGTGTAAAACAAGACGCACAAAGAATATGAAAGAACTACTACATTTATGGTAGAAGAAAGGAGTAAAATTGATTGTCAAACTCCAAGAAAATTAGTGAGAAGAATGACAAACCGTTTAAGGGAAGTAATTCTAATGAAGACGGTCCAAAAGATTATTGATTCTATATAATTTACACATGTACGGAAACTAATTTGGCGTACTTAGTTGTTATAATAAAATAATACGTTTTTTCTCGATTTCATAACGAAAAATTTAGGAAGTCAATACATTATTTTATATATTCAATAAAAAAACTTTAAAAGAATAGATTTTTTTCCTTTGCTGGTGTACGGAGACTAATTGGTTTGAATGTACATGTTTATCAAAAAAAAATTGTATAAGAATAAGGATTAGTAGTAAATAATACATCTGTTGGCTTGTGTTTCTACATTCGTTATATTACAAATGTATTTAACATTGCTAACATGTTAAATGTAGTTGTTTTAAATGTGCATGGTGCAGATAGACCATGTGATTTGTTGTAATGTGCAGTCTAGTAGTATTTACATCGTGAATGATTGTGCATCATATAATTGGTAAGTTTTGATTCTTCCATTTTAAATTACAAAATTCTTTCATATTTAAAGTAGGAAGTAAACTATAAAATATGATCACGTATGAATACAAAGAATATTTCTGGTTTACGTAACTGCCCATTGGTCAATGAAAAATAGATCTGTAAAACGAATTCAAGGTCTTGTGTGGTTGCTATTTGTCCAACATTCTCTCGGTCCTAAGAGCGTGTCGTATGACCTTTCTCTATGAGTGTGCCTTATTTGTTCCCAGTTTTGCATTTCTAAGGTACCGTTAGCTGAAGCTGCGAGCTAGGTCACAATTCTTTCAGATTCCGTCATCCAGTGAATCGCAAGGACGCCCTGATTTTAATTGTTGCAAGAATGTCGTGTTCGTGCTTACTTAAAGAATTTTATTTCGATTTGTCATGGGGTTAAAGGTCAAGATTAAGAACTTTCTAATTTTCATTGTTTCCTATAAATTTAATTCTTTTCAATACGCACCCTTTTAGTTTAAATTTAGAAAGAAGATAGTTGATGATTAAATTTTGAATAAAATTAAGATAATTTTTTGGCAATTTGCACTTTACCTAAATAGTGGAATGCAGGGTTCCATTGATTTAAATCACATTGACCAATTAAGTTTTACCTAAAATGTACAATTTTAATAACCACTTTTTTTAATTGTGTTGAAAAATTATAAAGAGAAATATTTTATTATTACACCTACATAGGCTTTCAGACTACTCCAGTAAAAATCACATTTTCTACAAGTTTTATAATATTTTCGAAGTGTGTAAACTAATAGTTATTTATGATATAAGTGTTAAAAGTGACATTTTATGAGTGAGTGGGGAAGTTTGAAACGAGGCGAAGCCGAGTTTAACAAACCCCACGAACGAAATAAAATCACTTTTAACACAAATATCATACACTATTTTTCCTACGACCACAGTTATGTACCTACTAGTAAATAAAAACTAAGCATTAGAATGACATTTATGACAGGTCATGATGTATTTGTTATGAACAACTGAACATAAGACGTGTTAAAAGTAAATTTGTTTTTTTACTTTTAACACGTTGTCAATGGCAACGTTTTAAAAGTATTTACTGTGTTATAAACTGTTATTTTTAACTTGCTAAGCAACCGTTAAAAATACTACTTTTAACAGTGGTCGTAGGAAAATAGTTTTATCCAAATATATAATTCTTTACATAAAATAAAATTGTTACTTCAAAATACGAAGAACAAAAAAGTGTACATACATTCAAGTCAAAATAGAATGTTTCGGAATTAATTTAGAAAAAAAATGTTGCTATTTTTGGAGATAATTTTTAAATATTAATTTATTCTAATTAAAGTTCAAAGATATGTAATTGTAATTTAGAAGGTTGCAAAAACATTTTCGTTGAATTATTCAACAGGCAAAAATGTAGTTCAATGCATTTAAATAAAAAAAGAACGGTACAAAGTCTTCAATAAGCGCTGCGCCCTTTATGTTGCAACTGCAATTTGTAACTGGTTAACATTTATTGAAGATGAGACTTTCTTTTTCGCATCAATCACCTTTCCAGTCTGTCTTTTTATAACATTTAGAAGTCGTAAATCAAAAAACAAAGCAGCAAAAAATATTTTAATCGGCTAAACTTTTCTCTGTTTGGCAATGACCACGTCAAAGACACAAGAATTTGAAAGTTTTAAGAAACAAATAGTTCGGAATTTTGGTCACGCCTTTCTTGCAGTAACAAGACATGCATAAATTATGTTTTTATTAGTTTTAAGAAAGCATTATTTTTAATAACTAAATTGTTGAAAGTAAGTAGAAAATTATAATTACAATAAATTCTTTGACAAGTCTATTTAAAACAAAATTACTATGTTCAAGTAATTTTACAATATTTTACTTTACTAATTGCTGTCTTATTCCAATGAGACATTCTTACAATTTTCTACTTCTGTAGTTAAAACTGGTTTCCTTAGTATTAAATAACATTTTATTCACAATTTGACAAGAATTGAATCATTGTTATATTTCTGCTCTCGAAAATAATTTTAATTTTAAAACAAACATTCATTTATGGTTCAATTTAACAGAATTTTATCTAAAATTACATTCAAATACTACTTTATGTATAATAATAATTTTATTATCGCCATATTTTATAAGAAGTCAATATATGTAAATTTTAATTTATTCCCTGTTAATTTAAATTGTCATGAAAATTTGTAGGTATACACTATAATACTTTATGGGTTAAAATTTGTGCTTTTTGGGCCAAAATATACAAGTATAGAGTTTATGTTTTATAATATTCCGAGAAAGATAAGATGAAAAATATTTTCTGCTTACTATTAAAGATGAAGAATTCAAAATAAAATAAAAGGAATTATGACTAAAGATTTTTATTATATTAGCAACTGATGAGAAGTTTTTTGTTTATCAGTATATTTTTAAGAAGTTGATCTCAAATTTCGAGGATAGCGTATGAATAAAAAAATATACAAACTGTATGTTTTTACTAATAATTTCTAATAAAATGTTATAAATAATTAGATAAGAAATAGTTCCTGGGATTCAACCACATTTATTTTTTGAGTCTCGACAGTTTCGACCCCACGTGAATCTTCTTCTTCAGAAGAAATTTAAATAAATTGTATAATATTTATGTTTTAGTATATTTAAATATGATAAAAGTAAAAGTAATAAAAAATAAAATTGATATGTTTAAAATGTCGTTATAAATATATAAAACCGTAAAAAATGCCACACCCTAACAGATAACTTATATTGAGTAATAGTTATTTACATAAGAATCAGGAAAATAATACATTACTGTCGAGGAGTTATATTAAAATACGAGGCACCTTGTGCCGAGTATCTTATGGCTCTGAGTCGAGTACAGAAATTTTTCTGGCGAATCATGAATTAATTTTTTTCTGAAACCTTTGATTATAATAAAAAATAATTTTAAATTGTTGCACCAAAAAAGCTTAAATTTTAAGCAATACTTAAACAAAAAAATGTTAATCGAAATTTTGCAGCATTGTTAAATAATACATTTGACATTTTATTTCGGTGTGATATTGTCCAACCGAGAGGGAAATGTAAAATTTAAGTAATATTGGTGCAACTGGCCATAAGTAAATTAGAAACACACTATTAAATACTTATTTAATAGTGTGCTTCTTTCGTATCTAAGGTGACAGAAAAAAATTTGTAAATAAACAAAAACCAAACTATCAGTTTTGCAATTTTGATGCGGTTCTTGTAGATATAAAAGAAGCGGCAGCTGAGGTTGTAGCAGATCTACTGCCCAAAAAATAAAAAATTAGGTACAACAACAATGTTAATTTTTTTCATGACTAGTCAGAGAAAAACAACTTTCGCGTCGCATTTTAGGAACGAAAATAGTACTTTCGCTCCGGTTTCAGAAGAAATATTTTTTATTAATTTGATTATTCCACACATATCATTTTCACCCTGTGAATGCTTTATTAGAGGGCCATAAATATTTATTCGGTGAGGAAATTTGATAATACCACAGTATCATAGTCATGATTACATTTTGTTGATATCAAATATTTTATGTTTGAACTGTTGTCATTGGTAAAATAATCAAGCGAATATAATTCAGGCTATGAATATAATATGTAAAATTTACTCATAATTCCTGCGAAGTAACGACAACTCAGGTCAAAAATGACTCTTAAGTCATTACTACGCAACAACTATTCGTAATTTTTTCCAATAAATTCATGGCTTTTATTATATTACTTATGACTATTTTCATGTTTAAATTAAATAAACATAAATATTATGCACAGTACAATTTATTTAAATTTCATCTCCTGAAAAAGATCCACGTGGGGTCGAAACAATC
Source organism: Stenolophus ochropezus (assembly GCA_035578165.1). Classification (NCBI taxonomy): domain Eukaryota; kingdom Metazoa; phylum Arthropoda; class Insecta; order Coleoptera; family Carabidae; genus Stenolophus; species Stenolophus ochropezus. The sequence goes on along the minus strand of JAQOWZ010000010.1, from coordinate 15,562,359 downwards.
GAGACTGAAAAAATAAATGTCGCTGATTCCCAAGTTTTTTTTATTAATTAAATTATTCCATCAAGAAACATTCCTCTCCACATTACAAATACTGATTATACTATGTAAATAAAATAAATATAAACCTCTAAGGTGTGTTAAATAGTGTGATATTTTCAAAAATTCAGCACGCTGTCTGTGATGTATGTGGTAAATATTTATTATTTTCTGTGCTCACTTAGATGAATTAATTTATTTTAATTATTTAATTAGAATGCGATGCTTTCAATACTCGTTTTATGTTTTAATGATAAGGTCACTCTTGCAAAATTATAGTCGTGTGCTGAACTAGATCACTGTATCATATAGATCAGTGTGTAAATACCTCGTAGCCTTTTTGAATATGGATCATGTAACCAATAAGTTGTTAAACATGTTCTTATTTTCGCTGTGTTGTAATATTATGTTATGCGTTATGTTAATGAGTTTTTGACAAAAATTACTGAGAAAATCCGATTTCTCTTTGTCAACGTCGTATTGTTGGATCGTGGGTTGTTTGATTGATATATTTTGGTTGATTCGAAATTTAATACCTGTGGCTGTCGTGTGAAATGTGAAATTCGTGTTACGTAAGATAAGCGCATACTGAACGAAATTTTTAAGTATAAATATTTATGGTATGGTATTAAATTTCTCCGATATTAGTGACACTGTATCAACCGTTAATAAATGGATGAAGTATTACAATTTCACAGGGCAACTTTCGAAAATTTTACATGATTCTCAAATAAGTTAATTGATTTTTTGCGACGTTTTGTTTGATAAACTTATTTTTGAAGAGAAAGTAATCTATTAATTTTACACCTATATGTATCGGTGAGGTGAACGTGCGATATGTCTTTATAGACTCGTTGGTTATTCAACGTTTTAATTAATTTATTTTCCGGTATGTGGTGCCCGGTGTAGCAAACTGTGAGAAAAAGAAAAGTACAATTTAATTGTACATATAGACAAGCTGTTGATGGATATACCGGCTTTTATAAACAACTGTTATTTTCAGCTTCAGATGTTTTATGTTTCTGTTTGACATTTTCTAGATTTATTTTTTGTTTATTGGATTTGCCGGTCTAATAAATTGCGCTGGTTATCGCAAATAATCGCTCATAAAATTTTTAATTGAAATGATATTAGCAAAAAGTATAATTATTATTGTGGTTTGAAAGTAAATTGATATGGAATTTGGTTGTAAACTTTATTGTCATGTGACATTTAAGAATTTTTTATCTTGATAGTAGTTTTTTATAAAATGTAATTAAAATTATTCAACTCAAAGAAAATACATTTATTCTACTAATGTCTACAATTATGTTGAATGTCATATCCGTAGTTCTTTATAAGGAAACAATTTTTGAATAATTCGTTGCAGAAGCTGTTGGCTGATAACCTTTATCACTAAAATGCAAGAAAGACTAGTAAAATGAATAACCTATGTACTTTACATCCCGTTCTACAATAGTTATTTATGTATTAAGGGCACAATCAAATGATTATGACACGAGGGAATGTTTAAAGCTGAAAGCGGAGCGGAGAGCTTCAAATTTCCTGAGGGATATAATCTTGATTATGCCCGATGTACATAACGTTTTATTTCATTTTGGTATACTTGAAAGGAAAAAATCTGTAGGTATACATATATTCCATACTGTGGTTTCTTTATAAATAGTAGTTATTGTTAGATTGTTATTAAACAAATTTAATATAATCGAAATGTCACTGTCACTGTTAAATATACATATACGGAACGTCATGTACTGATTATTCTGGCGAAATGTTTGAAGCTGAACAGACCAAGTTGGTTTATAAAAATTTAAAAGATTTATATGATAAGAAATTTGAATAGTTTTGTGAATGGTAAATACTTAATCAAAATTAAAATTTATTGTATTGTTTGGCATGTATTCATTAACCAGAATTTTAATTTGTTTGAGTAACTATTGCTTTAGCTTTATACGCCCTCGGGCGATAAAAACTATATTACGGCTGCATTTGATATCGTACAGATACATTTGATTCCAAAATGATATAAAGGAGTTTTGTGCTTGTAATATTATAATATATAATATGGAAAAAATTGATTGTAATTTAGATTTTAGCTCATAAAAATTTGTACGCCTACCAATAGAAGAACATCAAAATTTTTAGATGTTGTTTTATTTTTTGGTATGAATACATAGATCATTGGTTCCAATTAATGTCAGAATAATTTTGGAACTAGGTATACGATGCATGTCTAGTTTGAAAAAATCGGTTCAAGTATCTTCAAACCCAAACTCTGACCATTAGTCGGTGGATCCTACTAATTTCTGACTGATTCAGAATCAGCTCTATGACAAACAGCATCGGAGCATGTATTTTTACTCAGAATTTGTGACAATAATCTTAGAATTATATTTTAGTTTAAAAATGAATTATTTATGAGGAGTCAGTGTATCTTCCATATTTCAGAATTTATTTCCAGCTACAAGTAAAACTAACCTAACGCAACGACAGTAATGACATTGACGGTTCAGAATCAGATCGCAGTTCGTTCCAACAAAAACATGGTTCGGAACTATATCTATCACTCGCGCTTGCTTAAATCACGATTCAGGAACTAATGGCAAAAAATATCTAGTTGGAACAAACAACCACCCTATTATCGCTTTATCATTTACAAACATTTGTTTATCGAATTTCAATATATGAGTCATAAAATATAAAAACTACCCACAATAGCTTCTCCTTATAATAATAAAAGTGAAACTTTAGTTTGCAATAATATAGTTATTAGCAATTTCATGTTCAGGAGAGGGGTTGTGTGACGTCATCATGGTAGGATCGTGGAAAAAGGCAGGTATTTCTTATGCTCTCAGTCTATCTCTATTTTTTCGAGATTTTAGCACGATGACGTTATAGCATTCCTTCTTTCCTTCTCAAAATTTTTAATAATTATCTTCTTGTAAACTACGAATAATGAATCAATTTAAAAAAATACGGGTATTTTATTTTTTGTTTAGTATCATATAAAAGAAGTTCCACAACTTAGGATAAAAAATTAAAGGGTATATACTGTACGCCGTGCTGATCATGAAACAAAAAGAATTTTTTTAAAATTCTCAAAAAAATTGCTGTAGTTTACATGAAGTAGACATTTTTTGTACCACTGGCATAGCTATTAATTAGACAATATTAGACATTTATTAGTATTAGATATTAACAATTACTTTCATTGTAGAAGATTGGAAAAAAAATATTAAAAAGAACTACCGACCAGTGACAAAAAAAATGTTTGCTTGAAATACAATGAATTTTTTTGCACGTCGTACAGTATATACCTTTTAATTTTTTATCCTAAGTTATGCAACATTCTGTATATGTAAAAATCAAAATTTGGTCACATACCCCATTGAAAGTAGTATAAATTTTAATGGTTAAATTTTTAAATTTTATAAAGGTATATTCAAATTAGTAAATTCACATTAATAGTAATGACATTATTTTTTTTGTAATGTTTAACAATCGATCAACTTCTAAGGTCATAAAAAATCGTAACTATATTTCAACGAAATTCTGACTTAATTATCTTGTTTTAATATATATAAAAAAACATTTTGTTAATTTTTACTAAATAATTCTGTTTATTGTATTAAAAAAATATGTGCCTCCAAAATGAGTACTATATATATTTTCGCAGATATTTTCGCTAACCCCCATTTCCCTTACCAGGACAACTCCTATAGCAAAGCACTTCATCCTGCACACACTTGAACAAGGACACTCACTCACTGGGTCGGGGCGCTGGGTGCGGCGACGTCTTATAGCCGAGCCGCGGCCCGCGCGGGGCGCGGCACTTGCACTTTCACGCGCCCATTGCCGACCACTTGCATGCTCCGCGGAGTACAGACTTCAATGCGTGGACACAATGCAATCTTTAATTCATCTTTTCATGGAAATGTGGGGTTATGTTTCAAAACATTGGAAACATCGCGTGTATAATGTGTGTATGGTCTACTATTTGGTTAACTAGACAAATTTACAGTTATTTGGATAAAGGTAGTTTATTAAATCACAGGGTGGTAATTCGAACACCCGAGCATAGGGATTTAATGGAAGGAATTTGATGATAAACTGTTGTAGGATGGCATATGGATAATAATCAAACAGGCAGTCAGTTGATATTGTTTATTTCTAATTCTAAGTCGACGTTTTAATTTCATAGAAAATTTCTTCAGGGCAAGAAATACACAAAGAATCCCATTTTTGTTTTACATATAAAAAAATTAATATATGTTTTAAGAAATTTGTTAGATTAAATTATTTTTTATATATTGACTACCTTATAACTTTATAATATTATTTATTTATTGTTTTAATTTTTGATTACGTTGTTATATCAAAATTTTACTGTGAATGCTGCATACAGTACCATCAACATCAATGTTAACTGATGATCACTTTTCGCCCTGAAGAAGATTTCTGTGAAATCGAAACGTCGGTTTAGGAATAAACTATATCAACTGTATGCCTGTCTGCTTATTCTTCATATTCCATAAGGATTTAACAATTAAAATCATATTAATTTCATGCTTCCCTAATTATTTTAAGTAAAAAAGGTTCAAATAACAGTTGTAGAGCATAAAATTCTGCATCTGAATCAATAAGAAAAATTGATTTACGTGCCTTGTAAGCTCAGAAATTAGGTTTGAAAATTACTTATTATTTGTCAAGTTAACTGTATTAGTTTATTTTTATTTTAGCGCATCCATCCGATATGACTGGTGTTACAGAAAATGTAAATCGTTAATTAAAACCACAATTTTTGATTTATTATTCATATTATATTAAATAATTGTTGAAAAGTATCAATTCACATTAGTTTTATTTTTTAAGTTAGAACAAATGTCTCTATTTTTTTTAAATTAAAACAAAACTGAATTGTTTATATATTCAAGTGATTCGAAAATTTTACCAGCAAGAAAACCTATAGTGTATAAAATTTTAAGTTGTAATAATATTTCTTTAACAAATTAAAAGTGACATTGGCGCAAAAATTCTTGTATATCACACGCCCACAAACTCTTTTGCAAGATTTCGCATTTGCTAGGCCTCTTTCGTTTTCGCTGATACACCCTGCTTATAATAAATCATTTCACCTTTGTTGTTGAACAAACTGAAATATGATGTTATTTCTGAAAATAACGTGAGACTTGGAACACCATATATGTAGATAATATTCACATTCTGCTATTCTGTCAACAAATAGAATGGATATCTGGTGTCTGGAATAATCCAATCTAGTGCATAAGTACAATTTATTACTTAAATTGTTTAATTTCTATTGTAGTTTCTATTTAAATAAATAATTATAACTAAATCTAACCTAACCTAAATTTTTACAAGGTTTTGTGTTCCTTTATTTTTTTTAATATATAATACTAGGGTTTTACAATTATCCAGTAATAACTTAATTATTTTGTACCCGTATGTACATTATAATAAATATAATAAAGAAATATAACTACATATAGTTTGTACCAAGATATTTGCAAATGAGTTGACTTCGTAACGTATGTTCCAGGGGAGGATTACTAAAAGCTCTCTCAATATACAGCTAATCGCTAATTAATATACCTGTTTGTCTTTATTTGATGAAATATCATTCGAATGTAGCTTGTTGACGTGTTCAATTGTGGTTGCAAGCAAATTCAAAGTAAATTAAAGAAAAATATTTGGCGACCATGAGGCCGCAATTCGAATATTTTGTTACAACCCTGTTGGCTAACCCTTATAATATAATACCCACTGCGTAAGTCAAAGCAGGTACATTTGCAAATAAGTGGGTCAAAACTAAACCTATACATAGGTGCAATATCTTCGTAAATATGTAGCCAAATCCTCACATACTCACATCATCAATATCTTGATATATGAAATACAAACATTAAATTATTGAAGCATTGAAGCACATCTTGTTACAGAAATGAAGTGATACATTTTACTTTCAGTGAAATAGCTACATAGGTAATAATGAACTAACTTGCTATAATTATTGTTAGAAATTTGAATTGATTTTCATAATGAATGAATGAGTATTACAAAATTTTTAAGAGTTGACATCAAAACAAATTACTTAACACAGTGTGATATAATGTACTTAACCATACTAAATTGCGAATTTAAGTAAAGGTACTTATTTATAATAATAACATAAAAAGTTGCTTATTTAATTGAATTTAACTGGTTAAAATATAAAATGTTACTTAATATAATTTCTCATTTTACATGCCATCTTAATAAAAAGCGAATGATGAAATTTTCTTTATTAATATTTTATACTATAATTTTACTCGCGAGTCGCTCGATAAATTTTGAAGAACGTATAATGACATTCCATACCCAATGTGTTGTACGCAACATTTTATCTTACACCGTAGTGGTATTTTATATGAAATTAGTTTATATATATAAAAATGATGTTTTATGAAAAATTACCCAGAGAAAGTCATGCTCGGTAATTTTATTATTAAATTTTAAAAATGACAGTACCTTGTATTATAATGTTTGTAGTTGTTTTTAGTTAGGTACTGATAATAAATGTATAAGTACCTATCTCAAAAACCTCTATTGTAAGATAAATATTATAAATTTTATTTTTTCAATAATAGTAAATAACCAAGAAATATTATGTTGTTCTTGCTATGGATAAATATGCAGTAAAACAACAAAAGCATAAAATGTTAAATGATATACCGCGCTAAAATTAATACGTATTCCTCAAGGCAGTATAATAAAAGTACACCGGAAATAGTTTTAGTTTTGGTGTGCATGCTTAGTCTCAAATGGTATAATCATAATCAAATTTCATAAGTACAGTTTTCACGAATAGTAATTAAGAAAGTAGTAATAAATTTGTAAATTAGTTACGATTCAAATAGTTTATTATTATAAATAAGATATTCATACCTGGAAATGTTCATAATAATATGGTTACTCATGTGTAAATTTGTGATTTGTGACGGCAAAGAAATAAACATTTTTATTATGGATTAGCATATTTAGTAAACTGAAATGCTTTTTTGAATAAATTTATTATAATATAAGTTTGTTCATAAATAAAATGTAATAAACCTCACAATTAAAAAAGGTGAGTAACATTTTCATTTATTGTTTACAAACATTTATCTCATATCTAATATTAATTATATGAAGACTTTAGAGATGCATGCATTGAAGGCTCATGCTATTTAAAAATAATTTTGTTGCACAATCTATGGACTGAAGTAAATAATTCGCCTATTTATAAAAGGATATTATATTTGTTCATATATATTCGCCATTTTCCAAGGGGATTTAATCCATGGATTTAACATTGTTCGCAACTCGGGATACATTTTTCTCAGGCCCGATTCTGTACTTTCGGCCTTCTCCTGCGAGTAAATTTTTTGGCGCCCCTCAAATGCAGATGAAAGAGTAAATGAAATTGAACCGCAGGAATTTTTTTTCCATTTACCTAAGGTAAAATTACAATAAATTATATAAACACATTTTTAAAGGGAAGGTTCTCGATTTTCTCTGTCATTCACAAAAATAATGTGCGCATGTGCCTGACACACGAGTCGTAAAAAATTAAAAATAATACATAGAGCATTGTTATTTATTGCCTTGTTAAACCTTAAGTTATATGAAAAATAAGATTATATTTTACTTATTATTCATTGCATCATTTGTGAAAAAATAAAAGTAATTTTTGGCCGCCCCAAGTTTTGGCCGCCCACGTGCAGGGGCACGCTCTGCACGTACGCCAGAATCGGCCCTGATTCTTCTATAGCGCTAGGGCAATAAATATATTTTTACATGGGAACGTAACAACCAGTGGAATCCAAAATGTTATTGTTATAAGTTTCACTTCACTTATGTTTAGAGTGAAGTGAACGAAACTGATATTTTTCAAAAGTAAAAAGAACGACAATAAGAGTGTGGTATGATTTTTTTAAATTAATCTTTATTTTAGGGGTTGTAAAGAAAGTTATTACGGTTTTTGACACTTTCATTTGAAATGTGTATATTTTGGCTAAACGAAACTTTATTAATCAAAATAGTAACCATTATATATAATACATTTTTGCCAACGTAATACAATTTTTTTTTCAACTTGAATAAAATTCTGGATTTCTGAAAGCATTAATTGGTTAAATGATTTTTTTGCATCGTCTTGGTTTTTGCAGCCTATTCCCTTAACAAGTTGTCAAAATGTTTAAAAAGTGGTAGTCGGTAGAAGAAAGGTCTACCGAGTATGGCGTGTACCCTAAAATTTCATAGCTTCACTACATGGAGGCATCGGGTTTCATGCCCTCAAGGAAAATTTTCGTAGGGGCAACACCCTCAATGAGACATTTTTTTGCATTAGTAATAAAGCCATGAATTGTCATTATTTTAAAGAATTATTGTATCTCCTTCTATTTTAAGGTAACTGACTATTATCCTAAAGTGGGTGTGATACACCCTTAAAAAATATCGTCAGTAAATTCCTCGCATCAATGTACCTATGTATTCAAATTTTCATTTTAAAATTCCTTTTAGTACAGTCATAATTGCAGATTGAATATCAGTCAATAGGACTCCACATGACCAGTACTAATGCGCGTTCCAGGATATACGGTGGTTCCTGATACGTTAGCACTCAGTCCCGTTCTGCGGGAATCCGGAGTGGTAATGGTCCTTCGGACCTTTGTCCCGCCTGGTGGTCTAGCTAGACCGTCTTCCAGAGCATCTCATGCCCTGAAGGTGATCTAGTTCAGCCGGCCGGGAATTGGAGCACGCTTCAGCGTGAGCTCTGATTCTTGGCCTGCTGAAACCAGAGCACATTCTGGACCAGATTTGGCTGCTCTGGATTTTGCTTTGGTTTCAGTGGGTCAAAATTAGAGCATTCTGAAGTGTTTGCTATAATTATTGGTCTATTGAAAGTAAAGTACGGTCTGGAGCAATGAAGCTCTGAATAATGCTCTAGTTTCAGTAGACTAAAAATTAGAGCAAGTATTCAGAATGCTCTGATTATTGGTCTACTGAAATCAGGGCACATTCTGAAGCAGTTTTGGTTGCTCTGGATTGTGCTCTGCTTTCAGTGGGTTAGTAATTAGAGCATTTAGAAGTATTTGCTCTAATTCTAGATCTTATGTCCAGGAAAAGGATCTTCGGGAAAACGGTACAAACGTTTCAAAGCAGGGATAAATCTTGGAAATCCGGGACGTCTGGTTACCTGTAGAGTTGCCAACTGTCTTATATGAAAAAGGAGAATATTTGACAAGAAAAAAAAGATCGTCAGGAGTCAGGAGCACAGGACAGCGAAATGAGAAATTATTCCTTAATCGTTTAATTTTTTTAATTATCAATATTAATAGATTATTTATGTATATGGATTTACCTTCTTACAATTATTTCTTAAAACTTATATTTTATCGTTTGTTTTTACCAACTTTTTGAATGGCTTTATTTGATTTGATAGAATCATAAAATTCAAAACAAGTCATGCCAGTATTTAAATAGTCTAGTAATTTTGGCCGAATCAAACTAATTTCAGTGACAGTTTTCGGTGGTTCAGGCTGTGCTTAAAAAGTTCCGAAGCCACAGGTTTAATGATTATAACTTCGGAGGAATTATAATAACCTCTTGTAACAGATAAGCATGCAACACGTTGTCGTAATTTATTTCCTGTTGCACAACTTTCTTTTAAGATGATCCGGATATAATTTGGATCATGCGGCGTGATCGAGTATCGACCTCAAAATTATTATTGGTAATTACATCACGCACACATGTGCTCTACCCAGCCTGTTTGGATTCCGATTCAGAGCGAGTGCTGCTGTTTTCCACTTTCGGCTCTCTCTCGACTTGAACTTGTTCATTCGCTCTTATGAAACCCAGGCGAAACTTTCGTTATTTGTTTGGATTTTTTGTGCCTCAACAATGTTTAATTCATTCTTACGATCAAAAGAAATGGTGATTGACAGAATTTAAAACGTTTATTTATCAAGATTTCATTATGTCTAAACATGTATAAAAGAGTGTTTTCTTTATAATGAGAGTTGTATGTTGTTTATAAATTTTCATTGTAGTTATAGTTACGAAAATGTAAAGTACTAATGAAATAAATATTGATTTCAAAAGAAAAAAAACTAAAGTCAGTGTTGGCTGTTTTAGTTTACTACTTCTTAAAGCCATTTTGATCTGAGTCTGCATCGTCTTCTTTTCCCGCTTAGTTTCCACAACATACTTTTTTATTGTAACTGTATCAGTTTCTTTTAACTTCTATACATACCTATAAAAAAAATTCAGAAAAAAACAGAAGATAGCAAGAAATGGAGAAGAAAACAATTTTAAATACCCCAAAAATGGATCTAGAAATCATCGAAAGAAGGGGCGTAACTCCGTCAAGGGATGTTGCATCTTAGTGAATTAGTTGAAGTGAGGTGATAATTTGTGGGAAAAGAATACATCTTATATTTAAAAAATCTATACAAATACCATGAAATTGAACAAGAATGAGAAGGAGAAGACATAGTGAAGAAAATAAAGCAGCAGCGAGTAAAATGGCTGGGACACGTATGGATATTAAAAGAAACAAATATAATAAAATCTGTACTACTATGTAGGAAGCAAGAGGGAAAAGAAGATGCGGGAGATCCAGATCTAAATGGCCACAAGAAGTAGTAGACTTAAAAAGAATAGGAGTAACAAACTGGAAGAAGAATACAGAAACTAGGAAGATATGGAGAAGAATCAGCAACCTGACCTAAGGGGACCGATCCACCCCAATAAAAGGATCTAGACAGCTCCAAAGAAGCGGCTTCTTGTTTTTTTCTTGCATTTTTTGCAAGACTGAGGCAAGACCAAGAAAAATACAAGACTCTCGGTGAAACACTGATTGTTATGATGTCATGACGAATGTAGTAAAAATGCTATCTGAGGACCAAAAAACGATAATGTATTCATGGTAACGTAAGCTCTACCACTAACATTTTATTAGTTTAACCTTAGATTTGACATTTCAAATTTTGTAAAATATATTATCAATTTATGGAAAAAAAAATTCAATCGGACAAAAATTCTATTTCGAGTCTCGTAATATTACCAGACTCTGCTACGCGTCGTTCGACAACCTACGATCCAAATTTTTAGTCTATTAAACAAATAACTATTTTTTTGGCACCACCTATGGATACAAATATATGAGCCGCCACTGAATCCAGGGTTGACTTTATGTATGTATATCAAGTGAAATTTTTAAACAAAATCATTGATTTAAATCAAATTTTATTAAATTATGTATTTTGCCCAAATTTCAATTTTTTTATAAACAATACCATATTAATAAATTAATTATTAGAAGAAGCACAACCGTTACTCTACTGAATTTTAATATTAAATTAAAAATGTAATATTCGTAAACATCCTAAATTTATAATTTTTGAATTTCTCGTAATTGTTTTAAAATAAATCCACAATACAGAAAAATGAGAATAAATATTAAAATTAGGTAACTATTTTTTCTCTTTAATTACGTCAAAAATGCTAATAATTCGACCGATTTGTTTGCTCTAATATTTGAATGCGGTTAATTAAATACTACACATTTTATTACTTAATTGTCTATTAAAGTTTTATAATTTATTTTAATTAAATTATTGGATTAATAGATCAAGTTTCTCTTTTTCTTGGCATAATTTGTTGTTTTATGATGATTTATTTTTGATGTAGCGAATAATTTGGAAAACATTTTATAATTTAATAATATATTTTATCTACTCTCACCCTATAATGATTCCATTATTTTGCAAGTTATTGCATGTGAAGTGTGTCATTAATGAAATCGTTTAATAATGAAACTAAATCATGCCTAAAAGAACAATGTAAATTAAATGGGACTTTCATTATTATAACATTTCTTTTAACAAATGAAAAACATGTTTTTGAAAGAATGGTAATGTAAAACACCGGTTAGTACTGCTAACGCTATAGTATCGCAGAAAAATATAGTACAAATTATCGTATTTGGATTTTATGTAAGAGTTTTATCTCAAATTGGTGACATTGCATCGGTGTCATCTCAGAAGTATACTGAACGCAACCTACCATCACCTGTCTACCTGTCATATTATATAAATATAATAAATTATTACAATTCTATTTATTTTTCTAATTGGTTCGTAGATAAAATATTGTATGACACTCATGTGTGAAGTACTTTTATGCACTCATTACGGTTAAGACACTCGCTTTCGCTCGTGCCTTAAACTCCGTAATTCATGCCTAAAAGTATTCCTTCACACACTAGTATCATAAATAACTATTATATATGCAATTAATTTTAACTGTCAAAATTTTATAATGATTTTGTATAGTTTCAAAGACTATATAAATTTAATCTATATTAATTAATTACGCACATTTAATAAAATCAGTTATAATCTGAAATTTGTTTATCATCTAAGGGTATACTTGTATATACAAAAATGAATTTTCCCTTAAACCAAATAAAAATATCGGATCAATAATTAAATTAGTTACAATACATTCTAGCTAACGTAGTATTTTATAATTTTTTACTCTTGTATTTTAAGTTTTTTAACAACTCATATCAATATTTTTCGTTTTTGTAAGAAGTATACATATGTACATGTTTTATTAAATTAATATGAGTGAATGATTATTACTGAATTTAATAACAAATTTTTATATTGATTAAATATATGCATTTTCAAAATAATTAACACATTTCGCAAAAGAAAATAACAAATTCCAAACCTATTTCAGCATAATTTTAATTAGTTCGGTTACCTGTATGCGTGAACAAACATACAAATAATAATGCAAATATATTTTCTACTTTTTGGGTAGAAAGTTCAGTAATAATCTAATGAATTATTTAAATTTAATCGCGTAGTGTAAGAAAGACATTGCTATGTTACGTATGTACGTGTGTAGTTCTACGAGTATGTGGCATTGTAACTAGTTTTACCTTGATACATATATTTTTTTAAACTGGTCAAGCAATTAATGTTGTGCAGGTCTTGGAATTTAATCTAGGTTTGCGTATATGTGCCAAAGAAATTTGAAGGGAATGTTGTCCTTAAAATATTAAATCGAAAATAAGCTAATTATGGTCATATGTTAAATTAATTATGCCACGAGTTGATCTACAAAAAAATTCAGTAAAAAATTGGAATACATTTAGTTTGAATTTGTAAGAGATGCAAATTGACAATGGCTTCGGGTATCATTAAAATTACTAAATCCATGACGTCGTTTTAATTTAATTTATGTAATGAAAATATCGTTTTATATTTTGTTGTGCTAGTTAACTGAGCGTTGCTGAAGGCAGAAATAATAAAAAGAAAATTTGTAAACTGCACTTGACGATATGATCAGATCATATTTCTTCTCTGATTTCACTCAAAATGAAGTAAATCATGATAAGTTAAAATCTTAAAATACAATATAGTATCACTATTCTGACTTAACTATATTATATTCATCTGACCTCTATGTTAATTATAATAAAATAGTATCATACAAGGTAAGAGATTATATTTTATATTTATTTAATTTTTTTTATGTTCGATAATATCTTATTGAACGGAGAAAATATGAATATATGGATATGATGAAGAAATTTGGTCAGTAACCAAAATGTCTTCAGGTTTTGTTCAAAGAATAATTCAATTACCTCCCTACTTACGTTCAAATAAAATGATTTTCAGTAATGAATTATAAATTTTTTTCACATAAATTATCCTCTTTTTCTTCAAATTAAAAGCCTTGGGGTGCGAGCGCAAAAAGCAAAAAGATTTGGTCATTTTTGATAGTGTTAATTACATATTTTTCGTATGACATAATCATGAATCCTTATTTATTTTCACCGAGGCAATATCTTATGGACCAATTCTGAACAAATCTGTAAGTCTTTCAGATCTGTAAATCTGTAAATAATGAACAAAATCGCAAAGCAGCCACTTATGTATAATTTTGTATTAATAAACAAAACTAGATGCGTTTTTGTCAGTTAAAATGATGTTGGTAAAAAAGAATTATTTATTACGAATTTAACAACGGTTCGTCTAAAAGAAAAATAGATATAAATATTGGCGCATATTCAATAGTAGAGAATTATTTCAAAATTAAGAAATTCATGTATTACTTTTATATCTATTAATTTTTCCAGCTGTCATTTTGGTTGCTTAGTTTTAATATTTTCAGGCTACAGGCCACTGGGAAATTTTCAATATTCCGCCAGGCCACTCAGTTGCATCCCCGGAAACATGCCTGAAAGAAACACAGTTTTTGAATTGTACAAAATGTTGAATCGTAAAGGGAAGACTTAGAAACGGTGCAAGAGAAATTATTGCACATGTTAATGGGGCATGTGATTAATTACCGTTTATGTTTGATCACGTATTCGAATTATTCGATAAACTTCTCCTCTACCGCACAGCTCAACTTTAGTTTCCATCACTATAACTACATAATTACATATATTAAACAAAAAATGGAATTCATTTTAGTTTATAAGTATTTCTTGAAATATATATCTTGAATTGTTTGCATATAATTAATATTAAATTACACACTCAGGAAGTTGTGCGAAACTCCCTGCTGGTGCCTTGAAAAGTGAAGAGAAGAAATGTACTTTTTTAATTAAATCATGAGTACAAGTTGAGGTAATTATTATACAATCTAATGTTTTTTAATTTATTATAAATATTTAAAACTTTTGAACTACTTGCATAGCATTTTGCAGTAATTGTTTCGGTATGCGTAAATTATATAAGAAAAATTACTACATGTATAGTAATGAAGTAAAGGTTGTTAAAGTAAATATGCATATTTATAAATTTTAAAACTTCAGTGAATGTAATAATGAGACTATTTCTTGCGTTTTTTATTTTAACTAGTTCCTAGATTTATAATTTTTGTATAAATTTTATTTAAAAAAAAATAATTTAATAATGAATGAATGTTCTACAAATCTATGAAATTATTTTATTTGTTGTTTACTATAAAGTACATTCAATAATAAAAAGAAATGAAATTTACTTGCATGTTGTTCTTTTATAAATTTTATGCATATTTTAATCATATGTTGTGTTTTTCATGAGCATAAAGAAAACAATTAAGTACGAATAAAATTTATTAAAAAATCAAGAATTTCTATACAATAAGTACAGATGATAAAACTAAATATAAATAGTTTACAATAAAAATTTCTCTTATAGATATTAAATACTACCTCTACTTTACAAATAATACTTGTTAAATATAAACATTACATTCTACAAATTACTAGTAAAAATATTATAGAAGTCTACAATTTGAGACTCATGTTCATTACAAATAAATAAATTATTGCACATAAATATACAATACAGAGTATTAGGTTGACATATAATACATTCATAAAGGTAACTTTGATAGGTATTTATTAGGAATTTTTTCTAGTGACTACGAATACTAAATAGAATTTGGAATAATTTACAACCGCAGTCATGAGACATTGACATACAACAAATATCACATCTTTGCTTACTCTATGCTACTCTACGTAGTAATTCGGATTGAAATGAGTATAAGGTCGATGCACACTTTACGTTGGATTGTATCTATTAGCTGTTACTATAATAATGATATGCAGTTAGATATAGGCATATAGTAGAGAAATATTTAAGACAAATATATTGCTTAAACTTAATTCTACTTCTAGAGCGAAAGATCCACGACAGTTTAACAATTTTTCCTGACCAGTACATTGTTACACACCTAGGCATTGTAACCATATAGATTTTGTTATTTTGAGATTTTATCTATGTGTATATAAGAACAGAAGTCACATGTAAAGTAAATTCAGCTAAATATATTTTAATGAATCACTTAATGGCACAATTTTTGGTCAAAATAATAAAATTTATTTTACTTTTCTTTGAAATTTGACAATTTTTTCATAATTAATAAAATTATTCATAGGAGTAATTGTAATATATCTATTATTATACCTTTTTTTAATTCATACCATAATAACAATTTAATTTTCTCCATAAAGGAGCGCACAATGTACAAAATTCCATAAATAACTATACTTCAAAATTTTAATAATACGTTAACTTCTTAAAATTTGATAACTATCATTAAATCTTAACATTTTTAAATTTCCATACAGATTTTATGAAAATAGCAGTCAAGAATCTTATTGAAAAATCCTTTTTATTTTCTAACAACCTTTTTATATAATTATGATTAATAAATAAAAAATAGTAGTATATATTTAGTTAGTATTTACTTTTGAGCTTTATTACTGTCGACTTCCCACAGATTTTCTTTTTAAGTTTAAAAAAAATATTTATATACAAATGATCTATATATCTTTTATCTACTATCACACTATAATGAAGTCGTTAATATGCAAGTTATTGTATGTGATGTGTGTCATTACTGAAATCGTACGATAAACAAACCAAATCGTGTGTAAAAGAACAATGAAAATTAAATGGCAGTTTCATTATTAAACGATTTCTGTTAACAAATGAAAAACATGTTTTGACACAATGGTCATGTACAACACCCGTTAGTACAACCAACGATACAATATCTTAGAAAAATATACTACAAATTATCGTACGTTTAGATTTTGTACAATATATTTTAAATGTGAGAAATTTGTACAATAGTTTTATTTTTAAAATTGGTAATATTGTATCGTTGTCAGCACTGAGGAATACTGAACGCAACCCAGTATATTGTTTGCCTGTGTTGTGGTGTGCGTTGGGTATTTTTTCAATCACCGGTAAAAAAATTAATTACATACTTTATTGTAGATTTAAGGTTATTTTATCAATTAGGTTTCGTTATTTTAGACAGAATTGATTTTATAATGGATGAAGAAGAAATTTGTTCACCTCCCAGAAGTAGCTCATATAGCAAACAATATAACATCAAATTTGCTGCCTATTTACATTTTTATATTTCTATTTATTTTTTCTAATTGGTACTTAGATAAAATATTGTACGATACTCATGTGTGAAGAACTTTTGTGCACTCATTACGATTAAGACTCTCGCTTTCGCTCGTGCCTTAAACTCCGTAACTCATGCATAAAAGTACTTCTTCACACACTAGTATCATAAATAACTAGTACTACATTTACTCATTATCGAAAAATAAGTAGAATAAAAATAGATAGTAGATCTAGTATTGAATACTAAGCAATGATAATATATTTACACATAATACTGTATATATCTAGATACTAATTTTTGAATTCGGAAAATTGCTTCATTTTGTTGAATATAATTTTCCTAATTTGATATGTAATATGCGAATGATAATAAAAATAATTTTTTCGTAGGTAACAGTAAAAACTGTTCTATGCCTCTTTTGGCAATGGCCCCTATTTTTTAATGCGAAAACAAATTCAAATTGTATTTAATAAGAATTCGAATGGTAGAGACAAACGGAATACGATATTTGGCATCGAATTAATTTTAAATTAATTTAATTTTCATTTACAATATTATCCAATTTCATTTTCACAAAAAATATAGGATATTCATGCAAGTTCACAGTAAATATAAAATGAATTGATGCATGTGCCAGGTTTTTTATTGTAAATAATATCATATTGACGTTCT
Source organism: Stenolophus ochropezus (assembly GCA_035578165.1). Lineage (NCBI taxonomy): Eukaryota > Metazoa > Arthropoda > Insecta > Coleoptera > Carabidae > Stenolophus > Stenolophus ochropezus. The sequence continues at coordinate 15,544,665 of JAQOWZ010000010.1, read as the reverse complement.
AGAGCAGATTTTTAGCAAAGTGAAAGTACTAGGACAGCTAAAAATGACTGGCAACGTCTAGTGAGGTTATAAACACTTCAAAACAAAGTGACAATAGAGCTGTTTTTCGAAATACAATGGTTTGAAACTATTTATTTTCGCGATTGAATACTGTTCGAAGAATGTCGTCACAGTCGAACTGAATTCAATTGTATTTTAACCGTCGCCAACTAACGGTATGAAACGCATTTTAACAGCAGTGGGGCTAAATATCTTAAATATTCTACGTATTATGAATTCAATGTTCAAAAAATTTGTGTTGTCGTATGTGTTCAGTACATTTCAATAACAATAAAATAATGTTAAATATTTCACGTCCGCATTAGTAACATATTTAACAGCAGCATATTAGATTCATCTTCATTTTTATTAATTAAATTTCAAAGAAGAGCAATTTCACAATGGGATATGTGATAATAATCGAATTTCACTATATAAGTCATAAAATATAAAAAATAAATAATAAAGCTTCTCATTACAGTAATAAAAATTAAACATTTTCTTGTAATAATAAAGTTATTAGCAATTTAATATTCCGAAGAAGGGACGCGTGACGTCAGTATGGTAGGATCGTGGAAAAAAGCAATTAGTCTGTTTCTTACGCTCCCAGTCTACCCCTCTGCTTTTACGATTCTAATAAGTTGTCAAATCTACCAACCAGTTGTCTATTTTATAACATTTCTAGTGAAAATGAAATGAAAAGTTAAAAGTTGGTTAACTTGGTCCACCATAATTCATTCTCGCATTAAACAATAAGCTTACCTACCAAAATAATTTAAATTATAAGTTTTTCTTATCTACAATACCGTATCGATATAAAATGTCAGATGAATTATTTAACATTACTGTCAAAACTTCGATTATCATTTTTTGTTTAAGCATTGTTCTCACTGTATCTCAACTGGGTATTATTTCAGCGAATTTGGAAGCATACCACAACCCATCGCATAGTGTGCACTCCCTGTACTCTTTTCTGATCTACCTCATACCGCATGGCAAACCACTTCAGCTTGTTGTCAGACTACTCCTCCGTCGATGTGGTTGGTGCAGTTGCGAGTATCGCCAACTGTTATCCCGGCAGAGATGACGTGGTTTCTGCCATTGGCGGTAGGTTCGGTAACTTCCGGTTGATTGAGGGTGCCCACGAGAGGTTTGTTTCCTGTTTCTGGGAGGTATAGAACGCACAGGCCACCCACTACGCCAAAAGCTCCTAGGACTCCCATTGGAACGTACGGATGCATTGCAGACTGAAAGAAAAAATTATAAAGATTATATGCACAATACCAATTTTTATACATTTACAATTAAAATTTACATGATAATAATAACATTTAAAATAAATTATGTTATAGTTTCTTATTTCAAAATTTTTCATGGATACTGTAATCCAACTCCATTATCTTGTTAAAGATAATATAGATAGGGGAAAAATAAAAATCAAATATTGTGAATACTAGTGATGTGCCGAGTCGCTGTTTTGATGGATCGAGTCGACTCGAGTCAGTTTATACGGTATTCGAATCATGACTCGATTCCCTGATTCGAGACCAGTACTCGAATTCTATGTTTGGTATTCGAATATTGACTCGAGTCCGGCTGGACTCGAGTCTAGAAAATTCGAGTCCAGAATTCGAGTCTGAAAATTCTAGTCCAGAACTAAAGTCCGATTTGTCAATCTGAGTCAAGTAAATAATAGGATGAGATGTTTTTAGGTGCTTTAACAAATTAGTTGTGTTTTTGAAATCTTTAAATACGGAGTCACAGTTTTTGCACTTTATTTTACCGCCGTCCACTTTTTCAAAACTCTTTCATACACCTGAGGTTTTTTTCGGCGTTATTCTATAATAAAGGTAATTATAATCTAATCACTTCACTTCCGGTATTAATAAACAATTAAATAAATTCACACAGTAGAACTAGTCCACTCCAAAAAAAAAAAAATTCAATTTAGAGAGTCTACATTAGAAGTCGTAAACAAACCTGATATTTTTTCCCAGTCGACTGGACTAAACTCAGTACTCACAATAACTGCTAACTAGTGCTAACTGACACAAACAAAGAAATCAAAACAAAAAGATGCAGGTTTAAACTTGTTTGTATTATTAGGCCCGCGCCACTTCATTGCTTAAGTAAACAGTTTGCGAGTACGAGCGAGTTAACCAAACTCGAATACGAGACTCGAGTCAGTTGAACTCGCATAAATAGAATCGAGTTAGTGAGTACGAATCGATTCTTCCTGACTCGAGTACCGGAATCGAGTCCGGCGTACTCGAATCAAAATAAATTGGTATTCGAGTAGACGAGTTCTAAAGCAGGAATCGAGTCTGACTCGAGTCAAACCGTACTCGGCACATCACTAGTGAATACTGATGTTCGGCTTTCTTATTCCAAATATTCTTATGACTAAAAATTAAAAAAAAAACATTACTTTTATCGGAACAAAATTTAAACTGAAATGAAAAAATATTTTGGATTTGTTTTATTGCATATACAGGTTGGTTTTGAAATAAATTGTGTAAAATAATTTCACAAAATTTGTTTCTAATTAGTCGTTTCTAATTGTATGTGCAAGCAATTTTATTAATAATTTTTTAATGAAACAAACCAATATTACTGTTGAATAAATTATATTATTTAAGTTTTTAACTATAAGTAGTATAATAAGTAGCATTACAATTAATTGGATGATTTGCAATTAAATAAACATCATTATATTGTTTACGTGTTTAATGAGACAGTGAATAAAATAAATTTGTTTGATTATGCAATTATGATTAATTTTGTAGTGAATTATATATTAAAATATCTTGAAAGTGATCTGATAAGATATCATGATTTTCAAACAATGAGAAATAAACATTTCCCTTGCGGTATGTTTTTCTCACTTTCTTTGACCGAAATGAATTAAACTTTTCACTAGTTTGTAAACGTAGACGTCCACTCTCTCATTTCAATTCAGATGTTACACGCGATACACCGTTTTACATTCTTATCGCGCCGCGGATCCAAGTGGTCTTCGCACGTACACGTGTTATGTTGATATGTGATACTGTTACTTTTTATTGCACTGCGATGGAATCAATGATATTCAATGTGAAAACTTAACAAGCATATAACCATAATACGAATACGTATGTAAATGTAACCATAGACTAAACAGTATTACTTAGTCTATGATGTAACGCAAGTAAGATAGTACTTTGTTGTGGAAATGAAGCAACCAGCAAATTCATACAGTAGTGTATGCTGTATAAGATCTACAAAAAAATACTATTATAATATCTAATCAGGTAAACTGTATATGTACAGAATGTCCGTCTCATTTTAAGAGGCTAACCGTTGGTATCTTGAGAACCATAAGAGATCGAAAATTCATGCCCCATTAGTTGTCCATTTCAATGATGTTTCTGTTTTCTCGAAAAATGCATAGATCACTAGATATAAACAAAATACTGATTTTGGCCAATTTATTTTTTGATTTTCATGTTTCAATTCATACAAAATTCTAGTTGACCAGCGCGTCATAATGACATATCAGCGATATGTTCTATTTCAAAATAAATTATTTCAAATTTACAAATCATATTTATGTAATACGTATGCTTCGAAATAAAATACTTATATTTTATTGGAAAATTTTGGAAAAGCAACTATTTTTCCTGTATATATTTTTCAATGCCAACTGTTTATTTAACACTCTCCTTTGTTGTACAGCTCATCTCTTATTTCACGTAAACCTAAACGTGTTCCTTTCTGCGGTGTGCAGTCCATATGTGCAAGGTATGCAATGCACACCCTGGAAAAATGTCAAAATAAAAATTATACGATATTACTTATTTTTATTTATAATTTTTTAAATTTAATTTTGTCAAAATATGATTATTTTATTACGGAAGAAATATTAGCGCGTTGAATACGCTGAACACGGGCACTTATCCCTTGTGCACGGTTAGCACAGCTCATTCGTACAGGCAAGGTACCATCACAGTCACATTGCGCAGAGGGAGGTAAAATACTACAGAAACCTAAGAAATCTAATCGCCGTGTCTCTGTCCCTTGCGTGCATAGGAAATTATGCACTTTCGTAGAGTTAAATGATTCTGATTTCCTTATTCCAATTAATTTATATCAACATTTGTCTTTTAGGTAAATGTACACATGTTTATATATTTGTATTTTAGACAATTCTACGTGTGGGCAACACCTAAGACCTGAGGTTAATTTGTCACAAAAAATAAGAAATAAAAAATGTGTGCCTTATTTTCAAAGTTCTACATATGGAAAATATAAATGGTTGTATTTTATTGGCCATGTCTATTTTTTGTTATAATTGACAAAGATAAGTATATTTGGGGTTCTAAATGGCTGTGGTGATAAAATTATAAATATTTTTTTCCTAATTTTATGGGCGCAATTTTTTTTTCAAAAAAAAATATAATAAATTTATGATAGAAAATATTTTAATGCTTAATGCATTACACACACTCAACCTAGAATGAGTGCATATACTCATTACAAAATACCACTGCACGCCATTTGTTCTTTTATTTAACATTTCTTACTTTTGGTATTATTTATTACAACTATACTATTTTAATATTTCCTACTCACCAGATTCCACAAATACGGCACCAGCATCAACGCAACCCCCGCTGAAACATTACTCGCCCCGACTCCCAGATTCCGAATGACGGTTGGGTACAACTCAGCCGTGAAGACGGGCATGACAGCGTTACTGGAGCTGACGCTGAACTTGCCGAGCATGGCGAGTGCCGTGGTGAGCCACTGCATAGAGTTCCTGGAGTTGGCGGGCACTAGTAGGGTTCCCAAGCAGGCGATTCCGCTCAACACCAGCGTCAGGCAGAGGGGCCATCGTCGGCCAAGTTTTACTAGGAATAGGATGGAGATGGCTATGGCTGGGATTTCTACCACGCCGGATAGTACCTATGGGTGAGTCAAGTTGTTAGTTTTGTTTCTTGTAATATAAATGGAGTACATATGATCTTAGAAGTTATAAAACAATAATATTTATTATTTGTTGTGTAACATAGCAATACGAATTGTAAATATAATAGAAAAATAGAAATGATATAAGAAAACATTAAGGTTAGTAATGTAGTTCATTGTAATTGCATTCGTTCATAGTTTTTGTAAAACATTCTTGTACTACATATATGCTACTTTGTTTATCTGGCAGTATTACAGTAGTATACTGGTGAAGAAATTTTATTCCATTAATTATTATTTATGTATGGAGGGTTGAATGAGAAGATTTCCGTTGACGAAGAAATTTGAAGCTTGACTTTTTTATTTGTTTGAAAAAGGGTGTAAATCTTTTTTGGCTTGAGGTATGTGTATGGTTTTACGCATTACTGTAATTAATGGATCATAATTTTTACTTATAATATTAAGAGTTTTGTTGCTATATTATGTGGTTAGGAGGCTCTGGAAAGTGACACTTTTCTCACCAAGCTTGAAAGTTGAGTAATTCCCACAATCGTGGGTTAAGGTGTGAGAAATCATTTCTCACAGTATTTGCAACACTGCGAATGTACAATATGGGAAATATCATTTCTTACAGTAATTGCCAACACTACGCATGCAATTTTTTAGTTTCCGCCACAAACAAATAATTTAAATGCGGTAGTGCGAAAAGTAAATAAAATCTCTAAGTAGGCAACGAAGAAACATTTTTGAAACAAATTTGTCGTGAATATTTAATAAATATAATATAAATACGTGCATTATGAGAAGTCTAATTTTGAAATAGTAAGACATTTGAGAAAATTTAAATGAAATATAATTACTACACGGAAAGAAACTGAGTAAAAAAAAAACAAAAAATAAAAATAGTTATTTATAATCATAGATATGGGGGTTTACATATTTAATATGTCCAATTTTTTTTATCTATCTGTTACCACTAGTGTATTATTTATTTCATCTACCAATAAATCTTAACTACTACTTTCTAAATAAAAATAAAGAATTATGGCTTTCATTTTACACACACATTATCGTAGATGCAATCATGTAGAGAGATATGAATAATGTCAATTGCTTCTATTTCTATATGATCAAAGATAATTCAAATCAAAAGTGCATCAAACGTAGTACTTTCAATATTTTTTTGTTTTAAACATTATGTAAATGTAATTATAGTCTTACCGAATTAATATACAAGTCTCCTCCAATATTCCCCATATTGAGGACCAGTCCATAATATACCAGGTACACAGAGAACCAGATAATGAAGAGACAGAAGGTAATATTCCTCATGTTCTTGGTTCGGAACAAATCCACGATTCCAGCGCTGCTGTTTTGATCGTCTGAGTCACAAGGTGCCATCAGATGTTTATCCGTGCCTGGAGGTAATGGCTTGCCGTTCCAGGATGAAGCTTTTTGTAAAATGGTCAGAACCTCAGCTTTACGGCCCAGCGCAAGGAGCCAGCGAGGAGATTCAGGCAGAACAAACCTAAAATCGGAAATAATTAATTAATAATTATATATACAATAAATATACATTGTTTTGAATAACACTCAAATACATATTTTTCTCCAGCTTTAACATTTAATTCAATAGCATTAGGACCACCAAAAATGATGTTATTTAATAACCTAATCCATATATCGATTAGAATAAAAATAGAATATATAATAAGTCTCAAAATTTGTTAAATGCTATTTAACCAACACCAAAAAAATATTTTTCACAAAAAGCAACTTTTTAGATTTTTAGTCTGGATTCGTCACTACGAACTTAGCAACCATCTAAAGCGAGTTTTATTAACGGAATTAGTAAGACCAAAAAACAATGTTAAGTCGAAATGCCTGAGACCGATTCACCATTCTTATCCCGCTAGCCACGTTTCTTTGCCACACAACCCATCTCTTATTTATGTACAATAGTAATTATATTGGATATGTTGCATTGTTACAAATTAATGTTATTATTTGGGAAATATATAGAGCAAGCCAAGCATCATTCATTGTCTTTACAAAAGTTGTTTGGTTAAAAATATCTGTTTATATACTATATAAATATACACACATGTAAAACTAGTTGCATAAACAAAATTTTAGACTTACTGTTACTATTCCAATTATTAATTTTTTGTATTACTAGCGGGAATTATGATTTTATTATTGCAGTTTGTAGTCTTGCTAGTGCAAATATTTATTTACATATTTATTCACACTCACCAGAGTATAAGTAAGGAAGCTCCAGGTAAACTGATAGCAAGTTGTAAATATCTCCAGTCTCGAATCAACCACGCAATTCCAGCAATAGTGATATAACTTAACGATACAGGGAAGAGATAAGAAACTCCTGCCACTGTTCTCCATACGCCTCCAACAACTTCCAAGGACAGGACAAACCCGCTGAATACCACTCCCACGGAAATGAAACCCAACAACGCACGCAGAATCAAATACAGCGTGAACCATGGGCTGAATGATATCGTCACTCCTGAAATAAAATAAATAATTTTATTATTTTATCTAAGGGATAATTTTTTATTACATTTCTATTCAAAAGGGAACCTTATGCTAAACCGATATTAATCTGGAATACCTTTTTGACTTCTTGTGGGATTTTGGCTGTGGGACTTATAATTTGGCACTAATAGAAGTAGGGAAAAAGTTATTCCAGATTAATATCGAGATGAAATGTTAACACAAAAAGATGACTATTACTATGAAAAAAATTGTCACATGAGTTACTTGAGGTACAATTATGTTTAGATATACCGTGTCCTTGGAAAGAAAAAGAACGGTGTAGTTCTCGTCAAATTCATTTTTTGACTTTTAAATTATACAATTCTTTAGCCTTAACGAGCAAAAAGAAGTTAACCTGAAATATATTCACGAAGAAAAATTTTAAATCTTACAAGGCTTGTTTCATCCTTTACAGTTTTTCCTCTCTATTAATTTTTGCATTTCTGTTTATGGATATTGTTGATATAATGTTAGGAATTTAAAAAAAGAGTATTTTGACGAGCCTGTAATAATGATACTGGTTGGTAGTACAAATGTTTTACTAATACTGTACTAGCTTGAAAATATCAATTGTTTATAAGGGTGTGACGTGTTGAATCAAGTCCTAGTTATGTTTTGTTAAAATGTAAAGGAAAAACTTAAAGTTACTATTGTGAACATACCAATGATGGTTTGTAGAAGAACGGAAGCCATGAGAGTACGTTTCCTTCCGTATTTATCCGACACCATGCCACTGACTAGACCACCAAGTGCAACTCCGGCCAAGAACACCATCTCGGCGACGTTGTTCAATTGGTCATGTTTGCAGACCAGCGACCATTCGGAAATGATCGTGCTTCCTGTAAAAACAATATTCATTTTAAAATTAGGCAACCATTCCGCATACATTTATTGCTGGTTGCAGTAAACAAAATTTTCAGAATTAATCAAGATTTCTAAGTAATATCGTTGACTGAAGAAGTATACTTTTCAATCAACGGTAATACAAAATATTATGATAGGATTACAGTGGCGCACCCATGGGGGGGCGGGGGGCGGGGTTTAAACATCCCCTGAAATTAATTAGGTACTTTACTAAACTAAAAAAATATATATTAAATATATTATACATGCCAATATTATGTTATCGTTAATATATTATTTCTATGAAATAAACTCATTCGTTTGTTCTCCTAGTTCCGAATTTTATTTTTATTTTTTTGAATTCTAATTACAGAACAATTAATTGGACGATCTTAAATTTGAATATAGAACTAGATAAACAACTACAAAGAGAAAACGTAATTTTATAAAAAAAATTGTGAAGTTCAAATACATAGATTTATAGCATAAGATTTTACAATACCATGTAAACAAAAGAGCAAAAATTTATTAATCATTATTGAAAATTGAAAATGACACATCTAAAAAATGAATTTGGAGTCAAATGGAACATATAGTAACTTAGCTCATGAAAATTATATAGGAATTTAACAGAAAAAACTACAGATAAACGATCATAACAACGGAGAATCTGTCTTAAAGTAGAATACGGTGACTTTTCGTCATGCGATTAAGTTTTTTTTTATTTATTATTTTACTATTGTTTAATATTTATAAAAAATATTTTATCAGTATACAGCAAACCAACTTGGAAAGGGCGAAAGCTAGTCTCTTAACATAGAAATTGATAGCTAAATTAACCAACTCTATACCACTTATAGTTCTCGATATAGCAAAAGTGTACCACTCAAAATGAAAAATCTATTTTAGAACTAAAAAAAATTGGATAAAAATTGACGAAGCTAGGATTTGAACCCCAGACCTCACACTCCGCACAGTTCGAGTCGAAGCGGGCTAACCAAGTGAGGCACCGCTGCCCAATTATATCGATCGTAAAGAAGTATGAAAACTACTTGTTGGTATGGGATAACCGAGTGTTAAGTATTTTAAGTGGTAAGATTTAGGACACCTATTGTTAAATAACGGTAGTTTTGAGATATTTTTAATAAAAGGAAACAATAAAGAATCATTTTTTTTTAAATGAAAAACTAATATTCTCACCTTCCCCTTCCCACGTCCACCGAGTACACTCAGTAAGATTCCCCTTTGGAGCAGAATCTCTTTCCACCGTCTCCCTGCTAACATTGCTCCAGTCGAGGTCGAGCAGAAAGCACGGCCCGTTGGGTTGACTGAACTCCCTCCAGACCTGCGGGTCCAGGTCCGCCAGGTGGTCCGGCGCCGCGCACCAGAACTCCCGCGCCGCCGCGCTGAACGTCGGCACGAAGATGTGCCACGTGCACGGGATGTTGAACAGCGAGAGCAGGAATGTGATGAACAGCTGCCACCGGCCGTACTCGCCGATTGCGGAGGAGATGGGGTCTAGGGTTGGTTTGGATGGGGACAGCATTCTCGTCGTTTCGTCTGCAAAACAGAGTTTTATTACAATTTATTTCAATTATAAATACAACATTCTAAGGGCCGGTTTTTCCACCTCTGGTTAAAGTGCCGGTTACCTTAACCTTTAGTTAATAGAAAAATATCGCATCGAACTAAAAAATAACGTGTATTTTTGACAATTACAATAGGTTTTCGATACAATATTTTTCTATTAACCGATGGTTAAGGTAACCTGCACTTTAATCAGAGATAGAAAAACCGGCCCTAGAATGAAAAAAGGGGTCCAGTTTCTCCGTTACTTAATTCATGATAAGGTGAAATATATTACCGTGGCGTACGCGTACCTATATTAATATCCGGTTCGCGTTCGGATTACAATATGCTTTAGTTTCACCAGGTCAAGAAATAGATTATTTCTGGAACACTCTTCTTTAACGCACCGACGCTCAAGTTATTCTCAAAATTTTCCTCCAATAAACAAAATTACCTTGTATCGTAAAATATTCCACTCGGAAATTTGTTCTTCTTACACATCCTTCTTGAAAGCACAAATGCTCAAGTAATTAAATATTTATTATTCTCCTAGTATACAAAATCACATACCGTTACATGTAATTCCCCTTTAGCAGTAGATAAAGAAATACATAGATTATTATGCGAATGTAATCTTACTATCGAATATCTTTCTTTAATGCAATAACGCTCATGTAATTAATCTAATTATTCCTGTCGTAAACAAAATAATCCTCCGTTATATGTAGTACTCGTCCAGAATTTGTCAAGAAATAGATTATTACATGTGTGAAGACATAATCTAGAACACTCTTCATTCATGCAGCAGAGCTCATGTAATTTATCTAATTATTCCCCAGGAAAACCAAATCATACTCCATAACCTGTAATACCCCTAATTCTAATTTCATCAGGTCAAGAAATATATTATAACCGTATGAAATCATACTATGGAACATCCTTATTTAATGCACCAATGCTCATGTAATCAATCTGAGTGTTTCCTCTATAAACAAAATAATCTCCATAATTTATAATTCCTTTCAGAAAGTTCTCCTGTTTTCAACATGTAAAGAAATACTCATACTCTGGAACACCCTTCTTTGATGCTCACTTAATTAATCTAACAATTCGAAAAAAATAATACCATTCAGAAATTTACTTTAATTTCAAGTGAAGAAATAAATCATTATCTGAGTCAAATTACACTCTAGAACACCCTTATCTAATATGCGAATAATATAATTACTCTAATTCAGCAAGCCCACCAGGTGGATCACTTTGCTCTTGGACCACGAAAATTTATCGTAGATTTTCGAAAATATTAAAAAGACTTTTTTATTCAAGCTGAGATTTAAGCAATAAATCTCTTTGCTCACCTAAACCTAGAAAAAGTTTTAAAAGGAACAACAATCAATATAATGTCAGACAGCCAGGCAGTTTTAAAGGCAATAAATGTTTTCAATTGTAAATCAAAGCTATCCAAGGCAAATGTCACCTGTGTTGGGTATCAGGGCACAAGAGAATCTTATAAAACGAAAAAGCTGAAAGGGATAAACTTGCACACTATGGACCGAAACCTTCATGTGGTCTCCCACAATGCCATTATAAGAAGGTTGTCAAAAACTGGGAGGAAAAAACTAGAAAAAGACTCCAGACCTCAGTTAAGCAAAAAATTTATTTCTTCAACTGCGACAAACGCCAAGGGGATACTAGCACTCAGCAAAAAGGAATAAATAATAATAGAACACTGACAGGAATCCTCACTGGCCATTGTCTTTTAAAATACAATTTGTACATAATTGGTAAAGGTGAAAATGACATCTGTCGACTCTGTGAAGAGAACAAAGAATCGTCAGAAACACATACCATGTGAATGCCCAACCGTAACTACGCAGAGTATCAATCAAGTAGTTACGGGGAAACTTACGTCAGATGAGATCAAGAAATTCTGAAAACTGAAACTGTTTCAGAAAACTAAGTAAGGGTTGTATCACAAAAGATCTTCTAGGTCGCGGGTCGCGATAATAGCGATACAACGCTAAAGTTAAAACCCTCGTTTTCATACCATACCATATTCAGTAAATATTCGATTCGATAGAAATATTCTCTATATATAAAGTGTATTGTTAATCGTTAATTAGTTCTTACTTTTGTAATATAAGAAAAATTTTAGTTGAACGCATTTAATCAGTTATCTATTGTATATTATATGGCAATTATTTCATAGTCAAACAAGTATTCATAACAGTAAGTCTGGTTGCATATCTTGATTGTATGTTTTTGTACCTGTAGCGCAGAACAGTTACATACAGAAGCGACACTCCGTGTGGGCACCTTTCATGTTACCCTATTCAGTTCTATGACCTTGGAGCATTGTGTAGACCTTTAACTTTGTTGCCTCCACCTATTTCTCCCTAAGATGTGACGAAACTTTCCGATTTTAAACAATGAGCCCTTTAAATTTGTTGCATTTCTCCATCTCTCTCTATAATTTTCGTTTCTCTATCTTACTGTCGCTTCTATATAAACCTATTCTGTGCCTGTTGATGAAAAGTATAGTTTTCAAATGTACTATGACAAAGGAAAAAGTACAATAACATGAAATATGATCCGTATTATAAATTTTATCGTAATAAATAAAATGTTTTCAGTTTTAGTTATTAAGAGTATTAGAAATACTTTACCACGAAAGTAAAATAGATCTTTTAATGTGAAGACAAAGATATGGATAAAAATGACAAAAATATCAAAAAGTATTTTAGTTCAATTTGGGTTTCTGCTATGTATAATTTGTTTTTTGTATCTTTATCTTATAAACATAGCATAGAATTCGCTATCTCTTTATCGTACGTGTACATAGGGGTGGGGGTATACCGGGTGTCCCAGTTCGACCGACACATAGGAGTTTTACATGGGAAATCAGTTAATTATGAATAGTATCTCCCCAGTGCAAGATATTAACATGAAATTTTGTATGCTTATTGGGGAATATTATTTCTATGGATTACAGTTATTTGAAATATGTAATTTCTTCTGCAAGACGAGATTAATTAAATTATAAAATCTAACATTTTCGTTCAAAATCAGTCAGCCATGGAAATAAAAGAAAATATCTATGTGATAGTTCTGACAGTTAATGACATGCCATTGTAGATATTTATATTTTTGTAATATTGGTATATTGTTTAACAAAAGGGAACTAAATTTAACTTAAATAATATTAAAATACAGGGAATAAGAATTAAAATCAGTTATACTTCACTAAACTGTCAGATAAATATTTTCTTTTATTTCCATGGCTGTCTGATTTTGAACGAAAATATTAGATTTTAAATTTAATAAATCTCGCCCTGCAGACAAAATTGCATATTTCAAATAAGTGTGATCTATAGAATTAATATTCTCCGATAAGTATACAAAATTTCAAGTTAATATCTTGCACTGGGGAGATACTATTCATAATTAACTGATTTCCCATGTAAAACTCCCATGTGTCGGTCGAGCTGGGACACCCGGTATATACAATCTGTGTCTACCTAACGAAAAAAATTAAATAGAAACAGTAGTAACCACGGTAACGGATATTTTCAAATATTTCAAAAACTTGAATATGTCATTAATGTCATTCCTGTCATTTATTAAGGTGATTTTGGCGTCGACAATTTGTGCTTCATTGTGTATTGGTAGTTTCGTTAGTTTGATCTACAACACTTTTTGTATTTTTCGTCCATTATTATATTCGAATGCAATACTGTCAGTTTTGACATTTAATTACGTCAGAAACCTCACGATTTCACCCGACAAGATGATATCATCAACCCCCCTTCCTCCCCAACGATTTAAATTCCGGGTACGAATTACGATTGTGATGTTTGATGACGTAAGGATCAACAGCGGGAAATAGAATATACATATTTGTCATTACAAAATAACTACACAGGTATGCCAAATAATTTGTTAAGCATAGGGATCTCGAGAACGGTAAAAGATACGAGGTCGGTAAAATTAGACCAAAGTTGTCGCATTAAGGAAACATTTTAACGATGTCTTTGTTTTCCTAAAAAAATGCGTAGGTTACTGGATATGAACGAATATGTAAATTTACGATTTTTAATTTTTGCTCACAATTTCCAAAACGAAAAAATGAAGTTATTCTGGTGTGCACCTTTTTCAGACACTTTTTTATAATTAATTTACGGGGATTGTAATTTTTTTATCGCGTACCGTTTTCAAGTTATCGGTGTCAATTTTAATTTTTCATAAGAAACTTGTAGTAAGCTATGCTATTCAACTATATAAAAAGTCCTCTTTTATTTTAATAAATAATATGAAAAATTATTTTTGTCTATCGAAGTAATCTCTGTATTATAGAGACAATTTTGGTCTAATTTAACCGACCTCGAATTTCATATCGTTTTCGAGATCCCCATGCTTAACACATTATTTTGGACATACTATATACAATGAAATAAAAAAAATATAAATATTCTTACTTTTTCATCATTGTTTAGTTAAAATTTATCAATTCTGATAAGGCGTACACTAAAAAAAAAATGTTTATCAGATTATACGTTGGTGCTAACACGATAAATTTTATCTAGTACCTATAATGGAAATTATGAAATAATTTCCTCGTAATTACATTTTTATTATACATTTGTAATCTTGTAATCTGAAAGATATGTGTTATTGTTTACCTTATTATTGTGTGATTTGCCAACACTTCATATTATCTGATTAATAATTATTCAGATCAACTTTTTATTCTAATGGTTAGATTAGTATTAATTGTGTGCATTTATTATTTTCAAACGTTCGATAGGTAAACATTGATGATATAACAAATAAAACAATAGAAATAAAATAATCGTTGTCCTTATAAATAATGGCTGAACGATAATGATAAATTTTAGATTTTTATTTTAATTTTATTTACAACACAAAAAAATTATTTTTGTCACCATTTAGGTACTTAAATCTGAATACAAATTCATAATTATCCTTAGATATTTTTTTAAAATACTGTTTTATCAGTTATAATATAAAATGAAATATATGGCTCAAATTAACACATATTAAATTTTATTTGTAATTTGCAGGTGTTTAACCATACTTGTATATCATGCATCAAACAAATTGAAGAAGTTGTGATATATTGAAAATAAATCTTAATTAACACCTATCATTTTGAATATAATTGCTCTGAATAATTATAATCTTGACCAATTTAAATAATTACGCATTGCATAAATTACAAGTCATAACTTTCAATTTTTAACACTTTCAATCTGAACCACGAACAATGTGAAATAATAAGAACAGGAACGCGTAAAAGAAGCAATTTTACGAATCTAGTGGTCCATGAACCAGATAAACGCGGAAGTGCGCCAGTGGCGTCCGCAGGGAAATTTCAGCTCATTAAAACAAATGACAAACGGGCAATTGTTTATTTATCACTAGCAACACACACACTGGGCGTCAACGGAATACTAATCGTAGAATCAAGCAAGCGGTGTAAGCAGATTACGATTGTTATTTAATGCAATAATCCTACGGAGTGAATTGAAGTGTATCCTTGCATTCCTTGATGTTTTTATAGCATTTTTTTCGCATCTTGATGAAGTTGTAAGGATAACTGGATAACAATACGAGACTATTCAAATTTAAATCAATTATTTATTGCTTTATGTTGTTTTTAATTTATAGACGCATAAAATCAATTGTTATTTCCATTTCCTAGGAAAACACCTAGAATTCAAGATTAGAAATTATTGCGAAGGATTATACCTTTTGCAATAAACATTAGATTTTAATATTAGTCATTAAGTATTGGCAACAACCTTGCCTGTTTACATACTATTTTTAATTAAATTCTAGAAACCATATATGAATGATAATATGTTGTAGAAAATTTTATTAAATGGAAATGAAAGCAAAAGTATATTCATTAACTATTTCAAAAATAAACAACGTAGTAATTGGTATCATCGGAATGTTATAATTGATGAACATAATTATTATTTATAACACATTTATAAACTTATATTTTTTTATTAAAATTTAACTACTTGCCAGTTACTAGTTATAAATAATAATACTACTTTATTTATTGTTTATAATTATATTGTTAAATTTAATCGACCTATAATATGTTTCAAAATGTGTTATGTTTCTATATCAGGCGAGGATTACCATAGTTTGTAAAAACAATGTAGCGATACTTTCTCAAAATATTTCGTGTGTCGCAAATCGAATATTTTATTACAACCCTGTTCTGATCCTTTATAATCCGTTGCTCGCTGCGTATGTCAAAGCAGGTAAGTTAGCAATATCTTGAAACACACTATATTAATTATTTTCGGTATTCTGCTTAATTTGATCTATTAGTTAAATATTTGACAATAGTAAAATAAACGGTATTTAAAATTTTTTTTTCTTAAATTTTTATTATTTCCTTTATTGGTAAGGGTCATTTTTTTCGATATATTACGTACATTTTTGAGTTATTCTTTTTAAAGAGCTTATTCTTGATGAATAATTCCCTTTTTTGTATTTTTAGAACAAAACAATGTAATAATTCATAAAGAATATTCAATTTAGACTTATGTAAGTATGCTTCTAAAGATATATAATATTTACGCAGCAATAGTACACAAGAGCTTAATTTTAAAGCACACAATTTCTTTGGAATTTTATACTTACATAGGTATATGTGTAAGTAAGTGCAATATTCATATTCAATTTCTTTTTGTAAATATACATATATTTATTATTTATTTATACAACAGGGATAACGCCAATTACAGAATAAATTCCAATATAAATATAAATAACGCAAGTGGATAAAAAAATAAGAATTTTTAAACAAAAATAAACACACAAAGAAACTAGATAAATTATCTATTGTACGTAAGTAACTTTGGGTCATGAATTTTAATGCTAAACATATATATTATTAAAAATATATTTTTTTTTCCTTTTCCTTGGCTTGTGTCCCTAAGACACATGCTCGCCACTTGCTCCTTCTAATTAAAAATATACAATTCTGGGATTTCAGTGCAAAATAAAATTTTACTGAAAATCGATTAATCTAATATTTAAAATATTGAAACTATACTACACAAAGTACAGAGCAATAATGCCAGTTACTATGACAACAAGAAGTTGTTTTCTAGAAAAAATCATTTAAAAATTTGCACCAGAGCGGCTATATAAATGGAGATAATTAAAGAGGTTACAACACGTTTTGACTATTTTCAGCGTTTTTTCGTCCAGATGTATACATATATACATATATTCACTTGTAAATTATTTTGCGAATATTTCCGATCAGAAAAACATTTCATAAAAAGAATAAAAACAAAATATGCCGGTGATATCATTGTAGATATATACACATCGGTAGAAGAAATTCGAATAAACGGATTTTAAGGGAACTTTTGACAACAATGGCACGAATTTATTTACTTTTGGTAAAAAACAGTCAACTGAAGAGATAGTTTACTCTTGTCATTTTTAAGTTTTTTTGCAAATACTTTTCTACAAAAAATATTCCGGAAAAAGAAAAGAAAGTTAAATAATCCGGTAACAACCATTGTTAAAAAAAAAAAAATTGATTCCATTTTTATTGTATAACATACCTACTCGGTAATTAATTTTTAATTATTTATTCAAATATTGTGTTAAAATTTATAGTATTGTATTTCTTAACACAATCTTATAGTGACATGCATATGTAATTATGAAATTTCGTGTCATGTAAACGTAAGAGTATAAGAAATGTAAACAAACATAAGAAATTAATTAATATGTCAGCAGCAGTCATAAAACCATCGATAACAAATGGGAAGTATCAGATAAAAAGTGGTTTACCAGACAATTTCATTGGCAAGGTCCTTTACGAAGGTGATACAGAAAAGGTAATCTTGGTCAAGGCAACTTTAGGTTATATCGTTCGTGTACATTTTGAAAGGTTAGCATTTTGGATAAAAATATTGACGTGCAATAATACTAAATTAGCAATGCAAGAATATTAATTAAATTAGCAAAACAGATTAGCATTAGTAGGAAATTCCGTACATATCATATAGCAAGTATGAGGAATTAAACATCCGTACGGAAAATCAAAAATTGATTAAAATTAAGATGTGTGTGCAAGGTTATATTGTGCGAATATTTAATGATTGTTTACATAGTCACTTGCAAATATAACTGATAATAGCTTGCCTTATTTTAAACAAATTTTACTGTTTTGTGACGGAAAACATAAACATTTTAGTTCTGGTAAATTAAATGTTACATATTCATAATTTTGTTGTTTAGTTTAAATGATGTTATGTTATTATGTGCATTTTTTTTCAAGAGAAAAAAATATATTTGTATAAGTACTTATAATGTACGAAAGATTTATCATATATGTATTTGGGCTAAACACAAATATAATATAATTTCAATTATTAAAAAAAATGTCTTTTACTAAACTTCTAATTTATGTGTTAATGTACTTATAGTAAACTTGCTTCAATAGTGATTAATAACTAAGAAAGTAGTAAAATATGAAAAAAAAAATAATTGTCATATTCTACAATAATATGTGACTTTTACTTGAATACAAAATGACAGTATAAAAATATTAATTTATTTTCGAAATATTCCTAATAATATTTTAATAGGTAATTTCAAATCAACTATGCGTCAAAATATAAATAATGAAGTAAAATAGTTATTAAAATAGTACATTTCACTTTTATTTCACATTTCGCATTAAAAATGCTATGGCACTCCTAATATGTATTAATAAACATATTTTTATTATATTACATGTAAATATGTAAGTATTTAATATAAATATTTGTAATAATTAACAAAATTTGCATATATTAACATTTTAATAAAAAGAGTTAATGTTTAATATAAATGCATTATTAAAGAAAAATGTTAAATGTTAAATTATAAAAAAATATATATTTTACATTATATTAATAAATATGAGATTCATTTTTTGAAACTCAGTGGTATTTTTATATTAAAACAGAATATATGAATATAATATATTACATAAATGGTTGTTTAATAAAGAAATCTGTACCTTTTCCAAATTCTTACGAATTCTAACACTTAAAACAAATAAATGCACCTCTTGAAAAACTATAAAACATTAAACACTTGAATATTTATGCACAAACTATTTCTGGATCAAATATTTGTTCAGGAATTGCACTTCAAATAAATGTTTAAATTTTCAATTACCGCTATAAACTATTATTAACTCAACAAACAATTTTCATTTCGATGAAAACACTTTTATTGACATCACAAAATTACATATTCTGCAACCACTTATCACAATCCTTGTACTTTAAACAAAACCATGTTCACTTGTTCTGAAATTCAGCCGATTGTAATTAGCGTTTATTTCAACAATCACCGTCAACTGTTTCCCGCGTAGTTGCGCTTCTATATATACAACTCTATCTCAACCCGGAAACGAGCGCGACATTTTGGTAGGGACTCGAACCCTGAAACAAACCCTTGACATATACGGCGCATAAGTCTTATGTTACCATAATTACGGACTTGAAATCGAAAGAATTGGTTATTTTGTTACAGCCAGAGTCGGATTAATGTTTTTTCGAGTCCCCTCTCATCCTCCTTGTTTAATATATTATATTAATTCAAAATTAAATTATAAAGTTGACTACAAAAAATATTTATATAAAAATATATTTTTATTAAATAAAATAACTTTAAAACATGAAATAATTTAAGATAAAATTACATTCAAAACTTCATTATATGATGACTTTGTCAAATCACATTCATTGGGCTCATAATCTATTTTTTTAATTCCTTTTTATAAAACCTCATTGAAAGTTGGCTATTATTTAAAATCCGATGTGTAAATTTGCTGTATCAAGCAAGATATGAATTTTTAAAACTAGGATCATGTCGCAACGTCAGGATGAGGTATTCGTTCAGTGACAGGAAAACAGTGATATTTCTTGAGATCAATTATTATTTATATTTTTAATATCATAGTATTACATTATATATTATAAGTCTTATCTCAAAAAAATTTAAGTTAATACCTACAAACGAAAATTATATTCATTTGTAAATTTCACGGTATATAATAGTATATTCTGAAATGAACAGTGTTGCGGTTACGGTTTCAACATGGTTACAATTTGACCGACACGTCAAAATTTTAAAAATATAGTTTATGCTTCGTATTAAATTGTAAATAATTGTTCTAGGTAGATTATGGAGATGTAGAAAGATGATGAAGAATTTATTATATTAGGTAATAAATACTTGCATATACTTGAATAATATTTTTGAATTTATGTGCCTATGTTTACGTGTCACACCAGAGACAAAACTTAATAATCAATCGTAACCGTCAATCTATCAAAACTTAATAATCAAATTGTAACCGTCAATCTATCGCGTATAATTTGGTCACTAATAGTAACCAAGACCTTTAGGAACCGTGTTTCGTTAATGTACCTAGTTACTGAAAAAGTAACTGCGGTTACTCTGATTCAATTTCGGAATATACTAAAAATGAAAATGACAAATAAAATCTCTTTAAAGTTTGTAAAGTGTCACTTTTCACACACTAGTACATGAAAAGTATCGGTTGCAATGCAACGTAAACACATTTAAAAATGGTTTTATTTACTTTTGAAAGTATGTATGTATTCAACACGTTTATAATATTGTGTTTTATATGTTCGGTTACACCCCATGCTTTAAACAGCACTCAACTAAAAATACTCACTTTACACACTATTTGCATAAATAACTATGTTATAAATCTTGCTTTATTATTCATTAAACAGTCAATATTTTAAATTTTTAATATAAATTTTTAGTATTTCGATTACGGTTTATGAGCCCCTTGGTAACATCGGTAGATATTAAATATTCATCTTTAAATAACGACAGCCTTGAAAAAGCTCTTTCTGTTTGACATTTGGTAATTGGTAATGTTAAAAAAATGATATAGGTACTCGTACATTGGGAAATATTGCCTCAGTATCAATAAATAAAATGCCCCTAATGTCTATGAGTTAATCCGGCTCTGTATGTTACCATAGTTACGGACTTGAAATAGAAGGAATTGGTAATTTTGTTGCAGCGGTAAAATAAGGAATTACTAGTTGATTTATTTGTGGCCAGAATAAAAATTGTAATTGTTATAATTGATATTTATTGTTTAAAGGATATTAAACAGGTAGTTGTAAGAAACAATAAATATTAAATATAATTAGAATTTCAAGTTAATTGTTGTAATAAATGCCTTGTTATAATTTACTTGGTGTTATTTCTTTCCTTTATTATAATAGAATTTTCCGTAAAATTTCCATTGTATTAGCAATTTCTTGCACTTTTCATAAATTATCAATAATTAATATATTTATTTGCTGTATGACATGTAAATAATAATTAAAATTTCTCTATGAATATAAAATAATGTTTATGTCACATTAACATTATTATTGCATTTATTTGATACAGGATCTTGTAAGGATGATATTTAGCCATGAAATCAGTTTTATTGATATAATCTGGAATATTAAATGTCAAGAGAATGTAACACTCCTACATAACAAAATTACATTTTAGTTAAATAAAACTAGATCTCTTCCTTTAATGTTGATTAGCTGTCATAATCACGATTTTAAGACGGAATTTATCTTGTAATACTTTTCAAACAAAAAGACAGAAATAGTGATGTTCTCTTGTAGTGAAATAGAAAAATAATTTTAATAATTTATTTATAAATATTGAATATGTTATAATAATTTTTTTCTACGACCACTAACATAAATAGCCATTATTGTACAACTTATCAGGTTATCTAAGTGTCACTTTAATTATGGCCGTTTATAAAGTACGCCTACGCACAGTTAGGAAATTTTTGATTTATCGAAATTATGTTAACAGTAATATAAGACAAAATAGTTATAATTAATTGAAAACATTATGATTTTTGAAGAAATAAACAACAAACGTTCTATATAGCTACTAGTTTTATTTTTTGGGTTGTAAATAGTTTTAATTTATTATTTTGTGGTAGACAGTTTAATATATTTGTTTTTATGTTTTGTAGTTGGCGCTATTTACTTTATGTCAAATATTTTAATGTCGTGTAGTAATCGAAATACAGTAATAGTCGTAGAAAAAGTATAGTACATAATTCGAGTAATGCAATTAAGCTATTGTGCAATTACAATCTCGCCGCTTTGCGACTCTTATATAGCTTTTCCACTTCGTGTGTAATATGCATCTTATAACTATATATATATATATATATATATATATAAATATATATATATATATATATATATATATATATATATATATATATATATATATAATATACTATTACATCATTATGCTTTATTGAATCCTTTGTAAGTTGATAACTAGATCATTAATAATAAGTACCGAAAATATAAAATTGTAACAAAGAATTTGTGTACGTTTAATTTCGGTTATTGAATTTAAATATTATTTGTGGAATGGTTTGACTGACTTTAGACATATGAATAATTGAAGAATTATTATTTTCTTCAAATTCGTTTGATGAGGAAAAGAAACAATTATTTTAATTGATGATGAATGGCTTTATCTTGTAACTATTCTAAATTTCTTAAGCCTTCATCGCAGTACCCATAATATAAATCTTCGAACAGTATTAATAATTCTAATAGTAGTACATACACGAAATTCATATTTTATTTATTCAACAACCTATAACAACATGAAAAGCACTTTATCTAAACTTTACTGCAAATGTTGTTTGTAAATTCCCGCCAAGATACAATAGTGGGAGTACTATAGTACTATATAGTTATAACCAAGAAAAAACCGAACATCGAGCTCGGTTGTTAAGTTTAGCAAAATTCGTATCCATCTTTCATTTAGTAACCACGTTCCGTAATTGTAATAATTTCAGTAATTTGATATTTACGGACCACCAAAATGTGATTTTGGTTATAATTTGATATTTAAGATACATACTATAAAATATTAATAAAATGATCACATACTTTTAATCTCCATGTTTAATTATAAATAGATATATAAGAAAGAAGCACAAGGTAAACTTTGCGGTTCGGATAAACCGGGTGAAAATTTCACTTATAATTACTTCGTTATCTAAATGGACCTCATTATAGAAATTATAAAATACATATAATTTGGTATTATATAGTCTTTACAGAATTGTAACTTCTTATTTTTGTTTAAATAAAGTAAAGTAAAAGTAAATACACAAAAAACATTCTGCAGAGCAGCACTTTCATTGTTAATTTACCTGCTGAAGCAGACAGATAAGAAATAGGAAAATATATTAGTCAGATTGAGATATTAGGTTTTAAGTATAATATAAACTATTAAGAAATACATGGAGACACGAAAAATATTATGATTTTTTTAGTTGGTAAAATTTTTGAAAGTCATTTTTTAATTATTTTTATCTCATAATATTTAACTCTTTTCAAAACTAATACATCATAACTGAGTTTTATGGTATATTAATTTGTAAAAGTAAAACAAAATTATTCTTATTGAACCTGTTTCAATTTTTATGGAAAATAGATTTATCTGAGTTTAATCTAATCTAGTTACTATCATTAATAAAAACCTTATATTCATGATTTTTTCCTTAAAATATTTGTTGTTTTTAATATTTATTACCTAGTTTTTCGTATGCGATTTGAATCTTAATGTGTAATCAATATGTTAATTTGTGGAATGTGTCCAGTACAATTCTGTGCGGTAATATTCGATAGCTTTGATGATTGATGCAATGCGCACAGGGGCACTGTCACTGCCACGTTTGTATTTCCTAGTCGCAGAACATATTTCACATGATATTGTATCAGTGTAACATAATCCAGTAGTCACTGTCAAATTCACTACATGGACATGTACGTGATATTCGATATTACACTCCAAATGTCGTCTATTATTTTATTCTCCGATTAAAACAATGGAACAGATATGAGTTTTGCGTTTCAGGAAATTTCAGTGTAAATTACACTGACAGCTAGACATAACAAAAGCGCAAAATTAAAGTAGCTTTATATGTTAAAAAACTGATTTGCATTTGATTTATTTTTAAATACTGTCAATTATAAATAGTTGAATAGTAAAATTTCATTACCGCTTTTTATTTTTCTTAGAGAAGCGTAGATAATGCAATTGTGAAATCATTGTTTTATTAATTGTTTCTTTTAAACACTTTTTCAGTTTCTTGTATACAAAAACAGGAATAAAGAATAAAATAATTATTCTTATTTGCAAAAAACTTCTAAATGACACATCTAATTTTATCTAAGTGATATTTACCAAAACTTATCCGTTGTCGATAGTGCTCATTATTTTTGTATATTGAATATGTACCTAAAATATTTATGATAACTTTTACTCCCTTTTAAGACGAGACCACAAATTTTAAGTAAGTACATACACCGTTTTTTAAAATTATTTCTTATCCAGGTGGTCATCGTTTACGTTTCTCTAAAATATAGTTTTAAAATGATATTTGACTTTTTGAATTTGACAAAGTAAATTTTATAATAAATTTAATATTTTATTTAATATTAACCAACTTAAGCATATCATCGCCATGCTTTAAAATAAGGTTATCAATTTCAATTTGGATCATATACATATACATTTCCTATGTTAAAGTCAAACACCATTATCCATCTCAAAAAAACATCATTTTAAACCACGGCAGAAAAGACTGTGTTGTTATAGTTCGCACCGTTTGCATCACAGTCTGTTTTAAGAAAAAAACATTTTTCTTCGATTGTAGAAACGAAAAGTGATAACTTTTTTTAACCAGTTTCCATTCAGAAAATGTATTATTCCGCTACCTTAAGTCATAGCCAGACAACTAGAAATAACAGTAAGGGAATATATTTCCGTACGGTTTGTTTGCCAAAATTAGCAAACCCTATTTAAATAAATTTATTACGTTGGACATTTATAAAAAAAATCATCATTCGATCAGAGAAAAAATAGTTTTTCGTAGAAAAAGAGAACTTTCCGTAATTCTGTGATTGCTAGACTCTGCTGGCGTCTCATCCCACAATGTCTACTGTCGTCTTAAGAATGTATCACTTTTCCTATTAATTACACTTTACAACGCAATATAATATAGTACACCAAAATAAAAACCAAAACAAAAATCCTTACTGAATAACTTTAATTTAAAAACTTTAAAAAAATATAATTTTTCTTATTCATTTTTATTAAAATAAATAATTATGTTATTATATTATAATAATTGCAAGCCATGTTGAAATTTAATAAATGCAGCTATATCTAGTGTGTAAAGTAATCACTCATATATATACTTCATACACACGTGCGTAAGACTTTTCGTAACCTAAAATCGTAGTTCTATTTGTAAGACATAAGTAATTTAGTGGTCGTCTTAAACTTGGTTTTGAGCACAGATGGACCACCTAATGCTGAGGAGAGATGGAATTTTTATCAAAATCAATTCAACCGATAAACATGACAAAAATCATTTGCACGTAGATAGGTACATGATCTAGTTGCTATTCCATGAGTTCTAAAAAAATGATATGAAATTGATAATCAGAGAGTGGTGATAATGAAGAAGCTTATGAAAACAAAAAGGCATGATGCAAGGAAAGTAATTAAAAAAAATAATAAAGAAGGATTTTCAGATAAAATGTGGAATTTGTGGTTGCTGTTTACACGAAGAGAGTACCACATATAACAAATGACAACAATTGGTTAACCATTTCAATTTCTCGTAGTATTGGTCCGTCTTATTTATATAGTGGATGAGAGTTGCACCCGAATAAAATATTTTTTGGTAGTTTTCAGAACATATTTTTTTTTCTTTATTCTTCTAAGTAATCCTAGATTATTTTGTTATAAAATTTGTTTTTTTAAATATTATTCAATATTACAGAATAATAATTATTTTTCCAAGGGCCATCTCGTATCTCATCCCCACTTAGCCTAATATAGGTACTTTCTTTTGGTAATAATTTGTGTAGTCAAAATGGGAGAATATACTAAGCCAAAAAAGAAAGCAAACAAATTTGAATCATAAAAAAGTAAGTAATAAATAATTTTTAAATAAGTAATATTAAATAACTTTGGTTTTATAAAAACAAAAACCAATTTTACGATCAAACGTCAGAAAATATCTTTAACAAATGAAATGACTAATGAATATGAGTTAACGATGGATGTGTTAATTGAACTCGCCTATTCGATTCGTTAACAAATTTATTAAATGCACAATCCGCGAGAAATATTTAGCTTCTTCATACTCTATTTTAAGAATTGCCAAAGAAGCAAGTATTTCTTTAGCCGGTAGAATTCAGATATGATCTAATTCGCTTTAGTCATCTTTTGATGCAATGTGTACGTAACTACGATGTAAGTTAAATAAAAAGATGTAGCGACCATTAGGCCGCAATTAGAATATTTTGTTACAACCCTGTACGGTGACCTATAAAAATTCGTTTAAGAAGCTACCCGCTGCGTAAGTCAAAACAGGTATATTTGCAATTACAGTAGAGTCCGTTTATTACGAACCCGCTTTTAGCGAACTTTCGGTTAAAACGAACCAAATTGAAAGTACGAACTTTAGTTCCATAAGAATGTATATAATTTTTTTCGAAAATAACGAACTCGTTTACAACGATCTATCGGATAAAACGAACCATATTTTGTATACAGAATTTCCAAAGTTGTCGGTTAAAGCGTACTTTTAATTTTTACATTCAGGGACTTCCCCGGTTTCAGAAAAGATAACAGCGCGTCGAAAAAGCAACAGTCGATAACGAGTCGTTCAGGGTGCAATACAAGTAAATATGAACGTAACTGGTGTAAGTTCAAAGCAAAAACGTAAATCATTTACGTTAAAAATTAAATATGATATTGTAAAACGACTACAGCGTGGTGAAAAGCAAAGTGAAATTTGTAATGAATTAAAATTAAGCAAATCGACCATAGCTACTATTTGGAAGAGGAAAGAAGAAATATTGAAAAGCTATGATCACATGAACTCAGATCTGAAAAAAATTAAGAAGCCTACAAACATTGCAGTTGATCGCGGCCTTCTAAAATGGTTTTCTCAACAAAGAGCTAAAAATGTCCCCATTAGCGGAGCAGTGTTGCAAGCAAAAGCTCGGATGTAAAATATTGCAAGATTCTGAATGTAAAATTAGTAGAAGCTGGATTGAAAGGTTTAAAAGAAGGCATGGTATCAGAAGTGGAAAAATTGTTGGCGAATCAGCCGCAGTTGATATAAATGTTGTAAATGATTGGCTGCAAAACAAGTGGCCAATAATTAGAGAAAACTTTAAAGATGAGGACATTTTTAACGGAGATGAGACAGGGCTATTTTATAAGGTTACTCCTGACAAGACATTAAGATTTAAAGGAGAAACCTGTGTAGGTGGAAAGTTATCCAAAGAAAGAATTACTGTATTTGTAGTAGCAAATTTATTAGGAACAGAAAAAAGAAAATTGTTGGTAATTGGAAAATCTGAAAAGCCAAGATGTTTCAAGAATATTCTAAGATTACCAGTTAATTATAAATTCAATAAGAAAGCTTGGATGACTTCAGAGATCTTCACGAATGAACTACGACAATGGGACGAAGAACTACGTCATAAAAATCGTAAAATCATATTATTGGTAGACAACTGCCCTGCCCATCCAGATGTTCCAAATTTGGATTGCATTAAATTGGTGTTCATGCCTGCTAATACAAGCGCACGATTGCAACCAATGGACCAGGGTGTAATACACAGTTTAAAAAGCAATTATCGACGGCTTCTGCTCTCGAAAATGATACAAGTTCTTGACAATGACGAAGAAACATTTAAAATGAATATCTTGGATGCTGTAAATTTCATCCATACAGCATGGCAAAAAGTCTCAAAACAAACAATTTTAAATTGTTTTCATCACGGCGGTTTTTGCAAGCAAGAAGATGAATTTGATTCAGATGATGATTTACCATTAGTAGAATGGATTAACAAAAATCAAGATGAAATTGAAAACCCAACTTGTATTCAAGAAAAATTAAATCTTAATCATTATGATTTCAATGAATACGTCCACATTGATGATGACCTCGTGCATGCAGAATTTTTGGATGAAGATGCCATCGTAGCTTCTGTGACTTCTGCGGATGAACAAATTAATGAAGAAGAAGAAACTGGGGATGAAGAAATTCAAAATGAAGAATTGATGTCAGTTCCAACTATCTCAGATACAATTAAAAATATTGAAGCCGTACGTTATTTTCTTCAGTCGCGAAATACACCGCAGGGTGTTTTCGATAAGTTAGCAGAGGTGGAGTTGCACATTAATGAAATTATACTTTGTCAAAAAAATCAAACTAAAATACATGATTATTTTAAGTAGGTAACATTTTTATATTTTTCACATTATAATATGTATTTCTTTATAAATAAACATATGTGCTGTTAAAAACATCATTTTTTTAACCAATCACTTATAATGAACTTCGTTTATAACGAACTGTTTTTGCCGGTCCCGTGGAGTTCGTTATAAGCGAACATTACTGTACTTTGAAACATCAAACTTACTACTTCATTCATTGCTTCGCTTTATACTCAACAATGAAAATATGCCTTAAAGCGTTTGACATTCGCATTATGATCAGGAACGCATCCTAATTCTTAAACTTAAATTTGTACAATTTTAAACAATATAGAAGTTAGTAAAAATATACAAACCTTGAAAACATTGAAATAGTTATTTGTATATCAAGGGATGAAAGTATATTTTTTTATAAAACATGTGGAATTTATTCAACGAGGCGATAGCCGAGAACAATAAAGTATGTGAGTAACAAAAAAATACTTTAGTCCGTAGTTATGCATTATGAAATCGTTAAATTATTAATTAAAAACATAAATAAATAACATTATGTGTTTGTAAAACGTCAGCTAGCTATTGAAATGGGGATGGCTGTGATAATAAACGTTTATGTTTATACCTGCTTAGCCGTCGGCTTCATGAAATCAGATAAATTATTATCGCAGGTAAATAATAAATAAATACACCAATACATTATATGTTTGTTATTTTTGGTAGTACTAAAATAAACTACAAAAAATATAGGGTAATTCAGTCTGACAGATGAGTCCGCAAAATCATATTTTGATATGAGAGTCTGTAAAGTTTTGCTTTAGCTACTACTTTGGCTAAATTCGCGGAGTGAATCGTGTACTTTAGTATCGTTTTAGGAAGGGGCGGGTCCAAATAAAATTTTTAAAAATTCAAATTACCTATATAGAGATATATCACAAATTTACAAAAAAAAAATGTAAAACTTACATTTTTTGAAACAAAGTGGGGGGAGGGCGATCCCCTTGGGCACCCCTCTAGTTACGCCACTGTTACGCGCTTAACAACAAAGGATGAACGATGTTTCATATTTGCCGTATTTATACGTTTATTACTGCGAGATATAAAATCTTAAACTCCATCCAAGAACATTTTAACGCACTTTAATTCAATATGATAGGAACTTTACTTTATCACTAATTATTTTTTGAATAAAATTAAATTCTATTTAACTGGCTATTGTTTTACTGATAATGATAGTGTCTTTATGTGTCACGTCTTTCATCTTCATCTTCCGTAGTTGCCCAGAGCAAGGCAGTTAGCAACACCATTCACTGGGCATTTCATATTCAGCCACCGTGCAAAGATTTATAAATAATTAAGTAATAAATCCAGCGTCCCTTCTTCAAGATCACAGCAGGCGGCGTCTATCTCTCACATGTCACGTGACACCAACAAAAGACTTCCTGTGCACCGCTGCCGCGATTCTCAACTGTTGAGCGGCTGAGCGCGGGAAATGAATCATTATTAAAATTTAATTGTTGAGTTGCGACTGTTTCGTTGCCTGCTGCCTAGCAGTGCTACGTACGGATCACATGGAAAGTTCAGTGCAGTTCGTTTACAATACGTTTATTTCATTATCTGAGGTCATATTACTGCAATGTATTGCTCTAAATAAATTTTATTATTATTTAATTATAAATTCATTTTCTTTGTCTTCTTAAATAGAATTACTTATAAACAACTCCATTTTTCACAGTAGATAAGCTTTTCTTTTGTCTTGTGATTTTCATTATGGAATAGAAAAATAATCATTACAAAAATTAGTCACTTATTAAATGTCTAATCCTTTAAGATTTCTATGTTAATCAGAACTGACATTTTAAATCAATAGTTTGAATTTTATTATAGTTTTCAGAGGAAATGGATTTCAGTATTTGATTTTATTGAAAAAAGTTTTAGAATAGTTGATATTTCTATTTTGACATATTCTCTAAATTGATAATCTATATAAAATAAATAACCATTTCCAAAAAGCAAGAAAATTAGTATATTTAGATATAGGTTTTGCTTCTGTATCTAAATTTGCTTATACACCTACGTACTAGCTATTTCGGTTTAAATTTTATTTCGAATTTTAATCACTCAATTTCTTCCAAATTCCGTTACAAATATTTCTATTTTATATTTGAATATTGAGATCATAATATCTACTCATAGAGCTCCCAATTTCATTAACTTTAAAGTAATCAGTTTCCTTATATTTATATTCATTAATAAAATGAATTATGTTATTCTTAACATTACAATTTGCTACTTTCAAGAGAAATTTTATTTTTGTTAATATATCAGTTTGAATAAAAAACTAGTATTTATACACATGACTAGTTACTAAATGTACCAGTTAAGACTTTTATTTTTATCTACACTTAAATAAAATAAAAGTATTGAAATTGTGTCAGTGCAATATTCATTAGAATTTACAGTCCAGTAGGTGCAATCGATCATTAATAATTTTCTGAATCTTGTAAACTGTATTGAGATACACACATACATACATATTAGTATAATCTAAAATTATTTATCATTTAAATATGAAATGTAGTTCGGTTGTTTAGAACTACATCAAAAGCTCTTCTTCGAACTCTGAACTTCAACTTGAATTTAATTATATGAAAATTAACTTCTATTCTAGAATTTAGAAACATCTCTCTTAATAAATGTTTCCATTGATTATACAAGTTTCTACATATTATATGGATGAAACACTAGGGGTATATACCATTAAGCTACTCTGGATAAAAGAACAATTGTAATATTCTAGAATTCGCAAAATTAAAGGCGGTTTATTTAAAACAAATATTTTTAGTGCAACTGGTTTAATAGTTGTTTTTAATATTTTATTTAGATAATAACTATACAAGTAATTGTCTAATTTAATAAATGTCTTACTTTGATGATTAATTTCAATTATTTTGTTTTAATTAAAGAAACCGAACCATTAGCCTTAAATATGTATTTTAAGTGAACCACTCTTAATTTTGCGAATTAATTTTTTTTTGTTTTCATATTAGTGTAGTTTGTTATATAAACCTTTAAAATTCGACAAGGCCGTATTCAAGGGGGGGGGGGATTTGGGGGTTCAAACCCCCTCCGAAATGTAAAATAAAATTTTAAAAACCTGTTGCCATTTTGTATTTAGTATTTGACGGTTTTGATGCATATAGCAATTAACTGTGTCATTGTTGTATTTTATTATTTTACTTGTAATTGTTATTGCTTTTATTGTTATTTTCTATTGTTTGTGAGTGTTGTCATTCTTTTTCAAACTAGAAATGCACACAGCGCACTGCATTATAAAGATCAGTCTGAAGTTAGCATGGGACAGAGCACAGAGCATATCAAGTCTGAAGTGAGAAGGGACAAATAATACTATAGACAATTCCCCTATTAGTCACGAGATGTCACTATGGTTCATTCTTTTGTTTGTTTGTAAATACTGACGCTACTAACAGAAGTGTCGTATTTTTCCGAAAGGTTTTGCCGCAGATGTTTCGTTGTTGTTGTTTTTGAATTTCGTTTGTTGCTTACTCTTACCATTAAATCTGCTTTTTTCAATAAGTTCAAGTTTTATTATATACAGTGACATCTCGTGACTAATAGGGGAGTATCGCGACCGTTTAGTGATATCTCGCGAGTGACTCGGGAGTAATAAGATTTTTATCACTATCTCTATTTTCTCTTTCTGGCCTGCCGAAAACAAAACAAATAGCCTTATGTTTTGACTATAGTATTTCTCGTCTTTGGGTCAAATGATCTTCCGCGTAAGTGTTTTTCTTGTATTTTTTATAGTGCGTACAGCGAATGCGAATACGGATATGGCTAAAAGACACACACACATATATATATATATATATATATATATATATATATATATATATATATATATATAAAACCTTATAACCAGAACCCCTCCCGAAATGAAATCCTGGCTACGGCGCTGAAATTCGATTCAAAAAATTACACACACACACACACACACATCACTTCATCTGTAACTATAACTAACAATATTTTTAGGAGGAACAAAGTCTCAAATGTCATAATTTGTATCGTAGGATTTGACTTGTAGTTTAGCAAATCAGAGACCTGAAACTGAACGAACTCGAACTCGAACCCGAAGCGAATACTCGAAAATTAGTTTTGAAAAGTAATTCTCTATATGACAAAAGAACTATGTATAATTTATCTATTTCTACAAGGATAAACAAATTTTTCAGTTTCTATCCAAACAACCACCATCCAACCCCTCCCCCCCCCTCCAAACAAAAGTTCTGACTACGCCTATGACTCATTCTGATTTTTAGAGTATAATCATACTCAATTGAAACATCACAGAATCTTCTATCAATATCACGAGTTAAAAATGTTTTAGATTAGTTACGGATAACGGATAATAATGAATAATTTAATTTTCCTCGTTTAAACTTTTAATGTGGTGAGATATGAATACCGCAATTATAGCATATGAATGAGAGTATAAATAGATAAATTCACATATTTAACAAAGAATTCCAGGATATTTTGTTTTTCTATGTGGTTGATTATTCATTAGTTGATAACAATTTAATAACACAGTAGACATCTAGCTACTTCCAGTCTATGACTACATTGTGGTTCACCATTCATCTCAGATAAAAGGTGCCGAGTTTCTGTATTTCACGCATTTTAAATGATGCAAATTTAATTTGTACCTTGTCAGAAAATAATAATTTCAAGAAATAACACTCACAAAAATTACCCTGTTAGAGAAAAAAAATCTTAAGGATAAACTAAAATATCTTTAATTATACATATTATGCTAATCAATGATTTACAATGTTTTTTCTATACTGCAAGTACGATGTAAAATTTATATTATTATCCTACCAATATTCGTCCTTGCAAATAATCATTGCACAATTCTTACCTATCTATAATTTCAACAACAACGTTATAAAAATTATAAGGTTTCTAGAAAAACTATTAATTAATAATTACACTGGGATTATAATTTATAATCTAAGGTCGTTGGCACGGTGACCGAAATAACAAAAACAATTCATATTTGTCGCAATTGTACAATTGTAAAATAATTTTTAGATATTAGTGTTGACATTTCCTTTAGATTATTTGTTTTCACTTTTCACAATCTCGCAACAAAACAAATGACATTCTCCGGAGGTATAAGCGGACAAATGAAATTTAAGATTTGCAAGAAAATTAAATATTGAGAAATATTTTTTTAGATGCATTTCTTTTACTGTTTGGTAATTTTAAAGGCAAATGTTTTTTTATATATTTGTGTAATAATTACTTAATAGATGGTTTTTCTCTAAATTCATATTAATATTACAAATAAGGTTTTACTAGTATATTCTTTTTTATTAATTATATAATATATTATAAACACTGGGAACTGGTATTGATATTTCTATCGGGATGAATTTTAGAAAAGAAGCAATCACGTTTATAAATTACTTCGCAAATTATACAAAAATTTTAATTAAAAATAAAATCTAATAAATTATTGACAAATTATAGTAATATTATTAGTACTTTGTGTACCGTAAGAAATAAGTATAATAGTATTGTTTAGTTTATTATTTTGTTAATAAATAGTTTATATAACATTTTTATACTACAAATATTTAGGATAAGTGAAGGTGAAATGGACCACGTTTTGAAAAAAATAATTATTAATTTATCGAAAAATCGTTATTACTTTAAGGAATATTTTTAAAATATAAAAACTTTCAGAACTTACTGTAGGTTCTCTATTACATTCATATTTACAATTATTTCCTATTTAACAAATGACAAAATAGCGACTAATCGAAAAATTCCAATTTCAAAGTGCGTTTCAAAATATCTTGTTTTGAAATTTTTGATCGGTCACCATTTTGTTATTTCATAAAATAGAAAATAATCGTAAATGCAAATGTTTTTTTTTAGAGAACCGAAAGTAAATACTGAAAGTTTTTGTATAAAAAAAGCGCCATTAACTATGAACTGAAGCTCCAAATCAAAAATTTGAACTAAGAAAAGTTATTTGATTCAGTGAGTTCTATAACTGCCGTTTTCGGTGTGAAATGGACCAAGACTATTAGAAGAAGAACTGATAATTTGTCACATGTGGTACACTCCTCGTGCAAACAGCGACTTCAAATTACATATTTTATCCAATGATCCTTCTTTACCATTTTTTTTTTTAAATAATTTTCTTTGCATCCCGCACATTCGTTTTCATAATCTTCAGCTTCTTCATTATCGTCACCCAACAACAGTTCTTCAGAACTCATGGAATAGCAATTAGATCGTCTACCTTTCTATATGCCAATGATTTTTTCCTGTTTACCGGTTACATTGATCTTTTTAACAATAAAAATCTTCTGAGACATCTCATTGTGGATATAAGGTACAAAAAATTTCTGACAATTATATCTTGGATTATTCAGTCTTGATTACATTAATTTTAAAATGGCTATTAGTATTTACACTGTCTCTGGACAACAAAATTAAAATTCCCTATGAGAGAAATCATCCGTAGCTAGGACCGTTGATTGAAAAGTATACTTTTCAATCAACGCTAGGACATAGGTTAGGTTAGGTCTATAGGGGCTTTGAATTTTTTTTTTTTTGGATTAGCTCTAAATAAATGAAGTACGGATAATTACGAAAATTTTCAACAAATAATATATGATTCAGCAAAACGTCTGATTTTTAATAAACTTTCAGACATATAGATACAGTTGGATAAATTTAAAATTAATTCATTAGAATTTCGAAGGTGGAAGGGAGACCTTCCCCTAGCTACGTACAGCTAATTCTCTAATTTGATATTTTTTAAAGTAGTAAATGTAATTAATATTTTTTTTTGCTTTTCACACCATAAGGTTTACATAATGTATAGGAAATAGAAAAATGTATGCATTATTATAATTTCAATTAATGAGTTTATTTTGAAATTGATATAATATTTCTGGTTTATATAGTTTTGACAGATGTTGATACACTTAAATAAATATTAATTCATAAGGACTAAACTTTAAATTCAATAACAAAATTATAGCCGCTCCATTCAGTAGTTAATGTAGAAACGTTGTAACATCCGTGTATAATAACTATTGGAAATTGGAGTATGAATAGACAGTCTGGGAATAACTTTATACGTTCCAATTTCTATTCGAATTATTGATGTTCAAAGCAGTCCGTAATGTTCAGAACAATGTTGTGTTCCTTTAAGTATTTCCATATTTTGTATATAATTATTTAACTAATTCTTTTAATGCTACATACTGTATTTACTATTGTTACTTTCGTTAAATTTGTTTGTAGGTAGGTGTACGAGAACGAGTACATGATAGAGTTACAGGAAAGGAAAAAGTATGACTAATCGTCGACTGGCTAATGAATATTAATTACTCTATTTCATTGCAAAATTATTTCACAAAAATAATTGTTGATGATGCATGCTAATAAGTTTGCAATTATTATGCAAAATTTTTGATTGTAACATGGTGTAGACGAACTGAAAAGAATTTTAATTTTAACAAACATATACATATTTAGATTACAAAATGAACGCGAAACAAATTTGATTTTAATTACATCATATTTCTAGATAAATGGCTCCATTTTCTTAGACATGGTGATAGGTGAACTAATAGATTACAAATTCTTATCAGACTTAATCGGCCTTGATAATCGTGCCAATTGTAAATTATTACAAAAATACTATAAATATTTTGTCCTCAATATTAATAATTATTGTTCTTGAACGACTTATTTCAATTCTAATTGTTGATTGTCATTTTTGATGGAAAAATATATGTACTTTATGGAGTACGAAATACACTGATTATTATTTAATTATAAACTGACAGGTAATATTTTTACTTTCAAGTTTATTAATTAATTGCGTTCTACATACATTTTACAAAGTTCATTCTTTGTTGGATTGAACATAGTATTGAAAAAGGATTGATAAACGATTATTGTTAAAATTTTTGAAAATATAAATATTGTAGAATTTTTCCGTGAAATATGACAATATTTTCAATATTACCTACTTGAATTTTAATAGCGCAGAAAGTTAGTCAACAGCTAATAACAGAAATATTTAAAATTAAAATGAAATTTTGTATTATATAATAAATTTCGTGATTAACATTAAGTATTATAGGTATATTTTTTTTGTTTATAAGTACCTAAAATAGGTAATTCGCCCCTTCCTATGAGAGCTTTTGGAGCCGCCACTGTTTAGTGAGTCAGTATTATAGTTAAACGATGTTGGATAAAAGATATTATTTAAACCATTTCCAATGTATCTTTACGTTAAATGAAGAATTAAAAAGCAAAAGAGTTATGAATTTTTAATAATTTCACGTATAATATGTCCTACTGACACTATGAAAAAAATGAATATGACATTGAATTTACTCTAGTTTAATTTTGTACACGTTTTTCGGTAAACTAATTATATAAGAAAAAGTGAAAAAATGGCATTTTCAGTGACTCCCCTCTTTAAGCTCATCTCTCATCTATGGATCGAGACTTTTAGTATGTTATACAGAATACTCGAATTAACAACTTTACCAATTTTTAAAACTTCAGGATTTTTTCCCTATTTTGGTTAATTTGACGGAACTATGCATATTCAAGTCTTTTGTACAAAAATAATATTTCTTTTGTTTAATATTTTATTTTATTTTAAGAGTACACTACCTAACAGACACAGTCCAGTTGAAGGGTAGGAATAACGAATATAAATACAAATATATAAATTTGGTTACTATGAACACAATGGCAATAAACAACTAGTATATGAGAAATAACAATTTTTCAATTGGTTACAGAATTCAATATATAAATTATAATGAAGAATAAATTTTTTTGAAAAATTCATGGACTTCACTGGGATTTGAACCCAGGGCCTTCCCATTTCCCATAAATTATAAACTACGTTAACCTGTTTAGCAATATTATTACTTATTTTACACATACGAATAATGAGGGATTGTAAGTGAACATTTATTCTCGCAACAGGTACATAGAATATATTTTGTGATCTGTTGTTAATTAGTTTTAAAAGATAAGTTTGTGAATTTGATAAGAAACGTTGATCTCCGGATATGATCGCATGATTTTGATATTGATCAGATATGAGTTCCGAATAAAATATCACATAGTTGTGAGTGCAAGCGCTGTGATCATTGAGCCTCCGCACTCCGTCCTACATATACAGCTAATTATTATTTATTCTTATTGAACTGTCATATTTAACTTATCAGTAAATCGGTTTACTTTTTGCATTTTATGAAAAGAATGTCAAGTTTATTACTGAATTTATTATATTTAATTTTTATCTTTACTTGTTGTGACATCTAACTTATATAGAGTAAACGCAACTTACATGAATTCATAAATAAACGGATTATTAGATTCGCCACGGAAATAAAATTGCATAGCTACAAGTAATTACTTGTGAGTTCTCAAGTAACTACAATGACAATTGCTAGAATAAAAGACAAATTGTTCTTTTAGTGCAATTAATAGAACAAGAAAATCTCTTTGCATTTGACAAAAGTAATAAAATTTTTCAAAACAAAGTACCATTCACAACACAACAACAAAATTATAGTAATAGAATACGTGTGTTCAAAACAACAATTTCAATCAATTATTTAGTAATTGGTTAACTCCAAATTTTGCAATTATATTTTGAACTTAATGCATACTTATTTCCATGGACGTAGCCAAGACTTTTTTCAGAGGGAGCAAAAATAATTACAATTTTGTGATCTTTAAATTTTGTATTAACCATAAATATGTATTTCAGGCGTCCACGTTTTTTTAATAGTAAGCGTCAATCTGCTTCCCTCTTTACGCCCATGCTATAGTCTTCTACTTATATAAATATTTTAAATAAATTAGGTATGTAAATTAAAAGACGAGCTAGTGAAATATCTAACTTTATTTACAATAAATTTTGATTAAATCAAGATTATTTTTATAACTCAGCTCTCTACTGATTTGGAAAAAATAAATTTATTCTAAATTTAAAAATAAAATTGTTCCTTTCAAGAACTCGTCGATGAGGATTGTATCCGATGCAGTATACAATATAAGGTTTAATGCAAACATCGTTGTAAAATAAGATTCAATGCAATAAACCAAATATGACACTGAACGGAATACAAAACTCGGTACTTCTTGAGTTATTACGCGTTTCGATCTTTCGATCATCATCAGTTAACTGATAACCTGGTAAATCGAATGAACATTTTCTTTACCGCCCGGCGGGCTTTTTCTCTATAGTTTACTACACATGGGTAATGGTAATCAAGATATAAACAAACAATTTAAATGCACTTGTGCATAATACTATATTAAATATCATGAGTTGTGCATATTATGCACGAAGTGGAAAAGTTATATAAAGCCGCAAAGCGGCGAGTTTGTAATTACACAAGTGCGTAATTGGTTTACAACTCGAATTATGTACTATACTGTTTCTACGTCTATTATTTGATTGCTTTTCGATCACACAATACACCGAATGAATTGACACATCACTAGCAAATAGTGCCAAATTAAAGAATATAAAAACAACTGTCAACCTCTAAATAATAAATTGAAACTATTAACACAATAAAACAATATTAAGTAGAACATAAATTTTAAATTAATTATTATTTATTTTGTCTTATTTATAATGTTAACATAATTTCGATAAATCAAAAATTCCCTAAGTGTGCGATCGACGTACTTTACACACGGCCGTAAGTAAAGTGACACTTAGATAACCTGTAAGTTGTACAATAATGACTATTTACATTAGTGATCTTAGAAAAAGGTATTTTACCGGTTTCAGGTTATTAACCCTTTGTTTACATATACAAAAGTAAGCTGGTAATGAAGTCATAACTGTATCTGTATACGGTAATATTATTACCGTACTGACTTTTCAAAATTGGATAATATACAATATATCTGTAATCATCGCGTCATAGCAATATCAACTCCTACAGACTTGATCACGGAATTTATTAATAACTTCTTCTAAAATCGGTAAACTATTGAACAAACCACGTATGTTATGAAGCATACCAGGGTTTAAGGTACATTTCAACCAGTTTTAATCCACCATAATGTTTAATAACTAAGGCATAAAGTATAAAATATTTATGGGGGACATCAATGCTCAACTGGATGAATGACAAGGAAGAAGTTCTTGGAGAATTCAGTCATTTTATTAAAATATAATTCACACCAATGTTTCGATTTCAAATAAGTCTTCTTCTATGTTTGACTAGCACCCTGAAGAAGATTTATTTGAAGTCGAAACGTTGGTGTGAATTGTATTTTAATAAAATGACTGAATTCTCCAAGAACTTCTTCCTTATAAAATATTTACTATGCTAAGTACTAAGAAACAATGTTTTAGAACAAATGTTTGCAAACTCCAAGCTTAGTACCTTACGGGTGCACAAATGGACCTTGATAATTATTAAACATATATGTATGTGAAATTATAAAAGAAACGAGAAATATGGCTATATTCCTACATTCTACATTGATAGCAAAGATGTTCGTTTTCCTAACTTTTCCAATAATTATGTCAATTTGATACGTCAATAAATAAATATTTCAACAAATGGCAATAGTTATGAATTATGATAGTTACTAAGCAAAGGAACTAGAAATGGTGTATCTTATACATATAATCGTAGTGTACTATACCATATGCAGTAAACAATATGTATCGAGTATTAAGCCTTATGTCAACTCGTTGAAAACCAGAGTCCGAATTTCAAACTTACATCTGCGGTGGTTATGCTACTTATAACAATCCTAGGTACGTTAATAGCTGTAAAAAACGTTGCCCTTGCCATTTCAACTCTTACTTCTTCAATATCATTGATTGAAGTATTGTAACCCCTTTTATAACATATTTATTGTCATTACTGAAATATGGAAAATTTAAACTATGCAATCAACAATGATTAATAAGTTTTGCATCTTATTATTATTATTATACACTTGAGCAAAAGTAAACATTAGTCTGTGTGTAATCTCGAGTATTTAAACAATTAAACATAATTAATATAATGTCTAAGAAGGTCTGAAAGCACATAATTTAGTTTATCAAGATAAGGTTTTTAATTTTGAGATTGTCATTGACATTGCTTTGTATTATAATTAATTACAGCAAATTTCCGACGAAGAAAAAAGTGGACGTTTAAATAATTTCGCAACTTTTTATGTAATTTCTGCCGATACAGTTTTGTTACTAGGTCGTTAACACTAACATATATTGTAAACAAATGAAAGTAAAATTATAAAAAGTAGTTCAGGTATTCTTCCTTTGCATTTTAAATTATATTTGTTTTTATTACATCATGTTTTATGGCCAATTTAATTTAGAGAAAAGGTATTTAAATAAAAATTATGAAACAAAATAGTTTCTAAGACAAATATGCAATAAGATAAAATTATATTTATAATTCTTAATTATAGATATTCATTATTTATTCAAGCTATTACAAATAAAATTAAAGCTAGATTATTAATCGCTTATATTAAATATTTAAAATATTTAATAAATGTAATAGATTAGCACAGTTGATTCCATGTATGTAATGTTATTTTAATGAAGATAATAAAAATATACATAATGTTTTAATTTTGATATTCATTCCATAATGTCGGCAGAATACATAGTTACATAAAAAATTAGTTATGATTTTGCTAGCGTTAAATTACTTAAGTTTAATGAAATTATTAAAATGGTTTTTCCAATTGTATTATACTCACAGAATGCTGAGATTTTTATCTTTAGAAATAATAAACCAATAAATTTAATGATATAATTATAATTTCCTTTTTTTAAATAAATAATATTTTGGGTCAGGGTATTATCTACCTACCTAAACAAATATTTAAAAAAAAATAATTTAAATAAAACAGATTTTGTTAAATAAATAAAAATAAGGAAATTCTGAACCAAGGATTATTTTATTATTTTATCTTTATTACATTCATAAAAATATTTACTGTCATAAAAACTAAATATAAAAATAAATGTTACTACTATAAGGATATACTCGTATATAAGAAATAATTATATAGATTAATAAATTTTCTTACCGAAGTTAAAAACATAAATAGATAAATATTATTTTTATTATTAGTGGCGGATTGTCAAGGGAGCAGTGCCTCATCATACAAAATGAAGAAAGGAATATTTTGCATTGTTTTATAAATTTCAATCTTTTTCTTACATTTTAAATTTAGCGCTCAATATGTCCACATATATAGTTTTCAAATTTACACTATTTTCCTACCCTCTATAATGTCGAATAAAGCATTCGTGCGCCTAGTGCAGCGTCGAATACAGAAATGCAGAGGCAAAAATTCTCCTGCCTCAAACTTCTTCAATGTGTATGTACGACTGTGCTGTTTTTACCTGCTTTCGAAAAGGGAGTCTTGAGGCATGCCTCAAATGCTTCCTGATTGGTTTATTTGCATTTGGACGATAAGAACATGCGACCGAAATTGAAAATTTCGAAATTTTGGCCTTTGCATTTACAGTTGTTCAAATTTATTATAAGTGGATATCGGATATATTTACACTTTAAATTTATGTTAACTTTTATTCAGTTCCTATCGCCTATCTCACTAAAATCTTAGTTCACGAGCCGCTACTGATTATTATAGAACAGATATTACATGTGTATGTTATATTGAATGTATAAAATTTGGAAATTTTTGAAGTAACTACATAAAATAAATAATATTTAAATATAAATAATTATCAAACAATATTATTTAAACCATTTTCATTGATCTTATTTTTCAAATGAACAATTATGTTTAAAGAATATTTGAATTCTATACTTAACATGTAAGTACATAAAATATCGATGTATATTTATGTATTATTTATAAAATGTATAATTGGTAGTTCAGATTTTCTGAGATAAGGTATTCTTATTACAGGTTAAATATTAATTGTACTGGTACATGACAAGATGATTTCTATCATGAAGTAAAAAAAAAACATTTCAGGAAGTCGATACATATTTGTTTGTTTCTACTTAATTCAAGTTAAATTCAAATATAATCATAGGTACTTAGTAACTCGGCTAACGAATTAAATCAAGAATTTTCTTAAAACTATGTACTCGTAATTTGGTTCAAAATATATTCTATAAATATTTATTCTAAAAATGATTCATACATTTGAGATACTAATAAATTATAAATGTCTTTAATTTAGATATAATGCAATGTTCCTGAGAACACCTAATGTGGGATGAAATGATTTTTGACATAATTTTAGGGAAGCATTTAACGTTATGTATTCCTGCGAATTTCACTATTTGTTTAACAATAAAGGACAAGATTAATCTTAAGAAGTAGATTAAACTGTGACATGATTTTAACTATTATACAAGTGTATTGCAACATTTTCTTAAGATTTCTTGTAGGAAGTGATTGAAGAGTGCATTAGTTAATCCAACTATTGAGACAAGATTTTCTTTCACTGCAAGTGAGAGTTTTCTACATAAAAGATGCAACATCTGCTGTAATATTATTACAGTTTGAAATGTTTTATTATTTAAATAAATAATAATCTTCCTGTACAAATATTTAATAATTGTTTCAATTAGTTTCATTTGCAATTTAAAGAGCTGATGAAAATATGTAATGACAATAATTCTTTGTATTTTAATTTCTGTAATAAAAACCGACATTTCATTGCCCTTAAATTGATGCCTGGAATACTAGCTTCTTAAATCAGTTTTGGAAATAAATAAAATAAATATAGAATGGACTAATTACAAAACCAAAATATATGCTTGACATTTCCAACTCACTATTCTTATATGTTTTTTGAGACTCATAGTTGACGAGAAAATATAAATGATATAGTATTGAAAAAAAAAAATATGTACCAATTAAAAGTCTCATCCCCATAATTTCATCATAACTGTAATAACTTATGAAAGTTGATATGCAATAAAGGTTATTATTATTATTAAGTAAAAACATTAAATTAACAAAACAAAACGCAGAACATAAAAAATTACAAGAATATAGAAAGCTATACAGAAATCAATAAGCCTTGGTTATTATTAAATTATAGTTTTTTTTTTTATTACTATGTATAAATTCTGACAGTTATAGACATATCTTATTATTAGGAGTAATAGTAAACTGTTGCTTATTTTTTTATATAGGTAATTTGAATTTCATATGTGCGTATAAATGAAGTTGACACTTGTGAAACAGGAATAACATAATAGTTTAATAAAGATAATTTATTGTATTTTTTAAATAACATTACATACATACATACATACTTACTTGGCTATCCTCAGTGACGGAGCTAGACATTGTAAATTATACATGCTCTGACTTTAATATAATAGAACATAAATTAACAAAAAAGGAAAAGCATAACCTACCAATTTGATCCAACAAATACAATTTTTCGAAAGGAAGAACTGAAAATAGTCAAAACCTTAAAAATCCAAAATTAGTATAATCGTTGAGATTGTATCTCTTACCTACTTTAGAAATAATTAAATTCTGTTTGTATTAAAATGCAAAATTTTGAACCAAAAGAAAACTAAAAACTGTAACTTTTTATGTATAACAGTGATTGGAAATAAAGTTAAAAATAATTTTTCGTTGGAATTTGGAAATGCTTCTACTCATGCATCAGTTAAACGATATTGATTGGGTACTATGTATAAACCTATTTCTAACTCAAGAAGTAAAAGATTTTGTAAAATTTTATGTTGTTGGTAATAAAATTTCTACAGCGGCTCGGTACAATTCCTCAGTGACACGAGCCACTGTAAAAACTCTTTGACGCCGTCACTGGCTATTCTACATTATTTTTATTAATCTTGTTATGATCATTTTGCTCTTACGGACAGAATCACACATTCTGATGATTTTAACAATCGTAGCAAGAGTAATAAAAAAAATTGTGGTATAACCAAGTATGAATTTCATTATCGAAAAAAAAATCAGATTTCTTACACGTCAGTTTTTTTTAAATATCAGTTAATTACCTGCATGTAGGTATATTTATTACTAATCTTTAATTAGTCTAGTGGTTCGGAACTCACTATAAACTCGAAGTACCTTGCACAGGCTATGGGCTTTTAAGTAGTAGTGTCATAAAACCGGAATGTTCTGGAACGTAATTCCGGTACTTATTTTTAGGGGCGGAATGCGTTCTTGAAACCAGGGCGCCTGAAGAATTACCCAACAGTACGCTGTTTCTTAGAAAACTTTTATGTAGTGTACAACTAGTTCATTACCTGTATAGTTGTTTTTGTAACCCTTAACTAAC
The DNA here is from genome assembly GCA_035578165.1 of Stenolophus ochropezus. NCBI lineage: Eukaryota > Metazoa > Arthropoda > Insecta > Coleoptera > Carabidae > Stenolophus > Stenolophus ochropezus. The sequence continues at coordinate 15,499,922 of JAQOWZ010000010.1, read as the reverse complement.
AAATAAAATATCTAAAAACTAAAAAACATATACGACATTACTCAATATTTCAAGCCAAAAACAACAATTATTGTGTTCCAGCACCTTTATTTTTTACATGATACCACTTCTTGCAACTAAAGATATGCGATACTGAGAAAGTATCGATAATCGATACATATTAGATATCATAAATATCGAATAAAAATTATCAACACCGGTATCGGATATAATTAAAAGTACCGTTACTTTCAAGTATTCCTGAAATGTACATAATAATGGGATTTTTTTTTGCTATAAAATATTTTTTTTTAATTTTTTTTTTTCATGTCATACAATAAAATTAAATAATTCATTCTTCTTCATTCAAGCCTTAAGAAAAAGTTGTTTAGGAAGCTTTTTTCCTAAAAGTAATAAAAAAATTAATTTTGTTTTCGAAAACTTTTAAAAATTTCTGATATTGGACTAAATGTACTGATATTGGTAAAATATTGGTATCGATTCTAAAATATCGGTATTAAAAAAATCGATACTGGTAACATATGAATAGTATCGGACTATTCTACTTATTACCTGCATATAGCAGTCATTAAAATATAAGTAAAAGAGTGTAGAAACATGAAATTCTCATCTAGATTTTAACTGCCATGTGCTTCTCATTATAATTATTATTTGTTTTATTTATTAAAATATATATTATTATTTAAAAAGCATATACTTACACACCTATGCCAAAACAGGATTCGAACCTGCAACCTTTTGATTGCTATAGAGTATAAGGCACGGGCGCGTGACGTTTCAACATGGCCGCGACCAACTGTTTGGTAGGCACCTGGTAGGCATACATATACATATGTCATTATTTATTTTGACGATTGAAGAAGTTATTGCAGTGTATATACTTTAAATAAGTTAATAGATAAAGTAAGTGTTTTCGATTAATCAGAATGCTTAATATTTGTGAAATAATAACTCTTGCCTTTGCCAGATAAAAAGAATATGCCTACAACTTGTTGTGTTTTCGGCTGTGGAAGTAGGAGCAATAGAGACAAAGTCTCATTTTTTAGGGTACCTAAAAGTACAAATACACGGGGAGAAGAAGATCCTATAAAAAAAGAAGACACTTGCTTAATCCATCCACATTTAAAAAATTTGAAGGCATCTAAACTTTTGTATACCTTAAATTCAGCTTGTGTGTATGCACTTTTCTTTAGAATTAAATAATTGTATATGTCGAAATATCCAATTTGAGGTAAACTTTTTACATCATTTATCTAACACTTTTTGTCCAGTGCATATAATAATAATAATAATACTTTATTGATGCTAGCATACAGAAGTATTTACATAAGTCGAAAGAATGATACATAAATAACATTTACAAAATGATTACAGAACACTGGTTCATTAATTATTATTATTATTTTTTTATTAGAAATATAATTGACGTGAGTTTTTTTGCAATTATATTGCAATGTTCAGTCTAGTTGGATCTAAATAAAGGCCTAACAGTCTGACACTTACTGGATTTGTAAAAACAGATTATTTACGTAAAGAAAATACTATTTGTTGGGTTTTATCGTCATTCATGCTAAGATTATTTGCTACAAACCATTCGTGAATTTTGCTTTTTAATGTATTTGCAATTAATAATACATTATTAATGCCGTAATCTGAATTTATTGCCATAGTATCATCTGCAAATATAATTAAATGACATTCTTTTATGTAAAGTGATATATCATTTATATAGATTATGAATAATAACAAAAATATGGATCTACATTATCAATTATTGATATTTTTTCCATATATCGATCTTTCACGTCACTTTCCAAAGTTTTAAAATATTCACTAAGTGAATCCATATTTATTAAACACTGTTTTTTGCGAAAACAAAGCACAAAATCAAAGAAAATACTATAAACACGATGTTACTCCTATATAAACAAGCTTCACATGCCGACCAAACAGCTGATGGCGGCCATGTTGGAGGATAGGCTGCCCGAGCCTTATAGACGTATTAGATCATTGGAAACTTCTTTAATTAATACGGATTACCTCCAAGTATTTTTAATGTGAAAATGATATAAAGATAACATCAAATCTTTTCGTTGAATGAATGAGTAAAAATAATAAAAAGCTTTGAAGAAATCCATGTTTTTAATTTTTAAATGATCGGATATAGTTGATTCATTCATTACTTATTATAAACAATACTCAGAAATTGAGAAGGAAGTAACATTTTAAATATAAAATTAGTAGAGGATATAAAGTAGTGACCTTTAGTAAGTTTCTTACATAAACTCATGAGAAATGAACATAATAACAAAATTATTTAAAGACAATAGTTGAAATATAAAACAAAAATACTTGAAATGAAAATTTTTAAGTTTTAAATATTATTTATGTTGTTCAAACCTTGACAATAACGATACATTTAAAATGTTTTACTAGATAATTAATACAAACATTGTAAAAACGTATAATTTATGATAATAGCCTAAGAGCTGTAAGTGTAATCAAAGAATAGATTTAAATTTGCGGAATTTTTTTTTTAATTTTGCATTGACAGCATATTATACTTTTCATATAATTACATACCTAATAATATGACATTTATTAATAACACCTTCAAAGTAAAAAAAATGTTGTCAAAGAGATTAATTGCAGCATATAACAACAAAATAAATAATTTATTAATACTGATAATGAAACTAGCACATTTATAAAAATACTAACAAAATGCACAATAGTGTAACTACTATAAAAGTATATATTGTAAGGCCAATAATAAATTGTTTTGATGATACTAATATTTATGATATTGGGTACAAAGTTGAAAAATACTAAGGTATTTTGAATAAAAATAATTATACCAAGATATAAACATAAAACATTTATCAGTGTACTTGAAATATATGTTCTTGATAATACAGTACTTTAAATAAATTCTATAAATGTTTATTTTATGTTAAATTTTTATAAAATCGACTGATACAGCTACATTAAGTTTTAATAACTCCAATTTTTAATTGTACCTATCTCAATTTTTGAAAATAATATTACACATAAAATATATCTTATCCACTTATTTTCGAAATATTTAATTTTTCCATATTTTATATACAACGACAACAATTAAATTTATTTATAAAAATTTGTTAAATATAATTTTTATACTTTGCCCTTCAAGTTTTGAAAATAATTTTGTGTTATAAATTGATTTCTTACTTATCAATTTTTAAATGTTTTATTCAAAGGGCCTGCAGTTAATTTTATTTACCTATAAAAAGATGTCAAATAACACTAATTTTATATTTCGTCCCTCAATTTTTTAAAATAATATTTTCTATAAAATATATTGATTGCGTTACTATCTTCTTTATATTATTATTAAGTTTATTTATTAAATAAGTTAAATATTAATAGTTTTGTTTTTCGCCCCAGAATTTTTTTAAATTTTGGAAAGAAATGTATCCCTTACCTTCTGAATAATCCCAACAACAATTACAACAATTAGCACGCAACACACATTCTCAATCACTGGCGAATGTTTATCAGATCACAGTTTCGCGGTGCGATATTATCATCGGGCGATGTGCATGTACTCGCACTGTCAAACGCAGAGCGAGCGGACCGGTAGCTCATACGTTATCATATATAGGGGGCAAGGCAGTGGCGTACTCACCGGCTGGGCTTGCGGGGCTCACCACAGTGATGGCCCCCTCCTGGGGCAGCAGGGTGGCGACCATGTCTAGGTCGGACTCCGAAGATCCTGCACATTCATCGGAATTAGGTTTTCCTTTCAGAATCATTATTTACATCAGTGTTTCCCAAACTTATAATTCAGTGTGTCATCAGATAAAAAAGATAAGATTTTTTCATTTCTGATTTTAGAGAATATATTATTCTTTATAAAAGTTTCTGTTTCTCCTTGAACCTCTAAAACCAATATTCAAATCATTTTACCGTCAATGGTTGAAAATAAAAAAAATAGTTATTTAAAAATTTCAAAAGAAAAAATTACAATTCGTTTAAAAACGTAATTATCATGTTAGTTGACAGAACTACCACAAATTCACAGCAAATTCGTAAGTATTGACAAATCTCTATGAATATACCTAATTATCTGTCAAATCAAAACTAATTGTATATTATTAAAGCGTTTTGCCTTTTTTGCTTTTATAATTTTTAAATAATCAATATTTTATTTTGATCCGCTAATAATAAAATGATTGAAGATTATTTTTAGGGAGATAATATAAATTTATCTAATGCCTAATTACAACAATGAAAGTAAAATTTTAAGGTAGGTATACTTTAATTAAAATTTGCCAGTAATAATAAATAATTCATTTGACATTTTATTTCAATATAATATTTTCAATCTTAGTTTAAACATAATATTTAAATTACAATGGTAGGTACTTATATTTCAGAAATCAACAAAAAATAAATCAAAAAATCATAATAATAATAAACATGTTTTAAAAATTTCATTCGTTGCATTATCAATTGCAATTTTAAAATTAATATTAAAATAATTCAACGAAAAATATCATATTTATTGATTAATTTATGAGTTCAACATATTCAAAATTTATTGCTCAGTGAAATAAATATGTACAATTATTCAATTAAAAGTCATATTGCATAAATAATTTACAAAGATAAAAGTAGCTGAGTTCACTATATCCAAAATTTATTGCCTAATGAATTAAAATGCATCATAAACACGATAAGCTTTTTTATGCTAGAAGCATACACAAACATCTAAATATAATACCTATTGTACAAATAAATTTGAAGGTAATTATATGTTGATATAAATTGGTATTTATTGAAACAAAAAAAAATGTTTGCAGACCTATGTTTATTAGAATTTTTTGAGTTACATTTATTGTTCTTTACTCCTTAAAATTTTGTGACATTTTTTAAAATATTTTATGAACATCCAAATAAATTTGTTTCCGATGTAAATTACGTAATTGTTTAAATATAAAACGATTTTTTGCATATTTTATATGTGAGTGTAAGAATGTATTACCTTTCACAGTTTTTACTAAAGGGAATTCAAGTAATAAGAGATAAAATTTAGTAAATGTTTATAAAATCAGCTAAAAATAGTGCATTTACTTGTAATATAATCTAAATTAAATTAGAATTGCCTACAAAAATAAACGAAAATCTATTTACAATTGTTCCAGTAATGCTTTAAATATTTTTTGAATAAATAATATAAATAAATAAAACTATTCTCAGTATGTTTTACATAGAAAACAAAAATTGATTTTACCAAGTAATAATAATACACTGTTTCGTTAGTCATATGTCACATGTCCTTTTTCATAATAAAAATATATTAATTAATTACGTGACTTTTTGTATCATGTGGTTTGAAATTTTAAGATACGAATATATTCCAGCCAGGTTTTGATTACGAAGAACTCAGATTATTGTGAACATGATTTAATTTTTTCAAATATTACAATAAAAGAAACAGTTATTAGAAAACGGCAATTTCCTCAAATACTATGTGCAATAATTTCTTTTCATGAAATTTTACTGAAAAACTCTAATAATAAAGAAAAATATTAATTGTCGATTGCTAAAAATAATTAATTTAAAATTTTGTAAGTTGATACATACTTAATATAATAATAATAATGATTTATTACTTATATTCAGGGTTGTATTGATTTAAATAACTTGATTTATTATACTTCTTCTGGAATTTTTATTTAACATCCCAGGTTTACGAAAAATATGGGAAAAAGTGTGTGTTCAATGTTACCATACGGTAATTGTTTCAGGAATTACTAAACAAGTTTAAGAATTTTTTTGCCACAATGTGTGACTTTTTGTTTAATTACTTAAAATGTAAAATCTGGTTATAACGACATCGAATATAGGTCCCAAAATCGCTATAATCGAAGAAGATAAAATAACTTTAACAATATGGACTAACGTTATTACTATTTTGTCGCTATAAGTGTTGGAATTATAAACGGATTTTACTGTATTTTTTAATATTACTTTAAATTTTTACCTATTGTTCACAATGTTTTTTCCCGTAATAAATTATTTTTTGTTACTTTCTTGAAAATATACTACACCTTTTCAAAAGGAGTAAAAGAAATTAATTTAAACCAAAAAAATCCGATTCAAATGAAAAAATCACTAATTATGACTTTATTTTTTGGATAGGTAATTATAACCCAGGTAAGATACTTATAAGAATTTATAACGATATTGTTTTCAAAAGTTTCCAAACATAATCATTAAAAAAAAACAGAAAATAAGAATGATATATAGAATTGAAATTTAAGATTTAATCATTTTCATTATTGGACAGAAGATTTTCGTTTAATTTCATTCAATTTTTGTAGTATTGTACCATGTATAAAATATATTTCGATAGGTAGTATGTCATATTTTACTCATTAGAAATACATTTGAATGATTCGTACATGGTAGATGCAATAATATTTTAAATTATCTATTATTATTTAAATCTCTTGAAATAATATGTCAAATGCTTGATTAAAACAAAGGATAGAAATGAATATATATTTGTTTAAATATGAATTTATATAAGAAATATAGGTATTAAAGATTATTACCTACCCATAAGGTTGACCGTTTACTTGTTATTTTTATATATTAATAACAATTATACATAATTTTTCACACTTGATTAGCAGTGAAGGTTAAACAGTTTTGAAAAATGAATTTAATCAAATTTACCTTGCATTTAATACTCTTTTTTAAAACGTGTATTAATTGAACTTTTTAGTATTAATTCCAAAATTATTATTCGTTTGTTTCAACTTTTATATGAATCGTAAAATAAAATAATTTAATGCCATACCTTTCACAAATATTCCAAAATTACGAGTTCATATTAAAATAAATCACTATTTCCACCTAATGTAAAACTTCACATTTCATAAAATTAATGTTTGTTGCTTTGTCAAATGAACTTGTCTACTGTGCAACAAAATGACATTGGTTGACAGTGAAAATTTCAGTAACATTCATGCATTGTTAATAAATTATGAATAAAATCAAACATTTAAATGAATTAATAATAAAACTGTGCTATCTTTGTCACGAAACTGAACTGTCATAAAATTCCGATAATTACAGCGCATTTATAGTTGCAAGTATAATAAAAACTTGAAATTAAATTAACAGATAATATTTTTAAATAAACATATACAACCTAAAAGGTAATTTATATTTGTTTTAATTAAAAAAATTAAAAGTATCACTAGTATGGTTGCATGACTACATAGTAAAACAAAGAACAAAAAGTGTAATTAAACATAAACATATATTTTCAGCATGATATTCTGGCAAATAAATACAGTTAATCGCAGAGAATGAAATAATGTTTCATTAAGGTTAACTCTAGAAAGCTTAAGGTAGGTTCGGTTTAGATGAGTTTTTGTTTTATAAGGTTATGAAAATTTTGTAACACGCACATGTTTTTAATAAATTTAACCTTTTTGAGATTTTTTTGTTCCGATGCAGTTTCGAAAAAATGGTCATTTTCAGTTTTTGTTTCTCCAAAATGTTTTTTTACGGTTTTCCAAGTTCTAAGTGGCCATGTTTTCTATATTTTTTTCACGATTTTATTTGAGTTTAAGGAGGACACATTCCTGATGATTTACGGTTAAAACCAGACAAATACAATATACAATATAAAACGTCAAATTATTTATGTTTAAAATTTTTAATACCAATATATATTTTACTCCTAAAGATTGGATTAGGCGTACAGGATTTGAATATACAATAGAAATCTATTATAAATACATCGAAGGGACCTCAAAAGTAAAATTAGCGTTTATTAAATTCCACACAAGTGGTCACAATTGCGAAATTATAATCAGTTTGTCGTTAATAAGCGGTGTCGTTATATACGGATTTTACTGTTTGATACAGTAAAATTAGGTTATAACGACATCGACTAAGGGTTTCTCAAACTTTTTTAAGTTTTAAAGAATTTTCCTAAAGTCGGATATTTGTTCTCAGCAAAAAAAAAAACACTTAAAAAAATGAAGAAAACTTTCCAGACAAATCTTTCCACTAATATTAGCGCATACCTATAGAAGACTCAAAATTTGCATGTATTTCAAGATATAATACACTCTCAGAGGGATTACGACTCGAGTTCTTTCGATGAAAACTAACAGTGACGTCAATTTTCAAACTAAATTTTCTGAACCTCAGAAAACGCTAAAAAGTGTAATATCTTCAATGATTTTCTTTCAAATTTAATAACTTTTGGCGTTTAAAAAACTAAATATATCATTCTATCTCAACTTATGCGCACAAAGTTGTGAAAAGGTGTTTATTTAAAAATTTGCACTATAATTTTTATATTTTTATAATACCAACCTAAAATAAATTACGTAGCATAAATATTGTTATTAATTGACAAATACGAATAACATTTGCCGCTAGCTAAACCCTATAAATTTCGTCGCTATACTCGGATGTCGCTATAACCGATGAAATTAAAATGACGTATGGGATTTGAAACAAGTATTCACTATTTGACGCTATAAGTTGTGTCGTTATAAACGAATTGTATCTACTATAATTACATTTAAATTTTTAATGTAATAAAGAAACAATTTCTAATGTAATAAAGAAACTTTATAACAAAATGAATTAGGCCCATAGCATCACATGAACATATTGAAGTAGCACTACTGCAAAATATTACTACCATAACTAAAAAAAATGTCAATTTTAAATTAAGAAATTCTGAATAACATTTTTTTTCTATTAGAAATATTTAAGTTATACGAAAACAGTAGAAATGTAACAATTTAAAATTTACTTTTTTTGTTGAAATTTACATACATATTTTTAATTTTTTTTTATTTTCAATATATTAAACACTATGTATTTTTTACCATTATTACTGAAATAATAATTATTAAAGAGTAATATACTGTCAGTAGATTTTATCTAAAAAAAATTAAAATATAGACCAGTTAAGTTTTATAAAATTAACAATGTTGTGTGAATAAACACAGTTTACAATGATTGACAAGTTAAATATTTTAAAATAACAATTCAAGACCAATTTCTAACGTCGATGGCCTTTCAGATTAAATTAATTTTTATTACAAGAGAAATGTTTGTTTTGCAAGTCGTTCATGGAATATTTCTAAACTAAAAAAGTACGTTCCCAAACCGATATTTAAATTACATAAGAAATGTTGTATTGTTTATTTAAAAAGGATAGAATTCGGTTTGAAATATGTTACGCTTTCAGATTTTGTTGTAGCCTTATTTGTTCTTATGGGAATATACCAGTGCCGTTCGTACAACTAGGATTAATAGGAAATGAAAAATGTCAAGTAAAATTCCTAAGGTGATACAAGTTCGCACATTATTACATGAGTGTTTTGAAAGAAAAATAGATATTGGAATCTGAAAACAAAGTTATTTTTAGTTTGGAATTATTTATTTAAAGGACGTTATGGATTTATCCTTGCAATATGTCTAAATATGGTTGAGGTAAATAAATGTTAATGATTTAACAATATTTTAAAACAATTTTGCATGTATTATTTATGAAAATATGAACATAGTTTTCATCAGCCATTACTCTTTTCATAAATATTAATGAATACGTGATTTGTTATGTTTATGTTCGTATCAAGAACAGTTACTTTTGATATGTAGATTGAAAAATATCTGCATTTATTTATATTTTGTAATATTTGTATTAGTATTCGGATTCGTTCTACGCCAATCATTCAGATTTCGGTTGGTACGATAATTGTTTAATTAGAAAAGAACTAATAATTTATTTAATTTATAAAATGACAATAGCAAGAAAATTAAAAAACCAAATAGGTTTCCAAAAAAATGTACTACGTAGGTTTTGAAGTAAAATAAAAATATTAAACTATGTCAATCTTCTATTACTTTATTTTGGTAGTAGATAATGTCAATTATATATTTACATTCGTACAAACTGTTATATGTCATATTATCTAGATAAATAACTGAACAAAATATTGAAGGATCCTGTTCTGTTTTGTATAAATTTACTGACTATGACGTCGTTAACCCTGTGACTATACTAATCATGCGATTAATTGTTATCGTAGAAAGTTTAATTTTTATATAAAATTTTAGTTTAGTAATACCATAAGTTGATTAAAGAAAAGAGATATAATTATGTATTTAATTGTTTTTTTTTATTCTCTATCTTGACATAAAATGATTTTACTATACAGGATGTTTTATTTTTCGAAATATACTATTGCTATCGCGAAAATTCTAAGAGGTTGGTAAAATTAGATAACAATTTCAGAATTTTTCAAAATAGGAATATATATTTTTTCATTCGATAGAGATTTTTTCTGATTTTAACGATGTAACATGTTCATACCTTTTTATATCCGTGATTAAAGTGACGTTTATCAAACTTGTTACATAATAAGTCAGCGAGAAATATTTAAAAAAAAATTAATAAAAAATAGTGGCTATAGTAGTTTAAGATGCAAAGACGAAAAATGCAATTTCTCGGACAACTACGGAAGTAGGACAGTGTTTTCTTATGTGTATAATTTTGTTAGTAAGATTATTGTAGTGATTTGTACTCGGATTTGTATGATTTAATATATTTCACTAAATTATAAATAATTTAAAAAACCTTTAGGTTTTTTTCTACGTTTTATGCACAAGTACGACCAAATATTTTAATCAAAAAAACTCATTTTATGCAAGTTCCAAAAAAAAAATTTTTTTTCTAAAATTACAAACAAATTTTATGCCATCTGTATCCATAAAAATAAAGCATGTAGGAAATATGATTTCAGTTTTGTAATTCTGTAAACGTACAAAGGAAGCAATTTACTGCAATTTTAAATTTATCTCCAATTCATCAGTTTCACGCAATTTCGTTGTTAGCGCTGATTACAACTTTTGTTTTTATAATTGAAATCAATAAACATTGATGAACTAGGCAAAAATAAATTGAAATTAGATACTCTGTATATATTTTTTCAATCATCAGCAGATAACACAATGTTTTTCCTTTTTTATCATAAAAAATAAATATTTGTAATATTGGCATATCAAGTTAATACCGATATAAAGAACCGGATGATAAAAACAGCATTGTATCACACCATGATTTATGTCTCGTATCCTAAAGGGAGTAGAAAAATTATTAAAGAATATTTGATAAAAAGTACATTTATCAGAAATCTTTAGAAAGGTATATATATATTTTTTTTTGTAATTCAGGTGGGAAAAGCAACCTCCCTAGTTTTGAAAGTGAATTAAAAAACCTAGTAGACATATATATAAAAGTTTTATTTTTAGTTGGGAAAATTTTAAATCACCTGGTTTTAAAAATATTTTTTTGCAAGTGGTGACTGTTATTGTCAATATATTGCTACAGGCGGATTCTAAGATTTTGCGTAACTCTATGAAACATGTTTTTTTATATATAAGTTATTTCCAACCCGATTGCATCCTCCAGGGTTTGTAGAATTCTGGGTTCATGTTTAAATACTTCAGTCTTTAGATACCCACTAAAGAAATAGTCACAGAGCGTTAAATCCGGCAAGCACAGGGCCACGAAATGTCTCTTACAGAGGTTAGTTGGCCAGGAAACAATCCTGTTGGAACCAGACATTTCCTGCATTAAATTCTTCAGAACAGAATTCACGGTAAGACGCGATTTCCTTCATAAAGAAGTGAGAACCAATTTTTCGGTGTTCGTCCATTTTTTTTTCATAGATACACTTTCTGTTTCTTTGAAGTCCGCTTTACCGCTGTGATTCACTAGTTTTTCGAAAAGTAAGTTTCGATGGAAAAGTGTACTGCTTTTTGAAACACGCCATATTTACGATTGAGAGGAATTATAAACATACTTCCCGATTATCTGTTCCTTTTGCGACTATCCTCACCCTTCTATGACATACCCTCGCTTCACAATGACTTATTGAAAGTAAGGTTACTGTGCCCCATCCTGTATAAGCAATTTGGTGCACTATATTATATCTTCTTTTAATTAAATGATCATAACGAAACAGTAATTTGAGTTGCGTTATACTAATTATAAATGAATTTAATGTTCTTGTTATTTGTTTGCTACATATCTCGGAATCAGAGGTCGATGAAATCTGTTATTAATTTAAATCACTAAATTAATATAAAAAAATAAAAAGGCCAAGGTTTCCCTACACTTACTATTATTTCCAGTGTACTTCAATCATAAATTAACCCACATTCGACTAAATTTAATAATTAGCATTATGTTGTATCATACAGTGAACATGCAATTTGTCGATTTCTGTAGAAGTGTCAAATTTTTTACGCTCTTCAGTTTAAATTAGATTTACTTTTCTTGTTAAACGTTGACCTTCAATTACAGTCAGAAAGAGAATTTGTTTAAGATTACAAAATGGTAAGATTGCAACTATTAAATATAATTCTACATTGTTTTTATCCGGAAAAATGTCAAGTTACAATGAGATCTCAAAATGTAAATTAAACAAAAAAATTGCTTTTTTAATGGAATACTTTGTATGAAGTACAAATGAAGTATATATTTTTTTATGTATAATTATACTTTTTTTGCTAAATTTAATGAAATATGTCATTATAAAAAAGTGTAATTATTATAGGTAACGTTATTTACATAATATCTATCAAATTTTAAAAGTAATATTAATTTAATTTTTAAGCATAGTACAATATAATAAGTGCGAACAGAAATTTAGATTTGTTTCTATTATCGAACTGTTCACATTGTCGAGGATTTATAAAATATAAGATAATATGGATAATAAAACTCGTACACTTATGAAATAAATAAAAATTAATACGTAAATATTGTATATTTATGTAAGGTTTCTTCTATTTAATAAAATTTATGATTATATTTATTGCAAATTTATTATTTTTAAAACTGCGTTTAGTGGATTTCGCTACGCCACATCTTTTTTGTACATAAATGTTACGAGCATCATTGTTGTATAGGAAAAAGCCACAAGCTGTGCAGATACTGTGTATTGTGCTCATATTTAATGAGACTATTGAGAGTTGAATGTTCACGTTTTAAAGTAGTCAATAGAAGTTCACAAAATTCGAATGTTCACGATTTTATTCTATTTGCAAATTTAAATGAATAACAGGTAATCATAAAACATTTATGTACGTACTTAAATATATGCAGATTTTTAGCAACTGATTTTTTTTAATGATTTAAAATATGTTTAGGTAAATACATTTTATTGCAACCATATTATTTTTAGAAACAATTTATAAATTATCTGATTATTTTGTTACATGTTACGTATTTAAAATTTTATTTTAAATGAAAAGCGTTCTAACAGAATAAATTTCGTTGTAATTAATATCATAGCCACTAAACTAATGCAAGGTTAGGAAAGATATACAACGTGCAATAAGTTATTCAATTGGACATCCACGTTGCTTACTAACGTTGTCTACATGATTTCGTCTTACTCGCACAACTACATTGACTGCTGTTCATTATAATAGATTACTATGAGATTAATAAAAAAATTGATAAATTAATCTATCTTAAATCGCATTTAAATATGGAATGCCAAGCATAAATTATCAATAAATTAATTGTACTATTAATTATTTCCAGCAACTGTTTAATGTACATGTGCAATTGATTATAATACATTGAATTAATTGTTCTAACGACAGTATGTAGGAATCAATGTTCTGAGAGGTATTTGTTTCAAATCTTAATTACTTATCTGGTAGAAATGATCCGATGGTTGGAATGTATTATAAAAATAATAATAAATAATATATTGACAATAAAGTATAGTAGTCCTGATGATTCCGAATGTAAAAAGACAGTAGGTAAAAATTTCTATCAATCACGGTTTTAGGAAAATCACAAATTTTTGTATATATTTAGATGTCTTGCATAAATATTTTAAAATTCGAAAAATTTTATTTTAAAGTTTTTGAATCAAATATTTTTTAAGTTACTGTTTGCTTATTATAAATCCTATTTTTTAAGAATTTAATTTTACTAGAAATTGAATGTAGTAAAGTTATTTTTAGAATTTTGTTAATATGTTTCTGGAATAACATCCAGACATGTCAGTCTTTATTAACAAATCTCGGAACTACGAATCACTTCCGTGAGTTAAATTAAACAATTACACACAAATGACAGATGGCACATCCTAGTCATTTAACATTTGCAGTAGAAATTAACATCCCATTCTGGGAATTAACTAATCTTCGTGATAAAGTTTCCATTATCTGCGAAATGTCAAACACACGGTGCAATTTTTTCAAGTAGGATTCAAGACCGGATTGTTCAATTATTTGCGGTTTCATCGGAGTTTCCTTGAGTGGTGTGCATTTGCGAGTGGTTTTACGCGAATGCTAATGTGATGCGAGCACGCGAATCTGATGGTAACATAGTCTGAGCGTCCGCATGAAAAACCGACTACCTTGCGCCCGAAGGCTGGCCACTTCCGTTTCCAGCAAAATCAACGACAAATCAAGGTGCTGCCTGTCGTAATTCACGTATTGTTAAATATCAACCATTATAAAAATTGTTACAATTATTAAAAAATTTGAATAAGTACACCAGTTCACATTCACAGGACCTTATTATTCATTCAGGTTGTAACATTTTTTTCATTCATAAATGTATATAATAACAAGGTTATTAAGTTATTATATATTATATATAATTAAAATATATATTTTCATTGAAAATAATTAATATCATATGCACTAAAATATTTATCAAGCAATGTTTCTTTACTAATTAGCGTCCTCTGAATTGAACAGAGTATGAAATCTAAGTTTCGGGTCACAGTTTCCAATGTTGAATCCAGAGCACAGAATAGTTACATACAGAAGCGACACGCCGTGTCGGCACGTTTCATGTTCCCCTATTCGGTTCTATGACCTTGAAGAATTGTGTAGACATTTAAATTTGTGTCCTTCTCCTATCTCTCTCAAAGATGTGGGGAAACTTTCCGATTTTAAACAATGAGCCCTTTAAATTTGTGCACATTTTCCATCTCTCTCTCTAATTTTCGTTTCTCTGTCTTACTGTCGCTTCTGTATAAACCTATTCTGTATCCAGAGCACAGTATAGATATAATCTATACTGTGTCCAGAGAGTGACCGGGGGTTAATTTCCTCCCTGGTGAAATTTTAATGTAAAATACCGTGAGTTTATTTTAACGTGAAACATAGGCTTTGCCGTATTCATGGTTACGATTTCACATTTGATTGACAGCAATGTATTAATACGTTTACTTTAAAATGAAAATTGTCAAATTGATGTCATTATTAATTGTCAAATTGTGATATATTTTTTAAATAACACATTTCCACATCGTTGGAATGGACCTGATGGTCAAATAGTGACCCGTTAGGTTTCTTGATCACACCGTACTTGGGTTTTTAAACTGGACATTAAAAATTATTTAATAGCAATATGAATAATAATTAAAGAATTAAAATATAAAATTGTAAATTACTCTAACAAATTAAACTTAACCAAATTACAAATATTATAAATGAGTTTTATTATTGTTTAACCTCAGTATTATATTTGGTATGTTTCATTTTAAATTGAACACTCTGATATATTGTTGTCAATCTAATGTCAAGTCGTAATCATAGCTATATGAAATACCATGTTACAATTGTTAAATTAAACTCAACGTACAAAAAGATTTTTTTAAAGAAGGTATATTATAATTTCAAAAACGTGTTTCACAAAATAGGTAGCATATATTATAAAAAAAAAACTATTGTAAAGAATAAATAAAAATTTAAAGAAACAATAAAAAACTATAGTAAAACCCGTTTATAACGAAACTGCTTATAGCGACAAACAGGTTATTACGTCGAAATACAGTAACGTTATTGTACTTTTATCAGTTATAGCGACTACCTATACTAACGACGAAATTTATGCGTTTCCTTCGATATCGTCGTAACCTGATTTTACTGTAACGCATTTCAAAGTAAATTTAACAAAAAATCATACATTAGTGCAAAAATTTCCTGGGTTTGCAGAACAAGTGATTTAAATTAATGATTTTCTTTAAAACAATGTGATTTAATGTATACTTTGTGATATAAAATAATATGTGTAGCACTTTAAAAAATCAGATGTTATTCTCAAAAACAGTGCGTATATATGAAAACTATAAACTTTAGACAATGACCAATTAGTTTATAGTATTGATTAATTAGTTTATAGTACTACATGTCTGCACAACTGATGAGTTACCTGGGACCGAAACCGGGTGAGGTTGATTAAATTTTAATAAATTTGTTGGATTCCAATATCGTTTTATCCTATGTATCAATGATTTACATTATAATCTTCCTGCGTCACCAAAATTGTTGTGGATCAGATGAAATATATATTTTTTAATTTAACTGTGATCGAAATCTTAGAATAAAAAGAGAAGAAATAAATTATATTATTATGGACAGTAAAATGTAGTCAATATTATTCAAATTATATATTGAATGGAAATGAGCTTATCTCATAATTTTTATAATTAAGTCTTTTTCAATAATAGAATATTTTTCTCGATTGGACTCAATACAGGGTGGCCCAGTGAAAATTATCAGCGCAATTTTTGGCCACTTAACATTAATTTTGCAAAAAACGCTCGAACACGTCAATTTAAATATAAAGGGGGACACCTAAATGGATTAGTACCAATGGCATAACTTCAAACTTAAAATGAGTGTGGACTGCACCTGAAAAATTTTAAATGGAAAAGGGTGTCATACATGACACATTTCGAAAGGCCTTTCAAGTCTCTCTTCAACAGTTTTTTTATTTTTCAAATCCGATCATTAGTTCCAGAGAAATATCGTTTAAAACAAATTTTATCAGGTGTTCAAAATTGCCATCAAGTAGACTAAAACAAATGACAGAAACTAAATAACAAATTCTTTCGACAAGTTGTTTGTAATAAACAAGTAATTTGTAAGTTGGATTTTTTTGTGGGGTTATTTGAACTCTAAAGTTTATGCCACGCTACACGAATTTTTAGAAGATTTACGGCAACGTACCGTTGCTCCAAAATTTTGAGCAAAATCTTTATTATTGTATGGAAGTTGGAACTAGTCATTTTGAACAGCTAATAAACTGATACTTGAGTTTCTGTCATTTGTTTAAGCCTACTTGATTGCAGTTTTGCACACCTGATAAAATTTGTTTTAAACGATATTTCTCTGGAACTAATGATCAGATTTGAAAAATAAAAAAACTGTTGAAAAGAGTATTGAAAGGCCTTTCGAACTGTGTCATGTTTGACACCCTTTTCCATTTAAAATTTTTGAGGTACAGTCCACTCCCATTTTAGGGTTGAAGTTATGCCATTGGTACTGATCCATTCAGGTGTCCCCCTTTATAATAAAATTGACGTGTTCGAGCGTTTTTTGCAAAATTGATGTTAAGTGGCCAAAAATTGCGCTGATAATTTTCATTGGGCCACCCTGTATATATAATTAAAATTAATCAATACAATTATACAATTTATTCGTATTTTTTAAATAAAACAAAAATATTGTCAAACTCTCGGTCAAAGTATTAAAATATTATTAAATTAATTCGTGTGTTATTGTATTTTATAAAAGTTTATTAGCTACTAAATAACAATAAAAAAGAACCAACTACTTGAATGTTTATTAGATGCAAAGTTTGTTTCATAATATCTATTGTCATTGATATTGGCTGCAACCAGGTTGACATTTATGAGAACTGTGAAGTGACAAATATAAGAATATATAATTTAAGATTTTTCAATTTAAGAAAATACAAATATACGTACAAATACTAACATGAAATTATATATTATCTCACTAAGGAAATAATTATACTTAAGACCTAAAAGTAATTAAAAATTAGAATTTCGTAAATATGATTATACCAATCGAATTAGTAACACTGCGTGAGTGTAACATTTCGCAACGCTTTTCTAGAAAATTCGTTTGTTTACAGTTTGAGTGATCGACAAAAATCATTTAATTTGTTTCCTTTTAGGTCAGGTACTATGATTCATTAGAAACAGCCTATTCGAAAAGGAAATTACAGGCAATTATGTTGTTTAACTAAATACTTTAAAATCAAACATTTTTATGCAATATATGTAACGGAAATGGGGAAACAAAGATGTTGTCAATCTAGTTTATTATTAATTTCCAGTATTTACAGAATTATGCATAATGTAATAGAACGATTTATAAAAAAATATCATGCGTTTAAAAGAATTACAGGAAAGCGTAATTAAAAATTTAAATGAAATATGTATTTCATAGTCTGTCACATTCAAAATCGTACACCAGCGCAAGAATTGATTTTTTTATGGTTTTAGGTATAACATATATACAAACATGATATAGAAAAATATTTATGAAAAAAAAATCCCATTTTCAAAAATGAATTAAATTAAAAAAAAATCAAAATCTAAATCCCAAGTTAAATTATCATTATCTTAATATTTAATATCACTGCACCAACATCGTATGAACTTGAACACTAAAGAAATACAGTTGCATTCAATCTGCAAAGAAGACTTTAAAACCGGAACATGTTATACACAAATCTCTAAAATATTCAACAAAGCTCATTCTACTATCCAGTACATTATAAATGGGTTTAAAGTATAAAATTTAATCGTATATTTAATTTTGCTTTAATTTAAAAATTATTCCAAAATTAGTTGCTTAAATAGTTTTTAGAAAATTGTTTAAAAATTTAATTTTGTACTGAAACAGTATGAAGAGTATTAAGAAAGCTTAGGTGCTATTTTAGAATTGCTCGGAATAAACCTTATATTAAGGAGAAAAATAAAAGGTAGTATGTTATTTCCACAAATACGTGCCAGCTTTTGGAGTAGGAATTTAGTTTTTGAAGGTAAAATAGCAAATGCTGAAAAAATTGGTATTTTAAATGCATTGTTTGTCTATAATGATCCACAGCATACTTCGAAGATTACTAACGGATTGACTCTTTATAATAATTCTTCACATCTTGATACAGAATTATTATTACCTATTACTAATCGTAGGCTGCAGTTGATGTTTTTGTTCGTTGTCATATAGAAAATTATATGTAGACAATTGACAATTTTCCGTGAGAATTAATTGTAATTTTATTCTATGTGAGAAAATAAAAAGATTGTGAAAAGATTTCATCAATCTTCAATCTTCAAATTTAAATATAATAGAAAATTTGTAGGATAAACTAAATAATAAAATTCGTATTATGAAATTTCAAATATGGAACATTTAAAGCGTGAAAATAAAATAAAATGGGAAAAAAAATTATAAAAATATTATTCAAAATTTTAATTCCTACAACATTAAAAGCTGTAATTAAGAAATAAAGACTAGTCTACGAAATATTGAACAAGAGTTCAGTTAAATTTATTGACATTTAATAGGTGTACTATTTATAGTGTGGTGTTATTTATAAAATGTTTGTTGTTTGTAACAAATTTTATTAGAAAAATTTCTATGTATATTTTTTGCTTTATGTTTAGTACGATTTATTATATTATGTTATTAAAAAAGTTTTGTTTTTAATAAAAACTATAATGCTTGCCTACGATATTCAATGTGAGAGACTGTATAAAAATGACTAAACAAATAATAACTATATTTGTTTATAAACAAATGCAATAGTGTACAGAAATCAATGAACATGTTATAATTTTTCTAATTACAAAATATTATTTACGTAAAAATTTGGAAAACGTTATGTTGCCATATTCTTTCTTCATTTTTGTTATCTTCATCTGTTACACGATATTCTTCTTTCACAGTGTGATTTTTTTTTGACAGTTGTTGGAAAAATTATATAAGTTCTCTGATAAGCATTTCAAATAAAATTGAATACAATGTTCCATCTAAGAATATCGTGCCACAGGTGAAGATAACAAAAATGAAAAAAGAATATGACAACATAACGTTTTCCAAGTTTTTACGTAAATAATATTTAGTAATTAGAAAAATTACCATTACTGTGCGCGAAATACCTGGGAAAACATTTTTTCAGGGTTTTGGAAAACGTTCCTTCACGGTGAAAACATTTATTCACTCAATTTATGTAGGTAAAAAAAATATTATAATGTATAACACAAATTCGTTATAGAAAAAATATTGTTTGTGCACGAAATGTTTTTAGTTTATGAGAAGTCAAAAAAGTCAAAACGCAAATTTCGCGCACTTTAATACAAAAATAACTATTTTTTCGTAAGTAATGAAATAATATAACGAAATCCATGAATTTATCACTAAACTTTAAGAATATAGTAGTTGCGTAGTAATAGCCAAAGGAGTGCCAGAATTAAATTTAAATAATAATAATAATAATTTTTAACCCGAGTTGTTACTTCGCACAGGAATTATGATTACATTCTACCGAGTAAATTTATAGCCCGAATTATATTTGCGTGATTATTGTAGGAATGACAACAGATCAAACATAACATTTTTCATATCAACATAATGTAACCATGACGATGCTATTATGGTTCTATCAAATTTTTTCATTCTTCCATCATTTTGATTGGGTAAAAATGACATGTTTGGTATAATTGATTAATAATAATATGTATTTTTTTTTCTTGTTATATTTTGAAGTAAGAATGTAATATAATTTTATTTACTTTTCAATTTTATTCACACGTTATAATATCATTTTATTTTCAGTATAATCGTAATTGACAAAGCAACAAACAGAAACTTTATTCATGGATATTTTTTTTTACACAACTTCCTTTGTTTATGTTATTAGTAACTAATTTTAATTTGTAAACAATAGAAAATATAATAGAAACTTACCTGAGTTAATCATTTTAACGTTTCAGTAACCACACAATTTCAATGTTTGTAATAAATTCACCACTTCACTACACAATTTTTATGGACGAAGTCCACGTTTACAATTTTAAGTCAATATTTACACCGAAAACGTAAAAAAAAGTTGTTTTGTTCAAGCACATGTTAGCAGTGACACTATATTAAAATTAGTAATTAGTAAAATGTAGTTTCACCAGTGCAATTAAATAAAGATACATAGGAGGTGTGTATCTACAGATTGTGAGTTAAAAATGAAATATTTAAAGCACCAACATTCCTTAAAAACGTCGATTAAATATTCACATGCGTCAAGAAAAATTCCTACAAATTTTTCAGAAATATAAATATTTAAATTTCAATGTAGTTATAAGGACAATTTTAAACGTATTAAAGAAATATCTATTTTATTTCACTATTCACTAGTCACTTTTTATCACTTGTTCCATGACAATAATATAATGCGTCTCGAATGAATCTGCTTATTGCTGATTTCGCGAATAAAGAAGCGTTCAAATTCTGCGCTTGGGTAACTGTATATGCAAATACTTAAAAAATCCTTTAAATACCGGTTTTACATAACTAAAAAAAATAAAAAATGTTAAAATGTCAAATATACATGAGAAATGACCATCTATCTGACATTCAAATTACCAAATTTAATATTTGTAAACAAACACTTGTTTATAATTTTTATTATATTTATTGGCAAAAACAACTTCCTCATTCTGTTTAATTATATATGTAATCATTTAACTATTAATATTCTTTTTGCATATATTTTAAATAGATGTTAAGAAAATGTAATTAGGAAAAAAATATGAGTAATCGACGATATAAAATGGAATTTTATTTTTAAAACATCCAGTTTATTGTCCCAGGTTAGACGGCAAAACGTAAAAGCTGCTTAGAATAATATCTTAAGTAGGTATAATTAATGAGTGATTATTATGATTCATATTTTACATATTTAGAAATATTATAATTTCATTAAATTATACAAACATATATTTAAAAAGAAAATATGCATTGTGTTTTTACAATCAAAATCAGAATAGTATTTTTTAGTACACAGTACTTATTTTATGTAACTATTCAACTGAACATTTAACTACGTATCTAAAATAAAACAATAAAAAATATCTTTGAAAAACCAGAATAATTGATTGCGGTAAATATTACCAACGTGTCTGAAATAATTGTACAATTATTTCATTGTAAAATATTTCATGACGTTTAATTTATAACTAGAAATGCCCTGATATAACTTAATCATTCTATATATTCAATATGAATGCATTTGATTTTATAAACTTTATATCTTTAAATTTGTATGTTTCATTATAGATTTTAGTTCCATTGTTATATATACATATATATTGAAAATAAGATTCGCTTTCATTCTATTAACAACACAAAAATATGATGTAAAAAGAAAATTTATCTACTTAATTTATCCAAACGCATCCAATGATTCGAATTAATACCGTCAATATTTTTTAACGTGAAACATGGGATTTATCATATCTAATTGAAAGCAATGTATATTTGCTTGTCTCATTTAAAATGAAAAACATGAGGAATGAATTTGACATTTACTTTTTGGGTTATAATATACTCTGACAGGCCTACAACAAGTGCAACAACAATTTATCAATTATTAATAACTTTAGATGAAATGGTAGAATAGTAGAATGGTTTAATAGATCACTCGATCTTACACATACATCTAGATTATTTTTATTGGTGATATTTAAATTCAGAAGTTTATACTGTGGGAAATCTTTATAATTTTGATTAATTTGAAGTTCAAAATCAAAACATTTGTCAAAATATTACAATTGCCCAAATATCATTGTACGTAATTCGAAAGTTTTATAGAAGATTGAGTCATTGCATAGCAGTTAATGGATAGATTTTTGAAAATTTATTGTAATTATTGTTAAGTAGTTCGTTATTTCATTTACTTGTTGTGTAGTAAAATTGTTGTTGCACTGGACCTGTCATAAAATTTTATAACCCAAAAAGCAAATGTCTAATTCGTCCCCTATGTTTCATTTTAAGTGAGACAAGCAAATATACATTGTTGTCAATCAAATATCAAGTTGTAACTATGGATATGATAAATCTCTTTTTTCTCGTTAAATACTAACTGTATTTATTTTTGAATATGAATTTTAAAAAAGTAAAAATTATAAATTAAAAAACATAGACATTTTACTACGAATTTTAATACATATAAGTAAATGTATTTTTAATTTACACTATTTTCTGCTTCAAAATTACAAACATATCCCATCCCATAAATTTAGTAGACAAGTTCTATCACTGGTTAAATTTAATGTACTTATTTCTGTTGCACTCTATATAAATTGGATCATTAACTAAATTACATTTCACAAAAATAATTAAATTACTTATTACTAGTAATTAAAAATTTAAAATCAATTAATTTCTAATTCTTATAATATTTTAAAATATATAACAAATAAAGCTTCAAACAAAAATAATAATCATTATGTAGTCACTTAATAGTAAGTGAATCTTTATTGCTCGTGTTTGTAAATCGAGCTAGACCAATAAAGATATTTTACGCTAGAGATGCACACATAATTTTTTTTCTAATTTTGACATATAAAGTGCCACTTTTCAAAACTGACTGACGTTTTGAAACGTCAAACTTTTCGTAACCAGTTACGAAAGAAAAATCTTTCATAACTGGGTGACGAAAAGTAAATTTCATCACCAGTTACAAAAAAAAATGAAACAAATACCATATTTTAAATTTATTGATAAATATTAATAACACAGTTTTTACATTCTGTTATGTTAATTCCTGATGTTACGGAAGTTTGATTAGTAGAACTTGTTGCAGTAATTTGGGATACGCACCTTCTTTCACCAAGAATTTCAGTTTTGAAAAGTGACACTTTATATGTCAAAATTAGAAAAACAACATAAACAATCGAAATAAAGCGCACCCACGTATTTGATTTTTTATTAATTCATAAAAATAAATAATTTCAAAAGAGTAAAATTGCAATAATATTATCAAAATTAGAAAAAATCTTGTATGTAACACGTTAGAAAATGCAATTTTGTGTAACTTGCGCGATTTTGCGGGGTCTCGCTTCGCTCGCCCCGCAAATATCCCGCCGTTACACAAAATAAGGCATTTTCTAACTGGTTACATAAATAGCTATTATACGACTTTACTAACGAAATAAAAAAAATAATAATACCTATTTAGTAAGTTCAATTCAATCTTAACCAATTTCCTGTTTTGTGTTGCTGTAACCATGACGATATGAGTAAATAAATAATTCCGATGCCAACAAACATTGTTTTATCAAAGCGAGCAAATTAAGTATTTTATTCACAACCACTATTGTAATATGTCAATTCCTAACCTGTCAAAGGTTGGAAACGTATGTCATTTTTAACTGCAATGACAATCTCACGGGTGGGAAATACTTTAAAATCCCTTGGGGGGGAAGTGTTTACTATGGTTGCCTAGTAATACTGTCATAAATCTCTAAAAGTAAGGTGATCAGTGCTGTCAAACATATTAAAATAAATTTAAACATTTGTTTTCATTTACTACTACCGTACATTAATTTAGTTTATTGGAAAAAGGCGATATACGAGTAGACGTTAATTTGGATAATTGTGAATAAAATAGTATACATAGTTCGGTGGGAGTTTCATTACAGCCTTGCGCTATATGTGAGCCTCGAGGCTTCGCCTCTCGGTCATATAATAAGCCCTCGGCTGTAATGAAACATTTCCCACCTCACATGTAATATACTATTACAGCTCGTTGCTATGGAGACGCGCCGTAATAGTTATTTATGATATAAGTGTTAAAAGTGACATTTTATGAGTGAGTGGGGAAGTTTGAAACGAGGCGAAGCCGAGTTTAACAAACCCCACGAACGAAATAAAATCACTTTTAACACAAATATCATACACTATTTTTCCTACGACCACAGTTATGTACCTATTAGTAAATAAAAACTAAGCATTAGAATGACATTTATGACAGGTCATGATGTATTTGTTATGAACAACTGAACATAAGACGTGTTAAAAGTAAATTTGTTTTTTACTTTTAACACGTTCTCAATGGCAACGTTTTAAAAGTATTTACTGTTATGTGTTATAAACTGTTATTTTTAACTTGCTAAGCAACCGTTAAAAATACTATTTTTAACAGTGGTCGTAGGAAAAGTATTTTTTTGCTCGTTCCTCAGTAATCATTAACTTTACGATGACAAAAGAGAGCATAAATATCAACTTTTCATGGTGGTCGTAGAAAAAACGTATTTATTGTAAAAAAAACGTAAATAAAAAGAAATACGTATTTGTATTATTACTACCTGCCGAAAATGAATATTTTTCGTATTTTGCTATTAAGTGAAGCATAAACTTACACTCTATCAACAGTTCGTTAGTTCGTATATTATATAATATAATAATAGATACACAGAAAAATCAATACTTACTTAAAATAATTTAACTTAGAAAATATTTATATTTCTTTAAAAAAAATTAAATACTGAAAATAATTGAACTATTAGTAATTACTTAATTACTGTTCAGCTCACATACTATTAGTAATAATTTTGAATCAATATCAATGCATAATCTGAACAGGATTGATAATTATTTATAGAAATATTATTATCACTAAATAGTCCAGGTTTTTATTTTGTTCACGTACATATGTCAATTATCTTTTAGATAAAACATATAAAAGTTTTAAATAATCGATTATACCTCACGATTTTTTCAACGTTGAATAAAATCTAGAGAAACATTTAAGAAGAATATATAACCTAATAATTTTTTAATGTTTAAAACAAAAATATATATTTAAATATTCTAAGGTGGTTGAATAGAAAAGCTACATAAATGTTGACAAAAAAATAAAATTCGGAGCATTCAAATAAAAGTGTTACATACCTTACTGAACAGAAAATTTCTAATAAAAAAAACTGCAAAAACTGCACTTTCAACTATTAAACAGTTAACGAGCGAACCTCAATAAAACTAATAACAATAAGATAAGCATGCTGATTATTTATATAAAGTTAACTTGTCAGTTTAGGATTTTTTGCTAGATTTTTTGCACCGAAATTGAAACAATGCGTGTATTAATAAACATAAATACATCATATTCTCACGAATTAGTTCTTCCCCAATTTAAATTCGGCTCATAGGTGTCTAGATGTTATCACGACTCATTGCGGTTAAGGATCCGAAGGCCTAAAGTTGGGCGGATCCGCCAAGTATCGCAGAATCATTGTTCCCTGTACTTTTCGCTGCCCTCATCACAATTTTGAGGATGCTTGAGAGTTGTAGGTTCGTGATGTATCCGCTTGGTGTTTTTGTGATGTCATATAGGATGTTAGGATTTCCTTTTGTGGATTTGTAATTATATTTAACATTTGAGTGATGTGCAGATTATAATGTATACATATGCATATGTTATATAATTATAATGCAAATTTTAATTTATCATATATATCTTTTCGCAATGGTCTATAAAATTATAATTTTGCAGCTACAAAATATTTTGTAATGAAAAATAAATAATGTATTGTGTAGGGTGTTTCTATGCCTCTGCACGAAACGAAAATTCGCAAAAATAAGGGTAGTTCATTCCTAGCGAACACTTTTAGTGACACTGATTTAATAGTACATTTAAATTATTTATAGTTACGTTATTAATAAAATAAAGGTATAAACACGGCTTACAAATAATCATTTATTAATTAGGAATCAAACCAATGGCACCTAAAAATGTTCGCAACGAATACTCCGCCCTTATTTTTGCGAATTTAAAAAAATATTTTTGTTCTATAATCAGTATATCAAATTACATGTCATGAAAATTTCGTGCAGTGATATACAATATGTCCACGGATCGATTTGCAAATAGGGAAAACATTTTTATTTTTGCCAATTCAGTTTTAACCTTTTCAAATTTTCTTCCAATTACAGCGAAAAATCTAAAATATGTCGACTTAGTCGAATATTTTGTAAGTTGCAAAAAACAACTTCGCGTTGTCATAGTAAGAATTGTTAACGCGCCTTTTATTTAATCGCAATGTAATTTTTTGACCAATTTTCGTGCACTTTCATTTGAAATGTAAATATTCGGAAACTTTTGCTTAAATTCTTCAACTGCACAGATCGCTTTATTACCTTTGCTACAGCATTGAATTAGATAAATTCGTTGCTCTTTCGATAACATTTTCAACGATTACAACGCGAATTTGTTTTTTTATAGGACTTTCATTAAGAATACATTTTTCTTGTAATATAAAAAATTAAAATGTTTTCCCTCTTTGCAACTCGATCCGTGAAAACTCTGTATATTTTATGCATACACTTAATGAAAATGTGAAGATTTTCCTTATTCTGCTTTAATAGTAGGTACATGACATTTGATTATTCTTTAATTTTATTGATCTACAAAAGTACTAAGAGTATAAGTTAAGTGAGATCCAACATTACACAATAGCTTGTAATGAAAACAAGTAATTTGATAGTATTTATCACTAAAGGGCGCGTCACAATAGGATCTTATACTATTGTCGAAGTATTACCTTTTTGTAGAAGAATTTGAAAATGTACAATTAATGAGTATTAGTGAAAAAAAATCATTTAAATATTATTTCGTTCATAAACATAGTTTAGCTATACGAATATAAAAATAACCAAAACCCTGTACAACTAACAGTTTGTTCATTATTGACAAAGATAAATTTAAAAATTTTGTCGCTGTAGCCGATAAAAGTAAAATAACCTGAGTGTATAATAAGGACATTTAAAAAAGTGAGTGAAATGTCATTATACGAATACATTAGTGAGAATTTACGTTTAACTTATCAATAATAAGTTATTTGACTCACTAATAATATCATGTTAAATAACTGTTACATTTATTTTTACGCAAATTCTTGTGTCAAAAAAAAAATTGAAGTGAAATATGGGCGAATTTATTTCTTCATTTATTTCATATGTTATCTTCAAAAATAATATTTGAAATTTTTTAATTTGTTCAGGAATTTAATAGATATACAAAATTATTTTAATAAATCTATCCCACACATTCTTATTGTTTTATTTTTGTAAAACTGTAAATAATGAAATGTAAATGATAAATTTTGAATTAAAAAATTAGGAAATCCCTGTGTAAACATTAATTATGTGTAAAGGAAATTTCCTGATAATCTATTTTTCTTATTTAATTGATTATTATGAAATCATTTATTTATAAACTTTCCTGTATTATTTCTATTGATAATAATATTTTTTTACATAGATTATACCGCATATTTAGATCATTATTATGTACTGTTTATTGGTAGTATAATTGTACCTATTTCTGTACAAAAAAAACTTACCAAGGTTAATTACATAAGAAAGTTGTGTTATGATCATATATAACATTGTTATTTGTGACTCTATGATTTATATTTTATTTTCCATACTACTACCAATTTAGTAACAAAAAATAAATGAAAGCTATTTGCTGAGATGTATTTTTCAAATGTATTTTTTATTGAATTGGAATCATTTTAATGAGGGAAAAATGTATAATTTCTATTCTTGTGGTTTTATGATTACATAAAAATTTGTAGTCTGGTACTAAATCCGGGTATAAATTAAATAAATAATTACCCAAAGTTCATCTCATTTTTTTCATTATTTATAAGGATGTGCGGGTATGTATTATTTTTGAGGTAATTTATTTGTGGGTAAATACAATTTCGAAATTAGTTGATCACTGGCGTATCCGAAACATTAGATGTAAACGCAAATATTTATACAATCTATTTGTGATATACTTTAGGAAATTAATAATGAGTGTTTAAAAGGATTGAGACAAATTACAAATTACTACCTTTTTGTGATATTAAATATAAGTTGTTTACATAAATAGGTATGTATCATAAGTTCCACGTTCTTAAATTATTTAATTTTTATTCCATGTTTTACACACAGGTACACGTTTGTAATACATCGAGTACATAAATTTGTCAGCAATATGACTACAGTATGTGCATTTCCAAAATAAAAAAAATTAGTTATTTAATTTTTATTCCATGTTTTACACCCAGGTACACGTTTGTAGTATATCGAGTGCATAAATTTGTCAGAAATATGACTTCAATATGTACATTTCCAAAATAAAAACGTTTAGTTATTAAAAACATATTAATTGTTATATTAAATGATTTAGACTCAGAGTCGGCTCAAGGGGTGTTCGAACTGTTCCCTCGAACAGGGCGCCAAAAATGTATTTAATTTCACTTAGTTTATTTTTTAGTACTTCATTATTCAATTTTTTGTAGCAAATTTTATAAAAAGTTTAAATGTTTTGTGTGCGTGTGCGACGCGAAATTTCGATTAGTTTTATTCCGACTTTACTACAATTTTACAAGCTATAAGGAAGCAATCTAAAATTTCGAACATGGTTCCGATTCACTTAAAGCCGACTCTGTTTACATCTGTGTCTGTTCTGAAAGTAAATAATAAAAATTTAAAAAGAATGAATTACACAGAGAATTTTTTTCTTGAATATCACATAATAGAAGTTTATTGTATTAATAAATAATTTTTCTCAATATTAACAGATTTTTTAACTATCCAAACTCAAGTTATTCAGAAAGATGATATAACACTTAATAAAAACTAAAAATAAAATTATTCCATTGCCATTGAAATGTCTTGTTATTTGATTGATATTCATACAAAGTTTGAAAATTACTTGTCTTTGTCGAAGATTATTTTTTTGGTTTTCTATTTCCGTGAACAGAATAAAGACAGATTGTTAACGCGAAAAATTTCTGTTTTTAGATTTCAACAGAAATATCCATTTTAATTACCCCTGAATCCATTTTGACTAATTTTGTATATGGAACTTCTATAACATCTAGTTGTGCATCTTCCTTTTTTATTACAATCGGCAGTGCCAAAAGGGCATTTTACTTGAAAAGTTTTTCTGAATTTGAATTGTATTGTATTGGAATGATTTAAATCACATCAAAAAAATTTGTGGCATAGGTAGAATTAATGGTTGTTATAGTATCAAAATTATGAAATTCTATAGATTAGATGGTCCAACTAAACTTAATATGTAAATAATAGAATTTTCTGCACTCATGCGTGTAACTATGGAAGTGGCAAGTTTACAAAAAAGAGACTCTCATTTCTTTAACATTGAATTATAATATAACAATCAGAGAACATCTTTCCAAAAATTTCACCGAGAAAACATTCCTTTTATAAATTTCGCCGAGAGAATACATCTCCCACAAACTTTGTTGAAAGGACATCTTTTCCACAAATTTCGCCAAGAGAATAAATATATCTTCTACAAATTTTTCCGAAAGAACATGGTTTCTAGAAATTTCGCCAAAAGAACATCTCTTCTACAACAACGGGAAGAACATCTCCACGGATAGTACCGAGAGAACATCTGTTCTAAAAATTTCGTCGAAAGAACATTTCTTTTACAAATTTCGCCGAAAGAACATCTCTTCTACAACATTCACGAAAAGAACATTTACTCCACGGATAGCACCGAAAGAACATGTGTTCCACTTTCACCGAGAGAATATCTCTTCCACAGTAATTATATTCGTTTCTTTTAAATTATTTAAATAATTTTGTAATACCTATATACACTCAATACATATAATGATAATAAATTTATCTTTTACTCAAAATTCGAACATCTAGTAGTAATAAATAAACAAACGAATATTGACAGCTACATTTGATGTTTATGTGACATATATGAAATTTAATGATGAAAGTAGGCTTAGACTAACTCTACCCCGAGAACCTCAGATGGTAGCAGTTCCGTGCTGCCCACTTGTTCCATTGAGTTACTCTTCTCGTTATGTTAATGTTTTGTGGTGACAGCGAAACAGCGTTAGAAGTTTGGACCTTGTCAACTTGTATCTTACCACCGCGTCACCGATACCGCTATTGCGCCACTAATTTATAATTTTTAATGCAAATACCTTCCTATCATTAGCTTAGTGTCAAACTTTTACCTCTGGCACTATAGTTCCCACTAATTCTGTCCTTGCCATATTTTTTTTTATGTGAATGCTACTTTAGTAGGTACTTATTACCGAATACAGTAATTTTTTAATTTTCAACATTTAAGAATGGTGATATATTTTTAAATCTGGGAGATATTTACACTATACATAATTTTTATATTTCTGTAATATTGATATGTTATTAACAAAATCTAAATACAACTTAAATAGTAATAAAAATACAGACACTAAGAATTGTAATCAGTGATATTTTACTAAACTGTCACATAGATATTTTCTTCTCATGGTTGTATGATTTTTAACGAAAATGTTCCATTTTATATTTAATAAATCTTGTACTGCAGACTTGCTGTTAAATCAATTACGATCTTATCTAATGTAGAATTTAATTTTAGACAACTTTGTACTGTTGTAGTTTTGCTCTAAATTTATAAGGAGAGAGAGAGTATCCGCAATTTTTTTAAATACCATGTTATAGTCCTATGATCTGCTTTTCGTTGCAATACTGTAGATATTTATATCACAATTTAATTGCCTTCAATATCGTCTGCAATTTATTATACACACATTTACTTAAAATTTTAAATTGAACGTTGCTATTTCAATACCAGCAATAATTTACGAAACTGTTTATTTTTCAAAGGTAAAATGTTACTAACCCGGAAATATATTAAAGAATATTTTATTCGAATTTTATTTAAATTACAAATGCAAATTTCATAACTTCAAACTTCGAGTATAAAAAATACAAATCTGCAAATTATGTCAAGGAAAACAAGTGAATAGTAGTCAATTTTACTATAATAATATAAGCGTTCGAAAATATGAAATAATGAATACTTATCTTCATTAATAGCGATTAAAAGCACTGAAGTGTTACGGTTGTTTTAAATAACTGCTTTTACGCATTAAATATTTTAGTAAACTGTCACTGAATGTTGGCACACTTAGAAACAGAGACTATCACTGTCACTAAACTGTTTGCACTAAGGCGTGTTTACAGGTAATGATTCGATTGATTTGTACTCGTATAAGAATATTAATTATATTGACAATTAGCCCTTTCAACCAAGTGTGACTTTCAAATGGCCATCACAGTTAAACGATTTTTAATTAAAATGGTTTTTGTTTACCTTATTTAAAAATTAAGGAAATGTAACCAGAAAAAATTGTAATATTTCCACTCCAAATTGATAGGTCATTCCACTTATTTTAATTTAATTAGTTCTAGTTCAATACATACTTAATATTTTTTATATGAAAATATTAAATTTACGGTATAGGTTTCCCAAATGCATGAATTTTATAGTCTACGTTTGTGCAAGATTCATTTCTTATATGTATCAAAATAGTATTTATATGACATTGGTAATGTAATAAATTTTTATAATAATAGTTAACAGATAACAGATCCGTGTTCTTAATTTAAACTCGTCAACATGAACGAATCTCAATCATTGAGGGGTTGTAAACTCACTCAACATTTTTTGTTGTGTTTGTACACTTGTCTTTAATGTAAATTTGTGCTATATGCCATATTGGGTGCTTACTTTATCATTAGCTGTCAAAATGATTACACGTGAAATAAATTCATGCAATAAAGTGCAGCACCCATGGAGACATTTTTCTTAGCGCAGCATTTTTTTTCAATCAGTTATAAAGACATGAATTGTTATTACTTTAAATAATTATTGGCAATTGAATTAGCAATTAGTCTCCTACTTACTCTACTAAAATGCAAATAAAACTTCTTGTCACTTAACAAATATCTCCTGTTCTCAAGAACTGGTGATCCTGTTATTTCCAAAGAAATAGAGAGAAATATATATTTTTTTTCTGGAATTAAAGCAATAATTAAAACATATGATATGGCAAAATACTTAGTATAATCAACGCACAATTTTGACTACCTTTTGCAAACCAAGAAACTAGCACACAAACATTGACCTCCGGTATTATCAACAGAAATTTAATTTTAAATGTGCATTTAACGAACAAAAGCCAGTTGAAATAAAATATTATAAAGGAAATTCAACATTGCTGTCAAAATTTCGATATGCTTTTTTTCATTAAATACGCATTTAAAATTAAATGTCTGTTGATAATACCGGAGGTGAGTCTGTCGAAATTGGAGCGCAGTGGTATTTAAATAAAAAAAAATAGGAATTACGAATTAAAGAAGAAAAAATAATTTTAATAATATTATAAAATCGACCGGTTGGGAATGATCAATGATCATTCGAATCTTGCATACGGCATGGGTGTGTGTGTCCTCTTCTCCTGTTTTATCCAGGTACGTAGCTAGGGGATTTATCGATTTATCCAAATATATCTAACTGTCTGAAAATTTATAAAAATCACAAATTATTTTTATAATAATAAGGAAAATTATATTATACACTTATATATATACATATCCTCCATATCCCAAAATTTCAACAAAAAAATGTCCTTGTTCCTTAAAATGTACAAATAAAATAAGGATATATTTTCTATTTTTTATAATAAATTCTAAAAATTGTGAGAAACATTCAAAAATAGAAAAACAGAGTTATTGAACCGATAAATGTAACTTGGTTTTTAGAATGAATTAGTCAAGTGCAATAAATAAAATTTATATGTTTTCAATATTACGAACTTCAGATTCAGAACATAAACGAACGTTCTATTATAATAAACAATAATAATTTATTTAAACACAAATTCTACAGTTACTATGTAGTTTATATTTCATAATAAAACATGAAAATCTGAGCGAAAAAAATGTGTCAATAATGATTCCCAAAAAGTATTTATAATAGCTATTTATGTAACCAGTTAGGTGGGATATTTGCGGAGCGAGCAAAATCATACAATCACAAATTATTTGCTTTAAATTTGGGATATATTATAAATTGGCAAAAAAAAAAATATCTAGAAATAAGATATTTTAAACATTAAAGTTTTATCAAACAAGTTTACGTGTACAGTGCATGTGCATTGCAGTGAAATGTGAAAATAACAATACATCAGATCAATCTAATCAAGAAACTGCTCTGTTAAAATTAAATCAGTTTTAGTTGTATATCGTCGAGGAGTGTTGATGAATTACTGCTACGTAAGTGTTTTTTGAATTCGTGATGTTCTAACTGCCGAAGGGAATTCAGTGACATTCACATTGAATCAAGTTTTTGGTCAATGCCACCGCGATGAATCGGTACTAGTGGTTTACTATGACCACTAGTTCTGGTGAAACTGAGGTCATACGATATTGTGTAACCCAAAATATATTAATGTAAAAATAATTTATTTTTCCTTCCGTTTTTCTATTATTAGTGTCAAGTTTTGCGGAAGCGGTTGGTAATAATTATTAGTTTGCATTCGGTTCTGTTTAATTAAGACACATTGGGCCCAGAATATTTTGGCTCTTATATAATTATATTATATATTATATTATAAAAGTAGAATAGTGGATTTACAACCTTTAATGCTTGATACAATACGAAAGGATCAAAATGAGTTTTATCCAGGGTACGTTCTGCATTAAAATCTACGGATCTCTCAGAGTTCGTAGATCACGTGACATAGTATTAATGCCGAACACTACAAATTCTTAGGTTTACGTGAAAATACGTAAAAATTTCTGCAAAAGTTATTTACGATCATTCAAATGTTTACTGTTACAATAGCAGCTGTGAAAATAAGCTGTTATCGTATTGTTTATTTTAAAAATTTGCATATTATAGTTAAATATTTTATAAATAAATCCAATGAATAGCGATAAATTTATTAAGAGAAAATATGTATTGGCAATAGTATGGTGCTTTAAAATAGTTATATAATAGAAAACTAATATAATCACCCCAATTCTGAAGGGAAGTTACTAGCTCTTAGCAACGTTACTAACATCATTAGCCAATAAAAATAGTAGACACTAAATAAAATATGAAAATGACAGCTTTTACAAATATTTCTATTGGTTAAAATTTTTAGTAATGTTACTAAGAGCTAGCAACTTCTTTACAGAATTGGGGTGATTGTTTACAGAATTAGTTGTCCTTTTTAATGCTATTCCTCTCCAAGACGCTTATTTTAAGTTCCTGCTTTTTTCTTAATCAGGGACCAGTGTGAAGCTGGTGTGAAGTCGTTCTTGGGCCCAAGCGACTTCAGCGCGCTTGTTCGCTTGTTTCTTAGTAGATAGCGCATTCTTTCGATAGTAATTTAGTTTCTACAATATAACTATTTCAAAACACACTGTACTATTGTCAATACATACTTCCCGTTATTAAATTTTTTTAAATATTTAAAGTACCCCCTCTTTTCTGGACCACGATCACTGAGGTGATTGGGCTCAGCGACTGTAGCGCGTTCGTGCCCTATTTACCATTCCTAGCGTTGTAATTAAAATTAAATTTCGGTTTAGTGACTATAAAAATATTCTAATGAGAATAAGTTCATTTAACCCTCAATGTAAAGCATATTTAAACTACAACAATATTAACCCTTTGACTGTACATTACAAAACTAATTTGTATAATAAATTTTACAAAAAGTGCTAAACATTTTATCAAAAACATTTAAAAAAAACGAGGACGACTTTTAAACTAAAATTGATTAGACACACAAACTCCCTTTTTCTAAGGTATGTATTATGTATAATTATTGTTATTCTAGTTTTAAGGGCAGGACCCGAAAGTACTTTTTTTGTTTAAGAAGAATAAAGACTTATTTAAGAAATACTATGACACCTAAAAAACTTGCAAATTTAGTTTTGGAAAAAAATTGTACGTGGACAAAGTAATAGACACCTTTACTTCAAGACATGCTTGACAGATAATTCTAAATTGAGTGTAATATAAAGTTTTGTTCGGGATACCTTAACCATCGGTTAATAGAAAAATATCGCATCGAAATAGTAAATAACGTATATTTTTGACAACTTACGACAGTTTTTCAATACGATATTTTTCTATTAATCGATGGTTTTGGTAACCGACACTAACAAAAGGTGAAAACAACGCGCTCAGAATTGTTTATAATGTAAATTTCTATTATTTTTTGTTAAATAACATTTATTTATTAACAAGATATTAGTTTTTAATACTTTGGGTGTTCACTCTAAAAAATGTCGGACCGACCCTTTGCTCACCCAAATTAAGTTGACTGACGACGTCACTGGTCGAGCGCTGCAGATTGCGCTGTCAGTACCGAACGCAATGGGGAAGTTTAGCTTGATTGAAATTACATGTGATATATCTTTTACTCCTAAGTATATGAATAATTATAACTTAAAATCTAATTGAAAGTTAAATTTATGTTGCCAATTATTTATAATTAATGATTTATCTTCGAGCCACACTGACGTCACAAGTGAGTTATACGCTTGCGCAGAAGGGATGATGAGACTTTTTGAACGTAGATTGTATTTTGAGGCATAACACCACACGCAACCACACGCTTCTCTGTTGCCATGGGAACCCAGCGCGCGCTGGTTAAGATAGACGATACGTTCTCCGCGAGCCACACTGACGTCATTTTTGTATAAAATTTCATTTTTTGAGAAATCTAGACATCTTTGGGCGAAATAAAAAAATAAAATATAGAATAACACTTTTGAGGACAATCTTGATAAAATAAAAAAAATACGCTTAACTTCCCCATTGTGCACTCTGAGCGCTAAAATGTTAATGTCGAACTTACCCCCAAGAAGTTCCGTTTGCACAAAGGCATACATAAATTTTCTTACTAACAATAAAAAAAAAAATACAAATTATTCAATTTCCGGCTAAAAAGTAGCAAAAACCAAATTCATAACAGTTTTTTTTGGTAATCTTTACGTAATAGTTTTTCTGATAAACACATAATAAATTAAATAATTTGTTTATTTGAGAGAATAATTTGTAAAGAAATTTTTGGGTTAAATAGAACATATCAGATAAAAGCATAGTACAAAATAATAAATATTATGACATTAGAGAAAACTTAATATCACATCAACGGCATTTACGAAAATTATACTGGTATATACCGTATGTACCAATCGCTTTTGAAAACACATCCGGTTGATACCAAGTGCGTTCGAAAATTTTATCGAATTAACCGATACCTGCATTAAGATAGCAAATTATTAAAAATTGGACAAACCCAACTTAAAAAAAATTGGTATTTGCCATCGTAGTTGTCACTGTCTAACAATATTGAAACAGCAGTGTAAATCGCATGACTAGTACAGCTAAAAGATATACCTATATGAGCTAAAACAATTATAATTTTGGTTATGTTCATTATTACACACGACTTACCGGATATCAGCGGTTTTCTTAAATTATTAAACCAATCCTTGCATACCAAAAAAATAGCTGATTATCGGTAACTTACCGTATGTACCTACCAGTGGCGGCTCCTGCTACGTATTTGTGGTGTGCTGCATTGAACAAAAAAGGAAATAAAATATTAATCAAAAGAACTAAATTTTCATTATAGTTTCAGGGCAAGAAACCGAAAAAATACAGGTTAACTCTTAAACCTTATAGAGAACGTTATAATAATAACAGTTTTAGTTCGGAAATCGGTTTTTATAAATTAGAAACCGGTTTAAATTGGTTAAAATAAATTAATAAAAAAAAAAATTATAAAAATTTTATTAAAAAAATATTTTTTAATTATAAAAAAATACAATCTCCAAAAATGTAACAAATAAAAGAATGCAATTTAATTGACAAATATTTACAAAATTCCCTAATACCTTCAGAAAATAGCAGGTCTCTTTTCAATTGTAAACTTAAAACAACAAAGAGACTACTTACTTTTATGACTCTCCAATAAAATGTAAATTGCAAAAACTGTCATGACTCATATTCAAATACAACTAGAGAACACAGACATTAAAAAAAAGTATATTAATTTTTTTCGCGCTAAATTATATTAAAATAAGGTTAATATTCATAAGAAGAACCGGTTTATTTTTTGTTAACGGTTACCGGTATTTTCGGCTTTAAAACTATCGGTTTAAATTACGGTTAAAGTTCGCAATTATCGATCAAAATATCGGTTACAGGGTTTTATTAACCGGTTCCATGCCCTGTATAGTTTTAATTTAAATTTTAAATTAATACGTCTTTTCTTTTTCCGTTCAATGTAATTTTGTGGCAATAAATTTTCCGGTCTTTTTATTTTCTGTGAAATGCAACAAATCTTTTACTTTAGTTTAACTTCATATTTTTCACCTCGATCGTCCGCAAATAGGAAACACGGAAAACAAAACGAAGCATTATTGTCGTTACAACACTAAAACCACTTATTTTTTAAAATATGTATGTCTGTTAAATTGCCTTTTATACGTTTTACCGCGACTTTTATCCGAAATTTTCCTATATTTAACTGCTAATTGTTCCTGATAAGGAAAGTTTTGAAAATTATTTTTTATGTAATTGAATAAAGACTCATTCACAGATCAGAATTACTGTTACTTTTATGTTTTACATTTTAAACTGAAGGCGTATTCCATTTTCTACTTGGATGTGATTTAACTTACACTTTTGAGTCCGGATTACTTATTTTTCATTCCATTTGATCGGATCAGTTTACCCCTTTTATTGTATTTACTATTCCCAAGTAATCCACTCGCAGAGGTAGATCAGAAGGTTCTGTTCAGGTTGTCACGTGATTTTGCTGTTCTTTTGAATAATTGAAAAAAAAAATGGAGAAATTACAAATTTAAAATGAGGAAACAATCAAAACTTAAGTTTTAGAATTACTGAAGTATATGACAACCAAGGTAAAATCGGGTGTAATTGATGGACAGTACGGACAGATGAGAGAAATCAATTTAACGAAATTGGTAGTACTGGAGGTACTGGAAGCCATCAGAAATCGTGATCATATGTGAAACTGATTTGTCCACAATGCTAGGCAAATTTCAAGTATAATGTTAATTGAGATAAATAAATAGATATTATTATCAAATATCATATATAAACACTATCTGACGCCTTCATTGTTGCTTTATTTATTTACAAAAAAAATTGAATAATGAGGTAGTGGCTGAATTTTTGTTACATACATATAAAAGTGTTCTAAAAACACGTCCTTGTTACAGGTCTTAAAATGCCAAAGGCGCCGGAAGGATTTTATTCGCCTCGTTTCACAAACTTCTCCACTCACTCATAAAATATCACTTTTAACACAAATATCATACACTATTTTTCCTACGACCCTAGTTATGTATTAGTAAATAAAAACTAAGCATTATAGAATGACATTTATGACAGGTCATGATGTATTTGTTATGAACAACTGACAACAAGTGTTAAAAGTAAATTTGTTTTACTTTTAACTCGTTGTCAAAGACAAAATAGTTATTTATGATATAAGTGTTAAAAGTGACATTTTATGAGTGAGTGGGGAAGTTTGAAACGAGGCGAAGCCGAGTTTAACAAACCCCACGAACGAAATAAAATCACTTTTAACACAAATATCATACACTATTTTTCCTACGACCACAGTTATGTACCTATTAGTAAATAAAAACTAAGCATTAGAATGACATTTATGACAGGTCATGATGTATTTGTTATGAACAACTGAACATAACACGTGTTAAAAGTAAATTTGTTTTTTACTTTTAACACGTTGTCAATGGCAACGTTTTAAAAGTATTTACTGTGTTATAAACTGTTATTTTTAACTTGCTAAGCAACCGTTAAAAATACTATTTTTAACAGTGGTCGTAGGAAAATATTTTAACTTGCACATTATTCAGGCATTTTTAACGACGAATTCACAGGAATACTCAAAATTGTTATTTCTCATATCGTTTTCGAGAAATTGATATCAACTTTTAATTTTCACATCGGCCTCAATGGAGACTGTTAAATTGGGGTTTTTTTCAACGATATAAAATACATGCATATGTAGATTCCCATGCTTAACGAATGCGCAAGGAATGATATATAAATGTTTAATCGATGATGTTTTATGATCATCAATCGGTGTGTCTGCAGTTTTAAGACGTAGGTACTTTAGTTGTTTTCATTTTTGACTTCTTATGAGATAGAAAAAATCTTTTAATAAAATAAACACATGGAATTTGAAAAATTATATTAATTAAATAATTACATGACATG
The DNA here is from genome assembly GCA_035578165.1 of Stenolophus ochropezus. Taxonomy (NCBI): domain Eukaryota; kingdom Metazoa; phylum Arthropoda; class Insecta; order Coleoptera; family Carabidae; genus Stenolophus; species Stenolophus ochropezus. The sequence continues at coordinate 15,459,853 of JAQOWZ010000010.1, read as the reverse complement.
CAATAAGTAAAAATAACGAATTGAAAATGGAATCTAAATTTTGTCGGCTTCTTCTATCGTATCGGGTAATTCTCTATCTTTGGTCTCAGGAAGCCAAATCATCGTAGCTGCAGCTGTAAAGACCGGTACGATAGCAAAGACCAATGGTGGAAGCGAAACGTTAATATCTTCTAAAAGCATAAGGAATGGGGAAATCATAGATCCAACACGACCAAACATGGAACAAATGCCAAGAGCACTAGATCTAGCAACTGTTGGGAACAGTTCTCCAGTGTACACGTAGATGAGAGCAAAAGACATCGCAGCACCCATTTGCGATAAAGAAGATAATATTGCAATAGCGAGAGTCAGTTCCTGCCAATTTGTCATTAACACGAATACAAAAACCATAGGAATAGAAATAATCATGTATGAAACAATAATTGTCCATTTTCTGCCTATGATAGATATTAGGATACATCCCAGTAAATTCCCTGGAATTTGTATTAATCCAGCAAATATTATATTAAAGAATATGTTACCGCCAATCAGGCCTATATACTGGGCTATGGCATAAAATTCCATAGAAATTACGAACCAATTGAACATCGATATTATTGTCTTTACTCTCATTCTATATGTAATAAATAAATCCTTCATGGTACTAGGTTTACTCATTGGATTAGCACTTATATAAGCTTCGGTGTTTGCTCGAATATTGTCTGTAGGTCTTCTGTTGCATTTGGCTCCTCTTTCTAGGATTTTAACCACTCTATCGGTTTTGTGTCGAGTAGACAGCCAGCGAGGAGATTCAGGTAATAAAAACCAATAAGTAAGTAATAATATGGAATAAAGTGATACTGCCAATTGTGTACAATCCCAAGCTCTGCAATAGTATGCTACTACTCCCAAAAGCGCATGAGCTATGTGCACAGGATCCGTATAAAGCACCCCAAGAATGGTACGGTATTTTGGGTCTGAAAAAAATCATTCAAATTATAAAAATCAATTCTGCTGAATCCAAAATAATATATAAATGGCAATGAACAATTACAAGTTAATCAATTAAAATTAAAACCAAGAAGTCGCGTTCAGTGGGTTATACTAAAGTTTGTATTGTCTTGTGTATTAACTTTGATTGAGAAATATATGTTTCATTCAACGGTATTAACCAAAACACTGTTTTATCTTAAAATATACTTTAATACAAGGGCGATGCAGAAGTACGGAATAAGTTTTTTTTTATTTAAAAAAATTGTATTAAAAAATATTCTTGACAACATTGTCATATCTGTTACATGATAAGTGGAATTCAAATTTCAATGCGTTTACTAGAATTTTTAACAAAAGAAATTAAAACGGAAAAACAGTTTTTTGCTGTTTTCATCCCTACCGCTAAATATAATGCGGTGTATGTTATTCCGTTGATTAGATAATTTTGCGCTTACTAATATTAAATATTCCGCAATATGAAGACTGAAATATTTAATAATAAAATTGTATTTTGACATTTATGTAATTAGAAATTTTCATCAAAATGTTCCATAACCGAGTGGGTAACGCTACGGCTTCATAAAAATAACTTATTATGAAGTCACGGTTCGTTTCCCCAACGATTCTTTTTACTTCCTTGTGCAAAGTAAAGGAAGTATTGTAATCGCGAAAAATTTCGCGGATATATCTATTTTGTTCATCCCTTAATATATTTCGATTAGTTTCGGCGTGACGTCTAATTTTATCTTTAAATTAAAAAATCTACGTAGGATTGGTTTTATCGACTGGATGTTAATAAAAGGCAGTCTTTTTGGAGTCAATTAATAATATCCATTAATAAATCAATGTTTAGACTGTAAATCAGTGTTCAACAAGGTGCTGATAACATATAAAACATGCAATCAAATATACAGACATACATTCAATTCAGGTAATAGACTTAGATAAATGGTATTAAAATAGATTAGGGATTTAACATGTGAATTTATATTTTCGTAATTTCCTGCTTCCCTAATTATTTTAAATAAAAATGCTTTAAATAAAAATTGTAGAGCATAAAATTCTGCATATGAATCAATAAGCAAAGTTAATTTTACAAACCATGAAATTGAGACAAAAATTAACAAATGTTTAATGGTTTATTTGTCAAGCTAGCTGCGTTAGTGTATTTTTATTATTATTTTAAAGTACTGTTTTGTCAAATGAAGCTAAAAAATTTAGAAAATTTTATTGTTTTTATTTTTTAAATTCAAAATAATTTATGTAATATTATCATGTCAACATTAGCAAAAAATCTTGATATTCAAGCTACTTGACTTAACTTGAAATCAAGTCAAGCAGCAGTACCAGAATTTCAAGTAAAGCCAAGTATTACATTATTTTTTATTCATTTTTATTCTGTAGCTTAAAAAATCACAATGAAATTCTCAATAAAGATTTTAATTCATAAAACCCAATTATGAATAATTCAAGTATCCAAAAATAATGTAAAGATAAGAAAATTCAAATAAACCTGAACTTTCTAATAAACCTATTGCCTAAATTATTGCAGTGTTTTGTATTAGTTAGAGTAGCCCTGAAAAATTGTTGTAAAATTATAAGTATGATTTATGCCTTTTTATTACCTACTTCTAAACAAGCTCGGAAGGTTTTGAGTCAAAATGGCAGAGTTTGATAGTAAGTGATAATTACAATGTAATGAAATTAATTTATTTTCCATTTCCCCATCACTTCTTTCCGGTTCTTGCTTTCAAGTTAAGTAGTTAAGATGGAAAATCAAGGCAAGTGAAGTAGTGAATTTAAGAAAATCTTGATTTTCAAGTCAAGTAATTCACAAAAGCATCAAGTTACTTGACTTGATGAAACCCTAGTAAAACCCCAGACCATAATCTATCGGAAATATGTTTGACTGTTAATTGAATAATACCGGATTAGTATAAAATTAACGAAACCCCCTGTAGAAGATTGTTATAAATTTAGATATTTTTGGACAGGATCATATGTCTGTTGTATGTATATTTGTGTACAGATAATTTTAAAATACGAAATATTACCTGTAAACTCTAAGAATAGAGCAAAACTTGGTACCATACTGCCTCCTGTAGCTAAAGTCGACAAGAAGCGCAGTATTATGTAGCTGTAAACATCTCTTGTAAAAGAAACGGCCACCCCAGTTATCAGTTGAAGCGTTACTGCAAATGCAAGGGGATACAGCCTACCAAACCTTTAAAGAACAAAAATATTAAGCGTGCATTCCCCTTCGAAAACATGCCTGAAAGAAACACTGTGTTATAGTAACATTTTTTCTTCTCGCTTTTCTAAATATTAACAACACTCGATTATTTTTACAAGATGTATTTCATTTTGTAATGTTTTTTTTTCACGTCTATGACATCTCTTCACACTTTCAAAAAAAATGCTACAGTTAAACCGGATAAGGAGATCTCATGTCATCTTTTATGACGTCATGTACATGGTATGTTTATATAAAACAATTCTAATTTTCTGCTAACATAGGCAATCAAATATTCATTTTTGTGGAAGTATTTATATTTATTTATTTATATACTCGCCCCTATTCTGTAAACCTGGGTTTAATTTTTATCTAGTTGGTAATTTTTTCTCCTTGGAATATAGATAGCACTGGAGAAAATATTAAAACATTACTTGTAATGTTTGTTTTTATTTGTCAAAAATTTTAGCAACTGATTAAAAATTAACCAATGAGTTACAGAATAGGCCACATTAATTGTAATAATATAACAACGAAAATTTAAGAATATATTTTAGCTAATTTTGAACTGCAGATTTATTACATGAATAATACATTCTTGAATAATTTTTGTTATACAAGGTGTTTCCATAAACCGGGAAAAATTGAAGGTATATACTACACGACATACTCATCACAGAACAAAAAGAATTTTTATGAAATTCGCAAAAATCAGTATTTATCTTGAACATTTTTACCACTGGTTAATGGCTATTCTTAATAATTTTATTTAAATCTGCTACTATGCAAGTAATTGTTTACATAGCGGCTAATAAATGTATCATGTTGTGTAATTAATAATGTAATCTGGCAATAGCTACATACATACATACTTTCGTCGATATTATTGTTAATCTTCTCTCCTTACTCGTTTGTTATTTTGATTGTGTAGTGCAGAGCAGTTTTTATGAAAATGAAAGAACACAGTGTTAGTGAGTTAGTGGGTATATTATTACGGGGATAATTTTCAACAATACTTGTAACCGATAATTAGATCGAGGATATCATTTGTATGTGGTCGTATGTACATATATTAATTTAAATTTGTTTGAATGAGAAAAGAGTTTTTAGAATGAAAAATACTAAAATTATAAATTTATCAATATAATAAAAGCAAATTAGATGAAATAAATAGGTACATAATTATATTTTGTAAACATTTTTATTAAACAAAATGTTTGTATTTTGCAAGTTCATCAATAAGCAAGCACAATTTTCTATTTCTTTCTTTTTGATTAGATTTAAAATTCATATTACTTATTTCGTATATATTGTTGTCTAATTCGAAATTTTGTTGAAAAAACGTCTTACAAGTTTCACATTTGTGTATTTTTAAACAATTATTTAACAAGTACAACTTTGAATCACCCTGTATCATCGTATTCATGGACCTCGACAAAGTGTGAAAAGCTTATACAGTTTCTTCTCCTTTGGTGAAATATAATTTTTGAGAATTATTTTCCTAACTTTCATCAAAGTGATAACATATTTGTTGCTTCTTAGAAATCGATTTCTGTATTTTTATTTTTATTATTTTCCCCTTATTGAAAATTTTCTAGGCGCGTTAATGATTGATAAACAGAGAAACTCAAGCCACGAAGATGTGACGAAATTTTTCGATTTTAAACTATAAGCTCTTTAAATTTGTTAGCTTTCCTCATCTTTCTTTATCTTTTATTTTCATTTCTCTGTCTTACTTTGCTGCTGTACATAACTATTCCGTGATATTATATATTAAATAAAAAAAATCATTTTTAGGAAACCATGAATTTTTTGCGAATTTCATAAAAATTCTTTTTATTCTATGCTTGAATAAAATGTCTTGATTTTTAATATAAATAATATGGTGGGGGAGTGATTAAACTTTAGATCCCCTCTGGCTACGGTCCTGGATTAGATATACCCGGGGTACGTTCAAAAATTAGTGTAAAGAGTATAGGTATATACTCTAGGTTGTGCATGATCACATGACTGAGGTTTTAGAAGTTTTTGAACGTTTCTAGTTACGTACTTTGATTTTGACAAACAATATCACAACCTTACTTTTAAATTTCAATATGAATGAAATAAATCATATCTGTTTCTTGCTTGATGTGGTAACAAAACATATTTTATAATTGCTGGTATGTGAATAATATTTGTGTGGATTTTATATAATGTACATTATTTATTTTTTTTATTATTTTTTCTTTAGTAAAACTATTGCGTCTTCTATCATCCCAATAAATTTGAAATCAACCACATTAATATCCATTGCATTTATTATTATTTTAATAACAGATTAACAGCTAGCGCTTCTTGACAGCTACTTTTCTTACCCAGCTAGTTTTACAGGGTACGAAGAGTAAACTCTAGAGTACGCACTCTGAATTTTTAAACGCACATAGGGAAAACTCTCAGAGTATACTCTTTGGCATTTGAACGTTACAGTGTGTACTCAGTACCCCAGAGTAAGGTTTTTGAACGTACCCCCGGACTGTAAAGCTAGTCGTCACCCACCAGGCCGCGCCGCGCAGCTGTAAAGAAATTCCGCTTGTGTGTTTCTGTTTCTAATATAATCAAATGAATCTACGCTCACTAAACGGAACCGCGCCGCCCTAAAAAATTTCCGCTGCAGAACTCTTCAGGTTTCTGGTGCGGAATTTTTCCGTTCGGCGCGTCTATAGGTATGTGCGAGAGTATACGGAAGGAATCACAGAAAATATGCAATACGACATTTCGGACTGCCTGGTGTTATACTGCACGCAGTGGCTTGTGTTTTTATATTTTTATTTATTATCAAGTGTATATATGTTCTAGCGACATGTACGAATAATTTTGATATTTTGATTTAGTTTTACAAAGAAATTATGATAAATAACTTTTTGTTTGAGAAAAATTCACTTTTTGTATGAGAAATAGTATTATCTTTAAATAAACAGATACAAATGATTATTTTACAACTATCAATAACACAAATAAATTTCAATTATTACAAATTTAAACATAAAATGAGTTAAATCTACATAACATAAATTGCAACATAATTATACACATTTTTAATTTATTAATTGTTCAAAATGTCGCCTACTAACTTCTATGCATTTTGAATTACTGAATTATTAATAATCTTTCACAAGTTATTTATCATAATATCTTTTTAAAACTAAATAAAATTTGTGCAATATTAATATCATTAAAAAGAGAAAAAAAAAATAACAAGTTTTTTGAATCTAACATCAACTATGGTTTCCATTTAAAAAATTATAAGTTTGTATTATATCTCAAAAATAAACCCCGAAAAAAAATTTGCGTACGCTACTGACTAGACAATAAAAGTATTTAACTATTTTACTTGAAACATTTTTCCGGATTTTCAACCGTGTAGGAATTATTTGTGGAAGAAAAAATGGACCAAAATCAATTTTCCGGCATTTTCTCATGACCTATGGAGAATTTTGAAATAACAAGGTCATGGTTCAAATCGCTCTTTAGATGCGCACATTAACTCCCATTTAACCGAAGTCGTAGCTGTTATAGTTTCCGAGATCCCAATGGTGGCCGATGAAATTTACACACCTTGTATAATAAAAAAAAATATAATAATAATTACATCTTGCTTTGAAGCTGTATATATGGATTGCTTCCGAAAAAAAGACACTGAAAAAAGCTACGAAATTGGTTGAAAGTTTTCATGTTAACGCAGTGAAAGAGGAAATAAAAGATTATATCCACACGTTAACTGGGCTAGTTTTAAGAGAAACTCCTGGTGTTCAAAGTAAAAGAAACCATGAAAATATTTATCGAGCAAAATTTTCACTTGATTACAATGGGTGCTTTCCATTTAGCGACGAAAGTTGACAGAAGTTAACTGGTGTCGACGCATGTGCTTCCCATTTGTTTTGTGTTTCGTGTCACTATGAGTAAAGTGAGTTAGCGCTGTATTCAACACAATATACAAAAGAGGGCAAAAATGCATATACGGTAACGGTCATTCATCTAAGAAAACAAACTTATTTTAATATCTATAACTTAAAATTGAAACTAATTTTATTACATGCAAAAATATCCTTTTGTTTCTTTTAAAAATTTCTAGGCATTACATGACAATTGACTAATATATAGGAATGTAGAGGAGGTAGTTTTCAGTTTCCAAACACCTCATTTTGTTAATGACCAACGACATTTTGATATTATGGCAGCATAATTTAGAAGAATAGAAAAATTTATGTAAAAATAATCTAATCATTTATGTAAGGGGACGGAAACCTGTGAAGGAAGTGCGGGTCCCCCCAAAAACAGTCTAACGATGCCACTGATGCCATTTAAGCTGCAGGCTTTTCTTAAATTTTGGCGATCGTCGTTGACACATATAACTATAGAGTTAACCTTTTTGTATATTCAATTGATAATTGTCGATTATTTTGTTTGAAGACATGAGTACAGTCCGTCTAACAAAATAATATGCCAATTACGAATTGTTCTTTCATATACTGTTACAAAATATATATAAATTATTATTACTTGTCTCCAGCCCATCCGAAAACAAAACTTCCTATAAATATTCCAAACATGACCATTCCTTGGATAACACTAACCATAACGTGTTTTCCACAGACCAAATCAAATTCGGTAACCACTGTAGACTTCCAAATACTCTGATCAAATACATGGCTAGGACAATTGTCGTCACATTTATCATATTGTGGATCAGAACAGTTAAACACTGCTCTAGGTGTCATCACACTCATTGATAGTAGGTGAAATCCTACTGGGACTCGATGCAGGAAAATTAAAGTTATTACCATGGCTTGATATGGGCCGCACTGACCCATAGCACTCGCCAGCAAGTCTTCTAAAGTTGTTATTTTTCCAGTGTCCGCCATTGTAAGTATTCACTTGATATATCAGTTGCTAAAATATACAACACAACGTATATTTAATACATCAGTGATTGCATACACTGAACACTAAAAAATATCTAATGTCAAATCGTTACAATGCACACAATTGACAAATGATAAAACAACCATACAAGCATAAATAAAATCACAGACATGTTGATCGAATCGCCATTTGGCCATAATGTTCCAGACTCATTTTGTCCAAAGGGTATATTTATATTGGCCGTATTTATTTGGTATCTTTAGGTTCAACCATGAACTGATCCACAAGTAATTCGTTTTAATTCCAAATGAATGTTCCATTTTGCGTTAGTTGTGTTGTTTATTTCATTTTGTATGTTATATCTACCTTTGAATGTAAAAGTTACAAAACAAACCGCCGTGCTGTCATGACTGTCATGGAAAAAAAGGAAAACAAGTTGAAAGAAAAAGATAGCAAACGGGTTGAACCTGAGTTAAATTTACCAACCCTCCAAAATAGCTGCTTCAGTTGGATCAGCTCGGGAACTCTTCTGGGTTACTTAAATAGTGCCAACTAAACAAAAATAACCTACCAGGTTACTTTAAAAGTCCCAAATAAATACTGTCATTACAATTTAATTAGAGTAAATTCGGTTAAACGGATTTTATTGACATTTGATATTTCAGATTTTATCACGAGATGATCAACTTTTTGTAAAAATAACAAGGTCCAAACTTCTACCGCTGTTTCGCTACTAATTATATGTCGAGTGACAGTTTGTCACTGTCACTGACAGAAACCATGATTACAATATAAATAAAAGAAAACAATAAACAAGAAGCTATGGTTAGTGCGACCGATATTTATTTGCTCCACAGGCTTCGGGGATTTAGGGCGTATTTACAATTATTTTACAACATGTTATAATTCATTCATGTTTGAATTGGTTTCTGTTCCTAGCCCGTGTCTTCCACTCTGGTATTTTTGCTGTTGGAGGTCTTCCTCCACTTTCTCAAGCCATTTTTTTCTCGGTCTTCCTTTTCTTCTTTTCCCAATTGGTTTTCTGATTAGTACTAGCTTTGGCATTATATCCCCAGGGGCGGATTTACGCACAGGCACAACAGGCATGTGCCTGGGGCGGCAAATTTTTGGGGCCGGCAATTTTTTCGGGTCGCTATATGTTTTTTCAAAAAAATTTAGAAAATCAATCAAAATATTTCAAAAATTACGAAATTAAGTGTATTTCCTTTTTGTGAAAGAGTTTCATTTCGTATAATCTAATAATTATTCAAAAGTTGCGCCATCTTTCATTAATATAAGATTGCAGCGCCGTCTTTAAAATGATTCTTTGTGGTTAAGTTAGGCGCGTCAGTTGCAACGACATATAAAAATAATGGACAGCGCGTGGCAATGCTAAGCGTGGATACTGCAGGCGTGATATATTGAAAATATACAGTGTGTAAAATGAACGATGGTAGAAAGAGGTTAAGTGAGCGACAGTACGCTAAATTGTGTAAAGAAAAGGAAACTAAATGCCAAAATGTAGTTGAAAAATCAAAGAAATTGATTCTTTTTGTAAAGTGACGATTAAGAAGAAGGAAAATGTTAACGGAGATAGTTCTATCATTGATGAGGTAGTTCATAAAGTTTTACACATTTTTCTTGTTAAATTTGTTTTGTGTTAATTTTCTTTATAATTTGTGTCGATTGTGTCAAATTTTAGTTTGCCTAAGGGCGGCAATTTCGTTAATCCGCCCCTGTATATCCCTACTCATCCTTTCTACGTGCCCTAGCCATCTAAGACTTTGTGCTCTAACATACACTGCTATACTTGGATCCTTGTACAGAATTTTTAGTTCTTGGTTCGTTCTTCTTAACCAACCCTCCTCTGAATTTTTTCCTCCGAAGATAGCTCTTAGTCTCACAAACGTACGTAACCGTGGGTCTTATCACCGGTTAATAAATTCTTAGTTTTGTCTTTCAGGATACATATCTTGACTTTAATAGTACTTTTAGACTTCCAAATTTTTGATTTTCTTTTGCTATCCTCGACTTGAGTTCTTGTTCTTCATGACCCTTTTCTTTTATTGTTACTCCTATATATGTGACTGTAGTTACTTTTTCGAATTCATATTCTTTATCATTTCCGATTGTCACCTTCAGATTGTTGGTGTCTTCTTCTGTATTTCCCATCACCAAATACTTTGTCTTATTTTGGTTAATTGTCAATCCAAATTTTTTTGCCTCTATTATAATTTTTTTGTATTTCCCTATAATTCTTTCTTGGACTCTGCCACCAGAGTTAGGTCGTCAGCAAAGGATAATGCTTGATGTTCATTGCAATTGATAGTTTCTCGTTACGGCAATGCTCCTTACTATTTTTTCTAGGATCATATAAAAAAGTAAAGAGAAAACAGGACCGCCTTGTCTGAGGTCCCTTCCCACTGGGTGCGACCGATATATGAAAGAATATTTTTATAGGGCACCTATTAATTTACTATAAGAAATGAGATTAGCATAAAAATATGTTATTAATTATACACGCAAGAGTGTAGAACATTTCGATTATTTATTAAGTTTAGTTAGACCATCTAATATACATATATCATTTCGAACTAGTTTGAATAAAATATCGCTATATATTATCATACAATATTTTTTTAAATTCTGAACGATATTCTTTTATTTCATAATTTGGTACCACAAGTACAACAATAAATTCTACCTATGCCACTAATTTTTTTGATGTGAATAAGGTTATATTTTACTCGTTTTAATTTTTTTTTTGAAAATATATCTTAAAAGTTACTGCAAAATATGCAAATAAAATAATATCGATAAATAACAATAAATGTGATTCTTAAAATGTCAACGTCAAATTTCGATACATGTAATTTGAAAAATGCCGTACTGGGAATTAAATACCAATTTATATCAAATTTAAGATTGGATTACTTCAATTTACCCAAACAGGAATACTTAATATAAAAATAGTTGCTATCATGGAGGTAAGAAAATATGGAGAGAGCGTAAGCTGACAAAAGTGAAGCCAACTACCCCCCACTCCTTGTGGGACCAACTGTCGTGGCTTGTTCTGCTGTGGCGTGTTGTATTGTATAGTACAGGACAAGATATTTGGTTAATCCGTTAAGCTAGGTAATGGATATGGGTAACCTTCACAACGGGTGATGAGTCGTAAATATGTTGGGGCGGTATTAAGAAAAATGTCATATTCTTATAACTGTAATGAGGATCAAAAATGGAAAGAAAATTAACCATGTCTCATTAGGCTGGATTAGTTTTTATTTACTTTCAAATTTACCGTTTTAGTACGTATAGGTAAATCAAACATTCATAGCTGTATTGTATATACCTATTTAAAAATTTGAAATCAGTCTCTGCATTTCTGGACCATAAATTTGGGGATAATCCCATGTTTACGGTTTGCTAGTAGGGGGTGAGGTAATCCAATTCTCAATTATGTTGTCCAGCACTATACTTCGTTTCGTTTTCTTCAAATATTTGTTTTCGTTTTGTTTAAATAATTTGTTTTTGCTAGTGAATTAAGTTTTTGTTAAATTGTGGACGTTTTGTTATAATTATTATTATTATAAGATTGTGTTAACGCACTATACGCGAAAGAAGAAAATTTTAATATAGATATTTACAATTTAATTAGTACGAAAACGCGGGGTTATTTAATTTTTCCAAGTAGTGATGTTATAAAAGTCTGTTCAAAAAGTGAAATTTTATTAAGGAAAAAAAATGCAAGAGGACGATGGAAAAATATTTAAAATAAAAAATATTGTACTACATATGTCAATAATTATTTTAAAACAGTTTTTAAACACAGACATATTTTTCACGTTATTAAATCATTCTTTAGAACATGTATTTGTATGGAATATTTGAGAGTTAGAATGTATTTTCTAGGTAAAACTACACTTGATAAATCATTAAATGTAAGAACCTGGAATAACAAAATGACATTGTTTTCAGGGTATGAAAATTTTTTGTTGTACCCCCTACCATTTTATTTAAACAAAAATTATGTAACTTAGTCTTATAAATTGAAGTCTGTAAAGAATAATAATTATTTATTAAATTAATATGTCGACTATATACCTACACCTATTCGAAGTATTTTTTTGTTTAATATTTTCAAATTGTTTTTAATATTTTTTTATATATACATATATATATATATATATATATATATATATATATATATATATATAATATAAATTTCTTATTGTAATAACAAGTAATGATATTTACATTTACACGTATTTTGTAATTCAAAAATACCGCGAAATCCCCACTCTTAGTGGGACCAAGACCCGTATGCGTCCGTCCCCACTAGGCTTCACTCCCCTCGCCCGTAATACAGGTTTATGCTCCCTCCATATATTCTTACCTCCATGGTTGCTATACATCGATCTAATAATATATTATATAGATGGACGTTGCCTATACTGATACGTGTAGCGCACGGTGTAATGAACACAAGAGAGAGAGACATGTATGAAACTAAGAAGTGGGAAAAGGATAAGAATATACAGACCACGTGATGAGTGGCATAAGAGCTCAATTTAATAGGCATTTATATAGGAATTTGAAGGAAGAATGATATTTTAAAACAATTTTGTGCATTACCCAAATAAATCTGAGATGAAGATAGATGAAATAAATGGTTTTCTACAAAACAAAACAAGAGAGGCTAATCAAAATATATATAATTAACAAAATGAAACATTTTTAAGTTTGCACGAAAGTAATATGTTTATTTATTTTTTTACAAGAAAAGAAAATTCAATAATTTTTTATACTTTGCGTTAACAATTGCCCAATTTATATTATTTCTGAGTATGAATACCGAATAAACAAAACAAATTTAAAAGGATATTAAAATTTCATAACTCATAAAATATAAATATTTTCATAATATTTTAAATGCATTTTGACAGATAAATGTGCCCAACTTCATAACAGAGTTACCATATTTCAGATTTATATATTAGACTACAATTTTTATTAAATAAGTTAAGCAAAGTATAAAAAAAGTATAATATACTTGTTTTATACGAAGTATTGTTCCATTCTTGTTTTCGGTAAAATATATTTTCAACATGTTATAGATGATTTGAATTAAGTTAAAATAATGACCATAAATTTAAACATCGTTTGATGGTTGATTTATTTATCTGTGAAACACAACACCTTTTTCAGCTCGTTGAACACAATTGTAACCAGAATAAGATTTAACCATTTTATTGTTTATTACAATTACACTTAATTAAAACAAAACTTTACAACAATAGTCACACATGCAAGTTAATGAGTTCTTGTCAACGTTCGCTATCTCTCTCGTACTGTGTTAAATAAACAATAATAAATAAATAGCTATTTATGTAGCAAGTAAGGAAACAATGGTAATTATATAATGCATGCAGAAGTAAGAGCAGAAGTTAAATACCCACCTAGTTTCCTTATGTGTTTCATACAATATTTTTCCACTTTCATTTGAATAAGTACAAAAATGTATTTGAAATTATTTTATTGCGCCTTCGTCCCATTATGACTAGTATTACAGAACTCAAAATCATCCAGAAACTTTCTGTTTGACGTCCTAGGCCGGTAAAATATAGGGATGCCAACTTAAATACTTTAACATTACATTCTGTCAAAATATTTTAAATTTGTTTTATTGGAAACGTAAAACGTTAATTAAAACAACTATTTTTGATTTATTATTCATATTATATTCTTTTATAATTATGGTTACGTTAATTGTTGAAAAATATCAATTCACAACTGGCACTAAATTTTTTGAATAAAGCAAATGTATTGTTTATACATCCATGTGAACCGAATATGTTACTGACATAAAAATCAGTGTATACAATTTTAAGTAATAATATTTCTTTAATAAATCAAAAGTGTCATCAGCGCAATAAAAATTGTGTATCACACGCCCAGAAACTCTTTTGTGAGATCTCGCATTATTGTCAAAATTAGCTCGCTCTTGCAAATGTTTAGTTTCTGGACTAATGCGATACAAATAACTATTGACATTTTGATGACATTTGCTAAATAAACAAAAAGACAATACCAAGGACTGTTACTAAGTTACTAAGTTACTAATCAACAAAATAGTTGATTATAAATGAATTGAGTCATTGAATCAGAAAAAAAATTCTACACATAAAATAATAACTAAATGTATAATATTTTTTTTTCGGTGATGCGAATTGGATGAAAACTTTCTTCGAATCTAACTCCTTTAAGGAATTTTAATATCCTTAATACAGAAAAGCTCACGTTTAGTCGTAGTCATATTTGCAGGTAGAGTTATTAATATTGACAATATTGTTAATAATTTATTTACTTTAAATAAATATCTGCACCGAATTGTATCAGAACTTCATTTGCACTAACGGGCATTTGTGTTTCCACAACAATATTTCGGCAAATATTTTTTGTTTCTGAATTTACTACAAAACGATGTTAGGAAATATATAATTTCACTTAAAAAGTATATAATTTAATTATAACAAATTATATAGTTTTACCGCTATTTCGCTGTGACGTACTAGAGCCTTTATATAAATGGAAATAGAAGATGAGAGAGACGGACATGTAACATGGCGCAGAAGATTGAGGTTTCGTTTGTAAACATAAAAAAAAAATTGTTTTCGTTGTCAACAGAGAGAACTCGGTTCTTATTTTTATATATAATTATACTTATATTTTTATTCTTCGTGTTTATTGTATATTTGAACAGAATAGTTATCATTTTCTAGTTTTGTGATACCAGAAATGTTTACTGCGGCGCTGTCGAAAAGGCAGTAGAACGTCACGAGCTAATTTGCATTTGTAGGGAATTTATAACAATTTATTTCTCGCTTATTTATCTTAAAATGGAAATGAAAATACAAAAAATATTCATACAATACATATATATATATATATATATATATATATATATATATACGTATATATATATATATATATATATATATATATATATATATATATATATATGTGGGAATAGCCAATTTTGCTCGAAATCAAACAATTCTTTATAATGTCTGTATATGAGATGCCTGTGCGCTCCTGATTTATTTATTATTATTTTCGAAATTCAAAAACCTTGCCCGTCTGATAGCTCTGTCGCCCCTCCTGAAATGCGCCGTGCCACCTTGGCTCATTGGTAGGGATTCGGGTGAGACAAAATATTTCTCGAATCTCGCTCGTATCGTCTCGGGCGAGTCGAGAACGATTTTACAAAGCTTCGAGACGAGAAAATAAAATCGAGATTCTCGTATTATAAGAATTATGTCGAGATTTCTCGAGATTTTAAAATTATTTTTTCAAACGTCATAAATGTGACAACTTTTGTGGTTCACAAGGTAAAAATTAAATTTCTGCGCCGCGAAAGTAGAAATATAAACAAGTATCCGTAGGAACTATGAAAAATCAGCGAGTAAGAAGTATACAACTAGTACCATAGAAACCTACAATATCGTCCTAAATGTTACTATAAAACTAGATAACCTAAGAATGAAGTTATTAAAAACCATCAACAATTGATGGATTTAAATTGATAACTTAAAAAATCCATGCGCCATTGAACAGTGTTAACAGTGTACCAATAAAACAAAATAAGAAACCAGATTTTTATGACTATCTGGTAATTAAAGACAAAATGTAGGTGGAGCAAATAATTATATTATATATTTCCCTAAATATACATTTTCTTCCTAATTTATCGAAAGATTTAGGGAAATTTCCTTAGGTTACAGTCTCATATAAATAACAGGCACGCTACGTTCGCCCGTTACCTTTCTGTGCTCACCTGTAAATTTCTGTATAACGGTCTTGCAATGTAAATAACTATTACATTTAAAATGAGACGATTCGAGAAAAAGAAAAATCTCGTCTCGTCTCGTCTCGTCTCACAGAATCACTACTCATTGGCTGACGACGCTCTTGCTCCCTCTTTGCCATACAACAAACGATGTCTAAATTGATTAGAACTCATTGTTAAATGCAGTATTTTTCAAATAAAGTTTTGAATGACACTTCCTTAATTATTAATAATTATCACATTTATTGGCATTTATCGATATTTATCGATAATTAGAGATTTATCAATACTTATAGATAATATCAACATTTATCGATAATTATCGGCATTTATTAGTTATTATCAATATATCGAGAAATATCGATATTATTTTAATATCGAATATTATCGATATTGAAATTCGAATCGCGCAGCCCTAATACTAATTTTGCGTGCTATTGTTCGTGAAAATTTCTACATATAAAAAATATTTTGAGAAAGTTTATTTTCCGGAATGAAAGATCGTTAAAATTGGTAACAAAGGTATAGGCAATGACATAAAATTTCACTTTGTTTTTCATAATTAACCGGAAATATAAGTTGTATATTATTTGTTTTATATTATTAGCTTTAACTTTATGACAAATTATAAGTTGTCATTTAAAACAAAAATTAAATTATTATCTAGAAATAAGATATTTTAAACGTTAAAACACTTTCACTTGTTTTAGCAAACAAGTTTCGCTTTAAGTGCACAGTGCATGTGCATTTGCAGTGAAAACAACAACGCATCAGACTCATCTAATCTAGAAACTGCTCTCTTAAAATTAAATCAGTTTTAGTTCTGCATCAATTGTGGGTAAACGATGAGTGTTGATGATATAGTGCTAGGTGAGTGTTTTTTTTTTTTTAATTTGTGAAGTTCTAACTGCCGAAGGGAATTCAGTGACATTCACATTGAATCAAGTTTTTGGTCAATGCCGTTGCGATGAATCGGTCGGTACTAGTGGTTTACTATGACCACTAGTTCTGGTGAAACTGAGGTCATGCGATATTGTGTAACCCGTAACACATTAAGTAAAAGTAATTTATTTTTCCTTCCGTTTTTCTATTATTAGTGTCAAGTTTTACGGAAGCGGTTATGTTTAAATAGCACACATTGGACACTGAATATTTTGGCCCAATTAAACGGTTGGTCCAAGTGATGTTTCAAGTAAAATTAAGTAATTGGTTTTCTTACTTTTACTTCCTTGTAGAAGAAAAGGAATTTTGACTTGTTTCAGCGTGACGTTTTTACGTATATGTACGTACGGATGTACTTAAGTACGTATCTCGCATAACTCAAAAATAATTATGAAATTTTGTATATCGGACCCTTTTTTATTACAATCGGCATTGCCAAAAGGGCACTTTGCTTGTAGTTTTTTTTTAATATTTTGCATAACTCAAAAACGATTGGCCGTAGAATGTTGAAATTTTGTTTATGGAAGTTTACTTTTGGCAAAAACTTAATAGAAACAATAATTTAGTTGGCTTTTCATTTTTTAGGAAACATTTGATTGTCAGAATATATTGCTGAGACATAGGTTCAAAATATCTCTTTCTTTACGAGTTTTTAAGTGAATAAAATAAGTTTGTGTAGTGCTATAAGGAATAGTGATAAACATTTTAATAATATTTTCAAAATATGATCCATTCCGAAGATATGAAACAAAGGGAAGTTGAAGAATGATTAGCCGTATAGAATGATCTCACTTTCAAGTGAAATAAGTTTAAATGAAGTGCAGCAAGAAATGTGTATAATTTAGCGTACAAGGAAGTCATGTGCTTGCAAACATATCAACTTATATAGGATGTTCATTTTAAGTGGTATACTAATACTATCTCGAGAATTATAAGTGCTACGAAATCAGTTAGATTAGTAAATAATTTCTATTTTACAAGACTATTTCAATGAGCATAAAATTATTTATTATTCAAGCAGTGGTCGAAGACCAACTTTGTTATTTTAAATAGAACAATATATTTGCTTATTCAAAATAATAAAAAAAAGGCGAATGAAATCGGCCAATTTTTAGCCGAAACCGAAACTGTTGCCGAAACCAGCATTTTTGGCCGAAATCGAAATTTCGGTCGAACACTTTATTAATATTTATTAAATATTAAATGTAATGAACGAACATTTTTTCTTATTTATATATAGTTCGAAAGATAGTATAGATTTTCATCAGAAATTGACCATAATTGTAGTTCTTTTTACTTCTCAAAAATTTCACTTAGGTTCATTTCACTTTAAAAATAAGTGAAATAAAACTGACAACAAAAAGAATGCTAATAACATGTGAAAAAGAAATAGAAGTACATAGTGATATGAAATTTAGCTTTAGATTTAGCTACTCTTGATTGTGCTCTGGTTTCAGTGGGTCAGGAATTAGAGCACTCAGATCTGTTTGCTCTAATTTTAGGTGTGCTAAAACCAGAAAATATTCTGTAGCAAATTTGTCTGCTCTGGATTGTACTCTGGTTTAAATAGATAAAAAAATAGAGCATTTTAAAGTGTTTGCTCATTGCTCTAATCCTAGCTATGCTGAAATCCTAGCACATTCTGAAGCCATGAAGCTCTGTATTTTGTTCTGGTTTCAGAATGCTGTGATTATTTACCTACTGAAACCAAAACAAATTCTAAAGCTATAAACTATGTTCATGGGCGCCCGCAGGGGGGGTCGAAAGGGTCGATGAATTTATGAATTGTATACCTTTTTTTAATAACATATAATAATATTTTTTCAGTCTAATGTATCTCTTCTTTTATAATAATTATTGATAAAAATATTTTTTTCAAATTTATTTTAATATGTAGAAATATATGTAAATACGAACAAATGAAATAGCTGAAGTTTTATAATGACTCAATGAAGAATGGTAAGTGGCTTAATCGATAGAAAATGTTAGTGTTGACGTTGAAATTGGATTGTTCGTCTTATAGTATCCAAAGATGGCACGACAAGATCATGACATGTGAAGTCAGTGAATCTGTGAATACTAGTCGAACTCATAACCTTAAAAATTTTATATGTGCTTGTGCTTTGATTCTGTTTCTTTGGAAATACCAAGACAAGTCAAACATCAGCAACATAGAGATAATGTGGCAGCTAATGACGCTGAAGAATATTTTCGTCGAATTATATTCATTCCGTACCTTGATTCGATAATACAATCATTAAAATCTAGATTTAACAAGAAAAATACACCGAGTTATTTTTTGTTTCTTCATCTTCATCCTGACCGTATCATAGAAATGAATAATGAAAATTTTAAACAAATGATATTAAAAATTCAGGATATATATAATATTAACAATTTTGTTGCCGAAATTTGGTACGAAATGTGTCACAATAAGCGGCAAACTAAAAATTTTCAAGAAGTTAAAAACTGTTATTTTATTGATTTGTTAAATATTACATATTTAGAAAAAACTTAGAAGAGTAAAAACATGGCTGCGCTCTATAATAGCGGAAGATTGATTAAACGGTTTGTGTCTTTAAGCATCCATAGAAAAGAAATTACAGACAATGAAGATATATTGGTTTTATAAATAATTAATCATAATACATATTGTATATATGTATAAAAATGTTTTTAGGCGACTGGTACATAAATTGTTGTTTTTCGTATGTGCTGGCAACCTTAAAGTATCAATTTTTATTTGACATCTGTCAAAGTCAGAATTTTCGGCCGCTTGTTTGTTCAATATTGATTTTGATAGTTCATATTAATGGGATTATTAATATTTTAGAATATAATAAGAAGTGTAAGTCAAATTTTAACTATTTCTTTACAAATATTAATGAAAAAGTAATGAATTTGCGAGTAACAATAGCGGCCGTAAAGTAAATGCGGTCGTAAAGTAAATGCGGCCGTAAAGTAAATGCGGCCGTAAAGTAAATTTTGACAGATGTCAAACATAGATTTTGAATGAAAATTCATAATTTATTGTTATAATCGCCTAAAAAATGTTGTGTGCACCTCGGCTAAAAGTTCTTTTTTGGCCTCATCTGATTTGTAGCCTCGGCTTTGCCTCGGCCTCAAACTTCGGATTCGGCCAAAAAAGATCACTTTTAGAACCTTGGTACACAAATAACTATTTCTATTCTCTACAAATTCTTTATAATTTGACTTTTTCAAAAATTTCGACCCACCTTGTAAAAAATTCTGCGGGCGCCCATGATTATGTTAATTTGTTCAAGCATACCATTTCATTAAAGACATTTTGCTTAGCGCATCATATTTTTTTGTAACAATAATAAAGCCCTGTGTTGTAACTTGTTAACGTAGACTACACGACCTTCTTTAGTTTTCCTTCATTCCTTTCCAGCATTTCTTTTTCCTGCAATTTTGTTTTAATTTTGGTCATTATGAGAAATTTTACTCAAGGAAATTTTGAAGTCAGCGCCCGTTGTAGTAATTTAGTAACGCAAAAAATTACGCAGTTCTTGGTATTGTCTTTTTTGTTTATTTTGGAAATGTCATCAAAATGTTAAAAATTCACAATTTCAAATAAATTTTTGTACTTATTCAAAAGGAAGTAGAAAAAATATTGTATGAAACACGCAACAAAACTTCTGCTCTTACAAAATTCTCCTTCGTCTCGTTTAGTAATTTTCACACGTGTTAAAGTAACTACCTATGTTTCCATACTTATTACGTACAAATCTTTAAAGACTGAAATTAATGAAAATATATTATTAATACATGTAAACTTATCAAACAAGAAATAAGTGCATGTACTTTAAATTATTTCTCGAATTGCAAAAAAAAAGTTTGTACAAAAATATCAGGAAAATTATGAGTGCGACATTAGTACAGCGTTCATTAATTTATATCGTATTTGTACATTAATAGTTATTTACGTGGCCAGCGGTGTAAGTTAATCTTTATAGGGCGAGCTGGAAATTTGTAAGGCGAGCGACGAGGGAGTGCGCTCTCATAATCCAGTGAGCCCAGTAAAGATTAATTGCACGCGTGCCGCGTACAAAATTTTATTTCTACCTTCATAGAGATTTTATATTAAGTTACTTTATTGTTTCAAAAAAAGATTGACTCTATTTTCGAATCAAAGTTAGTTGGCGGTAGTAGAACAATTTACAGCTATAGACGTTGTCAAATGAGTTTCGCCAGTGAATTAAAATGTACTATAAATGTGAATTATTACTCACAAAAACCTAATTAAATTAAGTTTGTAATATTTATAATAAAATGTATAAAAAAACTTTCATTATTTTCTATTATTTTTTTTGAGCATTGTAAAATTTTATAAGGCTAGCCTTATAAATTTTTACAGGTTAGTTACTGTAATTGTTTATTTACTTAGCTACCAAGAAGCCTATAAAATGACAATTATATAGAAGGTGGAAATAAAAAAACTGATGTGGACACCACATGACTTCCTTTTACGCTAAGTTATACAAATTTTTTGCAACACTTCATTTAAACTTATTTCACTTGAAAGTGAGATCATTCTAAGGCTAATCGTTCTTCAACTTCCACTCGTTTTGTATCCTCGACTTTCCCTTCGTAATGGATCATCTTTTACAAAAATTTTATTAAAATATTTATTTCTATTCCTTATTGCATTACACAAAATTATTTTTTCTACTCCTGCTTTGAAAATACAATTTTCTGGTTTGTTTTTCATGCTGAAAGTGACTCTTTGCAGCACGCAGTGCTGCAAAACTTTGCAGCACTAATAAATGTTTGTTACATTGTTGCTGCCATGGATACGCATCACTTGCGCATCACAAATACAAAATTTGCAATAAATGTCAAATTATGTTTAAAAAATATTTTTTTATTTCCTTATTTTTTATCTTGCAGGAGTAGAAAAAATAGTGTGTATAACACGTGTTGAAAGTCCTTTGTCGAACACAAACGATTGCAACCTTCGCTTCGCTCAGGCTGCAACTTTCGTTTTGGTTCGACAAAGATAGACTTTCAGCACTTGATATACAAATAACTATTAATAGCTAAAACAATTGCAAAGAAAGAGATATTGTTTTCATTTATTTCTTATGAAATATAAATATATTCTGACATTTGTCAATATTGTCAATCATATACTCAATTTATTAATTAATTAAATGTATCCTATAAAAATTAAAAGCCAACTAAAATATTATTTTTATTAAATTTCTGTCATAAGTAAAGTGCCCTTTAGAAAAAGCCAATTAGAACAAAAATGGAGATATGTACAGACGTCACAACGAAACGAGTCAAAATAGATTCAGGGATAGATAAAATTGATAAAATTGATAATTCCTTTGAAATCTGAAAATCGATTTTTTGCGCGTACAATACTTCCTCTACTTTGTAAAAGGAAGTAAAAAAACAAATTTTAATATCAGAAAATAGTTTAATGATCAGTGCTTTTATCTTTTTACTTCTTTCGCCTTTCACTTCGTCATAGAAGGCATGAATAAAAAATTAAAATTCTCCTGTGACATTCGCTGTACAAAATGTCACAGTGGCAATATTTTATTAGGTTATAAATGAAAATTAGGAATGAAAAGAGAGAACTCTTGTTCTGATTCCGATTTATTACGAGGGACAAAAAAACATAAGAATTATGGGACAAATATTAGAGGTACATATATTTTATTCCAATATTACTAATTAATAATATAATAAATTGTTTATTAAGGTTTATAATTTATCAGTTTTTGACATTTGTCAAAATGACCATTTGGGTTAATGATTGAGTTTGTAGTCGAATAGTTGGTAACCGGTTCTGCTTTTGATAATTTTGCACTATTTCTCATATAAATGGTTCGTTCGACTTATCAACTCCATTGGAGCCCAGAAAATTGTCATAATATATATTAATATTAATGGTTCCTTGCAACTTTTTATGGGTAGCTGGTCTTATTGTTTCCATACACTCTAAATCGCAATTAAAACATATCCTTAAATTGGACATATCCGAACTGTTATAGTAGTTGGAGTCAAAGCGTGAAAAGAGTTAAGGTGCATTCCGATAAGAACTTGGTTTTAAAATTTACAATTATGTTTTAAGTTTAGAAATAGCCTCACAACACATCGTTCACATAATAATATTTCCATTAGGTGCGCTATTTTGCAAAAAATTAAATAAATTAATAATATAGATTACTTTGATAATATTATATTGTTAAAATACGTTGTTTACATTTAAGGCAGTTGCCAAAATTAATTGTTCTTTGCGATTCATTTCAAATCAATAGTAAAATTTGTGGTTATATTTGAAGTGACAGCTTACAAAGAGAGAAAACTACATGACGCTATTGCATGCTACCTGCTTCGCTATTGGTCCATTCCTAAACATAAACGTAAACCTAAACATAAGTGTGGAGTTTGCATACTTTACGTTTAACGCATGCACTACGATGCGCAGTGTGAATGTTTTTATTTTGATACATGGCGTCAAACTTTCCTAATCTTAAACGCAATTGTAAACCTTAAAACTAAACACTTCTGTGAATGCACCTTTAGCATGCCGAACGCCTGGAAAGTGCCGTTTGGTAATGGTAAAATTTGGGATAATAGCTGTAGGATGGTTATGATTATTATAATCCGTGCTTGTTTTACGATGATTTCAAGACCATCTAAGGTCTGGTATGATTAATAAAATCAGTGTTTTTTTTCAATAGTTTACCGGTTTCAGAAATTGAAGAAATAAATATTTTACAAAATTTTCTTTTCAATAATGTTTTCGTTATCAAGTCTGTATAGGTTGATAAGACGCCATGGTTACAGTTGTCAGTAAGGTAATAATATTACCGTACAGATAGTTATTATGAGCTTATACCATTTAATCTCATCATATAAACGCCGTATGCCTACCCCTGCCGCCCTGTGGAATGAAGTCATCATAAGACGCTCGCTTGCATTGTGGACAGAATATAATATTTTAGTAATAATAGGTCAAATAGAATATTTCATTTACTTTTTCAACATGAATCCTATCGTTTACGTATCAGTAATATTGGCTTCAGAGTAGCGGTAGAAGGTATATCTATAGGTTTCAATGGTCTAAGATTATGACTCAGTTACCATCTTTTTGTTGTATATTTTTAAAGGCTTAATATCTTGAAACCGGTAACTCAAATTAATACACTCAGCAAAGGGTAATAAACACAACAAACATCTGTTTAACTAATTTGAAATTACGAAATTTCAAATTCAAAATTCAAAAGGAAGTAGGTAATAAACAATAGAAAAAATAAAAGAAATAGTAAAGATTTTGGTAATTATAAAATTATAATAATAGTACAATAAAGAAACTATATCATATAAATTTAATTTATTTTATTATACCAACAATTATTTTAGTAATTTAGGATTTCGAGTTAAGAAGGTTAATATATTATTTAGTTCCCTAAAGAGACAATGTTTTTTTGCGGTTACTATATTTATCTACAAACAAGTAAAAGCAAATAAAATCGATAACAAAATTCGAAATTCGTTTATCAATTTGAAATTAAAAATTCAAACTTCGAAATTTGAAAAGTTACAAAGTATTTTTTTCGAATTTCATCAAAAGAACTAGTTTCAGCATTTTTTCTTAAAAAAATCTACCAGTTCGTTTCATTCGTTTTAACTCCTATACCAAGATCTTCAAATTTTTCGTTCTATGGAATTCTGTGATGATTCAAAATTTTTCACTTAACAACTTTTAATTTACATGGCAAGGCAGTTAAAAAAATTCTTGTGTAAAATTAAGAGTTAAAATTGGAAATAGTAGGTATTTTACGTATATTTTATGTATCCCTATATATCTGTTTGGCTTCTTACAACAATTAGGCATTCTGAATCTGAACATGCAGAACCGGGAGTTTCAAATTTATTGTAAAATAATTTAAGGATATACTATTTGATGTAGTGATTACAATGCAAAAAGAATAATAATATAAATTTACATCAAATTAATATGCAATTATTTTTATTAATATCAAAAAAAAAATTGTACTGTAATCAGTAATTTTATTTGGAATAATTTTGAACTTGCCTGTGTAAATTGTTATTAATTTGAAAACAAAACAGTTTAGTTAATGTAAGACAAATATACATTTCTGAGATTAAATTATTCATTTAGGGTATTACTTTCGATAAATACAAATTTTAACGCTTTTTAATAATAATATGTATTATTGCAGTATAATATTTTTTTAAACCGTTGATGCAAAATAAAAGCAAACAATTCATAGTTTGTCTTGTTTGTATAGGTGTAAATCGTCAATTGGATCCACATCTAATTCTCTCTTCAACGGATACCACTTCCAGTAGTTCTCGTTCTCTCCGCAGTCCATCTACCAGCTCCAAAATAATAGCAAATCAAATTCAATTACCTGCACAACGAACAGTCTCTGCTCCAGAACAACAATATCAAACCCGAATCACTTATGGAGATACTCCTACACGAAGTTCGCCAGATGTTCCCAGTTCAAGGCAAAGAAGTGAAACACCCACAACATCGACTCGTACGAATAGAAGTGGATCTCTTAAACCTTCTGATCGATCTGCACAAAATGAGGACCGTTTGTCTAACTCATCAGAATCTATACTTGGTGCTATTTTCTACGACCGCTCAATTAATCCAAAATATGTAACAGACGATTCTGACAGTCATATTTACCCTCGATTGAGTCGACGTCCTAATTCTCAACCTGCCACAAACATGAATCGGGATAACACCCCGTCGATAGAAGACATTTATTCTGACCTGCCAGTAGATGAAAAATCTGTTGAAGAAATAAAGTCAATGTACGAAAATGAAGATTTAGTAATTTCTGAACATGATGAAGTAGAAGATATTCCTGCTACCCCGATTCTATGCTGCCCTCCAGGAAATGGAGGAGGTGATGATTTTAATAATTCAGGAGAGTGTCCCTGTTCACTGGACTGTCTACTAAACAAGTCCATTGGTCCTTGGGGCGCCTGGCAAATGCGTATATCTATTCTGGCATCGTTGTTGAAGTTTCCCATTGCCTGGTTTCAGCTCGGAATAGTGTTCTTGGCACCTGCTACGGACTTTTGGTGCGCCAAACCACCTTCTGGGACCATACCTACCATTGATTTATTATCTCCCGAAGAATGGAAGTCAATGGTTTATTGTAATGGGACTGGTCAACACAAGGTAGGTTAGGATAACAGGCTTACAGATTTTTTTTTGCAAATTTCGTTGAATTACAATAATAAAATGAAGTAACTATTAAATATCATGTAGGAATAGATGTAGTATTGTCCTGTACAATATTTTTACTTAATTGTTAGCCGAACACAAGGTATAAAATATTTTGGATATACCATTATAAAAAAGTTTTTAATAGAAATTAAAAATATTCATTCTTTATTGCATTTTTGTAAAATATCAATACATTCAATTCAACAAGTTGTTATTATTTAACAACAGCGAGTATTTAAAACAAAATGTATTTTTTCTTCAAGATAAAGGTGTATATCAACCAAAAACTAACAAAAGTTTTGTAAAAATATTTTTTTCTACAACTATCAAAAAATGTTGACCTTTGTGCATTCATTTTTAGGTCTAAAGTATGTTATTTTTTCATGTGTTGTTTTACATTAACATGCCAACCATGCAAAACGTGTTTTTTTTTTTGGAAAACATTTTGTTACTGTTTTGATTTTATAATTTAATATTTAAAAACAACTTTCATTTTTCTTTAGTTATGAAGGTAACTATGATATTTTCATAAGATACCAGCATAATTTCATTATTTTTTTTCTTCAATTTAATTCAAATTTCTGGACTACTTGTAGAAAAATATTTGAGCGTGAACTGTATTTTTAGTGCGTTTGAATGACATTCTCACGAACTAAAAACCTTCTTCACGCTCTTAATACAAAAATACCTTTTTATCACAAAAATCACATAACTAAAAATGTCACATTTTGCACTTACATATCTGGCTTAGTTTGGAGACCCACTCAAGACATATGGGTTTCTTACAAATGACAGGTTACATGAAGGGTAATTGTAGAAAGTATTTCTCGTCTCCAGGTGTTCTTCCTTATCTTATTCATCACAATCTTTTTCAAAATCAGTCTCACATTCACTTTCTTCAAACACATCCTCCCGTACATTATCTTCGTTAAAATCAGTAGAAATTTTATATAATCATTGTTTAGTCACTTCCTCATAATTTGAGCCAATAAATAAAACTCATTTCGTCGGTTTTGGGCCTTCATTCATTGCAAAAATGTATCTCTTTACTAAAGCGCAGTTCGAAAAAGATACATTAATATTGATATGCGGTCATGGTCACCGCATTTGCATTTTATTAATTTTGAACAAATAGTAACCATCAAATATGCATCATAAACTCGTCTTTTGCTTAAAACACTCTAATTTGAAAGTATCGAGAAGCATAAGGCGATACATTTAATTGCGAGTTAGTATTAAGTAAATAAATATTTGGTATCGGTCACTGTGACCGCATAAAACCGAGTATTGTAAGATACAGAGTTGGTTAATTTAGCAAACAATTTCATTATCAAGAGACTATTTTTCATGAATAAAATAATAATTTATGCAACTAGTAGGTATGTTAAGTAATTGTTTTTTTAGTCGAGTGCTGTTTAACGCTTCACGCGTTATAGCACGAGATAAAAAAACACTATGTTACACACGTGTTGCATACAACATTTTTCCTACAGCCGAAATATTACTAAAAATGTATTGCAAAAGTAAATAAAACCATTGATAAATGTGCCACCAGTACGAGAAAAGTGACTATTTACAAACTCTAAAGAGGGCATAAAGTATGTACTTTATGTCCGGTTGTAGGAAAATATTTTTAATGGTGGTCCACAAAATTTGGGATTTAATTTTTTTATTTTTAATAGCAATATATATTTTTTATTACGTCATTTGATACATTGTTTTTCTGATTTCAACGATAATATTTTGTTTATTCAGTAAACACTGTTTTGTTTTAGGAGTATTTTAACGATCTAATAATATTTATGAAAAAAATAGAAATGATTTTGTTTCAGACTTGTCTTCTGCATGGTTCATGTTACATGCAAGATCCCAGAGCCCCTATTACGGATCCACCTGTGCCTTGCTTATGGGGTTATGAATTTGACACATCCGTTCATCATTCCACCATTATAACAGAATGGGAAATGGTGTGTTCGAGAGCGAAAATGATTGATTTATCTCAAGCAGTTCTCATGTTCGGCATTTTGTTAGGTAAGTAATTTTTTTTTATTAAAGATGTTAGTGTTAATGTATGCTAAATTTTAGGAACTGTCATTTTGGGCATAACTTCAGATCGGGTTGGTAGAAAACCAGTGTTAGTGACTTGTTTATTTGTACAAACAATCGCAGGAGTATTATCATCACTATCACCATCTTATTCTTTGTTTCTACTTACTAGATTTATAATGGCTTTCGCTAATGCTGGAACAATGGTTTGTTCCTTCGTTATGTGCATGGAGGTAATGTTCAGTAATATTTATTTCGCTAACTACATTATTAACTTTGAACAAACTATACGTATACAATATGTTAGTTTTTCAAGAATTTTTTTGTTAGATTTAATTAGTTTATTTTTTTTAAGGAGTTTCAAATACTTCAAAATAATAGTTTTTAAGGATGTAACTCACATCCATTTGAGGGTAATAGTCAGTTACAAATAAGTGGGGAAAGGTACAATAATTCTTTAGAATAATAACTATTCATGACTTTATTACTGATATAAAAAATACTGTTCTACGGGAAATATTTCCTTGGGGCATTGTCCCTTCAAAATTTTTTCTTGAGTCCCGATGCCCCCATGTAGTCGGCGCCCATGATGACAGGCAGGTTAGTCTTTTTATGACAAATAACCATGAATAAGTCATGAATAGGAACCTCCCTGACGAGATAAATATTATATTTTTTCTGAAATCGTATAATAATTTAAAATCTAAGAATAAGATATGTTTTTATACATAACTTATATGTATCTTACTAGTAACTGTCATTAAAAACAATTGTATTCTATACATAATTTATTTTAAACATAAATTATTATCTTACAATTTTTCAAGAATAATTAATTATTAAAAATATAAAACTTAATATTTCGAATTAACACTGACATAAGTACTAGATTATGAGTCAACATTGTTGGCAGACCACAAATTAAGAGATTAAAAATTATTAAAATTTCTTAAATGTTTTAATCTTTTCAATTTATTATATTTAATATAAATACTACATGTTAACGACTAAAATTTACTTACTGCTCACGTAAAAAGTCGTGTTTCGTATTGAAATGTTAAATATACTTGTCAAAATAGTTTTAGCATTATTGCATTTTACCACATCCTGGCAAGGAAATTCAATTTCCCTGCTGATATTGCAGCAGCCATTTGATAGATTAGTGAACAATTTTAGAAAAAAATAATTTTGTTTATTGATTCAGACACATAATTCTATGCTCTACAATTGTTATTTTACCTAAAATAATTAGGGAAGCAGGAATAATTTTTCGTCGGATAAAAGCATATGGTTAATTAATGTTTTGTCATTAGAGGAAACTTTAATCAGTTACATTGTGCTTCTTCTTCACTTGCCCCAATGATATGTGGAATAATTTCTCTTGCACCATTTCTAATAGTCTGCCATTTACGATTCAATATTTTGTACAATACGTAGGTCTAAAGTGCGATTGACATTAATTACCGCCTAATTTAATTTGTTGAATACAGCGATGACCCACTTACGTAATTTTTATAAAAAAGCAATAAAATCAAAAAACTTATTTGGTCAAGTGTAATATATATCTACTTTGCAAAATCAATAATGCTAACAGGTAAATAATTAGTCTTGATTTAACAAAATAAGCAAAAACTTCATACTGATAATGATAAACATTATTCTTTCAGTAGCTCTTCTTTTGTTGCCAATATTACATTCAAAATTCTCTACTAATAGCTCAGCTCTGATTTTTAATATGTACATTTTTTGTTTTTTTTTAATTGTCCTTGTAAATAATGTATTTGGTCAGGTTGTAGGAGGAAAATGGCGTACAATTGTTCCAGTTTTATATCAAATTCCTTTTGGAATAGGAAACACAGTGATGGCCTTAGTAGCTTATTTCATACGAGATTGGAGAGCTTTCCAGCTTACGTTGTCATTACTAAGTGCTTTTTACTGGACGTACTGGTGGTTCATGCCTGAATCTCCTAGATGGCTTCTGGCCACAGGTAGGAAAGAAAGAGCTACGCAGCTATTGAAAGACATCGCAAGGGAAAACGGAAAAACGGTAAGCCTTTTTTATTAAGAGGATAGTAATATTCGGGTATTCAATCAAAAATTATAATTTTCTACGAAGTCGACGATTCGACACCACCTGTGTCTTCTTCAAGGCTAATGTTTTTCTTATATGTACTAATGTTAGTATAATATAAAAATGATGTATATAAATACAAATTAAATTCTGTAATTACAGAAAAGTTGTCAGAATTAAAAATGAAAATTTCGAAAACACGCCATAAATTCGCACAGGTTACTTAGGCAAGCCAAAAAACAGATTCTGACGACCTTTCTGTAATTACAGAATTTAATTTGTATTTATATACCTACATCATTTTTATATTAAACACACGAATTATTAACTAATTTTGTTTGTTCTCCGGGAAAGTGAATTTTTAAAAAGAATAAAAATTACAACGGGTCTAATTTACGTTCTTTATTCGTGTGTTCGAAGTACAAAAGACAAGATACATAACATGTACAGACTGTTTTATAATATACGTTATTTCTACAAGGAGGTTCCATCTTCATGTTGATAGTAAGCAGATTGTGTTTCTTAACTAACTAATATTAATTTATTTTCACACGACGATATTTATTTCTACGCTATTTGTTTTCACAAGATATCAACATTTATTATCACAAAATATTTATTTCTACTGTACTCGACTAACTCTACTGACTGTGACGTCACACTCTCTACGCTCTTCTTCGCTCTCAATTGACTAGGCCCACTCTAGGCTGCGACATTTTATACCTTGGGGTAATTAATCTCCAACCTTCTAGAGTCTTCCGGACTAAAAATTCCCGAATAATTTGACGTGTCTCTATCTCACTTAGGGCCGGCTTTTCCACCTCTAGTTAAAGTACCAGTTACCTTAACCATCAGTTAATAGAAAAATATCGCATCAAATAACTGATGTAAGTTGTCAAAAATATAGGTTATTTACTATTTCGATGCGATATTTTTCTATTAACCGATAGTTAAGGTAACTGACACTTTAACCAGAGGTGGAAAAACCGGCCCTTAACCTATGTAGCAGGACTACCTGACTAGGCAAGTCGTGATAATTCATCGGCAGTGAGTCATGCTCGTTACAAAATTTACAATTCTTTGCATATATCATTCATATTTTGATGATTTCTTAATGTATATTGCATGCATATTTAACGGTTTTTTAGAGTATAAAAATCTGCTCTTTAATCATTACATAACTTTTCATACTACTGGTGTTATCTTAATTTTTTATGGAATTTCATTTGCGCTTTTTTTTTGCTTTATTGCAATTGTTATAGGGTTTGAAAATTCGAATTAATTATATTGTCCACCATTTGCCAACCATAGTTTAAATAATAAAGGAGTTAAATCTAGTATAATTAAAAATGTAAGTAATCTGTGATACAGGAAGGAGAAATCAAACGTGCGATGCGTTGTGTCCCTACAATAATTCCAATATGTGGAAGTAGTACCAAGCTTAGTATGAAGGACCTTTTCAACACACACGTGATATTAATGAAGACTTGCGTTCTTTGTGTTCATTGGTTCTGTGCCGGAATCAGTTTTTACGGATTCAGTCAATATATGGGCCAGATAACCAATCATCTGTACGCTATGGTGGCTATCGGAGGACTGATTTCTCTCCCCGGGACCATTCTGTGCTGCTACATCATCCAGAGGTTCGGCAGGAGAGAAACCATTGCAGGAGCGCACATGTTTACCGCAGCTTGTTACTTGGGAATCTTGGTTGTCCCACAAGGAAAACATTTCGCTGATTGGCCACGGGTAATGTTTGCAGCTTTTGGTGTTGTCGGGTTATCAGTTTCTACACCGGCGTTATATTTATTCTCTGGAGAGCTTTTCCCTACTGTTTTAAGGTAAGGAATACAATATTTGCTGCAAGATTTAATGGAATGAATGTATAAATTTGGTAGTCGTTACTTTACGACAACAAATCATTACGGTGCAGTGGTGGTTCACTTGGTTAGCACGCTAAGCGGATTGTGAGGTTTACGTTCAAATCTCAGTGGTAACAAACCTATAACATATAATACAACACCGCTGTGTCCGAGAGGTATATAAAAAGCAATGGGGAATGTGAACATATTTTTTTCTTTCATTTTATGACTGTACAAAAAATAAAAACAACTGTATTTTTTAAATCGCTTAATTGTTGATAATTCCGTAGATAAACAATAATAAAGTTTTGGAGAGCGGATATATGACGTCATGTAGGAGACTTAGATAGAGAATTTAAATTCATTTGATAAAAATCATCTATCATAGAATAATGTACATTTGACAGGTTACCCATGTTCCATTTTTAAAACTTATGTATGTAAACACTAAACAGCCTTCAAAAATTATAGGACATTGACAATTTTGACAGATGAGTTATTCTATTAGTTGCATGTATTGATATCTTATACATTGTTTCATAAATAGTTATAACTAATTTATCATTAACAATATTTATTCGATATCATTAAGAAAAAAATAGGTTCATTTTATTCTCAGTTTTAGCATTGTAAACTGCTCTCTCTCTCCTACGTGACGTCAGAGATATGACGCCGCTACATAAATTTGAATTTCAAATGCTAATTTCAGTGAAATTATAAGATAATACATAGTTCTTGTCATTATTATTGGTAGTCACAATGGTTAATTTTTAGTTTTTATACTTTTTTTTACAACTTTTTAAGGAGGGTTGAGTAGCTTAGTGGTCAGGCGTCATAAATTCATAATAATTTCAGAAAACTGAAATCTTGAAACGTCTTTGAAAACTGTGACGTAGTAGTGATACGTTGTTGCTTTTTCATGTTAAATGTATGCATTTAGAATTACATTTGATGTTTCATTCATTTTGTTTACTATGATGATATGATATTTCTTATATTTAACCACATTTTCTTGTTTAAAATCACGTTTTTTTTGTTTCAAAGCAAATGTTAACGATATTTTATAATAATTACATAAAGAACGATTTTTACTGTTGATATGAAACCCAATGGCCTCTTTTCATTATCCTTTCAAAATCGAATGATTTTTTAAACCTTTAATAAATACAAATTAATTATTATAGAAACGCTGGCATGGGAGTGGTGATGATGTGTTCCCGTGTCGGATCTATGATAGCACCGTTCGTGACCTCTCTGTCTACGGTGTCGAATTGGCTGCCGTTGTTTATCCTCAGCATTTGTGTGTTTCTGGAAGCTCTGCTCGTGATTCCTCTCCCTGAGACCAAGGACTGTGCACTTCCTGACACAGTAGCCGATGCAGAAGCCTTTACGAGGTTTGTATTCATTATGTTATCTCATAGACATGTTGTAAAATGATTTGTTGTCTTTCTCAATACCAGTCGAAAGTAGTAAAAACTAACAAGTAAATTTATAACTGTTTTGTCTGGCAATTTTAGAAATTTGTTCTAATAAACATATAATAGTATGAAATAATTTGCTTTTTCAAAAGAACTTTAATAAATGTAAAAAAAATGTTCAATGTTTGTAAATAAACAAATAAATTTTAAAAAATTGAGCGTCCCTATGACCTAGATCCCCGGCTAGACGGAGATGTGGCAATAGTTACGTCACGAAAATTTTATTATAATGTTGGAAACCAAAATTTGATTTATGCAGCAATTTTTGTCGGATAAAAGCATATTATGAAATAATTTATGTTTGATATTAGAGGAAACTTAATATGTTATATTTGGCCTCTTCTTCACCTGCCCTGAAGACGTGCAATAATTTCTCTTGCAATGCTTAATAGTCCACCTTTTACGATTCAACATTTTGTACAATATACATACGCCTATAGTAAGATTAACATTAATTACCGGCTAAATTTTACTTGTTGAATAATACAATTAGCAAGTTATGTGATTCTCATAAACAAAACTTCCCAGAAACAGTAAAGTATATACATAGGTAAATTACTACTTTCGGTTTAACAAAATTATCAAGTGCTTTAAGCTAGATTCACATGAGCCGTCAACTCCGTTGGAATAACGGACGTAGCAGCCGTTCTGTACTGTGATTGGCTGAAACGGAGCGGTCTCGACGGCATGAACGTTGAAGCCAGAAATGAAATATTTCAATTTTTGACGGTCTTGACGTCCGTTGCCACCGTAAATTAGGATTGCGCATGCTCACATAAATAATTTTCAGTCATACCAATCAGGACCAACCAAGAAATATTTTGACGTTCAGTTTGTAGGTTATAATCTAAGTATAATACATAAAGTAATATTTATTATTATTTAAACAAACACAAATAACGAAAATAACTAGCAAGCAGGATAAACAAACAGTAACACATGGCACACATGGCAATGACCTAACCTAACAATTTGTAGGAATTTTTTAGTTTTGTAGTATGTCACTAGAAACGCTGACGGCTCATGTGAAATACCTAGTGAGTTTAGATATCGTGACGGCCGCTACGTCCGCTATTCCGACGGCGTTGACGGCTCATGTAAATCTAGCTTTACACTAATAGTGACAAACGTTACATTCTTTCGGTACGTTTTGTTACTAGGTTTACTACTTGTGTACCATTAGGTTTTTCGTCAAATACGTATTTAATATTTTTATTTAAAAATAGAATATAATTTAGCGTGATTAAAATCACGTGTTAAATATTTTTTAATTAGAAGAGTATATTTGACGTTATAACCCCTGACCAAAGGCGGATAATATATTATTATATAAATACAAAATAAGCATATTTTATTTTCAAATCATTTTATAACAAGGTCTATATTAGATTAAAATACAGAACAATTTTATATTAAATTGCAATTATTTTATTTCAGCAATAATACAAACTTACCGAAATGTTTCAATATTTTTACTATTCACGAGAAGAAATGAAAACAGTCGTATTCTTTTATAGGTCTTTTAAGTTTGAACATGTAAGAAGTACAGTAATGGACTATGTAAGTGTATCCAAAATAAAAATATTTTAAGAATTCAATCTAATTTCCATATTTATACAATGAAATCTGTACATGTTTAAAAATAAAAATTGTCCAGCTAATAATTAAGTCAACATATTGAATAGGATAATACTAC
Organism: Stenolophus ochropezus; assembly: GCA_035578165.1. NCBI lineage: Eukaryota > Metazoa > Arthropoda > Insecta > Coleoptera > Carabidae > Stenolophus > Stenolophus ochropezus. The sequence continues at coordinate 15,424,546 of JAQOWZ010000010.1, read as the reverse complement.
TTGTTATTTAATGTAAATTACTTAGTTTTTATAACAAAATTTAATTCAAATATTTTCGTCTGATATTTTTATTGCTCTACACTGTCAATTTGTGGTTAGGACTTAGGTCAACTAAACGTCCTAGAGAATCGAAGGTACACTCTCGCATTGGATCCTCACGTCATTAATTTCGGTTGCAAGATTTACTAAACTTTTATCTTGCATTTTTATCGTATACAGGATGTTCATTTAAGTCGTACACTATTGCTATCTTGGGAACTATAAGAGCTACAAGGTCGGTTAAATTAGCAAACAAATTCTATTTTATAAGAATACTTTAATGAGGGAAACAACCAGTGGTTCTCAAAATACGGGGTACAACTTTCTTATTTTAAATGGGAACCTACTTTTTTATTTGCTTATTCGATTCAGTATTTTTCTCCGGAATTCAACGATATCCATATGTAATACCCTTACATAACATTTTTTTTGAGAAAATGCGAAATTATGTATCATTTTTATTTAAATATGATTAATCAAAAAGTGCTTTGGAAGAAAACAAGTAAATCAAATGCGGAAATCATAGCAGAAATTTTAAAACAGTAACATAAAGTAACATACAAAACGGTAGATAACCCTAAAAACCATCTTAACAAAAAAATTAAAAATAAAAATAAATGTAATAAAAAAAGTATATATAAATTAAAATGCGCAACATGTAACTTAAATTACATCGGTCAAACAGGATGTAAATTTAGACAGATATAAAGAACACATAAACTCTTTCAAAAACTGTAAAACTAAATCTTATTACGCGACCCACCTTTTAAACAATGAACCTTTATCAGGAAATATGGAAGACATAATAACAAAATAAAAGTAACAGGTTAAACATAGCAGAAAAATTAACACAACCAATAAAAAACGTTCAAAAAAATAGCCAATCAGACGTAATATTTCAACCATCAAGATTATTTAAACTACTTGTCGCATCAATATATAATATATCTTTTATATCATATAGTGTCGTATCTGGTTTATTGTAATGAATCTTACAATAAATTGATCTTTGTATTGAACCATATACTATATTGAATACATTACTCATCGGCGAGTTCATAACTGGAACGATTATTGTATTTTATTTAATTGTGACGAAGAACTCTAAATTCGATTAAGCTAGAATCTCCAATTATGAATATTTTTAAAACAGTTTCGTTTTATTTTGTCAAATAAATAATTATTATTATAAAATATACAATTATAAATGTACTCTGTCTAAAAGTAGACTGTATAAAGAATAATATATGTAAATTGGCCACATAGTTTAAGAGCAATATTAAATTTAATAAGCATGTAAGAAAAAGATGTATAAAATGCTGATCATTTTGAATTTTATTTGTTATGTTATGTTATGATTTTCATTTGTGACTTGTGCCATTGAAAAGTCGTTTAATAAAATAAACACATACGTAATTTGAAAAATTATATTAATTAAATAATTACATAACATGCAATAAGTAAAAAACGAATGAAAATGTTATCTAAATTTTGTCGGCTTCTTCTATTGTATCTGGTAATTCTGTACCTTTGGTCTCAGGAAGCCAAATCATTGTAGCAGCAGCTGTAAAGATCGGTATGACAGCAAAGACCAATGGTGGACACCATTTCCCAATATCTTCTAAAAGCATAAGGAATGGGGAAATAATAGATCCAACACGACCAAACATGGAACAAATGCCAATACCAGCGGACCTAACAACTGTAGGTAATAATTCACCAGTGTACACGTAGATGAGAGCAAAACCCATCGCAGCACCCATTTGCGATAACGAAGATAATACTGCAATAGTAAGAGTCAGTTCCTGCCATTTTATCATTATTACGAATACTGCAATCATAGGGACAGAAATAAGCATGTACGAAGCAATAATTGTCCATTTTCTGCCTATGAGTGATATCAGGACACATCCCATTAAATTCCCAGGAACTTGAATTAATCCAGCAAATATTATATTAAAGAATATGTCACCGCCAATCAGGCCTATATACTGGGCTATGGCATAAAATTCCATAGCAATTACCAACCAATTGAACATCGATATTACTGTCTTTACTCTCATTCTATATGTAACAAATAAATCCTTCATGCCACCAGGTTTGCCCATTGGAGTGGCATTTATATAAGCTTCGGTGTTTCCTCGAATATTGTCTGTAGGTCTTCTGTTGCATTTGGCTCCTCTTTCTAGGATTCTAACCAGTCTTTCGGTCTTGTGTCGAGTAGACAGCCAGCGAGGAGATTCAGGAATTGCAAACCAATAAGTAAGTAATACTACGGAATAAAGTGATACTGAAAACTGTATACAAGTCCAAGATCTGCAGTAGTATGCTACTACTCCCAAAAGCGCATGAGCAAAATGCACAGGAATCATATATAGCACCCCGAGAGTGGTACGGTATTTTGGGTCTGAAAAAAATAATTCAATAATCAAAATCAATTCTCCGTAATCCATAAGTTTTATAAGACGATGCATTGTTACATGAGTAAAATGGAACAATACGTCGTAAAAATGAGGATAAAATATATCAATAAAAAGCATGAAATTGAAACAGTAATGTGAACATGGTTACGGTTATTTTCAAATAGTGCAGGTAACCGGTTAAAAAATTATAAAAACCGCTATCCGATATTTTAAACGAAAACTGCGAACTTTAACAATGATTTTAACCGATATTTTTAAGGCTACAAATACCTTTAACCAGGGCCGTAGCTAGACAATTTTCTAAAAGAGGGCAAAAGTCATTTTAGGGGAGGCTGTATAATAAAAATTAAAATAATATTATTATAACAACATATGTATCAATATTTACTTGTAATAAATGATCTAAAATAATTTCATAAACTATATTTTGTGTCATTCCAAATTTTCAATGGGGTATTCTTATGTAGTAAATTTTAAGGTAAAAAATGTTATAACTTTGTGGATTATTCTATAAAATGACTGAATTATGAAAAAAACTCAAAAAAAGTTATTTCTAATGTGAGCTTTCTTTTATTTTGGCGCTGAACAAATATTACATGGGATGTGACGCACGTGGGACTCATGACATATATCTAAAAAAAATTTGTAGGGACTGTATCACAGCTATTCCGCTATTGGCGACTTATGACAGATAGACTGCCGCGCCAAGCGTTGTGTTTGCAATTATGCCCCCACCATTTAAATGTCACGAGTCCCATATACGTCACATTCGGTAAAATTTAAATTTTCAAGGAATTTAAAAAAAATCATATCTCGCTCAAATTAAATAAAAAAGGGCTCAGAAATTTAGATTTGTAATAAAAAAATACGTGAGTTTCAGAAAAAAAAATCATTAGAATATCCCATTAGCTGCACTATTACTAGCACGAGTACGGGCCCTTTTATTTTATTTTAAAGACAAGAATTTACTACAAATTTAAACCTACAATTTTTAATGCACATCAAGGCATTATAATGACATGCCATTAACTATCACAATTGTCACATCGATATTTTCTTTTTAAAATCATGGTTAAACACGTTAACTACTATTTTTGTCGGTTACATGTCGTTTTTTCAAATATTTAAAAAAATTGAATGTTACTCATATAACTTATGTCATTTATTAAGGTGATTTTGTTCTCAACAATTTTTGCTTGATAGTTTCCTTAGTTTAATCGTTGATTGAGTATTTTTTTTATCTTTCAATCAACGATTTGATTCACTACTCTTTTTGTATGTTTTATCCCTTTCAATATAAAACAAGATGATATCATCAATCCACTTTCTCCCTCAACGATTTGAATCACACGGTTACGATTGATAATGTGAGTATCAACTTTGAGAAGTACACTGTATGTATAGTAAAAAATTTTAAAATTGGAGAAGACTTCGACATGAAAAAAAAACATTAGAAAATTAAACAGAATTTGTAAAAATAAACGAGTGATGTTAATATTTACAAAAGCGACAAAAAAAATTGTTTAATTGTACTGTATTACTTTTATTTTTTCGTTTTTGCTTTATTTATTCATTATTATGTAATTTCTTGTATTATTTAAATATAATATTTCTGTCAAATTCGTTCCCTATGTTTCATTTTAAATGAAACAGGAAACAGCAAAATAAATCATTATCAATGATACGACGTAACCGTCTCTTCACTTCTTAAAATTTTTGCCTATATGTAATATCTATGTTTGTGTATAGATAATTTTAAAAATTACCTGTAAACTCTAAGAACAGAGCAAAACTTGGTATCATACTGCCTCCCGTAGAAAGAGTCGACAAAAAGCGCAGTATTATGAAGCTGTAAAGGTCTCTAGTAAAAGAAACTCCTACTCCAGTTATCAGTTGAATTGTTACTGCAACGGCAAGGGGATACAGCCTACCAAACCTTTTAAATAACAAAAATATTAAGCGTAGATTTGAGACCAATTCCAAATTTATCGTTAAAATATATGGAAACACTGACGTAAATTGTCAAAATTATACGTTATTTACTATTTCGATGTGATACTTTTCTATTAACTGCTGATTACGGTAACCGACACTTTAACTAGAAGTGAAAAATCCGACCCTTAGGGTCTACTTTTCCACCTCTAGTTAAAGTACTGATTACCTTAACCATCGATTAAAAGAAAAATATCGCATCGAAATAGTAAATAATGTATATTTTTGACAACTTACGTCAGTTTTTCGATGCGATAATTTTCTGTTAAACGATGGTATAGTTCGACAAGAGATCTCAAGTTGACGTTTAAATTGTTTTATCTACAACTATTGAAATATGGGTACATTATACGTGTGATACTACATGTAATATACTACTCATATTACACAAGTGTAATATGAAATGTCATGATACACGCTACACTTTTCTGTAATAAATAGGGCATATAATTTAACACATAATATTTTATTAAACTGTTAATTTATTAATAACATATTTTTTATTATAAATATCAATATATATGCTTATAAAAGTATAATAAATACAATTTGAAAAGTTATTTTGACATTTAAGTGCTACTACGGCGCCATCTGTTAAGCTATATATGAACTACTCACACCTAACTGAATATTTAACAAATAATATCAGATTTTTTATATGCCTGATAGTTGTAGATAAAGTATAGTATTTGACTCGCATAATATGGCTACATTACACGCGGATGATTAAAAATACTCGCTACCGCTCGTATTTTTAATTACATCCTCGTGTAATATAGCCTACATATTATGCTTGTTAAATAATATACTATTATAGTTGTGGTATCTATTCAAAGTTTTTCCCTAAGTGAAAGAATTGAAAGCAATATGACCTTTATGCATTCTGCTATGGGGTATAGAATTGTACGAAATCCACAAGGATACACTGTTTGTTCCAGGTACCCAGCTAAGCACTGGATTTGGAAATCCCAAAGTAACATTAATATAGATGGATTACTGTACGATATGGAAATAACAAGACAGGGATCCCTCTATATTAAGTTGCTAATGTTACTTTGAGATTTCCAAATCCAGTGCTTAGCTGGGTATAGCTTGTTCATAGATATAAGAAAATGATTCCCATTAGACCCCTGGACTGAGTAAACCCTAAGTGGATTAAAGAAGATTTATGGTTGCAAAAATGTCAAAATTTCCAGAGATGGATTTAGAATAATTGAAAATTTATTTTCCCGAGGTAATTTGTTGGTTTTCATGAAATAAAACACAACATATAATAATACACAATTTATTTTATTAACAAAGTTAAAAGTCAATATAAAAATAAAAACCTAAGAATTATTTATTTACTATTGCATGTATGTCACTGTCATATACATAATATTTTATAAATAATGTTAAAAATCAACATTAAAATAACACATTTTGACTTCTTTAAATTTATATCAAGTAGTTGTTTCAAAAACAGATTCAATTCAACTGAACTCATATTTTCACTTACCCTTTATAAAGGAATAATTTAGAAAAGGGATTATCTATGTAGTTGTATGATTCTAAACAAAACCTATGGTTGGTTAAACAGTAATCTTGTTTTATGTTAATGATAAAATTACCGTTAAGTATAGAAATTTTAAATTTTAATTGCATTACGAGAAATAACAGTAAAGTTCATTTTTCCCGTAATCCGGCCCCTTCAATCGGTGCTTGGACCGCATGCTGTGGGGCGGTTTGCAACCGTCATTAGTGACCCAGGTAGATTTTCTTATATCTATGAACAAGCTATACCTGGAACAAACAGTGTATCCGTATGGATTTCGTACAATTCTATACCCCATAGCAGAATGCATAAAGGTCATATTTCTTTCAATTCTTTTACTTAGGGAAAACTTTGAATAGATACCACAACTATAAAACAATTTAAACGTCAACTTGAGATCTCTTGTCGAACTATAAAAGTAACCGGCACTTTAACCAGAGATGGAAAAACTGGCCCTAAATCTTTGTTAATAACCTTCCACCAACTTTTTTTTGAAGTACAATTTTGATATCATTAAAGAAAATTTCCGGTTACGTGATTATTACTTCCGATTGATCACCCAGTACTAGCTGTTGTTGTGGCTCAGTCTGATTAAATCAAAAGGTAATAAAAATGTAAATATATGGGTATATAAACACATGCGCGTATTCGATTGCATCGTTGTGTTGTGTCAAAACATCAAAGCAATGGGTGAAGAATTTTCGGAGTAAGAGATTTTGAACGAATGAACATTTACATTTTTAAGGTGCGTTTATGCTCACCAGAATTAAGAATAAGTTAAAAGAGTTATAACTTATGAGTCGGTTTATGCTGCAGGAAAAAGAATAGGGAATGATAAAGTTAGTCAACTTTTAACTTTACGCCTTATTCTTAAACCAGTTAGTGAAATGCGTGACAAACGTCAACCTAAAACTAATGGGACATAACCTGTAAATGTATGTTGTAAAAACGTAAAACGTAAATGTTGATTATAAAAATCGGCATAAATACCAGAATAATAAATATAACCACTTTTTACTAGCCTAAAAATATAATATCACTACTTTTATTCCTTATTCTTATTTCTTAAAACTGACAGCATAAATACTTTTATCGTTTCGCTTAAAATTACGCTTATTCTTATTTTTTTGAGCATAAACCTACCTTTACTTATATAGATTACAAAATGAATATAAATTATTATTACTGGTCTCCAGCCCATCCGAAAATAAAACTTCCTACTAATATTCCAAGCATTGTTATTCCTTGGATGATACTAGTAATAACGTGTTTATTACAAACCAAATCAAATTCGGTAACCACTGTAGACTCCCAAATACTTTTATCAAATTCGTGGCTAGGACAATCCTTGTCACATTTATCAAATTGTGGATCAGAACAGTTAAATATTGCCCTAGGTGTCAACACAGCAACTGACAGTAGATGAAATCCTACTGGGGCTCGATGCAGGAAAATTAAAAATATTACCATGACTTGATAAAAACCACAACGACCCATAGCATTTGCTAGCAAGTCTTCTAAAGTTGATATTTTACCACTGTCTGCCATTATAATTATTAACTTGACAAATCAATTGCTAAAAAATACAACACAACGAATATTTAATATATCAGTGATTGCATACACTAAACACTAACAAATAGCAAATGTCAAATCGTATACAATTAACAATTGATAATAGAAACATAAATAAAACCACAGACGCCTCACAGACATGCTGATTGAATGTCCAATTGACTGATGTTCCAGACTTATTTTATTCAATGGTTTATTCCCGATTCTAAATTCTGGAACAATTACTATAAACCTGGAACTATTAAAATTAAACCCTGTGAAAACGAACTAATATTTGATGAGCTGCGTTTATAATAATAATAAACTTTTATTGCCAACTACACTATTTTTTTATAAAAACGTAATGTTAATTAACCTTCTTAGGGTCATGCGGTATTTTTGTATTCCACAAATACATTTTTATTTACATTGAGGTGGATTTAAGTCGATTGAGGCCCATGCACAGAAGAAAATACGGGCCCCTTAAAAATAGAGCAACAGGGAAAATAAAAATACACGTTAGCCATATTTTTAAATAAATAAAAATTGCTCTGTATATATAAAGTTGCCAAATTATTTCATCTTTCCTCTAACATTGAATTTTTAAGATAATTTATTAAGCAAGATATTTTTAAGGACAGAAAACTATTTTTTTGTGCAACCGGACGCGAAATAAGCATTTCGCAGCCGCAATACCGGCCGAGAAATCCAATTTCGCGGCCGCTACCATGACAGCGGGTAAACAATCATTTTGACACTTAACTCACTAAAAGTAGAAATTGATCGCTTCGTATTTAGTTTCATCCGTTTAAAATTACAAGATCGCGATTTCGTTACAAGTGATGACTTGCTAATACTTTTGCCTCAGTAATTATGAGCGCGAGTAGACATGTGACCTGACATAACCTCGACATCAGCTGGCTGACAACGCCATGCACGTGACAAGCCATGGCCATTTGGATTGTTAATTTTTTTTCTGAAGCGCTAATTTGTAAGTAGAAATAATTTTTCTTGTTTAAAGCCTTAGTCGCGAACTTTAGTTGGGAGCTCAGAATACCAGCCATTGTGTACACCTTGTCCGCGAAATCCTTTAGCGTCCTCGAGATTGTCTTGTCTCGGCCGCAAGCGTGATTGTAATAAGATAAGTTAGGTTAGGTTAAGTTAGGAAAAGCTAGATTTGGTGTTATATAAAGTATCAATAATTATTAAATTTACATTTTATGAACAATATAATTAAACAGAATTTTATTATTTCTACATCTAATAAAAACTCCTTTCAATGTGACAATACTTACATGAAATAAAAATTTTCTGCAGCCAACTTCAGGTTCGGCCGTAAAGTCGGTGTTACCCTATCTTTAATGAAAAAAGTAAAGTATGTTCGGATCTCTAAGGTTATGGCTTTGACTGTCTAATAGTTGGTTACATCCCAACTAAATGGGATAGATCAGTACCTGTCAATCAGAGTTAGATTCTTTTAAATTTAAATTAAATGATTGATTAATATATGATATTTATTGCATCATAAGTATGATATAAATGTATCAATTTGCTATTACTATCTAGTTATTTATTTATGGTGTAATTTTTAATTTAATGTATTTTTAGTACGTAATTGAACAAACTCAAAAAAATCTAAACACAATTCTGATTTTCCTTGGATTTTTACTCCCACAAATTTTTGACCAGTTACCCTCGGCGAGGGTTGAATTAAGGCCGTAACCTTAGAGATCCGAACGGACTATACATACCCACAAACTAATTTACATCCCTACGTATTGGGGTATATCGAGAGTAAGAATACCCGTTGTAAGTTCAAAGTAGCAAAGCAATAAAATGTTCAAATTTGACTACATACTAGTTACATAAAGGTCTACGGAACGCATTACTTACGTAATTCCGTAGGGTACTGTATGTAAGTTTAAAGATAGACTGAAAGTCCGTTTTGCATTATATTTGTTTGCTTTATTTTCATACTTGATATTTTAGTCCTAGTCAGATTTTCATCCAATTATGTAGCACACTTCTTCGAGTTACTTCGTAATAGGCGTGAATACCAACAGAACAGCAAAAATAACAAACTCACGTGAAAACGATGAATTCTGGTTACAGTTGGCAATATAACTTTTCGTGTAACTACGCACACATGGAAAAAATATGCGAATCTCTTATAGAAATAGGGTTGTTTAAGCTTTTCTGATTTGTTTATATTTTAATCTATATTATAGAATATGAGTTACGTATTTTTTTATTTCGTAAAAAATATTGCATATAGTCATAAAAAATTCACAAAGTTCGAAAAGTATAATCTCGCGAAAAACAATAGTATTTGGTGACGTCACGCTCATTGCTTGGAAAGAGAAATCTGGAATGAGTGAAACAAGTCTAGTTCTGAATTTAATAACGATGTTTATTTTGTGCTTTCTTGTATTTTCTTATTTTTAACTTTATAATTATTAGAGTAAACTTGCGAGTGATGTCAAAGACAAATGTTCTTCACAACTACATGTTTACCACTGTTGTGTGCATGCATTAGTAGTAATAACAAAGTATAACGCTCGTTTTAAACATAGTGAATTTTTAATTAGTATTATTAAAATGTCAATTACGCATTTTTTTTTCTATTTTATTATAATCTATTCGTAACTAAAATTAAGATACAACATGTTTTTTATAAATACAGGATGCTTAAATCGGCCGGAAGTATATTTCTTTACTATAATTTCGGATGAAGGTTTCTGATTTACATTATACTAGATTTTCTATTATTTTCTTGTATAAATTTTGTATAAATACAATGTAAAACAGGCTTTATTGCCTTATTGGAAAAGAAAGAGAAAGAGGAAGATAGAAAAAAATCATTTAATAAAAATTACAATTTAAATATTGGATTACAAAAGCAATAGATACAATTCATACTAATATATTCTTATTGACTAGTTTCATACTGGCCCGTATTTGTTCTACTATATTGTTCTGCTTCCTCAACGCTGTCTGGCATTCTCGAATTGAGCGTTTCAGGTAGAAAGAAGGAAACTGCTATAGCTATTAGAGGTGCAACGCCAAATATAAGCGGTGTAATCCAATTTTTGCCCAAAACAAGATCTTGTAGGAATGGGGCAGACATGGAGCCAATCTTAGCGCACATAGCTGAACTACCCATGCCCACATTTCTCACCGGAGTTGCAAAGATCTCTCCGGACCAGACGAACATCGTAGCAAAACTTAAAGAGATACCCATCATCGACAAACAACCTAGAGTGGTTATTGCATGTGTTTGCTCTTCAGGAACTACTGTAATCAACAAACAGCTGATGCCACAAATTGCGTATGTTATACATATAGTCCATTTTCGTCCCCATTTATTAATGGTGTATATTATAAAAATGTTACCAGGAATCTGTATTAACCCTGCAGCTGAAATGTTAATGAACATGTTTCCAGCCAGGGACCCTATGTATTGAGCGACCCCGAAAAAGCTCAGTCCTAGTATTATCCAATTGATGTAAATACAAATTGTTTTAATTCGCACATTAGGAGTTCTCCATAGATCGAAAAAGTTGTCTTTTGGAGGCTCTTTGTCGGCCAAAGAATTAATAACTCTTTCACGGATCCCTTCTTTTGGTAACTTGTTCATTACTGCTGCCTTCTCCATTACTTCTATGGCTTCGTCCAATCTACCCACGGATAGTAAGTAACGGGGAGATTCCGGTATAAGCCAATAATATATAATTAGAAACAATACTGGTAAAGAAATTGTTAGTTGTATGTATCTCCAGTCTCTTATCAAGTATCCTATCAATCCTAACAATGCATGGCCAATGTAATAAGTCATTTGATATAAGATTCCAAATAAAGATCGATATTTCATTCCTAAAAATAAATAAACATGTTAAAAATTGGTTATATTACGATGTAAACAAATATAAAGATAGGTAGTGATTATAGTAAGAAAATTTATAATCAGTGGTGGATATTACGTAACATACATACGAAATTTAACAAATACTAATTAGTAAAATATTCAAAAGCAAAAATATATGGGGTACTATATTAAAATAAATAATTTTCTGTATACATTAAATATCAAATAAAACAATAAAAATTTAATTTTAATTGAGTTTTCAATCATAATTCTAAACTTCTCTGCAATATAAATATACAGGTCTCACAACGTAGCTTGACACTTCACACATCTTCTGGATGCGCAGTAAAAAATCTTCTTACAATGTTATTTGCGATAATTATAAAATAAAAAAAATCGCTAATTAACCGGCTCTGCAGTTATAGCTCTAAAAATTTGTTTGTTCGATTGCAGTCCCTTTTTCCATAGCACACATAATCTCTTTCTAATCGAATGTCTCTTTCTATTTTCTACAAACTTGATATTGCAAGTGTCAAATTACGTTGCAGTATCTGTAAATACAAAAAAGCTTTCAAATGCACCTTTCCTTATTCACGTGCATAACTTAGGTGCAGAGTTGGTTGCATAAATTGCACACAATATTGCAAATAGTGCCGTATATCCTATATACTAAAAGGCTTAGACAATTTTTCCAATATATATTTTCATCAGACGATCGCCAAAATTTTGCAACGGGCTACAGCATAAACTGATTATCCGATTTTAATGATTTTTGCACCATATTATAAAGCTTGATTCAAATTAATTTCCTTTTTTGTTTTTATATTTTTACTGTGTGTGGTTTTTGTGTAAAAAAATTTAAACTTTGTGAAATTGGTACTTTGAAACAATAGCTCAAGCAAGCATTGGAAAATTTCAAGTGAATGCCAACTACTAGCTGTCATGTTTGACAAGTCAGAAGCAAACTTTAATCATTTATTACTTCTTAATGAATGAAGATATCAAAAATATGAAAGCATTGTTATACATTCTACACATGAGCAATTATTTCACTAAAAATTTTAGTGTCTTTCGTGGCAAATTTAAAATTTCTAATTTTTGACGTTTAAATGTCAGTACAGACATTGTTGCCAAGTGTGTCATGAAGTAACTACATAAAAACCAAATATTCCTAAAGGAACTAAACTGAAGATAAAATCTGTTATTTTAGAATTGCCGATGGTAATTTATAAATTTAAAAATTAACTACAAACAGTGAAGTAACTAAATAAAAATCAAATATTCCTAAATAAAATAAATTAAACACTTTGCTGTATTTGATATCAAAAGAAAGAAAACAATAAGGGCCGGTTTTGAAATGACAAAAAATATGTGTCATGTCGATCTGCATTTGCTTTTCGCAAAAAATTGTTAGAAGTAGGTCGTCTTTGGGTGAATAACACAATGTAGACTGGTGTGCACGAATTACAAACATGTTCTACGTCGATTAGAATTGGTGTTTTGCAATATGTTGTCATAAATATGTCGTGTTTGGTATCGAATTAAAAGTCTCGGAAAGGCCTGGTGTGCAGAAATGAAAATTTTCTATGTTGATCGGCTTTTGTTTTATGCAAAAAGTTAATAGAAGTATGTCGTGTTTGGTATCTAATGAAAGGTCTCGATGAGGACTGGAGAGCAGAATTGACAAAAATGATCTATGCCAATCGGCTTTTGTTTTTTGCAAAAAGTTATCAGAAATATGTTATGCTTGGTGTCGAATGAAAGGTCTCGGCGAGGGCTCGCGTAGATAATTAACAAAAATGATCTATAACGATCGGCTTTTGTTTTTTCCACAAAGTTGTCAGAAATATGTCGTGCTTAGTATCGAAAGAAAGGTCTCGGCGAGGGCTCGCGTAGAGAATTGACAAAAATGATCTATAACGATCGGCTTTTGTTTTTTCCACAAAGTTGTCAGAAATATGTCGTGCTTAGTATCGAAAGAAATGTCTCGGCAAGGGCTCGCGTAGAGAATTGACAAAAATGATCTATGTCGATGGGCTTTTGTTTTATGCAAAAAGTTGTATAAAGTATATCATGTTTGGTCTCAAATGAAAGGTATTGTTGAGGGCTCGCGTGCAGAACTGACGAAAATGGTGTATGTTGATCGGCTTTTGTTTTATGCAAAAAGTTAATAGAAGTATGTCGTGTTTGGTATCTAATGAAAGGTCTCGATGAGGACTGGGGAGCAGAATTGACAAAAATGATCTATGCCAATCGGCTTTTGTTTTTTGCAAAAAGTTGTCAGAAATATGTTATGCTTGGTATCGAATCAAAGGTCTCGGCGAGGGCTCGCGTAGATAATTGACAAAAATGATCTATAACGATCGGCTTTTGTTTTTTCCACAAAGTTGTAAGAAATATGTCGTGCTTAGTATCGAAAGAAAGGTCTCGGCGAGGGCTCGCGTAGAGAATTGACAAAAATGATCTCTAACGATCGGCTTTTGTTTTTTCCACAAAGTTGTCAGAAATATGTCGTGCTTAGTATCGAAAGAAATGTCTCGGCGAGGGCTCGCGTAGAGAATTGACAAAAATGATCTATGTCGATGGGCTTTTGTTTTATGCAAAAAGTCGTATAAAGTATATCATGTTTGGTCTCAAATGAAAGGTCTTGTTGAGGGCTCGCGTGCAGAACTGACGAAAATGGTGTATGTTGATCGGCTTTTGTTTTTTGCAAAAAGTTGTCAGAAATATGTTATGCTTGGTATCGAATGAAAGGTCTCGGCGAGGGCTCGCGTAGATAGTTGACAAAAATGATCTATAACGATCGGCTTTTGTTTTTTCCACAAAGTTGTCGGAAATATGTCGTGCTTAGTATCGAAAGAAAGGTCTCGGCGAGGGCTCGCGTAGGGAATTGACAAAAATGATCTATAACGATCGGCTTTTGTTTTTTCCACAAAGTTGTCAGAAATATGTCGTGCTTAGTATCGAAAGAAAGGTCTCGGCGAGGGCTCGCGTAGGGAATTGACAAAAATGATCTATAACGATCGGCTTTTGTTTTATGCAAAAAGTCGTATAAAGTATATCATGTTTGGTCTCAAATGAAAGGTCTTGTTGAGGACTCGCGTGCAGAACTGACGAAAATGGTCTATGTTAATCGGCTTTTGTTTTCTGCAAAAAGTTGTAACAAGTATATCGTGCTTGGAATCAAATAAGAAAACTTGATGAGGACTAGCGAGCAGATATGATAAGTTATCAGAAGTATATCGTGTTTGGTATAAAATGAAAGGTCTCGATGAGAGTTAACATGCAAAATTGACAGAAATGGTTCATGTTACCCCGCTTTTGTTTTTTGGAAAAAGTTGTCAGAAGTATGTCATATTTGGTATCAAATTAAATATCGGTTGAAGGCTAATTTGCAGAAGTGACAAAAAATTGCCAAGTCGATCTGCATTTGTTTTTGTACAATTAGCCGGAAATACACCGTGTCTGGTATTAAATCAAAGCATTCGTCAAGAACCGCCTTGTAGAAATGAAATTAGCTATTAAATGTTAACATTTCAAAATGTTGTCGAATTACATAAGTCAATATTGCCAAATGTTTAATAAAGTAACTAAACAAAGAACAAATATTCCCAAATGAACGTTACTGAAGACAGTGAATGTTATATTAGGCTAGGTCACGATGAGGGCTAGCGTACAAAATTAACAAAAATGTTCTATATCGAACGGCTTTTGTTTTTTGGAAAAAGTCGTGAGAAGTATGTAGTGTTTGGTATCAAATGAAAAGGTTCGATAAGGGCTGGCGTGTAGAATTATCAAAAAAGGTCAATGTTGATCGGCGAAGTATGTCGTGTTTGGTATCAAATGAAAGGTTTTGGAGAGGGCTAGGGTGTACATATGATAAAAGTGTTTCATGTCGATCGACTTTTGTTTTATGCAGAAAGTTGTCAAAAGTATGTCGTGTATGGTACCACATGAAAGATCTCGGTGAGAGTTGGGGTACATAAATGACAAAAATGTTTCATGTCGACCGGCTTTGGTTTTTTGCAAAAAAAAATATTAGAAGTATATCGTGTTTGCAATCTAATGAAAGGTCTCGGTGAGGCCTGACGTGGAAATATGAAATAATTGTTTCATGTCGGTCGGCATTTGTTTTTTGCACTGACAGCGGAGCTCTAGGGAATGCTCGGCGTAGCCGAGAATTCGCTAGTCCTATATACTAAAAGGCTTAGACAATTTTTCCAATATATATTTTCATCAGACGATCGCCAAAATTTTGCAACGGGCTACAGCATAAACTGATTATCCGATTTTAATGATTTTTGCACCATATTATAGAGCTTGATTCAAATTAATTTCCTTTTTAGTTTTTATAATTTTACTGTGTGTGGTTTTTGTGTAAAAAAATTTAAACTTTATGAAATTGGTACTTTGAAACAATAGCTCAAGCAAGCATTGGAAAATTTCAAGTGAATGCCAACTACTAGCTGTCATGTTTGACAAGTCAGAAGCAAACTTTAATCATTTATTACATCTTAATGAATGAAGGTATCAAAAGTATGAAAGCATTGTTATACATTGTACATATGAGCAATTATTTCACTAAAAATTTTAGTGTCTTTCGTGGCGAATTTAAAATTTCTAATTTTTGACGTTTAAATGTCAGTACAGACAGTGTTGCCAAATGTGTCATGAAGTAACTACATAAAAACCAAATATTTCTAAAGGAACTAAACTGAAGATAAAATCTGTTATTTTAGAATTGCCGATGGTAATTTATAAATTTAAAAATTAACTACAAACAGTGTTGCCAAATTATGAAGTAACTAAATAAAAATCAAATATTCCTAAATAAAATAAATTAAACACTTCGCTGTATTTGATATCAAAAGAAAGAAAACAATAAGGGCCGGTTTTGAAATGACAAAAAATATGTGTCATGTCGATCTGCATTTGTTTTTCGCAAAAAATTGTTAGAACTAGGTCGTCTTTGGGTTTTAATGAACCGACACAAGGTGGACTGGTGTGCAGGAATGACAAAATTTTTTTAGGTCGATTAAAAATTATTTTTTGAAAAATGTCAGAAATATGGCGTGTTTGGTATCGAATGAAAAGTCTCGGGAAGGACTGGTGTGCAGAAATAAAAATTTTCCATTTTATGCAATAAGTAAATAGAAGTATGTCGTTTTTGGTATCTAATGAAAGGTCTCGTTAAGGGCTGAAATGCAAAATTGACAAAAATGTTCCATGTCGATCGGCTTTTGTTTTTTGCAGAAAGTTGTCAGAAGTATCTCGTGCATGGTATTAGAAGAAATTTCTCGATGAGGACTGGCGAGCAGAATTGACAAAAATGATCTATGCCAATCGGCTTTTGTTTTTTGCAAAAAGTTGTCAGAAATATATCGTGTTTGGTCTCAAATGAAAGGTCTCAGAGAGGGCTATCGTGCAGAATTGATAAAAATGTGCTGTCGATCGGTATTTGTTATTTGCAAAAAGTTGTCAGAAGTGTGTGGTGTTTGGTATCAAATGAAAGGTCTCGTTAACGGCTAGCGTGCAGATTTGACAAAAATGTTCCATGTCGATCGGCTTTTGTTTTATGCAAAAAGTTGTCAGAAGTATGTGGTGTTTGGTATCAAATGTAAGGTTACAATGAAAGCTGATGTGCAGAATTAACGAAAATGGTCAATGTCGATCGGCTTTTGTTTTTCGCAAAAGGTTGTCACAAGTATATAATGTTTGGTATCAAATGAAAAGTCTCGGTGTGGGCTAGCGTGTAGATATGATAGAAATGTTTCATGTCGATCGACTTTTGTTTAATGCAGAAAGTTGTCAGAAGTATGTCGTGTACGGTATCAAATGAAAGGTCTCGGTGAGAGTTGGGGTACATAAATGACAAAAATGTTTCATGTCGACCGGCTTTTGTTATTTTCAAAAAGTTATTAGAAGAATATCGTGTTTGCAATCTAATTAAAGGTCTCGGTGAGGCCTGACGTGGAAATATTAAATAATTGTTTCATGTCGATCGGCATTTGTTTTTTGCACTGACAGCGGAGCTCTAGGGAATGCTCGGCGTAGCCGAGAATTCGCTAGTCCTATATACTAAAAGGCATGTGTCCCAATCTATATTTATTTTCATCACGACGATCGCCAAATTTTCGGACAAACCTACAGCCTTAACCATTTATGAAATTGATATGTATAATAATATCAAATTGTAGAGAATGATGCGTAGGTGTGCCTTTTTGATGTTTCATATTTTTACGTCAAGCAGTTTTTGCGTAAATAAATAAAAACCACACATTTTTTTCATTTTGAAACAAAAAATTGTTTAAGGATCCTAGTAGCCATGTCTAAATTTAAAAAGAAACAAGCTGTTATCTGTCACTTATGACAATCAGTCTATGAACTTTAAATGATTGTATTTTCAAATAGAACATTGATATTAAAGAATTGAATACAGTATCATGAATAATAATCTTGAGCAAAGGTGTTACAATTAATTTAAGTTTAAAACATAACGTATTTATGTGTCGTGATGTTTATTTTCATCACGACGATCGCCAAATTTTGTCACAAGCCAAACTGCCTGAACCATCAAAGGGATTGTTGTAATTTTTTTTTTAGATTGCAGGGAATAATGTGTAGTTGTGCCTTTTGGGGGTCTCATATTTTTACTGTGAGTGGTTCTTGTGTAAAAAAATAAAAACTGTGCAAAATTAATAACTTGAAACAATGGATCCTAGTAGCCATGTCTAAATTTAAAAAGAGTCACGAGGTCATCTGTCACTTTTGACAATCTGTCTATGAACTTTAAACGATTATAACTTTGTTTAGAACATTGATATTAATGAAGTAAATACAGTATCAAGTATATTAGTCTTGAGCAAAGGTGTTACAACTAATTTAAGTTTAAAACAACGTATTTAATTAATATAAATTTTGACGTTTCCAATGTCAAAAGTCAATGTTGCCAAATGTGTGATGAAGTAACTAAATTTAAACCGAATATTCCTAAACACTCTGCTGTGTTTGATATCAAAAGAAAAAAAACCGCAAGGGGGACAAAAAAAAAATATGTCACGTCGATCTGCATTTGTTTTGCACAAAAAGTTGTTACAAGTAGGTCGTCCTTGGATTTTAATGAAACGACACAATGTGGATTGGAGTGCACGAATGACAAAAATATTCTACGTCGATTAGAATTTGTTTTTTGCAAAATGTTATCAGAAATATGTGTTTTTTATCGAATGAAATGTCTCGGTGAGGGCTGGTGTACAAAAAAGAAAATTTTCCTTGTTGATCGGCTTTTGTTTTATGCAAAAAGATAATAGAAGTATGTCGTGTTTGGTATCTAATGAAAGGTTTCGTAGAGGGCTGAAATGCAAAATTGACAAAAATGTTCCATGTCGATCGGCTTTTGTTTTTTTGCAAAAATTTGTCAGAAATATGTCGTGTTCGGTATCGAATGAAAGGTCTTGGCGAGGGCTCGCGTAGAGAATTGACAAAAATGATCTATGTCGATCTGCTTTTCTTTTATGCAAAAAATTCTCAAAAGTATGTCGAGTTTGGTCTCAAATGAAAGGTCTCGTTGAAGGCTAGCGTGTGGAATTGACAGAAATGTTCTATTTCGATCGGCTTTTGTTTTCTGCAAAAAGTTCTTAAAAGTATGTCGAGTTTGGTCTCAAATGAAACGTCTTGTAGAGGGATAGCGTGCAGAATTGACAAAAATGTTCCATGTCGATCGGCTTTTGTTTTTGGCAAAAAGTTGTCAGAAATATGTCGTGTTTGGTATCGAATGAAAGGTCTTGGCGAGAGCTCGCGTAGAGAATTAACAAAAATGATCTATGTCGATCTGCTTTTGTTTTATGCAAAAAATTCTCAAAAGTATGTCGAGTTTGGTCTCAAATGAAAGGTCTCGTTGAGGGCTAGCGTGTGGAATTGACAGAAATGTTCTATTTCGATCGGCTTTTGTTTTCTGCAAAAAGTTCTTAAAAGTATGTCGAGTTTGGTCTCAAATGAAACGTCTTGTAGAGGGATAGCGTGCAGAATTGACAAAAATGTTCCATGTCGATCGGCTTTTGTTTTGTGCAAAAAGTTGTCAGAAATATGTCGTGTTTGGTATCGAATGAAAGGTCTTGGCGAGGGCTCGCGTAGAGAATTGACAAAAATGATCTATGTCGATCGGCTTTTGCTTTATGCAAAAATTTCTCAAAAGTATGCCGAGTTTGGTCTCAAATGAAACGTCTTGTTGAGGGCTAGCGTGCAGAATTGACAAAAATGTTCCATTCTGATCAACTTTTGTTTTCTGCAAAAAGTTCTCAAAGGTATGTCGAGTTTGGTCTCAAATAAAACGTCTTGTTGAGGGCTAGCGTGCAGAATTGACAAAAATGTGCTATGTCGATCGGTTTTTTTTTTTGCAAAAAGTTGTCAGAAGTGTATGGTGTTTGGTATCAAATGAAAAGTTTCAATGAGGGCTGGTGTGCAGAATTAACAAAAATTGTCAATGTCGATCGGCTATTGTTGTTTTGCAAAACGTTGTCAGAAGTATAGAGTGTTTGGTATCAAATAAAAAGTCTAAAAATAAAAATAAAAACTGTTCAAAATTAATAACTTGAAACAATGGATCCTAGTAGCCATGTCTAAATTTAAGAAAAGTCACGAGGTCATCCGTCACTTTTGACAATCTGTCTATGAACTTTAAACGATTATAACTTTTTATAGAACATTGATATTAAAGAAGTAAATACAGTATCATGTATAATAGTCTTGAGCAAAGGTCTTACAATTAATTTAAGTTTGAAACATAACGTATTTAATTAATATAAATTTTGACGTTTTCAATGTCAAAAGTCAATGTTGCCAAATGTGTGATGAAGTAACTAAATTAAAACCGAATATTCCTAAACTAACTTCAGTGAAGACGGTGGCAGTTGTATTAGGATTGACAATATTAATTTATAAATTTAAGAATTAACTACTACTTTTTAACACAAACAGTGTTGCCAAATTATGAAGTAGGTAACTAAATAAAAATAAAATATTTGTAAATAAAATAAATTGTACACTTTGTTGTGTTTGATATCAAAAGAAAAAAAACCATATGGGCCGGTTTTGAAATGACAAAAAAAATATGTCACGTCGATCTGCATTTGTTTTGCGCAAAAAGTTGTTACAAGTAGGTCGTCCTTGGATTTTAATGAAACGACACAATGTGGATTGGTGTGCACGAATGACAAAAATATTCTACGTCGATTAGAATTTGTTTTTTGCAAAATGTTATCAGAAATATGTTGTGTTTTGTATCGAATGAAAAGTCTCGGTGAGGGCTGGTGTACAAAAAAGAAAATTTTCAATGTTGATCGGCTTTTGTTTTATGCAAAAAGTTAATAGACATATGTCGTGTTTGGTATCTAATGAAAGGTCTCGGCGAGGGTTCGCGTAGAAATTTGACAAAAATGATCTATGTCGATCGGCTTTTGTTTTTTGCAAAAAGTTGTATAAAGTATATCATGTTTGGTCTCAAATAAAAGATCTTGTTGAGGGCTCGCGTGCAGAACTGACAAAATCGGTCTATGTTGATCGGCTTTTGTTTTATGCAAAAAGTTAATCAAAGGATGTCGTGTTTGGTATCTAATGAAAGGTCTCATTGAGTGCTGATGTCGAGAATTAACAAAAATGTTTCATGTCGATCGGCTTTTCTTTTTTGCAGAAAGTTGTCAGAAGTATATCGTGTTTGGTATAAAATGAAAGGTCTTGATGAGAGCTGACATGTGAAATTAACAGAAATGGTTCATGTTGACCCGTTTTTGTTTTTTGGAAAAAGCTGTTAGAAATATGTCGTGTTTGGTATCAAATTAAATGTCTTGATGAGGGCTGATGTGCAGAAGTGACAAAAAATTGCCAAGTTGTTCTGCATTTGTTTTTTTACAATTACTTGCCGGAAGTACACCGTATTTGATATTAAATGAAAGCATTCGACAAGACCTGCCTTGCAGAAATAAAATTAGCTTTCAAATGTTAATATTTCACTGACGCCGGAGGCCTAGGGAACGCTCAGCGTAGCTGAGCATTCGCTAGTCATATTTACTATTTACAATATAAGTAAATTTGTCTTTTTTATTTTATAATGTAATGCGGACGTTAATATTGGTTAATAATATAATATTATAAACAATACATTTTTAAAATAATTTAGTGTTAGTAGATTTATATACCTACCAATAGCTTCTACGACAATGACAAAGGCAGTACATAAGGTACCACCAGCAGCGACTGCTACTAAATATCGGAAAAGTAAAAATGAATACAAGTCGGGCAGGAAAGCAAGCGCTACTCCAGTGAACATTTCCATTATCACAGCCACTAGTAAAGGTATTCGGCGACCAAATCTAAAACATTACATATTATTTCTTTTTAGTATTATAGCCAATGGGCCCATAAACCATTTTTTTTTATGAAACTTCATTGGAAGTTATGACGATTGTTGAAAATCCGATGTGAAAATTCCTTATAATAAGCGAGATATGAATTTTTAAAACTTTGGAATGCGATCGTGACGTCAGGGACACTCATTCAGTGGCAGTGAAACAGTTGTGTTTCATGATAGCAATTTTTATAATGTGTTTCATATAAAAGTATTATTTTCCATGTTATAAAACATACTTCGTTAATATTTAACCTAATACAAACAAAAATTATATTCTCTTATCAATTTTACAGTATTTATTTTATATTTGAGTGTTATACAAAAAAGTTTGAGAAAACAATGACGCTGAGAGACACGCCTCCTGGCCGAACCTAGCCTACCTATCTTTCTTGTATTCTCACCAATCTCGCGGGAAGGCCAACTTTCAAATTTCTGGCCAATAGAATAATTTTGAGTTTACGTGACGTAACGAAATATTAAATTCACTGTAACTCTTTACTGAAAAATATATTTTTTTAAATGTTGCTTTATTGTTCATTAAACAGTAAATATTTTACATTTTTAATATAAACTATTCATATTTCGATTATGGTTTATGGGCCTATTCCAATAGTTGGTTAAATCATAACAAAATAATAAATTTTTATGAATACTATCTCCTTTAAACAAAAGGGGCTCTCTAATAAAAATGATTACATTTTGAAACACATAGCCTCGTGCAAATTAATGTGCACAACAGACAACAGGTTATCTTCTATTTTGACAAATTTATCACTTCACATTTCCATAGATAAAGTTAAAAGTTTTCAGTACTTTTACAATTCATTAATTATATTTTCTTTTGTTATGAAGTCTGTATTCAGTCTTTTTAATTATGGTTCGGAAATGGGCTTTTCTCGCATATTCAAATTCAACATATCTTGAATATGTTTTTAATAATTTGATACAAACTAATATATAATTTCATTTAAAAATCACTTATAACAGATTATTAAGTGTACGATATTTTACCGCTGTTTAGATTTACAGTAACTATAACAGTGTGGCTATACAGTGGTCACAGTTTCTATTGGTCCGCCATTATTCCGTCAAATTTCCTATTTCTCTATAGTACAATGCTATGTTTGGCATTTATTATAATTTTTATACAGATCTGAATGTTATATTTATTTATATTTAGCGGACCGTGAGCCTTGGGGGCCCTGGGCTAATATTGTTTGGGGGCCCTTCCTTAAGAACCTTTTAACCGGCAGTTTATCAAAAAACTGTTATTGTTTTTTTTAATAAAAAAAGTACCCGGCAATGGGAATAGAATAACTTTTTTATTTTATATTCCAAATTAACATTAACAAAAACAGAAAATAACACTTATTCAAGAGAGTACTTTGTGCAGCTGTCTACACGCAAATTTATTTCAGCATCGCTACAGGGGGGGGCCTTTGTATCGCGGTGCCCTGGTCTGTAGCCCTTAAAGCCCATGCCCAAATCCACCCCTGTATGTATGAAACCATTTGTAAAACACTTTACTTTTTTGTTGGTACTACATTAGAAAAAGACTGAAGAAAACAGTCGGTTTTGAAATACAAATATATTCAATGCCAACTGGGTTTGAAAGGATTATTAAGGCAAATAGAGGCCATAAAAAACTTGTAACATAATAATGTAAATATTTTGAAACACTAAATTTGTTTAAAACCAGCAATTATCCACAGTTATATTTATAGACGACTGTACCATGATAAGGCAAATTTTATGTATCTTACCTGTCAGAAAAAAATCCAAAAACAACATTTCCCGTAAAAATTCCTAACATCAGTATAGTCTGTGAAAATCCTTCAAGCCATGCTCTATCACAAATTAAGTTAAATTCCATTAGAATCGTATTACTAAAGATTTCTGTATCCCATACAACCGATGGGCAATCAGCTGAACAGACTTCTGTTTTGTTATCCGAACATTTGAAGTTTTGTGGAGGTGCCATTAAAGTGATGACCAGTTCTTGCATTGCCAGGGGCAAGTTAACCAGAAATGCAAGGAAGAAAATGATTAGTTGCCAACGACCAATGGATCCAATAGATTTTTCTATAAGTACTGCGTGTCCCATTGGTTCTTCTGAAAAAGTAATTCATGTATTATTTTCTAAAATGTTTTGTAAATAAAGTATTAAAACAAATCACTACACTGTTGTAAACATGTTATTGTTTTTTTATTCTGTCATTATTATTTATTGCAAAAATATGGTAAATATGTTATAAAATTTATTATAATTCGTAAATAAGGTTATTGTCACAAGTAAACAATTTAAAAGAAAAAATATTTCTGTAAATAGTTGGAATTGATTTCTCAGACAATTAAAAAAATACATTGTAAATTAATTTTAGTTTTAAAAAGACTGAAATGATTTTAAAATATTTATAAAATGTTTAATATTAGTAAATAAATAATTAAAATTTAAAAAAGTACATGTATGTGACGTCGAATCCCCGGTTAGAGAGCAGATATCACTTTTTCTATCTTTGTTTCACCTACTGTACTGAAAGTTGTTATTTGTATACTACTGGGTTTTTTATAAAATAATAAAATACAATGTGTAACATTTATATTTGAAAATTAATATAAATAAAAAAAAATTAGAAATTCCATTATAATTTATCGAAATAGTAAAATTGAAAGAAATCCAATGGTTAATATTATCTTTATTTGTATATAAATATATAATTAAAAAAAGGTGTTTAATATAAACAGTATTTATTCAAAATGAATTGTTAATTGATAATTAACAAATTTTTACTTTTAAAATTATGAAGTTATTAACAAAGTCATTTTAACAAGACAATAATTATAATCAAAAATAATATTCTAATTGTAATTATAATCTAATAGTATATTAATATAAGGAATTGTGATAATCATTATTCACGAAGATGAAATCACGAGTCGTAGGCGAATGATGTAAATCATCGGAGTGAATAATGATCATAATACCAAATACAGTACTATATTTGTTCTACTCCTGTAAATTCGGAAATAATGTAAAAATATTTTAGAAAATGAAAACATAAAAATACATAATGACAAATGACATATCGTCAACTGTCAGATGGTCGTCCGTGGTCCACAGTAGGGCATATTTAAAATAAACGGGAATAATTGATTTCTGGTTCTGCTTCTCTGTCGTGAAATATGGCTAATATAATTATTCGAAAAAAAAATAACATAATAGGTATACAGGAGTAGAAAAATTAAGTAATTATCATATCAATTTACATATTTTTTAGTTTAAACCAATTACACAATTTATAACTTATGAATATAAACAGAAACTAAAAATGTAAAAATGATATAACAATTAAAATATTAAATTAAAATATAAAATCATTGATACTAACCTCGTTATTGAACAATTATAATAAAAATATGAAAATTATTGACATAAATGAAGCAAATATTTGACAGTTAAGATGAAATGTTAACATTGACATTTGTGATGTATTTGTAAAAAAAATTAAAAAATATTTATTTGCCTCCTTGATTTTATCTATTTGCATATTTCGTAATCAAGATAGCAATCGATTATGAATCATTGTTAGTTTTTGGATCATTATTAAGTGGACAGTGCAGTATATTAACAGGTGTTTTCAACAGAAACAATTGCCTTTAAAGTTTTAAATAATTTTAATCTTTTGAAAATATTTGAATAAGAGAAATACGTAATTAAATTTTGTCTTATTAGTAATTATAATATATAATAATTATTCTTACCCATTGCTTTTTGGTTTTCTACAGGAGCGCTCATTGTCACGGTCATGTTACAACATCAATCGGTCTGACACAGTTTTAAATTCTACGCTGTGTTGGTCACTCATTTTATTAAGTTAAGATAACAAAACATTAACTGATAATTACAAAATAAATATGTATACGTTAGATAAAGAGTAATCATTTGATTTTTATATTCTAATATAAAGAATAAACGAAGACAAACAGTTCCCACGTGTAACTGTCTCATGTAAAGCATTGGTGACCAAAATAAAACTTTATAAATAGAAACTAATAAAAACATTTTATTCCTACGAAGCTAGTTGTACATGAATAAATAATACAGAAAAAATAATAAAAACTAACGCTTATCTGTACTTTCATCATACCCATTATTAGTCACGCCTTCCACTTTTTTGGTTTGGCCTACTTGTTCAGCTTCTTCGAGAGTATCCGGAAGCTTTTGATTCAGTGTTTCCGGCAGTCTTAGAGTAACCACAATAGCAATTAGGGGAATAATTCCAAATAGCAAAGGAGGCAACCATTGCCTCTGAATACTTAAGCTAGCTATAAACGGAGCCATCATTGATCCAAATCTAGCAAACATTGATGCGGAACCCATGCCAACATTGCGTAAAGTTGTCGGATACAGTTCTCCGGAATAGACGTAAATAATAGAGAAGCTAACTGCCACTGACATCATTCCAACGCCACCCAGGATGGTCACAACCCAAGAAAGGTGCGTTGGTATTGTTGCTATTATTAAACAACTTATTGCTGTTAGAACATATGTAATAATTAAAGTTATTTTTCTACCAATTCTATCCATTATGTAAATACAACATAAATTACCAGGTACTTGAACAAGACCTGATATTGCTACATTAATAAAAATATTTCCACTAATTTGTCCCATAAACTGAGCTACCCCAAAAAACACCAAGCCTATAACAGTCCAATTTAATAAAATACATATTGTTCTAATTCTCATTTCATGGGTTTTTAAAAGATCAAAAACGTTTCCTCCCTTTTGGGGATGATCTGTTTTAGTTTGTTGGACATGCTTTGCAACTTTCTCCTTGATGGTGTACGTTGGAAGACGGTTGACTTTTGCTGCCTTTTGCATGACTTCTATAGACTCTTCCGTTTTCCCAGCAGTGAGCAGCCAACGAGGAGATTCTGGCACCAGCCAATAGTAGGAAATTAGAATAACTGAAGGAACGGAAATAGCCATTTGGAAGTAATGCCAATCTCGAAGCAAATAGCCAAAAAGGCCTAAAGATGCGTGACCCAGGTTGAATGGAATTTGGAATAAAACTCCAAGCATTGTACGGTGTTTTTTTCCTGAAACATATCGACATGATTAGATTGTTTATATTTCGTGTGGATGATTACATTTTTTGTCATGCTTTGGAAATAAATCGCAAATAATTATTTTATGAAGGTCATTTCAAATAATTTAAAATTCTATTCCTCGAAATTATGTTTTTTTGTTCATAATACTTAAAAAGAGAAACAGAATTTATGACACTAATAAAATCTCGTGTCTAAAATGAAAATTTTCCATATTGCAAACTAATTAAATTTGAATATTTGTTACGAAATTTTATTATTATTATTATTACCCAATGTAAAACAAAATGTTGTCAATATTTATATTCTTTATTATTTTACAATATTGTAAAATTGTTTTACAAGTTTTTTCAAGGTAAAAATCCAAACTTTCATATATAATAAAATTAACAACGATTTTATAATTTTCCTTGTACAAAGTAAGAGAGCCAAGCCAAAAATTTCTGTTTTCAGGTTTCATTAGAAATATCCATTTTGACTAGTTTCGGCGTGACATATATACGTATCTCGCATAACTCAATAATGATTAGCCGTAAAATTTTGAAATTTTGTATACGGCACTGATGTAACATCTAGTTACGCACATCCCTTTTTTATAGCAATCCGCAGTGCCAAAAGGGCACCTCGCTCGTAGAGTTTTTTATTATTTTTTCGCATAACTCAAAAACCATTTACTATAACATCTAGTTATGTATCTTCATTTTTAGTTTCAATCGGCCTTTTAGAAGGGTTTACTTTTGGAAGAAACTTAATAACAATAATAATAATTTAGTTGGATTTTAATTTTTATAGGAAACATTTGATAATACATTGACATTGATAACTGTCGAATATATTTCATGAGAAATATGTTCGAAACAGGTTCGAAATATATGAAAACAATATCTCTTTCTTTGCAAATTTTTGAGCGATTAAAATAACAATTTATGTCAAAATTCAAAATTCAAAAAAAAAATTAAAATAAAGGAATTATATCAAAATTAGAAATAAATCTTGTATGAAACACGTTAGAAAATGTCTCATTTTGTGTAACTTATGTCATTTTGTGGGGTCTCGTTTCACACATTCCGCAAATATCCCACCGTTACACAAAATGAGGCCTTTTCTAACTGGTTACATAAATAGCTATTATGTAATGCAATAAGGAATAGTGATAAATATTTTAATAAAATTTTCAAAAGATGATTCTTTTTCGAAGGGAAATTCGTCGATTTGAAATGAAAGGAAGTTAAAGAGTGATTAGCCCTAGAATGATCTCACTTTTAAGTGAAATAAATTTAAATTAAATGATGCAAAAAATGTGTATAATTTACTGTACAAGGAAGTTATGTGGTGTCCATATCAGATTTCTTATTTTAAAATTTATATACATGATGTTTCAAGACTACTACAACAAAGTTTACTAGTGTGTTCTTTGGTTATATCCTAAATAAGTACTGATGATATTTTTCATTCCTGAAAAACTCTGTATAAAAAAATATTCGAAAATAATTTTTCAGTCCATATAATATATTTTTCCTACAATAGGGCATAAAATACATACTTTATCCCTTTTTTTGAGTTTGTAAAGAGTTACTTTTTACGCACTAATGCTTGAAAAGTACATTTTACGCAGACTTACTTTACATACTGTTGCATAAATGACTATTTTACACATAAAAAAATATTCTTTATATAAATATTTACTACGTTTTATAAAAATAAAACAACTATTAAATGACCAACAAAAAATTATATACTTTGTTGTACCTAAATGAAGTCATGATTACATTTTATTTTTTTATTTACATTTAATTTAGCACCAATATTTCAAAGTCATGTCATTGACTGTCTCGTAGTTATAAATAAATTTGGAAGATTGTTTATCAACAAGTGTACAGACGTTCATATATGTACAAAAATAAAGTCGAATAAATATAAAGATTACTGGTGAATTATTATTTTGTTACGATTTCATCTCGTAATATTTTTTTCTTCAAACGTTATAAAAGTGACATCTTTTGTTAAGGTGTGAGGTTAAAGTTTAATTTCTACGCCGCCCGAGTAGAAATTTTGCTTTTACGCCACCAGAGTATAATTAAAATAAATAAGTATCCACAGGAACTACGTAAATCAGCGAAAAAGATATAAATTCTACAATAGAAAACTGTAATATCGTCCTAAATGTTGCTATAAAACCATCAACAACTGAAAGGTTTAAATTGATAATCTACAAATTAAATATCAAGTTATATTTAAAATATCTAAATTTGAAGAAAAATAGAATGTGTTTATGTGTTATTAAAAGAAAGAGTCTAAATTTTCGGCCATTTGTTTGATCATTATTAATTAAGATAGTTTATATTAATGTGATTAATTATTGTATAATATAATATATTATCTTTATATAAAGACTATATTTAAATATTCATTTATTTATATATTTAGCGAATGGCATTTACAAGGAAATGATCATATAGATATAATGATCTATAGATTTTTCACAAATGAGGGTAATTAACCGAATTCGTAAATTTATTTTTTTCACCTTCTCAAGAACTACACGTTACACCAATAAACTCATAAAGAGACATCGCAGATTTTTTACATTAATAATATAAACCAATAAAGCCCTGAGTTGTAATTATTCTGAGCTAGGATGAGGTATGCACTTAACTTGTTAACGTTGCCTAGACGGACGTAAAATCTTATAGAAAAGTAAAGATATTTAAAATAATTTCCAATATTTTTCTTTGAAATTAAATTTTAGTTTTCTTTGTAGTATTTTTTCTTGTAATTTAATGTTTTGCCCATTGCCCCCAATGAAATTTAGAAAAGTTGTCGTCCATGGTTTAAGCCATGTAACGCAAACAATATAAAACTTTGTAGACCAGTGATTCAATTTTACAATTAAGGTAGTATTTTGTTTTATAAATTGGATTTTTTCTTCAACGCATACAGCTGAACTTATTTAAAATTTTTATAAATTTATTTAGCACCATTTAAAAACCTACTGCGAAAGGTGAACCGCAGGAATTACTGAGTTAAATTAATTCAATTATATTTCTGTTAAAACTAGTTATGATTCTGTAGCTAAACTAAACTTACCAACAATTTCCATGACAAGGACAAAACTGGTCAACATGGTTCCTCCTGTAGCCATAGCACACAGAAATCTTAAAAATATGAAAATCCATAACTCAGGAGCAAAGGAAGCTGCTACACCACTTGCTACTTGTATCACTACAGCAAAAACTAAAGGATTCCGTCTGCCATATCTACAAAAGAAAAATCATTTTTAGAAAAGAAAATATCATTAACAATTCTTATACTTTTAAATACTTATTATTTATGAGATCCTGATAATTTTGTTCCAACTTCAAAATTATTAAAAAATCTAAACTTGTAATTATACACAAAATAAATTTTTATGAAAGGAAGATGTTATTTGGAGTTGCAGTCATTTAATAAAATCCACTAATACACCAACGTTTCGACTGTAAATCAGTCTTCATCAGGGTGCTGATAACATACAAAACATACAATCAAATATTCGAACATACATTCAACACAGGTACCAGACTTACATAAATGGTATTAAAATCTTATCAAGTAAATCATGTAAATTATTTTACAGAAATCTTTCGGCGAACATAGATAAAACATACATACATACATGTTACTTAACAGTTATCAACCAACTAACTTATACAAGAAGTTTCAAGTTGAGTATAAGTTAGTTGGTTGATAACTGTTAAGTAACATGTATGTGTGTATGTTTTATCTATGTTCGACGAAAGATTTCTGTAAAATAATTTACATGATTTACTAGATAAGATTTTAATACCATTTATGTAAGTCTGGTACCTGTGTTGAATGTATATTCGAATATTTGATTGTATGTTTTGTATGTTATCAGCACCCTGATGAAGACTGATTTACAGTCGAAACGTTGGTGTATTAGTGGATTTTATTAAATGACTGCAACTCCAAATAACATCTTCCTTTCATCAATATCCAGTCGATAAAACCAATCCTGCAATAAATTTTTATGTTTAATATTCTGTAATTATTTATATATAATTTTGGTAAATTTCCCCCAATTTACCATTTTTAATTCTCTTGCATTTTATAATTTTGATAATTCAACCTCAATATAAAGTAAATCATAAGGACAAAAATAACGTTTTGATAGCGAATAGAAAGCAAGGTAACTTTTTGCAAGTGATAAAACGTTAATTACCTTTCTCCTAGTAACCAGATCAAAACATTAACTACAACATTAACGTAATTTGCATTATTTTCGTTAAATTATGTCGATGAATTACAGTATTTTATTCTTCAGATAAATTTCACTAACAACTCGACCTAGTAACGTGACAGCAATTTGACTCGAAAACCGTTTGAAAAAATAAGATCACTCGAGCTACGGTATCCTGATTTTATTAAATAGTTTATTTGTTAAATTTTTAGGTAACAGGGTTTCGAGCAGTGGCGGCTCGTCAGAGGAGGCAGGTGAGGCAGTGGCTCACCTTACAAAATGAGAAAAGGAGAATTTTACATTGTATTTTTAAATTTCAATCTCTTAGAAATTTTAAATTTAGCGCACAATATGTCCACAAAATCTAGTTTTCAAAATCCTATTGTTTTCCTATACTATATAATGTCGAATAAAGTCAAGCGCAGTGCCGACTACAAAAGTGCAGAGGCAAAAATTCTCCTGCCTCAAACTTCAATGTGTGTGTACGACTGTGCTATTTTTACAATGCTCACAGCGTTTATCAATTTTTCTCTCACTGCACAACCTACTTCGGAAAAGGAAGTCTTGAGGCAAGCCTCAAGTGCATTCTGATTAGTTTGCACTTGGATGAAGCGAATATGAAATCGAAATGAATACTTTTAAAATTTTGGCCGTTGCATTTGCACTTTTGCAGATGTTTACAAGACTTTTATAAATAAAAGCAGTTTTTTCTGGTATACAGTTCATAGTTTTATTCAGTTTCTACCGCCTGCCTCACCAAAATTTTAGTTCACGAGCCGCCACTGGTTTCGTGAGTAACATAAAATCATCTGGCAAAATAAAATGCTCTTGTGTAATTACAGTTAATAAATTACTGTCGTATTTTAAGTTTTCTAGTTTACTATTATTATTATTATGGTAAATTACGATCGTAAATTATCGTTTATTATTACTATTTTAAATTTTCTGTTCATAATTTATCATTTTTTGTATGAAAAAAAATTAAAAACCTTTATAAATAAGAAAATACAATTGAAAAAGAGTAATCTTCAATTCCAAACGATTAACAACTATTACAAAAAACATTGTAATTTTTAAATGACAAGATAAAGTATATGTAAAACCAATAGAGGTATGTATATAGAATAATTAGCTCTATGATAAAACCTTAATTGTGAAATGAAAGCCACATTCAGATCCGAATTCACTGACTGACTGTAAAACTGAGGATCTTGATACAATTTTTAATTGTAACTCTACCTTTTATTAGATTATTTCATTTTTTGTTATGAATATTCTCGAAAGCATTAAATGATCTTTCTCTGGTACTTATTGCAAGACTTTTACTTGTCTTTTACTTTTATTTACTTTTACATTTACTTTTACTTATTTTTTATTATTATTTTTGGTTCTTATTTAAATATTAACCCAATGCAGCTTATAATAACCGCGGTGGTATTTTATACCCCATAATCAATTTAGATATAAAGGCATGTTTTATAAATATTTTGCAAATTATGTAATGCAAGGTTTTTATGGCCTAGGGTACACGAATTATAATCTTTTTAAGTAGTTAAGCTCCCGTAATGCAAGTAGTTAATGATAATATTATTAAAATAACTATTCACTTAAACAAACAAAATTAACCTTGCCAACTATTTGCATTGAAACAATTCAGGTTCATATAAAATTCCGAAAATAAGTTCATGGACACATTAAATTCTTCACTAAGTAGATTGGCACAAATCCCAAAAAAATCGATCAAAACTGTAATATTATTTTTCTACGATCACGTATTGCTCACAACCATGGGAGAAACTATTTCTCACAGTATCTATCTGCCAACAGTGCCAACACTGCACATATGCAGTGTGAGAAATATAGTAGGTTAAAATGTAGAAATTATTTCTCACAGTAATTGCCAACACTGCGCTTACGTGAAAGTATTCTTGGTGAGTTTACCGGCGCCATATTGTCAAATAAGTTTTGCGGATGTATTTTTGTTATGTAACGTTTAGTAGTGTGATCGTTGAAAAAGTATAGTGTGCCACTCGTGTAATTCCAGCCAAACTTTTACATCTTGTTTCACAATATACTATTTTTGCTATTTTGAACGTAATACTGTTTTTCTACGTCCATTATGGAAAGTGGCACTTTTCTTATACTATATAAAGCGTGAAAGTCGCATATTTCCAACAATCGTGGCTTAAAGCGCAAGAAATCTTTTCTCACAGTATCTATTTGCTAACAATGCGCATGTGCACTGTGGGAAATATTTGTCACAGTAATTGCCAACACTGCGCATACGTGAAGGTACTCTTTGTGAGGTTTCCTGCGCCACCACAATTTTTATTCTCTTGTAATCCACCCACCAATCAGACCCATTCCTATTCATATCTCTATATTGTTTTCTTTTTACCCAATTCATCAGATCACTTTAATTTAAAGTGATGCGACGAGAACTGATAGTTTTTAGAAGTGCAAAAAATAATAACTGTGGTTAACTTCAGAATTATTTCTAAAAATTTGTTCCATACTTTCGAATTAGAAATAAATAAAAAAAATGCACATCATTTACATATTCATTTAATAAATTGTTATAAATTTTAAAAAGTCGTTTTAACTATTTGTTTATGAATAAAATTTAAACTTACTAACACAATAACTTCAATACTATTGCCAATTTTGTTATTTTGAAAATAAAATAACGATATTTCAAATTCAATAATAAAAACAATTTTGTTGGCAGATAGCAACACAAAGCTAGTTTTACAATGGGCAACAATTGCGTATGCAATTGCAACTTGCAATTGATAGCGGCAATAACTTGTAAATGCAATTTTTCTTGCTTTAAATTGAGCGACATACAGCTTAAACATTTTTAAAGTCTCACCAGCAATATTACCAACATTACTTTCTATGCTTTACGTAGCGATGGTCTCAATTCCCAACATAATATTAAATATTTTACTGGTTCATCATTCCAGAGAACAGGCATTGTTATCTTTAAATAGATATCAAAAGGTGTATTTCTGATCAAAATGAATATATAATCTATAACGTTGATTGAAAAATATATAGATAGGCAAGCTATATAACTATAATACTAAATTACTAAAATATACATAAATATAATATCATATATTGATTCTGCATATAGCTGTTAATGATAATTCTTCTACATTCCCAAGGTCCATTTTTTTTTTCATTTTTGCTCATATTAAAATTTTGTTCCCGACGCCGATCCTAAGGGGTGCTAAAATTTGTTTTCACATATGCTAAGGTAGATGCTCTATTTTCTACAAATATATTTCCTTAATTAGCAAGCATAACCTATCGAGGTCGCTACGTCACAGTTGATTTGCGACGAAAAGAAAGGACACGAAGACACGATAAGTGACATAGTTTCTGATACATGATGAATTGTGCGAAAAGAAAACACCTATACTTAACTTACATTTGCAATCTCTATTACCTGTCGGAAAAGAATCCAAAGACAACATTCCCTGTGAGAATCCCAGCCATGAAAACCAACTGCGCTACATTAGCCAGCTGTGCTCTATCGCATACCAGGTCCCACTGCGTCACGATCGTCTCCTTGAAAACGCTTCTATCGAAGTCATGTTCAGGGCAGTCTGGAGAGCACCGGGACACATTGGTTGGAGTCTCCACGCAGGTAAACTGCGCAGGCGGCGCTAGGAACACAATCCCCAGTTGGTGCCATGCGATGGAGAACTTCACCAGGAAGATCACAATGCAGACGAAGATCTGCCAGCGGCCTAAGGAACCGATGGAGGATTCGATCACGTCGGGGTCTGACATTCTGCAACATTAGTGAAAATTGTATGGCTACGGTTTTGACAAATATTTCTTTGAAATTTGAGTGTATTTGGGAACAATAAAACCAAAATTAGTCAACAACGTTATTTAGGTATAATAATTTGAAAAATATTATACAGGGCGTCTAATATATAGTGTCTCGCGACTTGTGCTTAAATAAATTATAATGGCCGGTTGCACCAATATTACTTAAATTTTTAGTATCCTTAAATGGACAATATCACTTCGGAAAACACCAAATGAAAAGTTCAACCTTGCTTTCAAAATTTCGAATAGCCTTTTTTTGTTTAAGTATTGCTTAAAATTTAAGCCTTTTTGGTGCAAGTGGGCATTGTCGAATTATTTAGGCACCAAGAAAGGAAAATTCGGTTTTGCTATCACTTCACCCGAGAGAGCAAAAGTGTTCCTCCCAAGAGCAATACAATAGTTTTTGTTAGTTATTTATGCAACTAGTGTGCAAAGTAAGTATTTTTTTAATCGAGTGCTGCTTATCTTTTTATAATTATAGCATGACATAAAAAACACTGTTACTACCGAAATATTTGTATGTGTGGTACCAGTGCGTGAAAAGTGTTTACGTTGCCTAGCAACAGCTACTTTTCAAGCAGTACTGCATGAAGAGTGACTTTACAAACTCTAAAGAGAGCATAAAGTGTGTACTTTATGCCCGATTGTAGGAAAAATACTTTATAAACTCATGTCCGAAACTTAATATTACATGATTTATGGGCGATAATAAATTTTATAGACCTGTCCATGATTACACTTTTTTATTGATTTATTATAGCAATTATTTATTGTTTCACTGTTCATATTTTTGTTATCTTAACGATAATTTGTTATAAAAAACGATGATGGTATGTAGTAAAATTAATTAAGAACTGGTTTCGTCTCCCCTTGGATGATCCGCAAGAGGTGATTAGTCAAATGAAACCAAAAGATGGACCCAAGTGCAGGGGCGCTCATTTTTATATTAAATATTTGGAACTTTATGTGTAATTTTAGAATTCGTTACATTTTATTTTGGTTTTTGATAAGACAGGTTAGAAAAAACGATAGGTATTTATTTTTGCTTTTTTTATTAATTAAAGAAAATAGCAAAGAAAATAAAAGGTGTATTTATCCATAGCCAGGGACGAGAACTGAAACAATGTCTATAATTTTATGAAGAAGGGGGCTAAAGAAGGGATTACTATCCCTGAAGAAAATTACAGTTTTGTATATCTTCTCAATCAGTAAATGTACAATAATATACCATATAATGTGGTGATACGGAATAAATTATTGTATTTTCTCTTCAGGAAAAGAAAAAAAGGTCTTTGGTTGTGACTGGAGTATTTAGATCTTCATACCAAAGGATTTCGAAGGAATATCAAAGAAATCAATGATCAGATCCTAGTATGCCACAGATAGTGACTTATCTAGTCTACGTCATCAATTTCACGCATGTTATCTATGACCTCAGAATAATTTTATACAAAAGCGACATTCCGTGTCGGAACCTTTCTTGGCTGATTTACGCTTAAAACTTATATAATAAAAAAATAATTTTTGTAATGTTTAAATAGGTAATAAAAAAATAAATTTGTAAATATAATAAAAGAAAATTCGATGAAATAAATAGGTACACATATTTTGTAAAATTTTTTATTAAACAAAATTCCTGTATTTTGCCAGTTCATCAATAAGCATAATATTCTATTTCTTTCTATTTGATTAGGTAGATTTAAAATTCATATTACTATATTTCATAACATAAAATATTCTGAGTCTTTCATATAATTTTGTTAATAATATTTTTATAAAAATTGTTTTCCAAACAAAATATGTAATTATAAAAATATTCGTGTATTATTTTTAAATTTACAACTACAAATTTCAGTGAGCCAAAATCATCATATACATGGACTTCGACAAAGCGTGGAAAGCTGATACAGCTTCTTCGCCTTTGGAGTTTGTGAAATAGAGTGATCTCTTTTTGATAATTATATTTCCTAACTTTTATCAAACTATATATTTTTATTATTGTCCCCTTATTGAAAATTTTCTAGGCGCGTTAATGATTGGTAAACAGAGAATCTCGAGCCACGAAGATGTGACGAAACTCTCTCTCTCTCTCTAATTTTTATTTGTTGTCACTGTCGCTTCTGTATATAGGTAACTACTCTGCGTTATTGGCTTCTTCTCTCAGTAATAGTTGTTTGAAAACAAATATTTAAATGATAATTAAAAATTGACTGTAAAACTAAAAACATATGTATGTATGCTGTCAAATTTAAAACCCAAACAGAAAATTTTATATGTGGCTATATAAGTACAACTGGCTACTTATTGTAAGTTTCGTATTCACAAAAAAAAAAACTCTTAAATATATTGCGCCATATTAATATACTTAATTAAAAGTTTAATTTATCAACATAACCGACATAACTGGAGTCGTCCTTATGCGGCGCATTTTAGTTATAATATGCTACAAAAAAAAAACGAAAACAATTGAACAGTAGTCCACATAGGTATATTACTAAACCGTTTGTCGATTTATCAATAGAACAATGGGGAAGTTTAGCGTATTTTTTTTATTTTTTTATTTTATCAAGATTGCCCTCAAAAGTGATATTCTATATTTTATTTCACCCAAAGATGCCTAGATTTCTCAAAAAATGAAATTTTATACAAAAATGACGTCAGTTTGGCTCGCGGAGAACGTCTCGTCTATCTTAACCAGCGCGCGCTGGGTTCCCATGGCAACAGAGAAGCGTATGGTGTAATGCTTCAAAATACAACCTACGTTCAAAAAGTCAGGTCTCACCATCCCTTCTGCGCAAGCGCTTAATTCACTTGACGTCAGTGTGGCTCGAAGATAAATCATTAATTATAAATAATTGGCAACATAATTTTAATTTTCAATTACATTTTAAGTTATATTTATTGATATACTTACGACTAAAAGATATTTCATATGTAATTTCAACCACGCTAAACTTCCCCATTGTTAACGCAAAGTATAAAAATATATAAATTACATTTTTTTATTATTATTTGTATACAGGGTGGCTGATTTTTCATTATCCAGTCCATACCTCCTGAAATATTAAATATACAAGAAAAAGCTAAATAGGAAACTTGTGTAATAAGATCTGTTTTCTCATGTTAAATGCCTATGACAATACTTTATTGGGACACATGGTATGAACTAGGTAACACTTTTATTTAAG
The DNA here is from genome assembly GCA_035578165.1 of Stenolophus ochropezus. Taxonomy (NCBI): domain Eukaryota; kingdom Metazoa; phylum Arthropoda; class Insecta; order Coleoptera; family Carabidae; genus Stenolophus; species Stenolophus ochropezus. The sequence continues at coordinate 15,386,348 of JAQOWZ010000010.1, read as the reverse complement.
AGTATTTTTAATTTATTTTGAATTCTTTGCTTCGCATTACATTACTTACATTTTTCCATTATATATTACACGCACCTTTATATAATAAATTATAACGAATAATTTTAAAATAAAAAATAACAATAGAATAACAATCATGTCAAGAAACCACAAGCAGCGCACTTATAGAACATATGAACATATGAACATATGAAAAACATGGAAAACCCCACTGCAGTTGCTTTGTTATCATGTATGTCACACTGTCATTTTTTTCTATCAGTGAAATTCTTCAAAGATTGCAGTTAATTTTATGAGTTTCATCAATTAGTTTGCTGTCAGTTAATCGTGTTTTGTTATTCTGCGGAAATCCCTAATTCAAACATAAACATTAATGAAAAATTATTCTGTAATTATGCAGTAAAACTACATACCAAGGTGTCACAATATCACTTCAATTTCATACTTTCTTTACAACAAAATGAAACAAATCTGATATTAATACTTTCTCTAGAAACGTTTACTATGAAAATTGTTGAAGCGGATTATCCGATTTAAGTGAGATGATTAAGTTACAAAAACAAAATTAAAATTTCATCATGAGTTGATACAATAATTTATGGAGTGATGACGAAGGTATGCATTTTATTTTTATACTTTCATCTGAATTTATTTGAATACTAAATCTAATCAAAATTTGAAAAATCGAATTTTTGAAACTGGAAAAATTACACATGACGTCATAATTAAAATGTAAAGATCGAGGTTTGTATACAATATAATATTAATTCAAATTTCTAACTTATAATAATGTGAGACTCCCGACAGTGCAAATAAAGTTTTAAAACAATTTGGTGCTGATATTTATTTATTAATAAATAAATTATAAACGTAGATATTCTTTGTTAAGGAAATAAAAACTCCTTAAAGGAATTGGTTCCGAAGAAAATTTTGACCCAATCTACGAAAAAAGAATCGATATTTAGTCATTCTTTTGTATGTATAATTTTGTTTATTAATTAATACATTTTCTGGGTAACTTTATTATACATTTTATTTTTTATGATTACCTATGTTTCTTGATCCGCCACTGGCTCTAGCCTGTCGATCGGTAAAATGTCCTTACCGTTCTTAATACCTAATATGCTATTACAGTTTACAGTAATAAAACAGGTTTTACTGGTGCTAGAAGGAAATGACTCCGTCTCATTGAATTTGTAATAATACAGGCGTAAATCTCTTTCGGCCTAAGGTATGTACAACGTTTTTCATACTACTGCTATCAAATGGAATGTAATTTTTAATTATACAATGACAGATCAAACACATTAATCAGATGCATTACATAGGTAAGCTAACGTTTTTGTTTTTTTATAAACAACATAAGCAAGTTGCAAATAAATAAAAATGTCAAATGTCAAGCAAAATGTAAAATGTCAACATATCAACCATGGAGCTTCATTCGGAACTTTTTTTTACTACATTTGAAGCTAATAAAATATAATACAAGTTAAAGACCAAATTTGTTTATTCAATAAAAAATATTTTTATAAGTACAATGTTTGGAATTACAATACATACATAAGTTAATACAATAAAACAGTTACGAATTCCAGCTAAGACTGAATATTTTGCGTTGCTTCCTTTTTGTGGATGACACTTGAGATGCGTCGCGACTTGTGATCGTATGTTGTTTCCAGTTTCGTGTGCAACACAGAGTTTACTGTCAGCACAAAGCATGGGACCGGGTAATGCTAACTTCACATAATATATTAATATACTGGTAAATAAAAGGGTAGGTATGAAAACGAATACAAGACACAAAGTTGGATAAATGTTTTTGTTTTTGACATTTTCTTTCATGCCCGGCAGGCTTTTGCTCTACTTTACAGCCTGTGGGTTGCAATTTTTTAGTTTCCGCCATGGTAACCAATATAAACCAGGGCCGGAATAAGAAATTATACAAGGCGGAAACACTAATTTGTATTCACTTGCAAATAAAATTAAAATGTTAAAACCAAAACCTGTCAATTACAAATATTGTGTCAAATCAATAACAAAACCCAATTTTCAATAATGTAAACAATGCTACAAAATTAATAGCTAAATTGTAAAAGTTTTACAAGTTAGTAGTTTGTAAAGATTGGTTTCTCTGATGAATAAACAATTCAAACAGAAGATAGTTTACAAGTGAGTAACAAATGAAACTCTTTAAGAGAACTAGTGATGCCAATTTCCTATTGTATTTCTCATTGTATGGTTATATCAGTAGCTATTATTATTATTGTCTCTTGTGTGCCATAACAAGTACAATACTTTCAACAGTGACTAGGTCAGTGTTGCAAAACAAAAGGTATAGTTTAACGCAAAAATCTCGTATTCATGGTTGGTACTTTATTCATCAATCATCAGTACAACTAAATAAATCATAAACATTATTACGTGAATTCTTTAAATACTTCTCTAAGTTATGATTATAAAATGCTTTATATTTTTTATTTATCCTAGCACTAAAAACGCATTAATCTCTTGGTTCTCTCTTTTGCTAGCTAACAACAATACTAATTTAATAGTAATTTAGGTTATAAGTCCAGTAAATAAGTTTGTACGGTACTAATTTAATCATTTATTTCATACTCTTTCGCATTTTATTTCGCATGTTTACAATTGTGATTTCAATCCGGTAAATGCGAGTTTACGGTACTATTTTCTTTACGTTACTGTATATAAATTTAATAAATTTTTATTTATACGCTGTTTAAATAATTTTAAAATAGTTGTACATTCTTATTTTTCGCTGTACTAAATTTAAATTCTTTAAATCGAGGTACATACCTTTCACGGTAGGCGGATTCAGTATTTAAATATAATAGATTGGGTTACAGAAATTTTTGCATATATGAAATATTTTCGAAATTCCCATTTTTCAGAAAATCAAAAGGTTGAAGAGCCGATTTTTCCATCTCTGGATAAAGTGCCAATAACCTTAACCAACAGTTAATAGAAAAGTATCGCATCGATAGTCTGATGTAAGGTTGTCAAAAATATACGTTATTAACTATTTCGACGCGATATTTTTCTATTAATCGATGGTTAAGGTCTTAAGGTAACCGGCGTTTAACACAGAGGTAGAAAAATATACCCTTATAATAGTTATTTTTATGATACAAGTATGTGAATTAGGTCTTTTATGCATGAGTTACGAATTTTAGCCGTAGAATATGTTGAAATTTTGTATGTTTTTTTGTATTAAAATTAAAATGTCACGTGACTTTCCTATATATGTTCGACTTCAAGGATTTCTTCGAACCAAACCACAATTTTTTGTACTCTTACAATAAAATCTGTTTATCTCAATTTCCTACGTCTTCCCCAGATTGGCGTACAGGAAATGTTGGAAAAAACACTCCTATTTTTAAAGCATTTATTAAAAAAACTGTATTTATAATAAAAAAGTATAATTGCCCAAATATCTTTTTACATAATTATAATAACAAAAGAAAATAGAGGATTATTGAGTGAAATATAATTTAGAAAAAATAAATTTAGAGCATTTGGTATACAATGTTGACAACAACTGCTGTCATGTTGACAGGTTGACAGTACTTGGCAGCATGAAACACATAACCACAAAACAGTTATGTGTATAATAATTAAAAATATTTGTACAAAACTAAAAACAAATTATTGATTTTATGATTTTCGTACAAAAAATATTGCATAAACCTATTGCGTGAATTTTTTCCCAGATTCGTTTTTATTATAGCGCTCGCAAGCTCGTGCCACAAAATACTCATCTGGGAAAATGACGTTCCCACACTTGATATGTAAATAACTATTAAAATATTCTTATTGTTCTATGTAGTAATGTAGTAGTATAAAACTTGTTTACGATGAAGTAGTACTTGCGCGCATTTGTCAATGACATTAAGTGAATAAGTTAATTGTTTGACAAATTCGAAATGACCCTCGTGTGTGAATTTGTACCCTAAGCAAGAGTAACATTATTTTATCTTCAATTGACGCTTGTCATATTAAAGTGAGTGCCTACCTCTGAACCCCAACGCTAACTTGTCATTTCTAGGACATAACAATTGATGCTTTTTGATGAGACAATTATATAAGGGTGATGTAACAATGTTTAGAATTACATTGTTCCGTGTTCAAAAAATCCTGTTGCTGTTTTTGATTAAAGTTATTGATTCAATGATTATTCATCAGACATAGACGAGACAACGTTATAAAAGCTGATTACCTTTAATTTCTAATTGAGTTTAATTATAATGCCCTATTTAAAATTATATTTAAAAATAATCAGTTGTGGTCATTGTAGAACCGATCGACAGAGGCGTCGTTAGATTTTTTTATTCGAGGGCTTTCGCCCCTCCTGTTTTGATTTCCGCCCCCTCTGTTTTATAGATACGTTATTTTTATACATATATTGTGTGTTCCAAAAGTGTTGTCATACGCATTTAACATAGGAAAACAATTTTTTGTAAATAAAAACAGTCCGGCTAACAATTATTCAACCATTACCTGTATTCTTGCATGTTATTTAATACATATTACTTCATTTTAATTATATAATTCAACTAAATTTATAAAAAAGAATTAATTTTTTTCGTCTGTTGTTTTTATTTCCATGCACGCAAAATGACTGCTGTTAATTCATGGTTATGAGGTTAGAACAACTGCCTACGGAATCGAAAGTTTTCAGTTCAATTTCGATAGTGGTGATTCTATTTTATAATACTTTCTATATTTTATATTTATATAAAATATTTTATTGTTATCTAAAAATATTAACGAGACAATTAAAGTGAATCAAATTATAATAGCTATTAACATTTAACATATCTAGGATAGTTATAAGTATCATAATCGCCGCAGATGCTAATTGAATACCGAGCTCGGAGAGCGAGAATTTTAGGACATCTAAGGCCTGGTATATTCATAACATCCGTGATTTGTTGAATAGTTTACCGATTTCAATTTATTAATAAATATTATTTTATAAAGTTCTCTTTTGAGTAACGTTTTCGTGATCAAGTCTGTATGGTTTAATGATATGACAATTGTCCCATGTTATTTTGACAATTCTGTACGGTAACTTTTTTACCATACGAACTTGTCAAAATTACAAGGCATACAATTATGACATAGTTACCCTGTATACTTTTGTCTATGTAAACAAAAGTTTAATATCTTGAAACCGGTAATAGCTATTAACATAACCGCCGCAGAGGGCAATATTCCGAGCTCGGAACACTTATGGTTTATTCAATAGTTTACCGGTTTTACATTATTAATAAAAATTAGTTTATAAAATTCTCCTGTGAGTAACGTTTTCGTGTTCAAGTCTGTATTATCCAATTGTCCCGATTGTCCCACGTTATTGTGACAAATTTGTAGGGTAATATTTTTACCATACTGACTTGAGTGACTTGTCATTATCACATGGTATATAATTATGACTTATAGACCAATTCTGAACAAATCTGTAAGTCTTACAGATCTGTAAATCTGAAAATAATGAACAAAATCGTAATGAAATCAGCCACTCTTATGTATAATTTTATATTAATCAACAGCGTTTTTGTCAGTTTTTTACAGATTTACATATCTGTAAGACTTACAGATTTGTTCAGAATTGGCCAAGTTCGTTTTGTCTATTTAAACAAAGGCTTAATATAATAATAAACAAATTTATTAACAAATAACTTGTCAACAGAATTAATCAAAAAATATTATTAACAAATATATTTATTATATACATAATTTATAATTACATAAAAAAATATTTAAAAAAATACCTTTGTTTCTAATTGTCGTTGTCCTAACCATAACCATGAATTGACAGTTGTCATTTTTGTCATCGCTACTATAATCTATTTAATAACTAGGAGGATTGGCTGACGTAACGCCAATTTTACACTCAACAATATTTGTCACATCATCAATCGTGTAAAAAAGTGCTTCAAATTCCGTTTCACGGTTATCAGTTTTTTTAGTTCATTGTTCTTATCACGTTATTATTGTATTTTATATTTATTTGTAATATTTCACAAGTTTTATGTGCTTTAAACTTTATTGTGAATTATCACAGTATAAACGTGACTACAGCATTCACTCCTCGTAGTTTTTAAATAGAGTATAGTAATCTAAATTTTATTTCATAAATAATTGGAGTTGTTTATTACAAAGTCAATAATATTTTAATTTCTTATTATTGTAAAAAAAAATTTGATTACAACAAATACAGTTATACTTTTTGTTGATTATCTCAACTATTTTGATTATAACATTTGTTAGGTAATAAAAACACTCTGATTTATTTATTAATAATGCAGTAATCTACATTTATATAAACAGAAGAGTCAAATCATTACAAATTTGATAACATTTGATACAACAATCGGGATGCAACCCACCAAAAAAATGTTGATTTTTTCAATTTTCCATTGATAATAAAATATATCCGTATATATATATTAACTTCTAATATTATACATTTCAAGACAAAATTTATTAGTTTTTTTTAAGAAAAAAATTGGATTGTTGGATTTCTTATTACATAAAAATAAATAAGAAATGTCAAAAAACAATTTTATTTAGTAAATGTTTTAATAAGAAAATATTTTATTACAAAAAAGGTTTCATGAGTATATGTTGGTAATCACTGATGTAGATTAATAAATAACCATAATTTAAAACATTTTGCGTTTTATGTTTAATTTGAAACATAATAAAGTATTATTATGTTAAATGCCTATAATTTCAAATATACGTTCGTCATGCATTTTGTAACAAAATTGTTCTATTTCCATTTCAAAATTGTATAACATTATTCCATATTTACTCAAATGAACACGCAAAAGATTTGTTTAAATTTGCTACAAGATTTTTATTGTACTAAAAAATTAACTAATTGTGGATTATAGGTACTTTCAATTCATTTTACCTATTCTTTTTAAAGAATTTTTTAAACAATGTCTTTATTATGTGGGAACTTTCTATTTAATACCGTTATTGAAAGGTGCAGCACGATTCGTGAGATGTAGAAGAAATCATTTTTAATCACTAGCTATTCACAGAACTGTTAGCCGTTGCAGTGTTGCATAGAAAGGAGTAAAAGCGATAAATAAGCATCATTAGTTGAAAGTAATTTTCTATAATATTATGCGGAATAAATTATTTATTATCTTATATTTAGTTTTTTAAATGTAAATTTAAGTTTTTACAACCAAAACATAAACATTGTAATTAATTTAAAACAAATTATCAAACACCGTTAAATAGTGATGTTTATAGCAAATTACATTCAATTGTTTGCATTACATTGAAAAAAAGACATAAAAAAGTACATTCCAATTTCAATGACACTCAACAACAGACAGACAGGAAATGATTTTTATATCATAAAGTAATTTAGTTGTATAAAGCGATCAATATTTAAATTAATAAAATATGTTTGGAAATCATAATAAATTTACTTTTTTTCTAATTTAAGTCATATATTTGTTTTCTAATAAATATTTCACAAGCAATGTATTTACTGATTTTTAAAAATACAAAAATTAAATTAAATTAAACTAAAAAGAATAAATAAATAAATTTCACGTCAAATAAATTTTGAAATTATTTTGATGTAGTATTTAATTGCTCATTTTGTTTTTAATGGTTTAAAAAATGACTTTTTATAAATCAATATTTATATCATAATAAATGAATTATCTGGCTTTTCTACATTATTGCTTTATGAACCGTGCATCATAAAATGATAATAAAATTAAATACTATAAATTGACTCACTTCTGCTGTTGTTGATAAGACAAATCCTTATAAAATAATAGACGATCACATAAAACACAACTCGTTTGTCAACTGTCACTGCATCTCTTTCGTTTGGCGATGAAATATCACAGATAAGAGTTGTTATCACAGTTGTTACTCTAGAGTTCTAGACAACGAACCTTCGCAACCAGCTGGCTGCGAAGAAATGGTGATGGTAACGACTTCGTGCTGACACCAAGCTTCTGTGCTCGAAGGCAAGGTCATTAGTTAAGCTGGATTCTAGTTTATGATTTGTGTGCTATGGTATCTACTTATTTATTATTCTACACATATGAGTATGTAAATTAGCTTTTTCTATTTTACTAATCTATAACAGAACTCGAACAGGTTTGTTTAGAGTTTAGTAATCATCAAGGTATGTAACCGGTTAAAAAAAATAATCGATATTTTTAAGGCTGAAAATACCGGTAACAGTTAACAAAAAAAACGGTTATAGGGAACATTAACATTTATTTTAATATCATTTAGAGTGAAAAAAAAATATTATTATTTTTATCTTTATTTGTATTTGAATATGACTGTTGACAGTTTTTATAATTTACATTTTATTGGAGTGTCATAAAAGATGGTAGTCTCTTTGTCAGCATTAGGCAAGTTTACAAAATTGAAAAGTGACCTGCGTTTCCTGATGGTATTACGGAAATTTTTGTGAATATTCGTTAATTAAGTTGCCTTCTTTTGTTTGTTTTTTTTTAAGATGGTATTTTTTTTTAATTAATTTTATTTATTATTTTTATTAAATTTTCATAATATATATTTTTTTCTATAGCAGATGTTAAAGTGCAATTTTATCAACTCAAAATAGTGGATAAAGTAGCACTTTAACCGCAAGGGTAGATAAAGTAACACTTTAACAGCAAGGGTAGATAAAGTACTTTAACTTTTGTTTATTAGAAGTACATTTCCATAACAACGCACACTACTGACATTTTAAAATTGTTCGTAAATAATAATTTAATTTTTCTAATTCTTTTCTTTTCAAAAACCTGCTATAGAAAAAAATAGAATTTTATACACGACGATAAAATTAAATTATCGACTCGCGAAAAATAATTCACTCGCGATTATATCGCTCGTGAATTAACACTTTCCGCTTGTCGATAAAATATTATTTTATCGTCTTGTATAAAAAATAACTATTTATTAATTATTTTAACTTATATATTAATTGGTTCTAACCGGTATTCAATTTTTAAAAACCGTTTTTCGAAATAAAACCTTAATTAATAACATTCTCTACAAGGGTTAACCATTAACCAGTATTTCTTCGGTGTTAATAATGTTAAAAAATTCAAGTGTTTAACCTCCTTAAATAAAAGAATATAAATTTGATGTTTGTGTCATTATAAACAGAGCCGTAACCAGAAATAAATTTCAGGGGGGGGTTTTAAATTTAAAAAAATGTGTTACTTATATTATATTTTATTGAACATTTAACTTAGTACAATATTTATTCTACGATCTTTTTCAATTGCAAATCAATCAATTATTTCTTCAGGATCTAAGTACATATCTCTATGGATGCTCATAAGAGCCAAACCGAATAAAATTTCGGGGGGGGTTTGAACCCCGAAACCCCCCCCCCCCTGGGTACGGCCTTGATTATAAATTTAAATGTAATAGTAGTAACAAAGTAAAAACGAAAGCATTGTTTACATGTGTACAATAACTATGCTATGACTTTGATGTTAAAGAAATTCAATAAATATAAAAAAGAAAGAAACAACTGAAGTTTCAAATATTTCAACTACCACAAAATTTAAAATTTTGAAATTACGTTGTGTGTAGTAAGTGTTGTTCAATTTAAAATAATGAATAAAGTAGCACTTTAACCGCAAGGGTAGATAAAGTAATACATCAATATAATTATTTATTATACAAACGATTCAAATAAATGTTTAATGAGCAGTAAGTTCAATAAATAAAATTCTTAAATGGCTTTTTATAAAACAATAGCTCTAATAGTCGGCATCCAAGCTAATAAACATGACTTTATAAGGCGAAATTAAATAAAGTAATTAAATCTTTATTTAATACAATTTTCTATAACAACCTACACTAATGACATTTTAAAATATCATATCGTCATGTAAAGAATAACTATTGCAGGATCAAATATTTTTTAATGTTTACCAATTGGGTATCCAAGGCAGTAAGTTATGTTTAGAAGTTACCAATCGGTAAGTAGTTTTGAATATTGCATTTCATTTACCGAACGAGAAATCATTAAGTTAATGGTAACATATAGCAACGATGATAATAATTATAATATAAAAATGATAACTCTTGTCAAATAAAATTGTTTAAATAGTTTTAAATTTTTATTTTATATTATTGCTTCGTCCTTCTTTTTTATAAACTGTTATATTCTGATCACATAATTATAAATAGAAACAGGTAGAACAAACTAAATATTTACTTACATAAAGTATATATACTTTTTCTAGAAAGTAAAAAATATACTGAGATAAAATTTAATTTTAATGTAATTTTTTTCTGTTTTCGTTATTTAAAAAATAACGTCAATTATCGTTTGTAAAGGTCATTTTGGACTATCATATCACAAATATAAAATTGTAATGTTTCGAGATAGAAATTATATTCAAATAAAAACAATATAACGAAATAAAAATTACGTTTACTTTTATCTTCATCATTATAGTTGAACCCGATTATAAATAAAAATATACATTACATTCAAAAATGTTTTGATGACCATGAACTAGAAACATCAGAAAATAAAAAAAAAAACTTACAGTAACATTTAACAGCAGGTATAGTTTGAACATTCAACAACATGAACAACATAGTAATAATCAAAGTGTAATATAAAAATTATTACTTTTATTAAATATATTTTTAAAAATATTTCTAAATTTTAATTTTGTTCGTTGATCGTGCAAAAAACGTAATAAGCGAAACAGTAAATATTTTATATTTTATATTTATTATTTATATAATAACCAAAATACAAATATAAAATTACAAGAAAATAGAAATGCCAAAAAAGGACGGAACTTTATTTTAAATGAAAAATAAAAATAAAATAAAAAAATATGTATTTCTATTTTTTTGTGGGTATTCCAAGTTTTTGTCATTTTTTAATGTTTTAATCTGTACTTAAAAAACTTTTAACACTCCAGAAAAAAATTCTTAAAATTTCAATAAATTGCGCTCTTTAAAATCGACAGTGACGGTGACGTCAGTAGCACCGCTGAGCCAACAGCCAATAGCAAACCAGCGTGAGGCGATGGCACGTTCGAAGAGCCAATAGCATTTGCCAGTGTCCGTTCCGCCACAAACATGGCTGAATTGAGGTCATGCTTGGAGTAACTTTAAGTTATTGGTAAACCTGAGTAAATATTACCACACATCATAGTTTTAGAATTTGCTTTAGTCAATAGGCCAAGAATTCTAAAATAATTATTCTAATTTTTAAATTATTGAATCCACAACAAAATTCAAAGCATCAGTGCTCTAGAATGTGCTCCGATTTCAGCAGCCCTAGAATTAGAGCAAACACTTCAAAATTCTCTAATTCTGATTCGGAATGTGCTCTAGTTCAGCAATACTTTAGAATGTTCTAATTCTTGACCCAATGAAACCAGAGCACAATCCACTGCAGCGAAAATTGCTTCAGAATTTGCTCTGGTTACAGTAAACCAAGAATTTGAGCAAAAATGCTCTAATTCCTGGACCCACTAAAACCAAAGCACAATACAGAGCAGTTAAATTTACTCTAGAGTGTGCTTTGCTTTCAGTAGAGCAAACACTTCCGAACGCTCTAATTCCTGACCCGTTGAAACCAGAACAAAATTCTGAACAGCTAAATCTGCTCTGTTTTTAGCAGGCCAATAATTAGAGCACACATAGAATATAGCTTCAATTCTCAGTAGACTGAACTTGATCACCTTCAGGGGGCATCAGATGCCCTGGAAGGTGGTCTAACAAGACCACCAGGCGGGGAAGGATGGAGTTTCAGAGGCTTGCTACTTCCCCAGCCTGTAGAGTGATCCCGATATATCCTAAGACATGCATTAATAGTGGTCATATGGATTCCTATTGGTTGATATTGATATCTGTAATGGGGTATGTGACCATAATCAAATTTCAGTGTATAAATCATAAAATATAAAATCTAACCACTATAGCTTCTCATCATAATAATAAAAACTAAACGCAAGCAAATGTTTAGTTTTTGTCTTGCAAGCAAATGACAGGTAATCTTTTTCTTACGATCTGTTAGTATCAGCATCTCTTCTCCAAATCTTTTATAATTATTTTCTCGTAAACTACGAATAATGAATCGATTTAAAAAATACGGGTATTTTACTTCTGTCTAGTATCATACATGTAAAAAACAAAATTTGGGCACATATCCCATTGTGGCAGTACTAGTGAGAAATTAAAAGTGAAAATTTCTATACATAGGTACTTTATTACTCGATCCCACGCAGGGGTGGATTGGGCCGATGCCGGTAGTGAGATATTTCGCACTAGGCCGCGCTGTTTTTGGGCGGCCGATCATCAATAACGATAATATTTTTTTATAAATACCCCAAAGTTCCAACTGTTATTTAATCAATTTACAATCATCAACATAGGTATAAAGAAAATAAGTTTCGTATTGATTGTAACATAGGATTTTTTTAGAATTGGCACAGCTTTGTTCAGTCGCTGTAGGCGCAGGCAGTCGCAAATGTTCTCGTTGTATATACAAATAACTTTATTCATATTTCGTGCCAATTGGATTAGATTAAGACCTCAGTAAAATAACCGCTATAGGCTTCACTTTTTCATATGCTATGCCCTATCCAGGTAATATATAGAGACGAATGTTCTACAACGAATAATTTTTAAATATGCGAAATAGGTTCATACCTACATAGATACGTATAGAGTATAGAGATAATACTTCCTTTACATCGTAGAAGGAAATAAAAATAGGTAATTAATAGGTCTGCAAAGAAATAATGTGTATCCACATCAGATTTGTGACGGATACTGACAATATATTTTATTTAAATGGACAGAAAAAATATAAGGTGGGGCTGAGAAGTTAAGAAAATGCTGAACTTCAAGCTGCAGGAACAGATCCAAAAAAATTGAAATTATTATTATGGAAATAGGCGGCAAAAACAACATCTGAAAATATCGTTTCAGTTCCGGTTATTTTTGAGACTATCCGTTCCCGTATACATACAGATACAGTTCCAAAAAATTCCGAAAATGAAATTATGCCAGGGCCACATATGAATCTGAAGTATATACCTATTAGTTATAATAGAATTTAAGTGATACTTGAGAGCTCCTTGACATCAATTTCAGTAGGAAGTTCTAGCTAGAATTTAGAGAAATTAGTAAAACAATAAAAGAATATGCATAAATATAAATATTAATAAAGAAATAAAATGGTATAATGAATATACTTCTGAAATAAGGGGGCTTTTTGTTATAGCGTGACCTCACGCTATTAGTAAAGTTAAAAATGCCGCCAACAAGTCTGACGAATGAGTTTCAAGAACAAAAAAAATGCATGACCTTGAGTCACAGTACACTTCAATTGTGTACTGTTACAGGGATTTCTTCTATCACAAATAATTCCTAAACAGTTAAATATCCGGGAAAATGTTTCAAATAAAAAAGGTAAATTATTTTGTTGTCTAGTCAGTGTCCTACACAAAAAATGTTCAGGGGCTCAATTTTGAGATATAGGTTAATACAAATTTATGATTTTTTAAATGGAAGCTATATTTGATTAAATTGTTTATTTCTCTTTTTTTTATAAAGAAATTATAAAGTTTTATAAACAATATAATTTATGTACTAAATTTAGTAGTATTGGTAATATAAATAAAAACAAATATACTGGACCAATAATCGAAATGCCTCAAAAATTCTCTAATAAAAAAAAGTAAATTGACTATAATAATTTTTTCGATAAAAATCACATACCTACTTGTATTATATCTTTCCGTTAAATCCAATAATTGCTTAACTCTTTCTTAAAAAAATGAGTCTTTGTAAAAAATATAGATATGTATGATACACATTTTAAAAGAGATATTTTTTTTTAAGGAACTGGTCGCAGTTTTCACTTTTCCCTTTTGCAAAATACTAGTAGCATGCACATTTATGATAAATAACTAAAATTATATATTAATCGGAATTTAAAAGGAAAGTATCTTCTTCATTCTCATAGAGTATTATATATGCTAAATAACTAAAATGTCAATGCTAAATATTATTTCAAAAGAATTTCAATTCGAAAACTGGTTTATAAAATCATACCAAGTACAAAAATATGCAGATTTAAGCATTTTTATTGTATATTAATTATATCGTTTGATCAATCTCCCACTAAACTTAAGTATTAGCGAACATTAAAGAATACTTATAAAATATTTAATTATATGAATATGTTTAAATGTATCTTGAATAAAGTTTTAATTAAATTACTTCATATTATTTATATCTGTGGCATTTCAATTCTAGATGGAACAGGGCCTCACGTATCTAAGGTGTTTCGTGAAAAGTTTTACTTGCATTTTAGTGGTGCAAGTTGTCCGCCAGCAGGTTCTGCATGGGACCTACAGTTTATATTGGCTTCTAAATCAACCGGATACAGCGTATTTTTATTTAGATGAATCTGGATTTATAACTGACATAGAACATTGTTTAGCATGATTTAGTTTGGCACAGAAAACATATAATTTTGTTTGAGGGTTTTACAAATGTCACACGAAACACAGAAAATAGAAGTCGGACATGCTTGTGACATAATTTCATGTTCAACGATTCACAGCCTGTATTTTGTTATTATAACCAACCTTGTTCTTATCATACAAATTTTGCTGGTTTTCTCTAAACTGAATAATTTTATAACGTCCTTATTTTGCCCATCCCTCTAGTAGAATATATTTGTAATACCACGAAGTATACCGAAACGCGACGAATATGCACGGACATAGAAATATAGACATAAAATGAACATTAGTCAATTCTTTAATTGTGAAAATATAGCTACGTTTTACTGTTTTGTTTCAATTTCCTATGACTTCAATCATGTTTTCTGTGCTAAATGATGTTTTTTGTTCTAAAACATTTATAAATCAGCCTTAAAGATTGGCTAAGTTGGTATTTGAACTACAGATCTCACAATCCGCTAATCTTGAATAGAAACGTCGCAGACAAACACAAACAGATGAACAGCCAAACTGAGAATTCCGTCCACAAAATTCCACGTAGTTATCACGATTGAACTAGATGACGTCAGTGCGGTAACTTTATGTTAGTCTGTTCTGTAGTAATGCGCGCACCAAGTAAACCACTTGGCTGCGTTTCAAAACCCTACTGAGTACGAAAAGTCGTTCCAAAACTCATAGCCCTTAAAGTTTACTCTTAACTAGCAATGCGCCGTTACCGGCAACTTAAAATCAAAGTAATATTGCCTGCAACACTGATGACAAAATAACCCAAAAATGGGAATATAGGGCAACTTATGCTTATTAAATAAAAAACATTAATTTCCTATGTTTTATTGATACTTGGGCTTAATAATCATTAAATAGTATTTTAAAGGTAAGGATAATGCACCGAAAAAGTAAATATGCCAAATGTTCCTTATTTTGGCAACTTTGCTGGCAACATAGTTGCCACGTGTTAAATTGAGACTGATTTTTTATCTGCGGAACCTAAAATTCGTACTTATTCATGTCGACGTGTGATAGTAATTATTATATGCTATTATTATAACGTGAAAACGACTTCTGTCAACATCTAAAATTGGTAGGATTG
Organism: Stenolophus ochropezus; assembly: GCA_035578165.1. Lineage (NCBI taxonomy): Eukaryota > Metazoa > Arthropoda > Insecta > Coleoptera > Carabidae > Stenolophus > Stenolophus ochropezus. The sequence goes on along the minus strand of JAQOWZ010000010.1, from coordinate 15,370,718 downwards.
GTAAAATACCCAAAATTTAGCAACTAATGAGAACTTTGACAACTTTCCGGGATAATTCTAAAGGTGGCAATATTGCCCATTGGCAGTATAGCCGATGGCACATTGCTACTCTTATCCTGTTCCACAACAACCAGAGTTTACTCCGAATTGATACACAACTTACCCTGCTAGCGAGGAGGGTACACAATATTTATAAATATTGAAGATGAACACAAGAAAATACCTTAATTTGTTTTCTTGAAGAAGTAAATATGGTTTTGGTAGAAAATAAAGGTAAGGCAATAATGTTTGTTGTAATAATAACAATATTGCAAATTTGTATATATAGTATAACTTATTGGTTAGATCAATGCTTACATGTTACATCAGTGGCGGATTTATACTTACACCGCCTAGGGGCTACTAGCAACTTGGGCCCATCCTCCTTTACGCTTTATTCAAAGGTTTGATTAGTACTATCCTAATTTTTATCAACAGAAGTTTTGACTAAATTTAAAACCAGATCCACATATTATTTGTGTTTATTGTTGTTACTTGTTTCTATATAGTATTTTTAAAAAAGAATTGCCACCTCTAGATTTTGCCGCCCTGGGCTATAGCCCCTAAAGCCCTCCCTAAAATCCGCCACTGGCTTACAGTGTTGTTTTTAATTTTATAACGTTAATAACATTAATATTAATAACAACATTAATAAGTAGACAATTATTAAATGTGTATTTGAAGTGGGTAACGTAAAAAAAAGCAATTTTTGTTACTCTAATTCATTCCAGAACGCACTGCACTCTTAAGAGTCGTCAACATTCTAACTCCTACTCCAATACTAAGTACTCTTGATTTTATTACTTTCAAAATAATTTTTGATTGCTACATGTATAACAGCAATTATTGTAGGTCATAATGTGATAGATATTTGTAGGCTAGAAAGGTCATTAAAACCAAGGATGATGGTAGGTATAATTAAATGAATTGAATAATGAATAGATGATATAGAATTTCCATGATTAATTTATTAGTATAATTTAAATAGTTTATTTCTTAAGATTACATGTACCTTTAATGCAATTTATAGTTATTAGTTTGTTTTTTCAATCTCATAAGAGCATTAGTAAAAAATACCATATGTAATGGATATTTTGAAACCATGCAACATCAAATATTAGTTTCAAATAACTGTGCGTGCAAAACAGTCTCCAAGGTATTTATTTACAACATAAATACTATAATTATTGGGCCAATGACCTTGTCATGTAAGCAATTAAAAAGTGGATAAGTAACAATCAAACTCTATAAACAGACATGTAATTAAAACCAAGACGTATGACATCTCTAGTAATATCGAATATCTATTGTAGGTATCTATATTTCTGATGGAAATGAAATGATTGAAAAAACATACACAGAGACATTTACGAAAATAATTCTTATTTATCAAATATTTTTCACAAAAATAATAACCAAAAGCAATATCTACTATATCTTTACATCGAGACATGCGAGGTAAAAACAAACGATACCATGTGGACTTATGTTAAATATGTGACTTACAAATTAAAGAACTTTTGTTTTTAAATATCCATATTGCAATATATGAATATTTATCAATTCGTTAAGTGATACAAAAATACCTAATAACAATTATCAATAATAGCTTTATTAATAAAATGCAATCATTAATATTAAAAATGAAAACAATGCTAATTTTTAACAGGCAGGCTAGTGACTCTCACTACAACCAGGGGGTCTCGGTTTCAAATATTTTTGTAATTTAAATAAATAGAATAATTTCATCTGAAAAGTATTTAATTTATATATATATATATATATATATATATATATATATATATATAAGAATAATATTAATATTAGTACAAAAATATACAAATCTCATATGTGAACTTTTTTCCCGGATTCGTTGTACTGCAGCGCTTGCAAACTTGCGCCACAAAATACTTATCCGGGAAAATGTCATTTCCACACTTGATATGTAAATAAACATTTACAAGTATTCATAACTTATTTGTAAGTTAGTTTAAAGTTATACATTAAATTAAATTTTACTTACCAAAGAAAATAAATTACAATTACAAAATAAATCGACAGAGACGTACATTTTCACCTTGAACAGCATCATCTTGTTCGAATATCTCCAAATCCAACACAACATTAAGTAAAATACTAAACGCCATAATTATGTATATTGATGAAAGACATGAATCTACTATTTCATACATGTTGATACTGTTTTTGTGACAAGGTTGCAACGACACTGTGCAAATTGTACATTGCTGCACTCTGTAGCGGAAACAAGGAAATGACCAGCTTTAATTCTTCTCTAAATTTTAAACACTTGATGATTTCTGATAAAAGTCTTACATATTTGTGATTTTTTATTTTAAATTGTCATTATTTCACAGTTGAATATACGATAGAAAATTGTGAACTGTATGAAGAACGATAACAACAAACATTTTGATATGAAATAAAGTGCCATACTGTGAAGTTCGTGTTTGACAACTTGGATAAATAGTATTGAGGTAGGTTATAGTAAAAGTTATGAAATTATAACAGAGCTGCTGAATGATAGGTTATTAGGTTTCTAGGTTCCTGTCAGATAGAGCATAGAACAGTGTTTCTCAACCGCCGGCCCGCGAATAAATTCTACCGGCCCTCACAAAAAAAAAATCATTTAAAAAATTGAAAAAACAAAATAAATAATAAATAAAGTTCATATAACGGTAATATAAAATTTATATATTATATTTATTTAATTATATATTATCCATATAGGTATACTTACATATATCAGTGATGTTTTCTTCATGTAAGGAAGGCAATAAACCAAATGTATGTCTTTGTATTTATAACTGTTAATATACTTATATTATCAAGTACGAACTATTAAAATCTTTCCTTGTTTAGAATAAACAGTAAACAAACCGTGCTGAAAACCAAAACTTCGAGTTCGAGTGCATTTATGACCTTTACCTACAGTACTGCAAATATTTCGTCTTGTAGAATTCAACTAGCAAAATAATGTAATAGTATTAGTAGGAACATAGCATACACAGGATAGAATAGAAAGTTGGGCACATAGTTTTACTAAATAATAAGAGACCAAGGGGATTATTTGATTACAGAATAAAATATTTTTTGAAACCAGTAGTTATCAAATTACAGCATAAAATTATTTTTTATTTTATACATATTTTTACGGCTATTCGATAGCGCATTTTTTTCTGAGTTCAACCATAAAATAATTTTATATCCTTACATAATAAAAATATTGAAAAATGCATAAATGCATAAAATGCAAAGTGCATAAGCATAATCAATTGTCAACAACAAGCGTTGTTGATAATATTTTAATAAATGTTTGGTTAAGCCAATAATTATCTACAATAAATAATTATAATTGGTTTTTATGTGAAAGTGTAGTGATAAAAAAGTTAATAGAAGTTATAAATTTTTCCTCAAATGAAATAATTATAAATTCTAAAATTTATTTTAAATATTTAAATACAAATTTTTAGAATATTTGTTTATTATTTACAACTTTTTTGTACTATATACATAATATATAATTGTTTTCATATAAAAAAATATATACGAATATATACACCTATTAAATCTCAAAAAATTACAGTATTTAAAGACTAATGATAAAATTAGTTTCATGAAAGTTAACCATATACTGCCATTCTGGTAGTGGTATAAAAGTCCTAATATAATTTATTCAATATAGTTTCTATTTCTTATCGCTATATTTATAAAATAATATAAATATGTAGTATTAACAGTCCCTACCTATGTATGTACATACATAAAATTAACATTGAATTCGAATAACTTAGATAACCCTATACGTTCACATTTAATTAAATACTTGATCTTTTCCGTTAATGTCAGTCTCAATGCTAATTTCATTTTTTTATTATATTAAACATATAAATTATCATCTGTTTTATATTTTTTTCAATCTATCCAATCTTTTATTTTATATATGTTTGCTATTTTTCAAGTCTATAAATATAATATATTTTGGCATGTTTTGTGGGGTAATATTTATTTTCCAATTGAAAATAATCTCATACGAATATTTTTATAGTAAAGGCGGTTACAGCTCTTCACTGTGTAATCATTTTTATTTTTAATAAAGTTTTTAGAAATATTTTCATAAAAATAAATGTTTTCAACATTGAAATCGTATTTAAGCTTAAAAATTAATTAGTTTTAAAGAATCAGTGCGTTTTTTATTTACCTGCCATATTTTTAGATTTTTTCAGCTATAAGTAAAAGAAACTTAAAATTATAGTCTACGTACAGAAAAAGTGTTGTTCGTACCTTTCTAATAACTTTTTTAAAACAAGATGTTATTAGAAAAAAGTTATTAATATAATATTCTTAACATCGGACAGTTTTTCCAATTTTGATTTTTCAGTAAAATATAATTTAATTTTTATTTTTTTATTTAAATTTCAAAATACTTTCGAAAAATATATAATAGTCCAATGTTAAGATAACATGCAAGAATATGTTTGTGTGATTTTTTTGGAATGAAAATCCTTTATATAAAATAACTATTAGAAAAGTGCAATTTTTGCTTATTAAAACTAAAATTTACTGAAAAATTAAAATTGGAAAAACAGTTCGCTAATAACATTTTTCTCTAAAATGTACCAAAAATGAGATTTTAGAAAAGTACGAACGGCGCTTTTGCTGAAAGTACACTATCCCCTTAATTGACTGACAATAAACATATTGACGGTGTACAAAAGTAGTTCACAATTCGTTCCCAAAAAAACATAATCTGGAACTACTTATACATAGTTTGCGCATACGTGAACTAATCACAAACCGTCAGGAATATCTAGTCGGCACAAACCTAATTAATAATTCATTCTTGAAGGTAGCTCTTTACATTCATTATAGTTTGTGAATAATGAATAGTCATTTATGTCCTAACAGTAATCATTCGGTTCTTTCCTTGTTGACTGAGATATTCAACGTCTTCTATAGTTTCCGGTAGTTTTTTATTCAACGTTTCGGGTAACCTAATGCAGGACACAGCAGCAACTATAGCAACAGTTCCCAGAACAGTAGGTGGTAACCAGGGATACTGGTCTTTTAAGTCCAAGAAAAAGGGAACTATAGTTGATCCAATTTTTCCAAACATTGCTGCTATCCCCATTCCAATACTTCGAATTATAGTGGGGAATAACTCCCCATTGTATATGTTACTATTTGTCACTGACATCCCTGCGAACATGATTCCTGCAGCTCCACATACAGAAACACCCCAATCTACACCTTCAGGAATTGCTATTATGAGAAGACAGCACACACCACTCATGAGATTTGACATGATGAGAGGATATTTTCGTCCAAATTTATTCATAATAAATAAACAAGCAATACTAGCAGGAATTTGTAACATTCCCGATATTACTACGTTTAAAAAAATATTTTCTCCTCCTATTTCTCCTAAATATTGTGACGCACCGAAGTAAACTGCAAATATACCAAATGATGCTATGGATATACAAATCGTTCTCATTCTCATTTCACTAGTTCGAACCAGATCACAATAGTTTCCAGTTTTGTTATTAAAAGCTTGTAAGAGTTTTTGATGGACTAATACTTTATCTCTAATGTTATACGTAGATAATTTGTTGTATTTTGCTGCATTTTGTAAAATCTCAATTGCTTCGTCCGTACGACCAACCAACAGAAGCCATCTTGGTGATTCAGGAATAACCCAGATGTAGATAATGAATATAAAGTTCGTTACTGATACAGCCATTTGAAAATTTTGCCAGTCTCGAATTAAGTAGCCTATTAGACCCATACCTGCATAACCAATTTTATAAGGAAAAGGGACAAGTGTTCCTATAAGAGTTCTATGAGATTTCCCTGAAAATAAAAAAAAATCAATTGTATAAATATCATTCGAATATAACAACATCTATGAAAGTCTAAATTTTGATTTTTACATATATGATACTAGACAAAAAATATAATATTTGTTTTTTTTAAATCGATACATTATTTTACGAAAGCGTAGAAGGGCCACCGTTGTATTTTATTTTATAATTCAGACTTTGGAACTCTGAATTCAGACTTTGAAACTCTGAATTCAATAATTCAGACTCTGCACTTCTGTAGTCAGTTGTGCGGGGCGTACAAATTCTTTATTCAACAGTATAGGGATAGGAAAACAGTAAGAATTTGAAAACTAAATTTTGTGGACATATTGTGCGCTAAATTTCTAGAAATTTGAAATTTAAAAATATAATGCAAAATCCTCCTGTCCTCATATTGTATGGTGAGGCACTGCCTTCCATGACAAGCCGCCACTGCCTTCTTTATATCTATATTATTACAAACTAAGGTTTTGTTTTTATTATTACAAACAATGAGAAGCTACAGTGTTTAGTGAGTAAGATACCAGTTCAATGAAAATAAATTAGTTATACAGGTGTCCATTTTTCGAACCTAACCATTGGGATATCGAAAATCATGAGTTACGAAAAAATTAAATTTTTCAGAAAAAATGCACAGGTGGACCACTACTCAAGATATGACTAGTGGCGTATGCATTTCTTAGAAAAATTATTATTAGGTACTTAATTCTAATCAAGATTCCGTTAAGTATTTTTTTTTTGTTTTATGAATAAAGATGATATTTAGGTTATAAAAAATGTTCATCTTGAGATAAGATGACAATTGATACATCTGTGCGAATATTATCTTATCTAGTTGTCTATTTGTTTTTATTATTTTTTGAGAGAAAGTGATTTGACAGAGAAAATAAATTAATGTGGATAAATATTTCTAAAACTATTTCAAGTGTCATCACAATGAATTAATTTCTACATTTTATTCTTCATATTTTAGTTAATATTAATTTACATATTTTTAATTACATTATATGCAATCTGTTATTTGAAAATCAATGTATGTCCATGAAATGTGAGATGAGATGTGAAGCAAGGGAAAGTGTTGACAATTCTTGCTGCCATGTTTGATTGGTCCACTACAATAGACCCATAAACCATAATCGAAATATGAAAAATTTATATTAAAAATGTAAAATATTTACTGTTTTATGAATAATAAAGAAACATTTTTAAAAAAATATTTTCCAGTAAAGAGTTATAGCGAATTTAATATTTCGTTACGTCACGTACACTCAAATTGATTCTATTGGCCAGAAACTTGAAAGTTGGCCTTCCCGCGAGAATGGTGAGAATACAAGAAAGATAGGTAGGTTAGGTTCGGCCAGGAGGCGTGTCTCTCAGCGGCATTGTTTTCTCAAACTTTTTTGTATAACACTCACACACAATAAATACTATAAAATTGATAAAAGAATATAATTTTTGTTTGTATTAGGTTAAATATTAACGAAGTATGATTTATAACGTGGAAAATAATACTTTTATATTAAACACATTATAAAAATTGCTCTCTTGAAACACCACTGTTTCACTGCCACTGAATGAGTGTACCTGACGTCACGATCGCATTCCAAAGTTTCAAAAATTCATATCTCGCTTATTATAAGGAATTTTCACATCGGATTTTCAACAATCGTCATAACTAATAAAAATGGTTTATGGGCCCATTCTACTGTACTCCATAAATCAGTAAAGAACAGAGGTAAAATATTAGTTTAGATCTTTTATTTAATTTAATAATCGAATAATACCATAAAAGGTAAGAAAACACTAGACTTCCGTGTTTAATAAAAATTTAAATTGTAACGTAACTACATAAGTTTCGGTTTCGATTACGTGTTTCGGTTGGACATCCTGCATCTAATTTGACCATATACTAAACCTCGTCTTTTATCATTATTAACATTCCATTGTCAGCTTCTATTATGGCAGACTTTTAAACAAAGTGACAGTGGTGGCAGCGACCTTCGTTACCCTTGATCATTAATATATTTAGCGGATTCCTCTGGGTCAAGTAAATTTTCTAAACAACCCTTATTTGTCAGGTAGTTTCGGTGTAAGCGGCTCATTTCCTTTGACTTGTGTCAAATTTAACGACAACTGACGGGAAGCCCGAACCGAGCCAACGAGCCACGATTCACCCCATTCCCATTGCGCGAGGCTCGCCAAAAGCAGGTAAAAATTCGCCGAGCCCCGCGACGTGGGAAGCTGGCTTTTACAAATAGTTAAAAACCAAATTTTAAGATTTGTAACAATGTATTAACTTTATAGTTTATTAATTGAAGATGTAAAAGTTAAGAACATTTTTTCTTATCTACTTCGAGAGTAGTGTACAGATTTTTATAAATAGTTCTGAAGATGACCACAATTGTCATTCCAAAAACTATTATTTCTATTCATTTTACTTTAAATATGAGTGAAGGGAAAAGGATTACGAAAAAAAAAAAAACTAAATGATAATAAAAAATGGAAAATATACGTACCTATTAATTCCACAGCCAAAATAAAACTTATAAGTTGAATGGCTCCAGTAAAGATAGCACTTATAAACTTTAGAGTAATAAACAACTCCAACCATGGAACATAAGCCGCGCCAACACCAGCAGCAGCTTCAAGAAACGCTGCTATTATTAATGGATACTTTCTTCCAAATCTAATCACAGAATCGTATTTCATTTTCTTTAAACAATTCACACTTTTACACTACCTGTCCGAAATATATCCAAATACGAGACTTCCTATAAAAATACCAGCCATAACCATAGGCTGTAGTACATTGTTAATGTAGAATTTTCTGTCACAAACCAAGTCCCATTCGGTGATGATGGTTTCTGTGAATACAGATCTGTCGTACTCATATGAAGGGCAATCAGGAGAACATTTGTCTGTTATATTCCTGTCTGAACAGTGAAAATCTTGTTCTGGTGCAAGGAATACAACACCTAGTTGATGCCAGGATATATGTACTCGCATTAATGATATCAGGAATGCCATTGTGTATTGCCAACGACCTACTGCTCCAATAGTGTCTTCTATAAGGTCCATGTCTTTGCTACTCATTTCTTTTTTTGATGTCATATTGAAACTAAAATATACATATACTGTTATTAAAAAAGATTCTCAAATTTTGAGGGTGAATATAAGATAGTATATTATTGTTATCTCTAGAACTATAAGAGCTACGAAGTTACTTACGGTGTAAATTTCTGTAAATTTTAACAAAGGATATTTTTATCTTAATTTTTTTCTTGCAAGCCGAAAATTAACTTATAATGCTAAATGGTGAATTGTATTAAAGATTAATTCCTAATTAATATTTACCACCGTATAACGAATTTTAAATCTCAAAAATTCGATAAGCAGTGAAAAAATAAATAATATTAGAAGTGTACTTAATTGAGATACATTTGGTAAATTTATAATATTTATGAAATTAGGGTCTCAAACGTCCCGAAAAACCGGGATTGAATCTTTTCATAATTCACTACTTAATTGAGTTTTATTTAGATCTTTGTCAATACAGACATTTTGTGATTTATTCCGATTGCGCGCACACGGAGAGAAATGGATTGCTAAAATTGTATTGCTAACTTTTTTTTATTAATGGTAGCAAAATTTTATTAATAAGTAACACACTAAATGCCGCCTTCAGAAAACATACATTGTAACAGTTATTATAAATTTATTGCTAACTTTATATATTAGGTACAATATTAAGGATATTTGGAGACGCACCATAGTGTATTAAAATTGAACTTTATAATACTTAGATTTTATTTATAACAATGTGTTTTCTTCTTGTTAATATAAATATATTTCTAATATCCAAATATTTTAGTCACAAATATGTGTAAAATATTCAGGAATATTGTGTTGCTAGTGTAATTATCGTTTTTATTTAATTGAGGTGGGACTGATGCGTCAGGTTTAGACTTGTTCAGTTGTCTTCGTAGTTTGTAACCGCGTGCATCAATAGATTCAGTTCATTTTCGTATGCTGTCATAGCCAGTATTTTGTAAATATGTTTGACGAGCACGTGAAGTCCATTTTAGAGAGTTTGGGATTAAGTGATTTGATTCCAATTTTTGAAGGTAAGTTGAAGTTGTATATGTAATTAAAAATACCAATGAAATAAGTATGTTGATAGGTTAGACATTTCGATTTCAATAGTAAAAGGATACGATATACTGGATGTGGGAAAAGTATCTACGTATATATATTTTATCAATAATCATAAATTTTGTTATTATTTCACAATGGTTGTTAAGCCTTACTGAATTTTCTTCTTATATTTTCAATTTATTTAAATTATTTTTAGTCTTACTCCGATGATGAGCAATGCATTCAAGAAAGAAGAAACAAGCCATTTTGGGCAGTCGTAGGCGATCTTCAAGAAGAAATATCTTGTTATGTTTTCATAAACGATGTGACCTATAATTTCTTAAATCCGCTGAAAGCAGTTGTTACTGTCTCTAAAAAAATCCACTCAACTAATGCACAATATCCTCCGGATGTCATCACGTATGGACATTCATACAAAAGGCAGTATACAAGATTGATACTAAATATGTACATATGTACCTACATGTAAACGATGTATTAATTTTAAGTATAAAATAAATAATTATTTATATATTATATATAATATTCTTATTTATTATCCTAATATTGATAACAAATATCCTTATGTATTAAAGATAAATATTCCTCAAATATACAATAATTAAAGGTTAATATTTGTTTAATTCCAGCTGCTTAACCAATATTTAAAAACTATTAATGTCAATTATATAGTTTTGCTGCAGTTACTATGGAAAATGCTTGTCTTTAATGATAAATTTATTATTAACACTATCAGCTCTATATATTTACTACTGCAATACTGTTTTTAATATACATATTTATTTTCTTTAGCAATTTATAGTGCTGTCCCAAATCGTAATAGAAAATATAATAGAAGATAGCATAAATTTAATACTGATTATTATATATTTCTCTCAGTGCAATACTCGATTCATGACGAAAATGGACAAAGAATTTCTCTTCCGGCATGCAATAATAAATATGAAACCTTTTTTTCTTTAATAGAAATTTAGAGGACAGACGAGCATAACTTATTTATCTTGTGGTATGATGCAGTTATTTTACAAAATATTGTCAATTTTTGTTTAACTGTAGAGTTGTGTATAATTATTTTTAACACAGAAAATACTTATTAAAAACTGCCAAATCTTATTAAAAGTATGTCGAATTAAAAAAAAGTAAAATAAAATTTATATAAATTATCTTTTTATGATTTTTGCATGGGATCTAAATCAACTACAGGGTGTCCCATTTAAGGTACGAATGCATTGGTATCTCGAGAACCGTAAGAGCTACGAGGTTGGTTAAATTAGACAAAAGTTGCCCCGTTAGGAGGCTATTTTAATAGTGTTTTGTTATTTGCGAAAAAATGCATAGATCAAAAGATATAGGGAAAATTAAAAATTTAGCGATTTTCTTTTTTTGCTTATAACTTTGTTATATGAAATAATATGAGATTCTGGTTTGAACTTCCTTAAGGCACTTTTGTATGGTGAATTTGCAGAAGTACTTAATTTTATTTTATATCTAACCATTTACGAGATACTGATAGCAACTTTTATTTTTCATATGGAGGTCATATTAAGCTATGATATTTTTAAATAGAGATTTTTTTAGCTTTACAACGATATAAAACAGTAATAATTTATTTTTATAATTAACAGAAAAATTGACAAAAATTGTTATTTATACTAAAATTGAATTGAAAAAAGTAAATCGAAGGCGGCTGTGAAAGAAAATAACTATTTCATAACATATATTGCAACAAGTTTATTTAATTAAAGTTAAAAATACAAAAATCATTTGCGAAAACTTTACAATAAATTTAGTTATTGAAATTGAAAAAAGTAAATCGAAGGCGGCTGTGGAAGAAAAAAGAAAAGTCGAGACAAATATTTGAAATACATGTTAAGTTTTATATTATTTATCGTATCAAATATGGTTAAAATAAATATGTTTTGCACAATACAAGTGAATGTGGATTTAAATAACATTGGAATTGGAACATGAAATACAATTCGGATGGCCGATTTTAAACTATGTATTCCGAACCTCTCACCTTGAATATTCAAATGATAATTCAATTATGAAATTCATTTGAATTTTTATCGCGATTATATAAAAATCATTTGGTTATACCCATCACTATCGTATAAATTTTAATTTTTTAATCACGACTTCGAACTAGAACTGAACCGAAAAAAGTCACAAAATGTAACTATTGACAAATTACTGACGGGATCATATTCTCTCATATTCCAGAAATAAAATGCAATAGCCAATTATAAAAAAATATTATTTTTCTTATGTAAATTAAATAAAAACATAATGTGTGTTACGTCTCCTATGTTATGTGTCTATCATCATGTTTTCACCACCACTTGAGGTTCGCCTTCACCCTCACTTAAAACCAATAGAATGGCCCGAAGACGCATTTCAAGTGTTTTGTTTTAAGATTAGAATAAGTTAGTTAGCAGTAAACGCTCAAATAGTGCAGACATCAGAATTCAGACATTCAGTCAACTGAGTCCGCTATTTAAAAAACTGTATATATTGTAAATAAACAGAGTATACCATCATTGTTGTTCTGATTTATTTATCATCCACGTCTAACGGATTATACCTTAGACATCAGTCTATGTTTTGTAAACACACATACGAAACATATTTGGTCCTTCGAGCCGGATTAACCACCTAATTGGTTCATCGCATCTCACCACACCAGCGGGTGTCAATCATTCATTCATCAAACATCAGGGGTCACCTCCAGACAACTGTTCGAGCAGTCAGAGGGCTCCAGAAAGCAACAAGTTCCAGGTTAGTGCACTAGGTCATATTCCTACCTTTCCTCCACGTTGTTTTCCTTGATAACTCATTCCTAATACATCCAATTACATTTCATTTCAATATGTCTACGGAAGAGAATCAAATCAAAGACTTAAAAACTGCACGTGCCTTGATTAAATCAAAATTAACAAGATTTAATACATTCTTCCAAAATGTCGCCAATAAAAATAAAATTAATGAAATAAAATCTCGTCTAGATGCCATTCAGGGTTGTCTTAGTGAGTTTGAAAACCTTTGTTTACAATTAGAAATTTTAGAACAAGATTGTACTCAAGAGCTGAGCGATTTTGAAAATATCTTCTATCAAACGGTCACTGAAGCGAAAAAACACATAGAACAAGTATCGTCTGATAATATTAACAGTTCTCAAAATCGACCAAGTAGTATTAATTCTAATGAGACAAATATTCAATTAAAATTACCAAATATTCATTTGCCAGTATTTAATGGTCAATTTACGGAATGGGTTACGTTTCGGGATACATTTAAATCTCTCATACACGACAATGAACAATTATCTAATATTCAAAGATTTCATTATTTAAAAAGTAGTGTCAAATCGGTAGCTTTACAAACAATTGAACACTTAACAATATCCGAAAATAATTATATAGCAGCATGGGATTTATTGGAATCCAGGTATGAAAACAAACGTCTAATCATACAACATCATTTGCGTGCAATTTTCCAGTTACCATCTCTTAACAAAGATGTTAAAATTTTGCGACAATTATTGCATGGTTTAATTACAAATATTAAATCATTAGAATCAATTCAACGTCCAGTAGAACATTGGGATGATATTTTAATTTACTTAATTAGTACAAAATTCGATTACCACACAACTATGGCTTGGGAAAATCAATTATCAAATGAACCACCAACATTTGAAAATCTTACAAATTTTCTCACTCAGAGATGTCAAATGTTAGAGTCCATAGAAATAAACTCAGCACATAAAAAGCCATCGCAACCACATAATACATTCAATAATACTTCAAAGAATCATTATAAAATTCCAGTCACTCATTTAAATACAAAATCACGTTTTAATACATGTTTATTGTGCAAGCAACCACATAAACTGTATCAATGTCAAAATTTTATGTCAAAATCTATAGAACAGCGCTTAGTCTTTGTTAAAAACAATAATTTGTGTGAAAACTGTTTACGTGTAGGGCATTCAGTTGAAAATTGTGTATTAGGAGGTTGTAAAACATGCAATCTTAAACACAATTCGTTATTACATTTACCAAACGAAGGTAATTCCAGTTCAAATGTTACTAATAATGTAGTGAGTAATGTTTGTGATAGTCACGTGTCAACTAATGTTTTATTGTCAACTGCACTAGTTTATATCAAAGATTCAAAAAATGAAACTCACACCTGTCGCGTTTTATTAGATAGTGGTTCACAAAGCAATTTTATTACAACTAAACTTTGCAATAAATTGGGATTAAATTTAAAATCAATTAACATTTCAGTAACTGGTATTAATCAATCAGAAAATAATATTGCCAATAATATTAATGTTCATATTCAGTCGCGAATTAATTCATGTATGTTTGAGTTAGATTGTTTAGTACTAGAAAAAATAACTGCAAATTTGCCACTTCGTAAATTTTCTAAATCAAATTTAAATATCCCATCAAATATATCATTAGCCGATCCCACATTTAACATACCAGGTGAAATAGACATTTTAATTGGGGCTGAAATATTTTGGGAATTGCTTGGTGACACAAAAATGCAAACGAACGTAAACAAATTGTATTTACATCAGACTCAATTAGGTTTTATACTTGGCGGCAAACTAAGTAAAGTTCAGGAAAGGAATAGCACCGTGTGTAACGTATCTGTTGACACTCTTGACAAACAGATGTCAAAATTTTGGGAAATAGAAGGTTTCAATAATTCAAATTTATTAACACCAGACGAGCAAGCATGTGAAAAGCACTTTAAAGAAAACCTTACCAGAGAACCCAGCGGGCGGTTCAGTGTCAAGTTACCTTTTCGGCAACATCCACCAGACTTAGGGTCAAGTAAACAAACCGCAATGAAACGGTTCATTTCTTTAGAAAACAAATTTAAAATAAATAAACTGCTTGAAAATGATTATAAAACATTTATCAATGAATATCATCAATTAGGACATCTAGAACGTGTGACATCATTAGAGTTACAAAATATAGCAAATTCAAATTGCTATTATTTAGCACATCATGCGGTATTCAAAGACAGTTCTACAACAAAATTGCGTGTTGTATTTGACGGTTCTTGTCGAACAAGTAACGGTAAAAGTTTAAATGACAATTTATTAGTTGGACCTGCATTACAACAAAGTCTGTTTTATATATTAACACGTTTCCGTATGCATCAGTATGTCATTTCTGGAGACATTGCAAAAATGTATCGACAGATACTTATACAACCTAATGATCGCAATTATCAATTAATTTTATGGCGTGAACAACCACATACTCCAATCCAAACATATCGTTTAAAAACAGTCACCTACGGTTTAGCTTCATCGCCTTACCTAGCGATTAAATGTTTACACGAATTAGCTGCTCTTAACGCGGATCGCTATCCTGACACACACAAAATTATTATACGCGATTTTTACGTAGATGATGTTCTTACTGGTGCAGATTCTATAGATTGCGCATTAAAAATTCGAAAAGATATTACGACCATACTTGCGGAAGGTGGATTTGAATTAAGAAAATTTGCATCCAATAGTCCATTATTATTACCACATAATAAAATGGAATCAAAAGAACCAATTTCATTAGACATGCAACTTCAAAATAAAACGTTAGGTGTTATTTGGGATCATTCTTCAGATAGCATTAAATATTCAGTAAATGATAACAAGTTTTCAAACAAACATTCAAAAAGAGGGATTTTAAGCGTCATATCATGTCTATTTGATCCTCTAGGTTTAGCAAGTCCAATTACAATAGTTGCAAAAATAATTTTGCAGGAAGTTTGGTCTTTAAAGGTGAACTGGGACGACGACTTACCTTCAAATTTAAAATCAAAATGGATAGAATTTTTAGATAATTTTATTTACCTTAATCAATTAACAATTTCACGAAAGGTTATACCTAATTCGTCATACATGAGAATTGAAATGCACGGTTTTTGTGACAGTAGCCAAAAATCTTATGGTGCGTGTGTATATTTACGTACGATTTATGCTAGTGGTCAAGCTTTTTCTAATTTATTATGTGCAAAAAGTCGAGTTGCTCCCATTAAAACAGTTACCATACCACGATTAGAATTACTAGCTGCCGTATTATTATCTCAGTTAATTAATAAATTAAAACAAAATTTACACATTACAATAAACCAATGTATTTACTGGACAGATTCAACAATTGTCTTATCATGGATTAAAATGCATTCGAACTCTTTAAAAACATTTGTTGCAAATCGCGTATCAGAAATTCAATCATTGACATCACCAAACGAATGGCGCCATATTAGTAGTGTACAAAATCCTGCCGATATTTTATCTCGAGGTACTACACCACAACATCTCATTGATAACAAATTATGGTGGCATGGGCCAGAATTATTAATGACTAACAACATTTCATTTTCTAATAACAGCAGTCCTTCTTATGAACACCCTTCTGAAATACCAGAAGTTAAATTCATTTGTTGTTCATTAGTGTCAAACATATCAACCACAAACTTTGACTTTTTAACAAAATATTCATCGTGGTCAAAAACACTTAGAATAATGGCCTACGTACTGCGTTTTATTCATAACGTACGTAATCTCCAAATTAAAAATATAGGAGAATTAACCGTCGAGGAACTTCAAACCTCTCATGACATAATAATCAAAATTACACAATCACAAGCATTTGGAGATGAAATACATTCTATTAAAAAACACGGTGACATTTCAAATACAAGTAAATTAAAAACATTAAATCCATTTATGGACAAACATGGTTTATTGCGCGTAGGTGGTCGTCTCCGCAATTCACTAATTAATTACACTGAAAAACATCAATTAATATTGCCAAAAAATCATCATATAACACATTTAATTATAACTTATTATCATATACAACAACTTCATGCAGGATGTCAATCTACCATGGCTGCTATACGGAAAAAATATTGGATCCTTGCTTGTCGCAGTAGTGTTAGATTTATAATTTTTAAATGTATTAAATGTTTCAAATTAAAACCTACATCAATGACACAATTAATGGGAGATTTACCTGATATACGAATCACACCATCTCGACCATTTACGTACACAGCAATTGATTATGCAGGACCAATAATAATTAAAAACGGTCATGGTCGTACCACAAAAACTTTAAAAAGTTATATTGCTGTCTTTGTATGTTTTGCAACAAAGGCAGTGCATTTAGAGCTAGTTTGTGATTGCACATCTTCCACATTTTTAAACTCACTAAAACGATTTATGGCACGGCGAGGTAAAGTTTCAATGCTCTATTCAGATAATGGGACAAATTTCGTTGGGGCAAATCGTGAACTTCAAAATTTATTTAAATCACAACAATTTAAAAATGATGTCATAAATTCATTAACAGTTGATCAAATTAAGTGGAAATTTATACCACCACGCTCTCCTCATATGAATGGGCTTGCAGAAGCAGCCGTAAAATCAACTAAAAGACATTTAAAATTAATTTTGGGCAATTCTCTTCTTAATTATGAGGAAATGTATACAGTCCTAACAATGATTGAAGCCTGTTTAAACTCCAGACCTATAAGTCCTTTGTCCAATGATCCTGATGACCTCAGTGCGTTAACACCAGGACATTTCCTCATTGGAGAGGCTCTAACCGCACCAGCTGAACCTGATCTCATGCAAACCGCTGAGAATCGTCTATCTAGGTATCAGCTGTTAGAGAAACTCAGGCAACATTTTTGGGTAAGGTGGTCCAAAGAGTACCTTCAACAACTCCAGACTCGAGTCAAATGGAACAAGGTCTCCCAGCAACCGACTCCAGGCACTTTGGTCTTACTCCGGGAGGACAACATTCCACCACAGAATTGGATTCTAGGAAGAATCCAAACGTGTCACCCAGGAGCAGACGGACTAACACGAACTGTGTCAGTGAAAACAGTGCGCGGAATTGTGAAACGTGCCATCTCTAAAATATGCCCCTTGCCAATTGACAATTCAATTAAATAAAAATAAAAACAATTTTACCCTATGCATGTTTTCTAATTAAGTATTTTCATTGTTTAATTTCATGTATTTCTTTGTTTAGCATAAGTAGCATAGTTTTTTATGTAATGTATATCTTTGTTTTTCATTTTGAAAGTAAGATCTTTCAAGAGGGGGAGTATGTTACGTCTCCTATGTTATGTGTCTATCATCATGTTTTCACCACCACTTGAGGTTCGCCTTCACCCTCACTTAAAACCAATAGAATGGCCCGAAGACGCATTTCAAGTGTTTTGTTTTAAGATTAGAATAAGTTAGTTAGCAGTAAACGCTCAAATAGTGCAGACATCAGAATTCAGACATTCAGTCAACTGAGTCCGCTATTTAAAAAACTGTATATATTGTAAATAAACAGAGTATACCATCATTGTTGTTCTGATTTATTTATCATCCACGTCTAACGGATTATACCTTAGACATCAGTCTATGTTTTGTAAACACACATACGAAACATAACCAGTCAACTGAGTCCGCTATTTAAAAACTGTATATATTGTAAATAAACAGAGTATACCATCATTGTTGTTCTGATTTATTTATCATCCACGTCTAACGGATTATACCTTAGACATCAGTCTATGTTTTGTAAACACACATACGAAACATATTTGGATGGAAATCTTACTTATAAAGTGTCAATATTTATATTTATAAATATAAAACATCTATAATTGCGTAATTATCTCTTGTTTGAGTATTTTGAATAAGGTTTTTTCAAAAATAGGTCACAAAAAAAAGAAATTACGGTAGTTGAAAGGCGAATCTGTTTGAAATTACTTTGCCAGTGTAAATCTTTAAGGGAAGTTATCAAAATTGTATGAAGATTGTACTCTATTATTGAGAACATTAGTAGCAAATATAAAAATGAGAAGTAGTTGAAAAATATTTAACGCGGGCGCCGTAAGAAAATTTTAAATCAGCAGAATGAACGATTTATTGAACGTTAAATGAAATTAAATCCTAAAATACCTGTGAATAAATTAACATTATGAATATCTAAAATTTTTGAAGGATCTATTGGAACGTAGACTATTCGAAGAAGTTTACGAAATTTTGGTTTTAATGGCCGTATAGTCATAAGGAACCCCAAACTATTATGTGCCTGCCGCTGTGTTTCACTGTACTCCATAAATTGTAGTAATTAAGCTCAGAATTTGGATTTCTCCAAACAAAAAAATTTGCCATTCCACTCAAATAGGTACAATTTACTTTCGTCCGGAAAATTACCAATTTCCAAAATACACAATCCATGCTAATGTACTATTTGTAAAGGCGAGTCTCTTTATACTATTTTGTTTGGTAT
This sequence comes from Stenolophus ochropezus, assembly GCA_035578165.1. Classification (NCBI taxonomy): domain Eukaryota; kingdom Metazoa; phylum Arthropoda; class Insecta; order Coleoptera; family Carabidae; genus Stenolophus; species Stenolophus ochropezus. The sequence continues at coordinate 15,351,304 of JAQOWZ010000010.1, read as the reverse complement.
TATAGGGCTCGCTTTTTACTAAAACACCATTAAAACCAAAATTTCTTAAAGTTCATAGAATAGTCTATGTTCCAATAGACCAATAAAAATTTCAGATATTCATAATGTTAATTTATTCAGTGGATTTTTAGAATTTAATGTCATTTAACGTTCAATATATCGTTCATTCTGTTGACTTACAAATTTTTTACGGTCTCCACAGAAAATAATTTTATACTGGTCCTCATTTTTATATTTACTTATAAGGTTCTCAACATTTGAGTGCGATCTTTGTTCAATTTTGACAACCTCCCTTAAAGATTTACACTGGCAAAGTAATTTCAAACAGATTCGCCTTTCAACTACCGTAACTACTTGTTTTTTGTGACCTTTTTTTGAAAAAACCTTTTTACAAAATACTCAAACAAATGATATTTACGCAATCATAGATGTTTTATATTTATAAATATAAATATTGACTCGTTTTATGTAAGATTTCATAAGTGTACGAATAATTTTGTGTACCTATTTCTTGTATACATTTTGTTTTTATTTAATTTACATACGAAAAATATTATTTTTTTTATAATTGGCTATTGCATTTTATTTCTGGAATATGAGAGAATATGTTCCCGTTAGTAATATGTCAATATTATTTATGAAGGTACTCTATTTTTCACTTTTTAAATAGAAAACTTAGGTGTACGAATAATTCTGTGAGCCACTGTATACACTTCACAATCAAGACGTCTGAGAGTTCTATGTACAATCAACACTTTCTTGTCTGTATTTTTAATTATAATAAAAACATTTAAAATATATAAAAAATATTGTCACTTGCATTTGCAAATCAATCGAAAACTATAAAAAACAAAAATTTTGGAGGAACAAAAATCGGGCCCAATTTAATTTTTTTTAGTAATTTACTTATGAAGTATGGATTGGTACCATAAGTTTTGAATGTTTCTTTATTTTAAATAATTAAATTTAAGTGTTTTGCAATATTGCTTTAGTAACATATGACCAATATGGACAGTATCAAATCGGAATAAAATGACATAAACTATTTAACATTGCGGTCAAAATTTAGTTTTGAAATTGTTTGTTTACGGATTATTAAAAATTTAAGATTTGTTGCAACTGGGTATTACAATCTCAAGTATTAAAATATTAAAATCAAATTTTCGAATTTTGAAAAAAAATCTTTTTGATACAGATTTAAAATATGTAAGTCTTTCTTAATGTGTTTTACACTCGTGTGTTACTATAAAAATGTGTAAATTGTAAATACTCACATAATAAAAAAAACACTTGTTTCTTTAAAACTTTATTTATAAAAAATACATTTGTAACATTTATATAAAGTATACTATGTACTATCAAATTCAAAATGAGAGGAATAAATACAAAATGACATTTTACAATAGATACAAACAATAATCTTTTCATTGCATAACCACTCGAATGTAACGATTTTTATGGAATAATCAACGGTTATCATGTGCATGTGTAACAGATCAGTTTGAGATAAGGCAACACGCATTGCACTTTTATTCATAAAGAAATCATATGTGATTTCAATTCCGTTGGATACTATGTATGCTACATTTCAATGTCAGTAGAATTTATAACTTCAACCGTCTTTTTACTTTTTCCAAATTGCTCAGCCTCTTCTAAAGTATCTGCCAATTTACAGTTCAACGTTTCTGGAAGTTTTAAACAGAGCAAAGCTCCAATTAAAGGAACGAATCCAAAAATAATAGGAGGCAACCAGGGTTCCATCGACGTTAACCCAGCAACGAACGGAGCTAACATTGATCCTATTCTAGCAGACATAGAAGAAATACCTACACCTGAGTTTCTTACAACAGTAGGAAATAATTCTCCTGAGTAAATGTAAACAGTGGGGAACGCTAAAGAAAGACCTAACATTCCAAAGCATCCCAACATCGTTGTTATCCAAGGTGGATTAGCCGGTACAAAAGCAATCACCAAACAAGAACAACCTGCCAAAAGATTAGCAAAGATCAAAGTCTTTCTTCTTCCCCAGTTTTCCATTAAATACATCACAAGAAACGTCCCTGGGAGTTGAATAACTGCAGATGACGCAGCATTAATAAAAATATTTCCTCCCACTTGTCCTAAAAATTGTGCCACTCCGAAAAAGCACAAATCCCTCATATTTGGTGTGCGAACCAAGTCAAACATGTTCCGCAGGATCCAATAATAATAAATGAGGATTGCGGATGGTAATGAAAGGGCCATTTGCAGATTTCGCCAGTCTCGGAGAAGGTATGATATTCCAGCTAAACTCAGATGACCCATGTTGAACGGTATTTGGTACAGAACTCCCAATACCGTACGCCATTTTGTACCTAGAAAGATAATTATTATGTTACAAAAAATATAACAATAATATCTTTAGATATTAGATAAACAAATATTGCAAAGAATAATGCAATAATTATCAGTAAAAATATTTTAAAACTTTTTTTAACAGATAAAGTGTTCAAGGTAATATTTTTTACTTATTTGAAAACAGATATTTCAATGTAATAAAAAATTTATATGCAACAGTTGTACAATACATTATCTCCCTCTGTAAATCGTTTAATTACCTTTTTCTTTTTAATTATTTTTATCTGCTAATATTTTACAATAAAAGCACTTTTAAAATGACTTTAAATTTGATTACACTTGTCAAATTTTGTGAACATTTCTAGATGCAACATGACCACAAATACTTAAGACAAGAGATCTACAATTTTAATGCGTTCCGAATCACGCGGACGTCAGATATAGCGGTATTTTAAACATATTATATAGAATTACTCATCTGTTATATTAAAATTATATTAAAGGAGTAAACGATGATTAAACAAATTGAACTAGAATTTAAATATAACAAGTTTTTATGCAGGCTCGTAGATAAATTAAAAATCTTTATCCATAATTGTAAAATAATGCAACTAGAATTCAATAGTTTTTTTTTTATCAATTAATGACCTTCGTTACTGTTGCTAATTAAATAACACTGACAGTTCGATGGAATAATATTATTCAAATTCAAGTCAAATTTGAATCTTATATGTCAAAAGAGTAACTACAAAATTAATTTTAAATATTTTTTTCTAAACAAAAAGCTAAAGTTTTATTCGTTTCGTCATTTTTCATACTTTTTTTTTCTTTTTGAGCTTAAACTCTAGCTAAATAACTCTAGAAATAATTGCCATAGTATGCTGAGAAATGGTGACGCGAGCTATTGTTATTTATCTGTCACAGGAGATGAGATATTTGGTTGTAATAAACATATGTAATGGCTATTACTTACTCGAATGATTTACAATATTTGCTTTCGATCGTGCTGGGAAACTGTATTCTCATGAATAAAAGCACACATTACATGGTCATTGAATAATATACTATTGTTTCATAATAACATAAATATTAAAACTGTAAGTAGAGGTATTTTTCAAATACCGAACCTGAGTTGATAGAACCATTTATGGTGATTCTTAAGATTGAACTAGAAACAATGATTTAAAATTTTCTCTTACATTGAGCGGTCCTATATCAAGTCAAGTACCTACTAAAATATTATTTCTGGAAGAGAGGTTAGAATATTTGTAATAAATTTATATATTTATTATTTTTATAATTATTTATTTCTGTTTCACTTGAAATGTAATAAGGAAATTCACATTATTTTTTAATATAAGTTACGAATTATTGATTTAATAAATTATAATTTTATTTTAACAGTTTTTGTTTAACACTGCTAAAATAACGGTCCGTATTCCGAGCTCACTTTTATGATTGCATTTGTTAAAAGTGACGTTCATAACAATATAAACACTTTTTCTACATGGTACGGATATTATTTTTTTATATATTCAATAACAATGAAATAAATATGATTGTATTTTTATTTATGGAAAACAATGACCTGCGTCCTATAATGCTTTGTCACCCGCCGAAATAAACATTTCCGGTCTGTTATTTTTTGTAGCCTAGCAACTACACTAAAATACCGGAATAACGCATTTTCCTGTTCGAAAACATACCGAAAAGGTGACATCTTTCGTCCGATCGAAAAAAAATGTTATCACATTTGTTTATTTTTTATAAATCTGAAAATTACTTCACAAAATAAAAATATTCAAAATATATATAATTTTTCTTAGCTAGTAACAAACTAAAATTTCGTTAAAATTGACATTTACATATAATGTACTATCAAAATAAATAATATTTACTAATGGCAATATTTTTAATGTAAGTTTTCATTTTGTTGAATAATGCTTATATAGTTTTTTTCACGTAGAAGTGATCGTACCTAGTAATAAAATTGTACCCAAACCAGCAATGTTACTATCCTTAGCATATACCCAGTAAAATACACGGAACTTAGTGTCTTTTACTAATCAATGGTTGGTAATCCTGTACAACGTTCTGGAAAAATAATAATTTTTGAAAAATGTCTAAAAATCGAGCTAAAAATTTAGGAAGTTGTGCACAGAATATGGTTAATTCTGTAATAAGGTATTTTTAACAAGAACGTGACAATCAAAGCCCAACCATACCATTAACAGCTGTAAAAGAAGTAATTAAAATATTTATAAATATTATATATTTGTAAATGTACAAGATGATTGTTTTTGAAGAGTTCGGCAGCTGCATTAGGAATTAGTCTTACAACTGTGACTAAAATTAAATCTAAAACTAATAAAGATGAACCACTTTCAGGTCCTAAAAAGAATCGTCAACGAACAACAAATTAAACATGTTGACATGTGTGATTTTAAGCTATGTGCAATGCGAAATGTCATATATGACAAAGATACAGAGGGGGATGATGAATAAATTTAATTTATTTTATATAAATAATTGACAAGATCATATATACACACATGGTATATTATGCAACCATCACTTGAATTTTGAATGTACCCTACTTGGCAACGTTGCATCAGGGAACAGTATGATGTACGATCACTTTTACGTGAAAAATACTATAAAAATACTTATCGGAATTTTTTCATAATCAAATACAAAGATCATATAAATATATGACTTTAGTATACATACTTGAAATATACTGTAATATAAATATTTATAGTTATCGATGAATAGATTACGATAAGTAACCTATTATTTATTGGTAAGAGCCAACAAAGTGTCTGACATCTGGTGGCAAAATAAAACATCTAAGTCGTAGGGAAAACGTTGTACTCTCCCATAGGATTATAAGCAAACAATAACCAAAAATGACCAGCAAGTGGAAGAGATATTGTTCTGTATTTGCTTGCAAGTGTTGACATATCCCTTCATTATTTCCCAAAAAGAGAAATATTGAAAAATAAGTGGAAAATCGCATTAAAAATCGGAAAGCACATATCACCGTTCATGGACATTTATACACAATATTTTTTACCTACAGATTTTATTTCATTTAATTATTTATTATAATTTATGCTTCAAAACATTATTAGATTGTTTTGTAGTCATTAAAACAAAATCATAAATTACCGTAAAGAAAATTCGACAGTACCTCTGTACAGAGAAGAAAAATATAGACGTTATCTATAAGTAGTAATTATTATTATTTAACATTATATATTTATTTTAAATTGTTTATAGGACAGAAAGAGAGAAGAAGAAACGATAAAAATACTAGAAATTGAACCATATCAGGAGAAAGACGTGCAAAACAAAAAACATGATGTACATGTTTATATTTATGTACCTATCGAATAAAATCTGTTACTTTAAAAAAAAATAGAAGTTTATAGGTATTATGAAATCTATTTTTTGACTTTTTTATGGTGTGTTTATATAAAAAATAAATAAATATAATAACAAAGCAATGATTGCTTGAACTACTCTCTATCTGCTTTACAGATGCATACACATTTCTCCGAAATGACAATTGTATTTAATGTTATTACGATTGATTCAAATTAGATATTTGAAGGCACAGCCCAATTATTTCTATATTATTCCGTTTATCTGTCTTGTAACCGCATAAAATAATATGTCCAGCTAAAAATAATTAAATAAGTAGTTAACAAGCGGGTAACCTTAATTTTGAATCTTATTTTCCTTTTATAATATGCTTCTACTTCGACCATAGACCGCACAACATCATTTAAATAAATGTATATATCTGAAACTGCGATAAACAAATGTCAATCGAATTAAAAATAACAAAATATCTGCAAAACAAAGTATTAAAATCGCACTAGCACTTATGTAAAATATAATGTTTTCCCTATAAGTCAGTGAGAAGTGCTGCCATCTCTAGGAAGTGGCTCTCGCGGATAGTGGACATAAAATATGATTTTTCAAACCGGCTACTGATTTGTTGATAAATGACTGTCTTAATCATATCTTATCACTTTTGTTAATCTGGAAGATCCTTGCTATGCAATGATGTACACTATTTCAAGTAGTTATGTATTTTTAGTACAGTGTGTAGTTACTTCAGGTAAACTTATATTTTTCAGACTAACTAGGTCTGGAGGTCTTCAGAATTATATTTTTTTCATTTTTATATTGTGCATATTATTATTCCCCATGGTTTGCGATACCGAATATTTTTTTCCTTTAATCCTTGTGGACAGCTCAAGTACTAATGTCACACAAAGATGATACGATGACATAAAAATCCGGAATGCTAACCACTTTAATTGTGAAGATCTATGTTTTAATATTTTGTTTCAATGGGGTATTCCAAGCCTACGGCTTTTAAAGAAATACTTATTGGATATTATTGTTTACCATATATAAGTAATATTAAAGTGAATATAATCATTATTTTTCTGATTTTTAATACCATTATATCAAAATGAAATTGTAATGCATTTGAATCGAGTACGTAAAATTCAGTATCAGCCATGTTGTGACGAAGTAGGCACTCGCTTCAGCCTATTGGATAAAAATTATTCACAATCACTATTTCTTTAAAATATTCGATTAAATATCCTTGAAAATGTCAAATATTTATTATGAAAGATGTGAATGTGCAGAATTCAACAAGTGTTTAAAGGTTATGTACTTGTTTATGCGTTCATGTACGAAACGACGTACTCCGTGCGTTTGTCATATATCCATCTCACTCAGACCTACGAACGTATGTTCTCAACTGGTTCTCAGTGCCCGTGACGCGTGACGTCACACGCACGGCCGATTTTCTAGCGTGTAATTTATTGAAACTTAAAAAAAAAATTCTGACGTGTTTGAAACCTTTCGTCGAAAAGAAAAAATACGGGTCTAATATTTTTATGCATAGAATAACATAATAAAAAATGAAAAAAACTTGGAATACCCCATTTCCTATGACTTATTGACTTCAATCATGTTTTCTGTGCTAAATGATGTTTTTTGATCTAAAACATTTATAAATTTGCCTTAAAGATTGGCTAAGCTGGGATTTGAACTCCAGGTCTCACAATCCGCTCTATTTGAATAATAACGCCACAGACAAACACAAACAGATGAACAATTGAACGAAGAATTCCGTCCACAAAATACGAAGTAATTATCACGATTGAACTAGATGGCGTTTGTGCGGTAACTTTATGTTTGTCTGTGGTTACGCGCGCACCAAGTAAACCACTTGGTTGCGTTCCAAAACCCTACTCTAGAGTACGAATAACATCTAAAATTGATAACATCTAAATTTGGTAGGAAAGGGTATTTATCTATAAGTCAAAGTAAATTATACGCATTATTAACTTAATGCGCGCGTAACTATAATTATTTAGTTATTATAACCAAAATATATAGAATTAAAATGTATTATATTGAATAGTGTAGGTAACATAAGAAGTAGAAAAATAAAATAAATGCAAAAAATTATTAAAAAGAAAAACCATAATAAATTTTGTTCACTTGATTGGTCCCACTCGATAAATATGAGAACTAGATACGACGATACGAAATGAGATATGAGAATACGACGATACGAGATGATATATGAGAATACGACTAGGGATGCGCGATATTTGATTTTCAATATCGATATTCGATATTAAAATAATATCGATAATTTCCGATATATCGATAACTATCGATAAATATCAATAATTATTGATAAATATCGATATATCGATATTTTTACAGCCCTAAATACGACTGTACTAACTGCAAACACAAATATTAAAAGCACAATATTCGGTGTTAAGTAACGCTAACAGTACAGCGAACAGTTTTGTTTGAAATTCCCAAAATTTGGCAACTTATGAGTCCTTTGGGCACTTTCTTAAGATAGTAATATTGCCCATATTGGCAGTACAGCCGATGGCACATCGCTACTCTTATCCTGTTCCAAAACAACCAGAGTTTACTCGGAATTCCGAATTGATACACTGCTAGCCGGCTTCCCACGACGCGAAGCTTGGTGAGCCTCGCGCCGCTCGTTGAAAATGAATAATCGACAGAATAAGATTGCTGCTCCTGCAGCTGCTTATATCCTTTTGAGCGGTGACTATTTAAAAGAACAAAAGACCAAAAGAAAAAAACGCTGATGGATGACAAATATTCTCGTTGCCAGCCTTTCGCCAAACACCCTGTATTCAATTGTAGCAACTTCTAAACTTCCAATAATAATAATAACAACATAATAATAATTAAAATGTAGATCAAAGATATATAGTTTAGCTGAGGTAGTTTAAAATAATGCGGAAAATAATAAGTTTTATTTTCAAACAATGAGCCTGTTGGAACGTTGGAAAGGACATAACGAGCCGAGCTTAGGCGAGCGGCGCATTTTCTTTGACTTGTGTCAAATTTACCGACAACTGACGGGAAGCCCGAGCCGAGCCAACGAGCCACGATTCACCCCATTCCCATGGCGCGAGGCTCGCCAAAAGCAGGTAAAAGTTCGCCGAGCCTCGCGTCGTGGGAAGCCGGCTTTTTTACCCTGCTAGCGAGGAGGGTATACAATATTTTTAAATATTGAAGATGAACACAAGTATTTGTTTTCTTGAAGAACTAAATATGGTTTTGTTAGAAAAGTAACGTAAAACAATAATGTTTGTTGTAATAACAGTTTTGCAAATTATTTTTGTATGAATAGTATAACTTATTGGTTAGATCAATGCTTACATTGTTGTTTTTAATTTTATGACGTTAATGTTAATAACATTAACATTAATAACAACATTAATAAGTGGACAATTATTGAAAGTGGCACTTGAAGTGGATAACGTAAAAAAGGATTTTTTTTTATTCCAATCCAATTCTCATTCATTCCAGAATGCACTGCATTCTTAAGAGTCAACATTCTAACTCCTACTCCAATACTAAGTACTCTTGATTTTATTACTTACAAAATAATTTTTGATTGCTGCATGTAGGTATAATAGCAATTATTGTAAGTCATAATGTGATAGATATTTATAAGCTAGAAAGGTCATTAAAACCAAGGTAGGTATAATTAAATGAATTGAATAATGAATAGATGATATAGAATTCCCATGATTAATTTATTAGTACAATTTAAATAGTTTATTTCTTAAAATTACAAATAACTTTAATGCAATTTACAGTTATTAGTTTGTGTTTCCAATCTCTTAAAAGCATTAGTAAAAAATACCATGTATTGGTTATTTTGAAACCATGCAACATCAATTATTAGTTTCAAATAACTGTGCGTGCAAAACAGTCTCCAACGAGGTCTCCAAGGTATTTATTTACAACATAAATACTATAACTATTGGGCCAGTGACGTTCTCATCCCAGATAAATAAATTTGTCATGTACGCAATTAAAAAGTGGATGGGTAACCATCAAACTCTGTAAACAATAATATCGAATTTCTACTGTATCTATATTTCTGATGGAATCATTTAAAAAACATATACAGAGACATTTACGAATATAGTTCTTATTTATCAAAAACTTTTTACAAAAAAATTAACCAAGGCAATATCTGTTTTATCTTTAGGTCGGGACATGGGATGTAAAAACGACTCGTTAAATACGTTTGACTTAAAAAAAGAACTTATTTTTATTAAACATCCATATCGCATTACATGAATATTTATCATATCTGCAAGTGATACAAAAATACCTAATAACAATTATAAATAATAGCTTTGTTAATAAAATGTAATCATTAATATTAAAAATGAAAACAATGCTATTTTTAACCCGCAGGCTCACTACAACCATGGGGTCTCGGTTTCAAATCTTTTTGTAATTTAAATAATTTTATCTGAAACGTATTTTTTTAATATAATGTATGCACATAAGCTTTTATTTATTAAAAAATTATTTACGAACAAATGAATTTAATATTTATATTTTTTAAACTAATTTTTATAGTGAGATACGCACATAAATAACACCTGTTAAATGTAAATATATACATATAAATATACTGTTTCTTATTTATGTATAAATTAATTACACAAATAAAATATATTATTAACAATTTTAATACTATAAACACATATTTCAAGATGTTCAGATTTTCTTATAGAAAACAACACATCTATTCTATCTAAAATATAATGTTCTAACATTCTTTTGCATAATAATAAAGAAAGTAGGGAGACATTCAATGAAATTAAATTTAGAAAATGTATTTAGTGCGTTTGGTATATAACTTTGGCAACAACTATTGTTTTATTGACAGGTTGACAGCACTTAGTAGTATTGAAATCACAGATATAGATATTATTCTATATCTGTGATTGAAATACATAAGACATAACCACAACACATTGTGCGTGTATAATAATATTAGTACAAACATAAGAACTACAAAAAATATACAAATCTCTTGCGTGAACTTTTTTACCGGATTCGTCGTATTGCATCGTATTGCACAAAATACTCATCCACTTGATGTGTAAAAAAAAACTGTAAATAGTTATTCATAAATTAGTTGAATGTTTTATATTAAATTAAATTTTACTTACCAAACAAATTAAATAACAATTACAAAATAAATCGACAGAGACGCACATTTTCACCTTGAACAGCATCATCTTGTTCGAATATCTCCAAATCCAACACAACATTAAGTAAAATACTAAACACCATAACTATGTATATTGATAAAAGACATGAATCTACTATTTCATGCATGTTGATACTGTTTTTGACAAGGCTACAACGACACTGTGCAAATTGTACATTGTATATAGATGGTCCGTGTTTACAATGCTGCACTCTGTAGCGAAAACAAGTAAATGACTAGTTTTAATTCTTCTACAAATTTTAAAAACTTCATAATTTTTGATAAAATTTTTACCTATTTATTATTATTATTTTTAAATTGTCATTATTTCACAGTTAAATATATGATAAACAATTGTGAACTGTTATTCGTAATGTTCATAATTTGTAACAATAACAACTAACATTTTGATATGAAATAAAGTGCTATACTGGTGAAGTTTTTGTTCGACAAGTTGGATAAATAGTATTGAGGTAGGTTAGGACCAAAAGTAAAAGTTATGAAATTATTTCATAACAGAGCTGCTGAATGATAGGTTATTAGGTTTCTAGGTCACTGTTAGAGCATAGAGCAGTGTTTCTCAGCCGTCGGCCCTCGAATAAATTCTACCGACCCTCACAAAAAATATCATTTAAAAAATTGAAAAAAACAAAATAAATAAAAAAGTTCATGTAACGGTAATGCAAAATTTATATATTATATTTATTTAATTATATATTATATTATTATACATATAGGTATACTTACGTATATCAGTGGTGTTTTCTTCATGTAAGGAAGGCAATAAACAATGCTTGTTTTTGTATTTATAACTGCTAATATACTTATATTATCAAGTACGAACTACCTTGTTTACAATACACAGTAAGCAAACCGTGCCGGAAAGCTAGAATTCGAGTTCGAGTGCATTTCTGATCCTTACCTACAGTACTGGAAATATTTCGCTCTGTAGAATTCAACTAACAAAAAAATGTAAGTAATAGTATCATTAGAAGCAAAGTGGAATAGAAAGTTGGGCACATAGTTTTATTAAATAATAAAGTTTTGGCAGACCAAGGGGATTATTTGATTACAGAATAATAGCTATTTTTAGTACAAGTAAGCAAAATATGTCTTTTTCTCACGGGCCCAGAAATTGGCCATACGAGCGAAGCGAGTGTGCCAACTGGACAAGTGAGAAAAGACATGCTCACGTGTGCTAAACATAATTTTTTCCACAATCTTAAAATATAATTTAAAAAAAAAAACAAAACATTGTACTTTTTACCTCCCGCCTATCAATATATAGATAAGGGAGGTATTGTTTTTGGTCAGATTTCTCGAGTGTGTGTATTCAACATATGAGCACGAATTAGGGTCCTTAGAATACGATTTTACTATTTTTACCGTGATGTCTGTATGTGTGTGTGTCTGTGTGTCTGTGACGATTTTTCGTCCACGATAACTCCAATACGATACATGTAAAAAATATAATATTTGGTATTTAAGAGTTCTATTCTAATATGATGAACTGATTAGATTTTGACTACAATTGGTTAACCGGAAGTAGTACTTTACTTGAAGCTTTAAACCGTTTTTCCTAAAAAATACCTCTAAATACCATATTTTCGCAAATTTCGTTATTATAAATACAAAGATTTTTTAATTTTCTACCGATCTGCATAATTACGTTTGTATATAACTTCTAGCTAGATAGAAAAAAAATATATAAATTATAATTATTTTACATATCGTTTAGGCTTAGGAATTTCGATAAAACAGATGAGTTATTCATATGTTCACAAAATATGACATATGATGTCAAATTTGATGTAAGTAAGTGTAAAAGATAAAATAAGTAAAAATGAAGTAATTTTATTGTAAAATTTAAAAAGATGGAAGAAATATATTAGGAATGTATTTGCATGCGTGAATCAAATAAGTAAGTCCAGTTCCGGTTTTAGGTAACGTCAAAAATAGCTGTCATATTGGTCATACAAAATTTATGAAGGAAATTTTAGGTATGAAATGAATTAAAAATATTCTGAACTGCAATAAGAAACTAATTTTAAAACTACAAATTAAATGTATTGAAAAACTTATATAGAATATATTACTACAGTGGCGGGAGGTATTGTGTTGGACACACCAGATTTTTTATTTAATAATGAAAATCTCAACAGTACAATTATGTTTATAAATTATAATTAAATTTAATGTAAAATGTAGGTATTATAATGTCTGCAATCCCATGAAAACATTGTGCTCAGAGTTAGTGTATTTTGCTCACTAATGTTATTTACTTTGCTCACTTGGTCACTTGTGAAGAAATTTATTTACTTTGCTCACTTGTGATTCAATATGCTACTTTGCTCACTGTTTTAAGTTGAATAATGATGTATTTTGCTAACGATTTTGGAAAAAATATTTTTTTAAACCAGTGGTTCTCAAATTACAGCACAAAGTTATTTTTTTTATTTTATACATATAAATATTGAAAAATATGCGATAAAAATTTAAATAAATTTTTATTTTTAAAATTAATGTGCAATTACCTATGATGAAAAAAAAATAAAATTAAACTACAAAGTTTGTGTTGGCTACATAATTAATAATAACATTATTAATTTTATTAATGACTGATTATTTAATTAAATAGAAGCTACTTTTAAAGAATAAAGTTTATTTAAATTTCTATCGCATTTTTTTCAATATTTTCATTTATGTAAGCATAATTTCATATCCTTTGTAGGTATTAATTATATTAATAATATTTAAGATAAAAATTAATACAGAAATATAATTATGAATACAATGTTATTATTATTAAATATTAATTCATCTGTATATTTGTTAATAATTTCACCGGTCCCCTTTAAAAAAAGTTTGGGAAATACTGAGTTAAAAGAATATCACTCTGACTAGGTCTTACTTTTGAGTTTTGATGTTTATTAATATTATCATATTAAGTTTACCAAACTTTACATTTTTGAACCTTATAAATAAAATTAACTATTTAAAAAAAAGTGAGGGTTTTACTTTCCTACCTATAGTTGTAGATTTTATTTTTTAGACATAGCAGACTGTGCATAAGCGTAATCAATTATCAACAACAAGTGCCGTTGATAATTATGTAATTAATATTTGAGATTAACCCATTAATTATCTTCAATAATTAATAATAATTGGTTTTTATGTCAAAGTGTAGTGATAAAAAAAGAAGTTATAAATTTTTCCTCAAATGAAATAATTGTGATTTCTAAATTTTATTTTAAACATTTAAATATAATTTTTTTACGAATATATACAACTATCAAATCTTAAAATCTTACAATATTTTAAAGACTAATGATATACTTAATTAGTTTAATCAAAGTTAACCATACAACCATGCTGGTATAAAAGTCCTAATGTAATTCATTCAATATAGTTTCTATTTCTTCTCGCTAATAGAACTCATTTATAAAATAATATAAATATGTAGTACAGACAGTACCTACCTATGTATGTACATACATAAAATTAACATTGAATTCAAATAACTTACATTTTGTTTTTTCAAAATATAATATTGTTATCACCCTACGTTTACATTTATTTAATACTTGATCTTTTCTGTCGATGTCAGTCTCAATACTAATTTGATTTTTTTATTATATTAACTAAGTAAATTATCATCTGTTTTTTTTTCAGGATATCCAATCTTTTTTTATATATATTTTGTTATTTTTCGAGTGTATGTATATATAATATATATTTTGGTATGTTTTGTGGGTCATATTTATTTTCTAATTGTAAATTATCTCATACGAGCATTTTTATAGTAAAGATGATCACATCTGTTTCACTGCGCAATCGATTTTATTTTTAATGAAGTCTTTAGAAATATTTTCATAAAAAAGGAAGTTTTCAACTTTAAAATCGTATTTAATCTCAAAAATGAATAATTTGTAAGGAATCAGTGCGTTTTTCTATTTATCTGCCAAATTTATGGATTTTTTTAGGTATAAGTAAAAGTAAAATAACGCAACTGACAGCAAACATTTGACAAAATTTAGTTCACAATTCGTTTCCACAAAAACATAATCCGGAACTATACATCGCTCGCGCATATGTAAACCGCAATACATGAACTAATCACAAACCGTCAGGAATATCTTATCGGAACAAACCTAATGATTAATTCATCATTTATGTCCTTACAGTAATCATTCGGTTCTTTCCTTGTTGACTGAGATGTTCAACGTCTTCTACAGTTTCCGGTAGTTTCTTATTTAATGTTTCGGGTAACCTAATGCATGACACAGCAGCAACTATAGCAACAATTCCCAGAACAGTAGGTGGTAACCAGGGATACTCGTCTTTTAAGTCCAAGAAAAAGGGAACTATAGTTGATCCTACTTTTCCAAACATTGCTGCTATCCCCATTCCAATACTTCGGATTATAGTGGGGAATAACTCCCCAGTGTATATGTAACTATTTGTCACTGACATCCCTGCGAACATGATTCCTGCAGCTCCACATACAGAAACACCCCAATCTACACCTTCAGGAATTGCTATTATGAGAAGACAGCACACACCACTCATGAGATTTGACATGATGAGAGGATATTTTCGTCCAAATTTATTCATAATTAATAAACAAGCAATATTAGCAGGAATTTGCAACATTCCCGATATTACTACGTTTAAAAACACATTTTCTCCTGCTATTTCTCCTAAATATTGGGACGCACCGAAGTAAACTGCAAATATACCAAATGATGCTATGGATATACAAATCGTTCTCATTCTCATTTCACTAGTTCGAACCAGATCACAATAGTTTCCAGCTTTGTTATTACAAGCTTGTAATACTTTTTGATGGACTAATACTTTATCTCTAATGTTATACGTCGATAATTTGTTATATTTTGCTGCATTTTGTAAAATCTCAATTGCTTCGTCCGTACGACCAACCAATAGAAGCCATCTTGGTGATTCAGGAATAACCCAGATGTAGATAATGAATATAAAGTTTGTTACTGATACAGCCATTTGAAAATTTTGCCAGTCTCGAATTAAGTAGCCAATTAGTCCCATACCAGCATATCCAATAAAATAAGGAAAATGGACAAGTGTTCCTATAAAAGTTCGATGAGACATTCCTGAAAAAAAAAATCAATTCAATAAAGATCATAATATAAAAACATTTGTGAAAATCCTAATTTTGATTTATATGTATATATGATACTAGACAAAAAAATAAAATATCTGTATTTTTTTAAATCGATTCATTGTACGTAGTTTACGAGAAAATAATTATTAAAAATTTGGGGAAGGGATGCTCTCACATTATGTGGTAAAATTGTGAAAGAAGAGGGATAGACTGAGAGTGTAAGAAACAGTCTAATACTTGCCTATTTCCACGATTCTACCATGTTGAGGTCACACGTCCGTTCTTTTAGTGGCGACTCGTGAATTATAATTTTGGTGAGGCAGGCAACAGGAATTGAATAAAAATTTAATGAAATTACATTCATTTATCAGAAAATTAACAATATCATCAGTCATTTATTATCTGCATACTAAAAGAAACTGGTTAATTTTTTTAAATAAATCCAAACATATCCGGTTTCCACATCTACTTATATTAGATTTGAATAAATGCAATATTGCAAATGCAACGACCAAAATTTCAAAAGCATTCAGTTCGGTCGTATGCTCGTTTCGTCCACATGCAAACAGATCAATCAGAAAACACTTGAGGCATGCCTCAAGCCTCCCTTTCCTGAAGCAGTTAGTGCAGCGAGAGAAAAATAGATAAAAATAATATTGATGAAATTTGAGGCAGGAGAATTTTTGCCTCTGCACTTCTGTACTCGGCCTTGCGGGACGTATAAATGCTTTATTCATTATAAGGACAGGAAAACACTAAGAATTTGAAAACTAGATCTTGTAGACATATTGTGCGCACAATTTCTAGAAACTTGATATTTAAAAATACAGTTCAAAATCCTCCTCTCCTCATTTTGGCACTGCCTCCCCTGACGAGCCGCCAGAGCCTTCTTTAAATACAGATTATTGCAAACTAAGGTTTAGTTTTTATTATTACAATGAAAAGCTACAGTGGTTAGTGAGTACGATGCCAGTTCAATGAAAATATATTAGGTATATATGTGTTCATTTTTCGATCCTAACCATTGGGATGTCGAAAACCGTAAGAGATACGAAGTAGGTTAAATTTTTCCAAAAAAATGCATAGGTAGGCCACTACGCTAGATATGACTAGTGACGTAGTGACCAATGCATTTTTTTAATAAAAGTTATTATTAGGTATTTATCTCTAATCAAGATTCCGTTAAGTATTTCTTTTGTTTTTAATATTAGATAATGAATGAAGATGATACTTAGATTATAAAAAAATGTTCTTCATGAGATAAGATGAAAATTGATACAGCTGTGCGAATATTATCTTATCTAGTTGTCTATTTGTTTTTCATTATTTTTTGAGAGAAAGTGATTTGACAGAGAAAATAAACTAATGTGGATAAATATTTCTAAAACTATTTCAAGTCTTATCCTCATCACAATTAACTGATTTCTACATTTAATTCTTCAAATTCTAGTTAACAATGGTATTTTTAATTATATTATGCACTATATATCAATGTAATATCCATGAAATGAGATGAGATGCGAAGGAAGGGAAAATGTTGACAATTTTTTCTGCCATAATTGATTGGTCAACTATAATTCTACTCTATTCCGTAAATCAGTAAAGAGCAGAGGTAAAATATTGATTTAGGTTTAACAAAATTGTCTAGTTTTTCATAGTAATAGTGATTAAATCTACTTTCTTGCGACAGCTCATCATTTATTTCGTTTATATCGGTTTATTTTTTTGGTTAACTGTTACCGGTATTTTCGGCCATGAAAACATCGGTTAAAGTTCACAAATTTTGTTCAAAATATCGGTTACCGGTTTTTATTAACCGGGTTTTTTAAATATAGTAAATCGCGTCTTTATCATTATTAACATTCAATGGTCTTCTTCTATCACAGGCAGACTTTTAAACAAAGTGATATGTAAGCGGCCTTGGCTACCCTTGATCATTAATAAATCTTGCATTAATATATTTTACGGATTACTTGGGGTCAAGTAAATTTTTAAAACAACCCTCGTAAGTCAGGTACTAGAGTTCGTCTATTACAAATAGTTAAAAACTACATTTTAAGATTTATAACTTTATAGTTTATTAAACGAAGATAAAAGATACGGACATTTTTTCTTATTTATATCTACTTAGAAAAAGTGTACAGATTCTTAGAAATAGTTCTGAAGTTGACCACAATCGTCATTCTTTCCACTTCCAAAAACTATTATTTCCATTCATTTTACTTTAAACATGAGTGAAGGGAAACGGATTACGAAAAAAATAATGAAATGTTAATAAAAAATGAAAAATATACGTACCTATTAATTCCACAGCCAAAATAAAACTTATAAGAAGCATAGCTCCAATAAAGATAGCACTTATAAACTTTAAAGTAATAAACAACTCCAACCATGGAACATAAGCCGCGCCAACACCAGCAGCAGCTTCAAGAAACGCTGCTATTATTAACGGATACTTTCTTCCAAATCTAATCACAGAATCCTATTAAATTTTCTTTAAACAATTCACACTTTTACACTACCTGTCCGAAATATATCCAAATACGAGACTTCCTATAAAAATGCCAGCCATAACCATAGGCTGTAGCACATTGTTAATGTAGAATTTTCTGTCACAAACCAAGTCCCATTCGGTGATGATGGTTTCTGTGAATACAGATCTGTCGTACTCATATGAAGGGCAATCAGGAGAACATTTGTCTGTTATATTCTTGTCTGAACAGTGAAAATCTGGTTCTGGTGCAAGGAATACAACACCTAGTTGATGCCAGGATATATGTACTCGCATTAATGATATCAGGAATACCATTGTGTATTGCCAACGACCTACTGCTCCAATAGTGTCTTCTATAAGGTCCATGTCTTTGCTACTCATTTCTTTTTTTGATGTCATATTGAAACTAAAATATACGTATACTGGTATTAAAAAAGATTCTCAAATTTTGAGAGTGTATATAGGTGGCACACTATTGTTATCTCTAGAACTATAACAGCTACGTAGTTGATTAAGGCATAATTAGGGGGAGGAGAACTTGGAGGTGCCAAGCATCTCCAAATTTTGAATTAACACCCCATAATAATATTTTTGTAAATTTTAATAAAGGTTATCTTTTTCTTAATTTTTTTCCTGCAAACCGAAAATTTACTTAATAATAATAATGCTAGATTGTGAATTATATTAAAGATTCATTCCTAATTAATATTTACCACCGAATAATGAATTTTAAATCTCAAAATTCAATAAGCAGTCAAAAAATAAATAATATTAGAAGTGTACTTAATGAAGGTACATATGGTAATTTTATAAATTTTATAAAGTTAGGGCTCTAAAACGTCCCGATTTGAAGTGTATGCCCCAGTGTCCGAAACAAGGTCTCGGAACATTTATTTGTCCTGGATTTGTATCTTTTCATAACTTACTACTTACATACTACTACAATAGAGACATTTTGTGATTTATGACGAAAATGGACAAAGAATTTTTTTTTCCGGCATGCAATAATAAATATGAAACCTTTTTTTCTTGAATAGAAATTTAGAGGACAGACGAGCGTAACTTATTTATCTTATGGTATGATGGAGTTATTTTACAAAATATTGTCAATTTTTGTTTAACTGGATACAGTATGTACAATTATATTTGAACATAGAATATAATTATTAAAATCTGCTAAGCCTTATAAAAAGTATTTAGAATTAAAAAAAAGTAAAATATAATTTATATAAATTATCTTTTTATGATTTCTGAATGGGTTCTAAATCAACTATACACTAACAAACATAAAACCCTCCTTCCCCCGTAAAACCACTGTTTCTGTGAGTCTATATAAAGCTGCATTCGTACCTACTGCATATAAACACAGCAACTTATGAAAGATCATTCTATGCTAGGGCTGGTAGACTTTGAAAACTGAAAGTCGATTTTAAATTTTTTTCAAAAAACGATTTTTAGTGACTAATCGAAAATCGTCCACTATATTTAAAAAAGTCGAAATAATTAAACAGTCGACAAAGTCGAAACAATAAAAAATGTCGAAATAATTAATAGTGAAAATATTAGAAAAGTCGACAAATTCGAAATATTAGAAAAGTTAAAATATCATAAAAATTTTAAAAATATAAATACAAAGTTTAATGGAACTTTCGTTAGAATCCTTTAGGCAAGTAGTATTTTCTGTCGTCTAATAAATGAACTGTACACCGAAAATTTGCGTTCAAAATGTTTCTTACTTATTTTTTAAATCTGGATTAAAGTAAGCGTATAATTATGCATTTTCAATTTACATTGTTTAACTCCATTTCATACCATTCCTTTAAGTAACGACTTCAAGTTCGAATAATTTATGACATGTGACCACTAAGCTACCCAACCCTATAAAAAAGGTTGTAAACTCTGCATAACACACATACACAAATAAAGCTTAAAATTACTATAAATACTGGAAATTATTTAATGCCCGTATATAATCATTGTTGCAATCAGTAATTTATTCTTGTAATAATTTTTTCCCATTACGAAACTGAAAATAAATTTTGTATGAATCTAAATATAAAGAAATATTCAGCAACCTATTGAAAATGCTCTAATATTATAAAAGTTTCAAGTATCGAAAGTCGAAGTAGAAGTCGAAGTCTAAAAGTCGAAATTGTTATTTGAAATGCATGTTAAAGTTTTTACTGTTTATCGTATCAAATATGGGTAAAATAAATATTCCATGCACAATACAAGTGAATATGGATTTAAATAACATTGGAATATGAAATACAATTCGGATGGCCGATTTTAAACTATGTATTCCGAACCTCACACTTTGAATATTCGAATGATAATCCAATTATGAAATTTTTGTTTATCGCGATTATATAAAAATCATTTGATTATACTCATCACTATCGTATATATGTTAATCACGACTTCAAACCAGAACTGAACCGAAAAAAGTTACAAAATGTAAAAATTGACAAACATCTACATAAAATTCAATTAAGTAATAAAGTACGAAAAATATATAAATCTGGGACAAATAGATGCCCCGAGACCTTGTTTTGGGACACCGGAATATACACTTCACAATCAAGACGTTTGAGATTTCTATGCATAATCAACACTTTCTCGTCTGTATTTTTAATTAAAATAAAAACATTTAAAATATATAAAAAATTTAGTCACTTGCACTTGCAAGTCAACCGAAAACCATAAAAAACAAAAATTTTGGAGGAACAAAAATTGAGACCAAATTTTATTTTTTCAGTAGTTTACTTACGGAGTATAGATTGGTACTGTACGTTTTGAATGTTTCTTTATTTTAAATAATTAAATTTATGTGTTTTGCAATATTGCTGTAATAACATATAATGGCCAATATGGACAATATCAAATCGGAATAAAATGATATAAACTAATTAAAATTGCGGTTAAAATTTAGTTTTGAAATTGTTTGTTTACGGATTAATTAAATTTAAAATTTGTTGCAACTGGGCATTACAATCTTAAGTATTAAAATATGTTCGCTACAAAAATAATAAAATAAAATTTTCGAATTTTGAAAAAAAATCTTTTTGATACAGATTTAAAATATGTAAGTCTTTCTTAATGTGTTTTACACTCGTGTGTTACTATAAAAATGTGTAAATTGTAAATACTCACATAATAAAAAAAAAACACTTGTTTCTTTAAAACTTTATTTATAAAAAATACATTTGTAACATTTATATAAAGTATACTATGTACTATCAAATTCAAAATGAGAGGAATAAATACGAAACGACATTTTACAATAGATACAAAAATAATCTTTTCATTGGATAACCACTCGAATGTAACGATTTGTATGGAATAATCAACGGTTATCATGTGCGTAACAGAACAGTTTGAGATAAGGCAGTATTCATAAAGAAATCATATGTGATTTCAATTCCGTTGGATACTATGTATGCTACATTTCAATGTCAGTAGAATTTATAACTTCAACCGTCTTTTTACTTTTTCCAAATTGCTCAGCCTCTTCTAAAGTATCTGCCAATTTACAGTTCAACGTTTCTGGAAGTTTCAAACAGAGCAAAGCTCCAATTAAAGGAACGAATCCAAAAATAATAGGAGGCAACCAGGGTTCCATCGACGTTAACCCAGCAACGAACGGAGCTAACATTGATCCTATTCTAGCAGACATAGAAGAAATACCTACACCTGAGTTTCTTACAACAGTAGGAAATAATTCTCCTGAGTAAATGTAAACAGTGGGGAACGCTAAAGAAAGACCTAACATTCCAAAGCATCCCAACATCGTTGTTATCCAAGGTGGATTAGCCGGTACAAAAGCAATCACCAAACAAGAACAACCTGCCAAAAGATTAGCAAAGATCAAAGTCTTTCTTCTTCCCCAGTTTTCCATTAAATACATCACAAGAAACGTCCCTGGGAGTTGAATAACTGCAGATGAAGCAACATTAATAAAAATATTTCCTCCCACTTGTCCTAAAAATTGTGCTACTCCGAAAAAGCACAAACCGCAGACTACCCAATTAAAACAAATACAAAAAGTCCTAACCCTCATATTTGGTGTGCGAACCAAGTCAAACATGTTTCCTCCGTGTTTTTCTTCGCTACCCTGAACAGAAGTAAGTTCAAAATGCTTTTTCACATCTTCCCGAATTTGAGCAGTCGGAAGATGATTATGTTTCGCTGCTTTTTCCATGACTTTGATCGATTCTTCGACCTTCCCAACAGTGAGAAGCCAACGAGGAGACTCAGGCAGGATCCAATAATAAGAAATAAGGATTGCGGATGGTAATGAAAGGGCCATTTGCAAATTTCGCCAGTCTCGGAGTAGGTATGATAATCCAGCTAAACTCAGATGACCCATGTTGAACGGTATTTGGTACAGAACTCCCAATACCGTACGCCATTTTGTACCTAGAAAGACAATTATTATATTACAAAAAATATAACAATAATATCTTTAGACAGTAGATAAACAAATATTGCAAAGAATAATGCAATAATTATCAGTAAAAATGTTTTTAAATTTTTTATCTGATAAAGTTTCTTTATAGTTCAAGGTAATATTTTTTACTTATCTGAAAACAGATATTTCATTGTAATAAAAAATTGATATGCAATAGATGTACAATACATTATCTCCCTCTGTGAATCGTTTAATTACCTTTTTGTTTTTAATTATTTTTATCTGCTAATATTTTACAATAAAAGCACTTTTAAAATGACTTTAAATTGGACTAAACTTGTCAAATTTTGTGAACATTTCTAGGTGGAACATGACCACAAATATGTAAAGTACTTGTTTAGTGACAATTTTTATTTACATTTTTGTAATGAAAGTTGTCAGGCTATAGACTCTACAAGAGATCTACAATTTATAGTGGATTCCGAATCTCTCGGACGTCGGATACAGCGGTATTTTAAACATATTACATATAATTACTCATCTGTTATATTGAAATTATATTAAAGAAGTAAACGATGCTCAAAGCAATTAATGACCTTCGTTATTGTTGCTAATCGAATAATATTGACAATTCAATGGCATGATATTATTCATTATTAGTAATTGTTTCTACATAAATAGCCAAAGTTACATTAGTTTCGTCATTTTTCATACTTTTCTTTTCTTTTTGAGCTTAAACGGTAGCTAATTCTGATCTGATTATTCAGTTTAAAATACAAAAAAAATAGTTTGTTTCATTATTTAACATATAATATTGTAGTATTCAGATCTTACAGGGAAGAAAACTGTCACTGTAAATGTTTTACAAATCGTAAGAGAGTTACGAGAAACTGTAAGCTACGAGTTATGCATAGAATTGCATTCTAACCGTAACGACTTACAGGTCCTACAGATTTTCTTACAGGTCTTACAGATACGCACAGAATTGCAGCATAAATAACACTAGAAATTAGCTATTGTTATTTATCTGTCAAAATATGATGACATATTTGGTTATAATAAACATATATTTTTCATGTTATGGTTGTGGATATAGTGTAGTATTCTATTCGCATGAAATGGCTATTACTAATTCGAGTGATTTACAACACTTGCTTTCGCTCGTGTTGGTAAACTTCATTCTGACGGATAATATACATGTTCATTGAATAATATACTACTAAGAAATACTCGGCGAAGACGATAATTCGCTATTAATATAGTATTGTTTCATAAACACATAAATATTAAAATTGTAATTAGAGGTATTTTTCAAAGACCTAACCCTGACTTGTTAGAACCAGTTTATAGTGATTTTTCTCTATTTCGGAATTAGAATATCATATTCCAGCACGCTTATTGATGTTAGAAGGAGCTTCATTCTTAAACGATTTTTGGTTATATTTTGTTATTTGAGATTGGCATGACTGCGTTAAATACACAAAATATCTAGGCAACTGACAAAGTAATTCTAATTTATTTGATAGACGAAACAGAAATCACTGTCATCAACCTAACTATTCTATCAAAAAAAATCCCTTAATGGAAATTGTCAAATATTATTATAAAAAATAATGTAAATAAAAGCCGAAACAGAGAAAATAGTATAAAATATTCGTTATAGAAGGCAATTCAAGCACTCCTTCGTTCGGGCACTCGCTGCTTCGCGCTCGTTCCCGAAATTCAAACTCGTGCTTGAAAAGGTTGCCTTCTACAACTTATGTTTTAATATACCATTAAGATTAAAATAGAAACAATGATTTTTAATTTTCTCTTCCATTTAGCGGTCCTATATCAAGTCAAATACCTACTAAAAGGTTAAAATGTTTGTAATAAATTTATATATTTTTTATTTTTATGACTATTTATTTCTGTTTTTCATTTAAAAGGTAATAAGAAAATACACACTATTATTGAACAGTTATTGATTGACACTGCTAAATATAACGGCCCGTATTCCGAGCTCAGTTTTAAGGTTGCATTTGTTAAAAGTGATCTTTATAATGATATAATCACTTTTCCTACGTAGTACGCATATTGTTTTCTTTTATATATATTCAATAACAATGATAATGAAGTAAATACTACTGTATTTTTATTTATAAAAACAATGGAATGCGTCCTGTCCGGAAATGCTTTGTCGTCATCACCAGCTGGAATAGTATATTAAAACATAAGTTGTAGAAGGCAACCTTTTCAAGTACGAGTTTGAATTTCGGGAACGAGCGCGAAGCAGCGAGTGCCCGAACGAACGAATGCTTGAATTGCCTTCTATAACGAATGTTTTATACTATTTTCTCTGTTTCGGCTTTTATTTACATTATTTTTTATAATAATATTTGACAATTTCCATTAAGGGATTTTTTTGATAGAATAGTTAGGTTGGTGACAGTGATTTCTGTTTCGTTTATACATTGTAACACAAGCAATTTGTTTCATGGCCTCCCAAATAAATTAGAATTACTTTGTCAGTTGCCTAGATATTTTGTGTATTTAATGCAGTCATGCCAATCTCAAATAACAAAATATAACCAAAAATCGTTTAAGAATGAAGCTCCTTCTAACATCAATAAGCGTGCTGGAATATGATATTCTAATTCCGAATCAGAGAAAAAACTTTCCCGGACTGTTATTTTTCGTAGCCTAGCAACTACACTAAAATATCGAAATTATGCATGTTCCGGTTTGAAAACACACCGGAAAGGAGTCAGTTTTCGGCCGATCGAAAAGAAAATGTTATCGCACTTGTTTATTTTTTATAAATCTGAAAATTACTTCACAAAATAAAAATATTTAAAATATATATAATTTTTCTTAGCTAGTAACAAACTAAAATTTTGTAAAAATTAACATATAATGTACTGTTATACTATCAAAATAAATCATATTTATTAATGGCTATATTTTTTATGTAATTTTTCATTTTGTTGAATAATGCTTATAAAAATACCTATCGGAATTTTTTCATAATCAAATACAAAGATCATATTCATATATGACTTTAGTATACATACTTGAAAAATACTGTAATATAAATATTTACAGTTATCGATGAATAGATTACGATAAGCAACCTATTATTTATAGCGGACATAAAATATGATTTTTCAAACCGGCTACTGATTTGTTGATAAATGACTGTCTTAATCATATCTTATCACTTTCGTTAATCTGGAAGATCCTTGCTATGCAATGATGTAAACTATTTCAAGTAGTTATGTATTTTTAGTACAGTAGTTACTTGAGGTAAACTTATATTTTTCAGACTAACCAGGTCTGGAGGTCTTTAGAATTATATTTTATCATTTTTTATTGTGCATATTATTAGTCCCCATTGTTTGCAATACCGAGTATTTTATTCCCTTTAATCCTTGACGACAGCTCAAGTACTAATGTCTTATGAAGATGATATGATGACATAAAAATCCGGAATGCTAACTACTAGTCCAAAATTGTTGACCCATTTTTAAAAACTCTCAAGAAATATGCATCGTACAAAAAAATGTTTCGAACAAAAGTTTTTTGTCGATTCTAGCGCCATCTGTTCATACAGTAAAAATTTATATAAATGAAGATCGTCAAGATTTAAAACAATAAATAAATAAACTATATTAAGTAGTTCAAGTAGTTAATGTATAAAATAATCTAAAGATTCTTTTAACACATGCTGGAAATCGAAACGTCGGCTTAGAAATAAACTGTATGAACTGCTTGCCTTTCTGATTATTCTCTATATTCCATCACACAACAGGCGATCATCAAATTCCTTCCGTTATTTGATAAGCCGTAATATTTTTTAAATATTCTGTGACGTAGATGTTAAGGCAATTTGGTTCCCAAAGAGTGGGATTCGCTAAAAATTTCAGTTACATGAAACTGATCTATTTCAACTTTGTAAAAATATATAAATATGTTTTAAATAACTATTGTGTTCCTTACTACTTGGAAATATGCATAAATAAGAAGCATTTTAATAAAATAATTAATAAATGATTACTAATATTATAGACTGAGTTTTGAAAACCACTGACAAGATTTTGGTGCCGTCATTCAACATCTCTTTCATTACCACATCGAGTGTACTTTTTTGACAAATACGCTTTGTATTTACAAAACAATTATCAGCTGTAGATTAATTGTCAAATATGACATCTGAAAACGACAGTAGGGCTGGAACTAGCAAGAATTTGGAATAGGATAGATGTGTGAGAGAGAAAGGTGTAATATTGTGACGTAAATGTTAAGGGCACTAAAAACTCGAATAATTTAGCAACTAACAAATTTTTAAATTTTGACAATTCCTATCGTACAGAGTTAAGTTCTGGGTTGACTATACAAGTGATTTATTTTCTAATTTGCTACTATGGTCAAGGACCCATTGCTATGGTGATCGTGTCACATTACTTATATTATATAATAATTTTTTTCTATTCCTGCTTTGAAAATACAATTTTCTGGTTCGTTTTTCATGTTGAAAGTGACTCTTTGCAGCACTAATAAATGTTTGTTGCATTGTTGCTGCCATGGATACGCATCACTTGCGCATCACAAATACAAAATTTACAATAAATGTCAAAGAATGTTTAAAAAATAATTTTTTATTTCCTTATTTTTTATCTTGCAGGCAGTGGCGGAACTAGAGAGAAAATGTTAGGTGGGCCATGCGGTGGGCACCGGAAAATCTTGGTGGACCGTACCATTGTTATATACCGAGTGTCTATTTTAATTTCTGAACATAGGAAATTCAATGTTACTTTTTTCATTCCCTAATACAACTTTATTATGTATTAATTTTAGAACAAACTGTGAGATATGTATTTGTTTAGAACTAAAAACTGAATCCAATGAGGCAAAAAGAATTGGCCAAATGCCCTTATATATTTAAAAAATAATAAATAATTTTTACAATATTCAAGCAATTTTCAGTAGGTGCTACGGAAACTGAACGACAGGTTTAAATTTTCTTGAAGTTGGCGCGAAATAATCTATAATGTTACGTTTACTCATTTTAACTAGCATCATCAAAATTCACATAAACTACATGTTCTGAAAGACACGAAAACTACATGTGCATTGTTCTGTTATGACTATCATAAGTTTCTAAGTAAAAGAGCGGCCTCATCAAACGGCTTAGCCCTTAGCGCAATTCTTTGGTTATACAAGCGCTACCACCGTGCAGACACAATAATACCAATTAAATATTTCAAGACAAAGATTACGCCGTCTTTTTCTTTTTACAAATTTTTAGAAAGATTACTGTAATAATGGTATTATATATTTTATTGATGCCTGCATTGTTTACGGGTGGGCACGAGGGTGGGCCCATCACTTTTAAAGGTGGGCCCCGGCCCACCCTGGCCCACCTATAGTTCCGCCACTGCTTGCAGGAGTAGAAAAAATAGTGTGTATAACACGTGTTGAAAGTCCTTTGTCGAACACAAACGATTGCAACCTTCGCTTCGCTCAGGCTGCAACTTTCGTTTTGGTTCGACAAAGATAGACTTTCAGCACTTGATATACAAATAACTATTAGGTTACCTACCTACGAGTTCCATAACCAACACAAAGCTGGTAACCATGGTACCGCCTGTGGCAATTGCGCAAATCAAACGCAAAATGAGGAAGAGGATGAACCATGGAGAAAATGCTGCACCTACTCCAGAAAGAACTTGGACGACGACAGCTGCTACTAGAGGTATGTGGCGGCCAAACCTGAAAATGTAAACAATTAATTAAAGATAAAACAATGTGACTTTACAAATTTCAGAATGAAAAACATTAATTGATAAATTAATATTTATATTCTTATTTCTTCTTTTATTTTCAATTATGATATAAAATAACTAACATCAAACATCTCTTTAAAGATTTAAGCTTCAATTTCAGTGTTTTTTAATTATTGTTCCAAAATAATAAGTCTAAAAATGTAATTATCGGGATACAAAATCTTTCTTTTCTTATTTAAATTTAAATTTTTGAAACTACATGAAAAATATTATGTCAATTTGATGAAATCGTAAACAAAAAAATCTGTAAAACTCCAAATTTTAATAAATGGTTCTTAAAATAGATTACCGTTCGGTGTGAATATAGTCTTCCCTTTCAAATCAACGGGTTAAGCACATGATAGCCGAATAGTGTTGTTTAAATTCAATAAAACTTATACTGCAACCAGAATTACATATAGGTATTTAAGTAGAAGATATGGACAACTTCGATAAATACAAAAGTGATCATATTTTTAAGTTTATATGTCTAAACATATAATACAAATATAAATATTATAAACATGGCATACTTTTGTCATATAATATTGCACTGATACCTATACATGTGTTATCTATGGTTCGGGTTTCAGATTCTTAAAAATCCTCTTAAAATCTCAAATAAAAAGCAATAGCCTTTAACACATTTTGTACAGAAAAACCTACAGAAGTAGATAAAAATTATACCTCATAAATTTTTGATAAATTTGTACAAACTTTTAATGTTCTCAAAGTTGTCTTAACGCTATTAAATATAAATTAACTAAAAAATTAAAAAATAATTGATTTTATTCATTTTGGTCAAGTGTACTTTGGAAACAAAATTAAAAATCTTATGTTTCAAACTAAGTTTCACAATTATGAATCTTGCACTTGCAATTCTTGGTTATGGTTGAAAAATGGAGATATACCTATAAAATACTATTTCGTACACTTCCTGGCTGTAATGTTAAGTTGTTATAGTTGCTGTCTTTATATTTGTACATTTTTAAATAGCAATATGTATAAGTAATATTTATGTAATGTTTTAAAATGTTGATTAAATTGGAAACAATATAATTTCGGTTATACTTATATATAACCGCAATATAGACAGGTAAATCCGGATCAGTTATAATATAGCAAAACATCACTTCCTAGTAATTTATATAATTATTGTGTGACTTCTTATATACTTTGTGATTGATTATCTACTTACTGGATGAGGAAACATGTTGTCATTTTATTAAGTGAGCTGATAAATAGAAATATAAGACGCATGTTTACACTTTCTGTTTGCGGTGGTATTTTCCGTACCAAAAACAACAAGTTTAAAAAATCATTTTATCTCTATAAGTGACAACTGGCACTAACATATTTCTGGTAATAAATTATTTAGTTAATGTACTTCAATATTAATAGTTAACAAATTTCTATAATCTATATATCTGGAAAATGTTATATAAGAAAAAAATCACCTTGAAAGAAAAACCGCAAATAAATCTAGTATGTATGTAAAAAATGTAAAATAAATTCTATTTATAAAACAAATTGATTCTACTAAATATAGAAAAAAATATTCAAAACAAAAACAATAAACAAGGAAATTAATAAATAAATAATTATCACTTGTTTTTAAATTTCTATATTGAATCTTTAATATATAACTTTTTGAATAAGTCCTACAATACTAAAGTAATAATTTTATTTTGATACTAGCTGTACCCGGCCCCGTTTTGCTGTTTAAATATATATAAATAAAAAAATGTAATATATAGGTATACAAAAACACACACTTATTTGAATACGACGTTGTGTCGAAATTTCAAAATTCAGTGAATAATTTTCGGAAATTTGAGATTTTAAACAAACGAACATTTACATTTTATTTATGTAGATAGATAATATTATATGTTTATATGTAATATAAAAATACTATTCATTAATTAAATATTTCTCAGCAGTTCCTGATATGGCAATAAAATAATAAAAGTAATAGTACTTTTAAATGATTACGCAAATCTATTGACCACTATTTATAAAAATGGCTTATCTTAAAATTAAACAAATAATAAAATATACGAGTACATAAGAATAGTATTTACTCATTGTAACATGAACAGGTATTCAATAAAAGAATATAAAGATTATGAATTTTATTAATTATTAATTAATCGTTATACCTTTCATCTTAAAAAATTAATAATTAAAAATAAAATAATAACTGCTATATCTAATAATACATTTATATAATTTTATAATGTATTTGAATTAGCTAATTTTCTCTGAAATTAAAGGAATAAATTAGTGATGAAACGATAACGATTACGATTAAACGTAATCGCAGATTATAGTAAATGTACGATCTATCGTAATTATCGCTTATCTTGCACGATTAACACGATTATAACGCGATCGATAATTTGAACGAATGCTTTTCAATATATTCGCGCTTGGAATTAACTTTACGAAGAAGTGGATGTCACATTGAATTCAACTTTGCGACATGAAAGTATTGTGGAAACGATATTTCTAGAGGTGGCCAGTACAATAAAATTTAATGCACATTGACCTTACTAGAAGCTATGGCAACTTACCGGAAAATGTGCACAATTCATAATAACGTACTATTACCTTAATACCTACATTTTAAGAGTAATTTGTTATGCTTTTCTTTATTTTTGTACTAAAATAATAAAATTCTTTACTTTATTATGTTCTGTTGTATTTATAAAAATTAATCGTAATCGTTTCGAATTGTAATTTACCCAAAATCTTACATGTTTTGATTATTATTAAAACTTGTTTTATTTTATAACGTAATTATTTATAATTAAGTACCTTAATATATTTTTCTATAACTGGGCATAAAATACATACCCTCTTTTGAGTTTGTCAACAGCTACTTTTTACGCACTAGTTTATTTCAGTTGTATGCAACCGTGTGTAACATTTTATTTATCTCACGCTATCATTTCTGTAGCACTCGACTAAAAAACCCTTACGTTACAAAATAGTTGCATACATATTTATCTCAGGTCATCGTTCATATAAGCATTTCGTACATCCATAGCAACATAAATCCTAAGTTTCTGATAATGTTTATTATTGACCAATGTCAATGGAGTGTTATAGAAAGTGACTGTCTTACTAGTAGGTTAATTATGAAAATCATACTAATTTATATATATTTGGTTGTCCAACAAAATTAACTATAAAATATTGTACATAAATAAATTTGAATTGTCAAGTGCCCACTATATACAAATACTAACATTATCTAAAGTTACAAAAAAATACAATAAGTGACTCGGAATGTAAATACATAAACTACGATATAACATGAATTTGGGCTTTGCAAACTTCACCCTTGTTTATAACTTCTCTAATAGAAAGTTCTTTTATACATTTAATAAAGTACAAACAAATGTCTTCTGCAAAAAAAGCAGATTATCAATAAAATTCTAATTTTTCTCATAAAATAAGTGAACTTTAATAATATAAATAAAACTTATCTGCAGCGGGGTTACGACCCATATGATTATGAAATACTCCTTGACATATGGGAACAAATCATGTTAGAAGTAATTTACAGTTCCTCCGCTTTCTGTGCTACTTACTATGATCTGTAATTATCCGCCACAATTAAGTTCCTCCTTCTATAATTGCAGCTAACAAGATCAGCAAGAGCTAAGGCGGTAAAAACCCATGATCGCAGGAACTACCTACTTGTGTAAAACACATTTTAGTGTTATTGAACTTGATGTGTATCAAGACATAAGTCATTACATTCTAGATCTAGTAATGCATGGAGTCACTTTAATAATCTGTAATCATTGTTGATCATATTATTGCAGTTAATGGAATGTTTTTCATTTGATTTATTTATTATCTAATTTGTGAACAGTATTGTTTACTTCTTACCAGTCATAAATTATTATTGATTGATTTTAACATTCATACATGCTGGTTCAAAATAACTTTGAAACTTAATTGAATGTAAATAAGAGAAAATAATAGTTATTTATGTATTGACTGATTTTAACATTCATACATGCAGGTTTAAAATAACTTTGAAACTTAATTGAATGTATACCTACAAGTGAAAATAATAGTTCTTTATATATTGAGGGCATAATCAAATGATTACAGCACAAGAGAATGTTTAAAGCTCGACGCGAATCTGGATTTGGTCGTGGTACATACAATGTTTTATTTCATTTTGGTACTTGAAATGAAAAAAATCTGAAGGTATATATACCATGCTGTTTTCTTTGTAGATAGTTGGCAATGTTAGATAGTTTGTTGATAAACAAATTTAATATAATCGAAATGTCACTTGCACTCAAACTTAATATGAAACTAATTATTCTAGCAAATTAAAAAAATTAATGTGAAAAGGAATTTGGATAGTTTTATGAATGCTATGTACATAATCAAAATAAAAATTTATTGTATTTTCTGACATTTATTCATTAACCACAATTTTAGTTTTTTTGAGTAACTATTGCTTAGCAACTTTATACACCCTCGGGCGATAAAAACCAATATATTATTATATCAACAATAATTTATTTTGTAAACCTACTAAAGAAACATTTGTTTGTTTTTTACAAATGAAATATTCGTATATCAGTTCTTTTAAAATTAATAAATTAAATAGTAATAATGATATTCACTATAAAATATCCAATACGATTTTTAAATTGTATACAAAATAATAATGTTATGTTTATTTTGCTCATGCATTTATTACATTGATAAAATTGACAGTCTTCTGATTATTCGCAAAAGTCAAAGTCAAAATGATTTTATAAAATTTATTAATATTAAAAGCAGCGATTTAAATGGCCGGAGGTCATGTTCTCGTCATATAATCTTTATTGATATCGATATCAATCAAAATATTAAATTACGTCAATTGAAAACATGTTGCTATTTTTATTATTAAATTAAATAATCTTTTGTCGATGCAATTTAATCATTTTTCTTATGAAATTTGATTATAATTTTCATAATATAATAATCTCTGAATTAATAATAGACTTTTGAACGTTTCGTCTTCAAAAAAATTATTTAAAAAAGAAACATTTATATTAGATTAGATATTGGGTTAAATGTACTAATATTAATAAAATGACGGAAGATTGATATCAATACTAAAATACCGGTATTGAAAGAAAAATTTCGATACTTATATCGTATCGTTATCAGAAGTATCGGAACAGCAATCATTTATTGGTTGTCGAACCACTGACTGCTCTACTCTTACTTCACTTACAATATCATTGAAGACTGATACGTATTCTATAATTTTATTACAAAGATCTGTGATGTACATTAGCTTAAATCAAGTAAGCTTGGCTGCATTCAAAATCCGTATAAGGACAAGCTGAATAACGATATATTTAGAATTTTTACTCTAGTAGCTGTATAAAATACAGATATCATAATTTAGAAGTGACCTTGTTACCAATTAACCACCTGTATGCACAGTGGCGTATCCTCCCTATAAGCAAAGCAAGCAGTGCTTGCGTTTGCATTTGTAACTGGTCAAGTAGTCTCGCTACGTATGTGAAGTGAGATAGATATTTTCTTTTATTTCCAAGGCTAACTGATTTTTAAGGAAAATGTTACATTTTATATTTAATATATCTCGTATTACAATCCTGCTGTTGCAACAATTATGATCTTAAATGATGTAGAATTTAATTTCGAACAATTTAGTACTCTTGTAGTTTTGCTCTAAATCTATCATGAGAGAGTATCCGCAATTTTTTGAAATCCCAGTCCTATGTTCCTCATTTCGTTGCACACCTGTATATACAAATCTAACTACTATGATGCCTCTAGCAAATAATGCTCAAAAAATACTATAACTATATATCTACATATATCTATTTTCTCTTTCTGGCTTAACATAGAATAAAGCATGAATTGTCGTACGCCAAAATCACATTCATCAATGATAGGAATGACATGTACCGCGGGTACACTACTATTTCTATTTCATTTTTACCGTTGATTAGAGGCAAATAGCGTATACAGGATGTTCATTTTAAGTGATATAATATTGCTATCTCGGGAACTATAAGAGCTATGAGGTCGGTGGAATTAGCAAACAATTTGTAATTCATAAGATTACTGTAATAAGCAAAAAAAAATTTTTTTCGACCAGTGGTTCTCAAAATACGGGGTACAATTTTCTTATTTTAAATAGGAACCTACTTTTTTAATTTGCTTATTCGATTCAGTATCTTTTTATGAATTCGACGATATCCATATGTAATACCCTTACAAAACAAAATTATGTATATACTTGCCTTGAAATTTGTAAAATAGTATTATAACTAGCGAATTCTCGGCTACGCCGAGCATTCCCTAGAGCTCCGCTGTCAGTACAAAAAAAATAAATGCCATTCGACATAAAACGGTTTTTTCATATCTGCATGTCAGCCCTCACCAATAACTTTCATTAGATTCCAAACATGATATGCATGTAATAACTTTTTGAAAAAACAAAAGCCGGTCGACCTGAAACATTTTTCTCAATTATGCACGCCAGCCATCACCGAGACCTTTCATTTGATACCAAACACAACATACTTCTGACATTTTTTTTGCATAAAACAAAAGTCAATCGACATGGAACATATTTGCAATTTCTACAGGCTAGCCCACACCACCGAGAACTTTCATTTGATACCAAACACTATAAACTTCTGACAACTTTTTGTAAAAAGAAAAGCAGATCGAAATGGAACACTTTTATCTATTCTGCATGCTAGCACTTAACGAGACCTTTCATTTGAGACCAAACTCGACATATTTCTGAAAACTTTTCACAAAAAACAAAAGCCGGTCAACAATAAGCAATTTTGTTAATTTTTCACGAAACCCTTATCAAGTCCTTTATTTTGATACCAAACACCACATACTTCTGACAACTATTTGCGAAAAACAAAAGCCGATCGGCATGGAATATTTTTGTCAATTCTGCACGCTAGCCCTCAATGAAATCTTTCATTTGAGACCAAATACCACATAGTTCTGACAACTATTTGCGAAAAACAAAAGCCGATCGGCATGGAATATTTTTGTCAATTCTGCACGCTAGCCCTCAATGAAACCTTTCATTTGAGACCAAATACCACATACTTCTGACAACTATTTGCGAAAAACAAAAGCCGATCGGCATGGAATATTTTTGTCAATTCTGTAAGCTAGCCCTCAATGAAACCTTTTATTTGAGATCAAACACCACACACTTCTGACAACTTTTTGCAAAAAAACAAAAGGCGATTGACATGGCGCATTTTTGTCAATTCTGCAGGCTAGCCCTCAGCTAGACGTTTTGTTTGATACCAAACTCGACATACTTATGAGAAATTTTTGCAGAAAAAAGCCGATCTAAATTGATCATTTTTGTCAATTCTGCACGCTAGCCCTCAACGCGACGTTTCATTTGAGACCAAACTCGACATACCTTTGAGAACGTTTTGCACAAAACAAAAGCCGATCGGAATGGAACAGTTTTGTCAATTCTCCTCGCTAGCTCTCAATGAGACCTTTCATTTGAGACCAAACTCGACGTACATTTGAGAAAGTTTTGCAAAAAGCAAAAGCCCTTATCGAGCCTTTTCATTTGATACCAAACACCACATACTTCTGACAACTATTTGCGAAAAACAAAAGCCGATCGGCATGGAATATTTTTGTCAATTCTGCACGCTAGCCCTCAATGAAACCTTTCATTTGAGACCAAATACCACATAGTTCTGACAACTATTTGCGAAAAACAAAAGCCGATCGGCATGGAATATTTTTGTCAATTCTGCACGCTAGCCCTCAATGAAACCTTTCATTTGAGACCAAATACCACATACTTCTGACAACTATTTGCGAAAAACAAAAGCCGATCGGCATGGAATATTTTTGTCAATTCTGTAAGCTAGCCCTCAATGAAACCTTTTATTTGAGATCAAACACCACACACTTCTGACAACTTTTTGCAAAAAAACAAAAGGCGATTGACATGGCGCATTTTTGTCAATTCTGCAGGCTAGCCCTCAGCTAGACGTTTTGTTTGATACCAAACTCGACATACTTATGAGAAATTTTTGCAGAAAAAAGCCGATCTAAATTGATCATTTTTGTCAATTCTGCACGCTAGCCCTCAACGCGACGTTTCATTTGAGACCAAACTCGACATACCTTTGAGAACGTTTTGCACAAAACAAAAGCCGATCGGAATGGAACAGTTTTGTCAATTCTCCTCGCTAGCTCTCAATGAGACCTTTCATTTGAGACCAAACTCGACGTACATTTGAGAAAGTTTTGCAAAAAGCAAAAGCCCTTATCGAGCCTTTTCATTTGATACCAAACACCACATACTTCTGACAACTATTTGTGAAAAACAAAAGCCGATCGGCATGGAATATTTTTGTCAATTCTGCACGCTAGCCCTCAATGAAACCTTTCATTTGAGACCAAATACCACATACTTCTGACAACTATTTGCGAAAAACAAAAGCCGATCGGCATGGAATATTTTTGTCAATTCTGTAAGCTAGCCCTCAATGAAACCTTTTATTTGAGATCAAACACCTCACACTTCTGACAACTTTTTGCAAAAAAACAAAAGGCGATTGACATGGCGCATTTTTGTCAATTCTGCAGGCTAGCCCTCAGCTAGAAGTTTTGTTTGATACCAAACTCGACATACTTATGAGAAATTTTTGCAGAAAAAAGCCGATCTAAATTGATCATTTTTGTCAATTCTGCACGCTAGCCCTCAACGCGACGTTTCATTTGAGACCAAACTCGACATATCTTTGAGAACGTTTTGCACAAAACAAAAGCCGATCGGAATGGAACAGTTTTGTCAATTCTCCTCGCTAGCTCTCAATGAGACCTTTCATTTGAGACCAAACTCGACGTACATTTGAGAAAGTTTTGCAAAAAGCAAAAGCCCTTATCGAGCCTTTTCATTTGATACTAAACACTACATACTTTTCACAACTTTTTCCAAACACAAAATATTTCTGACAACATTTTGTAAAAAACAAATTCTAATCGACGTAGAATATTTTCATTCGTGCACACCAGTCCACATTATGTCGTTTCATTAAAACCCAAGGACAATATACTTCTAACAACTTTTTGCGCAAAACAAATGCAGATCGACATGGCACATTTTTTTGTTATTTTAAAACCGGCCCTTATGGTTTTCTTTCTTTTGATATCACAGCAAAATGTTCAATTTATTTTATTTAGAAATATTTGATTTTTATTTTGTTACATACTTCATAATTTGGCAACACTGTTTGTATTAAAAAATAGTAGTTAATTATTAAAATGTCACCGTCTTCAGAGAAGTTACTTTAGGAATATTTGGTTTTAATTTAGTTACTTCATCACACATTTGGCAACATTGACTTTTGACATTGGAAATTTATATTAATTAAATACGTTATGTTTTAAACTTAAATTAATTGTAACACCTTTGCTCAAGACTATTATACATGATACTGTATTTACTTCTTTAATATCAATGTTCTATAAAAAGTTATAATCGTTTAAAGTTCATAGACAGATTGTCAAAAGTGACAGATGACCTCGTGACTCTTTTTAAATTTAGACATGGCTACTAGGATCCATTGTTTCAAGTTATTAGTTTTGCACAGTTTTTATTTTTTTACACAAGAACCACCCACAGTAAAAATATGAGACCCCCAAAAGGCACAACTACACATTACTCCCTGCAACTTAAAAAAAAAATTACAACAATCTCTTTAATGGTTAAGGTAGTTAGGCTGTCCACAAAATATGGCGATCGTCGTGATGAAAATAAATAAACATCACGGACACATGCCTTTTAGTATATAGGACTAGCGAATGCTCAGCTACGCTGAGCGTTCCCTAGGCCTCCGGCGTCAGTGAAATGTTAACATTTAATAGCTAATTTCATTTCTACAAGGCGGTTCTTGACGAATGCTTTGATTTAATACCAGACACGGTGTATTTCCGGCTAATTGTACAAAAACAAATGCAGATCGTCTTGGCAATTTTTTGTCACTTCTGCAAATTAGAATTCAACCGATATTTAATTTGATACCAAACATGACATACTTCTGACAACTTTTTCCACAAAACAAAAGCGGGGTAACATGAACCATTTCTGTCAATTTTGCATGTCAACTCTCATCGAGACCTTTCATTTTATACCAAACACGATATACTTCTGATAACTTATCATATCTGCTCGCCAGTCCTCATCGAGTCTTCTTATTTGATTCCAAGCACGATATACTTGTTACAACTTTTTGCAGAAAACAAAAGCCGATTAACATAGACCATTTTCATCAGTTCTGCACGCAAGCCCTCAACAAGACCTTTCATTTGAGACCAAACATGATATACTTTATACGACTTTTTGCATAAAACAAAAGCCGATCGACATAGATCATTTTTGTCAATTCTCTACGCGAGCCCTCGCCGAGACATTTTTTTCGATACTAAGCACGACATATTTCTGACAACTTTGTGGAAAAAACAAAAGCCGATCGACATAGATCATTTTTGTCAATTCTCTACGCGAGCCCTCGCCGAGACATTTCTTTCGATACTAAGCACGACATATTTCTGACAACTTTGTGGAAAAAACAAAAGCCGATCGTTAGAGATCATTTTTGTCAATTCTCTACACGAGCCCTCGCCGAGACCTTTCATTCGATACTAAGCATGATATATTTCTGACAACTTTTTGCAAAAAACAAAAGCCGACTGGCATAGATCATTTTTGTCAATTCTGCTCCCCAGTCCTCATCGAGACCTTTCATTAAATACCAAAGACGACATACTTATATTAGCTTTTTGCATAAAACAAAAGCCGATCAACATACACCATTTTCGTCAGTTCTGCACGCGAGCCCTCAACAATACCTTTCATTTGAGACCAAACATGATATACTTTATACGACTTTTTGCATAAAACAAAAGCCCATCGACATAGATCATTTTTGTCAATTCTCTACGCGAGCCCTTGCCGAGACATTTCTTTCGATAATAAGCACGACATATTTCTGACAACTTTGTGGAAAAAACAAAAGCCGATCGTTATAGATCATTTTTGTCAATTCTCTACGCGAGCCCTCACCGAGACCTTTCTTTCGATACTAAGCACGACATATTTCTGAAAACTTTGTGGAAAAAACAAAAGCCGATCGTTATAGATCATTTTTGTCAATTATCTACGCGAGCCCTCGCCGAGACCTTTCATTCGATACCAAGCATAACATATTTCTGATAACTTTTTGCAAAAAAACAAAAGCCGATTGGCATAGATCATTTTTGTCAATTCTGCTCCCCAGTCCTCATCGAGACCTTTCATTAGGTACCAAACACGACATACTTCTATTAACTTTTTGCATAAAACAAAAGCCGATCAACATAGAAAATTTTCATTTCTGCACACCAGGCCTTTCCGAGACTTTTAATTCGATACCAAACACGACATATTTATGACAACATATTGCAAAACACCAATTCTAATCGACGTAGAACATGTTTGTAATTCGTGCACACCAGTCTACATTGTGTTATTTCATTAAAACCCAAAGACGACCTACTTCTAACAATTTTTTGCGAAAAGCAAATGCAGATCGACATGACACATATTTTTTGTCATTTCAAAACCGGCCCTTATTGTTTTCTTTCTTTTGATATCAAATACAGCGAAGTGTTTACTTTATTTTATTTAGGAATATTTGATTTTTATTTAGTTACTTCACTGTTTGTAGTTAATTTTTAAATTTATAAATTACCATCGGCAATTCTAAAATAACAGATTTTATCTTCAGTTTAGTTCTCTTAGGAATATTTGGTTTTTATGTAGTTACTTCATGACACACTTGGCAACACTTCTGTACTGACATTTAAACGTCAAAAATTAGAAATTTTAAATTCGCCACGAAAGACACTAAAATTTTTAGTGAAATAATTGCTCATGTGTACAATGTATAACAATGGTTTCATATTTTTGATATCTTCATTCATTAAGAAGTAATAAATGATTAAAGTTTGCTTCTGACTTGTCAAACATGACAGCTAGTAGTTGGCATTCACTTGAAATTTTCCAATGCCTGCTTGAGCTATTGTTTCAAAGTACCAATTTCACAAAGCTTAAATTTTTTTACACAAAAACCACACACAGTAAAAATATAAAAACTAAAAAGGAAATTAATTTGAATCAAGCTCTATAATATGGTGCAAAAATCATTAAAATCGGATAATCAGTTTATGCTGTAGCCCGTTGCAAAATTTTGGCGATCGTCTGATGAAAATATATATTGGAAAAATTGTCTAAGCCTTTTAGTATATAGGACTAGCGAATTCTCGGCTACGCCGAGCATTCCCTAGAGCTCCGCTGTCAGTGCAAAAAACAAATGCCAATCGACATGAAACAATTATTTTATATTTGCAGGTCAGGCCTCACCGAGACCTTTCATTAGATTGCAAACACGATATACTTCTAATAATATTTTGCAAAAAAACAAAAGCCGGTCGACATGAAACATTTTTGTCATTTATGTACCCCAACTCTCACCGAGACCTTTCATTTGATACCATACACGACATACTTCTGACAACTTTCTGCATTAAACAAAAGTCGATCGACATGCAACATTTTTATCATATCTACACGCTAGCCCACACCCAGACTTTTCATTTGATACCAAACACGACATACTTCTGACAACTTTTGCATAAAACAAAAGCCGATCGACATTGACCATTTTTGTCAATTCTGCACGCTAGCCCTCAACGAGACTTTTCATTTGATACCAAACACCACACACTTCTGACAACTTTTTGCAAAAAACAAATACCGATCGACATAGCACATTTTTATCAATTCTGCACGCTAGCCCTCTCCGAGACCTTTCATTTGATATCAAACACGATATACTTGTGACAACCTTTTGCAAAAAACAAAAGCCGATCGACATAGCACATTTTTTGTCAATTCTGCACGCTAGCCCTCTCTAAAATCTTTCATTTGATACCAAACACGACATACTTCTGACAACTTTTTGCATAAAACAAAAGCCGATCGACATGGAACATTTTTGTCAATTCTGCACGCTAGCCCTCAACAAGACTTTTCATTTGATACCAAACACCACACACTTCTGACAACTTTTTGCAAAAAACAAATACCGATCGACATAGCACATTTTTATCAATTTTGCACGCTAGCCCTCTCCGAGACCTTTCATTTGATATCAAACACGATATACTTCTAACAACTTTTTGCAAAAAACAAAAACCGATCGACATAGTACATTTTTGTCAATTCTGCAGGCTAGCCCACTACGAGACCTTTCATTTGATATCAAACACGATATACTTCTGACAACTTTTTGCAAAAACAAAAACCGATCGACATAGTACATTTTTGTCAATTCTGCAGGCTAGCCCTCTCCGAGACCTTTCATTTGATACCAAACACGACATACTTCTGACAACTTTTTGCATAAAACAAAAGCCGATCGACATGGAACGTTTTTGTCAATTCTGCACGCTAGCTTTCAACGAGACCTTTCATTTGAGACCAAATTCGACATATCTTTGAGAAATTTTTGCAAAAACAAAAGCCGATCAATATTGACCTTTTTTCTTAATTTTACACGCCAGCCCTTATCGAGCCTTTTCATTTGATACCAAACACCACATACTTTTTACAACATTTTCCAAAAAACAAAAGCCGTTCGATATAGAACATTTTTGTTCATTCTGCACGCTAGCCCTCATCGTGACCTAGCCTAATATAACTTTCCTTAAAACCCAAGGATGACCTACTTCTAACAACTTTTTACGGAAAACAAATGCAGATCGACATGACACATTTTTTTTGTCATTTTAAAACTGGCCCTTATGGTTTCCTTTCTTTTGATAACAAACACAGCAAAGTATTCAATTTATTTTATTTAGGAATATTTGATTTTATTTAGTTACTTTATAATTTGGCAACACTGTTTGCATTAAAAAATAGTAGTTAATTTTTAAATTTATAAATTAATATTGTCAACCCTAATACAACTGCCACCGTCTTCAGTGAAGTTAGTTTAGGAATATTTGGTTTTAATTTAGTTACTTCATCACACATTTGGCAACATTGACTTTTGACATTGGAAACGTCAAAATTTATATTAATTAAATATGTTATGTTTTAAACTTAAATTAGTTGTAACACATTTGCTCAAGTCTATTATTCATGATACTGTTTTTAAATCTTTGATATCAATGTTCTATTAAAAGATATAATCATTTAAAGTTCATAGGCAGATTGTCAAAAGTGACGGATGACGGCGTGATTCTTCTTAAAGTTAGACATGGCCTCTGGGATCCATTGTTTCCAGACAGCATTTGTGCAAAGTTTTAATTTTTTACACGAAAACTACTAATAGTAAAAATATGAGACACCCAAAAGGCACCAGATCTCATTAGCCCCCACATATTACAAAAAAAATTATAACAATCACTTGCATGGTTCAGGCTGTAGGCGATTACAAAAGTTACTCGATGCTCGTGATGAATCTATAGATAGATATATAGATATATAGTGAATGTAATCGTTTAGTATATAGGACTAGCGAATTCTCGGCTACGCCGAGCATTCTCTAGAGCTCCGCTGTCAGTGCAAAAAACAAATGCCGATCGACATGAAACAATTATTTCATATTTGCACGTCAGGCCTCACCGAGACCTTTCATTAGATTGCAAACACGATATACTTCTAATATTATTTTGCAAAAAACAAAAGCCGGTCGATATTAAACATTTTTGTTATTTATGTACCCCAACTCTCACCGAGACCTTTCATTTGATACCATACACGACATACTTCTGACAACTTTTTGCATTAAACAAAAGTCGATCGACATGAAACATTTTTATCATATCTACACGCTAGCCCACACCCAGACTTTTCATTTGATACCAAACACTATATACTTGTGACAACCTTTTGCAAAAAACAAAAGCCGATCGACATAGCACATTTTTTGTCAATTCTGCACGCTAGCCCCCTCCGAGACCTT
The DNA here is from genome assembly GCA_035578165.1 of Stenolophus ochropezus. Taxonomy (NCBI): domain Eukaryota; kingdom Metazoa; phylum Arthropoda; class Insecta; order Coleoptera; family Carabidae; genus Stenolophus; species Stenolophus ochropezus. Next base: position 15,307,424 of record JAQOWZ010000010.1, on the reverse strand, counting down.
TCATTTGATACCAAACACGACATACTTCTGACAACTTTTTGCATAAAACAAAAACCGATCGACATGGAACATTTTTGTCAATTCTGTACGCTAGCTCTCAACGAGACCTTTCATTTGAGACCAAACTCGACATATCTTTGAGAATTTTTTGCAAAAAACAAAAGCCGATCAACATTGATCTTTTTTGTTAATTCTACACGCCAGCCCTTTTCGAGTCTTTTCATTTGATACCAAACACCACATACTTCTCACAACTTTTTCCAAAAAACAAAACCCGATCGACATTGCACATTTTTGTCAATTCTGCCCGCTAGACCTCTCCGAGACCTTTCATTTGATACCAAACTCAATATATATCTTTGAGAAATTTTTGCAAAAAACAAGAGTCGATCAACATTGACTTTTTTTGTTAATTCTACACGCCAGCCCTTATCGAGCCTTTTCATTTGATACCAAACACCACATACTTCTCACAACTTTTTCCAATAAACAAAAGCCGTTCGATATAGAACATTTTTGTTCATTTTGCACGCTAGCCCTCATCGTGACCTAGCCTAATATAACATTCACTGGCTTTAGTAACGTTCATTTGGGAATATTTGTTCTTTGTTTAGTTACTTTATTAAACATTTGGCAACATTGATTTATGTAATTCGAAAATACCCAAACACGACATTTTTCTGACAACATTTTGCAAAAACCAAATTCTAATCTACGTAGAACATTTTTGTCATTCGTGCACACCAGTCCGTATTGTGTCGTTTTCTTAAAACCCAAGGACAACCTACTTCTAACAACTTTTTACGAAAAACAAATGCAGATCGACATGACACATTTTTTTTTTATGGTTTTCTTTCTTTTGATAACAAACACAACAAAGTATTCAATTTATTTTATTTAAGAATATTTGATTTTTATGTAGTTACTTTATAATATGGCAACACTGTTTGTATTAAAAAATAGTATTTAATTTTTAAATTGATCAATTAATATTGTCAACCCTAATACAACTGCCACCGTCTTCAGTGAAGTTAGTTTAGGAATATTTGGTTTTAATTTAGTTACTTCATCACACATTTGGCAACATTGACTTTTGACATTGGAAACGTCAAAATTTATATTAATTAAATACGTTATGTTTTAAACTTAAATTAGTTGTAACACCTTTGCTCAAGTCTATTATTCATGAAATTGTTTTTAAATCTTTAAAATCAATACTCTATAAGAAAATATAATCGTTTAAAGTTTATAGACAGATTGTCAAAAGTGACGGATGACGGCGTGATTTGATTTGAGACCAAATTCGACATATCTTTGAGAAATTTTTGCAAAAACAAAAGCCGATCAACATTGTCTTTTTTTTTCTTAATTCTACACGCCAGCCCTTATCGAGCCTTTTCATTTGATACCAAACACCACATACTTCTCACAATATTTTCCAAAAAACAAAAGCCGTTCGATATAGAACATTTTTGTTCATTCTGCACGCTAGCCCTCATCGTGACCTAGCCTAATATAACATTCACTGTCTTCAGTAACCTTTCATTTGGGAATACTTGTTCTTTGTTTAGTTACTTTATTAAACATTTGGCAACATTGACTTTTGTAATTTGAAAATACCCAAACACTACATTTTTCTGACAACATTATGCAAAAAACAAATTCTAATCTACATGGAATATTTTTGTTATTCGTGCACACCAGTCCGTATTGTGTTGTTTCCTTAAAACCCAAGGACGACCTGCTTCTAACAACTTTTTACGGAAACAAATGCTAAACCCTAATACAACTGCCACCGTCTTCAGTGAAGTTAGTTTAGGAATATTTGGTTTTAATTTAGTTACTTCATCACACATTTGGCAACATTGACTTTTGACATTGGAAACGTCAAAATTTATATTAATTAAATACGTTATGTTTTAAACTTAAATTAGTTGTAACACATTTGCTCAAGTCTATTATTCATGATACTGTTTTTAAATCTTTGATATCAATGTTCTATTAAAAGATATAATCATTTAAAGTTCATAGACAGATTGTCAAAAGTGACGGATGCCAGCGTGATTCTTCTTAAATTTAAACATGGCCTCTGGGATCCATTGTTTGAAGGTACCAATTTTGCACAATTTTAATTTTTTTACTCGAAAACCAGTCACAGCAAAAATATGAGACCACAAAAGGATCGTAATTCAGATTATTCCCTACAATCTAAAAAAAAATTACATCAATCCCTTGTATGGTTCAGGCTGTAGGCCTTTACAAAATTTACTCGATCTTCGTGATGAATCTATAGAGAGAAAGTGAATCTAATCGTTTAGTATATAGGACTAGCGAATTCTCGGCTACGCCGAGCATTCCCTAGAGCTCCGCTGTCAGTGCAAAAAACAAATGCCGATCGACATGAAACAATTATTTCATATTTCCACGTCAGGCCTCACTGAGACCTTTCATTAGATTGCAAACACGATATACTTCTAATAATATTTTGCAAAAAACAAAAGCCGGTCGACATGAAACATTTTTGTCATTTATGTACCTCAACTCTCACCGAGACCTTTCATTTGATACCATACACGACATACTTCTGACAACTTTTTGCATAAAACAAAAGCCGATCGACATAGAACATTTTTGTCAATTCTGCACGCTAGCCCTTAACGAGACTTTTCATTTGATACCAAACACCACACATTTCTGACAACTTTTTGCAAAAAACAAATACCGATCGACATGGCACATTTTTATCAATTCTGCACGCTAGCCCTCTCCGAGACCTTTCATTTGATATCAAACACGATATACTTCTGACAACTTTTTGCAAAAAACAAAAACCGATCGACATAGTACATTTTTGTCAATTCTGCACGCTGGCCCTCTCCGAGACCTTTCATTTAATACCAAACACGACATACTTCTGACAACTTTTTGCACAAAACAAAAGCCGATCGACATGGAACATTTTTGTCAATTCTGCACGCTAGCCCTCAACGAGACCTTTCATTTGAGACCAAACTCGACATATCTTTGAGAAATTTTTGCAAAAACAAAAGCCGATTAACATTGACCTTTTTTTTTAATTCTACACGCCAGCCCTCATCGAGCCTTTTCATTTGATACCAAACACCACATACTTCTCACAACTTTTTACAAAAAACAAAATCCGTTCGATATAGAACATTTTTGTTCATTCTGCACGCTAGCCCTCTTCGTGACCTAGCCTAATATAACATTCACTGTTCTCAGTAACCTTTCATTTGGGAATATTTGTTCTTTGTTTAGTTACTTTATTAAACATTTGGCAACATTGACTTTTGCAATTTGAAAATACCCAAATACGACATTTTTCTGACAACATTATGCAAAAAACAATTTCTAATCTACATAGAACATTTTTGTCATTCGTGCACACCAGTTCGTATTGTGTCGTTTCCTTAAAACCCAAGGACGACCTACTTTTAACAACTTTTTACGGAAAACAAATGCAGATCGACATGACACATTTTTTTGTCATTTTAAAACTGGCCCTTATGGTTTCCTTTCTTTTGATAACAAACACAGCAAAGTATTCAATTTATTTTATTTAGGAATATTTGATTTTTATTTAGTTACTTTGTAATTTGGCAACACTGTTAGTATTAAAAAATATTAATTAATTTTTAAATTTATAAATTAATATTGTCAACCCTAATACAACTGCCACCGTCTTAAGTGAAGTTAGTTTAGGAATATTTGGTTTTAATTTAGTTACTTCATCACACATTTGGCAACATTGACTTTTGACATTGGAAACGTCAAAATTTATATTAATTAAATACGTTATGTTTTAAACTTAAATGAGTTGTAACACATTTGCTCAAGTCTATTATTCATGATACTGTTTTTAAATCTTTGATATCAATGTTCTATTAAAAGATATAATCATTTAAAGTTCATAGGCAGATTGTCAAAAGTGACGGATGACGGCGTGTTTCTTCTTAAAGTTAGACATGGCCTCTGGGATCCATTGTTTCAAGGCAGCATTTGTGAAAAGTTTTAATTTTTTACACGAAAACTACTAATAGTAAAAATATGAGACACCCAAAAGGCACCAGATCTCATTAGCCCCCACATATTAAAAAAATATTTATAACAATCACTTGCATGGTTCAGGCTGTAGGCGATTACAAAAGTTACTCGATGCTCGTGATGAATCTATAGATAGATATATAGATATATAGATATATAGATATATAGTGAATCTAATCGTTTAGTATAGTGATGGTGATTTTCAACAATTTTTATTCGTATTTACTTGAAAAGATAGATTACGAAGGTAAAAAGTACACAAAACTTTGAAATGAAACAAAATCACACGTTTCCAAGTGTTTCCAAGTGTTTCTAAGTCAGCAAAGTTCTACAATGGTCCTCCACTAGCATCGCCGTGAATTCAGGAAAAAATATTGTAAATAAACAAGTAGATGTATCAAATTATCCCCTCCTAAACATGTGTAATATATAAGAATAATAAACAAATAAATTTGTGGAAAAACCAAGTGTGTATTTTATTATTTAATATTTATCATGTTCCACCAAGTACCAACTACAAAATCTCTGTCAAATATTAATAGTGGCATAAACGTTTGTGTAGAAAACATTGATATATACTTTCTTAATTTAATTTTAGAATATAATTGTTTAATTTAGTTATCTCTATAAATCCACCAATAGTGTATCTATCCCTTATTTATCAATGCTTGCCTTATTACAGAATACACGAGACACCACTGTGTGCAGTACAAATCCATACACTTACCTATCAGACAAGTATCCGAAGAGAACGTTTCCGAGCAGAATGCCGAGCATGGTGGCGAGTTGCGCTACGTTCGCCAGCTGAGCTCGCTCGCATACCAGGTCCCATTGCGTGATGATGGTCTCTGTGAAGATGCTTCGGTTGAACTCGTGGGATGGACATGATGAGTCACACCTTACAACAACTTCAAATTAATGATTGTTAATATATTTATCTTTATACATTTTCTTTAAGAATTTCAAATGTTGATAAGTGTGGAGAAAAATAACAGCAAACAATTTTGGGGGAAAACTATACAAGTGTATATTTGCCACCATGGGGTATCGAAAATCGAAAGTATTATGTGTTCGGTAAAATGAGATAGTACGATATATGTATTAACAAATAAAGAAAATCGATAATACAAATATATGATTCTTTACAATTGATTTGCTATTATAATAATCCATTTATTTACTTATAATTTTGAAATAAAAGCGTAGTTACTTATTAATAAAAAAAAATTAAAATGTTGGAGTAGATACATTAGTGTTATGATATTATACAAATATTTTTTTATTATACCTGTATTCATGCGAAAACTTAAATGTTCCTAAGTAAAAACAACAAATGTGGTTATTTTACGCATGCGAAAATTATAGAACGAGATGTAGGCGAGTTTTGTAAGAGCAAAAGTTAAATAATCATCCACTTTCTTTGCCTGTGTCATGCAATATTTTATTGTCAAATATACAAAATTATTAATTGAATTGAAATAAAAATTCTGCATTCCAGGTCTGTTAAGATATAAGATGTAGGCAAACAAATGTACAGTCTGTACGTTTTAAGAGGCTTACCATTGGGATCTCGAGAACCGTAAGAAATACAGTTAAATTGGGGAAAAGTTGCCGCATTAGTTGGCCACTGGCCAACTAATGCGGCAACTTTGCCTCAATTTAACCGACTTCGTATCTCACGGATGTCGAGTGTCGAGATCCCAATGGTTATAGCTTCTTAAAACGGGCAGCTATATAAAGAGTATTAATGCCGTTGTAAGTATTCCGCTTCATGTAGTTTTTTTCATCCCGTCATTGCGTGCTTTTAATTACCATTTTATATCTACACTTGTGTCATAATATTCATTTTTTTGCAACACCACAATATTCATAATGCAGGAATCAGAAAAAAGGTATATATTTTTTATGCCTGTATTTTAATCATAGTAAAATTGTATGAAAACTGTTCCCCTAAAAATTTTATACGCCACAAGATGCTCAAAAAAGTATCTATCTTTGATATTTTCCATTCTATGCGGTTGTTTTTGAAAAATTAACTAGTCAGTTTTCTAAACTCAAATCCGACCTTATATAACTTCTTTGATTTTTGAGATAACAATAGTGGCAAGTGATGGAACATTCTATATAATAGAAAAGTTCTTTCTTCTTTGAACATTCTTTCAATTTATCAAGTTAAGTTAATTAATAAATTTACCTAATTGAGGTCAATCTCACCACCTTATGTAAAAATTTATATTAACACGAACTTGTAATTAAGGAGAAATTTACTCTACCACTTGTAATGGTAATTCACATTCTCGATATGAACTTTCTTTATCATTATATGTATTTTAGATGCTTTGTATAGGTAACAATAAAGTTATTTTTATATCAATTATTAAAATAAAAGTAAGTAGTTTTATATTGTACAAAGCTTCATTTCGATATCCCATTAAAGTTTATATTGTAACATTGTAAGTATGAATCAATGAGTCAATTTGTAGTAAATTAGATAACCGTGTAGTAGATTGACTAAATTTAAAATACCGTTCGTTCTAATCCTAGTCTTATAATAATAATTCTTAAAAGGAATTAGCCACTAACTCCATATTTAATCTAGTTTTTGACTTTAGTGCTAACTTCAATTAGAGCTAGTCCCAAAATTATACCCCTTCTTAACTCTCCGAGTGATATAGAAGAAAGGTTTGTGGTGATATTTGACAACCGCAAAGTATTCATTGTAGTATTATTATAATCATTTTTTTTAAATATTTTTTTTATTAAGTTCGTTTACAAAGAACAGAAACGTTAAAGAAACCATTTTTATTCTCTAACGTAGTAATTAAATACATGTATTTATTTATTTCAGTTCAAAATATTTTGATTTTTATAATGACCAGTGGAAGATTGAAACGAACGGCTAAAAATCGGAATATTTTTTCCCTTTTCTCTATTCCTATTTTAATAATTCTCTTTAAGTAGTCAAAAACACAGAACAGGAAGTGATTGAAAACTGACTAATCCTTAATGTTGTCTACATATGGCATTGTAAAGTTACTGATTTGTGGCAATAAGAGTTGAAGAGAAAAAAATTATAACTAATATGAGAATTAGCTAACTTCGAATTTAAGTCAAGCGTTATACTGTTTTATGAGTAGGTCTAATATAAAAAAAAAATCCGAGCTAAATATGAAGTTAGTTAACTCCGAATTTTTTTTTTTTATGAATCTGGCATTGTTATTTTTCTTTACAATTTTAAACGTACAAAAATAAAAACTTACTTTGCAAGGCCCTCCTCCGTGCAGTTAAAATCTGTAGTAGGTGGTGCTAGAAACATAATACTAAGCTGATGCCAAGCCACTGGGAACTTAACACAAAAGAGAGCCAAACACACGAAGATGTGCCATCGTCCCAACGTTCCGATGGACCTGGTGACCACGTCATCTTCCCTTGGAGGTTCCGGAGGTTCTGAAGCGGGGGTGGGTACTCCATCAATGCTTTTCACTATGAGCAACACCCACAAAAATTGGAAGACAATCAGTTAGTGAAACTGTATTTATTGTTGTATTTATAAATAATATAATCAATAACAGCAATAAAAAATATATTTCAAAATCAGGTTTTTCTTTCTATTGTTAAAAGGAATAAGCCGCAAGTAATCGATATATTATCAATTTTTTTTTAGCTTGTGTTTTTGTTTTTTGTATTTTTAAGTTCAAGTAGAATTATCAGTAAGAACGTTTAAAAAATAATCTGTCATTAGTTATTACTATGGTACTATGGATACCAGTTATATATACTACCGTACCGTTCCAGATAAATGGAACATACATTGTCAATGTCAAATGAACTTGTCATCATAATTTAAAGATATTTACTCATGAAGAAAAAATCGAATGGTTACTTGGTACAATTGTGTTAATAGTTTGAGAAATGTTTTATAATTTAAATCCTAACCGTCCTAAAACAAATCCTTCCACAGTTTAGAAAATATTTAAAATAATTAAAAGTATTAGGTAGTTGTAGAGATATAAATAGCTATTAACATATTTAGGATTATATTGAGTACCATAAATGACGCAAATTTTATGACATCTAAGACTTAATATGATTCATAACATCCGTGATTTGTTGAATACTTTACCGGTTTCAGAAAATGAAGACATTATTAATAAATACTGTTTTAAAAAATTTTCTTATAAATAACGTTTCCGTGATCAAGTTATTTATATGAGTTGATATAACGCCATGTAGTTTTAACAAGTCAGTATGGTAAGCGGTAAAAAAAATATGAAAAACAAATAAATTGTACAAATTAAAGGTTTCCAACAGCATAATAGTGAATTAATACGCACTAAATGAAACCACACTAAACGAGATGGTTGCATATTATAGAATTTAATATCTTTTTAGTTTATTGTATAATTTATTTAGTATTTCTTTTTACACATTCCTAGGTAATAAAGATTTGATATATGATATGTATAGAGAATTAAAATAAAGTTTATTATTAAATTTAATTAATTTGGCTTAGGTATAAGTATGCACTAATTTATTTCGCAAAATTTGATAAAAGTATTTTTCCATTAAAATTATCTTACGTGTACAAATGGTTTCTTAGTTTATAAAATCAACAACATTGTGAAAACATATTTTATCAATGAAATATGTTTACTTTAAATTTTGGAAGAATACAAGTTGCAGTATACAGAGTAGATAAGTGTGAAGTGTGAAGATAAATCTAAAACTTTTACCTCGTACTATAGAATGCACATAAATAATAAAAATACTTATAACTCAAAACTCAGACATTTCGTTTTGTAGTAAATATTATATGTATGTATATAATGTTAATTTTATACTTTAAAAAATGTTTATATCTATACTATCAATGAATATGATGTTAGGTCATTATTTTCAAAGTGGAAATTTTCAGAAATCGTATCTCTAATTTTGTGTTGTTTATGAAAAATTTATTAGCCTATTATTTTATACAGACCTAATTAAAACGATGCATTTAATCAAGGTTTGAAAGCTAGTAAACATGTGCAGACTCATGTTAATTTGTTTGTTTCAAAATTTAAATTGTAAATCAATGAATACAATTCATTTTTTACATCTGTAGGCAAGTTAAATTATTTTTCTCTGATACCAAATTAAAAGTCCCAAATCCCAAAAAAACGTCGATCTTTTATTTGTTAAGATATAGATAAGATTTTTAAATTTTCAATTTAAATAATTATTTAAATTGCATTATTCGTTATATTTTAATCTTATTATAAAATATTAAAAAATATATTTTTTTTCACGAGCGGGAATAAACGCTATTTGTAGGATACAAAAATTGTGAGAGGAGAGAAGTGAAGTATTACTTCCTAGGAAAATATTATAAAATAAAAACTCTCGATGCAGTTTTTAGTAAGAATCTAATAAAAATAGATTGATTGACATATTTAACTAAAGTTATTATTTTAAAAATAATATATAAATACACATTAATTTGTACACTATTGACAATTTAAAAAACTTTTACATTAATTTTTTTTATTAAAAATAAAATCAGTCCTTCTATACTTTGGATGGCAATTTAAATTTTGCAAATGCTACTAAAATTTATTATTATTAATATGTAATATAGATATCAATAAATATTGTTACAGAATATAAGACATTGTGAAAAAAATAGTATATACACTTTAAGAGAGAATACTACTTTTCCCTCACTGCTTTGTAACCCTTGGGCTTCACCCTGTGGATACAAATAGCACCTCGGGAAAAATAATGCATATGTCTCCCTTGATAAATAATATACCTACTAACTATTTCTATTATGAAAAAATAAAAATCGTAGCAGTTGATTAATCTTGTTATTGTAATCAATATGAAAACGAGAAAAATACAAGAACAAAAATATTAAGAAAAATAAAAATTGTATTATTTTAGGAAAGAACATAATTTAGTCCTAAATTTATGGAGATATTGATATAATAAATATTTAGTGTAATTACCAGGAGTGTAAGAGTATTCCTGTCTATTTTTGTCCTTAGGCATGTTAAGCTATGTTAAGATGAACCCCACAATAATTCTCTTATCACCTGAACACTTGGAGATCGCGCACAAGACTAAAGAAGATATGAATTCGTTTTCGTTTGACCCATTTGCTTTTAGTATTCGTAGTGCAGTGGCGTATCACTGCTTCAAGACGCAATTATCGTGAGATCATACTCCTCTGTATGCAAACAACTAGGTAGTTTTAATAATTTATAGGAGCAACATAGTTATTATGTGATATGAAATATAAACCTCATAAATAATTCATTAGATCATTTATAATTATTGGTTCCTTTCATTTATCTTAGCTTATCTATACTGGTTAATACTACCACTGTGCAATGAAAATATAAGAAAAAAATATGTCAATTATTATTATGTCCTTCAATTTTATGGCGCCAAATTACAAAAAGTATTAAAAATTAATTATCTTTTTTACCTATCTTAATATTTTTTTTTACTATATTTTCCTGCTCGTAAGTATATAATTATCTAATACAGGTGTGATAAATCATAAAAATATTAATCAAACTTTATTATGTCATTTTTTATCGACATTCAAATGTTTTTTGAAAATATTTTCCTGATCGTAAACGTAAGTATATAATTACCTCATATGCGCTAAATCATAATAATAAAAAATAATAATTATCTATTTATCTACCGTCATTAAAAGAATTTTCTGCAATATTTTCCTGCTTCTAAATATATAATTATATTTATATCTAAACAATTGGGTACTCCACCACTATCTCATCTATCTATTGTTATGGATGCTAGTGAACTTTACTTACATTTTGGCTCCCGTACATAATTTTTGTTTGTAAGAAGTAACCTCATATTTTCACGACCAGCTAAAGTAGAGAGTGCGCTAAAAGATTATTTATAATTTTTTAATTGTAACTTAGATAACAATTTTATTAAAGTCGATCATTTTTTCTAATTATTTTTCCAGAACCATCTGTTGGTATTGCTATTAAAATATTTTAAATGAATAAGACTCAATGTAGCGTTCGATGTTCGATCTTGTAACACTTGGGACGCGGAACTTGGAGAGGACCATGTGAACATATTATATGCCTTCAGTTTCAGTACGAGTTTAAACTCGCTAGAGTTACTTGGTTGTTCGTAGCGATTTTTTTTCGTGAAACAGTTTTTTTGTCCATTCTAAAAATGAGTAACGTCAATTTTAAACAAAGGTGTGCTACCAAGTTTTGCTTCAGACGTGGGCAGAGTGCAATCGAAACTTTTCAAAACTTAAGCACATCTACGGAGACAGTGTTATTTCAAGAGCCAGGTTTTTCGATGGTTTGAGGCATTTTCAGAACGAGAAGAGTCGATTGTACATGAAACACGCAGCGGAAGGCCTACTTCTTCAAGAACTGATGAAAATGTCGACAGAATGTGGGATCTTGTGAATTCAGATCGTCGGTTGACAGTACTGATGCTGAATGATTGGGGAACAGTTAAATTTGATTCACACCATCGTTCATCAGATTTTGACTAATTCATTAGAGATGAGAAAAACTGCGCAAAACTGATTTTAATAAACATGAGATTTTGGCTAGTAAATAAATACATTCCTGTGGCTCCTCAACCTCCTAATTCGTCTGACTTGAGTTCTTGTGACTATTTCCCCTTCCCGAGATTGAAAATTCACCTCAAGGTGAGGGACACTCCATAACATTTAAACGGCTGCAACCGATCAGCGGAAGGTGATTCCAGTATCCGAGTTCCAGCACTGCCATGAGGTTAGGAAGAACCATCTCGAGTGTGTGGTTTCCCAATGAAGTTATTTTGAGGAGACAATATCGAATTGAAATTCTATTCGAAAAATTAAATAAAAACAGTCTTATTACTTCATTATACACCTCGTATGTATGGGTTGCATCAGGAAAATTAAATTAAAGAAAATTTAGTTTTTTGCAAAGTTAATTATAAATATTTTTTGGTATTTTTCAACTCCGATTATTAAAATATGACAACCAATGTTTTCCACACCACTAAATAACATTTGATTTAACAACTGTGGCTTCGGAACATTCTACCAAATGACTTGAAATAACAACTTTATTATTATATTTTTTGTAAACAATATCAAATAAATAAATTAATTATTGTAACAAGGAGCATAAAAGCTACTGTTCATACTTGAAGACTGAATGTTCTTATTAAAAATGTCATGATTGGTATACACGACAGGACATACGCACAGGGAGCTCATAGCAGGTTTATAATGGGATACTGAACCAATTTTTTATTTGTTTTCTGAAAGAACTGAATGAAGTAAGCATAAACCCGGCTGAAAAATATGTTGTGGTAAGCGAGATATCAATTTTTAATGTGAAAATTTTGGCCTTTGGCGTCATTTATCTTCGTCAGTAATATACAAACTATTAGTTGTTCAGGGTAATTAATTATTATTAGGCAGAAATAAAATTTATTTTTCGTAACCAAAACAAGAACAAGCAGTAACATTTTGACACTGCCAGGTTGAATGCAAGTTCTAAGAAATGTGAACGCGCGATTGTCTTTTTAAAATGAAGCAACCAATGAAATTGTTAGACAGATGACATGACAGGATATCGCAACAAAATTTTATTTTTATAGCTTCCAAACGAAATAATATTTAAATGAAATATTTTCTCTAATACTCATTAATTGAATATAAAAATATTTTCATATACTTCTGCAAAATGGTTCAGGATGTTGAAGTATGTCTGTCTATTAAATCGCATTCAAATTATATTTTAATGTTGATACTTGAACTTGAACTTTAAAATTATTTTCGTTATTACCACATAATTGCAAAAGAACATTAATTTTTGAATTTATAAAACAAAATCATGTTTTTGCCAACCCATTTGTTTATAGTCATGTGACAAAAGTTACATGTATCAAAGTTGTTATATAATACACTATTCTAATTCCAAATTACAAATAAATTCTTGGAACACAATGAATTGCATTTACATTTTTTTTTATTTATAAAAAAAAAGTAGATTATATGGGCAATACAGCACAGACTGATTGGTAAACGTACTTCGAACTTAGTACTTGACTTGGAGTTCATTTATCACACCAATTATTTACTAAATTAAATATTCCTATGACCTGTGACCATTATAAAGATTGAAGGGATAACACTTGCATCACTAAAATTAAAGTAAAAAATTATTAACTAATAAAGAGAAAGATACACCATTCTATTTCCGTACACTCGTACAGTTATATTTTACTGTATCTTGACTTATCATTTAATAAACAATTTATAAATTATATGTTGCAGTAGTATGTTTAATTAACCTTGTAATCTCGTGGAAGTTTTACGTCTACTACACCAATGGTGCAAATCGAGGTGACACATTCGAAATCAAGCATGTACATAAAAGTGTTACACTCGATTTTCTTCAACAATAAAACCTGTCATTTTAAACGGAAGACCGGAAGGAAAAATATCCGTGCCTGACATGAATGACTAATTTAATTGTTATATTCTACTTGTACGTAATCTGAATAGTAAACACATAACATAAATAATTTTCTTTATGCAAAATACAACATTTACATTTATTAGTATGTAAATATTATTAGTTAACAAGACAAGCGTAACCTACAAATTAAAGAATGGTGAGAGTCTAGAAAAATATGGAAAGATATTATATATGATTCATTCATAATAAACTATGTAATATAATATAGTTATATTATACAATGCAATAGTAATAATACAAGATAAATAAATAAATAAATATTTCGGCGTATGACAAAAGCGCACCAAATAGTATTTTTTGTTACAGAAGCGCACCATATGACCATTGCAAATGTTCATTTTTTAATTAATTTGATGTAACTATTTATTCAAAGATGGAATAAAATCTTTCATATCGAGAACAAATCAGAATAATAAGGTATAGATTTGTAAATCCATGATTTAAATTCGTACGTAATGTATTTGCTTCATGTTAGCCAGCGGTTCGGTTTTCCCCTTGATGAAAAATGTCGGATATTATAAGAACAGTCACAAATAGAAACTAACAAGTAATTATACATAATAATTTTATGTAGCGTGTATGTGTGTGGACGCGCGTGACGCCAGAATCAGGTTAGATTAGGTTAGGTCAGGTCAGATTAGGTTAGGTTGGGTCAGGTAATGTTAGGTTACCTTAGATTAGGTCATGTTAGGTTGAGTCAGGTTAGGTTAGGTTAGATTTGGGTTAGGTCAGGTTAGATTAGGTTTGGTCAGGTTGATTAGGTTAGGTTAGGTCTAGTTAGATTATGTTGGATTTGTTTAGATCAGATTAGTTAAGTTACGTTAGATTAAGTTAGGACAGGTTAGGTTCGGTTAAATTAGGGTAGGTCAGGTTAGATTAGGTCAGGTTAGATTAGGTTAGGTCAGGTTAGGTTAGATTAGGATAGGTCAGGGTAAGTTAGGTCAGGTAAGGTTAGATTAGATTATGTTATGTTAGGTTAGATTTGGAACGAGAGACGAAGACTTAGAGACATACCTCTGCGAGTATCTATTTAATAGGTGCTATCCGTGAGCGGAATGAATACACGCACACACCCAAAAAATTTCTAAAAATTACTGGTGCGCTTTTGCTGCGTTTTTTCGATGCGCTTATGAAATGTTTAAAAATATGAACGGTGCGCTTTTATCATACAGGCAAGTATTTACATTACATAACTACTCTAATAATAATAACTAAACAAAATACAAATTATTTTAATGTTAAATAGTATACTATAATACAAAATGATATCAAAATGTTTAATATTGTTGTCGACTTCCCGTCTAGACAGCGGTTTATCCAGTGCCGGATTAATCATGAGTCGCTTGAGGTATATCAAAGATTATTACCTTGGTGGTTATTTATTTTACTATTCCTTTATCAAATGCTACATAATAGTTATTATGTATTAAGGGCATAAGGCATAATCAAAAAATTATAGCACGGTATATAAAACTCGACATGGAGCGGAGAGCTTTAAATTTCCTGAGGACTATAATCTTGACTACTTGACTTGACATAAGTCCGTGGTTCCTGGTACATACAACGTTTTATTTCATTTTGAACCTGGAATTAAAAAAAAAATCTGTACTTACATCTTTTATATTGTAGTTTCTTTATAGATAGTTGGCATTGTTAGATTGTTTGTTCTTAAATACATAAATATAACCAAAGTGTCACGGTCACTGCCAATTGTATATGGAACGTCACCTATTTGATTTTGACTGAATACTAATGGAATATGAGGCCAGGCAGACCGCAGAACAAGTTGGTTTCTAAAAATTCAAAATATTTACATGGAAAGAAATTTGAATAGTTCTGTGAATGCTAAATACTTACATAATCAAAATTAAAATTTATTGCACTATGTGATATTTATTCATTAGACACAATTTTAATTTGTTTCAGTAACTATTGCTTAGCAACTTTATACGCCCTCGGACGATAAAATCCAAATTTCGCCCGCATTTGAGGGCGTATAAACAATAAGTTTATGATTCCAAAATAAAATAACGATCGTTTTCCGCATTGAAACAGGTCAAAAATTATCTAAGATCAGCCATGGGGCAAACTAGGCTAAATTTCGTTACTGCAAAAAATGACCAGGAACGATCCTCATTTAATAGGACTAACAGAAAATTCAACCAGTGATTCTCAAACGGTAGAATAAAATAAAAAAATAATAGTGACTTATTTTTTAACCTTTAGATAATAGTATATTGTGTTATTAAGAGTAAAAGTGATACTTTGTGTGGCGAGCATGGAAGTTTGCACGACGAGCGAAGCGAGTCGGACAATTGCATGCGAAATTATATTATTTGGCATAGAAATTAAACTTCAACCTTGCCAATCACGTCACAGAAGATGTCACTTTTATGACGTTTGAAGAAAAAGAATCTTTTTATTTCATTTATGTAAATATAACAAGTACAAACAAATTTGTTATTATTAAGTTATTAATTAATTAAAACACGTTGTTATACATATAAGAACATAATATTGTAATACCATAACCTAGGCAATAGTCATATTAATAGTGGTTTATTGCATACCCTACTTCAATATAAAAAGATTCGTGATATTTAGTACATTTTTCTCGAAATAATTGTTATATATATATATATATATATATATATATATATATATATATATATATTATGATTTTTCTAGAGTCCTATGTTTTATTTTAGGTGCCCGAAAATTGTTGGCGTCTCAGGCCCAAAAGTACCTTAATCCGGCCCTGGGTTTATCATATGTTTGTATTTACTAAAGATACATCATTAATTCCGTTTCTCTTCTATTTATTGGTTTGTTGTTTACTATTCGGATTTTTACGAAATGAAAATAAAAATGTATTTTTATTTCAAAATTAACAAACATATTAAAACTTGGGAAAAAACAGTATGCTGTGATTTCATTAAGACAGGAATTATAGCATTCATTCTAAATGTTTATTTAAATTCTTGGCCTAATAAAACCAAAGCAATTTCTAGAGCAATAATGCACTTAATCTTCAGAATATGATGCTTTCAGTCAATCATCTGTTTCAGAATGTAATCCAAATTCAATACGTTAAGAATTTGAGCAAACAATCAAGCTTGCTCTGATTAATGGTCTAGAGCAGTCCAGTTGAGTCAGTTTCAGTAGGCCATGAACTGAGAGCATACACTAGAGTCTGCTCCAATTTCTGACTCTCTTAATTATACCACATTTTAAACATACGAGTACATACAGGGGGTCAATTTTCGTGCATAAATATTAGGATCTCGATTACCGTAACAGATATAATTTATCGCACTAGTTGACCATTTTAATGATGTATTTGTTTTCTCAAAAAAAATACATATTTAGGTCACTAGATATAAGCAAAAAATTGATTTTGGTTAATTTGCTTTTGCCTTCAATGCTTTCTATATTCATTCTTACAAGTTTCTAATTTGCGTTCTTTAGAGTTAATTTTCATATAAATATAGATGCATTTTATATCATTTGATCGAGAAAAAAAATATTAAAGACAAGTTTGAACCACATGTGATAATTGAAAGTTAGTACGAATACAAAATTTTTAGTACCGCTGATATTTCCTCGTAAAAGGTGTTTGTAGAACGTGCAAATATATAGATACACATATTAAAACAAGACAGTTACAAGTGAAAAAAATAAGTTTTTTGCTCATATAATAGTATTTTCGAAAAAACAAACATTATTAAAATGCGACAACTTGCCCCAGTTTAATCGACAGGTGCTAAATGGAAATCTTGTCCCGATCGACAAAACAATATTTTTTTTACTTTTTTTTACCTCTTTGTACGAAATAAAGGAAATATTTTAATTCCGTAAAATGTCGGTTTTTAGGTTTCAACGGTAATATCCGTTTTATCACATCCCTGAATTTTGACTAAATTCGGCAGGACGTCTGTACATACACATGTAGGTATGTATGTATCTCGCATATTTCAAAAATGATTAACTGTAAATGTTGAAATTTTGTTTATGGGACTACTATAACATCCAGCACCTCCCTTTTTTTTGCAATCGGTAATGTGAAAAGGATACTTTAGCCGAATGTTTTTTTTTTAATTTTTGGCATAATTCAAATTCAAATACGATTAGCCGCAGAATGTCTCATATTCAAATGATAAAATAGAGGGCAGAAAAAAATGTTTATAGTTTAATAGGTTTGCAAGAAAGTTATGTGGTGTCCAAATAAGATTTTTTTAATTTTATATATAGTCTATTCCGCTTATTTAGGATTCGTTGCATCTAATCCATTTTGGCCCAATTATGTATCTGACCTAATTAAACGAACTAATAATAATTTCTAAAGCAAAATTGAACCATTCCAATTTTTTGGTCTAACATAATTAGATTAAAATCAACCCCGTTGAAAACAAATCATCCTAATCTTTACTATCTGTGAGAGAGAGGGATGCTCACTCACTGTGAAGTACTCTAATTCTTGCCCTAAAGTAAATAGATCAAAATCACACTCCGTAAATCGAATCACCGTTACTGTCCCAATTAAGCAAAACAAAACGTAATGGGGGCTGATTTATAATTCGTAATGAAGATTACCGTTTTCAAGTAAATACTTAGCCTAATAGAAAATCCGCCACTGAGAACCCGTATATATTTTTATTTTTTTGCACGAAAAATAATATACTAACGTCGGTGAATTTGTACAGGATGACATGTTTTTATATTATTCTTCATAAAAAATAAATACTCAAATAAAATGGTTTTATTATGGCTGTATGACAGAAGCACCTTAGGAAAAGTGCACCAGTAAAGTTTAGGAATTTATTGTTTGTGCGATTAGACACTCGCAGAAGTATGCCTGCAAATCTTCCTCTTTCGTCCCGTTCTAACCTAACCTAACCTAATCTAATCTAACCTAATCTGACTTAACTTAGCCTAACCTAACTTGTTCTGGGTTCGCACACACGCACAAACTCAAGCTCGCACGCACACACACACACACATACACATACACAATTATTATTAACAATAGCTTCTTTGCTTTTATTTATTGTTCTGACTTTTACTCGATATGAAAGATAGTATTCCATTTTAAGTAACATCAAATTAATTAATATATGAACATTGCAATTATTTACAAACACTGGTGCGCTTATATAACATATTTTAGTGCGCTTTTGTAATGTCCATTTGATATTCATTTGATGTGCTTTTGTCATACTCCTTTTATTTTGTCCATATTATTGAACGGTCACGTTGTTTACCAACATTGTATGTAAGTATGTAAATTATTATGTAGGCACTTGCAAGCCACTTTAGTTACAGAATCATTATGGTTTCCGAAATCCAACATATTTATTTTTATTTAAAAATTAATTAATTATCATTTGTACACAAGTGCGAGTATTATTTAAAAGAGACAAATGTTATGTTATGTATTTCCAATATGTATTAGTTAGTAACTGACAGATCGTTGAAGGAGACACATTTACGGAAGAATTTGTGCTTTAGTGGTTTGGTACGTAATTATATAAGGAATAAGATCCGATCCATTTTGCTAATGGGATTAAAGTTATATTAACGTTGTTAATCATTTTGTAAATCGTAATTAAATTCATACATACATGTAATTTGAGATCAAATAAAATTCATTTCATTTACACTTAATATTTTTATTTTCGATGCACTTTTTTGACATTAATATTTATCGTTTCAGACGCTTTTATAAAAATATTATAATTACTGAATGTTTATAGTACTATCATCCCAACAAACTACTACAATTAACTATAATAAATACCATTGTATACCAGTTATTGAAAATAAGATTTTTCTGCGTGTGCGTGCGCAAGAAAGTTGCAGAGTTAGACCTACAAAATCTCACTATTCCCTAGAGAAGAAAAAAAAAACAGATAGTGTGCGGCCTAACAGATAGAGTATAAATAAAATACGTCAAATTGCTTTTAAAATATTGTAACTTTAGATAATTTTCATACATTAAACTTTATATGTCCAAATATTTTTTTTGTTTCTTGTTCGTATTCTGTTTCTAATGTTGGTAATCAATTTCACAAATTGAGATTAAGTTAAATGTCAAATTATTCAGTATTCGTAAGGTATTTATATTATTTTATTATATTGTTTTGTTGTGTAGGTTAAAAAATACTATGCTCCATGGTAGTAAAGTTGTTTTCTGGTCCTCCACCAGAAAAAAACAATAACTTTCCTATCTATCTGCACAAATAACTATTCTTTCCGCTTTCTTTCAAAAAGATAAAATAACAATAGGTCTTTGGTCGCATATTACGCAGTTTTTAATTTTCAACAAGTTTTTATATTAAAAAAAAATAATAAAAAAGTAACTACACCGAAATAAAATTTAAAATATTGTTTATTTTATGTACGAGATGTTCAGTGTACACTCGGTATATAGTCAATTATTATTAATAATAAGTAATTATACAAACATGTATGCTAAGTGAAATGTAATAGTAATAATAGAATATAATTCATTCATTTTAATATAATGCGTTTTACATTAAGTTCATGGCAAAGGTCAAAATAAATAAGAATTAACTTAGTTTAAAGTTAATGAACAATTTACTTCAATTCTATTTGCCTGCAATAGGCGAAATTACATTATTTCGTCACTTTAACAACATTCTTTTACAACTTTCAACGTGAGTTATTTTCCAGGAAAATACTATTTAAACATTACTCGTACTGTCGTTATGCTTTCATTGTAATTTATGAATAAAAATGTAAATAATCTCTGTCTCTATAATTGTCAACTTTCGTTCTTGGAATCATATTAATTCCATATCGGATTAAAATGATTTCTTTATATTTTATGACGGAAAATTTTCCGTTATACAATATACGACTATAAATAAGCTTTTATCAAATACAATATTATTCTATAGAATATCAGAAATTTATTTCAAATTCATAAACAAATAAAATTTTAATAAATAAGAAACTAAATATCTATTAATGGATACTACATACAAATATATGAAATTATAGTTTTTGAAGTTAAATATATTTTTTATAAAATAAGAGAAATATTGAATTAAAATTTTTTTCCTACGACCACTGTTAAAAATAGTATTTTTAACGGTTGCTTAGCAAGTTAAAAATAACAGTTTATAACACAGTAAATACTTTTAAAACGTTGCCATTGACAACGTGTTAAAAGTAAAAAACAAATTTACTTTTAACACGTCTTATGTTCAGTTGTTCATAACAAATACATCATGACCTGTCATAAATGTCATTCTAATGCTTAGTTTTTATTTACTAATAGGTACATAACTGTGGTCGTAGGAAAAATAGTGTATGATATTTGTGTTAAAAGTGATTTTATTTCGTTCGTGGGGTTTGTTAAACTCGGCTTCGCCTCGTTTCAAACTTCCCCACTCACTCATAAAATGTCACTTTTAACACTTATATCATAAATAACTATTATTAACTATAACAAAACATAACATCAAAAAATATTAATCTCATATATTCGTATTTACAGACCAAAAAATATATTTACCTACTCATAGGTATATATTTTTTTTAACCGATCACTTAGAAAAATAACGGAAATACTGTAATCATACTGATTTTGACCTTTTGAGATTTTAAAAAATTTCTTTGAATTTGTCGATCCGTCCGTCCGTTCATCCGGACGTATGCATACATGTACATGTGGGTACAGGTGTATAGCAAATATTGAACAGATATTAATTAACAACATTAAAGGTACGAGTAGATTAACTTTTGAGAAAAATTGATTAATTGGAAGTAACAGTTTACTTTTATCATTTTTGGATTGTTACTTGTTTGTGAATATTTTGAAAACAAATATTTAAAGAACATAACTATAAAATATGCAAGTACCAAAGATTATAAGAAAAACAAATAATGGCCATTTTATGACACATTATCCGTAAAGTATGCTCTTCAAAACTTCTCCGAATAATGAAACAAAAATGTATTAATATAATAGAATAAATCTTGATCTTTCTAATATATTCACAGAATAAATTAGTGTTATACACAATAAAAATTTTAAAACAAGAATAAAATATATACCTCATAAAAATAAACTTCAATACAGAATATTTGAATTTTAATAAGAGTTTGAATGAATTTAACATGAAACTTATTTTTTTTTTTAATTAATACAATGATTCTACAATTTTTGAATTGAATGTATTGACATGTAATATTGACATTCTACAATAGTACATTATGCACCAAGAGAGGAAAACTTTATTTTGCTCCCGCGGGTGCATTGGTCACGAATAGCAGTTCAGCCGAATAACCGAACAACAAATATTCGGCTAAATTTTAAACGGATATTCGGCCGAATATTCGACATTACCGAATAATACATGCATTTTTGTACAATCTGAGAGCGTGATTGGTGATCTTCGTTGC
Organism: Stenolophus ochropezus; assembly: GCA_035578165.1. Taxonomy (NCBI): domain Eukaryota; kingdom Metazoa; phylum Arthropoda; class Insecta; order Coleoptera; family Carabidae; genus Stenolophus; species Stenolophus ochropezus. The sequence continues at coordinate 15,285,405 of JAQOWZ010000010.1, read as the reverse complement.
GGAGAGAAGTGTATTTATTCTAAAATGCTCGCTCTATTTTTTGTTAAAGTAATTTCTTGTTTGATTATTATTCAATGTAATTATTTCAGTTTCAAAAAAATTACCGCTAAAAAATACAACTAGATATATTATTTACTCTTATTGTAGACACATTAATAATTACTAAACATATGTGTATCATTTGTTTAAAATTTATTATCTATATATTTATATATTTTAACGTAACAAAACAGTATTGCACTTCACTTATTTCTTGTAACCGAATATTCGGTATTAAAATAGGCCGAATACCGAATTATTATTCGGCTTCGGTCTCATCTCTAGTCACGACTGACTTGACAGATTTAAAGCCGCCCTAGAGCACAAAAGCGTTCCTCCCGACTGCAATATAATAAGGCGATTTTTCGCGATCCGAACAAATATATACAAAAAAAAGGACCGAAAAGGCATTTTTCATCGTTTTGCATGCACATGTTACAAAAACACTCTTACGTATCATATTAGAAATAAATATCAAAACATTTGTTTTATTTTATTAACTAAATAATGTTACGTATGTACATGTACATATTTATATATTTCCGTGAACAACCCAACTAATTTAGAATAATCATATGTAAGTATTTATAAGTTGCATTTGATTCGAAAAAAAATATAAATTAAATTCGCACAGGCCAATGTCCTTTCATATTTAACATTTAACCAATTGAATGAATTGCATATGAGTTGCAAATTACTTGCAACTCATGTTGTATACGAAGTGTCAAAGATGTATCTACAATGCAGTCTACAGGTTATCCGTGGATTAAATATCGGACTTCTTAAAAAAAGACCTAACAAGAGTTAAAATAACTAGGTCTTTAATATAATGCCGCACATATTATTTATTATTGGATTGGGAAAGAGGTTAACGTCATTAGTAATTCGTTTTAATTTTACTGCGAACGAAGTTCATGTTCATTCATTTAAAAAAAATGACCTCTTGAGTTCCAGATAAGAGAAAACGTCTTTGACACGCCCCCTATTATCAGTGTTGAATAATTAGCAAAGTACCATAAAATACATTTTATCTAATTAGGCAAAGTTAAATAAAATATTTTGTGTTCTGTGATACATATCCACAGTCTCTTCTGGAGAGACAAGCAACAGACTGGCTTTGATAACCCAAGTTCAAATAAGATTAATGTCAATTGTTCCCCAATTATTTACTACACAAATGGATCCATAAACCATTTTTTGTACTTTGTAACAAGATAGGTACTAATGATGAGTGAAAACATAGTTCAATAATATTTTGATTTCAGAGACATTATTTTCTAAATGGCGATGTTGTTATTTCATCTCTGCTCCCTCCATTGTTTAACACACTAAAAAACTTAGGAAAACGCAAGATTACCACTGATCTCTATATATACTTCCGGATAGGACATAGCATATGAAAAAGTGAAGCCCGTGGCGACCATTTTCCTGAGGTCTGAATCTAATCCAATTGGCGCAAAATAAGATTAAAGTTATTACTGTCTATAACGAAATATGAGAATTTTTTTAAAGTTGATTTGTTTTAGTTATTTTATTTTGAAAAAAATATATTCAGTGAATTATATGCATAGTATATTAAAGCATTCTTGCCTTTAATTGCCGACTTATTTTCATTTCGTACTGAAATCTATGAGAAACGGCAATTGCGTATCGGATTTTTTGTTGTAGATGATTTGTACTATATAACAATCCTTAAAAAATCAACTCAAAAGCTTGCAATTTGCAAGTGGTAAAATGTCATTTGCGACCAAGCTAATAAATAGGAAGCATTGTATTATTTATTGCCAATTTACTGCTTATTAAATGAATATTATTTTATTCATTTATTTACTCTCCAGTGGTTCTTGCTGATTTGCTGTAAACTTAGAAAAGATGTATCGCCGTCGTTTTTCTTTTTAATAGTTAAAGAAAGCTTCAACATTTACAAAACTATCTTATGCAGTTATTACAGTGAATTGGGAATTAAGCCAACCTATTATAATTATTTTGGAAGGTTTACTAGATAATATTTATTTAAATTTTTAATATAACCTCTAATCTAAATTAATTTGGTCTTTTATTTACTTATAGAGGGCCAGAAGAGAAGGTTTACGTCTGCGGACGAAATTTGAAGACCGACTCGTTGCGAAAAGTGTTTATACGTCCATAGCCGTAAATCTCTGTCGCCCCGAGATATATACAACGTTTTTCGCCCTACTACTATCAAGTGGAATGAAATTTTTAATTACAAGATTACATGCCAAAAACATTAAGGAAATTTGTTTTTTATAACAACCTAAACAAGTTGCAAATAAATAAAAATGCAAAATATCAAGCAAAATGTCAAATGTCAAGCATGGAGCTTCAATCATAAAATTTCGCTAGAAGCTAATAAGACTTTAGTAGCTTATTATTCTGGTAAATCGAAGGATAGACATGAAAACGAATACAATCTATTACAAATCTGGATGATTGTTTTTAACATTTCCTTTACCGCCCGGCGGGCGTTTTTCTCTACTTTGCCGCCCAAGGGCGTAAAGTGAAATTGTCCGCCATGGTAATAATTAATTAATAAATTTCCTCACAAAAATCAAAGGCACACCATCTCATAAAAATGAAATAATAATTATGTCATAATCTTTACTAACTAAAAATATTATAAAAGATGGTGTTGGTGTAGGTAAAATTATTAAGAATTAAATTTATATTTTTCCGCTTTCCACTTATAGTTATAATGTTATAAAGTTATTAGAATATTAACACTGTTTGAAATTAGTCGGGACTGGTTAGAAAATGTCGGTAAAGCTGCGCCTGCGTTAAATTTATTATCGGGAATTTTCCTTCTTATTACCGGAAATTTCTTTTAGACCAGGGAATTTCTCTACTTATTTCCGGGAATTTCACCATATATTCCAAGAAATTTTCAAAATGGAATTCCCAACCGAGAAATTTCCAATGACCCATCACTAGATACTATACATATACGATATTTCTGATTTATACAGGGTGAATACTGAAAACCTTGACATAGGGAAATAACATGGGAAAACAGTTTTTTGCTGTTTCCATCTGTCCCGCTAAATAAAATCGGATGTATGTGGTATCATTAGTTAGATTACTTAATTTTGCATCTAATAAAACTAAATGTTGTGTAATAATGCCTTTTCTAACTGAAATATTTGATAAAATAAATTGTATTTTGAAGGTTATCCTTCATATTTTCAAATAAGAAACGTCAAAAACAAAATGCTCCATAGCCGAGTGGATACGAGGACTGTTTCATAACATAAATAATCTACAAGACCTGGTTCGAGACCACCTCAGCCCTACTTTTTTTTAATTAAATTATGCTTAAAATATCTTTATTATATCAGACTATTTTAATAAAATAGCAATATTCATACTTTTATAAATAAAAAAATCCAAATATTTAATAGAATTATTATTTGCTGTCTGTCAAACTTAACAATTAATTCGAATTTAGTTTTTGGTGTATAATTTTGTATTTCATGTTTCGAAACATGATATTTTAAGTATAATTTAATTAAAAAAAAGTAGGGCTGAGGTGGTCTCGAACCAGGTCTTGTAGATTATTTATGTTATGAAACAGTCCTCGTATCCACTCGGCTATGGAGCATTTTGTTTTTGACGTTTCTTATTTGAAAATATGAAGGATAACCTTCAAAATACAATTTATTTTATCAAATATTTCAGTTAGAAAAGGGCATATTACACAACATTTAGTTTTATTAGATGCAAAATTAAGTAATCTAACTAACGATACCAGATACACCCGATTTTATTTAGCGGGACAGATGGAAACAGCAAAAAACTGTTTTCCCATGTTATTTCCCTATGTCAAGGTTTTCAGTATTCACCCTGTATATTACTTACTAATAAAAAGCCTTATTCTATCATAGACAGAGATCAAAAAATATACATTTCACGAAAACTATTCTAAATTATTTTTGAAAGAAATTTTCATATTTAATTTAGTAGTAATTTATGATTTTTATCTAATATTACTGCCTATTATTATTTACGAACTAAATTGACATTCTAATGCTTTCTCCACACAATCCATGAATGCCCGAAATCCGAGAGGTAACATCTAGAAATACCTTACAACCTGTGTTTTATTAAAATATCATTAGCAAAATTTACAATCAAAGATTAATTTATCTCTCAAGTAGACCATTGCATCAATACTTCTTAAATTTTAAGTTTTCCTTAATTGGACAATATCACATCGGAATAAAATGACAAATGAATTATTCAATTTTGCTGTCAAAATTTAGATTAACATTTTTTTTAATTGTTACGTACAATTTAATCCTTGTTGATTCTAGTGGGTATTAATAATGTTTAATTATAAGATGAATTTAAAGAATAAATAAAATACAACTTGAAATTGATTATTAATAGTACCCATAAAATATTTGTTTAGCAATAAAATGTCAATTATTTATAAATAACTTTAAAATGCAGTGAACACAATACGACAAGAACATAATAATTATTTAATTAATTTTATAATAATATTATAATATATGTATAACAATTTATTTTTAAAGTATTTTACCTGCAAACACAATCACAACTATTTTTAAATAATTAAGTCACTCAAATGTATTTTGAATAGTAGTGACTACAATACTTTATGCTAATATATTTTTTTATTATTATTATACAATATATAATATGAAATAACCTGATTTGCAACATTTTATTTTTACTACTTTCGATTATTTCACTAATCACTAATATACGGCTGTACCCAGGGCCGGCCCGAGACTTTTTAGCGCCCCAAGCGATAATTTTATATTCCGTCCCTTTTTATATCATTTTAGAAAGTTTGTCATCATTCATATTAATAAATTAAAGAAATATTTTTTTTACATTTTTTTTTATTTCAACATTATTTTATTTATCTATGACAGTGTTAGTGTTCTAATATGTAACTAGCACATTAATTTGCGTGTCATTATGAGTTTCATAATGATAACTGATGCCCAGTTGGACCAACAAAATATATTATTATTGTTCATTTATAGAAAAATTAAAAATTGGTGCAACCGGCCTTAAGTGTCATTATGAATTATTTATTTTGTAAGATAAATAACAATAGAAATTCAAATTCGAACAAAATTTATATTTTATTGCTATGGGACAGTATCTGATACAGACACATTCATTTTATTTTGAAAACTCAAGGGAAATAGTACATTCTACATTTCAAACAATTCGACGCAACTTAAATTTTCTTTTCTTCAAACAACCAAACTTAGTAACCAAAACAATGAATAAAATGAACATTTTACTATTTCTCATTATGTCAAAAATTATATAAAGAAAGGATTTCAGGATGAAATAAAATATTATTTGGTGGGACATAAATATTTGATTAATATATCAAGATTCCAAGTATATAAATAAAATAATGAATTATTATATGTTTTCAAAATAATTTTCTTATCATGTTATTGTGTATGCAATAATAATAATATTATTTTAAATTAATACCTATTTATGCGTATTTAAATATGCTACTGGCGTACTTGATATGATAAATAATCTAAACTTAAACATGAAAGACGTGCACAATTTTTAAAATTTTATTCCAAGATTATAGAAATAAATTTTAAAGTGTTTGACATATAGGTATTGATTTATTTGTCATTGGATTTAAATCATTTTTAATCTGATTTCAAATTTCAATTTTAATTCTTTGTAAGTATTTTTACTTCTGTATATAGTTTTTGTAAATAAAAACCTGTATACATACTTCTACATTTCTATTAAACGCAGTTTTGTTTAATGAAAATAATTGAGTGAATGTAGTTGAAATAATTCTCATTTCCGAGTAAGATTAAATGTCATTACTTGATGAAGTACAGTAGAATTGCCAAAACTAATAGGTGTGTTGTATTTGTAGCCTTGGTATAAAATTTTAAATTACCTCTAATAATTGTTTGAATACTTAGTGACCTAGGTTATTATTATTGATGTGACGAAGAGCAGTTCAGCCAAATAACCCAAGTGACGAATATTCGGCGAAACTTTCACCGACTATTCGGCATTATCGAATAATATATACTTATACAATCTGAAAGCGTGATTGGTTGTCCTATTTGCGGAGAAGGGTGTATTTATTCTAAAATGCTCGCCCAATTTGTTATTATGGTAATTTCTTGTTTTATTAATATTAAATATAATTATTTCAGTTCAAAAAATTTACCGCCAAACAATATAACTAGATGAATTATACACCCTTATAGTACGTACATTGTTAATAACTAAACATATGTATATATTTTGTTTAAAATGTATTATCTATATATTTATATATTTTAACAAAACAATCAGCGTTGTACTTTTTCTAACCGATTATCCGGTTTTAAAAAGTGCCGAATAGGCCGAATACGGAATAGTGAAAATATATGAACGAATAATATTCGGATTCGGTCCAATCTCTAATTATTATGATAAACTGTCCGAAAAATTGATTATTTTGTTGATAAACTTATGACAATTTCTAATTTTACTTTTATTAAAATGTCCAAAAGAACAATTTGTATAATAAATAAATATTTATTTACTCCTACTTACAGTCGATAAAAAAGAATTTGCATATTCGGTTGATATGTTCTTCATTTAAGATCTTATTGATCATTGTTGCAAAAATTTTTGTTGTAATATCTAAAAACAATAGCCCGTATTACGAGCTCACTTTTATAATAAAATCGCGATTTTAACGCTCGCTTTTACGTCATAATCTTATTTAAAAATAAGCGTTAAAATGGCGATCTTGTTATAAAAGCGAACTAGCTTACTTTTATAATAATATCGTGATTTTAACGCTCATTTTTACATAAGATTATGATGTAAAAGTGGGCGTTAAAATCGCGATTTTATTATAAAAGTGAGCTCGTAATACGGGCCAATGTTTTTACTATCATGAAAAAATATTATATATTACCTTTTAAATTGAACTATGAAGAACGTTTTAATTGTGTGAGAACTAACTTCTTTACCAGATCTGAAATTAGACGTTATTGAACTATTTCTGCTAATATGTTAGTACGTATCATTTAATTTTTTTTTTAATTCGCTCCCAATTTGACGACTCTCTCCGCCGTTAAAATTTTTAGACAACCTGATCTCTTGTAAACTTTCGAATGGCTTGATCTTTTTTTATTTTCCGCAGTTCCGTAATCTTTTAGTGATATAAGTTGTATATTACTGAATGAATATAAGGTATGTATGTATATGCAAATAAAGATTGTGTAAATACTTTTTGTACTACTTGGTTTTCGTTTTTCGTTAAATATTTATTTATTTTTTTATTGAAATTCAGATTAATACCATTGTATTGTCGTCCAAAAATAAATTAAACATATTTTTTTACTCATATGAATTGAATTACGTAGGTGTAATAAATACATGTTTTATTACCAACTCTATGTTATATAATTTGTTATATATAGATAAGTATTTGCTTGTATCATGCTGAATTTCCATTTAATTGTTAATTTCTTAGTATAAAAGGAATAATATTATGGAATTATTAATTACCATTTCTGATAGACAACAGTTAATTCTTAAACATTGGAATATAAACAAAATATTGTTTAAAATTTTGTTTGTAAAATTATCTTTACGAACTTTTTGAAGCTGATATTTTTTAACAAATGAACTCAATTTATTTTATAATTAATTTCAATAAAAAAATTATTTAGTACTTCAATCATGATAAATGAAATTAATCTTTACTTAAATTTCCTAGCTCAGTTAATTTAGTTTAATTTTACGAGAAGTAGAAATTTATTATATCTTTTATTTTATTACCGTCAATATTTTAATAGTTAAGCAAGTAAATTAGAAATAAATTTTAGTATTACCTAAGAATTATAATTATTAAACATTTACTCATTCTAGTGTGATGAAATTTAACGACATATTAACAGATCAGTGCAAGTTCAAATTGTTTTGAATTTTGGTAACTGACAATTTTGATTAAATTATGATTATTTATAAGTTAATATTTGACTAAGTATTATTCCCAGCTACTGTTTTAATTTTATGCTTTATTGGCAAGAAAAATGAAGCATATGTCTGTACATAATAATTCCCTGCATATGTTTTAGTTTTAATTTTAATTATAGTTTGATTTTTTACTATCCAAAACTACAAATTTAAACTTAACCTAAAATCTGAAACAAAACAAAAGTCAATTTTATGTATTCGAAAGTATAAAAATATATATATATATATATATATATATATATATATATATATATATATATATATATTACTAATATCCAAAATATAATTTAAAATGGATTGGGAAGATCTGTACATAAAAACAAGTTTTTATTCTGTTACTGCAACTCTAATTTTAATAAAATACAAACAAAATAAAAAGAATCACAGATGACGATGGTGGGTTTACCCAATAAACAAACATCTTCTTCAAAAGGTAGGTTTCAATAACTTCTTTCAAAAAATGAAATAAAGTAGAAATGAAAAATTAAAACATAGCAAGGAAGATCACACATGTACTGCAATTAAAACTTATTGAAATACTTTTTGTTTTTGCTTTAATATAATTAATACCTGAAGTTATAGTTAAATATGATATATACATATATTTATAAATACAAAAGAATGTTTAAAAATAGAAATATTTGGTACTTACTATTGATAATATTTTAGAAATTTGAAGATGTTGTTACACTGATGTCGCGCACTATACTGCACTCGATTCTGAATGAACTCCATGTTCTTCGCGCGCTCGCCTATTTATGCCACGGGTGAATAGGTCGCTGTCTTTTTGCAAATCGCTCCCAGGACTGTCCAATTGTATCATTATTTATGTAGTAATGAACAATAATCAAATCTTTATTTTTAACCTGCGGACATAACTAGCTGTACTTGTTACTTATTCACAAAAACCAGTGTTGTTAACCCCGAAACTAGAGATAGATAATCAGTCCTCAAATTTTATTTATCCAAATTTGTACTTTTGTAACTGGATCGCTGTCAGCTGTGGCCATCACCGACTATAGGTGTTTTCTTTTCGCACAATTCAACAGACCACTTTAATTTAAAGTGATATGACGGGAACTGATAGCTTGTAGAAGTGTAAATAATAACAACTATCGTCAACCACAAAATTATTTTTAAAAATATGTACTATTTCATCAATCTAGAGATAATTAAGAAAAAAAACATGCGTATCAGTTATATATGTTCATTTAATAAAGAAATCTAATACAATAACTTCAAATATTATTGTTAACTTTATTGTTTCCTCACTATTTGTCAAACTAGAGAGGAACGTATATTTTTACCACTCGAATGTGCTCAAGATTTATTTCATGCCATGTTTCAAAAATCGATTTATTCGGACGAAAAGGTGCAGCAACATAATTTATTAAATTAGGTTATGTAAACTTTGGCGTTTAGCAGTTTTGATTAAAGAATATATGTTTATTCTTTATTAAAAGATTAGCAGTACAATAGTTCAGTATTGCCAATTTGTCAATTCAAGTTGTCTAAATGTGAAATAATGTGAAAAAAGAAAAGAACAAGATATAATTGCCATATTTTTTTAACCTAAAATCTGTAACAAAACCATTGAAATATAATATTGGAACGTATACTAGCGGTGTTCCTGTTCTTGTCGTACAATCTGTTCAAAAAGTTTCTAAAGTCATAAAACGTCATCCATGCGAAATGTCAATCATATTATGAAGACAGTAGAAAATTGTATTATTTATATAAAGGGAACATAGTGCAGTGCACGTTCCAATATTACTATATTTCTGTTAACAAAACAAATGTCAAATTTACGTTTCCGAAAATGTAAGATTTTTAATATAATAATCAATTTTGCCAATATTCATGTTGTACTGTATATTTTCCTCTCTAGAGTGGGAAAAGTAATTTTCCTGACTTTTTGGCAAGTAGAATGAGGAGCTTTCTATGCATGTGAAAAAACAATGTTGTTGGCTGATAGCAAAACATAACTCTATTTTTCAAGAAACAACTGAAACATCAGCAAGCACAACCTCTCGAGGTCGTGTGGGATCCATAATGGGCACGTCACAGTTGATTTGGGATGAAAAGAAGGGACACGATAAGGACGTAAAAACTAGTTTTACAGTAAATAGATAAACAAGCAGTAGCGACAATATATGGCACCATTCACTTTTTATACCTTCTTCAACACCTGCATATTGAGCGCGTTTGAAATCTATCGCTCCCAATAATTAGAAGATTGTCGCTTCTGGGATACTACTTCATAAAACTGATGTCAATGGCGTATGTGACCATAGTTGAAAGCCATTAAATAAGTCATAAATTATATAAACTAACCACTTTGCAATAATATAGTCATTAGCAACTTAATGTTTCGGAGAAAGGACATGTGACGTCAATATGTTAGGATAGTAGAAAAAGGCAGGTAGACTGTCTTTTACATTTTAAATCTATCTCTCTTTTTTTACCACTCTACCATGCCGATGTTATACAATATCTCTTCCCATTTTTAAAATTATTTTCTCGTAAACTACAACTAATGAATCCTATTAAAAATTAGGGGCATTTTATTTTAAGTCTCTACTGTGATTGCAACTACCACTGAGCGATCTTTCAGGATATGTAAAATAATTAAAAATCAAATATTTAGCATTGTTACATATAAAACGTGTCCAAAATTTGATTTGAAAGTGTTAATTGCTGTTTTTGCGAATTTAAAGGCACGAAAGATTAAAATTCAAGTTAGATTTTCATAAAAATAGTATTAGTAATGTCACAAATAATTTAATCATTAAATACAAATCTGCTTTAAATTTTTAGAAAATTTTATAAAATTTCATATCAGGATTGTTTTTTTTTTCGCACAGAGGGGGGGGGGGTTAATTCTAGTTACACCACTCTAGTTAGAAAAATATACATGGATCGTTAATAAAAAAATATATTCCTACTTACAGGTCCGTAGAACCGGCGGTTGAGAAATAGTACTCTGTCTTTGCCCTAATGCAGTGCCTGTCACAGAAGTGCTCTGCAAGAGAATCTAGGTGTGCCGGGAAAGAGTTTGGCAGAAACTGCGTAAAATAATTGAATCAAAATTGCGTTTCGTAAAAACTAATTCTGTAGTGTTTACTACATGAGAGAGGTACTCACTTAGCAAAGTACTCTAATTCCTGCCCTAATGTTATGAGCTCAAAATCTCCCTCTGTAAAAACAATTCCATTTATTGAGATTTTCTCAAAAAATCGTGTATCATATACAACAATATATTAGTACTTCGAAAATAGAAAGGTGAAATATCTGATATATTATCATAAATTGATATATATTTTGTAAATTAGTGAGTGAAAATAATGGAAAACATTCTTTATACTTACACATTTTGTATAAATTCTGGTTTTTTGTACTAAATTTATATTTTTGCTACTAATTTAAAATAATATGAATTGTCTGTACCTGACCTGAATCAGTCTTAAATCTAATATATAGTACATGGTGTGAAGGTTTATAATACATATGAGAATGATACCTATACATACTTCTTTTCTCTTTCCAATAATTCAATGAAGAAATATATTAAATTTATATTTTTGCTATTAATTTTAAATAATATTAATTGTCTGTAGCTGACCCCAATGAGTCTAAACTAATAAATAGTTTTCATTGTGAAGATTTATAATATAACAATAGAATGAGATATTTTCCTTTCCTCTTTCCAGTAAAGAGATATATTAAAAATTAACAATAAACTAGCTATTTTTTTATAATATCTTCTTTATTCAATTATGTATGTATGTAGTATTACACTGATTTAATATGTATATAAGTTAAAAAGTACAATGTTACACAATATCCCAAGTGACAAAATATTATCAAAAAAAATGGCAATTACACTTCGGATCGACAAGCTATCAGTAACTAAAAGAATATGTGTTTGTTCCGATTACTCTTACCAAATTATTTTCACCCGCGTAATCTATCAGTAGAATTTAAAATAAATATAAATTGCTATAACCACATTGATTTTTATTTAACTCAAACATATTAACAAATATCAAAGTAATAATGATAACTTTTGTTATAAACAATAAATATATTCATCTGTTTATATGTAACAAAATTGCAACAATATGTTTGCACTTTGCTTTCAAATTCTATATACATATTCTTATTTAATAAAATGTCAATTGTATGAGATCTTTAATTTAACTCAAATGACTTGTTTGTAAACAGGAGTAGTGTACCTGATTCATCATATTTTATTCCAAAAAGCAAATACATGTCCTGTCTTAAAAACTGTATTCCCTTCCATTGTAAAACGTGCAGAAGCAATGAATTCAAAAATATTATTTAACTCTATCTTAATTTTCTCCTTATTTATCAGTTTGCACTTTGAAATGTTTATAGCCCAGCAATGAAGAATGACTTATTCTTCCACCTTTTTACTACTATCCGGCCTGCCATCTATAATTCTGTTTTTTTTTTTGTCAATACTAACATCTGTTTTAGTCGCACTGTGAGCTAAATTTCATTTTTTTGTTGATGTATGACTCAATTAAGTATTTATACAATAAATAAATTATACATTTTTTATTTTTTTATATAAAGATTCCATTATTGTCTCTCCAATAAAATTGCTGAAATCCAGCCACTGATTCCGAGAATCAACTAGTTTTTATGTGCGGAAAATTTGAGAATAAAACATTGAAGATACCTTGAATTTCGATAGAATTTAAATTAATTGGACACAATTACTGGTTTTTCAAATGAAAGCTTTTTCAATAAACATATATGTGTATTTTTGAAAAGGATGGGTTATTCCTGGTTGTACTTTAATCTGGACAATCTTTTTATTTATTTAACCAAATATCTAATGACCAAATGATCTTACAAATTTGATTAGCAACTTATAATATTCAAACTACTCGAAGATTGTTTTTTTTAATACGGTAATTTTAACATAGAAAGTTATAATAAATATTTGATATTATTAAAATATTACCTACCTTTTGAAATATCTTCTTTAAAACTTCGCATCATAAAATGAACACAACATATAACAACACTTATTTCACCATTTTTATAAATTAATAAGATTATACCTACTGTTTTCTTTGTATATCTGCGATATAATTTTATTATATGGCAATCAAGCAATGTCAAATAATATTACATTCACACAAAATTACTTGTTAACTCAAATTACAAAACTACTTATTACAATTTAAAAAAATGAAAATAGGTTGTATACATATTGGTAATTAAATCATTAAAACTACAAATAGTTTCCTATAAATAAGCACAGCAAAAAATATTTATTATACTACTTATTTATTTTGTGGACTTCACTAAAACATTAACTGTTATTCTAACTAACCCTAAAAACATTAAATATGTTCTGATGAAGGGAAATTAAAAATCATTTCAATTATTTATGTATTAAGATATTTATGCCCGCGAGTATAAAGAAAAACAGTTTTTTTTTGCATAAAATACTTTCTTAACAATCGAATTAATAGACCAGTTAATTTAAATAAAATTAGCGATGTAGGTAGTCTATAGAAGCAGGTTTTTCTTTTCTACAATATATCTCTCTCCCATATAAGTTAACACAGTTGCCAGAATTTGCTTCAAATCCTCAAAATTTCACGTGATTGTGATGTTATAGTAATATTTGTACTAAACTTTAATCGATTATTTATTTATCATTCATTTATTATTATTTATTAGATCGATCTTCAACTTGATGGTGAATGGATGTTGGGAAGATAAAAATCGGACAGCAGTCAGTATATAAAAATTTATTTTAATTAATCGACGTTTCGACTACTCTATAGTCTTCATCAGTTTTTAATTTATTGTTTTTGTTCACATGTTACTTTCATTTATTATACATCCAATATATTTTTTAAATGTAAAATTATAAAAGATCTTTGCGAAAGGTTGCGAAAAATTGTGATAATTTCACACTATAACAATTTCAAAATCTTGTAAATACCATGCCAAGATATATGAATGCCGTTATAAACAGGAAAGTTTTCGTTACGGAAAAGTGCAAAGAAATTAGCGTACATCATCTCTATTTCTGTAATCCAATTATTTTTATATATTTTAAATACGTAGAATAAGATTAAATTTTTCCGTTGTTTTTAATATCATTTCTTATTAATTTAATTAATAATAAAAATTGAATTTGTTTTATTTTTATTTTACGCAGCTTATTTTGATAAGTAGTACAAATCAATTGGGTGTGTTAACTTATATGGGACAGAGCTCGTATATACCTCATAACATACCTTATTACGTAATGAAGAAGTACATTATACTCATAGAAAGATAAAAAGGAAATTAACATTACGAAAATAATATTCACATCATTTTTAATATTTATGTTTAGGGTGTATTAAAACTCCAGTCCAGTTTCCTTTGGTCCACAAAATATTTTTTGTAACTTAAAATATGTACGAAGGAGATTGATCTCCCACAGATAAAGTCTTCATTTGAAGAAACTTTTTCTGAATTTTTTTAATGTTTGGAGGATGATTATGAGTTTTGCTTTTCTTGATGGTACCATTAACAGTAATACAGCGACACTTGCATTGCAATTTTCTGTATTCCATGCATTTCCAGAATGTTGTGCCTTCGTAGCGTCGATTCACGTGAAAGATGTTGTTTTCGTATATCATAGTCATCTGCCCACGATTGTTTACCATGTATATCAACGAGCCTGGACCTGTAACATTCATGTAATTAATATTTTATTTTCAAGTCGCCAATTTGATCAATACCGGCTATTGCTATTGAACAATGGATTCCGAAACATCATAATATTTACAATGGACTAAATGCATTCATTTTTTATTTGTTTATATGATGTAAAATACTTTCACTAGATTTGTCACAACATGAGAAAAAAAATCATGTAGTCCTAATCCGTAATTTAGGTGATAAAATAAAATAGTTACTTCATGACTATTTGTTGATATATAGTCGTTTTGACCGAAACGAATTTACATAAACTTTGTTGTTTTCTTTTGCGAACTTGTATTTTCCAAAAACTACCATATGTTTAGCAAAAGTAACTTTTTTTTGTATTTTTGCATTGCATACATGGTGTTTCATCGAAATATAATTTCTTGATTTATCTTGAAATTATTGGTTTTAGAAGAAAAAAGAGCTGATTATTTTGCCCATAATAGCTATTTTTGTAATAAATAAGGAAACAAAGGTGGTTATTTAACGCCCGCAAAAGATAAAAATCGAGACGAAGGCGAATTTTGTAATAGCAGAAGTTAAATAAACACCTAGTTTCCTTACATGATTCATTCAATATTTTTTCTACTTTTGTTTGAATAAGTACAAAAATGCAATTTAAAATTATTATTGCACTGTAATAATAATTTTGTCGCGTCCATTATACGAATTATATGGAATACATTTTTTAAACAATTATTACTATAAACAATATATATTCTATTTCCCGCTGTTAATCCTTACGTCATTAATTGTAATCATATGATTCAAATTGTTGCGTGGGGCAGGGGATTGATGACATCATCTTGTCGGGTGAAATAATGTGATTTCCGAAGAAAATAAATGTCAAAATTAACAGTATTGTATACAAATATAATAATGGATGAAACGTTCAAAAAGAATTGTAGAATAAACAAACGAAACTACTATTTTTTTTTAATATCTGAAAATATCCGTTATGGCGTTTACATTACTGTTTCTATTTATTTATGCTATGCGTATACTACAAAGATGCAAAATAAAAGTTAAATAATTCTTGCAACATAAATTGACGACGTGAAGATCAACTGCGGAAAATATGGTGTAAAAGGGTTTTCGCAAATTTTTGTATCATTATTAGAGTACGAGTTTAACAACATTAAAAAAACATCTAAAGAACTTAATTTAAATATATTTTTTTTATTTAAACTTATTGCTTCAATTTACTTTCTTCATAATTATACACGAACACACATAATATGTTAAATTCCCATTTAGAAATTTATAAAAATTTGTCCGAGAATTTTTTTTTTCTGAATTTAATAATAAGAAAATAAAACTACTCTTTAATTGTAGTACATTTATTTTCATTTGTAATATAATATGGTGTAACACATGCACGAATATTAAAACTTGTTTCATTAGATTTATAATATGTCTAATATAAACAAAAACAAAAGAGTGACTATTAAAAAAAATACAATAAAATGTTCATTTAAGACTTATATTTATATTTAGTAGTCAATTATTTATCTTAATTGTATATAGCTGCAAAAAAAAAAGAAAATTATAATGGCTTGCTGTATATTTTTAATAAAAATATGTTATAAAAAATGGGGGAAATCTATATCTTGTCAAAATATGTAATTATTAATATTATTTATGCAGTATCTTCATAGTTTCACATTTTTGCCTAATTTTCTCGGTATTGGGAGGATGGTTATGAGGTACTTTTGTCCTTTTCAAAGTTCCATTTACAGTTGTACATCGACATCTGCATTTCAACTTTTTGTATTCCATGCATTGCCAGAAAGTTGTTCCTTCGTAACGGCGATTGACATGGAAAATATTTTCTTCAAAAATTAGAGCAATCTGACCACGTTGGTTTACCATGTATGTTACTTCACCTGCAACAAATCCATATATTTTAGGAAATAAAATTACAACATAAAAGTTAAATTACATGTACCTTTATATCATAAGTAAAATTATAAAAAATATTTTATACTGATATGAGTATTTAAATAATAACTCATATTTTCACGTACACTAATCAACTGAATTCACACATTTTGGGAAAATCTGACGACTTGTTTAATTATAGGAAATAAATATATATATATATATATATATATATATATATATATATATATATATATATATATATATATACTGATAATTTTATAAACTGCCGAATATGTACGCTAAAACTACTAAATTATTTGTTTTTTTTTTAATAAAGTTTGTTACTTGTTTACATTAAAGTAACTTTCCTTAAATATTTTTACAACGGAGTATTTATCTGTTACGAAATATTTGCAAAAAAAATCACGTAATGACAAGAGTGAACTATTACTTTCAGTTATTTGATTTTTACTAAAATATTATTTTCTTAGAAAAATAGTTGTGACCACCAGTTAACCGACCGCACCTGTGTTCCATAGTGATAAAAAAATAATGATTTGTTTTTTCAATTAAAGTTGTTACTTTTGCACCAATTCTCTTACATTTTTTTCAGAATGTGCTTTCTTTTGAACATTTGCAGAATGGTAGACCGATTTTACCGAAAGTTTTCTTCTACACAAGTCCACCTATGTATGTACAGACTGTCCGTCTAATATAATGATAATTCATAACTGACACACAACATAGAATTTTTTGAGGGTTGCTTATGGCTGATAACATGTTCGCGATTCACGGGCTGTTGTTTCATTTTGATTTTATAATTAGCCTTCTTCTTATCATATAAAATTTAGTGATTTTTGTATTAAACTTTATAATTATACATGGACTATTTTCTCCATCAAACACGGTGTCATGCAAAAAAAGAAACACGTTTTTCCCATTGCTCTACTAGAATTTATTTGTATTATCACGAAATATAACGCAGCGCTCCGAATATGAACGAACATAGAAAACACAGAAATATGAAATGAACATTAGTCAATACCGAAACTGTGCAGAAATATATTTTTTCTTCGACCACTATGGAAAATAACACGTAAATTATCAGTAATTGTCAACACTGCGCATGTTGTTTTTGATGTTACTTGCGCCATATTGTTTTTTATGTCAAATAGCTTCGTGTAAGTATTTTTGTTCTGTAACGTTTAGCAGTGTGGTTGTAGAAAAAGTATAGTGTACCACTCGCGTAGAATCGTCTATTTCTCACCCTGTTTGATTCCAGCACTCGACTTCATCTCGTGCCGGAACTTTCATACCTCGTGGAAAAAAGACGACTTTCTGCACTTGTTGCGCAATGTATTATTGTGCTCTGGGTTTCTTATAAATAGATACATCAATTTTCTATGACTTGAATCGTGCATTTTATCTATGTTCTATCTCATTTATAAATCAAACCTAAAAATACTCAAAATATATTGTAAACAATTCCGTTTGTAGATATCTATTAAAATAAAATAAAATTAAAAAGAACATGTTATACCAATATTTTCAATGTTAAAAAAATAGTAAATGATAGTTATTTTATATTTTATATGAAGTATATTATAGCACTCTTACTCTTATGTTTTCATTCATTCACAAAATATTAAATCAGTCTGTATTTTTAATGATAATTATAGAATATTAATAGGCGGATATAATTAATAAGCATTTTTATTTTCAGAAAATAATAATTTTATTCGATTCGAGTTTACAAAAAATACACAAATATGAATGAGATGAATGAAAATACAAATAAATAAGTACAATATGAAAATAATACTTCGAAGCAGTTACCGTTTTTTTTATATATTTTACGATACAAGAATCTTTGATAAGTTTAACATATCAAGAAAAATTGTTTATTCATTGTTCGAAACGCTGTGTATCTAAATTAAAATAACACAAGAACTACAATTTCATACATTACCTATAATTTACTAATATCTATTCGAGAACTTTTAAGTTATATTTGTTATAATCGCAATAAGTAAATAATCGTTAAATACATTTTCGTTAATAAAATAACTACAGTTAAGCCCTAAATAGGAACTATTAGTTCTAATTATTATTAGCAGAGGTATATATTGTATTTCAAAATTAACGTTTTGCCCATGAACGCATGTTCTTTGCGTTAAATTGACATAATTTATAAATTTTGTCAAAATCCTGAGGATGATTGTGGTATTCTTTAGCAAAAACTAATCTTCCATCTATTTCAGTTGAACAACGACTTCTACATCTTGTGTTGTAATATCGGCAGCAGATCCAAAAATTCCTATTGACTCCTTTAGAGTTAATGTGGTACACGTATCCATTATGCACTAGGCAAGTCGTTCCTTGTGGGGTGGGCATAAAGCAAGGAATACCTGTAAACAAATAACATGTTAATCATTTGAAATTGCAAGGATTTCGGGGTCGTACCTTGTATACAATATAATAAAAACACCACAGCTACTAGTTGAATGTTAGAAGTATAATTTAATCACTTTCGAATCGTTCTACCTTAATTTTTTTCTATCATCTCACATTTTGTAACATGTATCAATTATTCAATTAACATTTTTGTGACATATATTACACCATTTGGTTTAAGAACAGTGTTATACGGAGAACACTTCACGGCTTGTTATTGGTGCAAAAGCGACACTGTTTTATTGAATAACTATTGCAATTTTTTTTTACTGTTGTTTATAATAAATAAAGTTACCTAGCTAATATAAATATAATGTAATCGTAAAAAATTATGTATATTCAAAAGGCTCATAACTGTCATAACCTATAAAGGTAAAAATTGGCAAAAATATTTTGGTATGCAGTTTCGTACGTTTGAACAAACTGGTTTATTCTATTTTAGATTACTATTTTACATGTTCAAATTATTGTACTACTAGTATATTTTCAAAATTAAACTTAGATTGGTACATACTGCAATTTTAAACCAAATGGAGTACGGATATATTTTTGTATTAATGTTACTATAATAAAAATATACTTAAAAATGCATGTTCATAAAGAGCAATAATAGCTAAAAGAAATTATTGTTAAAACCGTTAATTTCATATTTCAATTTAAATATAGTACTGATTTTTTTGTGCTGTTTACCATATACGAGGGGTATCAAAAAAAGAACAAAATAATAATTCCGAGCAAAATAATAACGGTAGGGCTTTGCCACTTTCCATAGTAAAAGGGGACACCTTCATACGCATGTCTGAATTTTTGCTTCGCCATCAAATGCGTCATTCGCTACCTGGTAGTTCTAAATATTTGTCGGATTTTACATTCGCTGTCAAAAGTTTGGCGACTCTGAAAGCAAAGCAATTTGCCAAGAATTTAAAGGCGATTCCATGGGGAAACATATCGGCTTGCGATGCAGCTGTTGAGGTTTAACCCTACGGAAAATTGCTGAAGAGGTTGGAAACAGTAAAGATTCCGCGCAAGCCATTTTCCATGCGCAGAGGGTCTGCGAAATTCGTTCTCAACCTTTTGTCGGAAAAACAAATAATTCCGTCTTGCCGTTTCACATGACTTGCAAGATTTCACCAATGATGATTCTGAATTTCTAATACCGCAATAACTGGAGATGAGTCATGATTTAGCATTTAGCATGTGTTCAGCTCGTTCACTAATTTCTAACGAATCAGAAATCCGACGAATACTTGGCGATGACGAAGCGAAAGTTCAGGCTTGTGCATAAAAGTGTTCCTCTTCACTGTGGAAAGTTGAATACATTTTAGACATACCTCGAGCCCTCGTATGTATGTATGTATAAGATAGATATTGTAACTAATATTATTTTCACTGATATTAACGAACTAAAGTTTTTACAGTATATTTTTACTATTTTAATGAAACTTCGAATGTCAGACACATTGACCACTTTTAATAAAATATGTCAAGTGGAAGTAGAAATTTATGCAGAAGTCATTTTCTTGGCGAATATTTTGATGGATGGTTAAATTTAGAAAAAAAAAATGGATAAGGTAAATGTTTTTTTATGGTGATCACAACTGTTTTTAAGTTCCAATTATAATACATAATATTAATGTTTCGAATTTGTAAGACAACAATACAAAATTCAATATTTAATAATACTTTGTAATCACACTTGGTACCTCTTTATTTCATATTCCCAGCATTAATTATGTCACATAGATTTGGGTGTAATTTATAATAAGTAAAACAATTTCATTTATTTTATTTATTTATTTAGAAGCCATTCAATTTACATTTTATAATGTATGAATTAAAAACAAATATTTCTAATTGAAATGACTTAATTTATAAATTTAGCTGCAATAATGTAGTTATATATAGCTTAATATAAGTAATAAAAAAAAATTATACGAAAATTTAATCACACTGAAATACATTATTAATATTAATTACTTAATAGTACACCAATATAAAAAAGAAGTAGTAAACTTATGAAATTATAAATTTTTCATTCAAATTTAGGAGATTCCATATTATTGACTTTAAATAGATGTCGCAGAACATTCAAATCCCTGTTATGATTATGCATCATGTTTGTCATTTTGATACTTCCTTCATCTGTTGTACAACAGCGACTTACGCAGTACTTTCTGGTACATTTCCAGTAACTTGTGTTCTTGTTTTGCATTTGTTTTGCGTAAATATATCCATTATAAACGAGACGTGGAGTTCCTCTCAATGGATGTTTCAAAAAATGAATTACATGGCCTGAAATTACAAAGTACAGTATAAGAGACGTGTTCACAAAACATCTTATGACACACAACAAACTACTAAGAACGGATGGAAGCTCGTTAATTCATTCCTTTTAAAACAATATTTATTCTAATCATGCAAGCTATCATTATCACTTTTACAAAAACATATTTATAATTAAAAATGTGGAAATGATGTTCATATGATAGGGGATGAAAACAATTGTTGTAATCGCAGAGTATTTCCATTTGTTGTCTTACTATTTCTTCATTATATTTAATTTTTACTGATTGTGATATATTTATAAGAAGATTTATCTTTGCGAGTCCAAATACAGTTGGTAAAAAGTATTTGCATATCAGGTTGAAGACGTTCTTCATTTAATTCCTTATTGGGTTTTCGTCATACAAAGTTTTAGTCGTCAAATCTAAAAATATCGAATTTGCTTTCTTCAGAAAACATTATGTGTTACCAAATTTCATTAAGGAAATTTGAAGTGCCGTTCTCTATATTTCTCATTTGTATAAGGTTTCTCTTTTTTGTAGTTCTATTCTTTAAATTGAATTATGAAACACGTTTTTCATTGTTTTTGCTAGCCTTTATTATAATATTACTGATAGTATATTACAACTTATCAATTTTTTTCTTCATTGGCAAATTTGATGACTCTCTTCCATTTAGAACGTTCAGACTGTCTGATCTTTTTTATTTTCGGTAGTTCCAGTTTCTTCTAGTGGTAAAAGTTGGATATAACTGAGTGAATGTACATGCATATGAAGACTGCAAATATTTTTTTGATTATTACATTTTTGTTTTTCATTAAATGTTTATTCAGTTTTTTTTATTGAGATTTATACCGGAGTATACAGTTTTTATTTGTTGTAAAGCAGTAAAATAATAGTTATTTACGGTACAAAGACGAAAATAGGTATTTTTGATTCTAGATTGCGAAATAGTACAGCGAGCAAAAGAAAACCGTTCAAAAATGCAAAAGCATTTCGCAATCAAGTAGGTATCAAACAACATTTTTTCGAAAACTATGACCCAAAATTTGGTATAATGTAAAAATTTTGACGTTTTCAAATAAGATATTCTTTGATACGTGTCAGCTAGTTGATAGCAGAAATCAAACAATAGTTTTAAATCATATAAATTTTCAAGGGAAATATTTCCATACTTCTTTGTTCAATACTATTCATTAAATTATCACCTTTTATTTACAAAAAAAATGCTGGATGCAAAAGACTTTTACGTCCGGGATGAAAAGATGTTTGCATCTTGTAGACAAAACAATTATTTCGCGTTCTCAAGACAGTTTTCGAAAAATGCAATTTCTTGGACAAAAACATTTACTTTACACACTAGATGTATAAATAACTATTTCTTACATGTCCGAACAGTTGTCACCTACCACAGCAATGAAACCGAACATTAATACTCTGCAAAAAAGTTTAACTTTTCGTTCAAATATCTTAATCAGAAAACATAAATTTTTGACATATCCGAATAACAAACAATTTACTTTATTTATTGAATTGCTAACTAAGCAAATCCTAGTATGCAAATATTTTTTTACCCATTTTAAGAGAACTTTAGATAAAATTTCATATTTAAGCTTTTACGGGCAGCAATAGTTTACTTGATTAGCGAGTACCGAAACGAACTAAGCTGAGTGTGGTATTTGGTTCAAATCCCAACGTCGGAAGTTTTCATGAAATAAAAATACCATCGTCAAGAAGTCCGTAGAAGGCGTAATGAGATACTAATTATGCTTCTAAAATGACACGAAGTTGATAAAAATTTTGTAAAAATCGGAAATTAAAATTTACTTTTGATATTATAAATAAGAAAAAAAATTCTACGAAATAAACAAGTAATAATAGCCTTTATTTAAGAATTGTTTTAAATTTAAAATTAAAATAATAATTTTTCAAAAAATAAAAAATTAAATAATATAAAGTAATAAACCATTTTTTAAAAATCAAATTTAAAAAGCCAAGAGCCATCATACAATTTCATGCAATTTCTAAATTTAGTACTAAAACAATAATTATTGTTTTGTAGTATACAGTCTTTATTCTTCTAGGACATACATGGTGTAAGGTAAAAATAATACAGTTTTTTTAATCAAATTTAATTTATTAATTTTATTAAAATACAAGAAATCAATTAATTAAAAGAAATATAAAGATAAGCAAAAATACCTTAACCTGAACCCCACAATAATAATAAAAATGGATAAATGCATAATAAAATGTATGTATGTATAAAAGAGTAAATATGTAAGATAAAAAAACGTAATATTTAGTTACATACGTTATATGAACAATTCACTTAAAACATGTCTATCAACAGCAACATTCCTAGCAAACAATTCAGTCAGAGTTTTCTTGTCCCTACTATGAGTATGGTTAAAGTCAATTATTTTGAATTCTCCCTCTTTGGTTGTATAACAACGTCCCGTGCAATTTGTATTCAAACATCTCCAATAAACTGTCCTGTTCGAAATGCAATTTTTGCGGTAAATGAATCCATCGAAAATAAGCCGTGGTGCTCCTCTTTTATTCGTCAAAAAGTGAAGAGTTTTTCCTGAAATTATAAAATGAAACATAAGCTATAATATAATTTAATTACTTTGTGTTACTTAAATACCAAACCAAATACTATTTACATTAACATTCTGCTTAAATAATTAATTTAATATTTGTATACGTAGTTGTAATTATTGCAACCAATTATACAAAATTCTACATAAAATGTTTCTATACTTTTGAATCAAAAATTAAGGGCGATTTACTTAAAATACATATTTTTATTATCACCGGTTCGATTTTATAACAACAAAATACTTGAATTGTTAATATCTAAATAAAAGATTTAAAATATATATCACACCAATGGCTTTTAAAAAGTTAAATAAGCCATCTTTAATTTTACTAATTTTTTTTTTTGTCCTGTTCCGTCGTTAAAGTTTGATTCATATATATAGAAACATCTGGATAGCTACATGCTTTATATATTTTATAAGATAGATACTTTTATGTTACAATAATATTATTTGGATAACTGATGCATAAAAGAATGTCCTTCTCAAAATTTGTATTTTAAACAACAAATAATAAAAATAATATATTATTTGTACATTAAAAATATTTACCACAAAGACCTCTTTAAACATATATTTTAAAAATATCGTTATTTTACTGTAAAATCAAAATAACAAAGGTTCCACTTTAATTTTATTATTTAATTATTAATTGTACGAGCAATTAATTAATTCGTAGCAAAATGAAAAAAAAAACAACGTAAATTTAATTTATATATTAAATATTTATTAAGATATATATATACGTACATGTCTTGTTCCATGTAGTTAACAACTTCTTAAATATTTTGAACTTAACTTACAACCGTTAATTGAAAAATATATTTTTCAATCAATGATATAACGTACATTTCAGATTTCACATACTGGGGGGTAGTGACTCGAACACCCGAACATACTTGTAAAATAATATCTTTGTAATTTCTTACTTCTCTAATTATTTTAGGTAAAAATGTATTCAAATAATAGTTGTAGAGCATCACATTTTGCATCTGAATCAATTAGCAAAAATAATTTTAGGTGCGTTTTAAGCTCAGAAATTAGGTATGAAAATTACTAAATCATTCCAAAAATATTAGTAGCCATGGAATTGATATAAAAATGAACAAATTTTTAAATTACATAAATTAATTTTTAATTTAAAAAATAAAAATAAAATAAAATTGCTTTCTTTATATATTTATATATACGTAAAATTAATTTTTCTTATTGATTCAGATACAAAATTTTATGATCTACAAACTGTTATTGTAAACATCAAATAATTAGGAAAGCAGGAAATTAGGAACATACGATTTTACATGTTAAATCCTTATGTTCGGGTGTTTGAGTCACCGTCCTGTATATATAGAACTTGGATAAAAATATTGAAGATGAAGTATGGAATGTTATTTGAAATAATAATACAATTTTAAGAATACGAACAACATTTATTTGGTTTCATTTATTTAATACAATAAATTACATTGTATTTTTCTTACATGTTAGAGTAATTTAGTAAGCGTTTCTTTATCAAGGGAACACATATTCAGTTGAATTATGTTATACAATCTGTCTTCGTCTGGTGCGTGATTATGTTCACGATATGGAATCGCAACTAAATCACCTTGTTTAGAAGTGATACACCGACTTTTACACTTCAGACTAGGCCTTTTAGAACAATGCCAATAAATTTTGGTAGATTGTTTTTTATTTACAACATAAATATATTTGTTTATTATAAGATGTGGATATCCATTACGACTTCTAAAATATTGCGTTAACGGGTGAAGACCTAAAAATTATTAAATTTAGTATAACAATCAAACTAAGATATATAAGATGTACCAAAAGAAACTAGTGCACTTTATGCCAACAGGGAACATCACCGACATTTAACCTGACCATTCTTCTTGTGATACACTATTATTTAGAGATCAATGATTATAACCAATCTCAACTTAGTATTTTGTAAAAGTGAAATAAGTATAGTTATTCTATTGAACATTTCATGACATGAATAGACTACTAGCTGTTAAAGTTGAATAGTGTAATAAAAAATTTGAATTGACAAACACGTTGCAATAGTCTGAAATTTTAAACCTGTATTTTTAAATATATTTTGCTATTTAATACTTAAAATAAATAACTAGATCTACGTCATAACTCATACATCAAGAACAGTGAGAAAAGTGTCGGTCATGTCACATTGAGATTTGTTATATTATAATAGTATTATGTGGAATTTTTCGAACACAATGTACGATAGTACAAACTACTTAGCTAGTATAACTGTAGTTAAACCAGGTATAATAAGAATCATAGCAGCAAATCATCCTAATTTTACATTGTATTGACTTTCTTGTACCATAATTTTTGTTAACTAACTGAGCGGGTCTTTTAAAATATATACTATTCATTTAAAATAACGTATTTTTTTTAATTCTACAATTCTTTGTCTCAATTCTAAAAATTAAAACTTGAACTTGAAACACAGGTTTAAATCCGCGTTCATATTACCGGCCAAAAACTGCATGTCGATGTAAAAATATTGGTAGAAACAAGTTGAACACAAAAATTTTTAAAAATCAAAAGAAGAATGTCTAAATTCTTGCTTACATCAAAACTTCTTTATGAAATGATGAAATAGCTGAAAAATTTGACTATAAAAGATTAACTAATATAATCAAAGAAAATGAAATATAATAGATAAATTTTTATAACAAACAAAAATTATTAGATTTTTCGTGGTCGAAAGAAAGCGCCTATAATCTCACTTGTTTGATTTGGTTTTTGAATGTTGTTGTTGGACAAGCCCGTACATTGTAAACTAATAAATAAATTATTAAAAGGAAAGGTCTAAATTGCATTAATATAACGATTTTAAATTTATTTACTTCTTTTATTTACTCATAAAGTACATTATTTTACAATTAAATAAATAAATCAGTTTCATCTACGCAAGGGAGATATGTCTGCCGTCGCATTAAATCCATAAAATTCTGTTCATCTGGTTCATGATTGTGGTTTGTCTGACATTTCACAATAATTCCATCGGGAGAAGTAACAATCCGACTTTCACATTTTGAATATCTTTTAGTACAAGCCCAATATATTTTATTAGGCAGTTTTCTGTTTATAGAAAAAATATATTTATCAATTACGAGTTTTATATATCCATTGCGAGCTTTGAAGTATTGCGGACTTGGCATTAGACCTAAAAATTAATTAATTTAGTATAGGACAGTTTTCAGTTATGCTTTGCGTATGTGTACAGAGAGAAGTAGGGACTTTTCTCACCGAATGTGAAGTTGGCCACAAACGAAACGAATGCTGCCAATTCACACGAGTAGGAGTTAAGTACAGTATTTTTTCTTACAAGTACGTCCGCTTAATCCAGTCAAATTAGCTTAAATAGTTTTCCATTAAATATAAACACTTTTATAAATACATATAAAAATATTAATTTCAAATTTGTTATCTCAATTTGTTTGCTATTTTTTATAATTTACATTTTCATAATTTAATGAATGAAATTAAAATTTTAAATAGCTTCAAAATAATAATAATTAACAAATGATATTCAAAACTGGAGTGAGTGAACAATTTTTTTTTTAAATTTGTTACAGCTTTTATATAGTCAACGCATTAGGGCGTTAATTTCACTTTGCTTGCAGCGGAAACATAGTGGGAGAAGTAAGACTTGTCCCACGGTTGGAAAAACACACACTTCTGCAACTCAAATGATTGGGAGAAGAAGGCACTTCTACCGTACGTATAAGAATTATCTTCCTTCCTTTATATCCCATCATCCGACGACCTTTCTAAATTATAAATTATTTGTGAATACGATTATAATTATTATTATTATTGTAAAATAATAATTAATTGTCACACTGATAGTTATAATCAATAGCAACTGTTTGTTTACTTGGCAGCGAAAAAGGCGAGATCACGGAATTTTGTCAGTATAATACTGTTCCCCATTGGTACAATTTTCAACTGTTATTGGTGAAAATTAGAACATCAGAATGGTGCGTATATATTTATTTTTTCCAATTATAATACATGTCCAATACATTTAAAATGGTTACAATATATTACCAAGCATGGTTTCATTAAGCACTGTTATATTTCGTCGAATCAAGTTCATCAAGTTTATCTCATCCGGCTGATGGTTGTGTTCATTATAATTCATTGGTTGTTTTTCCAAAAGAACACCATCTTTAGTAGTAATACAACGACTTTTACATCTTAAAGTCCTCTTGTTACATATCCAGTAAACTTTGTTATTTTGTTTTCTATTCGCCGTATAAATGTATTTATCAAGAACAAGATGTGGATAACCAGATCGACTTCTGAAGAAATGCGGCGTCGGACCTAAAAATTACTGAATTTAGTATACAATGTATTGCTCTTTGGAATTGAGAAGTAATTACATATTTATAACACTAAAGCCTACTTTCACGTAAATTCATTATGTGGTGGCAATCATTACATCAGAGGGTAGACTATGTCCAGCACGAAGTTGCACTTTTCCGTCTAAATATTCTGATAAAATATCAAAGTAGTGTATGCGTTATTTATTTTGTAAATATCGGATAGACTGTATTTTCACAGAATGTCCCAGTAAATTTCTAATTATATAATGTTCTGTTAAGATGCTGTTCAACGAAGTATGAATAGCACAACGCTCCATATAATTTTATTACTCCATTTAGTATAACAATAATTAATACATTTTTTCTCTAAGAATTTTTTTACTGTTTTTTATACTGGATTCAAATTATTTATTCCGTGTAAATTCTTTTTATGGGAAGTGTAATCATTGTTTAATTTGTTTTTTTTTTAATTTTTATAATACTTATATTTAATTCATACTACTACCATTTAATTAAAGTATGAGTTGTTATTACAACTGAGCATTTCTATTATACAATAACAAAAATATTAATTATAAAATTTTATTTCCAATTACCAAACATACATTCAAGTCAAAATATTATATAATAATAAATCAGATATTACATTTCAAGAATATTACTTATATCTAAGAAATACACAAAATAAACAAATTCAAATATTTTTTAAGTGCAACAATAAAGTGATTTTCTATAAAAATACGATACTGAAATCTCGTAACTACAATTAGTATTGAGTATAAGGCCCAACATTTATATTTTAAGTAATTTAATTTTTGGAACGGTTTACGTCTATATGTTACACTCTTATTGAAAACAGTATACATCAGTAATGCATAAATATATTTGCAGTATATTAATATATTTATTGCATACATTATATAAAATCTATGTACAAATAAGTGAACTGCTTGCATAAAAAATATGTTTATAAATAAAACAAAATTTGGGTGATTTATGAACAATTAAAATGTATGTTATAAATGTGAATTTATTTTAAATCATAATAAAAAGCTTCTTCAAAAACTTTCTTCACTGCGTCTCCAGTCATGGCAGGCACTAATTCATAATTTTTAATCTTTTCCCAATCCTCAGGATGATTATGTTCATCTCGAATCTGAACGTGTCCTCCAATGGTTGTAGTGGCACGAGTTCTGCATTTCTGTTTCGGATACTCTGAACATTTCCAGAATATTCTTGTTGGACTCAGCGAAGTGCAATAGAAAAGGTATCCATTATGTACCAAACACATACGTCCAGTTCGGCTTCTCACAAAATATATTGTGCCTAAAAAAATACACCATCTTACTATAATTTTACATCAACTTACACAATCAACCAATTTTAAGTTATCCTCTCAAATAAAAAGCGATTATTTTCTCTATATACACTATAAATAAATAATTCTAAACTATGGAAAATGTGCACCAATGTTACTTCCTGAAATAAAACTGTTAAAATAATAAAACAACTTTAAAAATCACATTTTATTAATTATACTTAAATACATATTTCAGATATATAAGGTAATCATAAATTATTTTTGTACATCTTTAAAATAATTGAAATAAGATAATTCAAGAAGTTCATCTGTTTCAGAATTACATGGTAAATTAAAAGTCATTTTTCTAATTCTGTCCCACTTTTGAGGATGATTATGATCTTCAGCATGTTTCTTGAAATTTATTTTTCCATCTATAGTTGTTGAACAACGAGATTTACAACCAAATTTCCGATATTCAGAACACACCCAGAATAGTCTTGAGGGACTCTGTTGGTTCATGTAAAACAGATATCCGTTACGTTCAAGGCATAGACGTCCAGTTCTTGTCTTCATAAAATGTAACGATCCTAAAAAAATGGTACAGTCAGTTCATTATTAACTTTAAATATAAATATTGGTTGTACGATGCTGGATATTTACATTTGCTTTACACAATATATTTATGTATACTTATTATATGCACACTATTACAAAAGATCTGGGATAAAATAAAACTATAAAATTAAAATTCATTCGATGAGAAAATAATTTTTATTTAATTTTTTTATTAATTTATTATAAAATGAATTATGTACACTTTACACATTTTATGTGAAAAGACAAATTTAATTTATTTTACTGTTATGTTAACTAACAGATTTTAGGTATTTTACAGAAAAGTGTTGTCAAGCAATTGCTGAAAATCACTTATGAACTGTGAAAGTTTCGACTCGTCGAAGTCGAGTACTAGAATCACATAATGTGGACGCATTACTGAACAGATGTATACACAAAATTCATTAAACCTAATAAAAAACATACAAAATAAACAGACTTAAAAAAAAAAGAAAAGTGTGTTCGTAATATGAACCATTGTCTCTCACTTAAATCTATGGTTTTAGGAAATAGGTAACTTTCAACCTTTGAAAAAACTGTTTTCATGGTACTTATTAGAAAAAAAATGCTTGCGATCATAACATCATGTTATTATTTCCAAAATAATAAATAAAAATACTAAATTATTTGTTTTAACTGTAGGTGTATTACAAACAATTAATAATTATTAAAATAATATCAATAAGAAAACAAATATAAACTTTAATTGTTTATTTAGCATACACAAATACATACATTTTTCTACATTAATTAATTTTCTTTAATTATATAATACTCCAAATAAAAGAAATTATATATATATACTTCCTTAAGGAGCACATTTAATTGTATCATAATCTACAATCATTTTCGGATTAAATAACTTTTTAACTTTTTCCAAATCCGGTGGATGATTATGTTCCACAGAATGCTTCTTAAATTTCCCGTCATTGGTTGTGGCACATCGACATTTGCATTTAAATTTATTATATTGGGAACAAACCCAAAATATTTTGTTCTTCCTTCGTTGGTTACAATGGAAAATATATCCATCGTACACCAAAAGTAGACGACCAGTTCTATTCCTTACAAAATGCAGCGAGCCTGGAAAAGGATAATGCCTCAACATTATTTCATCAATTTCATATTTTCAACAATATTTATGCAAATTCGAACGTTTCTTAAAAAACACAAATATATGGATTTAAAAAAAATAGATTATTTGATACATAACAGCTTTATTCATTATATTTGTTTACAATATATAATTATTCTTATATAAAACTATTTTATTACACAATTCATTCAGGAATATTTCACTCTACATCAAAAATGTTCATATTCATTAAGTATTGAAATTTTGCTATGTCCGGTGGGTGGTTATGTTCAAAAACATGCTTTTCACATTTCCCATCAGTTGTTGTTGTAAATCTGCTCTTGCATTTATGTTTATAATATTGGCTGCATATCCAAAATGTTTTATTTTTCCATTTTTGATTGGAATAAAAAATATGTCTATCGAATATCATTAGCACACGACCCGTTCTGTTCCTTACAAAATATGGTTTTCCTAAAAAGAAAATTCAACATTAATTTTTTACTG
The DNA here is from genome assembly GCA_035578165.1 of Stenolophus ochropezus. NCBI lineage: Eukaryota > Metazoa > Arthropoda > Insecta > Coleoptera > Carabidae > Stenolophus > Stenolophus ochropezus. Next base: position 15,253,513 of record JAQOWZ010000010.1, on the reverse strand, counting down.
TAATTCGTAATAATAATACATTAAGGGCCAGTTCCTCCATCTCTGGTTAAAATACCAGTTACATTAACCATCGGTTAATAGAAAAATATCGCATCAAAATAGTAAATAATATATATTTTTGACAACTTCAATTAGTTTTTCGATGCGATATTTTTCTATTGACCGTTGGTTAATGTAACCGGCACTTTAACCAGAGATGGAAAAACCGACCCTAAGAGTCGATTTTCTTACCTCTAGTTAAAGTGTCGGTTATCTTAAACGTCGGTTAATAGAAAAATATCACATCGAAGAACTGACTAAGTTGACAAAAGTATACGTTATTTACTAATCTATGTGAAACTTTTCTATAAACCAACGGTTAAAGTAACTGGTACTTTAACCAGAAGTGAAATAATCGGCCCTAAGAAGATTTATATAAAAATTAAATTACTTTAAATAGCAATACATGTATACACCTCTAGGTCTCTATTTTTCTCGTTTTTGTAGTCAAGATCTTCAAAAGGTGTACTGTAAAATGAATGACAGAAATAGAAATGCCAAATACTATATGCAAATTTTAAAAAATTGGAACAATGTTCAACACCGACAATATCTTGACTAATTGCTTTCCAAGATAAATTTTATCTTACTGTAGCCGTTATTAATGTACTGTATGTATTTTTTTAGTGTCTAAAAACAATTATTATTTATATCACTAATGGTCGATTGCCCTAGGTGTGTAGGTAGGTGCGAGTGCGTATAATAAATTGAAAAGCCTACCGAAAATATAAAAAATTCAGGCTTCAGTAAATAAAAACCTGGAACATTTTGGAAGCAAAATGTAAATATTTGCTGGACTGGTGGAAAAGAAATTAAATATATTTCCACGTATAGAAAATGTGGCTCGTGATATTCTTCTCCGGCTAAGTCTGCTTTCTAAAGCTGGCCTCATAATTCGAAAACAACAGCAACAGATTAAATTCAGAATCGACTACTGTGTTACATCTCTGAAATATTTTTTTTTAAGTTACAATTTATGAATATGAATTTATCATAAGGATGAGGAATCGGCCTAAGGAATTCTTATTTTTTTCGTCTAGTTTAAGTCATCTCGGTCTGTCTCGATACTATTTCGATAAAATTATCTCATCTCGTCTGGTCTTGAAAATCGACAAAATTTTGTCGAGACGAGATAACCCATATACGAGACAAGGCATAATTTATTTCTAAAAAAGTTAATAAACAATGGACAACTGGGCGCCGCGAAATTCGGGCGTAAATTTGAATTAAGTAATTGGAGTATTTAATTTTTTTAATCTTTGAATATTTCTACGCAGATATATTTCCTAGAACTGACCATATTTTCAGAATTTCAACATGTGTATACTTGTTTTTGATAAATTAATAATCCAGTACTAATAATAGTAACGATTTTCCTTTGCATACTTTGATTTATTTTCATATCGCCAAAATTAAATTGAATCATATCATTATTAATCTTGTCTTTAACATAAATTTACCTATTCGAAACATATATTTTATCTCTTTAAGTTAATATTTTTGAATTATCAGTCATTTCTGAAGAATAAAAAAATATATAGGTTCAGTCGTCAAGAAAAAATCATAATCAAATGTTATCTCGGAGTTATGAATGAAAAACATAATTATAATGTAAGTACCGTGAAAAAACTGTAACAGTACAAATACTAGAGTATGATACAATTTTTCGAAAGAATTTGTATTTTGACCATCGCCCAGTTGTCGCATTCCGTGAGTGAGATGTTTAACACGCGTGTGTAAGTGTGAGTATGATAATTTTCCCTCACTTATAATACGATGTACTAGACTCGCTATTTTTCTCTCATGATTTACTTGCAATATAACACATTTATATTATAAATAAATATTTAAATATTTACATTTATCAATAAATTGAATTTGTAATTTGAGAATTTATTGATACTGTAATAATTACACGATTCTATTACAAAAAAAAGTAATAGTAATTATGAATACTCCCCATTACACTTGAAGATCGAGTTCTGAAATATACAGGAATTGATAAAAAAAGATAAGAGTTTATTAAAATGTGATTTTATTGAATAAATACATATTACATACAATAATTTATATTTAATATATGTTTTACATCTTCAATTATACATTAATCAAGAGAAAATATAGGAAACTTTTCTAATGGGTCAAAAGCCACGGTTACATTTTTAATAAATACCTTTCTGACTTTTTCCCAATCAGGAGGATGGTTATGTTCAGAAGTATGCTTTACATATTCTCCTTCACTGGTAGTAGTAACTCGGCACTTGCATTTAAGTTTATAATAATTGGTACATATCCAAAATAATTTATTGTTTGCTTTTCGTTTACGATGATAAACATATCCATTATATACCAAAAACAGATTACCCGTTCTTCTGTTCCTTACATATTGGAGCTGGCCTGCAAAAGGATAATACTTCAACATTAATTTCTCACTTAATTTTCACATTTCATCAACTTGAAATTGTACATAATTCTACAGATTTTCCTAGTTAAATTTACATAACTAGTTGATATCTTTACAATACTTAGTAGTAAATAAAAGGGAAAAGGGGCAAGAACTGTTTCACTTTTAAATTGTCTTGTTTATATTTCGAAACAAACCAGAAAAAATAGATCAACGATTTTAAATACACGATTACTTTATTCCATTCTTAAGCAATAACATTGTTTAATAAGTTTACAATGTAGCAAATTAATGTTTTGCATCGTGGATTTCATTTTACATGTTTTCGAACTTCGTCATAATCCACTATCATTTTTGGATTAAATAACTTTTTAACTTTTTCTAAATCTGGTGGATGATTATGTTCAATTGAATTCTTCTTAAAATGTCCTTGGTTGTTTGTAGCACAGCGGCACTTGCATTTAAATTGGTTATATTGGGAACAAACCCAAAATATTTTATTTTTTCTTCGTTGATTACAAGTGAAAATGTATCCTTCGTACACCAAGCACAAAAAACCACGTTTGTTCCTCACAAAGTACAGCGAGCCTGAAAAAGGATAATGTCTCAACATTAATTATTACTTAAGCTCATGAAATAGCGAAGCTTGAAAATACATAATTAACGTAATACTCATTACTTGAAAAACAAAAAAAAAACATTTTCATAAAACTATACATTTCGAGTTTTACGTCAGAATATCTCCATTCTTCATAAGACCATATTCGAAAATATTAGAACATTTTTGCAATTCACAAATAAAAAAAAATACAGAATTTCAGTAAAATTTAATTTTCAAAACAATTTTTGATCTGAAACTCCAACAGGTTATTTTAGTTTGACATAGGAAAAAATGAAAGTTGGATTTTCAGTTGAACTAACTTTTATTATTTATATTAATAATACATTATTTAACATATTGTGTACAATTATTACATACACTTATTGTGTAGTTATTGTTCTATAGTTCACAATCATTTTTGGAATTAACAACTTATTGACTTTTTCCATATCTGATGGATGATTATGTTCAATGGAATTCGTTTTAAATTGACCATCGTTAGTTGTTGCACATCGACATTTGCATTTAAATTTCTGATATTGAGAGCATACCCAGAATACTTTATTTTTACTTCGTTGATTACAGTAGAAAATATGTCCATCATGTACCAAGCACAAAGAACCAATTCTGTTCTTCACCAAATATAACGACAATGGGCCTGAAAAAGGAAATTGTCTCAACATTATTTTATTACTTAATGGTATAAACATAACGAAGCTTTGAAAGATTTATTAACTTCAAAAATATTTACTACTGTGTAAACAATAAATGAAAGTTACTTTTTAGTTAAAAGTTGAGACATTATATTATATTCAATAATAATTTTTTTAAATAGTTTTGAAAAGCTCTCCACAAATTTTCACAAAATAAAAAAAACAGTTGAAGTAGCGTAACACTCCGTGTTTCCTGAAGAGGTTAACAATCTTTCAAAATAATTTCATTAGCATTTTTAATTATTTTTCATTTCTAATTATGCATTTTCTAATTTTTTAACTATATTAAAGCTAATATCTCAAAATTATCAAATATTTGTGGAAATAATTATGTACCATGAGGATAAAATCTGGAAAACAAATAGTGCTTTGGATTCAGTTTATCTTAAAATAAATAAAAATACAAAATATTATATAACTATATATTTATGTATTCAATTCTACAACATTCTTTGCACAATATTATGTCACAATTGTAATTTACAATACATAGTGCAAAACGAAAAACGTGTGCACTTTAACTTTACTACTTAAAAACTACAAACCAACATACCACATGTATTTAAAATCTGATGACTTTTTTCATGACTGCCTGGTATATTACAGGTGCATTTCTAATCTTCTCCAGCAAAGGAGGATGCAAGTGAAGTTTTTGGATCATCACTCTACCATCGTCAGAAGTAATACACCTTGTGCGACACCTGCCTGAATCGTAGAGGGAACACTTCCAATGTGTACGCTGTCCCAGCTTTACGTTTTTTATGTACAAGTAGCCACGAATGACGATTTGGACAAATCCTCGAGGTCCTTGTACGAACTGGACTAACTCTGCAGCAAAAACTAGCATGAGAGAACTATTGCTGAATAGAAATTATCTTAATATAAAAATAAATACATATCTTTAAAAAAATATTGCAAGAGGGAAAATGTTAATAATTTTTTAATATTATTAAAAGTAATTGCCAATATTGTAATTAAAACGACGTAACTGTTTATCGTAAAAAATCAAAAAACAATATTGTCATTTTTATGACGTTTTCATTACTACTTAATAACTTCAACCGTACACTCAACAACAAATATATATGAAAACACTTTCTAGGATTTTTACTTACCAAACATTGTATTAAATAGTAGTGTAACATTTAATTTTTGTTTCTTGTTTTCTTAATTTAGTAACTTATAATATTTATAAGTAATAAAAGATTTGTTTGAATAACATTTCTATTTTAGGTATAATAAATCCAAATGCACCAACAATTTTTAAATTTTAAGGAACACTTTAATAAGAAAAGCAAATCAAAATTTTATCAGCAAAGTTCATATTTATTAACTTCGTTTTGAGTTTGAAACATAAAATTTAAATGTAGTTGTAGCAGGCGGTCATATAAGATTGGTTTAAATGTTTATTTTTAATCAATCCAAAACTTTAATTTTCTTAAAAATGAACCATTTTCTATGTTAATATATTTTAATATTTATATTCAAATTTAATGATATTGAAGTAATATAAAGTTGGAAGAAATAATTCACATAACGAGAATAAATAAATAGGGAGAAAAAAATCACACTTCTTTAAATGTATAATGTTTATTATAAGTAAATATTTACATTGAAATAATAACTGCACATTATTCTTACATACTTGTTATCTTCGGCATTATGACTTTCTTAAAACAAATCTTATCTCTCAGTTTCTCGAAATCTGGTGGATGCGAATGCGGTTTCCGCAGAATCAGTTTATTGTCATCAGTAGTGATGCACATTGTACGACATTTTCCAGAGTGGTACAAATAACATTTCCATTCTGTCCGATTGTGATATCTCGAATTTTTAAAGAATAGGTAGCCTTGTATTACTATTTGAATACTACCATTCTTTCTTCCTCCAACGTACTGAATTAACTCTGTAAAAATTGATGGAATGTTGTCAATACACGAATAAAAAAGAAAATTTTTGTTTTATAATGGTACAATGTATTATTCTTAATAGTTTATAACTTTTAACAAACTAAAATGATAACAAGCCTAATGATTCATGGATGTAGTACAATTTTAAACTAGAGACTCATTTCAAATATAGTTGGGTGTATCATGTGAAGTATTACAATACATGTCCTTAGTATTAAAAATAAAATCAATTGTAATAAATAAATTACTTTTATTTATTATAATAAATGCAACATCATAAATTAAAAATACACTATATTTGAATCAAATAATGGTATATTTTAATGGGGAAGGCTAAGCATGCTGAATTATGTTACATTAAAATTAAAAAAAGCTCTATTTTGGAAATATTAAGCCACAACCGCAATAAAATAAAAGAACGCTTATCTATCCCTTTTCCATACATAAACAACGTTACATACTTAATACATTATTTACATAGTTTTTCTATTTTTCTGTTACTGTTAAAATTGTTTGCGAGAGCACCGTTACATTTTTAAGTTTCTTTGGTGGATGCCAGTGGGTTTTTCGAAAGTTTATTCTGCCATCGTTAGTTGTAGAACACGAAGCAAGACAATGTCCTGAACTGTATAGTGAACATCTCCATGCTGTAGAATTACGGTAACTCCCCGTTTTATGGAAAACGTAGCCTCCGACCAACATCTGAGTAACTCCGCGTTGTCCTCGAATATATCGGACAAGCACTGTAGAAAGAAATACCGAAAATCATGAAACATGCAAACTGAATGTTTCTTAGAAATTGTAGAAATTTATAGAGCAATATAAACACATATCATGATTGATAAAAAAAAAACCTTTTTATTCCAAGCTGACCCACAAAAGGTCAGTAATAATAATCTGTATGTAAAAGTTTAGTAAAAGAAAAATATATATATAAAATATTTTTTTTACATAAAATGTATGTGTACATTTGCTTGCATTAATTGAAAATATATCCCATTCAAAATTTATAAAGAAATATCATAACACAAACTTTATAAAACCCAAATATAAAAAAAAATTAGTATGCAATATTTCGTTTCATTTTAATATAATATATAATTAGAATTTGACAAACAAGAGCAATATGGCGCAGATAAAATCTTCGCACAGGCGAATTATTGCCAACTTCTATAAAAAATTATTTCGCACACTGCACATGCGCAGAGTAGGCAACAACTAGAGAAATAATTTCTCACGTTGCCCAAGCACATTGTAGTCACCTACTGTCAAAGTGATTACTTATATTTTAGTTCAAAATTGTTGGTATTGGATAGGTTTCAAACTTTGCATAGTGGTACCTGAAAAGTGAATCGTAAAGAAATATACTACTCGTAAAATTATAAGAATTTCAAGATTTTTTTTAGGAAGAAAGTAAAAAACACATTCAAATAACTATTATTTTTATTTAATCTTTAAACGTTACATCTTATAATTTCTAAAATGTAATTATAACATAAAATCACATAATCGATATTTGCAAACTTTTATCGCTAATATTTCTAGGTTGTTTTCTTTGTATATTTTCATACGTAATATGACAAGTTATATGATTATCATCGAAGATAATTTCCAGTGGAACCGAGTTGTCGATTTCACGACTCCGAAGGACAAGTGAATTGTGCTATTTCGGTTTCACGAGCAATATATTCGATTATTAATCATATCACGAGATGTGTAATGAGAGAATATAATTATCACACATTTTTAAACCCAAAATGTTTTAATTTTGGTTCCAAACGTTATAAATCCCTTAAAAACGAACGTAAATAAGGTGATAATTTATTTGTTTTTTATAATTCCTGGGATAAAAAAAAAATTCTGAATGACGTGACCAATGAATTATATTCTCAATTATTACATGATCTTCTTCAGTAAAACATTATTACTAACTGATAATACCTATATATATTATAATAATATGTTCACTGAAAAAAAAATTAGAGTCCAAGTAATTGCTTCATCAGTACTTCATTACATTGAAATACATTCTCACCACCTTGTCACAATTTGCATCACAATTTCCGTCCAATCGTTTGACTTGACTCGTTTGTCTCGATCTGGAGCATGTGTGTGATGATGCCGAAACATTAACTTTCCACTTTTAGTGGTAATACACCTGCCTCGACATTCTCCTCCTCGATATCGCCAACATTTCCAGTCTGTATGATCACCATAAACGAAGCTCCGATTATATAAATAGCCTTGAACAACTATCCGAGTATATCCCTTCGACCGAAAGCCACCAATGAAGACGACCCTGACTTCTGCAAAAATATTACTTTCTGGTAACATAATAAAAATGAAAATTTATATATTAAAAATTTTAATGGTAAGTTACATTTAGTTGCTGTGAACTAAGAATAAATAACAATTTTCGTATTGCTCTACACAAAATAAGTATGCGCTTGTATATTTTTGAAAAATACAGAAAAATTGAATTATGTATCCTTTCAAATGGGGATGAAAGATGACGTACAAAATACAATAATGAATACAAAGATACTTACTAATAACACCTTTAAATAAAAATTGCATCTTTTGGTAGGAAAAATGAGACATGATGACGTAATAGTAGCAAAAAGAAAATTTTATAACGTTTCTCACATCGTAAAATTTAGGATAAAGCATTTAATGTAAATGGCATTCATTGTCTGCACCAGTTTTTTTAAATACTGCTAACATTTCACCATTTTTGCAATGAAAACTTTTCATTTGACATGTGTAACAAAATAGTAATAGTAGGATATAGGAGTTCGAAAAAGTACGTACCAAAATATAAGTGGAAAATGCTATTAATATTGTGTACAATAAATTACAATGTAAACTTTAAAATATGTTTGATGGACGAAAAGTTTATATTTTGTCCGTTAATTCAAATTAAGCTAACCAACTCAAATAGAACCAGAAGATCCCGGTTTATCTGCTTGGTTTCAGCTACAATCGAATTATCAATCTATTAACTATGGAGTAATATTCACAATGGTTAGTACCTCCTACATAAACTCAAAAATGTCAAAATGACTAAGGTAGTTCAATGATCGTTCATTTATTTTTCCTTACTGTTCCGATTTGCATACTATTAATTTTATATTTCAAAATTGATCTCCAAAAACCAAAATGTATTATTGAGAGAATTTTGAAATATTTTTCTCTAAGAACTAATTTGTTACTTCAGTAAAATTTTTGTATCCTAGAAACGAATAAATATTCCCGAAAAAGTGTATCAATGCATTTCAACTGAACTATTTTAACTTTTGTTCCGATAATGAAAATGCTTTCGGGTAAAAAATATTCATTTATTTCATAAAATATTATATTTACATAAATGAAACAGTATAGAACATAGTTATTAACATGCAACAAGACTTTATAAAATGGCATTACCGTATATATGTAATTAATACATAACAATGTAATTTACATACGTATAACACTCGTGTTCCGTCGCATGCATGGTTGTTGTAGATTTATTTATATTGTATTACAATATTATTTCGTGTAAATAAATAATAGTATAAGTAAATCTCGTTCCCAAATTCACAATAAACTAATTGTGAATCAAAACATTGGTTCTTCGTGCCGGATTTTATTAAATCTATCGTAATTGTTTATTTCGAATATTATCGTTTATTTCGAATAGCTCGCGGTCTTAATCGTAGACAGTGCGACAAAATACAAAATAACCCATTACTGTGAATTTGTGCATCGTGTAATTTCGTTGTGCTCATCATCATTAATCGATCGGAATTCAACATCATCATCGCTCGCCTGCTGATCCTTCTTTGCATTCCTCGTACGGTTCCAATATTTCTTGCCACTCAACCTACATTTCGCAATTGGCAAACGTTAGTAAAGTTTTGTACCACCAATTTTGTTTATTCCTTCCTATTTGCATCAAGAATCGCTTCTATCTGCTATTTCTCAATTATTAAAACATGACTCGTGATCAAGTAGGTATATTAAAAATTCAGCTTGCAAATGCAAAACGCTCGTTAACATCTTATGAGAACTTTCTCAAAAAATTTGATCCTGCTTAAGATTTTCTGATCCTAGAAAAGCATTATGCTGAAATGGAAATAAATCGCGAAAAATTTGAAAACATTCAAAATGAATTAGATAAATATTTTGAGACATATGGTATAGCTTCAAATCTTTTATCGGGTCGTTCTCAAGATAACACACAAAGTTTGCTTCCACAACAATTACCGCCGACATTAATAAATAATTCCGACTCTCCTAGCTCAAACACACCATTTTTGTCATCGTTAAATACTGTTACTAATTTATCGAAAATAAATTTACCGACATTTAGCGGATCCTACGACTCTTGGCTAGACTTTTATGGTTTATTTAATTCTCTCGTTAACTACGATTTTCGTATACCTGAAATTCAAAAATTAGTCTATTTAAAAGGATGTTTAATTGATGACACATCCGATGTAATAGCTTCTATTGAATTGTCGTCCGAAAATTATCAAGTTGCATGGAATTTGTTAAAAGAACGTTGTGATAACAAAAAAATTATTCATCAAAAACATGTAAAGGTCCTGCTAGATATACCGTACGTATCTAAAGAATTTCCAACGCGCTTACTAGTAAATAACATTCAAAAATATCTTCGTGCGCTAAAAGCTCTAGGAGAACCAGTTGACTCCTGTGATACTTTACTTATTGAAATTGTTCAGCGCAAACTCACTAACTTCACACGTGAAAAATGGAAAGAATTTAGTAGTGGTTTACTTCAGCCTACAATATCTAAATTATTTGACCCATTGGGATTATTTGGTCCAGTTGAACTATATGCAAAAATAATAATGCAACATTTGTGGAAGGCTGGATTATCTTGGGATGAATCTGTTCCGCTTGAGCTTCACACTAGATGGTTCGAATATAAAAATCAATTGAAATTTTTACATTCGGCAACTTCTTATTCGCGAAGAATATCTTCGTCTTAAACAAGCTGGTACACAAGCTACATTGTACTCAATTCGAGAAAACTATTGGCCTTTGAATGGTCGCAATACTGTACGTAAAGTATTACACAAATGCATGTTTTTGCTTTCGTGCTAAACCGCGCAATGTCGACCCACATAGGGGTAATCTTCCTCGCGAGCGAATTAATCCCTCACGACCCTTTCTTAATGTAGGCGTGGATTATTGTGGACCATTTTATATAAAAGAAAAGCGTTTCCGAAACCGCAACAAGATATAGGTTTATATAGCTATATATGTTTGTATGTATACTAAAGCGATGCACCTTGAATTAGTCAGTGACCTCACAACTGAAGCTTTTATTGCCAGTTTAAAGTGATTCTTCTCGAGGAGAGGAAAATCTAAAACAATTTTTTCGGACAACTAATTTTCAAGGAGCCACGCATAACGACTTGGTACAGCACTATCTCGAAGCGGAAAAAATAACTTGGAATTTTATACCCCCCAGAGCTCCCCATTTTGGCGGATTATGGGAATCGGCTGTCAGGTCATTTAAACATAATTTTTTGCGTACTTTAGGAAACACTTTATTAACATTTGAACAGTTACAAACGTATGTAATTGAAATAGCAGCTATTCTTAACTCCAGACCCATATCACCCATGTCCTCTGACCCAAAAGATTTACTCCCCTTACTCCAGGTCATTTCCTCATTGGTGATCCATTAACTAGCTTTCCTCAGGCCGATTTTACTGTGACTTCGGAAATGAAACAACACTTTTGTAAGAGAATAATCTGTCATGTCTTTTCATATATGATTCCGAAAGCACTACAATATTTTTCAATTTCTTGATGCCTGTAGGATGTGCGTGCGGCGATTTTCCAAAGATTATTCTGCCGTCATCAGTTGTATTGCACATTGCACTACACTTTTTTGCCGGGTATAATGAACATTTCCATTGTATAGAAGAACGAAGTCTTCTATTTTTATAGAAAAGGTGACCTCCAACTAATAATTGTACTCCGTGGGTCCCTCGAATGAATTGGACAAGCTCTGCAGAAAAAATTAGCGAAATTTATCAAAAATGCAGAACAGAAAAAAACTTAATTCTATAAAGCGGTACAACGAATTGTTTGACGGCTAATAATACTTTCATTATTCGGATTCAATTGTTCCTTGTATACATAATATATTTTTTAAACAATATAAATTTTACATTATAAATTATATTCTTACAGTTCAGAACTTTTTAAACAGTTAAGATATAAAACTGGCAGGCATTAATCAATTCTACAGAAATACATTATTTTCCGATATGATCATATTCTATTTATATAATTTTATTTGGATAGGTAAACTAAAGTGCTTATTAAAATGTTATAAAAAATGGTAATAGATATATTGTAATCCTTACAATTACTGTATTTCACAAAAAAGAACTTAATAATAAGTATCTGATATAAGTAAAATTAGTGAAAAAACAGATAAACACCGCCTAACTTAATCTAACAATCCAATCATTTAAAAATGTTAGAATATTAGAAATGTCTTATTTATTATGGTTGTTCCTTTTTATGTTTCAAATAAATTGTCACAACAGTAAAACAATTTTTTGTTGTAATTAAATCAAAAAAACAACCAAAGCGCTACGTTCATGTATTTAATGAAATAAGACATAAAATACATATATTTTATTTATCTACGTACATATGTACATACACTCTGTATCAATTTGTTTCTCTAGAGCCTCTTTACTATCCTCAGATTCAGTTCATGGAGCAATGATATGTTTTGAGAAAACGCTGCATTTGGTACATGATTGTGCTGTTTTCGTATTAAGAGCCTGCCATCATCGGTAATGACACACAGGCTTCGGCACTTTTTCCTCTGATACCAAAGACATTTCCAGTGGGTCCGATCAGGTAGTTGCTGGTTTCTACAAAACATGTATCCTTGGATTACAACTTGAATGGTCCCTCGTTGTCCACGGATGTACTGCACTTGTACCACTGCAAAAATTAGTGCAATATAGTGTACTTACTTGGAAATATTGCATAATGTTAACGATTTCCTTTAATTTAATTATTTACTCAAGTTCATTTTTTTTTTATAATAAACAATATTTAAACTTTATTTTAATCATAGCACAAAACAGGCAAATTAATTATTAGGAACTACACATTTTTTAAAAATAATTTAATTATACAAAAATATTAACAGTATGGGGTTAGAAGATGATAGAAATATTGAGTCTGTGTATTTTTATAATATTTAGAGAAATTTATTAATTTAGCTTACGTACACTTCTCAAATTGCACGGAACGACCGTTACCCGTAATTAATATTTAAATATTCAATTGGTATGCTTTTATATATTTATACAATTTCACTAAACTTAATAGCAAAATAACATATTAAGTACATAATAGTATTTCTAGCCACATTACATAAATTGACACCATGAATTAACATGACATACTGCTTATAATAATTTATCAACTATCTTACAGGAATTTTCGTATACTTTTTTCTTAAATGAAGGTTTTTTTGTTTTAAATGTATGAGACTACTAAATAGCTGCACATATGTTTTTATTCACATTTTCATTACATTCAATTACATTTCACATATTTCACCATTGCATAACTCTAGTTAAAATACTTTCATTCAAGATTTGTAAATGATCAAGTTTCACCGTTTCTGGAGGATGTGAGTGAAATTGGCGAAGCATCAATCTGCCGTCATCAGTGGTGATACATCTACCCCGGCAATATTTGAATCGCTGGCATTTCCATAATGTATGGTCGCGATATTTCCTGTTCTTAAGGTATATGAAGCCTTCGGTTACAAGTCGAATATATCCTCGTGTGCCACGAGCGTAGTAGACTCTGATCTTGTCTGCAGCAAAAAGTACCACTTGATGTTGAAATGTGAAAATATTAATAGTATAAACAATTATATTCATCACAATTGTTTTGTTGATCAATTTCATTATCACTATTTATAAAAAGAATAACTTATTTTCGACTTTTAAAAATAATATTGATGTAGAGTAATGGGATCCTTAGCTAAGAATATCGCGAACCGGCGAGTTGCTTAAATTAAGGTAAAACATTTTAAAACAATAAACATCAAACATCAAACTTTATTTCTTACGTTCTGGTGCGTAATCTACTTAGATATGTAAATATGAATAATGAAAAATAATAAATTAAAAAAAATAGAAGGAATACAAAGACTACAGAACAAAAAACTGAATTAATTCAAAGTTTTTGTAGCAAAATCAAAATATTGGATAGAATAACTATAAATGAAGAATGTTTGCCACAAATTTCATTAGTCAATTTTTTTAAATAAATTTATTTCTGTCCAAAACATTTATCCATATAACTTGCATTTATCAGTGGGAATTTTAAAATTATGTTTATTGTTATAATCACAATTTTTAACACTACTTCTATGTTTCCTGACTGTTTTATTATAATAAGCTTCAAATAGTAATAGACACATATACTTTTGACGTCACACGCTACAGATAGCTCCGCCTTCTGAAGTAAAGGACAACAAGTTAGTAGAGAGAGTGAGTTGACAGACCAAGGTCCATCGGATCAATTCTTCGAAAGTGCTATCTTAATGGTCTTGGTATACCGCCCTCTTTACTGCACTACTGCCCGCAGTGCCTAAGTTGTTGTTGTCGAATTGTTGCCGGCGATGGAGGTTTTAGTTTGCGTAAATGTATTATTTGTATTTATAATAACTTGTGTAGAATAGTTTCTTCTTTTTATTACTTCTGTTTGTGTTGATGCATTGCTGTTCCCAAAATAAGTTTGTGTGGATTTATCTACATTGTAAAAATATGTTTGTGTTTCTTTGTTCATTTTATTATTTTTCAACCTAATTTATGTATCACAGAATCCTACAAATATATACGAGTATATATATAATTATAATAATTGTGTATTTGTATATCTTTATTTACTTCATTAATTTCACTTTCATTCTCTTTTGGTTATATTTACATTACAAACGTCAAACGTAATTACTCCGGCATTCACCAGAATGCGCCACTCAAATTTTAATGTTATAAGTGTCTATTAAGCAGTCAAAATCTGCATTGAATAAGGTGGAAAAGTGATACTGCGTTAAGGCTCTCATGGTTTTTATTATAAACACACTTGGATAGTAGATTTGAAAAACGATACGAATTAGATACTTACCTTTTCTATATTCCTAATATTTAAATGATGAACATTGAAAGAATATTTTTGTTGATTGTCAATGTTCTTAAATTGAAATTATTATTATCACCAATGTACGACTCAGTACGACTATAGTCAAGTAAATAAACATGACTCAAAATTTTAAGTGGTTCCAAGAAATGGATCTTGGACGAAATATCAATTTACCGTCACAATTATACCGAGACAAAAATATCTTCAGATCTATAACGATACTTTGAATTACAAAGACAATTTAAAGTAACTCTCGTAATCAAGAATGAACACTTTTGTATTCGCGAGAAATATTATTGTTGATCAAAATAATAGCTTAATGATGCATTTAAATTAAACAATATTTGTTTTTTTTATGATTTTTCACCTTTAAAAAATTGTTTTGCATCTAAACCAATGTAGAAGTCACTGATACTCTCTATATAACATTTAAAATACATTTTCTTATTATCTCCTTATTTTGTTACACATATACTTTTACAAATTAAGTTAATTTTAAAAATCATATTTTACTGATAAAAATACTGGTAAACTTGTAAGGTGATTAGAACTATGTTTGAATCAAGTGCTCCGAGAGTTAATCAATATGTAGCACGAATAATAAACGTCTAAAATTTGGTTTATTGGAACAAATATGAATTTAACTAAGTATTTTGCTATGTTAAGTAGATTATAATTCATAACTCACTTGAATCTTCTACAAAAAATCGATGAAAAATTGCTATGTACTAATTGTAAGTAATTGCAACATTTAAAAAGAGTATATTAAGTAAAATACTGAAAAAATACACATACCTAGTAAAAAAAAAACAGAACTTTCCAAAGAAAAGTACTGTCAACTTTCTTGACAGTTAACGACACCTTTTAAAACCGAGAGATATTAGTAATAGATATGGACTAGCAACTAACTTCTCATTTATTAAAAATAAAGTCTGTAAATAATTGCTTATTTGTTTTTAAGCTGTTTAAACTTTCAGTACTTCTTTTTCTTTGGAAATAAATTTGTGGAAAGTTTATTCGTGTGCACTAGGTTTAAGAGAGATTAATTTCTCCGAAACATTATATCAGTCATTTTTGATTTGGTGTCATTATATTTTTTTTAATGTATTTGGATGCTTCAAAATAGATATCACAAATTAAAATACACTGCTGTGAAACTATAACGTATTTATTTCTCAAAAATAAAAATAGTACTTCTATATTTTTATCGATACAGATTGTAGCACCAAATATTGTACTGCAAGCAGTAAAATTGTAACTCTGAACATAAATAATTATTTAATATATCAAATAATAAGAAAATAAATGTGTATTCCACTAAATCTTATTGGATGTAACCAATATGCAGTAATGTAGCTCAGGACTGTCCAAAAAGCCAGAGTTTCTTCTTATCTTTAAAAATAAGAAAGAAATTAAAATAATTAATTTGAAAAACGTTTTCTTTTTACCTTAATTTAATTTATGACGAAATAAAATAAAACTTATTCTATACTTCCATCTTGAAATTTTGCCAGTCAATATCAAATTTTCGTCATTGTAATTTCTGCCAAAACGGTTGCTCGAAGAAATTTATCTTGACTTGGAGGATGTGAGTGTGAATGCTGAATCATCAACTTGCCTTCATCGTTGGTAATGCATTTTCCGCGACATTTTATTCGTTTAAACGAATGACAAGTCCAATATGTACGATTATTATATTTCTTGGTCCTGATATACACGTAGCCCTGGACCACTATCTGAAGTTTACCTCGCAAGTCACGAGTGACCAAAATTTTTTCTGTAGGAAAAATCAAATATTGGTTAAAGGTGTTTAAATTAATTAATTATTAAAAAACATATAACGGATTAATGAAAATAAAATATTAGGTAAACGTAAAAATATTGAAAAGTCCTTAAAAAAAATGTCGAAATAAAAGACTTTGCAATTATTAAATCACAATATATTTTTGGGAATAAATGATTATTATGTATTATATATCGTAGGAACAAATATAACCGCTGGGTATATTATTGTAGATCTAAAAAAACTAATAATGTAAAAGAGCAATGTAAATAGGAAACTTTCAGGAATAATGTAGAAATAAAAAGCTTTGGCAATTATTATTACCCCATATTTTATTTTTCATAATAAATATGACACACAAATAATCATGGTTACAAATGCAATTCTTAGATACATCAATGAAATGTTTTTATGATTACAAAACTTTAATTATCTGACGAACAATTGAATACACCATGCTAATTTGATATTTTATTATATTTTTTTCAAGCAATATAGATTATCGACTTTAGCAACCAAAGAAATTGTTGGATTTGTTAAAATCTTCGAGTATATAAAAATCAACTGGGAGATTTTTTATTTATTATATTATTTATTAAAATATACTATTAACAGCTAAGAACTATTTTTACTTATTTTTCATCCGCGAGGCTCCATCATTATTTAAGTTTTCATAAATTGTTATTAAAAAAATAAAAATAATTAATTAACATTTAAACCTATTTCGGTGGATTTCCAGAGTTTAATTATCATTTTTTTTATAATAAAAATCATAATAAATAGTTTTACAATAGATCATAATATTTTAAGACTTGTTTAAATTCGTCAGTCTTTGGTATATCATGCCGGTCTTTCCCTTTACATTTCTGTTACATTCATACTACATTTTAAATACATTCAATTCAAAGTCACTATCTTACAATATCAGCAGCAAAAGTTTTTAAAGAAAAATATAATATTCGTAATACTTAATTTTATTATAAAAAATATAAAGGCTTTATATTAAGTGTTATTGATCATACACATTCAAATTCTTTTGGAGAAAAATGTCGTGAAACTCTCGTAGAAAGTTAAATTTACAAATGATGCCAACAATCCATTTTAGTGCCAAAATTCATACATTTTGACAAACATATTGTTCTGCAAGAATGGTACATTAAACATTTTCTACGACCAGTGGTAAATGGTTATGCGCAGAAATACACAAACAAAAGCTACTCGACATAATAAACAAATTGGTTAAGTAAAGTACCTACGTGCCAGTGCAGTGGTAACTACTTACAAAACGATTTATAACACTGCGCCTGCGCAGTGAGAGAAAATGACTTCACATTTTAACTTGTAATTGTGGAAAATAGGTAACTTTAGATTTTATCGTATGTGAAAATTGCGAATAACCATACAGGTCGTAGAAAATGCAATTTTATTACATTTTGCAGAATTTTATTAAATATTATAAACTCAATTTTTTTAACAAAATTCAATTCTGATTATTTATAGGGCGTCAAACGAGTTTGTGTAACTGTTTAAGCCAATCCTATTACATTTAAAATATCTTACTTTAATTTTTGTTAAATAGGTTAACAAACATGTGAAATAATATATTTAAAAGAAACAGGGTGAAAATACTATTTCTGTATTTGAAGAAAATGTTTTATTTTTGCGTATTTTTAATTTCATTAAAACTTGTTCACCCTGCTCCTTTTCAAATATTTTTCCACATTTTTTCATTCTAATTTCATTACATTGTTATATTTTATATTGTCACCAATCTGTTACTACCCTCATGTTAACTTCAGCTACAATATTCGATTTTTCATAAATATCTAGATTTGTATTATGTGTATGAGGGTTGCGAAACATCAGTTTGCCATCATCGGTAGTGATACATCTGCCACGACATCTTTCTTGACTAAAGTACCTCTTGCATCTCCATATTGTATGATTACTATATTTCCTGTTCTTGATATAAACGAAACCCTGAATTGATATCTGAGAATGTCCTCGTGGGCCACGAATGATCAGCACTTTTTCTGCAGCAAAAAGTATGATTTGCTGGTGAAAATTGCTATATTCTTTTGTATTGTTTATATGATATTTATATATCTAATTACATATTATAAATTAATTAAAAACACATATAATATATAATATTACGAAAACACAGTCATGTAAAAACTTAATTTATTTGGTTGGAAATATTGATAAAAATTAATGAAAGTACGATGCTAATTTACCTCAAACAAGCCCCACTATTATAATTGTACTCAGATATGTTAGTAAAATTCTAATTTTCTAAAAAAAGCTTCTTCAGTTTAAACACTACATGATACATTACTTTTAAGTTAAATATTGACAGGAATATGTACACATTATAAATTATCAACATATTACAATATTTTTCACCTAAGTATACAGGATGGAACATCAAATCCGACCACCGCCCTTATTTTCTTTCTTATTATAGTTATAAAAATACAATAGATTAAAATTGTAGGAGACCAATGGGGGACATCCTATCAAAAAAGAAAATATTTTTTAAACCAGTAGTTCTCAAGTTACAACACAAAGTTATATTTTTTTAAATGGGATTATACATATTTTTTTGCCTGTTCGATAGCGTATTTTTTCTGAATTGTACCATGCATTAGTTTTATATCCCTACATAATAAAAATAAGGAAAAATAGCGAAATAATAAATATAAAAATAAATAATAATTATCCTACTACTTACTGTAAATTGTTATTCTTTGTGTTTTGAGATTATTATTAATTTTTCAATTTAAATTTATCACTCATGTTTTTCACGCTTAGCGTACTGTTCACTAATAATAAAAATAAATATTTCTTTCAATTTCATCGCAGTTTTTTTCAATATTTTTATTATCTAATGATATAAAACTAATACACGGTTGAAAAAAAAATGCTATCAAATAACCATAAAAAATATGAATAATCCCATTTGAAAAATATAACTTTCTGCTGTAACTTGAGAACCACTGGTTTCAAAAAATATTTGCTATTTTGATAAGTTGTCCCCCTTGGTCGCTTACAACTTTATTTCATAGTATTTTTTTGTAACTATAATAATGCAGAAAATATTGGCGGTGGTCAGTTTTAGTATTACATCCTGTATTCTATACAGAAGTGTACAGAAATATTTTTATTATCAAAATTCTCGACGGAAATATTACAATAAATAATTAGCATTCTTCAAATAATATAACTTTCCTATTTTATAATGATATCTGTTTCCATAAGTATGAATGTGCATATAATAAAAGTATATATAATTTTTATTATACTATACACCTAAGTGAACATAAAACAGTATTTTCTTTGAATTCTCAAAAAATAGCTTCTCAGCCAATATGTAAAGCAGGTATTGTTTTTGATCAAATTTCTGTTTGTGAGGTATATGTAAGTGTGTGTTCACATACAACCAGTTTTTTCGTATAATTGTCTCTTCTGTATTATAATTTCAAAAAAAAAATAGATTTTCGAATTATTTCTATCTTTTTTATACACTATTAATTACTTTTTGGTAATAATTTGACTTAGTTATAAGTAGGCAGCGTATGTTTCAATGGGAAATATTTGTCATATTGACTGACAAATATTACTGTTAAGAATTTATTGCATTTTATATTTCAACATTTGGCAATGTTTTTCTTTACAGGTAAAATAATAAGTTTTGATTATAATATATATATATATATATATATATATATATATATATATATATATATAAATTATGTGTTGAGATGTTAAATGTTCATCATATCCTATATTTTACTCTATAAAAACTATGAATCATTTTAACTGATTCTAAATAAATACGTATTCCAGTGTTAATGTACTAGTGTCGTGTACATGTGTTATAAGGAAGTTTATTTTTATAAATAATATATGTATACTTAAAATTTAACTTTGGGTACAGAACTAGATATTATGTGAAAGAAATAAATAAGTTAAATATAAATTATATTTTAACATAAATAACAAAAATTACACAAACCTTTATATACTGATTATATTACATTCAATATTATTGAATAGTTTCACCAACGAGTTACTACCGTCATCATGACTTCTGACAAAACATCAGACTGAAGAATTCTTTCATAGGGTTCATGTGAGTGAGCTTGGCGAATCATTAGCTTGCCCTCATCATTGGTAATGCATCTCCCACGACAATTATCTCGTCTGTATCGCTGACATTTCCACACTGTATGATTACTGTATTCTCTATTCTTGATATACAAGTACCCTTGAATTCCAAGCTTAGTATATCCTCGGAAGCCATTTCTTTGTGGGCCACGAATGATCAGGACTTTTTCTGCAGCAGAAAGTATCACTTGCTGATAAAACTATGAATATATTAGCAATTAAGATATTAAAGGATTTCTACTACAGTAATATTTTCCATAATTTAAATATATTGTTTATTTAAAATTATACAAATAAAATTTCTACATAACATTAAAACCATTAAATTATATTTTATACTACCATATTTTATGGTATGAATTCTAAAATCATCTACAAATATTTATTTAGGTAAATACAATAATTTAATACTTTTATATATATACAAATAAAAATTTGTATCAAATAATTTTAAATATATCATACATCTTCAATAAAATGAGTAATAATATGAAATAATAAAATATCTTTAGAATAAAATATGGAATTTAAAAACAGGACTAGCATGCCTCAATCTGGTTTTACATTCTTGCAACTTGTAACTCTTGTAAAGTAAGCCTCATACTGAACAGGCTTATGTAGAACTTTTTGGGTAGGTGGCATATGGTTATGTGTTTTCGTTAATGAATATCTTCCATCAAGTGAAGTAGTACAGGTAGCTCTGCAGCGTCCAGAGTTATAGTAAGTGCATTTCCAGTGGGTTTTGGCCCCTAGTTTCACATTCTGTATGTACAAATGATTCCGAATCACCAACTGGGTGTATCCGCGTTGCCCCGAGACGAATTTTAAAAGTTCTGCAGCAAATGAAATTGTTAACATTGGCCCTTTCTAACATATTAACATCAACATATACTTATTGTAATTCTTATTTTAGCAATAGAAAATGGCACAGTTTTCAGTAATACAATCACGAATTCACACATTTGATAATAATTAAATAAATTCTTTAAAATATTGTTATTTTTCTTAGATCAAAAATGGACATTTTAACGGACCAAATGGAGCATTAACAATGTCATTATTCAATCTTTGATAAAGCAGATGTACATAATTTAATAAAATTTATTATTTAATCAAAGATCTCTTTATTTTGATTCCAAAAACAATCACTTTTAGACACAATCACACGGAAGAATGTTCACACAATGCACACTATAAAAACTCCACACATAAACTTTAAATGAGAAAACACTAATATTTCTCTAGTTTTTCGTTAAGAAACTGAATATTTTATATTTTATTTTTCAAATAGATATTAAATAATATTTCAATTGTAATAAATATTCAACTATTTCATTCTAAAAATACAGAATTTATGTGTCACTTGACTGTTTAAAGTACAGAAAATAAGACATAACGCGCACTTTAAAAAAATCATCTTTTTCATTGAAAATATTTATTTGAACACGTTTTTATACAATATTTACATAAATAAGTATCGTAAATAGGGTTGAAGAAAATTATGATTTTTTTTTCATAAAAATCAAAAATCATTATTTTTTTCAAATAAACCATGCCAACCCTGATAGAAAATAATAGATTTACGATTTTTTGCTATTACATTGTGATTAGTTTGGCAACAATTTAAATAAAAATGTATTAATTTGGAACTAAAAAATATCCTTGGTGTGATAAATTTCAATACATGGCAAAACTGTATGATTTACACATGTAACGACTTTCTTTTCTTTTCTCTTTTCCGTTAATGTTTCGTTATGCACGACGACGACATACTACGAAACGTCTCGTAGGCGCCGACTTTCTTGCAGCAGGTGAGATAAAACAGAGAAAATGTTTTTCTGTGGAGCGCAACACTTTAATATTTTTAAATCAACATAGGATAAAAAAGTAAGTATATTTTAGGCTTACAAAAACAAAATAAAAATTTATTTATGTATAGCATATTTTATTATTACTATTTACAGGAAAAAGTATATGAAATTTGATATTGGATAAGAAATGTTAAGACATAAATTTTTATTATTTGTTAAACAAATGAAATTCAATGAGGCAAGATTAAGCGATAAAGGAAATGTATCGAAATATCTCAATAAGTAATTAGGAAAACTAATGAAGGTGATCTTTATATGGTAGAATTTTCAAACAAATTTCAAATCCTGCTATCAAATGCAGATAATTCATAATAGAATACAAGTCCACATTCACTGATCATAGTTTGTACTCACCTACCTTGCGACATAAAATTTAAATATTTTTTACAAGCAGGTAAAAAATTCAAGCAAAGATTTTTTGAAAATTTTAGAAATGCACAATGATAACTTCTCTGTTAAATGTAGAGATTCTTTGAGAGTATTTTTTTTCAGTTCGGCACAAATGGAATATACAGGTGGGGTAAATCAACTTCCCTAGTTTTGAAGGCAAATTTTAAAAAACTAGTATACATATAAAAGTTTAAATTCGAGTTTCTTCAATTACAGCACGAGAAGTTTTAAATCACCTAGTTTTAAAACCAATTTCTTGCAAGTGACGACCATTATACCAATATACTGCTGCAGGTTGATTCTTAAGATTTTGCATAGCTTTATGAAACATATATTTTTATATAAAGGCTATTTCCAAGCGAATTGCATCTTCCAGGGTTTGCAGGGAACATTTTTCTTAAAATAGACATTAAATTTCGAACTGTGTGGGCTGTGGTTCAAACCTGTTGGAACTAGTCATGGTGACATAACGAACGGTAACGCGCAAATTCTTTCAAAAACAAATAAGGACGAATTCTTCGGTGTTCGAGAGGTCAGTTATCGCTCATTTATTTTCATAGGCACACCTTCATTTTCTTTGAAGTTGTCAATCCCAAAAAGAACAGATTCAGTAGTTTTTCGAAAAGTAAGTTTTGACGGAAAAAGTGGGCTGCTTTTTGGACCACACCATATTTACAATTGAGAGGAATCATAAACATAACTTCCCGAGCATCTGCTACTATTGCGTCTATCTTCACCTTTCTATGACATATCCTTCCTTCACAATTACCTATTGAAAGTAGGGAGGTTACTGTGCCCCACCCTGTATCTTCTATTTATAGGCTTTCACTATTAGTATAGTATTAAATATTTACATTATTTAAAAAAAAATTGTACTCGTTTCTTACATCTAGTATACATTAAATAAAATGTAAAATAATATCCACTATAATTTTACAAAGTTAATAAATCCTTTTACATCAATATACGTAACACAATATCGGTCCTTTTTTGTTGTCTTCTATATACTTTTTTAAATAAGATTAATATAAAATACTTTCCTTGCAAAGTGCAAAGTGTGTTTGTTCAATTTTACGGCAAAAAAATATTTTTATTTTTTTTGGGAGAAGGAAGGTGACAATGTGAAGTTGGATTTTGCACTATATGACCATATTGTGTCTTCATAGTTGAACGACACTTTAAAGATCGATTCAGCCTGCATCTCCAAGTAATCAAGTCGTTTTTACAACGAAACCACAGATATTCATAACCCATGTGCGTCACAACTTGCTTGTGCTTCTGACTGATTGAAAACTCCATTGTCGAATCTGTCAAAATAATAATAATAATTATACTTTGATTTACTAAAATTTAATTATTATTATTTCAATATAGGGTGTAATCAGAAAAAGAGGTGCATTATTGT
This sequence comes from Stenolophus ochropezus, assembly GCA_035578165.1. Classification (NCBI taxonomy): domain Eukaryota; kingdom Metazoa; phylum Arthropoda; class Insecta; order Coleoptera; family Carabidae; genus Stenolophus; species Stenolophus ochropezus. The sequence goes on along the minus strand of JAQOWZ010000010.1, from coordinate 15,229,020 downwards.
TACAGCACAGCTCAATTCACCAAAGAATTACAAACACTTCTGTGATTTTCAATTCCAAATAATTAAGTAGTCAACTGAATATAAAACACTTTATGTAAAATAAAATAAAGGCGCTTACGTCGTGAAAAAAATAGTACACACACCTCAGGAGAGAATGCTGTTCTTCTTTCACTGCTTTGTAACCCTTAGCCTTCGTCCTCTGCTTACAAATTGCAACTTAGGAAAAGTGACGCATTTCTCTCCCTTAATGTACTATTTAAGAATTAATCATTACCACTGTTACTTTCAACGCACTCAGTATGTAACCAATAAGAAAGTAGCACAAACACGTGTTTCTTCGGTCATACAACGTATAATTTCCATATTTCACACTATCACATATTACAGTTTGTTTTTGTTAGTTATTACAAAAAAAAATGAATAAAGTAATTAAAAATATGAAAAGTACAAATATTTGGACTCCATTATAATATGATACCTAGTTATTTTTAGTATAAGGGCGAAAACTTATTCGACTTCAAAATTTCATATTATGGTCACATCATATAAAAAATGAAACAAAAAATTTATATAAGAGTCGAAATGCTACCAAAATTCTGCCTTATAAAAGAATACGCCAAGCAGGTAGAAATGGACTATATTGGAGCAAGTAAAATATCAAAACGGGATCATGTCTCACATGAATAAATTAAGCGACAGATAAGAAATGTACACACAAGCACAGACAGAACAGAGCCAAGACATTTAATTTATGTGCGTATGTGGTAAGGTCATGTGAAGAGAATACAAGGAAATAGAAAGAGTCCTAAACTACAGACCACAAAATAAAAAAGGAAAAGGAGCATCTACCCAACTTGAATACAAGGTATACGAACTATATGTGAAAAATGAAGAAGACTGAAGAAGCAGAAATAAGTCGATTGGGGATAGAAATATGGTATGCGACAAAGAGTGTAGACCTAATCGTTTTCTAGTTACTCCTTATTGACATTCAACTTTCTTTGTGATATAAGAAATGTGGTTGTTTTGTAAGTGCAAAGTCTGGTAATACCATAACTTCTGCAATAAATTCATTGAACGTTATCAGTTTAATTTATTATTAATTTTATTATATCTATTATTAATTATAGATAGTTAAATAATAAAAACATATTGAAATAATATTTTATAAATTTAAAACCAAAACAGCGCTTAGCGATCTGTTTGTGAAAACGTGGTGACAGTGGTTTGTTTGATTAAAACATTCTTCTGTTTTGTGATACAAATAATAAAATGTATATTGATAAAGATATTATTATTCATTTAAATGACAGTAGCTTACAAAGCAGGGAAGAGATGAGGGGCGTATACATTTTATCCTCCAAACATGTTATATTGGTCGACATTATACCTTGTACACATTTAAACTTGCACACAGTATGTCGTGCACACTTTTTATTGGAAATAATTTTTATCCTGCACTCATTTTATCTCAATACATATTTAATGTAGTACACATTTTATTTTCCTCACACTGTATCTTCCACACATTTTATCTTTCACACATTTTATCTTCCACACATTTTATCTTCCACACATTTTATCTTCCACACATTTTATCTTCCACACATTGTATCTTACTGCCATCTCTTTGTTGCTCTCTTGAAGCATAATTAAAAAAAAAAGATCTAGTATGTAATTTGAAATAATTATAATTTGTCAATTGCTTTGACAGAAACGTATAGCTCGCCGGACATGAGTTTTGGTAATAGCGACGAAGGAAAGAAGTTTTGATGTATGGAAGATAAAATGTGTGGAATATAAAATGTATGGAAGATAAAATGTGTGGATGATAAAATGAATGGAAGATATAATGTGTGAATGCTAAAATGTATGAGAGATGAAATGTATGGAAAATATAATGTACGGACGTTAAAATGTGCACAAGATAAAATTGGTGTAAGATCATTTTTTACGCAGATTAAAAGTGTGCACGACATACTGTTTGGATGTTTGAAGGTGTGCAAGGTACAATGACGAGCAATATAACATGTGTGGAGGATAAAATGTATACGCCCCAGAGATGAAGGGATTGTGGCTAAGAGACTCTATCTGGTGACCAAAATTAGAACCCTTGCTTGTAAGTTATCTGTCAACAGTTTAACGCTACAGTTTTCGGTGTAGTTATGTAGTTTTCGCTTATTATTTGCAAGTTTGTTATAAAAAATTGAATTCACAGTGAAATTCTTTAAGAAAACGACATCCGGACTGTAAGGGGGCAAGATCATTTGAATGTTCCCGTCTTACGGGAGTAAATGACATCTACGGGAGATGTCGTGGCAGTCGTTGAATCACGAATAAACGTATTTGAGATAGTACAATAAAAAGCATAGTTTTCTTGATATATGAAATATCCCTTGGCCAAAGCCTACACGGACATTAGTTTTCAAAAATTTAAAAACATAGTTTAGGGTTACTGAATTGGTTAATATAAACGTAAAGTTTGGATAATAAATTAAAAATTAACAAGACCCTTACTGAATACTATTTTTTTCGAGGTACGATAAATAACTATTTATAATAAACGAATTCATAGGTTATCTATATATATTATTAGTTTTACTGTGTCAAGAAAACTGCTGTTTTTTCATCCAATTTACTATCAATAGTACATGGTAGCCTTGCTTCTACTCATCTTGACGCATCAACTTCGCCTAAAGACCGATTAGAAATAAGAAATAAAGTTAAGAAATCAACTGAAGAACCGGTAATAGGAAATTTGTTTGTGAATATTGAAGACGAATCTGATAAAGATAGTAATAATGGTTATTATCAAAATTCATTATTGTTACTACTGCAAGCATGTGTAGAAATTGCACGACAAAAAAACTTAAAGATTTTACAGTGCAAGTGAATTTAATATTATGCAATTTTATCAAATCTAAAGAATCCCTAACTAGTTTGAAAATAATAAATTCTTGCGACATGTTACATCTAAAATTAAACAGTGTACAATTGGTGTATAAAGACAAACGTACTCATAAATTAGCAATATATGAGTCATTTTTACCATTCGTTAAGTGAATGTAATTATATTCTTAAAACTGATATTTATAAATAAGTATTATTATTTTTAAATACATAATTTTTTTAAAAAATAACAGCAAACACCTTAAAACAAACCCTATTGCTTAAAACATGTGTAGCTGTCATGAAATTATATAGTAAGCTAGAGTTCTAAGATAGACCGCACAGGCGCTACGATCTGAAAATGAATCTCCAATATTCTTTCTTTCTTATTTTATACCGAACATATTCCCATGTATGTAACTTGAATATGAGAATATATTTTCTCTGTTTCGGAATTAGAATATCATATTCCAGCACGCTTATTGATGTTAGAAGGAGCTTCATTCTTAAACGATTTTTGGTTATATTTTGTTATTTGATATTGGCATGACTGCATTAAATACACAAAATATCTAGGCAACTGACCTAGCACCTAGGCAACAGACGACACAGAAATCACTGTCACCAACCTAACTATTCTATCAAAAAAATCCCTTAATGGAAATTGTCAAATATTATTATAAAATATAATGTAAATAAAAGCCGAAACAGAGAAAATAGTATAAAACATTCGTTATAGAAGGCAATTCAAGCACTCGTTCGTTCGGGCACTCGCAGCTTCGCGCTCGTTCCCGAAATTCAAACTCGTGCTTGAAAAGGTTGCCTTCTACAACTTATGTTTTAATATACTATTATCCTCCACAACCAAAAGAAAATCTTCTGATGATAACTTGCAAAAGTTTTCAGATGATCAGATCAGATAACCCAAAAAGTTTCCGGTTATAAACTCTTACGAAGTTGAACAAAAGGGCTGGTAGTATGAATGCTTTACTAGCAGTGTACTAGCCAGTGACGGGAGGTCCTTAAGTACTGGAGAACCACCAAATATTTAAAATAAAAATGCCCATTATTAATTAATCATATAAGTCTATTATTAAAGTATAGTAAAAATAAAATAACTTCTTTATTTTACATTACATTGTGGCTTAATAAGCGCAAGTACGCTAAGACATGGTACAATCTGTCATGATCACTGAATTGTTTAGTCGCCCAGTTACGTACAAAACATTACTGTCTAATTACGGTGTTCTGCTACCGTATTTTACGCGATTCGATAGATGTCGCCTACCTTCGGAATAAAGTATCTGGCGCAATGGGGAAGTTTAGCGTGGTTGAAATTACATGTGAAATATATTTTAGTCGTAAGTATATGAATAATTATAACTTAAAATGTAATTGAAACTAAAAATTATGTGGCCAATTATTTATAATAAATTATTTATCTTCGAGCCACTCTGACGTCACAAGTGAGTTATGCGCATGCGCAGAAGGGATGGTGAGACCTGACTTTTTGAACGTAGGTTGTATCTTGAGGCATTACACCACATGTTTCTCTGTTGCCATGGGAACCCAGCGCGCGCTGGTTAAGATAGACGATACGTTCTCCGCGAGCCACTCTGACGTCATTTTTGTATAAAATTTAATTTTTTGAGAAATCTAAGCATTTTTGGGTGAAATAAAATGTAGAATATCACTTTTGAGGGCAATCTTGATAAAATAAAAAAAAAAAAAAAATACGCTAAACTTCCCCATTGATGCTTATTTCTTATTTGTTAAAATTGATTATTATACAACGATATGAATACGAGTATTTACAAATTAAAATTTACCATAAATTAGTTTTGACTTTAAAGTTTAAATACATATGTCAAAATGAAAGTACATTCAAAATTACAAAAAAAAAATGATTTTCCAAACTTGTCAGGAACAATTGGCAGTTAAACAGCTATATCGTCCAAACATACAAATTTCGGGTAAAAGTCGCGATAAACAATGTAGAAGAAAATTTAATAAAGACATATTTAAGAAACAACTGGATTTATGGTTGTAACGAGAAGAATGCTTTGTTTTGTTTTCGGTGTTTGGTGTTTACGGAAGATCATGGTGAAAAATATGAATGGGGTCATTTCACATTTTTTGTTTTATTTTTGTCTACCTTCTACAATATATGTAACTAATATTTTCATGTCAATTGGGTACATTGTTTTGTAGATACAATTTTTTGAAATTAGACTTCGATTTCAAATCTCAATAGGACGCCATTTGCCAATACGTCACGAATCAGAATGATCAGCTCACTCTTGCGAACGAAATGTAAACTTTGTTCACCATGCTTTACCTAAATATATAAATATATTACACTCTGATGTAATTTCAATTATATTTCACGCTTACAAACCTGCAGTTCTACACTAATATAAACAAAACAAAAACCTGCGTACTTTTCCTCTAACAACTACATAAATTTTAGGTTACTTTACAGCACAAAGTATAAAATTATACTTCCTGCGTTACACTGACGTTCAACTTGTAGCGCCTTGTTGTACGTGTATGTGTGAGATGTATCTTTGTGTGAGTTTTTGATTCGTGACGTCACGAAATTCGTAGCGCGAATATCTTAGAAAAAAGTTATGAATGAAAAGTATTATATTTCGGCGTTCATTATATTGCAATATGTATAGTAAGTGTCAAAGGTTCCATATATGTAAAAAAATCGTAACATTTTTTTTTTTAAATGACCCCATTGTAACTAGGGTAAGATATTTAATTGCACTTTACTGAGAAAATAAAGAAAGCCGAAAATTTATTGCCACAAAACTACAATGAAAAATTAATAGATAAGTTTTCCGAAATCAAGGAAAGATGTATTTTATTTCCTTTTTGTTTAATGCAGCACACCCACAAATATGTAGCTCGAGCCGCCACTGGTTCTAGATATAAGGAAGTGGCTTGTTGAATCAAGTGCTAGTCAAGAGATAATCAATACGTAGTCACTTGCTTATAACCATTATACTGTCTTTTAGGTCAAACATTCAAATATACAATGTATCGAATAGCGAAGCTCAGTAAATGTAAAAAAAATGCAAATTATACAAAATTTCAATATTCTATAGCTTATCATTTTTAAGTTACCTAGGTGAAAAATTAAAAAAAAAACCTACGAGCATAGTACCTTTTTGCACTGCCGATTGCAATAAAAAAGAGAGGTACACAACTATAGATGTTATAGCAGTCCCGTATATAAAATTTTAACATTCTAAGGCTACTCATTTTATAGTTATGCGAGATACGTACGTACATACGTATGGATTCAGGGATGGTCAAAATGAATATTTTCCGTAGAAATCTAAAAAACAGTTTTTCGCGATTACTATACTTCATTTACTTTATACAAGGAAGTAAAAAACTCATCTTTCGGCAATTGGTATGTAAAAAACATTCGCACTAAATTATTTTAGTAATTGAATGAAATCAAAACATTTTCTGATTGACTTTATAAATATTATTTAATAACCAACAAGATACATAATTCCAATTACAAAATGTATAATATGTGCAACAAAATTCGAGTTAGAATTCTTTGCATTATAAATTATACTGCTACGACCAATATTGTAATATTTCTTGTAAAATAATATTTTATGAGAATATAAAATTATATTTATAGAAATCTTAGTCAGAACATATAAAAATAACAATAATATATTTAAAAATTGATATTTTCTGTTTTAAACATATAAATAAAATTAACTTTTAATTATCAACATTTATAAACGTAAATAATATTAAAACAACAAGTAATAAGAACTAAATAAAAATAATGTGAATAGAAAGTACTTATTAAACTTAAACATACTTATACTTTACAGAAAACTTAACACAAATTGTAACAGTATAAAATAGTTCAAAAATTACTGTATAGTATGAAAATAATAAGTACTTGTTTCTTGAACAGAATTATACCCTGCCAGAAAAAAAACCATAAGAAACGATTATACAGAATGTTACAAAAGGTCACAAAATTTAACGGCACATAAATACAGCAATATTTTTAGCTAGAAAGTTCTGATTACAAGGGCCGGCAAATTATATTAAATTATTATATTAAATAATGTTTGTTACAATTTTGAAAATTGTGTTTCATTAGAAACATTAAAAAAATAATGTCTTTATTTTATTACTATTATACCCGACGAGAATTTTTTATATAAAGATAAGGTATATCGTTTTTATAGTCATTTGAAATTGTTGAAGTACATGTATAAAAAAAAATTGTGAAAAATAGAAAATAAATTGTTAAAATATGTATGGCTTTTATGTGCCATTAAAGATTGTGATACTTTTTAACACCCATACAAGTATTAATTTCACTTATAAATTATTGAACATATCGTTTTGTTCTGAATGTTGCCTCAAACACAACTGAAATATTAGCTAAAAGTCTCGGATTGGGTTTATGAACATGGTTGCCAAATAAATGCACATGTCCGCCAGCAGCTGTATAACATTGAGCCATACAGGAATTATAAGGGCGGTTCCAACACCGCCACATAATTATGTTCTTGCCTTCAAAGTGCTTCTCATAGAGGTAGTTTCCGACAACCAGACGAGTGTCACCACTAGGGTCTTTGATTATTCGCAATTGATGTACCACCATTTCTGCATAAAACATGTTATTTGTAAAAAAAAGTATTCATATTTCAAAATTTAAATATAACAATAAATTTTCAAATTCAGTTTTGAACCACATAGACAAATAAGGAAAGTTTATATTACATTTTAGAAATAGAATACTGAAATTTTAATGAACGCTACTCTCGAATGGGACATACTCTATAAGAGCACTCTGGAATTTGGAAATTTTAAATATATTTTACCGATTTCAGGATATTAAGCCTTTATTTACATGGGTAAAATGTAAGCTGGTAACTAAGTAGTAACTGTATTTGTATTGTAATTTACTACCATTATATATATATTAAATTACACAGACTTGTCTAAAAATCCTCGCCCTTTACGAGCTCGTATTTTAATAGCCTACTTGATTGCAGTTTTGCATACCTGATAAAATTTGTTTTAATCGATATTTCTCTGGAACTACTGATCGGATTTGAAAAATAAAAAAACTGTTGAAAAGAAAACTGAAAGACCTATGTAACTGTGTCATGTTTGACACCCTTTGCATTTAAAATTTTTGAGATGCAGTCCACCCCCATTTTAGGGTTGAAGTTATGCCATTGTTACTAATCCATTCAGGTGTCCCCCTTTATACTAAAAATGACGTGTTCGAGCGTTTTTTGCAAAATTGATGTTAAGTGGCCAAAAATTGCGCTGATAATTTTCATTGGATATTTTTATTTTATTGACCTAGCAATATGCAATACTCATGATGCATGGTACGAGTACCACAGTTGGCTTAGTGTTGTTTATTTTTTATCTGGTTGTCCAAAATTTAAGGATACTACTATTGAAAAAAACAATAACAATGGTGCTAAATATTTATTTATAATAAATGTCATTATACATGTATTAAATAGAATCATTTTAAATTATTTAAAAAACTAATAAAACGAATAATGATTAACAATATATTTGAGGAAAAACCTAAGTAAAATTATTATTGCACAATTACAAAATACAATTATGCTCAATAGTAAAACAGTAAATACAGTAAAATTTGTCGCACTGAACACAAATCCACCGTGTTCTTGGGGCTCTTGCTTGCGCATATGTTCTGTTATGTTCTTTAGTTAACTTTTTGTAGCAAGACACACACCTTCTTCTACTACCGGTATCTTCCAAAATATGTTTTTCAATGGCTGAAATCGAGGTGACATTAATTACCTGGAGTTATTCCCAATATTATTCGATTTTAACTTTAAACTCTGTGAAACTACTGCAATTAACAGTAACTCACAATAATTCTTAAATATATGTATGTTATTAACGGAGACACTGTAGTACTTTATATTTAAAATATGTATATTTATTCCAAAATCTAATTAGTTGTTTGTGGTTTACGATAACGATTATGAGTAATCATATATAATAAGAAACAAATTAAAATATTAGAAAGAAGCACAAAATATTATAAAGTACTAATGTTTTTCAAATCAACTTATAGGAAATATGTTCAGTTTTAATAAACAAAACATCTGTTTTTTCTTGTCTAACACGATTATTATAAGAGGGTAGAATCTAGAAACGTCAGATCCTCAACCAAAAACTTACAAGTATTGATTAATAATAAAGCAATTTAAAAAATATCACCTACCAAACTTTTTCAAGTGTTCATGGCATTAAAGATAAAAATAGATCATATACTGTGTCCATTTCAAATAGTACACTATTGCTATCTCAAGAACAGTAAGAACTGCGAATTATTTATTTTTCAACCAATGGTTCTCAAAACTATAGGGACCAAGTATGTTATTTTGAATTCAGTAATATAATATTTGTATACCTTTAGGTTCCCTTTTTTTGAAAAGAAATATTTCTATTAGTGTTATTTAAATTTGGCTATATAAAATAAATGAAACAATAATTTTAAAACAAACTGACAAATACATAAATTTATAAAATCAGCTCAAATTATTCTCCACTTTTTTAATATATCGATCAGAGCTCTCTAAAATGTAAATCAATATTCAATACTTATACCATAAGTGTATGGGAAATACCTACAATATTTTTCGAGTGCACGAAAGAACACGAGAAAAATATTCTGATGTATTTGCCATGCAAGAGTGATATATTAGTAGAATATTTCTAGAGAAAAAATTCACATTAAATATATGCAAAAAATAAAAAATAAATTGTAGTACATAGTATGAATTGTCATCATTTAATCGTACATGTTTTTAAGTATTCTCCAACAATAAAAGAAATGAGAAATTTTTAAAATGAATAAAATTGGCATCATTAAATTTCTCTCGGAAAATAATCGAAATTCCCATAAAAAGAAAAAAAACAGAACATTGAACATCACTAAATATACATAAAATAAATAAATGTATTTATAGGTGGTAGTTACAGAAATTAACCAAATTTAAAAATGAATATGTTTATTATTCAGAACTACACATACAAGTCATTCTTGTAATAAGTACATAATATATAAGACACAAACAAGAAATAAATATAACAATTGTAAATAATGACCAAAAGATAGTAAAACATATTTTTGTATGCATTTATTAAAATGGTATATTAGGGAATGGCGAAGTATTAACTGTGAAAACAGTTTCGTAAATCACATTTAACTTCCTCAGTTGGTCTTTATGAGGACCATGATGATGAAACCCAACATACACGACTTGCCCATCTTCGCTTGTAATGCAGCTTGCTGGACATCGATCTGCATGGTAGTTTAAGCAGCGCCAATAAGTTTTCTTGTTGCTGCTGGTGTAATTGTACTTTTTGAACAAGTAACTTCCGATGTTGATCAATATTGAGCCACGAGGACCGCGGATATAACGAAGGCGTTCTGCATCACAAGACAAGACACACAAAGCATCAGTTTCATGCTGGCTTGCTCAAAATTCCAAAAAGCAAAAATAAAACTTTCTTATGTCTTCAAAATATTCACAAAGTATCTTCGAAATATTTTATATTTACTTAAGTAAATACATGTCGTTTACATATATAGCGTTAAGTTGGTAATACAAGTAAAAAATATACACACTGACATGACTAGAAAAATAATATGGTACGTTTGATATAATAAAAAAAAAAATTAAATAGGTCTTATGAATTACTTGTTTGACTAGTATTTTGTATAAATAATCGAATCACTAATAATAATTAAATCTACTTAATAAATGAGTTGTACTTAAGTGAGTAGTGTTATAAATTTTTCTAAAATTCAGTGCGAACGCAGCTTCAACATCTAGATCCCGAAATTTGGAACCGCACTCTGTAGATAGCTCTTCTGAGCACAGAGCGATTCTGAATGAGTTCCCTCTCCGGCAGGTGGTTGTGCGTGCCACTCAGGGAGATATCACAACCCCGCATGGAGCAGCGAGCCTTGCAGCCGCCGCGGTCGTACAGCCGGCATTTCCAGTAGCTGCGGCCAGACATGTTGCCCATGTGCTTTACGTACAGGTTCCGGCGGATCACAAGCTGTGGGATCCGGCGCGGGCCTTGCACGAATGTCACTAATTCTGCGGACAAATAAGCATGACTAGCGACCAACGGAGCGGAACAAACATGCAGCAAGGCTTCTTACTAATCGTTCCTAGATACAGTGCGTTTATTTCGACACAACACAAATAATCAAAATGTGGTTGCCCTCAACTCCTCTAAGAGTTGGACCACAGTGGATGCACAACACAGACTTTGACAAATACTTATTGTTGGATGCAAGAATCATGTTCACGATTTATTCAGCACTTAATAAACGATAACTATAAAGCCACGCCATACACATCAATTCTAAATGCACTTATTACACAACACTTGATTTTAAAAATTTCACTGTTTATATCACTCTCTTCAGTACAGCACAAATTCCACACTCTCCTTTCTGTGAATTAATTTTCAATTATTAATTATCAGAAACTTTGAATTAATTGATTAATTACTTCCCCGCAAAATGCAGCAAACAACGTTGAAACGATGTTTCAAATACAAATGTATTTTTAAAAATCAATATCTGTAAACGATTATTTTATAATGAATAATATCTTTTAAGAGAAATGTGAAATTCTATTAGATTTATTTACTTCATTTGCTCAATTTAGCGGGATCTCATCTATCAAGAAGAAAAAAAATAGTAAGATTAAATATGTCCAAAAACAAACAAGACAGCTACAGATTATTCTTATTTCAGGCGGACATCTAGCTTACCCTGTAACTGTAACTGTCTAAGACCCAATGTGTTAGAATTTAATTAACGGCGAAAAATAAATCTGCTGACCAGTAGAACTAACAGATACAGTTTCTATAACTGCAATGCTGATATAATGGACAATGTGTAAAAATTATATAAAATCTCTAAAATAAAAATATATATTAAAATATCAATACATATAAGAAAAATTATTTTATTGAACGTATTACTTTACAAAATATGTTAAAATACTATTCATAAAATCACAAAAAATTATAGTAATGTTTAGAAACTAAATAAAAAATAAAATACTTATCCTTTTTTCACTTATACTGACACTAGTTTATAATAACTTCTAAGAAATGTTAATATTTCGAAGAACATAAATTTTGTAGTTTGTAAATGTTTACACAAGACAATATTTTGAGACTTTTATAATTTACTGTATTTTTATATTGTTGCATTTTTTTCAATACTTGTAAAATAAGCGTAAAATTATATTGATTTCCATAATACAAAAGTGTCAGAACTTACTGAATTTTATTCTGTTCTAGAAATTCAAAATAATTAAAGTAAAAAATATAACGAACTATTCATATTATTTTTAAAACCTACACTAAAATATTCATGAATACAAGCATTATGAGCTTTCAGATCTATGCTTAATATCTTTTATCATATAGTAAGAGAGCGATTTAAAACGAAATAAAAATAAAGAAACAAAATCTAGAATAGACTTCGATAACACACTTGACCAGCTTGCTCTCTACTAACAATGATGTCTTTTTGCGGAGGGTGATTATGCATGCCGCGCTTGGCGATGAGTTTACCACGGAAAGCAATCGCTCTGGCGGGACAATGGGCTCGCCATGTACAAATCCACACCCGCTTCTCAGTGCCGTGGATCAAGTTACGCGGCCGATACAAGTGGTTGTGCAGCACGAGATTCAGAGTGCCCAGTTGGGTCACTACGAATTTGTAAAGTCCTTTGCCTACGAACAAACAGGCCGGGAATTAGTATGATCTTCATTTTTGTATTCACAAGCTAGCATATTTCCAAAAAACATTTTTTTGCTTTCTTAGTTCCTTTATATAATTCATAAATTAATTTGAATGCAAAAAAAATCATTTTGAGTAAAAACTAGCCTGTGAATAAAGATAATTTTTTATTATAAATTTCAAATATTATCTTGTCTGCAACCACTTCGTATCGACATGTTGTATATTTAATAGGGAACAAAGTGAATCGATTTTGTAATGTATTTATACAAAAAAATACACTTAAAATATATATTCAAGCAATATGTTCGACCCTAACTAATAAAAATAGTTAAATTTCTCTTACCTGCATGAAATTATCTCTTCGTTATAACTTATTAACACTGAGTATTACACATAAGATTCAAACTTTAATACATAATTTTAAAACTTAATTGTACACTAATTTCTTTATGATACGATTTTTGTAACGTCATTAAAATTTTTAATATTCAGCATGCTATATCAACACCCGTAAGACAAAGTATTTGCAATTATATACCAACATTTTCCGTCCAAAAATTGCAAAAACTTTTGGAAAAAAAGCATTCACTTGACATACTGTTTGAAATATATTTGATAGTGGAATTAATATACATATACACAAGATGTTAAAACAACCAAACAGTATATCAAATGATGAGAAAATAAAATGGTACATACCTTGATTTTCTCCAGGGATGTCCGCATTGACGACGTCCGTGCTAGTTCCTGCTTTCGAGTCCTCAGTCGTGTCCAAATAGTCCGTTGTACCATCCAAGCCAAGTTCATCAATCATCGGTTCCTCGTAAGTCGTGTCCTCATGGTTCGATAGGTCTTCTTCAGGTTCCATTTTTAAAACAGGTAAAGTAGCCAAAGACGTAGAATTTTTTGTCGATACCAATTCGTTAACCAAAGCCGATTGCGTTTCAAATGGAGAATTTTCAATGATTTTTTGTTCAGGTTGCTGAGATTTAGCATATTCCGAATCAGTTTTAAATCGTTTAGAAGCCGGGCCAAGCATTTTTTTACGAGGGGGTGGTGTTTTTTCTCGAACAGATTTACGTGTTAAGGTTACAGATTCATTTAAAGCTCCAGTTTTGATTGGTGTTGGAGCTGGAGCGGGAGGGGGCGCTTCAGGTTCAGGAGTTACTTCAGATGGGTTCTAAAAAAATTAAAGAAAAAAAAATAAATAAAAAACAATTAAGACTTAAAAATATTCACTTACCTGTTGATCCCCAGTAAGTCCTTTAATTTTTAAAGCTTCAGCAGTTTTAATGAAGTTGGGTAAATCGTTATGAGACACTTTTACTTCACCCAAGTACATAAATTCCAATAGATTTTTCAGAATATTATAACTCACATCTTTTAAAAATACTATAGGATGTTTACAAGGATTAACTTGAAAAAGTTCTTTAAAATATGGGCTACACACGGAAAGTATCATTTTATGGGCTTTAAGATAGCGGCCTTCTGCGGCCAATGTTACATCGACTAAATCTTCGGATTGCAGTAGTGAGTTCAGCCCAGAACTCATATTCGTTAGGAAATTGTCCCAACATAATGAAAACTGATCGTTGTTATCGTTCTCCATTCTTATAACAAAACCACACCACCGCAATCAAGGAGTATACCGATAGGCGAACAATGGCGGTCTTTGGCGACCCGATAATTCGGCGTTTTTCTCACATTACGTTATTTCTTCTTAAAATACCATTTAAAAATCTTATATTTTATTCTATATGAATGCGTAATCACTTAAAATACACAATTTTTTAAATATCACCACCGAGCACAAATATTTTTTAGAAAACAAGTCTGATACAAGAAATACTCAAACACTACTCCATGTTAGTCACTGTTTGCTTGGCTTTGGCTGTGGCCGCTTGGGTTGAAGCGTTCTTCCGTTCGTTGGCGTTAGGTAAAAATTTCCGTACTACCAACTTAAACAAGCAACTGATGCTCATTTCAACTTCTTCACATTCTTGATCTGTCATATTTGGTTTTAGAGGTTAGGAAACAAAATTATTTCGAAAAATTACTTTAAACAATTTATGAAATAGGTAATATCATTTTATAAAAATGAACTATGAAGAAGAAGGTGAAAAATTAAAAGATGTCAGCCCTTGCCATGGAATAAGAGCTGATTTAAAAATGTGCTTATTAGAAAGTGATTGTTGTAGAAGAGTAAGTTAATTTTATCGTAAAATATCCAATCTTCTAAAATTTATTTATAGGATAAGAAAACGCCTCGTGAATGTTTAAACGTTCGTGACGGTTCTGTACCTGATCAATGTTTTGCATTACGGAATACCTTCTTTGAATGTAAAAGATCATTGGTAACTAATTGAACTCTTTATTTATAATAATAAACTATATAATAATTATAATTTCAGTTAGATAATAGGACCAGGTTTCGAGGTAGAAAAGGGTATTGAAAACAATATTTATATTTAAAGATGAGATATGTAATAATTTTTATTCTTAGTAAATTGTTGTAAGAGTATCATTTTAATAAAGGTATCACAGAAAAAACTTTCTTATTTGATCAGGTGCACCAAATCATCACTATCTTTTAGTAGGTTCTTGTAGTTTTAATAACATACTGATACTTAACAAATTGCCTAACAAAATGACAATACGTGATTGTCTATAAAAACACCAAATATATCATCATTTTTTATCTTCACAGAATACAACAAATATGTATGAAGGAATATTCTCAGATGATATATTTAGCCGTAAGAGCATAAAGCAATACTGTACGGATTTTTAAAATTTTTAAATTTTTCACCCAACAAACTACATTTTAACCGTAAAAGTAACATGTCTTCTTTTATTAAATATTGACTTAACTTAGTTAAACAGAACTAAACTACTATAGATAGAAAGAGAGAAAAGATACATGCTATGAAGGAAAAGTGACTAGATTTCATAACTATCTATAAAATTTAAGGTACTCTGTAACTCTGAGCTAAAATATTTATTTGTAATATTGTCTAATGCGGATTCCTCTCTTAGCAATATCATAAGGCAAGCTCTGATTCACAAATTTTAATATAGATATGTTAAAACCTCAACGATATGAATTTGATATGGCAACATTTGAAAACTTTCGGTTCAGATCACATGCTCGGTATTCGGGCTCGTACCAAAATTTCCTATTAATCTAATCAGTAACAAAAGCTTAAGCGCATTCCTTCAAAAAGAAGGTTAATTTGATTGTGCCATCTTTCAGAAAATTTTTATTACCGAGAAGTGAAGAGAATCGAATTTCGTAGCCAATATTTAATGATTTAAGTTAGGCTCATTTTTTGATGAATATCGATGTATCTCTCGGTATATAGCAAAATACTTGTCTGGCTATCGATGTAAAAGCTAATTAATTTTATTCTGTTTTGTTGGCAGTGAAAATATAAATATATAAATTTTGCAACACAATATAATTTAAATATAAGTGTAATTACAATCACTCCAAACAGGGACTCAACGCAAGTGTTATGTACAGAAACATCTATTGGTGTTATTATAGATAAAATTTAAATTTTACGAAAAGAGTTGTTAAATACAAGTACTCAAGTCCCTCTTTGATTTTTGCTCATATTAAGTAAGTGAACTTTCTTGCATAATTGACTGTTCGACCCTCTGGATTTAAAATTAATAAATCACGCGGAACAAATAAGATAAATATTTTTTTCTCAGAACTATTGGAGCGAATACACATAATAAAGAGAAAAAATATTATTTTGCCCATCAAAATATTTTATGCTAAGGTACGCTAAAACAACAATCAAGGTATTTAGTTTTTCTCTGAAGAGCTTTATGAGCTTGAAAAACGGATTGAGTAAAACAAATTAATTAAACTTTATTATATTAAAATTTAATATAAATTATAAATACTTAAAATTATAAGTATGAAAATTTTTAAATTGGTATTAATTAATTTTTGAATAAAATCGCATTGTTTTGAAAATTTAATTATGCAAAAATATGTTTATATTGAATACTTTTTACGTAGTATCGTTTACGACAAATATTTCTGTCAGTTCGTTTTTATTTAGCACTTATGTTGTAAATTCTGAGAGTAAAAAATATTTATGACTTGTCACCCCTTTCAGGTCCCCACTTCTCGGTGTCTACCCTAGTGCGTGCGAGAGGTGCGTTGTATTATGTACAAGTGCACGCGGCAACAGGAAGCATTAACAAAGTGTTTGGTCCTCCAGCAACGTTCAGCATGTTAGGAAAGGCTGCGAACGGTTCAGAATGTCTGTATGGGACGGTAAAGACCGGTGTAGCCGCACAGTCGGGCTCGCAGCGCTGGGATCAGCAGGGCTGACGCAGACACATCTTGAAGAAGATGCGCGCACTCGCAGACCAACAGGTACATCTTGTCACCTTTGGGCGAGATGGACTTGTGGAGGGCTATTCTGCGAAGTCCTACACACCGAGGTAAGTACCTATAAAATATGATTTTATTTTTATTCTATGTACAGGAAGATGTAATTAATGAATTGATATAAAATGAGTAGCCTGATTGATCGAGAGTCGAACTAGGTATTTCGGTCAAAAAATAAAAATTCGACGACCGATGTATAACATGAAAATTAATGAATAAAAAATAAATTTACACCCCTCAAATAAAATATAGACAAACTTGTGGGCTAATGAAAACGGGATGATAATGGTATTCCTTTTGCTAGTCGAATAATGATATATTAGATCACTAAAACTAGTTCAATTCAAATTAGTTTAATCTGAACTTTCAGATCTACCTCGAGGAGTGGATTTGTTAAGTCGGTACATATTGTGTAGAGGAGATAAAGTGACCCTGGTAAGTGGTATGAAAAACATGTGATTTTAAAAAAATAGGTCTAATCTAAGTGGAAAATGACACATCTTTTATTAATGGAGTCAATAATTAATTAGACCAAAAATCGTTCTGCATATTTTATAATTAAGACTAATCAAACTTGAAAAATAACACAATATAAAGTCAAAAGACAAAATGGCCAAAGAATTACAAGCAATACACAAATTTTATTCTCTGTAATGCTGTCTTGCAAGTAGCCAATACAATAGGCGTATTCAATTTGCCACTTGGATCTGATCTGACTTACACTTTTGAATCCCGTTCACTTATTTATCATTCCATTTGACCAGATCAGTTTGCCCTCTCTATTGTATGTACTGTGCCCAAGTAATCCGCTCACAGTAGTAGATTGTGGTAGATTGGAAGGTTCAGTTCATGTTGGCACGTGATTTTGCTGTACTTTTGAATAATTGTAAAAGAAAATGGAGAAATTGCAAATTTAAAATGCGGAAACAATCAAAACTTAAGTTTTGGAATTACCATCGCAAATGACAGACAACGCAAAATCTGGTATAATTGAATTTATGTAAAATAATAATAATAAAATTAAAATTACAACCGCTACACGGACTAAATTGATCCAATTTGCACCGAAAAGTGAACTGATACAACTAATATATCTGAACTGATCCCACTAAATCGACTTGCAAAAGGAATACTACTATCATGATTCCTTACTACTTTAAAATTTGAATTTCTCTCGTGTCAGCCAATGGACTACAACACAATACTAATCAGACTGCTACTCATCTGCAAAAATGCTTCTAATTATATCCTTTAAAAAAGGGAAATTGTACTTTGGAAATCATTTATTTCCTTAGACAAGGGTTTATAACTTATACCTATATTCTATAATTATAGAGTATTTATTTGCTTTTGATTGTGGTAAGGAATAACGTTTCTGGTTACATAATTTGCTTCAGTGGCGCTGCAGTTTCACTATCTCACCGACAGCATCACCCATTTAAATGAAAAACTGGTAATTGTTATTAAAACGCAACATTCCTAGATGGAACAAGACCTTTAATAGCAAGTTTGCATTTTATTGGCGCATGTTGTAAGCCAACAGCCTCTGCAAAGGACCAGCGGTTTGTAGTATACTATGAACACCGCGGTATTGAATTTGGAGAGCAGTTCTCGACCATGGGAATCGAATCCCCTGATCTCATTTTCTCGAGCATTTTCCCCTCAGTTCGAGTTGAAGCACGCTAATCAATAAGTTATCTTTCATACGAAAATTTTATAAAAGATTACTAAAAAAAAACAATATAGTCCAGTTTACAATTTTTTAGTTTTATAAAATCAACAAATATATTTTGAATTCAACGTATATGTTATATACCTATATAAAGCTCCAAATTTTATTATTTAAAAAAGTAAAATATTTGAAGGTTAATAATAATTCAAATAAATGCTTTTATTTTTAAACACATTTCGTAATAAAAAATTCCGATCGTTCAGAATAATTATGGTAATTTATTGATATCTTTCAATTGGAATATTAAATATTTATTAACATTCTGTCTAGTTCATTAATGGAATTTATTATCCAGTGAAAATTAAATTTGTTTTAGTACGAGAGTACGACTAATAACCGTATTAATTATGAAAATTGTTTCGAAACTGTAACAAACAGGATTAACTGTTTTTAATGAAACGTTTTTAAATATTTAAACAGTTAAGTTGATTTATACAGTGATAATTTAAATATTGCCTCACAAGTCTTTTGAAAGTATTGTTATCATAATATGTTGTATTATGATTACAATTTATAATAAATATACTTTTTTGCACAATCGGGCATTAGAAAAGGTTTATTCGTTTGGGTTTCTAAGAGAGTAGGTTGATTTTACATATTGTTACGTCTAAAAAACGGTAAGAACATACCGTTCTAGAACGGTAAATAGATTTATGATTAGTACAAATGCACAGAAACGAATTAGAGCAGTTACTAATACTACAATCATTAATTAATAATGATACCTTGCAAATTACCATAAATGACCGAATTTTTTTAAATAATATCATGGAAACGGACTCCAGTTTTCCATGAATAAATTTTAATACACCTCATTTTGGATACTTTTTTTACTGATATTGAGGTAAATTAAATTATGATCGAGCAAAAAATTATATAAGCATTACGAACGGTAAGGAATTCCGATCTCAGACAATAATTAGAATCGTCGCTTCCTCTTCCAAACAATTGTTTTCAATCGGTAAAGATCCTTACTGTTCTTAGTATCAACTTAATATACTATTATTATATTTTATATAATACGACTATGAATAATAAAATATTATATTTGTTAGATATATATATATATATATATATATATATATATATATATATATATATATATATATATATATATGTAACAGTGATGTCACTGTCATAGTTATTAGAAACATTACTTGTTATGACATTAAATGTCAAGTTTAGATATTATTATTGTTTATATTTGTATTTCATAATTATCCATATTTCATTCCACATTTCATACATAGTATATAAACGACTGTAAAAACCGATTCTTCTTAGGTAAGATATTATTATTGTACTATGTTATTAATGTACAAGACATTAATAAAAATTATTCTTCTTAGACACTAATCGGTCTACAGTGTTTTAATTGAATAAAGAACATTATAAATCGGTTTTTTGTCTGAAATGGATCCAGTAAGAATAAAAATTAGAATAGAGGGAGATGAATCAACATGGAGAATAAAAACAATCAAACAGTTGGATGAAGAAGTTGTATATGAATTCCCAATCGAAGACCAAGTAGCTGTGAAACATAAAGATTTATTTAATATAAGTACAGTGAAAAATGCATGTAAAGGTTTAATAAAGAAAGGGCAATACAGAAACATAAATGTGACACTTAGTGGAAAAATGGTATCACAATACTTGGACAATGATAAAAATTTTGTATTTAATGGCAAATATTTAGATGAAGAACAAACAGTTAAAAATTCAGCAGATAAAGATAATGATGATTTATTGCGACAGATTAAAGAATTGACAGCTCGTCTAGAAATGAAAGAAAATAAATCTATTAATTTATCAAATGTTCAACAATTGTTTGTATTAGAAAATTTTTCGGGACACCAGAATGTTTTGGAATGGATTAAGAGATTTGAAGATGAATGCATACGTCACCATATTACATCAGATGAGAAAAAAATTCAAGTATTAAGAATATTTCTGGAAGAAAATGCAATCGAGTGGTATGCAATAAATTTAGCAAAATTAACAATAAAAGAGAAATGGGAAACATGGAAAACATCACTTAAAGAAACTTATGCGGATAAAAGCTGGCAAACGGTACGATATGCCTACACTTTTCGGTATATAAATGGATCAATATTGGATTATGCTCTAAAGAAAGAACGTCTTCTATTAGAAACTGAACCTGGAATATCGACGAAATCACGTATAAACCATATTGTTATTGGTTTACCTTTGTATATTCAAGATAGATTAGATAAAGAAGAGATTACTACAACTGAAAAACTCATGAATCAATTACGAAGATTTAATCAAAATATAATAACGAAATCGAAGAAAGAATTAACATATAATCATCAGGGAAATAATACTAAAATAGAAAATCGAAGTAAGATTTTTGGACAAGAAAAAAAACCATGCAATATTTGTGAATTGTTAGGGAAACAAGGTCGGTATCATCCAGTGGAGTTATGTCGAAATAAGAAGAATATTCATATGAATAGTGTAAATATGTCAGAAAGTAATGAAGATCAATCCGAACAAAAAAACGACGAATTGCACCACTTATTAAATTAAATGTTATTCTGAATAAAGGAAAAGAAATACAAGCAATTTATGATAGTGGTGCAAATGTAACATTAGTAAATTATAAGATAATTCAGAATATAAAACACGAAATTATTCAGAAACAAATATTTAAAACGATTAATGGTACAACCGAGAGTTACGGAAAGATAAAATTAAATTTAAGAATAAATAAGATTGAGAAAGAAATTGAAGCGATTATTATTAAAAACAATACGTTCTCATATGATATTTTGTTGGGTTTAGATGCCATTCAAGAATTCAAATTAATACAAGATGATAAACTAAACATTTACCAAAGAATAGATAATAAGAAAATTGAAAAAATTAGAGACGCTGAAGAAGAGAATAAAAATAAATTACAAACAAATACACATGAAATAAATATGAGTTATGACAAGAAAAAGAATATAAAGATGGGAAACAATTTAAATGAAATAGAAAGAGGAGAATTGTCTAATTTAGTAGAACAATTTTCACAAGTATTTGCTACGCATAAATATGATGTTGGGTGTACTAAATTTTATGAAGCACATATTAAATTAACAGAAAATAAATATATTTCGAAGAAACCGTATCGTTGTTCATTGCCTGATCAAAAGGAAATTGAATCTCAGATAGAAAGTCTATTAAAATATAAGTTAATAGAAGAATCAAGTTCACCATACTCTTCACCAGTTACATTGGCATATAAAAAAGAAGAAGGAAAGAAATCTAGATTATGTATTGATTTCAGAGACCTTAATAAAATCCTTGTTCCTGAATCACAACCATTCCCTAGAATTGAAGACATTATAGTGAAAACTAGAAAATGTAAATGGTACACAACAATGGATATTAATTCTGCCTTCTGGACAATACCAATTTGTGAAAAAGATAAATACAAAACAGCTTTTGTGACTCAATCTGGTCATTATCAATGGTCACGTCTACCTTTTGGATTAAAAATATCACCTGCAATATTTCAACGTGTTCTGTCAAATATTCTGCGTAGAGAAGGACTACAAGACTTTTGTGTTAATTATATAGACGACATATTAATATTTTCGAAAGATTTTGACGAACATTTAGATCATATTAGAAGAGTTCTAGAGGCAATGCAGAAAGAAGGATATAAACTAAAATTATCAAAATGTTGCTTTGCACAATCAGAAGTAAAATATTTAGGTCATACATTAGGATCCAATTTCGTTCGACCACATTGTGATAATGTCCAAGCAATTAAAGATTTCCCCACTCCACAGAATAAGAAAAATGTAAGGCAATTTTTAGGAAAAACCAATTTTTATTATAAATATATTCCAGATGCTAGAATTCTAGAACCTCTTCACTCGCTTTTACGAAAAGATGTTGTATTTGAGTGGACATCAGAATGTAAAAAATCATTTGAACAAATAAAAGAATACTTATGTACTCGTCCAATACTGGCAATCTTTGATCCAGATCGACAGACCTATATCTTTACAGATGCGAGTGGCATAGGCATAGGGGCAGTTTTAAAGCAGATTCAAGATAATGGGGACTTATTACCAGTTGCATATTTTTCAAAAAAAAACTAACACCAACACAAAAAAAGAAGAAAGCAATTTATTTGGAATGTTTGGCAGTAAAAGAAGCTTTGCAGTTTTGGCAGTACTGGTTACTGGGACATCGTTTTGAAGTTATATCCGACCACAAACCTCTAGAGAATATAAAAGTCAAAGCCAGAACTGATGAAGAATTAGGAGATTTAGTGTACTATTTATCGCAATATAATTTTACAATACGTTATATGCCTGGAAAAACTAATGAAGAAGCAGATGCTCTTTCTAGAAACCCAGTTTTGGAGTGTTTTGAAAACAATGACGAAATTTTAAAAGTTGTAAACCTTATTGAAATGGATGACATAAAGAAAGACCAAAAACGCCACACAATAGAGATGATGAAAAATAAATATACTTATAAAAAAGGAGATTTAATCTACAAAAAAATAAAAAACCGAGAGAGAATTTATATATCACATGAACTTGGATTACAAATTTTACACAAGGTTCACATATATTATGGTCATATTGGGGCACAACTCATGATAGAAAAAATACGTCCATTTTATTATTTTCAAAATTTTGATAAGTCAATTAGAGATTATTGTAATACATGCGATATATGTAAGAAAAACAAATCTCGTCGATCTAGAGAGATTGGTCTACTATCTCAATTAGGACCGGCAAAAGGACCATTTGAGATAATGTCGCTGGACACAATAGGTGGTTTTATGGGATATCGATCTACAAAAAAATATCTTCATCTGCTAGTAGATCATTTTTCCAGATACGCCTATACATATTCTTCATCAACACAACGGACATCAGATTTTATAAAATTATTAAAACCAATTTTAAAGAAGAATAAAATAAAAGTTCTACTCGCAGATCAATATCCCAGTATAAATTCTAAAGAATTTAAGAATTTTCTCTGTCAACATGGTGTTACATTAGTTCTTACTACAGTAGACTGTCCATTTTCAAATGGTCTCAATGAAAGGTTGAATCAAACTCTAGTAAATCGTATTCGGTGTAAAATACGTGAACAACCTAATAGCTCATGGTCTAAAATAGCTGAAGAATGTACCCAAGAATACAACCGGACGACTCACAGTGTAACACGCTTTTCGCCAGAATATTTATTAAATGGGACAATATCAGCTATTATACCAAAAGAATTATGTTCACAAACAGATTTATTAGCAGATCGAAAACAAGCATTTGAAAACTCTCAAAAACAGCACGAAGCAAATAAAGCTAGGGTAAATAAAAAAAAGAGTGCCTATGTATTAAAACCAGGGGAATTGGTATATGTGGAGAAAAGTAATAAACTAAACAGGAATAAATTAGATGAGATTCGAGATGGTCCATTCAAAATTATACAGAAAATATCAAACACAATTTATGAAGTAGATAGTGGAAAAAGACGCACAGATGCTAATTTGTATCATGCTAGTAAGCTGATTCCTTTTCGAAGGGGGGAGATGTAACAGTGATGTCACTGTCATAGTTATTAGAAACATTACTTGTTATGACATTAAATGTCAAGTTTAGATATTATTATTGTTTATATTTGTATTTCATAATTATCCATATTTCATTCCACATTTCATACATAGTATATAAACGACTGTAAAAACCGATTCTTCTTAGGTAAGATATTATTATTGTACTATGTTATTAATGTACAAGACATTAATAAAAATTATTCTTCTTAGACACTAATCGGTCTACAGTGTTTTAATTGAATAAAGAACATTATATATATATATATATATATATATATATATATTAAAAATTAAAATATAGCTTCGTGGTTCGGGATCAAAAAGAATAATAATCAATGAAAAACTGCTTCTATATTATTGATATAAAAACGTATTTACCTATAGAGCATCCTCGCTCCTGTCCAATACAACCAGTTTCTTTCAAACAGTTCGCCATCATCTCCTTCGAAGACTTTATACACCGAGATAATATACCCCGTGTCGGCCGTGTGCGACTTGGCTACCCCTGCTGCAGGGTCTTGTAACGGTGGCCGGCAGATGGCAGCAACTTCTGCGTACAAGTCCAAGGTGTGCGCTGCTGTGTAGCGGACTGCACGCGGATCAAACTTATTCAAAGAAGAGGAACGTAGATTGTTATAAAAATGAGCGGGATTCGTCTGGGTGCTGTTGATGACGTAGTAAGAGATGAAAGGAAATTCCGCTGAAAAAAAACATAACTATACCTAGCAAAAAGACGAATAAATATTTATTCGAAATGTTTTGTATTTAGAAATTTTGTTTAAACTAAAGAAATGTTGCATTTTGAAATCTGAAATAATATATTATAATGAAGTTAATTCCAATATTTATAAATGAAAATAAAGATCGGTGTGGAGTTTAAAAATATTTTCATAACTAAAGAAATCTACTCTAGTCTCCACAGAACCTGCTGTATTTGTGATAAAAAGTATTAAACTATTTTTAACATATAGTGTTGTTTGCATATTTTACAACAACATTCTTGAAGTAGTTATTTTTTAAAGTGTTTTCTCAGTTCCAATCTTTTTAAAAAAAAAAAATAAGCTGTTGCCAAAGAAGAACCAATCGTCCCTACCTTTTTATGATAAAATGGTAGTGTAGATTAAAAATGTTACTAATTTTTTTTCGAATAAATGTTTATCACCAACTTGTGTTATTAATATCAAAAGCATAAATATAAAGCTACATGAAATAGTCAAAACGTAATGCAAAAGTCATGGATATCCGTCAAAATCTCGAAACTATAAGTATGATTACAACACATCTCTTATATGTGGCAGGCCGTAACAATAAGAACATTAATATATTGTACAACAAGCATGAAATGGACATTCCAAGCGAGTTGTAGACTAGGTGTACTTTTTCTGCAACCACTATATTATTCTCTAATTAATTTATATTTTAATAATAAAGATGTCTTCATTTCACGACTTCCTAGCAACTGTTAGATATGAATTTATATCCCACGTTGTCGTTATCGTGAGATATGAAAATGTTTTTCTACGACCACTATGGAAAGTGGCACTTTTTTCATATTATACAAAGCTTCAAAGTTATATTGCCCATAATCGTGGGTTAAAGTGTGACAAATTATTTCTCACAATATTTGCCAACACTGCGCATGTGCAATGTGGGAAATATCATTTCTTAAGCCTGATTTATACATTGCATAGAATAGAATACAGTAATGGGGTATTCCAAATTTTTTTCATTTTTTAATATGTTATTCTATGCATAAAAATATTAGACCCGTATTTTTTCTTTTCGCCGAAAGGTTTCAAACACGCCAGAAATAAATTTTTAAAGTTTTAATAAATTACACCCTAGAAAATCGGCCGTGCGTGTGACGTCACAGGCACTGAGAATCAGCTGAGAACATCATTCGTAGGTCTGAGTCAGAGGCGTGGCGCGTTCGAACAAGAGCCAATAGGCTGACGCGAGTGCCTTCTTCGTCACAACAAGGCTGATACTGAATTTTACGTACTCGATTCAAATGCATTACAATTTCATTTTGATATTATGGTATTAAAAATCAGAAAAATAATGATTATATTCACTTTAATATTACTTATATATGGTAAACAATGATATCCAATAAGAATTTCTTTAAAAGCCGTAGGCTTGGAATACCCCATTGCCAACAATCCGCATGCGTGAAGGTATGCTTTGTGAGGTTATGTGCGCCATATTGTTCTTATGTCAAATAGCTCTCGTGAGAATATATTTTTGTTCTGTAAACTTTAGCAGAGTAGTCGTAGAAAAATTACATTATAAAACAAGGGCAAAATGTAGCGTATTTCTCATCTTGTGTGACTCCAGCACTCGACTTCGTTTCATGCCGAAACTTTCACTCCTCGTGTGGAATCGAGTTTCTGCACTTGTTGCACAATATACTATTACAATGTACTATGTATCCGTAGCAATAACAAATATACAATAAGCAAGTATCTTAAAGGCCGAAGAAAAAAAAATACTTGATTTTTGATTATTTTTTTCCAAAGTTATTGATATGTAAATTTGTGATCCAAAATGTATCGAATTGTGGAAAAAGTTGAGGCAACGGGTCAATGAGTAAAATAAAATAATTTTAAATATTTTTTTTATTGTTGAACGAGGACGTTTCGATGCAATTAGCATCATCAACTCTAAGGTAGTAGGAAAATAATTAAAATTTTAAGAAAAAACGATAAGTAAAAGTTTTTGTTAATTTTATTTATATACTTTTTTAAATTTTTATTATTTTCCTACTATAATATATTTATTCATTGATCCATTGCCACAACTATTTCTACAATTCTTTTGTTATTGATAGCACATGTTTATATATGAAATTTTCTTACAAACCGGTTAAGCATATTTTTTTAAACGTGTCCATATATACTGACAGACTCAACTAAAATAGTCAAAACGTATTCATTCTTCATAATTTCAAAATGTCAAAATCTTCGATAACATTATAATACTTAACTTAAACATATGTAGCGATCGGTAAAAATATATGATAATGACAACTTTTTTAATGTTCTTTTGTTGAATAATATATTTGTGTGTGAAATAAAAGTAATGAACATAATAACTATTATTTGTATTGTAGTAATCTTAATATTTTTAGTTACATATGTACGCCAAGGATTTATTGATTTGTTATATATGCTTAACCTTTCCAAATAAATAATGTAATATTGGTCAAAACTTTTGTATTAATAATTAGAAATATTGTTTAAAGAACTTCTTGTTATCCGTCAAAGATATAATTAGATATTAATGGTTGAATCTTGAATAATTTATTTAATAACAAGCGAAGGTAAATATCGCGTGAACTTAATATATCATTCCAGTTTTTCTTTGTAAGTTCGATTTATGTAATTTTACTTTCCACTGTCAATGTCATTGACGTAAGTACATACAATGCTAATTTTGATACATGGATATAATTTGTAAAAATATGCAATAATGTCATTAAACAAAAACAGTCAATTTTCGAGGTTATAACAAAACAAAAATCAATACGTTCCTTTGTTGCTTTTCTTCGCCAAACAAAACATGACAAAGATTAATTAGCAACATTGTTGTAAGCTTCTTAAATGGACAACAAACATTATCTATTACTCTTTCGAATTTGTAGAACAATGTTATCGAATTACTCACAGAAGAAATATTTACAAAGGATTATATTGACTTAATTTCGGAGTTATAAATAGTATTAATGGATTAAACAGGATTTTTTTATATACTTCCTCGTATTTGAAATGAAATTAATCTTACTTTTTATTTCCCAATTGTAAATATTTCCAGGTAAAAGTTATTTTAAGTTTAATACAAATATTTTCGATTTCATTATAATAAATTCTAGAGTAATTTATATAAACATGTTTAATTTGAGCTGCGTTATCACAAAAGAAACATATTATACGTGCGCAATTTACTAATTATGTGCTACACTATATTTATTTTTTATAAACACGAGCTACTCGGATATGCACATTGCATGCTGTTTACCAGCTAGTTTACAAAACACGCAATTTCTACTATTTATTATGTACATTAAGTTATGAATTTATTAAAAGAAAAATCCTATTATTTCCGACTTGATTATTTTTTATTACGTAAAAAGGAACTTATCTTTAATCTTTTGTATGTATTAGAAAAAAAAAATTATACCGTGTGTTCCAAAAAGTGTTGTTATAGATATTTAACATGGGAAAACAGTTTTTGGAAAATAAAAACTGTCTGGCTAAGAAGTAAGTTATCATATTCTACAGGACAATATTACATGTATTTCTTTATCTTTTTTAATACAGATTACTTTACTTTAATAACTAATGAGTTTTACAAAAATAATTTAAAATTTTCGCCTCAAATTTTTATTACACTACACTCAATATGACACCTGTCAAATCGTGGTTATGAAGTTAGAGTAATAGCTTCCAGAGTCAAAGGTTGCCAGTTCGTTTCCGAACATCCGAACTTATAGTATTATACCACAGTATAAGAATACCTAGACAGTAGCGACACTTCGAATATTTTGTGATCCCAAATTTCCAGTAGGCGTGTCTAGCTGCGCTACTGGGAAGATGGCCGCTCTTCTCAGCTGATAAAACATTTTGCATTCATTACGTTATTGTCAAAAGTGTTTTGGTTTAAAATTCGTTACTTTACAATTCTTTTTTGTTTATTGTGTCATTCACGAAATGAGTGACAAAAAAAGAGGAGAACTCATGCGTGCCATGAAAAATTGCACAAACTTCAGTTAATACATCCATGTCCTGACTTTCCGCATAAATATTTAATTAAATTGTTTTGTCGCATGCGATTATTTTATGCTTTGATATTTATTAATAGAAAATTTAAATCGGAAAAAGGAAAAAAAAATTATATTACAAAACGTGTGATTTTGTTATAAATAAAAATATCTTGATTTAGAAAAATGTAATTTTTATTACTCCTAATATATTTGTATTTATTATTTACAAAATAATACCTACTTCATCCACTTATAACTAAATATATTTTTAAATTACCGCCATTTGCGCAACTGCCAACATGGCCGGTCGACTTCAAGGTTATCGTTCGATGCGACACGAAGATCAAAGGTACCGACAGAGAGTGTCGCTACTGGTTAAGAATTCTTATACTGTGATTATACTTCGTGTTTCCGACTTAGAACTTTTTTTTAATATGCTTTCTGTTTTTTATGTTAATACCTACAAAATTATTTCTATGTTTTGTAAAATATACTTAATGAAAATTTCATTGAATTATGCTATTAAAATGACAACACTTTTTTATACTTTGCGGTAACAATTGTTCTATTGTTATATCGCAGACAATTTAATAATATCGGATATTGTTAAACTGTTTTTGGTAATATTTTTTCTTGTAAAATTGTTACTTGTAAGTTTTGAGTCATACGGTAAATGTCAAATTAATAACCTCAAATATTTTAAAATGTTTTTTATTTATATAATTTGGAATTAGTGTGAACATGAAAACCAAATAAACAGGGCTAATATAAAAGATTATTAATATTTCATAAGTTTTAACGTATAGATTTGAATGTTTTTCACAATATTATGAATTATGACAGTTATAAGTGACCAACTTCATTCAACAGGGTCACCATATTTTACATAAATCCCTAGACGACACTTAATTAATTTATGTAATTATTTTTTTTCACATTTTTAAAGTATAAAAAATTGTGTATTATTTTAGTCTATAGCATACGTTTTGTACGATATATTGTTCCACTCGTGTTTTATAAAACTCGTATAATAATAAACTAGTGGAACACACGGTATACATTAAATAAGCAAATATTTATAAATATTTATAAATAAACGAATGAAAAAATTATAAAAATTAAATTGTGAATAAAAATATGTGTCTGAGTTGCAGTTGTTACTAATATAGTAGTTACAATTTTCATCTAATAAATTCATAAATTATTTACAAACATTATTTTAATAGATGAAAATTTTACCTCAATATATTTTGCGATTTTATTCCAATTATATTCCGCCCCTTTTTAACATCCTCTTTTGCAAAACAAACGCGCGTCAGATAGAAAAAATCTCATAGGAGGTAACTAAGGTAAATTTTTAAACAAACATTATATTTTTCTATAATATAAAGATTTTGCACAAAAATAATAATAGTAAAACAAATATAAGCAATGAATATTAATTTAACCACTTTAATTTATATACAAATTTCATTAATTGACTGAGTTTTGAAAACAGTATCAATAATTTATTCCAATTAGTTTTTTAAATTCGAATACCTTTGTTACTTAATGAAATATTTTTTTTACTGTATAGTTATTTTAAAATCAATACTACTTATTTTTTATAATAATCATCACCGATTTTACCGTTTAGAAAAAAATCACAATGGCCGATTTATTTTTATGCCATTTGTTCGATTATTGGCCTTCTGTTGCAGGTTGTTTGTAAACATTCTTACCATTCCTTTCCATGTTCGCCAGCAACATCCCGCCAGTGGCCGAATTGGCTTGTGCGACTTCAGACAACAACTCCTGTGCGATGACTCGTTGCTTGAGCAGCGGCTGCTGCAGCGGCGACTCCAGCACGGGATCGATTGGCTCCAGCGGGCTCATCAGATGCGCCAGAATACACAGTTTCGGATCCGGGACCTGGAAAGTCAGCTGTACAAACGCAGGTTAGATGGGGCTTGTGAGTCTCACCTCTAAAACGCTTAGGCCCGTGGATTTCTTATCGCTTGTGGGACCATTTGGAACCTAACGAAATTAAAACTAATTTATAAAATGTACTACAATGACATTATTTTAAATAATTTAGCTTTATCAGCACAATGAAAATATATAGAAAACAAAACAAACGAATGATCAAACAAGTAAAGGATATAATTTGTAAGTTTCTAATAATATTTATTATTAGGTTACCATTATTAACGGAATGTAACATAAAATAACTGTCCTACTATTGTAGACTAATTCCATTCCGATTGGTGACGTCACGAACGCCTCTCGAAAGAATAACATAAGAGTGATTGCAATCCTTAATAATTATAACACTAAAGGGTACTAATAACAAGAATCAATTATAATATGACGAAAGTAGGTATTATTTGTTTCTAAGTAATTTATTAGATTCGTAATAAAATTTTCATTGTAATATAATTTCATTTAAATAAATATTAATGTCTTTATTAATGTACATTTTATTATTTGTATCACAGAACAGAAGAACGTGTTAACCAAATAAACCACTGTGACCACGTTTTATGGATCGTATCGCTAAGATCGCTGTTTGGTGCGATTTGTAAACAGGATTGTAATCATGTTGTTAGGGTTGGAGGCATGTGATCACAAAGCAAAAGAACATGCACCAATCGAATTGAAATTGCACGATCGAATTTTTCTTGGTCGAAAGAAAGCGTCATTCGACGTCTAGCTACGGGCAAAGTTAGCTATAAAAACTTGTAAATAAATAAGGGATTCGCTCCTGTATTGAATCGTTTGATTCCGTCCTCCACAAAATTTTTTCGAGGCCAATAACTGTCCTTGATTTCAAATTCGACTCGAAATTTAATGCTTATATTATCTAGCGATGTTTGTAATTCAAAGATTTAATTTTTGTATTTTATAAACAAACTTCTAAATTAAAATATTTATGTAATTATTTATTTTCTATATTCGCACATAACGGAGATGTAGAAAAAAACTTTTCTCAAATAAGTGTATCCTAAGGTTGAATAAAAAGGAATAACATAATATTATCAAAAATGAATGTTATTCCTATTTAATCTAATATTACTATGATACGGTTGCGATTTTCCGTGAATAATATATTTCTTCAAATTTAAATAGAATATATCTGTCACCTACAGCTTATTATCCATTGCTAAGTGTGCCAAAACTGTTTTTATATCAGATATCGGTAACTGTACATTTATACCGAAAATGGCGTTTCCCATATGTCAATTCTCAGGCACACTAGGTTAAGTAGAGAATGCACCACAAAAGGTGTGTATCGATGTTCTACTATAGTTTGAAAAAACGTCGTATATGTAGGAATTTTTGCCAAATAATAATATAATTAACGGAATACGTTTTTATTTACTTTTAAATAATTTATTCAGAAGTTTTCTTTTCTTCGTGACATTTTTATATAAATTACTTGAATGTCTTTTGTCTACATTGTTGAAACAACTCTATTGTGTGGAAACTAAGATCTACGTCAACTTATTTCAAGCAACTTCGTAAGAATATAAAAACTTTTAAGATGGTTCTGTCTGCTGTCTCCTCGCATAAAGTGCTAGTTAGTAAATATAAGAAAATTTTGCGGCCAGATGTTACACAAAGTAAATGTGTTGTGTCTGTGAACTTTATGACTTAATCTTCGTGCACACTGCAAATATAACGCGTCTTAAAATAGTCCCAACAATTTTTGATATTTTCATCTTTATTGTTTTCGTGTCCAAGATAAACAGTAATTAAGAAACATGACACATGATTTGCATTTCACTTAGTCAAAATTTACGAGGACAGGAACAAATTATTTTAGATGAAACTATGTTATCAACAAAAGCAATTTACTTTTTTTGTTGGCAATAAGTTAATATTTTGGTAATACAATGTGACAAAAGAATAAAGAAAAAATAAATTTATGATTCAAGCTAATGTCACACATCTTGTCGGAAATATTCAAATTACCAAGAATAATGGAATAAAATTCATTTGGTAATTAACCCAGATGTATATTTTGGCAAAGAAAACAAAAATGTGATTTGGCAAGGAAAAATATATTAATGTATTTAAACAGTCATCCACCTATTAAGCCAACTGAAATGATATGACTTCCTTGTAGATGACAGAGTTATAGTCTTTTCACATATGCTCATGTGACTCATTCTCTATTACAAAGCGCATAAAATGAACAAATTCGCTTAAACATCAAGTATATAACATTGGATTAAAACGATCGTTTCTACTAATAACACTATTTTACATTTCACTTTAAGACTATTACCAAAAACTTTATATTATAACTATTATTTACATATACATCTTACAAATTTATTACCAACAAACAAAATTATTGAGTCAGTTTATAATCAATTCCTTTAATAATATCCAGAGAAATAGCTATCATCTCTTCGTTATATTGAACACAAAAATGAAATACAGTAAATATGGATTGTTATACTAATGGAAGTTTGCTTTTAATTTTTGTTTTTCGTGTAAAGAATGTCATTTTGACAACAAATTTTTAGAGTGGATTAAAAGTAAAATATTTGCGTGATCTCATGCAGGTTATCACACTGATTCATTTTTACTACATTTATTTGGGTGGTAGAAAAAGTATGTATATACCAATTATTTTTGAGTTACTGTCGGGTTTTAATTTTTTTCTTTGGTTTTTGAACGATATCCTGTTGCGAACATATGTATATAGTAATAATAATATATAATTATTTATTTATGTTTCATAATTACGTACTTTTCATAAAATATGTAGCAACATATTGGTCGCAGATATTAACCTTTTCACTGTTTTTAATGCACGAACATGAATCTAAACTTGTGAAAGTTTTCCATTTTTTGAAAAATAATACAATGTTATACAGAAATATAATGATTTTTCTATGGAAACAATATCAGTTAGATTTATTTGTTTTCACCAAGGTGATATTCCGACCATGGAATTTTTAAATTTTCCCACCAGATGTCAGTCATTTAGATTTTTTTGCTGATTCCTTCCTATTTTCTAGATTTAATTTAAAAAAATTATTTCAATTATTTTTTTTTTGAAATTCTGTTATTATTTCACAAATAATGTAATTTGAAACCTTCTAGTATGATTCGCAAATCGTAGATTAAATTCGCACTCTGGCGGAAAAAATCGGTACTACTAAAACCAATCGGACAGGCGTTTGTGCGCAAAAATGTCAAACTGACGGAAAGCGTATTTGAGTGTTTGTTATTAAAATGGATTTTCCTCCACAAAAAAACGTTATTTGAAATAATGTGTGTCGGTTTGCATCTCAAATTTAAAGAAATCGCTAAAAATACAATTTAATCTGTTCTCAAACTCGAAAAAGAAATTATCAGCGCTGATGGTTTCAGCCAGAATATATCCTTTCTTCCTAAACTTCAGAATATATCTGTCCGCAAAATCTGAAAAAAAGCAGCGAGCATAAAATCACCAGTTGAATCAACGAGTTTGTTCACTGCATCTGTATTTTAACCCTAATTACTCCACTTTTTCAAGTAAAATAAAGGATAACAATGTTGAAATAATAGTAAAAACATCGCAAATATTCACGAGAAAACACTCTCAGATCTTAAACAAATTACGAAACTCAAAGTAATAAGGTAATGAATAGAATGATTCACAATCACAAAAAAACGAAAAACAAATGAACTGTCATCTGTCATTTGTCCATCGTACGGCCACAGTATAGATAACTAATGTTTTCTATACTGTGGTACGGCGGTCATCTTGCACGTCAGAAAACAGCGCTCCTACCGGAAATTTCGAATACGAATACCAAATTATATTTTCTTTCGTATTCTCAAAAACTGTCCATCTAATCTAACATCTGCTACATTCATTTTATCGTATTATTTTCATCTAAATGATTTATCACATTTGAATTGATTTATCCACAGTACTCTACGGGTGCAAGTGCCACAATTTTTTGTTCGTGTTTAATTAAAAAAGCAAATAAATGATGGATATGTTTATATAGGATTATGAATATAAATGAAACAATGCCAATTTGACAGGATATAAATTTATTACGAAATTCCACGAATGTGGATTTTTTGACACAAAGTACCAAAGCTAATCTGAATTTATAGGCTTTAAAAATCCAGAATATGTTTACTTTGTAAACCATGTTTAAGAAAATTAAAATTTATGAAATCATAAATAAATTAGACCGAGAATTTACTCATCTAATTGTAATATTAATGTTTAAGAAAATCAATACATATGACATAACACTCATAAGTGGAATGTAACACGGTATAGTTAATTAATAATATAATTAGTGTTACAACATATGTAATAATTAAATCACGATTGCTAAATATTCTCTACCGTAAAAAATAGATAAAGGAATAATAAATCATCAGAACATTACGATTATTAAGACTGGATATAATATTGGCCAAATTAGTTTTTTTTATATATATTACATTAAAAATAATGTCGGGTCATGGTCATTTTTCTCATTTAAAAGTAATGCGTTCAATAAAAATATTATATAGAAATATTAGCGCATAATAGCATAAATTTCATTTTTCATCCACTATCTTGAAGGGTTATATAGCCAGTGGCGAAGCTAGTAAACTGGTTGCAAGACTGCAAAAAATTATGAAAAGGCGTTCGTGACATATATTTTGAGATATAAAAAAAAGTTCTTATATTTTTATTTATCCTCGCTTACGCTAACAGTGCGAGTACTCTCACCGTTTAGTAGTTTTCATTTTCCTTTCCTAGTTTTTTCTTCGCTGTGTATGCAATGTAATGTAGTTACATTTTCATTGTGATTACAAAAGTTTTGAACACTAATTGTAATATTTCATTTATTTATATTTAAAATAAAATCGTATTTACCAATTTACCTATCTACATTTGAAGTGAGATACTTTCGTATTTAAAATTATATTTTTTTTATTTTGAGTGTGCTTCTGTGCTTTCATGAAAATCTTTTATTTAATTTTTTCATTTTCGGGCATTTTCTTAATTTCTTTTTTTTATTTAAATTTGTGATACATATCGGTTAGCAAAAAAAGCCATGTCGCTGCCAAAAGCTAGCGAGATGGCAATTGCCCCGCTACGCCACTGGTTTTATCATTCGCAATGTGGAGCACGTCAAATTTTGACTGATGTACCATCAGAAACAGATCTTCAGCAAGAAATATGTAAACTATATGAAAATAAGCGAAAAGAAAAATGAAAAATGTCTTGATTATCTTTACAAATTTTATATATGTTTCAGACGATGCGAAGAAACTTTTTGTTAGTGTACTGAAATATTATTTATGTTGGTACAATACAGTGGCGTGCGTTGAGTTTCAAATTTGGTTAAGTAGAAAAAATAAACGCAACCAAAATTTTATTTTTTAACTGAACAAAAAAATGACTTTATTTAATTATTTGAAAATAAGTTCAATTCTTCTGTTTTTTATTTTAAAAAAGGGAAAGGGGGTTATTTGAAGTAAATTTATCTGAAAATAATTTATTATTTACTTACTTTTAACTTCCATTACTTGATTTAAAGTCAAAATTAATAATCTTTCTTTAGACATGATTTATTTTTTTATTATCAAAAGACATATTTATTTAATATTCAACATGTAGGTCATTCACGCATTATCTTATTTTTTTGATTCCAATTCGAATAATATAAGGTTGGTAGGTTATACACGTACTTGCATTTGCGTTTGTTCTACGCTAGCATAGATATTCGTGCTTATACCCAAATTTGCAATTTCTCTTATAATGTTATAATTCATACAAATTAGAAGTAAAGAAATTTGATTTCACTGAAAATTTTTTGTGTTTATTGGCTTATATTAAAAAAAATGAAATTAAATAGAATTTGTCAGAATTCATGAGTAAACAGTGCTTGCCACTACACGCCACTGTAGAGTAATGTGAAAGGATAAAAAATAAAAATATTTAATATTCTACACAATTTCTGTATGTATATTTCTTTTTTACAATAAAACTGTAAATATGTAGGTCGACATCTCGCAGGAATGTAATAAAATATGTAAATAAAAACTGAGAAAGAAACAGCAAGAATTCCTGACATTCTAACCCATGTTTAGGAAAGGAAAACAGGAAAAGGATTTCATTAATTATTAAATTTTTATAGTAAAAACTAAAATTTATAAAAAAAATATTTGTTACATATTTACATACACCCTGGAGCGCAAACTTTGCTCTATAATTTATCACAATTATTACTTCATAAAGCTTGCCAATTTCTGTCTGATTTAGGGTAATGATAACATTTTTGTAGTTATCAAGTTCATTTATTTGATTTTTAAATCAATAATAACGAAGTATTCTTAGGTATACTTATTGTTTACCCTTATTGTATAGAACGCAGTTGACCTCAAATGTATTAATAATGAAAATTTTTACACGAATACATTGCAAGAATAATCATTACTGGATTATAATTAGATGTTTCAATATTTGCAATTTTCCTTTGATGCTTATTTTTGCATTTGTGTATTATGTAATTGTTGACTAAATGTTACCCATGGATTTAATTTAGAGTCAAAAAAATAAGTTATTTTTGAGAGCTTTTATCAGATTCTCAGTTTGTCGTAGAGAACGTCTTACATGGATTTAAGATTTTTTTTAATATACATTGGATTGGATTCAAACCCGAGTAATTACCAGACCAAAGCTAATTACAAATTTTTAAACTAAACTTCATGCCCACGATGCGGGGTTTAAAGTAGAGATGTGTTATATTCGTATGATTCTTATAAATTGATCGAACGGATTCGTATAGTACGAATCAGTTTTCGCAAAATGATTCGTAATGAAATATAATGCGCGCCCTTCGTCTGTTCGGCAAAGTCACATGACGAACTGAACTGAACCAACTGATCTACTTCATCTACTTCGACGAGTGGATTACATAGGTTCGGTTCGTTCAGTAGAGGGGTAAAGTAATCCAGTGAAATGAATTGAAAAATAAGTGACCCGAATTCAAAAGTGTAAGTTGGATCAGTTCAAATCGGCAACGCAAGTAGACTGATACGTTATTATTGACTTTATAGCACCAAACAGATATGGTATAAACATTATACCACAGAATAGTTATATAGAGAGAGATGAGGAATGCTAACAAATTTAAACGGCTCATCATTCTTAAATAAATAGTAAAATTTTTATATGAGATTTATAATATTCGAGGACGTTGTATAGTTGACTTGGTTATGTACGAAATGTACGAATATTTTTAGCACAGAATCGAATAAATACGAACTTCTAATAGATTCGAATACCCTATCTCTATAGTTTAGAGAAGTTCTAAAAGAAAAATATGAACCAACCACTTTGACTTGTAGCGATGTAGATCAGTAAAATATTCATGTCGGTAAAATATTTTACTTTTATATTATATTTTTCCGTTTTATCTTTATTTGTATATAAATTGCACTATTCAAATTTTCGATATAAATATGCAACACATGTCATGAGTATAATATAAAAATAGATAAAGTTTTGAAATTTAAATGTCCTACAATGTTTAGTACATGTGAAGTCACCACTTGCAATGCCAGTTTGGACATTGCAAGTTTAATTATAAATTTAATTATAATTGTCGAGTACCTATTAGGTTACAATTTTAAGTTGTGCTAACTTTGAATTTGTAAATGTTTCTGAATTCAACAGCAGGGGTTTTGTCGAACCAATCTCTAAGCCAACGAACATGTCTGAGTGTTGAACTTGGATTTGTGCAACGTCCCGTTAAATCTCAATGAGCCGGATTTTCTTTAGCCCATTGTTTGGCGAACTTTTGCCTGAAATGTGCAAGTTGTCAGTAAAGCAATGTTTGAGGTTCAGGCTCGTGGTTTTCATTTGTTATTGAATTATAACCCCGTCCTCTATCACGGCAACAATACTTTCAGATGTCAGTTAATAAACACGTCAAACAACGTCTTGAGAACGAGGTTCAGTTGTCAACAATAATTAAAATTAAACTATTTGATTCCACACAGAATCACTTATAGCTAAAAGTATTTATAAGAAAAACAAACCAATATATTTTATTATTTTTGTTCAAGTCACTGTTAGGTACACATTTTATCAATAGATGACTAAAGCGAATTATTCGCAATTCTGCTGGACAAGAAATACTTGCTTTATTGGCGATTCTTAAAATAGATTATGAAGAAGGTAAATCTTTGTTCGCGGATTGTGCAATTAAGAAATTTGCTAACGAATCGAATAGGCTGGTTCAATTAACTCATCCATCGTTAACTTATATTCATTAGCTTAGTCATTATTAAAGCAATTTTTTAAATTTTCTTCCAGTTCTTTGGGCTAAGTATATATTTTATATAGAAATTATAGGTAAGTATATTCTAGAATGCTGACCGCCAGCAAATCTCCAATCGCAGTCGAAATATGTAATTATTTATTGATAAACACGTGAGTAGTTCCAGGGCCTTATTACCGCCTAGGCCCACAAGGCCACGGCCTAGGGCCCGCTTACACATGGGGCCCGCAGGGCCCGGTTGTTCTAATATATTTATCCATTTAATTTTTTAAATTTTTTATTTCTTATTATTTTAAAATATACAGTAGGTACCTATTTACATTTTTTCTAACATTACCATTACCAATACAATATTTAATTTGTTCGATTTAATTTTTTTTGTAAGTGGTAATGATGAATGTGAAGGGGGAAGTTACACATTATCAAAACAAATTCTGCGAAGATTTCGCCCCAAACTAGTACTAATTAGATGTGCGGTGCACTACATAATTGACCAGCTTTATCTGAAGATAGCAGGCCTTTATAATTTTATATTACGCAGTACAATAATAAAAAATGTCGGTTTAATTCAATATAACGTGTTTGACCGCAGTTCCTAATAATTTCTTCAACTATCATTAACTACAAAAATGGTAGCTAATGTTCCTATAAATTTTAATAAACATACATAGTAAATATAAACATGTGCATTGTTTTTGTAAAAGGGGAAGAGGGGGCCCGAAAATTACTTTCGGCCTAGGGCCCGAAAATTTGATAAAAAGGCCCTGAGTAGTTCTTATACTGAT
Organism: Stenolophus ochropezus; assembly: GCA_035578165.1. Lineage (NCBI taxonomy): Eukaryota > Metazoa > Arthropoda > Insecta > Coleoptera > Carabidae > Stenolophus > Stenolophus ochropezus. Next base: position 15,188,739 of record JAQOWZ010000010.1, on the reverse strand, counting down.
AATTTTAAAAATATAACGAATAATAACTGTTTTAAAGAGAAACAAAATCTCTTTGAAATTTTGTAAAAATATATGTGTTCGATTAAAAATTATGAACTTGCATATAATTGGGCGAAAATGGAACATTCGGTAGAAATATTTATATTGCAGATATATGGATATTTTAATGTAAAATAATCTTTGTTTGAAAAATTTCAGTAACATTTTAAATAATCAACTTAAAAAATAAATAGATTATAAAATATAGTCTTTTTCACGAAAATGTGATCGTACGTCATACCTAGTAATAAAATTGTAGCCAAAACAGCAATGTTACTATCCCTAGCATATACCCAGTAAAATACACGGAACTTAGTGTCTTTTACTAATAAATGGTTGGTAATCCTGTACAACGTTGTCATTCTTGAAATGTCAAAAAATAATATTATTTTTGAAAAATGTCAAAAAATCGAGCAAAATATTTAGGAAGTTGTGCACAGAATATGGTGAATTCTGTAATAAGGTATTTCGAACAAGAACGTGACAAACGAAGATACAGAGGGGGATGCTGAATAAATTTAATTTATTTTATGTAAATAATTCACAATATGATATATACTTACATGGTATACTATGCAACCATCAACACTTGAATGTACCCTACAAATACTTGGCAACGTTGCATCAGGGAACATTATGACGTACGATCACATTTTCGTGAAAAAGACTATAGTAAATGATTATTACAAGTACTACTACTTGTACTATTCATTTTCAATTTATTTGAATTGCACTTAATATGAGTATAAATGTCAATGATTTAAAATTGTAAAAAGAACAGAACGAATCAGTTGCATAGTTCATCTCTTTTTCTTTCTCATTCGCTATCAATCAAATAAATGATTGACATCGGCTTTAATAAAAGTTTGAATTATTTGGAGCCGTAGAGTACAGAGTGACTCGTTTATAAACTCTACATATACTCATTTTTAATTCATTCATTCTGGATCATACTAAAAAAAACTTCATAAAAAATGACGTTTATCAAACTTGTTAGGTAGGTACATAACTTTCTACTACCGGTTCACTTACGTAACTTTCCTAATGAGTTTAATACATGCTATTGCACACTGTTCGGAAACGGCCTGCACATACTAATTTCCAGTAATCGGTAGAAAAGTGTAGCAGAGGGTTGACGTCGAAATGAAAGAAAATACAAAAATATGATTTTTTCAGTAAAAACAGTAATTATATTGTAACTCTCGCTTTCAAAGAAGCTGAAATTAAAGAAAGGGCAAAATAAGAAGAGAAAAAAATGGTAACAAGAAGGAAATGGTTTTCTTTCAACTAATGTTTTTTATTAGTTAGGATTCACTGAATCAGTAAACTTTTCGTACTCGGCAGTCGGCAGTCATAGTTTAAAACTATAACGAATTTAGAACTCAATTCATACGAAATTAAACTGATTACCTATTTAAACAAATGATTTTTATGCTTTCGGCTTGCTCTAATAAAGATATATTGCCGATAAGATCGTTTTCTATCGCACACTTGTCGCCAGTCGGCAGAAATAATTTTCTACAGTTTGTTATGGCTCGGCAGCGCGCCGAAAACATACGAAAATTATTTGGTTAGATAGGTAATTAATCTAGTTCCATTTGTATTGAATTGTAAATACGTTATATTTTCAAACTATGACTGCCGAGAAAAAAAAGCTCATTGATTTAGTTAATCCAAATTACTCAAATTATGAAGTGAAATAAAACTATTTCTTAATTTTTCCTTTTTTTGTCTTCTTTTTTCCTTTTCTTTTATTTCAGCTTCTTTATAAACCAAAGTCAAATCATATTCTGTATTTTCTTTTGTTCCTTGTCAACTGTCTACTATTTTCTCTGCCGATTATATACTACCAACCAGTCCTACGCCAATTTGAATTTTAGTACATTTAAAAATAATACATATATTTGAGAACCAACATTTTAAATTTTATTATATTTATGGAAATTTTGTTAGATTTTAAATTAAAAAATTTCACTCAACTGAAGTTATTATAACCATTATTAAATCAAGTTTTAAACATTAAAGATATAAAGCTAATAAGTAGTAAACAATTAACAGTAATTTATTTGTTATTAATATTACCGCAGATTAACATAAACATATTCTGAATATACTATTGTATGTATTTAACTCTACGATCCAAATGGCAATTCTAATTACGTCTGTAGCTTACAGAAAATCTGTAAATAATTACAGATCCTTTAATTTTTTTTATTCCATTTCATCTATGGCACATCAGTCCTATGTGGAACAAGGCCTCAAGTACCTGAAGTTCTTTCGGTTTCGTGATAGGTTTTACTTGCATTTTAGTGATGCAGGTTGTCAGCCTACAGTCTCCGCAAGGGCAGCACACACCGAGCCGTTGTGCGGTAACCCATCCAATTGGACAAGGCGGGCTATGTTGCTTATCTACACGATTAGACAAGACACGCCACGACCACACAACCGTACTGGCTGACTCCTTTAAATTTTTACGGTGACAAAAACCTGGCCGTAAATTTACAGGTGTGTGAACAGAATCGACCCTTTAATGATAAACACAACAAAACATCAAAACGTGACCTTCTAATGCCTACGATCCGAAAGTCTTGACGATTGTGATTGGGTCCTATAAACTGATAAATTGAGTCGCAAGTAAATATTTCAAAATTAATAAAAATCGAATTAATTTTGTAACACTGAGCCAACAAGCAGATTCTGCAAATCGGCGCGCCGCCGGCCGCTGCCGAACAGTATGCAATACCCTTTACACTTTTTTTAGCTTTTAACTTACCGGTAAGGGCACCCCAGCAGGTAGGAACCTATCCACACTATGCACGGGTATAATAAAGCAATCCCTGTCCAGCGCGGTGAGGCTGACGGGCTGCGCGCCGCTCTCGCCCAGCATGCGGGGCTTGGTCTGCTGGGCCTGCGAGGCGGGCTGCGGGGCGGGCTTGAAGGCGGCGGGCGCGGGCGCCGGGCTGGGGCTGCGCACCGGCGTGCTGGGCCACTGGATCAGCGACACGCTCGGGCTGCGCACCACCAGCGGCTGCGGCGGCTCGCACTCCACCGAGTTCACGGCGCCTGTCATTGGACCGCATCGTGGCTCTACGGGAATGGATGTTAGTACGATAAACTAACACGAGTCAAGAACATTTGTACTTGTTACTTGTCTTTATCGAATGTTTTATGCCCGATTGCAGAAAGGCTAATAAAAAAATCACTGATTAATGTGACGTTGTTACCTTGGCCACGTCACAGAATAGTTTCATATAGAAGCGACACTCCGTGTCGGTACCTTTCATATTACCCTATTCAGTTCTATGACCTTGAAGCATTGTGTAGACCTTTAAATTTGTTGACTTCCCCTATCTCTCCCTAAGATGTGACGAAACTTTCCAATTTTAAACAATGAGCCCTTTAAATTTGTTGACTTTCCCCATCTCTCTCTAATTTTCGTTTTTCTGTCTTACTGTCGCTTCTGTATAAACCTATTCTGTGGTCACGTATTAAAAACACATTGCTCTCAAAAAATAATCATTAATCAAAATTGATGAAGCTTTGTGCAACCCGGGCATAAATTTTGTAGTTTCTGGATTGAATAATTTAAGTGCTATTTCTAAAAAACTGCTTCTTTTATTATCGAATATAATCGGCCTGAACCGAATTGCACTATAAAATTAATGAGCAGAATAACTACTCCAAAAATATATTTCGCATGATTTTCACGCTGTTCTGTAATAAAAGCTCTGCCCCAAAAATAAGATCTAGTCCATATTATCTGTCTTAAATCAGGAGAGATTTAATAACATTTCATAAAAAAAAACTGTAAATATCAAGGATGTAGACTATTTCTAAAATATTTTTAATTATGTACACAAGATTTTATAAAATATTATAATTATATAATATATCCTAAGACAGTAGATCCCAGTGTACATGGCTAATTTAAGACGAAACACGTTATCATTTGTTAAATTAAACTGAACTTTAAACTAGTTTTTGGGTAAACTCGATTTTAAGGCCAAACCTGAAGAAGGCTATAAAACATGATTTTAATAAATTAGGTTAAGTTACGTTAGGTGAAGCTAGATTTAGTGTTATATAAAGTATGAATAAATATTAAATTTACATTTTATGAACAATATAATTAAATAGTTATTTATGCAACTAATGTGTAAAGAAAATGTTTTTTATTCGAATGCTGGAAATTATAGTAGGTACGAGATAAATTCACTATGTGTTGCATACAACATTTTTCCTACAACCGAAATATTAATAAAAATTATTTTCAAGAGTAAATAAAACCATTGATAAATTTGTTTAAGTTGCCTAGCAACGGTTACTTGAAAAGTACTTTGCAAGGTCACGTAAACACTTTTCACGCACTAGCGAGTGAAAAGTGATTCTTTGCAAACTCTGAAGAGGGCATAAAGTTGTACTTCATACCCGGTTGTAGAAAAAATTATTTTATTAATTCTACATCTAATAAAAACTTCTTTCAATACGACAACACTATGGAAGAAATATGTTCTGCAGCGAACTTCAAGTTTGGCTATAAAGTCGAAGTTTTTAAAGGAAATAAATTCGAAAACATTGCCAGGAATAATAATTCTGAGTTTCCAGTAACCCAAATTTATAACATATTGTATTTAATTTTTGTAATTTCAACTTAAATTATATTTTTTTCATTGATTCTTTATTGTTTTTTATTTTCATTCTATAATTTATTCACGTTAAAATAAGAGGAGATGTCACCTCCTGCCAAGCCAGTTTCACGCATATGAAATTTAGATACAAACATAATTAAATAATTGAGGTATTACCACTTGCAATAGGTTTTTGATTTGTATTTTAACCAACCACAGAGCAGGAATTGTAGTCCCTATACTAACCTTCACTTTTAACTTAACGTGAACAGAGTATAATTAGGAAAAATTGCACTTTTCCTAACTTAAATGAGATTTTAAAACGTGAATTGTTAACTGGATTTTATAAAAAAAAATTTTCATATCCTATTTCTTTGTTTACACCACTGTAAACAAATAATCCTCAATTATTTTTCAGAATTAAAAGTTTCTGAATACATTGATCTATTTCCAAAATACTCATATTATAAACCAACAGCTGGGATATGTAGGTAAAATATCGATTTCGATAAATAACAATAAGCCTCTTCCCCACGGTCCGTTGGTTCAGGGCCCCTGTTATGGGTAAAACTCTTATGAGACAAAGAAAATTCGTCACTCGTTGCGGCCCAACGGTTCAACAAAAGACAAGAACAAATTTGAAAATGAAAAGACCTACTCATCTTGCAGCCTGATAATTACAATTCCATGGGAAAAAGGTTAATATACATACATACATATGTATGCTTTAAGATTCAGTATGACGAAAATATTTTCAAAATTTTTAATGTCTCTTTTATTACCCTATTCACTGAATTTTCATTGTTGATTATTACAATCACTGAGTAGATTATTTCTTTGTTAAATTCATATCAAATCATTTTGACAGAGTGTGAATATAATAGGTATCTTTGTAAGTCAGGCTTTCTACGTACCAATAAAGTCTCAATAAACAGAGTAGAAATCCAAATAAAATAATGTAAACCAAACCTCATTAAACCGTATATTTGAGTTACCTTCATTACGGGTTGTTATTATAGAGGAAATAATTAGAAATCTGAAATGTAAATCATTGTCGATGTTAATAAATAAAATACTTCTAATTGCTAACTGCGATTGAATTGAGTAATGCATTGCACAAATTGAAAGCCTCTGTTATTTTCAAGTATAATTTGTTTTTTCATTCCTTACATTCAAATTGAAGCTTATAAATAAGCTTATGGAAAATATTGTAAAAGTACTTAAGAATTTAATAATGTATTTTTCTTATCGGTTGTGGTTTTAACAAAATTGTTCTGATGATTACTTTTTCTTGCTTTTTCTTTGTAAAACTTTATATTTAGAACGAACTTGAGGTATTTGAAATCCCTTATATTTGCTTCCCTATGACATTTCTTGCTTACATGTTCGTTCTGTGACACATGGCAGTAAACCTCTCAAAGGATTAGAGCTAAGGATTTAGAAGTTAGTTTTTCCAGACTTCCAGTTAAATAATGTAGAGTACGTCAACAAGTTATGTGATAATAAATATATCAAATTTTCGCAATTCGTTAATACTACTAAGTACATGATAAAGTTAATTGTAGATCAATTCAGAATTGCGTAATTTATTATTCTTAAAATATATTGCTATAAAAATCAAATTAAGATTAGATAATATACGTTTACAAGATAATTTTATGTTCAAATTCTATTAATAATGAAGAACAACAAGTTTTATAGCCGTGTTCTCAAATGAAATTGATCACATCGTCACAAGATCTATAAAATTAAATTTATGTTTATTTTATAATCAAACTCTTAATTTTGTCATATTTTCTTATTTATATTCTATTAGAATTATATACGCTTTTGGCACAAATATCATTGCATATATTGAACATATTGTTTTACAAAAATAAAAACGATATCTAAAATAGGATTCTATGAAATTGTATTTATTTGTTTAAAGTGAATGTAATCTGTATGTGCAACAAATATTTCGAAGAATTTTGCGTCATATTTTTTCAGTTATCAAAACATTGTCATAAACAAATGTTTATTTTCATATGGTTATTTGTCATTTTAAAAAGACAGCACATTATTTATTAATTGTTTCACCACTCGCCATCATTGTTCTATAAAATATTTTTAATAGGATAAAGCAATAATTTCTGGAATTCGGAGTCAATATTTGGAAGGTTTTATTTTGGCTCTGACCGGTCATGTTGTTGACACAAACGTAAATTTATTTTTGACTCTCACGTGTTTCCAAAAAAAAATTTTTCTAAATTTATATACAATTTTGATACTAATTATTGAAAACCTTGTAACCCATGAAAAAGACCTATTTGGAGTCGAAACTTGTCGGAGACAAAATAAAACCTTTTAAATATTGAAGTAATTATTACAAAAGAAATTCCTATATTTGAACATTTTATCCTGTTATCTCTAAGAAATCCTAATTTATTTACACCCAACCAAATATACCGTGGAAAGATTGTGTATTTCTTTAGTTTAGAAAAGTGAAAATCTGGAGTCAGTGGCGCGACTCAAGGGTAGGATAACTTTCTTTTTACAAATTTTCACATTAAACATACTTAACATTAATTAATTGTTTAAAAAATGAATCAGAAATGAAATATATCTAGCAAAACTTTCGACATGTGATTTTTTAATAGAAATATCCTTGTTAAAAACAAAACTGCATTAAAACATGTCTGGATTCCTAATATAAACTTCAAATTTCCAATCGACAAATTTAAAAGGCAAAACAGACAGTTTTGTTATATGCGGCATGTAGCTAAATAAGTTTAAATGGCAGACTTATTACAAAAAAATGATGATGCTGTCATGCTGTATTCTAAAAAAAAAATAACTTCCACCTGAAAAAGTATATTGCACCATATTTGCAATAATTTAGCATTTATAGAATATGAACGCCCACTTAATAAAAATTTAATTTTCTTACGGAATACTATTAGGAGATCTGCCGAAAACAACAATATGTGTGCAAGAAAGTGAAATATACAACTTTTATCTTTAAAAAAATGAAATATTTAATATAAAACTGATTGACTTTAAACTTTAAACAAATTTCGTCAGCGGCGCATTTTGCGACAACAGACAAAAATGTTTAGCTCTCCCCCTAAAATAATATTCTGAGTGCGCCACTGCATGGAGTCCTTCCACTATGAGCGAAGTTTGGCTAGACGCCTTATGCATGATTATTTTCCATCGCAATTTAATAATAGTGTTGCCGTTTAAACAAAACAAGACTATGTAAAATCTTGTCTTGTCTAGAAATTTCAAGGCAAGACTTGAGTGAGAGTCTAGAACTATTTACTATTTAACAACTACAAGTTCCCATTGCGTTTTAAGAACTACAATAAACTTCATTTTTTTGAGGATGTTCTAAATGAATTTTCGAATGATGGAAGGAATTTATAATTTGCCTTTACAGAAGTATCTCAAAGAAATATGTACGAATTTACTTTGTCTCATTATTTTTTTACAGAATTCTATTTTTGTTATCATCTGTGAAACAACATTCCTAGATAGAACAGAGCTTCAATTGTCGAAAATACAATTTTACTTACATTTAGTAGTGTAGATCTACAGCGAACATTTTATAGTGAGTTCGAAACCTGTTGGGCACATTGGTATTTTATTTGGATAACGATTGAGAAAGCTAAGATTTGAACCCCCAGATCTCAAGTTAAATCGGGCGAGCTATCAATATCAGCCATTGTTTTAGTTTAATTACATTAATAAAAAAAATATAAAGAGGCAGGGCAATACCACAAAACATTTGTTGTTATTCATAGATTCTGAAAACTATTTCCGTTGATTAATTAACAAGTACAAGTACAAATTGTTCAAGACTAAATAATTTTCTGTTGGAAGCAGACGACAAGTACATGAAATGTCGAATCGATGAACGTGGAAAGCTGTAATTATTCAGAAGAACAGAAATACACATCAATAACAAGCAATTGTGACTGCAACCTGTGCTGATGACACACTGCCGGTCTGTGAGCACAACATCGATACATTTAGTACAATTAGTTTTAATTAATGCACTCACACATCTCCAGATTATCATGCAAAATGTACTTAACCCATAAATATACATCACCATTAGTTCTCCATGTAAATGTTTTAGTAAACCTGTCAAGTATGATATGTTTTCATTCATAAGTTGCTATAAAGAGAAGAAAAATATGAGCCACGTACTGTGGAGGTCATGTGCATATTTTCGTACATTTTACGTGTGTCCTAATAAAATTTCACACTCACATTTCCCTTACAAAGTTAGCGACATATTTCGGAAATATCGCATATCACATTTGAATACAATTTTTTATGCTATATTTTCGCAATTTGTTCACACGTAAATCACTTCGGTAAACATGTTTTGCATAAACTGTGTGCATACACTTTGTTTCCTACCTTCATTAACTTTTTTCTAAAAAGAATATCTCACTTAACTCTCCTAAAAGATTATTACAACAAGATATCACAAAAACAACCATTTAGAAAAAAGTGAAGCGTATATAGAAACATTTTTAAATGACTGAATCCAATAATTATATTTACCTTCCACTAGAAACAAGAAACGTAAATATTGTAATTAACCGAAATATCAAATACGACGATCTTTTTCATCATTAGATTCATTAGCAGTATTTGCACAACATTCTTAAAGAAACGGGATCTCAAATAATGTATTCATAATCAATTCAATTGCTCAGACGAAATCCGGAATCCGAAAACCGTTCAACAACTTACAGGGTCTAAAAACAGCTACAAATTTTGACTAGTTTCGCGTCTCTCTAAACATTTATGTAAAGTTTCCCGAAAAAAAAAACATTGTTTGCTATTTTAATTTTAAATTCATTCTCATATTATTTTAACTATTTTTAGTAAAATTTGTAACTCGTTTTGTAATAAATTTATATCAATTTTGTCAATTTATTCGCACAGTGCTATAATTTTTCGCAAAATTACACACTGCTAAGTATAAAAAAATATTACTGTGTTAAAATTAGATTAATTAAGTAAAAAAAAAATGAATCTTGGTAAATAATTCTATTATTATTCATACTATGTATTTAAATATTTGTCATTGTAATGAATTAGGTTTCTATGTTATTTTATATTTTGCCGAGTCAATAATAATTTTTCATAGTAAAAATTTTTAAAAATGTTCAATACAAATATCAGGCAATAGGTTTGTAATAATAGATGCACAGTTGAATAAATAAATGCTAAGTAGAAAAAAATTAATTTGGCGAAATAAAAGCTTTTGTTTCTTTTTATTTTTTAGTTTATGGTAGGTTAGGATTGGTTTAGTTAGATTTGGTTTGATTAGGTTAGGTTAGGTTAGGTTTATTTCTTTTATAAATAGCTATTGCCATTTCATTAATTATTTAATAGGGCAAAATTATTATAATAAAATATTAATGACACTTCTACTGAGCGTCAAATTTTTCTACTTGGCAAAAAGTATTAAAATACTTAGAATGATATATTATTATACATTGCATATCTTGAATATATACTTGTTAAATCTACTTAGCATATAAATATTATGCATAACCATTTACTTTATTTACTTTGAAAAAACACTATCAAGTACTTAGCAAACAATTACAAGCCTTATATAAACGAGTGAATGTCATCCTTAAAATTATAACTACGTATCTCCACTATCTGTCACTTCATCCGTATAAAATTTTTAAATTTTATGAAAGAAAGAAAGAAGCTTCTTTTTTCGCTTCACTTCCACTGGAATTTCTATGTTAGTCTCATTACAGATAGTTACTTCTTCTTGATATATCAAATCCTAGTAAAATTGCCTCTTTTCTCTTAATTCTAAATTACGTTAAGTGAGACAGTTGGGTAGGCAACTGGGTGGGCACAGCTGGTTTCAGGGTGGGCCATGCCCACCATTGCCAACCCCTTTCGACGGCTCTTACACTGTCTAAGAGTTGGGTAAAAATATTAACCAAGTACAAAATTTTCTTGTTACAGTACAGTACAGACAGAAATAATTTAATTTTGTTTAACTGCGTATCATTAAATATATTTAAGTAAACTGAGGCACATGATGAAATATAAGGTAAGTAGATTTATAACTTACTCTGTAATTAGATTTAACTGTGCCAAAATTAAATTAAATAATTAAAACATTATTTATAACAGAAACGCAAAAACGATTCAATTATTTGATATAATTAATTATTTTATTACTTTTCTTGTTTATTATGATAAATAATAAAAAATTTCTATTATAATTTTCCATACATTTACTTAGAAAATACAATTAGTAAATTTAATTCACCTATAGAAATTAACAATGACATTTTTATATTACATTTATTTCACTATTAATTTATAATACTGGGCAATAAAGCAATTTTTGAATAAATATAAAATTATATGTTTTTTCAACTTCATTCAACCAAAAAAAATATTTAAAAGTATGTTTTCAAATATTTCTACTAGCATATCGTGAATTATTGATATCTAATCTACATATACAGAGTATACAAGGAAACGCGGAAAATAGGAATTTAACATGGGATTTCTATCTCTCCTGATATACATTAGATAAAATATAACATTTTCGTTAGAAATCAGACAGTTTAATGTTTAATAAAGTATCACTAATTATAATTCTTATTGTCTGTATTTTAATAATATTTAAAATCAATTTAGATAATTTTTCTTAAATAATGTGTCAATATTACAAATATTACAAAAAACAAATCTCGTAATGTCGCCGTGCTGTTGCATCAATTATGATATTATCTAAATTAGAATTTAATTTTGAATAACTTTGTACTCTTGTAGTTTTGCTGTAAAACTCTAAATCCATCTGACGAGAGAGAATCCGCAATATTTTGAAAGTCCTGTCCTAAGTTTCGCATTTCGTTACCCATACTGTATAACTAACATGAAACTATTATTTCGTAATTTTATATTAAAGCGGAGGATCCCATTTCTTGGATTTTATCATTAGTTGACATTTTACACTCTTTGTGTTCTAGTTTTTACAGAAATATTGTAAATTAACGTATTAGTTATTACATTAATTACGTAAAAATATTAATTTTATAATAAAAATATTAATTATAATATTCTACAAATTGGTTTTTCGCTTTATAGATGCTCGTACATCTAAGAATAATTAAAATTTTACTATCCCTAATAGCACCCTCTACATCGAAAGGTAAACCGTATAGATTACTAAGGTAGCTGTTAGAAATATACAATAAAGCTTTTTCATTAATGTGAAAGTTTAGCCAATAAATTATGTTCGTAATAAATATGGTAGACCAGTTCGGTAGTAAAACAAAATGAAGCAGGTATTTCCGACAATAAATCTTTGTAAGGGATTATCACATTCAAACAAATCAATACAGCACATAGAAAACATTCAGCTTGCTGATATTTACAATATACAATCATACAGCATACATGGTTTATATACAGGTATAATAAAAGTAGAGATATTACAAATATACACAGATATGTACACAGGCCACCAGAGGCGTTGGTGCGTGCGGGCGTGCCAGACGCACCTGTCACGGGTCACGCCGAGTTCCGGTTCGTGCACTGACTTCCGGGCGGCCGCCCCACGGAAACCGGAAACGGATCCCCCGCGAGCACTTCCCGCCGGGCGACGCTCTGCTGGGGGGCTGCCAGCCCGTATGCGACGCCACTGAATCGCCGATTGTATTTTTATCCACAGTGTCGCACATTATATTTAGTGCTCGCTGTTATTTTTATGTGTTGTGGGTATAATAAGTTGCTGTCTCAATGCTATTGCTACCGTAAACAAAAATGCTAAATATGCGAGAAACTAAACACGTAATACTTAACCGTGGCAAGGTGTTGAATTGTAAAAATAAACTACGACTCGCTACACAAATAGTAAATAAATATGTCTTTGATCTTACTGTTTTACATTCTCATTTAATGGCTTCCAAAGCTTTCCGAATATCACAACATTTGTATTTATCATTTCATTGCGGTGCACAAACATAATTAATTATGGTATTATATGTAAAATCAGTAAAACATTCTTAGACATGTTTCATCAATTTATCTGAAATAGACGGAGAGACCAAAAATATCTACGTACTTACAGATGTTTAAAATACAAGATTAATCCAAAAACGATGGAAACACATTTAAACACTTACAGTTACGTACTTGTTTATTGCAAACTTCAAAACAAACAATCAAAATGTTGATTCTAGTGATTCTGTGAGACGAGACGAGTTTTTTTTCTCGTATCGTCTCATTTTAAATGTAATATATTTTATCTTGTTTCGTTTATTTCTAGATCTAGGAAAATTCAATATTCTTTTGGAAAATTAAGAAGAAAATATAATAATAATAATAATATAATTCTGGTTTCTGATATGTATTGTAACATTACACTGTTACTTCTGTTAGATGGCGTATGGAATTTTTAGGTTATCAATTTAAATCTGTCAGTCCGGCCTCCGGCGTCGAAGAAATAGCTATATTTTTACTTCGTTGGCGGAGAAATTTAATCTCTACCTTGTGAATCAAGTCACAAAAGATAACACATTTATAATGATTGAAGAAATATAATTTTAAAACCTCGAGACATCTTGATGAAATTATTGAAATTCGAGAATCTCGATTTTATTTTTGTTTTTCAAACTGTTCTCATCTTGCTCGAAAGAAGCCGAGCGAAATTCAAGATTCGACTCACACGAATCACTAGTTGAACCCATAACCTCGGAAAATAAAAATATCTGATGCACAGAGGTAATACTAATACAGAGAAAGAGGGAACTTGTGCTACTACAAAATTCAGCCATTTTGAGACCCCTAATATATACGCCCTTATTGGTTAAGTTCATTTCTAATAGCACATTGATTGCTCGTAGTAGGACTCAGGAGTAGTTAAATCAATTGTTAATCAAATGGTAATCAAAGTATAGTGACTTGTAAAGCTGCAGTTTTTAAAGGGATTCAGCTAGCCAAAATTATGACAAAACCTTAGATTAAAAAAAAATGTAGTTTGATAATAAAATAATTACAGAAGTTTTAATAAAAGTCACTAATACAATACAACATTTTAATATAATTAACGGAATACTATTAAAAGATCGAAATTTATGGAGATATCTGATTCTAAAAAAGCTTTCAAAGAAAAATAAATTGAAAGATTCAAGATATACATGATTGAAATAAAAACCAACTACAATATAGAACACGTCAGCGATACGATCATTAAGTTCAGTTAGAGGATCGGCAAACTTGACAACAGTGGGGAAAATAGCGGGAAACTTTAAATAGACCTCAAAGCAGGGATGGGTTAACATCTTGGAGGAAATAATTATATTCTTTCCTCCAAGGTTAACATAGTATCTTTCTTAACATCTAATAACATTATAGTGCATCGTTATTTGCTATGTTACGGTTATATAACATTATTTTGTTATTGTTACTTTATTAATAAATAAAATAGCAAATGAAACGTTATTATAACGTTATCGTGTATCGTAAGGACACGTTTTCCAACACTTCCTCAAAGAGATGCGGAGATTATCATAATGTTAAGTTAATAATAGCACTAAATTCAAATTATAAATATTTCCACTTCTCCCTGACGTCTTTTTAAAGTTTTTTGCTATTTTTCTACTGTTATTATGTAGCGTCGGCTTATCCTATAAGCTATGTGTTTCGGATTATGATATGAATTTTGCATTAACTAGCAATAATTAAATGTGTTTCCATAATTTTGAATGATCTTGCATCTACAATTTTTTATTAGTAATTAATTTCTTCCGCATAAAATATTTTGAATTAGTTCCAGCATAAAATCAAAATACATATTTCTATTTCTGCTACTATAAAATACTCATAACTTCATAACTACCAATAAAAATTACAGGAAAGTAAACAAATATTTTCTACGTCTGTATACAAATATATTAAACTACTCATGTGTTATCTAAGTTGTCTGCATGAAATTACGAAATATTCTCCGTTAACTCAAAAAAGTAAAAAGGACTTAATCGATTAACAATTAAATATCAATTACCATTCAATCAAAGGCGTACTTCCCCAAATTTGTTTGGGCGCTAATGAATGCTGAATAATTTAGATATCACGCAACAAGTTTTTGTATATATCCGACAAAAATTTGAGTATCAACAAAAGTTACGGATATTAGGAGTAATTTGACAGATTTAACTATGAATACGCAATTTGCCACATGCAAGAAAGAAATTCCCTCGGAAATTCCTCTAGAATGAAAATCAATAGAAAAGTTTCTGGAACTATAAAAGGACAGCGTCAGACTTCATTATCGTTATTCTCCGCGGTTTTCAGACGCTTTTATCTCGTTAAGAACACATTTCAAATTTCAGGGAAGGTTTCAGCTACATTTTCCTTCAACACCCACATAAATTTATTTCAATTTAACACTTGAAAATAACTTCAAACAAACATATTTAACTTTTCTATTGTGCTAGCAGGATTTGAACTCAAAACCCCAATATTAAGAATAAGATACTTTTTAGATAAAACAGGGCCTCAAGTACCAAAGAAATTATTCCACATGTCATTTTCATCCAATCAGAAGCTTCATTTAATTAATGTAATAAGATATTTTTAAAGTAAGCATCGTCATTATTACATTTTGTTGATATGAAAAATATTATGTTTGAATTGTTGTCATTTGTGAAATAATCATAAGTAATATAATAATAAGAGGCATGAATTTATTGGATAAATTTACAAATAATTGCATACTAACAGACAAACGAATGTCAAGAATGATTTTCGACCCAAGTTGTCGTTACTTTGCAGGAATTATGAGTAAATTTTACCAAATAAATCCACAGCTCGAATTATATTTGCTTGTTTGTCACGAATGACAAATGTTTAAACATAAAATTTTTCATATCAACAAAATATAACCATGTCGATGCTATTGCGATTTTATGAATTTTTTTCTCTAAAAAAACCGATGGAGGAGTCGAATGAAGCTTTCTGACTGGGTGAAAATGACGTGTTTGGAATAATCAAGTATATATAATTGGAGCTTTGTACTTAATCAGTAATTTTTATTCATAATTCCTGCGAAATAACGACAACTCGGCTCTTGAAGGATTGTTATATTAAAAACGTTAAAACCCGAAGAGTTGATTAAGAAATGCATGACTGCTGAAGATTACTTATCTAATGTTACAAGACCTTTCTGTTAAAATTGTTTATGTTTTTAATATGATCTTCTAAATTTAGAAAAGTAAATCTAAAATAATATTTTGAATATTTATTTATATTATTACAAACATATGAATGAAGTAATACTACCTACAATAGAGTTAGTTCCAAGTCAAACAAATTAGAATTTTACTCATCTAAAATAATTTTTGAATCTGGTCCATAACACTCAACTATTTCGGTTATTTCTGAGTGACTCTCGCTACTGTTTTATGTAAAATGTCGCCAATTATTTTATAATAAAGGAGTTTTGGATCTGAAGATTTTTAAACATCATTTTTTAACAATCTAGAAACAAACTCTAGATTTTCCCAAGTGTTCGAATCCCACTACCTATCATATGAAATTGTCTTTACGAATAGTGCTGGCAACCAAAGTTGAGCAATGTAGGCAGGGGAGAAGTTTATCAAATACGTAGTCAAACATAGGTGGCACGTCAGATTTTATTGGATATTGACATTAATCTTTAATCTGCTACATTTTGCTTCTTTTTTTATTGTTTATTTATAGGAAATGCAAAATAAACTTGAACACACCTTTTAATATAAACGCAGAAGGAATAATTTTTACTTTTTTTATTACATTTTCGGTAACTACAAAGAATACTCTCTAAACTTAAAATACTAAAAGTCACTAGAAGAGAACCCGTGTTGCCATCTATCGGCTCTTAGGAACAACAAAAACATGTACGCCTATGGTACGACTGACATTAATTATCGCATAAATTTAATTTATTGAATAATACAATTAGCCAGTTATGTGATTCTAATACAGAAAGCGATAATAAGACAAAAACTTATATATACAACTGCAATACAGTTCTATTTCATAAAAACAGTAAAGTATACAGGGATTAATTTTGGTTTAACAAAATAATCAAGCGCTTCATACTCATAGTGAAAAACATTACATCGTTCGGTAGCTCTTCTCTTATTGCCAGCACTTCGCATTGCCTTTATTAAATAATCAAGAATATAAAATTAAAAAAAAATTCCGATATTTCTGCTACAAGTCATTTACATTGAACAGGTAAAAAATATAATATTTTTTTATTGTATATTCTTATACTTGGCAAAATTCTGACAAATATGAATTCTCCGAAATATGACTAACATAACGTGCAATACAATCCTCTGAATATTTAAGGAAAATTTTCCACAAACTAAAGTCTGCGATAAACGATAAGGAAACTATTTCCTACTGGGTCATAGAATATTAAACCCAGAAAATGAATAAAATATCACGTCACCTCATTCAATTCCCGCAAAAAACAATCTGAAAATCGGTTAAACAAACGAACCCGATCTGAACAAAACACTATTGAGTCACGAAGTTAAACAAGGCGGGTAGATTCTGACGTAGTAGAGAACAAAGTCACAACTCCGCAAACCACAACTTCGACAAGCTAAGAAGTTAGGAAACTAAAATGTCGACATTTTCCTTCAACATACGACTTTACCACATGTACATTTCCGTACTACTTTAACTTGGGCCAAACAAACTACCGAAACTAATCAATTTATAATGTAAATACAAGGTTTGACATACATATAAATTATTCGCAACACGTTACCAATTTTTGTACACATATTATTGATTATAGTTTTATTCTTATCAAACGCATTTGATTCTCCATAAAACAAGCTTTCATATCTTCAAATAAACATTTCCTACAAGAGACGAGTACATTGTATGTAAAATGGTATCACGATCTAGTTAATATTCATATTTCATGTATCAAGATGAATTGAATTTTGTAAAGAATGAACGGTTTTCCATTTCAAATAAACACAAATCACTTTTAAGAGTGTATTCGTAATTATAAATTCAAAAGAAAGAGAAATTAAAACTAACGAAATTTGATAAACCTTTCTGTTTTTTGTTCTGGATGGGAAAGAGCTTCAAGTATAACGGATATTTGATGATGATCTTATTTGTATTTTAATGGTGCAAATAATCAGCAAGTAATCTCATCAACAGTAGAGTGACCATTTATTTTTTTTGATAAAATAAGTACAAGACATGTTCTATATAGTATTATTGGGTCACATGTACTGTTGTACTGTTGCTTTTATTTTTTATTACAGTTCTTGTCAAAAGTAAGCAGATAGTTTTACCAATATACCTATAAATATATATATTTATAGGTATATTGTTTTACCCAACGATCACAAATGTGTGGTCATTGGTTTTACCAAGTCTCTACCACTAATTACATGTTAAATCAAATGTTTTATTACTGGAGTCGACAGATAGATGGCAGATATTTTAGTTAATATTTAAATTATATAAAAATGTATAAATATCTATCATGAAATAATTATAAAAATCTAAAATCAGTACATTCAGTATGCTATGTAAAATAAACTGTCATTATTTTCATTATTATAGTTACAAAAAAATACTATAAAATAAAGATGTAGGAGATCAAGGGCGATATCCTTTCAAAGTAGAAAATACTTTTTAAACCAATGGTTTTGAAGTTACAACACAAAGTTAATTTTTATCAAATAGAATTATATATACAGTGTGTGCAACGAAATGCGGACTTTGGTATGGGATTTTAAAAAATTGCGGATTCTCTCTCTCCCGATAGACTTAGAACAAAACTACAAGAGTTTAAAGTTGTTCGAAATCAAATTGTACGTCAGCTATGTTCATAATTGATGCAATAGCACGTCTGCAGTACTAGATATATTAAATATAAAATGTAACATTTTCGTTCAAAATCAGACTGCCATGAAAATAAAAGAAATATCTATGTCACATTTGTGACAGTTAATGACAAGTCATTATAGGTGATGTAATTTGATATGAATTATTAAATTATGTTATAGTCCAAAATTAATTTAAAAATTGATATTTCATCCGTAAATATATTTAAATTTGCTTTATGTGATGTACTTGTCTTACTTTTTATTTAATACATTTTTATGTTATATTTGTAATATTGGTATATTATTTAAGAAAAAGAATACAAATTCAGCTTAAATAATATTAAAATACAGACAATAAGAATTATAATCAGTGATACTTCACTAATTTGATAGATATATATTTTATTTTATTTCCATGGATGTCTGATTTTTAATGAAAATATTACATTTTTATTTAATATATATCAGATGTGTTGTTGCAACAATAATGATCTTATCTGAGGTAGTTTTTAATTTTGAACAGCTTTGTACTCTTGTAGTTTTGCTCTAAATTTATCAAGAGAGATTTTTTGAAATCCCATGTTAAAGTCCTATCTAAAAAATAGCGGTAGTCGGTTTTAGTGATATACACTGTATGGAACATATGTCTTTTACTGATTTTAGCAAAAAAATTATATTATTATACTATTGTAGTGAGTTCCGATTCCAAATCACTTGAGCACAAAGGGATATTTATTTGGTTTATAGTTAGTTTCTGACGCTGAAATTAGACGAGTCAAAATGTGCTAGCCAATTGTGCCACTAATGCTTCTGTTGTTATCTTGTGATGATATATTGAAACATAGGTCTCTAGAATGATATTCTTGATTCAACACGTTACTACCAGTATATAGAAAAATATAAGTATAAAGTCGTAAAAGAATCATTTTACATAATTTCTCAATTCAAACAATCTCTATAAATAACTCAGATCAAATAAAATAATAATTAGTGTGGGTATATTAAAAAAATTGAAATAATAACTCTAACTTAAATTTACAGTTGCAATATCACAATATGCACAAAAGAGCAAAAAATCTATTTTAACAGATAACGTTTCTGGAATCTAGTTTTCTTTTTGGCTTAAACGAGCTATCTAAATTTTATGGTATTGATCCCTTGTGCTTCGATGTGCACTGCATCTACGCTTCAGGATAAGTGGTTAACTGCAGAGAAATCGGAAAGTCCAATCGAACAGTACTCATGTGGAGGTTTGAATAGTAATCAAATTCGGACAAAGGAAACATTACCTACTTCTGATATAACAAGCTTTGAAAAGTTAAACCAAATGCAGATTATAATAAGCATGAAATCGACATTGAAGTTAATTGCAATTTGTTTACGATAGACTTCGATAAAAAGTGGACACATGAATACAACACTGTCAAAAACTTCCCAGAATAGTGGTACAGTACTGTAAAGCCAATGTCCTTCTAGGTAGGGAATTTTAAGATTTAAGAATAATAAAAATAAGTATCTGATCTGATTTATAAACATATAAAGTAAAACATTTCATTCAACTTGTTGCAAATAAAAAACTTTGTATATATTTTCGTACAAGAAAGTGCTTTCTGTTACTGTTTCTTAAAACGTTTATAATATTTTTTGCATAGTGGTAGGGGTAGGGGATTAAAATTGAACCCTAAAGCCCACATTTGCTATAAGGCAATTTTTGGCTACAAATACGTTAACTATGGTTAGTAGTTAGTGTGCATAACCTTAAAAATGGAATTAACACAGAAACAAAAATATTTCTTTTTCCAAAATAAATTGTACAATAAATGCCTCATCTAAAATATTGATATTTTTATAAGTGGTTCATTATTACTATTTATCTTTTAGTAATGAATTTGTTATTCTTCATTTTTGTCAAAAGTGACCAAAGAATAATAATTAATGCGAAATAAAGCCATTATCCAGAACAATTTTTAGGTAGGTGTATACATTTAATGTTTCTTTTAAATTATTTTTATGATATGATAAAGGTAGACAACGACAGTTATAATAACTATCTCTGTGGAATGGTTAGATAGTTAGACTAACTACAGTTAACTATTTTAAGCAAACTACTCATCAATTTCGTCGCGAAAATATCAAACCATAGTTAACTACATATAACTATAGTTAAATAATTCTCGCGAAAAATCGCCTTTAATGAATCTGGCATTGTTGAAAGTATTCCGTGCATCATCTGATTTGATTTTCTTTATGAAAGGGAAATCAAGACATTACTGTGGTTGAATAGTGACATAAATGATTACACATCGATTGTTGTGTGGCAATTCATCCATGAAAGGCATCAAATCAGATGCGACGACTCAACTTTAAAAGAAGCCTTCCATCGATGTTTCCTTCAATGGAGCAATTGTATACGTGCACAAGTGTCCTGTTTTAAAGATGACCAGGGAACAGGTAAGCGTTACGTTATGTCCAACCATTAGGCTTGGTTTTTAATTTCAGTAACATGATCCGAAGCAGTTATTATTTTCTATTATTTTATGGCCAGGGTTTGTAAACATAAAGGTAATGGTAATCTAAAGAGGGAGCATATGCTATAAGTAACATCGCAACAGAAGTCGGTCAATATATGCCCTGATTGGTTTATTTAAATTTAGTTGATTTCCGCCAGTGAAGTCGTACGAGTAACTCGTGTGGATGAAATTAGGGATTCATTTCTGTTTTTAAGATAGAATTCTCATTGTTTTACATGTTAATTTTTATAACAATAGTCAGTTGTTTAGCATGTGGTAGAATGCAGTCCAGAAGAAATTTTTTTTAAAATATATATCTTATAGCATAAATCATACAACTAAGATTGTGAGTCCTATGCTCATAGTGGTGAAATAAACTAGTTACGCCACTGGTAAGCTCAAATGTCACCAGCCGCCATTTTGGGATCTCTACTTTTGTAAGCGATTTTTTTAGGATATGCTCCTTCCGTAGTTTACCTACCTCCATGTTTACAATAATCGTAAACTTATGCACACTGGTGGTACAGTCGGTAAAACAGAAACGTTACTACAGTTTGACACACATTTGATATTTCATTGTATTTTTTTATTGATTATAATATTTATGAAAGAAGACGATATTTTTGCTTCCGTTTTGGCAATTTCCTGTGGCATTAATATATAATATCAAATATAATATACACAATATAGAATATATTTAACTAATCGTTTTCCTATTGGTTATTCCTAAACCGAAGACCGTAGAACTTCTGATCACGTAACTAGTTGGTTATGTAATCATGAATAGAACTTTTTGGTTTTGACCTAAGGATTTCAACCTTTCTAAACGAAATAACTGAAAAGTACATACTTCATAATTTTATTAACGGTTATTATAAACCAGCCCTTTTAGAGTTGTACATTCCTAGAACATTTTGATCATATTGGAGTCTTAGCTAGTCGAGGTTGAGGTTTGTCGAAGCTTTGGCGAGTTCTACTATGAACTTCTACGATGTCGTGATTTCGTGCGCGAGTCTAAGGGTTTTCACGCGCTCGGCATTCTACACTTCGGCCTGAAAGTGTCAGGGGTCACGTACCGATTAGGCAACGTGGCCACTGGACAGCGGTCACCACGTGTGCAAGTGTGTGTGTGTGTGATCTACGGTGCCGTTGCGTGGTGTGACTGTGTGAAGAATAGTATCAGGGCGGAATAAATTTTGTTTGGTTTGCTTAAAATGACTGTAATAAATACTAAAGACTGCTTTTTCAATTTCATTGCTGTTATTATAGATCGTTTTCGCAGGTTTAGAATATTTCTCAATCTACAATTTAGATGTTAGAGGTTTATTAGCGTTATTAACTTACATATTTAATTATATAAAATTATGTTTATATTTTCTTGTTCTTTGTAATTTCAACTAATAGATATGTAATCATTTATACATTTTCAAAGTTAATTTATATAATTTATATGAAAGCAATAATATTTTCGTAATTCGAATTCATTTCCAAACGTCATTATACAAGTTTTTAACTACTAATGTTAATGAAGGTGATAAATTCCAACTACTAGGTTTTAACCAATTATAATGCAAAACACTTAAAAATTCTACCATTGGGAACAGTATTACCTACACTCATAAAACTCCATAAATTAACGTTACCAAGTAAATAAGTAGTTGTTATTGTCTACAACTGTCAGTTAATTAATATTTCAAAATAATAATAATTAAATTGTTTCATTTTGCATCGTCTTTAGAATATCAAACGACCACTCTGATTTTCTCAGAAACTTATTTCTATGCAAACATTTTTTTGTTGCTTTTCAGCAAAATCACTCAAGTAAATTGACATTAGGTAAAACTCCTCCTTCATCGGACTCGAAGTTTGTTGCTAAGCAAAAAAAATCGTCGAAAATAAAAGTTTACCTACAAAATCAGGATATCTTGTGACTTTACTTCTAATAAAATGAAATGAAAGGCACATGTAGGATTCGAACCCGCGAAAGCTAGATTATAGGTACTCAATGTTCATCAATTGAGTTTTCATTTTATTAGACAAAGCTTAAAAAGTGATATAGAATTCTTAGAATCTTAAATTTTGGCAAAATATTTATTTCGACATGATTCGTAATTACATTAACTACAATAAGTTATTTTTTTTTGGCACTACAACCAGGGCCGTGCCAAGGCAGGGGCGAGCGGGGCTCCGGCCCAGGGCGCAAAGTCAAAGGGGCGCAAATCGACGTAAGATGCAGATAAAAATTGAAAATGTACTAAATTTATTAATTTATTATTACCTATAAGTGTAGTTTTTTAAACTCATACAGAACGTTAATCTGCGGTGTCTTTTGCCTTTGTATATTCTTATACCCTCTATTACTTATTAACAAAATTTCGTAGAATTGACGTATTATAGAAGATATGATCGTAAGAATTAGAGTTAAACGGGCGGCCGCCAACAAAGATATCAGTTAGTAGTAATATTAAATAATAAAAAACATTTCATTTTCCGTGAATCATTATTTCTCCGGTCAGAGAAACCTGCAGAATAGTTTTGTGTTTGCGCATTTGATATTTACTGGAGTCTGGAGTATTCTATTCTAGCTTTGCATTTGTGTAGTTTATCATGTTTTGTCTATTGGATTATATTTATATTACTTATATTTCGTGATAATAGATTTCTATCTATCTACAAATTAAGTCTTCATCTCGGGTATGTTTTATTACATTATTCACTCTCTATTTTTAATTAAATATATATATATATATATATATATATATATATATATATATATATACAGGGTGGTGACCGCGACCCCGGAACATAGGACTTTCACATGTAAAATCATACTTTCTTAATTCCCTGCTTCCCTAATTATTTTAGGTAAAAAAGCTTCAAATAAAAGTTGTAGAGCATAAAATTCTACATCAGAATAAATAAACAGAATTAATTTTACATGTCCTATAACGGCAGAAATTAAATATGAAAATACTGAAAATTAGCTCAAACATAGGGATAGCCGTGGAAATGAAACATAATTGTTAAGAAAAGATTGACATTTTATCTGTCAGAAGAATATAATTTAAAATCGAATGTTAGTGACGTTAGTGATAATAAAACGTCAATCTTTTCTTTTTATTATCACTAACGTCACTAACATTCGATTTTAAATTATATTCTTCTGACAGATAAAATGTCAATCTTTTCTTAACAATTTTGTTTCATTTCCACGGCTATCCCTATTTTTGAGCTAATTTTCAGTATTTTCATATTTAATTTCTGCCGTTATAGGACATGTAAAATTAATTCTGATTATTTATTCTGATGTAGAATTTTATGCTCTACAACTTTTATTTGAAGCTTTTTTACCTAAAATAATTAGGGAAGCAGGAAATTAAGAAAGTATGATTTTACATGTGAAAGTCCTATGTTCCGGGGTCGCGGTCACCACCCTGTATATATATATATATATATATATATATATATATATATATATATATATATATATATTACTGAAGATATATTCTTACATTCAAACCAGTAATATACTTGCACGGTCCTGGATTAAAAAAAGGTAATTGCTACAAAGAAACTGCCTGGCTCTGAATTTCGGAAATTAAGAAAACAAAAAGAAGTAGAAAGATTAAAGTTAGCTAAAAAATTTGAAAAATGGAGGACACAAGCTTCTACATCTTTAGAAAATATTTCTGCCCCTGCTGATGTAAATGCAAGACCATCCAACTCTTCAGAAGGTACTTTTGCCACTGCTGTCATAAATGACGGATCCACCTTTTCCGAAAATATTTCTGTTACTGATAATATTAATCCAACATATTTTGAAACAGAAGATAATTTAATGAAATTTGATTATAATAATCCATATCATAACTGGATCATATAATAGAAAAAAATAGATCCTAATAAAAACAGCAATACCATTAGATATTTTGAATGATATTGCTCTGTATGATTTAAGTTCATCGTACCCAAACATAGAAATAGCATATAATATATATTTATGTATTCCTGTAATAGTAGCTTCTTTTGAATGAGGGTTTAGTAAACTAAAATTAATAAAATCGTATACACGATCTAGTATGAGCTCAGATAGATTATTAGGTTTAGCGATTTTATCAATTGAACATGAAATTGCAAAATCATTTAATTTTGATGAAATAATTAATAATTTTTCTTCAATTAAAGCACGAAAAGTTAACTTATAGTTTATTTATATCGAAGTTTATGTTTAAATGGAATATGTAATCTTTTTTTGATAATTTTTGTTCTCATTATTGTTATTGAGAAGAAGTTGGGGCGCAAATAACAATATTTGCCCCGGGCGTAAAATTGCCTAGGCACGGCCCTGACTACAACCTTATGTGGATTTTGGCCTCAGGTGAAATCGAAATGAGGACTCCATCTATTCTACACAATGTTTACTTGAATTTGTTGGGTTTCTCAAACATTTGATATTTTATTTGTTGAAAAGTGAGTTCCAGAGAGTATATTACACACTCAACCACAACTGCTAGTCATATCTTGAAACTGCCTTTGTCAAATATTTTAATAGCTGCCAAGTATTCTTCGCAAAGGCTCAGAGCATCAAAATTAATAAAAAAAAAACTCAGCTAATTTTGATTACTAAAGACAACTTTTAAGTAGAGTATATAATGAAAAAAATATAATAATTTGAAAACTTTAGAAAACAGAGCTTCAAAATGATATGGTTATGTTAACAAATGACGAACAGCAGGTAGTAGATAAAAGGAAAAGAGGAACAGAAACAAGCTATAGAGGAACGAGCATTAACAGATGGCGTCCTGAATTGTAGGGGCGACAAAAGCCTAGCGGCAAACCATAAATTTAATATACTGTAGAGGTAGCTTAGGATGTTGGTTATTTTTGAAACATTGAAACCATTTTGACAGAAAATAATAAGAGTAACTCGAGCGAGTGGAATTAGGGGTTCATCTACGTTGTAGAGTTCTGATTGTATTGAGTGTTAATTTTTCTAACAATGGTCAGTTATTAAGCATTTGGTAGAATGAAGTTCAGAAATGATTGTTGTTTTGATTTCCATATTTTAATATGCTGGTGAGCTACACCATTTATGCGACTGGTAAGTCTCAACATTAAGTCGCCGTATTGGGACATAATTTTGGTCGTAATCGGCTAGAGCCTAAATTCCTTTTGTTGTATATTACTTAATTCTATGTAATAAACTACAAAAGATGCCAGAAGAAGAATATTCTTATGATCTTATGTAGCGTTTATATATTTGACCTCAAATTTGATTTCAATCATGTTTTAAATCAATTGATTTTTTTAATAAAAATTTTTGTTTTATTAAAGATTTGGTTTTCGTTTATGAAATAAAAAATATATAGTGTTTTTAAAACAAATATAAAAGTGCAGTAACACTAAAAATTTTAAATAATCAAAGAAAAAAATATGGTTTCTGCTTTTTTTTTTAAATAAATCATGATTTTTGTCAATCCTGTTTATTATTAACTATAAATTTGAGTAGGAAAGAATGGACTGAATATTTAAATGCTAACATTCTAAACATTTCACAAACATTACGGAGAGGATAAGTACCGACACTATAATTTTTCGGAAGTGTCAAAATGCTCTGGAACGACGATTTCCCGGCAATTTTCAACAGTGTGGGGACATAAACACGAATATTTTATTGTGTCCGGTTCCGGAGCTCCAGGAAGAAATATTATGAGGGAGAAATTTTTATGTAATCTCCAGACCCGAGCTATAAAAATGAAATATTAAATATTTCCTTTTAAAAAGTTGCAATATATTTTTATTTGTACATAAAAATTAAATAAATTGTTGGATTATTTGGAACTACAAGACACCTTAAACCACATAATTCAAACTATTATTCAAGAATTTTGATGAAGTGGTGTATTATTTATCATCTGTAACACAGTATTTCTTGATGAAACAGAGTCTCAGATATCTAAGGCATTTTTTTCGTGACTAATTTTTCTAAAAGGGATCTACTATCTAGTTAGTTCTAGGCTTACCGTCTTCTAGACAAGACTTGAAGAAATTAAGTCTAGATTAAAAAGTCTTGTTATTGTCTTGTCTAGATATCAAGACTTTAAATTAACCTGCACATGCATTTTAGACAAGGATGTAAATAACTAACTCTTCGGTAGCGTTCTCTTTCTATTTCACAATGACTGTTTCAGTTCAGGTGGTATGAGCTCCGCATTATATATTTATATTTCGGAAATTTTAATTTTTTTGGTAATTGACAGATGATTATTTTATTACCGCTATTTTCTTCTATATTTTGGTCATATGAGGCTTTATCAAATTGTTATGCATTTATTTACACATACCAATAATCATCTAATAAGATATGAGCTTCTTTTCAAATTTTATTTATGTTTTTCTTGTACCTTACCTTCTTGGTTTTTGTTAATATAGATTTTATTATCTTGTATCCAGTATTTAATATATTACTTTATCTGCAGTGTATTTTTTAATATAACAATATTCTCGAATTATAGAAGTATTACTAAAAGTAGAAGTTTTGAAAATGGGAAAATAACTGGAACTATAACCTGTTGTATCTATCACCATTACTTTTATAGATTTATTGAATAGTTAATTAAGTAATCCTTCTTCATCTTAATTGATAGAAATTCTTTAAATTTTTATTGAAATTTTGGTTTTACCTAATAATGTACAGGAGTAAAAAATTCATATTACCTAGAATTTACCTACTAGTTAATCTAATTAATTTTGAATTTTGTCAAAAGACTTGATCTAAAATAAGTTTTTGTCTACTCTTGAAATTTCTAGACAGGACTTGTCAGGCTGGAGTTGATATTCTAACAAGACAAGACAAGAGTCTCTCTAGAAAGTCTAGATCTAGACGACATGACATCACTAGTTAGTTTGAAACTACCCGGACACAGCGGTTATTTTTATTTGGTTAAATAGTTGGTGACCCTGGATTGGAATAGCACATTTCAAGTTTACAATTTTAAGATGGAGCGCGCTAATTAATTGAGCACCGCTGCGCGTGCTATATAATTTATTTATTTTAATTCAAATATATTAATAATGAGGTAGAAGATATACCTACGAAAATTTTTACAGATTGAAAAACAATACATCAGTATATACCTACTAAAAGATTAATCTTTGAAAGTTGAGTTCTTCAATATCTCTTCAAAGCGTGATTGAAACTAAATGTGAAATATTTTTTAATTGTAAATATATGTATAATTATTACTTAAATGTAATTGAAAGTTAAGTTTATGTTCCTATTTACTTATAATTAATTATTCATCACTGAAGTTCTGTGACCTCACAAGTAAGTTAAACGCTTGCCTAGAAGAGATGGTGAGACCTGACTTTGAACGTAGGTCGTAAACAAGCGCTGCTTAAAAGCTCTATGATCGTCTGTAACGTCTTATTTTAGAAAATTTCATTTTTTTAAAAATCTAGGCATCTTTTAATGAAATATAAAATATCACTTTCGAAGACAATCTTAATAACAGTCAGTGGCGTAGGCAAGGGGGGGGTTTACGGGTCCGGACCCCCTCCTTGACGAATTTAAAGTAATATATATACAGTGTGTTTGAAAAAGTGGAGACACCCTTTTATCTCGCTTATTATTATAGATACGCATCTTACTTATGAAACATTATTTATTCAGTGAAAAAATTGTGATTGATTCATGTAATAAATTTCATAGTTCCACTTCCTGTTAGAGCGGAAGTGGGGTCAACTTTAAAATCTTAAATACAATCTGTATGTTTTTTTCATGTATTTGGATTGCATTTTTCATTCTCTTTTCGACAATAACAAATATGATTGCACTATCGTTATTCTTTTGTTAAATAAATAATATTTTTGTAGTTCAAATTTTATTCATTTTCAGATACGATTTGCTAATACTTGGCTGTGATCTTTTATCGGTTATTTTTTAAATAGACACTATTAAGTAAGTATTATTTATTATCGATATTCTTTTGTTAAAAAATATTTTTTAGCGCAGATTTCCATCATTTGAGATATAAAATTTTCCAATATATTTGACCGTGATATTCATTTTTAATCTATTATTGTTTTAACAGATACAAATAACTAAGAATTAACCATTCTGATAATTTGAACAAACAGAAATAATTAGAAATAGAATTGATCTCAAAAGAAACATTATTTTCTATTTAACAATAATGAAATTTAAATGTTTATTTTATTGAGCATTATTTAACAAATTTGAAATATTACTAATAAAATAAAAATAATATTTTATTTCAAATTTATTCAAAATGTGACCCATTTACGTCAATAACAGATAAAAAATTAAAATCACAGCCAACTATAAGCAAATCGTACCTCAAAATGATGGAAATCTGGACTACAAAAATATTATTTATTTAACAAAATAATAACGACAGTGCTATCATATTTGTTATTGTCGAAAAGAGAATGAAAAATGTAATCCAAATACATGAAAAAAACATACAGATTGTATTTAAAATTTTAAAGTTGACCCCACTTCCGCTCTAACAGGAAGTGGAACTACGAAATTTATTACATGAATCAATCACAATTTTTTCACTGAATAAATAATGTTCTATAAGTAAGATACGTATCTGTAATAATAAGGGAGATAAAAAGGTGTCTCCACTTTTTCAAACACACTGTATATATATATATATATATATATATCCATTTATTTACATTTTCTTAATAAATAAATAGATATACATATCTATGTATTAAGTAATCTAATCTAATTTTGAACCCCTCCCTTCCAAAATTCCTGGCTACGCCACTGATAACAGTAACAGTATACTATAGAAGACAAGCTGTAAAGATATATAATAATCAAAACGACAAATCAGATAAACAATAAACCCAAAAAAAGCAAAATGAGTCAAGAGTTTCGGGAAATACAATCAGAATTAGAGATTAAATAGAAGTTCATGTATGAAGGACAGTCAATAACTGACTTGTCACAAATTTGTGGACTGCGCAACAGCTCCGGACATTTGAAACACTTCTACCTACTTCAGAGAAAGCATAAGACAATGGATATATACTACTGTGCTGTGTAATAAACTAGTATTTAAAGATATAATAAATAAGTAAAAATTTCAGTTTTGTTAGTAAAACTGGAAGCAAAAAAAAAACGTAAATTACTATTTATTTTCATAAAAATGAATCTATATTTGTATTCAAACATTCTCCATTCAGTCTCGTGAATCATAAATAACAAAATAGTTTGGAACCAAACATTAAGAGCAGTAGAATATACGGCCGTTTGTTGTGATTGAGAAATATTCTTTATACGAACTGTCAGAACAGAGAAAAACAGCAACGTGTTGGACGTCCAATTATTAGCAAATTAATAGCAAAAAGATTACAGCCAATTCATGTCAATGTAAAATATAGAACCATTTATCATTTAGATTAAATCTGATGTATAATTAACACCTACTTTGTAATTATTTCTAATATGTTGAGTTGTTTACAAGTCATGCAATCCTATAACAAAATTTATTAACCCTGAAATATTGTTCTCGCTACTATTTGTGTAAAATTAAGCCCTAGCCCGTGAAAACAAAAATAATAAAATAAACACTGAAACATCGAAAACAACAAACAAATCTTGTGCTCTTTGTTAATTCTTTCAAAGAAACACCTTTGTATCTGTACAGGTAACAACAAAGAAAAGTTCGAGAGAGTCACCACATCAAAGTTTTATTAGTATTTCAAAGAAAAAGGCTCACAGTGGTAAGAGTTTTCCTTTATTTATTTTAATAAATATTAATGTTTAAGTTCTCAGTTACAAAACAATCAAAACTTTGAAGTTGATACTTTGTTTTGTTTTAGAAGTAGTAAACCTCTCGGCTCAGACAAAACAACATAAAACAACAGAGACAGAAGCGTTGACAACAAAATGTGTTTATTGAGTTGGATATTTTGATTCTTCCTATTTTCATGCCTTCTGGTTATTTTACTTTCAAATGCAACAATATTTATGCATTTGATCTACGAATACAAATATTCAAATTATATTTTAATATTCATTTAGCTCTTTTTGTAATAAGAATAAAGTACAGTAAAAGCAAATTGGATAAGTTCTTTCTTCATAATATTTTATTGTATCCACCTGTTCAACTGGCAGGAATTTACGTTTTATTTTTAATTTTCAGCTAAAATATTTCTATTATGTTCATTGTATAAATTTTAATATATGCATTCTTATCTATGATTCATAAATACTGATATTTATTTTAATAGTTATTTCAGAAATAATGAAATAAGTATTAAAAGTTACATTTTATAAGAAGAGAAGAAAATAAATGACTTTAACACCTATATCATAAACTATTTTTAAAATGTGAAATTAATGAAACTATTACAAATATAGCACAGATAATAAACTGATAATTATTACTATTGTTAAGTTGACAATTAAACAAAAAAGCTATTG
Organism: Stenolophus ochropezus; assembly: GCA_035578165.1. Classification (NCBI taxonomy): domain Eukaryota; kingdom Metazoa; phylum Arthropoda; class Insecta; order Coleoptera; family Carabidae; genus Stenolophus; species Stenolophus ochropezus. The sequence continues at coordinate 15,157,202 of JAQOWZ010000010.1, read as the reverse complement.
CAGCTTATATTGAAGAAAAAAAAATTACCATTATACTGTACCAGATATTATTACATTTTTATCTGTGAATTCAAAAACAACAGGACAAATCGCATGCAAGGGTGTGATAATGCAAATGTAATACTTTTAACTGCAATGTTTTTATAAGTAATTGCTTTTATTAACACTGCTGTCATAAAATGAATAACTCGTAAAACAAAAGTTAAAAGCTACTTTTAATAGTGTCTGTAGAAAATAGTTCTTTATTTTTAACATTTCATTGTTTTCACCTAAGTTTACCTGGCAAGAATTTATGATTTATTTTTAATTTTCAGTTTATGTATGAAAGAATTTCATATTCTATAGGCAGCTAAAGTACTGAAAATTAAAAAATGACAAAATATTATTGGGAATTGGAATAACGAATATAAAAGGTGATGACTCGAACACCCGAACATAGGGATTTAACATGAACAATTATATTTTCGTAGTTTCCTGCTTCCTTAATTATTTTAGGTAAAAAAAACTTCAAATAAAAGTTGTAAAGCATAAAATTCTGCATCTGAATCAATAAGCAAAATTTACGTGGCTTGTAACCTCAGAAATTAGGTATGAATCACCCCAAAAATAGCGGTAGCCATGGAATTGAAACAAATATAAACAAATGTTTAACGATTAACTGTCAAGTTACGCTAAAAAATATAGGAATTTTGTTTTTAATTTTTTATATTCAAAATTAATTTAAATTTAAATAATAATAAAAATAAACCAACGCAACCAGTGTTGAAGCCACGGGGGTGACCGGGGGGAAATTTTTTCCCCGGTGAAAATGATTCCCTTGGACTCAACATTGTACGCAACGTAACTTTATAGAAAAACCGTTAAACATTAATTTGTTAATTTTGTTTCAATTCCAAGGCTACCGCTATTTTTGGGGTAAGTTAAATAATTTTCGTATCTAATTTTGAAATTATTATAAGACGCGCAAAATTATTTCATTTATAGTTTCAGATGTAGAATTGTTTGCTCTACAATAGTTATTTGAAGCTTGTTTTACCTGTAATAATTAGGAAAGCATGAAATTACCGAAAAAGATTTTACAAGTTTAATCCGTATGTTCGGGTATTGGAGTCACCACTCTGTGTTCGTCAACAAGTGGCATGAAAATAGGAAGAGCTTGTGTAGAGTATAGGTGGTTTAACAACAGCGAGCGACATGAAAGACGAGCACCAGCAGCAAGTCAGAGTAGTAGTCAAACCTTCGATGTTGTGCGAGGAATAACTGGAGCGGCCATGCGGACTGAAGAATATGTGCGTCCTGTAATGGTACTCATCCATCGCGGTGTAGCCGTGCTCGCGCGAGCGGCTCTTGCTGTGCTTGCCGGCGCCGCTTTTCACGCCGCCGCCCGGCTTGGGCCCGCTGCTCTTCTGCTCCCGGAACCCCTTCCGGAACATGAGATTCATCGTGGCGGCTGTGGCTGTCGCACTCGCACATAACCTACACTCGCGCTCGCAACCAGCACTGACGCACCGCCTCCGTGCGACTGTTTGTTTGCGCGGACCGGGGCCGAACTTCTCCGTGCACTATTAATAGAGACTTCACGCCAAACTCGCGGTAGGTCAGTGCGGCCGACATTTCCCCCTGACTCAGGGCCTGTGGCTCCGGCCCAAGCTGACTACCCGGCTACGCACTGTCTCTAACGCATGTACACCCCTATGTTTCGCTCTCTAAATCATACTAACATTCATTTTATGTATCTCCTGAAACAAACTTTCGTGTTTGTATCATTGCTTTCAAATTACATGGACACATTGTTAAATAGGATAGACCACTAATTTATGGGATATGTCACCAAATTTTGATAATATTTATGTAACCAGTTAGAACTTAGAAAATGCCTCATTTTGTGTAACAGACCGAGCGAAGCGAGACCTCGTAAAATCACACAAGTTACGCAAAATTTCATTTTCTAACGTGTTTCATACAAAAAAATTATAATTTTGATAAGGTTATTTTAATTTTAATTTTTTCTTTGGCTAATATAGCACTTATAAAGAGTCCCTTTTTCAAACTGACTAACGTTTGGAAACGGCACTTCTTCCATAACCAGTTAAAAAACAAATCACTTTCCATCACTCAGTGACGAAAATTTTTTATTTCCTAAGCTGGTTATGAAAAATCTGGCATTTCGAAACGTCCGTCAGTTTTGAAAAATAACACTTTATATGTCAAAGTTAGAAAAAAAAATCCCTTATTCGTAGTTTACGAGAAAATAAGTACTAAAAATTTGGAGAAAGGATAATTTGATGTCAGCGTGATAGAATCGTGAAAGAAGAGAGCCTGGGAGTGAAGAGACAGTCTACCTGCGTTTTTCCACGATTCTACCGTGCTGACGTCACATAATTCTCATCCAAAACATTAGATTGCTAATAACAATATTATTACAAATGACAAGCTATAGTAGATAGTTTTTATTAAGGAAAAATTATTGGCATTCAGTCAGTTGAATAAAATTTTTATTTCCTCTTCAATCGGTTTCAACCCCGCATGGGTCTTCTTCAATAAGTGAAAGTCAGATGATGATTTTGTAACTTGTGGGGTTGAGACCGGTCGGAGAGAAAATATAAATTTTACTCAACTGACTGAATTCCTCTAATTTTTCCTCTATCAGTTACACCAGTCAAGTCGTTAATTTTTACATTTTATGACTTATATACTGAAATTAGATTACGGTCACATACCCCTTTGCCAGAATTCGGTCAATGTTTCGAAGGCTTTATTTCTGCTCCAACCTGCCTTGACCCGACATGGATCTTCTTTAGGGAGTGAAAGTCAAAATTCGTAGAACGTTATATAATACAATTGATAAAAATTTAAAATGAATTTAGTTCTTGGCTACGATTGTTTTTTTTTTATTAAAACCATTTTAACAACACTTTACTTAAATTTTTTCATGGTAACACCATTTTTTACATGCTGCCTCATTGTATTTTAATTTTGACTTTCAGTTCCTGTTCCTGAAGAAGAACCCTGTGGGGTCGAAACCAATTGGTTTAATTCTGCTCCGATTAATCGGAGCAGAAATAAAGCCTTCGAAATATTGACTGAATTCTAGTAAATATTGCCCTATCCTATTTATCGGCTACTCAAGAAAATCCTCTGATCAATATTTCAAATACATACTATATTTACAAAAAAAATTGTAAAATTTTGTTCTTTTGCAACTATAATACACAACGAATTGAAAATCACCTTTAAACATGTTTTTTTTTAAATATAAGTAAATTGATTTGAAGCATGCAACGATCACTTGCTTCAATTCTCAATTCACCAATATTTTCTTTCATGTAACAACTGGTTGGAGGTTGCATACTTTCTGAATTATTACTGAACCGATCACACTATTTCCATTCCATATTACTTGTATACTTGATTAAAACATTTTAAAATATTTCTATAATTATACCACCCGCGACATATCATACCGATGTTGATATTTCGAGATTTTTACGGATATCCTCAAATTAAGTTTTTTACGTTGTATTTTAACTATTTTTAGCATGATTTCTATTTGTCCGTCGGTTCGGATGTATGTATCTGTGCACGTGGTGAACAGATTTTAATAAAAAATTCATATTTAACCTCTGATATCAATGGTACAAATTGATTAACTTTTGGGATATATGTCGAATATTTCGTAACGGATTTATATTTGAAGATTTTTTGTTATACCATGTACATATTCAATTCTCTGGCAACTGACTTTTACTAAAATTAATAAAATAGTATCACTGAGGTCAAAAGTATATACGATGAAACATAAAATCCATGAGCAGAGTTCACGCTACTAAAAGTGAAAACAGTTATAAAAAAATCTTTAATTTATTGATATTCGTGAAAATCTCAAATGATCAAAATTGGTGCCTACCTTTAGTATTATATATGTAGTAAGAATAAAAGTTTTATTTTCAGCAGTCCGCAAATTGCAGTATTACTACTGATAAATAAATAATCATTTTTAATTCCTTATTTTTTTATCTTTATCAATGTGTCCATTTATTTTGAAAATTAATATTGCCACTATGAATGTGTATTCGAATATTTCTGGTATAGTTGAAAAATCCTGTATTTTTCTAATAAAGATTGTTTATCTTTATGTCTGTATGTTTCATGTTCATTTTAATACGGAAATACACTATCAGTATTATCAAAAACTACAAAATTAAACTACAAGTGATTTTACTAAAAGCAGAATCAGTCATATCAAAGTTTATGATACATTCGGCTAAATAAATGTGCGTTTGTATTATTATTAATTTTAAATAAGTGCTTCTGATAGCTGTAATTAGTGGTATGAGAACATTGGAATGGTGTAGTATAGCAATAAAATATTAATACGAAGCGAATGAAGACAATCGATATAAAGTATTATCATTGTGGATATAGCCAAACATACGATTCCAACTTTATTGAACTACAAATAAAACGCGAATACTCGTACAACACTACAAAAAGATACATAAAATTCAAAATCACTCGGTCTCTATCGTGATCAAAATGTCAGACGAAGTTATACCTATATTTAAAACTTATATTACAAAAGCAATTCCATTTCTAGTTCGATCTTTTTATTTGCGGAATTGTAACTATACCGCATTTCATTAAAAGCTAATGTAATAGAAACGCGAATCGCAGACAATGGTTTATTTCATTTTGATTCAAAGAGATAAATCGATTAATAGGTAATTTTCATGGCCACAAGAATTTCTAAATGTCACGGAACGAACCAAAAAAAATATCCACCACCAATAATGATGTCTACTCACGTGATGTACCATTTATTATCTAAATGAATGATCTTCCACTAATATAAATTAAGTTTTCAAATAGAAAACTAAGTTCACGGAATTAGTTTATACCAAGTTTATATGTATATTATGATACATTTATAGCTTTTTGGAATATGATTAAGTTGCCAAGTATTGTTGAAAATAACGATAAAGAAGTTATATTTATAATTTTTAGAAATTAAAAAGTTGGTAAATATATTTACTATAAGTACATAAACATAACTAGTTCCACCTAGAAAACTCTGGTAATATCCGCTACATCCAATAACAAGTACAAAAATTCCTTGGCTATAGTTAAGCAGTGACATAAGGTTCTGTTTCTAATTTTACTGAAAGTGTTCAAGTTTGAAAAGAAATAAATTGGAAGACAGATGTAATAGATAGTAGAAGTTTGTGGTAAACATTGTTTGTTTTGCTGGTCATGTGCCGTATTAGAAGCCTAATCGGTCGATGTTCAGGTATGCGACAGAGTGCGGTCAATGTTACTAGGTTACAACGCGATTGATCGCGCTACAAGGCCAGAAACAACCCTGGTTCTTGGTGCCGGGCCTTTGCCGCTACCGCACTTTGGCCCGGATCACATGTGCCTTCAGTCGATCGTACTCAAATTTATTACACTTCCACGCTCGCAAAATAAATTTAACACGTTTAATTAGTCATTAGTGAATTAAAACGACGTAAATGATATTTTCAGTTCATTGCCAACGAAATAACAAATTTAAAATATATTTTAAATTAGTTTTATGTAATGTAAGGACAACTAAAAATAAATGTCAAATACTTTGATTACACCGTTAAGTGACATTGAAATATAACGTAAATAAAGCAGCAATATAAAGCAATAAAAGTAGCTTTATTCCATAAATCTAAGAGGCTGTCAATCGCTGGCTTCATTAAACCATCGAATGTCTTTCGCGCCAAGTACCCGGTGAGTTACTGCCAATAAACAACACATCGTTCCGTATCCTGTTTTATTAACCCCGAGATGGACGTTCGGGAAACAGCAACGGAAAACAGATACTCAATCCGCAGCGTGTGACATTTATAATTTAAAGGCACGTGGTGAAATGATGCGATAAAAAATTTACGAGGTAAATGTGATTTGGCGCATTGCGACCAACAAGCGACAGCGACAAGTCATCTAGCAGTTTTGGCACAAGCTTAGATTCACCGCTTATTAATTCGATTAAGTCAAGTAATCATGTGAGTAAACATGAGTGTCTGGATGGCACGGTACTGTAAACACGTTCAATACCATCGCAATGTGGCCCCCATCGTGGCCTGGTGGTGGAATGACAACTGCACTAGGTCAACACTGCTGTCAATTTAGCCTGAGCGCGAGGATCAGAATAATCCAAATGAGCTAATTATTAATTATTTAAATAAAACACATGCAAAAACTACGGGTTTCATTGATCAAAAGAGTACCTGCGATAGGTATAAAATTTGTCATAATAAAATTCTCCTCGGCCTCGGCAAATAAATAGTCCCAGTAGTTTTTGGCATCTCGTTTAATTGGTGTAGAATTGACGCTAACTCTAGAATATTTCACTGACATTTTTAAATGATCTTGAGTAGTTCACTGGTCCGCGAAGGTAAACAGCTGTGGCACATCACTCATATCGCGAGGCACGCGGTATTTTCAAACGCGACCGAAAACACAGCAGTGCACACACCACCGAGAGACCACTTGAAATAAATTACCGCCGTTTGAAAGAAAAGTTCGAACCGCGTCGTCGCCGGCGTCGGGCCACTGCACATGCGCACCCAGGCCGCTGCAGGATTCCCCTGCAATGCGCCTGCGCACTTTACCTGGATACCTACCCTACACACAGCCCGAGCACCAGTCACTGACGTCACACATTACCCAAAGGGATAAAACACAAAACCAAGTTTAGAAAAAAAAAACAATGTTTTCTCCAATAATACTACAGACCAACTACAAAATGCATAAGAATTAAAGAAATGAAACAAATTAAACCCCTTGTAATTATAATAAGGTAATAACAAAGGCTTATAATCAGTAAAATGTTTCGACCTAAAAATGAAGAAACATTTATTCAAAGATGTCTTTTAGCTGTGGAGAGCGCGACTGCAAACCGCACTTAGGTCACCTTAACGTCGTCCAAAGGACAAGAACAGCCAGAAACTCTATATTACATATAAGGAATCTCATTGAGGGAAACGCAAGACCAGTGCATTTACCACAGTCCCGGGCATCTTGAACGAACACCTATTACTAGGAGCTACACGCTACAGTCGATAGGCAAGAGACAGACACAGATGAGCACTACGCTACCGCTACGACACATCACCAGACATGACAAAGTGAGACCAAGACAAGGAGTAGAAAGACTAGGACAGTGCAGGATCTCGTGTTCACGGAACACATCGACATCGAACGCGAACTGGGTACAGGACCAAGACGGGAACGAGATACAAACATGGGGACATATCGCGCTACACGCTACAGGAGGAGCGGCAGTTGCACTGGATCTTGCGTAATCCTCTCAGAGGGAACTTTGTTCAACAAGTTATTTACTTTAATTACTTATATTAACCGTACTGTACTGCAAATGTCTGGTTTGATTGAAGGATGAGGCGTTGCTGACACACTGACTGTCTGCAGACTGCAGCTGATTTGTTTGTTTCAAGTGGTTTCAAGTATGTTGAAGACGACGATAACGCAGCAGCAGCAGTAGCAGCAGAGAGAATGTTCGATTAGGTCGTGTATCTAAATTGCTCAAACTGTATCTTACCAATAACGACTATAGGTATATATGTCTCGTTAAATATATCGTATAGTAGAGAACTGGGAGGAGTACAGTGTAAACAGTAGATACTAGATCTAGGTTTAATGTTTAACATGTAGTATAAATAACATAATAGTACAATAATAAATAGTAAAATGGGAATAATAAAACTGGCTGCGATAGCTTACACAGAGGGCAAAGAACTAATGTACGTGTGTACAGTTTTTATTTTTTAAGTGCACAAATCACATCACAAAGTATGAAATGTAGGGGGCGGCCGCGCAATGACCACGCCCACTAGACGCAACACACGGCCGCCCGCCAGCCAGGCTCACGACGCAAGCTGGCGCGCAACGCGCACACCCAATCCCAATCCAGAACAAGAAACAAGTCAACAAGACAGGTGGACTTTAATATAGTATAGTATAGTAAGTTAACGTGTAAGTTTTAAGTAATGTAATATAGATCTAAACACAGCGCTAAGGCGACGAGAACGAACTTACTAACTATACGTACGTTATGTTATGTATAGTATGAGAACGCAACGGCAACAAACAACACGTTAGAGTTCGGTTTAGTGTAGTCAGGTGTAACAGGAGAGGGCACAAAGGAGCAGGAGAAGGTACAATGGAAAGCGCGGCCGGTCCGTTTCATACTTTGTGAAGCAGAGTTCGACATCGTCACTGAAATAATACTCTAAGACACGTAGCACAACGATCTGTTTTACTTTGGTAATAGAGAAATATTGGTGTTGCACCATTTAATTTAGCTACACTAAAGAAAAATAAAAAGTATAAATAATTAAATTATAAAATAAAAACACCACGACTTTGATAAACTTCAAGAAAGAAGTATTTTACAAAAATTTACACAATTATATTAATGTATTTTATATGATTAATTACTTTCCTTTTATTATTATTTTCTCTTTAATTAAAATTTGTCTCGGTAAAATAATTAAAAATAACCATTTAGTTATTCACTTTTAGTGGGCCGGCCGGCGGATGCGGATGTTAAACTGTCCATGATGTTGAAATTGCAGTTGCAGACGCAGACGGGTGCAGATGATCACGCCGGCCGGGTAGTGAAACTGGAAAGCTGAAATGCACAACGCACCCGCGCTTCACTTCGAGGTCATCATGGTAACAAATTCTGCAACAAAAACAGTACAACATTATTCTACAGGTCCTACAGACCTCTCCCATGTGTGTAAATGGAAAATGTATTCATAGCGGAGTTACGACATGGTAAATCCGCTAAATATGTGAAATATGTATTCGAGAACTACGCAATGACATTGACGAACTGTTACGGATGAAGTATATTTCTCGGAAACTAGATATTGTAGCTCCGAGTAATATTATATCCCAGAACGAGACGAAAATAAAAACAATTATTACTAATATTATGTTTGACTATTAAGTCTATTAATTTAATTACAATGTACAAGCATACACGAAAAACAAAAATGTAATGGAAATAACATATTTAAAAAAAATAACAAACACAAAAGCTACTAATTTCACAAACAAAAGCATTGCATGGCATAGTTCTCTTTACTCAATTATTTTGTACAAATATACACACTCGCCATCAACTTAATAAAAATGTTAACCAAAAATATATGACGAACATAACAAACATTTGCAAGCACATATATGAAATGAAATAAAAGCGATATCCGAAATCGACGCAATTCTAGCGGCAAAAAAGAGAAGGAATGAAATACACAAAAAGCGATAATCTCAAGGAAGCCTTTGAATTCCGTGCAGCATCGCAATTGTCCCACGCTGTAAGATAAACCTTTCCATAAAATCAATAAACAGAGACAAAAGGTCAATTTACACTTGTTATTTTTTACTGATGTTATTTTCCTCTTTCTGCATAACCTATGAGCTGTTTACCAACAGATTTCTAGACAAATGCAAACGCATGTTACTTTATGACGTAATGTCTCCACAAAATTTAATTACTCACTACAATGAAACCATTATCTGCAGTTTCCTCGATTAAAATGATTCATAAACGTCTAACAAATTGAAAAAAATGAAAGTGAGTGCAAACAAATTTCACTCAAAATCGTGTCACTAATTCAACTACTATTTAAATAGTGATCTAGAATTGTGTTGGTAAACGTGACCACTATTAATAAACAAAAACAATGAATATGAACGAACAAAACAAATAACAGACAGATACAGACAAGGACAGATGAATATAAAGTTAACCGATTTAAGTGCAGTAGATAGAATGAAGAGAAAGAACCAAGGAGCTAAAGTCTTGTACTGACAACGGTGCTAAAAAAACAGAACTAACGGAGCAATACAGCCACTGACCGGCCCAAGTAGCTAAGCTCGAGATGTACACCGAGTGAAAACAATCAGAGCAAGAGCGCGGAAATCTGGAAGAAAACACCATCGAGTCACCAAAACCCCAGTCACACGGACTTCACAACGAACAGTTTATCTTCTATTATGCTACACCGAAAGTTACATACTCCATACTCTTTAAACACTCACAATGACCTTTGACACTGGCATTTCCATATTACAGAATACCTAAATTTGCAACATATTGATTATTTGCAGGTTAAAGAAATCGAAAAGTCAATGAAAGACATAAAGTAGTGCAAAATTAATACATTAAGAACAACAAATGTGTTTGTAACATTTCCAAAAAAATATAATTGCATGTAAATATTTTCGTGACAAACAGTAATTTTGTTAAAGATTTGTTACTGTTCCCCTAATTTTGACCTATTGACCAAATCAGAATGAACACATTTACGCATGCGTCATCTCACTGACGTACGTTTTTGCGCGAATGCGTTCTATTGTACCTGGGTAAGTAAAATGTATATATTTCTATAAAAAGCTTCCAAGCTTAATTACAGAAGTAGCAAATTAACAGTAAATTTTAATATAAATTAACTACATATTATAAGGAAAGTGGAGCAGACACCATGAGAATTACATTAATTTGTAACTAGCCTAACTCCTACTACAGATCAATAATACTTTTATGAAGTATGAACTTCACGGTGGATTTTTACTACACATTCATATCTTCCAAAACTAATCAATATCTGTACCGAAATCTATTTTAATCCATGCAATACGCCATTATAATTTTATTAAATTTACACATTTTTCATACTTTACCAATTCACTGAAAATATTTACTAAAAATATTTACACAAAAAAATCATGCAAAAAAAATAAATAACATCTTAATAACGCAGAAACTGCCAATTGAGAAAATAAACCGTTTCGTGCAAAAAAAAACTAATATTTTATTACTGCACTAGTTACTAAAAAATAGTTTAACTACTTAAAAGTTCTATTCAAATATACTGTAATGTGTAATCGTTTCTATAAAAAATGGTTATGACTCACTAATTACGTCACAATCACACTGTTTAAATTCTAATTAAGAATTCTTGATAAGATTTGATTTGTATCACCAGCAGCGGCACCAGCTTCATCTCAGTTTAATTACTGTTAATTGATAACAAATAACAGTATGAATAATGACTTCCTTCATGATCATACAGTGCGATTATGCATTGTAACGCAAAATCAAAACTTGATGTACATTGCACTATCATGCAAATAGCCTTTTCAATAATAGCGTAAATTACAAATATTTTGCAAGAATTTATAAACAAATTTTTAATATTAATTATTGTATTCAATTATAAAAACGATTAAGACTATAGAACGTAATGCGGAAAATTAGATTTAGAGAATTTAGCATGACTACCTTATAGATAACATTTTTGCGACTTCTTATAGGTCATTGTTCAATATCTTCTTATCTAGCAATAATTTTGATGATTCATGCTTTTATTTCAAAGGCATTTTAAAAATATAAACAGAGAATAGTGAATGTGTGTAGCGAAATAAATGTATGATGAATACAAACCTTCGTAGTTGACTTGACCGTCGCCATCGATGTCGGCTTCGCGGATCATCTCGTCCACTTCCTCGTCCGTGAGCTTCTCGCCGAGGTTGGTCATAACGTGGCGCAACTCCGCCGCAGAGATGAAACCGTTACCGTCTTTATCGAATACACGGAACGCCTCACGAATCTCTTCCTCACTGTCCGTGTCCTTCATTTTACGTGCCATCATTGTCAGGAACTCGGGGAAGTCAATTGTGCCATTGCCTTTTTACAAATAAACAAATATTACTTTCATGCACAGAAATTAGGAAACATTGAGAACAGGGAAAACTAACACACAGTTTCAGGTAAATGGATGTTGTAATCGATAATCTGTGATTTCAAGCATATTATCCTCAATTAAAATTTTAATTTGAATACATTGTTTGACGATATCTATTGGAAATACCACGTAAAATTAATAGTTAACATACAAAACTCAAATTTGTTCCAAATAATTGATGAAACTAACATTAACACAATTCTAAGTAGAAACAAATTAGTTCTCTAGCTAAAAGAAATTCTTTTAGTTTTACTAACACATTTCTACATTGGGAAAACCGTTATCATGACTATGTTACACACATTTTTAGTAGCAAATATATAATTTGTTTCTGATTAGTTCGTGAAGCACACAATCAATTTGCAAAATAATTAAATAGCGTATTCGTGGTATAGATATTTTAAACTAATTTTTAATGTGGGTTACATTATTTCTGGCAAATAAATACACATATAAACAAAAACAGAAAATAAAATAGTAACATTAAACATCCAATATTGAATTTCCAAATTCCAAAATATTTCTCCGAAGTAATAATGCTAAAAAGCTTAACAATATCAAAAATGATTTGTTTAAAAATGAATTCAACCTAGATTTTGGCAAAATTACAAAATAAAATATATAAATAAAAGGACACGTATTCTAACACCTGTTTGAAAAATATGCTTAATGCAAGTAAAACATATAGTACTGATTATTAAAATATCAAAAATACACATACAAATCTAAATGCTAATATGTAAATTTAGTTTCCACAACACAACATATAGTTGGTACTTACTTATTTTTATCACCTAACCTCAAAAAGACTATCAGAAATGTAACCACAATATTAAAAATTTCTCCCACTTACATAGTTTAAAACGATAATCCTTAATAAAATATCCTTGGATATTGTAATACTTGAAATTTGAGTTTTAATTTTATTATCTTTAAACCAATATCGCAAATATCGACATGAATCCGTTATCTGAATGTAACACTTAAATGATTATCATAGATATTACAAGTTATGCAATTGAGATATTTATCGTGTAATTGTATCGAATTTGATAAAAAAATAAAGCTAGGTCTGAGAGAAATTTTTATTTTCAGAATTCGGCAATTCAATTCGCATAAAAGTATTGAAATGAAATCATATAATTATTCGATAACGTCATCAAATATTCAGTTTTTGTGTATACGAGTACACAAAAGGTATTAAAATGTACTTTCATTGTAATAAAACTCACCATCAGCATCTACTTCGTTGATCATGTCTTGTAATTCAGCCTCTGTGGGATTTTGTCCTAGTGATCTCATGACAGTACCCAATTCTTTGGTGGTAATTGTACCATCACCATCTTTATCGAAAAGTGAGAAAGCTTCTTTGAATTCAGCAATTTGTTCTTCAGTTAATTGATCAGCCTATGAAAACAATAAAGAAATTCAAAAAAATGATTTCATTTTAATAAATAAATAAAATCTCTTGATTGCGTATGTAGTTTCTAATTTTGACTCTTTCATTTGAACAGGAGAAAACTAGTAATTTTTAACGGTTTCTGTTTTGAATGAATAAATAACCGGCATATATCGATCAGTTGTCAAAACAAAGAATTTTTGGGGTTTTGTACTAAAAATACATGTTCTAAAATCAACAGTCTTCACTAATTTGGCTTATAAACTTAAAAATATAAGCTTTAGTTTTTTCTACGAAATAGTTCCGCATTGCGGCAAATGTAATACAACCGGTTGGAAGATAAAATGACAAGAGACTATAAATATCAAAATCATCAAAATTTCACAAAAATATTGTCTACATTGTGTAGAAAATTGTTTTAATTATTGAAAAAAGTGCTGGATGAGTTAAAATGATCACTCACCATTGTGATTTACGCAGATATCACGGGAGTCTACACTAAGCGATGATGCACCACTGCACACAAGAATAACCGAACCGTTCGAGAACGATAGCCAACTGACGGGAGATCAAGTGGGCACTGCTGGTGCGCGCTGCTGCCAGGCGCTGTACTGCGGCCCTGACACAAACCAGCAAAATGTGTTCCTACGCGCCAAAAATATACTTGCCGCAGTACTTCCACCGTATATACTTTTCTCTTAATAATAAGCTTACAAAATTGTAGAAATATACTTATAATAGTTTATAACTTATATTAAATATATAAAGGATAGGTTTGGTTTGATGTTGCACAGGAACTATTTTCTGTTGTATCAGCTAACCAGCTTTATAGCCGATAGGGTGCGGCTTGTTTACAACGCTTCCTTGTCTCATCGAGGCTCGCGATTGGACGAAGAGTACCTGCAATGCGTCAAGCACTCCACAACCCATCGCTAGCACGGCGCGATCGCTCTCTGATTTTAGCGGTAACACGGGCAACTCGCGCTGACTGCGGGTGCGGTCACGCGGTCTCAACGAACTTCAAGATCGCTGCGGCTGCGGTATTCACCAGGCTGCTGGTACCGGTGCGTCAGCCCTGATTTCGATTATCTCATATGTTACTCATACTTCTACGCCACAATGATGACGTGTACGCAACAAATTTTAAATAAACGCCAACTACTTTATGGCAATTACATTATTTCTATATTACGCAGATAAATGAATTCTTCAACAGGCGCTACAACCTACATCTATAAATGGCACATAACTCATTCCTTATTATCCTGAGAGGAATGTGCAAAATCATCTCAACTCACTTGTGTATTGTGTTTAGTACAATGTGTATCGACCTGAAGGGTATACGGGTCGATGTTTGACGTTGTTATACGCACACACGTACGTGATGGTAAGGCACGTATCTGGTTCAGCGACGATGGGCAACCTGTTGCAGACTCGTGCTAGCTGTCTGTCGATGAGATGTCGATGTCTAAGGCTGTAACCTGCAAGCACCATGACACCGCTTTCGCCAGTTACCACAGTTTTCATCAACGTCAGGGACATGCGAAGGGCGAAATAGACATATTGCTCCAATTCAAGCAACTTTTCATTTCTTTTTTCGTCGATTTCAAGTCGCGGGAACGCCCACCAATACTATGTTTAACGTCACGCTACTGTTTGATTTTTTTTTTATTTTTGACGTAGCTTTTGTCCGGATAAAGATACCAATCTTATGTACATAAATCGTTATCAAATCATTCCACCTGTGCATGTAAAAGATATAAAAGATAATATATTTACCCCAACAGACGCTAGACAATTATATATAAAATATATAAATATATTTTTCAAACGTTACGCCCACTTCAAATGAAAGTAAAAGTTCTGTGAATAGTACTATGTATATTTCAGAACATATTGAACTCTTACTACTTGAATTTACGATCTTCTAAATTAAACACAAGCAAAATCAATTTGGATTTAACTATTTATCTTCCTGTTGCTTACAAGGCACAAGAGTAAATAATAAATAGGAAACACATAATTACGACTTAAATACTTATAACAATAATACAAATTAAATTCAACAGTTGATCATGATACTTTGAGTATTAAACTATAATTAAACGATTTTATAATTTATATTTTACAAGCTATAACTAGTCAAACGAATTCCTATGAATGAGAGTAAAAATTTTCTTAGAATAGAGCAATTTATATTTGGCTGCACTAACAATAGTTTGATTAGTGACAGGTGCAAGGTGCAGCATGGACAAGCTGGTGCTGTAGAGCCATGGCGCCGCTGTACGACGCAGCATGTCGCGGTGCGACACTCCGCAGCAAGCAGCGAGCTCTCTGCAGGAGGCGACCGCGCCACCGAGCCATTGATCCGACAGTGGCGGCGGCGAGCGGCGCGGGCACCGGCGACGTGCGTTTCGTCGCAATGCGGCGCATCGCAGCCCTGCTCTACTCGCAACTTGCAAAAGAGCGAATTACGGGGCCACTGGGCCATCGCATGACCTCACAACTACCCCTCTTTCACCACCCTCCTGCTCCTAACCCACCCATATTTACAAAACCGTAACTTTTTATTTCAGATTATATTCTTTTATTTTTATTTCAGAAATCATTTAAAACATTTATAATCTGCAATAATGAAATTTAAACAAACAGAAATGTTAAATTGTATATCATATCGTACGCCTTTTCTGTGTTTTTCGGTTGATAGCTTTTATATTACATATCGAACTTCGAATATTGATGTGATAGAGTATAGTCATAAAGTATCTTCAATTTTCCTAAAATATATCACATTGGGGAACAGTTTACGTCTTATTTTATTATATGAGTATTAAAGAAGATATTGCATTTGAATATAAATATACATTATGTTCCTTTTAATTAATGAGAAAGTACTTGAATGTTAATATTATTTTAAAATGGTAATTACGCAGTTCGTAAATGAAGCATTTTCCTTATTAATAATCTTATGATTATAAATAGTACGTGATTATATCTCTGCGGTTTAATGTTCCCGTGATCAGCGTAATTCCGCAACTTCATGATCTGAAATATCCGTTTCGGATATTGTACGGTTTCAGCGATGCAAAAATAAATGAATAATCGGTTAATCTGTCGTACCAATGCCTGTCAACCACGAAACTTTGAACAAACGGAGTGAACCCAAGGCACGAACCGCCTCTTACTGCTGCAGACATGGTAATGGTGCGTCTATTTTTAACAACTGATTCGCGTACATTTTCACGAAATCTCAAACTCGAGAAACAACATTCTATGAGTCAACAAGTATAGGTGACATTTATACGATGATTCAAAATGACAGAGGTAAACAATTTGGCGTGAGTTTCTACTATAACTCATCTAGCACGTACTTCAAAAATTCCTAATATAATAATCATTGAGTAGGGGAAATTTAAGTTTAATTACCGTAGGTAAAATACCATTGATCAGATAAGAAAACCATTTAAGAGTGGAATATTTAATGCATTCCATTATTATAATCGTTTGTTTTCTGGAAACAATTTGTCATGTGTATAATGACGTATCGTGGCGACAAGCGACGGCATTGTTGTAAGTTGATTACGTATGGCGCATGTGCAGTGCACTTGTAGCGACGGCAAGACGCCGTTACGTCGCACTGCAGTGGCCACCATCGATACTGCCGACGCTAGCTTTGTTGCTGTGGCCTTTACGTAGCGTTGATATGTTGCTCTGCGCCAACTTACCGACGCATGTTCGCCAGCTCAACGATTTTTCAGCTTCGTTTCATTTGCTAAATGTATAATAATTTAATGAACGTCGCAATTCATTTGTGAAATCGACTATGATGGAATGCGTGTTGTGTTCGAATATTCATGCATTATGTATTTCTAATGTGGATGATTATTACCTTGTACGTAAGAATGTTTATGCTTTTTAATGCAGTATTTATTCCTTCACTAAATCATCCCACATCTATTATATTTAGCTTTATGAATTAAAAATAACTTAAACAGCCTAAAATTCCCAACGAAATTATAAAATTTATACATAGAAATTTCGAAACTGTCATCAACAAAAACATTTTTCTATTCAAATTTCCAGCTAAAAACAGAAAGTAAATTAAAATACTTGGCATTGTGAAAAATAAATTTAAATTTGTCTTTAATGCATATGGTAAGAAAATTTTATGTTGTGTAGAAAGTATTTCTTATAAATTATATTAAACAACTGTAATATCATTATATATTTATTTTTCAACATATTTTTTAAACATTTTATAACCATTCAACAATAATTACGGAATGTTTACTGCATTAATAGTTTAAATAACACAGATAATACTTTGAATGACAATAACTTAACATTTTAACCATTAGCCGTACTTTACCTGCCACCTTAAAATGCAACAAAAAAGTTTTATATTTTAAAAACCTTCACACACAATATCATTATTTTAAAGATAATTTTATTCTGACTACTTCTAGGATAATAAATGCCCTCCTGTCCACTTAAGGAGACCGGCAATTATTTACTTTACATATGATATTCACACACAGGCTGTTCATAGAGAATTAAGAAGAAAATCATTTTTGTAAAAAAATATATTTTTTGATTCATGTAAAATTTTATTTAAAAATTGACCCAGAATGTGTTAATTTGAAAAATGCATTTCGTGATAGCTGAACATTCACTAAAAAATGGCCAATTTATGCTCTAAATATTGATGTTTGCTACTAATTGAAATGAAAGGTATTGCGGCCTAAAAAACTGATCGGTTCGATGGACATCCTGTGTTTGGAAAGTTATTATTTATAATCTATATTTTCTTTTGCTAATTCTTAATACATAGTGGCAAATAAAACACCGCTAATTTCATCTAACCTTATTCAAAACAAAGTGGCACTGAAGAAAAAGGCAGCACCGGACTAGATTTTTCCACTGTGAGAGCAGTAGACATGCAATCACTAGCGGCTTCGTACTCTCCTAGTGATTCCAATACCTTACCAAGATTATACCAAGTCATATGCGACATGGGGTCTATCTTAGCCGCATCACGCAGTGTTGTCTCTGCCAACCGCTGCTGGCCTAAATAGTGGTACACCAGTCCTAATTGTTGGAGAGATTTGATATGTTGAGGGTTAATGGCAACTGCGTTTTGGAAACAGAGCTTAGCTTCGTTCCATTCTTGCTTATGCATGTGCATCAAACCGCGCTGAAAATGTTATTTTTAAAGATTGTGCAATGTTATTAAAATATTTACAGAACAATTTATGATATTTAGAAACAATTTCTTACCATATGCATAATGTGATGAGACAGTGGAAATATCTGTGTAGCTTCCTGGATGCATTGTTGAACAGCTGGAAGTTGATTTAATGATAAGTACAATTCAGCCAGAAGTAACCAAACTTCCAATTGAAGAAGCCACGCTCTTTGTGGACCTGGTCTAGGACTAAAACTGCTCATAGAACTAGCTACTTCACTGAGAGCTTGTTCAACCTTCGAAGCAGCAATGCTGTGAGCCTGGAGAGAGCCTTGAACAAAAAATACAGCAGGTTCTTTATTAAACAGGAAATTAGATCTAAGAATATAAAGAAATGATTGTGAATAATGCCTATTTTTGGTTTTGAGTAAATTTATTAATTTAAAATACTTAACATTAATTGTTGATAGAGAAATGGGCTTTATAGTTCCATATTAAGTTTAAATAATTTAATTTTATTTTTTCGACGTTTCGGACAAGTATTTAGTTACAAGTTTTTAGTACTTATGCCCTCCTTTCCTATTACCTTAATCATCTTTTGAACTGTTTGACTTTGAATGTTTTTTACAAATTCCTTTCATGTCAGGTATCATTAAATCATACCATTTCATTAATCATCTTATCTTTAGTAGGTACTACTGGTTTTCATATTTTTTATAAAAATATATAACACGGAAAATTCTAGATTAATTTAAATTACGAATGTTCTGATTAAATAATATCTCGAGGAAACATACAGATTCTATGACCAAGAGTGTTAAAAAGATTATCAAGAGGAAGGAAGGCCACAAAAAGTACTAAAAATTTGTAACATTTTTGAATAAATTTACTCAAAACCTACAATTACCTGTTGTTCACATTAATTTGTACAAAACTGTATCAAAATATTCTTTTTTTTATTTATTTAACAACGAGTTTAAATTTATTTTGATTAATTTTAACAAATATCTGTTCCACGTTTTTAATTAAATGATTAAATATAGTGGTTTCTTTCTTAGATTTAAATTTATTTTATTTTATTTTTCTTTATACTCACTTGAATCTTTATCAGACATTTCAGATGTGTATAACTGAAAAACAGATCTGGTGTCACTTTTCCGATCACATTCTGGTACATCTGACATTGTTTGTCCTTCATATAAATTTTTCCATAGAATTAACATATGTTTGGCAGTTGCTAAAGCCGTCTGAAATAAAAATACATATAATTCATATTTTTATACAATTTTTTAGATATACATCTCCGCAGTCTTCATGAAGTTCTAGATGAGCTCTAACATACAAGAGATTCAAACAATCAGGATATTCTTGTAGTGCTGCATTAACAAGTTGTAATGCTTCAGTATGTTGCCTGCTGGCAGATAGCAGTAAGGCAAGAAGTTGTAAAGTTGCTGAACTTTCAGGGCGCAGAGCTAGCGCGGTCCGAACATACGATAGGGCTTCACTCACATGGCCCATTAATGCAAGTTGAAGTCCGAGGTAATATGAACATAGGTGGTCATTAGGCTCTAACTGATTTGCTCTAAAAAATATAAAATATATTACAATACAGTGTTCAAACAGTCTCGTTCAAAGTAAACATCGGATAGTTGTTGCTTTTGAGCATATTTATTATTTAAGCATATTTACATTATTAAGTTTCAAGTTTGTATTATATTTGTCCTCCCTTCGTCTTGATACATCCATTCTACTTTCTTTGGCAATTAATCCATTTATTTTTTATAAATTTTCTTTGATGTCAATAACTTATCACCTTTTCTTTGGTTTTATCTTCTGTTTTTCTAAAACTTTTTTTGATTATGTCCCACAAATTCTCAATAAGAATTCACATTAGGAGAATTCGCGAAACCTAATTAAAACAAGACTAAAGAAAACAGACTGTAATACCAAAGAATAGTTATTTTAGTATCAAAATCTTAAAAATGATCATCTTAGCCGAATCTGAAGTTGCAGCCGAAGTTAACATTTTGCCAAGGTGCAGACAACGGTTTTAGGCGATTATAACAAAAAGTTATAAATTTTCATTTCAAATCTGTCAAAGTATACTTTTTCGGCCGGTTTCATTTTAAAGGGCGTTTACATTACGGCCGCTATTGATACTCGGAAATAAAATAGATACAATTTAACTTATAATTGTAGTTATATTATAAAATAATTAATTCAATACCAAAGCGGGTTGAAATTATTATTAAGACGATGATATAAGTACTAAAAACTTGTAAAATAAGAAATTTGTCATTATTTTTCAGACTGAAAAAATACGGATTTTTACAAATTTATGAAATTAAACAACATATTTAAATAACTATAAAATGTGTAGTTTAAGGTCAAAAACAGTCAATGAACAACACACTAAGTTCTTTAACATCAATACCTATTAATAAAAGAAAAAGCATATTTCAGTTCAATAAATTAGGGTTTGTTGACTTTCAAATTAAACGTTAGCGACAATAAAAAAATATATAATTTCTGATTTATTAAACAAACCAACAAAATCTTTAATTAGGATGTTATGCCGAGTACGTACAATGTCGTGAAAAATAGTAGTTTAGAACCCTGTTTTGGAGTGTTCTGAAAATTTAAATAACAATTATTTACATACTTTTGAAAAGCTTCTAGTCCTTGTTGGGCATAGTTCCCTTTATGCTGTTTTAAATGTGTTCCATTTGCCATCAATTGATATCCAATACCAACATACAACCAACACCTTCCTAGAAGTCCTTGCGGTCTAGTTTGTTCCCTAGTGCGAGATTGTTGAGCCCAATGGAGTCCTTCAGCAGCTCTTCCTAAATGTTCGAAACATAATCGAGCAGCTAACATGCAAGGAAGAGCTTTCGTTGGCTGTAAACGAATCACTTCACGAAGAACTGCCAAAGCATGAGCATAACGCCCCATGCAGATTAAAGACAAGGCGTGTTGTTCCCATACGTGTGGTTCTTCAAATGAAAATTTCATTGCTCGTTCAAACGACTGCAATTTGAATTAAATTTGTATTTTGCAATAAAGAGGGTTCAAATGGGGGAGTTAAGTATTTTTTCTGAGATTTGTACCTGAAAATATTTATGAAGTTACGCTTACTGGTGAAAATGTTTAATTGGAAAATCAAACAGTTCTTATAGAAAACCTAATTTTTTTATAATATTTTTATAAGTTACAATTATTAATCTTTATTTAGAAAGCATATATCATTCTTATTCGTTCTTAATTTCCATTATTCGATTTAACTACCCCACTCAGAAATAAATTAAGAATATACCTCTTGCAACAAGGCAACTTGACCCCACCGAACTGTTGCAATAGTTAGAAGATCGTAAACAGCTGTAGCATTCTGATACGCCCTAATACGTGCTTCTTTAAATTCGGGGCTCTGTGACAACACTGCATCTCTGACAGCCATTGCTTCAGCCACCAAAAGAACTAAAAGTGTTTCTTCACATTCATTTCGTGGATTAAACTGCTTAAATCAGTAAAATATAATATAGAAAATTAAATGGTATTTAGGGAACACACCTGGTTGTGATCTGTGTAGTGTTTAGGCTTCCAAGGAGAAACACGATTTTGTCCTTGAATAGGAGAAGTTACTGGTGGCTTGTAATCATTACCACCCGCACCCCGTAGTAACAAATCAGCCACATTTTTCAGAAATTTTAACCGAATTGAATGTGTCCCTAAAAAAATAATATTACAGAAACATTGATACTGATTCTATCACGTTGAAATATTTTCCAAAATTTGCTCTATGACGTAATAAAGCCTTAGAAAAGGGCAAATTAATTAGAATCTTAGCGCAAAGCTAAAAGTAGATGACATGACAGGGCCATCCTCACGGAAACCACTCGTAAACCTGTTATTAAATCAATTTGTTGCGTGTTAAAGAATCAGATAAATTAACAAAAATCACAGGAAATAAACAAAAAGGCAATTGTGAAATAAATTAAAGCCTTTGCGGGACTATTAATATTTTTCTGCGTACTGCCGTTGGAGAAACACGAGTTAAAAACTTCAGCATAGTTAATACAACCGTAAATTTTAATTTTGTATGAAATGTACTACATACATTTATACGAACACAAAAATGTAAATAAAAAACATTCATATTCGAACTTATATAGCACATATGTTTAATAAAAGTAAAATATTTACCTGAAGCTTCCACAGCGCTCAATGCATTTCTATACCGTTCTAAAGCCTTTTCTAAATGCCCATGACGAAGTTGAAGTGCAGGAGCTTTTTGCAAAGCTAATTCTAGTACAGGCCCCATGTGTTTATTTTGTGGAGGAGGTTGTGGTGAATATGAACCTAAAAAATATTAATCTACGTTATTTTAATATTTAACATATACTGCGTGTTTTTTCTCACGTGCTGGTTAGCAAATTAACAAAGGAAATCAGTTTTTTTGTAGGCTGTTGCCCCCCCTTTTAACAGACAAATGGTTGTGGTATCAGTAGGAAGATACTTACATTTTTGGTGTCATTTATGCAGAATTTTTGTATCTTCCTGTTGGTACCACAAACATTGTTGTCAGTTAAAACGGGGGGTAACAATATGGAAAAAAACTGATGTCCCGTATTAATCTCCTATGTGCACCTTAAAAAAAATCACCCGGTATAACTAATTTCATTATTGAAGTAAGAAGTCTACATCAATGATATTGCAAAACTTAAATTCACGATCCTTTTCTTGCGAAAGTAGATTTTTGAATTTGTTATAATCTAATTCTAATATAAATAAAATCTATGTACCTGGTTGGGCAATTGGATTTGCTGGTTGTTTATCTAATTCTTGCATATATAATAAAGCCAAATCAGAAGCTAACTCGAAACACCTGATCATTTCTGCCTCCCTTTCAGCTTGTTTAAATTTACTTGACGCAGGTGTTTCTTGCTCTAAACATAATCCTTTGATAGAAAATGATTCAGCAACTATTCGCAAACTTCGACTGCAATTTATTATATTAAATTCAACAAAATTAGTAAAAATGGAAGTTAAACTTACACTGGTAGTTTTTTCTCCGTGAGTGCTTGTAATTCGGCAAGATTGTAACTTTTAAGACTTTCTGAATATTGTCCACAGGCATAATGTAATTTTCCTAATAGTAAATGGGCATCTAATGCTACTCCAGCCTATAAAATAGATGAATTAAATAAAGTATTTCACACAAAAATCTGTACCTTTCTCCCCAGTTCATTGGCTGCTAATTGTAAATATTTTTTTGATTCTATTAGACCTAATTTTGCTCTATGTATATTTGCATCTGTAGGTGGGTATTCTTCTAAATAATTTTCTAATTTCCCTTCACCTATTAGAAAATTTGACAAACATTCTAAAAAATTATAAAAATTAATATTAATTATGATTATATAAATAAATAACAACCATAATTTGGAGATTTTTCTTTTAATTGTTCTGCGAGTTCTATAACTTTAGTCCAATTGGATTCTTCTCTACATTTTTCTATTTCTGTTTCTATTCGAACAGTATTACTACGTGTTCTATTCGTCATTATATTTTCTTTATTTTCTAAATGTTAACTTTTGTGTGTCACACAGATGTCAAACTTCGAACTTAATAAACACTTGTATGAAAATAGTTCCAGCTTCAATCGTATCAACTAGGAAACAAACAAACGAGAACAGAAACTTTAAGGTCTAATTAGTACCACAGAACTAGTGCCATCTGAACTACAAGAGTTGCATCACTCACAATCTACATTTAATTATTAATTATTTAATTTCACATAACATATTTACGACAAAACTAATTTAATTGTTGAAAACCATATAGATTTTTTTAATTTGAAAACTAAATTTATGTTGGTATATAGACCACGTTAGTGAGGTTAAGATTTACATTTAGCGCGAAACCCTAATTCAAATCTGAGTGTATGCATTTCTTATGGGAGTACATTTTCAATTCACGATATTAAAGCATTTTGGCGATTCTTAACTATAACATAATATTTTTTTATATCCCAAAATATTACTCTTTGCTTTCCGTACAGAAAAAGTACAAATAAAATAATAAATTATGAAAAATTTGATTTTAAAGAAAGTTGTATCCCAAATAGTAAAATATGTCGTTACTTGGTGCAGCAGTTTAAAAACGCCGCGTTAAAATGACAGGTTCAACTGAATACTAAGACAGCTACGACATACGTTTTCAGAAATTTGCACCTACTGTTTAAATTGAAGTTTATTAAATAATACTGTGTTTTTTGGGTGTGTATATTACATTAGAAGATAGATAAAATATTAGAGATTAGTATTTATAAGGTTTAATAGTTAAGATTTGCATTTTATAATACTTTCTAGAAGTTTAAAGATAGCACATTTTTATTCCCATAAGAATAACATGGGCGTATAAATCGGCAGAGGCGAGTTAGGGTTTCAGTTTGAATTTGGCGCCACAAAATGACCGTTACACTAATGCAGTCTATTCCTAACTTAAACCTTAAATATTACTGCTGACATCTACAATCGAAGGAATGTAATTATTCTTCTATTTCATGTTGCCCGCCCAAAATAAGTTTCCCCCATGTATTGTCAACTAAAATTCAACTTTTCCAGTAAATTTCATTTATTTATATATTTTAGCAATTATAATTAATTACTTATAGAAAAATATACATATGTTAAAATTCAAGAAAATCATTATAAAAGTTACATAATAATTTGAATTTAGATGTGACATTTCACAGTCGCGGGAATATATAAAAATGACTTGGTTTTCCCAATGGATTGAAATTGACATAGAATATAAAAAAAGAATATTAATGAGTTCCATTGCTGCTATTGTATTTTTTAGTGGATGGTGGATATTCATTGACGCAGCTTCGGTGTATAAAAGTATTTTCAATAAACATAGAATATATTATTTGCCGGGAATATTCGGAACGATCTCAATGATTATTATAAACATAACTCCATACAGAACAAGTCGAGATCTCGTACTTTATGAAGACTATAAATGTTCCCCAGTCTTGTTTCTAATGCTTCTGTTCTTTGCATTAATTGTATCGTTTGGATGTTTAATTTGGAGTTTATATATTCTGATTGCGGATTACTTGATCACCGATGCTGAAATTTGGCCTGGCATTGAAATAGCACTTCAAAATATTTGTATATTATCATCAAATTTAATTATGAAATTATCATATGAACAACAAGATGTATAAACTAAAAATTAAATAATTACATGTCAAATTTTTACCGTTTTCCTTCAAAATCATGAATTATTTCGCAACTTGGAAGATGTGTCTTCAAAACATCAAGTACATTTTGTTTATTATTCACGTATCGTAATTCATATAATTCTAAAATTTTTAAATTCCTAAAAAAATAAATATTAACATCACTGTTTTTTTATTTAGTAACATACTTTACGTCAAATCTTTTAGATGCAGAACGCCCGCATCTGTTATGTTGCCACAATTGGCAACTTGCAAATAATGTAACGAATTCTTTACAAATGATAACAACTTTAATGCGTCATTTTCAAGGTAAACGCAGTTTTTTAAAATTATTTCTTGTATATGATTACATCCCCGAAGATGAAGAAATCCTTCATGTGAAATACTGCTGTCAGTTGCATCGATTTTTTTTATAAATTGTATTGTTCCTTCCGGCTCAAGCCCATTGTAATTACTTAAAAGTTTTTTTTGTCCTACCCACTGTACAGCTGCTCCATTTTTTAAACACCATTCTGCACATACTCTATCTGGTCCAAATTCTTTTATTCTGTCCATATCCACTTTATTGAAAACTATAGTTAACCATTGGAAAAATGTTTTGCTTTCCAATTTCTGAAACGGATTTAGTTAGGTTATAATTACATATATAACTGTTTTTATTCATTAAACTACGTACTTTATATAAAAATTGATTTTTGTATTGAATAATTCTTGGTATTATCATAATGAATGAAAATGAGATAAAAACTACAACAAATTTGAAACTTGAATGCAGAACGTAATGAATCAGCTGATGTCTGTCATATTTTCACATACGGCGTAAATAAAAATATATCCTAAAAGTTTAATAATCATTTATTTTTCAAATTATTTTATACAGTAATAAATATTTTACATAATCATTATTTATTGATTTATACTGGTAACAGTAAATACTAAATTGCAGATAAAACAGATATTCAATAATTCAGTTTGAAATAATGCTTGAATAACAATTAAGCATTTATAAAAAATTCAAACAAACAAAACCATCGCTGTTGTAAGAATGGAAGCTACCAGCATGGCAGATCCAGTTGTTACAACAGCCTTCTTGCCAATTTGATTACCGGTGTCCCATACCAAATGACGAACACCATTACATGTGTGATACATCAGTGGATAAGCAAGTAAAAATTTGCCTGCTGCTACAGTCACTACACCAGGATGAGTTGCTTGGATAGCGGCGCAGATCGTGTTGAAATCTACTGGACAAAAAGAAGCACCAGCTAATGCAATAGCATAAGCTGCAAGAGCACAACCGGTTATTCTGTGTGTAATGGATAATGACATTGTCATTTCCCATTTATATATTGTCAAATGAGGTGACATGGGTCGGTTCAATCTGGCATTCCTTGAGTCATGATTTTCGCCTTCTCTTGGTAAGGCTGGTTGCAAAGATGCAGTGGCTGCGGACATTGCTGGTACATGGTACTTTAATAATGGAACCTGAGCTCCTAGGAGACGTTTTGCTGCTGACCTGTGAATTAAAGATTATATAATAGATTTTCTAACCATTAAAAGAAAAGAATAAATAATTTTACTTTGTATAATATACTGTAATTAAAACAATTATTATTATTACATAAAAAATGAACATTTTTTTACATTAATATTTACCTGGAAATTATAACAAATGCCATTTTTGACAAACAATAACATACACTTTTCTTGCTGCCCACTATCTGCTACTTAACTGACATCTGGAGGGAAAAATGAAAAGTATATTCTTAATACGAAATTACATTTCTTATTTTACTCATTTCATTTGCTGTACTTCGTTTATTGTTTTTGATTTTTACAATTATTCTAAAATAATAATAATTAATTTGTAATTTTTTCAGTAAAGTAATAAACCAAGGTTTAATTCATATTAAATTTCAAAAATTTTATCTTTAAAACTTCAAATCAATTGATATCAATTTACAACGAACTATTAATTTATATAAATAGCTATAAATCCGATTACAATTGTTTCATTATACATTTAAATTATTCAATAAAAATAGTAATAAATTTGATAATTTATTGTCATAAATTTAATTTTCAAAAAAGAAATAATAAAATCTTATCTATAACTAGAAACAAATAAAATGAAAAATGCAATACACTTACTTCCAAGCACAACAAATACATTTTTGCTTTTCTGTATTTTCTTAATTGTAATTAATAATCATATACATAATGTAAATTGATTATATTCTAGTAATCATTGTTTTAAAAAATCTGATGTGAGCACACATGCCTCCCATGTATGACTATTCAATTACATACATTTTTACTGCACTTCATTTAAAACTTATTTCATTTGAAAGTGAGATTACTACGAAATCGTTTTCGAGATATCCGCAAAATTCAAAAACTTTGCAAGTATAGTGCTCTTTTGGCACTGGGCACTGCCAATTGCAATAAAAAGAGAGTTGCTCAACTAGATGTTATAAATAGTCCCAAATATAAAATTTCAACTTTCAACTATTTTTTAAATATATTCAAGAAATAGTCGTTCATACATCATACACACGTACGTACAAAACAACACGCCGAAACTAGTCAAATGGATTCAGTGATGGTCAAAACGGTAGACTCAGTAATATTACTGTATGTCAAAACGGAAATTTCAAAGGATCATAAATCACAAAAAAAATGCGTTATATGTCTAACTACAGAACAAAAGATGTAAGTAAATATTTTTTTCTACTCCTGCTTTGAAAATACAATTTTCTGGTTTGTTTTTCATGCTGAAGTGACTCTTTGCAGCACGCAGTGCTGCAAAACTTTGCAGCACTAATAAATGTTTATTGCATTGTTGCTGCCATGGATACGCATCACTTGCGCATCACAAAAACAAAATTTGCAATAAATGTCAAATTATGTTTAAAAAATAATTATTTATTTCCTTATTTTTTATCTTGCAGGAGTAGAAAAAATAGTGTGTATAACACGTGTTGAAAGTCCTTTGTCGAACACAAACGATTGCAACCTTCGCTTCGCTCAGGCTGCAACTTTCGTTTTGGTTCGACAAAGATAGACTTTCAGCACTTGATATACAAATAACTATTTCCGCCCACCGGTTATTAATAGGTTATATTACGTGCCTCGGACGTACCAAAAATTGGTTATTAATAACATGCATTAATGCCCTGATTTTTATTAATGACCAATTTTTGGTGCGTTCGATACACGGAATATAGTTGCCGAAAATGCTAGATAAAACTAAAAGATATGATTTTTACAATTACTAGCCACGTATATTCACGTAACATACATTTAAAATTAATTTGAACCCATAATACTTGTCAAATAAAATTAAAAAAGTATTTGTGCTACGTAGCGTTCAGTAAACTCAACGCATTCACTGAAAACAAATGAAAAATTTGTTGATTTTTGACGTATCAAGGTAGATCAGTCAAATGTCAAATGTGTTACTTACCCTAACCTAAAAAAATTATCAATGAATAAAATTGGAATTTAACAAGAAACGCTGGACGGAAAAGTATTGTAATTACCTCGGATGTTAATACACGATTAATGATCTCAAATATTAACGCCCTCGCTTCGCTCGAGCGTTAAAATATCTCAATCATTAATCGCTTGCATTAATATCCTTGGTCATTAAATAACTATAAATTGCTATATTTAGGATTATGATAGACATGAAATATACATTAATAATAAGGGAAAATATATTATTTGAATGTCTTGAGCAATTTCATTTGTAGCCTAATTTTAAAATTCAATTCTGTTCATTTTCAGAAAAAAAAAAATGATTTTGGACCCCTTTCAAATTATATTAATTTCAAAAGAAATAACAATTAGTGCTTTTTAAGAATAGTTTACATTATATAAAATATAATATAATAATATAAAAATTCATGCAAATATTCCATTCTTAGTACCTACCACGATAAAACAGAGTACAGTATGTCTGTATTTAATTTTAAAAATATGAGTTCAATACATTATTGCGCACAATATAAATATAAACATTACAATGACATCACAATAATTGTATTAAAGGAATTTTGAAATATATATATTCATTATCACAAAACAGTGAGAATAAAGACAGATTTATTATTGTTTGCAATAAATTTGTGTCCAAAAATAAGCTAATTAAATATATCACGAGTAAAAATCCAGGTATGCTAATTTACCTAGACAGCAGAAGGCGAATTTTTTGTTTAAAATGTACACATTAGTTTCATCCTTCGTTACGGCTTCGTGAGATTTGGAACCACATATAAGATCGCTGAGAGAAAACATTAAAAATATGTATTTATTAAAATTTATTTATACCATGATCATAAAAAAGATGTTCTGTAAAGACAAATTTATTTTTTCCAGTTGAATTTACATAAAGTTCTAATATAAATGTAAAACAAATTATCAACAATACTCAGTAATTTTAAACAAGGATATACTTTGAAATACATTCAACAACATTTTTTACATAGGTAACTAAAAATAGTTTATACATGTTCAGCAGTTCTCATTTATTCTAATATTGTAACTGCTTGATCCCGACCGATGTAGGAATAAACGTAAAAGTAAAGGAAAGGATATTGCGGAACCGCAGTTGAAACGTAGAATACTGTCTTGGCCAGCCAAACCTTTTGTTTTCCCTACTTATAAACAGGCATTATCCTGATTAAAAAAGGATACAGTATTTAAATATTTTTGTTTGTATTAGGTTAGGTATATAAGAATGCTTTCTACATATCTTTTTCTAATATGTATAACTTTTAGAATGTTTAAATATTTGCTCAAAGTAAAACTGACTGCTTTAAACAATGTCTCTGTTGTTGCTTACTGATCTAGATATTTATATATAGGGGTAGGTTTATGTAATATTTTACACAGTTGAGGAAAGTGACGCAGGGTAGTTTGCACCCGTGGTGGATCACTAACCAGTGTTTTGTATCATTTCTAACTAGGGTAACGTTCATCTACGTGTTTTATAATTAAACATATTCCTTTGATAGGAAATGATTCAGCAATTATACGCAAACTTCGACTGCAATTTATTAAATTAAATTCAACAAAATTAGTAAAAATGGAAGTTAAACTTACACTGGTAGTTTTTTCTCCGTGAGTACTTGTAATTCGGCAAGATTGTAACTTTTAAGACTGTCTGAATATTGTCCACAGGCATAATGTAATTTTCCTAATAGTAAATGGGCATCTAATGCTACTCCAGCCTATAAAATAGATGAATTAAATAAAGTATTTCACACAAAAATCTGTACCTTTCTCCCCAGTTCATTGGCTGCTAATTGTAAATATTTTTTTGATTCTATTAGACCTAATTTTGCTCTATGTATATTTGCATTTGTAGGTGGGTATTCTTCTAAATATTTTTCTAATTTCCCTTCACCTATTAGAAAATTTGACAAACATTCTAAAAAAATTAAAAAATTAATATTAATTATGATTATATAAATAAATAACAACCATAATTTGGAGATTTTTCTTTTAATTGTTCTGCGAGTTCTATAACTTTAGTCCAATTGGATTCTTCTCTACATTTTTCTATTTCTGTTTCTATTCGAACAGTATTACTACGTGTTCTATTCGTCATTATATTTTCTTTATTTTCTAAATGTTAACTTTTGTGTGTCACACAGATGTCAAACTTCGAACTTAATAAACACTTGTATGAAAATAGTTCCAGCTTCAATCGTATCAACTAGGAAACAAACAAACGAGAACAGAAACTTTAAGGTCTAATTAGTACCACAGAACTAGCGAAGCATTCCACGCCGTCCAATTCCACGCCGTCCAATTCCACCCCGTCCAATTACTCTCCAGTGCCACGCCGTCCAAAGTAACCCCCACTCCCAGTGCCACGCCGTCCAAACTGGTACAGCTACTAGACTACAGATGTCACTACTTTCGATCTTTAATGCAATTATTTGCCGCGTCATTTTTTACAGAAAGCGTAATATATGTTGACATATTATATTTAATCCTTGAATCGGATATTTGTATGAAAGTAATATAAATATAACTTTTTTATTTGAAACTATATGTACAGAATGAATAGTAGAATTAGTTGAGATAATCAACGAAAATATGACTAAATTTGTTGTACTGAAAGAAATCATTTGATTACTTTTAGAAGTTTTCTTCACAATAATGATAAAATAATAAATTAAATATTACTGATTTTGTAATAATCAACTGCAATTATTGGTATCAAACATGAACATATAGGTAGAGGCTAATAAGAACCGTTAATACAAAATAAATATTATAAAACCACTGATCTCTATACAACACTGTTTTGGGCATCAGTCATATTTCGAGGCTTGAAAGGGTGCCTAATTGAACGCCGCTATGTTGGTAAAAATTGAATATTTGTGACACTTTTGAGCGGGAAATTTAAATCACTTCGAAGCAACATATGTCAACTATTAATGCAACAATGCAACTTAAGTCATTATAGAGCTATTGGTAATAAAAGTAAATATACATATAGAAATTAATTGTTTACAGAACATATTTTTAATGCAAATCTAATAATTATGTTTTAATAAACAATTTAAAAAAATAATACAAACAACTTCAAATAATAATTCAATTATAACGTTATTATAATTATATCCAGTGATTATTAATAATAATTATTATTTAATAGAAATGGAAATAAACAACTTAAATTTATTTAAATTTCTCGTGACTTCATAAATCTATAACTCTACTGTCCTTCCCATATCAGTTTTCTGTTCACATGATGCCGAATTTTTGTTCCAATTACCTACTTCATTACTCTTTTTTTTGTAGCAAATAATCGTAATGATATATACTTCGCACATATTCGTTTTGCAGTAAACTAAACATGATTTAATTCGTCAATATCATTACCAAATAAATGATCATTTAGTTTTGGGAAAAGGGTTGACCCGTCTTCGAATAAATCCTTAAAAACTTTTTTTACAAAGAACAGCACAGAAATTTTTTTCTTTAAGAATTATCCCCTGCACTAAATTAAGTGCACGACTAAATAACGTTTCTGAATGATTACATATTTTTATCACATATTCGCTATAGCTCGTCCAAAATAGAAAAGGACCTGTCAATCATTCTCGCGCATATAATGCAACAAACAAGTTGAAAGAGACGGCAACATAAATATAGTTTTTTTCTAATAGTGTTCAATGTGCCGCACAGTACATACTATACGCATCGTAGACCTATGCCTGGCCTACCAGTGGCCCTGTGCAGTACTGGGTTATAGTAGCTATACCTACCCCATATAAACGAAGTTCAAAACTGCACTGATCCAATAAAGTAGGGGCGTAAACCATAAATGGGAAAGCAATCTACCAGTGGCGTGGGATTATTTTAATACAAACGGAATTTTTGTAAATAGTTATATTTAAAAACAACAACATTTATGAACATCATCAACGTCTTCTCGGATACCGTCTGACTGTGCATTGATGTACAAATTAACAGTATATATACTATTTTTCTAATTAAGTAGAGGAGAATGGTTTATATCGGTTTGATCATTATCAATATTTTTCTTTGAAATAACAGCTTCTTTAATCTCTAGATTAAAATGTACACGTGAATGGATTACATCGGTTTGGTCATTGTCTATATTTTTCTTTGAAATAACAGCTTCTTTAATCTCTAGATTTTCAAGCCAAATTATTGTAAATCCTTTTTCTGCTACATACAAGATTACCAATCACCCTTTCCATAAATGATTATTACCTGCTAATATAATCGTCGGCAAATTCTGTGCTGTTTTCTGTTTATTGCAGTTATATGTTCTTTAAATCTTAATTTCGAATTTCCTAAATATTATATAATAATTTCCTAATATAGTGTCCCCATATGAACTAGGAACTAAGTACGCCACTGGTAAAAAACGCAATGGGGGGTACCTTCTCCCATTGGTTGCTCAAAATATGAACGAAAATACGACTTTCGCGCAGGTTCATTTCTATTTTGGACGAGCTATAGTATAAATTAAACCAGCTTTATTTTTTATTATTAAGAGATTGTTGACAAGACACATGTTAAACGAATCTGGGACAGATCTACAAGATTAGCATTTAATATGTACAGAAAATCTAAAAAAAATTAATTCCAAAAAATTTATTTATCGTGTTTATTACCAAAACTGATATTACAGAATAACTTTTTATCTACATTTTAAAAGTTATAAATTATGTAAAAAATATTATTTTTTTATTCATATTCTTAAAGAAATAAAGCCTGGTTTATGCAGCGTTACCATAATAATTGATGTAATCATAATAATCACTGTTATAATCAGAATCATAATAGTTATTTGTGTACCAAGGGTGCAAAATGCAACATTGCCGCACGTGCATAAAGATGCTCGAAGCGTAGCTGAGAGATTCAATTATGCTAGAGCGGCAATGCTGTTTTGCACTCGTGGTACACACATTATTTTTTCTACAACTGCTTTAAATGTTAAAATAAAAGAATTAATGACATAAGTAAAAGAGTTTAACATGCTTTATTGTTATTATGATATGTTACTAAGTGACATAAACAATCATCACATCAGTTGCAGTTGTGTGTTATATTTACAAAATACCACTTTTAAGCAATCTAAAGTGTTTGCTAGTTGCCACCCTAGGTTGCTAAACACATTACCGCACGTGGTTGCTAGGGAAACTACTTTACCGCACGTGGTTGCTAGGGAAATTACTTTACCGCACGTGGTTGTCATGGAAACATTAGTGTAGTTTAGAAATGACATGTTTTGCACATCGAAAACAATGAAGAAATGTCAAGTTTTTTTCACAGTTGTAGGAAAAAATAATAACTATGACAATAACTGTGATTATGACACAGTTGTTTAAATGCGGCTTTAATATAAACAATTTTAATATTATGCTTATGACTTGACTATGATTAGGACACAGATGCAAAATAAAAAATCTATAAGACTATGATTGTGATTATGAAAATGACTAGATAACACTGCAAAAATCAGACTTTATTTATGTGAAAAAAATCTTTGGAATTTACTATCAATTACGATAGTAAAATATTATTTGAACACTAATCTGCATACTTATGGAACAATTTATCACTTTTGCCTGTTTTCGCTTTGCAGCAAATACAACTGTTTTTATATTCTTCGTAGAAAATAGTTGTGATAGCTCCATTTTTTATAGTTGCGTACCTATTATTTTTCTTTAAACAAGTCTCATTAAAATGATGTGAACATAATCTCATATTTTGACTTAGTTTAAAATTTGGCAATCCCATTCTCTCGAGCCATTTCTTGGATGATTCTTCATCTGATGGAAACCTTGAAAACAGTACAATTTAATATAAAAATGCATAAATAACATATCCTGAAAATTTTCAAATCAACAATTAATTTCAATGTAAGTACTTACTTATAAGGTGTTAAATTTTTTGATAAATCAGATATTTTCCCACCGTACATACACAAAAGGACCATTCTTTAACAAAAAATATTTCAAAATTTCACAAATACCGTCAATACACAAAAACTTTCATTATATACAATTCATATTTCGCGGCTAGCCGCCATATTAAATTGGCACAAAAACTCAATTTTCTACTGATTAATTTCTACTGATATTAATTATTATGGAGTATGAGCTTACTTAATTAAAATATTTGATAAAATGAAATGTATTTTGACATTTGTTGTTCTTATGTAATTAGAAATTTTCAAACAAAATGCTTCATAACCGAGTGGATAAGACAATGGCTGTATAAATATTACTCATTGCGTAGTCGGAGTTCGAGGCGCATTGATTCCCCTATTTTATTATTCAAAATGGAAATTAGGAGTACATTCCATTAATTGAGACTCTTATAATATTTATTCAAAAAAAATGATTACAACAAACGGATCATTTTATGTTAATTCCAAACCTTGTGTCAAAATCACTAGTAATAAAATTTTTGTTGTACTAATAATTGCAGTTCATTATTACAAAATGAGTAATATTTAATTTATTATTTTATCATTATTGTGGAAAAAAATTCTAAAAGTAATCAAATGATTTTTTTGAGTACAACAAATTTAGTCATATTTTCGTTGATTATCTCAACTATTTCTACTATTCATTCTGTACATATAGTTTCAAATAAAAAAGTTATATTTATATTACTTTCATGCAAATATCCGATTCAAGGTTTAAATAAAATATATCAACATATATTACGCTTTCTGTAAAAACTAACGCGGCAAATAATTGCATTAAAGATCGAAAGTAGTGACATCTGTAGTCTAGTAGCTGTACCAGTTTGGACGGCGTGGCACTGGGAGTGAGGGTAGAGTGAGGGTAACTTTGGACGGCGTGGCACTGGAGAGTAATTGGACGGGGTGGAATTGGATGGCGTGGAGCGTACTCAGAACTAGTGCCATCTGAACTACAAGAGTTGCATCACTCACAATCTACATTTAATTATTAATTATTTAATTTCACATAACATATTTACGACAAAACTAATTTAATTGTTGAAAACCATATAGTTTTTTTTAATTTGAAAACTAAATTTATGTTGGTATATTCCTAACTTAAACCTTAAATATAACTTCTGACATCTACAATCGAAGGAATGTAATTATTCTTCTATTTCATGTTGCCCGCTCAATATAAGTTTCCCCCATGTATTGTCAACTAAAATTCAACTTTTCCAGTAAATTTCATTTATTTATATATTTTAGCAATTATAATTAATAACTTGTAGAAAAATATACATATCTTAAAATTTCTAGAAAATCATTATAAAAGTTACGTAATAATTTGAATTTAGATGTGACATTTCACAGTCGCGGGAATATATAAAAATGAATTTTTTGTTTAAAATGTACACATTAGTTTCATCCTTCGTTACGGCTTCGTGAGATTTGGAACCACATATAAGATCGCTGAGAGAAAACATTAAAAATATGTATTTATTAAAATTTATTTATACCATGATCATAAAAAACATGTTCTGTAAAGACAAATTTATTTTTTTCCAGTTGAATTTACATAAAGTTCTAATATAAATGTAAAACAAATTATCAACAATACTCAGTAATTTTAAACAAGGATATACTTTGAAATACATTCAACAACATTTTTTACATAGGTAACTAAAAATAGTTTATACATGTTCAGCAGTTCTCATTCATTCTAATATTGTAACTGCTTGATCCCGACCGATGTAGGAATAAACGTAAAAGTAAAGGAAAGGATATTGCGGAACCGCAGTTGAAACGTAGAATACTGTCTTGGCCAGCCAGACCTTTTGTTTTCCCTACTTATAAACAGGCATTATCCTGATTAAAAAAGGATACAGTATTTAAATATTTTTGTTTGTATTAGGTTAGGTATATAAGAATGCTTTCTACATATCTTTTTCTAATATGTATAACTTTTAGAATGTTTAAATATTTGCTCAAAGTAAAACTGACTGCTGTAAACAATGTCTCTGTTGTTGCTTACTGATCTAGATATTTATATATAGGGGTAGGTTTATGTAATATTTTACACAGTTGAGGAAAGGGACGCAGGGTAGTTTGCACCCGTGGTGGATCACTAACCAGTGTTTTGTATCATTTCTAACTACGGTAACATTCATCCTACGTGTTTTAGCATTATACATCGCTTAGTTTAATTTCATAGTAGATAGTACAAGATTATACTTGTTTAAGGTTAGGTTAGGTTAGATCATCATGTTCATGTAGGTACATTTGGCATGAGTTGCTTTGATTGAGTGTCAATTCTTTACGTTAAATCCAATCCGTTACTCATTATGTATATGATGGCCAATGGGAAACAACACGGGGTCAACTTGGATACGGGCAGGAAGACGTGAGTGTTTGAAATGATGTCCGGAAACAAGTGCGGTGAAAGTGAGATTGCAGGAGTGAAGGACTAGGGTTGAGGGAAATGTTCAGCGCGCAGTATCGACCACAAACATCGGCCACAGCACAGAGCGACGGCGACTTGCGGCCAATGAAGAATATTGTTTATTGTCTTCCAATGTAACCATAATAATACTTAACCGTTATATACGTTTATAAATGTGTGAGAGCACATGGAACAAAGCCGATTAGAGGCTACTACGTACATATTTACATGTGTGCAGGGCAAATCTGGGAACAGGACGAGGGCAGGGCAGGTCGAGGACGCTCGATTCTCATGTGCAGGAGGCGGAGCGGAGCGGACTGTGCACTCGGGGTACATATCTCATAAAAATCTACGTCCTAAACGGGTTTAAAAATGTACGTGAGAGAGGGGGCTGCGGCAGAGGCAGCGGCTCAGGCGGGTGGCAGAGGCGTGGCGGTCGACCCCCGTCTCTCACGCAGCAATATCACAATGTTAGTAAGTACAAGTCGCCCACGCTGGAGCGACACAAGGACGACGCTGACGTTGCAGATTCACAATTGGTACCACTTCTTGTCCTTGTACTTGAGCATGAGTGAATGCGCGGTGTGTGAGTACGTCTCGGCTTCATTCATCATGCGTTGTGTGCGTTCTTCCAGTTGGTTCAGCTTCGTGCCACGCTCGATCATCAGCTCGTGTGCTCTTCCAATTTCTCCCGTCACCGATGTTACGCGCGTGTTCACATCTTGCAAAGACCCTGGTATATGTTTCGCAACCGCCTTGCTTGCTTTTCCACTACTTGCCTCGCCAACTAAATCAATATACATTTTAATTCATTTCTTCAAACTAGTTCTTTATTATTACTTACATAGTTCTTCTCGATCTAAAGATCTTATGCCTCCACCAAATAAACCTTTGAAAAAGCTCTCCTTGGGTGGTTCAGGCATATCTAATGCTAAAAATAGCTCTCCCATCATTTCATTTAAAGTAACACTGCAAATGAAATAATCACATACAATTATTAGCTTTTTAAAAGTCTTATATACAAACTCACCAAAAATCTGCGCATAAAGTAAATTTTTGTAATTCTGAAGGAGAAGTTAGGTATAATCCATGGCCTCTATTGCTGAAGCAGAAGGTCCTCGTAATTCTACGAAAATTGAATTTCATTTTATAAACTGTATATTTCAATGATATAAGGAACCAGCATGCCAAAGTTCCAAAAAACATGCCATGCTTATGAAATTCTGTGCAGAGTGCTCATCATGGTGCATAAGCCGAATATGAAATACAGTAGGTGCGGAGAACACATAAGACGTGCTCTCATTTTATTAAAATGTGATGCAAATGTGACAAAAGTAACACTGTATATAGTGTTACTTGCATGCAATTATTAAGCAAACAGGTGGTATTTTTTCACAATTTACAAATACCAACAAATTGTTATAACGTTCCATTGTCTGATGCATATTTCATCAGCAGATATTGTTACAATAACTTTAAAATTTAGTAGCCTACTTGTGACATAATAGAATATTGTGTACAGTACACGTATGATACAATATGTTCAAATACAAATGACAAAACAATCATAATCATTACATAATTATTCAGTGCCAGACAGCGTGACTCAAGCTTAGGCTCAAGTGTAAGTTGTCGGACACATCACGTAACGTCAACGACATACAAGTCAATATATACGCAATACTTTGATATAATCATAAACGCCCTTTTCACTTTCAATCGCCGTTTGAACTTACTGATCAGTATCCTCGTTAACAATGAGCTGCTGGCCCCATATGGACAACATTGGATCTACAATGCCTTGTTTACTGTGTGTCTGGAAACTAGGCATAGCAAGGTACGATTAGCTGACCAAGTTAGTAGGTTGTTGGCGGGCGCATCGCTCATAGGTTACATTGTGGTTGGAATACGCATTGCAGGAGAGCTGTTATTTGCTAGTGACTCGGTAGGTTACATTATGATTAGTTATTTACAATCTGAGACTCTTAATAATGGATACTAACTCGTTAGTTAAATGAATATTCACAAGAGGTGCTCACACTTCAAATAGTGTGAAACTGCATGCTTAAGTGACAATATGCAGAGTAAAACAGCCCAGTAAAATGTAAATGCCAGAGTTAATAATAAGAAGTGCTCGCACTAAACACGAGGGTGGTCAAGAGTGGCGCAGGGCGCGGTGAGGGGGCGCGGCACATACCTGAGCTCGGACAGTGGTAGGAAGTCCACCTCCACCAGCGGCCTAAGACTGGGTAAACTGTAAGCCACAAGGTGTCCGTTGGAGACATAACATACAAGGCATACACTATCTGAAAGTACCATTCACTCAGTAAATGTTTTCATTTCATTTATCAACCATTACCTCTAAGAGATATTGTTTCTGCTTTTACTACAAAATCACTATCAGCTATTTGTTGTCTGTAGATACAAGTTTGGGATGGAAGAGCTACAACTCTCGCCTGTTTCTCACTTGCAATCACCACAAATTGTCTATCACCAAAGGATTCATTTCGATTGTTTTCTCCTAATGTAGGACTCATACGATTTTGGGATTTTGTTGGAGTTTCTATAATTACAAAATACAATTGCATTATATTTGAAGTAACTAGATGGAAATTTCGGCCCTGCTTTCAATCTTGTTTGTGGATGTGGATATGCATTTCTTCTGTGGACTATGATTCTATCACCGGCGTTTAGACGTTGATATATAATTGACATAAAAATTTAAAGTTATAGGGCCAGGTGCCGATGAGATAATAGTCCACAGACAAAAATTTTAGTTTTAGTCATAGTTCGGTCGTAGTTTGTAGTCATAATGTAGTCTTTTTAATTCAGTTATGTTTCAGTTGTGTAATTTAGTTTAGTTTAGTATAAGTGTCTCAGGCCTTGGACGGATCCACAAAGAATTTAGTTCAATTTAGAGTTTTTGCAATGTTCAGTTTAAGTGTAAAAATATGTAAAAAAATATTTAGTGTAAGTAAAATGTGTGTGTGATGTTAACTTGTTACGTAATCCTCATAAACAAAGAGAAAGCGTTAACATGATGATACACAAAACAGCATTAAATATGAAAGCAATTTTTCCAAACGTGAAAATTATATTGACAATTCCATAAATAATCTATCAATGAACCAGTCACATTCGAGTTACACTGACAATTTTCACTAGTGAAAATTGCCGCGACAATTTTACGATTAAGCGTTACTTTAGAAACAACGTTAGTTAAAAGTTTTACTATTTTTTCTATTACTTGAAAAAATATATATTTCGAGCAATTGTCATGCCAAATACCATTCGTTATTTTTTTTAAGGGGCCTAATATTTTCTTTTGCACTTGAGGCTGACCTAAATCCGCTTCTGACAACCTCTTAAAATATCTTTGAATAAGTATAATATATTTTTACTTCGCAAATTAATAAATTGTCTTTCACTTCATACCAGTAGTAATTTTTTTTTCGTTAGTTTATCTTTTACTTCGTGAAAATACAAGTAACATAACATAAGCTGTAACACTATGTAAGAATCAAATAAACGTTACTAGATTATTTTTTACTTTAACATTTTTTACTTTGAATTTTCAGAATTTGCTCATTAAGAATAGTATACATTAAAAACTTACTTTCTTTTTCTTTTTTATTTTCATCTTTCCAAACTTCGTATGAATATGGTATTAGAGCACCATTACAATCCAAAAACGACATGGTGAGAATGGCACCTTTCAATCTAAATATGGTAACTCCTACTAGAGAAACGACAACCGGTTGCGATGATCGCTGTTCTCTTTCCGGTAGTGTCAGTGGCATTGTTAACACTGATCCTAAGCTTGTTCCTACCCATAATGTCGGACATAACACCGTTGGATCTGCGAACAGACATAATCATGATTAATTTTCAGTGATTTGTAATGAAATGCTTTCCCATTGTCAATAGCTTACCTGATTTTTTTGTGTAAGAATCAGCAAAAGCTAAACACTGAATTGCCTCCGAACTGATGTTTTCCAGTGAGCTCATGGAGCTTGACCGAGATCTCGAAAACGAACTGTCCAATTTATCTACGCGGCCCATAAACATATTCTCAAGTTAGTTTAAGAGTGTTTTTGTTTATTGCAATTGGAAGCACATTCTATGCAAGCACATGCCAAGCGGCAGTCACATCAACTGTTTTCATTTATGTTTTATTATAGATTTGTTTAAAAAAGAGTAATTACAACATAACATTTTAATAATAAACAGAAATGAGGCGTTGGTAAGTGTTGCCAAAAAAGTTTTAAGTTAAACATATTAATAAAATATATATTTAAAATTATATAAACAGTGATGAAGCCTGCGAATATAACTACTTAAATGTTTCAGTGTTTTGTGTTAGTTGCTTGTGTCTAAATAGTGTTAAATTTGTCGTTCATGTAACAAAGAGCATGCGACAGAAGCTGTCTTAGCAATAGCAGTATCCTGTTAATCTTCTGTAACATACTTCTTATAAAATAGTAGTTTTGTACCAGTGTTACATTGTCATTATTAGTGCTAGCTAAAAATTCGAAATGCATTAGTAGTAGTAATGCAAAATCGATTTTCAGCAACAATCATATGCAATAACGACGAACATGCATGCGCTTAACATGTTTGACACAAGAAACCAACATTTAAACTAAAAGAAATAAATGAAGAATAAGAAAGAAAAAAAAGTAGTGTTAACGGTTCCACGTGATAAATAGACAAACAGTCAATAGCATGCGAAATATCAGCACGTACATAAAAACTGAAATATATGAATAATCAAACAAATATTGTAATCTGTTTTCACGTGGCACGGAAATCTGTGATCGTAACTCGACAGAGTTCGTGAACGCATCGTGAGACATTGAACACAGAGAATCGAGCACGGCCCATTCCACAGAGAAAGAGACAGATCAGTGGTGTGAGATCCTTTAGTAGTTCCTAAAGTTCGGACATTTACACACCAACACAAATTTCCATTTAACATATACCACAAGATACATCGCCGATTATACTGTTGTTCAGAAGAATTTAGTTAGCAGTTTCAGAAATAAATAGTCGGGCATAGCGATAAGGTGTAGGCCAGAGGAGCAGATCAGGACAACAGAGGGTTAGTAGTTTCTTGATTGCATTTTAGACACACGTACACATAGAACATTAGGAGCGGACACTCGTCTGCTGTACAAGTTAAGAGCACAGATTTGCGGAAAAAGGAAAGCATTCATTTATTGTTAAAGGTACGACACAGAATACAGAAAAGTTTTTGATAGTACACGTCACCTTTTAACATTAATAAATTTCTATACACATTTGCAAGTAGTGAAGGAAGAATGGACGTATGGGCCGGACATGCGAACTAGACAAGGAAATGTGCAAATGATGCTTACTACTCTTTTCCAAACTTTGCATTTCTCACAAGTAAAATATACAGTTAAATATTTATATGAAGAATAAGAAGAAATGAAATGCAATGTTTGAAAAGAAATATTTATGTGTGAATTGTATATGTTACAACAACTACAAAGTGATTTGTGAAGTATTTGTTTTCGCTGCACGTTAACACTACGAAGAGCAAACCATTTTGGCATCCATACTGCTATTGCACGCAGCTACTTCATGAGGTCAGCTCACGGCTGATTTATGCTTCTCTACAGCGGCTACAAACTAGAGACGGTGCAAATATATAGAAGTACCGATAGTGCCGAGTTGGAAAGTGACTAAACTATTCGGCCGAATTGTTTTATTGTTGATGAGTGAGAGTGAGTAGTGAATAGTGGTGAAGGTGAAATGCGAACTATGATTAAACTCGTAGTACGTACACTCATTTGCAGTTTGTGTGTGTATACGAGCCAAATAAGACAAGCGATGAAACAGAAAGAAAGATTGTGAATATGTATCTACTTTATAAATATATTTTCAGTCCATTATTTATCAGTAAAGCTATAAAATATGGATGTATATCATATAAGTTTATATTGAATTGATACACTAAAGTTAATGACAATGTAATAAAGAAGAGACTGAAATGTATGAGACTGGTGATGAACACATGTAGTGAACGACAGCCAAAGATAGATAGAGACAAGAGTGAGAGTGATAGAAAGAGAAATAACGTATGTAAGCATGTACGGTGACTCTGTACTACCAAAACTGCAATATTGGCGCGCGACCAGCAACTGTCGCTGGGGTGAGGCTGGGATGAGGGGATGGCAGCCAGAGCCTGAGCCAGAGCCAGAGACAGCGTCTTCCGAGTAGCTGGCCGTGGACAGGCACTTGTGCAGTTTGCGAGTACCTTGCGATCGGGA
The DNA here is from genome assembly GCA_035578165.1 of Stenolophus ochropezus. NCBI lineage: Eukaryota > Metazoa > Arthropoda > Insecta > Coleoptera > Carabidae > Stenolophus > Stenolophus ochropezus. Next base: position 15,113,357 of record JAQOWZ010000010.1, on the reverse strand, counting down.
GCGGCGCGGTGGGTCAGGTCGGCCCCTGGCCGCTGCCGCCGACGCCGGGCTCGGGCACGCCGTCGCCGCCGTCGCGGACCCGCAGCACACTCCGTTTATCTATTACGTCGCCATCCAGTCCATGCGCACGGACAACAAACAAACAAACAACTTCAACAACACCCTTCATCCGCACTCACGCTTCTCCTTGCAAATACAATTCTACACCAACGCCAATTCCCGATTCATGTGATCAAGGTAAGGTTGGGTGGAACCTGTTATGGTCAAATGAATTCTAATTTCTTGGATGCTTCACCAATCAAGTGGCAGAATTGTATTTAACAGAATTATTTTTGAAGAGGACTGACGTAATTGTGGCAGACGTAGAAGCAAACACGACGATTTCATTAGGAACATATAGTGAAGTAGTATGAATTGTACATAAAACAAATGTGATTCTTGTTTGTAGGACACTCGCGATTTACTTATGAGTATGTTATCATCTGCAAATATTAGTTGTGGTATGTTATGTGTGTGTTCTGTGTACGTGTGCATGAGTGAAACGAGCGTTTCTAATATATCGCAGCATCGGTATACATTTATATGTACAAGAACAAATAAGTGGATAGCAATGGCCTGCACATTATAATGCAAAAATTCCCAGTATTTTATATTAATATGTTAATATTTCATTGTAATTGAACCTAAAAATACATCTAAGTTTGTTGAAAGTTACTGAAATATGGGAAGTTTTACAAGAATGTACTAGGAGATGGGTGATGGTATGAGCGGCGAACGCAAAACGCACACAGCGCTACGTGTGCGGCGACTAATCCCAGACACAGGACACGTTAGCTACCGTTGCGTACCCAGAAGCTCCCCAAGCAGGTGTCTTAGACAGCTGCCATCCTCGTCGTCAGACTCCTTCAACACAAAACCAAAAGCCATTTGAAGCGCGTAGTACAGTTGACACCGGCGCTGCTGAAAGGCAAGCGTTAGTTCTTCCCTTCGCTTTCACCGTTACCGCAATGTCCGAGTATCTCCCAAGTGTATTGGCCGGGATGTTGGGCCTTTAAACTTACGCATGTAAATTATGTGCCCAATCGGTGTACATCCGACAAAGCCGGGTGAAAATACAAAAAGCAAAAGAAACAAACTCAGCTAAATTAAGCGTACCCGAAACACAATTAAACGGAACCAAAACACTTCAACAACGCCCGCGATGTCTGCTCGCATTCCCTACTTTCGTGGGGGACGTGCAAGCACACAGATATTTAACTATGTGTTCCCCAATTCTTCCCATCCAAGTTACATATTTCAATCTATAATACATCTGGAAGGAATTAGGGATAAATACTAAGTGTATGTTATTGAGATATGAAAATGTAATATTTAGTTTGAATCAGTTAGAATGAACATCGTCATATCTCAACTGAAATCTAAGTGTATGCGCGCGCACCTACCGTCCCACTCACGCTACAGCGCCGCATGTGAGAATATGTCACATGAGACATACTACTAGTAATCAAAGAGCAGACAGTTATGAACAGAAAATGGAAACAAGTTAGACAGACAGAGAAAGATATTAGAGAATGAATTAAATAGAGAGCGGATAACGAACGTTGTGACAGCAGCGGCAGTAACGGCACAGAGTTGGCACTTACTGAAACGCCGCATGAGGTTCCCAGTGAATGAGGCCTGTGGTGGTTGGTGATGATTTCCACCCGTTGTTGTAATTTGTTCCTTAGAGTCTCGAAGGTCATGCATGTTGGGAATTTCCGGGCGAGTGAATTTTATATTTGGAACAGACAATAATCTTTGATCTCGCTTTTCTGGAACTTTTTTCTTATGTCTTGGTGGTCGCACAGGATTACCATGCTCATCTACTAAGGCTAGATTATCAGGTCTAGAAGCATTTGTTGCAAAACCGACTTTTCTATCTACATTTGTTCCTAAAGAACCAACTGTTAAAGTTGGCGTAACTTCTACAACAGCTGTTGGCGTTTCTTCTTCGGCTACACATTCTTCTGGCAAATCAGCTTCTTCAGAATCAGGAGATTTGTTATTATCTCCATCACTGTCTTCTGTTAATTCATTAGGAGATATTTCCTGCGGTTCAGGACAATAAAATACAGAAGTTCTTTTTTCAGTACTGAACGTAGTTTTTAATTTCATATCTACTTTGGAAAGTTGTCTTTTTAAATTAAATCCTTTCCAAGCAGCTGATTTCCTTCTGGCAGGGATGGGAACTGGCTGCCCAGCAACGGGACTTGCTTGTGGCCTGGGACTGATGGATTCATCTTCACTGGCTTCGCACGCAGCTTCTACAGGCTCATTCGGTGTAGGGCATGGCGGGCTGACCGGAGACGGAGACTCTCGGATCATCAGTTGTTGCTGCTGCTGTTGCTACACAATGTGCCGCAAGCATGCACGGGTAGGGGGACAGTGTCAGCACAGCAAGAACGAAAACCGCGCAGGAAAACAGAGCAAAATAAGATAAACATACAAACGGTGCTGGCTGTTAAGTGCTACATTTTCTAACAGGACCTACTCATCCACGACGATACAAACATCTTTGATGTTTAATTCATTAAATTATTTCCTAATTTGTTGATTTTTAATTAAATATAAACAAAATTGCAACTTTAAAAGACAATTTTCTGTAAAAATGTCTTTCAAAGTGTAACTATGATTAGATATAAAGATTTGATATATTGTATAGTCGAAAATGGTACTGACCTGATCAATACTGGGACTTCTTGCATGAGATGTGTCGGCAGAGGTAAAACCGTCACCTGTCGCTGTTCCAGTTCCTCCTTTTTTAGGACTGCGTGGAGCTCTTGAATAAGGATCTTGTGCGCCGTATAAATCTGGACTACCGATATTTAACAGGCAAATTTTTTGTACGATATCCACTATTACAATACCAGATTCATTGCCGTATGCCATGCTGTAAATGCCATTATTTAAAACAACAACTTGGTTATAAAATACGAAATGCTTACAGGCCGTATGAACTATTAATAGCCAACGAAGTGATATGCCCTGGAGGTTCACCATTATTCCACGGTGTCAAACATATTAGTTGTGCTTGGAAGCCCGGAGCTTTCTTTTGTGGTCCTGATCGTACTTTCAACATCGACTGATTTTCCTAAAATAATTTAAGACAAGTCCCCATTTAAATATTTTATAAAAATAAGTTACCCGTTTTGATTCTCCTTCTATAGTATCTAATCTCGAAGCACTACCAGATCTAGGGCACTCGTAATCAGGTGAACATATATCTATATCATCCGTAATTTCATAAACAATAGGTATTTCCAGAACCTAAAATCAGTTGTATTTTCATTTCTTTTAACAACAATATTATAGCGTCTTACAGGGACTTCACTTGTAGATTCTGTTTTCCTAAATTTAAATAATATAACATGACTAGATGCTCCCGCTACACATAATTTCCGCGATTCTGGACACAGAGAAATGACTTCAATTGCAAATGGATCTTCATCCGAACCGTCAACAGATCGTGATCGAGGTTTTTCGAACACTTTGGATGTCTTCAATTTGTAGAGGATTTGTAAAGTGCCTGCACTTGCATCCCAAAACTTTACACTACCATCTGCGTGCCTTAAAAAGCAATTATTGAACGTTAATAAAATTTTAGTTTCAGTTGCTCTATAACTAAAGGGATCATTTGAGCAATATATCATCCGTTTGAAAGAGTCCAAAATCAAGTTAAAAGAGGAAAGTTATTAGAATTATTTTTCCATACATTTTATGACACTCAAGAATTTTTTGTCAACCGCAAAATACTACCACGCAAAGGCTTTAGTTAACGATTCTTTAAAACGGATAGATATATAATTTATATTAACGACAATTTTTTCGAATATGTACCTATTGTGTTGCTTGAATGTTTCTAGTTTTTGTTACAGATTGTAAATGAATCACAGGCTTTGATATCCTAGCATATTATTCAACAATATGAGGTGAGATGTTCCATGAGATTTTAGTTATTTAATATTCTAACATTTCTAAATAAAAATAATAAACCCTAATATATTTTTAAAATTGTTGATATGAAATAAACAAGTGAAATAAATGTGTCTTGTGAAATGAAATAGTGTTTCTAATATTTTCATTTTCTATACAAAATTTAAATTTGCACTACGACGATTTAACGCTTTCTTGGTTATTTATTGGCACTGGTTAGTATATCTTTCCTTTTCTAAAGCGTTATTACGTCATGTAGCCAGCCAAATAGGAGTAAAAATCTCGAACACTTTGTAATTAATTACAAAGTATATAGAAGTATTTGTTTACATTGTTTAAATACAAATTAATGAAAATATTTACAATGTACGTTAAATTTATATGTTGTGGAAGTACCCATTAGAATCATATGCTGACATTATTCACAATTACGATGTTCCTATTAGAATTAGGTAAAATAGAACATTAAACTGTTATTGGTGTAATAGTCTTACAAATTAGCATATCTATATTTGTAGTATCAGTGGTCTTCCATACATGTTATAAATTATAATGGAGTAGGTGACCATAATAGAATTTAATGAAATTAGTGACTTACAGAAAGTACATGTATTTATGAATGTTGATATTAAAAAAAAAAATATTTATCAGCAATCTGATTTGAAGGCATGGCAATAATACCAGGCAGTCTTGTTGCTTTCACTCACATCTATTCTTTCTCTGTCCATCTTGGTCCGCCTCTCATGTACTTAATCGACGTCATCATTTCCTCCCAAAAACTTTTTTTATTTATTTACTTCAAAACTACACATAATTAATAATTAAAAAATACGTCTGTATTATTTTTTTGCAAGCTATCATATATGTATATAAAATTTAAAAATTGGTCACCAACCCCATTGTAGAAAAACAATAAGTAAAAGCTAGTTCGAATTACGAAATTAATTGGAATTGGAAATATTAAACAACGCCGCCAGAAAAACTATTTTTAATATGAATTTATAGCTCACTGTTTATCTAGTTGTAAAATCTTCATACCCTGTCATAATAATTTCGCTGTAACTACAACTCTGTGCAGACCATTCCCCTCCGTTGATAGGCCACTCCCTCTCAGAGAACCCTGTCCGTTTGGTCTGGCCGGAGCGACCGACGGAGTAGAAGGCCGGCACCAGGTCGCCCGGACAGTCGGCCAGGTAGCTGCAGCACGTCACCGGCGACTCGTGCACGTCCATAGGGTACGGGTTCTCCAGGCAGGGAAACCCGGCTGTCTGCAGGTCCATCACCACTAGGTCATTTTGCAGCAGGACGACTATTGCGTACGGTTCTTGCAGTTCTAGAAATAAAATGAAACAGATTTAGAAATATAATAAACTGATTGGAATGTTTAATGTACCTGCACCTTAAATAAGTCACGTTCACATTGAGAATAATACTTTTATATACTTTTTGTATTTGTGATAAAATAATATACTTACCACTAGTCCAAGGGCTTTCACACAAGGTAATAAAATCGACAACATTATGTTCCATTTCCAGTACTGTTGTTGTTTTGCTATGAATGACGGTAATACTAGGTGTTCTTCCAGCCTGATCGTATGTTGTACCACCAGAAAATATCACATAGGCTTCCCTGGACGAAGATAAACATTAGTTATTACACAATTTTACAAAAATTGACTTTATATGACTAATTATATGAATATATAAATGAATTATATGAATGTATATACGAGGTGTGTAAATTAAGTAATAAGACTTGGCAACGTAGCGTTCAATCTGGAAACACTTGGGACACGGAATTTGGAGAGGAGGTAGGTGAACATGTTATATACCTTCAGATGAGTTTGAACTCGCTAGAGTCATTTGATTGTCCGTAGCCATTTTTTTTCTACAGCAGTTTTTTTTGTGCGATCTAAAAATGAGTAACGTCAATTTCATACAACGGTGTGCTATCAGGTTTTGCTTCACATTTGGAAAATGGAAACTTTTACAAAACTTAAGCAGATCTACGGAAAAAGTGTTATTTCAAGGGGCCAGGTTTTTCGGTGGTTTTAGGCATTTTCAGAAGGAAAATAGTCAATTAAAGATTAAACACGTAGCGCGGAAGATCGTCACCTTCAAAAACTGATGAAAATGTAGACAGAATTTGGATCTTATGCATTCGGATCGTAGGTTAACAGAAATGAATGATTGGTGAAGAGTTAAATTTGATTCATATTCATGAGGTTTTGACTAATTCATTGGGGATGTGAAAAATCTGCGCAAAAATGGTTTAAAAATATTAGATTTTGGCCAGTAAAAACATTCCTGTGGCTCCGCATATTCGCCTGACTAGTTCTTCTGACTTTTTCCTCTTTCTGAGATTGAAAAATCACCTCAAGGTAACTCATTTTGGGATACTTCAAAACATTTAAACGGTTGTAACCGACCAGCTGAAGATGATTCCAGTATACCAGTTCCAGCACTGCCAGGAGGAAAGGAAGAACCGTTTCCAGCACTATGTGGCCCAAGGAATTTATTTTGAGGGAGAAAATATTGAATTGTAATTCTATTCGAACATTTTTTTTAAATCAGTCTTATTACTTAATATACCCACCTCGTACATATACAATTTACAAATTTTTGTCCAAACTTTTACAGAAAATCTAATAAATATAATGAAAAAGTTACTTCATACCCATAAGTATCACTAAATTGTGTCTAAACTGCAACAATTATCTTTTCAATTTATTTCATCTTGACATTATATTTTTAAATCCTTTTTAAATTTTGTAAATTGTAATTAAGAAAAAAGACAATGGTTGGATTTTTCCGCCCTATACTAGTATTATAAAAAGAGAATGTTGTAATCAAACAGATTTGGATATTTTCGGCCTCATTTTAATATCTAGACTCTAGACATTTTTTAGCGTGATGGTACATGTTTTGAGATATATGGTCAAGTGTAAAGTTAATTTCAACTACTCAACCTAACACCTAACACCGTAAAAAATGTAATAAGTAATACGGAATATACATACATCTTAACTCCCTCGAAAGTTACTAGTATAACTAGGGATACGAAAAAAGTATTGTTATATTATCGATACTTTTGTTTCGATACTAGTACTTTTTATATTCGATCTTTATGTTTCGATACTTTACTCAAGTACGAAAATTAGTGTTTTTTATGGGCGTATAAATGCGGTCCTGTCAATCAGTTATATATTGTCCACACTACATTTTTACATAAGAATAACAAGTGCATTACCCCGTTTTGGACGACTTCCACTCGACCTTATTGATGGGCTTGCAGTTCTCGGGCTTGTTGTCCTTGTTGAGCTTGCCGTGGGGCTGCGAGACGTTGATGGGCTTGAGGGGCTGGCGCAGCAGCCACGTGGTGAGCGTGCCGTCGGTGTGCGAGCACATGAACTGCTTGCCCTCGTAGTGCCAGCCGACGGACCGCAGCGGCTCCTGCGTCTGGCAGCGGAACTCCGCCTGCTTCGAGCGCAGGTCCCACAGCACTACTTGGCCACACTCGAAACCTATTAGAAGCTGGAACAGGAGGATGATGTAGATATTATAGAAAACTTGGATATGGAGAGTTTTTTGGCTGTCCGCAGAGTCGCGTATATATAGTAGTAGCCGCCTCTAATGTAACCTTAAATTAAAAAATATTTGAGCGATTCCTTAAGTTTATCTTTTGTATATATCTTATTCTTTTCTTTCTAGCCGCTTTTTTTTAAACCCTAGATAAACAAAAAACAATTTTGTAAAAGGGGGCTAAAGTCATTCTAGGGGGGAGGGGCTTTGGTTTCTGTAAAATTAAAATAATACTATACCTACTTAATTAGGAACATAAAAAATAACTTAAACTGCTGAATAAAAATAATTATAATTTATTCTGCTGGTCAAGAAATGTCAGGAATTTCTGGCATTCATCATATAGGTATATTATGGGTACAGTACGCACTACAAATTAAATATAATTTCGAAAACAATATGTAGTTGCTATAATTTTGAAAATCTAAACATATTTAACAGTATTTACTTGTAATAAATTATCTCAAATAAATTCAAAATAGTATATTCTGTTATTAATAGTAAAACTGTTACTTTTTATAGCGAGTGTTAGAATGAAATCGCAGACGTAATATGATACAATATAACGTAAGTGCTAAAGCTTATGGTGAGGAAAATTGTTACCAATTAATCTTTAATAACGGGCAGCGGTGGCTCACCATCAAATCTTAGTGACAACAAACCATTTATCAAAAATAAAATATCTTTCTGTTCGAATAATTCGGAACACATTATAAGCAGTAGGTCCCCTGTCCTTTTATTGGTGTTCGACCTATTGGACAGTGTAAATTAAATAAAATAATTGGTTTTAAATTTGGCAGCCCGCGTGCCTTGCACTCTTGCTAGGTGCGGCCCTGGGCGTGCGTGAAATAAGAGATAAGTTATATGACAGGAGTGTTGAATACATAATATAAAGTTTGCACAAAACTGAAGATAATTGCTACTTATATTTCTGCCGTACACAGGAAAAAGTGGGTACGTGCATCTAACTTAAAGTCAAGAAAAATTAGAGATACCATTTATACGAAAAGGCCCATTTTTTAATATCACAAGTCATTTAGATGGTAAATTAATCATTTTAAAAATATTTATACGATAAAACATACGGCCGTACATATTTCTTTTCACTTACGGACTTTATTTGAGAAAAAATATCTATTTTTAGTACAAGTGAGCAAAATATGAGAGAAACTGGACAAGAATTTTTACTTTAATGTAAGCAGTTGTTTAACCCTGCTGTTCTCCTCGGGTCTATTTGACCCAAAATTTTATTTATGTCCTGACAAATTTTTTATTTATTTAAATTTGTAACTAATATTTAATGACTTTGTTTCCTACTTATTAAAGATTACAAATCTTGCATTTTTTTATATAGGGGTTTTACGTTATTGTTTTAAACTTATTTGTTACACAAAAATTCCTCGGGTCAATATGACCCGAAAATTTAATATGCTAGTTGTCTACATGCAGTTTATTATCCAAACATTTTATCATTAGTTTGGATTACTTTACAATTGTTTGAACATTAGATGTAGGTTCGAAAAGTGTTTGATGTATTGAAACAAGTTCAGATTTTCAACTTACTACAAACCTAAACGTGAAATTGTGAAATATAAATATCAGCTCTTCTTTTGCCATTGCGTAGTAAAGTATCTGTTTTGTGGGTGTATTTTATTTCTAAGATTGTGAAAAATACAATAATGGCTAAAAAAATAGTAAGTGATAAAGAATTAGCAAATATTTTTGAAAATTTGAGCGACAGTGACGATTATACTAGTGAAATAGAAGATCATGTTAGCGAAGACAGTAATTATGAACCAGAGACAGATGATGATATTCTAGAAAGTGTTTCGCAAGGAAATGCTAATATCGAAGTGGTGCAACCTATTCAATCGGTCCTATCTAAAGACAATACCATAAATTGGAAACTAGAAGCACCACCGCGACAAGGGCGTACAACTAGCGCAAATATTATAAAACTGACACCCTGTCCAACTAGGTATTGTATTTCAAGAGTTCAGGATATAAAATTTACATTTCAGCTTATTTTCAATTCTGCTCTACAAAATATCATATTGAAAATGACAAATATTGAAGGTCGGAGGGGGTTTAGTGACGATTGGCAAGATCTAGACGACATAACATTGCAAGCTTACATAGGTTTGCTACTTTTAGCTGGTGTTTATAAATCACATGGAGAATCCACTAAAAGTTTATGGAATTCAGAAACAGGTAGACCTTTATTTCGCGCAACAATGTCACTAAAACAATTTCAACGTATATCACGTGTTATGCGATTTGATAACAAAAATGACCGTCAAGAAAGAAGGCTACATGATAAACTGGCTCCAATAAGAGATTTTTGGGAGAAATGGGCTGAAATTCTACCGAAATTGTACAATCCTGAAGCAAAAACGGTAGATGAACAATTAGTTGCTTTTAGAGGTCGTTGTCCGTTGAAGCAATACATACCAAGCAAACCTGCAAAATATGGCATCAAAATATGGACTCTATGTGACAGTACAAGTTCCTATGCTCTAAAACTTCAAATATATACGGGAAAAACTCCTGGTGAAGCACCTGAAAAAAATCAAGGAATGCGAGTTGTCTTAGATCTTACCCACGAACTTAGAGGGCAGAATGTGACTTGCGAAAATTTTTTTACGTCATACAAGTTAGGACAAATGCCTCTCAAAAGAAAGCTGACAATGTTGGGGACGGTTAGAAAGAATAAACCTGAGCTGCCTGTTCTGAGAATAAATAAAGATGTACATAGCTCTCATTTTTATTTCACTGAAGATACAACAGTTGTGTCTTACATTCCAAAAAAAAACAAAAAGGTCCTTCTAATGAGTACATTGCATAATAGTAAACAAATAAGCGACAGAGATGATAAAAAACCACAAATTATTCTGGATTATAATTCCACAAAAGGAGCAGTTGACACATTAGATCAGCTAATCGCTACATACACATGTAAACGTAAAACAAATCGATGGCCTATGATTTTGTTTTATAATATCTTAGATACCAGTGCTTACAATAAATTCAGATTGGAATAAAAATGTATTATACAGACGAAGAATATTTTTAGAAGAACTGGGTAAGCAGCTAATAAATCCCTATATTATGTCCAGACAACATATACCTCGTACGGAACAAGCTGCTGCTATAGTAAGAAGTGTACAAGGACCAACTGTTGAAATTACAGCTACATCTCAACCTGGACCAAGCAGTTAAAATAACAGGGCACGCTGCAAATTCTGCCCTTCTAAATACGATAACAAAACTAATATGACTTGTTGTAAATGCAATAAATATTTGTGTAAAGCTCATGTAAGGTATTATTGTCCAAATTGTAAATAGTTCATGTCACATAATTTTTCAAATATTTTTCATTTTGTACCGGAATAACGGTTTATATTGCAATTTTTTCTATTGAAAATGTATTTTGTTAAAGAAATAAAATAAATAATAAAAAGAACAATACCAATTTTATACTGATTCCGTATTTCATAGTTTTGGGTCATTATGACCCGAAGGAGTACAAGTGTATAGTCTGACGGAGGAGAACAGCAGGGTTAATATGTCATAGAATAAAAATTAGATTTTTACCTTCCGCCCTATAGGTAAAGAAAAGTAATTAATTTGGAAAAATATTTCAAACATTATGTACTCGTATGTAATAAAATTTGGATCCAAATACATCTCTGCTTTTCATAAGTATATAACTGTTTGAAGTTGATACAAAATGACGAAAAAATGATAAGAAAGTTATTAATAAGATTATACTTGTATGCTCCTCTTACATAACTTGTCAATTTCAAAGTTTTAATTATGTTTGAAATTCTATTAAAAGTATTGATATTCCCGATCAATAACTTATAATACACCGTATAATAGAAATTATGTAATGTTGAATTAGTTTTTAATCAAATTTAAATTTTAAAAGAAAAACTAAAATGTAATATCTTTTTAAAACTTTTCCGAACATTTCAGTTTTAAAAGTATACCGGCTATTTAAAGAATATCTCGATTCTTGCTGGCATCAAATAGTATTAAATATCAAGTTTGAAGTTCTTAACAACTACAGCGAAGTACAGGAGTACACTAATAGAGCTTAGTTAACTTGTCAGTGACGTCAATTTTCCGTAACAAGATAGTTTGTGTGCTTGTCAATAAATCATGATACGGTATACAAGCTATCGAGAACCGGTAACGGGCAACGGAAATGGAAGGATGACTTACTTTACTGGCGTCCAGGGGATTATCACTGAGGTGGACGACAGGACCAGGGTGCGTTTTTCGAGATCTACACAAAACAAACAAATGTTATTTCCTGCAGGAAACCATCCATTCTTCTATAAATTATTTCCTTATCTGTGATCTGTAATTTGATTTGTTGGAACGATATTTTTCAGTATTTTTAACCTTGTGGATAGCATGCTAGATTATAGATTGTACAAACTAGTTTCTATTAGTTTTAATTAATTTCTTATGTAATTATTCTCTTGTCAGATCTAGATGATGTTGATAAAATATAGTGATAAAAATAAAAGATATTGCATAAAAATGATATGTATACTTACACTTCGATGGCTTTGTTCCAATTAATGACGTAACCAGACAAAACAAAAGATTCTATGTGAACTATATGAATATTGCCTCTATCCGTGCCTAGGTACAACCATTTTGATTGGAGCGGTAAGTGTATACAAGTTATCCTGAAAATAATTAAACAAATTAGTTGCTAATGCAAAATAAAATGACAGTAACTATTTATAGGCAATATTTTAAATTATGAAATAAATTTAATTATTAAATGTAGTATTATTAGTTATTATACAACAAGTGTAGTTTATACAATAATTATTAGATTATAAACTTAATGGAGTTTTATTTGTTTTATAGAAATCATTTCAATTAACAAGGTCGCCGTTAGAATGATCTGAAATAGATTGAATTTTTAGATAAAATAAATATTTCTGCCACATTGAAAAATTAATTTTGTTTCTTGCGTATTAGATATGAAATAATTTTAAAATTCTTAACGTCTTAATAAAGACTCCAAAATGACTGTAGCGTCGAAATATCTAGCGGCGGCCCTGTCAATTAAGAAATATTAAACTAATATTTCATATATTTTTATATTAATTTATAAACTAATATGAATACAAACATAAGTATTTTCTAATTCCTATAATTATAAACTTATAAAAATACGATATGTAATGTTGTACTGTACATTGCAGGGTACACTGGCATCATACAATGTTTGAATGCTTGAATAAATGTTTCCTATTATCTCTGTTATAGTAGATGGTAGATAAACAACATATGATATTGACCAATTAATTATATAATAATTAATTATATATTAATTAATTATATAATTAATTTAGGGAAGGTAAGTAAATTATAAATAATTCAATTATCTCTTGGTCTGTCTGAATTATTTGACGGTAAAGTATTTGGTTTTTCAATATTTGGTTTGCATTGATTTGATAGCAGCATTTAATTTTAAATAGTTTGTAGTCTGAACTTATTGGCTATATTAATTATAATACAAACTTGCATTTCCTTTATCCATATTTATTTACAGACCTTTTTTATAATTGTCATTCGTCGTTATGGTAACAATACTTTATCCACGACCATGGGCGCCGACTTCAAAATTTCCTTGCAGGAAAAATTTCAGGAAAAAAATAAATACTTTAGAATGCACTAATTTTCGACTCACTGAAACCAGAGCACAATCCAGAGCAGTCAAAATTGCTCCAGAATGTACTGTGGTTTTAGTAGACGAGGAAGCAAACATTCTAATTCTTGACTCAATGCAACCAGAGCACATCCGGACCAATTAAATCTGCACTAAAATGTGCTCTGTTTTCTGCAAGCCAAGAATTAGAGTAAACACTTCTGAGTGCCCTAATTCTTAATCCACCGAAACCAGAGTACAATCCAGAGAAGTCAAAACTGCTTCAAAATGTGCTCTGGTTTCAGTAGGTAGAATTAGAGCAAACACTTCTGACTGCCCTAATTCTTGACCCACTGAAACAAGAGCATAATACAAAGCACTCAAAACTGCTCCAGAATGTGTTCTGGTTTCAGCATGTCAAGAATTAGAACACACGCTGAAGCCTACTCCAATTTCCGGTCAGTTGAACTAGATCATCTCCAGGGCATCAGATGCCCTGGAAGACAGTCTAGTCAGACCATCAGGCGGGGCTGAGGCCCGAAGTACTATTACCGTCCCAGCGCCCCGCAGAGCGGAACTGAGTGTCAGCGTCTCAGGATCTCCGGTTATCCTGAGATGCACATTATTATTGGTCATGTAGACTCCTATTGGCTGATATTTAATTTGTAATTGTAGCTGTACTAATGGGAACTTTAAACTGAAAATTTGTATACACAGGTAATTTGATGCGACTAATTCACTGGTAATATTTTAAAGGGTGTAATTTCCACCTATTTTAGGGTAGTAGTCAATTACCTACTTAAAAATTGAGGGAGGAAAAATTATTTTTTATAATAATAACAATTCAGGGCTTTATTACTGATGTAAAAAAACTGCGCTAAGAGAAATGTCGTCTTGGAGGTACTGCCCCATGGAATATTTTCCTTGAGGGCAGAAACCCCGATGCCCTCAAGTAGTCAGCGCCCATGCCCACAACTCATGGTATATTTTAGGACGGTTTTTTTACCTCTGCTTAAAGTACAGATTACCTTAAACATATTTTTTACAGGTAGATGGATTTCCTTGACTGGTGTAGTAGAATGAAGGTAAAAAATTACTGGAATTCAGTCAGTTGAAAATGGTTTTATTTCTGCTCCTACCGGTTTCAACACCACATGGCTCTTCTTCAGGAAGTGAAAGTCAGATTATAAATATAAAACAGAAGACCCATGTGGGGTTGAAACCGGTAAGAGCAGAAATAAAACTATTTTCAACTTACTGAATTCCAGTTATTTTTTACCCTCATATTTTTTACAACTTACGAAAGTTTTTCGATGCGATTTTTTTCTATTAACTGACGTTTAACGTATCCAGCACTTTAATCAGAGATGCAAAAAATCGGCCTTTATAATTTATTTTTTAAATAAATTTTTATTAATATATTATTATATTTTATTAAAATTAGTATTATTTTGTAATATGTACATTATGTTTATAGTAGAAGTTTTCTTAAATACATTATCATTATTTTACTTTACTACACGCTACAGTTATTGGAATGTTTATTAAGTAAATGATGTTCCTTACCTCTCTCTCTGGAACTTGAGTTTCTGCACGACCTGCGGCACCTTCTGGCGGAAGTTCCAGAGGTGCAGGGTGTCGTCAGCGGTGGCGGTGATGAGCGCGCCCTCGTTCACGAGGAACTGGATGCCCAGCACGGCCACGCTGCTGCCGGGTCCCGGGCCGCCGGACGCCCCGTCGCCCATGTCATGGCGCACGTTCACGTCCACGCCCGGCCTACCTAGACTGTGTCCAGCAGTTAAGGAATACAACAACATGGTTGGCTAAATAGTAGTGATAATTGTAAACTGGGGTTATGGTTATGGTTTGTATGTGTTTATGTGTGTATAATTCATTCCTCTTTATCATTTCCATACAACTACATAGATAGACAAAAAACAGGCCAGGGTGAATGTTGAAGACCGAATATTATAAAAATAAATTGTTTTTAGCGGTAGGCCAGTCCGACCCTGACTGCGTATGATCTAAAACTAAAGGTTATCGCACACTATTTGGCACCGACTATCAGCGATCAGATCGGCGGAAATAAGTTTCCATAGTTTCTTATGGGGGTGCGCACACGGCACACTAGTTCGATATTCTCTGCTGAGAATATTTTTCCGGTCTGTGTCGAGTCGATCGCGCCGCAGTAGACAAGTTTGCGATATGAAACGATCAGATCGGCAGTATATCTTTACTCGAGCTTGCCGAAAACAAACGAAAATTATTTGTTTGTATAAGTAATCAGTCTATTTTAATTTGTATTGAGTTCTATATGCGATATATATTTAAACAATGACTGCCGAGGAAGAAAAACTCTTGATTTAGATAATTCTAAACTAACGATTTGATGGAATTGTGATTTAAGATTTGTAAATTGCTATGCAGCCTGTATTAGAATACAACGCAATAAAACAGTTTCTGCTTGTTGACCCATAACTATAATAACTGGAACTATTTGGTACATAATTTTATAACAAGTTTGCGGATTTAAAAAATTGATCAATATAATATTTGTGTATAGACGAATTTAATGACAGGTGAAAGATCGCGCGCCTTGTTCCTCTACTTTCGAAGGGCCCCACAAAACTTTTCACTTTTTTAAATTTAATATTCGCTTATATAATGTAGACTTGCGATTTATGTACGCAAATATGCAGGGATGTCAATTAGTTTGTGGATATATATTTATAAGATGACCAGATTTCGAATTGTGAAATTTGGGATAAGAAATTCGTTATAAAAACAAGGCAACTTCTTCCTAATACTTAAATTATATGAATTTTCTGTTTCACTGAAAATAAAATTAAATATTCATCAATTCTGAATAAAACACAATATTTTGTTGTCGGGAAGATTAGAATTTTATGAGTTTATTTTTAATGTAACATGAATTTGAAATGTTTGAATTCATTACATATTTATGAAGTACGAGAATTTGTAAACTTAAGAGTAAAGTTATGGAAATACTGCGAGTTCCTGACTTGATCAATTAATAATATATAACACATTCGCATTAACAAACACTAATAGTACAGTTGGCATAACTATAGTCAAAGCTGAGACATAACAGCGGCTAAGAGGAATACTGGAATACCGAGACGACGTCCATCATACATTGTATCAGCCTGTGATGATGTATTGTAGTGCCGGAAGTGATCGGCGGTATGTACATGGGTTTCCGTTCCTGCAATTACATATTCTCCCCACCAACCACTTCCGAATTCCGCTGATGACGGACGATTACAGCCCTGAACCAAGAAGTGCGTAAAACGCACAAAGCGAAATAATTACAAACCTGACGGATCTCAGATTTTCACAAATGTAATGCGAAATAGAATGAAGGGATTTTAATGATGTCCCTAGAGGAGGAAGAGGATTTCACTTGGCAAATGTGCTTGATTGTCCGGGTATTTCGTATTGTGTTCCGGGAATTATACATTCTAAATATAAAACTGGATTTCTCTAACATCGATGAATATATTTAGATATAGCAAAATTGTCAGAGTTTTTTACTTTTATAATTGTTTGCGTTATTTTTACACAAAATATCATATCTCACTAGTTGGCCTTTAGTTGGCTCCTTGGCTCACTATTTTAACCAATCATTTTAAAGTGAAGAGAGTTATTCCCTCTTTGTCGATGCCTAAGTCACTCCGAAGCTTAAAAGGTTTATTATGGATCTAATTTATTTATTTTTATTTAGAAAATTTAATTTAAAATTTTGATTTTTTTTTCTTGTTCATGCTGAATTCAGTTTCCTAAATTTATCAAATCAGAAGATATCACGTGGTATTATGTATAGTTGTATTTAGCTTTGACTGTTGGTTTGACATTTTTTTAAAGTAAAGTGAATTTGTTTTAATGCAAAATGAATTTGAAATCTGATTATTTTTATTTTACTATAATAATCAAAATAAAAATCATAAACTGTCATTTGTAATTTGATGCCAACTTAACTAATAAACCTCAGTTCAATGTTTTCTTGTCATTGGATTGATTTAGAATTTAGAATTTACAATAGAAAAATTGGTTCTATTTCGATTCTAAATTTTTAAATTTGTAAATCGTTTATAAACCGCTGTATGTTTTTTTAAGTGTGTTTGTATTTTAAAATCTAAATCATAAACTGAAACTTGGTAAATTAAAAATTAAATCCATCCAGCTGTCATTCCACAAAATTGTTTAATTTATAAATGTTATGCCGTAGATAATGAATAATACAGTATAATATTATATTATTCAATGAGCATATAATGTGTGCTATTACTCATGAGAATGAAGTTTGCCAATACGAGCGAAAGCGAGTGTTGTAAATCATTCGAATGAGTAATAGCTACTACATGCGAATAGAGTACTATATTTTATCCACAACTATAACATGAAAAATATATGTTCATTATAACCAAATATATCATACTTGAACAGATAAATTACAATAGCTCGCGTCACTGTTTCACAGCAAGGCAATTATTTGTAGTGTTATTTAGCTATAGTTTAAGCTCAAAAAGAAATGAAATGTTTGAAAAATTACAAAACTGGTGTAATTTTGGCTTTTTATATAGAGAAACCTATTTAAAAGTAATTTAGTTTTTATTCTTTTGTCAGGTAAGATTTTAATTTGACATAACGATTGAATAATATTATTCCATCGAACTGTCAATATTCTTACTCTAATTTGTTAAGTAAATGACACCAGTTTGCAGTTTACATAAAGTTTTTGTTATTAAAACAAACATTTTACTGCTCATTTACAAATTTCGACGTTAAAATACATATTTGGCAGTTCATTTACTTGTTTACCATTAAAATACATATGTATTTTGTTGTTAAACAACATATTATTTCCATCCTTTATAAATATTGTAAATATACACATACAAAATACATGAGTACAGTAATATTTGAGAGGGTGTAACATTAGAGGCAATCAGAAATACTGTACACAATTATGAATTCTGGCATAGAACAAAATTTTATATATTATTTTTTATGATATATAATACTACCCAAGTTTTATTATTTAAGGAAAGTATAAAAATGATTAATTTTCAGTTATTATTAGATTTTGGACTGGAGATGAGATTTTTTTTTTTTGGAAGGAATAAATATTCTGTTAGTACAAAATACAAATAGATGCTACGAACTTAATATCTTGTTATTATAAAATAATCTAGAATTATAGAACGACTAAATTTATTCTGACAGTTGTTCAGTTTTCAAAATAAATATTTTGTTAACACACACATTTAGCACGCACTGAATATTTCGTGATTATTGAAGGATTTAGAAACGTTCATTATATTGCGCACCAAATTCTCAAGAGATTTGAATTCGAATAATTTTTCCCCGAATCATAAACACAATAAAATACACACGATTCCCTTGTGTCTATTGTCTGATGATATTAATTTGTCGCTATTCGCAGTTGGCAAGAAATAAGTGTTCATACAGAGTTGGCAAGTAGGGTGTATTTGACGCTACGAGACTATTATCACAAGCAACATCTTCAGGAATGCCACGCGCTTCACTGGAATTCCCTCTAGGGAAGTACTCAACGGGTGGAAATAAGTTATTTAGGTGGTATTTGTTAGTTATGCTGAGAAAGTGTGCGCAATTTATAGGGAAAGTCGCTAAGGATTGCACGCATTGTACTCCGCCTGACAGCTATTAACGAGATAATTTCAAGATTAAACTGATTAATTTCTTACTACTTCTCTACTAGAAACTTTAATCTCAGGCAATATATTACTACTGTGCGTGAGGTAAAATAGGAGTTGTATGTCGGGAGGAAAATGAAGGAGCGGACTAAGACAAATTATCGCTGGTAGTCTGGCAATGTAGAAAAACTGGGATAAAAAGACTTAATTTTGAAACAATTATGTTATAAAAAATAATGAATACACAATATACAGTTATGTAATTCTCAGAAACAAAGCCATATCCTTAAAACTTGTTTAGATAACTCCAACACACTTCTAGTTCGTAACACGATACACGTAAGTGTAAGTGTATCGTGGTTCGTAATTTAATTATGTCAGTGGCGTGCAGTGGGTTTCTTTCAGTAAACACTTAAAATAAACGTAAATTTAAATTTCATTTTTTAAGTGAACAAAAAATAAACTTTATCCTATTATTTGAAAATAAGTTGAATGATTTTGTTTTTTCTTTTAGTGAATTAAAAGGGGGTTATTTGAAATAAATTTACCTAGAAATGATTTACTTTTTATTATCAAAAGAATATCTTCAAAAATGTGAATTTAACATATATTTAAATATACAGCTTGTAGGGTTTTCATACATTATCTTTTATTCCAGTTCGAATAATATAAAGTCGATAGCTAATGCACTTCGTTGAAGTTGTGTTTTCTCCTACGCAAGCAGAGATTTCTCTGCTTGGATACGAAGCTTAACGAACGGTTCCGCTCTTTCTAATGTACACGTCGAATATACCATTTTGTATGACTTTGAGAACAGACGAATCACATTTTATCATTGACTGAAGCAGAGTTATTTCTGCGTATCTTGCTATTTGCTTGAACAAGACTTTCATGTTGAATTGAATTGATTATGTAATATGTAATACCACACAAAGGCTCAATATCTGTTGATCTTACACAGTGTAAATGGACAATTTGCTCTACTAAAGTGTACGTCAAATTGTACCTAAATATATTCTGTGGCTTCTAGGAATATTGTGACAATAAAAGGATTATTAATAATAATAATAAAAATATGATGTGGACACCAAATGAAATCCTTATACGCTAAATTATACACATTTTTCTGCACTTCATTAAACTTTTTTTCACTTGAAAGTGAGATTATTTCAAGGCTCTTCGTTCTTCAACTTCCATTCGTTTTCTACATTCGAACTTCCCTTCTAAATGGATCATTTTATGTAAAATTTTATTAAAATGTTTGTCACTATTCCTTATTTACATTACACATTATTAAAAAATAAAAATTTGCGCCTTTGTGGAACTGATCCCCTTTCCTTTACGTCAGAATGTAACAAGTACCTTTTTATTACGACGTTGGATACATATCCGTGCAACTAGTACATAAATATGTCATGCCCGTTCTAACGGCGTGCAACTGTATATTGAGAGGGTTAAATTTTATAAATAACAATAAATTGTATTTTCCGAATCCGTATTGTTCTACCATAATGTCAGTTTAATATTCGTATTTGTCTCCATTATCTTAATGTGACAATGTTTCAAATTTTATGCCACTCATCATTTCAAATTTCTCGTAATCAAATTACTTATTCAATTTTAGTTGAGCGAATTTGATAGGGTTGAAAAATCGTTTGAAATCAAATTTCTCCCGCGTTATTTGTTTTAGGGTTTAGGGCGAGTGGTGAGTGATGAACCGTTGGGAGCAGTTGAAGCTCGCGCAGGGCTGCCAACTCACAGCGTCGCGACGCTGAACGCGAAGTTAACTCGGACCATTTGTCGGGTTTAACGGACCGCATATGTCATGGACACGCACTGGGCTACACGGATATTTGGCTTGTTTCGTTGTTTCGCTTACACTTCCCCATCGCGAAATTACATCATTTCGCGATATTGCTACCAAGATTCATGACGGAAAGATTTTAATTTTATGCCTACATTTTATTTGGAATGAAGAAAAATACGCCTCATTTACTCATTGTGTAATAAAACGTAGTTTGTAATATTTCTGGAGTTAGAAGGTTTACATTTTTTAAATTTGAGGGGAGACATGGAAGTTTTTTTCTTTTTAAAATAGTTTTTTGTTATTTCAGAATGGGCATAATAGAAAAATAATAGTATTGAAAATTATTCATTAAATGATTGCGCGTGTTGGCAGATATAAGATTCATTAAATACATCTTGCAAAAAATATGTTTAATTTGTTATACTCGTATATTAAAAATCAGTTACCCATAAACTCTTGCGAATACTATTTAATTTCACCTATTTTAATATAAGTCAATAAACAGAATGTAACAGAAATAAGTATACATAAAATGTAATCAGTGATATTCGAAAGTAATAATATTTCTTAGTAACATTTTTCAAAACCTCATTTTCTAGCATTTTTACCATCCCCTAAATTAACGAGCCGTTGTAAATAAAGTATGTTCTGCGGAATCAAATTTCTTTAATTTCTACTTTCTAGCAAAAGTAAGCAGAGCACTGTAGACCCAACACGACAGACCGAATACTTACTTATTTCTCCCCACAAATGAACCAAATAATTATGTTCGAAATTTTACTTAGACATATTGAGATTTAAAATGTCTATTTTGTATTTTTATGCATTTTTGCTCCGCTCGACAACGAAAAATGTCAAAATCCTGTTTCCTCACGGTACAGGATCAGCGTATGATACCAAAAGATGCCACCGAGAGCAGCACTCCAGTCGAATTAAATGTCAAATTTAAAACATATCTGACATTGCACGCAATTATCAAAATGTTTTGAACATACTTTGGAAGAATTATGAATTACTGCTTTATCAGCTAGAAGTTGAACTTCACTTCAATGTGATTTTCTGAAGGAATCTTTCTGAAAGCTAAAAGGGAAAATTTGTAACTTCAAAAACGAACTACTTTAAACAGCAATATTAAAGTTATTAATAATACTTCTGCGTGTTTAGATCGGGTGATTTCTGCGTAACTGTTGCCAAAACATTCACAATTTTATTGTTTTTTTGGATTTTGATTAAATATAACAGAAAATGTAAATTTACAAACATATACGCAATGAAAAGCAATAGCTATTAACCTTATATTATTCCAACTGGAATAAATAAAACAAGATAATGTGTAAATGTCCTACAGGCAGAATATTTAAATAAATGTTAAATTCACATTTTGGAACACATTATTTTAATGAAAAAAATTTAAAGAACGACTTATCTAAATTGTGACTTTGAATCAAGGAACGGAAGTTAAAAGTACGTAAAAAGTAAACAGCAAATCATTTTCAGGTAAATTTATTTCAAATAACTCCTTTTCCTTTATTAAAAGAAAAAAATACGGAAGAATTTAACTAATTTTCAAAGTAACTTAAGTATGTAAAAATCATAGGTAGCAATATTTTGACATATTCTACATACCTTCTCCTATCAAACAGCGTTTTTCTTATTTCACGCAAAGTTACGTCTTACTATTTTTGAAGAAACAAGACACTTAACAATTGTAACAAATTATGGTATTTATTAAATATTGAACATAAAATTTTGAATTGAACTTTGAACTAAGAGAGTACTCATCGCGGGAAATGGTACATTTTGGAGTAAATTGTTTCGAACACACGTTGAAGACAGAAACAATGTAATATGAACGTAAAATAAAGAATTTCTGCTCCATTTCCGGCAGAACGTAGTGTTTACCTAACGCGTTGTATCGTTGAAACAAATTACGATCGTAAACAAAAGAATTTAATTCTCGGAGTTTCAAATATTTTTGTCGACCAACCGCATGTCAATTTCTTGTCGAAAGTTATTTTTTCGATGTGTTTTTGTTTTGTTTTATGTTTTCTTCTGTAGAGGTAAATTCTCAGCTGAGATGAAAAAGTTTGTTTCGGAACATTTTAACCATAGATAAGATAGATGAAAACTTCTATGTTAGTTTGTATTACTTCCACAAAAGACTGAGGACGCTTTTGCTTGTCATAGTTTTGTTAGAAGAATTTTTCTGCCTAAAATGTCAGATGCTGTTTCCAGAACTTTTTATTAATTTAATTTAAAATATGAAAAATAGAAGTTAGAACTGTTTACAAAGTTGGTTAAAATAAAAGCATAAACTTTAATGAATTTCTACTGAACTTAAATCTTGAATAAAAATATATTTAGAACAAAAATATTTCGGACGGGAGTTTTTTTCTTTTAAAAGAATGAAGTAGTTTAAAAGCACAAATTGTATTTTTTACCGTTTAATTTGAATTATTTTTCTCATATCTTTTTCAACAACAAATAGAACTGAATTGATTATCGTCTAGAAAATAACTTGTACGACTGTAGAACTGTAGTCATATTACGTTAAAATAGTATCTAAAAGCATATAAGTCAATGGTGACAAATGTGGCGAAAAATATTTATTGAAAGTTTATTAGTTACTATAAAAATAAATACACTCAAACCAACTACACTCCGTACACACATCTTTACGCTTTTTTTTCGAAATATATAAATCACCCTGAAACCTTCTGGAACTCAGTATTTTTTTCAAATGAATCAAAATAAACCTTTCTGGATCAGATGGACAAATTATTGTTTGGAAAAGGAAGAATGAACAAATATAAACAAAAAAAATTATGCCCAACAGTGAAATATGGAGGATCTGTGCTTGCATAAGGCTGTAGAGTGCAGAAGGGGTGGGAAACTTAATTTTTATTGATGAGGAAGTTGGTTATTTGATTTTAAAAGAGAATTTGGAAAAATGTGCTGAAAAATTGAGTCTAAGGAATTCTTAAATTTTTCAGCAAGATAATGACACCAAACATATTAAACGTAAATTGTAGATAACAATTAAAAACGCCTCCACAATTTCTAGATATGAATCCTATTAAACATCTCTGTGATTTATTTTTTAAAAAAATCAGTAAAACAAGACGCCCAAACTCTAAAAAAATTAGTGGGAAGTATGACAAACCGTCTACCGGAAGTAAATCTAATAAATTGCGGTTCAAAAGATCATCGATTCTATATAATTTACAGGTGACGTACTTATTGTTAAAATAAATATAATTTATTTTTTTTCGATTTCATTACCAAAAAATTACGAAGTCAATAAATTATTTTATTTGTTAATATAATAAGTTATAATATAAAATTTATTCCGTATATATATTTTCAAAGAAAAACTTTAATAGAATAGAAAACTTTTTTCCTTTACTGGTGTATATGGAGACTAATTGGTTTGAGTGTTTCATTGTTATGAAGCAAATTGGAACATCCAGTATTAGATACCAAGTTGTAAGTCTAATTTTTAAATATAATAATAATAATAAATAATAAAATAAATAATTTCTTTATAATTTATTTTATTATAATTATAACAAAAAGTTAGGAAACCTATCGAAAATTCCTCTAAAACTTTCTTCCCCGTTATCAAATAAATAACATCAATACCCAACTTCCGACTAATTCAAAATATCCCATTAAAATTTCCAATAGCAATTTGTCGGCCATTTTCTTTTCCTTCCTGATTCCAAGGCTTACATGGCCAAAATTACCCGTCACTGCTTTGCCAACACTGAAAGCTGGAACCCACGGAAGAAAGAAATTTATAGAATTTACACAAGTTATCGCGTACGTGCGGCACTGCCAGTGCTGCCACCAGGCAGTGCTGTCGTGAAACGTGCGCTACATTCAGTGAGGTTATGTTAGAGGGTGATTTTGTGAATTCGAGTAGGAGGGGTGGCTTTGTGAACGAGTCACGAATTATGATAACATCGGAAAGTTATGAAAGTGCTAAAATGAGATAACTATTGAATGCTTGCAGAATTTGTCGGACAAGTAAAGGTGTTATTTATGGTCATTGACAACGAGCAGTGGTAACTCAATTGCTATAAAATGCATTACCAATTCTAGTTATAGTTACAAACATTATACAATTTTTTTTTAAATTGCACAACGACAAAATAAATTATAAAGTAAAATTTGTGTAAAGTACTGTGGGAGAAATGATTAGATATTTCTAAATTTAAAAAGTGCACTTATGTTCTTAACAAAGATAAAATTAATTCTGGATAATTATAAATTTAATTAAAAAAGTTTTGAAAGAAGCAAACGACTGATGTGACAGAAATTAATGTTATACCACAAATGATGGTTATATTTTTTGTATTCTGTGCTTCTTTTGAACTGACCATTTTTCTTAAGTTTAGTTTTTTGATGTATCAATAATGTAGTGTTATAATAATATAGTTTTGTTCTCTTTCATAAATCTTATGATTAATTCTTTTCAAAGATGAAGTAGGTACTGAATAGTTTACGGAAAGTTAATGGCTTAGCACCGAGATATTTATGTTTCGGAAAGATTTTGACTCGGCACTAACTTCTATTAAAATAACGATTGTAGAAAATAATATTTGTTTCTAGGATTTTAAATTTGCAGTATTTGTTCTTCTTTGAGAAGAAATTAGTAGAAAATTTCTCCGTGTGCACTCATCATGCTCCTAAGGGAAGAGCAGCATTTTTTTACATCAATAATAAATTCTTGAATTGGTATTATTGTAAAGAATTATTGTATCTCCTTCCATTTTATAGTAACTACCTACTACCCTAAAATGGATGTGAGTTACACCCTTAAAATATTACCAGTAAATTTTTCGTATCAAAGTACATATGCATACAAATTTTTATTGTAAAATTCCCATTAGGAATAATGGTAATAATGCACGGTGAAACGCAGCGGTATTTTTATTTGCCTATATAGATTAGCGAAACTGGGTTTCGAACCCTGGAATTTACACTTTGCTTTATTTTAATACAATAACCAAGTGAACGATCATTGTTGCTATAATAATTACTAAGTCAAAATGTCTTTTAAAGTCCTCAATTTGTGAACATCTGTCAAAATCTCGAAATGTTAAAATTCAAACTAGGTATGTTTACAATATTTTATTTGCATAAATATGAATACATAACTGTCGGTACTATAAACTAGGAAAATTGGTATACATATTTTAAAAATTAAAATGTATTTCTTTGCTATGTTGGGGTGTTTTCGCAGTAAATCATCAAGAAAACGTTATGAAGTTTAGAAAAAGAAAAGTAGATAAGAAACAAAAACAAATTTCCTCTTACAACTCACGGAATTCTCACATTTATTTCTCTACTTAGCTGCAAATTTCATCTAGTAAATAAAAAACAGTAAACATGATTAATAAAGCTGTTATCGGAGAGTTGGAAATCGTGTGTCTGAGTTTAATAGAATACGGCTATGTTTCGCAGTAAAACGGAAAAAGAAATACAGCAAACCGGAAAATAACCGCTAGAGAACATAAAAAGTCCGGTTCGTCTCGGATCAGTCCGAGTCCGCACACCGGTGGCTCGCAGCTAACGTCACGTTATTAAATATTTTACGTTTCCAAGCGCAGCCAATCGCAAAACGAGATCCAGCGACGCGTCGTCTCTTGTTTTATGAATGAACCAATCACGAGTTGCTTTCGAATGTGTTTTTTGGATAGGTTTTAAATATTGATGGCCAGTGGGTAATTTGAAATATTAGTTTGGTTTTCGCAAACATTTTTTTAGTACTATGTTAGAGTTAGATTACTCACAGGAAAACGTTTTAGGGATGATTAAAATATATTTCAAATAAAAATAAAAGTATTGGAATTTGCAGAAGCAGATTGAATAAATATGTGAAAGGGATACTAGAGGGAGATTTTATGGCATTTTGTTTTTATTTACTTTCTTGCTTATTTAATTCGAATTGAAAACTTAATTAAAAAATGTATAATGTAAACGAAAATGTATTTATGTACTCTTACATTAAAATACTTTCATTTTCGTAAATTTAGAGAAAATAAATTTATTGTTTTGGACATAGGTACAATGTTGGCTACAACTGCTGTCATGTTGGCAGGTTGGCAGAACTTAGCAATAAAAAACACACATAACTACATAACAGTGTATGTGTATGGGTAATTATTAAAAATATTTGTACAGAAATAAAAACAAATTATTGATTTTATGATTTACTTACAAAAAATATTATACAAACCTCTTGCGTGAAATTTTTTCCCGGATTTGTTCTATTATCTTATTCGTAAAAATAACGTTCCCACATTTTATATGTAAAAAACTATTATTCAATTATGTAAATTAAAATTGATGACGTTTGACGACGTTTGATATGACGCAAAATCGTTGCTTGTTCGAGGCGACTACACAGTTGAAAGTTCTTATTAGATAAGAAAGGGAGAGGTTAGGTTTGCAGCCCTCTATTTATATAAATTGTAATATAAATTAAAGGCAGTAATTCTATTTCAAAATTTAATTTAATATAAACGAATTTAAGTAATTTGTAATATCTCTTTAAAAAAATCTGTTAATTGTTCGAGAGCTGAGAAAATATCATCCCCTGCCCTCCTTCTAAATCTTGTAAAAACTAACCAGAATGACAGTGAAGCGTAAATTTTAATCTTTATAACCAACACTAACACATATCAATTCTTGAAACGAGATCAAATGTCCGAACGCTCAAGTTTGAGTAACATATAGGAAACATTCCCTATTGTTACAATAATAGAATATTTCCCTCGAATTATTTTAACCAATCAGGACACAGTATTTTTTGAATTTCGACCAATGAAAATCGAATATCAGTGAATTTATTTTATATGTGCATATAATGAATATATTTGACGTTTATCGAATATTTTAATGTCATAAATGACATTGATAAGACAGTTTAAAATAAATATTAAATATTTATAGCAATACTTTATTTTTATTTAACGTGAAATTTTTCTTTTGAAATATTTTACTAATATATCACTGTTGCATGGCAAATACATCAAAATATTTTTCTCGTGAACATTCTTGCATTTGAAAAATATATAGGTGTTTTCCATGCACTTGTGAGTAATGACATAACTATTGAAAATATATTACTCAACCAGCACTTCATTATTATACAACGGAAAACTGGTTGGTACTCAAGTATTATAGTACACGACAAGATATTTGGTTAATCCCTTAAGCTTGGTAATGGATACGGCTAACCTTCACAACGGGTGATGAGTCGAAAATATGTAGGGGCGGTATTAATAAAAATTTCATATTCTTATAACTGTGATGAGGATCAAAAATGGAAAGAAAATTAACCATTCCCCATTAGGCTGGATTAGTTTTTACATAAATAAAATAAAAATTTGTTTGTTTTAGTACGTATAAACCAAACATTTTTACCTGTATTATATAAACCTATTTAAAAATTTGAAATCAGTCCCTGCATTTCTGTACCATAAATTTGGGGATAATCCCGTGTTTACGGTATGCTAGTAGGGGGTGATGTAATCCAATTCTCAATTATGTTGTCCAGCACTATACAATTGAAAATACCACAATAATTTTTTTTCACAGTGGTTTCTCTGTATGAGTTATTGTATTACCTACTGTTAAATTTTACGCTATGACAAATGAGAATATGCTGGCTGCATCAGATTTTAAAAGTCATGTTTACTTTCAGAAAAAAGCATCCATCCAGATTTTTAATCAACTCTGTAATAGGTCCACGGGTCGCTTGTGTATTATGTAAATTTTGGCTCCCTTTCTGCAACGTAGGTCCCAGGTAAAGAATTGCTGAGTCGGGGTAGAATGCACGACAGGGGTATCGCTGACCGTATGTGGGTATCGATCGTCGATTACCGTTTATTTGATTTGCGCGGATCCTAGCCAAACTCGGAAAACCATTAATGTCTTTGAGCCAACCGAAGTTGCTCTAGAAAAATATCCCTACGTCAGCACACTGATTCTGGTGTATAACTGCTTGTAGTAATGGCATTGTTATTGTATTATTGCAATAATAATAGAGTAAGGAATTGAGATTACGGAAAAAGAAACATTCCAAAGAACTAAATAATGGTTAGGAGACCAATTGGATTATTGGATTTATATATTTTATAGATATTAACAGTGGCTTACGGTAGGTTTCCAATTTGGGTAAGCATAAAATATAAACGCTAACAAACTTTATTTTTTAAATGAACAAAAAACGACTTTATTCAATTATTTGAAAATAAGTTCGATCTTCTGTTTTTTCTTTTAATGAAGGAGAAGAAGAAATAAATTTACATGAGAATTATTTGCAATTTACTAGCTTTTAATTTCCATTACTTGAGTCAATGTTAAAATGAAGTCTTTCTTTAACTTTTTTTTTTTTATTATCCAAATAGTGTTGAAAAATGTGAATTTAACAAAAAAATATTTAAATATTTAGCCTGAAGGACATATATATTATCTTGTTTTATTGAAGAATGATATTTAATACACAATAAATTGGTTGTTAAAGAAATTTGATTCTGCAGAAAATAATTTTATATTTATTGGCTCTTACCAAAAAGAACTCATGAGTAAGCAGAGCTTACCTTGCTTACCCTGCACGCCATAGGTATTATATTTCTTTATTTTTCTATGCGGGCGATGTTTGATTTTTATTATTATATTTATTAAAATTTTACATATTCATATTTAATTTAAATGTAAATGACATATTCGTAGCAGTAACGTTATTTGCGATATAAATAATTCAAAGCATAAAATTTATATTTTTAAATTCAATCAGCTGTCAAATTTATGATGCATATTTTATTACTTATTTGAAATTTTAACTTGCTGTAAAATAAACTTTTCAAGCTTGCTTTCAGAGTGAAACCGTCACATTTAAAAGTTTGTAATTTATTTTTATGAATTTCCGACTGAAACCGTTTCATATAGAACGACGTAGTCTTTGCTTTTCAAATTAAATTTATTAGAAATGTAAGCTTTTTTGTACTATATTCTGCAAAATAAAATTAAATTGCAGTGAAAACTCATTGACATAATAAAAAAGTTGCTAAATAACAACGGTCCGCCTAATAACTAGGTCATCAAGTCACTATTGCACAGGGCAATACTATTTGTATTCCTATACACGTTATTTGATACAGATTACATTATTTTAATTGCATAATTCATTGAAATTTATGAAGAAGGATTAAATTTTTTCGTCTGTTTTTATTCTGGCAAAATAAGTGGTTCCAGATATCGCAGGATCCGAGTAGTTAAGAACTCACTACAAACAGTAGGAAAATGTAATTAAAACTTGCTATTAACCAAGTACTTCAGGTACTTGCATCTAAGTTATTAGTATCAGTATCATTAATACTACTACTGTTTATTTAAGTTATGTATTTTTTTTCACTTCTAGCTCAGACATATCTACTATTATTTATATGGCATGAGAAACTGTTTTTCACTACTGTTTACTTGGTAACCATAGTAACCTAGATCAATATTGCAAACTTCCGTTTTTAAATAAATTCAAGTATCCAAATCCAAATATCATTTGACTCATTAAACTCGAAGATAGTATAAACTAAGATTCACAATTTAAATCTACCGTCTAATTTAAATAAATAAATAGAATACAAACAAATCAAGAAACATAAATGTGGTTATCAAACTGAAACGTTAAATTTTAAAATAAATGCAGTCTACTTCATTTTCCTGAATATTAAAAAAAAAGGTAATATTCATTTTGATTTTTGCGTTTTTCTCCATTTATTTGTTTGCATTTGATTATTATTGTTGCCATTTGGTGTATTCGTTCGTTGTTTCTGGTTTTGTTGTTTTATTTTTTTGAAGAAAATGTGCACCGTCGGCGTCGTATAATTTTGATTTTTATACTACCATGGCTGATAACGGGGCGCCCAGTACTTCCATGGATATAAAGAAAAATTCGAAGGAAAAACTTTCGAATAGTGGACAAAAAATAATGGCATACAACAGTTATTTGGTTCATAAAAGGAAGAGTGCCACAAAAATTGAAGCTGTAGCACTCACTGCAGCAGTTGTTGGAATCTCTAAAAGATCTTTGTATAAAATAATAAAACATTTAGAATGTCCGACGTATCCAAATTATTTCATGATGGCTTAGCGCAAGTTACAGCTGAGAAGTGGTCAAATTGCATTGCTCATATTATAAAAGAAGAAAATGAATTATACCAACTTGACAATACCGTTGAAGCAATACAAATGCAATTTGTTGTTAATACTGGCTCGTCCAGTGAAATGGAATTTACAGATTCAGACTAATACCACATAATAAGATAATTTTTTATTATTATTATCATATCTTTGTGAAAGTATTACATATTTATTTAAATGCAGTTTTATTAAAATAAAGTTAAATATGTTTTAAATTGAAATATATGCGTTTCCATTATGCTTTTGTAATAATTATAATTTATTTAATTTCTCATTTTAAATTAGTATTTTAAAAAGGAAATTTGACATTTATCTTCATTTATTTCAAGTAACTATATTTGAATTTAGCGTCAAATTTTGTAACTAGATTGTCAATTTGTCATAGTGTAAATCAGGTTTCTAGTTATTGCATTCTTAAAAAAAATGGACTATAGTTACTCTGCTTACTTTTGTGTATGTAAACAAAAGTTTAAATTTTATTTACATGTGCCTAACAAATAAACTATTGTACAATATACACAAGTTAACAGCTTTAAGTTCTGTAAGGTGATAATAGTAACCACCTAAAGGGCTCGTCAGTCATTTCTTCCCAATACCGGTAAAAACTGTTTCACCTTACTAATAAATGTAAAATACTAAAAAACTTGTAAAGGACACATAAATAAAAAAGTTGCGTATCACATTAGGAATTTGTGGGGTACGGTCCTGCGTGAGGTAAGGACTTGAAAGCCCCAGAGAAACAACTTGACCACGCGGCCGCGACGTGTGCTTCTGGTTGTGTCACTTGCTTTCCAAACACGAATCCGGGACTCCGCCGGAGTAATTAGACCCCGGAATTATTTATAAACACGTTATCAACCGTTCCGGGTCCCGGATTACTCTCCTTTACCCGACATAATTATGTTATAATGGAACGAAATTTGCTTTGCTGGTTTTCTTCAGATCTGCGCGGTTGGTTTACGTCCCTGCTAATCGCATGAACGTCGACTTTTCCTCGTGTAGCTGATTTACCGATCGGCTTTTGTTTTATCTCAAAATGGAGTCGTTTGTCATCCAGCTTTTGACAAGTGAAAATTGGTTACCGGGCCTTTCGCTTCGCAAGACAAGGGAATTTATAATATATTGTAATTCTGGAATTATTCCGCGAACCACGTGTGCGACTTCGCAGGGTTTTAAACTTTTTCTGATAAATCGATACAGAGACTGAATGGTATGGATTGTGGAATTTCACAATGTATTGGATTTCAATGTACAATGTTTACATTAAAGCGTATAGTGTTATTGTACGTATAGGAAAATATAGAATATTTCGTTTAATATAGGTAATATTCATCCATAAGAATAGAATTGTATTCTTTTGTATATTGAAATATGTTTATATTAAAATTGAGTTAAACATAAAAATATCAAAACACGTTTCCAATCTAATAATAATAAAATATAATCACGAAAACGATGTTTATTGTAATTGAAATAAGTATTCAAATTTTAAACCTATGATAACCAACAAATATTTATGTTATTATAATTCTTAATTGATATAAAATTTGTATGTGCAAATGAAAATTTGTATTTCATTACTTTTGAATATTATTTACATCCAGAATTTAGTTTATAGAGTCTTTTATTATAAATTTTCAAATTTAAAATAATTTTTTAATTACTAAACTATCTGTAAGTAGTCAATATTCATTCCACATAATTTAGTTTATTCTTAGTAGAATTCTATAAATATTGCGGCAGTATAAGCTACTGAAAAACTTATGATGGTAGATCATAAATGAGGGAGGGGGGGTGTTTGCAAGTTTCCGGTAGCCCGCTCCCCCACTGGTCAATTTTAATTGCATTTTAGAGATAATATCGTCAGCCTGCAACTGTTTGACATCAAAGCGATTTTTCATAACAACATTCGAAGAAACTAAAGATAAATTTTAGGGTTAAATAAATTGTAATGTTATAAAATATAATTTAAAATAAGGTATTTTTATTTTGTCGATTAAACCAAAGTTTCGATCATACTATGATCCTCTTCAGGCAGTATGATCGAAATGTTGGCTTAATCGGCAAAATAAAAAACTTTACGACTGCGACCAGATTATTATTTCTTCCCAACATCTATTTTCGTCGATTGTCGTCTCACATTAATATAAAATGTTGAATATTCGTAAATAAATAATAAAATTTTAAGAAAATGAGCATTTTTCTATGGTGTAATAGTAATAGCAAGTTTTCGGTAGCGCTAAGCGGCAGATGTATAAATCCGCCACTGGTGGTGTATT
Organism: Stenolophus ochropezus; assembly: GCA_035578165.1. Lineage (NCBI taxonomy): Eukaryota > Metazoa > Arthropoda > Insecta > Coleoptera > Carabidae > Stenolophus > Stenolophus ochropezus. The sequence goes on along the minus strand of JAQOWZ010000010.1, from coordinate 15,080,129 downwards.
GTGTAATACAAATTTAATTAAAAGTTTTACTGTTTTCGTAGATTTAAGTTCATTTACTTTTGCTCCACCAGTTGGCAAAAATGCCTCCAAAGCAAATTGTCTGAAAGAATGAATCACTGGAAGGTGATGATTTGACGGGAGAAACAGACTGTTAAATATTAAAGTATAAAAAGTTTAATAAAAATAGTAGCATATAAACATATCTAGGTAATTTTATTTGAGAGGTATTATTCTATTTCATTTTACCTGTACTGCAATATATGACATTAATTAAAATAGCGCTATAGATCTGTAATTGTTGTATTGTTTATATTTATTCGTTGCTGTATTTATAAAATTTGTTTGACGGTTTGATATATTTACTTTATTTTATTTATACGGATATGTTTTTTTGGCATTTTCCGTTCATTCCGTTCATCTTCTAAGATTTAATGTTTTATGCAATCGAATGCATTAATGCCTTCGTGAAATTCGACCTCTTAGTTGAAGCCTAATTATAAATTTATATATATAATTCATATTACAAGCATATTTTAGAATTGTAGACTGCAAGGCAGAAGTTTATTGAATACGTCATCAACAAGATAATATAAATAATAGTGGAATATCCAAGTGTGTAATTTTATTTGATATTTATTTATTCAACTACTAATCCTTTCTCAATTAAATTAGTGGTTTTATGTTTTGCCAAATTTGATCGTTACATGAGTTATAATACTGAAAACAATGTTTGCAGTTATTTTCCGTTGTTTGCTTGTTCAACAATATTTTTTCGTTCAATTTTCCGCATAAACGTCTTTCGTATGCTTTTCGAACATGACTGACTTTCATCTGTTTGGAAGCGCGGGTTTGGGCAGGCAAGCCAAGCGTGTATCAACTGTTTGCTCGGAAGTTCGAGAGAATTACCAGTGCTTAGGCCCCCGGACTTTCCAGTTCCAGGGTAATCTCTCGCTCGAGGCAAACGGGCAAGTTTGCCTACAAGCCGAAAGAATCTCTTGTAGTGGACATTGGGAGTTATAGACTACGTATCTGCTTCAGAAGTTTGCTGTATTGATACAGGTTTGATTGAATTGGAGACCGCAATTGGGCGCATTTAATTTGCAAAACTTTTAATGTACCAATATAAAAGTTTCTTTATTAGGTATGGCTGACATTTAGAATCATCGAGATTTGTTTTTTTAAATGTCGTATTTGAAAAAGAAAACTTTTCTCATTTCGTAATTTAAATTATAATATGAATAAATTGTAAGATTAAATTTAATATAATATGAAATTAATTAATTCAGAAAGTTAAAGAATAATAGCAAAAGCTTCTTGACAAAAAGATATTTCATAAAAGATAATGAAATTTTGTCTAAATTATAAAATAACAAGGTTTATTAAAAATAAATCTGATGTTGTCATCATATGATTTCCTTGTACTATAAATTGTACATATTTTTTGCTGCACATCATTTAAACTTATTTCACTTGAAAGTTTCTACTAAATTCTGTCAAAAATAAAGTGATCTTTTTAAAAGGCCGATTGGAACCAAATTTGAAGATGTATAACTAGTTGATACAGCAATTGCATTAAAAAATTAACATTCTACGGCTAATCGTTTTTGAGTTCTGTGAAAAATTAAAAGAAAAAAACACTTCGAGCAAAGTGCTCGTTTGGCACTGCAAGATGGTTGGAAAAGTAACATTCTTGTATTCGTAATATTCTTTCTACAGTACGTAACTATATGATACATTATGTTGAAAGAATATAATATAGGTATTTAATTTTTGTAAAAATGATTTTAAGAATTTAACCCCCAGATTCACAAAAGGGATTAGCCACTAACTCCATATTTAATCCTATTTTTAACTCCGTTCCGAATTCATGAAAGGGATTAGTCACTAACTCCGAATAAATTTAGTCCCACATTTATACCTGTTGTTAACTTCATGAAACGTCAAATAACTCCATTCCCAATTCATAAAAAGGATTAAGTATAGTACAAGACAAGATATTTGGTTAATCCGTTAAGCTTGGTAATGGATGCGGCTAACCCTCCCAACGGGTGATGAGTCGTAAATATGTAGGGGCGGTATTAATAAAAATTTCATATTCTTATAACTTTGATGAGGATCAAAAATGGAAAAAAAAATAACTATTCCCCATTAGGCTGGATTAGTTTTTACATAAATAAAAAAAAAATTGTTTGTTTTAGTACGTATAAACCAAATATTTTTACCTGTATTATATATACCTATTTAAAAATTTGAAATCAGTCTCTGCTTTTCTGTACCATAAATTTGGGGATAATCCCATGTTTACGGTATGCTAGTAGGGGGTGATGTAATCCAATTCTCAATTATGTTGTCCAGCACTATATATTATTTAGTCCAAAAGATAAATGATTATAAGCATTTCTAAGTAAGACAGAGAAATATTGTGATGATATTTGAAGTCACAGACCATATTTACTAATTTGTTTGAAGTAAAACACATTGATTACGTTGATTACAAGCATACGCGAAGCATTCATAGTGTAATTAATTCTGTTTAATAAAACGTGATTTAAACAAAGTTATTTATTTTCTAAAATAAAAATGTAAGTTTGATAAAGTGTAAGTATTGCTATATTAATTTTTAAAAATATTTTTTGTATTACAAAGGATATCAATGTTCGAGTTAACCTCAAAATTAATTTTTCTTAATCTTTTCTCCACCTCCATTGTAATAATATATTATAGTCGAATCAAACAGTACTGCACACAATTGATTACTGAACACTGATTACCACTGAGTACCGGTATCGGTTTTCTACGACTGATCAATTGATCACTTTCAGTATATGGCGCCAAATGCACAAAAGCAAAGGAAATATTTCATCCTTTCGATATTTAATTATGCGTTTGTAAAACTAATTTGTTTGTATGTAAATACATTTTGAAAATTTCGTAGCATTTAATCTTTCACACCCAGATTCACAAAAAAGATTAAATTCGGAGTTAGTTAACTCCAAATTTAGTCCGGATTAAATTTTCCGGGATTAGAGCGATTCACAAAACAGATTAAGACCGGAGTTAAAAACGGAGTTAGTTAATACCGAATATTAGTTACAATTTTTCCCGCATTTTCGCCACTACAGAATATTCTTGGCGCCATATACTGAAAGTGATCACTTGATCAGTCGAAGAACACTGATACCGGTACTCAGTAGTAATCAGTGTTCAGTAATCAATTGTGTGCAGTACTGTTTTATTCGACTATATTATATTGTTACAATGGAAGTGGAGAAAAGATTAAGAAAAATTAATTTTAAGGTTAACTCTAACTTTTATATTCTTTGTAATAATAAAAATATTTTTAAAAATTAATTATAGCAATACTTACACTTACATTTTTATTTTAGAAAATATATAACTTTGTTTAAATCACGTTTATATTAAACAAAATTAATTACACTATGAATGCTTCGCGCATGCTTCTAATCAACGTAATCAATGTGATTTACTTCAAACAAAATAGTAAATATGGTCCGTGACTTCAAATATCATCACAATATTTCTCAGTCTTACTTAGAAATGCTGATAATCATCTACAAATATTGCTAATTCCATCAAACTACTGGAGTTATCTTTTGGACTAAATAATATACTTAATCTTTTTTATGAATTGGGAATGGAGTTAGTTTGACATTTCATGAAGTTAACAACTGGTATAAATGTGGAACTAAATTTATTCCGAATTAGTGAATAATCCCTTTTGTGAATCTGGGGGTTTCAGTTTATGGCGCCAAGTATATTCTGCGACAAGAGTTAAAGCGAAAAAAATTATAACTAGTATTCGATATTACCTAACTCAGTATTTAACAACGCGGTGCTTTGTGAATCGCTCTAATCCCGGAAAATTTAATCGGGACTAAATTTGGAGTTAACTAACTCCGAATTTAATCTTTTTTGTGAATCTGGGTGTCAAATATTATTAGTTAAAAAGATGAATAAAAATCAGCGCCATCTACAATAATATTATAATTAAAAAAATTGTCTTTATATTTATGAACATTGATTTTTTTTTTGTCCAATTATGAGGTATTGTCACCTAGATATTATGCATTTATTTATCGACTATTGAAACTTTTAGGCTGGATTTTGGAATAAATTTTAAACTTTTTCTTGTATGTTAAGCAAAAATAATATTATATTATTGGAAAGTTACTGAGAAGATGTATTTTATGAATATTAATTTATTATAATGAATTTTGTAAGGAAGAAAAATATTTTTCAACATGAAAATTTACACTTATTTGAATAAATCAATTTTAAACAATTGATATGTTCGACATTTTGAGAGCTTAATAATAGTTTTGATTTAAATTTTATTTAAAATGCATTTATAAATTAATCAATATGAAAACATCAACAGTTTGACATTTAATTAACTAAAATTTATTCAAAATTTACCTTTTAGAATATGCGTAAATTTAATTAAAATATTAATTAAGCGTAGTATTCACGTTGGAATTACTATTTATTATTGAAAACCTGATCTTGGAAGTACGTCAGCGGCAGCAGCAGCGACGGCTTGGAGCTTTCCGGTAAATTGAATAAAAGTATCGCGGCTCGTGCGAGACATGCGGGGCTGCCCGGAACTTCCGGAGTCAGCAGCCACCGGAGCCGACTCTGAATTCGAGAGGGCGTCTTGAATGAATATCCAATTGTGATGTTTACCTTCCTTTCAGCAGGATAAGAAAGCATCGGAAGCAAAGTAGAAAAGGAAAGGTCTTGTTCAATTACTTAATTTATACCTCCTTGGTCCTTGTATCATAAATTACTATTTTCCATTGTTTAGTGTAACACTTATCATGTCTATTGCGACCTAATTTTATTTCATAAATAAATTTAAGAAACCCGGTCTAAAATATTGCATGTATTTATTCATAGGATTGCATCACATTGAGAATTTTAATTTAAACATTTGTATAAACTATAAAAATTTTGCTAGTTATACAACAGAATATAAAACTAGTGTTCCATAAAACAAGAAATTTAAGTATATCTTGTCTTTCATATTCTTGTAAATAAAAATCTTGTCTTGCTCGTTATTTTCTTGCACATTTCTTATTTCGCATGTTAATATTCGCAAATGACCTTGAACATATAAATAACCTTGTATCACACGTATATTTTTTTTGTTTGTAATACATTATCGTATTATTATTAAATAAATATTATATAAAGAAAAATCGTATAGCCGCACGTACTAAACCTATACGTATATTTTAGCACAACAGCGACATCTGTGTAAGCAGAAAAGCTTATTTTAAAGCATCCCTGATTATAACAAAGCGTTTTGTGTCTAAACTCTTGGTAACATGATTTCGAAGAATAATTATATTATTTAGTCAATAATTATTACTATGTATTATACATTTTTTGAATATGAAATTTATATACATAGGTATATGTTAAAAAAATTGTATTAATTTTTTTTATTACTTACATATTTTTGTACTTTTATTAATTTCTAGGTAGGTTTTTATAAGAAGTCTATATTTAAAACTAACCTAAAAAAAATTCGAGAGTTCAAGAATGAAAGAAAATCCCGCTGTTCTTGCACATTTCTTGCAAAACAATTTCTTGCCTTGTCTTCCTTTGAAATTTGTAGCTCTTGTCTTGTTTAGTCTTGCATTTTTTGCAAGACAGATGCAAGACCAAAAAAAATACAAGACTCTCGTGAAACACTATATAAAAATCTATTAGTAAATATTATTTGCAAAAATATGAAATATTTAACATCATTTCTTTCTTACTAAGTTACGCTCTATCCAGAGGCAGTAAACACTTAATTATATTTAAGTATAACTTTATAAACTTTATAATTACGTTTTGTGCTCAAATAAAATTTGAAAGATATAAATTCAACATTAATTACCATCTTCATCAATTTCTTTGAGTCTTAAAAGCTTTTCTGGGGACTCCCATTTCTCTGATATATTTACGTGGGCCGTTAAAGCGGGAGCAAAGAAAATAAAGCATGATTAGCGATCGGAAATGTTCCATTCGCAAACGAGCTCTTGATACCGGAACCGGATGCACTTGAAAATGCTCAAACTGCAGCGTAATGTCAGCAAGGCTTGACTTTTATAGAGCAAGTTCTGGTATTTTACTTCAATCGTATCATCGCATTCAAGGACAATGTCTGCATCAAATAATATTAAAGTTTCACATTACTGAAAAAGTACAGCGGTTAATGCGGTTACTCTGATTCAGTTTCGGAATATACCATTAATTTTCTATTGATATAAATTCATTTTTCTTCAAACGTCATAAAAGTGACATCTTCTGTGACGTGATTGACAAGGTTGAAGTTTAATTTCTATGCCTCCGTAATATAATTTTTTATTCTAGCCGCCGTATAATATTGTATAGATAACCTAAGAATAAAGTTACTAAAAATTATGAATAACTGACTGGTAACCTACATATTAAACGTCAAATAGTAGTTAATTTTTTTAAATTTCTAAGTTTGAAGAAAAAATAGCATGTGTTATTCAGAGTAAAAGTGTCTTTGTGTGCCTTGCATGCAATTGTCCAACTCGCTTCGCTCGTCGTGCAAACTTCCATGCTCGCCACACAAAGTATCACTTTTACTCTTAATAACACAATATACTATTATTATACATGTTTCTTTTTTTCGGACATCATCGAAAGGTCGAAGAAAAATGATCGAACACGCGTGTCTTCAGATGAAAAATTTACTTCAACACCTACGTTTTGTTTCTTCCAAAGACTATGAAAAAATTGTCATAGTTTCCTGCTGATATTAGTATAGCAACAATATAAAGTATTGCGGAATATCTAAGTGTGTTATTTTATTTTATATAATGATTTATTCAATACCTCCTACTCTCTCATTAAATTTTTATAGAGCAAATTCTGGTATTTTATTTTAATCGAATCATCGCGTTGGAGGACAACGTCTGCATCAATTATTATTTAATGATTCACATTCCCAGTATAAATAAAGAAGGTGATGGCTTTGACGGAAAACAGAGCAGACGACAGATTGTTAAATATTAAAGCATAAAAAGTTTAATAAAATAGTAGAATAGAAACATGTCTTGGCAATTTGTGTATTCTTTTTATTTTACTTCTACAGAAGTATACGACATTAATTAAGATAGCGTCAGATAAGTGATTGTTGTTTGTTTATATTCATTCGTTGCTGTATTTACGATATTTGTTTAACAAAGAACTTTCCTAGTTTGTTTTTTACTTTAATTTGTTTATATATACAGGTTTAGCAATGAAACTGTTTAAACATGGGACTAAAAGGAAGTACAAAGTAGGTTAAATTAGACAAAAGTTGCCTCATGCCGGGGTCATTTTATACATGTTTTAGTTTTTCCCAAAAAAAAAAATTCATAGGAGACTAGATATAAAGAAAAATGAAATTTTTTTCATTTTTGTTCTTTGCTTACAACTTTTTTATTTCAATACAAAAAATATTTTAACTTGTTCATTATTTAGGCACTTTTTAACGACGTTGTCAATTGATACTACACGGAAAAAAATCGTTTGTATTCTACAACTAAAATAAATTACTTCCATTACTTTTTGCTATGAAAACTAATATATTTTGTTCAACACATCAATTTGAAACTATAAATATTACGTGCAACATAATTAAATTTGTAGAAGTAACAATAAAATTCAGTTGAGTCGTATTTGTTAAACTCGCTTATTAATTTAGTTCACAGAGCAAATATTTTAATGATCACCAATGAACTTAGTTACAGTAAGAATTTATTATTTGTAGCGTCAACATATTAGTTTTTGCAGCAAAGAAAATATACGTTTCAACTGTTTGAATTTGTCAGCACAACAAATAATTTGGTTACGATTAGAGATTAATCACATCTGCGCACTGCGTTGTATGCGTCGCGCATTATGGTGGGGCACGTGAAGGGTGAACTTGTTGAGCCATGTTTGTGTAGTGAACACGTAGTTGCACGTTTGCACGTTGTAAGTTGTAATCATAATGGAAACTACATATAGATATGAAAAACAATTAATAGATTGGGGACTTTCAAAATATATAGAAGTTTTTAAAGGTAAGCTATTTATTTGCAATTTAAATATAAGAAAAAAACTAAAAAGTGCACTGCTTGGCATAAATGAGATCAGCTACAAAGGTTAAAAATGGATGTTTGCGAGATTGCACTAGGCAACCATACTTCAACCTTCATCCTCATACAACAGTAACAATAAGTTTGCGGTATAATATGTTCTGTGCACTAAAGAACGTGTTATACAATTTTAAATTCATGTCTCATGATGAGCTGACCAAAACATACATTGCCAATATTGCTATGATGCATTTTCGCAAAGCAGTGTTCATAATTTTTCCAGATCAACAACAGACCGAGTACTGTACTATGCATGTATAATTTTAAAATATTTTTGTTTTTTGATTCTTCTTGAATGAGTACAATGGAGTTCTATTCAGTGGAGTGTATTTTAATACACACGTTCAATCCTACTATGTTGAACAAGAAATGTCTATGTTTTGTATTTATTTAAATGATTTATGTCATTATAATCCCTGTGCAATACTTAAATGTAAAGAAAATTATTATTTTATTTTTGTACGGTAATTAAACATTTGCAACGATATTATAACACACAGGCCATGTAACCGACAAAATACTGCTTAATAGTTATTCCATATTCAGAACTTTATAATAACGTATTTAGTTCTAAAACAATTTTTTAAAAATTGGAACATTAAAGTTTGCATTTTTAATTCAAAATATCGGTTACCGGTTTTTATTAACCAGTTTTTAAACGGTTACATGACCTGATAATACCTACATAATGTTAAATTTTGTTGATGCAATTTGCTAGACTGTAAGAAACAATTTATATAAATAATAAATTATATTTTCGTAATAAAATATTTGTATTTATTTATTTCATTATTCCTACATAGAACTAAAAAATATTTTGTTGAGACAGCAAAATAATTATTTAAATATAGCAAATTCTATTTTTGTTGAGGTTACTAATACTAATTACTTACATGTTACTTATCTGAATAGTAGGCGGTACATACGAAAATTGTTTCCTTTTACTCATTTATATTTGTTAAGACAGCTAAATAACTATTACTAAAAAAAATTGTTGTCAAGACAAATTTTTTTGCTGTCCAAATTTTCACTAAAAATATTTGCTGTAGCTACTAAAATTTTACTAGCGGCAACAAAACATTTTTTACCGTGTATCTTTCAATTTCATATGAGCCTCAAAGTAAGCAATGAAAATCTAATTACTAAAAAATTTATTTTGTTTGAAACAGATTTTTAGTTACTCATTGTAAAAACAACTAACAAATTTGCAAAAATAAAATATTAGTTAATAATTCTAGATTATAAAAAGCATTTCTTTACTGAACTACGTATTTCACTATGTGTATCTTTTTTCTTAAATAATTTTTATTTTATTTTCGGGGTTGTAAAGTGTCATAAATTTAAAAGGAACACACAACAAATATTCTAATTTAGTTTATAATTGTTTTTAAATTATAAAAAAATTGACCCCCCCTAAAATTTGGCGCTCTAAGCCAATGCCTTTGTTGGCTTACTCGGTAATACGGCACTGGTTCTGTTAAAACTCAGAGAAATGAAGATAACCAGAAGTATAAAATAAAGGAAACTATGATTTTTTTTATACTTAGCTTCCTATTTTACAATTAAAGAAAAAAAGAAATGTGTGACTCGTTCATAAAGTCTTTAGATATTCTTCTATATCATATTTATACGATTCAGACTTTACATAATTCAGTACTTCAAGCATATTTATTTATTTTGAAGGAAGCTTTTAGACGATATTATTTATTTACAAAGCCTTATTCCATTTCTTATTCCAGTGGAGATATTAAATTTCTCCAGACAAATGTGGAAATATACATTTTTAATATAAGTTGTAAATAATAGAAAAATACGCGTTTTTTGCTACAAAACAAACTTTTAATTAAAACATTTTAGTTTCGTGTTTCATTTAAATTGATTTGTAAAAAATATTGGGCATTGCAAACAATTGTGAAAATAAAACACAATATAGACGTGCGGTATCGGGAAATACAATCAGCGACGTGCAACAAGGTGCATAAAATGAACGATAATAAAATTCAATTTCCGCCGACGAAAACTTGACATCAATGAAACCGTTTTAAATCTTAATTAAACATCTGTTCCAACAAAAATGCAAGTTTACAAACAATAAAGAAAATTCCAAAGAAACAGTTATTGTTTGAGGGACTAAAGAAGGGAAATTCAATAGAAAAAAAAATCTGTCCATAAAACTTTTCAATAAAACATCTAAAGGATTTCGTAAATTAAGCGAACATGATTTCTTTAGATATAAAAAATGTCGTGAGGTAAATTTATATCAGGAAATGAAATTGGACTTTTTTTAAATTGTGTTAGAAGAAAAAATTGCAAGGAAATTGCGAAATAGGTGGTTCGAAAATGAAGCACTTTTGTAGAATCAAAGGATTTGTCAGATGAAAGGTTCGATTTTGATTTTGGGGCAGGGGTGAACTTAAAGGCCATGCTTGATTTAAGAGAAAAAGTTTCGGAAAGATAACACTTTATTATACTTTTCCATGATAAATCATTTTAATAATATCTACATTATTAATATGTGTTCATTTTATTTAAAGCAAATATACTATAAAGGCACATAGTTTAGGGACTATCCCTTAAAAGAAAATATTTCAACCTTGATCCTTATCATTTCTTTAACTATTAAATTCCAAACATTAGATCAGCAATAACTTTAACCACAAATGGAAAATTGAATAGCAAAGGAAAAAGTGTGATATAATGATTATTCTCGTAATTTTTCACCTAAAGTATAGTAAAAGAAGTATTGTTCACTCAATATTATAGATTTAAAAGTAAAGGAAATAAATTCGTTGACAACCATAAGTATAATTTCGACAGATGGACTTGTTAATTTCGATGATTCATCAACAAAACAAAGTTTTGATGAATGTTTCTTAAACCAGAGGCCTTTGTTAAATAAATAATTTGAAATTATTTTTAATTATTTACTTACTTAATCAGATTGATAAATTAATAAATTTGGTTATGTGTCCTATTACATTTTGATTTTCCATAATTGGAAATAATAAAAAAAAGGGATATAAAATTAAAATTGTTCGAACAATAATAAACATTTCACATATATTAGTATATAAAGACAATGTAGTTGTTATGAAATATTATAGTTATTTAAGGATTGTGTATTCATTTTGAACTGAAATAAATAAATACATATATTTAATTACTACATTATCAACTAAAATAGATAAACTTTCACGCTTCTGTTCCATGAAATACGATTTAAAAAAATTGATTACAACCATACTTCAATGTATGCTTCGCGCATGTGATTAATCAAAAATCACAACAAATCTTCCTCTGTATGATTTAGAAATGCTGATAATAATCTACAAATATTGCCAATTCCACCAAACTAGTAGAGTTACCTTCAGAAATTAAACTTATCCTTTTTACGAATTGGGACTGGACTTAGTGTGACATTTCAGGATGTTAACAAATGGTATAACTGTGGGACTTACAGATTTACTAATCGGGGTTAGTGATTAATCCCTTTCATAAATCTGGGTGTTCATTTTTAGGTAATAATTTTCACTATAAATTTACAACAATGTAAAAAAGGTGAATATTCAATTTTATAAAAAAAAAAAATTATGAAGTTCAATTGAAGTATTTTGATTCATTTATTTATAACAGTTTAAAAGCAATGTGAATTAATTGAAATAGCAAAACTCATTTTTATTCACCAAATAGTTAATTGAAAAATAATGTTTTTTCAATTTCAATCGATGTTTGGCTTAGGCTTACGTGCATTCGCAGTATAAATATTTTAGTTTGGTCGCAATAAATAAATGATGATTGATTTTATTTCCATATTTCTCGTGTAATGGAAATAAATTCGTTAAAATACAATTCATTAAAAATAAATGCAAAAACAGATTAAGATAAATGTTTGTTTTAAATATTCTAGTTAGTTTAGGTTAGGAAAAACTTGACACGGTTTAAATTAGTTTAATTACAGAAAATTCACCTCTTTAGTGTTTATTTACAAATACCCTAGGGGCTACAAACTTTCAAAGTTTATCTCTAATTTATTTTAAACCATTAAACTGAATTTACGGTACAGTCAATTTAAAAGTATACCTATAGATTTTTTCTTTAATAGGAAAATAAATTTCCTTCAATACTACCTGAAATGAAAATTCACTACAAATATAGTATGAATATTTTAATTTTAATTATACCTTGTCTGCATTTTGATATTTCTTGCTAACAAAAATTTTACATACATATTTGTTATAATGCAATAAATAGAGAAAGATAAATAACACCTCATTTATTTCATAAAATGACTATTCTGTATTTAGAAAAAAATTACATCTTAGAAACAGGGAACGATAGGTATATATAGGGCTCTCAGACGTCCAGGAAAATCAGGCTTTTGAAGTGCCGATGCCCTGAAACAAAATCTCCTATTTGTCCCCGATTTGAATATTTACATAAGTCACTACTTGATTAAGGGCTGGTTTTTCCACCTCTGGTTAAAGTGCTGGTTACCTTAACCGTCGGTTAATAGAAAAATATCGCATCGAAATAAATAACATATATTTTTGACAATTTACATTAGTCTGACGGGGGACTGATGACATAATATTGTCGGGTGAAATCATGAGATTTGCGAAGTAAATAAATGTCAAATCTGACAGTATTATATACAAATATAGTAATGGATGAAACATACCATAAGAGTTGTAGATTAAACTAACGAAACTACTAACATACAATGAAGTACAAATTGTCAACGCCAAAATTACATTCATAAATGACATTAATGACACTACATTTTCTATCTCAATTTTGTCGTTGATTAGACGTTGATAGCATATATACCACTCTGTAATACATATACGATAATGAGATAGGGAATAAAAGTCTCATCTATGTATGTCAGGCGTATAAAACAAAGATGCAAGGTACAAGTTTAATAAATCTTGCAACAGAAATTGATGACATGCGGATCAACTGTGGGAAATACTGTATTTTTTTAAATCGATCGATTATTCGTAGTTTACGAGCAAATAATTATGAAAAATTTGGGAAGGGACACTATGACGTCAATGTGGTAAATTAGTGAAAGAAGATAGACTTGGACTGTATCATGCTGTCGTCACAGATTCCTCTTCCAGAAAATTAAATTGCCAATAATTATATTACTGCAAATTAATGTTTAGTTTTAATTATTATGGTAAAGAGAAGTTACAGGGGTTAGTTTTTATATTTTATGACTTGTATACTGAAATTTGATTATGGTCACGTATCCCATTGATAATATTTGTGAATAATGAAAAATAACGGTTTATAATGTTATTGAGGAAATATGTAAATTGGTTTTGTCAAAGTAGTTTGTAGTTTTGTAGTTCAAGGGAAACACACTACCAATATTACAAATAGTAACATGTTAAGGTTAGCTTGATGATTGATTTGTCAAAGTAGTTTCTAGTGTAGTAGTTCAAACGAAACACTACCAATATTAGAAATAGTAACATGTTAAGGTTAGCCTGGTGGCACCTCTATAATTTACGCTTTTCCAAAATTAGGTCAATCCCAGATTACCCACGACAAAACATGTTATTGAATTACACAATAAGCAATGAACATTTCAGCCAATCGTACTATTCCAACCCTCATATATTCTGTTCCAATTTCCGCAAAACAATTACCACCAAGAAGCAAAAGTCGATCCATTCGAGCGTTTCTTGCTTTGAGCATTCGCCGCGTAAGATTTAAACCGAACCCTTACTGGCGAGTAACGAGGGTCCGGTGCCGGCTGATTACAGCTGGAAAAGCGAGCCGGAGTTTTTCCCCTGGATGCCTCCATAGTGGCTGTGAAGCCCGCATCCTGTGGTTTTTGTCCCGGATAACGCCACGCCGTTTACGGAGTGTGAAAAAGTTTGAGGTTAGGATATAACAGAGCTGACCTTGGAAGAATACGGGTAATATGTGTGCGGGTGTTATGGAAATGCTTACAGGGATATGGAAGGGATCATGTTTCTTTCTTTACGAAATGTAGGACAAGATATTTGTAAAAAAATTCTACCAGGAAATGCTGACATTTTGAGAATATTGCCAAGAAATTCAAATAATTGTATGTATTTTCTGTATGTATATGTATATTACTTTCATCCGATATACAGAAGATATTTATTTTAAATCTTCACTGAAATACACAATAATATTATTCAACAAAAATAAAAAGTAAGACAACATTCTTCACAAAACATTAAAGTTGACAATTGTTATTCAAACAAAATATAATTTTTACTGTGATATGTGACACTGATAACCTAAAGCATTTCAAATATTCTTAGTTAAAAATTAATTTTTCAAAATTATCCACTAAATTTTAGATTACTGTGCATTTAAATTTAAGTAATTTACTACTAAATTTTAAAAACAGGTAGCGGTGGTTCCCTTGTACAACATGTTCATACACTTCATACTTGAACAAGTACTGTGTAAGATCTAGACCAGCTTCGATATTTTTCAACCACAAAAATAAGCAGTGATGTAAACATAGTTTTAGGAAGGAAGGCGGGCAAATAAAACTTGTCAAAATTCAAAATACGTACCTATATAGGGATATATTTAAAAAAAATACATAAAAAATGTATTTTTTGAGACGAATAGGGGATTTTGGGACACGGATGGAAATTTCATCTCAATTTTATCTGTCTTATTTTCCTCAATAAACTGATGTGATATTATTATTAAATTTTAAATATGGAATAAATTTGTTTTTTGTCCAGAAGAAAATTGTCACTTGATTCACTACTTTTCGTCCGCAAAGCCAATTTGAAACTTTTCTTTACATTTGTTTGTTTTACGGGCATGAAAATATCAAGCAAATGTTTAAATAATAAAATTTTTATATTTTTCAATGTTGGATTTAATTAGTTTTAAATACTTGCACGAAAATTAAATGAAGTACTGTATAGTGCAGAAGCAATTTCACTTTCGAAAATTCGATAATTTCA
This sequence comes from Stenolophus ochropezus, assembly GCA_035578165.1. Lineage (NCBI taxonomy): Eukaryota > Metazoa > Arthropoda > Insecta > Coleoptera > Carabidae > Stenolophus > Stenolophus ochropezus. Next base: position 15,064,993 of record JAQOWZ010000010.1, on the reverse strand, counting down.
TGTTTTCAAACTTCACACTTGATATTGATCTGTCCTAGTTGGTCATGGTTTTACTAGCACATTTCTTCTGATACTGTGAATTATTTAGTATGTTAAATTTTCATAAACTACAATTACTTGTGGGATAAAAGATTAGTTGACTGCCGCCATAAAAATAAAAAGTAATTTTACACTTATTCTATAATTGAAAGTGAAAGTTAATATTGCTAAAAATTATGTATTGAGAATGCTATCAAATTTTTTAAATTCAAAATTTCCAAATTCAATTTTTTCGAAATGGTTCTGAAACAAGCTTTACTTGTAAATTTCAATAATAAAGTCGCAGAAATGGTGATATAAATTGTAGAATTGTCTATCTATTTCTAGCTCTGTTTAGTATTCGACAAAAAACTTAATAGGGGAAAGTAGCCTAATTTGGACCAATTTTATAATATTCACTATATAAAAGCACGGAAGAAGTGTCAATAAAAATTAAGTAGTAGAAAAGAAACTCCCTAAGTGTACATTCAAAATAAAACCATTTATTAAATTTTAAATACCATTTATAATAGTAAAAAAAAATAAATTCAAAAAAATCTTGTCATCGGTCCAATATAGGAAACCGGTTTCCTTATTTGGACCGCTAGCTTCCTAAATTGGACCATTAGCTTTCTTAACGAAAATTACAACAATAGAACCTTTTAACTACAGCACTAATTCCAGCACACTGAGAATGAATCCAAGTGCGACATTTCATATATTGTATCATATTTTCTTCCTTGGTTTCTTCACACATTATACAAAACCATGAATCACCATTTTCTTTCTTTTTTCTTTTTTATGTTTCGCAATTTGTTAGAAAGATGGGGAAAGGCAACAAATTTAAAGGGCTCATTGTTTAAAATCGGATAGTTTCGTCACATCTTAGGGAGAGATAGGAGAAGTCAACAAATTTAAAGGACTATGCAATGCTCCAAGGTCATAGAACTGAATAGGGTAACGTGAAAGGTACTGACATGTCGACGTGTCGCTTATTTATGTACTATTCTGTGCCGTAATCACAATTTTTGTCGGTCCAATTTGGGCAACTGTTTTCGGTCCAACATGGGCAACTTGAATATTTTATACTTAAAATTATACAAAAATGTCAAAGTAACATAAACTCATAAAATTATAACTGGAAATTATAGATTGATAAGTAAGCTTTGTGATCATATAAGAGGACCTGTAATTATTTACGTTTGGACGAACTAACGGCTTTCACTCTTACATCAAAATAACAAATTTTCTTCGTAGTCAAACAAATAACCCTTCTCCTAATGTAACCATGAGACATTTTTTCACAAACACGATTACATTAATCTGGTCTATCTCTACGTATAACAAGTAGTCTATCTAAAATCGCACAGATTTTATCAATCTTTGGATACCACAGCGGTCCAAATTAGGCTACTCTCCCCTATATTTTTTCAGGAAAATTTATTTTTACAGTTTTGCCCATTTGCCTCTGTTATAATAAACACTTTTTCATTCTTGATATATAACTATTATTCGTATTACTCACTTTAAGTATATATTTTAAATTTGTGCCTAAATTTATATCTTGAAATTGTACTGGATTTGTTTCGTGATCGTGACTAATATGATTATGAAACCAGTCTAATTTCCTAGTAGTGGCAAATTATATGCACGCTAAGAATAACTACAAATTTGTGCAAAACTTCATACTTAATTTTCCATTTTTCAAAAAACATAATTGCATATGTTTCCCCTGTCATGAATATTTTATTTTTAATTATTTAATTTGCATATGTATAGATAATATCTATGTAATATACACACATTATAATTATGATTTTTAGTAGAATGTCTGCATCAGATAATGAGTTTTGTTAATTTTGATTAAGTTTGAAATATTAAATTCTCTCCTCTATGACCAGAAAGTAATGCGAGGAAAATCGGCTGAAATTTGATGATTCGGTTCTATAATAAAGGCAAAGAGGAAAGCCTAATTTGCCATTATTAAAATTTTAATTATACAAGTTATTAACAATCTACTTGTAATTTCCGAGTTTCGGGCAGATAATAACATATTTCGTAAGGGCAGCTCATTTAAATCTCAATGTAATCATATTATGTAAAATTCATAAAACGTTTAATCCTTTTCTAGAAAACCAGTGTATTCCCGCAAAAGCAATTTAAACTTAAATAAAATAAAGTTAAATTAAAAAGCACGCTCGAACTTATTGGGGCTTGAAATTTGAGTCTGTAGAAACTAATCATCCCCTTACAGTGGCGTAGCTATCAGATTACAGTGACTACAACAAATAGTATATTTTGTAACAAGGGCGCAAATATGATTATTGACAATTTGACAATTAGACTCTATGCTATTAAAAAAAATAATTATTTAATTTCAAAGCGATGTATACTTTTAAAAAGTCATTCTTTGTTATTAACTTAACGCTATTCTGTTTTCAAACAGTGGAATTCGCTAATAATTCAATTACATAAATTGGTCTATTTTAAGTTATAAAAATATTAAGGAGTGAAAACATGTCATATTTGTAACTAAGTCACGAAGTATAACATTTATATATAAAAATGTATAATAGATTTTAATTTTAATAACTAAAAATAAAAATTATAACATACTTTTCGAACAGCTTTTAACAGGAAAACGAACAATAATACAGAACAATACATCTTAAACGAAACAAATAAAGATTAATTGTACTAATTTTATAATTCGATCGATCGGCTTGAAATGTAAATCATTTATTTAAACATATTCAAAGCGAGTAGTACTCTACGGTTGTTGAAAAATAATAAACTGCAATTATTTTAAATAAATTGAAATACCATTAACAACATTATATTTCACTTTAAAATAATTGTAAATATCATTTTTCTAAATATAAACACCACTCGGTTAATTTCACATGTTTTATTTAATTTTATAACGTCTCTTTACTCTTTAATTTTTTTACTATAAATATGTTTCAATTTTCAAATAACTAGCAGCAAATGTTTTGCCCTGGGCGCTAAAAATACTAGCTACGCCACTGTCCACCTCACCCCTGTTCGAATCACTGCCTTGAATTAAATATTTCGTGTTTCTACAGCAAAATAATTGGCCTCTTTCATGTTTAAGATTGGAAATAAGAAAACGAACAGTCGATATTCCTTTTTCTTGTTTATTCATCTCCAGGGAAACTTTTGAAAAATTGACGTATTTATGAACTTGACAGAAATTCTAAATTAATATTTTCCTTCCTGTCTTTTCTACTAAAATTGATTCATTATGTTGCGATACCGTTCCGTGAAATTGGAATTTTTCAATATGCACCGGCGTTCAAATAGTTTGAATATTTTAAATTTGTAACACGATATTAAAATTCTCTTGAAATTTCATCTACACATTCAGCGCATTTCAACTTTTGTAGTGGTTGCCATTGAATATTTTAACGTGTTCTAAATTTCCATTGTTGAGGTTTTACTTTGTTGAATTTTGGAAATTTTATTTCATGCATTATACACGTCATACTAAAATGTTATACATTTTGTTTTGTTTTAACAGTTGCAATATCAATTTAGCAAGTACATTATGAAAAAGCAAGTTTTAAAAAATACCAGCAGAGTGTTTATTTAACTACACTGCATGAAGTTAAATTATTCTACAGCTTAAACATTGATGAAAAGAACCGTACATTCTATAGAAATGAAATAAGTACAATGTCTCATATTCTAATATATGTATTTTAAAATAAAAATATATAAAATTAACGCCAACATAGGGATTTTATTATTTAACTAAAAATTAACTTCAAACGTATCATTGGATTTGTAATTTGATGTAGATTTCAAATATATAAATATATACATATAAGGTATAGTTGGACCCCATATCTTGCGAAGCACTGATTTAAAAAAAAAACATTGTTTGTCTCACTTAAATAGTCTTGTAAAATAGAAATTGTTTGCTAATTTAACCAACATCGTAGCACTTATAATTCTCGAGCAATGGTGGCCCATTTAAAATAAATACCATGTTTACAATAAAATTATAAATACCAACAATTAGAATTTATGAAGTAGTAATATTAAAGTTATTAGGGATATAAATAGAGATAACATTGTATAAATTGCAAAGTCAGATATTGCAGAACTTATTTACTAAAAATTAACCATCGATAAAGATCTAAAACAACGATACCTTCGTTATGTTCGAATGGAGAAATTTCATAAGTAATTAGGAAGTATGTCTAAATAAAAATTTTTTCATGTATTTACATATTCAATTATGGGTTAACTTTTACATTTGAAGATAAGAATAAGAATATTCACTTTCGTTTACCAAAGAGGTATGTGACCATAATCGAACTTCAATATATAAATCGTAAAATATAAAAACAAAAACTAATCACTATAGCTTATTATAATAATAATAAAAACATAACATTAGTTCACAATAATATAGTTATTAGATATTTAAGGTTTCGGAAAAGAAGCATGTCACATTAGCATGTTACGATCATGAAAAAGTAGAACGTTTCTTATGCTCCCAGTCTGTCTCTTCTTTCACAATTCTGTCACAATGACGTGACGACATTGCTTCCCCAAATTTTTAATATTTATTTTTTCGTAAACTATGAATAATGAATCGATTTAAAAAATACAGATATTTTATTTTTTTGTAAAAAATGTAAAAATCAAAATTTGGTCAGATACCCCACTTGGGTATAAAATAAAACACCTATATATTTAAATCGATTCATTATTTGTACTTTACGAGAAAATAATTATTAAAAATATGGGGAAGGGATGCTGTCACGTCATCATGGTAGAAACAGATTACCTGCCTTTTTCTACAATCCCATCATGTTCACATCACACGTCCTTTATCCGAAACATTAAATTATCTAAAATTATATTATTGCAAACAAAGGATTAGTTATTATTATAATGTGAAGCTATATAAGCTATAGTGGTAAGTTATGAAGTTTTAAAAAATGTTTATTAGTTTTGAAAAACAAAAGCATCATAAATCTGCATAGAAATAAATTAATTAAAAAGTAGCAAACATAAGATACTAAAAATAAATTTATCTTCTATCTGAATGAAGCGTAGCATGAAGCAATACCTATTCACTAAAAAGTTCGTATCAGAAAAGTTTTGAATGTACTTCCCTTAATTTAAAAACAAAGCACAGTTTTCTGTCTACATTTACATGTTCATTTTATTATTCCTTATTTACTATTCCTAGCTCACAGGCTTTCTCCTCGTCCGGATTCAGTGACCGGAAATGTTAACCGTCAGCGCTTTTCCGGTCTGGAGATTTCTAGAATCCGGTCTGTTATAGCAAGTTGTTGCGTCCTTTATTTTGTTTAGATTTGATACGATTTTATAGATGAAGAGTGCAAGAAACGTTTTACATAAATACTTGGTGTAGATAAAAAGAATCAGGATCAGAACAAAGGTTCAAACTGTAATGGACAATAATACTCATCGAAATAAAATGTCAATTTAACATTGATGTCATGTATCGATTAGTGTTGGTGCAACTGGGTATGAGTGTTTAAAACTATACCTCGTCATTAACTTCAAACGGATGTGAGGAGATTGGATTTAGTGTTTCACAAGACAAGATTTCATTTCTTTTTTAGTAATTTCTTGTCTTATCTTGAAAAGCATGACAAGACATTTAAGTATATCTTATCTTTCATTACTCTTGTTTATAAAAATCTTGTCTTGATTGTCATTTTCTTGCATATTTCTTGTCTTGCATATTAATATTCGCACATGGCTTCCAACATACCTATAAATAATCTTGTATTACAGGTACATTTTTTTTGTTTAGATAATATTAATGTCAATTATCAAATATATTTGTTGGAATACAATTATGTATTATTATTAAATAAATACTATAAAAACAAAATCATATAGCTGTACATACTAAACGTGTATTTTAACACAACAGGGATATCTGTACAAGCAGAAAAGCTTTTTTCAAAGCATCCCTGGTTATATATAAGAAAGCATTTTGTGTCTTAACTCTTGGTTACATGATATCGAAAAATAATTATATTATTTAGTCAATATAACTATTATATATTTTTTGAAATTCTATTTTTTTTTTAAACATATATATTTTTGTACTTTTATTTATTTATACGAAGGTTCTTATAAAAAATCTAGATTTGAAATTAGCAAAAAAATGCGAGAGTACAAGAATTGAAGAAAATCTTTCTATTTTTGAACATTTCTTGCAAGACAACTTCTTGCCTTCTCTTGCTATGAAATTTATAGCTCTTGTTTTGTCCTTGTCTTGCGTTTTTTGCAATACAAGACTCTCGTGAAACACTAATTGGATTTATTAAAATTTTCCTCTACCATGCCTGTTAGTGGTTGCTAATTCTAAGTGATTCAAGCATATTGCTCAAGTTGTCACTAAAATGTTATTTATCGTTATAGAAACCATTGTAGTAAGTCATATTTTAAAAAAGGGAATAGAAAAATATTAATATATTCATACTATATTATATACTAATATTTAAAAATTTATTTGCGATCAACCTTTACATTCTTTATTGGATCTATAATTTTTATGGAGGTATTATTTTCAATGAGGTTTGAATATAATTATATCACTCAAATTACAAAATAGAATTTAATGAAAATATCTTTCAAGAGAAAAAGGAATTTTCCTTCCACGAACAAAATATTGATAAAACTAGTAAAATTTATGTGCTATGTTAAATATTCACTAAAATTCCTGAAATTTTATTGTGAATCAATGTTGCGAAAACTAAAATATGAAACATATGATGAATATAAAAGAATTCATATATAGATCCCAGACAAATATAGAACAGAAATATCTATAAAATATTATACGTACATAATTTTATATAAACTCTATTATATTAATAGACGCACGTGTTTCGTTTTTATATTTATTGTTATTATTGAAATAATAATATATTATTATATAATTGTTTATGATAGTCATTATTCGCGAAAATGAAGTGAATCATTGAGAGAATAATGACCATAATCCCTTATATAATACTATACTTTTTCTAAATGTAAATTCAGAAAAACGTATAAATATTTTAGAAAATGACAACCTAAAAATACAGAATGACAAATGACAATACCGTCAGCTGTCATACGGTCGTAGGAAGAGTGATCCACAAATAAAATAAACGTGAATAATTGATTTCTGGTTGTGAATTATGAATCATATTTCACTGTCCTCAAATAAAGCTAGTTTAATTAATCAAAAAATTAAAATAATTGGGTATATTAATACAAGAGTAGAAAAAAATATTTAAATAGTTATTTCTGGTACAAGTGTTATACTACAAATAAGTTACGTGAGAAATGTTTAGCTGACAAGGCTATTAGGCTGAGTTGGATATTTTTCTTAAGTGACTTAGGTAATTAACACACGTGTGCCATACAACATTTTATCCAACATATTTTACCTTTGATGTAAAATATACAAATGTTTTTTTGACAGTTGACATTTAATAAAAAAAGAGTGTAGAGAAGGTATTATAAAGTATGGTACGAACCTACAAACAGTGAGTTATTATTTCTAACCTGAAAACTGACAACGCCATATTTATAGCATTATTTATAAATACCCGATGTTGGATAAATAAATAAAGTGTTACTTTACTTTTAAAATAGGAGCCTGTGTATTATGTGTAATAAACTTACTAATAATAATAACTAATAACATGCGTACATATAATAACGTGTTATTATTATTGATTTTATAATAAACTGTATGTTTATTTGAATATTGCGGTAAAGCTACATGGAAATGAACTTTATAGCTGGTAATGTCCAAGTTAGGAATAACTTTGTACCGTACAGTAAATCTGCGTTAAACTAGTAGGATTACACAGCTAGTTGCTTCGTAATATTATATAATCTCTTTAAAGGTAACTAGAATGTATTTGCACACTTAGTTTTTAATTAAATAAGATTTATGTGGCATATAAATAACGCATCATAAACCTATACTGTTCATAAAATTGGAACTATCATCTTGATGAAATGAATGCTCTTTATGTGGTAAGTTATAAACGAAACAGCAAGTTGATGAGTGTTAAAAGTTATCGATCTCCGACAAATTTAATCAGCTGCAACCCAGATCCAATCAATCACTAACAGATCAAATCACGATCGGAAACACGTACATACAAGTACAATCATCGATTGCGTCTGCCCAGTAACGTTATTACGTCTAAACGTGACGAAATGCTCTCAAAAGTTCCGACACCTTTTCTAAAAAATGAAGGAAGAGCAATCTTATTTATAAAGACACAATCATAGAGCTACAGTTATAAATATGTACATTAATTATAATATAATTAAAAGCTGGACTAGCTGGTTTACTCGGCAATGCAATATTCTTTTCATTGGAATTACATTTTTCTAAAAACAGATTATTTATGTTCATTCTTCCAACTCATTCTATACATATACAACTATAACAGAAAAACTTAGTATAATTGGAAAATGTAATATTCATATTATTAGAAATATACTAGACACACAATACAATATACAATAGTATATTGTGCAACAAGTGCAGAAATTCGCCTTTTTCCCGTGAGGTGTGAAAGTTTCGGCACGAGACGTAGTCGAGTGCTGGAATCACACAAGGTGGGAAATAGGTTATTAGACACGAGTAGTACACTAGACTTTTTCTATGACCACACTGCTATACAGATTACAGAAAGTTATTTGACATTAAGATCAATATGGCGCAGGTAAATTCTCAAAGACTACATTAACGCATGCGCAGTGTTGGACACTGTTGGTGAGTGATTTTATAATTTTAAGTAAACATGTTAGAAAAATGCAAGGCAAAAGAATTTAATGTGGATACCACATGTCTTGCTTGTACGCCTGTTAAATTATACACATTTTTTGCTACAATTTTTAAAACTTATTTCATTTGAAAGACAATCACCGGCATATCATTTTTCGGAAATTAAAAAAAATCCTTCAAGCATAATGCCCTTTGAGTACTATGCTGATTGCAATAAAAAAGAGAGGTGCGCAACTAGATATTACAGCAGTCCCACAATCAAAATTTAAATATTCTACGGCTAATCATTTTTGAGTTACGCGAAAAAGTCAAAAAAAAACCTTCGCGTAAAGTGCCCTTTGGCACTGCTGATTGCAATGAAATAGGGAGGTGCACAACTAGATGTTATAGCAATCCCGCATAAAAAATAAATTTCAATATTCTACGGTTAATCGTTTTTGAGTTACGCGATAAATTCAAAACACTCTCCAAGTAAAGTGCCCATTTGGCTCTGCTGATTGCAATGAAAAAGGAAGGTGCAAAACTAGATGTTATAGCAATCCCATATACAAAATTTCAACATTTTTCGGCTAATTATTTTTAAGTTATACCTTTGAATATATAATACTATCTCTCTCTAAGATGTGAGGAAACTTTCCGATGTTAAACAATGAGCCTTTTAAATTTGTGCACATTCTCCATCTCTCTTAAGCTAGAGTTTAAGCAAATATATAAGCTACAAATGTTGCACAGTTCTAAATAAGAAAATACTTAGCAAATATATACTTAGCAAATATATTATATATTCAAAAGTTATACGAAACACGTATATATGATCTTACGTACATATGTACGTATGTACAGATGTCACGCCGAAACTTCTCAAAATGCATTCAGGAATAGACATATGGTAAATTTCGTTGAAATTTGTAATGCACTAATGAGTAATACAGTATTTAAATAATCGTATTTAGATATGAAATTTCAAACAATCTTAGTGGATAAGTAAAATTTGTTAAGATGTGGATATAGAGAAAAAATATATATTTGGCAAAAATTTTTATTAGGGTGTTTATTAGGATATCTCCGCCCTTTACTAATACATCAAAACGGCTTAATAAATAAAATTATTTTAAATTTACATTTTATCTCTTTGTATTACGCTTCAGTTTAAGTATATTGTAGTTTGTATGATGTTAGTAATTTGTTTTATGGTTAATTCTAAAATAGATAACTCCATCGACCATTAATTTTTGCTTTTATTTATTAAAATTACTAATAGAACATGGATTAAATTAAAGTGAATAAAACTGTTTTGAACTTATAATCAATTAAATTATACAGCTAGTTTTGCTTGCCTCAGTTATACTACTCGCAGTAGAAACTTTGAAGGGTTCAACTGTGCTGAAACATATTGATCCCATAATAATTTTGGGAGGTCAAGACCCTAGCAGAAATACATAGAAGAACCAATGCTAATATAGACGATAATTGTCTACCGCAATGTTGTGAATGCGGACTAATAAATTTTAATTATTTACATTTGCATATTTCCTTATTTCAATCAATATTATTTGAAATTAGTAATGGAAAATATGAAATTTGTATGTTTTAACGTGCTTGACTATAGAAAAATAAAGAAATATTAATATGTAATTCCCTTTCTTTGTTTATAATTTAAATATAGAAGATGGAAAACAGGAACAAGGAAGTTTAATTTGAATGTCTTGTCTTGTTTAATTTTAGATTGGCAACCTTAATAATAATGTCAGTGGCCTTATCATACCTTTGTTTACCGTGCAAGATAAAAATATGTCAGAACCATTTGTTTCTTATTGGGCAGAAAAAGAAAAACCGGAGTGAGTTTCAGAATTTTTAATGAAAAGCTTCGTGATGAAAATCATTTTGTTCCACTCAGAGAAGAAAATTAATTTTTTCTTTTCTTTTAATAAAGCATAAACTCGCGGGAATATCATAATTTCGACGAGCTGTTTTAAACAAAAGTAATTAAGACATTTTAATAAAAAGAAAAGAAAAGCGGAAATAAATTGTCTGGAAACTCACGTCAAGTCATGTGTAATTGCAACAATATTTTTCATTTAAATAATTAAATGAATGCTGAAGGGTTTAAATGAGCTTTCAGCGGAAGATAGGGATCAGTAATTAGTTGTGTTCATGTAAAATGAAAGGGATATCAGATAACGCGTGCCTGTTGTTTAGGCGTGGCTAACTTGACCTTATCACCTGCGGACATTAGACATTTCCATTTGCGTTAACCTATGACACATTGTTCCTGAGATTTAGGTCACAAACGGTTGCGAAATGGAGTCTATTTACTGAAATATTATGCTACAAACAAGGTTACAAACCTTTGGTGTCAACATTACTAAGCCTTTACGCACCCCCTGTCTAATTTTGTTAAGACTGTTGTAGTATACTCCACCAAACTGAGGAAATTTTAATCAGACACGTCAACATGTATAATATTTTAGGATATACGATTAGTGTTAGCCGTTTCAGGGTATGTTTTTCCTTCTCTGGTTGAAGTGCCAGTTACCTTAACCATCGATTAATAGAAAAATATCGTATGAAAGACTGATGTAAGTTGCCAAAACTATGCGATATTTACTATTTCGATGCGATATTTTTCTATTAAGCGATCATCATCAGAGTTGCAAAAACCTACCCTTAGAAAAATTAATGCTTATATTGTCCACGAGATTTTGAATAAGACTTTCTAAGAGGACAGTTACAGGATATTATTTCTATAATGAAACTATAATGGTGTAACGTTTTATTTATTTAGGTGAAGTGTAAAATTGATTGAAACACTAATATTTATATAATAAGTTTAATTAAAGCAATATGAATTATAAAGAATAAATAAAAATAACTAACACTAAGAATTAACAAATATAAACACTAATTTAAGAACTAATTATTATTACTAAAGACTTAAACACTAAGATAATTTATTTAAACAATTAGAACAACGCAATATTTATTTCAACACTATTTATATCACTGTCTATTTATTTATATCACCGTGTGTTCTTTACCCGTATCAATACAAGACTGTCCTCGCGATCTTTTGGTCGGGGTATTTATATTAAAATACATCATTCTAGAAGATTCTTTGATTCCGTGAAATCAGAACAATGGGGAAGCGAACGGACGTGTTCTGACCTGCACGCTAGCGGTCGCCGCCCGCGCCGCCGCCCGCGCCGCGACCCTGGGTTCGCTACATTGCCCCCTCCTTAAGACTGTTTCGTCCCGGAACAGTTCGTTATGACGAAATCTGCATGCATCACCCTTGGTGCATCTGGAAGTCTTGAAGAAGTAACAGTCGACGGTCCGTTTGAGCTCCTCTTGGCCGGTAGAGTTGAAGCTGCAAACTAGAATTTCCACCCCGGTAAAGCGGAAGACTGTTTCTAACATGCTTCTAACAATCCTCCAATCCAAACCATCTAGTCCACAGCCTATCTTCGGTACTGCCAGTTTCATGATGTCGTTTTCCAACAGATGGTCCTTCATGTCGCACAGCGAGTCCCATAAATTGCGGTATGACGGCTTCTGATGTGAGTATTGTTTCGTAACGAGATAGTAAATGTACCGCTTGTGTTCTACGTTATCATCCTTCAGTTGTAGCGTTTTCCCGACAGTTGGACGTTGGTTGGCTAGTTCTTGTACTCGTCCAAATTTTCTTTTAAAAACTGAAGCGATGCCGCGGGACATTTTAATGTCTTTCGCTACACAGTGAGCGAGGGAATATTCTGGGGACACGGTGAACAGATCTCGTTGTTCTTCTCGTGTCACGCCATACCGTGCTTTGTGACCAGTGGAATGACTTTCCATAAAGTCATCAAATGTGGGTTCCTCAGTTATAACCCGGCGAACCGTCGCTCCACGATGATCGTCAAAATTATCACCAGCAAAAGGGGCTAACCGATTGAAGTGGACTACTCTCGGCTTTCCATTAGGTGTTTTCCTAATTCTGTAGACCACATCATTTATTCTTTTTACGATCTCGTAGGGACCTTCCCAATTCTTTTGCAGCTTCGGTGATAAGCCACGTCGTCTTTGTGGATTGTAAAGCCACACCAAATTCCCAGGTTGAAAACCACCTTTTTCAGCCTTGACGTCATACTGGTCCTTCATCCGATCGCTGGCACCTTGAATGTTTGTGCGGACTTGTTCATGGATGTCATTCATTCTTCTCCGTAAGTCCGTTACATAGTCCTCCCCGGCTAGATCTTCACCGGGTTTACTGCCAAATACCAGGTCGCATGGTAAGCGCAACTCCCGCCCGAATAAGATGTTAGATGGTGTCTGCCCTGTTGTCTCATGCACTGATGAACGGTAAGCCAACAAGAACAGATGAAGATGTCGGTCCCAGTCTCGTTGATGGTTAGAGACTACCTTTGACAAATACCGATTTATTGTTCTATTCATCCGTTCAACCATGCCATCAGACTGCGGGTGTAATGCAGTAGTTCTGGTTTTCTTTATTCCTAATATCTTACAGATATTTTGGAACAGGGCGGACTCGAAATTCCTTCCTTGGTCGGAATGTATCTCTCGCGGTACTCCAAATCGGCAGATGCATTCTTTAACCAAGACTTCAGCGACCGTTACGGCTTCCTGGTTGGGTAATGGATAGGCTTCGACCCACTTAGTAAAGTAGTCCATTACTACTACTATGTATTTATTTCCATCATCAGTTTCGGGGAATGGTCCGGCCACGTCAATCGCAATGCGTTCAAAGGGACTTCCAACATTATATTGGCGCATTGGAGCTCTTCTTTTCCTATGTGGCCCGTTACTTCCCGCGCAGACCACGCATTTCTTGCACCACTCTTTAACATCTTCTTTGCAATTTACCCAGTAAAATCGTTCGCGCACTCTCTCAAGGGTTTTATTCACTCCAAAATGTCCAGATCCGTCGTGGATCTCCTCCAATACTTCCGGTACTCTATTCCTAGGAATTATCAGCTGGGTCCTACTCACAGTACCTTCAGTATTTTCTACGACACGTTTCAGGAGGCCCTCTTCAACCACAATAGAATCCCATTGCGCCCAGTACGATTTTACACTTTGTGAGTGTCGTGCAACATCTTCCCAAACTGGTCTGCTATCGCCACGTTTCCAATCCAGTATGATTTTCAAGTCCGAATCATTCTCTTGGTACTTGCGAAGGTCTTCCGTTTGCCAACTATCATTTACTACTGTTGTTCTGGCGATGGTAGAGAGTTTTTCTTCTAGACGACTGCAATGGTTGCATTCGTCCTGGCAAGGTCTTCTTGATAATGCGTCAGCATTACGATGGCTTGTACCTGCTCGATGCTCAATAACGAAGTTATATTCTTGCAATCTTTCAATCCATCTAGCTGCCTGACCTTCAGGATTCTTAAATTGTAGCAGCCATTTGAGAGCAGCGTGGTCAGTTCTTATAAGAAATCTTCTACCGTACAAATATTTGTAGAAGTGTTCCACGGATTTCACGACAGCCAAAAGTTCTTTTCTGGTGACGCAATAATTTCTCTCTGGTTTTGACAAGGTCTTACTAAAATAGGCAATAACCTTCTCTTGTCCTTCTTGTATCTGGGAAAGTACGCCACCAATTCCAACGTTGCTGGCATCTGTATCTAGAACGAATTCTCCTTCTGGTAAAGGATAACTTAGGACAGGTGCGCTTGTCAAGGAATATTTAAGTTGTTTGAATGCGGCTTGACAGTCCATCTCCCAGATAAATCTTCTACCTTCTTCAGTAAGCCTTGTCAATGGCTTTGCTATGTTGGCAAATCCAGGTACATAACGACGGTAGTATGTACAGAGACCAAGGAAACTTCTCAATTCATGTTTATCTCTCGGTACTGGCCAGTCACTCACAGCCCTTATTTTCTCCGGGTCAACTGCAATTCCCTTACCAGAAACTACGTGTCCAAGATAATGAACTTCTTTTTGAAATAAGTGACACTTCTTTGGACTGAGTTTCAGGTTAGCCTTCCTCAATCTTTGGAAAACCTCTTCCAAGTTCTTCATGTGGTCCTCGAACGTTTTTCCTACCACAATAATATCGTCGAGGTAAACCAAACATGTTTTCCACGACAGTCCAGCCAACACGGTTTCCATAAGTCGTTCAAACGTTGCTGGGGCATTGCAGAGCCCAAATGGCATAACAGTAAATTGCCACAGACCGGTACCGATGGTAAAAGCTGTCTTTTCTTTGTCTTTTGGATCTAAATCCACTTGCCAGTATCCGCTCTTTAAATCAAGAGTAGAGAAAATCTTTGATCCTGCCAATGTGTCCAGAGTATCGTCTATTCGGGGTAGCGGGTAGCTATCCTTCTTCGTCACGTTGTTAAGGGGCTATTGCACCGAGTAAAAAAAGTGTAAAAACGCATAATTTTCTGGAACGTCCTGTTCAAATTTGAATAAATATTTTTAACTGCAACTAAAGCAGGAAGCTAGTTAAAGGTTCAATAAAGTGCGGTACGAAGAGATTTTTCAATTTTTTTTATTTATGAACAATTATATTTACATCCAAAAATAGGTCATTTTTAAAATGTTATTATTCAAAATGTATACAAATAATTGATATTTTCTCTTCGTAGCGCACTTTTCCCATCCTTTATTTATCATCCTACCAAATTTCTTTACTGAATGTGCAGCGGTGCTTGCACAGGAAGTTCTGGAAAATTATGCTTTTTTCAATAATTTAAGCTCTATACACTAGCGCCACTCTGGTTGTGAGCGCTACTGAACTAACTGTGGATATAAGGGCTCCTCCCCTTGTATTATTCTAAGAATTTTATTTTACTGTTTAGCAAGGGGTGATATTAATATTGTTTGGGACTACGGCATGAAACTACAAAAATGTACCTTTAGAAAAGATAAGTTTCTGTACAAAACTATTGAAATTGGATTTAAAAAAAATTAAATGTAATTGTAAGGACAATGAATGTTAATTAAAAGGATCTAGAAAGATATTTTTCTGTATTTTATATTTTTCATAAACAATGTTACTAACGCCCAAAAATTGGTCATTTTTAAAACATATATAGTTATTCAAAAGCTACACAAATACCTAACTGATATTTTCTCTTCGTGAACCTAAGTAGTTTCTTCCTAAAAATGGTGTTATTTCTTAAACCTTGTTATTCAAAAACTACATATATACCTATATGATAAATTTTCTGCCAAATTTTACCAGTTTTGCTGGTTTCATTTAGATTGTATTCTAGCACTACTTTATTTGTGAACTGCAGTAATTCCTGATAAAGGCCAGTCAAATAGTACAGTAGAAATCGCTAAAATCGCAAACTAACGGCTAGTTCTGATTTTTTAATATATGTTGTTAGGACCAGTACCAGCAGTGTATATCCAAATTTGCAGCTTCGAAAGATCTGTGCCAACTTCGGAGCATTCGAAAAACTGCAAAATTTTCGCAATTGTTTCGGTATTTTCACTATATCTCCCAAATTATGCTTTTTTCATGAAACATCTTAGTTATGTTTTTGAAGTAGATTAAATTTGCTACAATTTAAGTCCAGAACAGGCTCTGAAAGCTCAATAGTTACCAAGATACAACCCTCTACAAATTGGCAATTTCTTCCAAAAAAGTTTAAGATTTGGTCGATTTTTGACCCCGAATAATTATTTTATGCGTAACGTTTCAGGGAGAGTTTTCCTTTCAAATTACCGTCAAACCATTGTGAGGTCTCAACACAGCAAATTAGCGCAAAATGCAGTTTTCTCATTTTTTGGATTTTTTAACATTATGAGGAAACTATCAGGTCTACAGACGTTGTTCTATGCTTAAATTAAAGCTAATTACATTCACTACAACAACTCTCCCTGAAACTTTACCCGTCAAATAAGTATTTTCCCCGATTTGGGGATCAAAAATTGACCAAATCTTAAAACTTGATTTTTGGAGGGCTGTATCTTGGTAACTATTGGGCCTATAGAGCTGGTTCTAGCCTTAAATTATCTCAAATTTAATCTACTTTAAAAACATTAAATAAGATGTTTCATGAAAAAAAGCTTAGTTTAGGAGATATAGTGAAAATACTGAAACAAGTGCGAAAATTTCGCGGTTTTTCGAGGGCTACGAAGTTGGCACAGGTCTTTCGAAGCTGCAAACTTGGATGTACACTACTGGAAGTAACAACATATTAAAAAATCAAAACTAGCCGTTTGTTTGCGAATTTAATGTACTATTATGACTGGGCTAGGAGGAGATTTTAATAATTTATTTTCCCTCCGATTAAAAGGGGTATTTGATTCTACATTTCTAGTCTTGTTAATGCTCTTTATACGACTAATCGTGATTATTATAGCCGCTCTTGAGTATTTCGTTGTTTCATATTTTTTTTTCGTTTGTTTATTTTTGTTGTTTGTAAAATTATTATTGTTACTGTTTTATTGTTGTTTTTGTTATTTTTGGTATAGGTGTTATACCTTTCACTGAATTCACTTATTATTTGAATCATTGGTAAGAACAAAAAATAAAAATAAAAATTATTATCTAACTATTATTTTATTGTGAATATATTATTATTCTAGTAACTTCTGTAACAAAACAATGGGAAAAAAGTGCAATGACAAACGTTTAAAATTGTCTTCTAAGAGGAAAAGAACTAAAAATCGCTGTAAAGTATACTTTCAAATAAACGATTAATACCAGTAACATCTAGAAAACCTAGTCAGCAAAATTTTGAGCACGAAACCTTATCACCTCTTGTGTCTCCGAAAAAAAGTTGCAGAAAGAAGTTATTTGCGACAGAGAACAACACTGAAAATCATTCAATTTCAGTTACTACGGAAGAAGTACATAACAACATTTTAAATGAACCTATTTCATTATCTTCTGGTACATCCATGAATAACTGTATTGACGGCCGAAGAATTGTTTACATTTCACATTTTTTTAGGAATTAAAAAGATTTGAACTTGTTCAGGTACGGAATAGAATTTTTTTATTGAAAGTCGGCAAGTAAATTTACTGTCAAATGTGAAATTTGTTTAGAAACAAAAAAAATCTGTACTGAAGATAAATCAGATTGTTTAGACATAAACAAATCAATGATTTTTGGGAAATGAAAATGTTTCCCAAACTTTAACAATTTTATTTGAAGGCCTTTCAGCAGAAATTATCGATCCACGATTTACAAGAGGTCAAGTAATAAGAAATTTTATTAAACAATAATTTTGGTATATTTCTGTTCAGTTGTTTTTATTTACTCCAGATTATCAATATTCGTGAATAAACATTATCATTACTAGTATTATTATTATCCTCTGTCGATATGTATTACCATTATTGTAAAGTTTTGTAATAATTAGTTATGTATAATTTTATATTTAATTAGTAGATGATTATTTCATACTGAAACAATACCAAAACGACTTGTTGCTGGTGGAACATTAAAATTCTAGGTAATAATAATGTATTCGTATACAATGAATATTATTGGTTGCTAATAACAAGTAAGGGTGAAGATGAACCCTCCCACTTGAAGCACGTGTTGCTACCCCCTGCATACCGACCCCGCGCGCACAATTTTGTATCTGAGCGCTATACGCTCTTAAGTTGACGATAATCGACGCAAAATCTTGTAGAGCCATCTTTCTTCTTCACTAGCACCACTGGTGAAGCCCATGGACTGTTTGAAGGTTCAATCACACCTTCCGTCCTCATATCCTCTATAATTTCTTCAGCTTCTTCCCGCTTCGCCAGTGGTAATCTTCTTGCTGTTTGGCGGATGGGTCTTGCGTCTCCGGTGTCTATTTTATGATGGACTACATTGGTTCGTCCTTTGTCCTTCTGGTCAAATTGGAACACATCTTGAAAAGTCCCAATTAAGTTCTTAGCCTTGGTTTTCTGGTCGGCAGTCAAGTCCTGGAACGATGATGACAGCTCCTTGATTAGAATATCTGGAACTTCGCTGGATGTGTTGTCTTTGGCCTTTACAGTTCGAATAATTGATGATACCGCTGAACATTCACCTACTACGGTCCCTTTTTTTAGTATAACGGGATAAAAATTAATGTTCATTACTCGAACTGGAATTATCTTGTCGGTTTTGAGCAAGGCTTTCCCAATTACAACTCCAGTCCCAGTTTTAGCATCATCATTTTTCGGCTGGAGCATGACAATGTTTCCCTCACAGAAGCTACCCTCTATCTGTGCTTCCACGATTGATTCACTCCGTTCTGGGAGGGTGACATCTTCCGTTATTAATACTCGCATGGCATTGTCGTCTCGTGGATTTAATACCAGTTCTTCATCATTGACCATCATCACTCCATTCTTCAGGTCAAGTTTAAATCCATGCTTTTTCATAATGTCCATGCCGAGAATGAATTCATCTTCTACGTCAGCTACCAGCACACGATGTTTAATGTAAGTTTTTCCAACAGCGATGCTCAAATCTATTTCTCCAGATGCGGAAGCTTGTTCTCCTGTGGCTGTTCGTATTTGCCACTTTGTTGGAAGTAGATGTTTTCTGCTCAGTTTTCTTGCTAAGTCGGGTCTGATTATTGTTTTTGTCGCACCCGTATCCAGCAACATTTTAAGCGGCCTGCTGTCGATAGAGCCGTCTACATAGACGCTATTAGCTTGATGATGTAGGGATGCGACATAACTAATGGATTCTGGGGCTACTGGATTACGGGTCGACGATTGCCCCTTCGCATCAACCCGACTTAGTTTCCCGACTCCTTTTCAACTTTTCTTGGTTCTGCTTTCTTCTGCTGTTTTCTGCAGAGCCTTTGCGGGTGACCTAATTCACCGCAATTCCAACAGCGGAGTTTCTTTCTTCCAGCAGCATTAATTTCAGACGTAATTCGTCTTATCTTGTCTTCTAGGTCTTCGGTGTCTTCGGACCTCTCAGCATCGATATTTCGCACTCGCGATTGGTTGCGTGAAGCTTGTTTTGCAGCTTCATGATCTAAGGCATATGAAAGTGCATCAACCAGAGTTTTTGGTCGAGCCAATCGCAGTGCTTGTTGAGTTTCACTGTCACGGACCCCATAGATAAATGCTTGAGTGGCTAGGCATTCCAAAACGCTGTCAGGGGCTGTAGGATGTGCAAGACGAACCAGGCGAGCTATGTCAGCTTCAAATTCTTGCAAGTTCTCTTTAGAATTTTGATACCGGTTCCTCAATTGCGTCTGGTACACCTGCTCCAAATGCGCATTGCCATATCGCATATCCAATCGCTTAACAAGTTGTTCGTAGTCTTCCTGTTCATCCTCTTTTAGCGTCTGTAGGATATCGATGGCTTCTCCACGCAGTGAAACTGTCAGCGCTGTAGCCTTCTCCTTAGATGTCCAACCATGTGCTTTGGCAGCGGCTTCAAATTGTTTTACATAATTCGGCCATGATGACTTGCCGTCGAATTCGGGTGTTTTAATGTGCAGTTTTGAATTATGTTCCACTTTTACTATTTTGTTTTCTTGAATTATATCTGCCACATTAGAATTTGACACCGCTGGCGTAATTTTAGAGAAATTTTGCTGTAACTCTTCAACTTTCTTCTCGTAAATTTCTATTCTCTCTTCCAACATTCTAGACTTTTCTATTAATTCTTCTTTTAAAGTTCTCGAATTTTCTGTTAATTTTTCTTCCAATTTTTGTTCTAAACTTCTGGAATTTTCTATTAATTCTTCTTTCAATGTTCTAGAATTTTCCATCATTTTTTCTTCCAAAGTTCGAGAATTTTCTTCAGACTTTCTAGAACTTTCCTCTAATTTTTGTTCTAATGTTTTAGAACTTTCTTTCATTTCTTCTAATTTTTGTTCTAAAGTTCTAGAATTTTCCATCATTTTTTTAACAAAATCATCAATTTCGAATAAAAACTCATCTGGATTTTCACCAGCTTCTATTAAAGATTGGCGTAGACGAAGTTGTAGAACAGACTTGGTTCCCGATGTCTCCAAATCTCGTTCTTCCAGTTCCCTCTTGAGATCGGCCACTTTTAATTCACTTAATTTTACTTGTTTAGTCACCATTTT
Source organism: Stenolophus ochropezus (assembly GCA_035578165.1). Taxonomy (NCBI): domain Eukaryota; kingdom Metazoa; phylum Arthropoda; class Insecta; order Coleoptera; family Carabidae; genus Stenolophus; species Stenolophus ochropezus. The sequence continues at coordinate 15,044,160 of JAQOWZ010000010.1, read as the reverse complement.
ATTTATTTTTATTTACACTTCACAGTTTATTAACCCTCACACCTGACACCAATTGTAACGTTTTATTTATTTAGGTGAAGTGTAAAATTGATTGAAACACTAATATTTATATAATAAGTTTAATTAAAGCAATATGAATTATAAAGAATAAATAAAAATAACTAACACTAAGAATTAACAAATATAAACACTAATTTAAGAACTAATTATTATTACTAAAGACTTAAACACTAAGATAATTTATTTAAACAATTAGAACAACGCAATATTTATTTCAACACTATTTATATCACTGTCTATTTATTTATATCACCGTGTGTTCTCTACCCGTATCAATACAAGACTGTCCTCGCGATCTTTTGGTCGGGGTATTTATATTAAAATACATCATTCTAGAAGATTCTTTGATTCCGTGAAATCAGAACAATGGGGAAGCGAACGGACGTGTTCTGACCTGCACGCTAGCGGTCGCCGCCCGCGCCGCCGCCCGCGCCGCGACCCTGGGTTCGCTACAATGGTATTGAATAGATTATTGATAGTGTGTTTGAAAAAGTAAAAGCATTCTTTTATCATTTTTATTATAGATACGTAGATTACTTACTGGACATTATTTAATTAGTAAATATATTATAATTGAATCATGTAATAAATGTCATAGTTCCACTTCCAGTTTAACCGGGAAAGTGGGATCAACTTTAAAATCTTAAACATATTTCGCATGTTTTTGCATTTTCTGTTATATATTTTAAAATAAAACTTCGAGACGAGGAAACAAAATCGAGATTCTCGAATTTCATTAATTTCACCGAGATTTCTCGAGGTTTTAAATTCTTTTTCTTCAAACGTCATAAAGATGGTATCTTTTGTAACTTGATTCAGAACGTAAAAATTAAAAGTAGAAATATAGCTACCGGCGTACAAGAAAAATAAATAAGTATCCATAGAAACTATGTAGAATCAGCGAATAAGAAATAACTTGTACAATAGAAACCCAAAAGATCGTCCTAAATGTCACTATAAAAATAGATACCCGAAGAATGAAATAACTTAAAAATCATCAACAACAGACAGATTTAAAATGATAACTTAACAGTAGTAACAATACCATTAAAAGTCAAATTCAGAAAATCGAATTTTGATCATTTTAGTGCGTTTTTATTTGACTATCTAGTATGCAAAGGCAAAATTATAGGTGGAGCATATAGTACTTACAATACTTAGATTTCTCTAGATTTAGAAAAATTTTCCAAGGTATGGAAATACTGATAATAATATTTGAAACGAGAAATAAATGAGATGAGTTAAAATATTATACATTTGAAATGAGAAAAAGAAAAATCTTGTCTTTTGTCCTCTCACAGAACCACTAGACAATACAAATTATGATACCACTGTTGTTATTCTATTGTTTAAAAAATATTTTTCTAACCTACAATTATACCACTTTGAGATGTACGATTTTGTAATACTGCTAGCTGTGACGTTCAATTTTTCTCCGACTAAAATATTATTACGTTTGAATTTGATTAGTTTGATATTCGATATACATAATTACAAAATAGTTGGCTACTAAAATAATGAACAGATATTTGCGTAATGAACCATGAACCTTCAGCTGCAAATATGCTATCTATGGTAATTACTGCACTATATTTAATAGTTTAGTGGGAAAATAATTGCATTCATAATTTTGAACAAACTTCAGCATATTTTATCTAAAATATTATTTACAAAACATTTATACAATAATACATTGTTTTCACAAAAGTAATTGATTTGAATGTTTACTTATATTTCTTTCTCATTTTTTATTACCTTTCCTTTCTACATTTCTTACCTGACTATAATAATTTACGAAGATAGTGAATATAATCTTTGGTTGAGAAATATAATTTCCAATCAACGATATAATATTTTAATTCTATTATATCTATTTCCATTTAAAATAATCTAAATATATAAATTATTAAATATAAATAAGTCACAATTTTGGGTAAAATTACGTTATATTTATGGTTCATTTCCCATAGAAAAATTTAATCTCTAATACCTTTTTTTTAAGTTTCAGTAAACTACTTTAAAAATAAATATAGTTCTTAATTATATTCTTTTAATTAAATTTAACAAACAGATGATGAAACGCTATTATAAAATCTTGTATTCAGTAAAATCGTAAATGCTTAGAACAGAATCAAAGTACAATAAATAAGGAATGAAATCCGGCATAATTTTATTCTCTGTTGAGTGACACAGGTAAACGTCTCCGAAAAAGATTTCCTAAAAACGAAAAAGGCTTTGAGCATCTCTGAGCTGTGCTTTGGCTTTTGGTGTTCTGAACGCTGAAAATCTACATATCCACTTGTTTATCCGTTATCCCGTATTCACTTCGACCTAAGCACTGAAAAAATAAATATATAAAAGCGCTAAAAGAGCCGGTCCGAATAGCCCGATGAAAAATTCATACCGTGGCCACTTTGGCTGCTTGTGCTTTGGCTAGTTCCGCTTTCCGCCGTGGAGGCGCTGCGCTTCCGCCAAACGTCCGGAGTCGGTGCACTCCGCTGCACTCATAACCAAATCCTAACCTCACACGAGTTCAAGCAGGAAAGGGAATTCTTTCACCTCGCATCATTTAATCATTTCTAATTCTGCTACAGCGGAAATTTCATACTCAAGGTGATTTTCGCATATATAACTTTTACATGAATTGCAAAGGGAAGAGCCATTCATTATTTATCATAACGTTCTTTACTGTGAACTACTAATATTTAAATGATTTATGTTTGCACGATTAAAATGTTTTCACGAGTTGATCCTTACGTTGTCAATTTCTACTGTAGGAATTATTAAATTTTATCTAGTACCTTTGTCGTATGTGTGAATGCCAGATCCCAAATATTGTGGTTTGGCGTGTTTGAGTGTTGGTAAAGTGGACAGTCTAAGATTTAAAGCATTGTAAGACATTGTGTGCCCCTATATTTGCAGAAGATTATTCAATTTGTCAATTTGGATTTGGAAGTAAAGTCAATTGGGGAAAAAAGAAATTCGGATATAATATTTTTCAATATTCTATTGAGTAAAAATAAAAATGAAAAATTGTACAGGATCTCATTGTAAAATGTGGTTTTATGGTCGTCATAAAATTAAATAACAGTTAAATTCTTGGGTGATCAAAGTTGGGTCAAAGTATTAAAGTAATATTTGTTTGCGTTTGTTTTTATATTCTTAAAAGCACGCGTTACTACTACATTTGGAAGAGTAGAAAGATTGTGTGTACATTATATCAACATTACTCATTTTTTTAGTTTCAATTTGGAAATAGCAGACAATAAAACATTTATAAACAAATCAAATGTACATTGATTGGGTCATATAAAAAACACAAAACTAACGAGCTGAATAAAGAACATGTATGAATACAGTGTATTGATTGCACCGTGTATAGTTTCACATTATTCATCCAAGCGAAAAATTAACAAGAACAAAACTACCACATTTAACTAAACTGTTCACAAACCAGCCCATATGAACCATCCATTCCAATTTCTCTCGCACTCAAATAATTAAAACAAGAAAAAACTCATAGCAGTGAAACTCGACGCAATACGCCGTAATGTGCGACGTGGCGTGCACGCAGGCGGGCAAATGGGGGCACGCACCCCTATTAAATATTACAGCGCTGTGGTGAGAGGCGCGCGTGAATATTGCAGGACGGCGCATTGACTACGGCCACACGAACCTTCCTTCATAATGCATGCGAGGATTTACAAGTATTTGGAGACGCTGTTGCTGGCTTTGGTAAACGGTATTACTTTTCTTTCATGAGTTTTAGGGTGAAGGAAAAAAGATAATATAAATTTACTATAGACGTTGTTTAAATTTTCATTCTTTATAGATACATTCTCAATAGTATTCCTTCTTCCTCGTAGACATAACAGCATAAAACCGTATTGGCTAAATTAAGTTTCTATAACAAAGTAAAGATAAAATGTCACAATTTCCCGCCATCCTAAAATTTGCAAAAGCCTTCCTTTCCCTTTTTTTACTACATAGTTTAATTTGATTGTGACAAATTAATTTGTCAATATTTTATTGAATATTCATAAGTAATATCATAAGAGCCCATGTATTTATTGGAAAAAATTGCGAATGGTTGTTGGGTAGTAACAGACAAACGAGTGTCAAAAATTACATTTTTTGCATTTTCGGGACTAAAAAATACTTTACACTTCATTTTCGAAGACTGAAGTAGCACTTTTAATCCCTAGGTGATTAAATTAATTATTTTTACGGGTTTCAGAATGTTAAACTTTTGTTTATATAGACAAAAGTACGCAGGATAGCTATATCATAACTGTATACCATGTAATTTTGACAAGTCAGTATATGGTAAAAATATTACCGTACATAATTGCCAAAATAACATAGGACAATTCTCATATCATATCGTATCAGACTTGATCACAAAAACGTGACTCAGAAGATATATTTATAATATAATATGTATTAATAACGTGAAACCGGTAAACTATTGAACAAACCAGGACTTAGATGTCTTCTCGCTCTCCGAGCTTGGAATTCAATTGACATCTACGGCGGTTATGATACTCATTACTATAGTAATAGCTATTTCATTTCAACAAAATATAACCATGTTCAAATATTCAAAAGTGTCTCGGTCTAACCAAGAGCTTGGTCACCTCTGATATAATCATTAAATTTCAATATATAAATTGAAAAAAATATTTTGCATTTTCGTCTCGATTATTCCAAATTCAGAAATTTAATTTCCGTTAGTTACCTACAAAGTTTTTTGTCGAGCTGTAAAGTAATTTTGAAAATCTGCCTGGATTCATTCTTCCTCAAATGTTTTATGGTACTTTACATTCCTTGTAGCTTAAATAACTTTACACAATAAATTAGAAATTTGAAATTTCAATTCTTTTTAATGTTCAACAAGTAAGTATAAATTAGTTTATTTTTAGTATTTAACTTTATTTACTTATTTAACTATGAATACAAAATGTAACAAAATCGTTTAAGTTTATACATTTCCTTTGTCAACATCCTAGCTTGTCATTAGGTCTTCGTGTATGTAACTGCCATTAAAGTAGCTCATTATGACACAGATTCAAGCCAAATCCTCAGAACTACTTAACTTCATCTACTTAAAGCGCTCATTAGCCGCCATTTTCTTTTTATCAACTAAGATTAAACTTATTTTTACGCTATCTAGATTATCAATTCTGTTAATAGCTTGGGACAGCCCGTTGCCTACGTAGTAGCTCTAGATACAACAGTTTTTCCGTCTTTTGTCTCATAATATCCTCTGGAGTTTTTATCAGTTGTACCACACTCTAGGGAGAAAACTTCCCTGGAATGTTTCTAGATGGCAGTAGCGTGCGAGGTTGTGTACTTAGTTACTAATATACGATAATTAAAGCAGGAAATTCCGGACGATGCGTTGTTGTTTTTGTGCTGAAATCCACTTCCGGTTATTAGCGGTGCACGTTTACATTAGAGCTATATCTGCAAATGTATGTGAACTAATTTCGCGATGAATATTCAGTATTGTTCTCGCGAATCCTGGCTAGAAAGCGAATGCTGAAATGTTTACCACTTGTAAATGATTGCAGCGGTGTATATGGTTTGACAATATGCAATAAATATGATTTGTAATGCTACCAATTTGTTAATTACTTGCTACATTTCCTAATTGCTCTCATTATATCTGCAACGATTAGATACCCTATAACATTTATTATTTACTTGAATGGAATACGCAACTATAAGTGCGCAATTACGAACGATTTACTACAATACGAAAGCGCAATTGAAAGCTCGCTCTAAGAGAAAACGGAGTAGTGGTTTCAATAAAATTGTTTTCAGTCCATTCAGTATATTCCGGTAAATGCAAACGTTTTATAAATTGTAATAAAAAAAAGTAATAAATGAGTATCGCAAACGTACAGGAAAGAACTGTTTTTTAATTAACAATTTTTCTTTTTGAAATGCATTATTTCTTTCAGGGACATCGTTATATAATTAGTAGTAGAACAGGTTTTATTTGAGTTGACCACCTCGATTTTAGTAAATATATTGGGTCGATATGTAATAATGTAATATGGTTAGAATGGTACGCAAAACATTCAGCTCATAAACTCTCTATAAACAATAGTTGTCATTTTCAAAAATTTCACTATGACATTTGTCACTTTTATGATACAGCGCTTACTAAATCTATTATTTAAAATTTTGAGCTGTCAGTATAAACAGTTGATAACGATATTTGTAAATAGACATAAACAATACAGGGTGTTAATACAAAGTTGTAATATCTGAAAACGGCAGTTAGAACTTATTGAAACAAATAACTTTTCTTAGTTCAAATTTTTTGTCTGGAGCCTCCAGTTCATTGTTATTGGTATTTTTTTGTTTTTCGAAAAATCGTCATAACTCCTTTATTAATTATAAGCTGTAAAATTTTGAAAAATTGTTTATGGTACTACTATAACATCTTGTTGTGTATCTCCCTTTTTCATTGCAATCGTCAGTGCCAAAAGGGCACTTCGCTCATAGTGTTCTTTTTTAACTTTTCGCATAACTCAAAAGTGGTTAGACGTAGAATGTTGAAATTTTATTTATGTAGTTACTATTACTTAAGCACTTTTTGGTAGAAACTTAAAAATAATAATTTAGTTGGCTTTTAATTTTTGTAGGAAACGTTTGATAATAAATTGACATTGACAACTGTCAGAATATATTTTATGAGAAATATGTACGAAACAAATGAAAACCATACTCTTTCTTTGCAAGTTTGCAATAATTTTGCGAAATGCAATAACGAATTGTGAGGATTTTAATAAAATTTTCAAAAGACGATCCATTTCGAAAGGAAGTTCGACGATATGAAACCAATGAAAGTTGAAGAATTATTAGCCGTAGAATGATCTCACTTTCAAGCAAAATAAGTTTAAATGGAAAAAATAAATGTGTTTAATTTAGCATACTAGGAAGTCATGTGTTGTCCATATCAGATTATTTTTACTATTAGAGTAATATTAGCAATAATATTTGCTTCCGTTATTTATCTAAATTCTAAACCAGCAAAGGTGTCTTCTGTTGTGAGCAACATTACAAGTGTACATCTATATTAGAAATGAAATTGATCGATATTTGCTTTTAAACGTGTTAAAACGGTAATGAATATATCGTCCAACAAACTACTTATTGCTGCGGTATTTTGTCTAATATTATACAAATAATTATTCATAATATACGTAATAAAAGAGCTATATCCATTGATTGTGTAATACAATATACAATTACGTATACTGGTATGTAATATGAAAATGAATTATCAATAACAGAGAATGTGTCTCACAATGCAACAGTACACTGAAGCAATATGCGTAGTGCAATGTTATCCGACTACATTATTAGCGAGTTTAATGTTCCATTACTGGAGGAAAAACTCGATTATCGTTCTATTATTTCACAAAATTGACTTTTTACAAAATTATAACTCAGTTTTATTCTTCATAAAAACAAAGAATGACGCGCGTATAATGGCGGAACCCTTTTAGATCGGCTGCGAATGCTGATTCCAGAGTTGTCATTAATAACCAACGAAGTTTCGCTGGTTGTTGTGGGAAACAGAAGCGGAAAGCATAACTGGCGCCACGCGAAAACGCCATAAAAGCTGAAGGTATTGTTATGCAGGCAACGACAGCAGCGGCGGTTTGAATTAGAAGTTAGGATCGCGATGTGGTTATATCTCACGAAAGGACGTTGTTGCCGACGCTGTTTTACACGGGAACTGGCCTTCCTCGCGTGAGTGCTTTTTATTTATAACATACTAATTATTAATATATAATATGTACTACACGAGATGCAGTACTGATTCTCTCAATAATTGTGACATGGCGTGTATTCCGATTTAATGGAAAATATAATTCGCGAAATTATTCTTGAAATTCAAAAATCTTAAACAAACATAAGCTTTAAATTCATCATCATTCCATTATCATCATCATTGGCGCTACAAGATTGAGAATTATGGTCGCAAGTAAAATTAAGAATCCAGTCGTTCGGTCGAATGACGTAGAAAGACTACCACAAAACACTGCAGACCAAACACGGTAGATTGAACACCATGGGCGCCCATAAAGGGGGGCAAGAGGGGGCACTTGCCCTCCCCTGGCTTTTCGCAAATTTATTATTTAATTCATTCACCACTGTTATGTTCTATAAGAAATTTATTAATGTTTGCTATATCTTAGGGCTTAGCATTTTTGTGTGTGGGACAAATAATTCTGTTAGTATTTGTGTTTAGTTATTTTAACTGTCATTAATAAATAGAGAAATCTGAGACAATTAACTACAATAAACTTCATTTTATTGAAGAGGTTCCTAATTAAATTTCTGAGGAATTTTCGAAAGATGGAATGAATTTGAAAATTGCCATACAAACCTATCCAAAAAATTACATTATGTATGTTTATTATTTAATTTTTTTGAACATTTCTATTTTTTTACTAGTAAATATAGGTTATGTTTGCAGTTTATCTCTATAATAGAAAAGTTTCCCTTGAATGGACAATATCACATGGGAATAGAATATCAAATGAACTATTCAACAATGCTATAAAAATTTCGATTAGTATTTTTTGTTAAGTGTTGCTTCAAATTTAAGCCTTGTTAGTACAATTGGACATAAAAATATATATCTTTTTTATTGTTTTTTTTTGCCCCCCTTTGAAAAATATTTTATGGGCGCCCATGTTGAACACTAACTTACTTCTCCCTACATGAACAAATGAAGCAAACTAAGCACTTTCTATTATTATCAAAAAAATATAACGAATAGAAGCGTGAAAATAATCAAATAATTAAGTTTGAAATTTTACTTATACATACTGAGATTTAAAATGTGTATTTTGTATTTTTATGCCTTGTTGGTCCTCTCGACAACGCAAAATGTCAAAATCCTGTTTCCTTACGGTACAAGATTAGCGTACATTACCAAAAGTTGCCACCGAGAGCAGCACACTCCAGTCCAATTATACATCAAATTTAAAGCCAATTATGACTTATCTTACATTGTATGCAATTGTCAAAATGTTTTGAACACACTTTGGAATAATTATGAATTACTTTATCAGCACAGACCATCCTATTATCCTACTGGTTTATCAGTTAGAAGTAGAACTTCAACCCAATATGCTTTTCGGAAGAAATCTTTCGGAAAATTGAAAGGGAAAATTTGTAACTTCAAAAACGTACTACTTTAAACATTAAATATTAAAGTTATTTACAATACTTACGAATGAATTGATAATTTTGAGTCTTTCTTCAACTCTTGTTGGCCCGTTTTAACAAAAGTATTGCCCATGTACGTTGTTTCAAAGGGGCCAGCAAGAGTAGAAGAGTTGATTAATATTTCGATGTTTGTGTTTATATTGATTGATCTTGCCTGTAATTGATTATGTGTACAAGTGGTGTCTTGAGTTTAAAGCTGGTAGAACGCAGGTTCATATTGAAAGGTTGGCACATCCCTCATCTGATACCTTCAGATTTTTATCTTTTCACCTCTTCGAAGTCGTTTATGGATAGAAAAAGATTTTCGATCGTGGATGAGGTCCAAAAATGGGCCAAAGTGGTGAAACTTTTTTGACGAAGGTATGAAAAAGCTCATTCCAAGCGCATTGAAAAGAAAGACGAAGTCATTAATTGTGTTTGAGATATGTATACGAATTTGTAAATTTTTTAAAATATATTGTTTTTTCAATATTTAAATAATAATATATTGCGTTATCATTAAGCTCTAATATTGTTTCTTAACTGCTATTTATATTCTACATAGAATGTGATCTCGTGATTGTCATACTCTACCATATTTCTACATTTATTTTCTGCAGAATATGCATTTTGTTACATATGTAGTAAGCCGTCTAATTTTGTAACTTCTAACATTAACAGTTTTCCAAGAAGTAAATTAAGATCTAATTTGCGAAGTAAAATGAAAACATAAACCAGAAAATTTATGAATTTTGTAATCTACAGTACATGCAAACTTTAATAGTAAAATTTAAGCTGCATGCTTTAAAATTAATGCACTCCTACATTGCAATTTAATGTATAAAACACTTTCAAATGTTTAATCAGGAAGTTAATTCAGTTACTTATTCTGAAAATAGTGAATAATTAATACGAATTTATAAACTAAGAATCTTAATTTTAATATTAAATTGTGACCAGAAATATATTAACAATAGATTTTAACGTAAAATGGAAATAGGAAAAACAAGAATATTTAATATGTTGTGAAATTTTCGCCATGGGAAAACTTTAAAACTTCATGTCATGTGTTAATAATTTATGTACAAAAAGATTTAAAATATTAAGCTAACCGGAAATTCTGATTTACTTTGCATGTTAAGAAATTTTGTTTATTTTTGTTACATTAGTGAAGCTTTGAGCTTTACATGACCAGTAGCAATGGCTAGGTTATAAATATGTAAATTTTGGGTTTCGGGTAGAGTTTTAGTAATATCTGTCTATGCTGACGACCCGTGGAACATTCGAGGCAATTTTTATTTGAAATGGGACGTGACATCTTAAATTCCTCTGTAACATAGACAGATGTTTTTTTCTTCATGACAAGAAAATTGATGCGACAGAAGAAGTTTACGATTTATTGATTTGTTATAGTATATTTATATCGAGGATGAATGTATTTGAATTGTATTTGTCACACTGATGTTATTTTTTTAAAGAAAGTAGGTACGATTTTACATGTGACATATTGTCGCATCGCGGTACGGTAAAGTAACTTGAATATTTTTTAGCTTTTAGAGGTTATTAAAGAGAAAGTTGCTTTGTAATAATAAAGGTATCTACAAAAAGTTATCGTTTAATAAAAATTTGGAGAAATACAAATGTTTGACTATTTTTAACTTTTAAATGTTTTCCAAAATGTCTTGTTGCAGAGTCTACTAGAATTTTTTTATCGGTGGCATAACACTTCTTGGAGAGACTTAGATTGAAGTATGGAAAATATATATCTGAGTTGTGATTATATGACGTAATTTTTATTGTAACCCACAGCTTTTAGTGTACACTAAAATATTTAACTAATGGAATTTTATTTGGATTGTAATTGGCGAAGATGAGAATCGAACACTACTTGTCACATTAAACTGAAATTAATTTCATTACTTTTTTTTTAATATATAGTTAAACCAACAATTAGATATAGTAATAAACAATCACTACTTATTATGGACAAATATTTAGCATGCTTCGTCGTTTTCAGAAATGTATGAAATATGGAGTCAGATTTCCAATGATCGAAATTAAATATAAATGCCATTGTTAATAACAGGTTCAGAACCTTCTACAATGCTAATCTAGGGGTAATCATTTTTTCGTTTGGTTTAGAATTTAGGTATTTCTTCCTAAGGCGCGATCGCACAACATTATTATATGGAACAGGGCCTCGCCTCAAGTAGAAAAGGTTCTTATTTCGTGACATTTTACTTGAAATTTTACTATTGAGGGAAGCAGTTTACAGTGATTGCAAACGACATATAGGCTACAGCATATAGTGGATTCCGAACTACTTCGGCACTCATCGAGACGGAACAGGCAAGCTTATATAGTTGTTCAAACAAAACAAAAATATATGAAATTAATATAGTCATTGAAACTTAAATACTTGAAATCAATTTAATTGACTACATTATCAACTTCAACTCATATTTTAACTACCTCATCACAAAAATTCATGTAAAGTATAAGAAAAAAATGTATTACTGAAACTTTCTACCGTGAGAGATAAATGAAGAAGACAACAAGTAACACAGATTAATGACGTGTAAAACCAATTATTCTGCGAACAATTTTTCTCTTTTCTTCTATAGGTATTCTTTTTATTATCACTATTTTAAATATTCATTTGTAGTTTAATGTCCCTATTTTAAACAAATAACGAGACGATATTTCATTTTAATATTCTATGTGTGCTAGTACTTTCAAAACATTATGTCCTAATAAAAAAATTATAACATTTTTAAAACTCTATGCTTTATTGCAAAAACTTGTCAATTATTTTTTAATAACCACATTATTATTTGTTAATAAAAAGTTTATTGAAATATCACATTATTAAATTTAGATTTTACGTTAGTATATTTTTAGTCAGACCTGTTGTTGGATCGAACTTTATATGTATTATTAAGCTTGCTTTGACGGTACACCAGTTGCGCTTTTGATGTCTTCATAGCGGTGGATAGAGGAATGAAAGTTTTATGACTTACCAATGAGTGGCGCGATTAGGCCGGGTCTGTAAATGTGTAATGAGTGTTTGTGCAAAGGATACATTCTGAGAGAGCCGCACTTGGTACCGATGGCCAGCAATCGTTGGATCGGGTCAAATGCCATCGCTGTGGGTTGTGAAGGAAAGCCATGACGGAAAGTCTGAAAAGAGAAATATTGTTACTATCTCTTGAATAATATTATCGTAAAGTTTCACCGGAGACGACTTTGCGATGTATGAATAGTGCCATGTTTTACATTGTACGAGTATTACCTCATACAACGAAATTCATTTTTGTAAACGACTAGGTCAATAACTATTTTTATAATTATATATTTGCATAGTTTATTGAAAACTAAGGAATATTCTTTAACAAATTTTCTTTTAACTGAAATAAGAATCAAAAGATCGGAACAAAGAACAACGAAATCATAATCGAAATTCAAAAAGACACATAAGCAAAATAAAAATGAGACACTTTATTATAGTTCTTTAATGAGTTTTCTTCGTTTTTACAAGTATAATTATTCTTACACTTTACCAATAATTTAGTGAATGTAGCAACTAACAGAAATATATAAAAAGACAAACTTTTCAATAAATCCTTATACAGCCCATATTTCCTTTAAATTATGAATCAAAAATCCTGAAGGAATTTTCGTAACAACTGAAACTAAAACTTTATTTTTATGATATTTTATTCTAATGTCATCCAAAGATTCTAAGGGAGGTAAATATTTAAGTACCTATACTACATTACTAAATCTTAAACAGAATATTTTGGTAATTTGTAATTAAACGTTTAGTTTTTTAATTGTTATGTTTTTCTTTCAAAAATTCTGTTACACAATTTTGGGTAAGTTATTATTAATAATTATTTAGTTTTCTGTTAAAAGAAGTGTTTTGTTCTTATTATATTCTTTTAATGATTTATTTCACACAGCGTCGAAATGAATAGCTTAATAGTTAAAGCGTTCTACGTATATTTTTTACTGCATTTCTTTTAACCTTATTTTCCCGGAAATAACGTACGTTAAAATTAACCTCCTTTTTGATACTAAAGCAAACATAACATAACTTTTAGAGAGAGATTTATTCGACTATATCCATGGAAATGACACATTAAATAATACTTGTATGTTATAAGTAAGAATTGAAATGTTTATATACATATTTATATAAGCTACTAGGAATATAAGTACATTATAACTTTCGAGAAGGTATTAACTGAGGTGGAGCCTGCGGAACTGAAGTTAATGTTGCCGTATGAGAATAGTTGTATTAGGTGTCGCTTATTATATTTTTCGCGCCACCAGTTAACTTCAAATAATGTTAAAGTATTTTTAAAATTTGACAGTTCAGATTTATTTTATTGTAATTTTTTATATACGACCAAATGAATATGAAATTCCTATGGTTTTCTTAATTACTCTGCTAGTAAGACAGTTATTTCTATACTTCCCGTTCCTAATGGTAGCCAAATAACAGAAATTATCAGTAACTATCGACTTATGTTGCTATGGAAGTAAGTTAAACTTACGTGAACGGTGGCGTGAAATAGTTCTTTGATCACTAGTCCAGAAACTGAACTTTTGCAAAAGTGAGCTTATTTTGACAGGCCAAGCTGAAAGCGAAGCCTGCAAATAATGCGAGATTTCGGGAAAGAGTTTCTGGGTGTGTATACAATATTTTTTTTTTTGCGCCGATGACATTTTAAATTTATTAATGAAATATTATTAGTACTTAAAATTTTATAAAATAGTGACAATTGTTCTAATCTACAAAATAAAAATAAAAAATGAATTGATATACCTATTTCAACAATTATAATAATCATAATCGTACAACACGAGTATAATATGACTAAAAAATCAAAAATAGTTATTTTAATTAACGTTCTACATTTCCAATAAAATAAAATTTAAAAATTTGACACAATGTAATGCTTAATAATTAAGTTGGCATCCCTATATTTTGCGAACAGCGAGTTTTTGGACGATTTTGAGTTCTGTAATACTAGTCATAATAGGACGGAGGCGCGAAAAACAAATAATAAAAAAACAGCATTTTGGCTGAAATTAGCTGAAACCAGAAACAAAACGGAAACTTCGGTTGTATTTTATTTTTTTACTATTAATACAGAAAATTATTAATAACAAAGAATAGGTAATTATAGTAATGAAATAGTACCCATGTAGTATTTGTTTTAAAATATATTTCACAATAATATTATAATAAATATCATGTATACTTATATATAAAATGAAACCTAATAGATGGAAGAGAAAATTCAAATATCAACTTTGCTCCACATACTGGAGAAGGTCGTAGCATTTATTCTAAAAGCGGAATGCCATTCCCCATGTACGTGGTGTTATTAGAGCACTGTTACAATGCACCGAATTTAAATTGTAAAACCGGGCTGTTATTAAAAATAGCTTACCATTCCAAGTCAATAGCTGTATTTTCTTCAGCGGAAATAGGAAAAATAAACCGAGAATTTGAAATTCAAATTACAAGTAAACAAAATATAAAAATACTCGACATTGGGCGTTCGACATGCAGTGCCTGGAGAATCGTGTGTGTGCAGGTTTGCCCCAATTTGATCTTAATTTTCCACACAGAATCACCAAGAGAAAAATAAAACATAATACGGACTTTTCTCGTTCATTTTTCCTTTCATCTCTTAACAAATTCCACGCGCCAACGAGGGTCGTAATCAAATTTACAACATATGCAAGGGTGGCATATTTACATGGAATAGACTATTTCAAAGTTACGTCACCTAACAAAGGCTAAATGCGTAAATAATTCCCTTTTTGGTTTTTTTATGGAATAACACTTGTAAATTTAACATTCAAATGGTTGCGGGATAAATTAAAAAAGCAAATTTGCTAATTCGTTTACTGTGCAATACAGTGTCAACATGGGTTATACACATAAAATTCAATAACTGAAATTGTGAAAACAAAATTCATCAAAAAGGTAGTGGAATGAAAACAATTCGGTTCGCTGTCAAAATTTGAAGTACTCACATAATTGCTTCGGTTTGGTTAGGGGTTTTAAAAAGTTGAAAAAAATTATATATTACCTATACATTTATTAGTTTTAAAATTTTAATAAGTACTTGAATTAGGAAATTTTTTTTTCCACAACTGTCATATAATGTATATAATTCAATCATTTTCTATCAATTAATGACCTTCGGTACTGTTGCTTGTTGCTATTTCAGTATCATACTGCGATGTAATCAAGAATATATAAATTTAATGAGTAAAATTTAACAACTCGGATTAAAAATGATTTCTAAATCACTGCAGCTTCTCTGTCGCGTTTGTCGTTTTTGTCTGATATTACGCAAAAATTATTCAGCCAAAAGCAACAAAACACAATTACGAAACTACTAACTTTTAAAGTTAGTTTGTAAATATTAATTTAAAACCAACAATTAACACAGTAATTTGCCCACACCTCAAAATCAAATCAATTTAATTTGGGTTAATGTGTTAGTAATATGCAGCGCAAATTCATGATTTAATAACTTTGTTCCAGACATCATTAATTTAGTTGATAGCAGCTTATGCATTTCAAAATTTGTGTAACGCTAACATGATTTTCCCCTAAATTGATGTGAGAGGCGTAGATGGAATTACTATCAAATTAATTAATATTTGCTCATGTGCGATCATTAGGTTGGTACAATCATAAACAAACAGCATCTAACAAACCAATCACGACGAGCCCAAACAGAGAAATTCATACTGATTAAATTCATATTATCCGTGCCAGGATCAGAGTTGGCGGTATTTGGGCAACATGCATACTTCCCTCTAATTAATATGCAATGGGATCATTCTGTATTTGAGTTGATCCGGAGCGATCGGATCCGATTAGCGCAGCAGATCGTTATTTAAATTTGGGTTAAATCGAAACTGGACGACCGGGTTCCCTCGTACCGTATTTAATTTCAGTTATTGGATATTTCATGTAAATTGATTTTAAAATTAAGTAAATAATGTTGGTTTTCATTTCGCTGTTCGGTGTTTTCGTTTCGGGTTTCATTTGCTAATGAAAGATTTTTTAATTAGTGGGCCGTAATGAAGGTAGGTAATTTAAATTGATATTTGCTTAATTTAGAAAACAATAATACCATTATTATGCTTAAATTATACCAATTTAAATTGAGAAAGTATGTTGCATAGTACATAATACAAAATGAATTTTGGAAAGCAAAATATTAATTTCATTAAAATCAATTCAGTTTTTCTATAATAAAAAATCAAAGGACTTATATACATAAATTATTTTGTAAGCATTAAGGATTCAATTCTTTCAATTCCTGTTTTGAGCTCAATTCGGATTGTCATGAATTTGTGATATTGAGGATTATTTTATTTCCTCTAGCTTCCTTAAAGTATGTACTGTTTAATGTTATTTTTGACTACCTCCGTCACTGCTTGTAACGCCTGTATGAGTGCAGAAGAGAAGGGAAACTTAATTTTTATTGATGGGAAAGTGGCTTATTTGAATATTTTAAAAGAGAATTTGGAAAAACGTGCTGAAAAATTGGATTTAAGGGATTCTTATATCTTTCAACAAGATAATGACCCCAAACATACTACACGTAAACTGCTAGAATAGTTATTGAATAATTGTAGACAACAATTAAAAACGCCTCCACAATCTCCAGATATGAATCCCATTTAACATATCTGTGATTTATTATAAAAAATATATGTAAGATAGGACGCCCAGAGAATGTAAAAGAAATAATTAATTATAAATAAATGGGAACATAATTTTAACTTTTAATTGTATTTTAAGTTGTAATTATTTATATATTTACGATTAAAAAATATTACTCATATAATTTCAATCACGATAAATTTCACCATTGAGACTGTTTTGGTCAGGAATAGATGAGCGAACGAAAATGGAACAATAAATAGACCAGGAAAAGTATACCTGCGGAATAAAAGAACAAAAAAAAAAATTGGTAAATAGACCACACCACGTTCTCTATGGAATAATTCTATGCAACAACATTGTATTTTATAAGATCACTTTATTAGAACGAAAATAAAATAAAGAATATGAAAATGAAATCAGATGCCAAGCAAGCACTTGACATAATAAAACAACATTGTTTGAAACAATTACGTGAGTGAATCTACTCATTAAGAATTTAAAGCGTAATGCACATGTTAATTTTTTAATTAAAAGTAAAGAACACAACACATGCAGGTTGATGAGCTCTCGCTCGAGTTTCGGCTGGCGTTAGACTCAACAAATTTAATTTGTCCCAAGAGCAATTCAACAGATTAAACTTAAATCTGTAGCACTGCCACCATCCACGTGCAGTCGGTAATGCAGTTACCTATGCCTGTACGTGCTGACGTCACGCCTTGTTACGTGACTAATACTTTTTAATGGACTATGTTCTGTTTGAAATAGTCACGTTTTTAGACTGCAATTTATGTAATAGCGCTAACTTGATATGTGATTAAAATTTATAAGACGCATGAAATAAAAGTTGAGCTCTGTGACAGAAGAGAATTTTTGTTGAATACATCATGAAATATTAGCAGCCAATGACAATAATGGTGTCTTCTACTATTTTTTTTTATTATTATTTTATATGAAACTTTATCTCATTTGAAAGCCAGGTATAATTTGGGAAAGTCTTAATTGTTAGTTGTTAAGCCGTAATATTTTTTGTCTTCTGTGACGTAGATGTTTTAAGGCAATTCGGTTCTCAAACAGTGGGGTTCGCTAAAAATTTCCGTTATATAAATTGATCTATTCCCACTGTTATAAATATGTTTATGTTCCTTACTTGGAAATATACATAAATAATAAGACTACAAGTGATCAATTTTCTAATTTACTACTATGGTGGAGGAACCCATTGTATATGAAATTCGTATGATTTTTATAATTACCTTACTAATAAAACGTACATTTTTATAACTTTCCGTTAACACTGGTAACTAAATAACGGAAGCTGTCAGGACTCAGGAACTTACCACATGTGCCGTATGTTGCTATGGAAGTAAATTAAACTTCCGTGAATGGTGGCGCGAAAAAGATTAATATCGATTGAAACAATACAATATTTATAATATCTATCTACATATGAGACGCTTTTGCATTTATTGATTATTATTATCGAAATTAAAAAAATCATTCCTGTTTAGGAGAGAGGGGATTGCCCTGTCATCCTCCTCTCAAATCCTCCACTGGTTTGAGTGGTTGTAAAATAATATTCAGTTTTTATTCTCATAAACAAATCGCTAACATAAAAAAAATATTTGGACAACTACAGTATATTTCAATTAGCACATCAAAAGGTTTATCAAAAATGTCATGTGCTTCATACTGATAGTATAATAACTTGCAAATTAATTTTGCGATTTAATAAAGTTTCAGATCTAAACTTTCATTTTTAGTTATGTCAAGATGTCAGGATCCTTCGCTAAATTGTAATTTAAATGAAATGGCAACAAGAATTAAATACATTTAAATTCCTAAGAAGAAAATTTTATTTTTACTTGGCAAAGAATTAAATGCAAATTAAACTTCTAAACCCTCTTCAAGTACAGAAACGAATTAAATTAAACTCAAATTAAGAGGAGGATTCAATTATTTGCACAAAACTAATTGATTTTTATTCTTCCAGAGATTTTCTGCAATTTAAAGTGGTGCATCACTTTTTGTAAAATCACGCTAAAAGGAAAAACATTCGATTTTAAATTATTTCGGTGCAAATGGCATTACAATTTTTTCTTTTTTAGCACTGAATTTTTATTTTATTATTATTTTTGTTATTCCTTAAGAATTATTCAATATTTAAAAAAAATCTTATGCATATATAAACATAATCTATTTAAGTATCTTTTTGAAGTATTACCTGATTTCATCTTATAGTTTCAAAAAGATTAAATATGTAAATTATAAGGCTTGCAATAGCATGAAAAAGTTTAAAGTAATCACTTTAGTGTGCAAGCATCTATTTAAATGTAATGAAATAATTTTTATTCAAACAGGATTACATTTTATCTCGCATTAGAGCAAATTACCAGCACAGCGCTGCACTTAGCAAATCAGAATGCAAAGAAGCAACTCTTCGTGTATTTCCCTGGCAACAGGCAGGGAGTTAAGATGCTGCGAGGGTTATTACGAATTAATTATTAGCGAGTCGCAACTCAACTGTTGGAAGTAATCAGATCTCCCGAGAATAAGTGCACTGGGGCGGGTAAACCACAATGGATCACGGGATCATGAGTGCAACTGCGTTAAATTCAAGAACAAACGTCAAGATATTGAGAGTGGGATTAATGTTTCTATTGTATTCCCAGTATTGTGATTGATGTGATGAGGATCAGTGAGAACAGTGCGCTTACATTCGTAACTGATGAATGAATACTGTGCTATAGTCTTTTTTAACCTTTTATTATAAAGTCATTGTCCGAACGTAGGTCAGGTTTACTTGACAATTTGTTGGGATTCCAAGTTATTTAAGTTTTGGAGCGTTCGAATTCTGAGATATCACTGTAAGATTCAATTCCAGTAGTTTTTCTCAGAACTATCTACCAATAGAACCAATCAAGATGTTTTAGAAAAAAAGCAGATGTAAACGGGATAAAAAATGCTAAATAAACTGCCCTATAATGACTAAAAGTTTTTCAAACTTGTCTGGGCTCATTCGGAAGTATTGATTAAATTTGTCTTTATCTTTTCGCAAGTGGTCTATGAGATGATAAAATTCGCCCTTTTACGTTATTTTTCACTGAAAACATACTATACTTAGCTTTCTATATGGCCATCTTTCATCTGAATTGGATGCCAGTGGATGCTTTGTTGTAAAATGATTTAAGTATTGTTCTGAACAACTAATAATGTAGTAGTATTGTATTACATGTGCTAGGTCCCTATGAAGTATTCATAACGAACTGAAAACCGTTTTGGGATTGAAACCAGTCTTGGAAACTGGTAATGAATTCGATTTCAGTCCAAGGTCGATACCATGTCGATTACGGAAAAATTTGGGATCGTATCTGGCTGTGTTGGATGGGAACGCATGTAACTCAAAACTGATGTTAAATTTATATAGGTACACATACAGCAGAATTAATATTCCTTTACAAAATAAACCGTAACCATAATCAGTACCTTAAAAGTGGAAGCAGGTTATTTGACAGGTATGAGCTGCTGCCCGTTTCCAGATCTTATTCAATACAGTGCCTTGGGAACACTTACAAATTTAGATCCCAAAACAGTTTTCAGTTCGTTTTGAATCCGTCATGAGAACTTTGCAATGATTTGTCTTAGGTCTAGTGATATGGCGTATGTATTAATGTAAAATCAGACACATCTTCATCGTTAAGTACCATTACATGATTTGAATTTGGGAAATGTAAGTATGATTGACAAATGGTTCTTATTACCTAAATTATATTGTTTAGGTTTTATTAATAAATGCCCAATTCAAATTGAACTTATTGGTATTACTTACATATACGAGGTTGTAGCGCACCATTCATACAAAAATGAAACAAAGTATTTTAATTCCATTTCCATAATTTCTGCATATTAAAAAACATTTAAGAAATATAACAATTATAAAAAAATTTACCATTCAATCTTTAATTGATGATAATTTCAACAACTGACAAATCACAATCAATAGAAATTCACTAAAACCTACATGAACAGCACTCATGTACATACAAAATAATACTGACCTGAACATAACATTTATTCGATTGATAAATAAATTTTAATATCATTGCATCACATCCCGAGTTTTTAATTTAATTAATTTCATAAACTTATGAAAACATGTCAATTTTGAATATAAGACTTAACCATTATGAATAACAATAGATTATTGTCGACAATGTTGCATTATTAGTTAGCACGCAAGATTTACAACTCAGGTGTAATGGGTTTGAATCCCACACAGAAGCATCAATTGGCACTAGTCATTAAAAGAAATTAAAAAAAAACATTGATAAATATTTTTTTATTTATCACTTAATCCATCACTTAAGCGACTATAAATAAATTTGAGTATATAAAAAGAAATTAATAGAGCAATATAGGGTAATAAATTAGTCAAGAATTAAAGAAAATTAACTAAATTTTGAGGCAAATATTTAGATCAATTATCAAAGAAATTAAAACTAATTGCGAGACTTGTAAATAGAGAAATTACAGAAACTATGCACTTAAAAAAATATTGTTTTCACTTATACTTTTGTTTTACTGCATACTATCCTAACACGCTCAGTGCAATTATGTGTCATAATATTGAGTAAGGACACGAAATTAAAAATTTAAATTAGTAGTTCTGGCTAAATGAATAAATTATTAAGTTCAATGTTACAAGATTACTATGCTAAACGTAATAAATCTTTGTGAATGAAGGTAAGTGGGTGTGTATTTACTTCAAGTAATTACTACATGCAAATAGGGTTTTCTGGTAGAAACACAAGAACATTGTGAACAAAATACGTGTATATGTAAGTGTCTGGAAATCATACATTTAACTGAAAGTCTACATCCAAGTATGTTATTCTACATACATATGAAATTTATGCTTATGATGTAACTACAAATATACAACTGGGAACCATATTTTCTGGAGTACATGTAGATGTCAGGAACTGCATACTTTGGAGAATATCTTATTCAATGTTTATAATGAATTGAGATAGGGACTCACAATCAGAGTTCGATCTCTAAAATGCAGAATTCGCACATTTACGTTGATTTAAATTAATTCATATTTCTTAAATTAAGACGATAAACGATGATATACAAACACTGAAAAAAGTAATTTTTGATTATGATTTTAGATTTGTAGGTAAAATAAAATTCCTAGATGTCAGTCGAAATTATTTTTTCAAATTTCGACATCTACTAATTCACGCAACACAATATGCCTTCCTCAAATGATGATTTTTTTTAAACTTTTTTTCATTATATTCACGAATTTTGTTGTACCTACAAATAAAGTCAAGAAGCCTATCTTACGAGTTTAAATGAAAATAATAACATTTTTTTATATCTCTCAAAATAAACGAAAAATATTCTCGGTGTCGACCATTCGCCGAACACGGGGGTCAATTTTTGAAACGTGAAAAAATCACATAAGTGATAAAATAAATCACATGCGTGAGAAATGAGAAATGAGATAAAAATTTGAATTCTTGAATTTTTGTATCATAACGTGTCATATCATTTATATCTCATCATGCTAAAAAATTTCAATATTCGGTGGTGGAATGTCGTTTTAGTGGAAATGATTTGTTTTATGCATGTAGATAAATATTATATAAATCTACTACGTATTACTTACGATTATCAAGACATTTTATTAATATTTTTGTTAATAAGAGGATGAAATGTTGTAAAAATAGTTTCTTATTATCATTTATATCATTATAATAGATGAAGTAATGAACGTAATATGAACGAAGATTTTCTTCAATTTTACACGTTTATTTAGATTAAATAAACGTATTATGTGTTCGTCAGAAAAATTTAGTTCCTACATCAATAAGTACAGCTTTAGCTATTTCTTCAAAAATTAATATAACATTTATAAACTGTGTAAAATTTAAAGTTTTAATACATATATTTAAGGTTTCCCGCGTTACTGTTTATTTGTCCTACACATGCGATTTAATTCGTTCCACAATTTCATTTGTCTTTAGATGTGAATGTTGAATCAAAATTATTTTAGGATGCGCACAAATATATTCTAATTCAAATTCAAATTCCTTATGTTCAGGCGTTACATATATTTTCCTCTGCACCTGATTATTTCCATGATAAAATATTGTATTTTAACGTGTATTTGCAGCGTTGACATTTGTAGATGATAATGACATTAACAAAATACTATTTTTTGTATAGTAACCCTAGTGATCTGTGATAATTTCTTGTAGATCCATAGCTCAATAAATAGATAATAAATATTTCATATTGAATTAAGAATTGCTATTTGTGATATATGTTTTTCATCCCATTTTCATTTTTTCAAGAATTGATCCCCCAATATATGTACTTCATTATTCTATTCTCACATTACATTTATCTTTTATAGGCACTTTGAATAAGCTTATTGCGGTTTATAGTTTTTACTTGTACAAAATGTCAGCCTGTTATAGATTACGCTGTATAAAAAATACACCATAAACGCAGTACATGAAACGCATGAAACTTTTTTTTTTAAATTGATGACACATTACATGATGCAACAGTTTTGTTTTTACAGGCGACTCTACACACCTTTCTTTGCTGCACGTTCTTTTATTTCATCAATCAAACTTCTTCACTTGTTTCAATTCATTAAAATTCATTTTCCTTTTTCATAATCCAATGAATAAACAAACATTTTGGCAACAGCGTTTTAAGGTGAAGAGCAGCAGAGAATGAAAACAGATGACGTGAGCTTACGAGGTGTATAGATCCAGGCAGCTAGATCATTATATCCACGGTGGCTTGGTATGACGAGGGCTTCGGCTTTCAGGCGCACGCATTATGTTTATGTAAATGCCGCCATAGCGCCATTCAGGGCCGGACCGGCACAAAGACTCCCTATCGACCCTGTGCACGCTATATACACCCACATCGTTAGCTGCTACACGCTCAAATGCCCTATGATCTGCTTCAAATACACTCCTATGAATTGTGCACAATATGGCTTCTAAAGCTCAAAAAGATTGCACTAATTTCAGATGCACAGAATGTCTCAAACTGTTAGGATGTGCAGAACATTCAAATATAAGTAGACAGGAATGAAACATAAGATACGGATTTATAGGGAAGGGTATACAAAGCAAAAGTGTTTCATATCAGGGTCGCCAAGTAAGTAAGAGGTGCTTTTGTGCAAATGAAATTTAAGCGTCGATAATAAAACAAAATTGTAGATATCTGTCTATTCGTTTAAATTTAGAAATACAAATATGATAGTTGTATAATTTTATTTGACTAGTTGATTAGGACTTTCATTAGGACTTTATTTTCGATTTACATTTTGTTATTTAAGCTTTTTTTTAATTTAAACTTAAACCTTGTTGGTGCAACTATAGGCCTTAGTGTTGTAAGGTATTAGCTTAAGTATTATAAAATTATCTCTTGCATGAAATGCACATTATTTACCAGTGTGTAAAATATTCGAAATATAAACAAAAACATAGTTGGGACTACTTATTATACATACATGTGTCTATTAAAAAAATTCACATTAAACATTAAAGGGCGTATGTCCATGAAATTGTTATTTGTTATTTCCGTAATAAAATAGCGAGAATGAGAAAATATTACTGCATTCATATATGGTAACACAAATAGCCATAATAATTCTTGTTTCACATTGCTATAAAAGTTTAATTTTAGGTTAACGTCATTTTTATAACTTTCCTAATTTAGTATGTATATATTGTATGTTATTACATAATCTTGTCTTTATTAAATATATTAATATTAACATAGGATTTCATTACTTGATGATAAACTCAACAACATACAGAAAGC
This sequence comes from Stenolophus ochropezus, assembly GCA_035578165.1. Lineage (NCBI taxonomy): Eukaryota > Metazoa > Arthropoda > Insecta > Coleoptera > Carabidae > Stenolophus > Stenolophus ochropezus. Next base: position 15,019,298 of record JAQOWZ010000010.1, on the reverse strand, counting down.
TATTAATAACATTGTGTCTATCATTGAAGAAACAAAGAAAATATGCGATTTTATTTCTTCGTGAAAACGTCATGTAAAATTAAAAATTTTTGTGCAAATTTTGTAGTTTAAATATTTAACACTTAAAAAAAAATTGTGAAATTCCAACAACTAGCAAAAACAGCAATATTGCATGTGTTATTACTAATTTCGCATCTATAAAATGCAACTACCAATAAAAATTTGACATTTAGATAAGAAATAATGGCACTTAATGTGTCGCCTGGAAAATGGTCAGTAAACATTTAAAATAATGCGTGTAATCATAAAATGTAACTGCAATTCAAATAAGACCATTGCACGATAACCACGCAACCAACCATGCAGGCACGACATCTATACCCGCTTCGCAGGTCCGTGGTCCTGACAGCCAAAACAAAATACTCACGCGCACAAATTACATAACAAAAGAATGACGTCCTCATGCGCAGGCAAAAACGTTTACAAACACGAATAATTCATTTTCTTTTGTCGACGTGATTTAAATTTAAATAAAGCGGGCTGCTTTAGCAAGTTAAACCGGGAGAAGTTATCTCCAAATTGCTGTTTATTTGGCTAGTAGGCAGGGAAAGTTCTGTTTACGTTAACTTTAAACCATGATAAGTTGTATAAACAAACAGTGACGGTCCCTTGGTTAGATTACTTAATAAACCAGAGATAGGGGTAGGTTCTAATCCACTACGCAACAACTATTTAACAAAAATATTTTGATGCTTTAGTAGTACAGATTTCACTCGAAACTACTCTAATTCCTAGAGCACACTAGACAAAACTTTCCATAAAATTATTTTCAAAGAAGAAGTATAGGAAGTTTAAACAACATAAAAACAAATATATTATTAACAAACATTATTTTAACAGATGAGAAGTTAGTTTCGAATTGCATGAAAGCATGAATAAGGAAGAGTGGAGGAAAACTACAATATAACAAAATGGGGATAAACAAGAAAAGCATACTACGAAAGAAATGGGTATTTTACGGTACGCATAAATGGAGAAAACACACACTATGAACTGCATCCAGAGGCGCTGTCAGATTTTTTCCCAGGGGATTTTCAAATACAGATTGTTCATTTTAAGTTATATAAGTTAATAAGTTCAACAATGTATTTGAAACTATGAATTTTTGACATTTTTCATGACATTTGCAAAATAAACAAAAAAGAAAATACCAAGGACTCCATAATTTTGTCCGTTACTTAGTTACTACAACAAAATTGTTGATTATGAACAATAGAACAATATAAATGAAATTGTCATTCGAGATTTTTGAATTATGATATATTAATCACTGTGAATTTAAGGCATCTAATAACTGTATTATTAATATCTTTAAAGAAAATATGAACAAAATTTTTTTGTAGCTATTAATGTTTTTATACATGTTTACTTTCCAATTTGATTTCACATGAAATAATGATCTGATTATTTCATTAGTGAAATACTGAGATCAATAACCTAACGGAAAATAGTGAAATAAAGAATTAAACGGAAATACAAAAAATATATTTAATAAGTTACCAGTTACCTGCATAATATCAGTAAATTTCAGCAGCAGAGGTCAGTGTGTGAATGGTCTAATATGCAGTAGTTTTGATCGTATAAGTATTTATATTATTTTATTTTTCAAGCCATAAACATTCTATTCTACTTCTAATAAAGAAAATATTTCATATTTGAAATACATTCATATCTAAATACTCAACAAAATTATTTTAAAATAAGTACTATATTTGTACTTAAGTAGGTACTTCTTTAGAGTATTTTATCCAGTTTCGTCAGCGGGTCACCTCTGCTCATATATTCTTACAATTAATTAAAAAAAATTGTACATGTTTTCCATTTTGAAAATTGTTAATTAATTAATTTTAAACAGTTGTTTCATTACATGAGTGTTTATCGGAATTTTGTTTTTGTGTAGGTTTGTTTAATAATTTCATTTTTTTGTTCACTTTTACTAATCAACAAACACATTACACGGTTAAAAGTTTTTATGAAACGATAGCAAAAGGGAACAAACTGATATGTTGTCGAAGTTTGTCGTACCGTGAACTCGTACAGTGTACGCTTGGAGTCGGTTACAAAATGAAAATACAATTTGATTCCACTGTAAATAGGCATTGTATGACATGCAACAGCGGAAATTAAAATGTATTTCCCTGAAATTTCAGCGTCGCCAGCAGCAAATGACGCGCATAAAAGGGTCTGCAACCCGAAGGCAATGTTCACATTCTGCAATCGCTTGTCCGTGAATTGCCGAAGCCGGCCGAGAGTTGCCGACTCTTTCACCGGCGCAAGCACCTCCGGCAAACATGCACGTGTTTTGTTTAGCAGCTTTTGTTTCAGGCGCGGATGATGACGTCACTACAGCCAATTTAAAATCGAAACAAAAAGATGTCGCTGACAGATTAACTTGTATCGGGATGCAACAGACATGAAAACGCTTTTCAAATAGCATGTGTGTATTTTTAATTAAAATCGCAAATGAAGAGAGAAGGGATAGTCTGCAGGGATGTTACTTTGAAGTGACGTTTATATTTCCCAATGTGAAATATTAAAATGTTTGGCGGCGGAATAATCAAGCCCCATTGAGTGCATGCCAATTGTTTTCGTTGTTTGATTCCTTTGCGGAAATGCAAAAATATAGCCCGTTGTTTCAGCAAAATATTACGATATTTATGTTGCGACTTTGTTTGTTTGGTTTTCAACATTCTTTCCCTCTAACTTATTTATGTACTGGATATGTGGGGTATGCAAACACGATTTTTATAGAACATCTGGAATTTTTATTTCCTTCGTGAAATTTAAATAATGGAAACATTGCTACTGCTTTCACCGTAATAGTATTGTTTCAATATTTGTTTTGAATTTTATAGAACTACAATTTTACATTTTATAGTACATTAACGCATAATTTGCTTTTGTAACTACAAATCAAGAAGCTGTAATAAAAGTCAGCCTTTTGTAATTATTTCCTATGCTTCCATGAAGGCTTCAAAACCAACTGAAAACCATTTTGGGATTGAAAAGTCATGGAACAGTTATTGAGTTTGAAGAGAGATGCAAAGTTTAGTTACTTTTAAGTTTTAAGAACTACTCGGTACTTTTAGGTAGAGTATACGTTACTTTGTATTCATTACAAGTACTCGTTTGGTTTAAGTTCATATGTCGTAATTCGGTAATAAGAATGTTTGAATACTATCGGTTAAAGCTAACGATTCGTTTCGTCAACTTCTTTTTTTCTTTTGCCGATATTTTGCTCTAGTTTCAACAAGCAGTTTGCAGTATTTTTATCATATCAGAAAGCATAACATAGAAAAAACTATATCTTACGTCATTGGCGGTGTTAAAGTAACGAATATGTATTTAGTAATGCGTGCAGCGCTGGGACAAAATGTGACGTAAAATCTGATTTGTTACAGTAACAACTATTTGTAAAAGTAAGGAATATTTTTTCATGTCGGTACTATTTATTTCTGATGTTGCCGAGCAACGAGTACTCGAGTAACGAACAGTTACTTTTTTACATCTCTAGATTTCAGTCCTAGTCGATACTGCAAAATCTGGGATCGTATCTAACTGAGTTACATGGGAAGACATCACAAAACTGACATGGGTAGTGGGTATCTGAGTACTGAAATACATGTTACGTTTATGTATACATAAGGCAAAAGCTATAATATATGCCCTATTTTTATAACCATTCGTTATCCTTTACAAAATAAAGTCACGTTATCTATAATCAACAACTTACATATTCTTGTAACTCAGTGGTTAATTTTTAACCAGTTGCTAATTTTTTTCTCCAATGAAAATAGATAGCACTGGAGAAAAAATCAAAACATCACTTGTAATGCTTATTTTTATTTGTTTTCATTTTGTTTTGAATCATTCATGGGAACGAAGCAGTTTCAATTATTTATTACAACCATTTGCATTTTGTCAATGGATTTTAACTTAAGTTTATATTAACTGGAACGATACGGAGATGGGGAGATGTATACAACTGGTATCCATAATGTCAGATTAGAAAATATTGCATCTTAGCTGAAACTCACGGTATGAAACTGATTGAGGGTGATACGATGGATTGAAAGATGAGGGATTTGAACTTGGAACACTTGGATTGCGAAGCCTTTGTTAATCAGAAGCACAATGCTGTCGAGAAAGTTATATTGTTACAATAATTACGCTGTTACATCGACAACCCCTAATGCATTGTAACTATGGTTACAATGTGCAGTTAACTACCTGATGTACTAATAACACTTTATGTTACGGACAATTGTAGGTGGCTGACACGATATGCTTGCTGAACAGTTATGTGCCCTGCAGCGTATAGTAAAGATCTTGCTCATATTGTAACAACATGGAAAACACTGATCAGTTTCTCGACAATTTAGAATTTAAAAAAACGCTCAGAAATTTATAAGGTTTGATTTGAATAGGCAGAAATATGAGAATATAGTTCACAAATTGGTTTCTGAACTTAATAGAAACGTATCAAGATTTGATGAGCTGTTGAGTTTGCACTAAAAAAGAAAAAAAAATTGAAAGCTATAGAAAATTGATTTATGTAAAACGATCAGTACCTCTTCGAAAGGGAACGTGGAACGTTGACAGGACTTGCCCTGAAGGTGACTTTAGACGATGTATTGTACTTTTACTGTATACAGTGTGTTTAAAAAAGTGGAGATTCTCTTTTATCTCGTTTATTATTAAAAATACATATCTTCCTTATAGAACATTATTTAAAGAAAAAATTGTGATTGAGTCATGTAATAAACTTCATAGTTACAACTGGAAGTGCGGTCAGCTTTTTGTTTTATTTGAATTTCATTTTCCATTCTTTTCTTGACTATATCAAATATAACAGCACTGTCGTAATTCTTTTGTTAAACCAGACACAGCGGTATTTTAAATTTAATTAAAGTTTGGCGAAACTGGGATTTAAACCCCAATCTCACACTCCATTCAGTTCGAGTCGACATTTGTGTTTATAGCTGGTATATACGTAAGTCATTTTAACAAATGCCATATCTCTTTTTTGTTAATCGCGAAAAATTTCGGTTTTCAGATTTCAAAGGAAATATACGTTTTGATTATCCCCAAATCCATTTTGACCAGTTTAGTTGTGAAGTCTGTAGGTATATATGTATCTCGCAGAACTCAAAAATGATTAGTCGTAAAATTTTGTATCTGTCTCTGCTATAACATCTAGCTGAGCACCTCCCTTTTCTATTGCAACCGGCAGTGCTTAAAAGGGCACTTTGCTCATAGTGTTTTTTTGAGTATTCAAAAACGATTAGCCGACGATTAGCCGTAGAATGTTGATATTTTGTTTCTAGAATTGTTACATCTAGTTATAGACCTTGCAATGGCCCAGATTGGATTTTGTTAGAGCTAGTACGGTCCTGGAAAAAATGGTTGAGGGGATGGCCGTGTGTGGCACTGCGGTAGGGAAGCGAAAGGAGAGCGGGAAAAAAGAGGTTAAGAGAAGAGGAAGTGAGGTTTTGGTTGATGGTAGAAAAACGTGTTCAAGAAGTGTAGAAGCAGTGTTAAAAGAAAAAGTTAGTGACAGTTGGAGAGACGGAACGAGAAAGACTAAGGTGCGCGCTGAAGGACGTTGCGACACCCATGGTTTTGTATCCTGGCCAAGCAGTAGAAGACCACGAGGTGGCCAAGACACAGAAGAAAGAACAGACGGAGAGAAAAGTAAACGAGGTGGTGTTTACGAACGTTAGTTTATTGTAAAATTAGAATTTAAGGTTTGTTGTATTAGCATCAAATAAAACATTAAAAAGAAAAAGTAATGTACTTGGTAGTGGATGGGGTCCGTAGTAACCCAGGTCATTGCAACCTCTGTTTTTCATTCCAATCAGACTCTTCAAAAGGGCAGTTTATTTTGGCAGAAACTTAATAAAAATAATAATTTAGTTGATTTTTAATTTTTGTAGGAAACATTTGATTTCTTGTGAATAAATTGACATTGAAAACCGTCAGAATATATTTCGTGAGAAATATGTACGAAATAAATGAAAGATTTGAGCGATTAATAGTTATTTATGGTACAAGTGTGTTACATTACAGATAAGTCATGTGGGAAAAGTTTAGCTCACGAGGCCGTTAGGTCGAGTGTGGTATTTTTTCAAGTAACTTAGGTAATTAACACACGTGTGCCATACAACATTTTATCCAACACATTTTAATCATTGATATAAAATACATATAAAAATTTTGACAGATGAAATTTCGAAATGACATTTAGGAACAAAATAGTGTAGAGAAGGTTTTATAACGTAGTTATTATGATACGGACAAAAAAACAGTGAGCTAATAAATTTAGCTCACTAGTGACTTATGACCTACTTTATTTATCTAAAAACAGCATACTTATATCGTTATAATTACACGGTGTTGGATAAAATAAATTTATGTAATGCAATAAGGAATAGTGATAAACATTTTAATAAAATTTTACAAAAGATTAGGTATCCATTTTTAAGGGAAATTCGAAATTATGAAACGAATTGAAGTTGAAGAATGATTAGCCGTAGAATGTTCTCACTCTCAAGTGAAATAAGTTTAAATGAAATGCAGCAAAAAATATGTATAATTTAGGGTAGGTATAAGGAAGTCATGTTGTGTCCACATCAGATTTTTATTGTTTATTATTATGTGTAAACAAATTGAGAGGGTATAAAAATATACAGAGAAGATAAAACTATACAGGTCTTCTGCAAAGCCTTGCGTCCTCTGATTTCACTGGTTTCTGTTTCGTTTCGATCTGAAAAACTACTGTCTCATCACAGCTTACAACATTATTATTTGCAGGTGTTACATTTTTGAGAAAAGAAATTCATTATATGCAAGTTTGCATTACCTATTCACAATAAAACAATACTAGAAGCTACATTATACCTGAACACAAAGCAATACTCGTATATAGAGACATATAAACAATACAAACAGTGGTTGGTATATACAGTCCGCATCCCAACAACTCAACTCTTTCCCAAACTCCGTTCCCAGTAGATAACTGATCCCGTTGTGTAAAGCAGCTTTACATCCCGCGCGGTGGCGTGTTAGGAAGCTTTCAGGGAGCTTCCGTCGCAGCTTTCAAAGCTCCCTAGAATACCTGCATTGTTGACTGTGACCGCATTGTCGAACCGCGAGCATTAGTGGGCGTGGCTTAGGTTTGGATAATGGGGTATTGACTGCTGCTTCGCTTATTCAATGATATATTGTTGGCTTGTAAAGGAAGGTTCACATCCATATTATATTTTCAACCAACTTGACTTAATTATAACTTGGTTAGATTCGTTCCTTACAACAATTTCTCCAAGGAATTGTTTCACAATGTTATGTCGCTATTCAAATATATTGAACATAGTTCTAGTTTTATTTTAAAGCTATTGATAAAGTTTTATTATTTCACGGAACTTACTAAATACAATTCTTAAGACCCATTGCACGTTTTCTTATTAGAAACTATGTATTGTAAAACAAGTTTGATTAACGTCACACTAATGAAGAGTTTCAAAAGACACAGCTAGTTAAATTGAATTCAATTCAAATCGAATAAGAAAGTTTCCCACATTATTATCGGTTGTCATTTGCTGCTTACTCCTTACGAAAATGCTTTTTTCATGCTCTACACCTAGACAACTAAAATACGATAGTCGGAATCGAATAGGCTGTTTCAAAACAACTGGTGGGAATTTTGTTATTGGATACGAATCGAATTCGTTTTTGCTTTATAATTTATATTATTCACAAAACCGTGAGTATTTTAACGTGAAACTTGATATTTATGATATCTATGGTTACGACTTGATATTTGATTGATAGCAATGTATTTGCTTGTGTCATTTAAAATGAAACAAAGGTGATTTTTCGCATCGAACCAAAATAATTTGGATAATGAATTTTATAATCCAGAATGTTTTCGCGAACTAATGACGTCATTCATGGACCTGATTTGTGAAATTATAAAATGAGTTTTTATGACTGTGGTTCATTGGTTTTCTCTTTCAAATTTCAGTTCAGCTCTATTTTTGGCTTGTTTATAGACGTTATACTGGCAGTTTTTAAAATAAATTACAAAAAAAAATATCATACTAATACTAATAATAATAGTACTGTTGTAATACTAAATCAAATTGGAAAAAATAAACATCTGCATCATTTCAAATTGAGTACCGATTAATTTGACAACTTTGACAGGTTTAATCAAAGAAAATTCTCGCGATATGCTTTATGATGTCACTATAATGACGTTTTGATGAACTATACATAGAATCTAGTTCATGTTCGGTCCGTCACGAAAAATCCCCTAAGCTGATATACATTGATGTCAAACAAATATCAAGTCGTAACCATGGATATTAAAAATCCCCATGTTTCACATTAAAAAAGAAGTAGAAATATATACAGTAAAATAAACAGGTGAGATTTTCCTTATTTTTAAATAACTTGACTTTCAATTTATTGGTGACACGTTTGTAGCCTCTACAAAAAATCTACATCTTATGTTGGGTTTATTTGGTAAATAGTTGCCGATAATGTAAGTCAAACCCCATATCTCATACTTTTAAATAAGAGTAAAACTATGTGAGTCAACTAAAGGTATTTGTTGACAAATAACTTTTTGGGAGAGTCAAATAGTTGTTTTGTTATTTTAATTATTATTTACAAATGCATTTCATTTCGATTGTTAAATTTTTTTTAGTGCTGTGTTAATTGTTGCATAACAATAGTCCATCTGAATTAATCATTCAAACGTACTATTGCTTGATTTAGGTAAATATATAATAATTAAACTATATTGTACTATATACAATAATCAATAGTTAGTTGATCGAATTAATTGTGTTTAGTTAGTTATAATTAAATGGCATACGTGTTTAATTTAGAAGTGATTTAATGGGGAAATTTAGCGTGATTACAATTACATATAAAAATATTGTTTAACCGTACATATATAAATAATTTTAATTTAAAATGTAATTGAAAGTTAAAACTAGGTTCCCATTTTTTATAATTCATTATTTATCATCGAACTTTTATAACGTCACAAATGAGTTTCCTAGAAGGAATGGTAAGACTTGACTTTATGAACATAGTGGTAATTCTAGGCAATATAATATAGAATTACCTTTGAAGACAATCTTAAGCAAATAAAAAAAAACACTAAACTTCTCCAATGAATCACACTATCACACAATAAGTATCAAGACTTAGAGCATATACTTCTGAGCACTCTAATTCTTGACCCATTGAAACCAGAGCACAATCCAGAGCAGCGAAAACTGCAACAGAATTTGCTTTGACTGAGAATTAGAGCAAACACTTATTTTAGGATAGTAGTCAGTTATTTAAAAATGGAAGAATATACAATAATTCTTTAAAATAATAACAATTCAGAATTTTATTACTGATGTAAAAAATGCTGCGCTATTGGAAATGTCTCCTTGGGGGCATTGCCCCATGGAAAATTTTTCTTGGGAGCATTGCCCCATAAAAATTTTCCTTTAGAACCATGCTAAAACGCCGTGGAAAAAAATAAAACGAATTAGCTACTGATCTAATACATATTGAAAACAAACCCAGTAGATTGAAGAGAACAAAATCCGTCGACGTAATAAATTAAATTGTTTTATGTAAAATCACATGTAATATTATGAAAGACTACCACTGGGCACCTCTTTCCTGTGTGATATTTATCCTGTATCACATTTGCTGACTGACTTAAAAATGGTAACTTGTAAATTACTTTACGCAAAACTGTACCGTAATTGTTTATTTATGCCTGTCGGGCGGTAAAGAAGATGTGAAAAACATTTATCCAGATTTGTAATAGCTTGTATTTGTTTTCATATCTATCCTTCGATTTCAGTGGCGTAACTTAATTTTTTCTACTAAATTTTTTTGAATTTTGTTTGAACAATAATTAATTTTTGAAAATTTAATTTCTCTAACAACCATGCGATTCTCGGTAAAGTTATAATAGCTTTTAAGAGCGAAAATAGTAGTTTCGTTCTGGTTTCAGAAAAATATGTATTTTTGATATTTGATATGTAATATGTTTATTTTTAAATACTGCTTCACTCACCTTCGGAGCCACGTGCCGCCACTGTTTGATTTGTCAGAGGACATTAATCTACTAAAGTTTTATTAGCTTCTACCGAAATTTAGTAAATAATTTTCGTAATGAACTTAAATAATGTACTTAAATAACTATTATGAACAAAATAATCTCAGATGTATATAAAAAGCATAATCATATCTGTTTTTTAAATAACAGAAATTAATATTTAAGGGCATTCGTTTTCAAATAAATATTTATTATTATACAAGATTAATTTTAATATTTTAAAACAGTTGATTTGTTGGCGTGATAAGCGATATAACTAATTACTAGTTATCTCTATAAAGTAGTTCGTTTCTTCGTAAAAAGTAGAACACGTTAGACATTTAAACGATAATTGCTTATGCATAAATAACCACACCAACCTCCAAGTATCAAAGCCTACAATTAGTATTTGTATTTCATGACAATGAAACCAGCTGCTTTTAAAGATCGAAATTGAATTTTAAAATACAATTTCAACAGTTTGCCTTCGAAAGAAAACTCACAATTCAAAATTAAAAGTTGTTCGTTGCCAGCATATCTTAAACGACATTTTATCTCCATGTAAAAAGAAGAATTTCTATTCACTTCATTGCTCGACCAACGATACAATTGAAAATTCAGATCAACGTTGCCTTGACTGACAACGGACTTTATATATTCAATTGTTTGGCGCTTGCCTAATAATTTAATAAAATTTCACAATTTTTTCCTTTTGTTAAAAATTCAAGCACGTTCGTTAGAATTTTATTTCGTATTTTAATGAAAATATTTCCAACGACTTTATTCTTTTGCAGATTTTATTCCGTTATAAAAAACTCAATATGCGTGAGACTTAAATGGAAATACGGTGTTAAATTACTTCAAGTATTTTATTCCTTTGAAGTGTATGAGTTTGTGTTTTCATGTAAACGCTGTACATACCTTGTATTTATAAAACTAAGAACTACTGAAAAGAGAAATGTTTTGTACATATTTTTCAACATAAATTATAAATATGTGTTCATAATTCTTTTGAAGATACAGAGAAATTAATTAGAATGAAGTTTATTTTTCTCTTTAGTAGAGATGTCTTTTTCATAAACGTAATACATTATTTAATATTATGAAGTGAAAAGATACTGTGTTTAATAAATTTAATATTATTCTCACCTTTAAATTTGAAAATAATTTACTACTTAAAAATATTTACATTAGTAAAGTTAAACATTTTTATTTCTTACACTTCTCACCCTTTGATGTTCATGTCTTTTTTTTTGGTACACATTCTGTTGTTTTTCAGTCTTTTTTATATTAAGATCTGGAAATTCTTCTGATCTGAATCATATTAAATATTTGGGGACCATAATCAAAAAGAAAAGACTGAGGTTAACTTACCAACTTACGGTAATATTAGTGAAGGAAATTTGTAAAAAGAAAACATACGGGGAGTGTAAAGTAAGTAATAAGACTGATTTTTTTTAAAAAAATACAATATAATCTCCTTCAAAATAAATTCTTTCGGAAGCCACACAGTGCTGGAGACAGTTCTTCCTATCCTCATGACAGTGCTGGAACTCATACAGGGTGGCCCAGTGAAAACTATCAGCGCAATTTTTGGCCACATTAATTTTGCTAAATACGCTCGATCACGTCAATTTTAATATAAAGGGGGACACCTAAATAGATTAGTACCAATGGCATAACTTCAACCCTAAAATGAGTGTGGACTGCACCTCAAAAATTTTAAATGGAAAAGGGTGTCAAACATGACACAGTTCAAAAGGCCTTTCAATTCTCTTTACAACAGTTTTTTTATTTTTCAAATCCGGTCATTAGTTCCAGAGATATATCGTTTAAAACAAATTTTATCAGGTGTTCAAAATTGCCATCAAGTAGGCTAAAACAAATGACAGAAACTAAATAAACAATTCTTTCGACAAGTTGTTTTTAGTAAACCAGTAATTTGTAAGATTTGCGGTAACGTATCGTATCTCCAAAATTTGAGCAAAATCTTTATTATTGTATGGAAGTTAGAAATAGTCATTTTGAACACCTAATAAACTGATACTTGAATTTCTATCATTTGTTTATGCCTACTTGATTGCAGTTTTGCACACCTGATAAAATTTGTTTTAAACGATATTTCTCTGGAACTAATGATCGGATTTGAAAAATAAAAAAAACTGTTGAAAAGAGAATTGAAAGGCCTTTTGAACTGTGTCATGTTTGACACCCTTTTCCATTTAAAATTTTTGAGGTACAGTCCACACCCATTTTAGGGTTGAAGTTATGCCATTGGTACTAATCCATTTAGGTGTCCCCCTTTATATTAAAATTGACGTGTTCGAGCGTTTTTAGAAAAATTAATGTTAAGTGGCCAAAAATTGCGCTGATAATTTTCACTGGGCCGGCCTATATACTAGAATCACCTTCAGCTGGTCGGTTAGAGCCGTTTAAATGTTTTGAAGTGTCCCAAAATGAGTTACCTTGAGGTTATTTTTTAAATCTCGGGACGAGAAAAAAGTAACAAGAACTCAAATTTCATTGTTTTAAACCAATTTTGGGCATATTTTTCTCATCCCTAGTAAATTAGTCAAAATCTGATGAACGGTGGTGGGAATAAAAATTTAACTATTTCCCAATCATTCTGTATTGTCAACCGGCGATCTGAATGTAAAACATCCCAGATTCTGTAGATATTTTTATTAGTTCTTGAAGCTTTTTTCATTCTGAAAATGTCTAAAACACTGTGTATGTAGGTCTGCTAAGTTTTGTAAAAGTTTCCATTGCAATGTGCTCAAGTCTGAAGCAAAACCTGATAGCACACCATTGTTTGAAATTGACGTTACTCATATCTTAGAATGCGCAAGAAAAAAATGTTTTAGGAAAATCTCGCTACAACAACCAAATGACTCTAGCGAGTGCAAACTTGTACTAAGGCATATAACATGTTCACCTGCCTTCTTTCTAAGTCCCGTATCCCAAGTGTTACCAGATCGAATGTTGCCAGTCTTATTTCTTAACTTACACAACTCGGATATACAATAAATATATATATATATATATATATATATATATATATATATATATATATATATATATATATATATATATATAGCGTTGAAAGATATAGCAAAGCTAAGAAAGGACATAAAAAGTACTAATAACTTGTAATAGTATATTACGTAATAAGAACTGTAAGATGCTAATTACGCAGGAAGTGGAAAAGTTACACACGGCTTTGTAATTCCACAAGTGCGTACTTAATTGCATTATAACTTAGATTACGTACTATATTTTTTGACCATTATATGAAAGCTTTTCGATCACACCATAACCACACACTATATTGAAATATTTTCACTAATAAAAACCGGCTTCAGCCAACTAAATAGGAATAAATCAACTACCTATATATCAAACTGTCAATCTCTGAATATTAAATTGAAACTAAATTTACAATCCAATAAAACAATACTAAACAGAACATTTCTTAATAGTTTCTTTAATGTTTGTACCGTAATGTTATAAATTAATTCTAATTGAACTTAAAAGGGAATGGGTCTACGATGCCAACATGATGAAGAATGATTTTGACGAATTTATGATCTCATAGATCAGTTGCAAAAAGATAAAGACAAATTTAAAAAGTACCTTCGAATGAACCCCGAGATTTGATTAACTCTTAGTTATTATAGAAAATGATACTGATGCCCGTATTCATAAACGTTCGTTAAATTTATAACGCTTCGTTAAATATTTTCTCCAATGACACAATATGTCTTTGAAGAAAAATAAAAAATTTAGTTTGTCTACTGTTTTATAATTTGTCAAAAAAATTAATGAAGCGTTATAATTATAACGAACGTTTTATGAATATGGGCATGAAAGTGTACAAAGACAGTACCTACATTAGCTACGTTAGAAAAGTATAGCCGACAATCAAACACTATGTGGCGTAGTTTACATCGCGAACGTAGGGAACCAAGCGTACTAGTGGCCTTGTGACTGAATATATTGAAAATACTGAGAGCTATTTTTTTAATGCATTGCGAACATAGCGCTTTGTGTTGCAACCGTATAATACAACTTTTTTTCTATTTCTATTTAATTTCAACCACAATCATGAAACATTTGTAATAGACCTAAATTAATGAATTTTTGTACTTACAATACAAGAAGTTCATTGTAATATATTGAAACACTGCTGTTGCTTACCTGTAACAAAAAGAAAAATCTGATGAAACATGTTTTACTTCGTTAAAGTAATCTAAGCATTTAAGAAAGAATTAAATTTGTTTTCGAATGAGGCTTTATGACGAATATAAAAAAAATCTTATCTTATACCTGTCATTTTATTCAGTTGTTTGTAAAAATGGAAAGCATTAACCGTTTTAAAATTGTTATCTTAGTGGTAGAAAATATAGAAGCGTGAAGAACGGTACTTTTTCACTTCATGCAATTAACCTTTTACATACCCAAAGGTTATGCCAGTCTGCACATGAAATAATTCTCCAGATAATCTTAATTGTAAGCTTATAAGTTACTTCCGCAATATTTTAAACTCGTAGGTAATACACACTTATTCTTTTTAACGTTTTAAAGAAAAATATTTTACACTATTGATTGAAGTATTTGCGATACTAATGTAAAGAAAATATTTGTACCTATTGTAATTGTTGCAGGAATTGGTGAGATTTACTTTTCTTGATTAATTGATAAGTCAGTTATAAATATAAGAATTTTTAATATGAAAAAAATTATAGATCAAAAGGTTTTGTGCCACGGCAAATTTTTAAATTTTAATTAAGACATTTTTATTTTCATGAAAAAATTTTCCGTGAGATTAAACTGACAGTCAATATAAAAAAATCACCTGGTGGACGTTTAGATCTGGCAGCGTAATTACGCCAGAGAACAAATTATGAAAAATGAGCACCACGAAACAAAAAAGCAGATAATTTCCACTGCCACCTCCAGAGCTGTGTGCAGCGTCAAATTAAATTTGCAAGTGACGATGTGACGAGACGCCGAAACGAAGTTCACGCCTCAATAATGAATGGCTTCCGCTTACGCTGATACTGACATTTTTATTATTTTTTTAGAATTACAATGAATTCAAGAACTCATATTTCCCCATTACGATGAATTAAAATTGGACAGGAATTTGGTGATTAAAACTGAAAGGTACACTTGCTTGAAAAAATCGTATTATAATTTTAAATTAATATCTCCATGCTTTTCGAATAATTAATAAGAATTTTTTCAGTAAATTTCCATTTTCCAGATATTTAACTCAAGATATTCATTTTTTGAATTTACAATAACTTGAGATCAAAGTTTAAAATTAGGACTGAAAGCTCATTTATAAAAATGTTTAGAACTTCTGTACAAGTTGTAAAACATGGTTCTTATGAATGGTAATCCGTCACAGACGCTGTTTCTTATTTAAAAATTCATTGAAACTTTAAAAAAGTTCGCTGGTCCCTGCGGTCGTTTAAAGTTATATAAAGAAAGCGCATCTACGATATTTTCGCTGGAATTTCTTCAAGTGTGGAAAATGCAAAATATAAATATTTTATACAACCCAATAAAAGTACATGTCTTCTAAGACTTGCGTCTCTAACATCAAAGTTATTTTTAAGTTGCACATATAAGTTTCACTATATAACTTTAAAGTTAATAGTTCAGAGGTACTTTAAAAGTTATAACTAAAGAGCGGATTATATGCAGTAAAAAGGTGTCAAAATACGCATGAATATGTATTAAAAAATCATTGAAATATGCCAAAAAAAAAAACATGAATTTTAAAATAAAAATATTCAAAAAAATTATCAATTATATTATATTAAAAGTAAAACATTAATAACATAAATACAAAATAGACAGTTTGTAAATAAAAAAGCAGCAAATAAAAATCTTGAATTAAACATTAAATATATATTAACCAGTGTTGGTAACAAATGATCTCAGTTGGTAATAGAAAAAAACGTAGATTCTAGAAAAACGTACTTTTTTAATAATAATATAAATAATTATAATAGCTTTATCTTTATTTTTTCTTATAAAGTGAATTTCGTTTTAGCATATAATTATTTGGTTCTTACGAAAAACAAGAATTATTATTCTACTGTTCTTTACAATGAAAAATAATATCAAAGTTATCTATTAGAAGCCTGTTTCTAGTCGTAGTGTTTAATAGATTTAATTTAAAAAATACTTGTTCTGCAGCATCAGAAGAAATGGGAGTGAAAATAACCATTTGGCATAGCAAGATGTAGGAACATAACCATTTTTTTGTTTTTTAAAAGGAAAATTGCATTCTAAAATTCTGCAGGAAAGTTCTTATATATTACTTAAGGTTAGTTAAGTTAGCAAGAAACTCAATATGATATTCTAATTTCAACGTGAGAAACAAGAGGAATAAGTTTTTGTGTCGTTCGCAATACTTCTAATTTTTGCAGATAAAGCCTTTTGAGGGTAAAAGCAAAGGAAAGTAGTTACAATAGATAATTTAAATAAACTATTTATAAACAATCATTATTTTTCGTTTTTTTTTTTTTTAGAAAACTTAACAAATTCGCGAAAGGCGTAATATTGTCATAATTTATTGCAAAATGTAATAGTGATAGTAAATTGTAATACCATTCGAATATGAATGTAGGTCGACTTATGTTATATCCTATATGAATATAAGGATGATTTTATTAAATTAGTGATTTTTCATTGAAAACATAACAAATAAAATAATTGTATTAATAAAAATAAATAACACCATTAATGTTAATTATTTCAATGTGTTCAGTTTTTATTTTACGAATAATAATTATTATACTAATGGAAATAATATGGTGACTATGTCGCAATATGTGAAATTGTATTAAAAATAATGTCACTGAAATTTTTAGATTAATGTCCAAATTATAAATGTAAATTTTAATGAACATCAGATTATTCCGTAACTACAGCTACGGATAAATATTTTGTTAATGCCATGTAGAGTGATTTGCATATTACAAATCTGTTCTGTTTTATTGTGATTCGTTTTATTTGAAATATGTTTTCACCGAATTACAATTAATTACGCATCACATAACTCGATTTCCAATAATAGAAAAGTTTTGTAGGTAACTGATATCAACTACACTAACAACAAATTAATTTGCATTTGTGCACGTCAAATGTTTTATTGTTCAAAGCTAACATAAATGAAATGGATTTACTTTATTACATGGATTTTATTAAATTAAAATTCAAAACAACTACCTCAATTAATTAAATAAAATATATCAAAAAGGTGATATGTAGCCACGGTTTATAATTGTGTTTTCATAAAATAAAGTTTATTTGCATTGTTTAGAAATAAACAATAGTATATTACTAACCGAGGTGGAAAGTGTTTCATTACTCTCGAGGGCGAAGATATCTAATCGTAATGAAACTTTTCGTTGAGGTTTCTAAGCTATTTTATTCCCAATCTGAAATTAATTATCACTATGAAAAAACGAATGTTTTGGTTTTGATTATCCGTCACATGAACTGTCAGTTTGATTTCTAACCTTAAATATTGATTTATTCGAGGTTGGAAAGTGTGAAGTGAGTATAGCTGAGGTTGGGAAGTGTCCACTTCCCAACCCCAGCTATTTAGGCGACTTATAAGTTGACTAGTGTCAACTCATGTTAACTTCTCTATTTACGTTCTGCATATTATCATGTAGTGCCCAGATATTTTAAAGAGAAACAAAAGGATAATTTTGACACGTAATGCAATTGGTTTAAATTTGAAGCTACTGTTATTAAAATAATTTTATTTTATTAGATGCACTTCTGCCCTCTTTCGGATATTGTTTTGAATATAGATGTAACTCCCTTGACTCTACAGATTTGTAGAGTCGGGGAAAGTCGCCAACTCAAAGCGAAACAAAACAAATGAAAAGCACATGCGATGGCACAAAATCAACTTATGCCGACTTTCGTCGCTAAAAGTTCCCGAGAAGAAGTAAAGTTTAGTTCATTTCCTATTCTTGTAATATTAAATATTTCTATTTCATATAAATTGAACTCTATTTATACCTACCATTTTTCTATTTTCACAAGTTTTCTTATTTTTCATTTTAATATAGTAATATAAAACCAGAGTTAAAATAGTTTTTGATGTATGTACGAGTATATATTTCATAAAATTTTTTCTCTAATAATTTTTCTTAATTTTTTTAATTGCTCTTTTTGTTACTTTAAAATGTAGGTACTTTATATTTTGTGATCTTTTATTTTTTTTATCACTTTTTTGTAATTTTTCTACTGCACGCGAAATAAAAGACGAGCTACCAAAAAACGAGCAACGCAGGGGCGGACCGTGAACTTTGGGGGCCCTGGGCTTATACTGTTTGGGGGCCCCACCTTAAGTTTTTTTTAATAAAAAAATATTTAAGACAATGGGCGTACAACTTTTTTTATTTTATATTCTAAATTAACATTAACAAAAAACAAAAAATAACACTTATTATTATAAATAATAATAATTTAAATACATACATGGGCAAATTCATAAAAATGATAAAACTAATCCTTCAATTTTTAATTAGTAAATTCTATTTTATTCAGGTGTTTAAAATTTAGATTAAAAAGAAAGTGACGTCGAAATTTATTTAAGCATCCATGCAGAGAATGCTTATGTCTGTGGGGTTATTCTGATTGTCCAAAGAAGGGGGCCCCTTGTATCGCGGAGCCCTGGGTTGCAGCCCATAAAGCCCATGCCTAAATCCGCCCCTGCGAGCAAGAGAGTGTTTTCGTCCCATACCCGGAGAAAAGTTTGATATTTAAGTACCTGAACAAGTTAGGAAAATTGTTCGAAATAAATAAATAAAGAACGTAAGGGATATTTGAAGCATTGACAGCACATTGACAGAACATTAAATAATAACAAAGCACGCCTATGATCGCAAATGTCCATTTTATTTCAGCAGAATAAAATTTGAGAACTACATATGTCATGTGACTGTCACTTTTTTCATTATTACTTGTATTATGCTTTACTGATTTGTGAATTCGAATATCATTGCAGTTTTCTAATTAAGTTTTTAAGATATTTGTGATTTACTATAAGAATTACATAACTAGATGTTTTTTTTTATCTTATATAACC